>CM069538.1:6797500-11597500 GCA_035773235.1 Eospalax fontanierii
TGCCCTCCTAATTTATATTTTGAAGTCTTAAATGCTAATGTGACTGTATTTGGAGATAGGACCTTTAAATAGGTCATTTAAAGATAAGTGAGATGATGAGATTGGGCCATGACTCAGTAAGGCTGATGTGCTTCTGTGAAGTGTAACAGGGCAATGCCACAGGCACCCCAGCGGTAACAGGGTCGGCAGTATGGGGCAGCGTGGCTTCACAGCGAGTGCTGCCTGGACAGCAGCTGCAGTAGAAGGATAAGGCCAGCGAGCAGGCTGCTTCTGGCTTCATAGCAGGGACGAAGGTGGGCTCCGGCCTCTACAGTGGACTTGTAATACTCTGGAGAAGAATTTATACTCTGAAGAAGAATGTTTCTTGAACATTACAGAGACTGAACTTCTAATAAACAAATCTAAGTGGGAGGCATGTTTACACCATAAAATCTCTATCATTAGGTGGATAAAAAGGGTTGACAGGATAAGCAGGGAGGCAGTCTCTACCCTAGGAACCAAAAAAAAAAAAAAAAAATCCTTGCTTAGAGATACTCCTAGTTATTTAAGATTTATACTTAATTTTTAATTATGTGTATGTGTGTTTCTGTGTGAGTTGGCACATGAGTGAGTGCACATGGAAGTCAGAAGAGGGTGCCAGATCCCGTGGAGCTGGAATTACAGACAGCTGTGGGCTAGGGGATGTGGGTACCGGGAACTGAACTCCAGGCCTTTGCAACAGCAGTCCATGCCCCTCGCTGCTGAGCCATCCCTCCAGCCCCTCATACTCTCCTTTCCCACCACAATAGCGGGAGCTACGGACTGGCAACCCACAAGACAAAACTGGTCCACAGATGATTTATTCGGATTCAGGTGGTGTTTACCTCGGGTCTCAGCTTGAGACGAAGTGACCCCCTACTGGTGCTGTCGCTGTCTCTCCTGCACGCTGGTCGCTGCTCATGTGTGTGACATACCAGACTCTGAAGTAAGGAGTCGCCCAGCCACAGTCAGAGACTTTGTTTTAGCGCGCGCACACACACACAATTTTTAAAAAGCTTTATTATACAGGGATCATAGAATACTATTATCTGTACTACATTTAGATACTTAGAGGGATTTGGAATATTGTCACCAACAGAAATTTTACTGTTGTGAGCAGGAAGCAGATCTTTAACCTCTCAGGCCCAGGAAATAGTTATAACAGTTCCCATGTGGGAACTTATTCTGCACTTTA
Organism: Eospalax fontanierii; assembly: GCA_035773235.1. Classification (NCBI taxonomy): domain Eukaryota; kingdom Metazoa; phylum Chordata; class Mammalia; order Rodentia; family Spalacidae; genus Eospalax; species Eospalax fontanierii. The sequence continues at coordinate 6,798,714 of CM069538.1, forward strand.
GTCTCGTTCTCCTGCTGTTTGATGTAGTGTAGCATCCCTGGGTGAACTTGTCTTGCTTAAAGTGGACATTAGAAGGCACAAGGCTGTCTAGAGAACGTCACTGTAGCCGTGCTCAACCAGACCCTGCCACCGTTTCCTTAGAGCAGTCACTATAAAGAGCTTACAACCATCAAAGCTTCTCTGTTCTTCTGGTGTGTGTGTCTGCCATCACTCAGGAGAGCCTTTCCAAAGAACCCAAAAGCCAGTGCTTGAGAATGTTGTCACCAGGAAAGACAAGGCCTCTGCCTCTTGGTCTCTATGGAAGGATAGAGTGCTAGCTTTGATAACAGGAAGCTAACAGATGTGGATGTCTTAATCAGACACACGGATCAATTCCTTATAATTTTTGCCTCCTGACCACTGAAGCCCCATTCTCCCCTAACTCTGCTTTATTTATTAAATAATTTTTTGAGATAGAGTCTGCTGTAACTCAGGCTGGCCTCTAACTCACTGGACAGCTGAGGGTGGTATTGAGCTGGTGCTCTTCCTGCCTCTGCTTCCTGTATGGAGGGGTTCCAGGCATGCACCCCCGCCACTGGCTTAGGTTTATGCTGGGGATAGAATCAGAGTTTCATGCAACTAGCCTAGCCTCTACTACTTGAGCTCTCTGCTTCCTTTCAAATACCAAGTCACTTTGTGCAAGTTAGAAGTGAGTTCAGTTGCTAGTCCCCCTTCTGTAGTGCCGGAGTACACTGCTGATTCAAATATACCCTTTCTAGACAGACGGCTTTGTGTCTGTGACAGAGCACACCCTATGTAAGCTCTCCGCCTCACCAATGAGCAAAACGTGTGTAACCTCCTCCTCTTGAGTCTGTAGAATCTACAGTCTTCTTCCAATAACAAATATGATGACCATGATCTATCCTTGATTAGGTTACATCATAGAAGATTCTCTTAGCAGGAGGGAGGGGAGAAGGGAGGGATGGAGGGAGAGAAGGAAGGGAAGAAATGAAGCACGGAGGGAAGGAGATAGAGGTGGGGAGAAAGGGAGAGAGAGAGGGAGAGGGAGAGGGAGAAGCAGAGGGAGAGGGAGGGGGAGAGAGAGAGGGAGACAGAGAGGGAGACAGAGAGGGAGACAGAGAGGGAGAGAGAGAGAGAGAACACACTCCTGTAATTTACAAAACATGGCTTCGAGGGAAGCAAATGGCCATGTTCTGAACGAGCTACAGAGTCCAGGGAAAGATGGTGGCCTCAGGAGCTAAGGGGAGCATCCCACAACAGCAGGAAACATGCAAGGTGGTGGCTTCACAGCTGCAGAAAGCGAATTCTGCCCTGAACCTGAAGGAGCTGCGAAGCAGTTTCCATCTATGGAGCCTGCAGATCGGAACACAGTTGGGCAACACTTGTGCACATTAGCTTTGTGCACATCTGAGCAGAGGACAAGGTGACCAGTGCTCAGATTCCTACATGTACAAAGTCCTGGGCTCAATCCCCAGCACCTCAAAAAAACAAAAAAGAGACAAAAAAAATAAAAAAATAAAACAACCCTTAAGCTCACCAAAGATCCAACTACAATATAGCTCATTGACTCAACAGATTAAAAATATGAGTGATTATCTTGATGTCTTCGGTAAAATAGATATTTGAGGGTGTCTAGCTACTGTAACTATGAAACTGGAGTGTGGCGAGGCCCTAAAGTCCTCAGACTCCATGAAAATAACAGCAAAGAGATGCAAACGTGGGAAGCCAGGAGCGGAAGTAGCCAGTGAAGAGCAAGCGATGCCAGCCGGAACCAGCCAGTCTGCACCGCCTCAGGCCAGAGCAGCTTAGTGATGTGTACAGTAGTAGCCCCAGGGCAGGGCAGGGTGAGCTGGTGTAGAGTCATAGACACTGTCTCTCTGCAGTTTTTGTTTCTTGTTGGTTCATTCTATGGCAAGTCCCGCCCTCTGACCAATAAGGGAGGAGGGAGGCAGGAGTAGGCGGATTCATCATGGCCGTGAGCTGGGGAGAGAAGCGGAGGTTACTAAGATCCACGTGGGAAGAGAAAATGCCCTGTCCCAGGCCCACGCAGACAGCCAGGAACCCAGGAAGCAGCGTGCCACACCCCCGCCATCTGAGAATCTCGTCAGTGAAATGAACTGAGAGGCCTGCGCTCAGCACGCAGTGATTGTAAACTATGGGGCTGGCCACCGGCAGGCAAGCAGGGCGTGCGTCCCCAGAGACTTTATAACTTTGTAGATAAATAAATCATTCTAAATGGAAGATCACTTTTCCGTTTATCCAGCTGGATTAACCAGATCCCACCCTCCCCCAAGGCGTGGAGAGTGGATTTATGAAACAATTGGCGTAGTCGTAGCAGGATATCTAGCTGGCACAAATGGAAAAGGAACTCAGTGTTTGAGAATGCAAACTGTGCTTACAGCAGACCGGTAGGAGGGAAGGCAGACAAACGGAGCTCTGGCATGGCTGTTACAGTGAATCCTCAAGTGGCTAATTAATTTAATATTGCCAGCAATGTCTAGGGAAGGAATCCCAGGATGGGAACCCTCTGAGGGCTGGCATGAGGTGGCGCACTTACTGAGTCTTTTGGCTGCACCTCCCAACTATGGAGCTAAGCTAAGAACAACAGAGGGACTGAAGCAGACCTTGAAAACGCTGCTGGATGGCAAAGAGCCAAGGCTCTAACAGGCAATGGCTGAGGCAGCATGGCCTCTGCTATGTGTGATAAAAGATTTATCCAAAGAGACTAAAGAGTTAAGAGAGAAATTAAAGCAAAAGACCTTTTCTGCATCAGCCACTGACCTTGCTAATAAATTGAATAAAAAGGAAGAAAAAGCCCAGAGTATATCAGCTGACCACCCACCTGAGAAAGCAGGCAGGGGGCAGAATAAAGGGTTTTCAGCCCTAGAGCTGCTGGAAATAGGGAGGACATTCAAACAAGCTGCAAAAGAGCCTGTCATCACCGGGCTCCTGAGGATATGGGACAGAGGGGCAGATGACATTGTTTGCAATGCTGCAGAAGCCAGACAGCTGAGCCACATAACCACTCATCCCTCATTGAGATCTAAGCTGCATGACCTGGCACAATACAAGGGAAAGCAGTCTCTGATGAACTGGCTTGTGCAGGCCACAGGAGACACTTGGTCATCACCAGTGGAGATCCCCATGAATCCCAGGAGCTGGAGCACGACACAAGGACAGGTGCTCTTAAGGGAACTGGGCATGAGGAAAGCAGTATACAGTAGACCTTTCACAGGACCTGACAGAGCCGTGCTCACTAGAAATCTTATGACAGATTTCATTGAACATGGCCCCCGACATTGGTACAAAAGTTTATTGTCCTCACTAGAACCCCTAGTGGGGCAGGGCCTTTACAAGGCTGGAGAGGCTTTGACAGGTTTAAACAATGTAAACCAACATGTAAAATATGTCTGTAAAAAATAGAGAAACTCAAAAGATATATAAGGGAAACAAAACAGAAAGGGAGGTCTGCTTGGGTTACGCGCAGGCAAATGTGGAGACACTTGTGTTTAGCCCAAGTTCCTAAAGAAAAAATTGATAAAAAGCCAAATTCTGTGCTAAAGCGGCTCTGGGAGGCTTTGAGCCCTGATAAACGGTTCACAAAAGGTACCCAGAGGATGAAGCTTTTCCCAGGGGTGGATACTAACCTCCCTAGTGTAAAAGGAGGACATTTCTCCGCTGTGACTGGCTGTTCAAGGGGTGGAGACATTTTGCCTGGCCAGGGCCTCTCCCACCAGCCAGGTGTGGGCAATGGAGAGACCACAGGTATGGCTAGGGTCAGGAATCAGATCCAGGGGCTCCCTGGCCCTAGGAATCAACAGGTACAACAGGGGCAAGGAAAGCCTTATTCTTCCTGGGCCCTATGTAGGATCAGGCAGTTTGGGCCAACCTCAACGAGGCTGGCAAGGACACAAGAATACATAGAGGCTCCATGTGATGACTCTGGGATACTAAATGGGTTTCTGACAATAACTAAAGACAGTAAAGAACTGGCTAATTTTCCATGCTATTTTAGACCTTGTGTATGTGTATGTAATGTTAACTTTTGAGTGCTTTACAGATATAAAACCGGGTTAAAAGTTGTCAAGTACACTAAAAAAAAACAAGAATGGAATGTAACTCATACAGAGTATCAGGGTAAAGTATAACTGTGAAATCCTGTGAGTTCTATGGGCCTAAGCCTACAGATGTCAAAGAGTAAAGGTATACTTTATGTGATTCCAGTACCAGGCATGGGTTGACCCTCCCTATGAGCTGTTGGCCAATGGGGGCTTGAAAGTTCCCCTCTACCAAACAAGAGGCAGTTGCCACTCTATAATGCTGGTTGTGCACTGGAAAGGGACGGTAAGGCCCCATTACCGAAAATGTGACATGGCTTGAGCATGGAGAAACAGATCTAGCTGGGACTAAGCCAAAGAATCCCTACAAATGGATGGCTGGGATTCATAGTGCTAGAGGGCGTTATGCAGACCGCCATGGGAGAATGGTCCTGAAAGAGCTACTGATCTTGCGTGCTTCATTGTCAGATGCCCTGCAGGGGTGATGGAGGCTCGTCTGAGAAGTGCAACCCCATCCTATTCATGATTGGCTTTAAAGCCCACTCTTTAGGGATGGAACACATGCCTGATATGGAAGGAAAAGCAGGTTGACTCCCAATAGTGTTAGAGGAAGTTATAGGCCCCAGCAGAGAAACTACTGTGATTGTTTGTGAGATGGATATAACTGTCTAAACAGTTGTGTTTATGATGGTCTATGTGAAGGCTACTGTCTTCCTTTATGGTTGTTGCTATATTGTTATGTCTGGTTTGTTTTCCAGAGAGAAGGGATGGATTGTAGAGTCATAGACTCTGTCTCTCTGCAGTTTTTGTTTCTTGTTGGTTCATTCTATGGCAAGTCCCGCCCTCTGACCAATAAGGGAGGAGGGAGGCAGGAGTAGGCAGATTCATCATGGCCGTGAGCTGGGGAGAGAAGCGGAGGTTACTAAGATCCACGTGGGAAGAGAAAATGCCCTGTCCCAGGCCCAGGCAGACAGCCAGGAACCCAGGAAGCAGCGTGCCACACCCCCGCCATCCGAGAATCTCGTCAGTGAAATGAACTGAGAGGCCTGCACTCGGCGCATAGCGATTGTAAACTATGGGGCCGGCCGCCGGCAAATGGGGCGCGCATCCCCAGAGACTATAACTTTGTAGATAAATAAATCATTCTAAATGGAAGATCACTTTTCCGTTTATCCAGCTGGATTAACCAGATCCCCTCCCCCCTCAAGGTGTGGAGAGTGGATTTATGAAACAGCTGGCATTTTCTTGAAAGTCTCCATCAAGGGCACCCGAGACCCTCAGATTCCCTTCTCACCTCCCACAGCCAACGAACTCCCATCTCTGGCCCTGAAAGACGAGTGGACGTTTATTCTCTGCCAGAGAGAAGTAACTTCTCAAACTGCAGGTCACGACTGCAAATGGGATTATGTAACTGAATGCAAGAGATTTCTGAATGCACAATGACTAAAATTTAAGGCAAAATCAAATGGTAATGAATTCTCCATGTAGACCAGGTTGACCTTGATCTCACAGAGACCCACCCCTGGGCTGGGATTAAAGACATATGACACCATGCCTAGCTCTACATTGTTTTTTGAAGCATGGTCTTTTGTTGTACCTGGAGCTTACCATTCTGACTAGGCTGGCTAGTAAGCGCCCAAGATCTGTCTGTTTTGGCCCCCTGGTGCTGGTGTTACAGATGCATGCTGCTGTGCCCAGCTTCTACAAGGGCACCAGGGATGTGAACCAAGGTCCTCTTCCTTGCATAACAAGTACTTTACCAAATGAACCATCTCCTCAGTCCTCACACAATTATCTTGAATCTGAGCCAAGGTGTTTCAGGCAGTGTTGATTAGTGTTGTGTGACATGACAGCATGGGTCCTGTAAAGTGCCCGTTGTATGTTCAGAATCACTGCAGCAGTGAGGTCATGCAATGCAGGTGAGTGCTACCAGAAACACCTCAAGTTTATGGCTACTTATATACCTGCAGGCAGAACACTCATACACATAAAATAAAAGCAAATAAGATTTGGCAAAAATTGAGTAATAATATGTGATAAATTCTCAATAGTATTAAACTATAAAAAGTATGAAAACCAGATGAAGATATCAGTGGAAAAATAAAAAAAATAAAATCTTTAATTCACAGAATAAAAAATATAAATGACTTACCAAAAATATGAAGAGACAGTTAAAAGAGACTTATTTCTAGCAAGTACATGATAAAAAATAAAATTATCTTATCTTAACGGACATCATGAAGCAAAGGGAGCACTGGCTACGTGCTCATTCATGAGTAGTTATACAAGGACACAAAAATGCATGGATGACTTGTTCAGTCCACTTTCATTAAAATTCCAACATCAAAACCAAGATCAAAACCGAACAGTTAGGTTCCAGTTGCATATGGTATTCAATATAAAAATCAAGAGCACTATGTAGTCATTAAAAAGATACTTTTATCTTTACAGTCATAAACAATAGTAACCCACCTGATATAACCCGCCTTTATTCTTTCTAAATTCTTGCATTTATTAGGTGCACATGAAAGGTCATCAAGAGAAAAGCAAAGGATGATAACTTATTTTTATTTGTTTTTAAAATTTTTATTGATTTATTTTTATTTGTATGAATGTCTTGCCTACATGTATATAAGTGCATCATGTGTGTGCAATACCTAAGGAGGCCAGAGGCAGATGTTTGCTACCATGTGGGTGCTGGAAACCAAACCTGGGTCCTCTGAAAGAGCTAAACGTTCTTAACAACTGAGCAATCTCTCCAACCTATTTATTTGTTTGTTTGTTTGTTTTGAGACAGAGTCTGACTGACTGGCGGCTGACTTTGAACTCCTGATCCTCCTGTTTCTACCTTTCAAGTGTTAAGATTAGAGGCAAACGTCACTATGCCCTTTAAGAAATGGTAATTTTTATCTGTAAGAATGTTGGTGAAGGTGTTTGGACTTCAGGAGAACTGGCATATCAAACAAAAGAGTGACAGACATTTAAAGAAAATCCTGCATGAGGTTAGGCTGCAGACAGTCTAATCATGGCTGGATAACACTTTCCTCTCCTGATTATCCTATCTGTGAGGAACACTGTGTATGTATTTGTCAGCATTGTAAATTAGTGGGATGACATTATTTTTAGAAATCCATATACAAAAGGGGACTATTGTTAAAGAGAGTGACTCTATATTTTTGTTTTTCCTCAAGAGCCAAAGCTCTTCTTTTCCCTATTCTGTTAACTCATGACATCAGTGAGACTTCATTTTCTTGAACACAAAGAAGCAAGTCTAGAAGAATCACAATCACAAGGTTTGTTACTCCAGTGAGGTGAAATTACAGAATTTTGTTTTTACAGAAACTTTTTATTTATAATATTTCTTTAGTGCTTTCTCACTTTCTGTCATATTCTTATGCAGCAAAATTCTGATTTAAAAAGTAATTTCTCTGCTAAATATGTAACACGGATAAAGATATTTAGAGAATGCAAAGTAGGGAGGCCGCGAGACAGCATAGTGAGTAAAGGCACTTAGCGCTCTAGGCTGGTGATGGAGTCCGATCCCCAGAACTTGCATAAAGGTGGAAGGAAAGCGAACTAACTCCATGAGATTGTCCTCTGACCTCCGTGTGCATGCTGTGATATGCCCCCACACACAAGGTGCACACACACACAATAATAATATATTAAAAAACTAAAAAAGTGTAAAGCAGGATTGGAGAGATGGCGCAGTGGTTAAGATCACTGATGCTTTGCAGAGGACCTGGGTTCAAATCCCAGTATCTACATGGCAGCTTGCAATCATCCATTAACTCCAGTTCCAGGGAATCTGATTTCTGAGGGAACTGTACAACATGGGTGCACTTACACACATGCAGGCAATACACATATACACATGAAATACTAGTATTTAAAGAAAAATAAAGCAAAACACTGAAACTATAGATGACCAGAAACTTTTGTTTTCTTAGCACACAGTATGGACATATTCCAGTGTTATTTGTTTTCATAAAATTTTAATAGCTTCATGAAAATCTACCACGAAGCGTAATTTGTTTAGCTACTATTGCACATTTGAGTTATTTCCATCTGGGGACTATTAGGAAACTCTCATCCAGTGCTGGAGCGGTTCGGGCTCAGCAGGTAAGACACTTGCTGCTGCTGCAGAGGACTTGAGTTAGGTTCCCAGTGTTCATATAGTGGCTAACAGTGGCCTGTACATACAGTTCCAGGTGATCTGATACCCTGACTTCTGAGGACTCTTACACACATGTGGTGTACATAAACTCACACAGGCACAGAAATATACATCTAAAAATAAATAAATCCTTTAAAAAGGAAACCATATAAGAACAAAATTACATGAATTTCTGCATGTGTTTTAGATGATTTCCTTAGATTCTTAGGAATAGAATCACGATGTTAAAAAGTGAGAATGTTTTTAAGACTCTGTACATATTGCCAAGTTGATTTCTAGAAAGGTCGAGTACCAGGACTATCTCCTTTGCATACAGTTTTTACACGGAGACTAACTGTTCTCATAAACTCACTGCTAAGTTGACAGGATATTACTGTTCTGTTGTATCCATTAGTACTGTGACTTCACTGTTCCCACACTTGCCTAGGCAGAGAGTCATCAATGCATGAGTAGAAAACACCTTCAGGGTCTTTGAATTTCTTACTTTAAGAGTCCTTGTCTTACTGTCTGCGCTAACCCTGTACTGTTGTATCCAGACCCCAACCCAATCCCGCTCATACTTTACCTCTCCCTTAGAAGACCCATCTTAAGCCGAATTTGAATTTCCAATTTTCAGTAGATTCCAATGGCGTTCATTGTCTCTTATTCTAGACACAGAGCAGCTCAGAGCTGCTATTTTCCTTATCTCGGAAAGCAGTAACTCAGCTTGGTCTAATACATTGTGTGGGGGACAGTCTGTGTGGTTTGCAGAGTACAAAATCCTTGTGTTACAGCAGATTTACACAAACAGAGCCCGAAGCCAAAGGGGACAGGGTACAACCAGGTGCTGACTTGGTGCAGCAGCGCAGCCCCATCCTAGAAACCCAGTTAGGTTGTTTTAAGAGTAAAGAAGAATTAGTGGGTGGGGTGGAATTCCTGTGATTCCCTAATCCTAGCATGTGTGTGTGTGTGTGTGCGTGTGCGCGCGCGTTTGTGTGTGTGTGTGAGGACTAGTGAAGGGAGACAGTGAGAACGTGTACGTGTGTGTGAGGGGGACTAGTGAAGGGAGCGAGTGAGAACGTGTGTGTGAGAGAGAGAGGAAGGACTAGTGAAGGGAGAGAGTGAGAACGTGTACGTGTGTGTGAGGGGGAGGACTAGTGAAGGGAGAGAGCGAGAACGTGTATGTGTGTGTGTGTGTGTAGGACTAGTGAAGAGCATTGTGCATCCTTTGTTCTGGGACCTCTTGTTGTAAGCCTGTTGCCTGATACAGTTACTGACAACCGCCTCTTTCTCCCCGTGTGGGTCTACATTCCGAGGAGTCTTCACTGTCAAGCCGGGACTGATCATCAGATTTCATTACGATTCCATCAATCTAGTCTTCCATAATGTCACCGTCCATGTTTTATTATCAATAAACATAGCTCTTATTCATTAATTGTCTATATGCCAAGCCCTGGGCTACAAGCTTTATGTATATTTTAACCTTGTGCATTTTCACAGTCCTCTGAGCCAAGGTTGTTTTTAAAGCCTGTAACCTACTCAGAATTACAATCCCAGACATGACATCTAGAATGTATATTTTAAAAAACATGAGTGATTCCAAGGCCAATGCATGTGTCCATTGGTGGGTGTTGGGAGCCACTGTTGTGGTGACAATGCCAAACAGACACATAGGTCATCATCGTGTGAGGGAGCTTAGAATGACAAGTGGACAAACGCCCCCAGAGGCATGAGCGTTGGTGAGATCAGCTCTCAGAGTCCAGTATAGGTTTTTTGGGATTATGTGGGGAGAAATAAAGATGGCATCCTGCTGCTGCTTCCTCCTAGAGCCAGGAGGTTGCCAAGGTTACAGGAAGGAAGTATGACTGGTTGATAAAAGCATGCAGGCCTTGTGACCTGCGTGTGATGTTTACCATGATTGGAGGCTGGCTGCCCACGACTTGACCTTTTAGGTGATTGGCTAAGCTAGGGGATATAAAAGGAGAAGAAGCCCAGGAAGTTAGAGTTAGAGTTGCAGTCAGAGAGTTCGAGTTACTACTGAAGAGTTCAAGTTGCTGTCTGTTAGTTGGAGTTGCTGTCTGGAGGAAGAGTTGCTGTCTTGGAAGAAGGACTGAATAAAACTGCTTTCAACTGGTACGTCTGGAGTGCGGTTTTTCCTTGCTGGTGGAGGGACTCAACAGGATTACACTATTGCACGAAGATGCAAGGCCAGGATTTTTGTTGTTTGGGATGGGAAAGGCTTCAGTTATTAACCTTTTGGCTTACATTTTAAAACTTTTATTGTATCAGTAACCCTACAGAAGAATCATGGGATAAGGAAAATATTTTAAGATGTTTGAATCCCAATGCTCTTTGATTTGGGTCTTTTTTGTGGAGCAGGCCTTTTGAATGTCCTTGAGAAGAATTCAAAAGTCAGATTTTAATGGAGCTGAGTTTATCAAGATAGGAGGGAATGGCTACAAGAAATGAAGTGTTTGTGTAGACGGAATGAAGCATTCTCCTATAGGAGCATGCTCTATGTGCTGTTCCACAATTGGCATTTGAAGGAAAAATGTTGTCATGGCAACAGTGTAACAAACAATGCAGAATTGCATACAGATGAATCATAACTATATGCAAGACAAAGAAGCAAATGTTCTATCAGGGCTGGCTTTATTAAGCTTAACAAGCACAGCAAACATTTTAATGAGGTTTTCTTATTATTTTTCATGGAAAAAAAAAACCAAGGGAAGTGCATGTGGGGGGCGAGGTGGATTATGTTCATTTCTACGCTATTACCACAGAGGGTGTAAGGCTGTTGCCACAGCCTCACCCGTGGGGTCCCAACCTATTTATGGGATAGAGGTGGAAGGGATTTAAGATGGGCTCTGTTTCAGAGTAAGTACACACACACGCAAACACACACATACACACACCACACATACTACACACACAAGCAAGTACACATATACCACACTGAAGCAAAAATACACACGTAAACACACACACATAGCACACACACACACAAGAAAATGTACATACATATATACAGCACTCTGTTACTATGTAAGGCAGAGCCAAAAGACTGTATTACATGGTTCCATGTAATCAGGCTCTGCTCATCCTGCTCTGGGGAACAAATTTGAGTGCCACTGTGATTCTCTGAGAATCTTCTGTGAGGTCCATGAGGAGAGATGCCACATGTGGACTGCTAAACCATGTCAATCTCTTGGTTTAGGTTGTGATTATGTATCATTGACATATGTCCCTGAGTCTATAGAATTATTGTTCTCTGTAGACTCTGCAGATAAAATGCTGTCCTTTGTTACGGAGCTCTGAGTATGGACAGGATGCCCTTGACTCTGAAACTTCTCTTGGCAGTTCGTAAACTTGAGCCTGTACCCGAATCACCGGGAGGGACTGGCAAAACACAAGTAACTGGGCTCTGTCCTGCAGCTTCTGAATTTGCACTTTTAACAAGCTCTCAGAGGTCTGAGGACCTCACTTTGAGAACTACTACTGTCTTAGTCAAAATTCATCTGATACAAAGGTAGGTTTGGGGGCTACAAGAGGGACTGGAGAGGCAGCTTAGTGATAGATTCCAGGGCCCCAGGTTCTGTTCCCCAACACAGCAAAAAAAAAAAAAAAAAAATCGTAAAAATTTAGGATGCTTCAAACATAGCTGTATCGGGGTTTGAGATGCCTCATAAGAATTCACGTGCTGCAAACTAATTTCCAAGTTCATGTGCTAATAGTATTTGAATAATAATAGGATTAGATGAGGTCACACAAATGAAGCCTAGTGTCATCACTGGGGTGTAAGTGGCTGAGAGAGAGAGAGAGAGAGAGAGAGAGAGAGAGAAGGACCCCACACTAGCACATTGTTCTAACTTGCCCTGTGATGCCTCCATTATCTTGGGATGTTTCTCCTGTCTCCAGGGCGGTGAACAACACAGTCTACTATAGATATGTCTGTGACCCATAAATTACAAAGTCTGTAGCATTCAGTTACAGCAACAGAAGACTAACCAAAACAATCAGTGTTACAGTTTTTCAATTCAGGGAGGTCCTAGTGGAGAAGAGGGCCAAAGCTGGGACTTAACTGAGGTAAATTTAGTAAAGAAGAGATTAAGGGGCTGGGAAAGATGGCTTAGTGCTTTAGGACACTGGCTGCTCTTGCAGAGACTGGGGTTTGAATCCCAGCACCCATATGGTGGCTAACAACCATCTGTAACTCTAGTTCTAGGGGATTTGGTGCCCTCTTCTGACCTCCATGAGTACTGCATGACACAGGTGCACTTACATACATGCAGGCAATACACTCATACACATAAAATAAAAGTAATAAATAAGGTATTTTTTAAGAGAAGAGATTAAGTGAAGAATTCTCCTTCATTAGCCCTAAGGCAGTGCAGGGGGTTCTGCTCTTTGCATGTTTTTGGAATGAAGACTGCTGGCAACAGAGATGTAAGAGCTTTTCAGAGAATTTGTCTTCAACCAGCTTTGGCATTGCTAGAGGCTTATTAGAAATGAAACATTTCGTAGGCAGCCTCAGACCTGCTGAACCTGAATTGTACTTCACAAGCTCCCTAATATGATTCACATGCACATTAAAGTCTGTGGAGCACTGTTCTGAGAGACAGGCTGCCCCCACGGGTGTCTGGACTTTAGCCTCCGTTCTTCCTCTAGTCAGCTGTGAGGACTTTACTGGCTTCAGGCCAGTCTTGGGGAGAGTGGCTTACCTACAGTTCTTGGCAGCTTGGTGAGGCCGTGGTGAGTATGATTACAGCGGGGCAGGTCCAGACTCGCTCTGCATTTCAGAAGGGGTCTGAGAAGGGTTCCAGGCCTCTGAGGATCTCAGTTCCTCCCTGCTTCCTCTTGCCTTTTCCTGTGATCTGGTGTAAGCCCCAGATGGACAACAGTACATGCTGGGACACGTCATTATTCCTGGTACTAGAGCAGGGGATCACAGTGTGTAATCTCTTGGGTTCACTAGCAAACAACGTGGAGAAAGTTCTCCTAGTCTCATTGCACTGGGGTAATACAGACCCTGTGAGTAGCTGTAGGAAAACAGATGTGTTGATTATCCTTTTGGTAAGATACCAGTAGTTCACAGTGGTATTCTGGTGTCCAAAGGCATTGGTTCTGGGATCTCCAGGATCCCCAAACCCATAGGTGCTCAAGTCCCATATATGAAACAGTGTAGTGCATGCACAAAAGCCATGCATGTTCTTCTGCATACTTTAAACCATTTTTAAATTGCTTAAAATGTCTACTACAATGTGCTGTGTAAATATTTAATAACTACAGGGAAAGGTAAAAATCTGTATATGTTCAATATAGACTCCCCATATTTTCTGCTCCCCAGTAATTGAATCTAAGGATGTGAATCTGTGGCTACAGGAACCCAATAGAGTTACTTTTTAAAATGACTTATTTTTAGATTTGAAACATGAGTTAATAATATTAGATGAACAGGAACGATATCTGGTAGCCCGAATTAAGAGGAAGCCCCTTCCTGTGGAGATGTTTGATCTGCTGGCAGGACAGACTATGTGAAAGGACTTCCGACGCAGCTCGTTCCACACTCGGCGCGTTTTCTCGCGGCTTGGTGACCGCGTGCCGGCTCTGCTTCGGGGCCCACAGGACTGTATTTTATATTCTTGCCGGCCCATCACTGGCCCTGGTTTGAATTAAAGACTACTCATCCCAACTCTGCCCAAAGGAGTTAAACGTCTTGGTGAGTCCGAGGCCGTGCTTTTTCTGCGGATAGTTGAGCGGCTAAGGTGAATTTCCTTGGCTGTCCTTGGGCGGAACTTTTAGCCCTTTCTGACTTGGACACGGAGCCCGGCCGCCAGGAAGCTCTCCCTCCCCTCGCCAGCAGTTTCCTTCGTGTGCGCTTGTTCGTCTCCCCAGTCACAGGTCTTGCCCCGGCCCTTTGGATTGCCCGGGCTAGACGGTGTGTGGGGCGGGGCTTCCACGCGGGCTCTGGGAGGGGGCGCTGCAAAGCCGGCGGAGATGGGCTTTCTACCACTAGCTGGGGCCAGAGGCCCAGGCAGAGCTTCGGGTCTCGGGGGTGCCGTGGAGACACCGACTTCGGTCAGCGATGCCCGGGATTTGTGCGTTCGGAGCGCGCTCGCCGTTGCCCTTTCTTGTCTTTCTTTTAAAGGAAAGGAGGGGTGCATAGCTAGGAGGATGTACAGAATTTCCTGTAGCCCGGCTGGGAACTGCAGGGCCCTGGGATAACCCAAGTGCACACGTGCGGGAATCGCTTAGATGCGTCTTAAAACCCGACAAAAGGGAAGAAATGCACAGCTACGCGGGCGCAAAGCCGACAGGTCCCCGCAGGTTGCCTTCAACCTCCCCGTGAGCGCAGCGGTACCATCCAAGAATACGTAAAAACAGTCCATCTCTGGGAAGACGCGGAAGACACTGCTCACGGCTGTTGCCTCTGCGGAGCACAGGCTTGAGGCCGCGCGGACCGATTGCCATGGTTACCTTTTTGTGCTTTTTGAAAATTTTAGTTTTTATATTACAGACTTCAGTAAACAAACAAGCAGCCAGTCAACCGAATTCAAAGACAAGCAAGGACTCGAGGACATGGGGAGGGGAGGCGCGCCCCACTGCGGGGCACGCCTGGGGATTTGGAGAGCTGAGTCCCAGCCGGCGGCAGCTCCGGACCGCCCCACTTCTGGACACTGGCGGTCTGCACGTCGCTCCTCAGGCCTCCGAGACCAGAGCGCTTGCAGCCGAGTTCTCCTTGCTGGGTGTGGCCGGAGATGCTAATAGACTGGGGTCTGCTCTGCCTAGGGTCTCCTTCCGTCCTGCTCCACTGCTGCGCAAGCCTTTCGTTTTCAGTTCACAGAACACCGGGATGAATTGGACTCTTCCTTTCGGAAACAAAAGCAATACAAAGAGTGTGTGTGCAGACCTTCTTCCTAAACAGTGGGGTACTTGAAAATGCTTTGCAGCTGCGGGGGCTGTTGCCGTCTCGAGATTGCGTTTTCTGAAAGCTCTTAAAAAGATGCTGAAAGGAGAGAGCACGCCTAGAGTACTTTTGGAAATGGAACACTTTGAAAGTCTTATTTATCTACTCTTTGCAAAATAAATAAATAAATAAACAAGCAAACAAATATCCTCTAGGGCAAATCATTGAAACATTGCACACAGAAAATGACAATATTTGAAGAGCATTTGGGATAAGACCAGAGGGAATTTGAGTGCATCTGAGTCTTGTTTTCTTTTTTTTTTAATTAAATACAGCTTTTTAAATGTGTGTTAAGAATTGTGTTAAGAAAACATGTATAAAGGATTATAGAAGAACTTGTATTTGTTTAAAGTTTTCATATAAAATTTGTTCAGAATTTTAAAAGAGAAAATTGAGATTGTTTCCATGAACATATTTGTTGCAGAACTATTTCAAACCGGAACAAATGAGAAGGTGAGAGTAGGATCAGCTCCCCTCCCGCCCCGGCCAGCACTGAGCCGAGCTGTCCTGCTCTCCCTTCCAGACGCTGGGTACTCGGTACTCTGTTCTCTCTTCTAGAATCCCAAAAGGTCCATCCTGGGCATCATTTATTTATTTATTTATTTTTTAACCATCTGGAAACACCACACGAACCTCTAGAGAGAAGTCCTTGGCAGCAACTGCAGTCCCACAACCTCAAAGACTGATTTCTCAGAATTATCCAATACCCACCCACACCCAGCTCCAGCTGTCTCAGAAATGACTTTTCATTGTAGGTTTATTTGAATCCAGATAACAAAATTTATAGAAACAAGGTTTGCAATCGATTGTCATATCTTTTAAGTCTTCTCGAATCTATACCACAAGTATAATGTTTCTGTGTATTATATTTCAATTTTTTGCCTGTTGGGAAAAAGAGTCCCTTGAGATCTAATTAGCACCGTGTGGTAGACTAGACTGTCCCTTCATTTCCATTTCCGTTTCCTAATACTTGGAACTTGGGCCGCCCTGTAAGGAAGAAGGGTCTTTACAGATGTGATAAAGTTAGGACTGAGATGGGGAGATTATCCTAGATTATCCGAGTGGGCCTTAAGGTCACCTTTACAGAGAGAGGCAGAGGGGGTTAAGGCCCAAATGGAGGCTCTTTAAGATGGAGCATTTGAAGGTGCTGGTTGTTTGGGGTGATGAGGCTACAAGCAAAGGATGTCGGTGGTGACCAGAGGCTGCAAGAAGCAAGGAACAGGCTCTTCCTCTGTCACAGGCAGTGTGACTGTGCCCAACCTGATTTGGCTCAGTGATATCTCCTTTAATTCCGACCTCCAGACTATGAAAGAATAATTTTTGTTGCTTTAAGACATCAGGTTTGTATTAATTTGTTAATATATTCACAGACTTGTGTATAGATCAATGTAGTCTGTTTTAGATCATGTCCTCACCCTGTGAAAAACTTTATATTCATTGGCAAACTATCCTCATTTTCTATATCTCCCAGCCTTATATGACTAATTTTTATAGATTTTCCTTTTCCGGATATTTTGCGTAAATGGCGTCATGGAATTGTGGCCTTTTAAGGCTGGCTTTTTTCATTCAGCACAGGTTTCCACGCTTGTCGGTGCTCAGGCGCCTTGGCTCAGTACCGCCTGCCTGTATTGTCAAGTAAGGATATGACTTTGTGTTACCAATTTATAAGCTTGAACTATCTACAAGCAAATCTTCATCAGTACTTTTAAGATGGTAATCTTTAAAACATATTGATAATAAAGGTCAGATTGAAACTGCTTGAGCACTGGGCATGGTGGCACACACCTTTAATCTCAGCACTTGAACAGGCAGAGGCAGGCAGATCTCTGGGAGACTGAGGTCAGCCTAGTCTACATAGTTCCAGGCCAGCTGGGGCTACAGGAAGACCCTGTTTCAAAAAGTGAAAAACACAAAACAAAACAAAAAACACAACAAACTTTAACCTAATGTTCTAGTAGTTAAGTAATTTTAAAATCCATAATCCTGAAAGTTCTAATTAGAGAACCTAACAATTTTTTCACTTTCACTGACAAATGTGATATTAAATTTCCCTGTGATAAGAGAAGTGAATTTCAAGACCAGTTAAAACATTTTGAGATACGTGTTTCAAGATAATGATATGTGTTAGCGAAGAGGGCTGAGTAAGCACAGACAGCAGAGGTCTAGGACACGGGTTGGAGGCAAGGCCTAGGGACAAACTGGAAACAAGTGCCTCACATGAGTCCTGTCCCTTCCTCAGCGACAACAAGGGCCCTAGCTCATGGGGACAGAGGTGTGTTGTGGTGGTAACCGAGGTAGACAGCCAGGTGGCATCTCCTTGGTCTGTCCACCCTATCATAATGATGCAGGGTGTGTCACTGGTGCTTACCCCATCAGAGCACACTTCCTGGGAGCCTTTGGAGAGAACTTAGACCGGTTTCCTTCAGTTGAGAGGTTGCCAATGGCAGGTGGGGCATTCCTAAAGCTCTGTTAGTTGGTCATGAGCTTCTGGGGCCAGAATATGATGGGAAATAGGAAAAGAGCACACACAATCAATTTCATGTGGTTAGTTATCTGTTCTTCATGATCAGGCTAGTGACAGGCCTCTCATTTCCCTTCTTTCTGAGTACTGGTGTCTATCACAGTTATCTTAAACACACATTGACCCTCTGCACCCGGAGTTTCAGAAACAGACAGATAACGTTTCACATAGGTCCAGGGAAACTGGGTCCAAGGTGCTGCATCCTTGGAGTACCATCTCCTTTGTCAGTGTGTTTGTTAACCAGGGTTCCTAGAGGAACAGAACTGGCCGAATAAAGAGGTATTAAAAAGGATTTATTGGAGTGGCTTCCACACTATGGTTTAGTCGTGCAATGATGGCTGTCTCATGCTGCAGAGGCTGAGAAGCCAGTAGCTGCTCAGCCCATGAGGCCAAGTGCCTCAGTGGTTCCAGTTGGGCACAGAAGGCCAGGAGATTCCTGGAGAACCGCTGGTCTTCGTCCATGTTGGAAGGCCAAAAAAGCTGGGTTCTAATGTCAGCAAGGAATGGCAGCTGTGGAAGCAGCAGCGAGAAGTCAACACCAAAGATGAACTTGCCAGCACAACAGAAAGGCAGGCAGGCCAAAAGAAAAAACTTTGCATGTTCAGGTTTCCTTTACCTGGGCTGCAACTAGAAATGATGTTCCAAAATAAATGTGGAAATTCAAACACTCAGGATATCCCAATAATTTATAAATCTAGAAGAAACATGCTACTTAATTTCAAAGGTATGATATAACTTTGAGTATTGTAAAAACAGACACATGGGTTGGGCATGGTGGTGCGCACCTTTAATTCCAGCATTTGGGAGGAAAACTTCTGTGAGATCAAGGCCGGTCTGGTCTACATAGTGAATTCTAGATGAGCTGGGGCTACAGGGAGACCCTGTCTCAAAACAAAAACAAAAACAAAACAAAACAAAAATAGAGGTATGCAGCAATGGAACAGAATAGAAAAGTCAAAAATGAACTGTATGTTAATTGAATGTGTGTGTGTGAACAAAGTCTCATTATGTAGCCTGCACTAGCCTTAGATTTGACGTGCAGCCCATGTTGGCCTCAAACTTAGGGTTCTTCTGTCTCTGCCTCCTGGATTTAAAGACCGTGATCGAGTGTCACTGTGTTTAGCTTGGTAATGAGTTTTCTGTAGGTGCCAGGAGTAGTTCAGTGGAGAAAGAACAATATTCTCTGCACACAGTATTAGAACAACAGAATAAAAAAGGAAAAAGAATCTCAGTGCATGCCTATCTCATACTACAGGCGAAATCTATTTTAGAAAGAGTGTAGGCTAACTAGAAAAGCTACAGTCACAAAACTTCTATTTAAAAGGGAGAAAGCATCAAACTGAGGTAGATAAATATTTCTTAGAAAAGACATAAAAATCACCAAACTAAACAAAATTTACTGATGTACTGGATGTTACCAAGAATTAAAAATTTTGGCTCTCAAAAGTACAGTAATAAAACAAGAAGTAAGTCACAAATTGTGAATGTAGGGTTGTTCCTAGTGGTCATTTTTAGGTTTATTTTTTGTTTTTGTGTGGTGTTCCCAGGGCCTGGCTCCAAGGATTTACCCACAAATACAAATATTTGTTGGTATTGAGTGAAAAATTGATCCAAGTGTAGAAAAAAAATTAAGCAATTTACTTTACATGTTTTCTATGTGCAGAATGTCAGATGAGGAGCCTAAAGGGAGCTTCCCGGCATCACAGGCTGGGCAGTCAGGTCTTCCTTTTCTTGGATAAACATTTTCTAGGCACCTCCTTGTATGCTGAGCACCGGTATGGGATGCTGATAAACCCGGGTAATAAATTCAGGTTGTCAGTGGTGTGGAGACAGATGCCATTTCCTTGTCAATGTAGTGCTCACATTTCCTTTCTGGGAGATCTTTTGGACAGAAAAGAAGCTAGCCAGTTGGGGAGCATGAGGAACAAGCCTCTCAGGAAGTGAGCAAAAGCTGACCTCTGACCCCATGAAGGAGTGGATTTGGATGTCAGAGGGGCCAACATAGGCTCAACTGTCATAAACGAAGCTGTCTGATTCCGGAAGTTTCCCTTATCTGGGTCTGAAAATAGCAGTGGATGAGACATTTGTGCCTGGAGGGAGGTAGGTACTATCAGCTCACAATCAATGCTGCCGTGCAGGGTTAGCCATGGCCTTCTGCGGCTTCTCTCTATCCCAGGTAGAGCAGACATGCTCTAGGATGTGACTATCAGAACTTGCTTACTGCTTCAAATTCAGAAAATAAAGAGTAACAGTAGAAAATCAGTATTTTTCTCCCTTATCACAGGCTGAGAAATAATGAGCCAAAATAATCCTTCTTTCTTTAATGTAAATCATCCCAGGAATTTGGTCATGACGATGGGAAGACTACAGTTTGCCTGGTGGAATGCAGTCATTTCTGCCTAGGAAGGCAGCAGTCTTCCTGGCTCAAATGTTCACAGTGCTCCAGGATCTGTTTCTGATGGTAGAAAAAGAGACTGAGGCCATGTTCAAACCAGCTTCTGGGTACAGAGACTGAAATGCAAGGGTAGTTAAGGTGGCTCTTTGTGATGCATGGTTCCAGTTGAGAACCTGTGAACACAATATACCAATTTCTGAAGTTAATCCAAATTGTCTTTCTGATTCCTATTTGCTCTTTGGTGAATCTTCCTAGAAAGTCAGTTTTCCCAGGGTCTGCCAAGAACCCCAGTCTAAGTTGCCTGCAGAGATTTCAGACTGGCAAAGCCACATACCAAAGCTCCAAGCTGTTGTATGGAAAATGAATGAGTCTTCTGCCCTAAGGGAGACACATTTATCTTTACTGAACTTCTTTTCTCTACAAAAGAATGATCATAAGTTAAACGATTTATGCAAGATTAAAAAAAATCTTTACCAAGACAAATAGCCTTATTCCTTAAAGTAGGTTGAAGGCTGTAAATAAAGATTTGTAAAGGCAGAAAAGAACTAGGTCATAGCCAGCACTTTGCAAAATGTTCCCTGTTTTTCTGGTTTCCTACTGGTTGGAAGATGGCAATGTGGCTGTTTTTGGTAAGCCCCCACAATCTTACTCATCTGGAAACACACCAGACTTCAGGAGCCCATGGGAGCTCCTTTGTCAGTTAAGTACGTTTGAAAGTAAAAAGACAATATATTTAGAAAACAAGGTCTATCAAACAAGTTCTATCTAATATTGTAAGAGTTTTGCCACTATCTACTCCTTGCAAACAGCAAGGAGACTTAAAAACAGCAGCAGCACCTCTCTAAGCCTCCCCCGGCCCTTTTCTTATAATTTCCTTCCTTTAATGAAGGGAAATTGGTGTGTCACATTGTGTCAGAGTTGGGAGCTCACACAGATACAGATGGACAGTGAAGAGCTTCTGACTGCCAATGTGCCAGGTGTTTGCTAATTATGAAATGGAATAATGGATAATAACCATCTTAGTGTGTTGATCAATGCAGTTTGCTCTCCATGGTGCAGAAGAGGTCACTGGAGACAATATGTAGGCCTCTCATGGTTGCTATTCATTAACGAGACACAGCCGGCTGAAATACAGGCTCCATTACCTAGATGAAACAGTGACAGGGACCCGGCATCAAACTGTAATTAGGTTTGATCAGGGTTGGGGTCTGGTTGCTATAATCAGAATCACTCTGAATTAATTTTATACTTGTGAAAGGATATGAGGTGAGATTGATTTAATGGTAACCAAAGCAGCCTCCTTTTCTATGACTCTCCAAGGAGAGAGAGAGAGAGAGAGAGAGAGAGAGAGAGAGAGAGAAAGAAACAGAGAGCAGGAGCAGTGTGGAGGGAAGGAAAATGCACAGGGAACTATTTAGCTCCAAAAATCTTATCGCGGGTGTTTAGAAGCGTGTTCCGATGAGAGCAAATGCCTTACATTCTAGGAGGCATGAGGGTCTGGGTCCTGGAAACCCTGATGGTCTCTTTCCATCCCAGAAGCACATCTTGGGATGCTTCATTTCTCTTCTCTCTTGTCCATTTCCCAAGTGTTTGGAAACAGTTTGTGTAGGGCAAGAATTTCAATTTGCAGGAAAGGGAGGAGGCAATTCCGGCTGAGCGCCACTTCCTTCCTTTGCTGAGAACCAGTTGTACAGCCCTTTACCTGTGGTTCTCTGACTCTAGGCCTACGGCTCAGAGGAGAGCAAAGAGAAGGTTCTGGAGTTTCTGAAATGCTGTAAGGCAGCGATGTGGGAAGTGGGTTAAGGGACCCCATCCAGCCCTCATCCCTAAAGAAATGGTGCATTTTGATTCAAGGTTAGTGAGATGCTGTTAAGGGAAGTGCATCTCACCTTGAGATAACCAGTAAGTGTGTGCATATACACACATTTTCACTTATATACACTCGTGCAGATGTTGGTACATGTGATTTCTTCTGTTTGCATGTACTTGGTCTGAATAGTGTGGGCCGGCTAGACGGCTCAGCAAGCTGCCAAACTTGACTGTCTGAGCTTGATCTCTGAGCTCTATGTGGCAGAAGGAGAAAACTGATTCCCCACAGTTGTCCTCTGACCTTCACACGCACACTGTGGTACACATGTACATGCACATACACAAAATAAATAAACGTAACACAAAATTAAATATTAGATGCCATAAACTAAACACTTCCTTTTCTTCCCCAAGAAAAGGCAGATTTATTAATTTTCCAAATCTCATGAGTTTCAAGAGTAGACATAGCATCGTAACTTCGAGGATAAGAATCTGCTAAAGCATGTGAGCAGTGATGCACAGGAAGAGCCCTCTCCCTAACTGCATCTCAGATTTTATGGATAAGAAAACAACACCTGGGCTGGGGACGGGACTCTGGCAGTGCTTGTTGAGTGCACGAGGCTCTGGGTTCCATCCCCAGCCCTGAAAAACAGAGTGTGTCAATATTTTGAGTTGAATAGAAAAAACAGAAATAAGGTATGTTTCTGGATTTGAAATAAGAACCCAGAAGCTCTTTGAATATTTCTCTTCTTAAATATGAAAGCTTAGCTAAATAGGTAATAAAATGGTAACAACTGACTGAAGAAATCATTGCAGTAACATAGGTACATATTACTGTATATCTGACTGCCAAGAAATTTCATATGCAAATTTACATTTTTTTATTACCTTTTGAGACAGGGTCTCCCAGTAGCCCCAGTCAGCCTGGATCTCACTATGTAGACCACACAGGCCTCGATCTCATAGAAATCTGCCTGCCTCTGCCTCCCGAGTGCTGGGACTAAAGGTGTGTGCCAGTATACCTGGCTCAAATTTATGTTTTTGTGTCATACTTTAATTAGGATGTTTGAGATTTGAGCAAAGCATCAAATTTGGCTAAAATTTGTTTTCCCTCTTTTGGAGCAAAAATTTTACAAAATCTTAAAAGACAAAGCTCAAATACATTGCTTTCATTGCCTTTGTTTTGACTAAAGATAATGTAAGTGGACAAGGAGAATTTGTGGAAATAGAATTAAGATGGTTATAAAGTTTCCATATTAATAGCTTTGTGGATCTGCGTTATTCTAGTATAAGAAGTGTAAGGCTCAGAAACGGTGAGGTGCTCGTGGGAGGGCTCAGCGGGGAAGAGCTGGGACTGCTCTCACAGGCCGTTTCTGAATCTCACACTGGGCAGCTCACCACCACTAACTCCAGCCCCAGGGGACCCTCTGGTTTCCTAGGGCACCGCACTCATGTGCATACACATAGAATTTTTTAAAATCTAAAAAAAGTAGTGAAGGCATTCAAATAAAAATGGTCTCAACTACATGTGCGTCTCCTGTAAAGTTTTCAGGAAAAGTGACTAAGGTATGTGCATAGAAAAGAAAGCCTGAGCAGACCTGAGGCTGCGGTATGTTTGCACAAAGCCTGCTTCAAGTTGACCCTGGGTTAGCATCTGAGGCTTGGGTTGGTAAAACTTGCCCTGTATTGAAATACAAGCTTCCCTAAATGCTAAGCTTTGCGTTCTTTATAAATAATGTGGTTTGTACCAAGTGCCTGCTGGCCTTCTGGGACTGTGTTTAAGCACACAGACCAGTGACCAATGTCGGGGAGGGCTCCTCATTCCTTCCAAGCTTCAACCCGTGTGTGTGTTCTCTTGGCTGATTTTGCTGTGTATCTTTTTTTTTTGGCGTGGGGGTGTCTCTCTGTAGTCCCAGCTGGCTTGGAGCTTTCTATGTAGACCAGGCTGGCCTTGAACTCACAGAGATCTGCCGTCCTCTTCCTCCTGAGTGTTGGGATTAAAGGCGAGTGTCACTGGCTACTTTATAAGTTCTTGGTGAGGGTCTGTCCTCCATTCTTCTGCAGCACCCACTCTCCAACCATTACCTGGAAGGTCTCCAATCCTAGTTTTTATGCTCCTCTTTTGAATTAAAAGATCAAAATGGCTGCAGAAGAGAGAGAGGGGCCAGTGAAATGGTGATGTTAAGAACAAGCATGCTGTTATGGGGTACCCAACCACTTACTGATGGGATTTGAAGCTTTTCCATAGGAGGAATACATGCCTGGTGCTGTAAACCGGGTCAGAAATCTTAGGCCCCAGCAGAAAACCTACTACTGTTTTGCTAAATAGTCTTGTCAAACTGCCTTCTAAAATTTGTTTGCATCCATGGCTTTGTACTTTTTGCAGTGAGTAGTGGTTAATACAGAGAAGCGATGTGACATCTGTACCAGTCAGTTCCCGGAAGAGGGGGCAGAAGTGGGAAGGAGAGCTGTAAAATGTGCTCTTCTTGTACATGACCCGGCTGTGCACAGGTGAATCCACAGCAGTTCCCTAGACTCTGCACAAGCTCAAATCAGCACGCACAGGGAGAAGCTCCCCGAGCCCCACCCCTAGCTGAGCAGTTATTGGTAGTTGGTGGCTGCCAAGGGAAGGAGCTGCTTTCTATGGGGTGTGTCCACTGGCAGGCTGCCTCAGTAGCAGCCCCACACCTGTGCACATATGGGCAACGCTAATTAGATTCAATGGGTTTTGAAAAAAGAAGACTGTGCAGTTTGGAGGGAGATGAGTTGGAGTGGGCCTGAGAAGACTTGGAGGGGTTGGAAATGATCCAGATACATTGCATACATGTATGAAATTAAAAAAAAATTATTAGAAAAAAGCAGAGGTGGGAAGGGGACCTCTTAAGACAGGCAAAGACTTCCAGCAGCTCAGGAAATAATAACAAGAATTGACGAATGGGATTACACGACATTAAAAAGCTTCTGCAAAGCCTAGGGGACAATACATCTAGTGAGCAGACAGCTCATGATGGGAGAGTCTTTGCTGGCTATACATCTGGCGGGAGATTACTATCCAGAGTATACAGACAATTCAAAAACCAAAACACTAGAAAGACTAAACCCAATGGAGGATACATGGGCTATGAGATGAAAAGACAGTTCTCAAAAGATAAAGTGCATGTGTGTGCGTGTGTGTGTGACATGAAAGTAGAAGGGAGATTATGGGAAGGAGGGGAAAGGGAAGGAAGGAGAGCGGATGCCAAAATGATTAATATATGTGGAATAAGCTATGATTTAACAGAGAAGAAAATATGTATGAGGGAGAATATGAGAGAAAGAGAGAGAGAGGAAAGAGAGGAGAGAGAGAGAGAGAGAGAGAGAGAGAGAGAGAGAGAGAGAGAAGAAAGGAATACAATATTTAAAACACAAAGACCCAGTGCAGAAAATGAAAACCATACTTTAAGGACCAAAGAACGACATTTAATAAAAAAACTAGCTGGCATGATGGTGCATGCCTTGGGAGGCGGAGGCAGGTAGATCTCTGTGATACTGAGGCCAGCTTGGACTACAATAGCAAGTTTCAGGTCAGTTGGGGCTACAGGGAGACCCTATCTCAAAACAAAAACAAAAACAAAAAAAGAAAGAAAGAAGGAAAGAAAGAAAACTTAATGAGGACTTGGACATGAGATGGTGAGACAGAATAGGAAGTTGAAAGAGTCTGGTGTGGGTCAAATACTTCAAAGAAAAGAGCAGACGTGGCAGAAAACTGAATTTCTGATATCCAACAAGCTTGATCATAGAAAATAAGATTAAAGCAAGTAAGAGAAATGGAAAAACTATTGAAGAACAAGGTAATTAAACATATAAGGAGAACTGGTGGGCTTGGAGGACATAGCCTTTAAGCCCTGTGAGCCTTTAGTCAACAGTGTCCTTACAGATAAAAAAACATTTCCTTTCATTTGACATAATTTCTTTTTCTTCTGTTTTGTTTAATTGAAAAAAATCTCAAGCTGATGCTTTAGATATGTAGTACTTAAATTGTATTTCCATTTGTTGGAAATTGTGATATTTAGACATTCATACATTCCTCTACTAGTATACAGGTAATAATAGTCAAGAAATGTTCATTTTTTTCTGTATGGCAAGACTTTTGGTGACTTTAAAAAAGGTTGTTCTGCTTAATTTTATTACAAAAATTCATATATTTTTATTACTAAACAATTTAGACATTTAAAATGCTATAGAAAATAATTTAATTAACTCCTAAACATCTACAACCTAACCTCAGAGAAAAGAATACATCACAACCTCCCCCCTTTGCTATTTACAGATTGTGTGAGTGTGCGTGTGTGTGTGTGTATGTGTGTGTGTGTGTGTATCTTTAGTGACTTCTTTGCTTTTATAAAGGACCTAGTTTAAAAGGGAGAAAGCATCTTGTTCTGACAGAGACCTTTGACCTTGTCTCCTCCTTTGATAGATTCTGTGTTCAGGTGCTGGTCCTCACTGCTTATGACTATCCCAGGGACAAAGTTTATGGTCGGGGAAGGAGCACACACCCTGATCAGAAGAAGTTAAGTCTTTATGGCAGCACGGTATTTATGTTTGGAGCTTTCCAAAGTGAACAGTTTACACACTTTCTCCTTGTTTCTTGGCCCTGTTCGTCCTGTCTCAGCTGGGTGCATCCCTCACACTGGCCATTCTATACTCATCTTACATCCTACACTCTGGGCTTCTTCTTGGGCCCTGGGCCCTGGGCACTCAGCTTCTGGTCTGGATTTGGAATTCATTGGTTCTCAGATTTTGGTTTCTTGTTTAATTGGCTTGTTTGTGTCCTGGTGTCCTTTGGGGAGGGATTCCCATCACCATTCTGAGAGATGAAGGTCCAAACAGACACCTACCAGTAGCTCCCCTCTCCTGGGCTCAAGTCATCATTCTTGCTTGTTCACTCTACAGATGTGAATAATTCCAGCCCTGGGAAGGGTGTGCTTTGATTAATCAAGCTCTAAAAATTATACATTATCATTCCCCAAAAGTGCTGGGCTTGATGTGGTTTGGATCTTCAATATCTCCCCAGAAGTTCATGTGCTAAAATGGCTTGGTCTCCAGGTGATGGTGCTATTGGGAGCTGGTAGAACCCATAGGAAGTAGGCCTCCCTGGAGGAGCCAGGTCTTAGAAGCATGCTCTTGAAGGATATTTTGGGACCCCTGTTTCTGCCATTCTCTTGTACTGAGATCACTGTGAGGTAAGCCACTTTGCTCTGCCTTGCATTCCCTGCCAGGATTTCTGCCTCTGCCTGGCCTAAAGTGGTGCAAGCGAGTGACCATGAAGTAAAACCTGAAACCATAAGACAAAATAAATCTTTATGTTAGGTATTTCATCACAGCAATGGAATGGTGACTAACACATTGTACATCATTGAAAAGAATTAATTCAACAAACGTCGTATTGTCTCTCTGCCCACTGATTTCTATGTCTTGATTCAATCAGAGGAGGAACTTTTATGTGTGACCAGTTTCTTTGTGTGTCCCCGGATTGTATGTGTGTCCTTGGCTGATGCCAATGAAAAACAGGAACAGAACCACCAGGGTACTGCACACCAGGTGTGGACATAATGGGAGTGGCTGGCAGAGTATCTGAAAGCACAAAGGACTGAGGAGAGAGCTCAGTGGTAGCATAAAGCCCTGGGTTTAGCTCTCATCACAGCAGAAACAAGACGTGGTCCACAACTGTACTCGCTGCTGGGGATTCCTCCCTGGGACCCAGAGGACCCTTCCCTGAAATGAGACATGGATAGTTATATCGTGGACAACTGACAACTTTATCACAAGTAGGCACTCTTTTTATATGTTTTTAGCAAGGCAGGGGAAATCTGCAGTGAAGGCAAGGACTCGTCTGCAGCTGCAGCATTACTAGACACAATATGTTATTGTGCACAGGAAAATCTACCCAAGGACATCAGTGGTGGAGTCAGCCAAGAGTTAGCTGCAGACAGCCCACGGACCCCGGGTATGGCTTGGGGCTTCTGGCCCTTCACCGTTTTCCCTGGAGAACTTTTTCTTCTTAAGCCACCTGGGCTCTTCTGGCCTCCACCCTTGCAGTGCTCAGGAAATGGGAGTAAAAGGATGAGAAATTCAAAGTTTTCTTACACTACATAGGAGTTTAAAGTCAACCTGTGCTACAAGAGTAAAACAAACAAAACAGGGCCATAAAATGGCTCAATGGGTTAAGTATTTGCTTCCAAGCTTGATGACCTGAGTTCCATCTCCGGAGTCCACGCGGTGGAAGGAGAGAACTAACTCATGCAAGCTGTCTTCTGACCACCATACTCAGGCTGTGGCAAGCATGTGCCCCTCACACGGACACACGAAATAAATAGCTAGATGTAAAAAATTAAGAGCAAAATAAACTTAAAGAAATAAGAGCAACAAAACCAACTAAAATATGTTCTGCTTTTTATTTGTATGCTGGCAATTCTAAGCCATGTCAAAAATAAAACACTGCCACTGCTACACACACACGCACACGCACACACGCACACGCACATGTACACGCACGCACACACGCGCACACACACATGTACACGCATGCGCACACGCACATGTACACGCACACACATGAACATGTACACGCACACATGTACACGCACACATGTACACACATGTACACGCACGCACACACGCACATGTACACGCACGCACACACACACGCATATAAACATAGACACAGTTGCACTGAATTTTAAACATTGCAATAGTTGATCCTGAGTGAAGCAGTCATTTGCCTTTAAGTTGTGGGAAGATAAGAGCAGATGTCTACTCACTCCAGATAGGGCACCAAAAACAGACCAAACTAAGACACCACAGTTCAAGTAGGTAAACCAGTTTGTTTATGTGACCTACCTACAGAACACGGGTGAGGGTTCACACGGGTGAGGGGTCATCCAGAAGCATGGGTTACTTAAAAGCAGCTGTATCATAAACCCTCCCTAGTGTGGCGCCAACTCATGAGAGCCTGTCCTGGGACCTCCCTGCGAGACTCTCACAGGCGGAGAGAGTCTCCTTCCTAGAGCAACTGTTTTCCTTGTACAACCTTGGGGAGGGACCTTGTGAATTTCCTATTTCAGGAGCTTCCTGAGTTTTATGAGTCTTAACACAGCAGGGAGCATTTCACCTCAGAGGAAATTGCTGTATCACAGTTTAAAACTAACTACTTTTGGTGAAAAAAAATGTTTGTATTGGAAAAGACTCATTTTGGTGGAGAAGTTGCTTCCAACTTTGTTTTGCAACCAGTTCCATGTCCATATTTGTTTCTGTTACAACGGAGCTGAGGTGTGCTTTATAGAAATTCATTTTGCACATCATGGAGTTTTATTTGGACAGTGAAATAAAGAACTCAGAGGAGTAATGTTTTGTTTACTAAAGGAAATTTTATGTCATATATCAAATATTCAGTAGAATTTCAGTAATTAAAAAAAATTAAATGTATGTTAGAAATTAGAACCAAGAAAATAGATTATGGGAAATAACTTTACACACAGGTGGGGCTATTAAAAATGATCCCACCTAGAAAGATGACTCAGTCGTTAAGAGCACTGGTTACTCTTCTAGAGACCCTGGGTTTGATTCCCAGCACCCACATGGCAGCTAACAAGTGTCCTTACCTGCAGTTCCAAGGGACCAATGCCCTCTTCTGGGCCCTGAGGGCATCACAAGCATATGTGCACGTACATACATGCAGGCAAAATATTTATACAAATAAATAAAAATAAATGAATAAAAAATTAAAAAGTGGTTCAACTGTGTGGGGATCTGGTTACTGAGCAAGGCAAGCAACTCCAGGTACCCTAAAGGGATGGCAGGTGTCTGACCTGCTCTGCCTGTGTGATAACCTTGCCCCAGGAAGCTACTGTAGATATGAATCTTCCTTTCCCCCACCCCAGACCAGAACCAGGTTTTTGGGTTTCATTTCCTCGTTCCTGAACTTCCACAGCCTTCCCACCCTTTACTCCCAAACCCCACTTTAACTTTCCCGCCTTCTGTAACGGTCAGGAGGCCTCCCTATATAAACCCCTGCATTGGCTCTAATAACCGAACTACCCACCGTCGTAGTCTCCCGGGAGGGAACTTCTCCTGCCGCACTCTGAGCCACCTGAGGTCCCATTCCATCGTCCTCCATTCTCTGGCATGGCTGGAGCACATCAGCTGTGTGGAGATGGAGACGCACCCACAAATGGCGCCCAACGTGAGTGGATGGAGACCAACAATGGCGATTGAACAAGGGACACTCCAGGCCGTGCTGAAGAAGGTGAGTGCTTCCCACGAGGGACATCGGCTTCAGCCCCCGCCATCCCACTCTGAGGACAGGCACGGTTTCTTTCTAACTTCGGTCTTTTCTATCAAGCTGCAGGTGAGGGACTGAGCTCCAGTAGTTAGAGCTTGTTATGTATGCCTCAGGACAGGTTAAAAGCTGTAAATACCTTGCCTCTAAGAGTTAAAGAAAAAAAAAAAAAGACAGATTGACCTGAGATTCAAACCTCAGTCACCTGTAAGCACCAAACATATGTAAAAATGGCTAGCCTAGAGTTTTCATGTCTATTTTGGTTCCTGTGTCAGATCCTGTTTCTGTGACTTGGCAATAATCCGGCTTGTGTTACTGTCTGTGTCTGTTTTGGTTTTGTCTTAAGTGTTGTGATTGCTTCGTCGTGGGCCAGAGTGAGTCCGAAAATGTCAAAATGTCGCTACTTTTAAATGTATAGTGACTAACTTTTCTAAATGTCTTTATCTAGCTTGTTATCTAAAAATGTAATTGCCTCTCTACAGAAAAAAAAATGGCTTTAAAAGTTATTTCTTTCCTTAGACCTTTTCTCCACCATGCTTCTCTTCATGGATAGGGGAAAAGAGCCGTTAGAGGCCTGAACTCTGGACTCAGTCACCATGGTTCCCAGACAGCTGCCTTTCTAACTAGAGCTAAGCATTTTAAGTTTTCGTAAACAAGAAAGTCATATATCATACTGTATAGAATATTTAACTAGGTGCCTTTTAAAAGTAAAAAAAAAAGGTTTCTATTATATACCATGTGCTTATTCATGATCATGGCTTGTGCCCTTACTAGGAGAGAGGAAACCATATGGTCTGGTCTCTATATCTTATGTGTGTAATTTCATCAATATGGTGACAGTCACATGGCCTGATTGCCACCTTGGACAAAAATTTTCAAAATGGCATTGACCTGCTTGACCTTGTCGCCATTTTAATCCAGCCACATGGCATAATCCAAAATGGCCACACCCAGGAATTTACTAGTTCTCAAATTAAAAAAGAGACAATATCAACATTTTAATATGATTTTGGTCTGTTTCTAATGAAAAGTATTTTAAATTTTAACTTTTAGTATGGTATTTACTGGTTTTTAAATGACTATTTTTATATTGTCTTATGCATTTACTGGTTTTTACAAGGAATTATTTTAAATTCTGGTATTTGTTTATATAACATCTTTATCTGTTTTTAAAGGAAATTATTTTGGATTGCAGCATCTTTATATGGTATATTTGCTGATTTCTAAATGTAACTATTTAAAATCTTACATTGTTTTGTATAATGAATTTGTCAGTTTCTAAAGGGAACTCAAAAAGGTTTTTCTAGCCATAGACCTCCAAGACTAGCTAGGTACAAAGTAAGCTGACGTTTTGTGATGGCTAAACCTAAAAAGCTCATGTGAATTTGCAGTATTCCAGTACCAAACTTTACACGAGACAAGCTGCTACCAGGAAACAGCTACAGCAATTGGGAGGTAAAGAGGAATAGCCTGCTTGGATGGGAGATATGAGATTCGGCCTTCACTGGTTTTAATTCCTGCTTTTTGCATTATGATTCAAAGCCTGTTTTTCTAAAATAAAATACTTCCTTCTCTCATGTTAAGTTGCTTCAAGCTTGCTTTTCCATGTCCTGAGCATCACTGCTTTTCACTTTCTAGTAACAATTCCCTACACAGACTAATGCAAATGTATAGATAGATAGACAGCACCCTCTGTAAAAAATTCCTCAGTTAGTGATTTATACTGGAAATTCTAAACTTAAGTTGATAATGTATTGCTATGTACCAATTGCTTCTCTCTATCTAGTATCTACATTCTCAAGACCTAAAGCAAGGTTTTGGTAGACCAACTCACTGAAATAGATAAAGTAAAAAGGATTTTAATGGTTTTTATGTTTTCTACAAGGTTTTACTAGAAAGTTATAAAGTAAAATGTACATTATCTTATATGTGTAATTTACATCCCATGTTCTTTATTAAGATGATGCTGCACAGCACTCCTGAATAACTGCCATGCTCATGATTTCAGCTGTGCCTACTTACAGAAGTTCATCACAGTTGGGTTTGCTAATGGTTGTATTCTTCCACTGAAGGAGGAGTAAGCTGGACCCCCACCTGAGTATCCAGCTACTCTTCCCGGCCAGCTGTATGTAATTTTGCCCTAATCACAAATGGTCTCCTGCATTTGGGGAGGAAATTTGGGAAAGACTAAGAGAAAGGACTTGATCTGTGAGGTTACAAAAAAAAAACAAAACAAAACAACAACATCCATGCCAAAGACTACAGTGCATCTGCTCTCAGGTTACCTATATACCTGTTAGTAACACCTCACCCATCTGTATGTATAAAGTCATTCATTCCACAGGGTGAACTTTAATATGATCAAACATTGGTTTGATACTAGAGCCCTAAAAAGGAAATAAACATTGCTTAATGCACCCAGGAAAAAAATTTTCTTAATGTTATTATGTCTCATGATCTTAAGAAAAAAAAATAAAAAGGTAAAAAAAATGTATATTTTATTAAAAGGGGTTTTTGTATAAAATGTCTATACACGTGATTAAAGATCTGAGTTTATATGTTATAATATAGGAAGGATTAGATAAATAATGTATACATAGTCTTAAAGTTTCTAAAGTAATAGTTCAGTCAAATATTTTAAGGAATAAAATATACGTCTAGTCAAGGTTTATTCAAGAATGTTTGACTTTTGTCCAGGCTTTAGCTACATAACATATAGTAATTAACAGTTCAGTATTGGTGGAACTAACCTTCTTGGGTGTCTAACCACCATATTTAATGGCCTCTAATCTGGTCAGAGGGACTTAAAGGGACAATTTTTTGTCTCTTGCCCTCCAAGGTCAACTAAGTTCCAGGGGACAATGGGGCATCTCTCGAAATGTCCTATAACTGTGATGTGTCACCTGTCTTCCTGTTCAGGGAGGTCATGGAGACCCCACTAGAAGGACTTGAACCAGTATCCAGTCTGCAAAGAAGAAGGTCAGCACAGGAAAACGTTTCCTTGATTTGCTTCAAAGTGAAGCTATGGTCTAGCAAGACCTTCTGACTTATCTTCTCATAGATGGAACTGGTAAAACAAAGGCCTATGGAGCCATGGGCTCCTGAAGCCCATATGATCCCCCTGAGGAACAGATACTCAACTGACCTTAAGAATCAAATTAAGTTGGTTTATTTGGGCCAAATTATATGATCTTAAACACCCAAAAGGAAAGTATAACCAAGAAATTAAAGTAATTAGTGTGCTTCTTTAAGACTATAAGGAATTACACTTCCCAGACATTAGATTTAAGTTTATATACGATGTTATTTACACAATTTCTCGCTAATGATTTTGTTCTTAATAAGAAAATGCCACTCAGATGTAAGACTTCAATTCTTGGCCTACCTCAACACTGCAGTGCATACCTGTGGCCAAGAAAGGCAAGCCCACCATTGTTCTAACCCCAAAATTAAATGATTTCTTTTCTCTCTCTGTCTAGAAGCCATTTGGGAGGGAACTCACCCTGATTCTAGCCACTCCAGCTATCAAGGTGCCTGAAAACAAATCCTGACTTCAAGACTCTCAAGTTCAGCCTTGGCAGTCAAAAAGAAAAACAAAGAGGAATCCAAAAGATGGAAGCCTTTGAAAGTCCTTAAGCAAGAAATTCTAATGGACTTTGAATTGGACATTTGAACTCTTCCCTGTTATGACTATTTTAATTTCATCTTCCAGGGACTAGTCAAGGACTTTCTTTTCCCCTACAGCTAACAGTTATGCAATTCAGGGGTCTTTTATTTAGACTCACTGAAGGGGTACCCCTATTGCCACAATCTACGACCCTATTCAGCCTTGAAGAAGCCAGAGCGGTCTGCGCCCCAATTCCCTATTGGCAATTAGGGTGACCTCTTCAGAGGGTGGTGTGATGAGAATAGGAGGTAGAATTTAGCTAGGCAGTTTAGGGTAAAAAGACCCCAAAAGACCAAAAACTGTCCTTGTGTCCTTCAGCAGCCTACTCTATATCAAAGGCCAAATATGTCCAAAGTATTTGGGGGCTCTTATCTAATTCCTAAAAGATTTTAGGGTTACCTCTTCAAAAGGGGAATGTTAGAGAACAAATAGCTAACTGAGAGACTATAAATTCTCTCACTTATACCTTTCATAAGCTAAAAAATGAACTTAAAACCCATTATCCCCCCTGGTTTGCCAATCCCCTCATGGCCTGGCTCCTTCCTTTACTGGGTCTTTATGTATGTCCCCATTATATATATATAAAAAGGGGGAGATGTGGGGATCTGGTTACTGAGCAAGGCAAGCAACTCCAGGTACCCTAAAGGGATGGCAGGTGTCTGACCTGCTCTGCCTGTGTGATAACCTTGCCCCAGGAAGCTACTGTAGATATGAATCTTCCTTTCCCCCACCCCAGACCAGAACCAGGTTTTTGGGTTTCGTTTCCTCGTTCCTGAACTTCCACAGCCTTCCCACCCTTTACTCCCAAACCCCACTTTAACTTTCCCGCCTTCTGTAACGGTCAGGAGGCCTCCCTATATAAACCCCTGCATTGGCTCTAATAACCGAACTACCCACCGACGTAGTCTCCCGGGAGGGAACTCTTCCCACCGCACTCTGAGCCACCTGAGGTCCTGTTCGATCGTCCTCCATTCTCTGGCATGGCTGGAGCACAACAGCCGCGCTGGAGATGGAGGCGCACCCACACAGCTGGTGTCCAGCCGCAAGACGCCATGGCCGTTTCTGAATGCCAGGGTGGTCAGCCTTCTGTGTTGCAGAGCTAGGCATGTACCTCATTTGCTCTGGGTATCTATCAATTTTCAGTTCTTCCTGTCTAAGACATTTTCACTTTGTGTCACAGGGTAAACAAATGCATTTTGTTTTCAAGGCCTTCTATTTCATTTTATTCATTCGGCCATTTTGGCTGAAATGAAAGATGCTATTGAGCCCTCAGCACACGGCTTGCATTCTTTTCTAAGTTTATTACTCACTCAGTTATGAGGGGCAAAAAAGAATATCATGCCAAGAAGAGGCTCATTCAAGTCTTTCCATGTCTGAGTCGGACAAAACTGAAAACAGAACTGAACTGGGAGTGAGTGGAGCTTGTCGATCCTGTCTCGAGGTCAAGCCCAATGCGAAGGGAAGGTGAGTCCTGCTCCGGAGAAGAGGTCCGACGGGGATGGGAGAGAGTGGGGCACACACACTTCATCTTGTAACTCACACCTCTCAAGAGAAAGCCCAGGAGCTGAAAGAGAGGCGCCTCCTTCACCCCGAGACAGTTTAAATGCAAGCAGACTTCAGTAACGGGAGCTGCAGCCACGACCGAAGTGCAAAAGCCAGAAGTACAGCCATGCGCCCAGAGCTGTGCAAAGCGAACACTTTTTATCACAGAAGATCCATGGGCAGGTGATCAAAGGGTAGGCTCATGTATGTGTAGGAAGGACTCCAAGGTTCAACAGCGTCATCATGCCTCCCAGATCAAGATTCTCAGTGGGCATTTATTTCCAAGGTTTTTCTGGAGAAAAGATCTCATTATGTAGTCCAACCTGGCTTTGGATCTACAGTTAGATTCCTGCTTCAGCCTCTTAAGTGCTGGGATTACACGGGTGAGCCAACCATGACCTTCTAAGGTTTCAAGGTAATTGTAATGGAATGTCTTCCGTATCCTTGGGACCATAAGAGAAAACAAATGGTTCAATTTGACTGTCACAGAATGGTTTCTATATGTTTTGATACTTTTTGGTTTCCTTTTTTCCCACATTTTAAAGTGTGTGTGTGGTACAGACATGTATGTGCATGGGTGTGTGCACACATGTATGCACGTGCATGTGGAAGACTGAAGCAGATGTTAGGAATCCTTCTCGATCACTTTCACGTCATCAATTGAGGCAAGGTCTCTCAGTCAAACCCAAAGCTCACTGATAGGGCTAGTCATGCTAGTCAGCTTGCTTTGGAGATCCCCTGAATCTACCTTCTGAGGCTGTAGTCACAGATGGGCCACCATGCCCACCTGGCATTAAGTGGGTTCTGAATCTGAACTCTGGCCTTCATACTTGTGCAACAAGTGCTTTAACCCTGAGCCATCTCAGCCCTGTGTTGGTTTTTTTACAGTGGAGTTAGAGTTTAAAGACACTGGGAAAACAGGCCAAGTGAAGACCTTCCTAGAGTCTTATGAATTTTCCTTTTCTCATTAAAAAACCCAACAGAACTTTGAAAATGATAATTTGTTTAGTTTTTTTCAAAGCATTTAATTTTGTTTGCATGAGAACTATTTTTAAAAGAAAAGTTTATCTTTATTTATGTGTCTGCATGTGTGTATATATGTGTGCAGCAGTCCTTGGAGGCTAGAAGAGGGCATCAGATCTCCTGGAGCTGAATTTGCAAGTAGCTGTGAGCCATCTGACTTTGGTGCCGTGAACTGAACTTAGATTCTCTGCAAGAATAGTATGCATTCTTAATCGCTGAGCCATCTCTCCAGCTCCATGAACTCTTTCTTTTGTACCTATTAGTCTTTAGTTTACGCATTAAACAATTACATAATTAAAATAGTGTAGAATAAAATTGGCATTAATAGGTTCAAACTACCAATCCTTGTAAAATTTTGATAAAAGCCAACTGACTGGAGCCACATGGAGTCAGTGTACTGTGGGTACCCATTAGGATGTCTTCATAAGAGCACAGTATTCTTTTAAATGACAGAAATCTCCCCTGACCCCAGCATAAGTCCAGCACAGAGGCAAAGTCACATCCAGGCACAGCCCCTGACCTCTGGGGAGGGGTCGTGGGGAGTACAGGCACTCAGAGGAGGCTGAAACTGCTGCCCCAAGTCTGGAAGTCTCCATCAGCCACCGCCAAAGGAATGTGCAGCCTTGGCGCACAGGTGGGAACCACAGCTCCGGGCTCAGGGGCGGAGACCACAGCATCAGGTTCACAAAGGGGGACCACAGCTCTGCTCATGGGGGGAGACCACTGGTCTAGCTCACAGGAGGGAGCCACAGCTCTGCTCATGGGGGAGACCACTGGTCTAGCTCACAGGAGGGGACCACAGCTCTGCTCATGGGGGAGACCACTGGTCTAGCTCACAGGAGGGGGCCACAGCTCTGCTCATGCGGGGAGACCACCGGTCTAGCTCACAGGAGGGGGCCACAGCTCTGCTCATGGGGGGAGACCACCGGTCTAGCTCACAGGAGGGGGCCACAGCTCTGCTCATGGGGGGAGACCACTGGTCTAGCTCACAGGAGGGGGCCACAGCTCTGTTCATGGGGGGAGACCACTGGTCTAGCTCACAGGAGGGGGCCACAGCTCTGCTCATGGGGGGAGACCACTGGTCTAGCTCACAGGAGGGGGCCACAGCGCTGGCTCTCAGCAGCCGTAGCCGCAGCTCTAGGCTCATAATTTCAATTACACAGGTTTCTGCTATTTTCTTGTCCGCAGAGCTGTGCCCACATGATTATACTTTTGTTTAAGTAAGAGCATTTTGACTTCTGTGCAGCAAACAGAGGCAACAGTTACTCGCTGACTTGGATTTCTCACCGGAGTGACATCACTAGAGGAGGAAACCACTTTATGATTTTTGCTCGAGACAGATGGATCGTGTTTTCTTTTTCACAGTCAAGGATCTGATTGGCTTTTTTGGTGTCTGCTGTTTTTGTATCTTTGTCCATGGCAGGGACACAAGTGATGAGTCATCTTCTGACTGGAGTCATCTTTTACGTCCTCAGATGCAGGGCCAGGGGCAGCAGCGGAAGGAACAGCTACAGGTCGGGGTGACAGCTGTTGGTGAACTTGCTGTGCTCAGGGTCATGGTACCAGGTGTCCACATGCCCTGCTAGAGCAGCTGCAGTACTTGGGATGTTACCTGCAGACACATCAATGTTAACAAAAAGCTGAAGCGGTTCAAGGCAACCTTAGGGTACTGGCTAGGCTCAGTTTCTCATCTGAGGACTGGTTACCTGGATGCGTTCATTCTGTAAATACTTGTTGAGCCTCACATTTATAAATTGTGCCTTTTTTCTCTGGCTATTCTACTTTGAAATATATCATGGTCTTAGCCTATTTTGTTGTTGTTTTTCAGTTTTTTTGAGACAGGATCTCCTTATATAACCCCAGCTGGCCTGGAATTTGCTATGTAGACCGGGCTGGTTTCTCACAGAGATCCTCCTGTCTTTGCTGAGGATAATCTTTATTCACAGATTTGAAACTATATTAAGAGAAATTTTATGGTAAAAAAATGAAGTTATAAAATTAGTTATTAAGCTATGTAGGTTTCTGCCACTGTATCAAATATCTGAGATAACTAACTTATACAAAGAAAAGGGTTGCTATGGTTTCAGGTTTGGAGGTTCCTGTCCATGATGAGGTAGGCCCACTGACTTTAGGTCTCTCGTGGGGCTTGGAGAGGGAGTATATCATGACAGGAGCATATGAAAGGGCAAAACTGAGAGGAAGGAAACAGGTCCCAGAATCTCCTTTGAGGGCACCCTTCTGATAGCTGGAAACAACCCCACTGGGCCCTCCCTCTTCAGGGTGGCACAGTCACCCAGTGGCCCTGAGGACTAAGCCTCCAGCACAGGGACCTTTGGGGAGCATAGCAGTCATCAAGATGGACTGAATCATGGGAAAGTGAATTTGGTAGATGATTAAATATTGAACAATTTATCCCAGTCAAAGCTTTCTATAATGTGATACATCTTAGAGTAAAACAGCAAACAGGCATTTTACCCAATAAACTAATGAGCTGACACCACAGTAAGCAATAATTTGGGAGGCTGATAATTACGCGCTCCACTGGGGATGCTTGATGAGTGCTCTGCCGCCCATGCGCAGCCCTCAGCTGCCTTGCCTGCCTAGCTTGTGTTCCGTCCCCTTGCCTGGGTTTCTCTGCCTTTCTTTGTACAGCTGGTTCTTCCCAAAGACTCTTCTCTGCCATTCTCTTCAGTTTAAGTTGTCATTTCTGCACCTTCTTTTCAGCTGTGTGCTGTAATCTTTCATTTTCATTTTTATTCCTTTCTAGCACATGGCTTTGTATTTTCTTGACATTGCAAGAGTTTTCAGTGTTGGAGTCTGAAGGAATTCTTTCACCAGCTCAACCATGTTGGACTGTGTCCCAGGTTGGTGGGACCAATGGCTACTGTGTAGGATACTGGAGGGAGAAGGACTAATTCCTCAAGTATCAGTGATGGAAGACTTCCCAGAAGACTGTGTCTTAGACTTTTCACATACGTGTTCATTTCTGTAAACTGCTTCTCCCATTTAGATGACTTAAAGATATTTCATTATTTTTATTTTATGTATATGAGTGTTTTGCCTGCACATAGGTAGCTGCACCCATGTTGTGCAGTGCCCACAGAGGTCAGAAGAGAGTGTCAGATCCCTGGGAACTGCAGTTACAGATTGTTGTTAGCTACCATGTTGGTGCTGGGAATCGAACCTGGGTCCTCTGCAAGAGCAGCCAGTGTTCTTAACTGCTGTGACATCTCTCCAGCCCCTTAGATGACTTATTAATGCTAATGGACAGACTACCTTGAAGACTATTCAAAATGATAGAGGTTGATAAAGGAGAGTTTCAGAATAATACTGAAATGCTTGAAAGGAAACAAAAAGATGTGTGTGTGTGTGTGTGTGTGTGTGTGTGAGAGAGAGAGAGAGAGAGAGAGAGAGAGAGAGAGGGAGAATGCCATACTTTTGATGCTGAAATTGGTTAAATAGAATGGAATTGTTTCTCTTAAGATTAAAAACAACAATAACTACAACAAACAATCCACTCATGCATTGCAAATTCCAGTTGAGCTAACACTATAAATCACATCCATTTGCAGGAGAGGATTGTGAAGGTTCAGAAGCCTGGCGGTAGCTTGTAAACAGGGACCTCCTTGTTTTCACTGTCGGCAGCTCTAATTCATTTCTAATTACCATCTCTTGGGAAAACACAGTGTTGTCATTGCCTTTAAATTTCATCCTCTTTTACAACGCCCCCTACAGATTTTAGGTCATTAAGAAAAACCTGTCTTGCTTTGGATGATGTTTTTGTTCAACAAAGCAGAATTATTATTTTGTTTCATTCCCAATTTGCCTGGTGGAAGAAGAGGCTGCATGCATTTTAATTTGGGAGTGAATTAACAGTAATCAGGAGAATGCAGCCTTTCCGCTGTTCTATAGTTCAGACCTGTATGTTTGTTCAAGCAGAGAAAAAGTGTCCTTTGCTGTTTTCAGGGAAAATGTTGCCATGTAAAATTCTCTTCCTACATTTTCAACTCAATATTACATTTTGATGTTTTAAAAAATCCATGAGGAACAAAAAATAGCCCTTAAAATTAGCAAGTGTATGAGTGTATATTAGCAGGAATTAGACCATGGCAAAATCCAGTGTTTGTTGGTTTTTCCCATGGTACCCAAATGTATGTGAATATAATAAGTGGACAAAACTTGGATCTTTTTCATGTTAAACTGGCATTTTTAAAGTTTTTTTTTTTTTTTTTTATTTTCCAGAGATGTAGTCTGTCCTTATAGGAAATGTCTAAATTGATGGGATAGCTTTTTGTTTGTTTTTGTTCTTTTTTTTTTTTTTCAGATCCTCACCATTAGTCCAGGTTGGCCTTGTTCTTAGTACAAATCCAGGTTGGCCTTGAACTCATGATTCTCCATCTCCAGTTTCTAAATGCTGGGATCACAGGCATATGCCACCACACCTTGCTTTTCTGTGAGACTGTGAATGTAAGTGTGGTTGGTGGTCAGCTAGATTCTTCCCCAGTTACAAGGTGATGAGGAAATTACATTGGGAGTTGCCATCCACAACTTCTAGTTCCTGAAGACTTGGGCGGAAGGGATGATGAGCTCAGTTCTTTTCTCTGTAGACCAAATAGCTAAAGATCTGCAGGTTTACAGCCAAGTGTGAACAGCATGGCTTGTATGTCACTTATTTGAACACTTTATGTGGAACCTTTTTAAAAGACCATCTTAGTTCTCCACAGAAAAGAATGAATATGTATGTGTGTGTGTGTGTGATGAAATTGTAAATAACATTTTTTTGTATCAGTCTTCCCAGTCTTTGTTACAGTACAGCTAACTTTGTCATACAAAAATACAGGTGGTAAAAAACAGAGAAGCAAATGGTTTTGCTAAGTGTTTTAATGAAGGCATATGAAGGGAAAAAAAATCATAGGCCCAACTCAGCTGGAAGAGAAGGCTTGGGGCCAGGGCCTAGTGTCGCAGTCACACTGGGCTCGTAAGAAATGAAGTCTGCACCCCACTCAAGAACTCCTGGTTTAGAAACTCAGAATAGGGCCCAGGATCCTTGGGTTTCATTTTTGTATCTAAAATTATTACTATTAATATAACATTAATGTTTTCTTTTTCATTAATTTTTAACAGCATACAAAGTAATGCGTTTTATCATGGAATTTTAATACATACATATCGTTACATTTCCACCCTCCAAACTGTTTTCTAATTAAAAATATTAACTACTTGTACATGTTAATGGGGTGCAGTGTGATATTTCAGAATGTGTATATAATGTGTAATGTTTAAATCAGGCTAATAAACTTTTCCAACACCTGAATTTATTTCTTTCAGAAAATATTTTATTTATTATTTTGTTTTACGTGTATGCATGTGTTGCCTGCATGTATGTAAGTGCAATGTCCAGAAGAGAGCTTCAGATTCCCCTGGAACTGGAGTTAAGGATGGTTGTTAGCCACCATGTGGCTGCTGGGAATCAAACCCAGGTCTTCTGTAAGAGCATCCAGTGCTCTTAACCACCGAGCCATGCCTCCTGGCCCCTGAATTTTTATTTCTTTGTGTTGAGAACATTCAAAATCCCTCTTCTAGTTGGTAAATCTTTGCCAGCTATACATGCAACAGAGGATTAATACCTATACAGAAAACAAAACAACCCAATAAAAAGGGAGTGTAAACTGAACAGAGTTCTTAAAAGAAATACAAATGCCCAATAGATATTTTAAAGTATTCAACATCAAGGAAACACAAATTAAAATTACTCTGAGATGGCATCTCACTACTGTCAGAATGGCTACCACCAAGAAAGCAGATAACAAATACTGACAAGGATGTGGGGGAAGGGGGACAGTGAGGGTTCACGGTGGCTGGGCAGAGAAGCTGACCGGGTGCAGTCACTCTGGAAGTCAGTCTGGAGGCCTCTTAAAAAACTGAAATAAGGCTGGGTGTGATAGTTCATGCTTTTAATTACAGTCTTTGGATCAGGTGGATCCTTTGGGGCAGGTGGATCTCTGTGAGTCTGAGATCAGCCTGGTCTACCTGTGAGTTCCAGGCCAGATGGGGCTAAAGGGAGATGCTGTCTCAAAAAACAAAACAAAACAAAACAAAACAAAACAAACCCAGCCACCTACACAACCTAAACAAAAATAACTAAAGTAGGACTACCATATGACCCAGTTACACCACTCCAGGCATATTCCCAAAAGACTTGATACCCTACTACAGAAACACTCGCCCAACCACAATCATTGTTGCTCTGTTCACAATAACCAGGAAATGGAAACAGCTTAGATGTCCGTTCCCAGATGAACAGATAATGAAAATGTGTGTGTATATAACACATATATATGTTACTTTTTGGTGTTGTGATAAAACACAATGAGCAAGGCAGCTTACAGAAGGGTGAGTTTATGTGGCCTTACAATAACAGCCATGGTGGGAGAGGTAGCCAGAGCAGAAAGTTTGAGTGCTCACATCTTCAAGCACTCCTAGGAAGAAGCAAGCAAGCTTTAAGTGGGGCAAGACCATGAATTTTCGAAGTCCACCCCCAGTAACACGCTTCCTCCAGCTAAGCCCTAACCCTAAAAGTTCAATAGTCCTTCCCAAACAGCACCACTGACTGACCAAGTATTCAAATATGTGAGCCTGGGGGGACATTTTTATTACATTTTTTAAAGATTTTATTTATTTTAATTTTATGTGAATGTGTGTTTTGCCTGCATGTATATATGTGTACTCCTGTTATGCAAAGCCTGCAGAGGCCAGGAGAGGGTGTGAGGTCCTCTGGAACTGGAGTTATAGCCAGTTGTCCTGTTGTGCAAAGGTCCTCTGGAACAGTGGTTGGTGCTCTTAACCGCTGAGCCATCTCTCTAGTCCCAGGGGGCATTTTCCATTCAGACCACAACACACACAGCAGAATTTGATTCAGCTGTAAAGTAGGGAACTGAAATTTTCAGGAAAATATTCTATTAAGTGAGGTAACTGAAGCTCAGAAGACAAACGCCGCTTCACGTTGTCTTTCCTATGCAGATCCTGGCTTCTAAGTTTTCTACATGTGTGTTTGTGTGTGAATGAGTGTGGGGGGAGGACAGTAAAGTAGAAAATGGCACATGAGACGGGAGAAGAAGACTCCAAGTGGGAGAGGTGGAGAGGGTGACAGAACACACAGGACGTGAAGGGCCTAAGTGGGGGTGGGACAGGGAAGAGGAGGGAATGGGGAGAGGGCCGGCCACAGGAAGTAAGGAAGAAGATGCCACAGGAAGCCTGCTACTTTGCAAACTAATTGAGGAATAAAATTAAGCAGCTGGCCGGTGAGATGGCGCACTTGCTGCTAAGCCGGATGACCTGGGACCGGCACTGCGGAAGTTGAGAACCGACTCCCACAGGCCACCCTTCCACTTCCACACTCAGGCCGTGCTGTGGGGCGCACAGGCACGCCAAAGACATAAACAATTAGTTAACTAATTACAAAGAAAAAATCCTCCCATGTAGCTGTTTTGGAATATACAGTACAGTAAACTACTATTTCTATTCACCCTGCTGTGCTGTAGAACACCAGAACTTAATCCTTTTGAGCCGCCAATCTGGTCCCTGTAGCCACCGTCTGCGCTGTCCCGTCCAGTCTCTTCAGCTGTTTTGTAACAGGTCATCTA
Source organism: Eospalax fontanierii (assembly GCA_035773235.1). Lineage (NCBI taxonomy): Eukaryota > Metazoa > Chordata > Mammalia > Rodentia > Spalacidae > Eospalax > Eospalax fontanierii. The sequence goes on from CM069538.1 coordinate 6,842,812, forward strand.
GGTGACTGTTCTGTTGCACACTGAAGTGTGAAAACCGCTGCCCTTCCAGACATTCTAGAGTGGGATCTGGGATTGACTACTGATCCATGAGCCTCGGGGCCTGGGGCAGTCTGTGGTCACGAGCACAGGGTGCTACTTTGTTGGTGTCAGTGTTTTCTAAAAAAAATATCCAAGGAGGCAGGAGTTTACTGAGGTCAGTGACTGAATCAGCAGGAGACCGAGAGAGCAGTCGATCTGCAGCTGTGCCCAAGACCCAACTAGGGCTAAGGATGCATAGGCCTCTAGATTCAGTCACCAGCACACACACGTGCGCACGCGCACACGCACACAGATGCACGCACACACTCACACACACACACACACACACACACACACACACACACACACACCTCTCAAACTAAACCAGAAAAGAAAACAAGAGATATAACTCCTCATAAAAAGGAATCTTCCCAAAGAAACAAACTGAGGTGAAGGAATATACTGAGAAAGAATGATTACAGTGTGTGAAGGCTGCCCAGCCCCTAGCTCTTTGTTTCAAGTAATTTCTTCTGCGTTCATTGAGACAATCAGTGGCTACCAGTAAACACATATAGTCGGTCCTGCTTATCCACAGGTTCTATCCCTGTAGAAGCAAGCAACCGCAGAGGAGATATTTAAACAGTAAGTTTTTCTGTGCTAAATATGGCATTTTACTGTCATCATTCCCAAATGGTGCAGTAACAGCTATTTATGTAACATTTACAGTTTATTAGCCTTTACAAGTAATCCAGAGATGGTTATGTACACTTGAGCATTCAGTGACGTGCAAGCTTGAGCGCTCCTCTTGTTCAGGAAGGCTGGACTGCTCCACCCCAGCCTGCAAGGTCCTGACAGACAGCTGTACTGGTTTTCCTGGAGTGGATTTGTGTATATCATCATAGAGCAATGCACATAAGCTAATAATAAAGGTTGGAATTAAAATTTTTGAATTTTTGGAAGAAATTTATCAATTTGTTTCTTAATTATTTCTGTGCAATAATTTTTTTCTTTCCAAACCCTATAGCCAAATGTATAGACAAATTACCATAACAAAAAACTGAAAATTCTCTGAGTCTTAGGTTTTTACCTGAAAATGGGATATTAATAATGAAACAGGTTAAATTAGAGCCAAATAAAACAATACATGCCAAACTGCTTTCTAAATTCACAGGGATAATGTGACCACGATTACATCTCTTTTTGGGCAGGGGATGTTCACTACTTTTCTTTATGACCTTCCTGCCTCTGCCTCCCAGGTGCTGAGATTTCAGGCTTACATCATCAAGCTTGCCTTCCATGGCTATTAGAAAAATTTAAAACACAAGTGGACGTGGTGGTGTACACCCTGAATTCCAGCACTTGAGAGGCAAAAGCAGGTGACTCTCTGTGAGTTCAAGGCCAGTTTGGTCTATCTAGCGAGTTCCAGGCCAGCTAGGGTTTACAGGGAGACCCTGTCTCAAAAACACCAAAAATAAAAAGAAAGAAAAAAAAGAAACATGAATGCTATTTGCATTCCTTACCATGTTTGTCTTCATTTGCTTGCTGCTTGCTACAGGGAACAAACATTGTGGACGTGTATATTTTGAAATTTAAAACTCTTGGTCAAAACATAAAACACAACATAAGCTAGCACTTAGTCTTTGAGAGGGAAGCAGAGAAAACAGAGAGTGCATGTCCAGAATCCTCTGGCTTTGGGCTTGAAACTCTGAACTGGTAGCTCTGAAGGCAGCTTATAACCCACACTGTGGTCCTTGCTGCTGAGAATGGAAGGACACTGATCGCATCATTTTCATCAAGGAGCTTGCCATCTCGAGGCATAGCTATTGACAAAGTCACTGAATAGACGTCTATTTACTTTACTATTGTATTAAAGAAAACAAGTGTGAGCTAAATTCTGTTCCTTGCTAACCATCAAGAAATGACAATATTGACAGGCCTTGTCTTGCTAGAACAGGCAGTTTGCATCTCGGGCAATTTGTTCTCTGTTCCGTGGTCCCTTAGGGCTAGGGAAATGCTGCTAAACACTGAAAAATAAACATACATTTTCCTTGCATAGATGTAGATGTAAAACACTCTTAAAACATTGGGAAGATGAATCCAGCAATGTATGGAAAAGATAATGTCTTGTGAGGGTGTAGCGTTATTTTCAGAGTACAAGGTTGTTTTCTCTGGATAAACATACAATGTAACTGGTCACATTAATAGACTAAGCAATAAAAACTGTGTGTTACAATTGATTCAAGAAAAGTATTTGGTAAAATTTAGCACCTATTAAGAATACAAAAGAACTTCCTTATCCTGATAGCAACATATACAAAAAGCGCACAGCTGCATCACATTGATAGCAAAAAATCAAATGCTTCCGCCAAAGAACAGGACTGGAGTGAGGGTGTTGGCAATCATCATTTCTGTTTGACAAGGTGCCCGGCCCTAGTCAGTGCAGAGCCGAGAAAAATAAATGAAGGCGCACACGGGAGCTCGGGCGATGGGCGACGGCTCCGGAGGTAAAGTGCTTGCTGGGCAGACATGACTACCTGAGTTTGGATCCCCAAGAACCATTCGAAAGCTGGGCATGGTGGCTTGCATCTCAATCCCGGCACTGGAGCTGGCAAGACCGGCAGATCCCGAGGGCTTGCTGACCAGTCACTGCAGTCAAAACGTTGAGTTTCAATTCAGCAAAAATCCCTGTCTCAAAAACCAAGATGGAGATCACTAGAGGAAGACATCCAGTGTCAGTTTCTTTTTCTTACTAGTAATGAATAATTAGAAATGGAATAAGACCAAAGTCTATAGTAGCATCCAAAATGCAACCTTCTTATGGGTCGATTTAAGAGTGTATCTAGGAAAATAGCATGAGCAGATTATTGTCAAAATATTGTCCTGAAGTCTCATGGTACATGCGCAGAGGGTTATCGGTAAGTGTTAGCTTATGTTTGTAAGCTTTGGCTGTTCCCAAGCTCACAAGCGTAAGCTCACTTTATGGATGGGGCTCATGCGGCCCCACTCCTCGCTAAGGAGCTGGAGGCAGTCAGCGGTTGCTGAGGGAAGGGGCACCGTGCTTCTCTGTGGTGCAGTGGTCCTCGCACAAGCAGTAATTCCCCACTCATGCTCACTTATGCCAGCAATCCCAATCAAACTTAGTGAGTCGCACACAAAAGGAGGAGGGCTTGCTGGGCGGAGGAAGGGTTCAGAAGCAGAGGAGGGGACAACAGAGGATGAGGGGGGAGTATGACCAAAGTGCTTTATCTGCGTGTGTGGTTTTGTGAAGTAGTAACAAGGGCGAGATGAGCAAAGAAGTACTGGGAAGGAATCACCGTGCTACAGTAGAGCAGCACCCCTCTGTGCTGAGGAGGAAGACAGCAAACAGTAATGCAGAGTGCAGAGAAAGGAGTGACGGACCTGTAACAGCTCCCAGGGACAGCCGCAACTCAGGGACACAGAGACTTGCTGACAGGAATGAAAAGCTACATCTAACCATCTGTGGCTGCTAAGAAACACACCACACTGGTAAAGACACCCACGTTCCGAGAGTCAAAGGACTGAAGACCGTTTACCAACTAGTTGAAGTCTGGACTAGGAGGCAAATTGCAGCCAACAAAACTGTTGTATCATGTGAATTCATTGTGTTTAATAAATTCTGACACTGGAAAGACGCTAGCATGATATCTGTGTTTCTGACATAGTATGCTCAGGACACAGAAACACAATAGAATTTTACGCAACTATAAAAAAATGAAATCATGACATTTTCAGGAAAATGGATGGACTGGAAATCATTAAATGACATAAGACAGACCAAGGAAGACAAACGCTGTGTTTTCTTTCATATGTGGCACTTAGTTGGTTTTTTGTTTGCAGTATATAGCCCTGGCTGGCCTGTAACTCATTGTAAAGAGGAGGCTGGCCTGACACTCACAAGCCTTATTGCTTTAGGACAGGGTCTTTCATGGAGGCTTGCTGTTTTGGCTAGGTTGGCTGGTCAGCAAGTTCCCAGGATCCACTTGTATCTGTGCCCTAACATTGGGGACAGAGCATAGGTAGCTATGCCTGTCCTTTTTCATGGTTACTGGGGATCTGAGCTCAGGCCACCATGCTTGCATAACAAGTATTCTTACCCACTGAGTCATTTTCCTTCCCCCTAATTTTTTAGAGACTTAAGTACTTGAGAGGGCCACCAAAGCTATCAAAATAACTGTACATTCTGGGCATGTATAGCAATATGTAGCTTGCATTTTAAGTATTTAATGGTCTTACACAAAAATGTTGTGAGGTCATTTAGTCTGCATTCACCAAAGATAAATTTCTGTACACTATTAATTCATGATAGTGATATAACCCAGAAATGGAATAGCATCAAAATTGCCTGATGGGCCTGCTTTCCCAGTGCTGCCAGTGTGCCTGTGTGTAAGCACCCATCAGTGTCCTTTGGAGATGTCAGGATGCTAAGTTTGAGGCCCTGGTAAAGAGTGATCTCTAAGTCGAATAACTCTCCTTTGGGCTCAGAATCAGTCCTTTTATTAAATATGCTTTTTATGCTTTTATCCCCTTAATTTGCAAATAATTTTGTGGGAAATTTCTGGTTAGCTATCTGCATGCTTTAAATATTGGAGGTAGAGATTCTGTCTGTTTCTTTTGACTTAAGTCACGAAACTAGTAAACTGTGCTTTAGTCAGGATGGCGGCTCTCATATGAGACTAGTTGTATGACATATTTAGAGTTTTGCACTTTGTTTTAAAATTTGAATTGTTTCTATTTTTATGTGTATGAGTGTTTTGTCTGCATGTATGTAGGTGCTTCATGTGTGTGCAATCTTGCAGAAGCTAGAAAAGGACATTATGCTAGAGTCCCTGGAGCTGCAGTTTGGAGGGGTATTAATTGCTATGTGGGTGCTGGGAACCTTGATCCTCTACAAGAGCAGCCAGTGTTCTTAAACACTGAGTTATTTCACCTGCCTGTTTTTTTTTCTTGATACAGGATCTCCTGTACCCTAGGCAGACCTTGACCTCAGAACCCTCCTAATTCAGGGTCCTGAGTGTTGGTATTCCAGGCGTAAGTCACTACATCTGGCTAGAAAGTCTGTTGTTTCAATATAAATTTTACTTTATGGGTTTTGTTGAGCCTTTATAACTCACAGAGGTGCAGCTGCCTCAACTGAGCAGTACCTCAAATTAGACCAGTTAAACTGGATCAGGCTGCTTCTCTCCAACAGCCTTGTAGGCCAGGACATAGGTCTGATGGGTGGCCCATTAGATTCTTGCTTGTAAATGTGAGTGACCACGTGCAGTGTCCCACAGGCCCAAATATGTGAAGAATCTGGCAAAAAAATTCTCTAGTATGCGAAACCAGAACTCTGTTCTGAGCAGCTGTACTTACTTGTTCAGTGTGTGTGCATGTGTGTGTATGTGTGTGCACATGCGTGTGTATGTGTGTGCACATGCGTGTGTGTGTGTGTATTCTTCTCACATTTTCTAAACACTGTAGATTCAGTGAGTGACAGGCTAGAGTGTCGCAGGGCCTTGTTGCCTTGTTGAGAGGTGGAGCAGCTGCCAGCTGGCCATGTGGCTGGCTCAGCCCCTAGGACGCCATTCCTAACACCTGGTCCCATAGGACAGTGCACTCCAGAGGGCAGGAGCCAAGCAACCCCTTGGAAACACACAGACACACACACAGACACACACCCACACTGGCTGTGAGGCAGCGGACAGGAGAGGGGAGGCAGCGGAGGCTGGGCGTTTGTGAGGGAATTTGGAGGCCAGTGCTTTCGTGAGGTCTCCTGGAAGCTTCACCGTCAGTCCTCGTCTCCTTGTCTGCAAGCCATGAATCCCTCTTAAGCAGTAGAATGAATGGTGGACGCATTCTAAAGTCTCTCGGTGTCTTTTCATAATCACACACACTTCTTACAGTTCTTTCCTCAAATCTATTTTCCCTCCCACAGGACTCCTGATAGTAAGTCTACTCATCTGTCATGGTCTAGTCTAGAGATGACTCCCACTTCCCATGTAGAGAATCCCCAAGACAGCACCACGGGAATAGAATTCCTGTCTTTTAACTTACATTCTGTGAGTTCAGCCCACATCTTGCTGTTGTTCCTCTTGAGATAACAAGCTCCTTGATGAAAATGATGCAACATCTTTCCATCCTCAGTAGCAAGGACACAGTGTGGTTATAAGCTGCCTTCAGAGCACCGGTTCAGAGTTTCAAGTCCAAAGCCAGAGGATTCTGGACACGCACTCTCCGTTTGGGTAACTCCTACAGAGCCTTTGAGACCCGGTCAGTCTCTGGCATCGTTCCTCTGTGCATGGCAGGCTAGCTGTCCTCTAAACTCCCGGGGACTTGCCTGTCCCCCTCCTACCTCCCTGTAGGGTGCTGCAATATAGATGCTCACATCAAGCATCTGGCTTTTACTTGGTTTCTGTGGATTTGAACTCGGGCCCTCATACTTACATGGTAAACAGTTTTATCCACTGAGCTACCTCCCCAGCCTGAAATCAGCTAAATTCATTTTCTAAAGCAATTTATTTATTTATTTAGCATGTCTGTGTGCCATGGTGCATGCGTAGGGTCAGAGGCCAACTTTCTGGGGTCAGTTCTGGAGTTGGTTCTCTTCTTCCACCATGTGCGTGCTTGGGACTGAATTCAGGCTGTCAGGCTCTGAGGCAAGTGCTGCACCATCTCCCTGGCTCAGGGGCTCAGGGCAAACTTGTACTTTCAGAGCACTTAATCCTTTCTAGCAAGTTCTCCAGCATCTCCCACCTGCCTTCCTCTGTCATCCCTGCCGCTCGGGGGCAGTTCCAGAAATATCAGCTCTTTTTAAGTTCTCTGTCTCTTATTCTCCTTGCCCATCAAAACCTGCCTCCTCTTCTGTTTATTCATCCATCTCCCAGTGAGTGCCGGCCACACAGCCTTGTGCCAGGCCCAGTGTGAACCCTGGGAAGCAGCCCAGGAGAGCAGACTAGGCTTTGCTGTCAGGAGAAAGGAGAATTGGATGTACTTGATGGCAGACATCAGCGAGGCCTACAGGCTTTGCCTCATCCACTGAGCAAGGTCTGCAAACTGCGGGCTGCTGGTGATATAGCAGTGTTCTCATCCAGCAGAAGAGACCAGCACTGTGCCTCAGGAAAGAAGTGAGCTGTGAGGAAGAAGGCTCAAGAGGAGCTCTGCCTGGGAAGGGCCCTTTTCTGACATTTCAAAAAGTGTAATATGTAATTAGATGTCAGTCCTACCTGATCAAAATTCCCTTTTATGCAAATAGCGTTCTCTTCAGGTCATTTCAATAGGCTTTTCTAAAGTGCCACAAATATTCTAATAGTGAGATACAAAGTGTGACAGGCAGGTGTCAAAGGCATGGTTGGGGGCCTGAGGTGCCAACATGTCATTTCTTCTCTGCCAAAGGCTTCTTAATGTACATGCCTGGGACTGCCTGCCTTGGGGGATGGCAGGAGCTGGCTTAGCCTAGTCCACACAGCAGGACTGTAGTGCCCCATAGTACAGGCCAAATCTACAGGAACTCTTTCAAACTGTGGAGAAGGGCAGTTAGGGGGTAGAACTATGAGGCCCAGTCAGTCTGTGTCTCTCTAGATTGCCTCAGGGTGACCCAGCCCCAGCGTCCACATTGGTGTGTTCATGAATGTCTGTGTCCTCCCTTACCCCACATTGCTGGCCCTTTACCCAGGCTCCTGCTGGTGCTTCCTGGGAACACCTCTCCAATAAAAGGTCTTTGATCCAACTTTCAGCCAATCCTAAAACATTTCACATAGTGCATTTTAATAGCTGTGCATTTTAATCTTTATTTGGAGAATTTGAATTGGTCAGCATATCTATGATTCCCCAGATATTATTGAATGTGTAAATTAATCTGGGAGTTACAGCTTAGGCCTGTAATCCCAGTACTCAGAAGGCTGAAGTAGGAGGCTGTGAGTTCAAGGCCAGCCCAGGCTATGTTGTGAGACACTCTTTAAAAAAGTGAGTCAATTTAACTTAACAAAAGGCACGTGTTCAGGCCTTCAGGTTGTGGACAAATCACCACGGGGGCGGGGCAATGAACAGCGGTCAGCTGTTGGGACCTGGAACTGAGACTGCACTCCGTACCTTGCAGATTCAAGGGATACCTTCTCAGGCTGCTACCTGGGGTTCATGACTCTTGAAGACTTTTGCTGTTTCAGGTGTTCAAATCTTCCTGCTCCCAAAGTTTTCCTTCCTGAGTCTCTCAAAGGTGTATATCATTAAAAGTTTTCAAGAGGCACTGGAGAGATGGCTCAGTGGTTAAGAGTACTGGTTGCTGTTGTGGGTTTGATTCCCAGCACCCACATGTCAACTAACAACTGTCTGTAACTCCAATTCCAGTGGATTCCATGCCCTCTTCTGACCTCTGTTGTCATTTCATGACATGGGTGCACTTACATACTTGAAGGCAATACATTTACACACATAAAATAAAAATAATAAATGAAATGTTAAAAAATCTTTAAAGGAAAAAAGGAAGAAAGGAAGGGAGAGAGGAAAGCAGAGGAGAGAGATCTGTGGGGGGAGGAAGGCATGCAAGTCTTATATTTTTTCTATGTTACTAATGTACCTAAACAGCCAAATGCCTTAAGAATTGAATAAAATAAAGGAGATTGCTTTTATACATACAAAGTGGATTGTATTTGAGTGATATCTACGATGGTGCTGTTATAATGTGAGACTCTCACGTCCCTCTCTCTGCTCTTGATCTCATGCTGGGTCATATCCTAGATGGCTGCTGTGGATCCAGCCATTATATCCACATTCCAGCCAGCAGAAAGGAATTAAAGGGGAAGCTTCTCTCTGGGGCACTTCGATGAAGCTTTACTTGCCTCTTCCTCTAACACTTCCTTGGCCAGAACGCAGTAACTTGGTTAAGCTTATCTGCAAGGGAGGCCAGTCTTTATCTTGAGAGGTTGGATACTTGGTAAAAAAATTCTATAGAAATGGGAGAAGGGAAGGAAGCAGACATCAGCACATTAGTCACTCATATTTCTTACAGACAACGTATTAGATTTGGCATAATATGAAGCCTTAAGGCCTAGTTAATGTCCTAAAGATTTGCATGACCCTAAGATTGCTTCTAATCAAACCTTTGCTGAAATTCATGAAGAGCACATTTTTCACTTTGAGGTTCTGTCTGATGCTGGAGAAAATTCTGCCCGTGTAGGAGATAACTGCGACTCTTCATTCTCTTTTCTGAGCAACCTAATTTGGCCATTTTCTCATTATTAAAGACTGAAGTAGAGAAAGAAAGATTAAAAAGAAAGTCTTTATATTGTTGTTTCTTTTAACAACATCTGTAGAAGGACAAAAGTAGAAGAGATTAAAAATATCAAGTTGTGAGGTTATGGGTCCTAAAAGCCATCCCCTATGCTAGGTGCTGGGCAGAGTCCAGGTGCTGGGCAGAGTCCTTTTCACTGCTCTGTGCAATGGCAGCTGTAGCCTGGGGAGAAGGTAATGACATCTCCGTTTTGGGGAAGAGAAGAAATGTGCAGAGGGAAAAGCTGCTAGAAGGCAGACCTAAGACCTCAGTCGAGGCCTCTGCGGTCCATGAAGCTGGTTCTTCCCACTGCTCTGCCCACTGCCTCCATCCTGCCAGGAATTTGTGAGCTGGATCTCTCTACTGGAGAGAGCTTTTGCATATGCATTGATGAGGACTAAAAGTCCACTCTGGAGATGTACGCAAAGTGGCTAGGCCTGCGTTGTGCGTCCCAGAGTCTCCCTGCTGCCCATGTTTTAAACTTTGCTTTTAGTAGCATTTTGAAGCGCTTGGAAGATGGCCCAGGTATTCAGACCCAGGCAGTCTGTAACAGCTCGAGTAGAGCCCTCTCAGTGCAGCACTCTACATGACCAACGACGGGTGAAGGGTGATATTACCTTAGCATTTCATTTTACAGGGCTTGAAAAGGGGCAGCCACTCGTTCACCTCCTCCCTTAGCTTGGGATAGAAACTCTTCTTAAGGTATAATAGAGCCTCATTTATGTGCAGTGGATGTTTGGTGCAGCCCCCACTCATCCACAAACAGTGCTGGCCAGCATTCCAAAGGGCAAGGTATGAGCTTTGAACATAGAATTCCATGTACTTAAGCACAAGACAGTGTCTTTATTTGTAAGCACACACCAGAGGCTGAAATACAGGTTATGAATGTCAATCTAGAAAGACAGGACTGAAAAGACCGTATATTAGAGAACATTTTAAAAAGGTGAAATATTTTTAACTGATCATGTGGAGTGGGTTCTTGGATTTGGGATGCAGAAGCTAAAGATGCCCTCGCTCATCCTGCCTGAGAGCTGGCCTCACATCTAATCAGAACACGTGTGGACACCTTACGTGCCAGCCTGGGTCTAGTCTCCCTTTGTGTCATCTCTGGGCTGGAGGTTTCTCTCGCTGGATGGCTAGTATGAGCTGCTTCACACCAGGATCGCCATACTGATGTTGATTGAATGCTGGTGTCTCTCTGGACTGGTCAGAGCCTGTAGGAACTGCTTTGATGGTTCCCTCTGGCCCTATGTTAGTGTTACCATCAGACAAGAAGGGAAGCCATAGTTGTAAGGCTCAAGAAAATCCTTGGAATCAGGCACCTCACATTCTGCACCTGAAATGTTCAAGCCTGAGAGTAAAGGAATGTGGAAGACTGTGGAGGAGAGCTGGTTTGCAGGGCTCTGTCTGGCTGTCGAATGCTGGCTTGTCTGCCAGAAACTGTGTGACTCAGCTATTCACTTCTGTAACAAACCCTCATCTTTCTGAAGGCAGATGGATGTTTCAGAGCAGTAAGGTTGAAGGTCATTCACAGAAGCAACAGAGAAACACGACCTTGCTAATTTCACAAAGCTCCCATTGTTGTATTGAGTGTGGTCAGCACTGGATCTGAGCTGGAAGTAGAAAAGGATGATATTGGAGGAGGCACAGAGATTAAAAGTCAACCCCAGAGGGTAGATAATGTCAGGTAGAGTGGAGGGATGCCCTGAAGACCTTGGGAACCCAGAGGACTCACTGTACCCCAGAGGAGAGTCCAGGATCAGGAGCAATGTCACCTAAGGGGCTTCATTCTAGCACCGCATCCTAGCCTGCTTTTCTGATGTGGGGCAAGCTTAGAGAGCAGGGGCCAGGCAGGTGGTGGTAAGAGCTTGTCTCTACCCTTCCTTTCTGGTGGAGGCACGGACAGCTGTGGCCCAGGGGCCAGCCTGTTAGTCTCTGCTTCCGTGGGGCTGAGAAAGGGGCAGATAAATCTCAGAAAAGGCTTCTTAGGGGTCATTGTTCTAATTCCAACCCCTTCAGAAGCCAATCCTGGTATAACTTGCTAAAGGAAATACAGGCAGGAATTGGGGAAGGGGAAGGCAGGCAGTGGGCAGTGTGTTTTCAAACCAGTCATCTCTCTGGGGCAGTTGGAGCTGAGGCAGGGAAATGCGAAGCTCCAAGACAGCTGGCTTGTTTATGACTGACAGACGTCTTCTCCAATGGCATTAATTCTTGGCACTTGGGTCTGTTACTAAGCAGTCCAATTGGTTCTAAGAATCAGAGAAAGCGTCCAGTTGAGTGAATGCAGGGGCTGGGGTTGGAAGCCAGGCCTGTGTGCCCAGCAATACTCGTGAGAGCCTGTGGTGGAGTACCCGGGGACGTTAGCGTAGTTTCAGGCCCCCGACGGAGGCAGAGAGCCTGGCGTGTGTGGTTTTAGGGCCAGAGACCCATCAGAAGGTAGTCCAAAGGAGGCTGGGAGTCTGGATGGCCAGGCTCTGGTCCGACTTTGGGTGCTGAGAAGTCTTCGGTTACCCACTCACCTCTGCTGGGAACATGGCTTCCTGCTCTGTGCTTCCGTTTCCGGCCGGCTGGCCCAGACGCTATGCTTTCTGGCCAGTCCCTGGTTTTGCCTCGCACCTCTGCTGGGCAACAGTCCAGGTGACAAGGGTCTGTCTCCCCGGTGCTGAGTTCGGTGTCGTCGCACCGTTTTCCGTCCCGCTCTGCGGGAGCACCGAGAAGCCTTCCGTTCGCGGGTTCCAGGGCCGGTGAAAGGTCATCGGAGGCTCCGGCTCGCTGCACCGCCCGGGAACTCCCTCCGGGGGAGGCCCAGTGTTGCCCTATTCGATATTCTTGTGTATTTTTCTAAATACATGCAAATATGCATGTGCACAAAGCCAGAGCAGGCACAAACAGGTTCCCAGCTTCAGCATTCGGGGTGAGGGACGATGTTTGACTGTGAGTGTTGTCCTTCTTTGGAAAAATGTGCCCATGTGTCTGCAAGAAGCTCACATGTGGAGTGCTCGACACTGGCCCCGGCGTCTCCGTATTCTGAATTCCAGCAGAGCATCTGTGTGTGGGGTGAAGCTGGCCTCAGTAACTAATAGAAGTACATTTTCCTTGATCATGTTCATTTGATTGCCTATTTAGAAAATAGATCCTGGGGTCAACGAAATTTTTGGATTTAGAAAAATTTGAGTTTCAAGTCCTCAGCTTACTAATTGTTGTTCCTGTGATATTGAACAATGCTGTAAATTGAAATTGCTGTGGGGGAGCCCAGGACTGCAATGTATTCTTTTGGGTAGCTTGTAGCTAACTCTATTCTAGAGTTCACCTTGCAGTCTATGTGAATACTATCCCTGTCCACCTGAACAACCAGACAGTGACCCTCAGAGCCAGTGAAACCTCTTCATTAAACCGTAAGATGTCTTGCCAATGCCAAAGTTTAAGCAATTGAAAACCAGAGGAAGTCAGATCTTAAGAAACTTAGGTATTGTTTATCTTTTTAAAAATTAATTTTATATTGGCTTTTTAAAGAAGGGTATTTGCTATCTATTAACTATAATCCATTTAGAAACTATCAATTTTAAGACAAATCTAATCTTTATTCTTCATATTTAATTTTTTCAACATTGTCTCTTCAACCTCTCTTTCTCTTAAGTTCTGAACACTGAATGCCGGGTCCTTCTGCCTGGTGGAACAGGTTGTCCTTTGTGCTAGTCTCAAGTCAGTGCCACCTGATAGAATCTTCTGTGGTGACAGAAATACTCTTCACCTCTGCTACCAGGGCAGCTGGTGGCCACACCTGCCTGCTAATCATTTGAGAGATTTAACTGAAAAATGTTGACTGAGAGGGCCTGCCATGTTCCCAGTAGACAGGGACCTGATGCACAGACACTTCCCCAAGCCTCTCTCTCCCTTCTCTATGGATCTTAGAGGTCCAGAGCATTTGAGAATAAAGCTGTGAGAAAATCCAATCCTGAGGGGTGGGATGGAGGATGGATTTCATTCACCAGACATGAGCCTGCCTGGCCTAGAACAAAAACTCTGGGGTGAATGAACAGGAAGACACCAATTCTACCTTTTTTGAAGTATCTATAATCAGTGCCTTAAGACAGGGCTACACATGCAGTGACAGGAACTCGAGGAAGGCAAAAATTCATGCCCAAACCATTCACAGAGGCTCTGTGGATTTGAGAAATTAAGGGTACTGTCCTAGTAAACAGCACCGAACCTTTGAGGTGAAGGCTGTAACTGGTGAGCTCTAGCACAAGCAAACTGTATCCTCTCCCGCACCAGGATCACAACAAAGGCCTCTCTGGGAAGGTGTCAGTGTGTAAGCCCAGTGTCTCCCAGCCGGTTTCAGTTCCAACCTGTACATTTCCCTTTCTTCTCCAAAGAGCAAAACAAGTAATTTTTGTATGACATACTTTCATGATGTTAAAAAAATCACAACTTTTAAAGTTTTGTTTACATTTAAATTAAGCACTTCTAAATGACTCCTTTTCTGTCAATGTTGGAAGTCTTTCATCTGGGTAAATGGTGACTATCAAACGCTTTAGGGCATCATAAAAATCCCCCCTGTGTGTGCTTCCTGCAGCCTTCCAAAGGTGGCTGATTTTTCAGAGTTACTCCCCCCCCCCCCCCCCCAGCAGCCCTTATTAACCTCAAGTGCTCCTAGCGTTCCAGCTGAAGACTCATGCTGTTTGAATGGCTGGCACAATGAGCATGTTTTAGGAAGAAAATTTAACTAAGAGTTAAAAAGTCATGATTGTAAATATTCAGCAGGCATTTAAATTATTGTTTCAAAACAGTTTTTGTGATGCAGGGAAACATGTTTCTCTGTCAGCTGCTCAATATTTATTTTAACATGTTAAACAACCTCAGAAATATTCATTGCACGGAAACCTTTCTGTGTCTGAGTGGATTAAATTCATGAGCCGAATTAATGGTATAAATTACATTTACATAATTCATTTCCCACTAAACAGAACTTATTTAGCTAGCATCTCTGCTAATATATATATTTAAGGAAAAGGCAGAGCCTTTTTTTGTTGCCCACATAGTTAATTTAGCCTAAGTAGAACTTAGAAAGCATCTCTATGCTTCGTTACCAGACGTCCCCCTCCACCAGCCACCATCTGAATTTTACAGTTAAGTAGCTTACATGTGCATGGTTTCATGCGAGGAGAGAGATCTACTAAACAAACCACAGCGTCCCTTATTTTTGCTTCTCAGAACATTCCGTGATGTCTTTACAAATCATCTATTACTTGTAGTTTGCTAATTCTGCGTAAAACTGCAAAGACTGTAAGCAAGGAACAAGCTAGACTGGAGGCCACATGGACACTCTGAGACTGTCAAGTCAGACCCAAATGGATTTGCAATGGCAAGGAAGGTAGAAAAGCAGGGTGCTGCCGAAGCACACGGCCGAGGGGCGGGAGCGCTCCTGTAGCTGCTCCATCTGTTTTCACAGATGAGGGCGACAGTCACCGATGCATTTGCTGTGGCGATTTCAGGTTTCAGAATGTTTTGAACAATATGCTTCCAATCATGCCAATAATTAGGGGACCCTTCATTACTGAGTGTTGTGTCTCTTACGGTTTTTCTGGCGGAGGGGGCATTGCTTCACCTTGGAAGGCTTGGTTTTGTGCGGCTGGCACTGAAATAGGCATTGTTCACCTTAATTTCTCTTCTTTTTTCCGCAGTATCCTATTAAATCTCATTGTGCAGAGAGCCAGCTGCTTGTTTTCTCTCAAGATAATGACTGAAAAATGTGCTTTAAAAAAATCGTGGGGAACATTATTTCTGTAAGGTCTGTCTTCTTGTTCTTTGAGCTGTCATCTGGCTGCCGATGATGTTCAATAATCCCATGGTAATAAAAATTCGTGGAAATACATAGACCAAATATGGAGCTGAAATCACCACAGAAACCAAGGGCCCACTGTTTGCCTTAGTGGGTTTCTTCTTTTTCTCTGCCTCTCCATGCTAGTTTTTAAATTGGGGTATACTTTATATGAAATAGATGTACAAATTTTAAGTATATGGTTTGCTGAGTTTGGGCAGATATATTTTTCCCACATCACTGCCATCTGTATCAAGGTATAAAACATTTCCATTGCCCCAGAAACTTTCCTCATCCCTTGTCCAGAAAAGTAACTGTGGCTTGGATTGTGGTTGCCACTAGTGAGTTGAGTCTGCTTCAGTACTTTACATAAGTGAGTTCTACAGTGTGTATTCAGCATACAGATCAGTGGCTGGCTGCTCTGCTGTTGTGTGACTGCACTGCAATTCTGTTCCTGGACATGTTGCTTTATCTCTACTTTTGGTTGCTTTAACTACAGTTGTTATGAAGCTATTTATCATCTATTCATCTATCTATCTATCTTCATCATCATCATCATTTCATTCTGTATGGTTATTTACTTTCATTTCTGTTGAGTAAATGTTAAAGTGTACAATTGTTAGGTTGTATGGTCAACATTTCACTTCATAAGAAACTGCCAAAGAATTGTCCAAAGTGATCATTCAATCCTTTTCTCTTTGGGGGAAAAAGTCTTCAAACATGGATATTGAAGAATGGATGGATTTTGTGCCTGATGGATTAGAACATGAGATTATAAACTTTACAAGGAAGTTAACACGAGGAATCTTCAGTCCTGTTTATTACTGTTTTTTTGCTTTTTGAAATGGGGTCTTGCTGTGCAGTCCAGGATAGTCTTGAACCCACAAACCCTCTGCCTCTGGGGTTCTAGAACCATGATAGTCTCTGCTCTGCCCAGCTTTGCCTGTCTTATGGTAGACTGTTACTTTTGGGAGGGCTTGGTTTTGTCAACAAAAGGATATGAGGTATGAGAAACAGTGGAAATTGTTTAGGTTTTATTTTACTTCAAGAAAGAGTTGGTTCCAGGGCTCAGGCTAATCAGGAGGATGGGAGTTCGAGACTGACTTGAGCTATATTGTCAAGCAAGCAAACAAGAGTGAAAGACCTGGGAGGAGTGTGTGGCAAGTGTTCCCGGAAACGGGCCTGCCTACCTGTAGCCTGAAACTGTGTTCTGATGGATCAGTCTCGAGGTTGGTGGGGACAGCTCCAGCAAGCCAGATCTCAGGCTCCTCCTGGATGAGTTCATTTTTCTGCAGCAGGTCCCCGTATGCATCAACCTCTCTATGGTAATACAAGTGTTCTGTGCCAATCAGTCAGAGGGAGTAGGAATAAGTTCAGAAAGCTGACAGCTTTTCCATGTACTACTGGACAAAAAGACCTCTTTAAACCGCTAGTGTCATACCTGACAAAGGTGAGGGCTGTTTTCACACGTAAGCAGCTCATACGCCTTGAAATTGCCGTAAGTCAACTTGGGTGTTTGAAATGTTGTTTTGTACTGATCTGTTTATCTTCATGTTATCGAATTAAACAACAAAAACCACGCTGTATTTTGCTTCCTGTTATTTTGATGCTTGGCAAGGGAAATCAGGACTGGTCTGAAGCAGTGCTGTGAGCATGGCTCCCTTTCCTTTGGAAGCAGGTTCTCTATCAGGAGGAGTCCTGCTTTAAGTTTAGCATTTACAGCTCCTTCATTATGACGTTAGTTACCACACTATCCCTACAGGTGCCCAGCTTATATCAAAATCAGACAATTTAAAATAAATTTAAAGGTGCATGCCTTTGATCCCAGCAGTCAGGAGGCAGAGGTAGGCGGATTTCTCTGAGTTCCAGGCCAGCTGGGTTACAGCTGTCTTAATAAAACACATAAAAAGCAAAGGAGATGGCTGAACAGGTAAAGGCCCTTGCCATGTAAACCTGACAACTTGAGCTTCATCTTGGACTTTCATAAAGGTGAAAGGAGAGAACCAGCGCCACAAAATTGTTCTCTCACCTCCGTCAGTGAGCCGTGGCATGAGTGTGCCCCTCCCCCTCACACAATAATAATTAATAGTTGCAGCAACAGCAGCAGTACCAAGAGTAATAATAATAATAATAAGATAAAGGGGGAGCTTCACAAATTGAAAGCTTCTTTTCTATTTCCATGTTTGTCACTAACTGTAACTCACCTTTGGCACTAGTATATAAGATTATTCTGTATAAACTTATTAGTTGGTATGATGGATATTCAAACAGATGTTTATTAACATCATTTATTGAAAAAAAAAAGCAGCTTCAAGCTGTTTTGAGCACAAACTCATAATCCCAACACTTGGGAAGCTGAGGCAGAAGGATCAAGAATTTGAGACTAACTTGGGGTACACATACTGTCCTAACAAATCTTTAACTCCACAAAGAGAAAACAAAGAACCGAGTTAACAAAGTAAGAAAAGGCCTGAACAGACACCATCAAAGAAGGAAAACCATTCATATAGAAACCTGTATGGGATGTTCAGAGCAGATTTATTTATAATCACCAAAAGTTGAAGCAGTCACGATGCTGTATGGCAGGAGAATGGTGAGACGGCAAAGAAACCTGTCATGAACCATGAGGGATCAGACATTAAAACGGAGCTAGATGCCGTGCACACCCGCCAGCGTGCTGAAGATGGGAACACTGACGCACCAAATGCCGGGGAGGCTCTCTATTCATTTCTGTTAGCAAGCTCACAGCTTCATCAAACACTAACACTCATGCTGTGACATTCAGCAGCTGTACTCCTCGATATTTACACAGATGAGGTTAAAAACTGTCCACATAAAAATCTGCACGAGGATATTTAGAGCAAGTTTATCGATAAGTGTCAAAACTTGGAAGCAACCAAGATGCCTTATGGGAGGGCAGAGGGTGAACACACTGGGGTTGCTTCCCACCCCCCACAGTTTCTCAGCGAAGCCAAGAAAAGATCTGGAGGAACTGTCAGTGCACAGCACTGAGGCAGTTCCCCTGAAGAATGCCCTGGAGGAGGGAATGGGAGACTCCTAAGCCTTAGGGGTCAACAAAAGGCCATAGAAGAGGTGGAGGAGGCTGGCTCAGAGGTTAAGAGCACTGGCTACTCTTGCAGAGAACCTGGGTTTGGTTCCCAGTATCCACATGGTCGCTAAAACCCCATCCTTCACTCCAGTTCCAGGGGATCCAACATCCTTTGGATCCAATGTCCTTTTCTGACCTCCACGGACATTGAGTGACATGGGCGTACATACACAGATGCAGCAAAAACATACACAGAAAACAAAACAAAACAAATACACAAGAAAAGGTCACAGGTCCGGGAGAAGAGAAACTTGGGAGATTCTCCACTGCCTCTCCCCAGCAGGGAATGAGGAAGAACTGGAACGGGAAGTGAATGTAATCAAACTACAATGTCTGAAATCCTCAAAGAATTAGTATAGATTAGAAAAAAAGAAAGAACTGGGGGAGGGGGTCTCTGACCAGCTGACTTCAAGGTGAACACTTTGAAAGTAAGCAAATAAGCAAATATCTAAACAAGTCGGATCCTTTTGGGTGGTGGGAGCTGGTGCTCTGCTAGTTAATACTTTCTAAAATGTTTTTATCTGTTAGTCACAGGATGTTAAGTCAGAAACAGAAGTGGACAAGGAATGGCTATTTACAGGCTAAATATAGCCTGAGATAAATGTAATTAGGCTCTGGACCTGCAACATTCCAAACTCCCACAGTCCCTGGAACTCTAATCAGTTGATCAGGCTTGAAGAAGGAAAGAGTCTCAGTTTCAAGACATATGGGTTTTCTCATAATTTCAGTTCACAATATTATTATATATTAATATATTGTTTTATACTATATTAATTGTTATAGCTGTAATTTTTGTGTCTTGGATTAGAAAAGGTATATAGGGATGGAGAGATGGCTCAGTGGTTAGGAGCACTGACTGCTCTTGCAAAGGACCTGGGTTCGGTTCCCAGCACCCACATGGTGGTCAACTGTTTGTAACTCCAGTTATTGACACCTTCTTCTGGCCTTCTCAGGCATTGCATACATGTGGTGCACTTACATACATGCAGTTAAAACACTCATACACATAAAATAAAAATAATTAAATCAATGACTTGCAGGCAACGAGGCTGGTCAGGGAACTGCCTCTCCTCGCAAGTTTTTACTGAAGGAGAGGAAGTGAAAACAAGATCAAAGAAATGGCAAGAGGGGAAGAGAGAAGAGAAAGAAGAACGAAGCGGAGTTTAATGGGGTCAATGTGAATATGGAGTCAGGAGAACAAGAAGTAAAACCTCAAAGCTGCCCTGTCAGGTCACTGAGGTGTCATTCTTAGACGAATGGCCCCGCACAACCTTCACTACTTTGCCACCACTCATGGGAGCTTTGCTCTTCTCTGGATCCAGGCCCTGAGAATCAGCCAGTATCAGGTTTGAATACATTCATTTCCATTTGAAGTTTGGAATGAGAAGTGCCATTTGCCTCAGGGAAACCAGCTCTGAGAGTCTTTAGTAAGAAGTAGCAACCTCACTTGTGTTGTGGAAGATGTGAGATATGAGCACTGGGAACTGACCTGAAGGCCAAGCTTAGAGCCCGGAGGGTGTGGTCAGTGGAGTCGATGCTTTAGCTTTTCTGGGTGGCAGGACTAGGAATGTTACTCTTTGCAAGGATTCCAACATCTCCATGCTTCTTGATTATTTTATGGAGGTGTGAATGGTGTGATGAGAAAAACGGCTGTAGCTCCCAAGGCAGGAGGCTGAACTGTACCTGCTCACCACATGCCTGGGTCTCTCAGTGCAGTTATAGAGCAACAAATGGGAGATAATGCCCTGTTTGACAAATTGCCATTGTCAATGAGCCTGGAGTAAGGGAATTAAACAAAACAAAAGCAGGACATAGGACCAGGAAACTGTGTGAGCTGTGGCGAGGTCCATTCTGGGGGTGCATAATGGGACAGTGACAGCAAGCTGGTGGAAAGAAGCAGCCCAGACACCCGAGAGCATCACCACCAGCAGCAAGGCCAGAGACCGGAGAGCATCACCACTAGCCGCAAGGGCCTTCTAGTGGCTGTCGGCAGTCAGTGAGGAAGTCAGTCTCGTGGCATGAGAAACAGTTCCACAGGAGTCTGAGAAACAGGAGGAAGAAGCTGGTAAAAGAACTAGACCTTGCATCCTAGGTGGGAACTGAAGGTATGACAACTTTTAGATCATGAAGAATTGCAGCTTTATCTTGTAATTTAAAAGTAGTGAAGTCTGAGCACTGGGCTGTTTGAGAGAAGGAACTGAGTGAGGCTTGGCTGCTGTGGTTAATTCTTGCTCATTTTAATGTCAGGGAACAGCAACGAGGTGCTTGAAAACCAGGAGTAAACTGTGCTGAGAGGAAGGCTCTGCTTTCATTCTGTAAGATTAGAGATACAATGTAACACTCCGTATCTGATTAGCTACCAACACTGAGGTAGTGTTCGTGCTTTGAATCTCAACATAGGCTACTCCATGTGACTGTCAATCACCTCAGCAAATAGGATGGCAGATGTTCCCCCTTACAACTTTAACATGGCATCTGCTCAAAGCATTTGCCTCCTCCAACCCATTCAATTGCTAAGCCCCGCTGATGTCTGCCCTGACATCTGGGGAGATGGCTCCCTGGCTATCCAGCTCACTTGTATAACCTTAAGTGATTTCCTGAGCTGAATTGCTATCCAAAGAGGGGAAAACTGAATTGCCGTGCCTGTATGCTCCCCATCAAGTAAACATTAACCTCACCCATAACCAGCCCAGGACAGCTTTTCTCTGGAGGGCAAACATGATTCATACACTTTTTATTTACTCACATTGATATGCTAATTTTAAAGATGAACAAATATTATTTGTAGAATAATGATGTTAAAAATCCAAGGCAATCATTTAGGGAATTCTAGTCAGAACTTACTGTCTTAGTTCTCTGTGTCACATTTACTGTTCTGAGAAGTAGTGGGAATGGTAACTTGTCTGTGAGTCAGATATCATCAGTTCTTTCCCTCCCTCAGATATAAGTCATACCCCATTGACAAGCAAACCTATTCCATCACCTTATTGAATCTAGGTCAGCCTGTAACCACAGAATACCATGGAAGGAAGTGACAATATCTAACTTCCAAAGCCGAGAAGCCTTGTAGCCTCTGTTGGTTCTCTTGGCAGGTTCTTTCTTCAGGAACTCCAGAGCCCTTAATCCACCATGCCGTCAGCAGCCTCTCTGCTGTTTCCAGCTGGCCCATTCTGTCCCAGTCTAGTCACAGAGTTGTTTGAAGACAAATGCTCAAGAAGCCACCTGGTTTTCCAGTGCAGTCATGAAACATGTGGGTTAAAGCTGCAAATGATCATGGGTCCAGCTGTGGTCTGTAACCAGATGAAGGACCCCAAGCAAAACCCACCCAGCTAAGCCCATTGCCCCAGCACCCTGGGAGGCAAAAGCACACAGCTGGTATCTCCATGACGTTTTGGGGATGGTTCTTATGTGGCAGTAGAACAAAGGAGCGATATCCACTTAACTAGGATATTGATTTGGACACATGGCCACCTAACCTCTGAGGCAAGCGTAGTCCCTGCCCTGACTGAGGAGAGATACCTGAGGGTTAGGAGTGAAACTTCCTGCCCAAAGTCACTGTCTAGTACGTGATAGGGTTTGAATCCAGACGACCTGGCTCCTGAGTCCACATGCTTTGCCAGTACAGCTAAAATACGCTCTTGACATGTTCCTTAGTACAGAAGTCACGCACTGAATCTCACTCATGGGCCTGTTATGCTTGGCACGTGTTGATTCATTTTTGAAAGCTGAATGCTTTTGGATGAGGCTTGCCTGCTTTAACTTGACCCGTTTGACTCTCCAAGCATGATCCCTGGAAGTAGTCCGCCGGACAGCCCCTAGCATCCTGTTGCAGCCCCCGAGTGCTCTTACCCACTTCTGCCCAGGGCCAGATCCTTCTCATCCTCTTTCCTCTCCAGTCTCTCTTGTATCGTTCATAGTCTTTTATCCCTCCTTTTCTGCCTATGTGGGACAGCCTACCTATGTGCAGACTTCCCGTTTCCATCTCAGTGGAACCGTGTGTATATAATATCCCAAAGATTAGCTGGGTTGTGTCTGCATGCTCCCCATCAAGTAAATATTAACCTCACCTGTAACCTGCCCAGGAAACCTTTTCTCTGGAGGGCAGAAATGACCTTTCATAAGACCACTTCAACCACTGCATGTTCATGTATCCAATGACCATTTGGAAGCAGTGTGGGAATTTATAAATTACAAGCGAGAGGCAGATAGTGGCTATTCATAATAACTAGAAGTGTTGCTGATAAGCATAGCTTAATATTTAAAGTTAAAAAGATGGTACATATTTTTAATGTTTATAACAACTGCCTGTGGAAACTGGCAAGATGGCTCAGGGGGTGACAGCATCTGCTATCAAGCCAGATGACCTGAGTTTAATCCCTTGAGCCCATTTGGTGGAGAGAACAGACCTGCAAATTGCCCTCTGACCTCCCTGTGTGTGCTATGACCACCCCCATACATAAAAATAAATGAAAAAATTCAAAAGTGAAAAAAACCCTGCCTATGTTTTGAAGATTTATTTCTTAAGGGATTTTAAACATTCAGGGGATTCATTTCTGTAACTAATCAACTGTTTATGTTTGGCAGGTTAAAAATGAATCATGTGCAAAAATTCTATAGAACTATAGAAGAAATGCTAAGGACAGCTGACAGGAGAGGACACTGAGCTTTCAAGGGCAGGATTTTCTTTGGTAATGGTGGACAAAGAACATTTCTTAATACAAGAGAGGAGCAACCGAACATGATCAGGAAGGATCATGAAACAAAGAACTAGGTACAGCACCCTCCCAGTCCCATTTGTGCTTAGTGTGCGGGAACTCTGCCAGGGACCCTGCGGGTGGCTCTGAGAGCAGCACAGAACTGAACCCTTCCTCCCCTTCACGCCCTGGACCCTCCTTCTCTCCCTCCTTAAAGGAAGGCAGCTTCTTTCAGGTTTCACCTACTCAGGGTCTATCAGCAGGCTACAGGACAAAACTTTCACTAGAATCTGCTCATTCGAAGCCTCCAGAAATCTCCAGGGGCCAGGGAGAGGGCTGGTGAGACAGCTCAGTGCTTGCCACCAAACACGAGGACTTGAGTTTAATCCCCAGAGCCCATGCACAAAAAACTGAGTGTGGTGGCATGTGTTTATTCACAATCCTGGTACTGGAGATGGTGGAGACAGGCAGATGCATGAGACTCACTGACAGGCCAACCTAGCCTACTCAGCAAGTTCCGGGCCAACGAGAGACCCTGCCTCAAAGAACCAAGACAGATGGTGCTTGAGGAATGATACCTGAGGTTGACCTCTGGCCTCCAGATGCTTGAGGAATGATACCTGAGGTTGACCTCTGGCCTCCAGATACACACACATGTTCCCGTACACACATGAATGAAATCTCCATTTGAATGCAGGTAGTTTAACAATTTGATCATTGAATTAAGGGATATGATTTTAAAACAAGAAGACAAGAAAAGCCAAGTGGATTTTCAGTATGAATGACTGGAGTCAACTGGAGTCACGCCACCTAATACCAATTATGGGTTCCTATTGTGTCTATAATTCTGTCTTTGGGGTTTGAAGTCATCTTTTCAGAGAGATGAAGGCTGCCATTTCAGTAACTTAGTTTGTGGTTGGAGGAGGATGCCACTTACAGAGAAAGACACTTTAGACTCTTTAGTCGAGGAAGTAGTTAGGGAGCTGTCTATGTCCTGATGTGGAGCCTGTGTGTGTTCAGATCAGTGACTGGGAAAACCTCTGGACTAGATTAGATAAACTCCAGAATGCCTTATTGCTTGGGTCTCCGTCTCTGTCTGCCTCTGTCTGTCTGTCTCTGTCTCTATCTCTCTGTCTCTCTCTTTCTATCTTATCATTTTTGTCTGCTCTTAAGTTGGGTCATTTTCTCCCAGAAGCCTTCTGGTTGCCAAGGAACAAGCTTTTTGTGTTAGCTAGCTTTGGACTGACTGATTCCATTCTACTAGAGAAGGCATCTGTAAATCCAGTCAAAAGAGATTTTATCAAAGCATTTTCTATCAATCCATTTTCCCAAACTCATGTCAAATATGCATTTATTCAGAGCTGATAGCTCACTGACCGTGGTGTCCCGTGAAGTCTCCCCTGCCTGGGAGTGTGTGGTGCAGCCCAGTACAGGGCTGGATGCAGGGCAGACCTCTGGTGTCATTTCTTTTTCTTTCCTTTTCTCCCAGTTGCTAACAACATTGTTACGATATGTACCATAACATTTTCCCCTCTTAGAGTATAAAACCCCTCAGCTTTTAGTGCAACCCTCAGCACTGACATTTTTGGGACACTTGTATCACTCCAGAAAGAAACTCCTCACCACTTTACCCCTCTTCCAGCAGAATGTGGGCTTCCAGTTTCTCTGCGTTCTCGCCAAGAACTGTCATTGTCTCCCTGTCAATTATTACTCTGCTGACGGTCAGTGATGCTGAGAGCCTTTTCCTGTGACTATTGACTGTTTACATATCTTCTCTGGAGAAATGTTCATGTAAAGTGTTTAATTTTTAATTCACTTATTTGACTTTTTTCATTATAGAGTCATAACAGTTCTCTGCATATTCTATATTCTAGATACAAGTTCCTTATAAGAGGTGTTCTCTGCATATTCTATATTCTAGATACACATTCTTTATAAGATGTATGGTTTATATTTTCTCTCATTCGTGGGTTTTTTTTTTTTTTTGGTCTTTTTGAGACAGGAACTAGCAAGTGTCTAGCCATGTTTTCTTTCCAGATTACTCTTTTCTGACAAAGGATTTCTTAATTTTAACTGCTTTTGAAATTTGGGTAAGCTAAAATTATTGAAAATCATCCTATCTTTGATCCTTTTTGTTTGTTTACTTATTTTCTTTTACGTGTCTGGGTGTTTACCTACATGTATACAAGTGCACCTGTGCTGTGAGGTAGCCATAGAGGCCAGAAGAGGGTGTCGGACCCGGGACTGGAGTAAGGGTTGTGAGCCACCATGGAGGTGCAGGTCAGACCCCTGGGACTACAGTTAAGGGTGGTTGTGAGCCACCATGGGGGTGCAGGTCTTCGACAAGAGCAGCCAGTGCTTTCAGCTGCTGAGTCATCTCTCTAGCCCGCCCCTCCCACATCCTTTTAAACAGTTTTTCCTTCAAGCAACGTTTTTTCAGTTTCGTTTTACTATGAACAGCAACAGGAAGTCAGCCTGTACTTTGGACATATTGCTTCCTGTTTTTTTTTTTTTTTTTTTTTTTCTGCTTCCTGCTTTTTTTCAGGTGAATGTGGGGCTCAGATGCTTAAAGAAATGACCTATATTTTTCTTCTGGAAGTTTTGTGCTTTTATTCAGAGTGGGAATCGATTCTAGGAACTGTTGAAAGCTGTCTGCTACGGGTTTATGGTGCGCTTTTCTGTCAGCCACCCCGATTTCACTCAGCATCTTGCCTTGAGCAATCTTTTCCATAGGTGCTTGGGACAAAAACCATTAACTGTCTCCCTTGCTCTCAGGGATGGCCCGTTTCTGAAGTCACTGGTGGTATCCACTGAGGTGGGCTCTGTAGAATCATGTCACACCTCTGGCTCAGGAGGATGTGACCTGGGTTTATAGGATATCCTATCAGAGATACCATTAGATATTCAGGTGCGTGTGCTCACCGGTCTTGCAGTTATGGAACTTATTAGGAGTTATTAATCATAAAAAGTCAGTTTAGTCTTTTAGAAATAAGCTTTTCAAAAGGTCAGGTTGGCTTTTAATTAAGAATGAATCTTTTTTGCAGGTTAAACTGTGAGTCCAAATGGCTTTGTTGAATGGATCCCACAGCAGCCAGTCCTGCCGTAATTAGCAGACAAGAAGACTGTGTTCAGTCAGGCTGAAAGTTCCTTTGCTTTAATGAGAGGAAAGTTCCTTAGTGAATGGTACTTACTCCAGCCTTTCCTGGAGCAGGCAGGGTAGGCAGGCACCCTGTGCTTTCTCTGCCATCAGCCTGTTCTGCTGACTCAGTGTCCTTCTGCCTCCTCCTCTTCTGTTTTTCCTGCTTTGGTCGCACTTCCCTGCTAGCCTCAGTGAAGAAGGAAACTGGAACTCATTTCCTTCCTAGTAGAAATAGAGGCTTGTAAAATTAGTATTTATTTATCATGTGTACCATTTCTAGAAATTCCTTCTCTCTTGGTGACCTGCAGATAGGAAAGAGGCATTGATGATGTTCTTTAAAACAGAGTAAAAATTAATTTCAATGAATTTCATCTTATTAATTTCTTTGTTGCTTGTGCTTTTGATGTCATACTATGAAACTGTTATCTCAGCCAAGGTCACAAAGATTGGTAGAACTTCGGGGAGCTGGAGGCCAAGGCCCAGGTGAAGGTCTATTTCTTTATCAAATGTCCAAGCATTTTATGATCCTTGCCAGCAATGCTCAGAAGCACATGGTGATCCAGAGACATCTAGGATGTTAGAAGAGACCAAGGTCTCCCAGAATTAAGCCAGAAGCACGTTCAAAGATGCTATCACAGAGATTGATAAAGACACTCTCTCCCAGGTCTACTTTTGGCCTCCTGATTAATCAAAAAGTAGTTCTCTCTCTCTCTTTCTCTCTCTCTCTCTCTCCCCCTTTATCTCTGTAACATAGACTAAGATCAACTCTTGAGATTGCAGCTGACAGCAGGCAAGATCTGGCTGGAATTTACTAACATTATTTTGTTTTCTTTGGTAGCAGCAGCAAATGCTCTGCCTTTTCAGGAACACTAATGAGTAATTTATTAATAAATGACTGTGTGTAAGAAGTGGCTCACTTTGAAGAAAGGTATTGACTAATCAATCAGAGGGTGGTGCTCTTGGAAAAAAAACGTGAAGTTGGTAGTGTATGGGACTCTGCAGATGTCACAGAGCTGGCAGGTGTCGGCTGGTGGAAAAAAACAGAGACTGCTTATTTGACATGGAGAGCCCCCAATAGGCAAAACATGGTGATCACCCCAAGGAAGCGTCTGCTTACAGAGGTGAGTTTTGAAGACCACAATTATCTCCATGCTTCTCCTCTGGTACTTGCCTTCCACCTCTCACCAATCGTCTTTCACTTAGTAATGGATATTCTGGGCAACTTCACTGAGAATGTTGGGTGCACTTAAGCACCAGCCCTTTTCTGCCCTGGGTGTCCGTAGGAATATGGAACCATGCATTTTCAGCCACCTAGGTCCAGCTGCATCCCCTGCCTTGCACATTTGTGATCTATATTAGTTACCTTTATCATTGCTATGATAAAATTCCTGACTAAAAGCACATAAGAAAGGCTTTAATTTGGTTCACAGTTTGAAGGATACAGACTATTACGGTGGGAAGACATGGTGCCAGTGTGAGGGTGGCTGGTCTTATTTTGGCCATAGTCAGGAAGCAGAGGGAGAGGGATGCTGGTGCTCTGCTCACTTTCTCCTTCCCAGCCCAAGGAATGGTGCGGCCCACATTTGGGACGGGTCCTTCTGCCTCAGTTAAACCTCTCTGGAAATACCCCCATAGACACACCCACAGGTGTTTCCGAAGTGATTCTAAATCCAGTGAAGTTGATAGTGAAGATTAACCATCACAGAGTCTGCAGTCTCCACAAGATGTCACTGTGTGGAGCCCAGGAGCGACCTCTTTCCAGCTGACACAGATCCGTGCTCCTTTGGTGTTACAGTGGTCAGTAACATCCCCATTCTGAACATAGAAAATGGCATGGTTCATAGCATAAGATAGGGTTTGTTAACGCACTGCCTGGTGTCCAGCGGTTAGGGTTTGTTAACGCACTGCCTGGTGTCCAGCGGTTAGGGTTTGTTAACGCACTGCCTGGTGTCCAGCGGTTAGGGTTTGTTAATGCACTGCCTGGTGTCCAGCGGTTAGGGTTTGTTAACGCACTGCCTGGTGTCCAGCGGTTAGGGTTTGTTAACGCACTGCCTGGTGTCCAGCGGTTAGGGTTTGTTAACGCACTGCCTGGTGTCCAGCGGTTAGGGTTTGTTAACGCACTGCCTGGTGTCCAGCGGTTAGGATCCCATGCCCCTTCTGACATTTTCATCAAGTCTGGACTGAAGGGTGTCAGCTAGGAAAGGAATACATGACTCATAAACTAGGGATATTTGAGTGCATGCCTATGTGATGACAGGTGTAATGGGCATAACTAAGACTACAGAGAGTCACTATTTAAAAATGATTATGGGTCTTGAAGTTTGTTTCTGTAGCTGTCTCAGAGAAAGGTCTGTTATGCAGTGCTCTACACCACTACTCCAAGCACTCTAGTTTTCCTATCCCCTTGGGATAGTGTGTGTGTGTGTGTGTGTGTGTGTGGTCTCTCCCAACAGACTCTAAGAAGTTTCCGAGGGTGGGGCTGGGTTGTTGACAGAGCAGATACTAATGTAGTGTCTGCCCCATCATGGATGCTAGTTGAGGTCACTCCAGTCTCCATAGTGATTTTCCTGCCCTGTAGGGTGTATATGTATGTGTGGTGTAATTTCCCAGAAGGCAAAGTTGTGACCAGGCTGGTGAGACCTTCTGTATGGATAACCCAAGACAGGATGGGGGCAGAAGAGAGGACTTCTGGTCAGCTGTTACCCTTCTCTTAATCTAGCCATGAGAACAGTTCTAGGTCTACCAGCAGATTCTAACTAGGTCCTGTGAAGACTTAGATCTGTATGCAGTGCATGAGGCCATGTTACACATGGCTATGTCATACACACCCAGACAGCATCTGATAGGTGATCTGGGGAAACAATGGGAATCTAAGAGTACGAATATTTACCCCAAAAGAGATCAAGTGATCTGAAAGCAATTGTTTAAATAAGGCAGGCACTGTGGCTCCTGGCTCCTGTAATCTCAGCACTTGGGAGAAGGAGAAAGGAAGATCAAGAGTTCAAAGCTAGCCTCAGCTACATAATAAGTTCAAGACCAACCTGGACTACATGAAACCTTGTTTTAGAAAGAGATAGAGTGAGCGAGCAAGTGAGAGAGACAGAGACAGAGACAAAGAGATTACTTGAATCAGAAGAGTAAGTTTCTGTGAATAAAGTGATCTAACCTCAGTCACCACTGCCCTGTGGAGAGAGGATGAATGAGCTTCACAGAAAAGAAGCTGTTTTATACATTTGCATTGAATATACATAATATTTTTGATCCCTCATATATAGTTATATTTTACTAGAAGCATATGAATGAATTTGCCTTATCTCAGTCTTTCTACCCTTAAATTTCTGTATGCAATATGTTAATCAGGCAGATTTAACAAACTGTGGTAAACTTGTTTTTATTGGTTTTAGCACATTAGTGTGGTGTGAGAGACACACATTTCCGAGTCTTGAAGCAGCACAGGAAGAGGTGTGGATTTTCTATGTATCAGTAGTGCAAAACAGAGACAAGATATGAAGAAGCCCTTTCCTTAAATCACCAATCTGGCAGCTCAGCATTCAGTTCGTCACGAATATTGAGCGAGATTAGTGGCACGAACCGGTGCACAGCGAGCTGAGCACTTTGACAACAGGTGTTTGTGTCCTTTTCACTCTTGCTTCATAACCAGTTTTCTTATCTGATTTCTACAAGCCATCAGTGGAACAGAAGTGAAGAGGGTCAGGGAATAATTAAGGTCAGGCTCCCCAGAAGCCAGGCTGTCACAGCTGACTTTCTGACAGGAAGACAGGAAAGTGGGATAATTAGACCTAGAAATCCGAGAATACAATACGGTGTAGTATGGGCACCCAATCCCACTGCTGAACATAACGGCTGAACTGGAAGAGGAAGATGTAGCTCTGCTTCAGGATCAGTCACTAATTGGCTGTGTCACATTGGGAGAGCATTGCCTTCTGGGAATTAGGTTCCGCCTCTGAAAAAAATGTGTGAGATGAGACCCTTTGCTAGGATCCAAGCATTCAGCGAAGACAATCCTTACAGAGGAGAATGGAGGTGACAGCTCAGGCTTGTGAGGAGGAAGACAAACTAGACAGGTGAAGAAAGCACCTTCTTGGGGTGGCAGGCACTGTGGTGCCAGGAATGGCACCGTGTGTTGAAGGAACGGTATTTGCAAAGAAGAGAGATGAAGAGACAGTTTCTCCCATTTTGATGGTTGCAGGAAATGCAGTGTTCTTGGCATGTGGAAGTCAAAGTAAAGAATGGTGAGCCACAGACCTGGAGACACCTAGGGAGTAGGTGTACATGTTAGATGATGCACACACAACTCTGTTCTCCTTGCAGCATTTCTAGAAATGTTCACGTGATAAATAAATACTAAATTTACACGCCTCTATTTTTACCAGGGAGGAAATGAGTTCCTACAACAGTCCAGAAATCATGAAAAGCAAAGATGAGGTTAGATCAGTAACTCAAAACCACGCAGAAGAGTGCGCACGGCTTCCGATGTCTCACAGGTCTAGAGACGGTGTGCTGGAAGGGGAGGAGGGGAGGCTGCTTGGGGGTTGCTTGGGGAGCCCAACCTGGAACAAGCCCCTACTTTGGGAGCAGAGGCACCTCTCCTTCTGGAAGGGTGGGCAGCACTCGGTGAGGTTGGAAGGCAGGGAAGCATTCACATTCTCAGTGTGAAGGGAAGGCCTGCCAGCTACACGCCTTCCAGGAGTTCTGAGTTAAAGAGAGGGAGGGGCTAGAAGTACTCAGCTCTGGGAGAGCTGAGAGGTGTAGACTGGAGGCTTTGTGGACAGGATGAGGAATGTGAGAGGAAGAGGGGGGATAGGCTGGTAGGGGCTGGCGGTGTGTGCGTGCTGCTGGCCAATGGTTACTTCCTGTGATGGAAAGGATTCAGAATCCAGAATCTATTTGAAGAGGAATATCAGGTACCCTAGCGGAGCTATCACACAGACAGCTGTTTATTGGAATCTGGAGTTCAGAGGAAAGGGTTGGAAATATGAATTTGGGAATCACCAGGGTGTAAATGGTGGACAGAATCCAGGAATTGGATGATATCTTTAAACTGTTAATCTTTTAGAATCTGAGAGTTCAAAAGGGACCTTATCATCAAGGGATCTACTGTTTCCCACACTGCACAGTCAGGGAGGCTCAGAAGTCAGCTTACTGAATCTGAGTAGCATCTTTAAACAAGTGAATCAAGTAGACTGGAAGGCTTCAGCATGCTGCTTGTGGTAGGGGATAAACATTGCTTTGGAAGTGTGTGTGTGTGTGTGTGTGTGAGAGAGAGAGAGAGAGAGAGAGAGGAAAAGAGAGAGAATGTGTGTGTTTTCATGTATGTGTGTGAATGTGTGTATGTGTACATGTGAGTGCTCACCATCATATAAATTTTTTTCCCTTCAGTCCTCAAGTGCATTAAATTGAGCTAATTTTAGTCCTTGGTGTGAGACACCACAATATTGATATGATGTGTGAAAGGCCTTTAATTTTCTCTATCATAATATTTTAATTTAAAAAATAGAGTAAAGATCACTCACAACTAAACACCAGGAATCAATAATAATTTTCATTTTGAAAGCCTTCTGCTCTCCTACCCCAGTCCAGCTGTCCCCTTAATTATGTATTTATCTTCCCTTTGCTTTCTTATTCTGCCTGCTTCTCCTTTCTGTATGCATGTAACAGACTGTTTAGAACTGCTTTTTAAAAGCTTCATTATTGAACATTTCTCTGGAGTGAGTAGGATAAAAACCTTATGTGGCCGTCCTCAGTTCTCCTTCATTTTTACTTCTTTTAACCCATTTTGAAGCAAATCCCAAATAATGCACCATCTTATCCAGAAATATTTTAGCATAATTCTTTAAAAAACACAAATGAGTATGATAACTAAAACATTAGGAATTTAGCATTGTCAAATATCCCATAATTTTCAGAGTCTCAATTGTTTGTTTCAAGGATAATTATTTTTATGAAGTAATAAAAATTTGAATTCTGACATAATTGAGGACATTTAAGAAAGAATTTGTATTTATTTACTTTTAAAAAATGTATTTATTACTTATGTATATGTATATGTATTTATGACATGTGGGTATTTATGACATATGTATTTATGACAGCATGCTTGTAGAGATCAGAGGACAACTTTTGGAAGCAATTCTCTCCTTCCACTTTTACGTGTGTTCTGGAGATCAAACTCAGGTGTTGTTTGGCAAGCATTTTACTGGCTGAGCTAGCCATCTTGCTGCCCAGTGACTTATTTTGTCTTAGTTGTAATAAGATCTTGTGGTTGCCACCAGGTATATATCTACTGAAGTATTCATGGATGAACTATCTGGGATGTGCTTTGTGATTCAACAGTGATTGTATGTGGATGGGTTTGGATGAAATGAGAGTGTGTATATTGATCATTAAAGCTGAGTGGCAGGAATGTGGGTGTTATTTAATTGCTCTGTTAACTTTTGCATGTTTCAGATTTTCTGTGGCGTTGACAAATAAAAAGGACACAACTTCTTAGGCACGTGCCCGTTTCTCTGGGGTGTAAACTCACAAGGGCAGTTTCAGCTTTGCTAGCTAGTGCCAAGTTGCTCCCCCAAATCAACTGCCAGCCCTTACCAGATCCAGCTAAGAACTCATGGTGTTTCTCATTGTGGAGAGTGAGCCATGCCTTTTCTGCACCTTCTGTTGTGCGAAGTCTGAAGTGGTGGGCATGCTCACCCTGTCTGGGATCCTGAAGTGTGCTGGAATGCAGCTGGGCCAGAGTAGCACTTTCTGGAACACGAATTCCTGCCCAAATCTACCTACTGCTTGTTCTTTGCCTCTGCTGTAGGCTTGTGTGACCCATTTTAGAAAAGTATACATACAGAAACTGGTTTTGTTCTGCTACAGAAGCAACAGCATGCTTATGATAGAAATTTAAGACATTACAGAAACAAAAGAAAATGAAAATCAGCTCAACTTACTGTGTATTCTCTATGAAATGTCCTTTATTCTATGAAGAGTTTTGTTGAACTTTCGGCATTCAGCTCTTGATGTTGTATGGAAATGGCATAATTCATTTAAATAATTCCTAATGTTTAATACACACAGCTCTCTAGATTTCTCTCTGTTTTCTGTTTTGCCTCAGGTTCATTTTGAAGCAGGATTCACTGCTTTGATTTATCTACAAACAGAACCAAGATCCTGTGGATTGTAAGATGTAATGGCTTTGTAGAAAACCAGCGAAAACTCAGGTCATCAGTCGTTTGGCGCTTGTGTGGCTGCTCTACATTCTTCCTGGACAGTAGCTCTTCTCTCTTGTTTTTCTTCCTCAGACTTGGCTTCCAGCCGTCTCCCCTGGTGTCTTCACCAAACTGCTAGGCTGTTTGTTTGACTGTTGTTGAATATGAGGCTTCCAAACTTCATTCAAATTCCTTTTGTGTGAAATGTGGACTTGGAACCATAAAAGCATTGCAGATCATGCTACAGGACTCATTGGTGCCAGAATAGAAAAATGAACCTGTGAATGGAAATCTACATAAAGGGTATGAAATACCCACAAGCAATGTTTAGGAGCCAGTTATAATGAGGATCTAATCTACTATATCAAGAAGAACTTTTATGGCTGTAGCAAGTGAATCTGTCAGTAACATCAATTCTTTATGCAACTCAGAGAAGCTATGTTATTGCTCTTATAGACTATCTATCATGTGATTCAAACACAGGCAATACAAATTCTGGTTTGAAAAGTTAAGTGAAGTAAGTCAGACACCGAAAGACAAATGTCATTTATGTTCTCACTCATAGGTGGAAGCTAAACATGTTCATCTTGTAGTGGAGAGAGAATTCTCAGTGACTGGACAGAGAGGATAACGTCTCATGTTCTATGGCATGTCAGGTAACGATGGTTGACAACTTCTTGTGCCTTTCAAGAGACCTGGAGAGATGATGTGGACTGTTTCCCATGCAAAGAAATGATGGAGTGAGGTGATGGACATGTCAGTCACCCTGATATGACTGACCCAGTATCCATCTTATGATCAATACACATCAAATATATGCTTTAAAATATCATGGTGTACCCATCAACATGTGCAGTTACTATGTGTTAATTGTGAATAAAGCATAAATAATTCAAAGTTAGAGTGAGCTATTAAATATCTCTGCTGTGGAAGAAACCACCAGGGCCAAACACGAAGATTTAAAAATGTCCTGGGTCAGTGAGATGGCTGAGCAGATAAAGGGACTTGCCACCAAGCCTGATGACTTGAACTTGATTCCCAGAGCTCACATGGTGGGTGGAGAGAACCAGCTCCTTCAAGTAGACTTCTGACCTCCACATGCAAAACACACGATAACTTTAAAAAAGACCTGCTTTATGGCATTATTTTAAACATTATTCATTAGTCCTATTTTATGTGTATGAGTGTATTGTTTGCATATAGGTAAGTGCTCTGTCATTCAGTGCCCACGGAGGTCAGAAGACGGTGTTGGATCCCCTGAAACTGGAGTTGTGGACAGTTGTTAGCTGCCTTATGGGTGCTGGGAATTGAACCCAAGACCTCTGCAAGAGCAGCCAGTACTCTTAATCATTGAGCCATCTCTCCAGCCCTTGTGGCATCATTTTGTAAAGCTTTGTTGGGTGACAGTGTTTGTGTGAGTTCCAGGGTGAAATGGGAGTGGGAGGAGACAGGTGGTGGAAATTGAATAACTCTGTCTTTGTCTGCCTGCTTTTATTTGGCTTGTTATTTCCCAGACCGCCAGTGACAGGGATTCCTCACTGGAACTTCGCCTAGTTCTGCTTTTTCCAAAGATCGTTTTGGAATTTGGATTGTCTGTAAGAGCAGTTCCTTTCTACAATACAGAGAGTCCATTTTATTTCTGTCAGAGGATATTATCATGTGTTCCAAATATCGGCAATATAAATCCTGCTTTATTAGTGTTGGGTTTTATGTCGAGGAATCCCAAAGGAGGTCAGACATTACTGTCATGACTCTGGGTCGATCTTTTATTCTCATACCGAATGATGAGACCTGCGATGATCATCACTGCTCCTGAGTGAGACGCACTGGACAGATATTTGAGATTACTTGGGAGGTGGAGGCCGCTATAGTTTCAACATCATTGGTGTCACTATGAGCCTTCTCTGTTTGCCTTTGTCCTTAGTAATGCCAACTTTCAGCCCTCTTGAATTTAAAAGAATGAAAAGATAGTTATTGGTACAACCTATCACAGAGAAGTCCCTGGAAGTTTATCGAACACAAAAATGGGGCTAATATTCTGCAAGGCTCATGATTCCATCAATGAAGACAATCACTCTTACCAGCTACAAAACTCTGTTCTCTCACTGCCTTCATTTCCCATGTGAAAGGGAGGCGTGGATAAGGTTAGAGTAAGCTGAGATTTTATAGCACCTGCAAGCTAACAAGCCAGCCTACGGTTTCACGGTTTATAGAAGACACAGACTCCGAGATCGGAGATGAAGGACTTCCATGCTCCCTTCGTAGAAAGCAACAGGGCAACCTTTGCCCCCAGGTCCCGTGGGGTGAAGTGGGGTGAGCCCAGATGAGTCTGCTTGTTAGTGTTATGTTCCTGGGGAGGACCCCTGAGCTTCAAGTGTGCAAACCCTTTAAGAGACAGTAAGCCTAGTGTTCTCTGCTGCAACTGTAGGTGCTATCTCTGTTCTCCAAGGCTGTTCACTGGCCAATGTTCCTGAAGATAATCCAGTACAAAATGTGACCATGGCCTTGACCATAAGATACACAATTTCTGAGAGGAAAATCACTTCCCAAAGTAGTTAAAAAGGCCTTTTGTTAATGGGAAGAAAAACAGAAGAAAATTTTATATGAAACAACTGTAATTTTCCAGTGGGCTGGTTAGTCAATTCATTGTCTAAAAAATATTCACAAAGAAAGAACTCTTCACTAAAAGCGAGGAATATGGTCCCTGGGTAGTATAGTGCCCCCTTTAATCCTACATAACAATGGTATCTCCAGACTGACCTACTCTTTAAGATTTTTGCTTTGCATTTGAGACAGGCTCTTACTATGCAGTCCTGACTGACCTGGAACTCGCTAAGTAGACCAGGCTAGCCTCAGACTCATAGAGATCTGCCTGCCTCTGCCTCGGAAGTGCTGGGATTAAAGGTGTACACCACCACGCCTGGCCAGTCTTTGACTTTTAATAAGCTCATAGCCGGATGAATTGCCCTTTTGGTTCGTGGAATCCATAAGTGAATTACTTGCTTCATATAGTATGAGTCTTTATTTGTTTTAACCTTATGTTTTCTACATTTTGGTTGTTGTGTTTCTGCTTGTTAGGTGGGTTCAGGTCTCAGTTCTGCTATTAACTTAGAATGTAACTCCAAGTAAATTACTTAACATCTTTTGGTCTCAACACATCTATCCTCTGGGAGAAACTGCATAAGGACAGTTTCAGACCCCAGATTCAATGATACTTTTGCTCTTGTATTTTGGAGAGTGTCATTTTTGTTTTGTTTTGTTTTGTTTTTGTGGTGCTAGGGTCAAGCCATGGCATTGTACTGGCTAGACAAGCTGTCTTAGCTACATATCCAGCTCTGTTCTTGAACCTTGGATGATACTATTCAATTTCTCTAGGGGAACAGAGAAGGGTGTGTGTGTGTGTGTGTGTGTGTGTGTGTGCGCGTGTACTTACACATTAGAACATATGATAAGAGGTTCAATAATTCTGCATAGGCCTCTGCAGCTGCAAAGCAGGAAAACCAATAGCTATTCAGTCCAAGTAACAGGATGCCTCAGAACAAGAGGGACCGATGATGCAGCTCCAGGCCAAAAGCAGCTCTGGAGGCTCCTGGGAGCCACTGTGCAGGTCAGAGCTTAGAGGCTGAAGACTCGAATCTGATGCCCGTGGGTGATGGTAGCCGAGACAGAGCACATGCTCAGAAGAACGCCACACTGCGAGGGTGAGGCTCCCTCCTTTTTCGTGTTCTCTGCCCAGGTCTCACCTGTCCCGTGGTGCCACCCACATTCAGGATGAGACTGCTCCATCAGCTTACTGCCCCATGTATGAGTAGTCTCTGAGAACACCCTTATGGACACACCCAGAAGTGTGCTGAACCAGGTCTCTCAACGCAGTCAAGTTGGCCACTAACATTCATCATCAAAATGACTTAACTCTTTTGCCTTAGGTTTTAATTTTATCATCAACAAATATCAAGAACATTTCATACTTAAATTCCTCCAATTTCAGGTTAAAATATAGCGATGAATGAAATGTATATTCTGCCCTAGAGGATAGCTTTATATTCTAGCTCTCCACTACTGTATAAAAAAACCACTGCAAACTGCATGGTTTAAAAAAGCCCATTTATCAGTTCTTTATTTTGTTCATATGTATGCAATTTGAGTATGTATCCTCCTCCTCCTCCTCTTCTCCTCATCTTATTCTTATTCTTCTTCTCTCTTCCTCTTCCTTTTCCTCTTCCCTCCTCCTTTTCTTCCTCTTCCTTTCATTTTTCTCTTTTTCTTTTGTAGGCACTAGGAACTGAGTCTAGGGCCTTGTGCCTGCTACACCAGGATTTTGCTGAGATACAGTCCTTGCCCTGCACCTGCAATTGGAGCAGTACTCAGCAGGGACAGCTCATCTCTGTTCTACTTAGCATCAGCTAGACTGGCTTAAATGTGCCTGGAGGATTCATTTCTAAGGAGACCCTCTGACTAGAAAGCAGGTGATGACTGTCACCTGAAAGTTTAGTTCCTTTCCTCATGTAGTCTAAGCTTCCTTGTAGTATGGTAGTTTCAAGAGTGAGGATCATATACGAGTCAGTTTTCCCTTATTGTGACAAAATACCTGAGATAATCAACATAAGGAGAAAAAGTTTGTTTTGGCTTAGAGTTTCAGAAGTCTCAGTCCATGGTCAGTCGGCCCAATCACTTTGTAGCATGTGGTAGGGCAACAAATCGTTGTGGGGAGAACATGGGGGAGAGGCCATGAAAGAGAGAGGAGAGTCCAGAGTCCCAGTGCCCTTCCCTTCAAGGGCACTCCTAATGACCCAACATCTTCCACCAGACCGTCTCCCAAGGGCTCCACCACCTCTCACAGCACCAAGCTGAGGACCGGTCCTTCAACATGCAGGCTTGAGTGGAGGGCATTCTAGATTTGAATGACAGCAGCATCCAGTGAGAAAAGTAGAAATTTACGACAGCTATAGCTTAGATTTTAAATGTCCCCCAAAGACTCTCATGTTAATGAAGGCTTTATCCTCAGCTAGATGCTATTGGTAGGTGATGGAAACTACAAGTAGTGATCTATAGGTCATCAAATGTAGCCTTGATGGGGATGTGGGTCTCTCTCTCTCTCTCTCTCTCTCTCTCTCTCTCCCTTTCTGTCTCTCTCTCTCCCTCTCTTTCTGTCTCTCTCTCCCTCTCTCCCCACTTTCTAGCCATGAGCTGAGCAGTTTTGCTCCATTATGTTCTTCTACTTTGATACACTGACTTGTCATAGGCCCAAGAGCAATGAGGTCAAATGATCATGGCTTGAAACCTCCAAAACTGGGAGCCAAAAGAAATCCTTTCTTGGCCTGGAGAGAGGGCTCAATGGTTAAGAACTCTGGCCGATCTTGCGGGTTTGATTCCCAGCACCCACGTGGTGGCTAATAATCATCTGTAACTCCATTTCCAGGGGAAGATACCCTCTTTTGACCTCCACTGGCATTGCACAACATGGATGCACTTATACATATGCAGGTAATACACTCATACACATGAAATAGAAATAATAAATAAAACATTAAAAAATAAATCCTTTCTCTTTATGAGGTGTTATTAAATATTATTGTACTGATGGAAAGCTAAGAAGATGGCTTTTTATAATATAGCCTCAGAAGTCAAGTAACTTCATTTCTGTCTTAGTCACACCCTCCCTCTAGATTCAAGAGCAGAAACAAGAGGCCTGAGGTGATGAGCATACATTTATCAATGGGAGGAATACTAAAACCTCATTGTATAGGTCAAGGCTGAAAAGTGACCATGAGCCTTCCTGTCTGAGATGTGCCAGACAGGTACTGACCTAACTGAAGACTCTCTTGACCAATGAAAACTGGGCTGTTTTAACCAGCAGAATATGAATGTACAGATTCTGTTCATACTCTGCAGAATTTCAGTCTTTAATTAACTCAACTACATGGCAACAGCCTTTATCAACCTTCAATCCCCTTTCTTTTCTTCTTCTGATTTCCTCAGTTAATTTATCTGCTGTGTATTTCCTTAATGGGAAATTTCTTCCCTAGAGTCTGGAAGTCTTTGTTTTACTCTTTAACATACAGGAAATTCATTAATAGGGCATTTTCTTTAATTTTATTGGCTATTTACATATAGACTTTCCTCTGAGGAGAAGTAAGTGAGGATAGGGACTGGCTTGTGAAGGCTGATAGTTCCCTTTCCCGTGCCCTCAGTGCCTTGCAAACACACTTACAAACACACAAGCCTAGATTCATAGAACTGAGTCTCAGAAGGAAAAGAGGGTGACTGGTGCTTATATATATAGTGGGCTCTATATAAGAAAATAATAAAAATTATCTTCTGTATTTTTTGCAAAGAACAAATGTTTATTTGGAATAAAACAAACAAACAAACAAACAACCAGATCCCAATAGTAAGTGAGAAACCAAGGTGTGCTAATTGGGGAGAATTGTGAATTGTTCCACTTTTAAGATGCTCAACACATGTGCCTGTCAAAGATTGTGTCTTATTGGGTCTGAGGTAAAAATTTCATGTTGGTCATCCAGTAAGGAAGTTTTATGACTGAAGGATGAACAGCCACTTACATATGTAAAACTGTTGCATAAATTTACTCTCCACGCCTTAGTGGGTGGGATCTGGTTAATCCAGCTGGATAAAACAGAAACCGATCTTCCATTTAGAATGATTTATTTATCTACAAAGTCACAAAGTCACTGGGGATGCGCGCCCTGCTTGCCTGTGAAAGTTTGTTACTGCCATTGTTATTGCCAGCGGCCGGCCCAATAGTTTGCAACCACTTACTCTCCCGCCTCCCTCCTCCCTTATTGGTCAGAGGGCAGGACTTGCCACAGAATGAGCCAATAAGAAACAAAAATTGCAGAGAGACAGTTCCCTATCACTCTACCAACCTCCAGGCCCAGGCTCTACCTGCATGCCCTCTTGCTGAGTCTGACCCAGAACCATCACCCCATACCACCATTCCAGGTCTAGACCGAAGTGGGAGTCACAGCCACACTCTATCTTGCCTAGTCTGACCCAAAACCCTTACCCCACACCTCCTGTCCATGCAGCTCCTCCAGGCCCATGTAGGAGCCTTATCTGTGAGCTGTCTTTGTAAGCCCAACTCAGTTCCCGCCTTCCAAGTGGGTCTTCCAGGCCAAGGCTCAGCTAAGTGCTTCACCCATGTGACCCACATCTATGGTTCAGGCCACATTTGCATGCTTTTTCAGAGACTCTGGTCAGTTGCCCCACAATGCCTTCTCACACCCAGATCCAACTGGGAGCCACACCAGGAGACCTTCTTGAACTTTGCTCAAACTATCTCACATGACCCTTAAGACCCTACATGTGTTACCATTGAATTGGGATCATTCCAGTCATTCCAATGAATACACTGAGTGTCTGAAGGACTGATCTGCTCACACCTCCTGAAATCAACCAAGTTAGAGTAACAGCGAAACTAGAACCAAACTTCCATTCAATATAGGCAGTCCAGAATTTCATACCAGACACACAGTCAACAAAATACATCAACACGCCCAAGTTCCATAATAAAAACATGAACTCTATGAAAGACCAAGACAATGTACCCTCTCAAAGACCACCAGTCCTGTAGAAATGTTCTCCAATGAGAATACCTAGAAGAACCTCAGGACCCAGAATTTAAGAGAACAATTAGAAAAGTGATCAAAGAATTAAAGGTATTCAAAGCGGACACACACAAACACATGAGTAAACTTAAAGAGGACAGAAATAAACAATTAATTGAAGTCCAGGAAAACACAAACAAATGGTTGAATGAAAATTATGAAGATAATACAGGATTTGAAAATTGAATTCAATAAAGAGATAGAAATGCTGACAAAAACTTAAGTTAAAATAAAGTGGAACTAAAAATTCAGGGAAAAATCTTACCAGTAGAAAGGATCAAGTAGAAGAATATAAGAACTTGAAAATAAAGCAGAGAAATTGGATCACTCAATTAAAAAAAAACACATAAAAGGAATATGCAGGAACTTTACCACAGAAATATCAAACCTATGAATACAGGCAGAGAAGAAGGGGAGAATCCTGGGTCAGTGGCGTAGACAGGTTCTTCAACATATAGTTGTAAGAAGCATACAGAACACCAAGTAGACAATCAGAAAATGAACTCCCCCGGCATATTGGTTAAACACCAGATATACAGAACAAAGGGTATCCAAAGCTGCAAGAGAAAGGCCACAAATGACATGTAAAGGAAAACCCATCAGAATAACAGCTGACTTCTCAATGGAGACTTTGAAAGCCAGAAGAGCCTGGAGCAATGTACTGTCTCCAAGTTCTAAAAGGTCACAGATGCCAACTCAGGCTACTTTACCCAGAAAAGCTGTATGTGTATTAGTTTAAGCAAAAGGAAAAATTTCCCATGATATACATAGGCTAAAAGAATTTATGTCCACCAAACCAGCCTACAGAGAATACTGGAAACAGTGGTGCAGACTGAAGAGAGGAATAAGCATAGACAATGGCACAGAAAGAAACAAATGAAACTGTAATCACTGAAACACAAAGTAGAACAGAGATACAAACAGCAAGAAAAAACTGACAGGAGTCAACACACATCTTTCAATAATGACTTTAAATACCAATGGCCTCAACTCCCCAATCAAAAGACACAAGGATAGTTGAATGGATTAAGAAACAAAATCCATCTTTCTGTTGTCTACAAGAAACTCATCTTACTTTCAAGGACAGGGATCACCGTAGAGCAAAGGGATGAACTTGTGCTAAGCAAATGGACTTAGAAACAAGCTGGCAGCAGCATCTCAGCAGCTGACTTACTAGATTCCAAACCACGCTAATCAGAGAAGACAGAGAAGATCACTTCATTCTGATCAAGAAAATACTTAACCTGGGCTGGAGAGATGGCTAAATGGTTAAAAACACTTGCTGTGCTTCCAGAGGACCTGGGTTTGATTGCCAGCATCCACCTGGTAGCTAACAATGGTCCATAACTCCAGTTCTAGGGAATCTGACACCCTATTCTGATCTCTACAGGCACTGAACGCACATGGTGCACTTACATATGCACAGGCAAATTCCTCATACACATAAAATAAAAATTATAAATAAATTATTTTTAGAAGAGAATAATTAATCAAGAAAACAGTGCGATCCTAAACATATATGCACCAAACTCTGGCACATCTAATTTCATAAAAAGTGTATTATTGCACTTTAAGAAACAACCCCAATTTAGTAATAGGTGACTTCAATACCCCCACTTTCTTTAACAGACAGGTCATGTGATCTAAAACAAAGACAGAAACATTGTACACCACATGAACTTAACAGATATCTACAGAATATTCCACTCACACATCAAACATATTCTATTCAGCAGCCCATGGACATTTCTCTAAAATAGACCATATACTGGCACAAGAAACAAAACTCAACAAATAAAGAAAAACTGAAATAAGTCTGTGTATCCTATCTGCATATAACACAATAAGCCATGAGATCAATAGCAATTACACAAACGTGTGGAGATTAAGCAGTATGCTATTAAATTCTGAATGGGTCAAAGAAGAAATTAAGAAGGACATTTTTTAAAAATCCTGGAAATAAAGGAAAATCAAAATAAAATACATAAAAGCCTTTAGGAAACATTAAAATCGGTCTCAAGAGGGAAATTTATGGTTCTATGTGACTATATTAAAAATAAGAAAAGGCAAAAATAATGGGGCCTCTCAAGAGTTTGGAAAAATAAGGAAAACCTACTCCCAAACCCCAAATCCATTGTTAAAACCTAAAAGAAATGCAAGAGTTTCTAGATTCATCTGAAACAAGAAAGTTAACCATGAATGCCGGGATTGCCAGCAGGTAGGGACAAGGACCCTACATCCTTAGAGGCCACTATACCAGTGGCCATGTTGATGGGCCAGGGTAGCCTCTGTGTAGCTATTTGCATGGACCCAGGCTGCCCCTGGACCCAGCAGATGAAGAACTGCAGCCACAGTACTGCAGCATTTGGAAAATACAGAACTCTGTAAGCAATAAAATTTTGGGTGATGATGGGCAAAAGGTTAACAGGGTTCCCGGGGTGGGGGGACTACCTCTCCACCATAAGGTAGGGGGACTGAAGGAGTCCAGAAGGAATTAATGTCTGGTCCAGTGGAAGGAGGCTCTGGGGAAAATCTCCTTCCTGAGACCGGTGAAGAGTTGGGTGTAGGCTGGGGCATAGGATTTTCTTTAATCAAAAAAGTCATCCTCTCAGGTGACTTGTCTTGGGGTTTTGGGAAGGTGGGTTTGA
Organism: Eospalax fontanierii; assembly: GCA_035773235.1. Taxonomy (NCBI): domain Eukaryota; kingdom Metazoa; phylum Chordata; class Mammalia; order Rodentia; family Spalacidae; genus Eospalax; species Eospalax fontanierii. Next base: position 6,886,348 of record CM069538.1, read on the forward strand.
AAAAAACTGCTCCATAACTTATGGGGGTACACTCACCCGCAGACCGATTGGCCCATCAGCGTTCTTCCGTTTCCTCACACGGGGCACCAGTCTGCCGGGATTGCCGGCAGGTAGGGTGGTGGCGAAGCTGGTCTAGCCGGCCTCCTCCAGGGGCTGAGCGGGATGGTGAGTGTCACGACCCGGCCCCTCTTCACTCCGGAAAAAAGAAACATGCCGAGTCAGGAGTCTGTCCAAGCAGGATCTTGTTTATTAACCATTACAAAATAACTTATACAGGGTAGGGGCGGGCCTAAAAGGGAGTGAAGGACCAATCGATCTTTGTCCCATAATCTGCAGCCAGGCAAAGTCCATTCTGATAGGCCTTCAGACTCGGGTGAAGCTCTGACAGCTGCATTCCAAACGGTTAGTGACGGTGGGTTGTGACGGTTGGAAACCATTAGAAGTCTGGCCGTAGCAAGCAGGGAAGCAAGGCCTGCACTAAGGCCAAGTCACAATTGTCCCACATCGGCCTGCAGCTCCCAGTGCATCATGTGAGGACACCCGATCAATGTCGCGCAGTCTGGCCTTGAGCTCACAGATCCTCCTGCCTCTGCCTCCATCAGCTTATCCTACTGGTGTGTGCCACCACAACCGGCCCCCAGCAGCCTGCAAGAGGCCCGGAGCCGGGGCTGGCCAGCATCCTGCCCTGCCTGGAGCTGCCGAGCCACGCCGCAGCCTGGGTGCTGGACAGCGGCTGCCATTTTTGCCTGGGGGCCCCTTCGCACCACAGACTCTGTGGCGGCGGCCCAGGAGGGGGTGATCCTCGGGGGCTCAAGAGGGGGGGATCGCCAGGGGCAGAGGCCCAGGAGGAGGCGTTGGCCAGGGCAGCTGCTTGGGAGGAGGCGATTGTTGCGGCCCGCGGGGTGGGAGGCCGGCCTGGCGCGGACGTCAGCGGCCCAGGAGGGGGCAATCGCCAGGAGCCCGGGAGGGGGCGATCCTCGGGGGCTCAGGAGGGGGGGGGATCGCCAGGGGCAGAGGCCCTGGAGGAGGCGTTGGCCAGGGCAGCCACCTGGGAGGAGGTGATGGTTGGCGGCGCCTGCCACACCGCCATCTCCCAAACTGTCAGCTGCAGCTGGTGTAGTCGGCCCCATGGGGAACTGCAAACCTGCCCTAAAAAGGCGGGCTGGAGCCGCAGCAGCACTGGAGGCCCAACACACGAAGAGATAAATAATTTAAACAGATCAGTAACAAATGGAGATTGAAACAGTGAATAGATTTTTGTTTTTGAATAGATTTTTTGGATTAAAAAGACCCCAGGTCCAGGTGGATTGATAGTAGAATTTGACCTTCAAAGAAGAGCTACAACCAATACTGCTTAAGAAAGAAACGAAAGGATCACTTCCAAATTCCATGAAGCCAGTGTTACTCTAATGACCAAACCAGGTAAAGAGACACCATCAACAATAACAAACAGAAAACTACAGGGACATACCCTGATGAACGCAGGTGCAAATATGCTCCATAAAATACTTGTGAAACTGAATACAGGCATATCTCAGGAAGATCAGTCACCATGATCAGGTTGGCTTACCCAGAGATACAGGGATGGTTCAACATACCTAAATCAATAATGTAACTAATCATGTAAATGGACTTAAAGTCAAAGGTCACATTATCATTTCAATAGATGCAGAAGAGGGTGTTGAAAAAACTCCGATATGCTCCATGATAAAAATCCTAGGGAGAATAAGGCTAGAGAGAACATGCCTCAACATAATAAAGGCCATATGTGATGAACCCATGACCAACAGCATTCTGACTGGAGAAAAATGTGAAGCAATCTCATTAAAATAAGGAATGAGGGCTGTCCACTATCCCCAATCCTTTTCAATACATTACTTGAAGCCCTAGCTAGAGCAATTACAAAGAGCAGTCAATAAAAAGAGATACAAAGAGTAAATTATTCTTATTTAAATGGATTTTATTTATTATGTGTATGTGTGTATTGCTTGCATGTGTGAAAGTGCATGTGTGTTGTGCAGTGGCCGTGGAGGACAGAAGAGGGTGTCAGATCTCTTGGAACTGGAGTTACAGATGGATTTTTTTTTTTTTTTGAGACAGGGTCTCCCTGTAGCCTTGGCTGACCTGAAACTCACTATGTGGACCAGCCTGGCCTTGAACTCACAGAGATCCACCCTGTTTCTGCCTCCCAATTGCTGAGACTAAAGGTGTGTGCCATCATGCCCAGCAGGTGCTGAGATTTCAAACCAGGTCTTCTGCAAGAACAGCTAGTACTCTTAGCTGCTTGCCATCTCTCCAGTCCCAAAGGATTCCTATTTGCAGATGATATATTATATATAAGAGATCCCAAAGAGTCCACCAGAAAATTTCTAGAAATATCTAGGGGTGGGGGCTGGAGAGATGGCTCAGTGTTTGAGAGCCCTGTTTCTTCCAGAGGACTTGGGTTCAGTTCCCAGCACCCACATAGTGATTAACAACTGTCCCTAACTTTGGTTCCAGGAGATCTGATGCCCTCTTCTGACCTCTGTGGGTATTTCATGATATGAGTGCACTTACATCCATGCAGGTAATGCAGTCATACAGATAAATAAATAAATAACAAATAAAATATTAAAAATATGGAGGAATAAACCTGAATAAGGAGGTGAAAACAATGAAATGGAAATTTTAAATCTCTGAAGAAAACTGTGAGGAGGGTGGAAAGACTTTTTGTGCTCAATGGAATGGTAGAATTCATATTATGAAAACGATCATCCTACCAAAAATCAATTTGCATATTCAGTGCAGTCTCAATCAAAATCCTCATGACATTCTTCATAGAAAAATATGAATTCTTCATATTCACTAAAATATATATGGAAGCACAAAAGGCCGTGGATAGTAATCTTGAGGAAAAGAATAACGCCGGAGGGATCACCATACCATATTTCTAGCTAGAGTAATAAAAGTAGCATGGTTGGTGCTGGACCAGCACCAACAGACCAATAGAACCAAACAGTAGAAGACCCAAACGTGAATGTACACAATTACAGCCAGCTGATATTTGACAAAGATTTGGAAAACACACACTGGAGGAAAAACAGCATCTTCAACCAATGGTGCTGGGAAAACTGGATGTCCATGTGTAGAGGAATGAAATTAGATCCATAAGTATCCCCCTGTGATAAAATCAACCCCGAAGTGATCAGAGATCTCAGTATGAAGCCTGAAATGCTGACCTCTAGAAAACAACATAGACAGTACCCTATGTGATACAGGTACAGAAAAGGACTTTCTGAATAGCACTCCATTCTCTCAAGAATTGAGGCCCAACAACTGACAAATGGGAACTTATAAAACTAAAAAGCTTCTGTACAGCAAAGGAAACAATCAAGTGAAGAGGAAGCCCACAGAGTAGGAGAGAACCTCTACCAGTCTGATAGAGGATTAATATCCAGAATATACAAAGAACTCAAAAAAATAATCAAGAAAATAAAGGACTCAATGAAAAATGGGCCATGAATCTGAACAAAGCATCCTCAAAAGAAGATAAAAGTGGCTAAGAAGTGTCTTTAACAGTGTTCAACATCCTTAGGAATTAGAGAAATTCAAATTAAAACAATTTTGAGATTTCGTCTTACCTCAGTCGGAAATCGAGCGCTGGGAGGGTGAAGGGAAGGGGACCCTCATTCACTGTCGGTGTGATTGTGAGCTGGTGTGTCCCATGGAGAGCATGGAGAGTTTTCAAAAAGCTGAAAATAGATCCACCATAGGAACCAGCTATTCCACTGCTGAGGACCTGATATCCTACTACACAGATATTTGTTGAGCCATGTTCATTGATACACTATTCACAGCAAGCAGGAAATAGAGACAACCCGGATGGCTGACGAATGACTGATAAAAATGTGGTACATATAAAATGGAATTCTACACAATGGAATTCTATTCAGCTGTAAAGAAAAGCAAAATCATGAAACTCGTCAGTCTGGAGCTGCAAAATACTACGTTAAATGAGGTAGCCCAGACCCAGAAAGACAAACACTGTGCTTTCTCTTATGTGTCGGGTCTCACTCCAAGGCTTTAAATTTGAATATAGAGCATGAAGTAACCACAGGAGGCAGGAACATAGAAAGGGCCCATGGGGGAGGGGAGGAAGAAGGAGCTGGAGGGATGGGGAGAGTAGGACACAGGTGCTGTGAAGGGGGAAAACCAGGGCCTGCAACTGGGGAGGGGAGGGGAAGAGAGGGGAGGGTAATGCAGATAGAGAGAGAGGAAAGAAGGATAAATAGCACTACGGGTGCTTGGAAAAGACCATAGGGAGACATTTTATAAGAACACTTAAAATATATAACATATATGTACATATATAAACTACATCATATATGTAGTTTAAGTGGAGTTATACCACAAAGGGTGATAATAGTCCCCCCTAAAGCCATAGACTATTCAACAAAAACCTAAATGCCAGGCATGAAAGCCTCCCTTTGAGCTACTAGTCAGGTAGCTCTAAAAGACCCTGAGAACAACATAGGTTATTGCTGTATTCCTTGTTGCCCCCAGAACTTGAAGACCCTATTGTTGAACATGCCACACCCTTAAGACTGAGGACTTGGAAGAATCAAGCTGGAACTGGAAGCCTCCTTTCTGAGGATTAGCTCTCATAGTATTAGAAGGCCCTGTGCAAGCTGCTGAGGGAGAAAAAGTGATCAATAGTCTTCCTGCAATGACCCGCCCAGCAACACATCCCAGTGGTGCAGTAGTGGCACTTCTGTCTCGGTGGTAGACAACAGCTGTCTATTTGGACCTAAGGCCTACTCAGTAGAAGGGAATTCCTGCCTGGTACTGGAGACCTAACCAAATATCTGTGACTGGAGATGTCACAGACCCTGACTATTGTCATTTCCCTAAACCAACACAATTTCTCGATATACTCTAAATACTTATCCTTATACCCACAGATAAGTGTTGCTGTTACCCCTCATCAAAGAAGCTTTTTTTCATAGCAGACAAAGGCTACTACAGTGATTCACAACTGGTCAAAATGCAGAGATTAAGTGACCATGTGTTGCCCAGCTCCAGTTGGGATATCTACAACACAAACCCTACACCTAAGGTTCAGGGAACATTGCGACAATGGAGGCAAAAAGGTTGTAGGAGCCAGAGGACCAGGATGTCTTCTGAACTTGACAAGGATTCTGCACCCATAAAAGCTCAACAATATGGTTCCTAAGCAAGACCTGCATGATGACACCAGTCACCATGCTAACACAGATGGGAAATTTCACAAGGCCCCAACTCAAGATGAAGAGCTACAGGGCAGTTAGCGGCTGCTGAGAGAGGGAGAACCAGTTTCTCCCGGATTGAGCCCCTGAGAGGTTGTCCTTAAAGCTGAAATCTCCATAAAAACTTGATGAATAAACAGACAGTACAATAGAATTTTATTATAGAAGTAGTGCCTGTGATTGCACTTACAATGCATTTAAGTTGATCCTATAGTCTGTCTGTTCTTCTCCTTTAAGAAATATAAACAAGGGCTAGAGAGATGGCTCAGTGGTTAAGAGCACATGCTGCTCTAAAAGAGAACCTGGACTCAGTTCTCAGCACCCACATGGTGGCTAGCAGCCATCTGTAACTCCAGTTCCAGGGGATCCGACATCCTCTTCTGACCTCCATTGGCATTGCACAACATGGATGTACTTACACACATGCAGGCTAATACACATAAAAAATAAAGTATTTTTAAAAAGAAAAATAAATGCCAGATATGGTGGTGCACACCTTTAATCCCAGCACTCAGGAGGCAAAGGCAAGCAGATCTCTGTGAGATAAAGGCCAGCCTGGTCTGCATAGTGAGTTCCAGGCCATCTTGAGGGGTTTACAGGAAAACCCTGTCTCAAAAAAAAAAAAAAAAAAAAAAAAAAAAGCCATACACACACAAAACTAAACAAAATCAAAACAAAACAAAAAACAAAAAGAAAAAAAGAAAAGAGGAATAGGAACAACTTTTATCATTCTTGGGTTTGGCCCTTTGGGATCATCAAATGCTTCTTCACTGGCAAATGTGCCCCTTTATTAAAGAATGCTAATAAATAAACCCTTTTTATTCCAAGGTTTAGGAGAGCAGGTTAGCCCAACCAGGTTGGGTTGGTTTAGGAATGAGTGGAAAGATCTTGAAGCATGTTGAGCCTAGCTCTTGAGGTGGCAGAAGGGGGTTCTCATTACAGACCTGCTGATTACATATATACATAATTGAATATATATGCATAATGGTTATGCCAGATAGTGAACCACCAGACCCCTGCAAGGAGCCCAGATGCAGAGAGCCACCTCCAGCTTCTGTAAGCCCCTAATGAGTGGAAGAAGAGGAGATACTGGAAACAGATAGATATTTGGCTTTCCACTAAGTCAGGGAAGCAGACTCCCAACCTAAGGGGGTAGCATTTAAGCTAGGCAACAAAGACCTGGCAATGTCCAGACCGTCATGCCAGCCACGCGGGGCCATGGCGCCTGGGCAAGTGCTTCCTACTTTGTCCAGAGAGGCCAATTGGAAGCTGATGTATAGCTTGGCAAGCTGGAGTGTAGGACAGCAATGTCAGAGGGGGTGCTCCTGGAGTCTTTTGTGGAGCAGAGCACTGGGCCTAGGCGGGCAGAATGAGGACTTTCTTGGGTTCACTGTGCACCAGGGATAGTTCTGTCATCATCTCTCGTGTGCCCCTGTCCATGTCTTTTTGGAATTATATCCTGGAGAGGGGAAGGCCTATTCCTTTCCATTTCATGTTATTGTGAGGACGAGGCTTAAGAAAAACCACAAAATATCCCTCGTTCCACCTGGACTATTACAGGTCCAGGCTCTGTGGACAAAAAGAGACAGGCCCAGGCAGTTAGGCAAGCCTGGAAACAATAGGACCTAATAAGGTATAAACAGAAGCCTGCAGTGTACTTAGGTACTGGCAAGCACATTCCTCTGCCCTAAAGGTGACTCTCACCAATGAGAGACCCCCGTGCTCCTTCAGCCCGTTTCTGGTGTTCATAACCAATCAATTTAAAGACAGGTTTGGCATGCGTGGGTTTTTGTGACCAACCTGGGGGGAGCACGGCAAATCCCCCTCCTCCCTTTGTCTAAAACCTACAAGAAGCCCCTCCTACCTCTCCTTGTGGCCACTCACCCTCCACCCACATTGCGTTGGTGCGTTGGGTAATAAAGACCCTTTGTGCTTGCATTGGATTTGACCTCCCTGGTGGTCTTTTGAGAGGATTCTATAACCTGGGCACAGCATTATCATGTGCTCTATTGCCATCACACAGGGCAGGTCTTAGGCAGCAGGATTTCCAGACTTCAGCCTTGGCCTGTTGATTTTGAGTAATGCTTGAAAAGAATCCCAGTACAGCAAAACTTGTGAAACCAATTCTTCCAGAATGTGTTCTGCGGGATTTGAATCACTTATGAGAGCAAATATTCTTGTATGATACTGTGATATATTTCCTTGCTGTTCACGTGTTTTAATTAATTAAATATATATGAGTGTTTTGCCTACATGAATATTGTAAGGTGTGAATGAAACCCCCAACAATTTCAGACTCAGGAAGAAATCTGGAGCCAGAGTTTACAAAAGAGGAATGAAGAAAGACCGACTTTTTTTTACAACTTTCAGAGATCTAAGCCCTGCAAATAGCTCCAGATCCCAAATTCCTTGGCAGATAAGCAAGGAATTCACAAACAGTTCTGAGAAAGGACTACTTCCTGGCCAGAAGCTTGCCTTAAACATCAATCAGATGTTATGGCAAGCCCCCTCCCCTAAAAGCCAGGAGGCAGCTGACGGTTTTTAAGGCTTTGAGGACTTGGACAGAGAGCTTGGGGGCTTTTGAGACTCAGACTTGGGCTGAGCTTGCTCCCACGGGGAGTTTGGCTCTCCCACTCTCCCGGAGCCAACTCCTCCATCCCGATCTGGAGCCTGGCACGCCAGCCCGGTTCCCTGGAACCCCAGCCCCAAGATGGGGATAAAGGGGCTAGCCTCCCCTATCTCTTCTGGGAGGCTAGATCCCAAGTGGGGCTAGTGTTTCTCCACTCGTGGGTATGGAGCAGCTAGTCCCATCTGGTCTTCTCTCAATAAAGCCCGGTCCTGTTAGCTGCCAGCGGAGTTTGGTCCCTTCTGTCTGCTGCGTCTCTCGAACCCAAACCTTACAAATATAAGTGTCACATGTCATGTAAAGCCTGTGGAGGCCAGAAGAGGACATTGGATCCCCTGGAACTGGAATTACATACAGATGGTTGTTAGCCATCATGTAGGTGCTGAGAACTGAGCTTCTGCCAGAGCGGCGAGTGCTCTTAACCACTGAACCATCTTTCCGGCTCCCATTCCAGGTTTTTGAGATTTACTTTTATTTTTAATTATGTGTATATGCTTGTTTCTGTGGACATGAATGCAGTGCCCATGCGAGAGGCAGCAGATCCCCTAAAGCTGGAGTTGCAGGTGGTTGGTTGTAAGTGTACGATGTGACTGAAGAGAAACGCCCCCAGCAGCTCCAGGACTCAGGAGGACTGACAGACACCTTGGAGACTCCAGCCAAACTTCCAGAATTCACAAGCATCTGTGAAAAGAGACTGATTGCAGCTTCCTGACAAGATAAGCTTCCTGATACCAGGTGTTAACCACCTCCTCCAAACATCAATCAGATCCATACATATCACTCAGATTCCTTCCCCATAAAAAGTCTACCAAGCAGCTAGGAGTTGCTAGATTCTCTACTCCCAAGCTGGGAGGCTAGTCCCGTGCCCTTAATAAATGTCCTGTTAATTCCCATGCCAGAGTCTCTCATTTGTTTCTGCTAGGTCTCACTCCAGACCAAACCTGAATCCAAACCTTACAGTGAGCTGTCCGAAATGGGCACTGGGAACTGATTTCAGGCCCTCTGCAAGAGCAGCACCCGCTTTCCATTGATGAGTTATCTCGCTCCTCTTGTTCTAGGATTTGATTTATTTATTTATGTATTTATTTATTTGTCTTTTTGAGACAGGGTCTCCCTGCAGTGCTAGCTGACCTGGAACTCCCTGTGTAGACTAGGCTGGCCTTGAACTCACAGAGACGTGACTGCCTCTGCCTCCCAAGTTCTGGGATTAAAGGCATGCGCCACCATGCTCTAGTTTTTAAAATTAATTATCCTCTTTTCAGTTCTTTCTTTTTTAATTGAATTTTTGTTTTTCATCAAAGTAGTCTCTAAATCTAGTTTTAAAATCCAGACATATTACAAAAAGTCTCCATTAACATTTTTCTTTTTATAAAAGCAATACATAAGATAATGTGATGCTATATAATATTGTTTTAAAATTTAAATTCCTAAAGGAAAAAATTGGGGATTTTGTTTTGCTTTGTTTCTGAGAAAAGATATCCCTGAGTCCCAATTGTTCTGGAACTTGCTATGTAGTCCAGGCTGGCCTCAAACTCACAGATATTTGGCCAGCCCCGCCTTCTGAGTGCTGAGATTAAAGGCATGCGCCACCATGTACTGCCTAAAGGAAAAAATTAAACCTTAATATGTCTCTTATAACTCCCAAATGATGACTTCTGATTTTAAACAACAGATCATAGACTACATATATATGATTGGGCAATTAATTTGCATGCTTATTTATACTAAATAAAATGGTTAATTGTTGTATGCCATGAGCTAGAGAAAACAGCCAGCTTGTAGTTTGAGTTCATCTCAGAGAAACCAGCTCTGGGGAAATTCCACTCCCCTGTGACCACCTGTAGGTAAACTCAGTCTTTAATCTTTGTAACTAAGTTTCACAGGAATGTCCTGGGGTCTGACAAAAGGGCTCACCTTCTTCTCACCGGAGCTCTGAAGGCGCCAGGGTGTCAGCACTCTCCTGGTTCAAAGCCCCTGCCTCCCCTTCTTAGTGCCACCTTCCTGGTATGCATACAACTTCCTGGTGGGCTTTGAAGGTTAGAGATAGCGTCTCTGTTAATTACCACATTCCTGTATGGGTGCCTGACTCCCCAAAATTATAAATACCCCTAGAACAATAAAGCACGCGGCCTGAAGAGCCCAGGTCCGTCTGTCCTCATGTGTCTGTCCTGTCTGTCTTCACTGTCCTGTGTGTTCTGTCTGTTTGTCTCCACTCATTTCAGGTTCCTAGAAGAGTCTCAAGCTCACTGCTGTTCTGCTGGCAGGACAGTTAATGACTGTATATGTCTTAACCATATCATGATTTTATATTATGTCATATATTTGGACCACTTTTAATATAAAAATTTCTGAATTTCTAAAATGCAGAGAGGTTGTAGCTCAGGTAGCTGGGGTTGGGGCTCTTCTGAACTTTTTGTTAGTCATCTTTTGCTTTGTATTTAATTGAGAAAATAACAAAATTTCATTCATCAAAGTTAAAATGATGAGAATTTTAAAGAATTAGGTAATATAAAATTTCCTTCTCTCTCTGCTCATATCCCAGTTTCTAGAGACAAACATCTACACATCTTCATCTACTTATTCTACTGTCTGAAGCACCGTAACCAGAGCCGGCACCTTTAGCCATGCTCAGTTAGGTTCTAGACATTTCTATTGTCTTCCCATTTATCTTTAAATCTAGTGACGGTTCACTTTTCTTACACTCTCTCCTTCTGCCTCCCATTATGTACAATTACCTTTTCTCCCAAACCACTAGCCACCCTTTACATTATTATGTCTTGGTTATAAAGATACCCAATGTATTATGACTCCTTCCCAACCGCCTGTCACATATTGATCAATCTCCTTTTCTCAAAAGTCAAACACACACACACACACACACACACACACACACACACACACACACACAGAGTTTATCAGTCAGTTCCTGCCATCCTTCAGCTCCAGCGTGGACCTTCTGGGTTGATTAACGTGGGCCACACCTGGTGTCACCCACCAGGTCCCATGTCTTATTCTTATTCTGTTCCTGCCTCGACTCCTGCATATTATCTGTAAGATATGGCCAGAGCACTAAACATTTCATCATTAGAAAATTGAAAATAATAACTGTGTTTTCTTCCTACGAGTGTGGTGAAGAGTACATCAATCAATATGGTATTTGGAAAGCACCTGGTGTCTGGTACAGGAAATGCTATACACATATCAGTTGTTAATAGATTTTTTTAAAGGCACATAGTCCGTAGTTCCCTGCAGGTCAGTGGAAAGTAGATTTTAGAGAAGCTATCTAGAAACGCCATTCCCTCCATCGTCCTGGATGGCCTTTTGAGTGATGGCGTTCTGGGGTTAGAACAATGTGCTGTTCTGGCAGCTCCTTCACTGTTTTCTCTAGGAGCTCCAGGAATCTCCTAAGACTCAGTTTTGGAATCCACTTGACATTTCTCCTATTCATTCATTATGCTGAGAATTTTCAATCTGAACTGAATGATCATCGTCTTAATTTATGATTTCATCCTTCCCACTTTTCTGTTCTTTCTTGAGAGCTTTTCTCCACTGGGTGTTTGCTTTCCCCGATGTTTCTCTGGAAGACTCATCTTTCCCATTCATCTCCTTGTCTTTCTTTTTGGTGCTGTCTGCAATTTTGACAACTCTATCTTTGCATATTTTAGATTAAATTTACTTTATAGTTTAGTCTCACCAGCAGATGAACACTGCAGAAAGCAGCCTTCAAGTGGGTCAGGCCTGCTAAAATGGATCCTAGAAGAATCACGTGTCGTCACTCCTTCCATCTACAAAGAGGGCTGGAGAGGGATGCAGACAGCAGGCCGCAGGGCTCCTGCAGTGGTAGTAGATATTATTACTCCAGTCCTTCATGGGTAAGGAGGACTGGTTGACATGATATTTCTCAAGAACATGGTTGCAAAAATTGTTCCAGAATTTTGAGGAGTTCTTGAATCTCTGGAGAAACAGAATTAATAGGTAAGGTGTGCATGTGTCTTACACTCATAAACACATACACAAAGTTATTATAAGGATTGATCATGTGATTACACAGCCTGGTGAGTCTCAGAATCTGCAGGCTGAATGAGCAAGCTGGAATCCCAGTATTTCAGATTGAATCTGAAAGGAGCAGAGGCTGAAGTCTCTGTCCCAAGTGATTAGAAAGGAAGGATTGTTTCTAGTTTGGAGGCACTTTCAGCTGACTGGATGTAACCCCCTGACAATAGGGAGTGCCATCTGCTTTACACCACCTACCAACCTAAGTGCTATGCAAAACAACCTCAAAGAAACACCCAGAAAAATATTGACCCAAATATCTGAACCCCTCATAGACCAACCAAGTTTACCTAGGATAAGGGCTTGATGTCTTTGGAGATGGTGATTGCTCCCCCTCTGTCTATGGGGTTTGAGGTGCTAGGTGAGGCTGCCACTCACCCACCCAGTACCCACCCGAACAGGTGGCAAATTCCATTGCAGGCAGAGGAAAGGGAAGTGGGGTAAGGGAGAGGCACCCCAGTCAGGGGATAAGGCATATACCTATAAAGGGATTATTCCCTACCACTTGGGGAACAGTTGGTAGAAAAGAAGCAATATTGCCATGTCCTGAGTCAAACATGACCACTGCTTGGTTTCCTGTTTACCCGACCAGGAACATGCTGGGCGGGTCTTTACCATGCAACTAGCAGTCCAGTTGCCAACAGCAGCTTTCAAGTGCTGCAACTGCACAGGGAATTGGCAACAGCTAGCAGAAAGAGACCGCACCCATGACGGTTAGTGTTAATTACCAACCCGGCAGAATCTAGAATTACCTAGGAATGGGCCTCTGGGCATGCCTGCCAGATATTATCTTAATTTTGTTAACTGAGGTGGAAAAGTCTGCGCACTGAGGTGGGGCTGTTTCCAGGAATGGGATCTTAGAGTGTGTAAATGGAGAAAGGGAACTGAGAAGCAACATGTTTTATCCCCTCTGCCTTCCGCTTGTGGACGCGACGCGCCCAGCTGCTTCACGGTGCTGCCGCCTCGACTTCTCGCCATGATGAACTGACAGCCATAATAAATTCTTTCTCCCTTCCATTGCTTTGGTCAAGGCATTTTATCACAGCAACAGAAAGACACTAAGACAGTGCCCTCAACACGCAGATGGGCACACACACACACACACACACACAGGTGTGCAGGTGCTCAGATGTGCACACATGCTTGCGCATCCAACAAAAGTGGTTCTGGACCCAAGGGCAGTGAATACAAGGGAAAGCCTGTCTCAAACCTCCTCCTCTCTCTTATCCTTCAAATGGTTTCTCTGGATGAGACCAAAATCCAGGACTGGACTCTGAACTGGCCACTTGTCATTATGTATCTTGAATCTCAGTGCATATAAACTAGACACAGCAAGAGCTGGCTTAAACCAAAGGTGATTAGGCTAAATACAATCTTCTTGACATGGACTGGAATTGGAAAGGCTGTCAAAGAACGTACAGCAGTATCAGGTGTGTTGGTCACTGAACTGAAACCTTTCTACCAAACTTGTTCTACAGAGAAGAAAATACCTGAATGAATAGTTAGTAAAGTCAACAGTGATTATGGACAGGAGCATGTATGGAGCACTACAGAGTTCTGAGTGTTTGAGCTCATAGATTATTATGTTCTATTTTGAAAGAAGCGAGCTGTTTTGCAATTAAACAAAGACACATCAACATAAAATAAACAAATTCAGAAGTTGATTAGCAGACAACCTGTTCTTTCCACTGTGGCCTGAAGAAGTCAGCGGAAGTTGCCAATGTCCTCATCAAGAGGAGCTCAAATGGTGCACAGTTACACGTAGATGTTTGTGTGTGTGCACACATGTATGTGTACATGTGCAGATCAATGCATGCAAGCCATTACTACTATAAGAAAATCAATTTGGAGATCCTTTTTAAAATTTTTGTTTTATGTGTATGAATGTTATGCCTGCATGTGTGTAAGTGCATCTATGTCATGCAGTACTCATGGAGGTCAGAAGACGCAGTCAGTCTCCTGGAACTGGAGTTAAAGATGGATGGTTGTTAGCCACCATGTGGGTACTGGGATTAGAACTCTTGTCTTCTGCAAGAGCAGCCAGTGCTCTTAACTGTTGAGCCATCTTTCAAGCCCTCTCACTTTTTTAAAGGCACGGGTTCACTATGTAGCCCTAGCTGGTCTAGAACTCACTAGACCAGGTTTGAACTCACAAAGATTCACCTGCCTCTGCCTCCTGGGTGCTGGATACTGGGATTAAAGGCTCCTCTTGACAGGCAATGAAGAACTTCTTTATCTTCCTATACAACATACGACCAGAGCGACAATTTAACATACTATTCTATATTGAAGTATCCAAGTGTGAACGGGGCTATTAGTAATTATTCCATGGCAAATAGGCCTATGTTAGTCATACAGTTCAGAGTTTCTGCCACATCTCTGCTAGAGATGGTCACTTCATAGCTAGAGCCTTGTCCTCCAGAGAGGAGCCAAGAGCATCCTAAAGTTGACCTGGTCGCAGTTCAGTTGATTTTAGATTATGGAGACCCATTTAAGACATCTGAATGTGTATGTGTAGGGGTTACTTCTGTTTATTCCCGCTTGTCTATGTGCTGTCAAGTGCCAGGAGCCTTGGCGGACATCTCAAATGCCCTCGGGGAAGGCTGGGAGGGGGGTTAGCTGAGAAGGTGTAGTCGGCCCACGGCAGCCGACTCTCAACAGACCTCCCACTAAAGACCCCTTTACACCACTTTGACTTCTGTCAGCCTTGGCCTGAGTCCTGCTGGCTTGTGGAGGCCTGCTGGCTTGTGGAGGCCTGCTGGCTTGTGGAGGCCTGCTGGCTTGTGGAGGCCTGCTGGCTTGTGGAGGGTTGGGACTTTCTTTCGCTTGACCTGCCTTTTCTGGCACCTGCGTAGAGCCGCCCTGGGACCTTAGTACCATTGAGGACACAGTTTTCAAGTGCACTTGAAAGAGGCACGCCAATACTGCTGTGGCCTACTGAGGCAGAGCAGGCAGTGTCTTTGGCTGTGTCCTCTTTGGGTTAGATTGTCATGGAGGGCTTGCATTTTCTGTTCATTCATTAAACTGTGGGGAAATATCCCAGTGAGTTGGAGTCAGAGCTCTGGTAAATAGGACACGTTACATATGTGTGCTGTGGGTCAAAATTCATGAAAGGCAGACACAATATGCAGATCACTCCCTCCTGTTTTCTGTCAACGTAAGACCCACAATGAACAGTTGTGCAGGATGCCAGGCTCGTGGCTGCGGGACCCACAGCTAATGCATCTGTTTAATTTGCTGGCGATCCTCTCCGCCAGGAGGAAAATCAGCAGAGAGCAGTGGTGCCATGTTCGTGCTCCCTGTACAATGGCTGTTGATAATATGAGACATGCAAAAAGGTCATGAGAGACATCCTGTACTTGCTAAAGGCTGCTGCCTAAACAAGCGGAAAACCCTCTTTCCCTGAAAAATACAAGTTACTCAGCTCTGATTGGACTTCCTAGGGAGACAACCCACTACCCGGACAAGTCATCTTGCTGTCCACCTGCTTCTCCTGGGTTCCTATTGTAACGTCTCCATCTCTGGTTGTGTGTTTCTGATTAGATGCAGTGAAAAGTAGAGGGGCGACTGAATTTACTGATGCAGTTTGCTTCTGTCATCCGTGCCATGTGTGATTCTCTGTTGTTAACCTCTGATTATACATTTGTACAGCATCCTCTGATATGGCGATGGTCAAGGTTTATCAGGGTAGGTGTGGAGTAGAATGCTGGAGATGAAACCATGATGACTGCCAAAGATGTGCATGGGACAGTTAGTGCTGTGGTCTGGGTTCTCACCGGGCAGGGTACTAGGTGTCTGCAAAGAATCTCATGCAGTCCTACACACAGAAGTAAAACACATTCGTTTAATGCTATGGGGAATTTCACCAGGAAAAGTCCAATGTTAAAATAAGAGTGTCAGTATGTCGTGTGTGTGTGTGTGTGTGTGTGTGTGTGTGCTGGAGCAGCTGGAGAAATGGGGGTGTTCTCAAGAGGATCAAATTGTGCAAGCCTGGAGCATCCTCATACAGATTTTTTCTCATCATTCCTGTGATGGTCGTTGATTGTCAATGTGACAGAATCTAGAGTCACCTAGGAGGCAAACATCTGGGCATGCATGTGAGGGAATTACAGACTGCGTTAACTGAGGTGGAAGATCCACCCTAAATGTGAGCAGTGCCATTCCATGAGCCTGGGTTCTGAACTGAACAAAAAGGAGAAAGTGAGCTGAGAAGCTAGTTCGGTCTGGTCTTCTCTTAATAAACCAGTCCTGTTAGCTCCCAGCGGAGTCTCTGGTCCCTTCTGTCTGCTGGATCTCTCGAACCCTGACCTTACAGTAGCTAATGCATCTCTGGAACTCTGATGGGCTCTGTGCTGATAAAATCTGCAGGCGAGGGCTCCTGCCCTTTTGTCATTAATGGGCTCCGATAAGGCAAGGTGGGAGCTTATGTTGAGCATCTTCTTCTGAGGAATAATGGCTCCAGGCAGGACTTCAGGGTTAATGGATCTTTACAGGAAGAACTCAGTTGATTTTCTTTCCTCTCATTTGCTTAGATGTTCCATGTGGTGCTACATGCTTACAGCTTGTGGCTACTTAGAGCTCTGCTCACATTTGACCCCTTCTAGCTATACTTCACACTCTTACTTGAGCTTTTACTTGAGACCATGTCCTTTGGTTTGGCATTTAAAGCCATTCAGGATCCGGCTGTAATATTCTTCTGTGTCCTGCTCCAAGCAAACGGACTCCTTCACTGTGAATGATGACTCCCTTTCACAGGATCCTGGCTAGCATTTGTTGCTATCTGTTTTCTTAATGGCTGCCATTTAGGCCTCCTTTCTCTATACTTAATCTGCATCAAGTATTTCTCTGTAGTGACAAGAGTTCAGAGAAAATTTTACTCCCCTTCCAGAGATGGCATTTGTATCACCTTTAAGACTGGAAAATGCAGGTTGAGAGGAATATTAGTTATGATTTGTAGGAAACCTTTCACAGCCAAAAACGTACCCCAGAGCAGACAGCCCATGTACCTCTACTGTCTCATGTTAGGTCCAGCCCTGGTCTGTGCAGATCAAAGATCACCAGTTTGTTGAACAAAACCAAGTGTTTACCTATTAATAAAAAATTATTAGAAGCAATTAAGGAAACCAGGCAGGCTTTAGTCCTCAGACAAAGAGAAGGGGTGTGAAAGAAAACAGGGCACCCAAGCGAATATTTAATGCTTAGGAAAACTTAGCAGGAAACGGATAACGAATTTCTATGGACTTTAATTATTATGGCCAATGAGTAACAAAGGAAATTCTTTATCCTTCTCATTTTTTTTTTTCAGTTATTTTAACCAAGTGTAAAAGGAATAAAAAAAATTAAAGGTAGTAGCTCTAGCTCTATAGGAAGAAAAGAAATAAAAAGAAAATCACTTTGCTTTTTCTGTAAGGAGCACTTTCCAGAAGCAAAGTGGTCCGCGGTTGGGGGCGTGGGGCAGGAGGAGCAGTGTTGGAGAGACAACGGCCAGCTGCTGCCCACACTTGAAAGCCAGAGTTGTAGAGTTGAGCTGCAGAGAAAATGGCTCCGGGTTCTATTTTCAGCTCTCCCACAGGTCAGAGTCTTCTTAATGAGCGCGGCCGGCGGGGCAGCGCTCTGCTCCGCTGAGCCGGAGTGCAAGGCTCTGCATTAAAAGCAGAGTCCAGACTGCAGCTGCGGCAGCAGGTGGGGGGCTGCTGCCCCGGTCTCCACACTGTGGTCTTCCTGCTCTTAATTTTCAACTGGATGTCCATTAGAAAAACATTACCTGGTTGGGTCAGTTATTATTTTTCTTCCTTTGCGGTGGTGGCCGTGGACCCCAGGGTACCGCACATGCTAGGCAAACGCTCTGCCACAGAGTCACACCCTAACCCTGGCTGGATGACTTAACAGAAGCTACTGAGTATCCTGTGGCTAAGGACTGCCTGTCTATCAGTCGGGCAAAGAAGTCTCTTTCATACAGTACTCAGAGGACCTCTCCAAAGTGAGATTTCCCACGTGGGTCCAGGAGGCTTGACTAACACACACACACACACAGACACACACAGACACACACACACACACAGAGACACAACACACACAGACACACACACAGAGAGACATACACATACACACACACAGAGACACACACACAGAGACACACACACACAGACACACACAGACACAGACACACACACACACAGACACACACACACAGACACACACACACATAGACACACACACACACACACACACTTTTCTTCAGAGGGAAGGAGAAGAAAGAGGAGCGATAGCTGAGGGGGGAGGGGAGAGAGAGAGAAAGAGAGAGAAGAAAGAGGAAAAGGGAGAGGAGAGGTGGGGAGAGGGGAGAGAGAGAGGAAGAGGAAAGAGAGAGAAGGGAGGGAGGGACAGACGGAGGGAGGGAGAAGTAAGCCTTAAGAGGCCAAGTCCTTCTTTACCTAGCAGAGACAGTGGGAAAGCTTGTGGTAAGACTTTCAGTGGAACTGAACTGTCTAAGCCTATACTGTTTGTTTGGTGTCAAGTTTTGGCTTTATGGCACTGCAAGTTGACTGAAGGATGCATGCTATTTTCTCTTGCATGTCTTGGGGCCTGTTTGCCTTTAGAGGCATTTCCTTCTGGGGCTGTCCCGTTGCGCTTAGAGAGCTAACAACATTGGGTTTTTTCTACTGTGAAATACTGTGCCTTTCTCACCCTGAAAAAGCAAGCAGCCTATTGTGGACTCCACATGGCTAAGAAGACCACAGGGTCACACTGGTGGTCCGATGTACGCACACCCCAAAGAGCCGCATTTGATGTCTCAGTATCACTTGGTAGGGTCCTTTTCACAGAATCACTATGCCTCAAGATGGGGAAGGATTAAAAATCAGTGGGTGGGGAGATGGAATCAAGGCCCTGGTTGGCTCTTGGATGAATAACAATATCCAGCACCGTGAGACTGCAGCTCAAGTAGGTACTTCAGTCAGGCTCCTTGGGGATGATTGAGTCAGTTCTTATTTCCAAAGATTTGCATGTGTAAGCTTGGCATTATCACTACCACTAACAAGTATTAAAGAGAAGTCAGACCCCTAGACTGTCTCCTGTGAGCTTTTTAAGATTATGCCCAGTGCTGATTTACTCAACCTAGTCTCCCAGTGTCCCTGGCTTGTGAGTTTACCCCCCAGGCTTTGCTAGCACTGCCCACTTCCTGGGAATGAGTGTGGAGGCTTGTGAGCGCGGCTCTGTTGGTTCTGGCTCCGAGTTCAGCTACTCTAGCTTTCTTCCCCTCCATTGACTCTCTTTCTTGCCTGTTGGTTTCAAACTTATCCAATCAGTTCTTTGATTACATTGTAGTTTTCAATCAGGATATTGGCACAAAGATTTAGAGTCTGGAGAGATAATTTGTTGATCTGAAGTAATTTCCTAGCTGTACAGGCCAGGCTATTTATTATTTCTCCTAATGCGTTGGTCAATTTTATCATCATTAATAGGAATGACTAAGTATTCAGTGCCTCCTGATGTCAGGGTATGAAATATACAGCATCTTCTCTGATAGATTCTAGTGATGAGATCGTAGAATTTAATTCTTTGGATCTAATTTCCAGTTTGCTGGGAATATGGAAATGGAAGATGTAGCTTAATGACAGAGCCACAGGAAGCGAGCAGCGCAAGGGGCAGGCCCTCAGCCAGGCTGCCTGTGTGCTCTCTTCTAAGGCCGAGTGATGTGTAATAAAGAATAGTGCTGGAGAGATGGCTCAGTGGTTAAGAGCACTGGCTGCTGTTGTAGAGGAACTAGGTTTGGTTCCCAGCACCCACCTGGCAGCTCACAACACCTATACTTACAGTTCCAGGGGCTCTGACACCTTCTTCTGGTGCATATACATACATGCAGGCCAAATACTCATACACATAAAATAAAAGTAAGTGAATCTTAAAGGATAATGCTCTGGATTAAAGGAGATTAAGGAATATAACAGCTTGGTATGAAGTATTGTCCTGCATTGGATGTTGGTTTATCTAAACTGGAAATTGGGGACAATGAGGAATATTTGAAGGGTATTAGATTAAGAGAAAAGTAACTTACATGGAAAGATAGCCTCTTCTAAATTTAAATATATATGACTACATGTAACATATGTGTGTCTGTGTGTCTGTGTCTGTGTAAATACGTAGATATGTGCAGAGGGTTTTCAAGTATCTATACAGAGGCATAATAAGGAATATGAGATCTTAATTTTGCTTTCTTTACTTCCAAACATTTTCTAACGTTTTAATATTGGAAAGATACTAGCTTTGCCATTATGAAAGATTGCTCTGTCAAAATACGAAAACCAAGAACTACCTTTTTGAGTAGCAATAATAAAGAAGATCCCTGAAGACAGGTCAGCCTGTGCTCCTGTGCTGACACAAACAACTTGTGGCCATGTCCTGCCTCACGGGGACATGTGCTGGGGGGGCGCACAGCGGAGACCGCAGTTCTGTAGCTGCACTTTCTTCAGTGAGTCCAGATGAGCAACTTAGTATTTGTCCCGGAATAACTGAATGGGAAGAGTGGCTTCCTACTGGTGTGGGTGACTGGAAAGGAGTGAGGGAGGGATGGCATCCCACTAGGAGCGAGCCCGGTTTCTGCTCGGGCCATGCTGAGCCCTGTAGGGAGGCGCTTGACAGAGCAGAGTCACCTCTTAACCCAGGGTCTCCATAGAACACCGCCACCTGACCTGGCAGACTCTCGAGGCCTGGTTTTATTACTGATGTTTTTCTCAAGGACCAGGGTTATTGTGTAAGAGGTAAACAGACACCACACCCCTTTTCTAAACACCCAAACATTTGTGCCTTGAAATAAATGCCAGAAAGCTCAGCCTTTCCTTCAGGTAGGCTAAAGACACTGGAGGATGTTGTCAATCTGGAAGGGAAGAAAAGAATGAGAGGGCAAACTGGTGGCATCTGCGATGGCCGAGAGCCTCCGCAGCCATGCTTCAAAGACGGATGGAGAATGAAGAGAAACTAGGAGGAAAGGAACTAGAGGGGAGTGATGGCCTGCTAAATGGGGGCTTGAGCTCTGACTCGCTGAGCCTTACCTGTCTTTTGGGAGGGTGTGGGAAGGCCATGGTTACTCTATTCCTTAGTGAAATTACTTAGTCTTAGAGTCAGATCATCTGCTGTCCTGACTCCCTCACACTAGGAGAACCAGAAAAACCAAACTATTTTTAGATACTGACGCAAGTACTCAGTTTTCATTGCTGTTTGGAAGATGGGTGCTTTTTATAAAATAGCTGTGTTTGTGAACAGCTATTTGCTGCTGTGCTTGCTATTTTATACTTTAAATGATATAGAGTAGACTGTGGAAAAAAAACCTTACATGCATTAAAAGTAAAACCCTGGGACTAGAGAGATGACTCAGTGGTAAAAGTGCTTTCTGTGCAAGCATGAGGACTTGAGTTTGAATCCTCAGAATCTACACAAGAGTCAGACACAGTAGTGTGAGCATTTCTAATCCAGTACTCCCAGGGCAAGAGCGGGAGACAGGGGAATCCTCAGCAGCCCTCAGGCCGGCCAGCCTGGCATACACAGGGGAAAACAGCGATGCCATCCAGCTCAAAAGAAGTGGAAGGTAAAGACTGACACCTGACGTTGGAATTGGCCTCCATATGCATGCATGCCTCGCTATGGTAATGTGTACCTGCAGATGAGTACACACACACACACACACACATACACACACACACACGCACACGATCGATAAATAATAATAAATAAATAATAGAATTTGGAAAGGAGAAGCATGATGTGTACACCTTATAGGGCTGGCTGGCATCATGTGCTGAGGTTTTGTATTGGTGATCTGAGCTTGGTGATGTTAGTCAGCATGGGTGAATTCATTTTACCATTTCCCAAGATATTAAGACGTTAAATGTGTTAGCTTGAATTGTAAGGTTCTTATATTCCAAATATGGTCAAATGGCAGCAGTTTCATAGAATTTGATCTAAGAAGTGGCTTTTTCTTTAGAGAAGCTTAGATGAGTTGGGACTAACTTGTCAACACATGTAAACTGATTAAGAATGAGAATTAGAAGTTTTAGTTTTGAAGTCAGTCAATAATGAAAGCATTTGTTGCAGCCTGAGTTTCTTCTGGCTGACTCTGTGAGGACGAATCTTTCTCACCAGCTAAATGACATGCTCTAACAGTTAGGCTACATAGAGAAATCGACCCAGTGACTCACTTTTATGCCCAAATATCATTACAGTCATAACAATTGGGACACATTCTGAAAACTATCCCTCTAGGCAACTTCATTTTCATACACCACAGCCCATGCTCACACAGAGCTCATGTGGCCTTTTGATGCAGTCAAGACACTCAGGAGCCACTGCTGCTGAGTATGTCATGACACCCTTTTTTGCAGTAAACTGTTTTTAATGAGCAGAGAGAGCAACGCTGTTATTTACTGTCGTTGTAAGCACTCTGTGTTTGCATCACTGCGTTGCTGTACTTTAAATAAAATGCAGATGTGCTGTGGTGTTAGGGTGTCTGAGGTGAGAGGTTTGCAGATACACTTTGATCTAACAGGTCCACAGAAAGCATATGACATTATTTTCTCTGAATATCCACCAAAAATGGACTCTCAGAGTTTTCCAGAACCACTCCACCCTCATACAATGAAATTTCATGCATGTGGTAGGGACTCAGACTGGAGGAGTTGTCTCTGAGCCACTGCAGTGCCCTGGCCCAAGCAGGCAGCTGCTTTGGAGGGCACCTGGCTCATTAGATGTGCAGGCTTTGGCTGTGTTTCTTTTAAAGCCAGACACATTACTTTATAGTTGCACCTTGGGAGGAGGAGCTCAGGGTGCCCAGAGTCTCCGGGGAGTATTTGCCCTTCTGCCTGAATTTCCTCTCATTTTTCAGCTGAGCGGCTGTGACCTGAAGCTTCTTGTTTGAGAGACTCTCTGCTGGGTCGCTCGGGAGCTAGATTTTTACCGTGGGAACTTTCTTTCTGCTGTACACACAGAGCTTCCCAGTGCTCTGCATCATTTTTTATAGAGGCAAGCTGACCTGTTTGTCACACAGCACAAGCTGCACTGATAACATCTGTTCTTGCCAGCGGCGTTCTGTTCTCCAAGGTAAAGGAGAATTGTGACTTCTGGGCACAGTTAAATAAAAGACTGAAATTAGTACCAACGGTCCTGAGAGAGGACAAAAGTTTGACTCTCTTTTTCTGAACTAATCTTAGGCAAGTTTGTCCCTACCACAAGACAAAGTTTCTTTCTTAAAAAACTGAGGGCCTTGAAGTTGATAGCCTCCCAGCTGTTGTCTGACTAAAATAATACAGGTCTTTGTAAGACTTTGTGTTTAGCTAGGGTATTGTTTAAATTCTATCATGCTTAAATATTTACTGTTGCAGAGAAGAAAAGGGAGAAGACAGCTCAGAAATAGGGAAGCTGTTAGAAAACTCAGGTTTTAGAATGGCTGTGGGTGGGTTGGAATACTTTTAAAGTTGTTTTCCTCTGCAAGAAGACAAAATGAAAGGTTCTAGAGATGCTGGAGAGTGGCTTTCAACACCAGGATTTCTTGACCGCTTCACTCATTTAGAAGTTGGAATTGGTGCAGTTACTCACTGTGTTGGAAAAGGTTTATAGGCAGTAAATGAAGCCAAGAGCGTCTGCTTCACTGTCTTCTAAGAGCTGATGGACAAAAGACCGACAAACACAGCCTGTTTGCCGTTCACTTGGGTTTGGAGTTGACGTTGGTGGGAATAGTTGATTTGTCAACTTGAGTGATGTCAGTCAAGACGCTTGCTGTCTAGTGAAGTTGGAGTTGATGGTCCTCAATGGGGACATTGTGCCACCTTGTGGCCAACTGTGGACTTCAGCACCGCGCACCCTGCGCAGGCGGCGTTAGGAGTCCACATCGCAGAAGCAAGCGATGGGGAGAGGGGTTTCCAGGTCCTAGCATTCGAGGATTGCTTTACGTTCGTTATCAGGCTCCCGTAATGATCGTAAATTGTTGGTACCGTTCCTTTCCCAAGAGAGCGCACAGTCCGCTGGTTCTTGGAGAACACTCACAGTGTTCGTGGGATGGCAGGAGCTGACAAACTCTGTGGGAGATATTGCCGCTGCTTCTGCTCCGAAAGTACTTCAAATCAGCCCAGAACTAGAAATGCCTGCCAGCTTCTTCCTGGTACCCTTGGAAAGACCACCAAACTCCTCTGTCAGCCGCCAATCGTGTTTTTCCATTGATACTTATTTCTGTTACCCCATTTCTTGGAATCTGCCTGTGGTAGGCCCTATTCACTTGCATAATGTTAATCGCTGAACTGGGACGCAAACGGCAGCAGGCCAACTCCTACTGTTAGCCTTTCTGCCCTTAGCGAATTAGAGGCAGTGAGAAGACCTACTCCCAAGCTTACACCTGCTGTGTGAGACCAGAAATAACAAAGCAAAAGTGAAACCATTTCATAAGATGTTGGTTACTCTTTAAAAATTACCATTGTTGCTGTCATCGTGCATGCTGTTTAGCCTATTGGTCATAGTGGCCAAAACTTTTCTAATTAAAAAAAAAAAATTTACTGTATTTATTTTGTGTGTATTCACGTATCACATGTGTGTAAGTGCACCCATGTCGTGCAATGCCCATGGTCAAAAGAGAGTGTAAGATCCCCTGGAACTGGAGTTAAGGACAGTTGTTAGCCACCATGTGGGTACTGGGAATCAAACCCAGGTCTTCTGCAGAAGCAGCCAGTGCTCTTAACTGCGGAGTCATCTCTCCAGCCCCCAAACTTTTCTAAATGGAGGGGAAGAGGAATGTTTCTTGGAGGGAAACATTCAGAATGAATTGGGAGGTTATTTGCAAAAGTTATTAGTGACAATTTCCACCCTGTCCCAGTTTCCCTTTTGGCACATGGTTTCAAAGGAAACTGAGCCTAATTAGATATTTCATCCGAAGAAAGAAGCTGGACTGTGAACCCAGCATGTAACTGAAAAGGTATCTCTGGGTGGTTTGGAGATAACAGAGGGTCAAGCGCTTCATATTGCTTTCTGTTTGGTGGGTATCCAGGCATCCTGCAGAGACCTGCAAATCCTTCCACACTCCTGATGCAAGTGAGGTGTTTACATCATGGAAAGAAGCAATACTTTGAGTAAAAACTAACAAAATGTCACAGTATTATTCTTTTCTCAAAGCCCAAATTGGATTATAGGCAAGAATATGTTATCAAAACCTACCCAGAAATTATAAAGGGGCCGTACTGAATGCAAAGCATGTAACCACTTGTGTCAGAGGTGGTTCACACTCAACCTTACTTAAGTGGTGCACAGTCTTTGCTCACAATTCATGCTTTCAACAGGGAAAACCTAGAATGAGCCCTTTTGGTTAACAAGTCTTAGTGGGCAAGATGCTGCAGTGGGTGGAGCAGGGAGACAACCCTGAGGGAGCATTCTGGAGATGCATTCCTGTGGCCTGCAGGATGCCTGCCCTGCCTCCTCTGGGTTGCACACTGTTTTTGTGTCCTTTCTGAGAGAGAAATCACTGACATCCGCTTTGCAGTCACACCTAAGATGTATGGCCCCAAGTTAATCTTTGCATTTTTGGTTCCTGTACTTTGTGTATCTGAATTTTGTCCAGTGCCTTCCCATATTGTGTATTCGGAGATTCGGCATGGATTAGATGTGGAAAAGCATACTGAGACCCTCCGGCTCCCGCACATGCACACACTAGTTAGTGAGCTTTAACTCACTGAGGAAGTGAGTTCTGATAGCGAAGGTGGAAGGGCTGCCTGGAAGGAAGGGTCTGTACCAAGTCCTCGTCTTACTGGCGACGGTGCGGCTCCTAGAGTATGGATATGGGTTGATTGTATGCTGTTTTGGCTTTTTAAACATTATTACTATTAATTATTATTATTATTATTATTATTATTTTGGGCAGGGTCTCACTATTTGCCCTGACTGGCCTGGAACTCAAGATATAGACTAGACTGGTTTCGAACTCACAGAGGTCTGCCTGCCTCTGTCTGAGTGCCAAGACTGAAGGCTCCACCACACCCATCTAGGCCACATTCTTAACCTCCCACCAATGACTTCAAGCCACTACCCCATGTTTGTGAGAGGTGGAGGAAGGAAGCATCACTCTATGTGTCTATGTTCCCCCCCTTACATCAGTAGTAAGGCTTAGGATTGACTATGAAGTTTGAGAAACCCAAAATACAGTGGCTTAAGTAAAAGGAAAGCCTTTTGTCCTCAGATAAAGTTCTGGATAGGTGCTCCAAGCCTGGAACGATAGTTCCATCATGACCAGGAACACTGACCGTTGATATTTTGTGCTTCCATCTTTAACATCCAGCTTCCAGCACATGACACAGTGTGGCTGCATTGTCAGGAGCGTGATGTCTGTATCCACAGGAAGGACAGGAGGAGGACATGGCTATTCTTCCCTTTTAAGAATACTTCTTAAAATTTGCACACATGCACATTTAGTTCCTACTGAGCAAATCTTAGCTCCCTGTTTTTATCTAACTCTAAGAATTGGAAAATAAGGAGAACCATGTATTTTAGATGCAGAGGACTGTGTGGCTGAGGAAGGAGCATTGCCATGATTTTGAGGCCAGCTTGAACTATATAGTGAGTTCAATGCCAGTCTAAGCTATGTTGTGAGACTCTGTCTTAAAAACCCCAAGACTGCAATGGAAGGGTGGTCAAGAGACAAGTGTCAGGCTAGGCTCAGATTTATGACTCAGATTATTTGCGGATCCTTTAAAATTATTTGTATTCTGTTCATATGGAGGAAGAAATGGTAAGGAGTGAATAAATAACTAAGTTTACCTTCTTCAGAAGGCATGTGGACCATGTCTTTTTCTCTTGTGTAGCTCTGGTCTGCAGAATCTCACAGCAGACTCTGTGGACCATGGAGTTCTTTAATAATCTCTGTAGATCTCAACTTGGGATCCTCAGATCATTAGCTGCACCAAACTATATCGCTGGTACTCTTGAGCTGTTTTCTTTAACTTTGAAGGTCTAACAAGCAAAATACACTCACCTTAGCTGAATCTGCAAATCTCCCCTTGGTTTGAAATAAATTCTTATCGATAGAATATTTTTAACATGCTTCTCTCATCCAGGAAGGTTGGCAGTTACATAAACCTTTGACTAAAGAGGGAAAATCATTACTATTCCTTCCATGCATTCTACTTTGCAAACAAATGAAGAATGGGACTCAGGATGCCTAAGAGGAGAAAGGTGTACAGCCTTGCTGGTGTGGGATAGGGGAGTCCAGGTGTCGCTGGCGAGGACTGTCAGGTAGACTGGAGCAAGATGTTTCCAACTTCTGTTTGCTTGAAGAATGCAGTTAAACTGCAGGTATCAAGGCTGGAGAAGTGTCTCAGTGGCTAAAAGTGCAGCTGCTCTGGCAGAGGACCTGAGTTTAGACCACAGTTGACCGCGCACGACGACTTGTAACTCCAACTCCAAGGGACCTGAAACCTCTGCCCTCCACAGGCACCTGAAATCATATGCACATACCCACACACAGACACGTGCACACATACACATAATTAAAAATAAAATAAATCTTTAAAAAGTTATCTTCTCCCTACCCCAAAGCTCCTGACTCCCCAGATGGCTTGGGGATAGCGTTCTAACAAATATTGGATTAGCAAATGCTAATTGCTCAAAGTCGAACATTTCAAAATGGAATAAACTTTGTTTTGCAAAGATGTATGAGTCAGTTATTTTTTGAAGTGTTCTCTAGATGCTTTATTTCCTAGGTTGCAGAAGAGTTTAGCATCTTTTCTCTCCATCGGTCTTCTTTGTGCTGCAAGGGCCTCACACCTATTGCACGCAATTGAACACAAGTGTAATGACTTGATGAGGTGCTCTTGGCACTCTGGCATTCTGACCACCTGATGTGTGGAGAACCAATAGTGATGGAGAAAACATTCCTCTCACCATGGCAACCAGTGCACATTGGTCCTTTCAGGCTCAGTACTCTACACAGAGTCTACCTGTATCATAGCAACAGGAGAATGTCACGGTTGACTTTTGCTTTCCAAATGCCCCAGAAACAGGTACTTTCCTCCTCCCAATTCCCACTCTTTCCTTTCTGCATGTTCTGTGTGCAAAGCTATAGAAGTTGGAGCCTGAGAGAAACAAGGTTGGAGGGGATGTTAGTAGTAATATTGGTGGCAGGTGTGTGTGTGTGTGTGTGTGTGTGTGTGTGTGTGTGCAAACTGAGGGTCAGCTGGATGAGCAGCAGATGTGCAGTATGAATCTTAGGGGAAGAAAGTGAACTGTGGTCACAAAGGCAGCTTGGAGAACTGGTCAGAGTTGAATTACAAGTTCTTCACCCTGTAAAACACCAATACTCAAGAAAAATCAAGCATGCCTTGTTTTTCACAAAAATCAAACACACCACTGTGTTGGGTGCATTGAGGATGAGGGGCCCATGTTGTAGGCACCAGGTGCTGATCCCTCCTGGAATGTATTGAGCAACTTTGTCAATCTAACATCTGCATTCAGTTAGTTCTTTTTTTAATTTTAATATGATTTTTTATTTTATGTGTATGAGTGTTTTGCCTGTATGTATGTAAGTGCACCTGTGTCTGCAATGTCAGAAGAGGGAGTTGGATCCCCTGGAACTGGAGTTATGGATGGTTGTTAGCTGCCATGTGGGTGCTGGGAACTGAATCCAGGTCCTCCGCAAGAGCAGCCAGTGCTCTTAACCACTGAGATATCTCTCCAGCCATGTTGGTTAATTCTTAAGGCTAAAGCTGTAAGACAGTAAGTAGATAGAAGATGGGCAGATAGATAAATAGAAAATAGGTAGATGAATCTCTAAATAGCTAATGCTACTTGGAACAGATGGATGAAAGGAATAGAACAGATAAGGTCACGTAACCCTAACACTTGAGACTTTATTACGTGCTAAAAGTGACATCTCTATCCAGTAGAGGATGGTGGAGGGATAGAACTGACTGTTCTAGAAGATGAAACACAAATGACTCATATGCACAAACAAAAGATGCTTAGCTTCATTAACAAGAGAACTGTAAATTAAAGCAACCTTGAGATACTGTTTCTTTTGTATTGTGCTAATTCCTAAGGGTTAATAAAATACTGCATTGTGGATGACTGGTGGGAATGTTAGGCAAATCTCCACGGAGAGTGATATCTTTCAAATTGGCAAGTGAGTACACCCTGCTTTTCAATAGTTCTGTGAAAATGACAAGGGACGAGAGGGTGGGTTAGAGTCCTCCCTATACACACTCCAGAAAGGACTCTGCCTATGTGCTCCCGGTGACACTGGCAGAGGTGCCAAGAGTGGTCTGGGAGGACCCTGAGCCCAGACGTGGAGAAAGGGCATCTGGCCAGAGGAACAGACTGGGGTTCTGGTTGATGAACTGCCTTTGCTCCTCTCCCTGTAAAAGACCAGAGATGAGCTGGTGAGGCAGTTTCTTCCGGGTGTTGCTCGGTCACTTCTCAGATGACTCTGTCTGAATAAAGTGCAGCTTAAAGATTCAATTCCTCTCTCCACTCCTTGACATTTGTGGTGACAGACAGCAGGAGTTCTGGTCTTCTGTCTATAAACATATGTGGACACTATTTGCTGCAAAATTTGTGCTTGTTTTATAAAACAAAAAAATGGATACAGCATAAATAAATATTGCTGAACAAATTATAACGAAGACATATAAATATACAAAATAATGAAGAAAGTCTGTGTGGTATTTGGGAAGAGCCTGGGAGAGAGCTGCCGGGGGGAGGGCAAGGTGTCGAACAGAGTGTGAGTGTGCTGCCAGGGTGTTCACCCTCTACAATCTCTGCCTCCATCTCTGGCTGCCCTCCTTGGCGAACTGTGGTGTAGTGTGGGTGGGTCTCCATCTCCAGCATGGCTGTTGTGCTCCAGCCATCCCAGAGAATGGAGGACGATGGAACAGGTCCTCAGGTGGCTCAGAGTGCGGAAGGAGGAGTTTCCCAGATACTGCATCGGTGGGCAGTTCAGTTATTGAAACCAAGGCAGGGGTTTATATAGAGAGGCCTTTCTGGCCGTTACAGAAGACGGGAAAATTAAAGGTGGAGTCTTTAGGTAAAGTCAGAAAGGTTGTAGGGCTGATGTGGAAATTAGGAACGAGGAAACGAAACCCAAAAACCTGATTCTGGTCTGGGGTGGTCTTTGTGGGGGGAAAAGATGAAGCAGCTGCTAAGGATGTTGTATCTGCAGTGGCTTCCTGGGACCCAGGTTAGAGCTTCAGGCAGAGCAGGCCAGACTCACTGCCTGTCCAATGTCTTTATGCAATAGGCCCAGGTCCCATAGGGTAGGACACATAATTCTCTGTTTTCCATTTGCTAATTACCCTGGCTGGATGAATAGATGCCAGTTTCTCAAGGACTCATGCGCCTAGTGCTCACCTTCTGTTGTGTTCACCCTGCTGTTGCCATCAGTTCTCTGTATCTAATGGCACTGGTGTGGTCACTCATGTGTGGATCTGTGTGAACTAAGACTTCTTCCCTCTTGGACTGAGTCTGAAGATTATCAGGTTGTTATCATTCAAGTGTGCCTTTGTTTTACTCAAACCCATTAAATCTTTGTGACAGTATAAGTTGACCAATGACATAGAACTAAACAGAGTTCTAATTCTGGGATTAGAAAAATGCATCATTAGTCAGATGGCAGTAACCTGGTGTGCCGTTTCCCCAGTGGCTCTTCTTAAGTGGACATCGATGGTTAGCATAGGAAATCCTTCCAATAGACTTTGAGGTGACTGATGAGTCACCTCAGGCAAAGGAGCTTGCTGCAAAAGCCTGATGACCCAAGCTCAACCTCCAGAACCTACAGTGGAAGACTCCATGAAGTTGTCCTCGGACCTGCAAATGCATGCTGTACCACATAAATCTCTCTCTCTGTCTCTCTCTTTATCTCTTTCTCTCTCTTTCTCTCTCTCTCTGTCTCTCTCTCACACACATACACACACACATACACACACACAGAGGCACAGGCACATTCACACAAAATGAAGTTGAACAAAAGAAATCCTTGGGACTAGAGAGATGGCTCAATGGTTAAGAGCGCTTACTGCTCTTACAGAGGACCCAGATTTGGTTCTCAGCCACTCACATGGTGTCTAACAAATCTACTTCCAGAGGATCCAACACCCTCTGTCACATCTGTAGGCATTGAATGGACAAGCCACTTACATACATGCAGGCAAAACACTTGTGCACATAAAATAAAATCAATTAAACAAAAAAGACAAAAACAGCAATTCTTCACAAACCCCGTTTTAATGTAATGTCTCAGCTATATCTTCTATCACCAGCACAGCTCGACTCTGAAAACTGGAGATAGATGGACTTTGTACTGGAAAACTGCTGCTGACTCAATAAATGAATCTTCCTGTGCCCCATGTCTAACAAAGGACAAGAAACAAACGGTTGAAAGCTAGATTTCTGTGTGCTGTGTTTTATATGTTATATTGGTCAGTTTTCCAACAGTGTAATGAGATCCAGGTTATAGAAGTTTGTTTTGTTCAGGGTTTGGGAGGTTCAAAGGCATGGTGCCTGCATCATAACTGGCTCTGGTGAAGATCTCATATCTGCTGGTGAAAGTGTGAGCAAGAGAGGTTGCATGTCAAGGCAGAAGCAAATGAGCACGTAACAGTCCTCTCATGGAGCAGATTCAACAGTCCTACAGGAACTAGCTTCAGTCTTTTGAGGGTTTGATCTCAGTAACAGGTTCTGCCTCTTAAAGACCACGCTACCTTTCACATCACTATATGGGAAGCTAAGCATCCAACACAGGAACTCCTGAGGAGCATGCCATATAAATCCATAGCATGTGTCCTTCAAGGAACAACTCATGAGTTGATACAAAGATGTGACTACAGTATTTATTGTACATTGGTTGGTAACAAAAAACGGGAACCATTCATAATGACCAACCATGGGGTAAATTAAACCCACTCATCAAATGATTTTCTGAGAGGATTTAATGTAAAGACAAAAATGAACGTTTAACAGAGAAAGAGGTCATGCCATAAGAAGAGGGGAGAGAAGCTGGCTGTGAGCTAACTCCCAGAAGCTATCTCATTTACAACATGCTGCATACTCACATGACACAGAACAGCTTTGCACCACTGCTTGTTAACACTCATATTTTTCTAATGAGAAATGGATAAAATTGTAATCTTCTTCCTAACACTCAACCTTTTTCTACAACAAAGATGATTGTTTTCGCAATGAGTCATCTTATAAAAGCTGTCATGGACACACCTTGCTAAGTTCTACTCCCAATACAGTTGTGGTGGCAACACCAGGGATTTTGGAACCACCTGTAGCCCAGAGCTCTGCCTGATCCTCACAGATGGCCACAGGCCAGATCACTGTGATGTAGCACCTGGTTGATGTCTAGGTGCTGTCTGTGCTACACACCACAGAGGCATTTGCATAAACCTGTAATCCAAGGACAATGGCCCCTTGGTGTGTTCTTGGTATTAATGCTAAGAAATAGGAGAAGGCATTTAAGAAATCAACTTTGAGCTGGGTGTGGTGGCACATGCCTTTAATCGAGGCAGGGGCAGGGGCAGAGGCATCTCTGTGAATTCAAGACTAGCCTGATCTACATAGTAAGTTCCAGGTCTGCTGGGCTATAGGGAGACCCTGCTTCAAAAAGACCAAATAAAGGAATAAAGAATGAAAAAAAGAAAGAAAGAAAAGAAAAGAAAAATAAATTAGTTTCATTCTTCTGTCATCTAGAGGACCAGAAAAGAGCGGGGCAACCTCCACTCACTGCCAATTTTAAATAGAATTTGATTGGACTCTTTCTGAATACTTCAGTAGCTTTTGGAAAAAATAAACCAACGAAACCCAACTTTCTTGAGTATCCAGCTGCAGCCTCCCCTCAGCACATCATGTTCGCTCATCTCCCTAGCTGAAGGACTCCGTAGCCTGTTGCTATGGAAACAGTAGTCAAGGCATTCTGCGACAAAGGACCTCTCCTGAGTTCCCAAGAACATATTGTTTCCTTCTGTTTGTTTAAGTAGTCATGGAAACCCCACCTCTGGGTAGCCTGCTTTTCATGGCAGACATGATGAATGGATGGAAAGACGGGAGGCGTCTGTCCGTCTGTCCGCTGTTTGCCGTGCTCCTGTCGAACGCGCCACAGGGCCTCTCTCCGTCCTCTGTCTTTCCTCGCTCTCCTCTCTTCTTCTCTGTCTCCCTTTTGGTGTCTCTCTACCTCTCTCTGTCTGTGTCTCTATCTGTCTGTCCCTGTCTCTCTTTAGCCTCACTATGTAGCCCAAGCTGGCTTCTAACTCATAATTGTTCTGCCTCAGGCTCTCAGTGGTCACAGGTTTGTGTGTTGTGTTTGATGGGCACTGTGGAGGGCACTCTGGAGGGCACTGTGGCAGGCACTGTGTAGGGACACACTGGAGGGCACTGTGGAGGGCACTCTGGAAGGACACACTCTAGCACTTTGGCTTATTTCTTTCCCTTTGGAGGCTCATTATCACTGGTCTTCCGGTTTGTGGCCTGAAGTAAATAATCTAAATCTCTATCAAAGAAACAGACATAAAGAGGTTCCCCACAAGTAAGAAGGAGAGAGGATGACAGAGAGGCCCACTTTGAGTGCACTGCACGTTCACATTCCAGTTCCTGTTTCCTAAGTATCAGGGACCTTTTAAAGAATGTGTGACACAGAAAATTTCAGAATCAGGTCTTTGGCCAAAACTGAAAGCAAATGAAATGTAAGAGTGAAATGGACACATGAGTTTTATTTTTATTTTTAAACAGGATTTTCCCATCACCCAAGCTGGCCTAGAACTCACTATGTAGACCATGCTGGTCTAGATCTTAGAGAGATCTGTCTGCCTCCTGAGTGCTGGGACTAAAGGTCTGTGTGACCTGATTTGCTGAGTTGTGGTATCCTTATGCAATGGAATAGTACTCAGTCATAAAGACAGAATACCCTCCCGCATTCAGTACACTATAAAAGAGAAAAATCAAGAGATAAAAGTGTAC
The DNA here is from genome assembly GCA_035773235.1 of Eospalax fontanierii. Taxonomy (NCBI): domain Eukaryota; kingdom Metazoa; phylum Chordata; class Mammalia; order Rodentia; family Spalacidae; genus Eospalax; species Eospalax fontanierii. The sequence continues at coordinate 6,920,263 of CM069538.1, forward strand.
AACTCCACTTACATGATGCTCTCTGAATTATTTGTCTAACTGATCTACAAGGCAAGAAAACCATGCTTGACTACACCACTGAAAAAAGTGACACCCCTTCCTTTAGCAACCATAAACTGCCACAGTACCTCACAAGCCCCTTCCTCATCTATGAAGAGGTGTTGTAGGGCCCAATCTTATGCAGATCTTGTGCAAGTGGCCATGGCTGTAGTGAGTTCATGAGTGCAATGGTCATGTGATGTCCAGAAGATACCGCCACATCCTCCGGCTCTGCATTATTTTCCCACTTCTCCCACTCTGTTCCCTAAGTTGTGAAGGGTGTTACAGAGATTTAGGGTTGAGCTCCACTGTCTGTGAAGCATTCTTTAAAGTGATTTGTCTGACTGCTATGCTTTGACTAGTCCCATGAAAACTCAAGTTGAAATTGAATCCCCATTTCTGAGACATTACAGAGTAGAAACTGAATCTGCATAATATTTCAAAGTGGAACTTTTGGGAAGTAACGGTGGGCTCTGGTGATGGCCTTGGCAGCTTTTAATGAGAGGAGGAAGACCCGAGCAAGAACAATCAGCAAGAGCTCCCGAGATGCACCTTGTACTGAAATCCTCAGCCTTCAGAGATGTGAGTGGAGTTCATAAGTATTCTTTACGAAGTACTGAGCTTATGGAATTCAGTTATAACAACAGAAAGCAAATTAAGACAATGACTTATTTAATCCTTCCAAAAAAGATGGAGAAGATAGGTTTAGTCACATTTTATGTATGGGGCATGAGGCACATACGGTAAAGGAGCTAGCAGCTGCAGGACCAAGACTGAGCCCCGGCAGCCCGCGCCAGAGTCTTCGCTGTGGAATCGTGTCCCATGCCTCTTAGAAGTAGTAAGCAACCTGCTCTTCATCTGCAGCTGAAGTTTTTCCATACAGCACAGCAGAACAGTTGCTCTTTCATGTAGAAAGGGTGCAGCGCCTTACAGTGTGTCTGTGCTGAGTCCTGAAATGCTCTCAGTATTTCCATTTGGCTTTAAAATGGTCACACTGCTGAACAGTGGATTTGCACTGCAGTTAATTATAGAAGGCTGGTCTCCTGAACTTTGTTCGGTAATTTCATAGTTGCTGGATTTTGCCCACATGAAGATAAAAGTGGAAATGATTAAGTCATTGTGTTTGGAGACTCATCCACCCCTGTGACGGTTATAATTTACGTGCTGTTTGCCACAGACGGACAGGGATAGCATCGGCTCTAGCTGTCCATGGGAGGGAAATTGAGATCTGATGTAATTTCTCTGGGATTTTTTCAGGTAGAATCTTTTGAGATGCATTAACTTAATACACCACTGTCTTCCACTAACTTACAAGCGAAGAATGCCAACAGATAGCATCTAAGACCTACAGTAGGGACCATGGTAGGGACTTCTCCACTTGGCAACAACACTCCTAGCTGATGTTGTCATGAATATATTTGAAAACTGACTTATTTTATGACTTTATTTTGTTCTGTAAATTAAAAAACATCATAAAACTGTTGGAACATGGTATTTAGAATCTGGGTTCCTAGGCCATGGTCACTCATAGCTGACTCCAGAATAAATGACCTCTTACTTCTTTTGAGGTGAGAGCTGTGTTTTGTGTAGAATAGACCACAAAATAGAGCCTTAATTCTGCTGTAGCCACAGTCACTCTGGGTTTGATGGCTGCACATGATTAGGTAAAATGAAGTAAAGTGACTCTTTTTGTTCTTTCTTGTTTTGTTTTAGACAGGATCTCACTATATAGCCCTGGCTAGCCTAGAACTTGCTATGTAGACCAGGCTGCCCTCAAGCACTCAAGTGATCTACCCATCTCAGCCTCCCGTATGTTGGGATCAAAGGTGTGTACCACCATGTCTGGCGAATTGAAGAGATTCTGAATGATTTGAGGTTTTTCTGTCTTAGTTGAAAAGTACTGTTGGATGCATGCCAAGCATGTGGAAAATGTAGGCCTTGATCACGCATGTTATCAAGGATGTTGAGCAGCGGTTCTCTCATGTCCAGGTTTCCTGTGGTAAAGCAGCTGGTTGTCAGTTGCCAGAGGACAAGACTTCAAGATAGTCATTTGAGTGCTTTCGTCCTTTTCACGGCTGCCAGTCCTCACACCAACACTGTCTTTCCATTTTTGCAAAATGCATAGTAGTTAAGAAGGACTTAGTGTGGATTGTTATTTAATTTCCAGAACCTCTTGAGATGGAAATGGGTTGTAGTGTATAATGACCAGAGATGAAAGTACTTGTGATGGCATACAGTAAGATGGCCTGTGCAGTAATATAATTTTACCACGAGTATGTGTGATCTTTAGAGCAGGAAATGGAATGAATAAATGTGTGCTTGAGTTTAAAACAGAGTTAGTAACAGGCTATAAACAGTGGCCTCTCTCAGGACCCAGTGGCATTAGTCCCAGAAGATGCATCTAGAACTAAACAATTTGTCCTTGGCTCCCACATGCCTGTTTAAATATGATCACTGCTCTCTTACCTCAGCTCCAGTGCATTCAGGGTGGGTGGGCCTGTGTCTTGGGTGGCCTTCAAAACCTTCTTCAGAAGCATACCTGAGTTTTAGAATTGTTCTGAAACTGGAAATTAGCCCACTGGGCAAGTGCACATCATTTCTCTTCAAATCAGCCTAATTAGACTGGAGACATAGGAGCAGCCAGGTGGGAGTGTTTGCAAAATGAGTATTATAAGCTGCTTAGTTACAGAGCCCTTGTCACTCAGGTTACATGGATCTGCTGGTTTTACTTAAGGGACAGCAAAAACAAAGAGATCTCTCCACATTTCACAACTCTAATCTGGTTCTGGGCTGAGATGCTAAGATTTCTCCAGGATTAGAGAATTAATTTATAAAATTAGGAAACAAACGTATTGGGAGTCATAATACAATGCTTGAAAAAGGGCTTTCAGGTTAAGGAAAACTAAACTAGTGTAAAGAGAAAGTGGAAGGCGGCCTGGGACTTAAAAAATGTAGTATTTTCGTTAATTCTCTGAGAATATTATTCCTGTGTCCCGTGTTTCTGATCGTATCCATCCCTAGCTCTTCCCAGACACAGCCCCCACTCCCCACCCACACCCCCTACGTGCACTTTTGTTTTTATGACCCACTAAGCCCAATTTGTACAGCCCATACACTGACAGAGGTGGGGTCATCCCCGGAGTGTGTCAACCTAGCAGGAAGCCATACCTTAAAGAAGACGGCCCCTCCCTCCCCGAGGATCCATCAGTTGTCAATAGCTCCTGAGGCAGGAGAAGAGCCTGGTGAGGGCCTCCCCACTCCCCCCTGGAATACTGAATAACTTAATCTAGTGCAGAATCTTGTGCAGGCAACAAGTGACCTTGTGAGAGCATGCATCCCGCCGTGCGGGCAGACACTGTCGCACCTGCGTTTTCCCAGACCTCTGACTCTTACAATCCTTCTACCTCCTCTTCTTCCGTTCCCTGAACCTTGGGGAGCGGGTACAAAGTGTTTCATTTATGGTCACTCCACAGACGTTTATCTTCTGCGCTGTGATCAACTGGGAATTTTTGCATTAACCACCATTCACTGCACAAAGGAACTTCTTGGACGAGGTTTGAGAATTACACTAATCATAAGTGTAATCAGTTCTCAAGGAGAGAGACATGAATTTAGACAGCAGTTTGACCCTGCGATTTTGGCAGAATAACAGTAGTAGGTTCACCCCTGGGACCTATGAGCTCCCCAGCCATGGGTTCTTGGCTAGATTTACAGTACCAGGCATGTGTTTCTTCCTGTGGAACAGGCTTAAGTCCCATCAGAAGTAGTTGCTACTCTCGTAACTTTCAAGCTCCCTTTGCACCCACGGCCGTACCTTGCTATCCAGGTTGTTACTGTAGCTTACAGGGTTCACAGCTAAGACCGTTGACTTTTCTCCCCCCGCAGTCTGCAAAGCACCTCTGGTGTTATGAAAGCTAGCCAGCGAGGAGAAGGCCTCCCAGACAGCGCCTGTGACCAGAGTGTTTGTATCTTCAGCAATAGGATCCTACCATCAAGTTCCGGCGGGCAGCCAAGAGCAGTGGGGATGGCTTGCGTGGCCTGGGAGGAGGTGGTGGTGTCCGAGGGAGGAATCCCACACTTGGCGCTGGGTTTTTTATTTGGCATCTTGGGTTCGGAGACTTCTAATTTGCAGAATTCTCTAGAGTAAATGTCACAGCCTGAAACAAGGTCAAGGTATACCAACAAGAGCCATGCGTAGGTGGGCCGATAGGAAATGCCAGGACAGGAAGCCACTAGTTTCTGCAACTGCTGGAGTGAAAGAAATCAATAGCTCACCAAAAATCTCCACAAGAGGTTTCACTGGGTGGAGGAAACACCCAGCCAGCCCTGTGCCGCTCAGTTTTCCCAGTACTGGAGTCCAGCTTGCCTGGTCATGGATCTTAAGTGACTCAGGAATGGTACCCCACTTCTTAGTTCGAGATAGACAGCATTGAAAAAGAGTCAACATCAGAATTATTGAACATGACAAAAGAGAGGGGTGGGAAGAGATGGAGAGAGGGGGCTCTATGAAATCCTGTCAAGGCGTGTGAAAATTAAGACAGTGTATTTTTCTAAAAGTACCCTGGCATTGTATATTAGTAGCACTTTACCTAGGAAGGCACCCACAGGAAGACACCCACAGGAAGGCTCTGCCTGGTAGGTGCTCAATAATACTTGAAACTTGGAGGAACTAACTACAATTTTAATTTGAAATCCATTCGTTTCTTTTTTGTTTGTTTTTTGGACAGGGTCTCTCTGGCTTGGAATTCACTATATAGACCAGGCTGGTCTTGAACTCACAGACATCCGCGTGCCTCTGCTTACTGAGTGCTAGGATTAAAGAGAGGGTTTTCCTGTAGCCCCAGCTGACTTGGAACTCATTACATAGACCAGGTTGGCCTTGAACTCACAGAGATCTGCCTGCCTCTGCTTCCTGAGTGCTGGGAATTAATGGCTCCAAGTGTCACCACATCCTGCCAAAATCTATTCATTTCTATTCCTAGAAAACTAAGCATGTTTAGGATAATCTGGGCATGTGAATTTACTTTTCAACTTTAAAATTTTGTGAAATCAAAATACAGATTAAATATTTCTAGCAAAAATTTATTACTTTGCTTGAAATATACACACTAGATTTGAAGGCTTAGTTTGCTAAGAATATAAAATATCTCCTTGAAATGACATTATTAAAATGAATTAGAGGGCTAGAGACATGGCTCAACAGTTAAGAGCACTGGCTGCTCTTGCAAAGGACCTGGATTTGGTTCCCAGCACCCACTTGTAGCTAACAACTGTCTCTAACTTCAGTTCTACAGAATTCAATGCCCTTTTCTGATCTCCAAGGATCAGAAAAATATGACATGGATGCACTTACATACATGCAGGTAAAACACTCATACACAAAAAAAATTAGTCTTACTTTAAAATTTTTACTGTTTTTGTTAAACATGGTGGCTACCTGGGAATCTTAAATCACTTGTGATTTGTGATATTTCTTCCCTCCCTCCTTTTTTTCTTGAGAAAGAATTTCTCACACTGAAGCCTAGAGTGGTCTAGAGCTTACTATGTAGCACAGATTGGCTTTGAAATTGGGGCAATCCTCCTGTCTCAGTGTTCTGAACGCTGGAAATATAGTCATGAGCCATCACACCTGGCTTACATTGCTGTCTATGAGACAGCAACATTAGAAGAAAAGAAAAGGAGTGGTTTTTAAGGAAAATGTATACACGCTGACCAAAGTAGCAAAACAAAACTGTGATTTTGGGACTGGTCAGCCCAAGGCATGGGGAAGGGGATTTACCAGACAAGAATTGCTAGGAATTTTAATGAAGAGGACACACTATGGACAGAAACAGACCAGAACCACATCGCTGAGGGAATGAGGTGCTTTTGTAGCAGAGACACCACTGGCTCTGTCTCCTGAGCCATTTGCTGAGGTTGTATTTGAGTGAATAAGAGGTAGACAGCTTGCTGTCTTGTTGGCTAGTAAATTTTATAATGCCATTTGACTCTTCTAAGACTGGTCACTTGGGGTGAGGCCTGGGGGTCATTAGGAGTTAGGGTCCAATTGTTTACATAGCTTATAAGTCACAGAGTCAGGCTCCAGGTAGTTGGAAACTGTTTCAGAATAGGGGATTTTGGTTTTTATTTTTGGCTACTTTGTCTCTACAAAAACTAAAGCCCAGACAAAATAAAACAACAACAAAACACTGATACACTTAGAAGCTGGGTGTGGTAGCACACGCCTTTAATCCCGGCTGAGTCATGCAGATCTTTGTGAGAATGAGGCCAGTTTGGTCTACATAGTGAGTTCCAGAATAGCCAGGGTTACAGGGAGACACTGTCTCTAAAAACCAAAACCCGAAACCAAACCAAAACAACTCCCAACCCCCCTCCAAAAAAACCTGATAAACCTAAAGCCCCCGAAGACAAGCTCAAGGATACAGTTCAGAGGTAGAATGCAAAATAAAAACAAAAACCCAAACTCAAACAATATAGGTCAAAATCTGAAATCAAAGTGAATGTCTACAGAGAAATGATTTGTTTAATGTATACACATATATAACATATCATGGCTAGAATTATTTAAAATTATGCCAGTGGAATTGAAGGAATATCCACAAAGATTATTATAGAAGAGAAGCAAACATTCATAGAAATATCAGTGATCCCGGCTTTGTAAAACTACCATTTCAATTCTCAGTAGATGAATACATCTATAAAACGTGGCTTGAGAGGCACAGAGTCCCACCACGCACTGTGGAGGCTGCAGAAGTGGGGGAGGTTCTGGAGTTGTGGTGGGTGAAAGATGGTGACTGCAGAGACTCATGGCTGCCCAAGGTGCTGAGAACTAATGAAGGCTGAAGGCGTCAGCTTTTGGTTAGTAACAAAATGCCTGCGCTAATAACTGTTTAAGAAAAAAAGGTTTGTTGTGGCTCGGTTTCAGAAGCTTCCGTTTGTGGTTGCTTGGACTTGTGGGGAGTCTGTAGCAACACGGTATATTACGGGAGTGTGTGGTGGAGGTGGCCTGTTCCCACTTACTGGTGACTAGGATGTAGAGAAAGAAGGGGAGGGACAGGGATACCAATATCCCCTTCAAGACCACACCACCTTCTTCCCGCTGGACCCACCTCCTAAATTTCTACCACCTTCCAGCAGCGTTACAGACTGGGGACTCAGTCTTTAATACATGGGGCTTTGTGAAGACATTCAAGATCCAAAGTATAAGGAATGTCCTTCCCTTCCTCAGCCTGCATATTATTTCATTTAGTACCCTACACATATGTACTTAAGGGACAAGGGAAAGACGAAGCTAGAACTAACTGTAAACAAAGAGTTGTAGGGATATTCAAGTTATCTTGTCAACTTCAAAGAAGGAGGTTGAAGGTAATATGCAATGACTTAGTCTTTGGGTACCAATAACAGCCCCCTACGTTCTTTGTATATAGGCAAGAGAAAAGGTGTATGCACTAGTCTTTCGGGGACACCCTCAGGGGAATACTGGCAAGAAAACCGGGGTGAATAGAGTGAGGGAAAGGTGTTCAGTTATGTTTATCAAAAACTACTAAATATATATTGGATATTCTATTCTCTTTTTTTACAATCTTCATTTTTATTACAAATGTCAATTTTTACAAAGTGAAAGGAGAACTTATTAAAACACAGGGCAGTGCTCGTTTTCCCTAGACGCAAGCAGATGAACAAAGGAGAGAGGAACATTCACAGACATCATGACAAGAGATGAAGTTTAAAAACTGCTTGTGAAAAGATTCTCTGCTCCTCAGGAACAAAATGCACTGGAAAAATTCAAGGAGTTGAAAAGTGTGAGCGAGGTGATAACAGGTGTAGCTGACAAAGAGAACCGCATGTGAATGACCAGTCGACTCATGACATACTGCCGCCGGCTGGAGCCAAACCTTAAGGCTCACAAAGAAGAGATGTGCAAATGTTTTCCTAAAGTCTAGAGACTGAATTCCAAGAAAATTGATAAAGATAATAAAGAACTAGAAACATCTTGATATATTTATATATTTATTTCAGGAGTCAAGAGTCCTTTGGACATTTAACCCTTCCTTCAATTACTACCAAAAAAAAAAAAAAAAAAAAGCAGAGACAACAAATAAAATAACCCCAACCTTTGATACAGGGATTATTTTTGGAAAAATCATTCTTGTGCATGATCAAAATAAACTACTTAAGGTATTGCACACTTGTTTCCCATTGAGTCTCTTCTTTGGGAGTCACTGACTCAGACACATTGATGTTTTCCTCAGACAATGTGGGCCTTGTACTGCACATAGCAATGACAATGAACATTTCATTAAAGAACACTCTGCTGACTTCTCCGGACCCAGTCAGCAAGTCTGATGATGATGTCTTTCTGATCGATGGAAGAATCAATGAAAGGTGTTCCCATCTCAGTCAGGATTGATTTTTCTTCATCATTGGTCCTTACATGACTTCTTGACTGAACACTAGTTGTTTTCCAGTCTTATCATCAGGGATAGAACCAAATGTTACACATGACAAGCCTACGAATGCAGTCTTCCCAATGACGGAGACCTCGATATTTCTACAAGGTGTTCCTTATTCCCTCCCTGCGACAGGATAGTTCATTTATGGGCACTGACACAGTGCTTACCACAGGATTTACTCTGGTTTTTAGAATGTAGTGGAAACGAAGAATGCTACGATCTAGCAGAAGTGTTGTTACTCTTGTGAGGCAATGTCCTGCTGTGTAGTGTAAGCTAGTCTTGAATCCATAATCTTCCTGCCTTAGCTCCCAGTGCTGGGATTGCAAGAGTGTGCCACCAAATCTGGGCCCTAGAAGGTTTAAGAGCGATCATGCTGTTTCCACATGCTTACCCCCAAGACCAGCAAGCAACACACAAGGGCTACTTTAGCCAGCCAAACAGAGACAACAGAGATTAAGCCCAATTTCAGCAATGCAGAGACTCAGAACTGGTCAAAGTGCTAAGAATAAGTGATTGCTGAGTGTTCATACAAAAATGGAACATCTATGCCAATTTCCTCAGGCTCAGGGTTCATCATGGAAGAGAGGCAGAAAGAACATCTGGAAGAGCCAGAAGACAGAGGAGAGCTTCGAAGTACCGTCTTTTGGACATGGCATGCGTTGTGCTGATGAACTCATTGCAGTTAGGATTACCTGTATAAGACCTGCTTAAGATCAGCCAGAAGATCAGTCATTATTCATCATCAGGCAGCACTGCCTGGGCTAATGAGCTACAGAAAGAGGAAGAGGACATGAACGTGAGGGAGGATGTGCCGAGGGGTCTCCAGGGGGATTGGGGAGTAGGTGTGGGGGATGAGTGTGATTAAGATACATGGTATGCAGGCTGGAGAGAGGGCTCAGTGGTTAAGAGCACTGGAGGCTCTTGCAGAAGACCCAGGTTTGATTTCCAGCACCTACATGGCAGCTAACAACCGTCCATAACTCCAGTTACAATGAATCCAATGCCTTCTTCGGCCTCTGTGGGCAATGCATGACATGGGTACACCTATATATATGCAAATAATACACATCTAAAATAAAAGGATAAAAAAGATACATTGTATGTATGTATGAAATTGTCAAAGACTCAAAGTCTTTTAAAAATCAACTTAAAAATAATCAGGCCCAAACTGATCATTTCAAACACATAATATGACTGAAAGACAGGTTCATAAGCTGTTGCGGTTTGGGGTAATTGCTACAGCATAACCTTGCATAAGCTGACTGATTATAAGTATCTTAAGTTTATGGGGCTTAAATCTTGGTTTTAATATGGTCTATGTACTTTTCTAAAGGACTCTTGGTTTATGAAGACTTCTGGAGGATAGCAATGAGCGGCTGACTTCATATTAGCATTCCTTATGTGAGATTCAAGTCAGGTATTCAGGTAAGCTAGAGTGAAGGCAGAATGACCTTGCCTGAGATGAGTTTAAAACATGTCATTGTGGAGCTGGGCACATGCCTTTAATCCTAGCACTTGGGAGGCAGAGGCAGGCAGATATCTGTCAGTTCAAGGCCAGCCTGGTCTATATAGTGAGTTCTAGGCCAGCTGAGGCTACAGGAAGATCCTGTATCAAAATTAAAGACCCCCTCCCATAAAAAACCACATCTTCCTTGAATACTGAGAATACCATAAGAGGTATAGTTGTGTCATAGCCCAGTTGCTGGGAGACATTATATATACATGTATATATATATATATATATATATATATATATATATACATACAAATATATATATATATTCTTATGAAATGCCTTGAAAGTCATCAAAAGTCATAAAATATTATTATTAAGACTGAGGACTGCCCCTAATCTGGCACATCATCATAGACTTCATGATGGGAAGGGTGGGCTGTGGAGGGAACGGGAAGAGGGAGGAATTGCAGGTCTGAAGGGTTCACTCCAATTTTTGCTCTTTCCTTGCGATTAAAGCTGATTTCACAGCAGAGTTATCAATCTGTGGTTTCTTCCTTCCAAAGAAGAAAATTCAGTATCTGTACATAGACTAATATATGACCAAACTTATATCATATTAGGGATCCAACTGCAGTTAAGTGTTGAAGGGCTCAGCAATTCACAGCAGCCCTTCAAAGCGTAGAGACTGAAGTTTCCTCCTGGGATAATCTCATTGGGCCCCTTGGCCACAGTGCTGGAGGAAAGCAGAAAGAAATCATTAGTTGGGCCTTAGATAACAGACAGCAGGTGAGCAGAGGGCGGTGCATTCCCAAGGGACGGGGCAAGAGGCTGTTTCCTTGTTCCCATTCTGGTTAGGTGGGTCTAAGACAGCAGCCCTGGAGGGTTAGTTTTAGTTCTCAGATTCTAGGTGGCTCAAGATCTCTCCCTCCATAACAGCAAAAAGAGGATCGAACCCATTCCCCTAAGACACTTGCACATTAATGAGAGCGGCAGGGTGAGGGTGCTGAGTTTACAAAATAGAAAGTGTAGAGTGTGAAGGTGGCCGGCCCGGTGGCCCCTCGCCCGCCTGCCCATCACCGCACTGTCAGGACCACCCTGATCTCCTTGGAAAGGAGGCAGTAAAAGGTAAAGTGCTAGGTAGGTGGTCAGGGAGAAATGAACAGGCTTGGAGGTCACGGAGGATGGATCCCCTTCTTATTCTCAGCTGAGCCCTCTTTCCTGTGTCTCTATTCCACTAATTTTCACATGAAAAGCAGTGGCTAAAGGAAAGGTAGAGTACCACAGCTGAGGCTCCTTAGCCTCTAAACTGCTCCGTGAAGGTATGGCCAGATTACACAAAAAGGAGGCAGACCTTCACTGAGGTCTGTTGCGGGGCGGCTCCTCCAGTAAAGCGTAGCTCCTTTTTATTCATTCTTTCTTAATTTTTCTTAATCTGCTCTGCTACATTATTTGTGGTCAAAAGAGTAGATGTGAGTCCTATCTCTGGCCCTGGGTGGAGACAGGCATTTTAAACTGCTACAAGATCATGACATTGCTATGTAGCTACAGGCTTTCTGGTAAAGAACAAAGGCATATTACTGCCCTCTCTCTTAAGAGCTAATCCAGACAGGCCTGTCAGTCACCTGGACAGGAAAAGCACCTCAGGAGTGCCTGTTCTAAGGACTTTAAGAAATTGTATAATTAGAAAACCTACCTAAAAATGTACGTTAGGCATGGCCATTCTCACGCTTGAGGCTGCCCCATTTTACTCTGGTAACAAACTCTGCATAGACACTGTGTATCTCATCTGCTCAATGGAGAGCCCCAGGACTGGAGATCTGAAGGGGAGGCGGAGACTGAGGTCTGTAGCAGTATTAAGGGCCTTGGTTTTGTGGGCAGAGACTCTTAAATTTCCTATCTTGACTATGTGCTGACCAATTGCTTGAGTGGGCATAGCCCACTTGTGTCAGGTACAAAAAAATGTGATTTTGCCCAACTTCTGCGGTGACTGCGAGATTTAAGTGAGCTAATTTACATGAAGTGCCTAATGTACAGAGATTCATACTATATATATCCTTGTGAGCAACACACATGTTTTAGTTTCTGGTTTTCTAGTTTTACCTGAAAAAAGATTCAAGGCATTAGAAATGCCATAAGTTCTCAGTTGGCAATTAAAGAGTGAATAAAGTTATAAAAACAAATGGATGTGGTCTTCAGGCTGGTATTGTAATATGGCTATTTCCTCCAGGTCTGTGGAGATTATCCCATCTGCCCAGCCTCCCACCATTATGGAGCAGAGATAAGCTTGGCCTAGTAGTCATGACAACCAAGTAAGTGATAGCTAGGTCTATGGTAATAGTAAGGAAGAAATTAACACTTGTTATTTGAAGGAGAGAGGGAGAGAAAGGTTGAGATCACCTGGGATCACACCTACCACTACCTCTCATCTTAGCATGGGATCTTGGACAGAGAACGCAGGAAGTGGAAGGTTAACTGAGCCTCATGGAGTGGGACTTTTTGATTATACAACTATTTGAGGGTCATGCACATTTGAAGTAAGCCCAATAAACTCACTGGTTTACCAAGCTGGGCTTTGGTAGAATTATTACTTTTGTCTGTTGTTGGGGCCCCCAGGAAAAACACATGATAGTTGGGTTTGATTATTAAGAGATCATAAAGAAGTTATAATCAAGAATACTTGGGGCTGGAGAGATGGCTCAGAGGTTAAGAGCATAGGCTCTTCTTGCAGAAGACCTGAATTTGAATCCCAGACCCATATGGCAACTAACAACCATCTATCACTCCAGTTCCTGGGGACCTGACACCTTCTTCTGTCCTCTTCAGGCATTGCACAACATGGATGCATTTGCATACATGCACACAATACATGCATACACATAAAATAAAAATAAAAAGCAAAAAAAAACTTAAAAAAGAATACCTGTGCAACAGACTTTGGCAACAAGACACCATTCCAGTTGTGTTGCTAAATGAACTGGAGTTAAATGCATTGTCTAGAATGTGATGGCAGCTGATGTCCACGGGGGTGCTAGAGAGTATGCCTAGAAATGGAAAACATATTTTCAGTTTGACAAAATCCCAGAACCCTCCCTCTGCCCTTAGCTTCTCCACTCCACCCGAGCGCCGCATTTCACAGGGTACTTAGCTCTATCGCTCAGCTTTCTGCAGCAGCAGCAGTTGCTGTATGTGCAGGCTGGAGCATCCTGTGGGCACCCAGGACACGAAGGACAGGATCAGTACCTGCAATGCAGGCGGTCATGAAGCAGGCAGTGGTCCCTGCAACAAGGGCTCTCATTGCTCCCGTGGCAATGTCGTGCTTTCTGGAAGGAGCTATAGATGCTGTAAAAGATGGAAAGAGGCATCTGGGATTAGATCGATTAAAATTCAAGTCTGTGGCCTCTGAAAATTGTTTTGTGACTGGAGTCTGAGGTCAGTTGAAATAAAAAAAGAAGAAGGGCTCATAGAGTAGTGTGGGCGTGGCAAAGGCAGTGAGCTACAAGCAAGGATTAGTCAATGAGTCACCTCCAGCAGGATTAGTCAATGAGATCACCTCCAGCAGGATTAGTCAATGAGATCACTTCCAGCTCAGCTGCTGCCGTCTACTTTTATGCCCATGGCGAACATCAGTGGCAAATGACAGCATCTTTTACACTGAACTTCTGTGGGATGTCCATATTCTCGTCTAGGTGCTTGCTGTAAATTTACTGGCGTTGGTATATAACTGAAACCTCAGTGTCATCACTGGCTTGGGAAAAGGACTGCATATTTGAGCATATCTATCCTGAATACTTGAATGTATATAGGGAAACTGTATTGTAGAGCAGGGTTAAACCATAGACCTTAAAGTAGGCATAGTAGTGTAAGTCTTTAATCTCAGCACTAGGGAGGTAGAGGCAGATGGATCTAGGCTAGCTTGGTCTACACTGTGAGTTCTAGGCCACCTGGGGCTACAGAGAGACCTGTTTCAAAAAGAACAAAACAAAACAAAACATAGACCTTTGGAAATTTACTACAGTTGATGAGCCATTTTCCCTGGATGTGAATATTACAGAAGGAGAGGGAGGCCCAAAGAATGCCACACCTGTTGTCAAAGAATATTCTTCTTACTTACTAAGTCCGCCGATCACTATCCCTAGGGAACCAAAGTTGGCAAAGCCACAGAGGGCATAAGTTGCAATTGTCTCAGAACGAATCTGTAAGCAAGCACAAAACACTGATGTATACATGATCTGACCCAGCTTAAGAAACCTGGAATCCCAACTGGACTTCATCTTGACTATCGGACTAATATTGACAAATGGATGCACAGTGCATGCTATCGAATAGCCATGGATGATTTCCCTGACCTCTTGAATTGTGAAGGAGCAAGGAAAGGGGTGTGCAGATTCAAGAAACAGCAGCAGACCAGGAGTTAGTGGCCTTAGCTTCTAGAAATGTTACTTCCTATTCGTTAATAACTTCTAATGGTACATATGACGTGGCCACCTGCCATATTAAACCGAGCACGGTATTAGTTGGTGGAGATATGAAATTGGTATCCAGAAAATATTCACATTATACTTACTGACAAATAGCTAACTCAGAACATATTAAGAATGCTATAATCCAATAAGAAGGTAAATGCCTGAGGAAATATTGATAAAGAGCTTTGGATACGCCACAAAAGATATGCAAACAGTCAAGAAGCATATGAAAAAGATGTTCAACATCATTAGTTACTAGGGAAGTGCTGATTAACACCAGAACCACTCTATAGAGAGTCAAAACAAATTTTCTTCCTTTAAATTGATTTATGTAGCTAGGCATAGTGGCACATGTCTTTGATCCCAGCCCTCGGGAGACAGAGGCAGGTGAATCTCTGTGAGATCAAAGCTGGCTTGGTCTACATAGTGAGTTCCAGGCCAGCTTGGCATATGGGGAGACCCTGTCTCAAAAAGACCAAAAATAAATAATGACTAAATTGATTAAACCTCTAAAACAATGAGCCAACACAAACTTTCTTTGATTTGTCTCAGGTATTTTGTCATAGTAATGAAAAACTTACTAACACGATAATCTACTGTGGGAAAAAAGATCATCAGTTGCCTGGACTAGGTCTTCAGGGGGCTGTGGTCTGTAAAGGGCCTGAGGGGAGTCAGGGGGTTGTATCAGTTGAAAGGAAGTTCTCAGGTATCACCAGTGCTCCCCTGCGATTGGCCATCATGCGTCCTTGCCTTTGTTCTTCAGTTCTGATTACCCACGGGAAAATCGGGAGTCCACTTGGAAATGAGAGTGGCCACTGGGCAGTGGACAGTAGAAGGTGGATTAGCAAAAGTGAGCTTGTGGCCCCCTGGCTGCGTTCCTGCAGTCTAGAGGTGCTGCCTGGCCTGACATTTCTCCCTCAGGCTGAAGGACTGAGTATAGAAGTTGCTGCGGATTCATTCTTATCCATTGCTTATTTGAGGCACCTCCAGTCTGGCAAAGATACTGCTGAGATCAGGCTGCGTTACTCCGTGTTGTGCATCCCTATCAGCTCCCCTTTCAGCAAGGCCTCCTTGAGCTCTGATGCAGTTTCTCAGCCCTTCACAAACATAGTGCAACCTAGATACATACATATGGACAGAGAGATGAATTTACTGTGTGATCTGCAATAAACAACCTGTCTCGGCCAGCTGTCCAGGGAAAGCGGAACTCCTTGGAACTACAGTCAGCGAACTGAGATAGCTTCTGACACTGGACAGACACAAACGTGTCTGTTTCTGACGTAATGTGCCCACAACAGGTATTCACACATTTGGAACAATAATTTTATTTTCCAATATCTTAAAAAATAAATGATTTAGTGCAAGGGAGGGAAACACAAACAAATGCTACATTCAAAAGTGTATTTTTTTCCTCTTGGGCTAATTGGGTTTTTGAAAATCTACATTCAAGATTCATTGTGGTTTAATGATGAGGCCTTTCTTCTCTCTAATAGTTTCTGATATATTTTCAAATAGCATGCATATATCAGATAGGATAAAAAAATACTTGTGTGGTCCGCTGCTCCTGGAGAAGGTCTTTCTTGTTCCTTGATCTTTCTAGTGCCTTTCATTCAGTAATTCAAAACCAGACCACACCAGCTGGGTGTGGTGGTGTGTGCCTTTAATCTCAGCACTGTGGAGGCAGAGGCAGGTTGATTTTAGTGACTTCAAGGCCAGCATAGTTTTCATAGGAAGTTCCAGGCTAGCCTGGAACCCTGTCTCAAAAAAACAACAAAACAAAACAAAACCCAATAGCAGACATATTCATTAAGAAACTGTGTAGAGAGTGATGACCTGAAGGACTCGTAATTCCTCTTCCTGAGGTGGGACCCAGGGGAATGGGTATGCAGATGTGGCCATGCATCGTTCCAACAGACGAAAAGGTGCTGGCATGTTTCCACTTTGCTTTTGCTCACGAACCTAACCCATCACACACTGGAAAGATGAACTGCATTAGAAAGGTAATCCCACAGCTCTCCTTTGTGTGGGCAGAGGCTCAGGGACTTGCAGTAACAATCTGCCCTGGGTACTGTGACTCAGTGGTGGCCGAGGCCACTAAACTGTTTCCTCATGTGCTCTGTGTATCTGCCTTGGGCTGGGCTCATCCCCAAACCAAATCAGCTCTGCAGTTCAGGCTCTGCCTGCTTACCAGGCTTTTCACAGAACTGCTCAGCATCGCCAGAGCTTCGCTCATTAACAAAAACACTTCTCCTGGCAACTGCAAAGTCAAAAACATTTCCCTTAACAAGCCTGTTGTTTACTTTTGGCAGGGAAACTGGTTTAGGTGGTGTCTGAACAATGAGGATGACTGGCCAAGCTCCACTGTAAGGTGAGCTGAAAAACGAACATGTAAGAAACAGGAGATGCATAAGGCATATTCCTGTCAGATGTATGGGTCCAAGTGTCCCAGACCACAAAACATCAACTCTTCTGGGGATGGAGGACTTGCATAATCCATCCGTTCGGTCTTTGAGAGTCTGGGACATTCCATTAAAGCTTAGGTAGCCGTGAGCACCTCTTTACATGCTGTAGATTTGAAGGCCTGGCATAATTCTAGGGTGACTGATTCGAGGTTTTCTAGTGGCAGACATAACTCTTTCTCTCCCCTCATCCCCTTTGACTTTAGCAATGGTAGGTACCTTGAAGATCTTAAGGCACAACACTACAATTAATTTCTCAGAACTCATAAGCCCCCTCAGTCCTAGAAGGAAGACACCTTTATGATCATTAGGCTAGTAGGTAAGGCCTACTATAAGTTGGTTCCTGAATATCCTCCAAAGACTTGTATGCTGAAGGTGGGAGGTACAGGACCCTTAGGAGGTCAGGAAGACAGGTCTTGCAGTATACCCCTGAAGGAGAACCCCATCCCCTCCTCTTTCTCTCTTTTGACCTCCTAGGTGCTCTGTGGTGAGCAAGCTTCCTCTGCTGTATGCGCCCACATAGGTATACTGTCTTGGACAGGCCCAAAAGTAATGAGGCCAGTGGACCATGAACAGAAACTTCTCAACGTATAAGCTGTTTATCTTAAGTATTTTGCTACTGTAACAAAGGTGACTAACAGAGAACCTTTTGATTTGTTCAGTGCGGTTGCCTAAAGACCTACCATGCTGAACATAGAAAGTATCTGATACATCTTTCTTTATTCATATGATTCTAGGTTTGTGTTTATAGTCTTTAGAAGTAACTCATGGGGCTGGAGAGATGACTTAGTGGTTAAAATCACTGGCTGCTCTTGCAGAGGACCCAGGTTCAGTTTCCAGCACCCACATGATGGTTAACAACTGTCTGTTAACTCCAGTTTCAGGGGATCCAATGCCCTTTTCTGGCCTCTGTGGGCATTGCATATATGGGGTACACTTACATATATGTAGGCAAACCACTCATACATTTCAAATTTGTAAAAATTTAAGAATTAACTCATCATAGCGATATAAATTAGTTTTTTTTCTGTCTTGCCATACAAATATCACATGATCAATTCAACACCACTGAAAATCATTCAGTGTTCATTTTGAGTGCCACAGAGCAAGAATCTTTTGGGTTGTTTTGTTCTTATAGAACCTGAGTGCCTGGCAGAGTGTCTAGCACACGGAGGAACAAGCAGTTATAACGCGTATACTAATTATACCATAACTAGTTAACACAGGAAGGAAGCACACTCACCGACATATACTGCTGCACACCATTGACAAATTTGGGTCCAGCCTCTTTCCTCAGTTTGATCAGTTTTGAGAGGTGGTCATAAGCCACGAATTCATTGAAGAATGTCTTATAGCCTATAAGTTTGGCAACCATAAAGCTGTCTTGCCAGTCGACTCCCATCATGAAGGAGAACGGCATGAAGACGTAGGAGCACACGAGCTGAAAACCCAGAAGTGGTGGCAGCATTAAAACAGGGATTCACTTCTAGGTCTGCTGTTTCATCTCAGTGACAAGACTCTTCCGGCCTCTTCTGCTCCGTTTAGGTACAAGAACCCCCTTACATTCAGTTATCCATCTTTATGTATCAGGAGGATGTGGTATGTCCTCACCAAACTTATGTTAGGACTTGATTTCCATGAAGCGATGTCGATGGGTACAGAGCTCTTAAGATCAGTTAGTGTCTTTCTCATGAGTCTGCATTAGTTTTCTGTGGAATGGATTAGTGTTTGGGAGAGTAGTTGTAGTAAAGGAGTCAGCTCTCTGGTTTTAAATGTGCCCTCTTGTCCTTTGTGTTTTTCTGTCATGGGCTGCATGTGGCCCTCACCAGAAGCTGGGCAGGTGCAACCACACGGTCATAGATTTACAGCCTTCAAAACTGAGTTAAACAAGTCCCTAAGGTTCTTTGTAGGCTTCCCAGTCTTGTGTTCTGTTCTAGCACAGAAAATGCGCTAAGGTGGGAGTCAAGGTTGGAACTGGTCATTTGAAGTAACGTGCTCTTGGGAAAGAGGCCTATTTGGGGGGAAGGGAGGGAACCGGGGGTGATAGAAGCCAGACTGGGAGTGGGAAGAATGGGGTGGTGATGAAGAAACTTCTACAGCATATGAGAGAATACCAGAGGGTCAGCAAAGGCTGCTGAACTTTGTTTGTTTGTTTTAGTTTTTTGAAACAGGGACTCACTATGCTGCCCACAGTGGCTTTGAACTCAGGGCAATCTTCCTACCCCAGTCTCCTGAGTGCTGGGGCTCAAGGCATGAACGACCACACTTGCTTTCTAAACTTATTTTTAAACAAAGATAGTCAGAAACAAAGCATGGCAGAAGCACGATGGAATTATACCTCGAAACTCAGCTGTGGGTAGTCGAACATGCCTCCAAACCAGGACAGGGCTGAATTCACAAAAGACAGCAGAGCCAGGAAGGCAATCAGGTTCACAGCAATGTTCGCCACCAGCGGGATGGATGAGGAGGCGCCCTGTGTTGCAGCCTCCAGGAGGTTCCTTGAATCACTTCATCAAAAAAATAGCAATTCAAGAATTACCAGGGAGTATCTCTGGGTGGATGCCACAGACACAGAAATGGCCTAATAATGGTTCACTGGGTAAGATGCAAACCCTCAGGAGCAGGCCGTGGTCAAAACAGTCACTTATGCCCTGCAATTGTGATGGGGTTGATGACTGTTGACAGGCGGTGGGGATGTGGGACTGTGCTGCTGCACTGCCTTTTCCTGAGGCTGGAGGCAAACCCCACGGGCTTCATGCATGATGAGCACTCACATCCCCACACCAGTGGTGCTTTTAAAACCCAAACATCTATAATAATGACAGTGGAGGCTTAAAAATTATTCACTAAGGGGCCGGGAGAGACAGCTCAGCAGTTACAGCACTGGATCTTCTTGCAGAGGACCTGGGATCAGTTCTCAGCACCAACATGGCTAACAATGGTCTGTAACTTCAGCTCCAGGGAATCTGATTCCTTCTTCAGGCGTACCGCATGATACGGTTGCATGCAAAGCACTCATGCACATAAAATGAAAATAATTAATTAACTAAAAGGATTTATTAAAAGCTGTCAGAGAATATTTATAAAATTTCATGGCACTAAAACCTAACACTTGGGAAAGGCCCAGATTGCCCTCACTTCCTTTAAAAATGGAATGTCATCACCTTTGAATCCCACTGCATGCTCTTCCTGGATCTCCTGTCCATCCCGCTAATCCCAGAGGGACCGTCCCCTAAAATCCATTTATCTCTCTTCTCCTTTACAGTTTTCTTCCCTGGCTGTACTCTTAAGTAGTACACCATGCCAATCTTCATGGTCACTGACTCCGAAACTGGAATCCACAGACTGGCATCCCTTATCCAAAATGTTTGAACCACAACTGTTTCATATTTCAGAGTCTGGAATAGCTTCAGTATTCATCATGAGATATCATGGGAGGGTGGGAGTTAAAATACAAACATGATATCAACTGATGTTTCACATATATCTAACACACATGCCTTGAAAGTAAATTTATAAATTATTTTAAATTTTTATTTATGTATTATTATTTTGTATGTGTGAATTATGTGTATTGGGGGCACATGTGTAGTGACCACAGGAGAATTTTGTGGAGTCACTTTTCTCCCTCCATCTTTATGTGGATTCTGAGAATCAAACTCTGGTCACTGGGCCTGTGTGGCACCTGATTTTACCTGATGAACATCTTGCTGGCCTTGGTCAATATTTAAATAATTCTGTGCACAAAGCAAAGTGTAATGGGATGGGATTTCTCCCGTGTGGTATCATGCTAGCACTCAAAATGCTTCCGATTTTGGAGCAGTTTGATTTTAAACTTCTTTAACCATACTTTATTTTTTATTTTTATGTTATATGTATGAGTGTATGTAAGTGTACCCATGTCATGCAATGCCAATGGAGGTCAGAAGTGGGTATCAGATCCCCTGGAACTGGACTTATGGATGGTTTTTAGCTGCCATATGGGTTCTGGGAATTGAACCTGGATCCTCTGCGGGAGCAGTCAGTGCTCTTAATTGCTGAGCCAGTTCTCCAGCCCACAATGAAGCATCTTTGTAATGAATTCTTAAGACATGGACAGATGTTTAGAAAAGTTTCCCTGAAGTGTTGAACGAGTTTTGTTTTGTAGGTAAAATTTAAGAAGTTATCAGGAAATTAAATGTAATACCATTGGACTATCATAACGTGTGGTGTTTTCCTATCACCAGGTTTTGAGTCTGTGTTCCCGAGCCCGGCTTGTGTGGTTAATTAGATAATGTATCTCACTCACCCATTTTCCAGTTTCATGGCATTCTTGAGGGTTACTTTAGGTTTCTCTGTTTCAGGCCAAAAGAGTTTGGCAACAGCAAGGGATGCAGGTGCAGACATGACCGAGGCTGTTAACAAGTGTGTGGATGACACCTGCAGTGTGAGGAGAAGGAGCAGGTCAGCTTCTCACTTCCAGAGCAGCAGGCCAAAATCTCAAAGGGCAGAGAGACAGAGCCAATCCCATGGCAGAGAACAGCATCTACTTGGAGGTTTGGAAGAACAGCTCTTCTCAAGGAGCCCAGTCCTGGCATCACCTTGAGCGTCAGGGGATGAGGCAGGAATTTGTGTCAATTGATCACAGCCTTGGGGAAAAGCACAAACCCACACCCACTAAATTTGGATAAGAACCAATTCTGCCTTGAAAGCCTTTCAAAGATTTCTCAGCTTCTTTGTTGTCTCTTTGAATATTCAACCGGTCCCCTATTCACCACATTGGGATCTGTGGGGAGGAAAGAGCCCAGAGAAAGGACTTCTGAGCCGTGTGCAGAGGTTGGTGCACTCTACCCACTTTTCACTCTCCTAAAATCCTGTCTGTAGAGGATTTGTAAATATTAATTATCCACTTTCTTTATTCTGTAAACCATTTCTGCTTCCCCCGTCACAAGTCTTCTCCATTGCTTCCCACCTCTGTATTGCATTGTTTCTGGATTTTTCTGCCCCACAGTTACAGAATCCCAGAATCAGTGTCTTCTTTCCTATTCCCATGACATCTGGGTCACTGCTGAGGTAGCACTCCCACAGTAGGGGCGAGATGAACCGTCTGTGAGTCGAACTGCTTACTTGCATGGAATCCTTTGTTTCTTTCTTATCCTTTTACTACTAATGGGTCCTCCCTGGCCCAGACGAAGACCCCAAATGAAGGTCAGATGTTGTATGAACTGTCAGAATGGACTGGGCACACTTGGAGCACAGCACATGGAGCTTGATTGACAAAGGAAGAAGCCAATAGAGTCAGCTACATCTCCCAACCAACCAGTGAACTGAGTTGTACGTAGGGGGAGGGACTAAGAGAAGGGTGGGGGAAGTTAGGAAACAGATAGGCAGTCAGTGGATTAGTGGTACTGATGAAAATGTGAAATTCACTGCCTGGCCTTTATTGGCGGATTCTGCCTCTTCCCTGATAATTGCTTTGTAAGTAAGTCCAAATAAACTCTGGTTTCCAAAACTGTAATTTGATAAAATCATACTTCATTTGCTTTTTTGTTCTGGATCTAGAGAGGTGGGCGGAGCTGAATGCTACTCCTGTGTTACAGAAAGAAATTCTTAAGACAAAATTGGCATAGTCAGAAGGATCAACAAAACAGAGAATGAGTTTGGAGAAAGGAATTATGTTCCTGCTAATATGGGGAAAGAGGCAGGCAGTGGAAGGGAAGCTGGACGGGGAAGAGTGGGGGCGGAGGAAGCTCTGGAATGGCTTGTTCAGTGGATTCTGAGGTGCTTAACTAAGGTGACACCACCAAGGCAGATGATGTCTGTGGGAGGAATCCCAGGATGGCAGTTCACTTGCAGATGGTATGGAGTGGCACACTTGCTTGATTGGTGGTCCCCATCGTGTGATTACGGTGATGCTTTAAGAACAGTGGAGGGTCTAGAGCAGACTCTACAAGCCCTGTTAGGGCATTGAGGACCAAAGTTCCAGCAGGCCCCTTTGGAAACAGCCTGGCCACTACTATGGATGATAAGAAATCCATCCCAAGCAGAGGCAGTAGCCGGGAGAGAGACTGAAGAGTTAGGAGAGAAACTAGAGTGGGAGACGGATATGAGTCTGGCCTCTTCAGCACTGGCCTCTGACCCCGCTGGTGAATTTAAATAAAGGGAAAAAGAGATGGAAGTTTTAACCTGCCATGTTTTTACAACTAAGAGGGCAAAAAGGAAAGAAAGCCCAGAACAGATCTATAATGCAAGGCCTATCCTGGGACCCCTCAACCAAGAACCCATGAGAAAAGGCAGATAGAATGAGGAAGGGAGCAACCCAGGAAAAGCTAAAAGTGCCCCTTGAGTTCGATCTGTACTACCAAGAAAGGAGAAATCCAGGTGTCTGCCTGCTGACGGAGGCCTTAACAAGTGCAAGAATTTGGCAATCAGAGGACACTCAGCACTGGAGCTGTTGGATTTAGGGAAGACATTCAAAAAGTAACAAAGGAGTCCCTCATCACCTGGCTCCTGAGGATATGGGACCGAGGAGCAGATGATAATAGTTTAGTGCTGCAGAGGCTGGAAAGTTGAGCAATATAAGCACTCACCCCTCCTTGAGATATAGGCTGCATAACCTGAGGCAGCACAAGGGGATCAGGCTCTGGTGGACTGGCTTGTATGAGCCGTTAAAGATACTTGGTTATTACCAGTGGATATCAGGAACTGGAGGACAATAAAAGAAGGACAGGCACTGCTGAGAAAACTAGGTATGAGGAAAGCAGTGTATGATTTGTCACAGGACAAGATGGGACTGTGCTCAGTAGAGAAATAATGGAGAACTTAATTGAGCAAGGACCTTGAAATTGGTATGGAGGCTTAGTGTGTGTGGTAAGTCCCTTAGTGGGACAACATCTTAATGGGTGTATAGTAGATATATATTTATCTCTGAATTTTTACCATTGGTTCATTCAGTGACAAATACTGCCCTCTGCCCAATAAAGGGGCAGGAAGGCAGGGAGATAGGGAGTAAAACATGGTGGCTAGTCGCTGAATGGCAGATCGAGAATACTCAGCTACACAGGAGGAAAGTGCCATGGCCCCAGGCCCACGGAGGGCCAGGATTCAGACGGCAGCACTCCAAGTCCCTGAAGTCCCAGAATAGTGTGAGTGGAAACAGAATTCAGGCTGGGACCAGGACAGGAGCCACACACCATGGCGTTGGGCCAGACTTTGCCAAAGATATGGCAGCTGGTTATGGGAAATATGTTTGAACAATAACTTTGTGAGTTGCCTTAAATAAATTAATCTCTCTAAATGGAAGACCAGTGTCCATTTTATTCTGCCAGATTGACCAGACCCCATCCGCTAAGGCGTGGAAAATAAATTTCATAAGACAATGGACAAGGCAGAAAAGGCTTTGACAGATTTAAGTGTCTTAGATTAGCATGTAAAGTATGTCTGTAGAAAAACAGAACAACCTAAAAATTGTTTAAAAGAGACAAATCAGAGAAAGAGGTCTGCTTGGGTTACTCAAAGGCAAATGTGGCAAGACTTTCCTTAAGAAAAAAAATGACAAAAAGTCAAATTCTGTGCTAAAGAGTCTCTGGAAGACTTTAAACCCGAGGAACAGTTCACAAGAGGTATACAAAAGATAAAAGCTATCCCAAGCAGTGGATAATAACCCTCCCCCGACCCCAGAATAAACAGGGTACATTTCTCTCCTGCAAATGGCTATTTGAGGAGTGGGGACAGTTTTCCCAGCCAGGGCCTCTCCCAGCAGTCAGGTGTGGTCAATGGAGAGACAATAGGTGTGGCTACAGCCAGGAGTCAGACCCAGAGTCTACCTGGCCTGGAAAGCAACAGGTGCAACAGGAGCAAGAGGGGCCTTCATCCTCCTCGACCCCATGCTGGGCTGAGCAGCTTGAGCCGGCCCCAGTGAGTTTATCAAGGATAAAAAGATGCATGGAGGCTCCATGTAAGAATTCCAGGACACTAAATGGATTCCAGAAGATAACTAAAGATAGTAAAGAACTAACTGAATTAATGCCTCTTTCACATGCCATTGTACCCAACATGGATCTGTTGAGAAAACAGTTGATACAAATGGATAAAGGCTTTCCTTTATGCTGTGTTAGACCTTGTTTATGTTTGATTTAGTATATTATGTTAACTTCTGAGTGTTTTACAGATATGAAACCTATTTGAAAGACATCAAGTACTCTTGAAGAAACAAGAATGGAATATAAATTCACACAGGGCACAAGGGCCAGGTAGAGCTATAAAATTCTTGGGAGCTTTATGATCAGGTAAGGCACAAATGATATCTACCTTGACAGTCAAGAAAAGTCTACAACAACCTGGGCCTATAGATGCCAAAGAGTAAAAAATACTTTATATAATTGTTATCTAAAAATATCTAAAAATTCCAGCACCAGGTGTGGGCTGCCATCTTGTGAGCTGTTGGCCAGGGAAGCCTTAGAGGCCCCCTCCACAGTAAAAGCCATTGTCACTAATGTTGGTTACACACTGGAAGCAGGCGGTAAGACCCTATTGCTGAAGAAATGTGACCATGGAAAGGAGAGATCCAGCTGGGACCAAGCCAGAAACTCCGTGCAAATGGATGGCTGGACTTCACAGTGTCAGAGGGCGCTGTGCAGACCACTAGGGGAGAATGGCCTTGAAAAGTTCTGCTTAATGATGGATCCTGCATGTTCCACTATCAGATGCCAAGCAAGATGTTCCTGCTGGTGCAATAGTGGCTCATCTAGTATATGCACAACCAACAAATTTCCAGTTGGATTTAGATCCAGTTCTTCAGGGAGGAACACATATCTGGTTCTGTAAGAAAGGTTGACCCCCAGTGGTGGGGGAGTTATAGGCCCCAGTGGGGAAGCCACTGTAATTGTCTGTAAGATGCATGTGATGCACCTACAGAGGCAACATCCAAGCACTTGTGACTACACCCATAGGTTAGGTTGTGATAACAGTCAGTATTTGCGTGGATGCTACTTTTTTGTTATTTGTTGTGGTTTTATAGTAGAAGGAGTATCACTGAAACCAAATGTTAATCCATGGAAAGAACATCATCCTATACCTGTCCCTCCCTTTTCTGAGGCTCAGGGACTTTGTGGAATAGGATGGTGGAAACAGTGTAAGAGCCAGAGGAAAAAGGGGTGAAGTGATGTACGAAGTTTTTCCTCTGACAGATGGACTGGGCACACTCAGAGCACAGCACGAGGAACTTGATTCACAAAGGAAGCAGTCAATAGAGTCAGCTACCTCTCCCAACTAACAAGTGACTTAAGTTGTATGCAGGGGGAGGGACTAAGAGGGGAGTGGGGGATGCTGGAAAAAAGATGGGTGCAGCTGCTGGGCCATTATCATCTTGGAGGTCAGTGGATTGGTGGTTCTGAGAAAAATGTGAAATTCACTGCCTGGCTCTGTAGAAGGATTCTGTCCCCCTCCCTGATAATTGCTCTGTAAGTAAGCCCAATAAATTCTGATTTTCCAAACTGTAATTTTGCAAAATCATACTTCATTTGCTTTATTGTTCTGGATCTAGAGAGGTGGGAGGAGCTGAATGTTGCCTCCTGCCTCACAGAAAGAAATTATTGAGACATCATGTATCTTCTAAGAAACCCTAATCACCAGAGTTTCACAGCATTGCTGCCTCCCCATTGGAGTCTGTTTCAGTGTGGGGCTTGTATGGTCTATGATTAAGGGCACACATATCAGTTGCCAAACAATCCCCAGCCTTGTACAATTGGCTATCAGCTTTCAAAATTGCCTCTTCTCCATGTCAGACATTGATAGGACAGAAGGGAGAGCCCAATACTAGTCTTCTGCTAAATAGTTGTCCTATCAAACTGACTCGTAATGACCCGTCATGCCCATAGATTAATGCATCTCTCAACTCTCACCAGAGAAGTTTCCTTATGTAACAGATGGTGATTGATACAGAAAGTCACAACTGGCTACCATGTAGAGAAACAGAGGCTGCAGAGCACTTATCC
Source organism: Eospalax fontanierii (assembly GCA_035773235.1). NCBI lineage: Eukaryota > Metazoa > Chordata > Mammalia > Rodentia > Spalacidae > Eospalax > Eospalax fontanierii. The sequence goes on from CM069538.1 coordinate 6,947,107, forward strand.
CAGAATAGGACACCTATATCACACCTCTGCCTCCCAAGGCTCAGGGATCATTGTGGAAGAGGGGCCAGAAAGACTGTAAGAGCCTTATTAGGTGGTGGATGACCACAAGGAAACACAGTGTTTCAGGCAGCTGTTCAGTTACTCATATGAACTCACAGCACTGGTGACAGCATGCACAAGTCCCATCCAAGCTCAAACCACACAAAACCCCAGTATAGACATGAAGAAGTGGGTAAGAAACCCCAACCCAACCTAAGGAAATTGCAGCAACTGATGGCTGCTGAGAGCGGCCGAGGCAGTCTCTTTCACAGATGGAACTCTTGGTAGGTTGACCAGACTCCAGTGAATGGACTCACACTGGAGGACATTTGGGGACACTAATTAGACTCTATGGGCCTTATTATATATACACATATATTAGACATCGTTAAATTGGGCAGGGGGAAATAAGGCAAGAACACCATCAAATTATATTGTATGTAAATTGCAAAATTCAACTTAAAAATGTTTAAAAAATTGACTCTACATTATTCATACAATATTCTCAATATTGACATAGCTCTCATCCCAAGAAATTCTGGTCTAATTACTCATGAGTGTGGGCCTGGAACTTAGAGCCTTTAATAACTTTCATGTGAAACAAAACAAAATGGCTTCCAGGTGACCCTAATGTGCAGCCAGGCTTGGAAATCACTGCACTAGAGAAAAATTCCTTTCCCAAGGACCAGAGTATTTTTGGCTTTTTTTGTCCAAACCACTCAACCTGCCCAAGACACAAGAATAGGAGTAGTTAGTTTAGTTAAATCTTACCACAGAAACTATCAGGACCTAGATTTGGCCCATGGGCCATAGTTTGCTGTCCCCTGATTTAAGTCATCTTTGCTAATGTTAATGATTGTTTTTTTTTTTTTTCACACAGATCTAAATTTTTAGCTCAAATACCTTATCATACCATTTCATTTTGGTAGATATAATTTCAGGAGGCTCCTTGAGAAGACCTGATCTTCTAAACCTCCAAAGAAACACTGTCCTCTGGCACAGGATCAACTCCTGTCCTGTCTCTCTTCCCTTGGAGGCTTTTTGACTGCTCCTCTGGAAAGGGAAAGCTAAGTCTATAGGAGGCAGGAACATGGAAGCAAAACTCCCAGTTTCCTTGGAGTCACTAAATTCAAATGCCAAACCAATGGTGGAAAACTGTCGTACTGAAAAAGGAGGCTCCGTCTTGGTGTCATTTTCTACCCGCAATAAGAAAGAAAAAGAAGGAACAATAAATAAGAAGGAAGAGATTGAATTCTGCATACGTTAATTATACTCCTGAACGTTCTTACCCCAAAAGAAATGTATGCACCCAAGACACTTCCAGCAATTGTAGCAAAGCCAGCTGTCATGATGGCGTGGAGTTCTGACCTGGTGACATGAGGCAAATATGGTTGCACCAGCAGTGGAGACTCTGTCTGGAGGCAAAGATCAAATGTTACCTTTTAAATGTGGGGAGGTATATCACCCTATTCCAGACTGTGCTCCCTAAGTCAGTTCAGGGTGAATCTCAGATCATCTCCATCAGAGTTTCCAGGAACTCACTGGAAATGCAAGTTCTCCACCTTGAATTAGTGACGCTAAGGATGACCCAGTGGTCTGGGCATACCCAGCTCTCCAGATGGTTCCGGCACATGATTCCCTGGGGTCACCACATGCCAAAGCAAATTTAGGCAACTTTTGTCAAATTGAGCAAGGGGCCCCTTATTGTTTCATTTTCCACCAGCAATGAGAAAAAAAAAAGAAAAGTAACAATAAGGAGGAAGACACTGAATTTAAAATAAGTTAAGTATATTCCAAACATTCTTACACTCCGCCCCCTGTCACCCCGCACCAAGAAGCATACCTACCCAAAGCACTTTAGACATTTGTAGTGTGCCCTGAATCATTGGTATCTGGATCATTTGGACCTTACGTCTGAGCCCACGTAGCTCTGTGAGAATCTTGCAATTTGTGAGCCTATTTAAAGATTTCCTCCACCTAGCCTAGGACTGGATTCTCTGAGGGCATGAAATGCTTTTCTAAAGGTCAATTAGTAACTCTGACCAATGGTCTGGACTTGCAGCCTGGGGACTTCTAAGTCAGTGTGATTTCCATCTTTCAGGATTATCTTGACAGACTCTTACATATTTGAGGGAAATAGAGAACAGCATAAAAAAAAAATACCAGCAGGGACCCATAGGTCCTTTCATAATTGAGAATCTGACAGGCCAGGGTGTCATCGTACAGTCTTGAATGTCATTAGGGAGGGCAGGCAACCTCCTATGCGGGACTTTGCATCAATAATCACAGTACTTTCAGATATTAAGTGTCAAATTGAGCGCCACAGATGCATGTGTGCAATTTTACAATTTTCTACTCATTATTTCTAATTGTTCCATGAGATTGAATGCACTGAGGTTCAATTTATAGACTAAGTAGGAGCCTAGTTTGTGCACCCTTGTACCCCACAGGTACCAGCAATCATCTCAAGATGGTGCCTTAATTAGTCCTGAGAGATTTTATGACTATAATTATTATAATTTCAACTCCTAGGGAAGTATTACTTCTCCCCGGCCCCATGCCTTACACACACACTAAAGATCACTTCAGGCTCGTGAGCAAGGCTTACCAAGAAACAGCCTGCACGGAGCAGTTGTAAGCCTGGGATTTGGGGCCATGTGTTTTTCTGGATGATCTGAGTTCTGCTTCAAGTCCAGTTTCTTTGGCAATGTTTCTGGCAGGTATCCATACTTGGCTTCCTCGCTGTGTGGTCCCTTTTCTTTGAAGCTATGTACCCCGAGTGATGTAACTCATTACTATCCCTAACATATCTGTTCCTTAGGGTTGCAACAATTTTGAGACATTAAATTTCTTTGCATAAATGGACTTCATGTTAGGGAAGTGAAAATTGTAGCCTAAAAGTTTATTTTTGATGATAAAAAAAATAACCTGAAAGCATTTTTCTGCAGGCTCAGCAAAGGCAGATAGCTAAACAATTTGAAAATGGGGTGGATTTGTGTGGCTACAGGACGTGGCTGGGTAGCCTTTCCCAGTCTCTTTCACTGTCACAGAAATTATGGTACAGAATATGTAGCTATCTGCTCTGCACCTGCCCGTTCAGCATCTTCAGATGCTGCGTTGACAAAGGTCTCAAGATCACACTAGGGTAGATTTGCTGTGAACCAGTGCATAAGCAGCCCTATGCTATAACAAAATGGTGGTTGTCTCTCCATAAGTGTTCAAGAACCCATTTCCATACTACTGCACCCAGTCCCAGTCCCTCTGTCTTCTCTGTCCCTGGCTGACTGACTCTCTTTCTCTCTCTCTCTCTCTCTCTCTCTCTCTCTCTCTCTCTCTCTCTGAGATCTGGACATTGTCAATACTAGGGATTTTTTGTTTTATACACTTTACTCTTCACTAAGAGATGGCAAAACTATGATATCTTCTTACTCCGTGTTTGGAAAGGAGACTATCCTTATCAGCAGGTACTTTGCTTTGTTTTGGGTTTTGTTAATACAACTTACTTGCCCAACAAATACATTGCCAGCAGCAACTACAGACTCAATAGGAGACGACCCCATCGTGACAAGCATTAGCCATCCAACCTATAAGGGGGGAAAAGGGACAGAGTCAGTGAAGAGCTATTTATTTAGCAAAGACTCCAGAGTAGGATAAAAATCCAAGCTATGCTAAATACTGAAGCTTCAAGGATTGTTGGCAGGTTAGTGATGGTGCTCAAAGGGAGTATAATCCAGCTAGCCCACAGTGCACACCAACCAAGCTCTCCTCCCTGCTTGAGTGCTAAGTCTGTGTCATTGTGTCTACTTTCAAATAGAGAAATGAGTTCCTACAGCTTATATAAAAGTAATGAATGAATAATTACTATCATGCAAGGGAAACTTTTCACCATTCCAGGCACTACTGTAAACTCTAGACCTTGGCAATACATTTAATCTTGATTCTTTGAAGTAGGCCCTATAATCGCTCCATTTTACAGGAGAGGAAACCGATACACAAAACGGTTATTCTCTCAAAGGCCAGCCAGCTGGTACTAGGATGGATGTAGTTGAAAGCTTTTTTTCTACTTAATTCAAATGAACATGATTTATGGGCTCCACTTTTGTATGGGCTTTGTATGATAAATTAGATCAGGAATGGCCATAGAATGTAGCTTTATTATCTCTACACTTGTTACAGCAACAGAAAACTGACTAAAGCACCTTTCAACAAAGACTGTGCTACAAACTTCAGGATCAGGACTTCCTGTCGGTCTCTCTTTTCTTTTTGCTTAGACTCTAGTATAGTCATTCCAGATATTTAAACCAACGATTAAGAGATTATGAGGTCTTGGAGCTGAAGAAATGGCTCAGCAGCTAAGACCACTGGTTCCTCTTGTAGAGGACCAGGGTTAGGTTCCCAGCACCCACATGGCAGTTCACAGCCATCTATAACTCCAGTTCCAGAGAATTCAGCACTCCCTTCTGGCCTCTGTAGGTATTGTATGACATGGGTGCATTTACATACATGTAGGCAAGACACATACACATAAATAAAAGAAATAAAAATGAAAAAGAAACAAGAAACGATGAGCTCTGGAACTCTTGCTGCAGTTCTACAACTCTGACTTTGCTGTCGTCCCGGTTCTTTTCTATCCTCCTTTGCTTTCTGCTTATACTGCATTTTCAGGAGGGCTGTGACTGTGCCGCAAGCGCTGCGTGCACTGCTCAGCTGTCCTGTGCATCCAAAGTAGCTCACGCATTTCCTTTTGTGAAAAAATTCTCAGATTTTTAAAACTCTTTTTTTAAAAAAAATTTTTTTGTCTTTGTTTTTGGTTTGAGATAGGGTCTCCCTATAGGCTCAGCTGGCCTGGAACTTACTGTGTAGGTCAGACTGGCCTTGATCTCACAGAGATCTCTTTCCCAGGGGCTGGAATTAAAGATATTTGCTCTCATACTGGGCAAGATTTCTTTTTTTTTTTTTTTTTTTTTTTTTGTGTGTGTGTGTGTGTGTATGTGTTGTCTGTCTGTGTGTCTCTGTGAGTGTATCTCACATGTATGCAGGTGTCTGCAGAGACCAGAAGAGGGTGCTGGATCCCTTGGTGCCAGAGTGAGAGGTGGCTGTGAGACACTTGATAAGGGTGATGGGAACCAATCTCTGGTAGAGCAGCAAATGCTCTTAACCAGTGAGCCATCTCTCCATCTCTCCCTTTGTCTTCTGATTAAGATAGTCACAACATTCAGTTGCTGCAGCAACAAGCATGTGACAAACTTCCTTTTTTTAAAAAAACTATGCTTATAAACCTTTGGAGTGAAGCAGCTTCTTGCTTTGATTTCTCTAACATCTGTAAGGCCACATGCACCTTTGGCACCTGACGAGAAGCTGCGGCTACATAATAGGAATAAGAGCCTTGAGGAAGCAGTCCTGCTCCCCTGGCAGGGGTCTGATCTCCTTGGCTAAAGAAGCCATGGCTCTGGCTTCATGATGATACCCAGTGAGTTACAATCCAAGTCCCTTTGGAGGTTCCTGACATAAAATTCTCTATTTGGACACATTCAGGAGTTTGGGGTTTGAATCTAACAACAGGTGATGGTGGAGGTGAATCTTTGTAGAAAGAAAAAGGAGCTTTGGAAATGCCTGGAGGAAGGGCATTTAGAGCGCTGAGTCTAACATAGCTGTACACCTGTCACCAAGCACCTCCCAATCCCAGTACCTTTCGGATGACCCACTGCATCAGTCCCAGGTAGTAGAGCATGGACATCACAGTGCTGAAGAAAACCACAATCGGCAGGATCTGGGAGGACAGACAGGTAGTCACAGGTCACTGCGGATCCCAGATGTAAGTTTCCTCCAAAGCCTCCTCTCTACCTTCTTTTCTTCCCCTGAAACATCATAATAGACCCAGAACTGCCTCTGAACTGAAGAGCGCTTTGGTCAGGCAGTTGTCTCTGGACAGTGTGTAACCCTAAGTTCTGGGGAGGCTTGACTACTGCGGTGGTTTGAGTGTGTCTCCTATAGTTCACATGGTGGATATTTAAATAGTCTCCAGATTCAGTGGTGATGGTGTTTGGAATGGAGTCTTTGGGAAATAATTAAAATTAGATGAAGTCATTAAAACAGAGTCTCCATAAAAGAAGTGGTGGTCTTTTCTTTTTTTCTTTCTTTCTTTCTTCTCCCCCCCTCCCGCCTTCTCTCTTACAGTGCTGGGGAGGGGATTGAATTTAGGATTTGTTCATGCTAGGAAGTACTCTGTCACTACAGGCCAAGCCCTGGTGACAGCTTTACTTTTGGCCTTCACTAGCACTAGCACCTTGATACTGGATGTCCTAGAGTCAGAAGTGCGGCCTAAATAACATACTTTAAAAAACTGACCGGACCTAGGTATTTGCTATAATAACAGAAGACACATTAAGACAAATGTACTTTTCATATAATGAGCTTCTCTTAGTGAAAATCTACAGCTCTGAGGGAATTTATAACAACTAGATCAACAAACTGAAGGTAACCAACAAATATTCCTATTGTTAAGGTTTTTAAAAGGCATGGGTGTTGGGGTTGGGGAGAAGTTCAGTGATAGAACACTTGCCTAACATGTGCAAAGTCCTAGCTTCAGTCTCCAACAGCATCCTCAGAAAGAAAGCATGAAAGAAAGGAAGGAAAGAAAGAAAGAGAGAGAGAGAGGAGAAAGAAAAGAAGAAGGGAGAGAGGGAGGAAGGAGAAATGCGTATCACACTCATTGGCAGTGTCCCAGCTCAGGATTCACTGTGGGCCCTGAAGGATCCTTATTTGCAGTAGTTGTGCAGATCAACCACGGAATGGCTGATGTTTGTGCGCAGTGTTTGCACAAAGTAAGCATTTATTCTTTGAGTCTTTAAAATAACAGGTAATCTTTGATCTGTAGATGTTTAAATCCCGAGAAAGTGATTGCGTTTGGAGACCGGCTTGGTTCTGCGTTGCAGGGTCATATCTTCCTAGACGCCTCTATTTCAGCCTATATTTCTTCTACGGGGAGCAATTTCCACTTTGCACTGACATGGAGTCTGCCGTGGCCCTACCTCACCCTACCCGACTGTTCCCTGGCTAAATGGCCAGAGGCAAGCTGCTGCCACAGGTACAGAATGACCAAGTACAATTTATGCATGATCTGATTTAGAAAAAAAATCTACTAATAGCATATTTAAAAACACATTTTGTGTCCGTATTCAGAGTTCACTTGCTATGGGATTTCAATTAGTTTCAAGAGGTAGGCAGACATAGAAAGGGGTCTGGAGTTACCTTAAATGCAAAGAAGTGGTCTGTGTATTTTTCACCAAAGACGAATATAGCTCCAACATCAGTGTATCCCAGAAAAGTCTGAGTTCAAGAAAGAGAGAGGTGATTATAACTCTTGAGGTGGTGCTGTAGGCACACGTCCTCTGTGAGGACGGATGAGGACCCAGCAGACTAGTTTGGACAGACTTGTTCTCAGCATTGATTCTCCAGTGAATGCCTTGGGAGACTCCTTTGGACTATAGCTGCGTGTAGACTTCCCGCCTTTCCACCTGACTTGTGCTGAGTGTGGCAGTCAGCTTCAGCAAACTCTGGATGGCATACAAGGGTCACCCTAGCTTCCCCTGGGCACACAGGAAGCCTCTTTGACTGTTTGGGGAACCATCCCAGAAATGTGTCACCCCTGGCAGGACGATGGGACACTAGGGTTACAGGCCCAGTGGACGGTGCAAGCACGGGCAGCAGCAGCTCGAACAAACTCCGTGATGAACACATCTGGGATAATAAGTGTCTGATGATTTACACTGTGGAGTTAAAAATTAGGGTCAAATATTGCAAACAAATCAATCTACTTCCAAAGTGTCTTATATCCAAATGTTACACGTGTCATAAAGTTTTGTTTTATTTTGTGTGTTTTTGAGACAAGGTGTCATTTGGTCAGGCTGGCCTCAAACTTGCCTTATAGCCAAGGCTGGCTTTGAATTCCTGACCCTCCTACCAAAGTGCTGGGATTGTAGGCATATGCCACCTCACACAGTTTTGTTTTGAACCACTTACCTGAACTTGTTTGCCCAGCCAATCAAAAGCAATAAATCCAGGTTTAGTCCTTAGAATTAAGAGCCCAAGAAGAAACTGTAATCCAATTCCCCAAAACACAGGTCTCCAGTGAACCTATACAGAAAGTGAGGTCATTATTGGTTGTGCTAACTGGACATTGTAATGAGACTTAAATGAACAAAAATTTCTAAGGGTAGTAACCTCTGGACACTGAGAAGCTATGCTGTCAGAAATTGCAACAGGCCCCTTATGGTTGTAATGATCTTATAAAATTAATGTTGACCTCAGCATAAATATCCAAGGGCCCATTACTTCCTTGGCAACATTCTCAAATGTGGCTAGGGAAGCTCATGCAGCCCAAGAGAATCTTTTTATAATTAATTAAATGTGTTCTTTTAAAGTTTTGTGCATGTGTGTAATCCATGCTGACCAATCTCATCATCGCCTTCTCCTACCTCCTTCTCCGTCATTCCTCTCTTTTCTCTACAAATACTGTTCTTACATCCCCATTTGTTTGTTTGGTTTTGTAACCAGGGCCATCTGTGTGACCAGGGGTTTGGAGTGTCCACTGGGGCCTGATGGGTTCAGCGGTGGGTGCAATGACCCCTCCTCTCCGGAATCTATCGATAGCATGCAATACTACAGGACTGGGGTAGGGCCTGTGATGACTGGTTTTAACTGCCAACTGGACACAAACTATAATCGTCTGGGAGAGGAGGGGTAGGCCTCTGTGGCTTTACCAAAAGAGTTCAAGGTGCATGAAGAATTCATTATTTTTTCAAGAGGGGTTTCAATGATGTCTCAGTGCTCAGCAGGTGCATTTAAACACCAAATACTCATTTGTGTGCACACCTATTAGCAAGAGAGGGTCCCTGTGTCCACTTCTATACACCCCAGTATGAAGCTGGAGAAAGCATGTAACTGCTAAGTTCTGATAAATAACGTGGACACAAAGAGTCATTGAAGAAGCATCCTGGCCATAGTCTAGATATTACATGAACAGTCATTTCTTCCTCTTGGAAAATGGAAAGGCAGAATTTGGTTTCTCTGTGCTTGTTGAGCCAACAATTTATAAGTGAAATATACAATATTCTGCTGAGTTGAGGGGCTCCTGTTCCAGTATAGAGAGAACCAATGACTTCTAATGAAGACCCAGGACAACAGCAGAAATAGACAATCATCCACGTTTATTCTCAGAGCAGAACTGAGTGGCCTCAAAGCTCAGGATGGATGGCACAGAGAATGAATGGGAGAAATTGTTTGGATCAGATTAGGTCAACTTGGTCTTTGGTAAATGCTTTTTCCTTGGGTTATTCTTTTAGCCAGAAAAGTTTTCTACAGCTTGCCATTGTGATTCATCGGAAAGAACTTCCAGTCCTAGAACTCATGTCCATTTCATGGGCTTTGTGAGAATTGGATTCAGTAGGGGAAAAGTGTGTAAGGACAAATTTTTGGAGTGAAAAAGCCCAAATTACAAATGACACGTTCATAATACAGGATTGAGGGCTGGAGATACAGCTCAGCTGGCAGTGTTTGCCTAGCCTGCTTAAAGCCCTGCACTCAGTCCCCAGATCTCATAAACCGGGCATGGTGGCACACTCTTACAGTCCTGGCACTTAGAGATACAAGCAGGAGCAGTGGTTCAAGATCATCCTTGAGCAAGTCTGAGGCCAGCCTGGGCTACAGAAAATCACGCCGCCCTCCCTCAGCGCAAAGGTACAGGATTAAGTATAGAATATTAGGTAATGACAGACTGAGAAAATCTGGATCAAAATAAATGAACTTCTCCATTTGATGGGGTAGAGGGACTGGAGTGGAAACTATATGACACAGAAGAAGGTTTTACTTGTTGTTAAATTGGAAATTACTGAAAATCAAACAGTTCTAGAAGAATGCCCTTGCCACCTTAAAAAGTCACAGCAAGAAAAATTCTGCATAGTTAGATGCTCTCACAGTCATTATTTTTGAAGTATCTGCCTCTAGAAGAGGGCGGGAAGACAAAAATCAAACTGAAACTACTGAAATGAAACAAAGCATCCCCCTGCAGGAGTGTCCAGATCCTACTTACTCTGGTTGGGTGCTTAGAAAACAGAAATAACAGGATGATGTACATGATGAGCCCGCCAAAGGACACCAACTGCTGTTTACCCAATTTTGCAGTGTCAAGGATGAGCCAGAAAATAACCCCCAGGATCAGCAAGCTCCAGACCACCCTAAGAGAATGGAAGGAAGGCGCAGGCATCAATGAGCATGCTAACTCCGGCATGTAATGAGGCTTAAACTAATAAATGAAAATGATCACCACTCCAGCACCAGGAAGCTGAACTTTCCGACTCTTTTTTTAGTTGTGGCTCTAGTGACAATTAGGAAGAGAATATGTCTCTCTTACTCTCCAGCTCTGGCCCTTTGCACATTCAAGGATATGCTTATGAGCGTCAGAGAGGAGAAGGGCGGAGTTGGGCAGGAATGTCTGCCTGGGTCTCTGTTTGAAAGGTCTGCGAAATCCATTATTCTGAAGCTCTGTTTCACGGAGGGAAGGTGTTACCTTCTCTTCAGGAGAGAGCTTGAAGTGTGTTCTCTTGTAGTTCGGGGACCTCAACAGAACTAAATCAGACTTCGGGTTTTGCTTTCCCTTGGAGTCTAGTGGACATGATAGGTGGACTCATAGCTTTGATTTAGAATGGGAAAGGACACCGTGTGGGGACTGCAGTGTTGGTGAACTATGAAGTGCCCTGGGCATCCCATGTGGGTCCCCATGGAGAAAACCAGTCCTGGAAACTACTCAATAAGGACATTTCAAAGCAGAGAAGATCCCACAGAGAGAGGAGATCCCACAGAGAGAGGCAAGGAAAGCCCTGGATGTCACTGCAGAAGATTCAGCATCCCAGGAGCCAGTCCCAAGCCCAGAGCAGGAAACACCTCTGCAAATCAGAATTGTCCTTACCCTCATCTGATACTGGCTTTGAGGTTAGTCCGGAAGCAGATCACAAGGAGAAAGGATAGATGGGGTAGTTGGCTGGGTTTTTGTTAGTAAGGGATAGAATCATCATATTAAAATTATGCCTGTGGTCATTAGATCATTAGCTAAGGATAAGCAGAGCAGTTATAAGATTTTTATATTTTGTTTTTATGTGACAAATGATTTTATACAACATACAGGATAGGTAATTCTCACTAAATAAAATATGATGGAAGGAAAATTAATTTATAATTTTAAATTTATTTATTTTTATGTGTATGAGTGTATTGCCTGCAAGTATGTAAGTGCATCTGTATCATGCAGTGCCCAAGGAAGACATAAGAGGGTGTTGGATCCCCTGGAACTGGAATTATGGATGGTTGTTAGCCACCATGTGGATGCTGGGAGTCAAACCTGGTTCTTCTGCAAGAGCCCCCAGTGCTCTTAACACTGAGCCATATCTCCAGCCCCAAGTTATAATTTTAATATACTGTTTACACAAATTGTTGAGTGCTATGGTCTTAAACATCAAGGCAAAACACTCATATATAGAATAAAATAAACAAATTAATTAAAATATAATAAAAGGAGTCATCATCTCATCTTGGTCTTTGTTTCCTGTTTGGAAAATGTAGGTAATGTATTATTTTAGTTTATACTAAAATAATAAAAGAAATAAAACGTATTCAAGATGGAATATAGTCTATGATCTCCATTTTGTAAATGAATTTTAAAGAGATTATGTGTAACTAATACAAGAAAAAAAAAGAAAAAAAGCTCATCATCAGAAATTTCCACTATTTTGTATTTAGAGACTAACCCTTTAAGTAAGTACTGAGATTAGACGGCACCATGCTGCTGCCCTGCCCATGAGAAGACAGACAATACTAATAGTTCATGATGCAATTCTACAAGTTGGAAAGTGAGGGAAAGCCATCCTTTCTGTGGCTACAACCTTGGATTATCTTCAATTCCTGACTGAATCTGGTATGCAGGGGTCTTTAACACATGCATGAAAGTGGGGAGATCATCTTAGGACTTTTGCCAGCACTGGAATGAAGGAGGCTTGATGGACACTGGAACACCTTTCAAATGAGTTATTATCTCAACTCAGTCTTCATTCTTGTTTATAAAGTAAAGGTATTATAATGGCTTACTCCTGAGGTTGTTGCTGGCATAAACTCTCACAAACGAGGACAGGAGTTTAGAACACATTTTTGGAAAACACAGTGTTTGAAAAGACTAACACCCCCTCAACTGCAACAGGAGAATGAGTTGTATTTACCACTTCAGCCAGAACCAGTGGCTATTTAGAAGCCTTCTGACTGGAGACAGGATCTCATCAATTCGATGTTCATATCTGGCCATCAAGTGATCCCAGACAACAAAGAATATGGTAGCCACGGTGATTACAAAAAGAGGAAGGGCTCTGCGGAAGTTTAGCACACAGGCTGCAATCACCAGGGCCAGGAAACCTGTACAGGAGACAAGTGCAAATATTAACATCGCCAAAACCAGAGGACCCTGGCTTCCAAACTGCATCTGACTAAGGCAAGGGGGGGTTTTCATAAAGTAGACATTGAAGGTGGCGTGTTTTGAGAAAGTCCCTAAGATCTCACCACGAAGAAGGAAAGAATGATGGTTTCTTTCTTCTTATAGTGCCTTCTTCTGGGTTCTTGAATCCTGATGCTCGATCATGGGCCTCTCACTGAATACCAACTCACCCTTCAGTGGGTGAGCTACAAGGCCAGTTATTCGAGCAACCACTGGCAAAGAGATGTTGGTTTTCCTAGTCTGCCAGTTAAGTTTGGACTAAGTTTAAATAAGAAAATAGATCTACTGTCAATCTTCAAGTGCCATAGACTCTACAGAAGAATGGCAAGTTCAGTAACTATGGTGGCTGCATTTAAAGAGCAGATTCCAGGATAAGATTAAGGTTTCCAGTTTAGAAAGGTCAACACAGTGGTCTGCAAGCCGAGTCTGGCCTGCTTTTCATCTAGGTAGGTGACAAGCACAAGAGCATTTGTTTATGCGTATTTGTACCCTACAAATAATTTGTGTTGGAACACTGCCGCAACCTATGTATTGTCTGTGGCTGCTTTTTCATTACCATGGCAGGTTGAACGGCCCAAATAGCCAAGCCTAAAAAACTGTCTGGCCTGTTAGAGGGAAGAAAATCAATGTTGCTGTTCCTGCTGGTGGAGCATCAGCAAAACCCTTGGCGGCATTCATTTAGCAGGCTTAGACTAAAGTCTTAGGGTTTGAAAGGAAATGCTTACATTTTATAGACAGAATGGTTTTCGCAATGTGCTTTCAAGTCCTTTGCTTCAGAAAGAGAAAAATCAGGATATATTTTCATCTGCTTATAGTCCAGAGTGGGACATACTTCAGACACAGGTCTTGGAACAATGGAGTAGGAACTGACCTGGAAGCCATCTACCTGAAGTTTAGCTCTCATAATGCTGGATGATAGCATGCAAACTGCTAAAGGAGAAAATCAGTAAATGGCCCAAGCCAACCCTAAAGCAATAACCATAATGACCAACTCTGTCATATCTCTGGACAAATGAAATTTCTTACCATATGCAAAATATAGATCCTTTGATTTACAGACAAGTACACTGTACATCACCCATCAAAGAAAGCTTCTTTTTGCAACAGATGGACACTGCTGCAGGATCCCACAATGGCCACACACAGAGAATATACATCTGAGTGATGCCGAGTCCTAGGTGACACATCTACAGTTGAACCTCTACACCTAAGGCTCATGGAACACAGTTGAATGAGGGACAGAGAGAAAACTAGTGCAGCCTCAACTCTCACCAGTGAAGCTTCCTTATGCAGCAGAGTGAGATGCACACAGAAGGCCACAACCGGTCAAGTTTTAAAGAATAAGAGACTGCAGAGTGAGTGTCCCTAGATAAGACTCCTATATTAAACCCACCTGCAGCTCAGGGACCATTGCAGAAGAGGGGGGCAGAAAGATTGTAAGAGCTGGGGCTGGTTCATCAACACAGGGAATCAGAAGCTTTCAGGCCGCTGGAAGTTTGCACATGTGAACTTGTGGCCATGGTGACATCAAGCACAGGATCCATGCCAACAGGATCCCATGACTTTAGACTGGGAACTATTGGAGACTGATTATTACTGGGTAAGGAAAAGCACACCTTGCTTACGCCCTATGGATAGGCTGACTAGTCTCCCGTGGATGAATTTGCACCAGGGGACATCTGGGTGCAAATGTTTGATTGGATAGGACTTAACACGTATGCAGAATGCATAAGGTCTGTTGGGAGGTTGGGGAGGACATGAATGGGAAGGGGTTTAAATTTGACTAAGAGCTGTTGTATGGAATGTACAAAAGCTCAATAAAATTTTTTTAAAGAGTGACCCACTGGCCTCATAAATTAGGCACGGAAGCAATCTGGGTAGGCTTCCCACACTGGGGTTTCTTGGCTCCACTTCTTTGGCTGATTGGTGAGGCCTAGGGGACAACTAATACTTGAAAGATCTCCCCCAAAAGACAGTAGCTTTCCTGCTGCCCTTTGGGACTTACCAGTAAGTAAAATGGCCCAGATAATGTACCGAAGGATGGTTTTGTGTTTTCTACAAAAAACACAAATTGCATCATACTTCCTTTCCAAATACCTGCAACATAAGAGCAAAAAGACAAGCAGAAGTAAACATTCAAACATGAAATAAGTGTCATGTGAAGCCTAGGATAGGCTTTGTAAAGCAAGCAACAGCAAATACACTCCAGAAGCCACCGTGTCTTACATAACAGAAATGGGACACTCATTTCATTTTAGACTGAAGTTGGCCAGAACTTGAATTAACCTTTATTGTATCAGATCAGAAGGACTCAGAGATGCAGAAAATATGCTCCTGGAACAGGGCAGGATGGATAACTAACCAAATCTGAAATATACAGAGCGGCTGGGCTGACTCAGAAGTATCAGAGTGTTTCACACACACAGTAACTGCTGCTGCCACGTGTCACTCTCATTGTTAGGGCCGTGTGTAAATACAGGTGCTGAAACCCCCAAACACTACTCTAGACATATTAAGGAGATACACGTGTAGTAGAGACCGAGTTTCTCCTGTTCTAACCCAGGAAAAGCTGGTGACACACGGCCCTCGGCTGAGGAGACAGCGTTTCTTTTTAAGTAGCAGTGGTAGAGAGTCACTTCTCATAGACAAATTCATCCACTGTTCACTGACTTTATTCTTCACCAGATCTTTCAGCTTCAGAGAAAGTGTGTAGTCTATTACAACAATCTAACCCCACAAAGAGAAGCAGCTGGAGACACAACTGGACTCATTTGGTTGCCTAGGCCAATGATTCCCAAACCCTGGTGGTTGTTTCAGTGCCATTAGCAGGAGTGACACTGAAGACATAGGATCTTTCAAGAGACTTTCTCATTGCTCCCCCTCTCCTAGATCAGAGCCTCATAAAGGAAGGATGAAACTCCGCTCTGTTTCTGAAATGGTAAATATCCTTGATGGTGTGTATGTGTCCAGACCTCTCAACTTGAATTCTGACTGGTTTTAGAGAAGATATTCTGACATATAAAAATAAGGTTCTTCAGAAATGTAGAAATGTAAATTAAATTTAAATAGGAATTTAGAAAATGGACACAGATTGTAATAGTATGATGACAATATCAGACGGAAAATCCAAACTAGCTCTGCTTTTAAGCTGACTACCCTTAGAGTAGGTGACTTTTTCCAACTTCACTGTACTAGTCCACAGATAAAGATAATAATCGTTTCTCAACCAGGTATGAAGGCACACACCTGTAATCCTAGCATTTGAGAGACAGCAGCAAAAGGATGATAAGTTCAAGTCAACCTGAGCCACATACACAACCTGTCACAAACACACAGTAGCCTCTTCTATTGCACATGGCTATAGGGACTTGGAATAATTCAAGAATACTAGATAAGCAAGGGAACAGTCTTTTGAGGCTTCATGTTGGTTGAGTTTTGAAAAACCAGTCACTATTGATTGATGCTGAGATGAACAGACTCCTTTTACACGGAGCAATTAGTCGGTGACTTACACCTTTAATGAGAAGACTCTCCTAGGTGAGTTTAAATATAAATATTGAGTTCTTAAAGCACTAACGGGTTGAATTGACCACAAAAGTCACCCCTAATTTTTCTGAAGTAATGTTGGGTGGATGGGGCTGGAATTAGTGACAATTTCCAATAAATCATAATAAAATTTAAAAATAGAGGCGATAAAACGATTAAACACAAGGAATAAAACAAGTTTGAGGTAGATATGGTTGTTTCCCTGGTTTAAGAACTGTACCCTTTTGGATGCTCATCTTGGTCATTCTCCGGGTCTTCTTTGTTTCCTAGGGAATCCTGCTCAATCGTGACCTGCTCCTCACCCTGGAGATCGAACATTGGAGCAGAGAGGAGAGTGAGAATCCAGTGTCACAGACTCTGAGCTCCTTTGTGCAGAATTCAGGCAAGGAATTTTAACAGTCTCTTTTAAATTATTATGCAAGAAAATGGCTCCTGTTATCTCATGCTCAGACATTCTTTTCCTCTTATAATCAGGAGGAATTCAGGACCACACACCTCTCCCTTTCTCCCCAGAGGAGTTGTTGACAGTTCCTGCCACCAAGTTTTTGGAAAGGAAAACAGGTTTATATTTCTGATTTTTGTTACTGCCTCTGTTGTAATCATTCAATGCCATTTGTTTTCCAGTAAGAGGTAAATGAAGTTCATATATAGCAAAGGTTGTGTTATTCTCCTTTTACATTGAACCAGCCCATTCACGAAGTACTGAGCCTAAACCCAAGGCTTGGTTTGTAGATATGAATATCCACAGCACCCTTCCAGAACTGACAGACCTCCCCTCAGGACTAGCATCTTTCTATCAATCGGGGTTCAGGGGTGCAGGGGAATGCTTCCCTTGCCCTTGCTCTGATGACTTAAGTACAGCATACACTTGGGCCATCTTTCATGGACAATTTTTCTGTAAGCTAGTAGTGTAAGCTAGCTCTCAAATATTCATGACCTAGTCTCTTTCCAGAACAGCTCGGGGGACTTCCTCCCTCTCTCTAGTCCATAATGCTTCAACTGAGAGGTTGGTCATTGTACCTAACGGCAAGGAAAACCGGGGAGAAAGTACACAGATGTGGAACGGTGCTGGGTGTGGGATGGCAGGAACAGTGGCAGAGTTCAGCTGCTTTCTTTCTGCCATATCCAGTGGCCTCTGACCCTATGCATTCTAATTCATTGGGATCACCCATGTTTCTGATCCAGAAAGATACTCAGAGTTCACTTCAAGGCCAGACACATTGAACTTCTGCACTGATACCCTTTATTTTCTGAGATGGTCTTCAAGGACCAGGAAGGAGAGAAAAAACTGGAAGAGAGGCCAGCTGAGTCCAAACTGCAGCTGCTGAGGACAGGGACAGACGTGAGTCTTACTGCTTATTTCTAGATGACATCTAGCTTGACCCGTATGTTGGGAATTATTTTATTTAAGTGACTGTGATTTTTTTTGTGTGTGTGGCTAAAGTGCCCTGAGATACCTACCACCTGCAGAATGTCTAGAATCATCTCCTTTTTAATTCTTTCTCATCTTTTAAAGCCAACATAACAACAAAACCTCCTTCAATCCACTGTCTCAGGGCACCTTATCCTTTCTCTTCATGGCCAGACTCAGTGATGTCTTTCCTTTCAGTGACTGTGTGCTCACAGCCCACTGACTGCTCAGCTCATGGCTCATCCGCTGTGTTTGAGCTCCTTGCAACAGTCTCCTCCAAGTTCACCAAAGCCCACTGCTATCCAATTAGCTAAGACTCAGCCTGGCACATTCCTGTTTACAACTGTGAAAATATCAAAGTTCTGCTTTGTTCTTTATTGAAACAACTAAAACATAGGCTTTTTTAGAGAAATTTCAAATTCATAGCGAAAATGGGCTTTAAGTCTAGAGATTTTCCTTATATCCTCCCACAGCCATCCTCTCCTACCAATATTCTACCCTGGAGTGGGCCATTTGTTACCACTGAGGAACCTATGCTTTGCACCAGCTCTGTGGTTAACATTCAAGTTCATTGTTTTGGTGTGCTCAGTCTACGTCTGGATACATGTATAATGGCAGATGGGTCTGGAGACATGACTCAGCAGTTAAGAGCACTGGCTGTTCTTACAGAAGACCTAGGTTTGAATCCCAGTACCCACATGGTGGTTAACAACCATCTGTAACTCGAGTTCCAGGGGATCTGAAGCCCTCTTCTGTCCTTCTCCGGCACTGCATGGCACAAGAGCACTTACATACATGCAAGCATAACACTCATGCACATTAAAAATAAAACAAATGTGTAATGGCAGATATGCACAATTGTACGGAAGGGTTTCAGTGGCCTAAAAGAGTTCCTGGTCATCTCTGCCTCCTTTCTGACCCCTGGAAACCACTGACCTTTTCACTGTCTCTATAATTTGGCCTTTTTCAAGATGTTGTATACTGGGCATGATACAGTACGACCCCATCTCAGATCTGCTTCTTTCATGTGTGCACCAATGGTTCCTCTAATCTTTTTCAGGACTCCATAATCTATTTCTTTCAAGTGCTGAGAAATATTGCATTATCTGGACCGAGCAGCATTTATCTATCCGCTCCCTCACTGATGGATATCGGGCTGCTTCCAAGCTTTGTCAATTACGAATAAAGCCCCTGTAAACACTTGTGTGCTAGTTTTCATGTGGACTAACTTGTTTGTTGAAGAACATTCAGTGACATGAACATTTCACAGTATATTAAGCGAGGTAGATAACCAATAAACGCTGTGGACAGTATGTTCTCAAGACGGCAACAAGTATATGAGCATATTTGCATAAAGTAAGTGAGGCTCCAAGACATTATGTATTGATTTTTTCCCTTGAATTAAAGGCCACTTTTTAATCTTCCAGTTTTTACTACAATAATTTTCCAAATTTCAGGTACTCAGTATTAACCAAAATTTATTTATTTTTATTTTATGTGTATGAGTGTTTTGCCTGCATGTATGTAAGTGCATCACGTGCATATGGAGCTCAGAAGAGGACATTAGATCACCTGGAATTTGAAGTTATGGATGGTTGTTAAACACCGTATGGGTGCTGGGAACCAAATCCTGGTCCTCTGCAAGAGCACCCCACTGGGTGCTCTTAACCATTAAGTCATGTCTACAGCTCCCAGGATTACTTTTTTCAAAAGATGATTTATTTAGTGGCCCATGCCTGTAATACCAGCATTTGGGATGCTAAAGCAGGAAGATCAGAATTCAAGGTCATCCTCAGCTGCATATTTAATTTGAAACCAGACTGAGCTACATGAAACCCTGTCTCAACAAAATAAATCAACAACAAAAACCAAACAAAATCCAAAAGAAAACAAAGGTGTGCAACCCTCCCTCCCCCCCAAGAGCTTCTAGGATCTGAAAGCCAAGGTTCTGTAAGGGACTTGGTGTGGTGTGCAGGTGTGCATCCCTCTTCCTGCCTTGTTGACTGTAAGACTCAAATGTTTTTGCTCAAGCTGATGCTTTTCTTCTCTTTCTCTCTTTTTTGTTTTTGACAGGGGATCTCACCAAGTAGTCCAGCCTATCCCTGACTCCTGTCTCAGACCTCTGAATTAGGTGAGACTCCAAGGACAGGCCACTGGGGTGATGTAAAACTAAGCTTTTAAATTCACTTTAGGGAGCTTTGAGGACACGTTTCTAAAAAATGAAGTCTCTTTGTTAGGGAGTGTGTGTTTTCCTCCACTAACCACACATCATTCACAGGTAGCCTGTCAGCGTGGTAACAGCTCCTCGGCCACTGTCCACACCCGCACTACCTGCTTGGCCTTTCCTTGTTCCCTGCTTTGCACAACTCTGCTCCTGACTGAATTGTTTCCTGATGTGTTCTCGTCTTCGAGAAAGTCTTCATCCTAAGGAAAAAGCAGAGGACAAAGACAGCGTCAGAGCCCATGCACAAAGGCGCTTCAGTGGTGATGCCGCGTGGAGTTCTGGAATGAGACAAGTCAAGATTAGGGTCCCCCGCGACGCCCGATTCAAGAACTGCTGGTGAATCCTGGACTCCCAACGGAGCAGGTGGCTTTTTGCTGCTTTTGCTCTGATAGGACAGATCTGCGTGCCCGTTCTGCGGGATGACAGCGGCCCTCCCTCACGGGCTCCCGCGCACGCAGGGCCGGTGTGCGGCGTTCCGTTCCCTCATCGCGTGGTTTGCGGTTGCAGGAACCACGATGCGGCGAACCGGGGCTGGAGAGCTTTTGCTCTTAGATGATGGAGCCGAGAACCGTTAAGACAGACTGTGCTTGCGGTATAGAGGCCTCGGCAGTAACGAGCACACGAAAAGGAAGGAAATGCCGCTTCTTGTTTTGATTTTAACCTCCTCACCCTTAGCCCAGACTGACCTAGCACCTGACCCTCACGCTTCTCAGCCCCCCGGCCACCTTTCCAAGCCGTCTGGAGTTTGCTCTGGGGAGCTGAGTGAGGTTTGCTCGGCCGCCTTTCCTGATGTGACAGGCACTGTATTTTGATTTTTGAGAAGTGTCTAATCTTCCCCCACTTCTTTCCAACTTGATTTTTTCCTAGGAAAAAAAGGCTGGCAGCGGCAGCAGGAAGCCCCCTCTCTGATGTACTTAAGGCTGTGAGGTGTCTTGGGAAAAGGATCAAGTATGTTTTTATTTTAAACTTTAGGTCACTGGATGGTCCCAAGAATCTGGGAAATATCACAATTCCAACTTATGTTACATTTTCCTCTTACTGAAACACAAAACCACATCCACCTAGACAAACTTGGCAGTGCCTGTTGCCTACTGTCGCTGTTTCACATCACAGTTGTTTGTGTCTTTAAGAAGCTTAGCTCCTTGCACATTTGCAGATAGTAAAAATTATTTGTTGAATTAATGAACTATGGTGATTTTAATGTTGCACCAGTATAATGATGTTGTGCCTTTGGGCATTTGGGGTAAAAATATGCTATTGTTACAGTAGCAGTAAAGGCCCATTAAGGTAAAATTATTTCTTTATGGTCAAGAGAATGGACACTCTGGCATGGGGGAGGCCTAGCACTCCAGCAGGGCAGGCCAGTCACCTGAAAAGACCACCTCTCAGGAACACGTGACCACTAAACAGATAGAGAAATAGTTGTTCCTTTAGTGAAATAATGTGCTTATCTTTCCGGAGTTCTCCACCCCTAGGACAGCTTTGTAAATCTGAGTAATTCAGAGAAGCCTAACTTTTCCTATTCTTCTGCCTCTGTTCTAAGCATGCCTTCACTAATTCCTTGAACTTCACTCTTTCTCTAAATCTCCGCTCCTAGCATGGGGTGGCTGTCCTCATGCAAGGCCTTCTCGCTCCTCTTCTGTCTCCTCCAGGCAGCTGCCAAGATTTACAGCTTGCTTCTTTGAGACTTTTCTCCTAAACATTAATAAAATTGTCTTCAGGCATCCTTTTGAGTCAGTTCTTAAATTCTTTATTAATGAGACTACGGACCCAAGAGGGGACCCCGACTTCCCAAAAACATATGGCAACTTTGGTAGGATTCCTCTAAATTTCGGGTAAAAGTGTGGAAGGAAGACTCTGTAGCCATGCTGTGGGAAGCAGACAGGCGCTGCTAGGCGCCGGAGCGCGTGGCAGCATGTCCTCCTTTGATGGATACTTTATTCCTTAACATTAAGTTAAAAACAAAGCCAAGCCTGAGTTTCTAGAACAGGACCCAGGACCTGGAACTGCATGTGTGACGTCCATCAGGCCATGTCTTCCTAACCCTCACCTGCCTCCTTCATATAGCAGTTTCTCCTTTCTGGTCCTTGCCAGAACCTTCCTAGTTTCTGGCTCTGCGACGAGCTTGGGCTTCCTCTTTTTCTTTTCTAAGCCTCCAGTCTGCTGATGGTTCCTGCCATCTGCTGGCAGCATCTGAAAATGGACAGAGACTGTGGCCTTCAGCCAGGCAGTGGACATGGAATGGACATGTGTTTGGGGCCAGAGTAGGGAACGCTTTTAATCCTGACAGAGGCACACCCAAATATGTTTTTTGCTGTATACTGTGACTGTGTTGTTCAACAGCATGATGAGCTGGTTTTTGTATTTTCAAGAGGAAAAAAGCCCCCGGCCCCGGATTTAAAACATGGTTAACAGGGTGAGGACTGGTGTTTAGAAAATGATCAGTTTCCTGTCTCCTTTCAAATGGGACTTGTGTGTCAGCGATCAGGGTTATAATTACTTTTTATCTCATTGTTTCTTTCATTTAGAAACTCAGGTCACTCACATCCTCTGTACCTAATACCTACAAGCATGTGGGTTCTCAGCATGAAACCTCCCTTAGTACTGACTAGATGAGGAAGTGTTGGACTTTGTACTCGTGTTTCTAAATGGTGTGCAGTGTGACCTGCTTGAATTCCCTGGCTAGCTTTAGTTGTTGGCAGAGACAGGATTCCTGGGGCTTGCTGCCCAGTCAGTCTAGCTAACCAGTGAACTCCCGATGCAGAGAGAGACCAGCTCAAAAATAACGTGGAGAGCAACTGGAGAAGACAGGACATTGTCCACCAGCCTCCTCGTGCGGCCACACATTTGTGTTTGTACACACATACACACATATACACATAGATAGACGGGGGGGGGGGATCGGCAATGCATAAGAGGATCCATGAACAAACGTCTTGGATCAATCAATCGGGGGACTTGACTGAGTCCAATGGAACGTGTGGAGGAGTAGCCAGGGCCAATGATTGAAATGACTCCTTGACTCGGAAAGGTGAATGCTGTGGTTCCGACCTTAATCTCTGAGACTGGGCTGTGGATAAGACAGCAGCTCACTGCCTGGGAAGTGAGCTTACGGGAATAGAGGTAGAAATAGAAGGAGATTCTCTAAACCTCTTGGGCCACGACACATAAAATGAGCAAAATAAGGATAAAGAACACCAAAATACCTCTGTGATATGTTGATATGGTATATTTGGGTGAGCACCCAGAGGCGGCATATCTGGGTCATATGCTAGACCTATCTGTAGTTTTCTGAGGAATCTCTACCTTGATTCCACAGTTTACATCTTAGCAGCAGCTATACAGGACCCCTGTCGTCCACATCCCCACTGGTGTCTGCTGTCTGTTTTTGTTTTCTTGATGACTGGTAGTTTGACTGGGGTGAGGTGGAATTCCAGTGTAGTTTTAACTGGTGTTTCTCTGACTGCTAAGAAACATTTTTCTTGTTTGTTGGTCACCAGTGCCTCATCTTCTGAAAAGTCTGCTCATCTCATTAGCTCGTTTTGATTGGGTTTAATTTCTTGCTATTTTATTTTTTGAGCTCTTTGTGTAGTCTAAGTATTAATCCCTTGTCTGATATATAGCTTGCAAAGATTTTCTCTCATTCTGTAGTCTTTTTTCACCCTTCATCATAGCCAAGGTGCACACTAATCTAGGTGTCCATTGATAGAGGAATGATTAAGAAAATGTGCGTCATGTACACAATGATGCTTTTTTTCAACTACTAAGAAGAATGAAGTTATGCTATTTGCAGGAAGATGGATGCAACTTGGAGATAATCATATTAAGCAAATTAAGTCAAGTCTCCGAAAGATAAATATTTCATGTTCTCTCTCATCTGTGGGTCCTAGATTTTGTATAGATACATAAACGTATGTATGTGAAGATTACATGAAAGTAGAAGCAGAACTGTCCAGGGGGTCAAGGAGACTAATGAGAGGAGGAGGGGAGAAAGAGGAGGACAACAGAGCACGGGTTTTGCTCAAGATAATTGTAAACATGCATGATCATGGCCTTATGTAACCCAGCATAGTCAAAGAAAAGGCCTAGCTGTACCCATTAAGTCTGTAACCTTCGCAGAGCACAGTGGCTAGGACAATTTGTTTTTTCTAGAACATGCTCTTCTCCATTTCCTTCAGAAACAGAACTTTGAGGGGCTGGAGAGATGACTCAGCAGTTAAAAGCAATTGCTCTTAACTGAGGACTGGGGGTGAGTCTCAGCACCTGTATCACACAGCTTACAACTTCCTATAACTCCAGTTCTAGTTTATCTGATGTCCTTTTCTGGCCTCTAAGGGTACCTGTGTGTCTGTGGTGCACACACAGACAAGTACACACAAGAACATCAATAAAAAATTAAAATTAAAAAGGGCAAAAAGAAACAGAACCTTGACTGTTAGCAGGGTCAAGCTTCACCTAGCATAAAGGTGCTGTTGTTTCAGATCTCCTTCATAGCTTTTGTACCCTACCCCGAGGCAAAGAGCAGGTGAGGCCTGAGGATTTCTTTCAGAATGTTTTAAAGATGTATAATCATACCTGTAATCCCAGGACTTAGAAGGCAGAAGCAGAAGGCTTGCCCATTAATTTGAGGCTAGCCTGGGCAACATAGTAAGACCCTATCTCAAAATGCTCCATGACCACCAACAAAGACATATAATCAAATGTAAAAGATTAAAGGAAGCCAGTTATATATAAAGTTATTAGATATTGAAACAAATTTGTGATACAGTAACATATGCATCTCTAGTGACAAATTTTTTAAAAAGATAAAACAACAACAAAATCCCAAACAAGCAAACAAACCCCACAGAAAACCCCAAGGTTTTGCCCATCCTCCATGTGATGAAGCTCTAAATTAA
Organism: Eospalax fontanierii; assembly: GCA_035773235.1. Lineage (NCBI taxonomy): Eukaryota > Metazoa > Chordata > Mammalia > Rodentia > Spalacidae > Eospalax > Eospalax fontanierii. The sequence continues at coordinate 6,971,760 of CM069538.1, forward strand.
AGAAAAAAAAAAAAAAAACAATTACAAGCCCAGCAAGGTAGTGCACACCTTTAATCCCAGCACTTGGGAGGCAGAGGCAGGCAGAACTCTGAGTTCAAGCCCAGCCTAGTCTACATATTGAGTTCCAGATCAGGGCTACACAGAGGGGGGTGGGGGGGGGAAAGGAGGGAAGAAAGAAAGGAAGAATTATAAGTGTGTGATGTTGGTTTTGCTCCCAGATCTATACACTCTAGTTCATATACTAGAGGAAGAAATATAAGCAGATCCAGGAGTAAAGACTTCAGCCCTGAGTTCATTTGCATTGTGGGCATTTACGTTCTTAACTGGTAACTGGTTTAAGCATTCTGCTCAGTTGTCTAAAAACCTATGTCATGGTTTCTCTAAAAATGGTTGCTTTTCCCACTAGAATACTTGAGTCCTGGTTGTATTCCCACGTGATACATAGCTTCTAGCACCAGTGTGGTTAGCCTGCCATGTTCACTTGGTGGCAGCACTCCAGCTGTTGGACAGCCATTGAGCGGAAGGGCAGCTCCTAGCCTCCACTTCTGCTCTCAACAGGGCTCTGGAAGTAGGACCCGATAAAGAATCAGCATGCTAACCTGTTCCACAGCTAGACAGGCGTTGCACACCTCTCCCTCCGGTGTAGCTTCAGATTCTGCCTCCCATTTACAGAGGGGCTCAGGGAAGCCTCACACATATCTAAGGAGAGATTGATGGCTATCAGGAGAGGGATGTGGGCCCCGAAAGGCTCCCCACATTCCAATAGATGGTCCTGCACTCATGTAGCATTAAATGAATGCATTGGGCATTAAATTAAAAAACAAAGAGGGGGGCTGAAGAGAGGATTCAGCAGTTAAGAGCATTGGTTGCCCTTTCAGAAGACCTAGGTTTGCTTCCCAGCACCCACATGGTGGCTAACAACCATCCACAACTTCAGTTCCAGGGGTTCTGATGCCCCCTTCTGGCCTCTGCTGTCATTGTTATGGCATGGTTGCACTTCACACACATGGGCAAAACACTCAAAACACATAATTGTTTTAATTAAAAAAAGCAGAGAGCACATGAGGCCGAGTGGGGATTGGAGGGGAGGGGATGGGAGTGGAGTGGGTTCAAATACATCATGTGCATATGTGAATATTAAATAAAATATTTAATTTTAAAAAAGAAAAAGAAAAGGTGGAGCATCAGGACTTTGCTGAGGCCTGTGAAGGAGAAGCTTCTCTCCTCTGGTCAAAAGAACAGAATGGAGTTCTCCCCATGGCCCTGGGTGGAGAAGACATCTTGATTTGCACTAAAGATTAGAACACTGTATAGAGTTGTCCCCTCCCTTCAGAGCTAATCCAACTGGGCTGCCAATCACCTGGCCAGGAGACCACCTGTGTACTTGAAAAGTGTGTTGATTAATGATTTCCTTTATTCTGTTACTATAAAACTTTCATGAAACTCTTACCACTTTGGAACATGTAATTTGGGGTAAGTAAATCTGAGCTCACAGGCCATGCTCACCCCTACTTGTCTCCAGAATAAGCGATCTCTTCCCCTCTGATGTGAGAGTTGTTTTTTTATGTCATTGTTCTGAACTATTCAAAATGCCATGCCATGAAAAACAAATGCAAAGAAGTATTGGAGAATGTGATACCGCAGGAGACCAGCGAGGCTAAGCCGAGCCGCTTTAAAAAAATTATGATGGTTAGTTTTGATAGTCAACTTGACGAACCTGGAATCTCCTTTGAGGGACTACTTTGCCTCTAGGCATGTCCTGGGAGGGATTGTGTTGAGATAGGTTGAGGTGAAGAGATCCACATTAAAAGATGGCAGCACCATTCCCCGGGCGGTGTAGAGAAGAGGAAGCTAGCAGAGATCACACATTCATGCACTCTGCTTCTTCATCATGGTTGTGATGGGACCAGCTGCTTCCCGCTCCTATGGCCTGGCTTCTCTGCTGAATGGACCTTATCCTTGAAATGGGGCCGGGACACACCCTCTCTCCCTTGAATTGCTTTTGTCGGGGTGTTTTTGCAACAAGAAAAGAAACTAAGTTGTAAAGTATGCTTTGAGGACTGGAGAGATGGCTCCGAGGTTAAGAGCAGTAGCTGTTCTTGCAGAAGACCTGGGTTTGAACCCCAGCACCCACATGGCAACTAACAACTATCTGTAATTCCAGTTCCAGGGGATCTGAAGTCCCCTTCTGTCCTCGGTAGACACTGCACGACATGGGTGCACTTACATACATGCAGGCATAGAACTCATACACATAAAATAAAAATAAATTAAAAAAACCTTTTTTTAAAAAAAAAGGACACTTTGGGACCCTTGAGAAACAGCACCACGAACAACCTACTAGACGTTTCTGAACCAGTGTGGCGGTGATGGTCTTCCTGGTGGCGAGGGAAGATTCGGGCACTCTTGTGAACGTTGAACCCTAATAGAGTGACGAGTGAACTCTCAGTGTCAGCTGTGGTGGTTGTGGGTGTGCATGTGGGCAGTAGTGTGGTCTGCACGTAAGAGGAAGCAAGTGGTTGGTAACAAAGACTCTTCCCTTGGCCAAACTCTAGTCAGGCTTTTTTAAACCCCTCAGCTTGACCCCTCTCTCTTGGCCTATTAAAAACTGTAGACTCTCAGCACAGATGATTTCACTCACCTTCCCACAATAAGAGGCTTGAACAATTACTAAGAAGGTTTCTAAAAGCTGAAGGCTTCATGCCCAGGATAACCCCAGGACCCATTAAATGCCTGTCTGAGACAACTCAGTGCTGCTTGCAGAAGTCACTAAGCCTTGTTCCAGCCTTAACCTTGAGCAAGGCAGGCAGATCCCAAGCTCCTTGGAGCAGTTATTTAGGAAGCTTATTGTTATAAGTCCTTTCTTTGTTCCCCAGAAATGGAAATCTGCCCAGAGCTGTTAAAGGGCTCTTTGAAACGTGGACATACAGGGAGACCACCTTCTTCGGGGCTTGAGAAGGCAGGAGCCTGACTTGCTTAAGCACCGGTTGGCAAATTCGTTTCAGTTGACCATCCTCCTGCCCTTTCCTGCTCTTTGCAACTTCCACCCCTCTGACTCTGCTCCACACTCACCTCTCTGGGTTTCCTCACTCTTCCTTCCTTCCTACATGAGCCGATGTGAAGTTCCATTCAAGATAATTACAAAGTGAAACTTTTTACTGCTGTTAATGTCTGGCTTTGTTCTTCAATATAAGCCTTACAAAAGATAAGACCTAAAGATCTGAATTCGGTTTCTGAAATGACTGATTTTAAAAGTTTTTCAAGGTACAGAGCAGAGGCTAATGAAAGTCATAAGCACAGAACTGCCCACTCTACAACATCACTGCCCTGTTCCTATGGAGTTGTCTTTCACTTTTTTTCATACAGGACATGGTTTAGTATAAAAGACTACAGCTAAAATTTAGACAATAGGTTCTACATAAATTAAGAGAATCTTGTATTCCAAAAAGGAAAAGCTGAAGATAGCTGATCACTAATGCTACTTTAAAATTAACAAAGGCAAAACGTATATGAAGCAGTCATACTGATTTAGTTGCAACAATGGTCTTTAATTTTCAGAAATAAACGTTTTATACTAGCCTTGCCTCTGACTACACTGTCATGAGTCTGTAACGCCCAGTTCCTGACTAAAATTTGAACCTTCAAGACACAGAAATCCATACATGAGTGTTGTATACTGATATCCTAAGCAGGCTGGACAGGCTGGACCTTTAACCTGAACACAGAGGCAGAGACAGAGGCAGGTGGATTTCTGAGTTCTAGTCCAGCCAGGGCTACATAGTGAAACCCTATCTCAAAAAACCAAACCAAAACAAAACAAAGCAAGAAAACCACCCCCTCCCCAGAAAAAGAAAAAATAAAACATAGGAGTTGAAAAGCTGGCTCAGCTCTTAAAAGAGCACTTGCTGCTCTTACAGATGACCAGGGTTTGGTTCCAAGCACTACGTGGTGGCTAACAACTGTCCACAACTTCAATTCCAGGGAATTCAATGCCCACTTCCGGCCTCTGTGGGCACTGCACATACATATGCACTTAAATTCATGTGGGCAAAACACTCATACACATAAAGTAAAAGTAATAAACTATTAAAAAATATATCCTAAGTGGTATAGAATTATATGAAAGATAAAACATTCTCTCACCTTCCCCCGGGTCAATCAAGAGGAGACACACAAAGTGTATGTGCTACGTTTTAGTCATGTCAAAACCAATACAAATTTGTGGGTTATCTGTATCTCTGCTCACTGATGAATATATGACATACGTTTTTTGGTATTTTTGAGACAGGGTCTCCCCGTAGCCCCAGCTGGCTTGGAACCTGCTATGCCTGCTTCTGGTGGAATGAAAGGTGTAGACCACCATGCCTGGCCTTTTCCTAAATTATCTTAAAATCTTATGTTGCTATCTCTAGGTAATGGGCTAAATTGTGCCTACTCATAAATTAATTTCTTCCACTTTTACTATGTGCTAAAGATATTTTAAATTTCCTTTCATTGAAACAGTGTACAAATAATCCACTGTAAAACCAAAGAACTCATTTGGCAACCCTTGAGAATTTTACCTACAGAATGATGTGTCTATGTTGCCACATTGCTTTGGCTTCAAGAATTGCTTTAAGGGGCTTAAACAGATGGCTTAGAGGTTAAGACTATGTATTACTCTTGCAGAGGACCCAAGTTCAGTTCTTAGCACCCACATCAGGTGACTCAAAACCTCTTGTAATTCCAACTTCAGGAGATACAATGTCTCTTTCTGGCATTTGTGTGCACCTTCACACAGGTGCACATCCTGCCCCCCCAAAGTACACATAATTAAAGATAAAAATAAATTGTTGAAAAAGAATTACTTTAGGAAAGGAATATGGTAGACTGATCTGTAAATAATCATCTTAGATTTTAAACCTATAAAAATCTGTCATATTGTTGGGACACACTGAGATAAGGCTAAAATTTTTCCCATGTTAATATATTGAGAACATAGAAACATAATTCTGCAATAAATCAATTTGTTTTCTTAAAGCAAACCAATAAACTCTGGTTCACTCACATAGTTATAAATGGAAAATTTCTATTTCAGGCTTCATTAAAATAATTAGATACAGGGATCTTGAGAGTTGGCTCAGCAGTTAAGAGCACTTGCTGCTCTTGCAGAGGATCTGAGTTTCCAGCACCCACACAGGGTAGTATACAACAGCCTGTAATTCCAGTTCCAGGGGATCTGATGTCCTCTTCTGATATCTGCAGGCACCTGCACTCATAAAGTACACATTCATACAGGCACACACACATGTATGAGTAATAATTAAAAAAATAGCTGGGCAGGTTTTTGATTAGTCCCCTTTCTGGTTTGTGTCTCTCCTCTCTGCTTCCTGTGCGTATTAGAAGATCTGAGCCCTTAGCTTTCTGCTCTGGGCACCTTGCTGACTTGCTTCCCTGTCAAGAGTCCACCCTTACCCATCTGGAACTGTAAGCCAAATAAACTCTTGCTTTTATAAGTGACTTGGTCATGGTGTTTTATCACAGCAACAGAAAAGCAACTATTACACTGGTCTATACATCAAATTCTAGGCCAGCCAGGACTACGTAGTGATACTGCCTCAAAATAAATAAATAAATAATAAAAAGATTAAATTTAAAAAATCTAAAAAAAAAAACTTCACAACTAACTAAAAAGCTTCTGTACAGCAAAGAGCACCATCATTTGTGTGAAGAGGCAACCTATGAAATGGGAGAATATCTTTATCAGCTAGACATCTGATAGAAGATTAGCATCTAAAATATACAAAGAACTCAAAAAAAAAAACCAACTCTCCAGGAGCTGGAGAGATGGCTCAGTGGTTAAGAGTACTGGAAGCTCTTTCAGAGGACCCAGGTTGGAATCCTAGCACCCCCATGGCAGCTAACAACCACCTATAATTCTAAATCCAGGAATCCAACATCCTCTTCTGTTGTCCTTGGGCACTGCATGGCACAGGTGCACTTACAGACATGCAGGCATAACACTCATATACATAAAATAAAAATTAATAGAACATCAAAAACTAAAACCCCAGTTAAAAATTCGGACAAGGAACTCAACCAGAGTTCTCAAAAGATGAAATGCAAATGGCTCAGAAACATTCTTTTAAAATATTCAGTATCTTTAGCCATCTGGGGAATGCAAATTAAAACTACTTTGCAATTTCTATTTTGTGTTTCACTGAAGTCAGAATAGCTAAGAGCCAAAAATAAATGATGACCGGCAAGGATGTGGGAAAGGGGAACACTGACTCACTGCCGGGAGGGGCACAGAGTGGCACAGCCACTATGGAAATCAGGGTGGAGGTTCCTCAGAAAGCCGGGGAGACCTACCACACGAGCAGCTGCGCATTCCCAAGGGACTCCGTATCCTCCTATGGAGACACCTGCTCATCCCTGTTCATTGCTGCTCTAGTCACAGAAGCCATGAGATGGAAACAACCTAGATGTCCATCTGCTGATGAACGGACAGTGGAAATGTGGTACAATTACACAATGGAGCATCATCCAGCTCTAAGACAAACAAAATTATGAAATTCACAGGAAGATGCCTCTAACTAGAAACAACCATCTTGAATGAGATAACACAGACCTAGAAAGACAAAGGTCACATGTTCTCTCTCATAGCTTTGAATCTTTAGATATTTTTGTTTCAATTGGAAAATCCATAGAGGCATTTCATGATATGGGTGTACTTACAGGCATGCATACCATGTACACATACACGTAAAATAAAAATTAAAAAATATATACAGATGCAATCTAAAAAGAGGGGCTGCTCTTGCAGAGGGCTAGGTTGTTTCTGGAATCTACATGGTGACTAACAACTGTCTGAAACTCCAGCTTCAGGGGATCCAACACCCTCTTCCCGCCTTTCTGGGCATTATACATGTGTGTGCACTTACATACACATACAGACAAAGCACTTATACACATAAAATAAATAAAAACAAAGAGTTTAAATGGAGTTACCTTATAATGAGGAGGCAATGTTCCTACTAGATACCACACACTAGCAAATAAAAAGCCTAATGCCAAAATTAAAAATCCAGTGTCAAAAACCCACTTCTTTTAGAGTTGTTGACCAGGGAGGGATGCATAGACCCTCAAACAATACTGGCAATTGCCATTGCTCTTGGTTACCTGTCAGAACTTGATGGTAAGACTCCATTGCTGAAGATACTACATATATGAGTCGTAGAACAAACAAGGAGAAATGAAGCTGGTACTGGCCTTGAAGCTTCATCTCTACTAACTAGCTTTAGTAATGTTGGAAGATGCTATGCATGCTACCGGAAGAGAACAGTAATCACCATCCTTATCCAGTTCTGAACCCTGTGAGCTACAATAATGACTGGCCTGGCCAGACATGCCCACTGGTACAATAGTGGCACAAATGTTATGGGACTAACAAACCACTTTATGGTTGAATTTAAGACTTGTTTCTCAAGAAAGAGTCCATACCTGGCATTGTTATCAGAACCAAGAATCTGTGCTAGACAGATCAAAGGCATTGGGGAGAACCTACTACTAACATTCTGATAAATGGATGTAGTATTAAATTGACTTCTAATGACTTATTCTTATGTCCATAGATTAGCATATTTCTTGTTTCTTACTAGAGAAGGTTCTTCTTACATCAGGTGGTGATTAACACAACCTGCACAACTGGTCAATGTGCAGAGAATAAGAGACTGCAGTGGTCAGCTCTACATGGGATATCTATGCCACACCCTCTGATCCCAAGGCTTAGGGATCATTTTGGAAGAGGTGGAAGATTGTAAGGGGAAGAATTAGAAGTGGTGGATGACCACAAGGAAGTGGTGTTTTATGGACACAATGGAGCAATTGCACATAGTGCTTGTGACAGCACGCACAGAACCTGCACAGGCCCAAACCAGGCAAAAACCAAGCATGGAGATGTGGGCAAGAAATCCAAACCTTAGCTGAGGAACTATAGGCAACTGATAGCCCTGGAAGACAGAGACTCATTATTCTTTAAGGGTGAGATGCTGGGCAGGCTGATCAGGCTCTAGGTGATGGACCCACACCCAAGACTATTTGAGGACACAAATTAGACTCGATAGGCTTTACAAAAACAGTAGAGGACTTGAAGTGGAGGGTGGATGGGGTGGGGTGGATCTGAGACAGGATGGGAAGGGGATCTGAATATGATCAAATGTATGAAATTATCAAAGAAACAATAACCATATTTTAAAGCAAAAAATAAAGACTAAATAAAAAATAATAGATCTTAAAAAATCCTTAGATACAATTTACAATATTATACATAAGCTTTTGTTATATTTTACATGAAGACTAATGATGCAAGCAAATATGAATACTCTAGGTAAACGCGTTTGGGAATCTCAACACAGTTATCTCTATGCATTCTTTAAATAAAAAAAAAAAACAGTCCTTTAAAAAAATGACCGTGCTGAGGGACTAGAGAGAATGCTCAGTGGTTAAGAGCACTGGCTACTCTTGCAGGGGACCCGAGTTTGATTCCCAGCACTCACATGGTGACAACAACCTTCCTAACTCCAGTTCCAGGGAATCTGATGTCCAGGCTGGCTTCAATCAGTAGTTAACTTGGATGGACTCAGGGCGACCAATGAACTTGGGCTGGGCCCGAAGTTACTCATTGTGCAAGTCATCATTTTTAGACTGTGACTTGGCCTCAGATTCTATTTCACAAGCAGCTCTTGACCTCATGTTGGGGATGAGGATGACTGTGCCCCCGGGGTGAACGTGTGACCAGCACCAACCATACAACACAGACTGATAAATGACTCATTCCTGGAACTAGACAGGGTGCCACCCTGTACATTTACCACTGAATGAATGCTCTAAGGGCACATGGCTTATTAAAATCATATCAGGAAAATCATACTCAAGACATAAAACAGTGAGGAAAAGTGGAACCTTTCACTTGGACCTCATAAAGACGTGGGTGCCTAGCACTGTAAACAGCGATGATGCGCATCAACCTGGCGCCTGCCCATCCGGAGTGTGTGGGGGGCAGAGAATCTCCTGATTGTACCTGAAGCTTTGGCTCAGCAGGTCTCCACTGCTGACCCGCACGCTCCACTGCTGTCTGCTGTTTGTTTATCTGGTTCTGCCTCTGCTTCTCTAGCCGGACCTGCCTCTGCAGCTTCGCCTTCAAACCTGTGCCAGCAGCTCCTGCGGCCCCCTCAACATCCTCATTGTGCGAATGGGTTCTCTACCAAGAGAGGGCTTGGTCATAAAAGTGGAGCTTTCTCTCCCTCCTGATGTGGGATGGTGTAAGAAGGCCTTGCCAGATGTTGGCATCTCGACAATGGACGTCTCAGCCTTCAGGACTGTGGGAAATCTGTTTCTTTCTTTTTAATGTTACTGGGCTGTTATTGGCTATAGCAGCAGACCATGGGTTTCCAGCTTCAGTTTGCATTGTTGTTAATTCTCTTTGTTTGGAAGCGGAGAATTCATAGGTAGGCATCTTTTCTCACTGAAGAAACCAATCTTTTTTTTTTTTTTTTTTCATTTATAGTTCTACTTTCTTGTCTTAGATTTTTAAAATTCAACTCATCCTTGTTTGGCTTCTACTCCTACCTCCCTTGATATTACTCAAGCCAAAGCCATCAGTGGTTTCTATGTCCTTAAATCTGGCTTTCATCAGGCAGGGATGCTTCTCTTTAAAATACGTTTTCCCCTGTTTTGGAGACACCACATTTTACTAGTTTCCTCCTGACACAGGCCGCTCTCTCCCTTTTCTGGTGGAGTGCCAACCCTTTCTACTCAACCTTGGAGGTTATAAACAGTGCTTCAGGGCTCCGTCCCAGACATTCTCATTCATTCCTCCAAAATTAATTCCCGTGTGCCTACTCAGGCAGGCTGTAAAGGGATGGTTCCTGCTCTCAGAGGGTTTAGAAGAAAATCTATCAATATAAATTATATGGCTGATCAATTATAGTTGTGATGAGAACTATTAAGAAGTTGAAGATATTACTTTTTTCTCCTTCTCCTCTTCCTTCTCCTCCTCTTCCTTCTCCTCTCCCCCTCCTGCTCCTCCCCTCCTCCTCCTCCTCTTCCCCTCCTCCTCCTCCTCCCCCTCTTCTTCCTCCTCCTCCTCTTCCTCTCCCCCTCCTCCTCCCCGTCCTCCTCCTCTTCTCCTTTTGTGGTGCTGGGGAATCAAATCTAGGACCTGGGACATTCTAAGCAGGTACTCTACCCTTGAGCTGCATTCCTTACTCCTCAAGATACTCCTGTAGGCTAATTGGAATGAACCTGGCTAGATCCGAAATTCCAAAACATAACCTGTTTATATATGAAACAGGAAATATTCTCACCCGCTGGTTCTTACAGGTGAGAAAGAAAACAAACATGGATATAAAGCTCAGACTGCAAAGTGATTGCTAATGGTTCTCTCTCTCTCTCTCTCTCTCTCTCCACCCACTATGTACCCACTCTTATAACTGTCCTGGTGGGAGAAGATATTTTAAAGACAGACACTTGTGGGGTCAGACCATTGAACTAATGGACCCAAAGAGTCACACTTTCCCTAGGAGTCTCATGTTGTGGTCAGGGAAGGGCTGAAGCCTGAGGCAGGCCAGGGAAGAAGAGGTTTCACATAGTTCTGACAATTTATCAGATTAACTTGCTTGGCTGACCAGAGCAGAGACAAGGACAGATCAAGGGTCAGTGATGGGTAGGACTCCTGTTGGACCAGGGCTGTTTAATTATGTAAAGCTCTTGCCCTTTATTTAAGCCTAAACTTCATGTCAGTACCCAGAAGACGGACATGGGAGTTAACCGATATTTGCTCCCAATGTGGGCACATTGAATAATATCCCCTTTCTGCTTTTTACCATTTACTTCTTTAGTTGGCATACTAGCAACAGGTGGCTGAGCCTAGCTTGTTGACACTGCCACAGTCCAGGCTGAACCCTAAAGGTTCTTGTAGCTAGGCCTGGTAGCACACACCTTTAATCCCAGCACTCTGGAGTCAGACAAAGGCAGGTAGATCTCTGTGAGATGGAGGCCAGCATGGTCTACAATTCCAGGTCAGGTGGGACTACAAGAAGACCTTGTCTCAAAAAACAGAAACCAAACAAAAAACAAAAAGAAAAAAGAAATGTATTTGCCTAAGTAGGCAGTAAGTTGAAATGACCCCAAATCTCTGAAAAATAACTTCATAAATTTTCCTGAGACACAGGTGAGAGCCAAGCTTGCCCAGTCTGTGAGGGACCTAAAGACTGGAAGTCTTCACTTTATACTGACAGATTAATCAAAGCTGTGTATGCATGGAATGTGATGGCACAGGCCTATAATCCCAGCTATTTGGCGGCTGAGGTTGGAAGATAGCAAATTCAAGACTTGCCTGGGCTATGGAGTGAATTCAAGGCCACCTTGGCAATGTAGCAAGATCCTGTCTCAAATAAAAAGAGAAAAAAGGGCCAGGGATGCAGTTCAGTGATAATGCTGTGTGAAGCCCTAGATTCAACCCTCTGCATTGTAGGGAGGGGTGTGGGTGAGGGAAACCACATGTGGCTTCTTCCACAGGCCTGTCAGTAGACCCCAGTGTTCACTACAAGACAGGCTTCATACTTGGGCTCCTAACTTGGTTTGGTCTGGATCAGAACAGCACATCCATGGCATGGTGTGCCTAACGGTTGCTGATGCTCCAGCATTTTCTGGGTGTGTTGGTGGTTTGTGTCCATTTCCCAACAGCACCCTGACGAGGGAGGGATGTTCATTTCTCCAGGGTGTTGTGGCATGGAGCTTTCATTTCCCCATAGCATTATGATGTGGGCATTAATTTATCTATTTTTTGATAAGAAATAGAGAGAAGTTGGGAAACCTGCCTGAGTGTGGGGGGTGAGGGCGGATCCAGCTGATCTGGCTCTGGAGACTCAGCTCTGCCTGAGCAGTTCTGTTCTGCCTGCCTCACACACAGTGTATGGCTTTTAGTTTCCCTACTATGGGACCTCCTTCTTCAGAAGTTTATCACTGTCTTCCTGTTGGCAAGAGGCCACTTGTCATATTCAGCCAAGGTCCAGGCCACATTTGGAACAGTCAGTACCTGGAGGACTGCGGCCAGCCTTTCCTGCCCGACTTGGGCTGTCTTGGCTCTCCTCTCCCCATCTTTCTTCCTCCTGACATGAAGGCCTGCCTTTTGCTGGGGAATGAGGAAGTGGAGATGGGGGCTAAGAAGAAGTGGAGCATTTGGCAGCTTCTGGGATGCCATTGTTGACACCTGGGTCTCTCGCCCTTCTGTGCTGGGTCTATTACAGTGCCCCATGCGGCTCAGTTCTCAGCTCCTTTATCTGTACAGGCCCCTGGGACCTCAGCTAAACACTTTTTTCTTTTCAAAGCTTCTTAACCTTACAAACTAGGCCAAGGTTCTTTAATTAACTTCCTCCTTGCAAATGTTCCTGAAAATAATAGACTCCTGTGGAGGAGAAACCCAGGACTCAGTGATTTTCATTCGAAGTGTTTGAAAATTTACAAAACTGTAAAATGATAAAGGTGAAAGCGGGGGACTCTGATTGAGAGGCAGAGACTAGGGGTAGAGGTCCAGACTTTGACCTTGGTAAACGGTCTTCAGTCCTTTGACTCTCGGAACGTGGGTGTCTTTACCAGTGTGGTGTGTTTCTTAGCAGCCACAGATGGTTAGATGTAGCTTTTCATTCCTGTCAGCAAGTCTCTGTGTCCCTGAGTTGCGGCTGTCCCTGGGAGCTGTTACAGGTCCCTGTCACTCCTTTCTCTGCACTCTGCATTACTGTTTGCTGTCTTCCTCCTCAGCACAGAGGGGTGCTGCTCTACTGTAGCACGGTGATTCCTTCCCAGTACTTCTTTGTTCATCTCGCCCTTGTTACTAGTTCACAAAACCACACACGCAGATAAAGCACTTTGGTCATACTCCCCCCTCATCCTCTGTTGTCCCCTCCTCTGCTTCTGAACCCTTCCTCCGCCCAGCAAGCCCTCCTCCTTTTGTGTGCGACTCACTAAGTTTGATTGGGATTGCTGGCATAAGTGAGCATGAGTGGGGAATTACTGCTTGTGCGAGGACCACTGCACCACAGAGAAGCACGATGCCCCTTCCCTCAGCAACCGCTGACTGCCTCCAGCTCCTTAGCGAGGAGTGGGGCCGCATGAGCCCCATCCATAAAGTGAGCTTACGCTTGTGAGCTTGGGAACAGCCAAAGCTTACAAACATAAGCTAACACTTACCGATAACCCTCTGCGCATGTACCATGAGACTTCAGGACAATATTTTGACAATAATCTGCTCATGCTATTTTCCTAGATACACTCTTAAATCGACCCATAAGAAGGTTGCATTTTGGATGCTACTATAGACTTTGGTCTTATTCCATTTCTAATTATTCATTACTAGTAAGAAAAAGAAACTGACACTGGATGTCTTCCTCTAGTGATCTCCATCTTGGTTTTTGAGACAGGGATTTTTGCTGAATTGAAACTCAACGTTTTGACTGCAGTGACTGGTCAGCAAGCCCTCGGGATCTGCCGGTCTTGCCAGCTCCAGTGCCGGGATTGAGATGCAAGCCACCATGCCCAGCTTTCGAATGGTTCTTGGGGATCCAAACTCAGGTAGTCATGTCTGCCCAGCAAGCACTTTACCTCCAGAGCCGTCGCCCGTCGCCCGAGCTCCCGTGTGCGCCTTCATTTATTTTCCTCGACTCTGCACTGACTAGGGCCGGGCACCTTGTCAAACAGAAATGGTGATTGCCAACACCCTCACTCCAGTCCTGTTCTTTGGCGGAAGCATTTGATTTTTTGCTATCAATATGATGCAGCTGTGCACTTTTTGTATATGTTGCTATCAGGAAAAGGAAGTTCTTTTGTATTCTTAATAGGTGCTAAATTTTACCAAATACTTTTCTTGAATCAATTGTAACACACAGTTTTTATTGCTTAGTCTATTAATGTGACCAGTTACATTGTATGTTTATCCAGAGAAAACAACCTTGTACTCTGAAAATAACGCTACACCCTCACAAGACATTATCTTTTCCATACATTACTGGATTCATCTTCCCGATGTTTTAAGAGTGTTTTACATCCATGCAAGGAAAATGTATGTTTATTTTTCAGTGTTTAGCAGCATTTCCCTAGCCCTAAGGGACCACGGAACAGAGAACAAATTGCCCGAGATGCAAATTGCCTGTTCTAGCAAGACAAGGCCTGTCAATATTGTCATTTCTTGACGGTTAGCAAGGAACAGAACTTAGCTCACACTTGTTTTCTTTAATACAATAGTAAAGTAAATAGACGTCTATTCAGTGACTTTGCCAATAGCTATGCCTCGAGATGGCAAGCTCCTTGATGAAAATGATGCGATCAGTGTCCTTCCATTCTCAGTAGCAAGGACCACAGTGTGGGTTATAAGCTGCCTTCAGAGCTACCAGTTCAGAGTTTCAAGCCCAAAGCCAGAGGATTCTGGACACGCACTCTCTGTTTTCTCTGCTTCCCTCTCAAAGACTAAGTGCTAGCTTATGTTGTGTTTTATGTTTTGACCAAGAGTTTTGAATTTCAAAATATACACGTCCACAGCAAGCAGCAAGCAGATGAAGACAAACATGGTAAGGAATGCAAATAGCATTCGTGTTTCTTTTCTTTCTTTCTTTTTATTTTTGGTGTTTTTGAGACAGGGTCTCCCTGTAACCCCAGCTGGCCTGGAACTCGCTAGATAGACCAAACTGGCCTTGAACTCACAGAGAGTCACCTGCTTTTGCCTCTCAAGTGCTGGAATTCAGGGTGTACACCACCACGTCCACTTGTGTTTTAAATTTTTCTAATAGCCATGGAAGGCAAGCTTGATGATGTAAGCCTGAAATCTCAGCACCTGGGAGGCAGAGGCAGGAAGGTCATAAAGAAAAGTAGTGAACATCCCCTGCCCAAAAAGAGATGTAATCGTGGTCACATTATCCCTGTGAATTTAGAAAGCAGTTTGGCATGTATTGTTTTATTTGGCTCTAATTTAACCTGTTTCATTATTAATATTCCATTTTCAGGTAAAAACCTAAGACTCAGAGAATTTTCATTTCTTTGTTATGGTAATTTGTCTATACATTTGGCTATAGGGTTTGGAAAGAAAAAAATTATTGCACAGAAATAATTAAGAAACAAAATTGATAAATTTCTTCCAAAAATTCAAAAATTTTAATTCCAACCTTTATTATTAGCTTATGTGCATTGCTCTATGATGATATACACAAATCCACTCCAGGAAAACCAGTACAGCTGTCTGTCAGGACCTCGCAGACTGGGGTGGAGCAGTCCAGCCTTCCTGAACACAGAGGGGTGTTCGAGCTTGCACATTGCTTCATGGAGGAATTTGTATAGTACTTTAGTCCTAACCTCTTATCATTTGACTGGCTAGTTTATTCTAGAATGTTCTTGAGCCCACAGAATATGGGAATTCAGTTTTAAACCTGTTACTGAGTTTGAATTCTTGGGACCAGGATTTTATAGTTAGCAAGTTGCAAGTTTCCTAGAGTTAGATTGGGCGAACTGGGCTATATTCCTGACTGACTCCTCTGTTTCTCTGTCTCTCTCTCTGTCTCTCTCTCTCTGACAGAGTCCCCCTAGTCGTAGCCTACCTGGAACTCATTATGTAGACCAGGCTGACCTTGATCTCACAGGGATCTGCCTGCCTCTGCCTCCTGAGGGCTGATCTGTTTGCCTCTCTTCTCCACCCTGTCCCCTGACGCATCCTCTACTACTCTCCCATTCTGGAGCTAATTCTTCCAGATAAACTGTGATCTAGAAAACAACTCAGTAATATCCTGTGTGTACTAACCTCACAAACTTCATCCTTACAAATATCTAGCACCAAATAGCCCAGCGTAATTTGTTGACTGAAGGAAAGAATGAAAACATATATAAAATGCTCATCTGGCACAAATGGAAATTGATTCCCAGACATGGTAAAGTCACCTTCTGTGCCAGGAATAGTAGTTTGCATCACTGACTGGCACTAGTTTGCCATTGTTTGATTTTAATCAAACAGTAGCTTTCTGTTTGTAGCTCCTAGCACAGTGTCAGGCTCAATAAACTGTTGAATCAGTAGACCACACTTAATGTCAAACCCTTGGGCTTTGGAAGCAAAACAAAGTAAAAACAAAAGTTTGAATTTATAGAAGCATGAGACTGGAGAAAAGATTGGGAAGTCTTCAGATACATTTTCCTGCTTCCTGACTCCAACGGTTCCTGGTAGTCATCTACTGTGTTCTGGAACACAGAGGCACACAGACTTCCCTAACAAGCTGTTTTATTTACTTCCACAGGGCATGCATGTGATCCTCTTTATTTTCTTCCTTCCTCTTTCTTTCCCTCCATTCCTTCCAGTCCTTTCCCAAGAAAAGAGGAGCAAGAGTCAGGCTGAAGCTGTAAGTAACTTTTGGGTTCATCTCACTCATTTACAGAGTGGATTAGATGTTACCAAAGACCCAGAATCTTGGCTTTGGGTAAAACCTGCTGCAATGTCTGTCTATGTCTGTGATTCCAAACTTCTGTGGATGTTGCAGACTTGGGGTTTGTACTCATAAGAATCCTTTCTGTATAAAATTCTAGATACTTTTGCCTTTGATTTCTCTTCCAGTTTGACAAGCATCAAATGGTTTGGCTAACACTCAGATCCCAATCAACATCAGCAGTGTCTAAATGAGACAATTTGGCAGGGACTATTTCCTCATCTTAAATTAAGAGAGTGTAGAGAGGTTATATCATCTATAAGTGAAAAATAAAATGAGAGTTGGGGGCCTAGTCTTGGTTCTGTGCTGACCAGACAAGAACATTCTTCCTCTGCAGCCTACCCTCTGATATCTGGGGACCAGCTTGCAGGAGTCAGTCACAGTTGCTGGCCCTGAGACTGACTGAAAAAAGGGATTGTCATGATAGCCGTATGTCAATCCAGCTGGATGCAGGGCCGGTAGCAAACTGGATCCTGTCCTGTGCAGTCCCAATGTGGACCCCTCCACCCAAAGAAGCCTCTTCAGGAGCGCATCTCTCTCTCTAGCTCTCCTTCCCTTTTCCTGTGACCATTTAGATGGCTGAACTCCTTCCCTTTTGGTAAAAAAGCAGCAGTGATGGCTGCTCAGCCCCACTCTACTGTTCAGTGTGTTCTAGCCTACAGATGTGCCCACTGGAAAAACTGCCAAAGTTGCTTTTTTAGAACTCTAGAAAAAGAAAAAAAAGGTGTATAGCAACCCAAAGAACATTTATCTAGCTAGCTTGCTCTGTGGCATATTATGTCATCCCAGTCCTACTTCTCCTCAGACACAGGCTGGTCTGTAACAACACTTCTGCTACCAAAAGAAAGCTGGAGGCCTGGCAGCCATGGAGCTTAAAACGCTCTGGATCTCTCTCAAAGTCTAGCTCCCCAATAACCACTAGCCTTTAATCTGTCTAGAAGTTTCCTAGAAGCTTTGTGAAGCTTGTCTTTTCTCAAACTGGCTCAGGTTCATCAAGCCCTATTCTGCAAGAGTGATGGTTTAACATGGCTGGCTTGCAGAAGTACTGAACACGAAGACCAGTGAGAGAAGCAAGGACACAATGGGGAATGAATTGTTCAGAAAGAGCTTTGAAACTGTTGTGTGCGTATATGTGTGCATGTGTTAGTATGGACAGACCCCTACCCCCTCTGCTGTGAATTGAAACTAGAGCGTCATAAAGCTAGGCAAATGCTCCAACTCAAGGGATTTGAAAAGCTCCAGGAACTTCTGGAATATCGCATATAACACATGACAAAGAATACTGATTATAAAGAATTAATTTAGTCAAGTCACCAAACAACGACGACAACCAAAAAAGCAAGAACCCAGGTAGAAGTACGAATAAGGATCAATGCAAATTCAAGGCCAGCCTGATCTTCATAATGTGTTCAGCTCAGGCAGGCTTGGCTGCATAGTAAAGGAGTAAAGAGAGGTAATCTGCTTTCCAAAGCCGCCACATTATACTTTTAAAAATTCAGTTTTCACTACAAAATTAGGAGACATACAAGTAGATATAGTGGACCACACAAAGGAAAAAAGTAGAGGTAGAAATTGCCATTCAGTGGCCCAGATGCTGGACTTAACTGACGAACCCATTACATTATCTGTTTTAAATGTGTTCAGAAAGCCAAAGGAAATAATGTTAAACAAAACAAAACAAAAACAAAGAAACAAAAAACTAGAGGATAGTATGAGACAGATATCCCAAGTACAGAGTATCAGTAAAGAGATTTAGGGGCTGGGAATGTAGTTCAGTTGGTAGAGTGTGCTTGCCTAGCAGGCAAGAAGCTTTCCAGCACCTCATAAACTGGGGTGTGGCAGTGTACACCTGTGATCCCAGCTCATCCCATGACAGGGAGGAGTGGTGGGATTGGGGGTTGGAGCCAGGAAGCTCAAGGTCTTACTTATCTGCACAGCAAGTGCAAGGTCTGCCTGGGATATAGATCAAATCTTGCCTAAAAAAATAAAAATAAAAAAAGGAAAAAGAACTATACAAAAACTTATGAGATATAGCTAAAGGAGTGGTCAGAGAGAAATTCAGAGTATGTAACTGCTTGTATAAACAAAGAAAAAGATCCTAGATCAATAACGTAAGCTTTTACTGCCCAGGATGTGCAAAGTCTTGGATTCAACTTGCTGCACTCACAAAGAGCAAACCCAAATGAAATGAGATTAAAGGTAAATGAAACAGAAACTAGAAAAATACAGCAAATCGATAAAACCAAAAATTAGTGTTTTGAAGAGAACAAAATTGAAAAATCTTTAATAGACTGACAAAGAAAAAAAGAGAAAAAATAGAAATAACTAAAATGAGAAATGTAACTGGGGCACTGTTAGGAAACTTAGAGAAATAAAAAGACTGCTAAGGAGTGCCATGGATGGTGGTACGTGCCTTTAACCTCAGCACTGAAGAAACAGACAGGCGGATTTCTGTGAGATCGAGGTTGAGTCCAACCTGGTCCACACAGGGAGTTATCCAGGCCAGCTGGGTCGACAGGGAGACCCTGTTTCAGTGCAGCCACAAACTGAACAACCTGTCCACGTGCTTTCTTCCCAAGGCCTTAACCACAGACTAAATGAATCAATCCTCTTTCAAAAGCAACCACTTCAGTAGTGTTTGAACAGAGAACGGGACTAACCCCTAAATGCTTTTCCTGTGGGGTGCCTTGCAAATGACTTTGGTGTTAGTCATTGCTCAGCTCTCTCCCCTGGGAGCGAGTAGGCACAGGCACAGTGCCCGTTTCAGCAAAGAGTAGAGTGTACATTTTAAAGCACTTCATGAAGAAATGAGGGCATGAAGATGATGAAGATGGGATGGAGAGGAGGAGGAGCTGGAAAGCGGATGTGATCAACATACATTGCGAATATGTGTGAAACCGCTGAGGAATAAATAAAAGTATTATTCAAAACTCTTCCTTTACAAAAACAAGCTATTGTCACGTGTTTTCTGTCTTTTAAACCACTGTGGAGAGACTTCCAGGCAGCTCCGGTCAAGCCTGTCCTGAGTTCCAGGAGAACTATTGAGTAATCTGCCTGTGGCTGTGAGGCCCCAGATAGCACATTAGGAGCCAGAGCCCCTCCTCCCCACAGCTCCTTCGGACCACAGAACCCCTCTGCCTTTGGGAGTCTACACCTGCTTTCTACAGTTTTCATCCCTGATGGGGTTTACACTTATATAACCTCCTCAGCTTGATCTCCACCAAGCAGGCTTTCTGAACCTGCCTGACTTGCTTGCCAGCCCATTCTTTGAGTCATTTGGCCTGTCTTCTGTGTTTGTGCAGAGTAGAGGCTCATTTCCCGACTCTAGTCCTGCCCCCAAACTTGCCTAAGTAGGTTCCACCCAACTGACTATGTGCATCTGTTCTGTTGTTTGTGGTGCTGGGTATGGAACTCAGGGAATGTTAGGTGAGGATTCTACCCTTGAAGTATACACCAGTCCATGTAGTTCAGGCTAGCCTCAAGCTCAATGATTCTTCTGCCCCAGCCTCCTAAGTTCGGGAAATATAAACAAGCATTACAGACAAGTGTCATCTTTCCTGGCCCAACTGACTTCAGAGCAAGCTGAGGGTCACCTGTGGCAAAGCTGATGATGCTCTATGCACCAGGAGGAGGAAAGTTGAGAGAGAGAAAAAAGGGAAGGAAGGAAGGGAGGGAGGGAGGCTGACTTTCATATTTGGGAGGCTTTTTGGAATAAGGAAACCAGTTTTCCAAATTTAAAGGAGATGTGTAAGAATTCAGAGATGACGGAGAGATGAAATTGACTTCGGGAAGTTCACACAAAGCTCCTATTTCTAAAGGTGAGAGCTCAGGCAAAATTGTTGTTTTTTGCTTTGTTTGATTTGGTTTGGTTTTAGATATTGTGAGAAAGGATCTCTCTGTGGCCCCAGCTGGCCTGAAACTCACTTGGTGAATCAGGCTGGCCTTGATCTCATGAAGATCCACCTGCCTCTGCCTTCCAGGTGCTGGAATTGAAGGCGTGCACCACTATACCTAGCCTTACGCTTCTTTCTTCCTTCCTTTTTAAAATTACACTTATTTATTTAGAGTGTGTGTACACACGTGCATGTGCCACAGTTTATGTGTCGAGGTCAGAGGACAACTTGTGGGAGTCTGTCTCTCTTTCTACCATATGGATCCTAGGGATCGAACTCAGGTCATCGGGTTTGGCAGGAGGCTCCTTCACCCACTGAGCTTCTTCACCAGCCCCTAGAGTACACTCTTGTTGTTATCTTAAGAGTGTGTTCTTTCTACTTATAGAGAAAGGCTTACTGTGCCACGGATGCCGTTCTGCACTGGCAGCAGTTTTCTCCCTTTCTGCTCATCTCACCTCTTGGATGAACCCAGGGCCACGGCCAGTGGCTGGCCTGTACCATCTTTTTTTTTGTGAAAGATGATATCTTTACATTAACAAAGTCATCTGATGATGCATTTCTCTTAATGTAACAATTGTGTTAATTGATAATTGCATAGTTGTATAATTATATTGCTACACACTCACCAGAATGGCTAAACTTACAAAGCCAACTGAAAATCCGTGAATATGTGGAGGAGAAGCAAGCACTTACACCCTGCTGATGGATGTGTAAGTTGGCACAATTATGTAGGAAACCTGTTTGGCATTTCTGGTAAAAGCTGAAAGTATCTGGGCTGGGATGAGGCTCAACTGGTAGAGTGCTTGCTTAGCACGCAGAAAGCCCTCAGTTTGGTCCCAGGCACCACTGCACACAGCTGTCATCTCACCACTTAGGAAGTAGAGGCACAAGGATTACAACGTCTAGGTCATTCTCAGCTACACAGAGAGTTGAAAGCTAGTCTGGGCTAGGGAGAGCCCCCCGCCCCCATAAGTATGTACATATTTTAATGACCCAGCAATTTCACCATAAGCACAACCCAGACTAAATTGTTCCAGATACTCTGGGAGCATATGAAAATGTGCTTTTTTAGAAGCTTAAAAAAAAATCCCTAAGGTGATAACTCACGTGTCTATTAACAGGAAATGAGTTAACTGTGGAATATTTATGGGGCGGAGAACTCCTGTCAGTGCAATCGGATGGTGTAGCTGTTTGCAACACCATGGCTAGACCTTCGATAATTCAGCAAAAGAAGCCAGTAACAAATGCACCCATCCTGCTTGAGTCTTTTTTCCTCCCTTTCTGCAGGAGACGGAATCTCACTGTGCAGCCCTGGCTGGCCTAGAACTCACAGAGAGTCAGTCACCTGCCTCTGCCCTCCCAAGTGCTGAGATTAAAGGTTTGTGCCGCCAGGCCTGGCCGTGTAGATTTTAAGATAGACAAAGAATGCATTCTGTGCTTGTGGTTATAAAGTTCCACAGCAGCAGAGGTGGCTGCGGAGCTGGCTCAGTGGTTAAGAGCACATACCGCACTTGCAGAGGACCTGAGGACTTGATTTCAATTCCCAGCACCCATGCTGGAGGGCTCACAGTTTTCTGTAAGTCCAGCTCCAGGGGAATTCAATGTCTTTGGCCTCCATGGGCACCTGCACTCACATGTACATACTCCCGTTCAGATATACACAAATACACATGATTAGAAAAACAAACAAACAAAAAACAGTGCAAAGACTATTTGGATTCATGGATAGAAGTTAAGGAATATAAGCAGGCTGGGGAAGGGCTAACCCTGGGTCAGCTCTGTGTGGGGCCAGCTATGAGGCTGGCAGCCTCTGCTTTTTCATCTGGGTAGCTGTCCTCTTGTAGAGAATCGTATATTTGCTTGTGCGTGTTTTCCTATGTATCTCACAGTAAAAGTCTGCATTTGCTTCCCAGAGCCTGTCTCCTTCACTCCCCCCTCCCAGTGTCAGAACATCTATTGTCTTCATGCTTCCATTCTGACTCCCCTGGTGACGCACGTGCCCACGTGCCTCTCCCCATGCCCCAGCACCACGTCCGCAGTGACTCCTAGCTGGCGAACTGAACCTGCTAGTTCTGCCAGCCGCTCTGCCCCTCTGCCCTCAGTCTTTTCTTTTGAAACCTGAAAAATTATTTTATTTGTATCTTATGTGTACGAGTATTATACCTGCATGCATGTGAGAGCTCCTGTGGCATGCAGTGCCCATGGAGGACAGAGGACTGTGAGCCCCCAGCATGGGTGCTGAGAATTGAAATCAAGTCCTCAGGTCCTCTGCAAGTGCTTAACCACTGTGCTCTTAACCATTGAGCCCCTTGTACTGCTGTGGAACTTTATAACCAGAAGCACAGAATGCATCTTTTGCCTATTTTAAACTGGAGTTACAAGCAGTTGTTAGCCACCATGTGGATGCTGGGATTCAAACCCTGGTCTCCTGTAAGAGCAGCCAGTGTTCCTAACTACTGAGCCATCTCTCCAGGCCCTGCCCCCAGTCTTCTGTTGACCCTGTGGCTGTCTCCTATTCTTGAGTACCCCCAGGCCTGCTTGGCTCTGTGCCTGGCTCTCCTTGTGGGTCTCTGCTTCCCTCTCTGAATTCTCGAGATTCCTTGAGAGTTAAGCCTTGTGGCCTTTCCCTACACCCTTGTTCATCTCTATACTCTAAGTGCCCAACCTGTGTCCTCCAGACTGAGGTTAACACATGCTGCAAACTTCCTACTGGATTTACACTTGGAATCCCAACTAACAGGTTCAAATGGAGCTCATTCTCTTCTTCCTTCCAACCTTACTCCCAGATGTCCTGTCCAAACAAAGGGAATGACTCTCCTCCAGATTGACATAACAAGCTGGAAACATTCACTTCTCACTGCCCTGGCATCAAGAGCTACTGCGTTTATGCTACGCACCAAGCACTGTTAATAAGTATGTAAGTGTGCATCACAGACACTTCTTTACAATACAGTATAGTACACATTTAATGTCTCAACACTCCTGAACAGGGAGTATTCTGACCGATCTTACAGAGGAAAGACTAGAAGTTCAGAGCTGAGCCGCTCTTGCGCACTGTCCCCACCCTTGAATCCTTGCCTTCAAGCATCTCGAATCATCGTCAGTGCCTAGATTCCAGCAGCTGTGCCAACCGCCTGTGCTCTGCCTCCTGGTCTGCACCCTAACCACACCGCCATCCATCCAAGTCCATTTTCATCTGCCTTCAATATGGCCATCTTTTGAATTTTATTTTATGAGCATGAGTGTACTGCCCACATGTGTGTAAGTGCACCCATGTCATGCAATGTTGGAGGAGGTCAGAAGAAGGCATTGGATCCCCTGGAACTTGAGTTATGGATGGTTGTTAGCTGCCAGGTGGGTGCTGGGAATTGAACCCGGGTCCTCTGCAGGTGCAGTCAGTGCTCTTAAATGCTGAACCATCTCTCCAGCACGCAGAGACATCTTAATAATTTGAAGCTGGAGAGAGGCCACACCGTCTGGTCCCATCAGCCACTTCCACTCCCTGCCCTCCAGCCTGTGCACAGATCATTGTCTTTGCCTGTGATGCTCCATTGAGCCCCCTTCTGCTCATCTGGCAGCCCCTCATCTTTGATCCCCTCCCTGCTCATCTCTGACGCGTTTGTTCCCTCTGTGGCACCGTCACCATGCCCCAGTAGGCTCAGCTCCAATTCCATGCTGATGTTCAAGGGTTTTTTCCCATCACATTTTTCTCTAAGTGCTTTGGTTTGGGGGAGCAAGGGCGGGACTCTCTGCTTGAATTGGTCTCCCCTCTTAGCTCTGGTGATATCTAGGGGACAGTTAATGATTCTGTTGAGTAAATATGGGTTTCCAGAAACTCTTTGGGAAAAATAGCTTTGGAAGGAATAACTGTCTGCTCGCCTGAGATGATACCAGTGCCACGGTAGACCACTGGGCTTGGGGTGCCCACCGAGAACCCTGGAATCCAGAGATGCTCTATTCTGATAAAATAAATTGGGTCCCCCCTGTACACTCTTCTGTCTGTGAGCAGCCGGTTCCTGGCGATACAGACCTGCTACAGACACCCTTTCCCCATCCAAATCACTACTAAGTCTAACTGAGTTAAAGTCTCTTGACAATCCTCCCATTCTCCTGAGTGACAGCTCCCGTGTTTAATGCTCCCCTGCTCCCTAATGCCTATGCAGGAAGTTAGGGTGTGCCACCCTCAGAATGTGCGAGTGTCACCTAGTGATATGCTGAACTGAAGGCATTGAAGCACAGATCTTCAATTTGGCCTCCCGGTCCTCCTACAGGAGCACACAGGTCTCCCTTCCTTCCGCACTCTCAAGGAGGAGAAAGGCCTTTATCTCTGGAAGGGAGAAGGCACTGAGGTAACTCTGCATAAACAAACATCAAGAAAACGACTTGACTCTTATCTTTCATCAGTTCCTGGTATATTTCCTAGTCACTTAGAAGTAACTTATAGACCTTAAATCCCTTTTTCCTTTATCTGATCTCTCATCCAGATTGTGTTGCCATGGGGTTAAACAGTGCACAAGTTCTGAATTCTGACCATGCCTGCAGACCATTCACTTTTTTTTTTCTGTGAGAGCCCATCCATGCAAAATTTAAAATATGAATAAAAATTTCACGCCTTTCTTCCCACTTTGTCCTTGACCAGTTTAATTTGTACCACTCAGGCATTGGGGCTGAACTGGCAGAGGAAGTCTTTACACCTCTGTGTAAGACTGTGAGCTGGAATCCCTGTGACTATTGTACAATCACCCCCAGGCTCAGGGAAGTTACAGTAACTTGTGGGTGGGAGTTGGGGCTCTTGTGAGCCTTTGTACTTTCTTCTTTTGTTAACATTTAAGAGTTGTGTTCTGCCCAGCTAGTGCCCAGAGAGCACAAGGGTTGCTGAGCCCGGCTCACATAGGCTTTGGTATCTTTCCAAAGCTCTCATGGTGCTTTCTAAATGAGGAAGGGCAAGAAACCTAGGAGCAGCTCGATCCAGATTCATCATGTCCTGTACCCCCTCTTTGCCAGCCCAGGCAGAATAGGGTATCAGTGCCTACTGCTACGGTGGCATCCAGCCTGGGACCAGAAGTGTTCATGACTCAGTATCTTTGACGGAGGATATGAAGTTCACATAAGTAGGCTCTGGGCCACATTCCACAGGTGCAGAGAACCCATCCAGGCCTCTGATACCACCGTCAGGGTCTGTGGCCGTGCTCTTCCCGCTTTCAGGTGTGGGGAAAGAAGCCTGAAGGTCAAAGCTGGCATGGGCTGTGAGCCCAGGCGCAAAAAAGTGAGGCAGTCTGCTTGTTTCTGAGTGACAAAGCAAGATCAACAGAGGACCTAGAAAGAGACTTTTCAGGTTTGTCAACCCAGAAGAGCCCAAGACGGAAAAATAATGGGCTTTAAATGTGCCCATTTAAAGAATTAATCCGGCCAATCCCACTGCTCTAGCTAAGAAGCTTGCCAGAGCTGAAGAGAGCCAGGTTTTTCCCGCCCTGCTCACCTGGAAGGCTACGTTGCTGCGGCCCTCGGCTCCCGGGGCTGCTGGCCTCAGCTCCAGGTCCATTTCGCTGCCACTGGGCTGGGAATCCTGTCCCTGGTCCTCGTGCCCAAGAGAAAGCACGCAGCCTCTGCTATGTCAGAAGGCTCCTCAGTTTGGAAACTTTGCAATAATCTTTTAAATGACTTGGGTTGGAACCAGGTTGGGGTGGGGCGGTGGGGCGGGAGGGTGGGAGGGCTGGCCGAGGAGGCCTATTTTTAGGCACGCCCACCTCCACCTCCTTCCTCTTTCCAGGGATGCAGGGTTGGGCTTCCCATCCCCACTCCTGGGGAGAAATCTTTCATAATTCACAAACAAAAAATGTCACTTTCTCTGTAGTCTGCTTCCTGTGGATGGTGCTGGGGACTAAGGTGTTGTGGGACAGGGTTAGGTCCCATCAGATGACAGCTGCTTCAGTTCCAGGCACGTGGTAGGTGCAATATGCACAATTTTAGATTCCTCCTGGAGGAACTGAGGTATGGGCAAGACAGTAAGAGGGACAGGGAGACTCAAGGGCAGGTCGGGCCATCGCAAAGACTTTCACGGCCCCAGTGCTGCAGTCTGAGGATTTCAAAATCCGAGGTACAGAAATGTAGGATGTGGCACATGCACTCTAGGAGGCTGACTGTTCACTTCATAACAGGATTCTTTAGGGAGGGTTAGCTGTAGAGTTTCCAACAAGGGTTTTCCCCCCAGTATGTTTAAAACTAGCAATGGTGTGTCTATTACTATTGTGTAGCTTCTTGTGAATGAAAAACTAGAATTAATAAAATTTATAAAACAGTGGGCATTGCATGGAAGAAAACTATTCATACAGGTTATTTCTGGAGGGGGAGTCTCCTGAGTGACTAATAGGCATATTTTATTTTTACTTACAGACTATAGAATAAGTTTATAGGCTCACATGAACTTGTTGTATGGGTTCAAATCCTGGCACGTGCGCTCTCTCTCGCTCTCTCTCTCTCTCTCTCTCTCTCTCTCTCTCTCTCTCTCTCTCTCTCTCTTTCAGACAGGGTTGCCCTGGAGCTTGGAGCTTGGAACTCACTATGTAGACCAGGCTGGCCTATGAATTCACAGGCTGTCTCCTGAATGCTGAGATTAAAGGCTTGTGCCGCCTCGTCTGGCCTGGCTCCCCCTTAATTCATCAAACAGCAGTTAAAAGTGGAATCCTGCCACTGCCTGTTTTTACATGGCCCAAGAGATAAGAATGGGTTTTAGATTTTTAAGTAATTGAGAAATAATTTAAAGGAAGACTCCTTCGTTATTTTTAATTTAATTTTTAAGATTTTATTTTAGATTAGAAAACAAAGTAATGGTCTTTATTGTGACATCTTCATATTTATTTGTCAGGTTTGTCCTCACTGGCTCCCCTCCCCACGGCCCTTCACGCCCACCCCTCCATTCTTCCTAAAGTTAGTTCTCCCTTCTACTTTCCGATTACATGTAGGGAAGTATATTTTATGACACATGAAAATGACATGAAATTCAAATTCTCAGCTGGGTGTGGTGGCACACACTTGTAACCTCAGCTCAGAGGCAGTTCAAAATCAGCATGGCCTAATGAGTTGTAGGTCAGCCAAAGCTGAGTAGTAAGACTGTCTCCAAAAAAGAAAAGTCAGAATAGGAAGACAGTCCTGTGGGAGAAGCCTTGCTGCCGAAGCTGAGGATCGGAGTTCGATCCTGGGAACCCATGGTGAAATGTGAAAACCGACACCTGAAATCGGACTTCTGAGAGCCGCAGAGGTACCAGGGCCCTCGCATGCCCTTGCACATACATATAGTAATAATTATTGTTAATTCAGATTTTAGTGTCCCCAAATGATTTGTTTGGAACAAAGCATGCCCATTTGTTTACGTATTATCTGTCTACGACTGCTTCATTATAATTGGAGAAACTTGACTCAGTGACTGACATGCTTTTTTAAAAAAAATATTTTTTTTGTTGAATCATTGTGTGCTTCATGCAGAACATCTCAATCAATCTTCATCATCTTTAAATCTCTTTCCCCACCGACTGGAGTCCATGCATTCTTTCATCTGTGTTGAAGTCTATTGTGTCAAATTGGTGTCCCCAAGTGACCTCAGTGCAGGTTCATCTGCTGAGGTCTAGTCAGTCTACCCAGAGTCCCTTGCTTTAGGAAGACTAGCCCATCCTCACCTAACTGTTATCAGTGGCCAATACTTCTTAAGCAAAGGTTGGGTCTGCTGCCCATTTCTCCAGATCCATGCTGGGTTTTTGTCTGCTTGAGTTTGCATGGGTCTTGAGCATGCTGAAACCATTGCTGTAGATTCATATGAGCAGGGTCCCAGGAACTTACAGATTTCTATTTCCATATGGTCATACCCTTCCTTTCTGGCTCTTACAATCTTTCTACTCCTTCTTCTGCAATGATCCCTGAACCTTGGGTGAATGAGACTTAATGTGAGTCCTGTGCAGGGACCCACACTCTGCAGATGCCTAATCTCCATTATTTTAGCCATTTGTGACTTTCTGTGTAACTGTCCCTGTGTTGCATGCGGGAGCTTCGTTTATGAGAGCTGAGAGATTCACTGGTGTCTTCTTTACTGCTTGTTCTGTATTGCGTGAGCCTTGGGTGCAGAGGCTGCATTGTAGATGTGCTGCTTAGGCATGGGTAATTCACAGACAATGTCTGTGTGTGACCAACTGTGGTACTCTGTATTAGTCTCCATCTGGTGCAAAAGAAACTTCTTTGATGAGTGGTGACTGGGATATTTGACTGTAAATATTAGGATACATATTTTGCATTTAGCAAAAAGTTACATTAGCCTAGGGATGTGACAGCTCTGGGGATTTCTCTAAGATTTATGACCTCTTCAGCCGTGTGTATTTGAATATGATTACAGTACCACACATGGATTTCCACCCATTGAGTGGGCTCTAAGATGAGTTAGGTAACTGTTGATTGGCCTCAAGCTAAAAGTGCCACTACTGCACCAATGTTGAATGCTGTGACAGTCATTGATGTGGTTATTTGGTCATGAAGCTGGCGGTGGGTCATCAATTGATTTTCTCCCTTGGTTATCTGTATAGTGCTCTCTAGATCTATGATAGCTAGCCTTCAGGGGAAGTGACTTCCAGGTCAGTTCCAACTCCAATGCTTCAAATCTGATCTCTGAAGTTTGTCCTCTCTTCAGCAATAGGGTCTCACCTTCAAGTTCTGGGAGGCAATCAAGGACTGTGGCAATAGACTGTGTAATGTTTGGCAATCAAGGACTGTGGCAATAGACTGTGTAATGTTTGGAGTCTCTTGGACCACCCTGGCCAACAACTCAAAGGAAGGTTTCCCCCATCTGGCACTGTTTCTTGTTATGTAGCTTTCAGCTACGCACATGGGTGCATATAGAGATATTGTATGTGTAATTTGCCATTAGGTTGTTAGACTAATATGATTAATATGATTCCCTCTGGTGTTTTGCACTAGCTAGGAATTCTCTCTTTCTCTCTCTCTCGCTGTCTAACCTTCCCTTCATGCCTTTCCCATTTAATGTGATTGACATTCTTGCACATAATTTTCACATAGTTTTTAAATGCTGCAGTCCTGGAGCTAGGATGTAGTACAGTGTTAGAGCACTTGGATAGCAAGTACAAGGCCCCAGGTTCAATTTCCAATCTCGGGACACAAGCCATAGCTCAGTGTGTTTACTGCCCATTGGCCATAGACACAATGTAGGGGTATTTGAGAATGTCTTATCATGCAACAGAGAGGACTGCAGTTTGGTTAAAGATGCAGTAAGCTGGATATGGTGCAACACATGAGATGATTGTAAATTCAGGGTTAACCCTGGGCTACACAGCCACACGATGTCTCTCCCTCCACCAGTACTCTCAGGAAAACCGAGGAAGTTGAACACACAACTATGACCCTCACATGCCCCAAATGGTCACAGCCAGAGAAATGGCAAGTTGAAATCATCTACAGTCTAGAGTCTGTACTGAAGAAGCTCTTAGAACTGATACTAAAAATAAATTAAAGTGTGTCAGGTATGATCTGCACATTTGAGAGACTGAGTCAGGAGGATCATGACTTCAATACTAGCCTGGGCTGCATAGTGAGACCTTGTCTCAAAAAAAAAAAAATTCCGTTATGGCTTATAAATTGCTTAATCTAGTCAAACAGTTAACCTGTTTAAATTATTCAGGTCACCCAAAAGAAAAGAAGTTAGCGGTGTATTGGGGGATGGAGATTGTATTATGAATTCTCTCTGGGTGAGGCCTGGCGCTCAGCCCCACCTCCTCCACCCCTAGGTTTGAACCGATTGAGCAGACAGAGAATGCTCCTTTAGAGAAATTAATTTATCCCATGTTTCTTACAAAGGATTCATCCCCGGGGATAGAGACAGAGATTTTTTATGCATTTTGATCATAAATGCCCTGGACCTCTGGAACATGTGCCCAAGATGAGGTCCTGGTGCTGCGCCCGCCCCTCTCCTTCCCATCCTTCCTTGCGCTTCCATTAGACCTCCCTGCTTAAGTCATTCGTTAGTTGGCTGTCAATCACATTTGGAAGCCTATCCCTGGAAGCAGAGAGAAGACTGTTTATCTATACAACAGAGAACGCATGGAGGTGGTGGAGAGCTTGTAAGCATGTGCGAGCCTGGGCGCAGCCTCGGGAACCAATAAGAAAGAAAGAAAGAAAGAAAGAGAGAGAGAGAGAGAGAGAGAGAGAGAGAGAGAGAGAGAGAGAGAGAGAAAGAATTTTAAGAAATAAAGAAATATATATTCAAAACTGGAAATTCTTTAGACCTCGTTTTTCTAACAACATTACCTTTGTAGTTCGTATTTCCTTTTTGATACACCCTCTGCCACCGATCACAAGAATGGCTGCAGAGAGCTCATGGCAGCAAAACCTGGGCAACGACTCTGGCAGCTAGTGACACCTAACTGTGTGCCAAGGCTTAGTTGGCCATCCATGTCACTTCAGTTAGGATTCCGAGAAGGCTGATTTTGGTCGCAAGGACAGACTAATCAGGAAGGGAAGAGGAGCAACATGTACCAAGAACGCTGTGTGCCACTAGGTACTTGTGTGTTTCTATTCCAGCCTCGAGGCTGTACCATCCCCCGACCAAGGAGACAAAGGGAGTTTTCCAGGAGCTCAGTCAACAAGTGGTTCAGTCAAAACTTGAGCCTATGCCTCTGATACCTACTTAAGCTCCACAAACAAATTTAGCCAAAGGGGAGTCCAATTGAACTAGTTCCCAAAGTGCTCACTCTGTGAAAGCAAGCCACAAGCAACGTGGTAACTGAGCAAAGATAAATAAAATCAAGAAACAAGTGGGTTGCCAGGGAAGCAGAGTCTACACATCTGTGCACTTTGAAATCTCCAGCTTCCAGTGTCTAGTCAAGGCACAAATACTGACTGTTCATCCTGGTTCCAATGGGGACTGATGCTGGGAGCTGTGGGCTAGAGAGCCACGAAGGGCAGGGACTGGGCCCACTGTAGTATCTGCTGCCTCTTCAGTGCCTTGCAGTGCTAGAAGTGAGTGGGATCCAGGATGAATATCTTGACTGGCATGGTACTTAGCCCAAAGCAGCTTTGAGCTCCTGGCAACCCTCCTGCTTCAGGCTCCTGAGTGCTGGGTTTACAAGCATGTACCACAATGCCAAGCTATTAGAGTACACTGCTAACTCTGACACCTGGCATAGCAAACACACACGGCACTGTCCCACTGTGAGATCTCTACCTTCATGCTTCTCCCAAAGATGATGTGTGAGTTTCAAAATGGGTGGTTAGGGAGCCTGAGTTAAAAGCCAGAACTGAAAGTAACCAAAAGGCCTGGGGTGCAAAATTGAAGGGCTGCTATCACTCAGTGCAGGGTTAGACTGAGCCTGAGTAGTACATGCTTTGACTTTACCATAGGCACTTTGCTGAGCTCACTTTTTCAAGAGCAGTCTAAGTGTCCGTTTCAGATAAATGCAGGCTGTGAACTCAGACCAGCTTTCAATGCAGGCTTTACTTCTAGTCAAATTGCTGGAACTTCAGGCAAGTTGATCACCAGCAGACCTGTAAGCAACTGTTATTAGTTCCAGAATGAGGGTCATGGTTACACATGTCTTCTGGGTCTGTGGTGAAGATTAAATGAGGTGGCAAGTGTCCAGTACTATGGAGTGAGCGTCCACACACAGGACTGCAGGAAGCCTGCCAGCAGCTGCCTTTGGCTAAGTCCTGGACACCAGCATGGACTCCCTAGGGTGATGGCAGTGTCTAGTTCAAGAAGAATGATAACACTCACCTGTTCAGATAAGGTTGACAAAGTGCATGGGAGCGCAAACAGGGATAAGGCCTGGGTGAAGGCATGAACAACTCTAAACTTCTGAGTCAATAAAGGCCTTCCTGGAAATCCATTCTGAGAAAGTAAGAGAGAGACAGAAAACTTTTTCCTTTTAATATTGTGCCATTACTTATCTGTAATGCTCAGAGAAAAGAGTGCTCTTGAGTGAACAGAAGACCCAGTTTTACATGAACTGGTCTTGTGTATAAGAATCTGTGAAAGGGATTAGCAATAGTGCCAGTGTCATTCTCCTGGAACGATTGAGCATGTAATCTTGTGTAATTTAAACCTCTGTAGACCCAACTCAAGTGTGTGTGTGTGTGTGTGTCTGTCTGTCTGTCTGTCTCTGCCCACAATGTATGCATATACATGTGGAGGCCAGAGGTTGACACTGGGTGCTTTCCTTAGTTGCTCTCCACCTTTCTTGAGACAAGGTGTGTCACTGAACCTGGAGGAGCTCAGCACTTTGGCTCGGACAGCTGGCCAGCAAACTCCAGGGATTACAAGGCATGCACCACCATGCTTGGCTTCTTATGCGGCTGCTGGACATCTGAACTCAGGTCCTTATGCTTGTATAGCAAGGACTCTACCAATTTAGCTGTCTAAATTTTGTTTTGTTTTGTTTTGAGACAGGGCATCTCTAGCCTTCTGAAGCCAGCCTGGATGTAACTGCATAGCTCAGACTGGCCTCAAATTTTCTGCAAGTTTCCTATCTCAGTATCCTGAGAACTAGATTATAGGCATGCATGACCATACCTGATTCATAGCCCCAAATCTGAACATTTTGGGCTTGGTTTTCACAGAATCACAACTTTTAAGCCATTCTGCTGGAAGAAATGCTCTTACTTTTCAAAGTGATTTTAGATAATGCGTTAAAAAATTTCCCATTTTGGAAGAGAATGCTTAAACACAGGCTTTATTGATTATTTTATAACCCTCATTGTAAAAATTGGAAATGGATGCTAAACACCAGTGCTGAAAGATTTATTCCCATAGTCTCTGATGCTTTCTCACAAATTACATGCTATTCAAAGTAAACCAATAACAGACTTTCTACTGGGGAAACTCCGAAGACACCACTTTAACCAAATAATCACCCAAAATAGGTCAAAGTAAGATTATAGGCCAGCAGTCAGGATATGCTAAGGACTTATCACTTTGTTTCTTTCTCCAAACCCATATTCTGAATGTAATCATAGAGAAACCTTGGGCCAGGTGAGGCATATCCAACAGTATTTATATTCCTTGTGTGGAAGACCATCAAAGGCCAAGAGCCTTCAGAATACAGAGCAGTAAGCAGGCATGACAAATAGATGTATCATACCTTCCTGTGGAAGTCCTGGAGCAAAGGAAGCATTGTTAAGATGGCTCATTGGGTAAAGATGCCTGTCACCAAGCCTGATGACCTAAGTTCGATCCTTGGAACCCACATGGTAGAAGGAGAGAATGGACTCCTGAAAGTTGTCCTCTGAGCTACACATGCATGCACATACATGCAATTAGTACTTGTACTGTGTCTGTTTAAGAGAATGGTCTAACATACACATTGGAATATTTATGGATAAAACCATATGATTTACTCCCAAATGGTTTATTCATTAAAAACAGCAACAGCCACACCGTGTAACTTTAATGTAAAAGAGTGTCAGATGAAGCAAGCTGAGCAGGCGAGGATGGTGTTGGAGGTGAAAGTGCCTTGACAATTTACATTATTCTGAAACATTCTATAGCTTTGAAGCTATATCAAATAAGAAAACATTACAAAAAAGATACTTTTTGGACTATTCATAGCTACAAATTCATTCAACATTTCAAGCTATCGGGCTCAGAACTACTAACATTCCAAGTATTAGTGATATTAAATTAAAAAAAAAAGGTAAGGATTCATGCCAAATGTAAACTGGGCTTATAGGTTGTCATAGGTCTAAAAGAAAATGTTTCAAACCATATTTTGGGCTAACACATTTTTTACCCTGCTCATCTCCTATGTGCCTCAGTAACTCGAAGTAGTGTGTTTACTCTTGAATCAGATGAGGAAGCATTTGAAAGGTGAATTACTTGGGAACACTGATTATGAATACTTTCTATGATCTAGTTTTGGGGATAAGGACTTTTCTATGTTGCCCACTTGCGTCTCAAACTTAAAATCCTCCTGTCTCAGTCTCCTGAGTTCCGGGATTACAGGTGGGTACTACCTCACTTGGCTTTATATAAACACGTCTAATTCTATTCATTGATGTAGAGCAGTTTAGCAATGGAAAAGGATTATGCCCCCCCACACAGGACAACAGTTGCAATCAGAAAGAAGCACATAAACAAAAGAAAAGTATTCTGCTTATGAACTTCCAGTCAGAGGTGGTGTGCGGTTTGTGTGCCTCCCTGTCAATAGCCTGGTTCAGAAGCCGTCATTCTAAATAACTTGTAGTTATTCACTCAACACAAATTACAATTAGTAAGAAAAAGCATTGTATTTCTTGGCTTCCAGCGAGCACAGCTCTGGAGGCAGAGACAGGTAGACCTCTGTGAGATTGAGGTCAGCCTGATCTACATAGGGAGTTTCTGACTAGCTGGGGCTACAGGCAGACCGTGTCTCACAAAACAAAACAAAACAAACACTACCTGGGTAGAGCTACGAGGGTGCCTCAGACGTCAGTATGAACCTAGGACGCTCATAGCTCTGACATGTTTCAACCCATTGTACGACGGTTCTTCCCCGAATCTCTCCTTCACCTTTTAGAAACAATGTCAGGCAACTTTAAAAACTCTCTTGTTTCTGACAGAAGTCCTGTCCAGGTCCTGGTGGGGAGTGGTATTTAGGAGGCAGGTGTCCACTGCTTTGAGATCTTATATCCTTGAGCCACCTATGCTGGACCTTGAGCCTGGCTTGGGAGAATCTGTGATGAACAGGGCAGTGTCTTGACTAGAGGTAGGCCAGAAGAAGGACTGAGTGGCCTAGCACAGTGTCACAAAGAAGCTAAGACCCACCAGTGGGAATGTGTCAGTCCAGGGGACAAGCCAAGCTCAAGTGAATACACCCTAAGGCCAGGACAGAATGGAGAAGGCCAGCAAGGAAGGAAAGGTTAACAGATGAGTGCCAAGTATGACCACAAGCTTCTTCACTAGCAGAAAGCTGTGCTCGCTGGCCTGGAACTCACTATGTAGACCAAGCTGGTCACCAACGTGCAGTCTTCCTCCTGTCTCTGCTGCCCCAGTGCTGGGGTCACAGGCACACAGCATCAGGCCCAGCCAGATAAATATTTTATGCTATTAAAAATACTTATTTAACTTTTATGTGTTTGAGAGTTTGGCCTGCATGGATGTAAGTGCACCTGTGTTACGCAGTGCCTGCGGAGGCCAGGAGAGGGCTTTGGCCTCCAGGAACTGGAGTTACAGTTGGTTGTTAGCCACCAGGTGAGTGCTGGAAACTGAACCCGGCCTCTGCAAGAGCAGTCAGTGCTCCTAATGCTGAGTCATCTCTCCAGCCTCTACTTTATGATTCTTAAAGGAAAAAAGAAAACTGCAGAAAAAACCCTAGCCGTAGAAAAGCAAGCATTTAGATGGTCTATGACGAAGTGAATTTCAGAGTAACCAAAACAGCTCTTGTTGGTAAGAAGTGAGACTTCACGTAGTCGGACCAGCAGCAAAGACAAGGGGAGGCCGAATGAGAATGATGTGAGGCCCCTTAAGGTGTTAAGCCCATGGCTGAGCATATTTTTTTCTTAAATTTACCAAATGAAACAGAACTTCCCTGATAATACTTCTCAGATAGTGATATTGGTCTACTGAATCCTTTACATTTTTCATTGTCTTATTACTGTAATTCCTTCAGGACAGGAATTTATCCCCTCGGGAGGCACAGTGCTGGGAAGAGGCAGGGGAGGGCAGAGAAGGAGCAGAAACACCCAGCTGTTTACTGTGCGGATCACCTGCCTCCCTTGCTAGACTGTCGGGCCTGTGGAAGGAGGGCTGTTTTGTTCTTCGATGAATTCTGAGCATGCACAGTCCATGTCTGACAAAGATCAGGGTCTTCTTGTATTGTCTGTGATGCCAAAGATAGAACCCAGGGCCTTGTGCATGCTAGGAAAGTGCTCTTGTCTCTGAGTGACTGAGCCTGCTTCCTAGATCCTGTCCCCTACAGTGCCAGGACCTCAAACCTCGAGCCCAATATTAGCTTACCTAATTCAAAACACCCTTTCTATCAGCTTGGCTTCTAGGTATTCATTGAATGTGAAGTGACACTTAACTTGATTTCCTAACTCTAGCAAGAAGTAAATAGGAAGCTTAGGCCTGCAGCCTGCAGAATGGGCCTGTCCACCTGTCTCCACCGAAGACGTGAGTCAGGGATGTCAGATCTGAATGACTGGGTGAGAGGACTGGAACGAGTGTGGTGATGTGTGCCACCCACAAAGCCAGCCAGGATTTCCCCAGCGGTTCCCTCTGCTTAGTTTCAGGAAATGAGCAGGAATCCTGATTCCCCAGCCAGGCCTCTCTCTTCTTTGATCTAACCAGGGTGTGGCTGATCACAAAAGAGCCAGGGAAGCTAGAAACCTCAAACTCTTTGGTGCAGGGTGGGGAAAGGGTCAGGGGCTGGAAACTGTGCTTGGTACAGCTCTGGCCAGAGAGGGTAAACCAGGCAGTGTTGCCTACTGAGTTTCATACTGGCTGAGGGTCCAATCCATGAGCCGCCACATATCACCCAGCTGAGGCCCAAAGAAGTGTAAGGCTCAGAAGCTAAACTGCAGTGTTAAAGTGCTTGCCTCATAATTCAGGTGCTAGGACCTAAAGAAAACGTTAAACCACATCCTGGGTCACATTATTAGACCTGCCAGAGCAGACAACCCAAGTCAGGGCTGTCTGCCTTAGAGACTTGGGCTTTTCCTGTCCTTCTTTCATCACCTTGGGCATCGCAAGTTGTTTTGTGAAAGCCAAGCACTGTTCTAGGCACCTAGAAGCAGTGGTGATAAGAACCAGCCTCTGCACCTATGTGTATGCATGTCATCTCTATTCCAGGGGGCAGGATTTCAAACAACAATGGCAGGCAGGAGTGAAAGATGACAGCCAAGTGTGCTATAGGATACAAATAACAACCAAAAACCATAGAGGGATTGGAGAATGTAGAAGGTAAAACATTACAAACCGGACTGGAAGAATAGGAATCAATTTTGTGACAGTGATTGCCTCTGGCACAACAGAAAGAAGACCGAACCTGGGTCTGAGGGTACCTGATCACAGTTATTGACCTGGGACCTGGCTGTACTGTTAGAACTTTTTTTTTGAGACATGGTCTCATGTAGCTCAGACTGGTCTCAAACTTGCTGTGCAGCTCAAGTCTCCTCCCTCCACCTCTCTAATGCTAAACTTACAGACCCTCACCACCACGCTTGCTTGTATGCTGCCTTGCACCTCCAGAGAGGACTGGACTACATTACATGAACTACTTTGGGGAAGACATATACTCAAAATTTGAAACAGTTTTTGCTGGGTATGTGTCACTCACAGCATTATAAAGTCAAACACACACACACACACACACACACACACAAATTCAGGACTATCTGCAGGGTGCTGCTTAAGAGAAGTTAACTCCTAGCTACCCCTGACTTGCTGGGTGATCCTAGGTAATGACTTACCTAAGCTTTCTTTTCTCAGGTGTTGTAGGAAGTGGATGATTTAGGCTGGCACAGGGCTTACAGCAGGAATTTCTGAATGGTTAACTGCTATTGTTTTTATAATTAGAACTATAGTCAGAAATAATACTATTTTGCATTTCTGTGTGTGTGTGTGTGCATGTGTGTGTGCATGTGTGTACAGAGATCAGAGGACAACCAGCAAGAGTCAGGAAGCAATTCTCTTTATCTACCATGTGGGTGGATGCTTCTAGAAATCTGACTCAGGTTGTCAGGGTTGTCAGTAGGCTTCTTTACCTGGTGAGCCATCTTTTTGGCCCAACAATCAATTAGTTTTTAGAAAGTATCTTACTGTGTAACCCAGGCTGACCTTGAACTTGAGATTCTTCTGCCTTAGCCTCTTGACTACTAGGGTTGTAGTGCACATCATGACCCTTGGCTTAGTTATAAATAATTATAAATTTTCACCAAAAAGATGATAGGATGAGCTCATAAGATTACAACCATCCTGGAAGGAATGGAAATATTCTTTGTTTTGTTTTTGTTGTTCATTTTTTGACATAGGGTCTCCCTGTAGCCCCAACCAGCCTGGAACTTGCTATGCAGATCAGGCTGGCCTTGATTTCAGAGATTCGCTGCCTCTGCTGTGCTGGGATTAAAGATGTGTGCCACCTTGCTCGGCAGAATGAAGATATTCTAAATAGACTTCGTGCCTCCCCTTTTAGCTATCAAACTACTTTAAAAAATGGACCCTAAGAAATAGGAATCTCCCCAAGGATCTCTGCTGAGGCCTGGTGTCAGCGGTAGGGGGAGTTGCCCCCTCGAGATTTCAAACAGTTCTGATAATTAGTCAGATCACCTGTCAGAAAAAGACTGGAGTTGAAACCATGAAGTGGAGGGGACTGCACGTTGACCTGGACTGCATAGCTAAGCGCAGCTCTTGCCCTCTGTTGAAACTTAAGCTCCATGTTAGACTTGGGCTTAGAGAGATGGCTCAGTGGTTAAGAGTACTGGCTACTCTTGCACAGAACCTGGGTTGGAGTCCCAGCACCCACATGGTGACTAATACCTGTCTGTAACTCATGTTCCAGTGGAATCTGATGTGCTCTTCTGACCGCCAAGGGCATTGCATGACATGGGTGCACTTACATAACTGCAGGCAATATACTCATACACATAAAATAAGAATAACATACAAAATAAAACAACAAAACTTCATTTAGACCCTGAAGATGGAGTCGGAGGACCAGTGAATCTCTGTTTCTTTTCCAGTGTGGCCACAGTGAATAAATCTCATTTTTCTGCTTTTACTATTAATTATATCTTAATTGACTTTTTGAGGGAGTGTGGCCAGGATTGACTTGTTAGAGCTATTAGGGCTCCGACTTTGACCCTGACAAGTCTGGTAAGAATTTTGGTGGGCCGTGGCCAGGAGAAAAGGCACATTTTGGGGTCATTCACTCCAGCAACTTGACCTCAGATAGAGAAGAAAGATCGAGCAGTCTGGGCAGCTGCTGGGTTTTATTCTGGTGACTTCTCTCACTTCCGCTGGCACCAGCTGCTCTTTTTATTTCAACTTGATGAGGCAGAGGAAAGAGGTTTTGTACTTTGATTTGGACTCTTCAGAAAGTCTAAGTCTTGGTAAGTTTCTTCTCTCCAGTTGGCTCTTCAGTGTGTGTAAGCATGCCTCCGTGTGTGTGCATGTGAGGGGTGCATGCCTGTGTGTGGAGGGCTCTCGGTCTTATTTTATTTATTTTAAAATATGTGTGTGAGTGTGTTGCCTGCATGTATGTAAGTGTACCCATGTCGTATAGCACTACACAGGTGGAGGTCGGAAGAGGGCATCAGATTCCCTAAAACTGGAGTTATGGACAGTTGTGGGTGCTGGGAATCGAACCTGGGTCCTCTGCAAGAGCAGTCACTGCTGTTCACCACTGAGCCATCTCTCCAGCTCCCTGTGCTTTATTTTTTGAGATTAAGTCTTTACTGAATCCAGAGCTCACAGATCAGACTAAACTGGCTGGCTAGGGAGCTCATAGGATCTGTCTGTCTGTACATCCCTAGGGGCTGGGATTACAAATGCTTATATATGTTATAATGCTAATCATACGTGTTTTGTTTGCTTGCTTATTTGTTTCTTGGTGATTTTGAGACAAGGTCTTGTGGTGTATCCCAGGATGGCCTCAAATTTATGGTGATCTTCCTGCTTCAGCTCTCGTGCTAGAGCTTCAAGGTGTGTGCACCTGTGCTGTGATGGCTAACCTTGACTATCAACCTGAGAGAATCTAGACTCATTTAGGAGACAAGTCTCCAGACATACCTGTAAGGGACTCTCTAGATTAGGCCAACTGAGGTGGAAAGATCAACCCTCTAGAGGATGGCACCGTTCCTTGGGCATGGGTCCTGGACTGCATAAAAAGAAGAGGTGAGCAGGAGTGGTTCCTGTGCCTCTGCCTCCTGACTCTGGATGCTATGTGATCAGCTGCCTCCAGATGCTACAGTCAAGACTTCCTCACCATGATGGACTGTAGCCGGGATGTGTGAGCTGAAAAATATCCTCTCCTCCCTTAAATTGTTTTCATTACATCATTGATGAAAGTGACTAATATACATGGCCAGCTAAGCATGAAGTTTTTGTTGTTGTTGCTGTAAACTCTGAATCTCTCAGGTCTGATCAAAGAAGCTCTGCTAGAGAGTCCTGGATTCCTTCTGAGCAGCCGGAGAAGGTGGAAAGTGCTGCACACGGCCCTAGCACATTTGCACTGGGGCGCTAGAGAAAAGAGCCCATTCCCAAGTTTCTGTGACTCAGAACCCGAAGCAAGAATTCCCCAGAATCCTAGCACAAAACTGTTTGTGCAGCTTTCGCAAGAGTGGATCTTGCAGTGGGCGTGACGCCTGTTGTGCCCCTGCCTGCTGTGCTCCCTCCTGCTGTGCTCCTTGGTCATTCTTCTTTGCTGTGACTTCCTGTGCCCTGGGAAGGCTGCATAGTGGATGTGAGTTACTTAATACATGTTTATCTTTTAAGATAAAGGTCACTGCTTACCTTAGAGTAATAGTCTTTTGCCTTTATCTAATGAAGCAAATACAACAAGTTCACATCTGCTCTCTTCGCCTAGTAGGAATGCCTTGCTCGTATGGAGCCTCCAGTGGCTTTTCCTCATATCAAGTTTATTCATTTCTGATTTTACTTGTATAACAAAACAAAAAATCCAGAGTCTAGTCTTTTATTTGAATTTAGAATTGATTAACGTGTCTACATAATTTATAATCTTCAAACAACGGTCTCATAAAGTAGACTACAAACATGCTTGTTTTTCCAACCAAAAAACTTGGGTTAAATAAAAACTTGATAGACTCTACATTACTTTTCTCTTCTCTTCTTCCCTTTTCTTTAAAGGCAGAATTGAGTTTATCAAGACATTTTAGCATTGATCTTAAGCACAGCGGTTAATAGAGAGACACTCACACGTGGTTTGGGGCTTCTTAAGGGAGAGTCCCCTCAGCTTCCTTTAAACACAATGGTTACTCAGAACATAGGCCGCTTAACTGACTCCAGGCAGCATCTTCTTTACCACTATCACCCTGATTATTTTCAAAGGTGTCAATAATGTGTTTGGTGACACATACAGGGTTAGAAGCAAACCAAAGTGCACTAGGCAACTGCTGCTACAGTGTTAGCCAGCTGTGGGTATCCAGACTACTGGACCCCGTGAGAGTGCTTTAGGGATGGCAGAGAGGAAATCATTTCCATCTGTCCCATGATGAATCCATTTAGAGTCAAACAGTAATTGCTATTCTCCCACTTCAACATCCTATCAGGATGCCTCTTGAACAACGTAATGGGAAACCAAGGAAATAATCTCCACCAAGTCCTTTGTCCTTCAAGAACCATGAAAATGCTAATTTTTCCTTTACAAATGTTACATGAAATCCTAATTACAAGACGATTCCACAATTTAATCTTACCATCCACAGAATTAGGCATTTCTTTTAGCAAGCTCAACAGCCACTGTGATCCCTTTGTCAGCTGGAATAACTTCAGTCTGAAGACTGAAAGATCAGTGCTGTATCTTTAGAGAGAGCCCAACAGGTCAGTTTCTGTGAGTCCTTTCTGTATGAAGACTCCAGAGTGCCAGGTGACCACTGGCGCTAAGGCCCCAGCTGCCTTGCTTACAGTCAGGGCTGTCTACTTCATCATCAGCCTGAGAGACCCAGGCTTCTGAGCAGCAGCTGAGCTTTGGTGCTCATGCTGACTGGGAGTTTGGCCCTTGTCACCAGACGTTGGGTTGGCCTCAGTGGGAATTATTAGCTAATTTATAAAGAGTCCATTTATGTTCAGTGCTGGTCTTTGAAAAAATCACATGACTGGAGTCCACATGGTCCTGATCATCTGTCTCTATGCATTCTCTGATCTCGAGATCGTACTTACTTCTTCTAGTGATGGCAATTGTAATGCTAGGTGGCCATGCTGGCAAGGCCCTTTCACCTGGTTCTTAAATGTCTCTTATTTCATGATTATTACATATTAAGGTAGGATAGGAAGATGGAAATTAGGGGCACATGGGAAGGAAATAAGCCCTCACTCTGGAGTCGGTTAGAGCCTCTGGATCGTTAAGGGTCCCAACCTAATTAACAATTAGTTAGGGCCTTTCTCCCAGCTGCAAGTTTATAATTTTCTAGATAGATTTGTCACCAGAAACCTCATTTACAGCAGGGTCTTCTGTCCACGTCCTTGGAGCACCTGAGTACACACTCCGAAGTTTCTTGGTGAAGTTCTAAGTCCTTAATGCTTTGTACAAGCAGTGTACTCACTCTGTATAGGTAACATTAGAAGAACGGAAGGAACAAAAAGGAAGTCCACACAGAAGCCGGAGCATCTGAATCTCCCCACCCGATGGCAGTTGAAGCCAGTGTAGAAGTCTCAGCTCACGAAGCAGTCCCTTCAACTTCACGTCACCTGGATCTTCTGCTCTCCTCTTACAGGCGTATTCGTGGGTTGAACAAGACAGCAATTATACTTGGAGCTAAGTACACTTTGCAGCAATTATCTGTGTCTTTTATTTCCTATGACAGTCTAGAAAATCCTTGGAAGCAAAGAACCCAGGATGTCGCAGAGAACGTTAGCTCTCTGTCAGTGTGTGCTGGTGCTCCCTTTAGCATGGGGTACAAACTAATGAACTAGAAAGAAGACACGTTTAATCACTCCACAAAAGAATGCCTTATGCCTTTGAGTAAACAGTGTCTAGTGTGTACTGATACTGTTCTGATGACTGGCAGAATGGTGAAGAAGAGCAGATGTTCCCATGGTCTGTCGGTCAAGCAGAGTACTGAATGTCACTACTTCCTTACTCCTCACAAAGCCTGCTGCCTCCAGCTCGGCAAAGGGGGCAACTGGATGCAGCAGATTGGTTAGCTTACTAAGTCATTAGCACTAGACTCAAAACCCAGACAAGGGAGATGGAGCCTGTGCTTGTGGCCCCATAGCACATTTTGCCTCTTTGGTCCAGCCTTACAAGCCTACCGTAGGTGAAAATATGATAAACTGAAAGTGCATTGACTACCCGCAACCTCCCCAGTGCTACAGCTTGGCCATAGAGCAGTGTTGACTGCTCCCACTGGTCATGGCAGGCTGACTGGGAGTTACAGCTCACTGCTACTGCCCAGCATTGAGAGAGAACTGTAAGAGAAAGAAACCCCAAGTCTGAGGTACATTTTCTGCTTAACATATGGGTCTTTCCCATAATGGTAAAGTAAAAAAATAGTGGAACTATGATAAAGGGAGGACAGCCTTCAGCCAGAGCAGTCAGAGCAAGGATACCCCGAATCTGCAGCGTCAGAGGGCTGCAGTCAGAGGCTCTCCATGAGCCTCACAGGCCTGCTGAGAGGCGTCTCCTCTGCCCAGGTGGAGTGTATCTGCATGGGCGTGGCCCACCAGTGGTAAGGGTCAGTGAGCCACATACGCCTTTCAAAGGATGTGTGAGTGTGTGTGGGGGGGCTGACCAGCTGTGAACTGTTGGGGTTCAGATCTTTGAGCACGTTTAGGGAACACATGAACTGTCCCTCCATTAATGGGATGGGAGATACTGGGGTTCAGAAAGCTGGTGGTTTATACCATTATTTATTTATTTTTATATGTATGAGTGACTTGCCTGCATGTCTATAAATAGGTGCAATGCCCACAGAGGCCAAATGAAGGCGTTGGATTCCCTGGAACTGGAGTTACAGATGATTGTTAGCGGCCATGTGGGTGCTGGGGACTGAACCTGGGTCCTCTGGAAGTGCAGCCCGTGCTCTAAACTGCCGAGTCATCTCTCCAGCCGCAGTCAATACATGGTAATAGTTTCTGTCTTTAAAATCTTGAATATTGTCTTTGTGGCTTTCAGTAAGAATCCAGAGGTCCCAAGTCAAGTCTCCACTTGTGTTCTCTCTGCCTACCTGTTTCCATCTCCAGTTGTTTCCTAATTACGTGGGTCCCTTGCTCTTCTCTCCTGGTGCAAGGCCACATGCCCTCGACTGTCTGTTCCAGTTGTAGAATCTGTGCCGAGAAACTGGTAACCATTTCAAAGTGACAACATGTATGACCCTGCATTTCACTT
The DNA here is from genome assembly GCA_035773235.1 of Eospalax fontanierii. NCBI lineage: Eukaryota > Metazoa > Chordata > Mammalia > Rodentia > Spalacidae > Eospalax > Eospalax fontanierii. Next base: position 7,016,178 of record CM069538.1, read on the forward strand.
CTAGGAACTAATCTTACAGAAATGTATAAATATAAGCCAGGTGTGGTGGTACACTCCTGAAATTCCAGCACTTGGGGGTGGGGAGGCAGGAGGATCAGGAGTTCAAGGTTCATCCTCAGCAGATTGAAGGCCAGCCTTGTCTCAACAAACACACGACAAGCAATGAAAACAAAGAAGAAATATGCATACACTAAACACAAATTATTTTATTTTTATTTTATGTGCATGAGTATTTTGTCTGCATGTATGTAAGTATATCCATGTCATGCAATGATTGCAGAAGCCAGAAGAGGGTGTTAGATCCCCTGGAACTGGAGTTACAGATGGCTGTAGCTGCCATGTAGGTGCTGAAACTGAACCTAGGTCCTCTGCAAGAGCAGCCAGTGCTGTTACCTGCTGAGCCATCTCTCCTGGTTCAGGAAGATGTTTATTGTGTTTATCATCATAGTCAGACCAAGATAACTTTGGGGGAAAATGGTGAATTATGGTTCATTGACACCATGGAAACAAAAAGTAGAAGGCAGACCTGAAAGAACCAGTGTAAAGGATTTTGTAAGAACAGACAAGGTACAGACTGTGCTGGTATTCAATCTGGGCATGTATTTGGAGATAACATTTATAAGACTATCAAAGTTTAAAAAAGATTACCACATTAAAATGAAATATCTTTGTGACCAAACAGAGAGTACAGGATAGGTATAAAAAACCTAACAAGAGAGAATGTAGGGCCTAATTTTGAAGTACTGACCTGCAAAAACTGTTAAATTTGGGCATGGAGGCTCACACTTGGACATACAGCACCTGGAGTATACAGTATACAGTGCTGGAGTTTGAGATCATCCTGGCTACACAGTGAATTCTAGGCCATCCTGGGCTACACAGTGAATTCTAGGCTATCCTGGGATACATATAGAATTTTAGTCCAATCAGGGCTACATAGTGAGACCATTTCAAAAACAGAAAAGGATACAATTATGAAAAACGTTGAAGACTAATCTTGCATTACTCCTTTGTAGGTGTGAAGGAGATCCATGGACAGAAGAACCTGGACCCTGAAAGACTTGTGGTGAGGGCCGTAAGTACAGTCGACCTTCGCCCTGCATGAGGTCAGTTCTATATACCCTCCCTCCACTGTGGGCACCCAGATTTTTGAGTGCTTAAGCACCTCACTTAAAATACCACAGTTTTTGCATATAACCCTTGCACCTCTTCTGTACGCATGCTCTGAATCACCTTTAAGTTACTAAGGATATCTAATGCAAATATCTTGTAAAGAGTGGCTGTGCTATATTGCTTAGCGAATAGTGACAAGAACAAAGTCTTCATGTTTGTGTAGAAGAGGCACAACTAAAGATACATTTTAATATACATTGATTGAATGTTGGATGTGGAGCCCCCAAATTCAGACTGAACCTTAAGGCAAATTGCCTGAGTTATCCCCTTAGGACAACTACATTCTAAGAACTTTTGACCTCTGAGTCAGATGGATTTTGCAGGAGTCCAGACAAGATTATTCACAATCACCAGGTTATAGAACTAGCCTACATGTCCATCAACAGCTGAATCGATAAAGAAAATGTGGTGTGTATATAATGTAGCTCTAGTCAGACATAGAGAAGAATGTAATTATGTCATTTTAAAGAAAATTGATGGAACCAGAGATTATAATGTTAAATGGGAGTTGAAGGTCAGAAAAAAGCTTTCTTGTGTTAAATATTCTGCAAGACCGATTGATTAAAACTTTAGTGGTTGTGGAGAGCTAGCATGTTACAGGTCTGGAACAAAATTATCTTGGTCTAATTTTAACCTTCTTAGTAGACATTCGTTCTCTATCTCTGTGTTTGATTTAACATCCGTTCTTGTGGTGATTAAGTAAAGACTTTTGGAAAGTACAGACATATCCTTAGCTTCTGTAAGCCAAAGACTAAGAATGCCCTCAGCTAGCAACTGAGGCCCATGACAGAGACTTCCCTGTTCTTGTCCTCATACCTAATATCTTCACCAATGTATTTTTAAAATTCTTTGATTTATGATTTTTGGTGTTGTGTTACTATAAAAACTTCATGAAATTCTTACTACCTTGGATCATGGCATTTGAGTAATCTGAATATGTGTTCTGGGCCATAGTCATTCATATTTGGCTCCAGAATAAACGCCTTATTCTCTTTGAGGTAAAAGCTGTGCTTTTATGTTGACAGAAGCAAAAGAAGTCAGGCTCAGGGGGAGACTGGGTCTTAGTTTCTATTCCTACTGCTGTGACAAAACATGGAGCTGGAGCAACTTAAGGGAGGAAGGGTTCATTTTAGCTCACAGTTCGAGCAACATCACAGAGGACAAGGTGGAGGAGGGGACCGGGTGACTCGAGGCGGCAATGGACAGAGTTCTCAAGAGAGAACTGGGGTTTCATAGTGGATATTGTTGTGTATATGACTTTCTAGGTTACATTCCTCAGAGGATGTAATTTATATTAAAGTTTAAAGATTAAGAAAAATGCTGGGCATGGTGGTGCAGGCTTTTAATCCCAGCACTCGGGAGAGGCAGAGGCAGGAAGATCTCTGTGCCTTCCAGGCCAGTTGGGGCTACAGGGACCCTGTCACAAGGACAAAAAGACAAGAAGACAAACAAAACAAAAAAATTAAGCAAAGCCTTAATTTTAAGTAAAGTTTAAAAATTAAGTAGAAACATAAAAACTTGTAACAATCCTGGCAAGTACGAAAATATTCTAAAAGGACCTTGTGGCCATTCCTTAGGCCTCAGATTTTGAGATACTGGCCCCGTGAGAATGAAATTTCCTCAGTAATCTGGTGGTAAAAGGAAAAGGCCAAAGGAGGAACTTGTCTCCCAGAAGAGATTCCCATAGCTCTGACCAGGTATCAGACTGAGGCAGGCTAGCAAGAAGAATAAAGGCTGAGGCTCTGAGAAAGGAGGGCGTCCCTCTCTCGCTGAGAAGCAGCACTTGCTGTCAAGGCTGCTGAGTGGGGTTAATGTTTCTTTCGCATATAGATATTCCATGTTAAAGAACATCAGGCTCAGGCCTGGATGTCTATGGCCTTGGCTCAGGCTTATTCCTTTCCCCAGACTTGGCCTGAGAAGCAAACAAGACAGTCTGCTGTAAGGGGATTCTATTTTCCTGCACCCTGGGAATCTTATCAATCTTAATCCTGCCAGGTGCCCCGGAACCTCCCTGGGACCTCATTTAGCTTTCTTAGCAACGGTTTAAAAAGACAGTAACTTCAAACCCCAACACAATCCTTTATGTGACTAACGTGAAAACAAAAACCAGCAAAAACTGAGGAGCCTATACATGTACCTGGGTCTGTCAGTCTGTCTGTCTGTCTGTCACTCTCTCTCTCTGCCCCTACCCAGGCTCTCAGCTGTGGCTTCTCTTTCTTCTGAGCTCTTCTCTTTCTCTTCACCTCTGTGGTTAAGTGACAGGGTCCCGACATAGGATCTTCTCATTGTGTGGATTTCGTCCTGTGACCCTTGGTATTCTGGACCCTCATTCCCAGTTTTATTCTCTTTGGTTTTCTGTTTGGGAGAGTTATTTTAAGAAACTTAAGCTCACAGCCCCTCCCCCCACCCCAGTCAACTAATGAGTCTGTTTTCTTGATTTCTATCATAGGCTTTTTATTTTTATTATTTTATTTTATTGTTTAGTTTTGTCTTTTTGTCTCCTGTAGCCCTGAACTATGTAGACCAGGCTAACCTCTGTCTTACAGAGATCCGCCTGCCTCTGCTTCTCAAATGCCGGGATTAAAGGCATGCACCACCACACCCAGCTGTTTTTTATTTTTTGAAGATGTTTCTTACCCCATATCCCAGGCTGGCCTTGAACTCAGGACCCCTTCCTCAGCCTCCTCTGTGATTGAATTACAGGTCTACGCTGTCAGGCCCAGTTTTCCATTATATAATTCTGATATCCTGGCCCATATGGGTTTAGTTTTGATATTTTTCCATTCAAACTGCGACTTCTATCCCCCTTTTGTTTTAATATTTTCTTGATAGCCAGATGTGGTGTACCAAGGTATGTCAAGTGAAACTTGGTATAAAGTTCAATCAAGTGTGAGAAGATGTGCATTTGCATGTGTGTGTGTGTGTGTGTGTGTGTGTGTGTGTGTATTCCATGCCTGTGCTTGGGGCTGTGAGCATCTCTCGTTTTCCTTTCTTAGGTGGGCCAGGTTGGCTAGAACGGGCTGCAGTTGGCTGCACACTTTCCCTCTGTCTGCAGCGGCAGCAGGGAGACTGCCTGACCTGGTTCACTGCTCACACTGCTGCATGCATTGTGACTGTTGAACACCAGCTCATTTTAATTCTCAGTAACTTCAGAAGAAGCTGTTGCTTCTTTCCCAACACCTAGCACAGTGCCTGGACTGAGAAGCAAATGGTGTTTTGCCCAGAGCCAGGCACACCCTTAGCTATGACTAAGCGGTCTGATAACAGAATTCCTGCAAGGCCCTTGCACAAGCTTTGGTGAAGGAGATTTAACTTGCACCTGCTTAAGTACCTGTCTGCTGAGGGTGAAGGAAATACAGTGCATCATGTGGAGGCAGGAGAGTAGCTGATCTGAGAGGAAACCCTAAAGGCTCCCAGAGCAATAGAAATGCTCAGTCCTTGCTCTGGGGAATGGTGACATGTAGAAATTTGGGAGCCATGTAGATCCTATGGCTCCACTATAAAAATGCAGTGGGCACTGATGCAGTGTGTGGATTGTCTGAGGCAGACGTGGGCAGACTGGGGTCTGTACTCTCAGGTCTCAGGCTTGTCCCACCACTTCTTCAGACCTGTTTCCCCATTTATAAAACTGGTATAATTGCTTGTATTCTTGTAGTACACGTAAGGACGAGTACAATTTAAGATTGCAGTCACCAGGAGGCATTAAAAAAAAAAAGAAAAAAAAATGAATAACTTACCAGCCGCGATGACCCACACCTCGTGATCCTTCAACACAGGATAAAGGAATGTTCTGTTAGCAGTACGCGTCAAAGAGGTTTTATAACATGATTCTCAGAAGGTAGAAATCCTTTCTTGGGAGTCTGAGAGAATATCGCAATGTGTGGTTGCAGTGATTCCCCCTGCCAGTCACACACACAGCACTTGTACTCACACACAAACATGAGTGCACACATCACAGAGATAATTAATTAGTTGAAAATATAATTTAAAAAGTCATTCAACTGGAGGAATTCTGGTCTTCCAAATTGTCAGTTCAGCCTTCCACATTCATGGGTTCAACCCACTGTGGGTGAAAAAGGCCATGCTGTTCCTGAGGCAGCCTTCAGGCCTAGAACAACTGCATCTGTACCAAGCATGGGCAGACTTCATGCTTGTCACCTAAACAGTGCAGCCAAACTATTTAATTAAAAAATATTATTATGTGTGTGTGTGGAGGTCAGAAAACAACTTTCAGAAGTCTGTTCCCTCCTTACATCATGGCCTTGGGGGATCGAACTCAGGTTGTCAGCCTTGTATGGCAAGTGGTTTTACCTGCTGAGCCATCTTGGGAGCTCGACAATTATTTCAGTAGCATTTACATTTCATTAGGCATTGTAAGTAATCTAGAGATGACTTCCAGTGTAAGAGGATATGTATAGCTTACAATGCTATTTCATACAATGGACTTTAGCACCCACAGATTTTGGTATTCTTGAGAGGTCATGAACTAAGTCCACATGGACTATTCAGGGTGACCATGTGTGGGATGTTGGAATAAATAAGATCAATGCTGGATCTGTAGGTGCAGGAATCTGCTGTTCACGATTCAAAGCTCATCTTGTCCCCAAGACACTGTTCCCCACTAATTCATCATGATGATTAGTCTCCTGAGATGATTTCCACTGAGATTAAAGGTCTTACTCCACAGATTGTTTCTAGGTTTCAATTATATTTGATTTACAGTTAATTGTTGTTAAGATTTAAATGGCTGGATTGGGTGATATCTACCTGTAATCCCAGCTACTGGGGAGGCTGAGACAGGAGGTTTTAAATTTGAGACAGCTTGGGCAACTTGGTGACACCTTGTCTCAAAAACAAATAAAAAAATAAAATAAAATAACAAATCAACAGCAAGGAAAATTTTTCTCACTTAGAACTAGTTTAGGAGAGAAGCAAGGCGTGGTGTGTCAGTTCAGGGCAGCATCCAACGTCTAGCAGCCAGCAGTACTATGAATTTACGTGTGCAGTATTGGCGGGAGTCCATCTGTCTGCCTGAATGCCACGTGGACCAAGCAGGCCAGCCCTCACACCTGCATCCAGGGACACAAAGCCACTCTGAGACCTGTGCCTCCCAAGGGAGAAAGAAGTTGTCTCAGTGCCAGGGACGCTCATGGACTAGGTGTTGTTCTCTAGGGTATCAGGAACCTTTCTCTTAATTTGACTCCTGGTAGGAGCTATAATTTTTCACTCATAAAATTTATTTGGTCATACTTAGCAGGGACATTCTTCTGATTGTGGGAAATCTAATTTCAATTTCTTCATTGACTTAAAAATGTAAGCAGATTAATGGAGGCTTGGCAGGTGCATAGGAAGATGGCCTGCATTAAAGTGATCTGCTTTATATTGAACTGCATAGACAACACACCCAATTACAAAAGTCTTTGGGAGATACCTGGATGTTGAGGGTGGAGGAAGTAGGAAGCAGACGCCCAGGCCTGGGGTGGTGTCAGTGCCTTCAGGTGGATCAGTGACCCAGGTGACCAAGTCGGCAGCACGCCCAGGATTTCCTGGCTGAATCATTGATGGAGTCAGTTTGTTTGAAACTTTGTTTTCCATCTTGTTTTTGAAATATTTACAGTGCATTTATTGGTTAGTGCCCGTTTAAATCTTTTCCAGTGCTTCGCTTTACCACAGTTTTGGAGTACCGGGCAGTCCCTCTCTGAAAGCCTAGAGTACAGAGGATCAAAGAAGAGACTCCAGCCGGTCTTTCTCTTCTCCATCCGTGCTCTCTGGGCTCATCTCTAGCTGTTTCCTCCACTCCCAGGCAAACAGCTCTACCTGTGACTGCAGCCCTTACCTCCCCAGCAGGGGCCCCACAGGGGCTGAGGAACCTCTCAGGGCTTCCTGCTTTTTACATCTTGGGAGTCTAGGGCGTCTATGAATCTAGAGGGAGAACACATTTGTTTTCAGGGTTTTGTGTGTGTGTGTGTGTGTGTGTGTGTGTGTGTGTGTTTAGACAGGGTCATATATGAACCTCAAATGCAAATGTAAAACACACAAAAGTTTGAACATTCATGTACAAACTTTTGTATTATATGTGATTTCTTTTTACTCAGCTTGGAATGACTTTATTATAAGGCAAATGTATATTTAACTCATGAAAAATAAGCTCATTAAGAAACTGCTAAAATTTCAGGTGTGTGATGGTACTTATCTTTAAGCCCCTGCACTAAGAGGACTGAGGTAGGAAGCTGGCAAGTTCAAGACTAACGTGGGCTATGTAAGGAAACTCTGAAAAGAGGGGAAGAAGGAGGAGGAGGGGGAGAGTGAGGAGGAGGAAGAGGATGAAGATGGAGGAGGAGGAGGATGAAGATGGAGGAGGAGGAGGATGAAGATGGAGGAGGAAGAGGAGGAAATGGCCAAATAGTTTTCTCTAAGGTCTGTATGAAGTGGTTAGAACATTCCACTGGTCATTTGCTATGGTCAGTTATTTTGAATTACAGCAATAGTTTGTGGCTGTCATGGGACTACAACATGCAAGCGGACGCTGACTTTTCATGGGCAGAAGGTGATTAGGGGACAAGGTCTAGCAATGTTCTCTTAAGGGGCACAGTAGTATCAAAGTAATTGACACTCATGGGTCAGGCATCGTTTTCTTTAGGAACGCATCATTGCCAACACACATGCTTGGAATGTGAATGCATGGCCTTCTGCTGCAGATTCAGATGCCAGCACCTAAGTGAGGCTCTCCAAAAGGCTTCCTCTGTGGTATCAGCAACACAATTCTCCAACTGAGAGCTAGTAATTAAGTAAGTGTCAGGGCTTGATTTACTCTTTTAAAGAGGGGCCCAGTGGGGAGATGAAAGCACAGGTTCAGACAGCATTTGTAAGAGGCGAGTCCGTGCTGTCTTGGGGACTTGTGTATTCTCTTGGATCATCGGATTAGATGTAGGACTACAGTACTGGGGGAAGGGGACTGTCAGCAGTGACGGGACAAAGACAGCTCCACACTGCCCTCAGCAGCCCGAGGGCTTCCCCCAGTCTTTTAGGGACCCCGACTCAGGCCAAACCACGGTGTGCTACTTTGAGTGAGATCACAATCTCATAAGCTAAAAGCAGAAGCCACCAAGGTTGCACAGAATGTGTCTTTTCCCTGTAAAATGAGTTTCTTGTGAGATTCCTAGAAAATTGCAGGTTTACAGCTGAGAAAGGAAAAAGGCCTTAAGCAGTTGCCGATTGTGCGGGGTTCTTGCTTCTCTGCTGATTGTGCGGGGTTCTTACTTCTCTGCTGATTGTGCGGGATTCTTGCGTCTCTGCTGGTCAGCATCCCTGGGTGGAGTTCTTCTTCCCTTCTCATATCCCTATTGGTCTGTCCTCCTTCAAAACCATGATAGCACTGGGTGTGTGGCTTCTAGCAGGTCACCAATGAGTCAAGTTTACTGGTTCAGGTTAACTTCTAACCTGGAGCTACAAGCCACAGAACATGAAGCAGTTCTTACATGCTGTGCACAGGTGGAGACTGTCAGGGTGGAATCCATACAATGGGCTGGCAGACTTGAAATCCAGGCAAGGTGATGGTGCAGACGAAGCCCGAGGAAACTGCACAGTAGACCAGGCTCAATCTACTGATTAAAAGAACAATCTCATCCAAAATACATTCATAGAAATACCCAGAATAATATTTGATTAAATATCTGGACACCCTGAAGCCTAGGCAGATTGATCCATAAAGTTTTTATTTACTGTAGTATGTGCTATTGAAATCAAGGCCGAGTAAGTCTAACAAGGCATAGCCACATAGTGGCTCAGCCCAAGCTTTTGTTTCTTAAAGATTTTTTTTTTATGTGTATGAATGTCTGCATGAATGTAAGTGCACTTTGTGTGTGGTGCCTGAGGAGGCCAGAAGAAGGCTTCAGATACCCTGGAACTGGAGGTATAGATGGCTGTGAGCTGCCATGTGGGTGCTGGGAACTGAACCTAGGTCCTCTGCAAGAGCAGCCAGTGCTCTTAACTGCTGAGCGTCTCTGCTGCCCTGAGCCTGTGCTCTTTCCACTCCCACATCTGCCTTATAGAAGGACGCCATGATTCTTCTGTGGCCGTAGATCCTCCTAGTTTCTTTTGGGGTTCTTGAGCTGCTCCTCCTTGTTTGAGTGAGTCAGCCTCCACGCCCTTTTGAGGCATCTCCAGCAGTCACCCCTCATTTTTGCCATCCCCTGGTGACTTTGCAGCTGCATCTGCCAGAGTCACATTTATGAGCCCGTCACTCAAGTCCTGGTATATTATGGTCCACCTTCTTGCTCTGTCTGTTCACTCTTCTCAATTTACTCTCAGGTCAGTGGTGCCAAAGCCAACAAACCACTCACTAATGCCGTCCTGCTCCTCAGGTCTCTCCTCAACAACACTTGCTCTTCCCTCTGAACTTGTGTGAACATCCTCCTATCTATTAAGGTCCAACTTGGAGAAAGTTTCTCGCTTACGCCACTATGGGAGAAATATGCCTTTCCTGAAAACTGTTCAGATGTTCAGTCTAGTTTAGCATCATGGACATAGAAGAAAGAAGACGGGATTAGCTGGACAAGAAGGAATGCGTACACACAGGTTAAAGGGTTTTGTTGGAGATGGTTAAAGGGGTTGAGGGTGAGAAGAAGGGGGGCTCTTCATATCTAGCAGTGTACAGATTACAAGAAAAAACTTTCGAATGGTGTCTGAGACCCCATCCTGCATTCCGCCCCTACCCCAGCTGGTGTCCCGCCTTTGAATGCATGTCTTTGGACCTATATGCATTGTGTGGAAATGCAGTAGTGATCTTGTGAGGGACTAAATAGGTCATATTCATATTGCTTAAACAACACAGAGCTTAGACACCGTAGGCATCCTGTTAACACTGCTGGGTGAAGGAGTGAGCACATTCGCTATAGGAAAGGATGGATTTATGATAGAGGTATTGATTTTGTCTTACACTGGCTCTTAGAAACAAACAATCTATGTATCAGGGACTTATTAAGGCAATCCTCCCAGGGCCAACAAGGACACAATGAAGAGACGGCAGCTGGGTAAAGGAGCCTGCTGCAGTGGGGTCGGCCCGGCAGGGAGCCCTGCAGCCTGGCAGGGGTTTTAGACTCAAATCACAACCCTTCTTCCTCTCTACTCCCTCACTCCTTTTTAAACATTTTATATTTATTTTATGCGTATCAGTGTATTGCCTGCATGTGTATGAGTGCACTTGTGTCATGCAGTGCCTGCGGAGGTCAGAAGAGGGCGCTGGATCTCTTGGAACTGGAGTTATGGACAGTTGTTAGCAGCTATGTGGGTGCTGGGACTCAAACCCGGGTCCTTTATCAGAGCAGACAGTGTTCTTAACCACTGAGTCATCTCTCCAGCCTCATTTCTTTTTTTTTGAAGCATGTTGTTGTCATACAGCATTAGACTGGTCTTGAACTTGAGATCCTTCTGCCTCGGCCTCTTGAGTGCTAGAATTACAGGGTTGCCACATTCGGTGGAAGAGATGTTTTCATACATGTCACTTCATTCAAATCTCATGATGATTTTGGGAGGTAAAGAGAGTATATGCTCCTCCCTCTGAACTTACTTCCAAACAGGACAACTGCGGTTTTTGGAGGAAGGGCGCTGGTGGCTTGGATGGCTGTGGTGGTGGAGGTGGTGTATGGATGGTCCACTTGACAAGAAGTATGAACATCAGAAGCTGTGGACAAGATTGGAGTGGGGACAACCACCAGAAACCACATCCTTCATTTATAACCCATCCCTTATGCCAAAGATTTGCTCCTAGGGAGCAGTTTACCACAGTGGGGACGTTTAGTGCGAGAACAGCCGAAGGAAGGTATGGAAGCAGAATATTTAGCTTCTGGTTTTAGTCAGGCCTTCTCCTGCCATTGTAGCCCGGACTCAGCCCATTTCCAGGTATTTAATGTGCCCATGAAGCAGGAGGGGAGAGAAGGTGGGGAGTGAGAAGATGCTTGTGCTGTCCGGCACTTCTCCAGGGCCATCTTGTTACTGCATAGCGCCTCCAGAACTTTCTTCAGTGTCTGTAGAAACGGCAAGGTTTGCAGGGAACAGCAGACACCAGTGTGTGTAGTACTCTAGAGCATGCTCCGGGGAGTCTGTGGGAAAGAAGACCTGACACCTCCCAGGCATGGGGGAGCTCCTAGAGCTCCAGCTTTGTTAGCCTCTCTGTGAACATTTTGGAAGAAAGTGTTCTTTTAAATGGGCAAAATGAAAAGGGTGAGTGGATGGCGCCATGGGATATGCAGCTTTGGAGCAGTGCAGAGATCACCACCTTCCAATAAAGACCCATTTTCCTTCCACTGTCTGGAGTCAGATAACCTCTTCCCTCTGTCAGACCTCATTGCTGTGGTCCCTTGTACATTAGATAAGATCTAAGATAACTCCTACAGATCTCTCTAAAACATCTCTCTCTCCCTCTGTCTGTCTGTCTGTCTGTCTCTTTCCTTCTGTGCCTATAAGATGTATGTGTTGGTATGGTTGTATACATGACACAGGGTGCACGTGGAGCCCGAGGATAGCTTTCAGGAGGCAGTTCTTGCCCTCCTGCCTTGTTTGGTACAGGGTCTCTCTTGTTTCTGTTGCTGTGCTGTGTGCTCCAGGCTAGCTGCCTGTTGAGCTTCTGGGCCATTCTCTTGTGTTTGCTGGAGTGCTAGCATTACATATCACAGTGCCATATCTAGTTTTTCATGTGGGTTTGAGGGATCCAAACTCAGATGGTTAAGCTTGTGTGGCAAATGCTTTTACCCACTGAACCATCTCACCAGCCCCCACTCTTGACAACGTTTTATTTATTTTTAATTTTTATGTGTTTTAATGTTTCGCCTGCATGTGTTTGCTGCCATGTGTGTAATGCCCACAGTGTCCAGAAGAGGATCCCCTGGAGCTGGAGTTGCAGTTGGCAGTTAGCCACCATATGGGTACGGGGACTGAACCAGGGTCCTCTTCGGGGGCAGCTGGTGCTCTGGACTGCTGAGCCATCTCTCCAGTCACACAAGTTTTTGTTAAAAGAAGAAGCTGGGAGCAAGAAGGGAGAGGGGTTGGAAACTAGGAGAAAAGTGGAGGAGGTGAATATGGGTGGGTTGGAAGTTAGGTTAGCTCAAGATCGGAGAAAGACCTTTCCAACGCGAGAGTGAGAATCAGTAGGTCACTCTTTTTGCTCTTGGAACAGAGCAGGAAGCTGGCAGAACACTCTTTAGTGCTAGTTTATCAAGTGGACTTAACCAATATTCCGGCTAGATTTGCTTAGGTGCAAGAAAGATCATCTTCCCTAAATGTCTGGGGATGGAAAAGACAGCCTTGACGTAGGTCTGAAGATGCTGAACGGGGTCTTCAGGCTCATGTGAGGGCCTTGGATACATGGGCTTAGTTTGGCTTTTCTACGTCCTCTGTAGGAAGCAGCTGTGATCCCAGGAGGCAGGATTCCTCCTACTTGACTCTAGGGGCTTGTGAATGTATTTGCATACATTTCCAGAAGCAAATTGCTTGGGCAAGACACCTCACCAGCTGCAGGGACTTCTGCCCTCACTGCCACACTGGGCTTGCCAGTAGAAAGGCAGCCAGCTTTGGAGGAAATTGCCTAACATCTAGCACTCGTGGGTAAGAGCTACAGATGTGGGTGAGGAGGTCTCTGCTGAAACCCAGCGTTGGAGATTGTTGCTGGTTTCTGTTTTGAAAATGGTGTTGCAAGTCAATGGGTGTGATTCAGGCAGGTGAGGCGGAGTGTTCGGTTTACTAAGGGAGGGCTTTTTGGGATAGAGATCCTCTTGTCTAGCCTCATCATTTTACTGGCGAGAAAACTGAAACTTAGTGAGATTAGGCTGATGTTCTGAAGTTTCAAGGGTGGAAAGCTGAGTGACAGTAAGAACTTAAAGACTCTGGGACCTTAGCAGAGTTTCAGAGGCTGACTAGAGAAATGAGTAAGGGCCCGTTGGCCAATCACTTTTTCTTCCTGGACCTCAGTTTCTCCCATCACACCGCGCCAGGCTTCATCACTCAGATATTAGTCCTAACACTTCATTGCCCTCGAATTATTTGATTTGACTTTAAGTCAAATGCTGAAAACTAGCATTATTTCCATTTTTGTAAAATTGAAAACAAAGTAATTCCTTGAAAGATTTCAACCTGACCCATATTTGACAAATGGATTAAACTATACGAAGCATCCAATTAATTATGCACAGTGTCAATTAAGAAACAGCCCCTTTCCTCATGAAGTTGAATTTAAATATTTTGCCTAATAGTATTCAATTACTAATAGTATTCAATTACTATTCTGTTAAAAGTAGTGCAGATAGCTTTCCTAAGTAACTGAGTAATATGAAAGCCTCATACAAGCTGATAACATATCTTAGCAAGATACAATCAGCATTGAATGGTGGAAAGGAGTTCAAAAGAAAGCCCCTTGCCCCCACGTGGTTTAGCTGTCGTCACTCATTGTATCATTACTACCCTTATGACTTAATCAACCGCCGAGATCCCCACAGGACTTTCTGTTAATCCCACTGCGAGACACGGTCTTTCTACCCATGTGAAGGCTTTCTTTGTGTCTGTCAACTCCAACTCTTCACTTGGGAGCTGGGATGGGCATTCTGTTTCAGAAACAGAAACAAACACCCGTGTGTCTTTCTAGGATGTCAAAATTAATTTATTGGCTAACAGTAAACTCACACCTGTGTGGGTTTTGTTGGCTGCGATTTGCCAGGTAGTCCTGGTTTCCCTCGGAAGCTGGTTGAGGCAAACACAGGTTCTTTTATTCCAAACCTTTTTTTTTTTTTTTTTCAGCTAGCGTCTCCAGCTCTGGCTAGCCTGGAACTCACAGAGATCTTCCTGCCTGTTCTTCTAGAGTGCTGGAATTAAAGTCCAGCTGTTTTAATCCAGTCTTAATCACTAATATTAACTCGGAGCTAGCACATTACTCACAACACAGTAAATTTCTCTCTCTGTATGTGTCTATGTGGTCTCAGAATGGCTACAAAGGGTTAAAGCAGCAGTACAGATCTAGGAGGTCCAGAGAGGCCTGACTGGAGGCAGATCGAAAGCTGAGAAGGATGCAAAGGGCATCTCTGTGGGAAACTAAATACTGTGCCCTGCTGGAGGTACTGTCTGCAGAGTGTGGGGTCAGAGTTGAGGACCATGAATGCTGTACAGGCAGCAGGTGGGAGTGGGTACAGGTTGATGCCAGATCCAGACAGATGAATTGCCACACGCACAGACGGCAATGTGAGTAGGCCCTATCACCACTGAGGACTGAGCAGAGCTGGAGCTTCGGGCAGCTGGGAGTTCTCTGCCTGTGGCCGCTTGCGCACACCAAGGGGACAGATGGCAGGTTGGCGTGCTGCCCCCTCACAGTGTTAGGGCTCTCCTTGTTGGGTTCAGGAGAGAGTGCTATGCCCATTCCTCAGTCCCGTGTGTTTTCTAGGCTCTTCGGCCTGACTTTCTGGATATGATTTTCATATATTCATGTACTCACATGGTCCCATCTTACTCTCTGATAAATTTGTGACATGGTCCCCTTTTTATTTTTTAGAGTAAGTTATTTATCAGTCTGAGCCTTTTGGATGCTGCCAGGCAGATGATGTGATTTAGGTGCCCAACAAGATGCAGAAACATCCTGACTCTGTTTGTACCCCAAATGGAGTCAAATGTTGCTGGTAAAATGGGGTCTCTCACAGCAAGCAACAGCCTGAAAAAACCTCACCGCTTTACACAATATGCAGTAGCTTAAGGCAGGACACAGCTTGAACTCAACAGCAGAAATAGCCAAGCACTTTGGATAGCTGAAGCCAACTCAGCAATGTCTCACTCCACGGGTGCTGCGGGCGGTTCAGAACCAGGGGGCTCTTAGGTGTTGTCAGATTTAGCCCCAGGCCTTGACTGCTGCTGCTGTTGAATCAGATTTGTGTTAAATGCTAAAAGGAGAGGGAACACTGAGCACTTGGGAACAGAGTCTTTTGGACAAGGACTAGAACACGCCGGTGAAGCCATAGGCCAGGGGTCAAAGACTTGACGCCTGCCCCTAGTTGAACATCCAGCAGAGCCTACATAGCTCTGGAGATAAGCACCAGGACCACTTTAGATCTTCTAAGCTTTGCAGTATGTGAGCGCCGCGGTCTCTGTCTCTCTTGGTCGCTCTGTCTCTCTCCGCCAGAGGGCAGCCTCGGACCTCACTCCTCAGGAGTCATCCGCCTTATTTTTTGAACCAGTCTGCCTGGAGCTCGCTGAGTAGGTGGGCTGGCAGGCCAGGGGCCTCAGAGCTCTGCCTGTCTCTGCCTCCTCAGCGATGGCATTAGCAGTAGCACACTTGTTTTTGAAACATGGCTTCTGGAGCTCACACACAGATCCTCATGCTTGCAAGGCTGACTGAACTATCTACCAATCCCTGTGAATGTATTTCTAAGAATATAAATTCTTTTAAAATTATTATTAAAGAAGAGAAAGGAAGGAAGGGCTGGGTGCCTGCTGGGTCATGCTGTTCTCATTCAGGAGGCCCGTGCCTGGGAGAGCCCAGCCTGTGATGACTCAGCGCGACCACTTGGTGGCAGTGTTTCACTTTGCTTGGCCCGAGGCAGCCCGGCCCTATGACAATGACATCCCTTTTGTGGATATCTGGGCCCTCAAGGTTCAATTTAAGGATGTTAAGGAAAGATGCAAAGCAGGACCCCGAGTGGAAAATAGCGGCTATAACAGACACCCTCCGGCTCCTTCTTGCCTCCGTTCCTAATAGAACCTCTCTTCTCTAAGGGCAGCTTCTTGCCAGGCAGAGGTCAATATTGCAGACCTGGAGTCAGAAAGAGAAGCTGGACTGTTTGCGGTCTCAATGCCTAGGTTTGTGGGGACCTAACAAACTCCATTTTACTTAAGACTCCATCTTAGTTGAATTTTAGTTTTTGCTTAGTTTTTTAGTTTTTCCCATGAAGGTTCCTGCATTTTCTCGGAAAACAGCCCAGCTGCCCACCTGGCTTTGCACAATCAGCAGCTGCAGTTTAACAATAAGCTCTAAGAATATATTTTTAACTTTATCTTTAGCAAACATCCCTTCTGTTGTAACAATGTCACAAGATGGGCCGTTAAGACTGCTGAGTCAGAGACTTTGGACTGACCACCCAAAAGGCACGAATCACAAGCCAATCCTCAACTGTGCTAAATAAAATTGTCCAATCCCTTTAAAGGTTATCTAATCGCAGCCTGGAAACCCCATTTCTTGTGGTTTTTGTGCTTAAAAGGCCTGCGAGCCGACTCTTGGGGGTCGCCATTACTTTGAATGGTGGACCCCAGCATGTTGGTTGATTCTTGAGAATAAAGCCGCTTTTGTGCTTTGCGTACCGACTGGACTGTGGTCATTGTGGGCAGATCGCTGGACCTTACAATGGGAGGAGGCGGCTGGATGTAAAGAGCAACGTTATTTCAGTCAGTCAAGGGTACCCAGGAAAGGTATGAGACCGCAAAATCCAAGCAAGAGGCTCCGATGGAGAGTTGGCAGTCTCCTTCCATGACCTGCTGGGCCCCAAGGGCGGGCATGTGCCGAGAACAACTAAGAACGCAGCCACAAGATTACCAACTTAATCAAACGTCGAATCTTTATATATATAGTGCAGAAACTGTGGGGAGCCAGGAGAGCCGGAACCCACGGGGTGGGGGTGGGGGTGGGGGGACGTTACCTCCTCATCAGTACGGATGCTGCTTGGGTCTTTCCAGTGGAAAACCATATGACCGTGGAGGAGATAGTTTCTCCTGAAGGCACAGCTCCGGAACCTCCTCTACACTCTGTTGCTCTTTTCTGGGTGCATTTCCTCAGGGTGGTGGTTCCTCTGGGCAGGAAGCAGATTTTGTGCCTGGTAGGCTTGTCCTGCCTCTTGTGTAGGAAGGATGGAGAGGGCGCCTAGTCACCATAGGATGCCTCCAACCTAAATTTTAAACTCTACTTGTGGGAAGACATGTAAATATATACAAAAGTAAAGAGGATAGCTGAACAGTTCTTATTTCCTTTTTACCTAGATTCGGGAATTATCAAAATTTTATCGTTATTTCAAATATTTTCCTTTTTGGTTTTGCCTTTGTTGAGATATTTTCAAATAACATCTAGAATTCTAGTAGCTTTTCCTAATTTCTGTGTTATTTTCAGGTGTTAGGATGACTTCTTGGTACAGGTTATGCGTTTATTTATTTATTTGGTGGTTTTTGAACTGAGGGCCTTGCACATGCCAGACAAATGCTCTGCCACTAAACTACATCTCTAGGTTGTGAATTCTTTTTTTTTTTTTTCAGTTTGTTTTGTTTTTATTTTATGTGTATGAGTGTTATGCCTGCATGTGTTTAAGTGCACCAGTGTCAGGCAGTGCCCACAGAGGACAGAAGAGGGTGTCAGATCCCATGGAACAAGAGTTACAGTTGTTAGCCACCATGTGGGAGCTGGGATTTGAACCCGGGCCTTCTGTAAGAACCACTAGTGTTCTTAACTGCTGAGTCATCTCTCCAGTCCCCGTAGGTTGTGAATTTTTAATCTGGAAATGTGAAATGTTCTAAAATCTGAAACCTTAATGTCTCAAGTGGAAAATACCTTGTCATGAAAGTTTTAGTTCCATGCAAGAAATTATTTAAAGTGTTTCTATAGAATTATCTTTAAGCAGTGTGTACAGATATATTTTTGTAAGGAATTTTGTGTTTATATTTGAGCACCATTCCCAGGATATCTCATCACATATATGTGAATATTCCAAACTCAGAAAAAAAAAATCTAAATTGTTTCTGGTTCCAAGCAGTTCAGATAAAAGTTACTCTGCCTTGCAGGGCCTGAGACCATTCAGTCTCCTTCTCCCCAGTACTCCGCAGGGTAAAGATGGCTATACATGACATGACTTCTTCATTCTCTGCGGTGGTGCTCAGTGGAGACTGGAAACTGGGAATAGAGGCTTGTCAATATCGAATTATGGCTCACATTCAGATTTCTCCAGACTTGTCTCAAAGATGTCTTTTTATGTTGCATTCAAAGTCTAGACTTTTGATGTCTCCGGACACATGCAGTTTCAGAGACGCCCTGATGGGACTGGACATTTAAACACAGTCAATATTTATTTTTTTATGAATACCAAATACCAAGCCCTTAGCTATATGAAATAGAAATCTGAATAGATCTTGAGTTGGATAGGCCAGGAGATCATTTAGTTACTGTCCCCAGTACTAGCTAAAGACCATTCCTCAGCTCTGCTGTGGTTACCCAGGGAGAACTCAGATTGAGAACAGAGGCTCGTTAGCACTCTGGTGGTTGGGGAATTACCAAACTTCTCTGAGGTAAGGATCTCTAGCTTTGAAAAGCAGAGGAGCTCTGTTAACAGATCCCACTGACCATCTCTCCAGAGAGGAGCTCTGCTAACAGATTCCCACTGACCATCTCACCACAGAGGAGCTCTGTTAACAGATCCCACTGACCATCTCTCCACAGAGGAGCTCTGTTAACAGATTCCCACTGACCATCTCTCCACAGAGGAGCTCTGTTAACAGATTCCCACTGACCATCTCTCGGCAGAGGAGCTCTGTTAACAGATCCCACTGACCATCTCTCCACAGAGGATCTCTGTTAACAGATCCCACTGACCATCTCTCTAGCTCCACTCACTTTCCGTTCATTCTGTGGGTTGCTGGGTTCAGAACAGGCATCAGTATGGCAGGAGGCACTGTGGATCTCCCCATGAACACTCTAGAAGATAGGGACAGGCTTACTCATAATCCTTCTTCCCAAACCTGCCTATGCTGGCTCTACTTGCTAACATCATCACATAACTTAATAAACATTGTGCAAGCTCATGAAATGTGATCATTAAAAGAAATAAGATTATTTGACTGGCAAGATGACTTGCCACCAAGCCTGATTTGACTCACGTGGTGGAAGAGTGCCAACTCCTGAAAGTTGTCCTCTGTGCATGTGCACACATGCCCATTAAGTAAATAAATGTAAGGACCTATTTCTACACTTTCTGAATTGATTGCATGCAATTTAAGGACTTTAAAGATGTGAATTGATGTAAACCTACTCAGTCTATAAATTAGGACATCATTGTAAAGGCCTGGGAAAAACATGATTAAAACCTGGGAATGTCTCCATACAGGTTCATGCTTATGTGAGTGTAAGTTTTCATTTCATGTTAAAGAATGGAAACTAGAAAGCCATGGTCCATACCTAGGATGGAGTTTACAACAGACTATATGGATGTCTATCGGCACATCTGGTTCAAACGAAGAGGCTTGGTTCAACATCAAGTTTGGATCAAAGAACAGTCACAGGTGTTAAATTGAAGTTGCATATGTAAGACAGACATGCATCACCCGCTATGGCTCCCTACTTCAAAAGGTTTCCTCTCAACCACCAGTATATAGGTATCGGTAGCATTGATTACAAGAATCCTGCGCTCATAATCAATGCTGCAAGTGTGGCAGCATAGGGACTGAACTGAAGCATCAGTATTGATGTGAAAGAAGCCAGTGCGCAGAGGAAGACTAGATGGACTTCATCTAGGGAACAGATGTGTGCAGAAACAGAAACAAAACAAAATGCTTGTGAAAGACAAATGGAAGGGACAGGGAGTGTGAGGAGCTGTGGGCCGTGTGGCTGAGGTGCTTTCCTCTCTTCACCAGCCTGCTTCCATTACTGGCAGTGCCTTTCTTTCTTAACAAACTGTCTCTGTTTATCTGTAACCATAAGCCCCTGCTGCAGTCCTTTGCCCTGGACACAGAAACCTGGGCTCAAACCCCTCACTTCAGATTCCCATCTTGATGCTCCCAAGCATGCTTCCCTGACACTCTGGGCTTCCTCACAGTGGCTCTGACATCCATGGCTAATTCGATGTTCCCCAGGAGAAGGAGGAGGCAAGGGGCACAGGGCCTCCACCTGGGATTCCTTTCCAGCTGTGACCTCCTTTTGCCTTCCCCAGCCCCCAGCTGCAAGTGACTTTGGGAGATGCTGGAGTGGACAGGAAGTGGGAAGCTAACTGGAAGTGGGCTGTGTGGTGCAGCTTCCATGAACCTGGCAGCCAAGGTGGGGTGGGACTTCTCTGTAATGCGGCTGTTTTGGGGTCAGTAAGTAACACCTCACATGTGCTCTATAAGTGAGCCTAATAAGTGCATCGATTCACCAGCGTTGATGAATGGATGTTGATCAATGGATGCTGCTGGAATTGTTACTTTGGGCGGCTGTCAGTGCCCTCTCTGGGTGAGATGTTTGTTCAGGTCTCCAGGAAAGGTTAATATGACAGAACAGGGAGTTCCATATATATTTGCAGACAGCTTTTATTCCCCACCCCTCAAGAAAGCTTAGTACTTTTATCCTTACTTTTAAAAAATATGTTTTTTATTGAATCACTGTGTGTTTCATACAGAATCTATCAATCTTAGTCATATTTACACCCCCCTCCCCCTGCACCTGTCCATAACTCCCTAACTGTAATCCGTAAATTCTTTCATCTGTGTTAAAGTCTATTGTGTCAAATTAGTGTCCCCAAGTGACCTCAGTCCAGGTTCATCTACTTAGCTCTAGTCAGCCTACCTCCAGAGTCCCTCGATTTAGGAAGACTAAGCCCATCCTCACCCAACAGTAATCAGTGGCCAATATTTCTTAAGCAAAGGTTGGGTCTGCTGCCCATTTCTCCAGATCCATGCTGGGTTTTTGTCTGCTTGAGTTTGCATGGCTCTTGAGCATTGCCAAATGATTCTTGTAGGCTCATATGTGCAGGGCCCCAGGAGCTTGTAGGATTCTGTTTCCATGTGGTCACACCCGTCCTCACTGGCTCTTACAACCTTTCCACCCCATCTCCTGCAGTGTCCCTGAGCCCTGGGTGAGTGAGGCTTAATATAAGAGTCCTGTTGAGGGACCCACACTCTGCAGACTCCTGATCTCCATGACTTAACCATCTGTGACCTTTTGTTGCATGCTGGAGCATCATTGATGAGAGTTGAGAGATTTATCAGTGTCTTCTTTATCCCTTGTTCTATCATTTTATTTTTAAAAGAATATTTATCTATTTATTTATTTTATGTGTACAGATATTTTGCCTGCAGGTATGTAATTGCATCCAAATTGTGCAATGCCCATGGAGGCCAGAAAAAGGCATATGATTCCCTGGAACTGAAGTTATAGACAGTTAGCTGCCATGTGTATGCCGGGAATCAAACCTGGGTCCCCTGCAAGAACAGCCAGTGCTCTTAACTGCTGAGCCATCTCTCTAGCTTTATTTTTAACTGTGTGTTATATGGCACAATTTCAAGTTTTATCATTCTCCTCTGAGGTCACCCCATACGGCCTCTGCAAGACCCTGGATAGCTGTGGCATTCTATTAGTGGCCCTAGAGAGCCAGCCAACATGATCCCCTATTCTGGATACTCATTTCTACTGCACAGTGTCAAATGCTGGTCACACAACCAGGCCTTTCCTGGCTGGCTGTTGCAGATCCAGGCCTTTTCTGTCTTGAATGCCTATATTTGATTTTTTTAGATTATAGGTGGGAATTTATAGAAATTATACTTCACCTTGCATTCAGCCCAGTTTTCTAGTTTGGGTTCTTTCTGTTCGGTATCTCAATGCATCACTTGTCTAGCACACCAACTATGTCCCCAGCTTGCTGCTGCTTGTTAATTGGAAAGCTGGCCTCTGCAGTCTTTGCTTAAGCTGTTGGTAAACACAGTCATGTTTTACTTAGAGATGGGGACAGTGCAACCTTGAACTGTGAGTCACAAATGGCTCAGTGGTTAAGAACTCTGGTTGTCCTTGCAGAAGCCCCAAGTTCGAATCCCAGGACCCACGTGGGGCCTAACAACCACCTGTAGCTCCAGTTCCAGGGGATCTGATGCCCCCTTCTGTCCTTTGCTGACACTGTATTACATGGGTGCATTTGTATACATATAGGCATAACTCTCATACACATAAAATAAAAATAAAAATAAAAAACAAAAAGGCATTTCTCTCCTCACCTCACTCAGTACAGGGGGATCCTGGGTGTTCTCTGGAGGAGTTCCTATTTTTCAGGTTTTCCTGACTCACAAGAGTGGCTCGAAAGTCCCCCTTGGAGCTAAAGCCTCTCCTCTTTTTTTCTTTTGTCTTTTTGAGACAGGGCCTCCCCACAGCCACAGCTGGCCTGTAACTCACTATGCAGACCAGGCTAGTCTTGATCTTTCAGAGATGTACCTGTCTCTGCCTCTTGAGTGCTGGGATTAATGGCAAATTCCACACCTGGCTTCATCTCTCTTTCTTTAGTTTCTACTTTGGTGAGAGCTAAAGCTTCACCTGACTTTCTTTTTCTTTCTGAGACCACTTTGGGTTTGTGGTGGACAAATTTAGATCAGACTTGTGTTTTTCCTTTGCTTTATTCAACTCTCTTCTTTTAAAGGAAGTGATTTGGGGCTGGAGAGATAGCTCAGTAGATAAGAGTGCTGGCTGCTCTTGCAGAGGACCTAGGTTCAATTCCCAGCATCCACATGGTAGCTAACAACTATCCAAAACTCCAGTTCCAGGGGAATCTGATGCTCTCTTCTGACCTCCTTGGGCATTGCATGACATGGGTGCACTTATATATATGTAGGCAATACACTCATACACACAAACATAATAAATAAAATAAAAAATAAGAAATAAATTAAAGAAGTGATTTATTTTATTACTATTACTATTATTATTAGTGTGTGTGTGTGTGTCTGTGTGTCTATATGCCATGGTGTACATGGAGAATCCAGAAGACAACTTTGTGGAGTTGGTTCTTTCCTCCTGTACATGGTTTTTGGAGATCAAACAGGTCAACAGGCTTGTGTGGCAAGCAACTTTACCTAGTGAGCTGTCTTGCTGGCCCCCCACTTACTCCTGAGATAGTATTATGATCATTCTTCCCGACCGATTCTTTTATTTTTTCTGAAGTGAAAAGCTGATTATTTCCTAAGGAAAGGGACAGTCAGCGAGGCGTCCCTTTTTGGGGTATAACTGACCACCGACTGCTGTCATTCAGGTAGAGTGGATGTTAGTACCAGGAGAAAGGAAGAGACAGGGTGCAGAGGAAGACAGTTAAACCCTGAAGTATGAGTTGTCACTCTCAGAAGCTACTAGTGGACTTCTGTGCATCCTTAAACACCAGTGTGTGTGTGTGTGTGTGTGTGTGTTTGTGGGGGAGATCTTCCTTGTATGACCCCAATGCACACATATCATGTGATCTGTTCTCCTGACCAGACTTGCAGGACAGCATCATTAAAACCACTTCACAAGCAAGAGAGCAGCTCCAAAGTCACAAGACCTTACTGCAAGTGAGCTTGGAGACTGGATCAGTTGGGCTCTGAGGTCTCACTTGCCTGCCATACAGTGCTCCTCCAGCTTGCTCCAGGCTCACCCTGTTCTTGTCGTGGACCTCTCTTGACATCATGTGGGTCCAAGAGGGAACTGTGGAGACACTGGAGGAGGGGGTCAATGAGTTTTTCATGAACTGAGTGCTTCAGAAATGACTTGCCCTTCCCAAGGAACTGCTCATTTGATTCTTGAAGTATTCCATCTCATTAATCCAATTACCTGATGGGAACAGAAGCATAATACTATGCGGAGCTGAAAGAAGCATCCGCGATCATGGGCTTTGTTTGCTTTTCAAAGGGAACTCCAGGGCACGAACAGACTGGTGGAGTAACTTGGTTGTCTCATTCCCAGTCCAGGACTTAGTTCAAGGGGCTTGTTGATGGCTTTTGCTTAGAGCTCTGAATTATTATTACAACAATGAAAATTAATGAAATGTTAAAATAGGACTCTCACTTCTGGTCAAGACAGAGTAACAGGTCAAATTTTCTGACAGTCATAAAACTGGGCAAAATATT
The DNA here is from genome assembly GCA_035773235.1 of Eospalax fontanierii. Classification (NCBI taxonomy): domain Eukaryota; kingdom Metazoa; phylum Chordata; class Mammalia; order Rodentia; family Spalacidae; genus Eospalax; species Eospalax fontanierii. The sequence goes on from CM069538.1 coordinate 7,040,184, forward strand.
CCAACAACTCATCATAGGCCTCACATAGTAGATGTCACTGGCTGAGGTTCTTCAGAGGAAAAATAAGCACACAGGGCGAGGTCCCCATTCACGCTGCCTTTTTGTCTGAAGCGTTTTCTCAACTGCAGGGAAGTGGAGTCTGCAGAGTCAGCAAAGTGACAGTCTTACTGGGCAGAGAAAAGGAAAACAATTTTGAGGACACACATAGGTATGGCACAATAATATATCATGCTGGAGAAATGGCTCAGAGGTTTAGAGTTCTGGCTGCTGTTGTAGACGACCCAGGTTCAATTCCCAGCACCCACACAGCAGCTAACAACTTACTGTAACTCCATTTCCAGGGGATCTGTCACCCTCTTCTGACCTCTGCTGGCATTGTATGACATGGGTGCACTTACGTTGCATCCAGGCAATACACTCATACACATAAAATAAACATAATAAATAAAATATTAAAGCCTCCAGATGTGTGAAGAATGAAGTCAAACCCGTAGGCTTTCCTTCTGATTTGAATTGCTGAACTTTTCCCCACTGGCTCTTTTTCTTTTGGGGTGTCTTAGCTTGACTTCACTGGTTAACCAGACCCGGTCTTTGCTCTAGAAATCGCAAGTTGGTTGTTGTTTTTGAATTACTCTTACTGCCCTAACTGGCCTGTCCTGACTTGATAGAGATGTATGCCTCCACAGAAACTGGCTTCCTTAACCGGACTTGCTTGATACTTTGCTCAAGTGGGGGACACTGTTTAGAAAGCTAAGAGCCCCTCTCTTCTTCTTTACAAAGATAGTCATGTGCTCTGGGTCTTGTCCGTCCCCTCCCCTTCCCAGTCCTTCTTTCCCTTCCTTTCTTCTGTTTCTGTCAAGATGGATGGCCAAGAAGGTGGAGGGAGACTCTAGTACTGGAGCAAAAACTGAAAAACCTTCAGGAGAAATATCTTCCAGCTTTTTAATTCATGCTATAAACTTGTAAACATTTTTCATGCACCATTTAATTTGTGTTTTAAGTTAATTTCATGTTTACTTTGCTGTGATTCGAATATGAAATGTCTCTCTAAAGTTCATATGTTACATGTTATAGCCAGTGAGGTGTGCATGCCTTTAATCCCAGCACTCAGGGGGCAGAGGCAGGCAGATCTCTGTGGGATTGAGGCTAGCCTGGTCTATATAGTGACTTCCAGAGCAGTTTTGGCAACAGGGAGACCCTGTTTCAACAAACACCCCATCCTCCTACACCGGCCAAAATCTTCTTTGTTAGAGGGTCTGTTCCCAGCTGATAGATCCAGTCATTGAGAGTGACTGGGTCCTGAGGCCCTGACTTGCTCTGTGGATTTCTCTCTCAGTGATTCATAATTTTATGGTATTACTGTGAGAGGCTGGACTTTCAGAAGCGGGAACCAGAGGGAGTAAGCAGGTCTTTGGGGCTGTGTCGCTAGGGGCCGGGTTCTGGGTTCCTCTCCGCCTCTCTCCTCTCCATGCCGGGCTCTGCCATGCAGAACCACCACGATCCACTCTCCTCAGACCCAAGCTGAGAGGTTCACTGCACCTTCTGCTAGAAACGGAAACCATCAGTCACAATAATTTTTTCTTCTTTTAAAATGGTTTCTTCTAGGTATTTGTCAAGAAAAACCAACTAACGTGAACACATTAAAACTTATTTTTCTGGGGCTGGAGAGATGGTTCAGCAATGACTGCTCTTGCAGGTGCACTGGGTTCAATTCCCAACACCCACATGTCGGCTAACTGTAACTCCAGTTCCAGGATCAGACACCCTATGAGGGTGTACTCACATACATGCAGGCAATACACTCACATACATAAAATAAAAAGCAATAAATAAAATATTAAAAAATTAAAACATTTATTCAAATCTTTTGATTGTGTAAACAACTTTATGGGGCATTGTTACAGTAGCGTTAATCAGGGCTCTGTGGAGACCCATTAGGGAAAGCTATTTCTTTGGCCTGGGTGGAGACCTAACTTTCCAAGCTACTCTAAACATTAAAGAGTTAATCATCCTGCCAAAGGGACCACCCTCTGGAAGGTGGGTTCACATTAAGACAAGCTAGAGAGGTGGGAGGAATAATTATCCCTTGAATGAGATAGTACACACCTCCTTTCCAGAGTCTCTGCTTTCTGTGAAGCTGTACCCACACAGCTCGTAAACCACCTGCTTCCCTGAACTACTCTGAAAACTGCAACTTTTCTGTTTCTTCTGTCTTTTCTAAGCAGGATTTCCCTGACACTTTGGGCTTCACTCTTTCTATTAAGCTGCTCTCGGCACCTTGCGACTGACTGACCTCCACGTGGCTGTATGACTGACCTCTACTCCTACCTAGATGGGAAGGCGTTCTTTCTTTTCTCTGCCTCCTTTTCCCTCCTCCAGGCAGCTGCTGAGGTTTACGGCATTGCTTGCTTTGGTTCTTTTCTTTTAAACTCTAATAAAATTGTCCTCAATCTTTCTTTTGGGTCAGTTCTTAAATTCTTTTATTGAGAGGACTAAGAACTTCAAGAAGGGACCCCAATTTCCCTAGTAACAGTATGAAAAATATTGTTTGCAGGCCTCTGTTTTGTGATTCACCTGAGAATCAGTAAACATTTCTAGTAAAACCCATCCTCATTAGAGATTTTTTTCTTTTACTAAAAAGTAAAATTGCTCTTTAATCAGAAAGGAAGCAGAAGGTTTCTGTTAGAAATCTTTTTGTTGTGATTACTGTTGGATTCGAGATTTACTGTTCTTGGAATAAGCACATTTATTCAATGAAGGAACAAAATCAGCATTATTAATTGTTTTAAGTGGGAAAATATCTTGAATCATGAAAACCCTCAATTCACGAATCTTAGTCTTCCTCTGGTTTGTAGTGTCAAATAGCTGGCTCTGCAGATCACGCTAGAAGCGCAGATGCATGGAATGCCCTTGGAATGCTCTGTAACGAATTAATAATTCATTTCTGTTGGGTAAAGTGATGCACAGAAGGGAGCAGGGATGGGCCTTCGCTCCCTGCCGGGATTGCCTTGGGTCCCTACGCTGTCAGGCAGGTTTTCCTCTTGGAAGAGGTGATTGGTGAGAGGTCCAAAGCAGGAAGTCACATGGTGGCTATCTTTTTCACTGCATCTTTGTCAGTGTGACAAGGTCTCTTGGATCAGAATGGATTTCACAGACCGAGTTTTTGGATTGTGGAGACTCTACAGCCTTTGAATGGCTTAAATCCTCGAGAAAACACCTCTGCTGCATCCAGGAGAAGTATCACACAGTGGAGTAGATTTTAGGTACATGGGCGGGACTTGCTGGCTTTCTTTTTCTCCTGATTCTTGAGCCTCAATAAATGAAGAACTTCTTAGCGAATTGTGTAGTAGTTGTTGAAAAGTTATCATTTTTTATAGACAGGCACCTGACAAACTGGCAGAAAGCTTCACGGCTACCGCTTTCTGTTTTGAGTCTTCCTCATCAGATTTTCAAATGGCAGCCCATGTTCTTGAAGGGGACCAACTTCAACGTGAGCTAGGAAGTCCCTTGACCTTGCGTCCAGCCTCTAGCAAACCTGTATCTTGAAATATGAGTGTGGGGTGGTGATAATCTTTTTAAAATAAAAAACTAGATTTACTGTTTTATTAAAATTATAATGCTCAGTAGGAATGTTATGAAACTACAACACACAAAAACAAAGTAACACAGCCACACCCCTTGCCATCCCTTCAAGTCTCAGTGCTCATGTGCTCTTGATGCAAAAGCACAGCTCATCCAGCATGGTCTGGAACAGAATGTGTGACCACGCCCAGGCTCACAAATTTAGGTCACTCCAGTTCCATGTTCCAATGTGGAAACAGTTTCATGAAGTTTTTCTAGTAATAAAACAAAGACATTTGTAAATCATGGCACTTTTCAAATATATTGGTGGAAACATTAACTAAGTGGGTATGGCGAAACAGAAATCTCAGCAAGAGGCCTCAGATGCTAGCTGGTGATATTCAGCCACACATCCTAAAAGGTTTTTATTGGTTAGTCAATAGGTGGTAGGTCTGACACAGAGGCAGGCAAGAAATGGCTATCTAGGGGCTCAAGATGAATTGTAATTACGCTGGATCTGCAACATTCCAAGCTCTCCACAATGACAGTTCTAATCAGTTGATTAGTCCTGCAGAAGGTTCAGTTTGAAGACGCAGTTTTGTTTTTCTGGGAACTTTCGTCCACAGTACTGTGCTCAGCAAACTTTGGCCATAAATGTATAAAGAGTAAATATTTTGGCTTCTTCCGGCCGCATGGACTGTGTTGCAGTACCTGAATGCAACTCTGGTGATGCACTGGGAGGACGCACGGGCCCTGGGACGGGGGGCTAGCTGTTTTAAAGTCTGAGAAGAGACACTGCATTTTCCTTCAGCTATCAGGCCTGTCAGACTGTGCCCTTTCCTCTCACGTGCAAAATTAGTGTGTTGAGTAGGGAAGTAGGGTCCAGGCTTGGAAATGATCTCCAAAGAAAAGATTAAAGGGCCCTTGCAGCACACCCAGACCAGAGTGGACCTAAGACAGAGAACTCCGGTGGGTTCAGGAAGTGGCTGTTGGGCTGCCCGTGATATTCTACCTACCATTCTATAAAGCTCCAGAGACGTTTGTTCTCTGTAGAAATTGGGGGATCTTTTCCTTTCATGTCTTTTCCTCAGACATGAATAAAAACCGGGTCTCCTCTGGCAACCTGTTTCATCAGGGGAGAAGTGATGGGTGGAAGACCCTCAGCTCAAGCAGCACAAACATTGTCTGTGCTGCTCATTCTGGAGGCTTTAGAGCCCAAACAAAGTCTGTCTGGAAGGTTTATGGTGGCCTTGGCCGTCCGTTCACACTCCTTGAAGAATGTTCCACTTTTGCCTCAGTGGGGTCTGCTCGTCTTCTGTACCACCCTCTCTGTACCCCATCTGGATTCCTTTGATGGAGATTACAAAGAAAGGTCAGCAAGAAGGAAAGACAGACACAGGAATGAGTGACTTAAGACAGTGCAGGCATCTGCAGGACAAAAACCCTGAAGAAGGGGTCTCTGTAAGAATTGGAGTCCACCGTCCAATTGCACGCTGGGGTGGTTATGGGGCAGTGGGAATGGCGAAGCGGTTTAAAAGTTTCCTTGCGATTTTTGGCCCAAGGTTGGCCTTGCTAGGAGTAACCAGTGAGCAGTCAATTAAGGAAGGTTCTGTGTTCCATAAACATCTATCCTAACTGGACATTACTTGGGGGTACACAGGACAAGACAGTCACGAATCTGGAGAAGCAAGTTCATTTACTTCTAGAAACCAAATGACTGTAGATACCAGATTGTCACAGTTCAACCAAACTGGAGATGCTATTAAAAAATGGCACTGCCCTGGCTGACCAATTAGATGAAGGCCTGTAGGTGGCAGGTTGGGGTGGGGTCACTGAGAGGAGTGCAGAGAGAAATCCTGATGATGACGTGAAAGCAACCACAGGTGATATGTAAATAAATTATTGGAGCTGTGTTCTAGTAAAACTTTATTTGGGGCAAGGTTTGGCCTCTGATCTTACCCTCATTACGTTAGGTGCACAGCATTTCTTTTATTTTTACTCTCATCATATCTTTGTTGATATATTGATGGAAAAACCAGGGAAATAATTTTATGTAAATAAAGATACTTTTCAATCAGTCAATCAGTTAATTAAGTAGTTTATTTTTACAGTGCTGGAGATTGAACCTAGGACCTTGTGCATGATAGGCAAGTGCTCTACCACTGACCTACTGCCCCTCCCCCAAACACTTTTATACAACTGATAGCTATATTTAGAAATACTTCAAATTCAGCTTTACTTGAATTTAACAGAAGAAAATGAACAGAAATGAGGCTGCAGAAACTGCTGAGATTCACACTACATTTCTTTACCACTAGCGATTTTCATTCCTAAAATATTTCTTGGGAGTTAAGGGAAAGAAAGACGATGAAAAGGCTGGGAATATCTTTTCCATTTTAAAGTCTAGTTTTCAGTTTTGGATGGAGCAGTTGGCTTCCTTCTGCAACAAAAGTGAAGACGTGCCTCTTCCATTTCGTATTCCTCTGAATTCTCATTACTCGTTTGTTATTTTTAAATGATTAAGGTTGAATATTTACATTATTTTATGTAGCCACAACTATTTGGGTCCTTTTAGTCTTGGATGTTTAATTGCGTGTGTGTATTTTTCTATCGTCTGGACAAAATACTCAAGAAAAGCAACATAAAGAAGAAAGTTTGTTTTGGCTGCTGACTGAGGGAGCACAGACCATCATGGTGGAGAAGGCTGGAGGAGGGGGGTGAGGGAGCTGGTCACACTGTCAGCAGTCAGGATGCAGAGAACTAAATGAGATGCTCATCAGAACTTCCTGCTTCTTTCTCCCCTTAAAATTTTTTAAAAAATAATTTTATATGTATGAGTGTATTGATTGCATGTGTATAATTACACCCTTGTCATGCAAAAGCCTGCAGAGGCCCCTGGAACTGGAGTTACAGTTGTTAGTTGCCACATGGGTGCTGGGACTCGATCCTGGGTCCTCTGGAGGAACAGCAAGTGTTCTTAACTGCTGGGCCATCTCTCTAGCCCCAAATTTATTTATTATTTTTATTTTATGTGTATGAGTGTATTGCCTGCTTGTATGTAAGTGCACCAGTGTCATGCAGAGCCCATGGAGGTCAGAAGAAGGCATCAGATACCCTGGAAACGGGAGTTATAGATGGTTGTCAGCTGCCATGTTGGTGCTGGGAATCAAACCTGGGGCCTCTGCAGTAGCAGCCAGTGCACTTAATCACTGAGGCATCTCTCAAGCCCCCTTTCTCCCTTTTTATTTGATCTTGGTGCTTAGTCCACTTTTAGAGGTGGTCTTTTCTCTTCAGTTAAATCTCTCTGCAAATGCTGTTCTAGATTCCTAAAGTACATCTCCTGGGTAATTCTAAAATCCAGCCAGGCTGATAATGAAAAAGACTAACCATCATAAGCTCATCCCTTGATGCCCAAAGTCATCTGATTATTATTATTTTTTGAGACAATATTTCACTCTGTACTCTAGGCTAGTCTGTAATTTAGTATGTAGCGGAGACTGGCCTTAAACTTATGGCAATCCTCTTTCCTCAGCCTCCTGAGTTTTGGGATTGGAAGTTTGGGGCTCCTGGAAGTGAGTGACAGTGCCTGGCTAAACACATCACTTAAAAAATCATGTATATGTGTGTGTGTGTCTGAATATACGTATGCGTACCACGTGTGTAGTTGTCTACAGGGCCAGAGGAGGGGGTCAGATCCCCTTGAACTGGAGTTCCATGCAATTGTGAGCTATCTGATGTGGCACTGAGAACTGAACGTGGGTCCTCTTGCAAGAGCAGCAAATGCTCTTAACCACTCAGCCATCTCTCCAGCCCCATAAACACATTTAAACTATTGTATTCCATCCCTTGCTTATGGTCTCATAAAGCAAAATATAATCAGTTCAATTTCAAAAGTCCCTGTAGTTTAGTTTCCAACATTATTCAGATGCCCAAAATCTAAAGGCTCTTCTAGAGTTCAGGACAACCTCTTAATTGGGAGCCCTACAAAATAAGAAGTGACGTACTTCCAATATACAATGGCACCAAATAAACGTTCCAATAAAAATGGAGGAATGACAACACAACAAGGAAAGGCCAAACAAAAGACTCATACACAGAAAACAAAATATAAAAAATCTTGAAAAAATGTGGTGTCTTGGGGTGCGGGGGAATTTGAAAGAGAAATATTTAAAAACAAAAGAATCCTTCTCACCAAGCTTCCATGATATGTGGGGTGCTCTGTTTATTTTTGTCATTTTCTGTTGGAAAAGGTCTATCTTTGCATTCCTGTTGGAGGCTTACTTGCCTATGAGTATCTGAATTGGAGACCTGTTTCCTCAGAGCCTCATGAGTTCTGCTCCTTTGTCTCTATTGGTACTGCTTTTGGAAGATTAAGCACAAATTAATTTTTGTTTCTTGGGGATATCTTTTTTTTATTTTGAGATGTTCCCCAAATTCTTCTTTACTGTTGGAATTTAATACATTATTTCTTGGTATTCATGGAAGATATGTTCTAACTCTTGAGAATAACAAAATCCATGATTTTCAAGTCCCTTATAAAAGGGGGTGTAGGGGCTGGAGAGATGGCGCAGTGGTTATGAGCACTGTCTGCAAGAGCAGAGAACCCAAGTTCAATTCCCAGTACCCACATGGCAGCTAATGACGGTCTGTAACTCCAGTTCCAGGGTATCTGATGCCTTCTTCTGACCTCCATGAGCTTTGCATGACACTGATATACTTACATACATTCAGACAATACACTTGTACACAGGATAAAAGATGAACTACTTTATAAAATGGTGTGGTATTTGCATGTGAGCTACCCACATCTTCTGATATTCTTTGAGTGATCTTTGCATTTCTTATATTTAATACAGTGTAAATGCACTCTTATTCAATACTATATTATTTTTATTTATTTTTCTGCAAATTTCATCTTGATCACAATCAGACCCCTTCCTCATCTGCATCCCTCATTATTTTTTATTCAGGGAAGAAAAAAAAGAGTGCTTGTTTAGTAGGGATGCAGACACTGTAGTGGAGCCACGCAGCACACTGTTCACACTTGGTGCACTCTAGTTGTGGATATGGAAGGTGCCTACCTATGTGTTCCTGAGGATGGGTCACAACATTGGTCATTTTTTAGCAGTTTGTGCCTGCCCACTGTGGGTCTTAATGTCCCCCAAGGCCTACTTGCTACAGGCTTTGTTTTAGCCAGTGGTGCTATTGTGAAGTGGTGGAGCATTTAAGAGGTGTAGCCTTGGTTGAAGAAAGGTGTTTGGAGTTGTCATGGAGAGGGTATAGGGATCCTTGCTCATCCTGCTTCTCTGTTTTCTTTCTTGCTGCCACTATGTGGGGAGCCTTCCTCCACTTCATGCCATCTGTCACCATGTTCATCTTCACCACAGGTGAAACTGACCACAGGCTGAAACCTCCCAAACCGTGAGTCAAAATAAATGACTCAGTGGTTAAGAACACTGACTATTCTTGCAGAGGACCTAGGTTCAAATCCCAGCACCAACATGGCTGTTAACCATCAGTAACTCCAGTTCCAGGGTATCTGACACCCTCTTCTCTCTGAGGGCATAATACAACACGGGTGCACTTAAATATATACACAAAATTTAAAATTTTCTCCTTATAAGTTACTTGAGTATTTTATCACAGTGACAGAACATTGTGATTCAAGTTTAGTTCTTACTATTTTTCTTATTCTACTTATTGAGTCTTAAAAAAATAAACATGCACTAACTATTGTCTTTGTGTAGTTTGTCTTTCTTTTTAAAAATTATTTTTATTTATGTGTATGTGAATGCCATGTCCTTGGAAGCTAGGAGACGATTATTGGATCCCTGGATCTGGAGGTACTGGCAAACAAATGCAAGTCCTCTGAAAGAGCATCAAGAACTCTTAAGTGCTGACCCATCTCTCAAAACCCTAGTTTTCTATGATAAAATACCCTGACAAAAACCACCTAAGCAACAAGGGCTTATTGTGGCACACAATTCAAGGTTGCAGTCCCTCAGGGCAGGGAGGTCATGGTAGGAAGGTGTTGGGGGCCCCAGTACTCAGGACCAGCCCGAGGGGGACTGAAGGAGCTCCGCCATGGGGAGAGGGTGATTAGGCACAGAGTCAACACACAGACTCCGGGAGTTGAGCAGAAAGCCAGCAGTGGTGGTCTGCTGCAAAATGATTTATTCAAGAAAGAGCAGAGTGTCTTATAGGTCTTGTTAGCCAATAGCATTTCTCCACTCGTGGGTGCGGAGGAGCTAGTCCCACCTGGTCCTCTCTCAATAAAGCTGATTCCTGTTAGCTGCCAGTGGAGTCTCTGGTCCCTTCTGTCTGCTGTGTCTCTCGAACCCTGACCTTACAGTATGCATTACTGTGTTGAAGATGGAGTCTTTGGTTATACTTTCCTGTTGGATGTGTAAGATCATACAATTGACCCAAATAAACTAACTTATTTTTACTTTTAAGGTCAGTTGAATATCTGTTCCTTAGGGGGTCACATGGGCTTAGAAGAAGCCCCTGGCTCTGTAGGCCTTTGTTTTACCAGTTCCACCTGTGTGAAGATAAGTCAGAAAGTCTTGCTGGACCATAGCTTCATTTAGAAGCATTTAAGGAAACATTTTCCTGTGCTGACTTTCTTCTTTACAGACTGGACACTGAACAGGAGGACAGGTGACTCATCACAGTTACAGGACATTTTAAGAGATGCCTCATAATCCCCTGGAACTTAGTTGACTTTAGAGGGCAAGAGACAAAAATTTTTTCTTTTAAATCCCTCTGACCAAATTAATATGGGCCTCTAAATATGATTGTTAAATACCCAAGAATGTTAGTTATACCAACCCAGCACCTCCAATCACCATATGCTATACAGCTAAATCATTCACTGCCTCCTCTGAGATGGAGTTATTGAGCAATCCATGTTCATTGTTAGAATCCATTGAGACATGCAGCCAAAATGATGGCAAAAACTGAACATTCCCAAACAAATCCCAACCAAATTGAAGTTTACAATCTCTAGCATAATTATTAACTGAGGAATTTTAGGCAGAGGTTGCTATCTATCTTCTCCAAGAACTGTGAATTGTACTAGTGAGTTTTTTGTTGGTGTGACCATAAGATGAATTGGTTTATCCCTTAGTTATTCTCAACAGCACAATATCCTTACTCTGAGGAAGTTTTGTTCTCCTTTTTTCATGTTACAGAGTCAAGTGGCCAGCCTGAGCCTGCACAAGAACTTTGACTTGAGTCTGAAGTGGGATGGCCAATCCCAGCTCCAGAGTCAACTTCTCAGTGTTACCAATATGATTCACACACACACACACACACACACACACACACACACACACACACACATTTGTTTCTCTTTAACTCAGTGGTTTACATGGGACAGAAGAGCTGTTGACTTCAGTCACTACTAGAGGAATGAAAACACCTGTCCTTGCAGCAGTTTCTTTTGCTATCACCTCTGCTGAGTAGCAAAACTCAATAGTACAGATAATACCAGGTGCTGTTAGGACAGGGCACAGCTCTCTGATTGAGAAAAGATCAGTTGTGCTTGCATTGTTTAAATGCTATGCATAGGAGATGTAGGTGGAAATCGAACTCACAGTCTTAGGTATGCTAGGCAAGCACCCTATCAAGGAGCTATTTTCCTAGCCTAGCAAACTGCAAAGTGAAAAAAGCTGAAATCCTGTTAAGTAGTTGTTGAGGAAAGTAAGGTACCCCAGGGCAAGGCATGTGGAGCTGGTGGAATTTATATGATTCACCTGGTAATGAAGGAATCTAACTGGGAGTAATTAACAAAAGCCTGATTAAGCAAAGGGGGAAATAATGAAGGTCCTAGAATGCAAAAGTAAATGTCTGAAGTAAAATCAGATCTTAAACAAGGGGATCAAACTGTTGCCTGAGTGTCTGGGGGGGCGGGATGGATGAAACTCTCCCCAAGGGCTAAGAGAAGCTGGAGCATGTAAAGGCTGTGCTGGTTTCCCAGCACACATTGGGGGAGGGGTAGGTGTCGGTTTTAGCCTCTTTTTCTTTCCCTCAAAGACAAGCTGCAGGGGAAAAACCCCAAGTGCTTGCAGCTGTGGAGTTACCTGGTGGGAGGGGAGATTGTTCATTACCATACAGGCCAAAATGGCCAACATTGGGATCCACTGAGACATGCAGACAGAATGCTGGGGGCCAAACTGCCCCACGTCCCAGTGGGAGACTCCTGCAGATCCCCCAGCCTCCAGGAGAGTCCTGCAGGCGGCACCTAAAAAGACTCACAGGTATACGTCAATTTCTAAGAGCACCACAATTAAAGCCAGGCAGGGGCAACTAACATTTGAAAGGTCTGAGCCTGCAGAGTCCTTTCAAAGTTCCACACCCTGGAGCCTGGAGGGAGATCTCAGCCCTCCCACAGCTTGGTCCTGCTGTAGGCCCCGCCCACAAGAGCGAGCTGGAGCAGTTTTAAATCAAAGATGGGAAAACCAGTCTTCCCCAGGCTGATTACCCACACGATGTCTCCTCTGGAAAGGCTTAGCTGGATAGCTTTGCTTTGGTTCCCAAAATCTAGAGGGGATTAAACCCTCACTTGATTCTGGCCAGAAGAACCAAAAAAAGGAGGAGCCAACATGGATCTCAGGGACCGTGAGGCGGCGTGTGCTTCCTTCAGGGTAGGGAAACAAACACAGGAAGGGGAACAAAAAGGAAGGGTTCTCCTCCACTCTTGAGGACCGAACAGCACAGAAAACACCAGTGGCCTACCCACTGAAAGTCAGACTGGGAGCATCTCACCAATGCTGAGGGGGCAGAGTCCCTGTTCCAGGCGTCAATATGTTGGGGGGGCGGGGTCCCAGCACTCAGAACCAGTCCGAGGGGGACTGAAGGATCTCTCCCATGGGGGAGGGGGTGAGTAGGCTCAGCGTCAACACACAGACTCCGGGAGTTGAGCGGAAAGCCAGCAGTGGTAGTCTGCTGCAAACTCATTTATTCAAGAAAGAGCAGAGCGTCTTATAGGTCTTGTTAGCCAATAGCCTTATGGGGTGGGGTCCACTTGCGGTTTGTTACAGCCAATTGTGGTTTGTTTCTAGGTGGGTCAGGTTCCCTCCAGGTGCTGGGCAGAAACTGGCTTCACAACCAACCAGTGTGGAGCACCACACCCATGAGAGCCATTCCTCCATTCCTCCTGGCAGGTGGCCTAGCTAGGCCCACCCTACATTATGCCCAACAGGAAGGCATTGAGGAGGCAACATTGTCTGGTCTACAGTCAGAAAGCACAGCTGGATGGATGCTTTGCTCAGCTTGCTTTCTCCTTTTTATTCAGTCAAGGATCCCAACCCAGGGAATGAGCCACCCATGGTTCATGTGGTTTCCCCACCTCAATGAACTTAAGAATTCCCTCCCAAGCAGGCCCAGGAGGAGCGTCATCTAGACAGTCTCTCATAGGCATGCATAGAGACTTGTTCCTAGGTTAGTTTTTTTCTTTATGGCCCAGTTTTTAAAAAATTAAGAAAAAATTTTATTGAACCATTGTGTATTTCATATAGAACCTCTCAATCAATCGTAACCACGGTTATACGGCCTTCCCCACTGGCAGCTCCCATAGCCCCCAGACTGGAATCCACAGGTTCTTTCACCAGTGCTAAGGTCTGTTGTGTCAAGTTGATGCCCACAAATGTTCCTCAGTGTAAATTCATCCTGTCATGCATCATCAGTTGTATAGTTCTCTGAATTGCCTTTATAGCTTTTCTTTCATTTTCTATGATTAACTCAGGCTTTGTTTTTTATCGATATTTTGGTTTGGGTTTGGTCTTCATTTTACCATTCCTATAATGACACGGTCTTCATGTTTTTTAGTTCCTACAATACTCCCTTGCTTTCCTCACAGGTACGTGGTCTTCTCTTTAGGCCATATCTTCTCTTTCAGCTGCATTGCTCACCTCTCCTCGCCTTTCCCCCCGAACTCCTCTCTTTGTGCTTTGCCTTAGTTGCTATGTCACTTCTTTTTATCTTGATCAAGCTTGGCACGAATGACTGTTCACATCAGTGTGCTAGGAATGAAGCACCTCAAGCTCTCTACCTTACCTAAGACCTATTTGTCCTTCTCTTTGTCTTGAAGTCTAAATTTCATTTTTCTGTGTTGGTGGAATAGAATTTTACTCTGATTGTACAAAGCTCTTGATATTATTCAAAAATTCACTCTGCCAAAGAGTGTTCTATCCCCATGAGCAATCGACGCTGAGGGTTTGAGTGATTCCTATTTTGCCCTAGTAGCTTTCTAGCCCTTTCTGAGGTCTAGACTTCTGGTAAAGGCAGGTAATAGATCTGTCCTTGGTTCTTCTTCCTGCATCTCCTTGGACTGCCTCCACCTCCACTCCAGAGGCTTCTTTCCAAATTTATAGGCATAAGTGAAGAATGAAGCACTTTGTTTAGGGGCTGGAGAGATGGCTCAGTGGTTAAGAACACTGACTGCTCTTCTGGGAAACCCAGGTTCAGTTCCCAGCACCCACGTGGAGGCTAACAATCATGGGTAACTCCAATTCCAGGGAGTCTTAACACCCTCTGCTGGCCTCTGCAGGCATTGCATGCAGGGCATGCTTGCATGCAGGCAGCACTCACACATAAAAACACTGAGAACACAGTCTATTCTTTGTCTCTAACATTGCTTCGTAAAGACAGAAGTTCACTTAGAAATTGTGTGACACAAACTACTATAAAATCTCAATGACTTACAGTAATAAACTATTCATTGATCTTTTTGATACATGATCTCCCTGTAGCCCCAGCTGGCCTGGAAGTCAGTATATAGACCAGGTTGACCTAGAACTCAAAGAGATCTGCCTATCTCTTCTCCTGAGTGATGGAATTAAAAGTGTTTACCACCTCACCCAACACAAATTATTTATCTTTAAAGTTTATTTTTATTTTATGTATATGAGTCCACTGCCTGCATGTATGTAAGTGCACCCGTGTCATGCAATGCTTTTGGAAGCCAGAAGAGGGCATCAAATTCCCTTGGAATTGGAGTTACAGTTAATTGTCAGTTGTCATGTAGGTGCTGGGAATTGAACCTGGGTTCTCGGAAGAGCAGTCAGTGCTCTTAGCTGCTGAGCCATCTCTCTAGCCCTTACTTAATTTATTTTAACAGTTCTGCAGTTTGAACCTAAACTCTTGCTTCCTAGGCCTTTCTTTTACTTTTTAAAAACCATTAACTAATGTTTATTTAGAAGGAAATATTTTGGTTATTTGAATGCTCCAAAGAGATGTTTATAGCATTATATATTCATTTTGTGACACAAAATGTGCTTTCAGATCTTAGATAAAAATTCCTAAATTATTCCATAGATCTACATACATAGTAGTGTACTTTTTGAGATCTTCATTTAATAATCTAAAAGATCAATTCCCCTCCTAAATTTTGCTGTCTCTAGCTAAGTAATATTTGTATGCAGTAATAAATACTACAGAAAACCAAAATGGAGAATTGTCTCTCATCTTTACCCAGAAGTCCCCTTATTGTCCCTGTAGAGATATTTTTAAGCTACTTTTATTTTGTTTTTATTTTATTGTACTCTACTGAACAAATAGCAGGACATAATTTTTAAAACAGTGTTTTTGATTTATTTTTATTTTATGTGTATGAGTGTTTTGCTGGCATGTATGTAAGTATACCAATGTGTACAACGTCCCAGAATCCAGAAGAGTCCGTCGAATTCCCTGGAGTTAAGGATATGGGAAGGTTGTTAGCCACTATGTGGCTAACCTGGGTCCTCTGCAAGAACAACCAAAATGCTCTTAACCACTGAACAATCTCTCCAGCCTTCCCAGTAGTACATAATTTTGAAGTCCAAAATCTATAAGATGATTCTGGTCAAATGAGCATTGTAGGGATAAACTTCAAGAAATCTCAATACTAATGCCACAGGACATATTTATAATTATAATGCTCTGAAAATTTGTCTTATATATGCCTTATCTGTAGGCAAGTGTTTTTCTACTGAGTTATATATCCTACCCTTAAAAAAAGTGTTTTTGTTTTTAATTTCACACAGTATATTTCTAAGTTGAACAGGCTGTCCTTGAACTTTCTTTGTAGCCCAGGAAGGTCTTAAACTTGACTCGCTCCTGCCGCCGTCTCCCTGTGATTATAGACCTGTGCTATAAGGCCCAGCTACAAATAACTCCTTTTCTTCCTTGGCATCTGTAAGTTATGACTTGCCTGATCTCTGTGGGCCTAGGATGGGCTAGGATGGACTCCAGGCTTCCTGTCTGCTTCAGGGACGCTTCAGGTCAGAAGAAAGCTGCTACCTATGGGTCCATGACAGTATTAACAACCAAGACATTTGCTTCATGTCTTCAGTCACTGTCTGTCACATGGTCAAGTCTAATTAGTGGAGGCCAAAAAAAAAGAAGGCTGTAGAATTGTACAGGAAGGAGAAAGTAAGTTCCAGGGCACCTTTCCTACCAACCCTAGAGAGACTCCATAAGGCCTTTCACAATCTTCTGCTTCTCTCACTTGCTGAAGTTTAGGGCCACAAATTACATTTCTTTTCCTTGGTTGGAATTTGGGTAAGATTTCTTTTTGATTTATAAGAAAGTGTATTTATGTTATTATTAGAGGAGAATTGTCTCTCACCTTTACCCAGAAGTCTCCTTATAGTCCCTGTAGAGATATTTTCAAGCTACTTTAAATAGTCTTTATTCTGTCAAATACAAGGACTTTCCTTATTACAAGCCACACACACCTTCTACCTAATTTGACTCCAGTCCAGTGCTTCTCTTCAAATCACTTTGGGTCAGGCTTCTGCTTCCTGTGTGCTGGTTAATCTTTAATTTGATTGAATATAGAAGCACCTAGGAGATTGATAACTCACGCCCCTGGATGTGCTGTGGGTGCACTTCCAGGGAGGATTAATTAAGGGGGGGCATAGCGCCAGCTGATACGCCGGTGGCCTGGACAGAATAGGAGAAGGACGAAGGCCTCTAACTCAGGCCTAGTCTGTCTTCAACATGACCTCCTGCTGTGCGATGTTCTGTGTTACCACCCTTCCCAGAGCGCAGAGCGACCACCCTTCCCGGAGTGCAGAGCGAGCCAGTCAAAGCTGTAACTTCTGAAACCATGAGCAGAATAATTATTTGCTTCTTGGAACTGTTTCTCTTAGGCATTTGTCCTAGTGACAAAAATGTCTACCACACACTAGATGCCTTCTCTATTTCCTTACAATCTATGATGATAATTAAATTCAAATATCAGGCACTCGGGAGTGAATAAATCAGACTGTATCAAAAAGAGGATAATAAGAGTGTTTTAAGCCCCGAGCCCCCTTTTGGCAAGCAGCTGGTCAAAGTTTGTTTCATGAGGTGAGACTGTAAAAGGAGGAAGTCAGGTCACCTTCCAGAGTGGCAGCAGCCACTTTTTAATAATTTATCTAGCAATGAGTCACTAGAAAGGGGATTACAATTTCTAGGTGAACTTGGGGTGCTTGGGTGAATGTTCTGGAGGGCAGCCTGCAGTGGGGCTTGTCCACTGGGAGGACTCGAGGCTGGAAGCTAAAGTTCAAGTATCTGGTATAACTATGTTTCAAATCTAGTGCTTCAAGAAAGCACAGGACGTCCTGGAGGCCGGGGTAGGGGCTCTGCTTCCCAGGCTTCCAAGAACGGCAGATCAACTCTCCAAGCTACTGCTACAGGTGGGTGATAGTGGTGCTCTGGAACAATCGTGTGAAGGAAGGTTATTGGTTCTAATTGCTCCACATTCAGTGTCCAACAACTTTCCCATCTTCCGGCTCATAATACTCATCTCAGATTTCTAAAGCCTGGAACTTTTGCTGCCATTAGCTCCTCATCTAAGAGGTGCTTCTTACCCATTTCCCTGGTTCCAGGCTGTTTTTTTTTTTTTTTTTTTTTTTTTTTTTTTTCTGATTGAGTTTGTGTGGGTCTTGTGCATGCTGTCATTATTGCTGTAAGTTCATATGAGCAAAGTCCCAGGAGCCTGTAAGACTCAGCTTCCATATGCTCATGCACCTCCTCCCTGGGCTCTTATGATCTTTCTGCCCCTCTTCTGTAATGGTCCCTGAGCCCTGGGTGGGTGGAGCCTCTATTTTTCAGCCTCCAAAAATGACTAACACATTTCTATCATTGCAGCCACCCAGTTGATGGGAGTTATCTAAGCCCACTGAATTGCCCAAGTTGTGTGCAAAAGTGGCCTCAAGAGAGTCAGAAAGACGTGCTTAGGGAGATAGCCTCTGAGTGAACCCTAAGAAAGTGTTTGAGACAGAGATCATCAGGAGTTAAAACAGGGCATGAGAGAGAAAGCGTGAGATCGGATTCATTGCCTCCTTCAGAGCTGCAGACAGCCAGTCACTTCCTCTGTGTTCCCACTGTCACTTTAAACATCGACTGCCTTCCCCTTTTCATGTGTGAAGCCCAAATGTTGCCAGATCTTGTGATCCCAGACCTTTTAATTTTTAAGAGTTTTAATTTCAATACAGTTCCCCAACTTTAATTTCTAAGATTTACGTATTCCAGAGGAAAAAGAATCCTGCCTGTCTGACTCCAAACATCCAGCTAAAGAACATCCATTCTTTCCCTGAGCCAAGTACTCCCCAGAGGACTCCAGTGCTGAATGGGGAGCACAGCTTGGTCTGTGAGCCCCCAACATGTCTTTTCTTTTTCCTGAGCTGCTTCTTCCTTACTGCTATGCTGCTGGGGGCTTGTGTAGTATGTAGCCCAGGCTACCTGGAGCTTGTGGTGCCTCTGCCTGCGCTTCCCTGGTGCTGACATGACACCTCTGCACCCTGCTCCTATGTAACTTCCGTCTCTCCTCTCTGCATTCCAAGTGTCCTTTTGATGTTCTCAGGGAAAACACCCAAATTAAAATTCAATTTTCCTTCTCAGAACTAATTGTTTCTGCCTGTGGGTTTCTACAGGATTGTCTCCCTCAGTGTCTTTCAGCTGCCTGCTCTACCAGATATAAGCTTCGTTAAGTTGAGGAACTGGACTTACCCATGTTTATATAACAAAGCACAATGCTTCACTGAGTAATGATTCAAACAAATCATTCTGCGCACACCGCAGTGCTGAAAGCCCAGGGCTTTACCAGATGTGACTGCAGCAAATCTCTACATGTTAGTGTCTTCATTCTCATGGAAGATAGTTTGATTTTTGTTTCTCTGTTTTTGAGGTGCTAGTGTTAAAATCTAGAGCTTTGCAGTTTCTAGGCAAGTGGTTTTACCTCTGAGCCACATCCCCAGCCCTAAAACTTTTTTGACTGGAGCTTTCTCTGAATCCCAGGCTGGTCTGGATCCTTTTACCTCCGCCCTCTGAACGCTGGAATTGCAGGCGTGTAGCACCTCACCTGCCATCAGTTGGACTCTCAGCTGGTCCTGACTGAGCTTGTTGAGCTTCTGACGTGAGGGAGATCATGGCTGCAGGACACATCACTTCGTCCCCTGAACTTGGGCTTCCTTTTCCAGGAATGTCTGCAGCAGGTACACGATGAGGCCTGACGCCCATCCCGCTCACCCCTCAGCGCTGGATCTGTTAGGGGCAGAAGATCTGTGCATCAGGGACCCCACAAGGGGTCTCAAGTGGGGACTCGTGGGTTTTGGGTCAGTGTGAGGAAAACCTGGTATTTATGTTCTTTTCCTCAGGGGACGGATGGGGATGAAACTGCCATCTCTCCTCTGTTCTTACTAATGACCAGAAAGAGTTCTAAAATTTTCCTTCAGTGTTCATTGGTTGGGCACCAGGATTGAATATGACCAGTTCTACAAAGGATCTTTTAGGCAACTGGGTTGGCCAACAGTTCTTCTCAGGAAGAACTCTAATGAGTTCCTGATTGTTAATCCTGACAAGTTATATTGTGGGTGGTGTGGTCTCATTAGCTGGATTTTTCAGTCAATAACCACACTACCAAATGACTTGATAACATGATTATTTGTAATTCTTCTGCTGAGAATAAGCCAGGTTGTATGTTGCTTGTTTGTTTCTGATTAGCAGACCAACATTTAGAAGAAAATTTCTCTTTTTAATCAGAAGATTTAAGCATTTAGAACTAGAAACAGTTCTTTGAAAAAAATGCTTGGATCTTAAGCACTAGGAAGTTTGTGCCCTTTTCTGCTCTCGGATATACTTTAAAATTTGATCAGGGGTTTAGATTTCTAAAATTTGTAACTCTTCCCAATCCAAGTCCAGGGAAATACAACCTCAGATTGTAGTCACATGTTACACAGACTTGCAGGAGGGAGCAGGAGATGTTCTTTTCAGGGAAGCCCCCGCCCCCCAGGTGACCTGGTGCTAGGCTGACCCTGTGCAGGAACTCCTTTGACCTGCTGGTGAGCAAGAGTGGGGCAAGAGCCCAGAGCTGCACCCTGACTCCAACTTGGTTGTCCTGTTGATGAGATGGCCCCGGGCTGGGCCTGCTTCTTCCGCAGTTCTGTGGACCGAGGACATTGTTTTCAATCCTTCAGATGTGCTGGCTTCTGGCTGAGCTGGCCTCCTTTCTAAACTAGTGTTGGCTAGCAATCAAGTAGCCAGGCAATTTACTGTACTTACAAGTCAGCTTGGAAAGAAAGGGAATAATAAGGTCTAAAAATAGTCACATGACTTAAAAATCCCCAGGCCAGGCTGGCAAGTGGAAAGTCAGGAGCTGATGCTGTGCAGTGGCCCTAGCTTCTCCATGATGTTGCTTTCTGCAGCGTCAGTGATCCACAGCACATGACCAGAATATATTAAATGGAAAGTTCCAGACACAAACTGTTCATAAACTTTATGTTTTCCGTCACTCCGAGTGTGTGATGACATCTCTCCCCATTGTTCTTCCAACCCGGGATGTGATCCCTTCCCCAGCATATCCACGCTGTGTACAGAGCGACCCTGGTGATGTCGCAGGGACTGTGCTCAGGTAACCTTCATTAGTAGGCCTGGCTGAATTCGCAGCAGTGAAGTTGATGATTGGATGTGTCAAAGAGAAGTGGGCGAACTGAATGGCTGGGCCAGCGCTCTGTTGCTGTGACAATCTGAGACCAGATTTAATTTGGCTTATGATTTTGGCAGTTTGGGTTCATGATCGATCTTGGGTCTGTGACAGGTCAGTATGTCTTGCAGGGGCACTTAGGGGAGCAAATCTGCTCATCTCACGTTGGGAGTGATGAAGAGTAGAAAGGTGGGGCGGGTCCCACCACACCTTCAAGGCCCAATCCCCAATGACTGCAAGACCTTATTGCAGGATGTGTTTTTAGAATTGCTACATTTTATTATTAGTTATTGTTCATTTCTTATCGTGTCTATTTTGTAAATTAAATTTTATTATCATAGGCATGTGTGGATAGCAGAAAGCTGAGTATAAATAGGATTTGGTGCTTCTCATGGTTTCAAACATTCCCTGGGATTCTTGCAAAATAAACTTTCCAGACAAAGGAAGAATTTTAGAGTCTTAAGGCAGAATTTCTTTTGGGAAACCTTAATTTTCGCTTTTATGGTCAACTGATTATGAGGCCCACATGTGTCACGGAGGACAATCTTCTTAAACTCTGTTGATGCCAGTCTAACCACTTACAGAACAATCTAATGACAGCAACACTGAGATTGCTATTTCTTTGAAATGTGAGTGCTATGGATGAACTAGTCAAGTTGACACATAAAACTAATGATCTCAGTAGGTAAAGTTGGGGTTTTTGTACTTGGGCAGCCAAAAAAGGAAGGTAAGAAAGCTGGATTTCCAGAGCAGGCTCTTGCATGGAGAGGAGGCTGGAGGGGAGGAAATGAACACGCCCGCCTCGAGGTCATAATTCCAAGGCTCAGGAGGCATGAAAAACAAGCTCCGCATCAGGAATGCACATACAACTCAAGCTATCTAAAAAGTTTTCATTTAAAATAAACTCTGGAATTTCCAAGACCAAGGCAGCTAGCCTTTTGTGGAAGGAGGGTGGCCGTGGCTCTGGGTTGTCAAATCTAAATGGTAGAAGTATGTTTGACTGAGAGAGCACAAAGATTTTACCAGCATCCTTTTGAAATCAGAAGAAAGTGAACACTAGTGGAGGAGGGGAGAGCGAGTGCACAGAGGCCACGCGACTCGACTACGAGGTGCAGAAACGCTGCTGACTGTGGTGCACCTTCCATGCTAAGCATGCTGTTGGCTTATTATTGTAACTTAGTAAATTTAAAAATATTTATTAAGACTCTTGAGAGGACTCCACAGGTAAAAGAGCTTACTGCTCAAGCTTGACAACCCATTCTCCATTCCTGGAACCCCTGAGAAGCTGTCTCTGAGCTCCATGTGTGCTGCTTGTCTGCATGTAACACCCCCCCCCCCCAGACTAAAATTTAAATCTTATTAAAGGCCCACTCAGAACCTTTTCCCCTCAACCTTGCTTGCCCTTCTGGGAGTTTTAGGAAGTTTTGCAGGATGTCAACCATCTAGATTTGAGAGAAGATTCTTTAAACTCCCTTATGTGCAAGAAGCAGCATTGCTGTTTGGAATGCAGTTGATGATAGGCCACGTCTGATTGGACAGTGGGAGAGATTTATGGTTCAATTATTAATGTGTTAGCATTATTGATATATTTAACAAAACTCACTTCCCTTCCATAAAAGCTAGCCCATCAGCCTCTTCAAACCAAGCCTATCAGCTTTGGTTATTTGAGTAGATTTACTTAACGGTCACACAGTGCTCATCCTCACAATGTCCTAGTTAGTCTTTCTTCTCAAGTGGCTTCTGTTTGGTTTTCTTATCTAAGAAAAAGAGAAAAACAGAAGATTTTCTTGGTTCATCTTCTTGTATAATACTTCCTGATAATGGTCTGTAAGTGAGAAAACATCACATCTTTGGCTATGGAGAAATCACAAATCATTAGATTTTGTTGATGTTATGGGTATTGGTACAGGTGAGGGTCAAGAAAATCTGTCAGCGGCCCTGTTAAACTGTCTCAATTTCTGTCTTTCTGTGGGCATGTGTGCTTTTTGTAAACGGTTATTCTGGCTGAAAATTTAAAAGGGAACTACTTGTAATGTCTTTTGCATTAACTTAAACTGTTATAGTTCGTACAACCTGAGATGCTATTAAAAGTATATGAACAATAAAACACCTACAATAAGAAAAGTTTTAGAAGAAGCATGTGGCCTCCGTAGGTCTTCATTGAGGAAGGCCTTCTGGGGTGGTCTGGCTGTATTCTGCCAGTCATGGGCAATTAAATGTTATTTAGGAGTCAGGTACCAGGGACTCTCATTTTTTTCCTTATTAGGAGTAAAGGCTGTGAGACATTTTCTGGATTGTAAATGGCAACAGAGCCTATGCAATAATGTTCCCCAGAAATCACCTTGGGCCACTTTGTTTATAGGAGATATTTATGAGGGCTCAAGTTTTATTTTATAAGGTGGTTTTATTGGTAAAAGTTAAAGGCACCAATAATCCAAGGCCATGTAAGAAATTATATGGGGTATGGAAGGACAGGTCTGAGTTTTGGGAGCAATACCATCTGACATTCTCTAAACCAGTTCTTTTAAGTTATCAGACAAAATGATGGGTTTCACTATGTCATTTATATACGTATGTATCAAGTGTAGCTTCTCACTCCCCCAGCCCCGTACCCTTCCTCTCCCAAATAGTTCTCTTTCTTCTTTCGTATTTTGTATATATGGGCACACACATAAAAATGCACACATATATATTCAAATCTAGATTCAGCATACATGTGAGAAAACGTGCTATTTGGCTTTTGGGAATCCGATTCATTCACCTAACATCACCAGTTCCATCCAGTTCCATCTATTTTCCTGAAAACACTTTCATTTCATTCAGAATTCTGGATGATTAAAGCTCCTTTGTTTGTATGCGCCTCACTGTCCCTACTCACTTGTTGACAGGCATCTGGGCTTGTTCCACATATTTGCTCCTGTGAACAGAGCTGCTGAAGCCTGAAAACCTGAGTTCAGTCCCTGGAACCCACAGTGGAAGGAGAGAACCAATTCCTGCAAGCTGTCTCTGACCTCCATATCTGTGCCCTGGCACTCATCTGCACTCACCACACAGGTGCATGGGCATGCACACCCATACCCACACATACTGTCTGTAGCAGATATGTATGTATATGTGTATGTAGCATAAATGTGGATGGGCAAATATTCCTGTGGAGCACTGACTAAAGAGTGCTCTGGGTAAATGCATAGCAATGGTACAGGTGGGTCTTATATTATAGTGGCTCTATTTGCAGTTTTCTGAGGAACCTCTACACCTGCTTCCATAGTGGCTGCACCAGCTTAGGCTTTCCTTCCTTCCTTCCTTCCTTCCTTCCTTCCTTCCTTCCTTCCTTCCTTCCTTCCTTCCTTTTTTCCTTCCTTCCTTCCTTCCGATGATTTTGTTCATTTTTAGTTTAGAGAGTTCTAGAAGTTTCCCAGCGTGCTGTACCTGGACATCTACAAGCAATGTGCAGGAGCTCCACTGTGCTCTGTCTGTGCCACACTTAGTAGAGTCAAACCTTTTACTTTAGCTCTGGTACGTGGGCAGTGGTTTGGGTTTTCTTGGTGACATTCTCATTTGTTTCCCTCCTTTTCTTTCTCGATCTTGCCCGTCCATATTGATCAGGCATCCATAGATTTCCGATTCTGTGTGACTGCTCTGCAAGCCTGTCTTCTCAGCTCCAACTAGCATTGTCCATTGAGATCGAAAAGAACTGACTAACTGAAAAGAGGCCAATCCAGCCTGAGGACTGACAGGTCTGGGCTCTGCCCTCATTGACCTGTACTTGTGAACTCAGGGTTGTTGCGTTTTGCCTGCAGTGTGTTCTTGCTCTCATTCTCTCATAATGTACAGAAATTTAGTATTGCCAGAACATTCATCATATCCATACTGCAAACTGAGTTCTTTGCCCTTGTGATCTGGAATAGTGACAGCAAACGGTTTCCACAGCTCTTTGATCTGAGTTTACCTGATAGGCTAATTACTCACAAAGGGGTATAGCCTACTCTCTAATCTCATGAGATTAGAAAAAGGAATCTAGGGGAACAGAGGCTGATGGGATTGAGAAATTTAGGATTTTTATGAAAGCAAATCTCTTGGTGCTAGTAGAAATCAGAGGTGCATGGACCAAAGTAAACAGGAGACTCCTGAAGCGGGTTCACAGTCGAGGTCTTTCTTGAGAATCATGACGATTTTTTATTCCAGACAGACTGAGATTTTGAATTGACTGTTTACATGTACTCTTCCTGCTAGGCCTCTGTTCAGGGCCTAGAGATTTCACAGAGCATGTGGGCCCAAAACTGTCTCTGTCCTTCAGAAGCTGGGTGGACAGAGCTTTTTTCTCCTTTGGGCATCCTGCTTCCAAGAGTTTTACAGAACTGAGTTTGTTCAGTTGAAAATCAAAATTGTGTAAGCTATGTGTGTTTTGTCAATGTTTACAAATATTTAATTTTTACATCAAATTAATAAGACCATAGAAAAATGTTAACATCATTTTTCTATGCAACCATCTTAAAGTTCTATATAAACCCACTGTATATCTTTAGTGATTGATTGAATCAGTTCCATTTTTAACTTGTTTCGTTTTCCATAGCAGGAACTAATAACATTAACTAATTTTTCATGTGTGAATGTAATGTTTTTTGAGACATAGCTCCAAGCTGGCCTTGAAGTAGCTAAGAATGACCTTAAGCTGACTCTCTCAAGTGCTGAGATTGTAGGCATATACCACTATGCCTGGCTATACAAATTTAATTAAAAAAAATTAAAATATGGAAAACCTCAAACTGTGCAAATAGCACAGGAATTGGGCAATGAGCCCTCAAAAATCCAAGAAATTGTTTCAACAATTATCAACATATAGCCAGCTTCATTTTGCTCTTCTGTTCCATCATCTCAAGTGCTTTCAGGAAATCCTAGACCTTATATCAATTTAAGCTTAAATAATTCAGTGTGTACTTCTAACAGGTAAGAACTCTTTATGAGAACTGTGGTAGCTCCCCATTTGAAAACCCGGTGAACTTCCCAGACTGGGAAGATGAGAGGCATATGACTCGGCTGAATCAACCTTTTTGCTTCACAGGTTACAGCTCTGTGTTGCTTAAAGACAGCACTTCTGAGAACACATTGTCAGATGATCTCCCTGTTGTGTGAATATCACTAAGTGTGCTTACACAGAAGGCGTGATGCCTTCTGCATGCAAGTGAGTCTCACGGGGCCACTGTTGTATATGCAGCACACCACTGACCAAAACTCTATGCAGTGTAGGACTGTTCTGTTAAGTTCATGGTTTAAAACAGCACATAATTATTATCTCATGGTTGCTTGGGTCAAGAGTTCAGGATGACTTAGTGGACTTCCTGCTAGACAGCCCAGAAAACTGAAATCTAGGTGTTGCTTGGGGGTGCAGTCTTGCAGAGGCTTGGGGTCTTCTTCTGATGATGATGATGATGATGTGTGTGTGATGCATTGTTAGAGTAGGTGCCTACAGCATATCATGTATGTGTATGTGTGTGTGTGTGGGGGTGTCAGATTACAACTTTTGGGAGAGGGATCTAACTTAGGTCACCAGGCTTTCATAGCGAGCAGTTTACTCACTGAACCATCTTGCCGGGCGTTAGGGTCCTTTTTAAAGCTCACCTGCTTGCTGGCAGAATTTAGGTCCTATGGTTTCCCACAGTACACATGCTGTGAGGCCTACCTACAACACAACTTGCTTTAAGCTAGCCAGAGAGTGAAAGAAATATATGACATTAGGAGGGTCCAGGCTTGCTTTTAGGGATGCTCTGCTGAGGACAAGAACTCTTTGATTAAGTAAGAAACACTGCTCTGGGACCTTAATTGCACTGGCAAAATCCCTTTATTTTTACTATACACCATTGGCTAGAAGCACAGGTCCCATCTTGATTGAAGGGTGGAGATGGCATGATGTCATCAACAAGAACCGTGAAGAAAATAATACCTACAATTATTATGTCTGTTAATAATTTAGGTCAGAGTTGGCAAACATTTTCTGTAAAGGGTTAGACAGTAAATGTTTTAGGTGTTGTGGGCCAGGCGGTCTCTGTCGCAGCTATCGGACTGTGTTTCAGTAGTAGGAAAGCATCCACAGGAACAGCCTGTATGTGGCAATGAAGACACAGGTGTTCCTAGACGCACTGTGGGCTTGCGGCCCAGAAAGCCCATTGTAAGCTGCAGAGAGTGAGTTGGAAGGGTAATTAACGTGTCTAACCTGCCAAACACCACAGCTTAGAGATGGAAACATTCTCAGGAATGCCAAACCAAACCAAACCAACAACTAAGCCAAGCCATCACGCTCAGACACATTAGCTGGGAAAGTCATGTAACACAGACCTATTTTATAGTACAGAGTTGAGATCCTCATGGAATTTTTTGGTTACCACACTCTGAAAGGGAAGAACAGAAGGGTTGTGTGGATGTCCTCTATACCATCACAGATTAGAAAAATCGAGTAAGTCAAATAACTGTACGTGGAGCTGTGTCTATGAAAACACACAGGGAGCCTCATTGGGTCAGGGGGCCATACTTTGCTGACCCTTGTTTTATGGGCTGAAAATACAGTGTAATAAATTTTTTCATCTTTTAAAATGCATACATGCATGATTCATTGACTATGATGTTATTTTATAATCTATGGGGTTGGCATCGAGTCTCAGGGGCACTACATGAAATTGTGATCTGAGACTGTGACTGTATTTCTTGCAGAGCTGCCCTGAGGGAATGAGCTGGCTCAGTCTATCAAGAGCTCGAACTGGGAAGCCACGTAGGAAAAACATTCTTAGAGCTTATTCCCAACAGTGGTTTGGCTTCCTCTGACTGACTGTTATATAATTTATCATACACTCCCTTTTTGTTTTGTTTTCAAGAAGCTCAGAATCTAACTTGAAACCCAGTGATTACAACTGTAAAGAACTGTCAGGTTTGCATATTTTATTATTTGCCAAGATCTAAAATTTTGCTTTTATTTTAATCCTTTGTGCTTCTCTATCTTACTATTGTTTTATTGTGTAAATTCCCTCGTGGAATAATGTTGAGAGAAAATATGAATGTCTGTCTTTGAAGTGAAAGAGACCATAGAAACTGTGTTTGTAACAGCTCCAAACTAGTCCCAGCTCAAATCCCTGCCAGTAGGAGAATTAATACATGGCAGTATTACCTTGGTGAGATGCTATATAGCAACAATACATCAAGGGGTATATATACCTTACAACATGGAAGAACCCACCAATACTGTGCTGAGTGTTGAAGAAGCCAGACAGGAAAGACCATAAGCTGTGTGATTCATTTATATCAGGATCAAAGACAGGCTCAGTGAATTAAAGGGATGAACATCAGCATGCTGGCCTGGGAAAGAATCATTTTCTATGCAGTTTCAAGAGGACTCCCTGTGGGCCATTCAAAAATATCCTGTATCCTGAGCTGAGCTGTAATAGAGCATATACACTGAAGTAAATTAGAAACAGTATATTTTTATTCACTTTGCTGTATGTTTCTGTTAGCCATATTTGTATTTTTTATTTTTAAAATATTTTAATTATATATATATATATATATACACACACATATACGAGTGTATTGCCTGCATGTATGTAAGTGCACTTGTGTCATGAAATGCCCATGGAGGCCAGAAGAGGGCGTCAGATCCCCTGGAATTGGAGTTACTGATGGTTGTTAGCTGCCCTGTTGGTGCTGGGAATCGACCTGGGTCCTCTGCAAGAGCAGCCAGTGCTCTTAACTGATGAGCCATCTCTTCAGCCCCCGTATTTCTATTATGGTAACAAAGTATGCAAGATCATCAACTTAAAAAGAGGGAAATGATCAAAATATGATGACATGTACCTTTAATCCTAGCACTTAGGAGGCTGAGGGAGGACAGTCATGAATCTAAGACCATTCTGGACTCCATACTGAGTTCCAGCCAGCCTGGAGTATACACCAAGACTTTATCTCAACTTGTCCTCCCACTCCTCCACCCTGGATCCCCAAATGGAAAAGTTTTCAATGGTTTTAGAGGCTCTGGCTCATGGTTGGCTATGACGTTTTGGGGCCTGTGGCAGCTCAACAGATTGTGGCAGAAAAACACAACAGTGAAAGCCACGTGCCGACACAGAGCTGTGGAGACCAAGGTCCCATAGTCCCCCCTGAGGAAATGTTTTCAATGATTTATCTTTCCCTTTAGGTCTTAGTGTAAAAGGTTCCAACACCTCCTGAGATCACTGTGGACTGGAAACCAAGCCTAAGCCATGGCAGTGCATAGCTTCTTTCTAGTTCTTTTCCCCATGTAAGACCCATTGTTTATTGGCAGAGAACTTTAGAACTGTATAATCTCAAAGATACATAACTTTAAAAACTTGTAACATTCTCAGGTTAGTAGCCCCCCTTCATTTTTATTATACCACTATTATTAAATGCATAGCAGAAAATATATGTACAGGTAGATCCTCAACACAGAGGAAGAGTCAGTGTCTATGGTCATATTGTTTTCTCACTTTACAAAGTGGCTCACTTTACAAAGGATGAGTGTGAAATGGAATCCAGTTCTGAGGCCACTTTCCTGACTCAATACCAGAACAGCACCTTCCTCTTCTAATTTGTACAAATTTACCTTTTCTAATTTGCACTTAAAGGTAACAGTGAGGAGCAGCCTTGTAGAAAGTTAGCATTTAAGGCATAACATCAATTTTTAGGGTTAGAGTGTGTTTGGTGATCATTAGCACAGCAGCAAGTCTCTGCTTGAGTCTTTGTAACCTAAGGAATGTTTTTTCAAATACTATAGGAAGAATCAATACCAATTCCCTGTCGTTATTTTCACATGTGCATTGCATTTACAGTTGTTAAGGATGCAACCTAGAGTTGGCCTCCTAATGGCTTAATGGGGCAAAGCTATTTGGAGTTTGGGAAAGAATGATTCTTGCTGACCTAAGAGACCTGCACTTTTAACTGGGGCCCCTAGGAAAGGTTGAGCTCATCTGAATTTTAAAGGGGTCAGGGTGTCTGTCACTCAGAGGAGATCATCAGACTGAGGGGTGTAGGGGGCATCTAATGGAATCTATCCTAGTTGAAAAGCCGACATCCAGGAAAGAAAGCAACAGCAAAACCCCAATGTAGATTGAGATCTAAAAGGATACTTAGCATTTTTATAGATAAAAATTTCAGGTTACATTATCAGCCAGATACAATCCATCAAAACCAACCTCTTCCTCAGATCTGTAAAATTAAAGCTAAACTGTAATGAAATATTCATAGACATTGGATTTGTGTTCCTTTTGTACTGACCTTTTCCTGTTCAATGTGAGATAACACGCCGATTAGCTGTACATGTGGAATTTTCTTAATTATGATAGAAGAGTATCTTTAGACATGATAGGAAAAGAAAAACCTTCTAAACGATGTTTTGGATAGTTAATTAATAATCATTCATATCACTATAATTTTAGGCTAGGAAAAAATGGCCTGGTACTCATTTTGAGTATTTCAGATATATTCGGAGCAAAATTTGCATTTAAACACACATGAGACTCTTGGAGAAAGTTGCTTGTGTAGTATTGCCTACTCAGTCCTCCTAGAGTGATGGAGAAATCAGTCTCTATTAAAAACTTCAGGTGTAAGGATCATTTCCTTCTCCAGCAAAACAATTGGAACACACTCTGGCTAACCAAAGTTCTGTGGGTGCTTTGCTTCTTGAACACACACACCCCTGGATTCGTAGATGAACTCTTGATTGGTCAACATTCCTTCAGATGAGAGTGGCAGGGACCCACTTCAAATGGTCACAAACAGATATTTAGTTTCCTGAAAGAATCCTAGCAACGAAGTCTGATTAACAGCTCCAAATTTCTGAGAGGCACACCTGTCTGGTTCAGACAGCTGAGGCTGGGCGGCATAGTCACAGAGTCCCAATGGAGTGCTGGGGTCCACTTATGGGAGGATTAGTGCTCAGCAGAGCAGACTGCAAGATGTTCCCTGGGCTGTTCACTAGCCTGTTGGCGTCCCCTTCCCCCTTCACAGCTAACCGACTGCTGCTGTGAAGTAAAAACATCTCAGTTTTTACTTTTACATCTTAAAATGGATTTTAGATTTCCACACTTTTGCTTGTTTTTATCTAGAACCAAGCTCTGGGCAAACCTGTTCCCGAGACTCGCTGCCCTCCTTCACACACGCATGGCTAGTCCAAGGCTTTCAGCTCTCTCTGCAACCCCTTTGGTAGCAGCCTACCACGCTGCTGCTGGATTTTGAAGTATTGAAAACCAAAGTTAGCATAGTAGAAGAGGCACCTGGATGCTTTGTTTTCTTTTCTTGGACCTTGATAATGCTTTGAAAAATATCCTGAGCTAGAATTCTGGAGGATATGAGTGATGTGGAAGAAAGTCATGTCATCCCAGACAAGACCATTCATTCTAAGCCAGCTGTGTTTATGACACCAGACAAACACAGCCTGTGGCCGATCAGGCACAGTACTGGTAGCAAAAATGAGTGAGAAGTTAGTTTTAAATGACTTGTGTAGAAGATGAGTATGTGTCTTTGTTTGTTTGGATTGCCATAATGTCAAAAACGAGGTAGCTCAAAACAATAGAAATATATTCTGTGCAGTTCTGGAGGCTGCGAAGTCAAGTCTCCAGCAGGTTTGATGTCTGGTGAGGGCAGCTGTCTGACCTGAAGACAGTGCCTTCTGATGCTGTCACTGACAGAAACGGTAAGAGTCTATCTCCAGGGTCTCTTTGATAAGGACATTTCCACTTGTGGTGGCTTGGTGTCATGCCCTCCAGAGACCTAATGTGCTGATGCCATTTTCACATGTGAATTTGAAGGGGGGACATAATTATTCTGATTATAGCACCTCGGCAATATACCAAGAGGAGAAGTACAGGGCAGAGCATTGAGGCTGAGGAAGGGCAGGGATGGTTTCAGAGTGGACATGACAGCCTTCCCTCCTTCCATCTGAACCCACGTAATCCGCAGCTGGGACTCGCAACTTTGCCCTTCTTATCTCCTGAGCATGTTGAGCTCTGTCTTCTGGGGATTGTCACCAAGAATCCTCTGATGCCTGGGGAACAGAGCCCAAGGGATGCTCTGCTGTCCATGGTGCTGGCTGGAGAAGCCAAGATCCGGCTACCCACCGTGTTTCCCCAGCACCCTGGAACTCGAGCTTGGAGATAGCAATGGGATGAGCTGCTCAGGTTCAGCTTAATGTAGTTTAGCTGAGTAGACAAAAAAAAAAAAAAAAAAAAACAGTGGCCACATAACACAGCACCTTTCCTAGACTTAGAACAAGTCTGTCAGGAGTCTGTTGTGAGGAAACCCAGGCAGTATGGCTTTGTATCCGATCCTACCTGGTTAAAGTGATCTCAGAACCAATTGTAGCCAAAACACCTGAAGCTTCAGGGTTCCAGGAATCACCTGTGTCTGTGGGGCAGAAGGGCAGAGGATGGTGAGAGTAGAACAGCTTCTGAGTGCTAAGCCCATCCTGCGATGATGCTGGTAAAAGTCCAAGCTCTGCATTTAGGGAGGAACAAATAGCAGCAGTAAAGATGAACTGAAGTTAAAGGACGTTTGGAGACTCTCCGGGTACCTCTTCCCTTATTTGAAACTCAGAGCACAGATATTAATGGACGCCCTTATACCATGCCTACGTTTGTCTAAGTCCCACAGCTGGTCCTCCGTGTGAGAAAGTCCAACTGTGACCACGGACACTAACCATGAGGTCCAGAGAAAGTTCCTAGCTCCCCTAGCTCTGGTCCTCTCATCTTTAGGTAATGCAAGGAAGTGAAAGAATCAGGGAAATATGTGAACTGCTGAGCGAAGAACTGGGATGCACAAATGCTCAAGCCTAGGAACAAGGGCTGGGAATGGAGCTCAGTGTGGAGCACTGGTGTAATGTGGCAAGGCTCTGGGTTCAACCCCAGAGGCCCCCACCACAGTCATATCTGGTGGCAAGTGTTTTTATACCACTAAGCAAAGGCTCACAACTGCTGAACTCAGTGCGACTGAAGTGTGCTCCACAGACCTATACCAGTTGGTATAGTTATTTACCAGTTCTGTAACAACGAAACGGAGAGAAACTGTTTAAAACTTGGTTAATTACAGAATAATTTTATGTCCTTTAGGTCTAGCGATAAAATAGTTGGGTCTTGTATTTTATTGCATTTGTGCCTTTTAAAATTTCATAATGTTTTTGATATTTATTTGAATAGTATTACAAAAGTCTTGAGTCTGCAATAATTTGGAGATAAAAGAAACACATCCCTCTCTGTGTGTAGTTAGAGAAGCTCTGGTCTAGCTCATTTATTCTCCAGGACTTAGATCTCTGAAGCCCCACTCCTTACTCTTCAAGTGCCCAGTATTATTTAAGGACTGTGTGTGCTGGCCAGCACCCCCACACAGGACCTGTCCCTCTCACTGTGGTGTGATCCCTGCTCCTGGCCGGGCCACTCTGCCTGCTCCACCATCTTTTGCTCCCTAGTGGTAGTCCTTTGCTTCCCTCTCTATTCTTGGCTCTTTAACAATATTTTACTTACTATTTTTATCTTGATTTATATATGAGTGTTTTGCCTGCATGTATGTAAGTGCACCAGTGTCATGCAGTGCCCATAGAGGTCAGAAGAGGGCATCAGATTCCCTGGAACTGGAGTTAGGAATGGTTGTTAACCACCATATGGGTTCTGGGAACCAAACCCAGGTCCTCTCCAAGAGCAGCCAGTGCTCTTAACTGCTGAGCTGTCTTTCAACTCTTCTTAGATCTGAGACTGTGATGTGTCCTTTATGTATAATTTCTCTTCACCTTCTGTGATGTGGCTCCCAAGCTAAAACGTTTAGTTCATTAATTACATCTACCTTCAGCTTGGGAAACTTGACACGTTTCCTCAGCCTTGCACCGGAAGTCATTTGACTCTTAGCACAGTATACAGAACTCAGCACTGTCCTCCTTGCTCCCTTCCCAGCGTGACCACCCTGTCTTTCCTCTCCGGGCTGTTTTTCCTTCCCTTTGCACCACTGCTTTCTGCATTGAGTAGAGGTTATCTATCCCCAGCTCCTGGGATAAGGGGGACATTCTGCTGTCTGCCACCAGCCTCAGTATGATGAGAAAGCATGTGTGCTCTAACCCCAGCCACACATGCCGTACCTAAGCAAGTCCAGGCCTGCTCTGTCTCTCACATGACGGCTAGACTGTAAGTGTAATGGTTAGAGCTGGGCTTGTTTGGGTGACTTTCTGAGCATACGACTCTACACTGCTTGCACTGCTTGTCTCTGAGCATGATGAATTTATTGCATGGCTAGTTCGAATTTTTTTATCTCTCTTTGTATGTAAACCCTTTGGTAGTAGTCTACCATACTGACTCTGGATTTTGAAATGGCAAAACCAAAGTTGGCACAGTAGAGTCCTGAAGAGGCACCCAGGTGCTTTGTTTTCCTTTCTTGGACCCTGATAATGCCATGAAAATTTCCCTGAGCTAGAATTCCGGAGGATATGAGTGATGTGGGAGAAAGTCATGTCATCCCAGACAAGACCATTCTAAGCCAGCTGTGCTTATGACACCAGACAAACACAGCTGAATAAGCCAAGCCAGCCAACCAGTTAAACAGCATATGCCAGGAAATAGTGAAGTTATTTTGAGCAGTGAGTTTTGCAGGCATGTCTTCAGCCACTAAGATCTTGCAGTCGTACCTTATATAACAACAGCTTACCGATGAGTCTGGTATTTAAAAAAAGCCCATCAAAACAAAAACAAACATGGGGCCAGAGACATGGCTCTCTTGTAAAGAAGAGGAGCAGAGAGAACGAATGAGCTAAAGGACGGACAGCAGTGCTGTGAAATGCTGTCTCTGGACATGACTTTTCATTGCACTCATGACCTCACAGAAGCTGTGGCAACCTCCACGAGAGCAGTACAGGGGGAAGCTGGTCACAGTGCAGGCTGGGTGGGGCTGGGCCTACAGGGGCCCATCCCTAGCTTAGCAGTCGCCGGCAGCTGATGGCTTCCGGGAAAAGGAGAGTCAAGTCAGTTTTCTTCACAACTGGAGTCCCCAGTGCATTGCCCGTGCTCCGATGGATGGTGGACCATCCGTGCGCATGCCACGGCACTAACTGGATCAGAGATAGATTAGAGATAGATAGAGATAGAGACAGAGATAGAGATACAGTTAGAGATAGACAGAGATAGAGAGAGACAGAGATAGAGAGAGACAGAGATACAGGTATAGGTATACGTAGAGAGGCCATGAAAGGGGGGGGTGCACTGGGACACATAACTGGGAGACGGAGGAGGCAGGGATGGATATGATCAAGACACACATATGAAAGTGTCAACAATAAATACACAATATTTATTAAAATTAAAGCATACCTGGCCTGGTATGGGGCTGGTGAGATGACTCAGCAGGTAAAAGCACTTGCTGCCGAAGTCTGCAACGAGAATTTGATCCTTAGAACCCACATAAAAGTGGAAGGAGAGAACTGACTCCACAAGGCTGTCTCTGACCTACACATTTACACTGTAGCATGCAAGTCCACACATACAACATTCATGCACACACACACACACACACAATGCTTTTAATACTTTTTTTTTTTATTTCATGTACATGAATGTATTGCCTGCAAGTAAGCAGGTGCACCCGTGTCATGCAATGCCCACAGAGTTCAGAAGAGGGTTTCAGATCCCCTGGAACTGGAGTTAGAGGATAGCTGCTACTTGTCATGTGGGTGTTGGGAATCGACTCAGGTCCTCTACAAGAGCAGTTGCATGCGTGCGTGTATGTGTGTGTGTGTGTGTGTGTGTGTGTGTGTGTGTGTAAAGTATAGATGTACCATATGTACCATCTATACTAAATATAGATGAACATTCAACAATCACTCATTTTCAGCTCTAAAGTAAAATAACCATTAATTAGGAACACCCGCAAAGAAGTGCAGGCCCTGGGATCAGTCCTGAGCACCAGGGGGACAACATAAAAGGATTACTCAAAAGGCCGCGCTGAGGAAGGGGAGGTGTCAACACCCCTTTCCTCAGAGAACCGCTTTCCCTCGAGGGTATCTGTAGTGTAAGCGGATTACACACGTATGAGCCTTAGGGCCTTAAAAAATATGCTGGAAACTCCTTGTGCATTCATTCAAAGAGCACTGGAAGTTGAGGGCTAAAGGGAAGCAGGGTTGGTGGGGTTGCTCAGTGGGTAGAAGCACCTGTCACCACGCAAGATAATTTGTGTTCAGTTCTCAGGTCCCACATTGTGGAAGGAGAGAATGAACTGCCTCGACTGTCCTCTGACCCCCACACAGGCCTGAGTGTGCCCACTCACAAACACACACAATAAAAAGTAATACTAATGAGAATGAAAACTGGGTGCATTAATTACTTTTTACTGTGATAAAATGCCATAACTAAAAGCAACTTTTAAGGAAGAAAGACTTTATTTAGTCTTCTGGCTCAGGTGGGGGTGTCCAAAATGGCGAAGAGCACATAGCGGTCAAAAGCTGGTAAGTCACATTTTGTTGCATAGGACAAAGAAAGAATGAACTTGAAGCGGGCTGAGGTGATAAACCCCCAAAGTCCACCTCCAAGTGATGTACATTCTTCAATAAAGCTCCCTGTCCTAAATGCTCCATAAACTTCCCAAACAGCACCACCAACTGGGGAACAAATGTTCAAATACATGCACACTCACAGAGGGAAAACCAGAGAAATGCTTTGGCAAGATCTCATAAAATAGGAACCTCTAAGAAGGTCAACTCTGGGTGCACAGGGTATTTGCTCACCAAAGCAATGCAGCAGTGTGTTCTGGATGGTCATTGCTCTTGGCTGCTCTACATGAAGGTATCCTTTTTTATGTCACTTTCTAGTGACCATTGTGATTTTGAAAGAAAGATCTGGTCACTGCTAGGCTGCCAGCAGACTCCTAAAATGGTGGTGCAGCCCCCAATGTTCTATGTTCTAGAACGTTGAGCTTAGCCCAAGGAGGTCCCTCTGCTAGTCAGGAGACCAGCCAATCCTGGGTTAAGCCACCCCGCCTGCATCATGGGAAGTTACCCAAGCCCCTAACTTTCTACAAAAGACGTCTGATCTCCCCTGCTGGTTGCTGTCTCTCTGATTCTGGGAGGCAGTCCAGTGGTTAGCGCCCCAATAAACT
Source organism: Eospalax fontanierii (assembly GCA_035773235.1). NCBI lineage: Eukaryota > Metazoa > Chordata > Mammalia > Rodentia > Spalacidae > Eospalax > Eospalax fontanierii. The sequence goes on from CM069538.1 coordinate 7,076,818, forward strand.
GCTGCGCCCCATGGAGTGATCTTGGTCAGTAGTCTTTGCTGCATGCATTTGGTACTGAGATCCCAGGAGGGCCTCCTGGGCCTCTGATAACCCAGTCCCTTCTCCCACACCACACTGCTGACCAGACACTCTGTACTATGATCATCTTGCCTCTGCTGGCTTCTCATGACCGCCACATTCGGCCCTAGATTTTCAGTCCATCTTCTTAACTACTTTCCTCGGTGCCTCTGGCCCTCTGACAAGAGTTCGGGTAGGCACTCCACACGGGCGCACTTGTCCTTGTCTCTCTGCTTTCTCTCTCTCTCTCTCTCTCTCTCTCTCTCTCTCTCTCTCTCTCTCTTTCTCTCTCTCTCTCTCTCCTATTCCTCTCCTCTCCATCTCCTTCTCGCTCGCTCACTCTCCCTCCTCTGCCTCCCTCTGGAGGTGTCTGACTCGGTTTCATATCAGGGTGGTGTGCTGAACTACTGCGACTGCAGGCGTCCCTCGCTTGTCCTCAGGAGCCTTGGCAGGCGACTTGGGCACTATCTTGCTCAAATCAGCATTGTGGCAGGGACACCTCTCGCGGCTGTCCCTTCTCTGGGTAGACGTCCCCCTCCCCTTCCTCATCCTGGGCTGGGAAGGAACTCTCACAGGTTCTTGCCCGCCTAGAGGAGCAAAGTGGCTCCGGTTCTGGTGGCTTCCCACTGGGCCTTTGTCCTGGGACTGCGGTGCTGCTTGCCTCTTTCTCTCCCCACTGGAAGGATCAAGGTGGCTGGGAAGCTCGGCAGCTTCCCCCTGGCCCTGGGCCCCAGGCTGCACAGTCTTTTTGTCTTCCTCCCTGCCCCTCCCTTCCTAGTCTCCTGCTTCCCTCCTGATGTCTCGCTCTCTCTGGGACCCAAGAACACTGTCAAACTTTGTTGCCTTATTTTTATTGCAGCCGGGCTTGGCCCCAGATAAACTTGATACATTCTCACAGATCCTGACGACTTCTGCTACTGCAGGGGCACAGCGGTCTGACCCCCACACGGCTCTACCTCCGGACCCGGCTGCAGACATGTAAGTCTGCAGGCTTTTCTAGATTCTTCAGAAAAGCTTAATTTCTCTCCTCTTTTCCTCATGTCCGTTTTCTGAACACGCTTTCTGTTGTGCTTTGGGCTGCCCTAACTTCTGTTACTTTTTGCTTTTTCTCTACAGCTTTCTTCTCCCGCCAGGGGGCTGCCAGTCCACTGCTCTAAACCTGCATGACCTCATGGCTTTTTCTCTTTTTTCTTCAATTCTCCTCCTCAAGGCAGCTGCTGAGGTTCCCACCTTGTCCGCCCTGAGGATTTTTCTTTAAAATCTCATGAAATTGTCCTAACGCTTCTGTTTGGGCCCATTCTTACATTCTTTTTATGAATGAGACCGAGAACCCTCTAGGGGACCACAAATAGACGGCAAAATTCTAATAACTTATTTATTTGGTGGCCGTGTGGAGTTTTTCTACAGGTGCCCTGAAATTGCCAGCCAAGCAGGTGAACTCTGTCTTGTCTCAGAGCATTTGAAACTGCAAACCACTTTCCTCTCAGACAAAAGAAAAAAAAAAAGTTTTAAAACTTATTTCTTTCCTGGACTCAGGCTTTTGGGGTCTTTTTTTCTCCACCATGATTCTCTAAAAAAGAACAGTCGGATCAGTGGGGCCTGTAAGTTGTATCTCAGGCCCCATTGGGCACCAAGCCATGCTTAGACCATGTTGGTCCCAAGGAAGCTGCTTTTCTAACTAGATGTAAGCATTTTAAATTTCGGTGAACAAGGAGATTCACACTCCATGCTTGGGTGAGACGTGCTCTCAGAGCAACAACCCAGGGATGTGTGCACTGGAATTGCTCTCATTTTTTCTGCTGTCTTCATGAGTTTGTGTTCCAGCAGAAGCTTGTATCTAGGAATAAGATCTAGTGGACACTGCTTCATATTCACAGTTGCACTGGGTGGCGAGAGACATGCACTTGTTTCCTTGGTTTGAGACCATGAGCTCTTTTTCTTCCCTTTCTTCCTGTTTGGGTCCTACATATCTGAGGGCATTTTCTCCTCCTATATCAGTATGACTTAACTTGGTGCTTTCAAAAAGACAAAAGGGTTGCTGTCCACATTGAACCTGTGAGACATGTAAATCTGTGGGACATGTATCCTGGTGGAGATGGGCTCATTTTATCATGGAGCTGAGCTCACTAAGGTAGCCTTGTGGCTTTTCACCAAGAGGAAGGCAACCATGTGATCCGGTCTCCATCTTGGTTGATGACATACTCAATATGGGGACAGCCACATGGTTTGATTGCCATCTTGGACAGTAACATTTTCAAAATGGTGGTGATGACTCATGTGACTTTGCCACCATCTTAATCCAACCACATGGCATCGTTCAAAATGGTGACACTCAGGAACCTAACAGTACCACTGAATTCTAGGGGATCATGATAACATGGGAATTCCCTAGACCGAAGACATTTAAACATATGTCCTAATCTTCTTTCAATTTATTTTTGTTTTTACTTTCACCTTGGATTCTTGATGAAATCACAGAAAAGCAGGAGACTCCAAAATAGTCTCTATTGCCTTGTAACAAGGTCAAGACATTTTTATGTCAGACTAAGGGAGGTAATATCAGACATCTACAATGGAAATTTAAAGTTTGATATTGTTTTCACCTGTTTCTAAATGGGATTATTTTGAGTTTTAACTTCTTGTATGGTATATTTACTGTTTTTTAAAATGACCAATTAAATGTTTACATTGTTTTACATATTTACTGGTTCTTATAGGGCACTATTCTTGGATTTGACATTGTTTGCATGACATATTTACCTGCTTTTGAGGGAATTATTTTGGATTTTGACATGTTTTCTATGGTGTTTTTGCTGATTTCTATAAGTGACTATTTCAAATCCTTACATTTTTTTGCATAAAATATTTTCCATTTAAAAAATAAGAGCCTACTTGGGTGGGCGGTTGAAGATGTGGCCTCCACTGATCGTAATTCCTGGCCTTTCTGCATTGTGGGTCCAAGCCGGTTTTTCTCCAAACTAGAGTGTTCATGCTTGCTTCTGTTCCTGCCCCGTCATGCCCTGGCAACCTCTGCTTTTTACTTCTAGTTACAGTGTCTTGAACAGATCAAAGGAATGGACTATTCTGACATCATCCCTTTCCAAGTTCTTTTAGCTATCATTATTTTCTGTGTTAAATATTATTATTTTGACTGTCTTAAATTTTAGAGTCATATTTTATTCTGATCAGAATTTCACCAAGGTGCTAAGGTTTTGTTTTGTTTTTTAAACTAGTTTGTCATAACATTGTGTCTAACCAGAGTATTTATTGTATGGAACTGGTATGAATGTGTAGACTTATGCTTAATACTAAGGGAACAGTTATTAAAGAATAGTAATTTACTTGATATCAAATTGACTTATAAGTTTTCATGTAAGCTAAAATTGTTAAATTATAACATGGTTCCTATTGCTTAAGGATATAAATTAATTTTAAGAGATGATTACTTCTGCTCCAGAGTGTAATTTATGCCTGCTTTTATATATTGAATAAATAGTTTACCACTATGGCCTCTTTAGAACCAACAAATATGTTTGTTGAGGTCCATATCTTTGCCAAGTCTATGTAAAACTATTTCTAAACATTTAAAAGAAATTGGTCATTAAAAACCTGCTTCAAGGACATCTCAAAATTTATCATAGTATATTTGAGATACCTGTACACACACACACACACACACACACACACACACACACACACTAATTGCTTGGTAAATTTTCACAAGAAATGGTAAATTTGTGAAAATGTTGTTATGTCTTATGATATTAAGAAAAGTTTTTGTAAGAATATAAAATAAAGATTTTAATAAAGAAAGATTTATGTATAAAACTTAAGATATCTAGCTATTTCTAGAATAGAAGGGATAATGAGAACATCTAAGCAACGTCATTGAAGGTCTGAGCAGGGTTGTAGAGTTACAGAGTTGTTACCCTAAAATAATTGTTTTAAGTCTCTTTCCTGGGCTATGCTACTTAATCTGTGATGTTAAATATCTTCCAATCAGGGTTTATTCAAGAATGTTTGGGTTTTAATTCAAGCTTTATTTACATATTGCACAGTAATTAAAGGTACCAGACTGGTGTAACTGACCTTCTTGAACATTTAATAACCATTCTTTGAGGTCTATAGTAATCTGGTCAGAGAGACTTAATTTTTTCGTCTCTTGTCCTCCAAGGTCAACTAAGTTCCAGGGGACTATGGGGCATCTCTTGAAATGTCCTCTAACTGTGATGAGTAACCTGCCCTTTTGTTCAGGGAGGTCATGGAGACCCCACCAGATGGACTTGAACCAGTGTCTAGTCTACATAGAGGAAAGTAAATACAGGAAAACATTTCCTCCAGGCTTCCAAGTGAAATCACAGTCAATGAGGACCTTCTTACTGATCGTCACATAGACGGAACTGGTGAAAGAAAGGTCTAAGGAGTCAGAGGCTCCTCCCAAGCCCATGTGACCCCTGAGGGACAGATCCTCAAACAACCTTAAGAGTAAAAATAAATTGGTTTATTTGGGTCAACTGTATGATCTTAAACATCCAACAAGAAAGTATAATTAAAGATTAAAATTATTGGTATATTTTTTGAGTCCAAAGGATTGCATTTCCCAGATATTATGCTTGTTTATATAAGATGTTATTTAGACAATTTCTCACTAATGATTTTGTTCTTAATAGGAAAATGCTGCTCAGGTCTAAGGCTTCCAATCTTGGCCTAATTAACTCTGCAGTGCCTGTAGCTAAAAGAAAAAAAAAAAACAATATTATTCTTTTCTAAAAATTCAGTGATGGCTAAATTTCTTCTCTCTTCCTGTCTAGAGGCCATTTGGGAGAGAACTCACACTGTAATTCTAGCCACTCCAACTATCAAAGTGCCTGAAAAGCAAACCCTGAATTCACCTGTGGCAGCCAAATGAAAAATGAGGAGAAACCCAGTAGATGGATGCTTTTGAAAGCCCTCATCAAGAAATTGTGATTTGAACACTTAAAATTCAGTCTGTTCTGACTTCTCCTGATTCTCTGCCTAGAATCTGTGCCTGACGCGTCCTGCCTCTGCTTCTCCTTCCTCTCCTTGGCCCACTGATGTCCACTCTCCTCATAATGATGATTATTTCATTCCTTTAAAATTTTTCCAGGACAGAATCAATGAGACGATCCAATGATCAGTGAACCAGATGCTCTTAACCGAACTCCCTCAGGTCTCCTGCAGCCATCTTCCTGCCTGTTCCTGCACCTCAGACTGACTCTCCAGCCTTTTGACTGACATCCCTTCATCAGGAACTAGCTAGAGAAAGGCCACCTTGCCCCTTATCATCAACAAAAGGCTGGAATGTTAGGTAGCTAGGTGCAGCTCCCAGTGTTAGGTCTAAAATGGCGAATTAAGCTTAGCCTTGGCAAATCCCTCTGCTTATTGGGAGACCAACCAATCCCAAGCTAACCGGCTCAGCCTACACCATGGAAAGTTACCCAAGTCCCTAACTTTCTATAAAAGATAACTGACTTCCTCTGATGGTTGCTGTCTTTCTGATCCTGGAAGGCAGTCCAGTGGTTAGTTCCCCTCAAAACTGCCCCTCCCCCATGGAGTGATCTTGGTCAGTGGGCTGCACTGCATGCTTTCATACAGTCACATTTTCTCTGTTTAAAATTTGAGCTGGTTGTGGTGCTGTATGCATTTAATCCCAGCACTCAGAAGGCAGAGGCAGGTGAGCCTCTGTGAGATCAAGGCCAACCTGGACTACCTAGTAAGTTTCAGGCCAACTGGGGCTACAGGGAGACTCTGTCTCAAAAAGACCAAAAAATGAAACCAAAACCAAAACCAAAAATCTTTTGTTTGAGACTGGAGAGATGGCTCAGTGGTTAAGAGTACTTGCTGGTCTTGCAGAAGACCTGGGGGGTCAGTTCCCAGCACTAACTCTAGTTCCAGGGGATCTGGCCTCCACAGGGACGAGGCACGCATAGGCTACACATGAATGCATGTAGACAAACACTTATACACATAAAAATAAATACATCGTTAGCAGATTTTATGCTTTCCTAAGGATCTGTACTGGGACCAGCATACTTAGAGTTGTTTTTCAGTTTAAAACCTTGTCATTCTTCAAAGGGGAGTGATTTTTAAGTTGAAATGACCCTTCACTTCATTATTTTCAGTTACTCAAGGTTATTTCCTTGTGAAGGGAGTTGGCTGATCCACAGCAACACGATGGCTTTGGGAGTTGGGGTGGGGAAGTGTTCGAAGGCTTGCCAGCCACTCTGTATCCCTGAAGTAGAACACTGGCTAACTAAGCCATTTAGCTGGGAGGAAAATTGAATTTCTTAGGAGAATCCTGAGACTATCTAATGAGAATGTGCACTTGTTTGAGGGCTATGGGAGGGCTGAATAGAGTCAACACTAAAGAATGAACACAAATAGAGCTGAATTTATAACTGGTTATCATACAATAAAACACGCCCTACACCTGGAGGAAAAGAATAGAGAAAGAAATCCAGGCTCATATGTTCTGCGATAACCACAGTGTCATGGATTCTTTGCTCCCTAGATTCCCCTTAGGGAATTCCTAGTACCAGATTTCTTTTTTTTCTATTGAAAGGTCTTGGGTTTAGGGCTTACAGGGGACATTACAGAAGACTGTAACCTAAGAGTTATTAATACCATAGACAGACAGACAGCAGCATGTTGGGGGCTCCAGGGAGAGACATCATGATGGGTGCCCTGAAGAGAGTTCAGCCCCACAAGGCAGAGTGGGGGACCCTTCCTCCAGATCTTAGGCCTATTGGCCATGGTTTTGTCATCTTGTAAAGTTCCTCCCGTTTGGCTGAACACCACTTCCTCCAAACTAAAGTAATTTTGTTCTTAGAACTTAAGTAACTTGTTTTTCTAGTTTCTTACCTTCCCTGCCCTATGGACTCTCAGTGATAGCTGGCCAGGATGGATGTTTATTCATCACCTGACATCCTTTAACTGACTCACTGGTTACCCCTGGAAATGGTCAGCTGTGGGCCAGAAGGGGGAGAATTTTCAGTCTTCTCCCTCCCTACAAATACCCTGGTCTGTAAGCAGTTGATAGGTTCGTTTTCTAAATTGGAGGCACCCTCCCTCTGCAGGCATTTTTCCTGAATAAAAAAGTCTGTGCTGCCTGTTCTTCCTCGGCCTGTCTTTCAGGGGGTTTCAGGCTGCCTGTAGTCAGGCTGTCTTCAAGTCCCTGGTGAGTAGCAGAGCAGTAGGATGTGAGCCTTGCTTCACCAGGAAGGGAGAAAGGAATCTTGCAAATATATGGGGGAGGCATGGGGACTGTGGGGAGAGTGAGGAGGAAGAGCATATTTAGCCAAGTTGTGGCCATTACACGGGGCATGTGCGCTGGTAGCCTCTGATGTCTTTTGGAGCCTGGTGACCTGGGTCTGTAAGCTCCTTTGGGGAAGATTTAGAGCACTGGATTTGATTTTAAAGTTGATGCTAGAGTTTCCCATCAATTTTAGAAGTTTTATTTGTTTCTACAGTATAGTTTGTTCATTCTGGCTAAAATGAGTTCATTTGGTGGTGTCCTCCTCTTTCCTTCTGGATCTAGGAGAGGTGGAAAGTTCTGATAGAGGAATTGGCTATCTTCCGTGAAGTAGTTGATAAGGAACCAGTGCTGTGAGGAAGTGGGTAAGAAACTGGATGTCTTTTGCCAGGGGCCATGTGCTCTGGGATGGATGCATCTCACTCCCGGAGTTGGGAGGTAGGATCGGGGAATGGCCAGTTCGTCCAGTCACTTGTCAGGCTGATTTTCCTTCATTTTCCATAGCTGAGCACGTCGAGTGTATCTTAGCCATTCTATTTTCATGAGTTCCAATAACTGTGAACTATTTTTGCACGAAGATATCACATTTGGTTTATTCAGTTCCTAACTGATGGCAGTTAGACCATTTCTAGTCTTTCACTATTATAAATGAGCTTGCCATTATTTTGGTCTGCATGCAACTTATCTTACCTTATTTTACAAGTAGGATCTAAGTTCTCTTCATTTTTTTACAAATTAAGAAAATACTGGAGTCATCCAGAATCTGCTTTCACTTTTCTTGGTTTAAAATTTGGCTTTATCATCCCAATCCCAGTCTTGGTCTCCCTTCAGAAAACATTGTCATGGTAGAAAAGGTATCTTTCTTCACATGGGCGAAAGCATGTGAAGAGAGCATGAATTATTATAACGATTACTACTGTTATTATTATTAATTGGTCTTTTTAAGACTAAGTCTCTTGTAGCCCCAGCTGCCCTGGAACTTACTATGTAGACCAGGCTGGCCTCCATCTCACAGAAATCTGCCTCCTGCTTGTGCCTCCTGAGTTGTGGGATTAAAGGGTTATACCACCATGCCTGATTGGCTGTTCTATTTTTAAACAAACTCAGAATGGTGCTTAGTTTTGGAAAAAGACACTATTTTAACTGAAAGTGAATTGCAGATCACTAGGAATCTAATGAAAAGATGTTAATAATGGTCTGTTAAAAGTCACAGGAACTCTTGGGAAGAGAAAACTCTTAAGGACTGTTTTTTGTGTTTTGTTTTTTTGACAAGGTCTTCTTAGTCCTAACCCACCTAGAAGTGAATGTGGAACAGGCTGGCCTTGATCTCGAAGAGACCCACCTGCCTCTATCTCCTGAGGGCTAGGATCAAAGGTGTTCGCCACCACATCTGACATTCAAGGATTGTTTTTTTTTAAAAACCACTTTTCACCAGTATTCTTTTAAAAACAAAACAGAATAAAAATATGGGTGAGCAAAGGATCTCATTACACACTGGATGTCAGTACAGGGGCCAGTGCCCCATAGGCAGTTCTCAGTGTGTTACCGTTAACAATGCCCTCGAGACTCCTCATGTTTTGTAACATGGGAAAAGAGCATAGGGCTCAGGAGTGACTGCAGAACAGTGACCATTTGCTAAACTTGTGTCCAAAATGTAACCTTTTGCATAACAGAAACACCACCAAAATGAAATGAATGGTGTCTCTCCTGGACCATCCCTGCCATTTATAATCAGGCCTTTCCTTGTTCAGGGATAGGAGAAATGTTACTAAGAAAATACAGCTCTCTGTAGTTTGGACATATGGAATTCCAGAGAACTGCTCTTTCTTGACACTTGGAGGTCAAAGGCTGAGTGCTCACAATTTTCCGACTTGTCATCGTCCACTCCCAGCAGTGAGAGACTTTGACCCATCAACATCTTACACAGCCTGCACAGAAGGCCTCCCTGACGGGGAAATCTGAGGGTGGGAATATATACATCTGCAATTATTTGAGACTTTAAATGTGTACTCTTCTGAAAGGTGTTTCTTTAAAAGCAATTCTCTCAGCTTACAGAGCCATGGGTGGTGGTGGCCGGGGGTGGGGTGGGGGGTGGGGGGGAGGGGATATGGGAGAGGAGAGAGAATGCAGTGATTCAGAAGGAGAAAGGGGGGATAATGGATGGAATGGAAGGGTTAAATGCGGTGGGAATGAGAGGGCAAGACAGAGGGAGCAAGGGGAGGGGCTAACAGTGGAGGTCTGTTGAGAAAGCCTATTGCTGTAAAGGCTTCCTGACATATTTGGGTACACAGTATAAAAACTGTTCAGATGTAGTTACCCTGTAACAGGAATACTGCCCCTCCCAGACACCACGCCGGAGGAAGTAAAAATCCCAGGACCAGTAGTGGAATCTTTCTTTTGGAGTTCCTGCCCATACCGGAGTCCTAGAACAAACCAGGAGAAATCAAGCTTGTGCTGACCTTGAAGTTTCACCTCTATTGGCTAACTTTCATACTACTAGAAGGTTCTGTGCACATTCCTGAAAACGAAAGATAATTGTAGGCCTTTCCCAGCTGTGACTCTTGAAAGCTACAATGTCAACTGGCCTGGTGGAATATGCCTGCTGGTGCAGGAGTGGCACAAATGTTATGAGAGCAGCCAACCACCTTCCGACTGAATGTAGGGTCCATTTCACAAGATGGAGCCCATACCTGGCACTGATATCAGGCTCCGAGCGGGACGGGTCATTGTCGTCGTCCCCTCCCCCCCAATGCTGTTCTGCCTCCAGGTCGGGGGGGAGATCTTCTCCAAGGCCAGTGCTGCTTTCAGGAGGCTGGGGGCAGGAGGCTGGGGGAGCTGACGGTGCAGCTGCGTCCAGTATCGAACTCTTTCCCCGCTGGTGCCAGGTGGACAGAGACAGAGCTAGAGATGCCGAGGGCTGCTGTGAAGCCATGTCATCAAGAAACATGCAATGACTCAGAAACAGTGAGACGAAAGGTGAATGAAGACTCTGACATCCCCCTTCCAGCGGAGTCACCCAAGAAAGGGCCCGAGAAAAAGGTGGCATCTGATGTCCTGTCACCCCCAACTCCCCCGTCACCCGGCAGCTCCAGTGTTCCTGAAGGTGGGGGTCCTCTCCTAAAAGAACAGAAAGCTGACAGCTTGACCCTGGACTCGGCCTTCCCTCGACCTCTGCTGATGCCCCTCTCCTCCCCTGCTGAGCCCTCCACCCTGTTCAACCTGAACCTGTGGATCACCTGGGACTCTGAGCAAAGGCTACATGAGAGAGGGCCAGAAGGCCGCTGCAGCTGTCCACCTGACTTTCCTCATGACCATGTGCCCTCTATCTAATGGACATTTTTATACAGAGAATAATAAACATTTCTCTCAGCAAGAGCCCAAATAAAGCAAAACAAAAACCTGTGACTAGACCAGGTCCCAGGCTGTGGGGGAGAACCTAATATTGTTGTTATGCTAAATTGACATAGAGGTGATAGGTGAATACACGAAAAGTATTGTGTGGACACCACAGGGCATTTGCACATGTGAACATACTGCAGTTATGACAGCATGCACCAGACCACATAAGCCCAAGCTAGACAAAAACCCAGCATAGAGGTGGGGTGAGCTGGAAGCCCCAGCCCTAGCTGAGGAGTTAGAGGCAACTGACAGGGCTGGGAGAGAGAGAGTCAGTCTTTTTCTCAAGGGTGTGATGCCTGGTAGGTTGACCAGACTCCAAGGAATGGACACATGCCCAAGAGCATCTGGGGAACCCAAATTAGATTAGACAGGTCTTTAAAAAATGAAAAATAATAACAGACGACATGAATTCTGGGGAAGGGTGTGGCAGGATGGCGTAGTGATCCGGAAAGGGACCAGAATGACCAAAATATAGTGTATGAAATTCCCAAGGAATCAATACAACATTTGCTGAGACTAATTCTCTTATTTTTTTAAAAAAGCTTTTAATTAATTAATTAATAATTACTTCTTATGTATGAGTGCTATGCCTACATGTGTGTAAGTGCACCCGTGTCATGCATTTTGTTTAGGTTTTTTATTGCCTTCAACTTGACATACCTGAAAAGGCTTCTCCAAACCATTCTCAATACTTCAAATTTCTGTCACCGCCAACTTGCTGTCCTCATTTTCAGTGGCTGAATTTTGGAAATGAATGAGTCTTTGAATCCAACCTGTCACCAAGTCCCTGGAACTGTTTATATCCGACGCTTCCTTTAATGCTTTCTTTTCACTGCTCTAGTCTAGTTAATTCTCTTACTTCTCCATTCTTTTCTTAAGGTATCATCTATCTTAAAAAATAATTATTTAAACATTTTATATATTAGTTTTTAGCACAAAACAATGGACTCCATGATGCCACTTTCATACATGCACATCACTGTACTTTGCTCCCATTTATATCCTGTGCATATGAGTGAGAACATGCAATATTTTGCCTTTCTCGCACTCCAGATTGCCTTCCTTATTCCCCTCTTCTACCTTTTGAGCCTTGTCCTCTCACATAATCCCCTTCTACTTTTATATGTATATATAATTTAGATTGTGCGTATGAAAGAAAACGTATTCTTTTTCTGGGTCCTGCTTATTTTGCTTAACGCGGTTATCTTCAGTTCAATTCATTTTCCTGCAAGTGACTGTATAAAAATGCCAATGGTATATGCACCATATTTTCTTCATTAATTTATATGTTCATAGTCATCTAGATTGGTTCTTTATCTTGGCTACTGTGAAAAGTGCAGCTAATGAGGTTTACAACTTGCCTGCCCTGAAGATGTTTCTTTCAATTCCAATAAAATTGTGTTAAAATTTATGTTTGAGTCCATTCTTAAATTCTTTTATGGATGAGACTAAGAGCTCAAGGGAGGGACCCCATTCCCCTGCATTACTGCATCCTGCCATCGAACTGCTTACTGACTTTCATTGCGAAATGGCCTTCTCTCCTCTTCTTCATCACTCTCCTCCAGGCAGCTGCCAAGATGCACAGCTTGCCTGCTCTGTTATATTTCTTTGACTCTCATAAAGTTGTCCTCAAGTTTCCTTCTGAATCTGTATCTAAATTCATTTATTAACAAGACTAAGAACACCAAAAAGAAACCTCAGTTTCCCCAGCAACATTAATGTAGCAGATGGATTACTTATTTGTGAGTTCTGTATGACTCAAATGTTCTGGGCCCCACTCTCAACTCATGACTCATGGGAGCAAGCCAGTCAGCTCCCCTGTACTTAAACACTGTTGCACACTTCACTACAGTCACAATACAAAACCAGTCTAGGTGTCCATCAACAGATGAGTGAAGGAAGGAATTATAGAACAGATACACATGGAATTTTATTCAGTCAAAAATAAGAGTGAAATTGTAGCATTTTGAGGGACTGTAAGTGTGTGTTTGGGGGTTGAGGGGAAGAAATATGAATGGATGGGGCGGGAAACAACGGTCAATGGGAGCCAGTCGCGGTGGTGCACACCTGTAACAGCGGTCAATGGGAGCCAGTCGCGGTGGTGCACACCTGTAACAGCGGTCAATGGGAGCCAGTCGCGGTGGTGCACACCTGTAAGCCCAGTACCAGAGAGGCTGAGTCAGGGTTTTGTTTCCAGTTTGAGGCTGACCTGAGCAAGGTCCTATTGAGGACTTCTCTCTTTATATACATACATACACACACACACACACACACACACACACACACACAAATGTATACGTGTGAAACACAAGGGGGACTATTTGGAGGTAGGAAGGGGACCCTCATGAGGAAAGGACGGAGGTGGGAGTGTCGGGGGAGGAACAGTAGACGAACATTAACAAGGTTCAGTGTTATATATGTATGAAAATCTTACAATGAAACCCATTATTTTGTGTACTAATTAAAGCATTGATTAACTAAAATTTAAATAAATAAATGAAGAAAAACGAGGTGGATATGTTAGGAAACTCTGAAAACGGTATGTGTATGTTTCTTCCTGCAAAGATGCCTATGTCCTAGTGTCTGGAACCTGTGAATGTGTCCCCTTACGAGGAAAAGGGGACTTTGCAAGTGTGTTTATGTTTGGAACTTTGAGAGTATCTTGGGTTATCTTGGTGGCTCAGAGCAATCATCAGAAGGGAGGTGGGGTAGTGTCAGGAGATTCAGTGACTGAATCTGGGGTTGGAGTGACTCCTTTGAAGAGGGAGAGCTAGCAAGAAACGGGCAGATTGCAGGCGGCTTCTTACAGAAAAATCAAGGGGCAGCGGGGCAGGGTTAGAGCAGCACCTTACTACACATCAACCATTGAAGGCTCCTCGTCTCTATCACTGTAAAACAGATTTCTGTGGTCTTCAGCTAGTAGGTGTGAATCACTTGTTACCACAGCTGTAAGAAACTAGCAGAAGCTCTTTGCTCCCTCCCAGAACTGAAATGGCATGATTATTTTATTTGTGTTCATTTTAAGTCTTTAAATAGCATAAATACCTTGAAGCACTCCTAAGAGCAACCCCAGCATATACTGAGGAGTTTGCTTATTTCTGTTGATGTTTTAGAGGCATCCGGAGAGAGCAGTGAAGTCATGATGACTGCCTTGGCTTTGCAGATCAGAAGCGACAAGTAGCAGAGCTTTCCCGCACTGCTCTTGTTGGTTTCTTATTGCTGGTCAGGCCCCTGCATTCTCCTCTGTCCCAGTGTCCAGGGCCCATACTTAGAAACTCTCTCTGTGCTTATCTCTATAGTTAATTCTGACTCTCTCAGGAGGATGCTGGGGCTTGGGCCTAGTGTGGAAGACCAACAGTCAGTCTTCCTGGTTATCACTGTGACTCTGACATTCATTCTGATACCATGGCAATATCTGGTCTTTGTCCTAAGATACTTGGTATCTCCTAAGTGATAACAGTATCTTCCTTAAACAATAAACAACTTTGACTGAGGGGCTCTTGGATAGCTGCAGGGTGATCAGCTGATGGCCAGAGGGTCCAAACTGTGGTTAGAAGCCTTGAAATTTTAACCCTACTTTTCATCTTCCAGAAGGACAGACGTACGGGAGGTCGAGTTAGTTGCTAGTAGCCACAGTAATGCCTGTGCAATGAAACCTCCAAAAACCCCAGCTTAGTGAGCTCCAATATTTCATTTATTATTTTTATTTTATGAGTATGTGTGTATTGCTTGCATGTTTATAAGTGTACTCATGTTGGCAGTGCCCACAGAAATCAGAAGAGGGTGTTGGAGCCCCCGGAACTGGAGTTAAGGATGATTGTCAGCCACCATGTGAGTACTGAAACTGAACCCAGGTCCTCTGCAAGAGCAGTCAGTGCTGTTAACCTCTGAGCCATCTCTCCAGCTCCCATATTTGGAAACCTTTTGAGTTGACACACTTATCCATGTGCCGGAGTGCAGAGTGTGGTACGTGCAGTCAGTGAGACAGAGGCTCCTGTGTTGGGGACCCTCTGGGCCTCACTCTATTCACTTGATTCCCTGGCTGCTCATCTGCTTCCTTTCTAATATACTACAACATTAAAGACAACATCTTACCATCATGGTATGTCCTGTGAGGCATTTCAGCAAATTATTGAAATTGCAGAAGGGATTGTGAGAACCCCCCAATTTACAGTCCAGCCAAACAGAAGTGCAGAAACCTGGGAACCCAAGACTGGAGACTCAGACTTGACAGAGTCCTTTAAGCTTGCAGGACGTATATTAACTCTGGGTAGTTAGTATCAAAATAAAATTGAATTGTAGGGTGCCCCATTAGTTTCAGATAATTAGGAAATGTTTGGCATTGAAACGGGGTGAAATAAGAGCGTCCCCTAGAGGGTTCTTAGTCTCATTCATAAAAGAATTTAAGAATGGACCCAATCGGAAGCTTTAAGACAATTTTATTGGAATTTGAAGAAAAATCCTCAAGACAGGCAAGCTGGGGATCTCAGCAGCTGCCTGGAGGAAGAGAATACAGGGAGAAGAAGAGAAGCCAAAAAGTCATGCAGGTTTAGAGCCTGCATGGGGTCAGACACATGGCAGACTGGCAGCCACATGGCTGGGAGAAGGAGCTTTAGAGAAAAAGTAGAGAAATGCAAGACGTTAGGGCAGCCCAAAGCCTTAAAGAAAGCATGTTTAGAAAAAGGATGTGAAGAAGAGAAGGAAAGATTACGCTTTTCTGAAGGATTCAGAAAAGCGGGCAGACTTACAGAGAGCTACATGTCTGTGTCTAGGTCCAGAAGAACTGCCCCGGGAGGCGGGATTCCAGGCAGGAAAAGTTCACTGCCTCATTAACACACCCTGTATTCCGCCCACCTATTTAGTATAGCTTAAGTAGAACCCACCTTCCTAAGGGTGGTCCTGTGATCAGGTGATTGACCAGTGAAACTGGAAATGTGGGTCTTTCAACAGATAAACTAGAGAATTTATATTCTATCCCAGCTAAATAGGTATTTGCTCTATAACAGCATTAGCAATAACATCTCACCAGTGTCTACCCTCCCTGTGCTCTCGATCCTGAGCTAGTCTGTAGCTCCAAATCTTTGCCCAGGTCAAGGGTTCGTTACTTTGTGCAGTTGCTGATACTTGTAGATCCGGGCTCCTGCCTTGCTCCTTTCCAGGACCTGGGGCTCTGGTTTTAGCTGTCAGCTGTATCTGGGTTGTGTCTGGCTGGCTGCACTCCCGTTGTCTGCCTATAAGCCCCTGAAAGTCAAACTCCTGGTCGATCTCCAGTCATTGGCCGTACTTTAACCTCCAGCCATTACTGCCTGCTTATCAAAAAACCCTCCTGCTCTGCATCCCAGACAGCACACCCAGTCTCACAGACAAATTCTGGCACCCGTGGGAGCCTGTCCCTAGAGCCTGTACCCTAGCAGGTAAGGTCTGTTCCTGGTTCTGGACTCCCATACCATGACTTGAGGCATTGCCGCCCTGATGGATTCTGAGAAATGACATCAGCTGTGGACTTGGCTACCCCAGTGCCTAATTAAATTAAGCTGTTCTCAGCCAGGGTTTGGCATATATTTTTAGCTTGGCGGGTCAAAGAAGCCGACACTGCACATCCAACATGTCAGAGGACAGGAAGTCAAAAGATAATCAGAATAAGAAAGAGAAAAAAGATGGAGCATGAATGTTCCATGAAGGGAACATTGCAAGTTCCTAAGACTTGACTAGATGTTTGACAGACTGATGTTGGACAGGAACAGCAAGAACAGAACTGGTATGGAACCTAGTTGTAGCTCACAGATCGGCCTGGTAGAGGGATCATGGGGTTACCTCTCAGCTCTATCCCTGTCATGCTGAGTAACCTGGGACAAGTCACCTGAGCTTCAAGGCCTCACTTTTCTAGTTTTCCAAATTGTAGGAGGTCACAATATCAAATTGCTTGGCATAGAGCAGATGCCCACAAGAATGGTGACTCTGTGTCCTTTCTTCCTTGTCAGTTTGTCCCATCACAGCACCATGTCCAAATCATTTGCCTGGAGGTTGACATGGTGCACCAGGTTTCTGCAAGTCACCCAGTGTCAGGGGATCCCTCCGCACACTCCTGTTGACTCAGGTGGTTAGTTTCTCCAGTAGGATTCATGTGGGTATAAGCCCGCCCCTCGGGGGGATTGCTGTATTTAGGGTCTAGATATATCTTGGTGTACTGTTGTTGCTGGTAAACTCCCACCCTCCACTCTGTGACCTCCTAAATGTGAGGAGACACCCTGGAAATTGGTGGGTCTCTTCATGACGGACTAGTGTTGTGAGAATGTGTTACACAACAGCCTCTCACTCAGGCATACTTGCCCACATCAGAATTTGACAAGTGTTTATTTGGCTTGTATTACCTGTTGGCCACTGAGTGAGTTCAAGGGATGTGACAGTAATACACCGTTCTCTCATCCTGCAGGGAAACATGTGATCAGATGGTTTGCAGAGTAAAATCTAGGGTCAAATAAGCACATTCAGATCCAGTGAAAGATCGAGTATTCCATGTGAGCCGAATGCCGTTTATTTTGCTATCTGGTAACAGCACATCTTTTTAAAATACAGTTTCTAGGCGGGCTTGGTGATGCACGTCTGTATTCCCAGCAATCAGCAGAACCAGGAGGATGAAAGTTGAGGCTAGCAAGACGCTGTCTGAAAAACAAGCAGGTAAACAGACAAATAAAGATCAAACCAAAGCAAAGTGAAACATTTTTCTAGCATATAACATGTTGATCAGAAAGCAATTAGTGAATTCAAGGCAAATGGTTCTGGTTGGAGATAAATGCTTCTGCCTGTGCACAGGGCAGCCTCTAGGCGCACCACTGGGAGCCGAGGGGGCGGGGTTCTGTGTAACATTGCTGCAGCTTGACGGGCTCCTGAAGTTTGGCTTTTTTTTTTTTTAATAAGCAGAAGGAAGGCAGTGACTCTACTGTGTTCTTTCCTTAGTTGAGACCCTTATTGAACGGTTTCAGAAATTCTCACTCTTCTCTGTCCAACTTGAGGTGTAAGTTGAGGTAATCTGACCGTGCTTCGGCATCCATTTCTGCAGAAGCAATGCTCATAAGATCTTTCGTGCCAGGCAATATGTAACCTAGTCCTGGCTCCAGCATACCAAGTTAAGCAGTTTAGTTCTCAGGGCCATTTCCTACTTTTAGAAGTCATTCCAGTCCTAGTTTTCTGTCCTTGAAACCAGAAACAGGAGTTTCAGCCTCTTGTACAAGAATTCCACAGTAGATAAAAGAAGGAATCGCAGGGCCCTAGTCAATTTCAAGTGCCCCAGGCAGTGGATCAACATCTGAATGGACACTCTAGGGTTCTCCAAAGTCACTGCCAGAGTTTCTTACCCAGAAACATGTGCTGGTGAGGTCTGGGGTTTCCTAAAGGTGACAAGCCCAGGGGTATCTCTAGTCAGCTGTTGCTCGTTTCCTGCAGGCTGTGCTGGTTGAGGCTCTTTCTCAACACCGCTTTTTTTCTTTTGTGTACCTCTTCTCTCTTGTGACTCCTACCAGGGGAGCAGCTCCAGGAGTGTTTCCTTGATCAAAAGGCTGAGCTCGAGTTAAACTTTTTGGCCACTGGGAGTCCAACTCTGAATGAGCGAGCTCCTGCGCATCTCAGAAACTCGGTTTCCTCATCAGCTCTGCCGGGAGGATATGCCTGCATTATTCGTCACTCTTGTAGGCTGGCACAGAGTGCCAGAAATGAGGGATTGTTTGGGGAACCAAAGGTAGAATTTCTGCAATTATTACTTTGCATCTCTGTCAGCTGCTAGGTGTGGTATGTGGATGCCTTCTGGGAAGCTCACATATGTTCTCAGATGTCACGTGAAGAAATAAAAGAAACAGAGACTTGAAAGCGTTGAAGGTGATGGTTAGAGTCCGTGCCGCCTGCTTCCTGGGTTTGCTGATGTAGTTGAGCCCAGGTGGCAGGGATGTCCTAATGTTTCTTCTCTTCCTCTAACTGGATACCACAGACCAGATGGCCCACAGGAGCCTACTTACATTACTGTACATCAACTGCGCACAAAGACGAATCAGACCTAGCTTTATGCTATGTTTGTGATTCTCTCTGGATAGAAAGAGAAAGAGTGCTGTATCTTTTTTCTCTTAAATTTTCTTAGTACTAGATCTTAAATTCTGTAATACAAGTAGAAATGGTAAACACCACAACTCTAAGATAGATATGGTTACAGTGTTGTGGCTGTGCTGATGGCAGAGAAAAAAAACTGACTAAGGGGCAGGGTGGGGACAGTTTGAACGTAGAGCTGAGAAAGGCAAGTGTGGGAACCTATGGATACTCTTCTGTGTTCTCGCCCCTCAGCCTCATTTTGAGTTTAAAGTTCACTTCACCCTTAGTGTGGGGTGTGTTCCTGGTACAGACCTTGTTTTCTTCATCATTCTGATTTTAAGACTTTCTTTTAAAATAACCAACTATTCCTCCATGTGGTAGATCTGTACACAGAGGTTCTTGGGCTCTACCCATGTAACATTGGTTTCACAGCTCCCAGGAGCCCATCAGAAACTCTCCTGCAATGTGAAGCCCATTTCAAAGCCCTGCTTTGCTGGCCAAGGCTTGGGAGGGGCCATGTCCTATCCCCTTCTCAGTCAGGAGGTCACTGTCCCACACCTTTGCTGTAAGAACAAAGGTGGTAAAATGCAAAAGGAGAGGAGCTGTCTTTGGGCGTTGGTGTGTGGCAGAAACTAGGTCAAGGAGGTCCAGAGCATGGAGGAGTCCTCACCTTGTCTGAAACGGGTGGAGGCTGAGAACTAGGCAGCATGGACCACATGATGCAGATGACCACGTTCTGCTCGGATGTGAGTGCTTCAGGACCCTCATTGGCTCAACCCATGTTTCAGGAAGCTCTGAGTTAGGCTGTATGGCATGACCCTCTCCTTCAATCACCCTCAAGTAGCAAAATAAGCAGAACTGGTGTTCCCTGTGATTCTTATCTGGGATGTGTGTTGACTGAAAAGGCTAGATTCTGGGACTGACAGACTAGAATTTCTATACTAACCTTTGGGAAGGACATGATCCCAGAGTGAGGACAGACCCAGAGAGCACAGCTGGCAACCTTCTACTTAGGATGGTGTTGTGCAGAGTCCAAAGTTTCTCCAGTCCAGGCGGTGGGACTGGCCTTGTGGCATTTACAAGAACTGACTTCATTCATCTTTTTGGGAAATATCCTGAAGGAACTGAGGAATCTCACAGAGCTCAGATGTTTTGGAGACCACGTAGCCTCAGCAACTCCTACAAGGTGTATTGCAACGTATTTCCTGGCATCTGGTGAGGTGATGATGCGGCCCAACTCTTTTGTATTCTGAGTCATTTGTTGGAAGAGAAGTTTGGTTCTCTGGGAACTTTCTCTGTGTCAGTGTTAAATCATGCATCCACTGTTTAATGATTTATACACACAGTGCAGAAGTCCCAGAACTGCATTCCTGATTTTTGCATTCCAGCCTCCTACTCTTCCACTCCAAGTCAGAGAGTTGAACTGTTCTTTTGCCTCAGTTTTCTCATTCCATATATATATATTCCACATTTACTGATATTGGGTTCTTTGATGAGTGCAGAGGCTTCTTAAGGATACTTAAGTTGGCACTATGTCATATTTTGTTCTATTAATGCACTGAATTGCTTTTACTTTTTAAACTGAGTAATTAGGTTCCTCCCAACTTTTTTTTTGGTTCGTAAATTGCTATCTTCTGATTTATGTTTCTTGAGTTCATAAGCTTAATGTGGTTGGGCCTCTGGTGCTCATTAAAACGGAGACTTTGATTTGAAGGGTTGCTCTCTATCTTGTGCTGATGGGACCTCATATATTATCTTTCTTAACCCTGGCCATCTATAATTTAGTATGGTGTTCCACATATGCAGTGCTTTAGCATTTGTAGAGCTTGTGAGTAATTGACAATGCGCAATGGAGACAATAAATCAGACAGGCAGGCACAGTGCTTTATGGTTGATCTACGGGGAGGAAGGCTGAAAATTGGTGACTGCTATTAACTGGAGCTTTTCAGATCATAAAGCCAGAGAAAGCCTTTATTATTAATAGAATTTGAGTGCCTGTTTAAAATAGGCATCCCTAGTTGGGTAAGGAGACGTGGAAAAATATTTATTTTGTTATTGAAGTTCATTTCAAAGGAATGGCTTATTCTGACAAAGTGAGTGAAACTTGAGTTGCAATGTATATAACAGGTCAGATGACAGAGGAACGCTTGTTATGTGACATAAATCAGTGAAATTAGGATTGACTGACTTAGAAAATCAATCTGGAGTAGTGAGATTTAGAAGTCACTGCACAATTGTAGCACAGTGCTGGACACCGAAAAATGCAATATTCTGTTTGGACTACAAGGTTCTTTTAATGATTCTCTCTCTCAGTGTGACCCACATTTCCACTGCTGAGCACAATAGTTACTGCAAGCTTGAGCACTGCCTCTGTAACAGTTTTTCCTGGTGTTGGGAGAGCAGTGCAGGGCTCCAAGGCTGGGAGAATCTGTTGATGACAGAGTACAACGCTGCTCACTTTTGCAGCCTCTGAATCCAGGCTGGTAGATTTTTGCATACCAATAGAGGAGTTACCTAGAAATAAATATGAAAAAAATTTCCATTCACAACAACCATTAATTAATAAACCAAAAACCTGGATATAAGCACTGAAGGAAGAAATTGAAGACATTAGAAGGCAGAAATGAGTTGGTACAGTCAATACTGTGAAAGTGGCTCCATTACCAGAAGTGAGCTACAGATTCTACACAATCTCTATCAAAGTTCCAATGACATTTTTCATAAAACGAAGAAAACTAGACCCAAAATTCACTTGGAAGCACAAAGGACCCCAAATAGCCAAAGCAGTCATAAGCAGAGTGGATAATGCTAGAGATATTGTAATATATGATCTCAAACTATCTTATAGAGCCATAGTAACAAAAACAGCATGGTACAAAAAACAGAACCATAGGTCAATGGGATAGAACAGAAACCTGGAAAGAAACCAGTGCAGCCAAAGGCATCTAATGCTCAAAAAAAGTGTTTAAACCTTATATTAGAAAAAAATGCTGTCTTCTTTAACACTTGGTGCTAGGGAAACTGGATATCCATCTACAGAAGCATGACATTTGATTCAGACCTTCCCCCTGCACAAAAATAAATTCTAAATACATCAAAAACCCTAATGTAAGACTTGAAAATCTGAAACGGCTAGAGGAAAACATTTCAAGATATTGACATAGGTAGACTTTTGAAAGGCTGCTAATAGACCTGGAAGGAATCTTAAGAATTGATAAATGCAATTGTTTGAAGTTAAAAAGTTTCTATAGAGCAAAAGAAACTTGCATAAGAATGAGAGGGCAGCCTACACAATGGGAGAATAATCTTTGGTACATGTAATTAATATCTAGAATCTATAGAGAGCTGTAAAAATAAAATACTAAAAAGGAACAGCTCATCTAATAGCTAAGTAGGTTAATGAACTCAACAGACAGTTCTCAAAGAAAGAACTACAAATAATGTCCATAGCCAACAGGGGAGGTTCTAGCATTCAGTTCATGCATATCTTCAGTAACTTGGGCTCCAACTTGGGCTTACCTCTTACAAGCTCATCACTTCCTAGGGTGCCACAGGCTAGGGGTCAGCCACATAGTCTTTGGGAGACAGTCAAGATCAAACCATAGTAACATGTTTGTATTAATTAACACAAAGCTAAGATTTTTTTCCTGGCTCAAACTCCAGGCTCAGAGTATTCAGTGAGGTGAAATCACAGGAGAAAAGGACAGAACTCAAATATCTGGCTTCACCAGAACCTGTGCACAACTGGTGTGGCTGATGGCAGAGCTGCTGACTTCCTTTGTCTCGATATAGGTGGGATTGTGCTTCCACTCTGGCCTCCACTAATGGGCTCTACTACTGAGCTACATCCCTATGCCCCTTTCTCTAGAGGATCAATGTGGTCACAGGATTTGATTTGGCCAATGACATATGAGCAGAGGGAAACATGTCACTTCCATGTGGAGACCCTTCTGAGACAGTTTCCCAAGTTCCCTCTCTTCTGTGGTAAACAATGGTGCCATAGACAATGGCCTTGGTCCAGGATGGCACAGACTGGAACTCTTCTCCTGGACCTGATGCACGAGACAGAACCATACCAATGTCAATCTACTGAGGTTTTAGGGTTGCTTGCCACATAACAATTTCCCCTAACACAAGCCGCACCTTATCTCTACACTGTCCATGGATGGCAGTCACGACGAATTCCATGTTATCACTGTGAAAATGACTTCTCACAGAGAAGTCACAATTTACAAAAAGTCACACAGCTCCTGACTGAGTGGCAGGGCTGAAATCCTCACCCCACTTCTCGTTGAGTCGATGGCCTGAGCTCTTAAACACAAGCTGCTAACTTCCCAGTACAGTATGGATAGATTATAATCCATATGGGCAAAAACATGCTCACAAGAGCTACAGCAGGCTTATTCCAAACCGGGAACCCATTTAAATCCTTTTGAAATTTTGTGACATGGCAATGATCTTCATGGAAGAGAGCCTCAGAATGATAGGTATTCTGTTTTTTTTTTTTTTTTTCTCCTGCCAGAACAAGTAATGAACTAAGTGGTAAATCCTGTCTGAAGGTGGTATGAGCTGGGCAGCTTTTAAAGGGGGTTGAAAACTTCCTTCTTGGGTAGAATTTTAATTTTATTTATTCCACCTGTCTCCACGGAGGAGTTTTGAAAACCCCAGTGGATTTTCCTAAAAACAAAACAGACACATTAAAACCCAACAAATGGGTAAACAAGCCTGTTTTAAGAAGCTTAGCATAGTCTCTGCCTAAGTGCAAGTTTGGAAGAGTTGGTTTATCTGAAAGTCATGGTAAGACACGGAGCAGGGCCAAGGAGGAGGGAACCCAGGTGTGTGGCAGGCGTCAGGTGCACAGTGGCAGTGTTCCTCGCATTGTCATGTGGCATGTGGCCGTGGCAGGTAGGAATAGCACTCTCACTTCTGTTCCCATTACTGACCCCTTCATTTAGTTAGGTGGGGCTCACACCAGTTGTCGTTGTTGGGCTTGTTCTCCATAGTGGTTTGCTGTATTTTCATTGAGAGGATTCAGTTCAATGTCCAAGTCTGGAATGGGGCTTCTTACTGTTTTCTCCATATGTGGCCTAGCCTTCAAACGTGAAGAAAACTACAAATTTAGGATAGTCAGATGTTACATTTGTAGGAAAAAGTGTAATATAATGGGGTTATTTCAGGATGTCAGCCATAATGTATGACTATAAACATGTGTTTATACACATACACATTTTGCATAATGAGGTCTAATTAAGAATTGTTGAATCCTCTCTTGTGGGTCCATGTGCTCTGTGTGTGAGATAATTTAAATTTGGGGCTTAAAATAAAAAAAAAAACCATGCTTTCTTCAGAACAGAATAGGACAAGGGGTATGTGAAATCCTCGGGTGAGGCTCGCAATGTAGCTCTTAAAGGACTAGTCTCTGTCAGTGTAGCAAGTCTCACATACATCAACACACAGACTCCCAGAGACTTTGCCAGATTAACACAGGCAATCTTTCTTCCACAGAGATCCTTACTGTAATGAAGGTCTGCTTCTGGACTCATGAAATACCAAGAATGGATATTTGTAAAACCATGGAGGACTAGGCTGATGATCTGTTCAGTTCCGTCCATGTTTCATGAGCATCAAAGAATAAAATTAAGCTTGTTTTGTTGACAAATTTCATATAAAAAAAAGCCAGGCAGAGGAGAGCACTAGGGCGACAATGTGAACGCTAATGAAAAGCCTGGAGAAGAGATCAGTGATCCCATGATGCCATGTGTGTGGCTCTTGAACACCATTCTCTATGGTTAGAAATCAAGAGGCTTATTGTGTGTGTGCGTGTGTGCGTGTGTGTGTGTGTGTGTGTGTGTGTGTGTGTGTGTACACTCAGCAGTCCTGCAGGAGGGAGTTGGGACAGAGAAGAACTGATCTAGAGGGATTTACATAGTTCTTATTACGAGTTGAACCCTGGCTGGGAGCTCTGTGCCCTCCTTTTTAGTCTGTACTGGCTTATCCCTGTGATGGCTAAGGTTAAGTGTCAGTTTTGGAGAATATATGGGGCTGGGCTTATAGGTATGCTAATGGAGGGTTGGCTTGATGGCGCTGAGGTGGGAAGACCCGTCCACTGTGGGGGGTGGTGCCGTTCCTTGGCTGTGCCCTGGGCTGTGTAAGGGAACTGAGCACAGGCACGAGTCCTCCGCCTGCTTCCTGATCATGGGTGTGATGTGCCCACTGCTTCCGGCTTAGTGTACCTGCACATCCCTGTCATGATGGATTACACCCGTGCATGTGAGCCTGAATAAGCCCTTTCTCCCTCAAGTTGTTTTAGTCAGATAGTCTCCAGCCTTTTTCATCCTAAACCTGTTCTTGAATTCTCACATGTACAAATTATGGGCAACTATAAAATAGATGTTTCTTATTCTTTTTTAACTCTCTTTTTTCTTTTTGAGACAGAGTCTCCAATAGACTAGGTTGGTCTTGAATGTGCTGTGTAGATGAGATGACTTTGAACTTATGATCCTCCTGTCTCCACTTCCCCAATGATGGGATTGAAGCCTGGTGCCATCTTACCTTTTAAAAAATCATTTATGCAATGATGAGGATCAAGGTTGGGGTTCCTCACCTTCTAGGCAAGCACTCTGCCAACTGAGCTACATTCTCAGCCCATTAGTTATTTTAAAAGCTGCTGAGTTTTAGGTTCTTTAAGACATAGCAAGAGTGAGCGCAGCCATCCAAACCTTGGGGGAGCACTGCCTCACGGAGCTTTTCATGATTCATTTCCTGAAAACTCTCCTTTCTCAGAGAGCCATCAGCTCTGCCAGTTCCCAATCTTTTCCTGCAAGCTGCGCGCAGGTTTGCAGGTGCTGACTGGATTCCTCACCCTTCGGTTACGAAGCCTTCTCCACATCCATTCCCCTTCCCAGCCTGTAAGTCACTCTCATCCCTGCCTTCTCAGCAACAAATGGAGCTCCTGGGAATGGCCCACATCCTCCTGGAAATAGGGTTTCTCTGGCTGGCACACGAGAAGCACAGGTTTGACGGAACTGTTAACCCTATAGGTAAAAAGAGACCCAGGGAGGAGTTCCGTCACACCCGGGCTTCTCATGTGCCTCTGCTTCGAGGAAGCACTTCAGTGCACTCCGGCCTTGGCAGCTGGCTGGTGTGTGACGGAGCCTATGAGTCTGTCTCAGAAGGGAAGTGGACAGCAAAGTGTGGGGTCCCTGAGTCCATAAGCCAATAATGCGAGCATTGCTTACAGCCAGGATGGCAGGACCAGTGCAGAATGGACATCACCTACCTACCTGCCTAAGCAATTTCTCTGTTGTTAGAATTGGTTAAAAGGCCGTTAAAGAGATCAGATTAAGAGATGCATGAAGGGAGGCATGTGGGGAGCAGTCGAGGCTATCCCTGGTCTTTGTTTGTGGCCACATCTGAGCATCTAACTGGCTGAAAGCACATGGCATTTCTGATGAATTATCCTGTTACGCATGTTTGTACACCATGGACGTGCGTAGTGGCAGACTCTGCTGTTGTGCTTTCCTTTATTGGAAGTGAGTTTTTTCTTTTCTGTATTTCTGTGTTGACTGTTACACAGTATCGTGGCTTCTGTGGAAAGGGAGGAGGGGTTATGAGTTGGAAAAAATGTCCTTTGCTGTGCACGTATTAGTTATCAGGGAAGGGTTTTGGGGTGTGTGTGTGTCTGCGTTCTCCACCTTTTAAAAATATTTTATTTATTGTTTTTATTTTATGTGTGTGAGTGTGTTACTTGCATGCATGTAAAGGCACCAGTGTTGCATAATGCTGGCGAGATCAGAAGAGGGCATCAGATCCTCTGGAACTGGAGTTACAAACGGTTGTTAGCTGCCATGTGGGTGCTGGGAACCAAACCTAGGTCCTCTGCGCAAGCAGCCAGTGCTCTTAATGCTGAGTCATTCCCCAGGCCCCATACTCCTTTATTGTTTGAGGCAAGGTCTCTTTCTATTGCTGTGATAAGCACCGATCAAAACCAACTCGGGGAGAAAAGGGTTTATTTGGTTTAAAGGGGAAGCTGAGGCAGGGACTGAAACACAGGCCGTGTTCCTACACTGCTTACTGGCTTGGTCTTCTGGACTGTGCTCAGCTTGCTTTTTTATACAACTCCAGACAACCAGCCCAGGGCTAGGCCCTCCCACATCACTGAACAATCAAGAAAATGCCTCATAGATATGTGCACAGGCCAGTCTGAGAAAGGAAATCCCCCAACTCAGGTTTCCTCTCCCCAGGTGTGTCAAGCTGACGACTGAAACTACCCAGTACACTCTCTCACTGAACCTGAAAGTCCCTATTTTGCTAAGCTAACATGGCTTGTGGGCTTCCAGGATCCGCCTGTCTCCACCCCCTGAAAACTGGGCTCACAGGCAATTGTGGCCATGCCTGGTTTTTACATGGATGCTGGGGATTTGAACTCAGATCCTCTTGCTTGCATAGCAAGCACTGTTAGGCCCTGAGACATCTCCCCGGACCCCAACAAGGGAAGGTTTTAATGTAATTTGTCCCATTTAAGCTATTCTGTCTTCTTTCTTCCCTCTCATGAGGAATATACTGCTATTAGTTGCACTCCACAAAAGCATCAACATGCGTAGGAAGGTAAGCCTCTTGCCTTACAGCTAGAAAGGGGATTCAAATTCAGGTCTGTTGTTCTGACCCAAGGTCTTTCTTTGCTAAATAAGCCACAACTCCTTACTTAAAGAACTTGGAGCCAGATGCAGTTTGAAACTCAGTAAGGTATAGAATGGAGATCTGATACATCTTACAAATATTAATACCCCCCGTGGGCCTGGAGCAGCACTCTAATCAAACCCATTAATATTTTAGCAGTGAAACATAGCAATATTGAAACTAAATGGACTAAATAAAAAATTCATGTTTTAGTTGCCAAATGATTTTTGAACCATATACATATATTCTATACATTTAAAACTATATACATACATAGATATGTATGTTTTTGAGCTTTAGGATTTCATATTTTAGAAAAAGAATTGTGGGCTTATACCACACCAGCTCTGAAGGGCAAGTTTGCATACAACTATTTTTCCCAGGGAAGTCCACAGTGGGGCAAGGGAAGGCTCTAAGACAAAACCAGACCAAACCTCGATGCCACCAATGCCCATATCTGTAAACGGTTGGCATTTGAAAGATAAAAATGGCTTTTAGTTATTGGGAGTTGAGTCATAACAGTCCTTTGCTTTCTTCTCTGTGAGAGCAAAAGGACTTCTACGGTTTTTGTGAATAAATATCTATACCTCATCATAGAGCTGTGGTTGCAAACTGTAGTCTGCAGGCCAGCCATGTGGAGCTGGCTTCTCTTTTCAGCCTCCCCTCTTCAGCCTTCTCCTCTGAGGATTGATGGGGTATCACAGAGCTGCTGGTATTTATCCTGGATAATTGGATTGACCCTTAGAAGGAAAGGTTAGTTCAGATGAAATGAAATTTTTAAGTGAAGGGCCAAGCTCTCATTCTGGAATATCTGCCATTTACTCAGAGGAAGGCTTTGCAGCTCTTGGTCCAGAGTTCTGCCCTGTCTAAGATGAACAGGTTATTTCTGCAGCATCTGTCCTCCTAGGAGCTCTATTGTGCTTGATTCCATTTCTCCACCTGTCACCCTGTAGTCCCAATCAGTTGGACCAGTCTTGGCCAGTCTCACTTTTCTCTCTTTGGTTTCACTTACAAGTCTCTGAAAATCAGGTGGTCAAGATCCAGTCTTAGGTCTTTATCTTTTGAGTGCAATGAACGTATTGAGAACATCTTTATAGGTAAACTTTATCTTAATCCTGTGACACTAAAATGAACGATGACAAATGATCCAACAAACAGTACATGGTGGAGAGCTGCATTAGAAAATTAACATTCTGCAGTCAACCTTTATTTTGCTTCATAATAGCTTTTCACAAAAATACAAAATAACTTAAGTATATCTAGGTATCTAAAGGCCTTATAAAGGTCTATTCATATGAAATTTGAGTTTCGGAGTCTAAAGAATTCATTCAGGAATTCACTTGTTCATCTCTTTTCCTTTGTCAAGGCTGCCTAAAAGTCACCCAAATGCTAGAGGTGCCCTTTTCCATAGAGAATGTTTCAGCAGATGTTTGTACATGTGCCACAACATTTCTGGAAGTTGGAGAGTCATTTTCATCCAATGTGGTAGGGCCACTGCTTTAAAACAAAGAGCAGCCTTTTAAATGTTCAAACTTGATGAGTTTACTTTTATTTTAAAAAATATTTTATTTTTATTTTATGTCTGTGAGTGTATTGCCTGCATGGGTGTAAGTCCACCTGTGTCATGCAATGTCCACAGAGATCAGAAGAGGGCATTAGATCTGGAACTGGAGTTATGGAGATTGTTGGCCACCATGTGGATGCTGGGAACCAAACTCTGTTCCTCTGTAAGAACAGCTTGTACTCCTAACCACTGAGTCATCTTTCCAGACCCACAAACTTGATGGCTTTAAAAGAGTCATTAGTCTATACTGCATGGCCTAATGTTAAGAAATCTTGGAAAAAATAAGACCCCAGAATTTACATCAACTCTGGAGGCATGTGAGAGCAGCAGTGTGATGCCCACAAATAAGCTAGGCACCAGGTGAGCTAAGTAAGTGGAATCAAGACAGACGTTAAATAAGTTAAATGGGAGGCAGTACCCTGAGGAAGCCTAGAAAAAAGGCTGTACTTAAGAGGAAGCAAACAAGACTACTTACATAAAGTTAGACAGGAGGTGTCAGCCTGTGGGTATAAGGCCGTGACTTGTCATTTAAGCACTGACATTAAAATAACATAGTATAATAAAGATCATATTTATTATAGCACATTAAGTGGGATTAAGAGAAGTAAACTCTGCCACTGTCTGAACATTACTGCCCAGGGTAGGGTCCTTATCCAAGGGAGAATGAAACCATGGAAAAGTGTCCTCATGAGCAGTTCTCTTTTGGCACAAAGTATTCCTTAATGCTGTCCACCTGCATTTGATGTCCAACACAAACGTTCTAATTACTGCTTTTTAGAACAGCAGCAATGAGAAAAGCTACACATGACAAAGAGAGACATTTATTCCAGGAGAGTGGACAGGAGAATTGTGCTTGGGTGCTGTGCAGCCTGGGGCAGATCTCACGAGGTGCTGGTAGTGGGGACAATCCCCTGAAACCACAGCTGGTCAGTTCCTACTGATGCTGGGAAACGAATACTCAACCACTCACCCCTTCTTTGTTAAAATCACCTTCAATGCTGTTATCTCAGGGAGCATCACATTCTGTGCAGTGGTAGGTCAAGCTCTCAGGCAAGTGTGCTGTGCTGGGCATGACTGTGCATCATTCCACTGGAGTCTGAACAGTGCTCTCGCTCTTGTTGCTCTCGCTGTCTCTCTTGCTCTCTTTCTCTCTCTCTCTCCCCTACCTGGCAGATGCCTCTTATAAAGGACAAAGTCACCCCCAAAAAAAGGCCTAACAAAGGCATTCCACAAAAGATGAGGGACATGGGTGCCCCAAAATTCTTGTGATGAGTGTACTGTGCATGACACAGTGACCTTTTCATGTCATTCATCGCCTTTAATCTTAGAGCAGAATTAAAATTCCTCTAGAATCTGTGGAAAAGGCCAGTTAAAAGACCCACAACCGTGGAATAAACTTGGGCTGTGGTAAGCAGTTCATCTCCTGCCAGTCAACCAGCTTTCCCCATGTCACACCGTCTTACAGCAGAAGCATTTTAGATCACATGTAAATCAATCCCAGGCCAAATGCTCCCAAATACAAAGTAAGAACCATAGGAATAACTTTCAGTAGGTGCTCTTTTGATTAATATGAATCTCTGCTTCCAGTGTGCTGGAACTGGGGAACCACTGCAGCTGCCTGAGCTATGGGTGGGGCCTCCACAGATGTGTGTGTGTGTGTGTGTGTGTGTGTGTATGCAGTCTGCCCCAAGTGCAGACAGTGCCTGTAGAGAACTGAAAAACAAAATGAAATAATGTTGGTTTGCTTTTCATTACCACCATGTGTGGGCGATTCTAGACAGTCAATGATGGACACTCCTCGCACATAAAATGTCTTTCTGTTGGGCTGGTATTCTAAAGAACCATTAGCATTATAGTCAGGACTTCACCCTGACTTCACTGGGAGAGGGAGGGAAAGGTGATGGAGCAGGTGGAGGGAAGGAGGCTTGCCTGTGGGCCCCTTACCTGCGCTTCTGCTACTGCCATTGAAGGAAAAATTTTTAAATATTTCTATTTCTACAGTGAATTTTGGGATGACACTGGGCTCACACGGGTCAAAGAACAACACATATAAAAGAGTACCCACGAGGGGTCTTGTCTTCCCTCATCCCCACAGTTGCTCGGCTGCTCCCCACCCCAGGGCAGCCAGCCTTGCAGTGATTAGTGCATACCTCCAGTTTGATTGAAAGGACATCCATGGAAATACAATGCTACGTGCATTTATGCCTAACTCTTACAAAATATGTATCCAGCTGGCTTTCCATGCCACACGTTTAAGTCAGTGAACTGTCCCACGGTGGACAGAGGAAGGGAAGGAGTGTCTGACAGGTCTCCAGGGAGTCTGCCTGTGAACTCAGAGCGGCGAAGGTGGGAGGTCTGCTGGCTCAGACAAGGGACGATGCATGGGTCTTTTGAAGTCTGGTTACTTCTTTTTCTTTCTCTTCCCTTCCTTCTCTCCCTACTTTCTCCTCTTCCTGCCCTTGCCCTTCCCTGCTCTTCTCTCCTTCCTGTATAAATTTATATATTTACTACCACCTAGATCTATTCAGACATACTTCACCTTGATCTTTGTTGCAGAGATGTAAGTCTCCCACTGAGCATTTTTCCCAAATCTGGACTTACTGTATCATAATCCATTTGCCAAACAGAGCTGGATGTCTGGCAGATGATCTTGGGTCAAAATGTGCAGATGCCTTCCCAACAGCCTTAGTGAGTGGTTTGTGTTCAAATTTGCCCTTTCGAGTTAGTCTGTCCATCAAGCGTATACTCAACAAGCCACTGAGCCACCTCTGCTTCAGAGCTCCTGGAAACAGAAGCCTTGGGGACCCCAGGTTAGAGGGGCCCCTTTAAGACTCTTTTTGAGGCACCATGTGGAGATTCTTCTGCCCAGTACAGCCCATTGCTACTTGATAATTTAATACGGAATTTTTTCGAGGCAGGGTCTCCCTGTAGCCACACCAGTCCGGAACTCACTACATAGACCAGGCTGGCCTTGATCTTACAGAGATCCACTGATCTTTCCTCCCGAGTGCTGGAATTAAAGACATGTGCCACCATGCCCAGCTTTAATAAGGATCTTGAGCGAAAGTTAAACAGTTGCTCTGAAGGGCTGGAAGGACTGAGGAACGCAATTAGTGAAGCCAACCAATGAAGGGGCCAAGAGCCCTCTCCCTTGTTCCAGCAGCCAGGGGCAGCTCTCTCTTCTCCGGCGTAGAGACCAGTTCATTCTGATACCCATGTTCACCAGATACCTGACCCCACAGGAAGTTCACGGAAGCAGTTGGCAGTAAATGAACAAATTCACTTAGGAGACCTCTCTCCTTCTGCCTCGTGTGACGATCCGTTCCTTAGACTGCGGGGATGCTGGCTTCAGCCTCTCCTCCATTCAGAAGCAGCTCCTGTGTCCTTGGGGATTTGCAGCTCTAGTTGAACCAGCAGAAAATATTTGGAGGCTGAGGAGTGTCCACTATGTCTGCTCTGGGTTGCACTCTTTGTACGGATAGCAGCTTTCAGACTGTGCCTATGCTCGACTGAATCAATTTTACAAAGCAGGTTTTGACCTGAGATACACCAGTATGAGTCAAGGACCAAGGGAGAATCACTGTACATTAAAATGATTGATTTTATCTTTGATTGTGTGTGTGTCTGCGCACGTGCATGCGCGTGCAGGTGTCAGCGGAAGCCAGAGGCATCAAACTGACCTGGAGTGGTTATGTTCCAACAAACATGAGTGTTGGGAATTGAACTGGGATCCTTTGCAAGAGCAGCACGTACTTTTGACCACTGCCTTCTCTCCAACCCCGCTAC
Source organism: Eospalax fontanierii (assembly GCA_035773235.1). Taxonomy (NCBI): domain Eukaryota; kingdom Metazoa; phylum Chordata; class Mammalia; order Rodentia; family Spalacidae; genus Eospalax; species Eospalax fontanierii. The sequence goes on from CM069538.1 coordinate 7,109,652, forward strand.
ATCTGGACTGTACAAATAAACCACCTCCATCTATTGTCCATCATGAAACAGAGCTGAGGAAGAATTTGTAACTGAAATAAATATACATATGGCTGTATCATATTTATTATCATATTCATTATTATATTATGTCATATCATATCCGTCAGGCATATGAGTTTATCAGTCATACCAGCTGTAACCTTCTTCCCAGCTATTTTAATCGAAGTACAAGGCCAAGAAATGGCAGCTGACCCCTCATCTGGCCTCTTGTTGCCAGTCCTATCTGGGAAAATTGACAGTCAAAGAGCACTACTCTGTTCCAGGGAGCCAGCCCAGTGCAGTTTCTCCTGTCTGTGGTATGTAACCCACTTCAGACCGACACTGGAAACTGTCTGCAACCTGCTTCAGGCAACTCTGGGCCCCAAATTGCCTGCACTTGGTTGGTAAGACTTGTACTTCCTCCCTTACAGAGACATTTTTCTCCATCTGTGTCAACTCTCGGCCTCTGTCTTCAGTATAGGTGCTTCAGACCTGAGATCGCGTGTGCTCTTATGTAACCGTCCTGTAACACACACACACCCTGCAATTTGAAAGTTAATATTAATGATAAGGTTGGGGGCTGGAGAGATGACTCACTTGGCAAGTTCTTGCTTCAGAAGCATGAAGGACTGAGTTTGAATTTCCAGTTCCCACATAAAAATCTGAAAGTTGTAGTGCACACCTGTAATCCCAGCGCAAGGCAGAGACGGGAGAATCCCTGAAGATTTTTGCTGGCCAGCTAGTCTTGCTGAGCTGGTGAGATTCAAGTTCAGCTGGAGACCCTATCTCAAAAAAAAAAAAAAGGAGACTGTAGACTAAGAATGGATTCTCCTGGTGTCCTTGCCTGGTGTCCTCCAGCTGATGAACAGATAATGAAAATGGGATACATGCACACAATAGAATCTCATTTAGCTGTAAAGAAAAATGAAATCCTGAAATTTGTAGGTAAATGGATGAAACTGAAACAATTATATTGAGTGAGGTAACGTGATACAGAAAGACAGATGTCACATGTTCTCTGTCCTATGTGCATCAAACTTGGAGTGTGTATGGAAGCAGGAAGATAGACAGGTGCATTCAAGGAGGTGGGACAATAAAACAGAGGTCAGATTAAAGTAGGAGGGAGACTCTTGGGGTGGAAAGGTTTAAGCAGAGAGGGGTTGGGGATGGAGGAAACGCGAGGGTGAAGGAGGGTTAACTGAAATGAAAGGTGTATGAAGAAGCTGTACGGAAACCTACTATCTTGACACGCAATGAACTCATGAACACATGGTCGTTGTGGTTGTCTGCACAGTACCCACAGATCAACCCAGTCAGAGTTCCAGCATGGATCAGGAAGAGGCTTATAATGCCTCACCTTAGCTGGGGAGCTACTGCAGCTAACGCTTCTGGAAGATGGAGGGTAAGGGTACTGGTAAACTGCCCATGCGCCAATAGACGGCCCTACACCTATGAGTGTGTGGGCAGCACTAACTGGACTCAGTGAGAGACTGCGAAAAAGAATGAGGACATAAAGTTGGGAAAAAGACATGGGAGTGATTAGAGGGAATTAGAGGGGAGATGGGCAGGTGGTAGAAACGATCAAAATACACTGCATGCATGTGTGAATTCTCAAAGAATAAATAAATATATTATTTAAAGATAGAGGATAGAATGACAGAGGGAGACATGCATGTACACACATACACACAAATATGCACACATATATACCATACTTACACACACACACACACACACACACACACACACACACACAAGGTTGGAGTAAAAGAAGCCATGGTTGCCAGTGACCATGAACACCAAATGAAGCCAGTGGTACTTGGTGAATTAATGCAGCTTGTGATCTATTATTTAGTAAGTTCTGACATAACAGAAAGACACAAAAATGTGGGTTTTTGGTTTCCAGTGCATATTCAGAGGTTTCTCCCTTCTCTACAAATATTCTCTTCTGAAAAGTAACGTGATGTGGTGAGTCTCCACAGGAAGGGCCTCCTGACTTTGAACTTTCACAGCCAGTCAGTAACTTACAAGGTTGATCTATCTCGGCCTTGGAGAGGTTCAGGTCACACAATTTGGACAATGGAAGATACAAAGCCTGTTCTGGATAAAAGCAGGTGCTCATGGTCCATTGTGTGTACCTATGTGTCCGAGAAACTGCAGGTTCTTGGAACTCCTCCCATCCATTCTGCAGGATTTGTGGCACACTGAGTTTTGTCCTAGAGAGGAGACAGGCTTTTCTGGTGAAGGAAGACATTAAGTCTGGGATGGGGGAAGATATGTCTTTCTTTCCCTGAGGAGATCTCATTTTTCAGAATCTCTGGGAGTGCTGGTTAGTTTTTTGACAACTTGACACAAACGAGAGATACCTGGGAAGAAGGAACCTCAGCTCATCTCCTGGAATTGGCCTGTGTCCACATCTATGAGGCATTTTCTTAACTGTTAACTGATGGAGGGGGGCCCAGCTCACTGTGGGCAATGACATCCCTACGCAGATGGGCCTGGTCTGTAAAAGACAGGTAGCTGAGCAAGCTAGGTGGCATTCCTCCATGGTCTCTGCTTCAGTTCCTGCCTCTGGGTTCTTGCCTTGACTTCCTGCCTAACTTTCCTCAGTGGAGAACTTACCTGGAAGTGTAAGATGAAATAAACTCTCTACTCCCCAGGTTGGTTCTAGTCAGTGTTTATTACAGCAATAGAAGCCAAATCAGAATAGGGGCTCACCCAACTCTGTGCTCTTTGCTCTCCCATTGCCTGGAGGCCAGAAGGATCTTGGCAGAGTAGAAGACTGTGGGCCATGGCTCCACCATCTCAAGGCAAGTAAACTACTATTCTTCTAAGGGATTCCCTTTCTGCTTCCTGGAATTCTGAGCACCGTCACTTCCTTCTCCCTCCCTGTGGTTTCCCGTGTTGGCTTCTTTCCTCTATTCCTTCTCTTTCTCTTCCTCTTCTTCCTCCTCCTCCTCCTCCTCTTCCTTCTGCTCGTTGCCTTTTACACATGGTGAATTTATTGCATTTTGTCCTTTTTGAGCCAGTCTCACTATGTACACCAGGCTGGCCTGGAACTCACGCTTCGCCTGCTTCTGCCTCCCAGACTCTGGGATTACAAGCATCTGCCACGATAGCTGGATCACGTTTCTGCAGTTTCTGATTGTAGATAACCCCTTGCTAATTATCAGTATGCATTTCAGCTTCTAATTTTGATCAAGGCTGTCCATCCAGGTTTGGACCTGAAAGGCTGTCTTTAATGGCTCATTTTGTGTGTTTGCGATGAGGTTGTAAGGGCAGAAGGAAAGGATGGGACGAATTTTCCTGCTTCCTGGAGTGAGCATGGACCACTTCAGGCTCCATGTGTGTGAATAGGAGAGTAATACCCACCCACAGGAATGGCAGAGTGAAGTGAAATGTGCACACACACCTGGCACAAAGCAGACATTCAGTAATGCCAGCTTCCTTTTCCTTTTCTAAAACCTGATTTGCCCCCTTCTGTCACTACATTTCCATTTCCTTCCCCATAGCAGGGACTTTATACTGGGATTAGAGTTCCCTTTCTTCTCTCTTTCAAATGCAGTCCCTTTTCCACATGGTCGCAGCTGTGGGCCACACACCCTATTTAACTACACAAGTTGTGCATGCTTAATTTTAATAATGTCTCAGGTAGAGTCTTTCCTTGAAGTGGTGATGGAGAGTTCATTTGTCTCCAGGAAGATGCTAGTATACAAAGGAAGGCTTCACCTGTGAATACTTTAGGAGGAATATTCTGACAAGCAGTGCAGTTTACTGGTTTGACTTGGACAGGGCGCACACCGTCTTGAGGTTGCTGTCACCAAGATGGTAGACATCACAGAGATCTCAGGCTTCACAGGCACTCATTCATGCAAAGGCTAGGGATGTGTTTCTCTAATCACCTTCCTGTGGCACTTCTGCAGCTTGGCTCTTTCCTGAGACCTCCTGCCCACACTTGAAGGGAATTGTAGGTATTTTCAAAACCAGATCATCATCCCGAGGGGATGAATATTGATTCTTAGGATTTTTTTTTTTTAGGTTTAAGTCACCAGCATCTGTCTAATACATATTTCTGAGGTAAATATGTGATATTACAATTAACATGAAGGTATTAAGGGAAAATATGCCTAAAAAGGCTCCTTTAAGGGAAGCAGTGGGAAAATAATTGGAAAACACAGATGTAAGGCAGTGGTCCTTAGTTCTGTTCACAAACTGAAATTTTTGGAGGATCTTTAAAACGTTTGATGCTTGGGTTTTACTTTAGGCCAATGAAGTAAGAGTCTTCAGGACTGGTCTCAGCTTCCTGTATTTTAATAAAAGTCTGCCAAATAATCCAGGATGCAGGCAGGTTGATGATCCCAGCTCGGGAACCTTGGTTCTCAGTCAATCCCGTCGTGGAGACAGATTGTAGGGTCCCAGTTCACGAGCCTTGGTCCTCAGAGTTATCCATGTCTCATCACCATTGTCATGTAGGCACTTGCTAGAGACACATAATCTGAGACTGTTGAACTTATTAAAGACTAGGAAGTACATGGATAGATATCTGTAAATAGCCCAAACTCAGAGCGCTCCAAGGTCACTTCAGGTGTAGCGTGTTTCCAGTTTTAGTTTGTCAGGGCCTCCTTGTCAACCGAATATACTGAGAGGCTGACCCATGCAGCGTTTGTGCTTTGACATGTTGGAGAACCTTATTACACCAAGACAGCTCATTTCCAAGGAGAACCTCTGTAAGCAAAGGTGGCCAGTACTGTCAGCTGGAATCAGGCTGAACCTCACTGTTAAAGCAATTGTCTTAGAGTTGCTAGATTTTGGACAGGAGGTTGACCCATGAAGTAAGGCCAGGCATACTTAACTTAGCAAGTCCGTGGGCTGAGTAAGAAGAGGGACAGACTGGAGAGCCGGACTCATGAAGAATCACTGTGAGGTCTGTTGCTTGTTCACTGTTTATTCATTAATTATTGGATGAATAATCACTATTCAGGTTTGACCTGGAGTAGATGCTGTGGGAAAGAAAAAGATGAAGACGGTAGACTTTGAAGGAAGCACTTTGGAAGTAAAGACTCAAAAAAATATGAATTAAAAATGGTTTTAATATTAGTTTTGTTTTTTCATTTAAAAACGTTTGAGAAGATTCTTTATATTCAAGATAATAAAATGACTGGGTGCACATATGTACCATTAATGATTGGTGCAATCAAGTTAATCAGCATACCCATCTCATTCATACTGTGCACTGAGTCTGCAGAAATTTATTTTATAGCTGGAAGCTTATGTTCTTTGGCCAGCTTCTCCTTATTTCCAACCAGTCCTATTCTCACCATTCTGAGGAGTTTCACATTTTCAGATCCATATATAAGTGAGATCATGGAGTGTTTTTCTGTTTCTGGCTGTTTTTACATAAAATAATGCCCTCTAGTTTCATCCAAATTCTCACAAATGGCAGGATTTCCTATTCATGGTTGAACAATATTCCACATAGTATATATGCAGTACAGTCCACTTTATTATATATTATAGAGTGCATAACATACACAGTATATATAAACACACATAGACTGCCTTATTTATCTATATCTATATCTATTTATCTATAAACATACATAACGGTATACACACATATATGCATATATATATGCACACTGTAATTGTGAGGGAATGTGTAATTGTGTATATATTTCACATTTTTGTTTTTAAAATAAATAATTGTGTTAATTATTTGAGAATTTTGTACAATGTATTTTGATCCTATTCACCCCAATTCCTCCCCTTAACTCCTCAGGATCTACTCCTGCCTCTTTAAGCCTTTTTGATTCATTCCCCTGTTGATGAACACTTGGGCTGTTTCCATCTCTTGACTCTCATGAAAAATGCTTCAACAGAGCTGGAGAGATGGCTCAGCAGTTAAGAGCACTGGCTGCTCTTGCAGAGGACCCAGGTTGGATTCTCAGCACCCACATGATGGCCAACAGCCATCTGTGACTGCAGTTTCAGGAGATCAGATGCCCTCTTCTCACCTTTGTGGGCATTGCAGGACACAGGTGCACTTACACAATGCAAGGCAATACATTCACATACATAAATAGAAATAATAAGCCAAAAAGTTTTTAAAAAGAAAAATGCTTCATGAAACACATCTGGGAAATGCAGTATGAGACCTCTCATTTTCTTTTGGGAAAGACCTGGAAATGGAACAGCTGAGAGCAGGATGTAGTCACCATGGAAAGCGCTATGGATGTAAAAAGAAAAAACAACACTTAAAAAAAAAATCAGAACCACCGTACGATCCAAGAAGTAGCCAGGTTTGACCAACTTAAAAATACTATACTATTATTGAAATGTACAGAGCCTTTAAAACTTATGGTTTCCAGAATAGTTTCATAAATGGAAGACTTAGACAGTGGATGAGGGATTGAATATCATCCACGTTAATTTTAACAAGAAACAGATTCTGGGAGAATTTTAGCTCCAGGTTTAGATGGCGATGTGTTCAGATTATGAGCTTGTGATTCTCTTTCACTCCCTGTCTCAGGCTAGTCTCTCATGGCTTATGACCATCACTACAGGCGCGAGTCACGGGCGTGCCGCTGTTCAGACCGGCTCTCCCGCTGGCTGATGGATTACTGAACTGCGCTGTCTGGTTCTTGGAACTTCTGCACCTACTTGGCTACTGCATGGATAATTATTATCAATTGTATTTTATAATTTAACCAATTTAAAACTAACCTGAATAAAGTATTTGAAGTTGGTAAGTAGCTAATGGTTTAAACAATTTCATAGCTTTGTCTTTAGGGTGATATGTGTGGAAAGTACCTAACTCTTCCACCAACGTTAACTCCCTACACTTAAAATGTTAGATTATACATTTAGTGTCCTTGACAGTGTAATAGATTTTGTTTAATAGGTACTGTCTAAATCTGGACCTAATTCACCTCATTTAGTTAATGTAATTTTCCCCATAAGGGGTGTCAGAAGTAAATCTACTTGACATGTGTGAATCTGTGTGGACTGATAACAACCCTTCTGGAGGCTGCCTAAGAATCGCTCATATCCCCACCACTGCATAGATGCAATGTTAGAAATGATGTGAAATCAAGTAAGGTTATTGCACCCATTTGCTCTATTAATATTAAAATAGTGTACTCAGTATCCACAAAGAAACAAATAATGGACCTTAAATGTTGCTAAGAACAATCGTTAATGGTTTTATAGTTGCTATACATTTATAAGGCTTCATGAAATGTTTATTAAATTTTCTTTCTACAGCTATTGTGAGAGTGGTTGGGTTGTTTTCTCCTTTTTGTTTCAAAATATTTATATAAAGGACAGAGAAGCTATACAAAGAGGAGGCTGGATGCCCTCACCTAAGCTCATTCACTGCTCTGCTGGGTCTCACCGTGAGCCACCTACATTTTTACACCAAGTCGACACTCACTAGTTATTTGCTTCCTTCATTCAGTTGCTCATCAATACACATTTGCTTGAGTGCCATGTTCCAGGAACCGTGGACTAAATTCATAATATTTATTGACCTTGTAGACTCTACAATTGCTTGATGGTTATAAGTCAAATGGATGCACCCCTTCCTCCTTACCTGGAATTGAAGTCATTCATTCCTTTTCTTGGGACATGAACAAACTTTTATTCAGCACACATTAAGTGTTGATGATCGACTGAAGAAATGATTCCATTTTAGCCCAGAGTGGTGAAGAAGTAGGTTTATTGGACTTCCTTACAGGATGGCGACTGAGGAGTTAATTACAGAAGCATGAGTCAAAGGCAGCCGCACCGTTTCACTATGGATGACAGTCTCATGAAAGGTACATGGGTGAAGTCTGTCTTCGGTTAGCCTTCTACTCATATATTCCAGCATCTGCCCAAGACCATGGGTAGCTGCGGAGCAAGAGGCAGAAGAAGGCTGGGGCCTCTGCTTGGGGATTCACGACTCTCCCTGCTCTTCTACTGGGAAGTATTAATAGCCCTGTCATCGTTACCAAAATCCTAGCCCTGACTCTAGTTTTCTGCTTATTTCATTGCCATGACTACAGAGCCAAGGTTATTTGGTAGGTTACAGTCACAGCCTCTGCTCCACAGTGGCAGTGGCCGCATCAGGAAATCACTCACTGTGACAGACGTGAAGAATGAAGGAGCTAGCAGGTGTTCAGTAATGATAGCTATTTCTGAACTCTTCAGTAGGAAGCACTTAGCACCATATGGACAAATGTTTCTCCTAGTACAGGATTTGATAGTCCTTTATATTTCTGAGCTCCAAGAGAGAGTAGTGATAAGTTCGGGAATATGAAGTTGAAATTGTCTTCTGGGCCTTCGAAACCAAGGCTGCTTTATCTTCCCTCAGTCAGTAAGTTGCCTAGGATGTAAAGAATATTGTGTACAAGAAGGCCCTCAAACTTCTGCTGATGAGTGTCTTTATCCTTTCAACGATGAATATATTAGGGACTCTCTAAAATGAAGTTTATCATCTATAGACAAATTCCCTTCCCAAGGGGTAAATGAACTAAATGCCATGCAGGGGGCCTGGTTCATGTTTTGAGTCAGAGTGGCAAAGTTGACAGGTGACAAGAATGCAAATTATATTGAGTCAACAACAGGAGCCAAGGCTGGACAGGCAGGCAGGGCAGGGTCTGCAGAGACACACAGAATTGATGCAGAACATTCATTGGGTGAATGGTGTAATTAGAAATCTCCTGGTGGGTGCAGTGATGGACCTCATGGCAATACTTCTTCTGCTGTGTTGATCACACACACCGTATTAGTCCTTTAAGAGTTCAATGGAGGGCTAGTAAGATGCTGGGCAGGTAAAGGCATTTGTCTCCAAACCTAATCATTTGACTTTGATCTCTGGGACTTACATGATGGAAGGAGAGGACAGACTCCTGCAAGCTGTCCTCTGACCTCCAAAGGAATGCTATGGCATCCCAACAAGTAAATAAGTACAATGTAAAAAGGATTTATTAATTTTTATTTGCACAGTGTTTAAGATTGCCGATGTGTTTACTGATTGTGTTGTGCCCACGAAGGCTGGAAGAGAGTAAAATAACCACCATGTGGGAGCTGGGAACTGATCCCCGAACCTTTGGAAGAACAGTAAGTACTCAACCCCAGAGCCATGCTTCAGCCCCTAAATGTATTTATTTATCTATTATTTTATTTTATGTGTACGCATATATTGTCTGCATGTGTTAGTGCACCCATGTCATGCAATACTCATGGAGGTCAGAAGAGGGTGTCAGATCCCCGGAACTGGAGTCAGGGACAGTTTTTAGCTGCTCTGTGGGTGCTGGGACCCGAACCTGGGTCCTTTGCAAGAGCAGTCAGTGCACTTAACCTGCTGATCCATCTCTGTAATCTTTACCACCAAATGTAATTTAAAAAAGAGTTTTAGTGGAGCTGGAGAATTCCTCTTGCCTGGTGCTGTGACTTCCTAGTGGTGACACTCACGGAAACCAACCAACTGCACTGCCCACTGTAGAGTGTGGCTCCCACGGCTGTGTGCAGCACAAAAACGCCCAATAATATAGTACGTGACTATGCCACACTTTTATTGTTGGTTTTGAATGTATCCCTCCCTATAAAGAGAGAAAAATGCACTGCAAAATAGAATGCTGTGGGACCCCTAGAGCAGCCCGAGACACGTTGCATCTATGTCTTTTGACTGCATCAAGAGTCTTCATGGGATGATTGACTCACTATCTTCGTTTGTGTATGTACACTCTTGTGATGAAATTGCCTAATAATGTGTTCTCAGAATACACCCCATCATTGGGCATTGCACAACTGTAGCTTAGGGGGCACAGGAGACAGAGTAAGGGCATCAACAAGAATGGAGACAGACATGACTAGGGGAAAACAGGCTCACGTGGGCACTAATTGACTTGTAGGAGCAGAGCTGGGTTAATGCTGGGGACGGAATGAAGTGGAAAATCCGCACTTGGCAAGTGATTGCAGGTGGGCTAAACAAAAAGCTAAGTTCTAGCGGATAACAGATCAGACTCTACTCCCTTGAAGATTAAGCAAGATGTAGGTTTTGAGAAAAAGATGATAAACGGAGCTTAATATACCGTTGGCATCCTCTGGGTGTGTATGGGAGAGGGCAAGACACTTTGAATCAGGCATGTTACAAAAATAAAGAAGGGACACAGGTCAAATATAGAATGCAGATGAACAACAAATATAAGGGGCAGAAAAAGTAGGTAGAGGAGAAAGGAACTTCGTGAAGACTGGGCTGCTTCTCCTCCAAAGTCCTCAGTCTTGCTGACTGAGACCCAGAAATTCAAGGGTCACTCTTATAACCCATCAAAACAAAATCTTGTCAGACCTTAATTATCTTGCATCTGTATGTCTTTCCCACCTTCTGGCAACATTAGTTCAGTGAGTCGGGGTGGAGACTCAGATTTTGCATTTCTAATGAGACATTTCCCCAATGATTTCTAATTAGGAAAGACTTAAGAGAATTGCTCGGAGCAGTTCCAGCACCCTGATGGACTACATGATAAACGTATTGGATTCGGTTACTGGTGAGTGTTAACCACATTCCCTTTTAGCTGGTTTAGTGGTTTGTGTTAGGGATGCTGAGGGACTTACTCAATAGGCCCTCTAGGCTTGCCAGCTGGACAGACTGAATTTATTTAGTCCATCCCCAGGGTAGTGAAATTGTCTTCAATTCAGATATGGGGGTGATTTGCAAAAGTAAGCCACTTTTCTTTAATGTGCTGCTCAAATGAAAGGCATCTGGTGGCTATTTTTAAAGCACCAATAGCTTTGCAGAAGCATATTTTGAGGAGTTGCATGTATTATACATGTTTATGCTAAGTGGAATTGAGATTTCAATGCACAGCTTTGAGCTGGCTACTTGAAATCCCACAGGGAATGGTTTGGGCAGAAAAACAGTCTTTTGCATGAACTCAGCTGGATTCCCATCTACTGCATTAGGTTGGTTTAAACACTGAACCTTAAGAGAATCAGAGCTTTGAAATCAAAGAACTCAAGATTTAATTATGGGTCAAAGATGGCTGAATTGGCCTTCGGTTATGGCTCACCTGAAACTTTGATCAAAACACTGTTTTCAATGGTTGTTAATCTTGATTGCACATTAGACTCACTTGGAGAGATTTCAGAACACGCTGATGCCTGGGCCCCTTCCACGGCATATTAAATCAGAGTCTCATGGGTAAAGCCCAGTCCTGAGCATGTTCAAAGAATTCCCAAGTGATTCTAAAGTACAGCCAATGTTGAGAAACATTGCTCCTTCCTAGTTAGCACACTTTGAATTTCTAGGTCAGTAAAACTCACCTTGCCCACTGCTAACGCTAATCTCATTAGCTGACTTAATCAGTGATTATGATAAAGTTAAATATAATTACATATGAAATGCTGAGATTCTCGAATATCTATCTTCTACTAAAATTATATTTAAAAATGGTGATATTCTGAAAGATTTTGACCAGGGTATTCTGTTACATAGTCACCGTGCTTCTGTAAACATTTGACATCACTTCCTAGTTGTGAATAATTGCTATAGTCAATTTGAGACCCTCTGGGTTCACCTCTATTATCAATGAAATATCTGCAGGGATTATACACAATGTCTTTTCTACCTCTCTTCAACAGTCAGCCTTAGCGCCTCCTGAGTCATTTGTATCCTAAGCTCTTAGTATAGTGCTCGTAGGGGAGAGCTGCACACCTAGTGAAACAAGGAGCCACTGATTAAAAAGCAAAAACAAAACTCCTAAACATCAGTAGACATTAAGAGCTGTGTTATGTTGCATCAAGTTTGTTCAAAAGATTTCTGTGTACACGATGAACTTGTGAATGTGTCACCTTACTTGGAAAAAAGGATGGGTGTAATTAATTAAAAGCCTCAGTGTTGTAGAAACTATCTTGGATTTTTTATGTGGGCCCAGTGTAATCATAAGTGTTGTAATTGTTAGAACAGAGGTTGGAATGATGCACTAGGAAGGAGAGGATGGGCCAGCCGAGAAAGAATGCAGGTGAACTTTAGAACCTGGTGGAGCATGGAGACAGATTCTTCCCTGGTGGTTCCAAAAGAAACACAGACCTACAAATGCCTTGATTTAGGCACTAAATGACTTATTTCAAATTACTGACCTCCAGTTTGTGGTAATTTATCACAGCAGCAATCAGGAACAAATACAGCCACAGCAGTTAAGAGTATGCTGCAGTAACAAACCCCACAAATCACACCGACTTAACACAACCAAATGTTACTTCTTATTCATGCTACAAGTCCGGTGAGGGCCAGGTGTAGGGCTCTGTTCTTTGCAGCTGATGGTCCAGGCTGATAGAGACTCCGTCATGACATATGCTTCTGTAACTATTTTATCTTTGCATGGAAAATTACACACTGGTTCACAAGTCTTCCTCCTGGGAATGATACAGAATGTTTTGGCTACTTTTCAAGCAATCTATATTATGACTATACTAACTTAATTAGAGAAGGGACATGTAATCCTATGCATGGACGTGGTTGTGGTGACTCTGAAGCCTTGGAAAGGGTCAGGATGCCTGCTCTTATGGACGGTGTGTTCCAGGGGAAATAGAGCCTGGTGAAAAACATCAGTTAATTTCAGGTCTTGATAAATGAATATCATTTAAACAGGTAGCTGAGTGGTATGTTTATTTGGTAGTTAGGGAAGGACTCTCTGAGGGTGTGACATTTAAATTGGAGGTGAAGAGTCAGTCATGTGATGATCTTGATACAAATTATTTCTAGAGAAATAATTATTTTCCATTTTGCTGAAGGAACAAAAATATTGAGGATTTCCCCCTTTTAATTTGTTTCTGCAAGACTCAACAAAGGCTAGTCCCTGAAAGAATGGAGAACAATGGCTCTTACAAAGTTTCATTAAATATTCTGTAATATCAATAAACTAAACAGCCTTGCCCCTGTAGTCTACCCCTGGCTATTGAGAGCAGGCCTCTCCCTCAGGAAGTGCCTCCGAACAGCTGGAGACCCTCCTCGTCCTTTACAATAACAGCACACAGCAGTGCTGTGGCACTGCCCCCCTGCCCACCTATGGCGCCTTGGAAAACATTTAACATTCTCTTCCCAACTCTCACCAATAGAGAAAGGACTCATCGTGGGGTAGGGAAAAGAAGGTGAGATTTGGGATCAGGAAACCTGGGCCTGGAGCATAACTTTTCTTAGGTAGAATTCCTTGACAGTTTCAATAAATTGGCTTTTGCATGAAGTGAAGTTCATTTCCCATCATCACCATGTAGTGATGATCTTTTGGTTGACTGGGAAATCCCTTCCCATCTGTCAGGGACCCAGAGCCACATTTCTGCCTTTGTGGCCCTTTCCTGGACCCCCTTCCATACTGTTTTTTGACTTGCTTGCTGCCTGATGACTGACCTAGGTAATGACCTTCATCTTAGGAGAAGATTTGCCCTCTATCAGACAGCCAGCCCTGCCCTGTACTTTCAATAAGACAGCCCTGTTAATAACTCTATAAGTCTAATTGTTGAACCAGAGAAACACAGTTGGGAGAAGTAGATTAGAAATAACGTAGACTCATTAGCACAAGTCAAACCTCAACGTCTAAGTGGTTGCCAAGGGTATGTACTCTGGACAACATGAACATTCTGAAAACAGTGTTAGTCTTTTTCCTTGTGGCAGAAGCATCTTGTATCTGGCATTGAATCTTCTTGCTGTGTCTGTGATTTCCTTTACAGTGTCAATGATTCATTTTGGATAAGCTCGGCAAAGCTTTGCCTCGGGCACATGCCTGGACCTTCTCAGATTTTGAGGCAACCCACTGAACCCCACTGGAAACATGAACTGGTGGCAAGGGGAGATCAATGATTCCAGAAAAGCCCTCCGGTGGGGTGGAAGTCAGGGGTGATGCTTCCCTCTGCTGGGGGTCAGGGGGATTCTGGGAGCTTTCACTAGGTAGATCAGGAGGTTTTGGTTGAATCCACTCTCTGCTGCTTCCAGTTATTCTTTCTACACCCCACTCCTCTTGGCATTGATATGTAAATGCTGGGAAGCTTCAAAATCCACGGTAAAGGATATGTACTCATGTTCTGGGGTGAATAACAAGCCCTTAATGTTTTGACTTTCTGAAGTGTCTGATTTCCTGATACTAATAGAAGAAGGAGAATCTCATGAAGACCCAGGAAGTAGCCAGCAGAGATGTGGGAAGGGAAGTGGACTCCTGCCGGGTCAGGAAGCAGATGGCATACTCAGTATTGTCCCATGGAAGGGTTTTGTCAAAGAGATGCTGTTGAGTCCTAAGAACGGTCTAAGCAAACAGGTCCCTCAATCTTGTCACAGTCTTGAGATGGCTGATCTGCTCCAGTCTAGACATGAAATGAGTTTGTTTTGTTTCTTCATCAAAAGAGGGAAAAGAAGACTTGGGCAAATTATAATCCTCTTCATTAAGTGTATTTGAGCAGAATTTCAATGCATATGTGTTTTTCTGTGCAAATTACCCGAGGTATAAGAAGAGGAAGGTAATTATTATTAACTATAATAACCTCATTGTGACACAGAGCACGAGGATTATTATTTTCACGTAACTATAATATTTTAAAACAAATGTTTCTGTAGCATACAAAGAAATTGTTTTAATTATGACAATATAGTTAAAAATACTTCATGTATATCACAAAATTGTTAGAAGAAAGGATTTTGAAAATACTTGCCATAAAGAAATAATAGAAGCTTAAGGTGATGAATTCCCTGAGCTGATCAATGATTACATGAATTAAACTATCACATTGTACTTAATAACTATGTACATTATGTGTCAATCAAAAAATAATGGGCTGGTATGGTGGTGCCTGCCTTTAATTCCAGCACTTGGGAAGCAGAGGCAGGAGAATCTCAGTGAGATCAAGACTAGCCTAGTCTACATAGCAAGTTCCAGGCCAGCTGGGGGAGAGATCTTGTCTCAGTCCCCCAAAAGAAATTAGATTAAAATTTCATAAAAGAAAAAACAACTAAATAATTGGAAAGGAGAAAATTATATCTGCTTTCTGAAGTTCGTTGACGTCAGGTTCAGGGTTGGAGAGACGCAGCAGACAGAAGGGACCAGACTCCGCTGGCAGCTAATAGGAACGGGCTTTATTGAGAGAAGACGAGATGGGACTAGCTCCTCCGCACCCACGAGTGGAGAAACACTAGCCCCCCTTGGGGGCTAGCCTCCCCGAAGAGATGGGGGGAAGGCTAGCCCCCTCACCCCCATCTTGGGGCTGGCATGCCAGGCTCCAGATCAGGATGGAGGAGCTCCCTCCCGGCCAAGCTCCCTGGGAAAGCAAGCTCAGCCAAAGTCTGAGTCTCAAAGCCCAGTGCAGCGCCAGCCTGCCACGTTGTCCAGTCCTCAAAGCCTTAAAAACCCTCGCCCCCTCCTGGCTTTTAGGGACGGGGGTTGCCATGACATCTGATTGATGTTTAAGGCAAGCCTCTGGCCAGGAAGTAGTCCTTTTTCAGAGCTGTTTGTGAATTCCTTGAATCCTGAATCTTATCTGCCAAGGAAGCCCAGTGTCCTTTGTGAATTTGAGATCTGGAGTCTTATCTGCAAGGCTTAGATAAGCTCTGGCTCCAGGTTTCTTCCTGAGTCTGAAATTGTTGGGGGTTTCATTCACACCTTACAGTTGATTTGCTATTGTGTGTGTATACCCAATGCTCAACCGTACTCTGAACTGAAAGTTCAATTAAATTGCGAAATAATTAAGAAAACACAGTGTTGATAGGCTTCATGAGCAAGTCTACTGGGCCCAAGCAAGTGGTGTAAGTGGTGCCTGTGGTGTCACAGAGCACATGGTACAGGAGCAGGAGGTGTGGCAAGCGGATAGAGCAGAGGGGAAAACTGATTTCATATGCAGTCTCTTTAAAAAAAGACTTACTGAGCTTTTGTGACTGTCATACAGTGTCTTTTGACTGCATTTGGGTCCCTCCCCTCTCCGCCCCTCGCTACTCCTGCTCAGTCTCATGTGCTCAGTTATATATGTGTGTAAAATAGAAAAGCCTACAGAGCAAAGTTTGTGTCCCCCTAATGTCCTTTCATGTGGGTCTATCCACTGGAGCCTGATTAACCTCCCAAGAGGAGTCTCACCTTTAAAAAAGACTGACTCCCCCTCCCAGCAACCATCAGCTGCCAACAGTTCCTCGGGTAAGATTGGGGTTTCTCACTTCTTCACATTTATGCTGGGATTTCATCTAGCTTGAGCTTTTGTGGGACCTGTGCGTGCTGTCGCGGTTGCTGTGAGTTCATATGAGTAACTGACGAGCTGTCTGGAACTCTCCGCTAACTTGTGGTCATTCACCACCTGTGGCTCTTACAGCCTTTCTGACCCCTCTTCTGCAATGGTCTCTGAGCCTTGGGAAGCAAAGTTTGGTATAGTGTCCTATACAGGGCTAAGCACTCTGCAGCCTCTTGTTCTTGCACATCGGCCAGTTGTGGGTCTCACACAGAATCTGCTAAGCTAGAACTATAGTTGACAACTGCATATCGATTTCTATTTGTGGTGCCTCCACCCCCCAGGAGGAGGGATATTTTCCTGTTTTGATTCATTCCTGAGAATTTCTGACTTGGGAATGTACTCCTGCTTTCAGGCTTTTATAGCTTTGTTTCTGTAACAAAAAGGAAACGATTTGGTGAACTAAAAGAAGCCTTGGTAATACTTTATTGGCTCTTGAACCATATCTTCTAATATTTTCTTGCACGTTTTCTTTGAATTGCCCTAAAACTTACATTTTCACATATTGAATAACTTTTACAACTTTTTCCAGCCATGAGAATACAAATACCCGGAAGAGAGGGCACATAGGAAAGTAAGCAACAGGGAGGGGAGGATGTCTGGATGCAGGAGAAAGTTGCTGGTTGACAGACCTGCACTACGGAATGTGAACCACCACTGGCCCAGAGTGTCAGTAGGATCTGACTGTTTCACTGACTGACACAGCGCCATCCCATCCTTTCTGCTGTGAGTGGATCATTTGATGGAAGGATTGAATTTGAAGCGGCAACTAGCCCTGGAGTCTGGCAGGGACTGGTTCTAGAGCCTTCCTTTCTCATGGAGTTGCAAGTCTATCATGTAAGTCCCTCAAATAATATGGTGTAGAATTTGCACATAACAGTAAATAGCTCCTGTGAGATCTATTTCCTTTGTATACTATTTGTAATACAAACACAATGCAAATGATAAGAAAATAATTATCATTCTATGTTGTTTAGTTAATAATGGCAAGAAAAAGGCTTGCGTGTAGGTACAGACACAACTTTTTCCTAATGCCCTTTTCTTAATACCTTTTATATGGTACTGAGAATAAAATCTAGTGTTTTGTACATGATAGGCAAGCATTCTAATTGCATTCTCAACCTTAAAAAATATTCTTGTTCCAAAGTTGACTGAAGACACGGAAGAGGAAGCTAAGGTTGACCAGATACACACATTATATATATGTATACTACATAATGTATATTTATATTTAAAAATACCTCCATTATTTTCTTTAAAAATTATCCCAGATAAATTATTTAAGTTAATTATATGGGGTGATTGTTTTAAAAAGAACTTATTTCAAAGACAAATAGTGTTCTAATGAACTGCCAGGGCAGATGTGGTGGCTTTCTTCCCATTTGCTACTGAAATTTTGTGGTTTCAACTTTCTTGTCACCAATTTGAAATTCTTGACTATTGAACTGCCAGATACAAATGGCTTTCAAATGCGCTTATGGAGAGACCCAGACAACAAGCGTTTTAAGTAGAACGAGGGATCTGGGTTGCAACAAAACTCAAAGAAAATAAGAAACAACAGCCTTGTTTTCTATTTGTGAGATGACTCAAGAAGAGGAGGTGTGAAGGGTGTGGGTCAGGATTTTCTGATTAAAGCATCGTAGGATGCTTCACACGTGATGGTAAATACCAAGATGTCTCTGTCGCTCTTTAAAGATTATTTTCATTTGCTTTGATTTACTTATTGGTTAAACACAACCAGCCATGTGAAAAGACATGGAGACAATATAAAATGAGAGGCGTTTGTAATCTGCTATAAAACGTGTTTAAATTCTTCCTATTTCGTGCATTTATTATTAGACTTCTATTTTCAGAGAGATATCAAATATCAAGTATTATCATCATTAGCATTGGTTAATGGTGGGAGGGTGATAGGAAGGAATGGAGGAAAGTCAGCGACCTGTTTCTTTTCTAGCTCACAGTTCTTGACTGTGCCTCCATTGTCTAAAGTGGCTTATATCCTCATTTATCTAAACACAGTTACAAAAATCTTTGTCCTTTGCTCTGTCCTTCTGGGGAAGGAAGCACTGTGAGCATCAGCAATCGGTCCACCGCAGCTGTACACACTACTGACATGGTTTTTGATTCTGGCCTCTGCTGTTATGAGGGTGTTAACTCACATGTGCTTTACTCAGAGTTGTAGGAACTCAGGCTGACTTTTTCTCTTATACTTTCCTTTGACTCTAAAGCAAGGAGTTATTTTTAAAAGGCTTCAGGAGATTTGGGGAAAGACAACCCCTGCTAGCTTTCACCTGGTATGGACCTTCTGGGCCCTTGGAGTTACCAAAAGCCAGTGAACTACAGTTCTGGCTACAGGTCTGTTCTGTGTAGCCCAGGCACACAGGCCTGCCTATCTGTTCATGGATCTGTCTATGGCTCCTTCTGTGCTACTTGGCAGAGTTGAGTAGCTGCAACAGTGGCTGTCTGACCTATTTCCTATGCAGTCCTTTAGAGAGAACATTTGCTGACTTTTACTGCAGACATGCTGAGTCAGAGGAAATTTGGGTTTGTAAGGAAATGTTATGGAATGATCTGAAAGGCCTCGGGTCCTTTGGCTTTGTTTGCAAGTTTAGAACAATTTTCCCAACAATATTATGCAAACACACACACACACACACACACACACACACACACACGTTTTACATTAAGAACAAGTCAGCTTTCAATTCATGAGTTTTCAAGACAGAGAGTATCAACAAGAATTTTGGATAACTATTGTTCTTTGGCAACGATTTGCTCCAGGAGTCTCCAACTTCAAATCCCACTCCACCCCTGACCTTGTCAGTCAGGCTTTATCAGGCACCTGGCTTGGGACACACAGGGTCTACATCTGTGTCTGTGTTTGCATTATCTATTTTTGTCTTTCATTTGTGTGCCATGAGAACCAGCTAATTGCAGGACCTTGGTGCATAATGAAAATGCAGGGCCCTAGTTACAACAGTAAGCATTCCAAGGCAGCAGTAAAGCACTGAACAGCACCGTGTAAGACTGGGCAGGCTCCTGCCTCGGCTCTATTCATTGGAACCGTATTGTACTGTCATACAAACCTCTTACTCGTAGTACACGGAATAACTAGCCTAAGGTAGGCTCTGGAAAAATGTATTTATGCAATGGTATTATCCATTTAATAGTATTATTAAATATAGCTCCTTTGATGAGACCATTTCTTAAGGTTCTATGAACTTTCAAAACATATATTACATAAAATATTTCCATGTAAATATTTAAATGAGAAGGCAGGCTATACTGTGTGCTCAGTGTTTTAGATGCGTCTGTCCGCTTCTTTTCATTCATTTTCCTTTCTGCTTTTCAGATTTGATCATTTGGATCATCCTGTCCTCAAGTGCACTGACCCTCCTGCCTTCCTCATGGCTACTGCTCTGCTGGGAGAAGCAGGATCTTCATCAGGACAGAACTTCTGAAAGTGTCTCTCCTATTCCCTGAGACATGTTCTTCCGGGCTCATCTGCTGGATGTGGCCATGCTGGGGCTTCCTGCCAACTCCTGCTGACTGAGCTTCTCATGCGCACTGTTACAGGCCATCTCCGGATTCCTGTCCTGCAGAGGCCACCTGTCCTCCTGGCATAGACATCTCAGATTGCCCAAGTAGATGGTATTCTATAAAGAGACGAAGAAGGAACCCACTTTCTTATCTTACATGTGATACAGAGTAACAAAGTTGCTATTCTCATGTCCAGGCACTAACTGCACTTGGAAGAGTAGCACTTGGGGTGCAGTTGTCCCCTCACCCCTGGGGACATGCTTCAAGACCTCTGTAGATGCCTCAAACCGTGGATGGAACTGAACCCTTACTGTATTTAGACATATGTACATATTATAAAGTTTAGCTTATAAATTTGGCACATTAGACAATCAGCAATAAAGCTAATAAAAATAACAAATACAATAGTGGTTATATGCATGTGATCGTTCTCAAAATATGGAATTTTCCACTTAATATTTTAGTTTGAAAACAGTCAAAAGTGAAGCCATGGGCACGGGGGCTCTGCTGTATAGATTCAATTTCTCCGTCACCACTCACTTGCCCAAATAAAATACAGACATGGAATTTAGTGACACACCTTGTAACACAATTCTTGACTTTTGGGACTGTGTTCTCTGGGCTCACTGGCCCTTCCTTAAAAGTTCCTTCTCCATTAAAACTTTTTAAGCCATTGTGGAGTAGATTTTTCCAGAAGGTCACACCTGACTGTGTCATCAAACAGGCTCAAACAGCTCTCCGCTAGGCAGGCAGAGGCTGAAAGCCTCACGTCTGCTGCCCGAGCCCTGCTGCTCCGAGCTCCCCAGTGCATCTCTAAGAACAGACTTTGTTTTCTCTTAATGTTGCTTGCACTTTATTCAGACCATCTGGGAGAATCAATGACTCATTCTGTACAGTGGAGAGCCTGTTTGTATTGTAATTACCAGGCTTATTTAGAGTGTTTAATGCATTCAAGGTTCCTTATATGTGGTATATTTGCTCAGAGCCTACGTTTATGCACATGGTATAGCTGTGTGTGCATATTTGTTGTGTCTTGACAGGTCAGATTGGCTGGAATAGGAAGGATAGAAGAATATTCAAGGCAAAGACTTTGCTCCAGGTCATCACCTGTAGGGATGCAGGGAAAACAGAAACAAAACCAACCAACCAATCAAACAAACCCAAATAAGTACAAAGAGGTTTTGAGTTTTAATCCATCATGATTCATTTTACATTTAAAAAACAGAAACATACTTCATATCAAAAATAAACTTTAGCCAAAATGTTTGACAAGTTTTTCAAAAGGCTTTTGAAAAGAGGTTTAACATTCCATCAGAAAGCCAACAGCTAATAGTATTTGCACAACATTTATATTTTAAAGTGCATTACCAATACCAACTCAATGAATCCTTTGGCTTTGTTCTTAGTTCACATCTAGGCAAGGCTCACCTGCTTCTGTTGCAAACATGTGTTTTGTTCAGGGAAATGTGTCAGGCAGATTTATTTTTCACTAAAATATATGTAAAATTTCAAAATGTGACTGAAGGTCATCATGATTTTATTTCGCTCATTAGCAATCAGCAAATTAGTGAAATAGTCCTTTGTTCACATTTGTGAATGTGTGTATGAGAGAGAGAGAGAGAGGAGAGAGAGAGAGAGAGAGAGAATGTGCAATCTTATGAGACGCTCAGCTGAATTAGATATAAAAAACAGTAATTTTGTGGTTATCTTAGAGAAGAGCTATGTAAGGGTATCTGTCATTTTTACAGATTAATTGATTTAATGAAGAGAGTTGACATCAATTAAATAAACCATTGGAAAAAAAGACCAAAAGCAGCATAGTGACTCAATTAACCAACCCCTGAGAGGCTGTTCATGTGGCTTGGCCAGTGAAAAGGCACTAGCCAGCCCACATTCCCATGCATTATTCATACATATCATCCATTACATATAGTTAATGGCAGGCATATGGCCTAGATTTTCTGGTTTGCTGTCTATTCTGTCCCTTTAAGTAGACCTCTGATTGTCAACTCACGTCTTTATTTTTGTTTCAGAAACTAAGCCCTACAATATAGAACTGGTGTCCACAAAAATAATTGGGCATCAGTGGAACTGTGGTAAAAACATAAAACAGGAATCAAAATCTGTTTTGGAAGTCTAAGCTATAGACCTGCAAGAGCTGAGGTTAATATTTCCAAAATATGCCTCTAGGGAGTGTGAAAAGGTGTCCCTTGGTGAGGATGGCTGGGCTGATGAGGAAGGGTGCCTGCTCTCCACCAAGCAGCAGACAGCAGGTGTGAGGCTGCCTTTGGCTAAGAAGGGCTTCCTTTTTAGATGTTCCTTAGCATATTTTTTGGAAGAAAAGACGTTTTGTCTGTTAATTCCACAAGTATAACTCCTACAAGATAAAAGGCTGCAGTGCAGGAGGGGCAAGCCCAAGCATGAAATTAGTTGCAAGCTGGACGCCATTGTTCACGTCTTCGATCATCTTG
This sequence comes from Eospalax fontanierii, assembly GCA_035773235.1. Lineage (NCBI taxonomy): Eukaryota > Metazoa > Chordata > Mammalia > Rodentia > Spalacidae > Eospalax > Eospalax fontanierii. The sequence continues at coordinate 7,131,923 of CM069538.1, forward strand.
TTGGCTTGGCGAGTCTGCTCCTACAAATATACCTCTTTATCTAAGCAGATGGATGTGGGATCGAGCTCTTCTGACTCTGCTAGGCCCAAAACCTTAGGACATGCTCATTATTCTTAGTGTCTGTCGCTTGCAGTAACTTAAGGCTGAGAGATGGTTGGGCCTAATGTAGCTGCAGTGTAATCCTTGCTAGGGGAAACAAGGACTCTAAGACGCCGGGAATTTTGATAACAGCCAGCCCAAAGCACTTCTTATAAGTGCCTACTGGATACTTATCCTTACCAGCAAAGCAGTAGGATAGGTCTGTCAGCTTCCAGACCCTTGAATTCCGCATCTTTGGGTTCCACTATGCATAGACTAAAAACAAAACAAAACAAAACAAGCAAATAAACAAAGCACCTGTACTAGACACATGCAGAACTTTTCCCTGTCATTATTCCTTAAAAACGCGGTATAGCTACTTACACCAGGCGTCCATTGTATTAAGTATCATAAGCAGTTAAGAGGTGACCTACGACATAGGGAAAGGCTAAGAGTATGGTAGAGGCTGAATGGGGTGGAGGCTGAACGCAGCCTTCCTGGTGAAAAGAGCAGAGCGCAAGGAAGCAAGGACACCGCACAGAAAAGAGGCCTGGAGGCCAGGAGCGGAGGGATTTGCAGCGCTCACCATGCGCCGCCTCTTCCACTGCCCCAGAGCAGACTGGGACCGCAGGGGGAGTGTGGCGGAGGCGGAACTGCCAGGAGAGAGTGGAGAGAGGCGGACCACACATACATAATTAGAGAACAAGCTGAGACCCCTAAGTTGACAGATTTGCTATGCCTAGCACCCCGATTCGATTCCCTCATTACGTACTTGACCCTGGCATCAGGACCCCAAAGAGCCCTGATCAGAGCAACAGGTCTTTGAATCACAGCCCTTGGCAACAGCAGCAGGAGGCCTGAAGCTGAGAGGTTCCCAGCAAGTCCACCCCGCCATAGGACAGGAAGTTTGTGAGGGAACTTGCAGCAGTAACTTGACAGGCAGAACTGGGGGTGGGGATGGGGGACAGTGTGCAACCCGGGAGAAGCACTGACTGAGAACAATGCCTTTTATTTCATTTTATTGCCTTTTGGTTTGTGTTATTTTGACCTTTAATTTTAAATTTTAAACTTTTTATTCCTTATTCATTTTTATTGTTTTCAGCATTTACACATGTCACTTTAAGTGTTCAGTTGTGTAAACTATGGAAGGACTTTAATGTCTGTCCTTCCTTTCTCTAAACCGAATACACAGTATTCTCTATTGCTTTTCACTCTTCTTATTCTTACCTTTCTTTTACGCTTTCCCATTCCTCCTCACGTCACTACTTAAGTAGTTATACCCTTAGTTCTAAAAGAAATTATATGAGCTATGTTTCTTCAACAAATATTCTAACTTCCACTGACTGAGACTGGTATAGGAGACTCACTGAATGCCAAAGTTTCTTCTCCCATAGCTAACACAAGGACTGCTGTAAAACCGTCACAGTTGTTATAATAGTCAGCATTCTCCCTGAAAATAAATCCAAGTGGACGACCCACCAGTAGGACTCATAAAACAAAGCAAACAAAAACAGTAGGGAAAATGGAATACACTAAAAACAAGTGGACACACACACCCAAACAGATGTTTGAAACACAACAGAAGAACATATCCACAAAACCACAAAACAGCATTCCACTGTGACACCCCAACAAGCTGACAACTCCGTAATGCCAGAAAACAAGGGTGAGATAGCTGAAACAACTGAGACAAGGCTTTAGCGTTCTTCTTCTAAAAAGATTGAGCAGGGCCTGGAGAGAGGTGGTTCAGTGGTTGAGAGCACTGGCTACACATGCAGAGGATTTGGGTTCAGTTCCCAGCATCCACATGGCAACTAACAACCATTAATAATTCCAGTTCCAGGGAATCCAGTGCCCTCTTCTGGCCTCTATGGGCATCACATCACGCAGGTGCACTTAAGTACATGCAAGCAAAACACTCATAAATGTGAAATAAAACAGATCTTAAAAAATTCTTACAAAAAGGATAGATGGCTATACAGAGGAATAAGTAAAAGACAAGGAAATTGATTCAGGACCTAGACAAGAAGACTGCTAAAGTGAGTGAAATAATCACTACCTTAGAAGAAAACATGTAAAACCGAAAAAAATCTCAGTTCAGCCTCCCTCCAAAAGAAACAAGAGCAGCAGCAGCAACAAAACAAAAACTGCAGTACTGATAAAGAACGGGGCAGACATTCTGGAAATGAAAGAGCCAATCAGCCAGATACAGAACCAGCGCAAGCCATCAACAGACAACACCAAGCACAAGAACGAGTTTCAGATTCAACCATCCGTTTTCTTCAAGTAGCTCAGGGAAGCGGGAAAAGAAGAGCAAAAACTGAGAGTCAAAAGTTAGAAATCAAACTATCAAGCAAATGGAAATCATAAACAAGTGGAAATAATGATTGTCGTATATGATGAAGTAGACTTGAATCAAAATTAGTCAGAAGAGATGGAGACCGTTACATCCCGATAAAGGGAACAATTCGTCAAGAAGATACAACTATTCTAAATATTTACGCATTGAATTTTGGGGCTCCGAATTTCATAAAATACTAAAAAGGCATAAACGGCCACATAGATCTTGACACAATAATAGTGGAGGATTTCAGTGCCTCACTCTCATATCTAGCTAGGGGTCCAAACTAAAAATTAGCAAAGAAACTTCAGAGCTAAATTAAGTTATACATCAACAGGAGTTTATAGATATCTATAGAACATTCCGTCTAACAGTTCTCATTAGCACATGGAATCTTCTTTAAGACTGATCACACTAAAAGTCACAAAGAATGCCTTAAGAAATAAAAAGCTGAAATAATTTCCTTTGTCTTTGCAGACCACAGTGGAATGAAACTGGAAATCAACATCAAGAGTAACTTCAGAAACTGAAGAAATACTTGGTGACAGAACTACACAATTTTGTGGTCATTAAATAAATTATCAAGAATGTAAGAATATTCCTAGAATCAAATAAAAATGATAGTACAGTCTATCAGAACCTGAGGTACAGGCAAGGTCAGAAGCATACACCTGATTTTCAGCTGTGCTCAAGAGCCACAGGGATAAGGACAGCACAGTGCTGGCCCCAAATAGATAGGTATGCTAGCAGAAGAGCAAATAAATCCACGCAGCCAGATCACCTAAGCTTTGACAGCAGGGTGAAAAACACACCCTGGAAAAAACAGTCTGTTCATCAAATGGTGCTGGCAAACCTGGAAACCTACCTACAGAAGAATTATATCCACACCTCTCACCCTCATAAAATCCAGTACAGACTGGATGAATGATCCTAATTTAAAGCCCGAAACAAGCTATTAGAAGACAACTTGAGGGAAACACTATAGTACAGGAAATAGCTTCAAGAATGGACAAATTGAATGACAAATGCAAAGTCCTCTGTATAGCAAAGGAAGTGACTGATAGAGTGGACAGTCAAGCTATGAATGTGAGAAAATCATTTCCAGCTGTAGCTGGAAGCCAGCAGGTTAATATTCAGATTATGTAAAGAACTGCAAAAACTAAACACCCCAACCCCAAACTGCTATTCAATAAATGGGCCAATGAACTTAACAGATAATTTTCATGAGAAGAAATAAATGGTCAATAAATAGTTTAAGAACTATTCAACATCCAAAGCCATTAGGAAAATCCAAATTAAAATGACTGAGATCCCATCTCACCTCAGTTAGAATAGCCATCACCAAGAAAAGAGATAACAAGTGCTGGCAAGGATGAAGGGAAAGAGGAATCCTTATTCACTGCTGGTGGGAGTGTGAACTAGTGAAGCAAACATGAAAATCAGTGTGGAGGTTTCTAAAGAATTAAAAATAGAGTTAGCATATGACCCAGATGTACTCCTGGGCATGTACACGAAGGACTGAGTATCCTACCACAGAGATATTGCATATCCATATTCATTGCTGTGCAATTCACAACAATAAGGAGTGAAATCAGTTTTGATGTCCATCGACAGATAAATGCGACAGATAAATGGACGATGAAAATGTGGTACATGCACACAATGGAATTCCCTTCAGCTATCAAGAAAAATGACATTATGAAACTTGCAGGAAAATTGATGGAACTAGAAAATGTTGCATTAAATGAGAAAGACAAACATGCATGTTCTCTCTCACGCAAATCCTACTTCTACATGTGGGAGTGGGTGTGCGCATCCGGATGAAACCGGAAAGGGGATCATGAGAGGGGAGCACGAGTTAAGGAACTGAAAGTGGGGATGACAGAGCACAGGTGCCGTGAAAGCAGAAAGGGGAGAACCAAGGGCAGACCGGACAAGCACGAGTAGGTTATGAGATGGGGATCAGGATCGACCCAACGTGTGCATAAGAATGCCACAGGGAAGTCTATTATTACCTTATATTTTACTTAAAAAATAGAATAGAGAGGAGGTATGTAAACTAGATGCAAATTTTATGTTGATTTATGAGGTTGAGCACCCAGGGATTGTTCCAAGAGGTGGGCACAGGGAGGCAGAAGTCTTAGAACTTGATGGTTTTCATCACTTTTATCTCACCGCTCAGGGGATGGAACATTGTGAGTGTGGTGATTTTCCTGAAGCAGTGCAGCTTAGGTGACAGCTGGGATTAGGGCACAGAGTCTGATGTGAGCCTATGTGATAACCTTCACATCAGGTATCCCTCCCAGAGACAGGAGTCAGTGATGCTGGATTTTCTGATACCAGCCCTTGCCCCTGACCCCTAGGTGGACCCTTCATTCACCCATGTGGGGCATGTCCCATTTCTGGAACTTGAATTCATACAGTATGGGATAACACTGCTTTTTAAAGTATTGAATACTAAACATATTTTGAAAATACTTTAGACAGCCACTGTGAAATGGAACAAAACAAAACAATTCACTCATCCACTCACACATGCACAGACACCACCCCCCAAACTTATTTTTACAGGAGAATTATTGTTTGGGTAAGAAAAAAAAATCTCAGTATTAACCACCCCCTCTCCCGCCCGCCCCAGAGCTACTGGCCTTGAGGGACCACAGCAGAATCCAAGGAAAGACCCAGAACACAGCGTGGGTGTCCCCTCCCTCCCTCCCTTCCCTTTCTCCCAGTCAAGCTAACGACTTTCTTAACACAAATTTCTGGACATGAAATTCTTTAGACAAAGGATTTTCAAGAATTCTAATTTATTATGCTGATTTCCATTGCATACTGCATGTTACTCCCACCAGTCAGGTAATAGAGTGCTCATGTCCCGCCCCATCCTGCGTCGTGTCTCTGCCCCCCTCCCTGCAAGCCCCCTCCCTGCAAGCCCCCTCCTCACCAGTATCAATGTAGCAGTGAAGTAGAAATAAAATGAATAAAATGACATTTCCTCATTTTGATTTGCACCTGCTCATTTACTAGTTCGTGTTTTGGGAAATGACTGATCAGGCCTGTTTCCTATTTTCTTTTCTTTTTTTTTTTGTTGTTGTTGTTTATAAGTGCTTTTTTTTTGGTTTGTATGTATAATTTGTTGTGTCTGAAGGGTATTGTGTTCATGTGTGTCTGCCTCTGTGTGTGTGTGTGTGTGTGTGAGGCTATAAGTCGATGTTGGGTCTTTTGCTGAGCCCGGAGCTCACCATTTCAGCTAGACTGCTGGCAGACAGCTTCAGGGATCTTTTTGTCTCTACATCTCCCTCCTTCCGATGCTGGGGTCAAGACATGTGCCACCATGTCTGGGTGCTGGGGAGCTAAACGCAGAACCTCATATCTGCACAGCAAGCACTGAGTTATCTCCCCAGTCCTGTAAGTGCTTTTTATACATTAAAAATGAACATAGACATTGCAACTGCATTCTTCTATTTGTTATTTAAGTTTATGCATGATTTTTCTTTTATTATTTTTATTTTGTGTGAGTGTATTGCCTGTGTGCATGTAAGTGCACCCATGTCACGCAATGCCCATGGAGTCAGAAGAGGGCATCAAATCCCCTGGAACTGGAATTATGAGTTTTGGGAACTGAACCTGGGTTTGGGAATTATGAGTTTTGGGAACTAAACCTGGGTTGGGTTTGGGAATTATGAGTTTTGGGAACTGAACAAGAGCAGCCAGTGCTCTTAAATGCTGAGCGTCTCTCCAGTCTCTGTGCATGATTTTTCTAACCATATAAATGCTTTTAGAGTTTTATATATAGAAATATTTCAGTGTTTTCTATCAGATTTCAAATTTACAAAGGTTATCTTCACATTGTGAATTTTATATATTTTTATACATCTCTTATATAAATAATGCTTAATGGGGTTAGAAAAGCCGAAATGCCTTACACTGCGGGTGAGAATGGACTTTGCTGCCTCTCTTAGCTTACACTGTGTTTATGTGCTGTTTTTCTGGTGGGAGTGTTGACTTCCTGAACTGTCTCTTTTGTTCTTATCAGCCTTGTCATCAGTGCCATCTATCTGTAAGATCTGGAAATGTGTTCTTGATGTAGCCTTGGGAAGGTCAGGCCACACAGCAATTAAACTGGAAACTCAATGCATTAGTGAATAAACGAAGAGAGAAAGGTTTCTTCTGAAACAGGCAGAATCAAAGCAGTCAAGCCATGTGCTGGCACACCTAGGGAGAGTTTTTGGCAGGGGTGGGGAGTGGAGGATGTGGTTCCCCAGGGAGGGAGAGAGTGATGGCTGCTGTCTGTGCCTGGAATACCTTATCACCCTCAGGCTAGCAAGCTGGATGTTTTCAGCTTGCTGCAAAGCCTGTATCGGGTTCAAGATCTCTGGAATATCACATTTGGAGGGAGATCACTTGGCCTCCTACCTGATGGGATGGCATGGTTGCCCTTAATGCCAGGAAATTCTCAGCCAATTATGTTGAGTCCCCACTGAAAGCTGGTCCTGCAGCTTGTTGTCTGTTTTGCAGGTTGTGGTACCCCAGGCACTCCCTGCCAAACCTCTTCTATGAGCGGAATATTTTTTGTTTGAACAGAGTGGCCTCATGATTGAAACCTTTTATGAAAATCAATGGAGGAAGTGGAACTGCGTTTCCCATAGGCCTGGGCAAAATCCTTTATTTTTGATCAGAAGATAATTAAAAACATAGCATGGGCTGTTTTTTTTTTTTTCTGTTCTGTGTTTAAAATAAGACTTTGTTGATTAATAAAATTCTATTGTATATTCCATTTGCAAAAGAATGTATACTTACTTCTGCTTGGTATTCCTGTATTAGTTCCACGAATGCTTACAGAATGCACATTATATGAAAGGACTGAAGCTAGTGCTATGTGTTTTTATAGATTATTTTCCCACTTACACTGCATAAAAGTTTTCTGATAGAGCTATGGTGTCCTTTGACATATCAAGAAGCCCAAACGCAGAGAAGTTCTGTGACGTGCTAAAGGCTGCTTAGCAGATATGTGTTAGACCTGGACTTCAAGAACATATGTCTTAGGCATTCTGGGTAGGGGAGCAGGCTAGAGTCTGCCCCTGTATAAGCCAGAAAAGGAGAGAGCTGGAAGAAGAAAACTGGACTCTATCCCAAAGACAGAGGAGGAAAGCTTTGCAGATCAAGGGAGGAAGTGAAGTGCAAAGATACCTTAAAAGTACAGAAAAAAAGGCAGACGATGGAGCAATAGGAAGAAAGCAGAACATAGCTTTAGGTACACAGCTCTCTGGTCTGTGCAGTAGGAGCAGAAGCTGCTCCCCACCCAGTGGTTCTGAGGATTGAATCAAACAAGGAACCTAGTGGAAAGTATCACCAGTGGGCTTGATCAAACCAAACAATGACTATCAGAGATGGAGATAATGCTGACAACATGATAATGCATGATCACAACGTCAAAGAGCTCTGGGACATGACCAAGAGACTGAACCTTTGAGTCCATGGGATAGAAGAGCTGAGATAAACACTAAAGGAATGGAATTTCCCCAAATGTAGAGAAAGAGACAACCAAACACAGCAGGCATTTATAATTCCTGAATCACAAAACCAGGGAGTAATCTTTTAATGACATTATTGCCATGATGCTGAGAAATAAAGCAAAAAAACAATAGTAAAAGTGACAAAAGGTGGATAAGTGCCTGCAAGGGGACAAGTGGTGTCAAGGATGCTTTGGAAAGCCATATGGAAACCCACTACAAGAGTTAAACCTTTTACAAGAGCCCCATATATAAAATATTTAGTTGGAATTACTTTATGCAGGAGATAATGCTTCTCCCAGAAGTCATAGATTTCCAAGTTTAAAAAACCCAGGGGCAGGTGTGGGGTGCCTCCCCTTGAATTGTTGGTAAAGGATGTCCCAGAGACCCCGAAACAATCCAGTCCACTGCCACTGCGATTGATTGCCCACCGGAACTTGATGTTAAGATCCTGCTGTTGAAGGCGCTGTACACTGGTCATAGGATATGGAGAAGTCAAGCTGTACCGACAGGCCGCTTTCTCCCTGCCAGCTAGCTTTCATAGTACTGGAACGTGTTATGCAGGATACTTAAAAACCCTGTAAGATGTAATAACAACCAGGATGGCAAGTTATGCCCAGGAGTGACATGGTGGCATGCTAACCCATCTACAAAGGCAAACAATCAGAATAACATCAAATTCCACATCAACAACACTGAAAGCCAAGAAAGCATGAATTGATATATTACCAGTCCTGAGAGTGAATAACTGCCAACCAAGATAAATACATCCAAAAAAGCTGTCTTTCCAAACTGATAGAGAACATTTCAAAACAAACACAAACTAAGGCAGTTGATGATCAACAACTCAGCATTATCTAATTACTCATTTCTCAGAGTGTAACCCTATTGTTAAGCAATGCATGGTTGTATACAAATAACAAAGAATTTACACTTTTTAATAAAATGAGGTTTTTCTTCAGATTCTGTAAAGACTACCTAATATACTTTAAAAGATATTCTAGAGTGTGCTGATGCCAACTAGGATGGCTAGAGTGTCACTAGACAATATAATCCTATCGTCCCATGACCACACTTAAGTGACTCCCAATCCTATAATCTTTTATTTTTAGCTATAATCAAGAGCTCTTTCCCCTTGGTTTTAAATTAGTCTGTAAAAGTTAAAAGAGGATGTCAGGAGCCTGTAGTTTGCAAGTGGTGGTCAGGTTGCATTTCAGATCCTGCTCACTCCTTGGGCCTTTTTGAAGCTCATGTACTGAATGCCCATCTTCCAGGGGCTCTGCTTACTAAGAGCTTTACTAAACAGATCATTATGGGCTACTATTAGGCATTTACAAACTATAATTAGCTTACCATTAGAATGTACCAGTGGTACTTTTAGAATTCTTGCCAAAATGGCTAAAAATGCATTGGTGCTGAATTTCCCCATTCTTGTGTCCCTATAACAGCTGGACGCCCCTGTATGTGAGTTTGGTAGGGTAGTACATTGTCCTGTGTCCTTCTAGAGGGGCTCTGGAGGGAGCCCAGTTCTTTTAACACAGCATTATTTCTTTTTGCTATACCCTAAATGCGAATCCATGTAGAAGCGTTACTACAACCTCCATATTTAGGAGTTAATAATAGCTATGGAGAATGGTGGAGCACTAAGGATATTACTGGAGTGGTGCTGGCGAGTGTCTTCCCCAAGCAGCTCTCTGAAAGGAAAGTCCTTGATTTTTAGTTTTTGACAATTTTTGTAGAGTAAATATTTCCATCGCAGTTGATTTGAGCTAGCATTGTATTAATGTTATAAAATGTGGGGCTGGGAAGATAAAGATTTGTTTCTAACATATTCCTGGATTGCATTATATAAGTGCATTTAAAATAGGTCATTAAAATTATTTCAATTATGGGTGATAATTTTGAAACTGGATTTCCAAAGTTCAGATAACAATTGACCAAATAAAAATCTAACAGGAAAACAGTGGCCACACATGTAAGGTCTTATTCTTGGGAGATTAGCAAATCCCAGACAACCTGGCTGCAAGAGACAGCAAATCGCAATTGGCAAAGCCCGTCTATATGTCACTTTATCTCTAAAGACAAGGGACTCCTATTCCAAGGACACTATTTTGAAAATGGTATCTAAATTTTATTTAGAAAACTGTTTTACAAAGACACTTCTGTGGACACTTGAATGCTTCGCATTTTTCTACTGGGTAATTGTTGGGCCTCCACACAGGTGCGTCGCGAGCGCCTGCAGCCGGAAAGGGGGCCCCGGCTGCTGCCCTGCTTGCATTTGGCCTGTAGTGCCTGCCTGGGGCCGGCTGCACTACGGCCAGCAGGGGATGGAAGCGCTGTAGGTGCCACCGCCGATTGCCTCCTATTGTCTCCCGGGCAGCAGCCGCCGCCGATGGCCTCCCAGGCCGGTCACGGCTGGGTTGCCGCTCCCGGTTGCCCCAGCTCTGCGCTCCAGCTGCACATGCTGCGGGATGATGCACCAGGTAGCGGGGCGACAGCGCGACGTGTCTGTGGTGCGGTGCGGCCACCAGGCAAGAATGGCTGGAGCTCCAGACAGGGCAGGATGCCCGCCGCCCTACAGGCCTACAGGCACCCGGGGCGTGGTGGCACACGTCGGTAGTCCCAACTACTTGGGAGGCTGAGGCAGGAGGATCGCTTGAGTCCAGGAGTTCTGGGCTGTAGTGTGCTACACGATCGGGTGTTCGCACACGATCCACCGGATGCTGCAGGCGGGCGCAGGCCGAGTGTGACTTGGCCTTAGCGTGGGCCTTGCCTCCCTGCTTGCCATGGCCAGACTTCTAACCAACCGTTTCCAACTGTCACAACCCACTTCTCCAACCGTCACTAACCGTTTCAAACGCAGCTGTCTGAGCCTCACCCGAATCTGCCAGCCTGTCAAAATGGCCTTTGCCTGGCTGCAGCTTATGTAACAAAAAACGATTGGTCCTTCACTCCCTTTTACCCCCGCCCCTACCCTATATAAGTCATCCTGTAAGGTTCAATAAAAGAGATCCTGCTTGGACAGTCTCTCGGCTCGGTGTGGTGTTTTCTCCAGAGTGGAGAGGGTCTGGGTCACTCACCATCCCCTCAGCCCCTGGAGGAGGCCGGCTGAAGCGGCTTCTCCACCGACCTACCTGCCAGCGATCCCGGCAGGTAATGCCATGTTTTCCACCTTCACTTGGTATTCGTTGGCCTTTGAAGAACTGTGCTGTCCACCAGCTAGGTCTCACTTTTACATTTTATGTATTTGGCATCACATCGAGTCTCATCTTGGATACTGTGGACTTCCTGGGTGTCTTGTCATTGTTATTTTCATAGCTGTGATAGCATGATAAACTTTTATCCTGGTCTTCATTCGATAATGTCACAGGGTTTTCTTGAGCTTTAAATCAATGTTGACAGTGTTCATGTTGCGCAGCAAAGTGGTAGGCTGGGGTCACAACCATCACTTCCCCAATTTCCACATTTCTTTTTAAGACACGGAGACAATTAAATATGAAAATGTTTCTTTTCTCTCTGTTTTTCATTTAGGAAGTTTTTGCTTTTTACTTAAACAGTGGAAGTAACTGGTAGAAATCCACTTAATTAAACATATTCTCGAATTCATAATTTTATCTTGACTATTTTAATAATTCTACTTCTTTTCTTCCTCTCTCCTTCTTTTCAACAGGTTTCCACAGTGATCACCCCGGAGAGGGTGATTTTTTTTTTCCTCCTGTGTTGCAATCAATGTTCCAGATTGAATTATGCTAAAAATATAATTATGTAATTTCTTTTCAAACAAAAGTAAACTGGTTCTCCATAAATATTGTATTTAGTTTTTAATGTCAAGAGATGACAAATATCCTCAGTGATTCTTTACACCACACTTCATAGAATATGCATATTGGAACAAACATTTCATTCTTAGTCAATATTCTTTCAAATCATGATTCTCAAAATGTTCATCTAGAAAAGCATAAAATATTTGTTTGCTCATTGAATTCAGTGGTTCAGTAAAAATAATAACAAAGCCCCCTCCCACTTAATTTAACATAGGGTTAACGAAATATATTAAGAATATTTTCATGCTATATACAGAAAATCCTATGAAAGAATGTTACCAGTCTGAGAATTTGGTCTGAATCATTGACTAAAGAGAATAATAGGCATCTTGCAGATTTTTATTAAAAAGCCATGCTAGAGATGCACGTGTCCACACTGTGGAAGTAAAAACTTATAACTCATTCTACAAGTAAATACAATTACGCATTTATCTGTGAATATTTTGGCACATGTATGTGTCTGTGTTTAATGAAAGAAAACTTGGGGGACTTTTGCCTCTAGGAGATTGTCCTAGTTACTTCCTGTTGTGATAAACACTGACCAAGGCCAACTTGAAGGAAGAAAGGGTTTATTCAGCTTATAGGTTAATGTAGTCCATTATCAAGGGGAGCCAGAGGAGGAACTCAAAATAGGAACCTGGAAACAACAACTGAAGCAGCAACCACTGTGGAACTGCTCACTGGCTTGCTCCTCCTGGTGTCCTCAGTTACTCTTATTACACAGCCCAGGCTCACCTGCCCTGGAATGGCATCACCGGCCTCAAGCTGGGCCCTCCTACACCAAACATTAGTTAAGATGGGACTGGGGAAATGACTCAGCAGCTAAGAGTGCTGGATGCAGGTCTAGTTCTCACATAGTGGCCAACATGGTCAGAATCAGCCCCATTCTTCCAATGAAAAATTAACACTGACCTGTCTACTCACCTGAGAGTCTGCTCATCTGGCATATACATCCCACCCTTCTACTCTAGGACCATATGAAGTTTGTCCTGTAATGTCAGACTCAGAAGTTGCACCTATCCATAGCTGAACTGAGAACACATCTTATGTCAATAGAGTGGCTCCAAGATATCAACAGAGAAGTCCCAAATACCACTCAGCTGGACCACAACCATCCTGACAGGTTGGGGTCAGAGCAAACAGAAATATAAGCACTCAGTCAACAAAGATGAGATCAGCTATTCATAGCAAAAATCATTACCAAGGGCATAATTACAGATGTCTTGGTCCTGTTGCAAAAACACAAACAATATGAATAACCAAGGCAATATGTATCCTCCAAAACTTAGCAACCCCATTCAATGTTTCCTGAGAAAGGCAATCTAGCTGATGCACAAGACAATGATTTTAAAACACCAATTATAAATATGTTCCAGGAACTCAAAGAGGATATGAATAAAAGACTGAAGATAGTAAAAAACAAACAATTGAATGAAATAGCTAAGGCAATTCAAAACATGAAACTGGAATTAAATGAAGAGAGAATTTCTGAAGGAAAACCAAAGTGAAAACCTCAGGAAGTTGGACTTTGTGAAGCTCAGGAATGCTTCACCAACAGATTGGATCATGTGGAAGGGAGAATATCAGATCTCAAAGATAAGGTCAAGGAAATAGGTCACTCAAAGAAAGTGTTAAATCTAAAATAACCCTGGAATGGGATAGGCAGGGTCTCTGGGACAGTATAACAAAACCAAACTTATGAATCATAGTTATAGAAGAAGGAAAAGAAACACAGGTCAAAGTCACAGAAAATATTTTCAACAAGATCATAGAAGAAAATTCCCCAGATCTTAGGAAAGAGATACCTATCAAATACAAGAGACATACAAGTAGATAGGACCAGAAAAGAAACTCCCCAGGTCATATAATAGTCCAAACACTAAATTTATAGAAGAAAAGATATTGAATGCTTCCAGAAAGAAAGATCAAATCACATGCAAAGTTAGACCCATCAGGATAACAGCTGACTCATTTGTGAAGACTATGAAAGCCAGAAAGGCCTGGACCCATGTCCTACAAGTCATCACAGAACAAGGATGCCAGTCCCATCTTAATTGATGTTTGATGTGGGAGGGCCCAGCTTGATGCTGGTGATGCCATTTCCAGGCGGGTGGGCCTGGGCTGTGTAATAAGAGTAACTGAGGATGCCAGGAGGAGCAAGCCAGTGAGCAGTTCCACAGTGGTTGCTGCTTCAGTTGCTGTTTCCAGGTTCCTATTTTGAGTTCCTCCTCTGGCTCCCCTTGATAATGGACTACAACCTGTAAGCTGAAAGAGGTCAAAGAAAGCAACACTACAACATGCACATGACCCAAATTAATAACCACAGATCACTAATAAATTTCAATATGAATGGTTTCAGTTCCCCCATAAAAAGACATACTCATTAGATCAGAAAATGGGACCCATTGATTTTCTGCCTCCAAGGAACACATCTCACCATCAACAATTGACACTATCTTAAAGAGTGGAAAAGGCTATTCAAAGCAAATGAAACCAAGAAACAAACAAGTGTAGATGTTCTAATAACTGACACAGTAAAATTCAAGCTAAAACCCATCAGAAGAGAGAGGGAAGGAAAAATCCAGCAAGGGGTATCTACATTTCTAAATGTGTGTGCACCAGACTCAGGGACACTGATTTCTTAAGACAAACACTATTAGATTCAAAATCTGACGTGATAGTGGGTGACTTCAGTACCTCACTCTTACCAATAGATAGGTCATCCTGATAAAAAGTGAATAGAGAAAAATCGGAGTTAAACAACATAAAAAATCAAATGGACCAAGCAGATGTTTACAGAACATTCCACCCAAATGTGGAGAATACACTTTCTTCTCAGCAGCCCATGGAATCTTCTCCAAAATGTACCACATATTAGAACACAAAGCAAGTGTCAATGAATTATGAAATTCAAATAGCATCTTGCATTTTATCTAAACACAAAGGATGAAAGCTAGATATCAACAATAATAAAAATGGGCAAAAGTACACAAATTTATAGAAACTAAAAAACTTGTTACTAAATGAAAATTAGACCAAGGATGAAGTCAAGAAGGACTTCTCAAAATTCCTAGAAATGAATGAAAATTAAGACACAACATACCAAAATTTATGAGACACAATGAAGGCAATTCCTAAGAAAGTTTATAGCACTAAGTGCTTACATGAGAAAATTAGAGACATATTATATTAATAACTTAATAATGTAACCAAAGGCCTTGGGAAACCAAGAAAAAACAACATGTGAAAAGAATAGACAGAAGAGAGGAACAAAATAAGAAAATGGAAATAACAGATGTCTGCCAGCTGATGAGCTGATGAACGAATAAGGAAAGTCTGGTACATTTACATAACATACTACTAGTCAGCTGTTAATTGTGACGTTTTCAGGTAAACAGTTGAAACTGGACACATTTATCCTGAGTGAGATAACCCAAACTCAAAGACAAATGTTGCATGCTCTTTCTCATAAATGGATGCTAGCTTTGAATTTTTAGATAAGTGTGTTTCAATTGGAAAATAGATGGAGGTCTTGAAGTCAATAAGGGACCGTGGGAGGAATGGGAACTTCATGACCGGGAGACAGAATGCAGTGATATAAAGAGGTAAGGGGGAATAATGTGATAAGAAAGGCTAAATATGGTGGCGCATGAGAAGGCAGGGCAAAGAAGAAAGTAAGGAGAGGCATGACTGATGCCGAAGGCCCTCCGAAAAAAGCATCTACTATAGAAGCTTCTTAAAATCTATACATATATGATCCAAACAGAGCTTGAATGTTGTTATCCTATAACAGGGTTCAATGACCCTACTAGACCCTCAGGTTAGCAAACAAAAAGCCCACTGCCAGGAATGAATTCTCTCTCTTGGAGTTGTTGACAAGGGGGTCCCATAGACCCTCAAACAATAGTTATCATTGCCGGCTCTACTGGTTACACTCCAGAACTTGATGGTAAGGGCCTATTGAGGAAGACACTACCTACATGAGTCATAAAACAAAGAGAAATAAAGCTGGAACTGATCTCGGTGTTTCTAATGGTACACATTTTACAGGAGTAACCAACCACCATCTGATTGGATTTAGGTCCCACTTCACAAGATGGAGCCCACACCTGGCATGTTATCAGGGCCAAGAACTTAAGACTAGACAGTCAGAGGCCACAGGAGAGAACCTAATACTTTTATTATGTTAAATAGACATGGCATTAAACCAATTCCTAATGACTTTTTATATCTATAGGTTACTGTCGCTCTTTTTCACCAGAGAAGCTTCTCTTTTCTCTTTTTTCTTTCTTTTTTATTGAATTTTGCAACTTTCATATAATACATTTTGATCACATTTAGATCCCCATCCACACTTCCCTTTACCCCTCATTCAATTTAATATAGTTTATATATATAAATATACATATAAAATCTTATATATATTATATATACTCTTATATTTTTTATAACTTTACATAAAGTTATATATATATATATATATATATATATAGAGAGAGAGAGAGAGAGAGAGAGACCAATTTGTGTCCCCAAGTGCCCTTCAGTGTGGGTCCATTCACTGGAACCTTATTAATCTACCCAGCGTCACACTCCCTTGAAAGAGACTGACTCTTCTCCTTCCAGCAGCCATCAGTTGCCAGTAGGTCCTCAGGTAGGTTGTGGTTTCTTACTTCCCATATCTGTACTGGGATCTTGTCTGGTTCGAGCTTACATGGGACTTTTGCATGCCATCACCATTGACCTAAATGCATATGAATAACGAATCAGATGTCTGGAAAGGTCTATTTCTTTTTTGTCATCCACCCCCTCTTGCTCTTAAATCTTTGCTCCCCCTTTTCTGCGATGACCCCTGAGCCTTGGGAGGCAGATGTCTGATCTAGGTGTGCTATTCGGGGATAAGCGTGTGGCAGCCCCTTATTCTCTGCCCGTTGTGGTTTTCTGTGTTAATCACCATCTGTGAAGCTTCCCTGCTGAGAGTTGAGAGATGCATTAATCCACCAGTATAGCAGTAAATCATTAGGAGTCCATTTAATATGGTATCTATTTAGCAGAAAAGTCGTATTAAGCTCTCCCCTATGTCCTGTCATCTATCTAGCCGCATGTTTCTAGCCTGATATCAGTGTCAGGCTCCATTCTAAGAGGTGGACTTAAGCCCAGCCAGAAGTGGTTGGCCACATCCATAATACCCACGCCACTGTTGTACCCCTGGGCAGAAGCTTCTTTTTGTAGGAGGTGGTGATTAACACAGAGGCTTACAACTGGTCAATGTGCAGAAGATAAGAAACTGCAGAGTGCTCAGCCTTAGATAGGACACCTGTGTCACACTCTAGTCCCAAGGCTCAGGGATCACTGCAAAAGAGGGAGCTGAAAAATTGTAAGAGTCCGAGGTGGTGAGGTGAATATGTGGAAGCCATGTTTTCATGACACTGCAGGGAAGTTGCTCATATGAACCCACAGTGCTTGTGACAGCATTAAGCAAGACTGGAACAAGCACAAACCATACAAAATGCAGCACAGATGTAGAAGCTAGGCAAGAAGCTCCAGGTCAGCCGAGGATCTATTGGCAAGTAACAGCTGCTGGGAGAGGAAGAGTCAGTTTTCTATAAGGATGTGGTGCCTGGTAGGTTGACCTGGCTCCAGTGGATGGACCCACACCCAAGAGCATTTGGAGAACACAAACTTGACTCAATTTGTCATTTAAAAAAATAATAGGGACTGGAGAGATGGATCAGTGGTTAAGAGCACTGATTGCTCTTGCAGTGGACCTGGGTTCAACTCCTAGTATCCACATGATGGCTAACAATCATCCATAACTCCAGTTCCGGGGGAATCCAATGCCCCTTCTGGTTATGTGGGCATTGCATGACATGGGTACACTTACGTACATGCAGGAAATACACTCATACACATAAAATGAAAATAATAAATAAAATTAAACAATAATAAATGACATGGAGTCAGGGGTGAGGATGAGGTTGGAGGCAAGGAGATCTGAATCTGATCAAAACACGTTATTTGAAATTCTCAGAGAATCAATCATTTAAAAAAAGAGACTGAATTTATAAAGGGACCTTGGACTTCTAATGTGTTGACATTTTCCAGGACTGTGGGACTTTTAAAAAAGTTGAACTGGGCTGGAGAGATGGCTTAGGGATTAAGAGCTCTGGCTGCTCGTGCGGCACTCTAATGGCAGCTAACAACTGTCCCATGGAGGTCAGAAGAGAGCATCAGATCCCTTGGAACTAGAGTTATGGATGGTTGCTAGCCACCATGTGGGTGCTGGGAACTGAACCCAGGTCCTCTGTAAGAGCAGTCAGTGCTCTCAACCGCTGAGCCACCTCTCCAATCCCCTGGACCAACTTTTCGTAAAACGAAAGTAGAAGAATAAATTGGGTAACTAGGATATCAGGAAAACTTGCCCAGTTGTCTCTCACAGCACTGTCAGCAGACACTGTCTGTCACAGTTGTCTGTCAGCAGCACTCTGCCTGGTTGGTGTGAGTTTGATTTCTGTCCTGGGGAAGTCACTCTAGGTCCTTGGTCCCAGGCAGAGGTTGGCAGTTTGTTTTACTTACCTTCCTATAACCACTGCTACAGCTCTGTATGTCACCAGGTCCATTCTATACTTATCTGGTTAACAGTCCATTTTTTTTTGCAAAAATCAATCCTTTTCTGTCCATGGGAAACTTACCCTGTTCGCTCACATCCCTCACCTTTTTTACTCTGATCAAGATTTCTTGGTTTATCCCTCCAGTGGTTCGTCTGTTCTGGCGAATTCTTCATTAGCTTAAGATTTACAGAATGCATGATTTCTTTTTAAGTCCTGCCTTCCCTGGGCAAGGGAATTCCATACATTAAGGAATGTATTAAGCTCAGCAACAAGCGTTATTCCTAATTTTCTTGGTTAGTTTATGGGAGAAAAGGAAATAGAGACATTTCTGTACTATCTTAAATGAGAAGTTGACTATTGCTGATAAAAAGATAATCAAGTTTGTTAGTCAGAGTTACCAGATACATCTCTTTTCTTCTGCTTTCTAATATAAAGCTTGGCTTTTTTTTTCTCTTAGAATTAAATCCCACAAGCCAGATTATAGTAGATATAGAGTAAAAGCTATTATGTCCACTGTCTAAATCAGAAAAGATATCAGGGAGCAGATTCAAATATTGGTTTGTCTACTTTACAGTTCTCTTACTTGTTGTTCAGGAAATGTACTTTTCATTCCAACAATTAAATGTATATAGAATTAAAACATTTCTACGCAGCAAAGGGAACTAAAAACACAATGAACGGACAGTCTGAAGAATTGGAGAAAGTCTTTGCCAGCTATACATCAGACAGGGAGTTGATATTGAGACTAGATAAAGAACTACAGAAACTGAATACCCAAACCCTCAAACTGCCAGTCAACAAATGGACTAGTGAAAGCAAGAGACAGTTCTCCAAAGTAGAATCATAGGGGCCAACACATACTTTAAATAGTGTTCAAAATCCTTAACCATTAGCAAAGGGCAAACCCAATCACCCCAGCCAGAATGGCTATCATCGAGAAAAGAGACAACAACAGGTGCTGGTGAGGATGAGGGAAAAAGAACCCCAATTTCCTGCTGGTGAGAGTGTAAGCTACAGCTATTACAGATATCAGTATAAAGGATTTAAAAAAAATTAACAGTAGAACTGTCTTAGGATGAGCTACACCACTCCTCCGTGGCTCTATCAAGAGCTTTGTGTCCTGTCATGTGGAGATCTGCACATTCATGTTTATTGCTGCTCTATTCACTGTAACAAGAAGTGGAATAAGCCTAGATGCCTGCCAAAGATGAGTGGATAATGGAAACATGGTGTGTGTACACAATGGAATCTTATTTAGTGATAAAAATGGAATCATTAAATTTGGGGAAAATAGAGGTAGCTGTAAAATATTATATTAAGTGAGGTAGCTCAGACTCAGAAAGCCAAAAAATCACATGTCCTCTCTCATATATGGATCCTAGCTCATCGTGTTTATATGTATGTTATAAGTGGGAGTGAGTTTGGGCATAGTCTATCAAACTAGAAAAGACACACTCTATATTGTGCCTCAATACATAATTATTTCATATTGTGTAATTTGAATTTTATATAACCATTATAAAATTATAAAAAGAACTGAATAATTTGAATACAAAGAACATGTCATACAATGATAAACCTCAATATTAAAGAAAGATTAAGCAGGCTGTGGTGGCACAGTCAGCCTTTAATTCCAGCACTGGAGAGGCACATGCAGGTGGATCTTCGTGAGTCTGAGACCAGCCTGTGTCTGCACAGTGAGTCCCTGCCTCAAAAAATAAAAGATTTAATGTGTAAATACTATTTTTCTTGGATTGTCCACATGGAAATAAATGTTACACTAAGACCCAAGTTTTAGTGAAATAATGACAAGCTGATATGAAGCAGTTGTCCTTGATGCTACTTGGAGGTCTATTTAAACCAATGACCTGAAAATAAGTGACTCAGTGTATATCTTTTTATTAATCATTGGGCACTGCCAGGCTCTAGGGAATTCATCTAGAGGTGGCACGTTTTATAATAGCTGTGCGGATGTTTATTGATACTTTCATGTGATCAATTCATGGTTGTCACCTTGCTTAAGTTGACCAACCTCTAGGTCCATGCGATGTTGTAATTACATTTCCTTTTGACAAGGATGCATTAAGAGAGATGTAATATGGGAAACGTTTCAGCTTTCATTAATTCAATATAAATCCAAAGCTTGCGGATTCAGCAGAGTTGTCTGTAGTGGCTTAATTGGAATTGCTGGGCAAGAACATTGATTCTACTTCACTCAGGTAAAGATGAGAGTAGCTGCAACAATGGACCTTGCATTTGAAGGTCATGGATTTGTAGTCACAAAGGGTGAGCAAGATATTAAAACACATGAAATAATGGAATTTTATCTAGAAAGCCTTGAGAAACCTAGTATCAACTGACCTTGAAATTTCGTTTCTGACTCACAGCCTTTGCTTTTTAGAGAAATGCAGTCCTGTTTTAAAAGAAGATTAATTCAAGCAATGCTAATCTTTGGAATGTTGGTATCTGATATTGTTTATTTATAGGCTCTATGGTAGTGTGTAAAGTAAGATCTTAGATAGTTGTGAATGAACTTTATAAAGGGTAAAAATCACTCTGTCATTAGTCTTTCCTTAATCTCAAATTTATATCTAGGGGCTGTGAACTCCAGCATCTTTGTTTCCAAGTACGGGCTGCTGGTTGCTGTGCTGCCCTGAGCTCTCCCTTGTCTAGTTGCCCCAGATGCCTCAGCATGCAATGGATCTCTGCTGACTATCTGACCTCTGTCCTTTACAACGTTCAAGTAGCTCATTTGAGGACAATTTCAGTATCAAGTCTGAGTATCAAAGCTGTGTTTTAATTCTTCAGGAAGAAACATCAGCTGTTTCAAAACTGAGAGCTCAATTTGGAAAAGAAAATTGGCATGTTGTCTATTGTGTAGCCTTCTGTAACAAAAATATACATTAGGAGAGGACACAGGGAGGCTCAAGCAATATATAATCAGCTCATAGACAGGAAGATTAAGACCAGAAGCATTGGCTCAACATCCCAGGGAACTCTGAGGCAAAGCTCTCTGGAACTGCAAGGCAGTCTTCTCCATCCTTTGTTGTAGTTTTTTGGTGGCAATGACCATGAAATCAAAGAGTTCCTATTGTTAAAGCATTTGAGGAGACAAGTGGAAATTAGCTTTCAACCAATCCCTGCCCCTCCTCCTGACTCATGGGATGTATACATACGTTTTACAACTCATTCTCTAGGGTTGGCTCATGCTTGATCCCCTTTCTTTGGCTGTGCCTTTAAAAAGACAAGTTGTCATTACAATCCTCAGATTTAGAATTAAGTTCTGATTATCTCTTCTCAGGGTATACCTAAGAGGCACTGTTTATCCCCAGCCAAATCAACTGCTTTCCCAAGTGACCCATTGCTGGGAGTGTTATGGTTCCTAATAACCACTGCAGATGTGTGTTTTCATTTAATCTTTCTTTTTACCACCATTCCACATGTGTTGTTTGTATTAGGCTGTTTCCACAAGTATTTGCTATTACATCATCGTGTGAAGTAAGGAGTGGGATTATTTGAATTTTAAATTTTACTTTGATAGTAGCTGGGTTTGGAAAGGCTTTCCACTACTTTGGGGGTTTTAGGCCAAGGCCACTGGGCAAATGTGCATGTGAGGTGGGAGGGAACGATGTTGCCTGCTTCTTCTCAGGTAGCACTCACTGGCCTAGGTAAGGAGAGCCAGAGTGGGAAGGGGAAAGTGGTCCTGACCAGCAGTCAGCACAGGATGCCTGTCTGCAGCACCAAAGGCAAGGATGCTGTGAAGTGACTTCCTTTCTCCTTGACCACCATGCAGAGGTCCAGGAGCTGTACCGGGAAGACAGGATCAAGGAGAAAGGCTGCAGCTTCCCCAGGGTCTTCCGTAAGCGTGAACACAAGTCTTTCTCACAAGCGGCCCGCTGGTGCCAATTCCAGTCTTATAACTCCTGTGTTATGTCCTGCATTGCTCTTGTCACTGCCTCTCAGTAAGTCACTGGGCCAGACAGGAAGTAACTCAGTACCACTTTCCTGCCTTCATTCTTCCTGACCACAGGACTATCTGACTTCTCTTATATTTCTGTCCTTTTTTATTCCCAACTGTGCATCTGATGAAACCACTAGCTAGGTGCATGAGTGTGGTTTAAAAGCCCGATGCAGGACCAGCAATGTCCCCCACAGTGCAGGACTGTCTCCTCCCGAGGTGGCCATTGTCAGTGGGATTGGTATGTGACCTGTTTATCCAGTTTAGAGAACAGGTCATATAACCACTTGTGTGGGATTCTAGAGCCTCATGGTACATTCCCCATCCTACACCAGACGCCAAGCCCTGAATCCCGTCTGTTGCTTTAATAGCCCCTTCATTATTGTCATTATTTGCTAGCTATCCTGCTACATCTGCAGATAGCCATGCTCTCTCCTCCCTAAGCTCCCTCTTTCCAACAGCTCTAGCTTAAAGATGACAGCAAGCCTCAGACAGCCATGCAAACCAATGGAGTGTCGTGCCACCAGAGCCGCTTTCTATTGCTTGAAATCCTAAACTAATAAATAATCAATAATAATACTGATTCACTACTAGCTTAGAAATAACTCTCTGTAGGTTCAAAGTGCAGGGTAAACAGCCCCTAATCTTCTTGCTTTGGTCCTTTTCCTCAGAAGATTTTCAGTGGCAGATAGTTGTAAACAATATTGTGAAATGCGAATTCCCTAAGAAGGGGTTTGGAGGAAGGAAATATTTTCAGAACAGGTAAAAATGGACGCTTCATATGAGCTATAAGAATCATGGAAAGTTAGCCATGAACCATCCACCAAAGAAGTTACCCAATCATTAGAAACCTGCCACAAAGCCAGTCATGGTGGCGCATGCCGGGAATCCAGCCTTGGGAGGTCGAGGGAGGAGCATTGGGATCTGACGGTGACCCTGGATGACATAGTGAGAGTTTGTCTCAAAACAAAAACCAAATAACAAACATGCATATCCAATCAAATTAAGACAAAAAGAATCCACCATGACTTAATTTAACTCCACTCTGTTCCACATATGCGTATCATAACAGTTGAGGAATACATGGGCTCTGAGAGGCTAGAACATAACACAGTTTGTTCTCAACCCAAGATCCACCCTTTACTAACCTTGTGTTATTGTCCTGCTCTGTGCGGCTGCTGGTGGAAGTCTTAACCTCATGAACAGGCTTTCAAATCTAAACCCGACTTGATGGGAAGGTGGAAAGAAACAAGCCAAGATTCCTAGAATTACATATAGTACTTGGCCAGTAATCTTTCCCTCTGACCTCTCCTTTAAAAATAGTGGAGAGAGCAGGGGGAGAAAATGAGTGTTATCTGTGGGACAAGACAGGACTCCAGAATAGACATTTGGAGGAAACCCTAATGTGATGGATTTAAGATGCCCAATCTGGCCATTTCTTGCTCAACAAGTCCATTCAGTGAACTTAATGTAGAATCAACAAATGCCATGCCTTGAATGTGTCCCCTAAAGGTCTATAGATTATTATACACATATGGAAGAGAAGAGGAGCCACAGTGCCAGATGAACCAGTACTACGGACTAAGGGACAAGGGAAGAAGGGAAGGTTTGAGGAACAGAAGACCGAGAACACGAGTGACCATTTGTTGACGGCATTGAGAAATGATGCACCGTTCATTTGGACTGACGCCTGGAGAGTTGGAGGAGAGCAAGATCGGCACACAAGAGGAAACTGGGAATCGGAGAAAGGCCAGAAAACTCCCTTCAGATCAACGGAAACTGAAAATGGAAAAACAGACAAAAACTGAAAAACCAAAAATCAAATGATTGACCAGATGTCCTGTGGTCCCCAAATGTTATTTAGAAAGTTTACTTCATGGAAATTTTGAATATGAAGAATTCAGAAAGCTTGCAGATGAGTACATCCAATAATAATATCACATGAGCCAAGCACACAGTTAAATTACTTTCTATTTTCTAGTAGACACATTTCAAAAACCAAAGGGAACAGATGAGATCAATTTAAACAATATATTTAGATAGAAACAATTCATATTAAATATCATTTCTCAGGTCACTGACACAGAAGTATTGAGGTATCTCAGATTCCTTTTCTTATGTGCTGTCTTCCAAATCTCATGCACATCTTGCCCTTCCAGATCTCTGCTTTGACTGATCCCAATAGTGCAGCAGCCACAGATGGCTGACCATGGAGTTCTGCACAGCTTCCTTCTGCACGTCACCTTTTGCTCTTTATTTAATAATCTTTAGAAAAGGTGTTATTATTATTTTTGTATGAAATTCAAAGCAGAGTTGGGGAGCTGGCTCAGCTGGTAAACTGATTACTGAGCAAGCATGGGGACCTGAGTGTGATTCCCCAGAACCCGTGTAAAAAAGTGGGTGTGTGGCATGTTTGTAATCCCAGCACTGGAGGAGTGGAGGCAGGCGGGAAGACTGGTCAGGCAGCCTAACCTACCAGGTGAGCACAGGCAGGTGTGAAATCTGTCTCCAAACAAACAGAGTGATGGCACTGAGGTTGATTTCTACCTCTACACGCACCTGAATGCACACACACACACACACACACACACACACACAATTTCAAAGTAAAGTAGGCTAAATAATTTATTCCTTAGGAATGTGTAAGTGGTAACACTAGAATGACATGGAAATACTCAAGGGAATTAGAATAGGAAATTAAAATCTTGCCTCAATCCAAACACTATTAATTATTTTTGCTTTGTTTTTATGAGACAGGGTCTCATGTAGTTATATAGGGCAAACTGGCCTTGAACTTTCTCTGTAGCTCCAACTGGCCTCGATTTCAAGAGCCTCCAGTTTCAGCTCTAAATGCTGAGGTTATAGATATGCTCCATGAGGTCTAGCTTGCACTCTTTAGGAGGAAATACTGAGCCTGATGTGTCCACCACACAGGCAGAGCTTGATGCATAGTGGGAGGGGTATTCCAGGATGAAGGAGGCTCTTCTAAGTTAGACTTGTTACTTCATAAAGGCTTTTAACTAAAGAAATGGAAGCATTTGAAACAGAAAAAGAGATGATGCCAGACCGTAGGCCCAGTCTGATTATGTCGATTCCCAAGGGAGAACACCGAATAGAAGACAGAACAATCAAGGACATTGACTTGCTTCTCTTTAAGACATGAACCAATTTCCTGGAATTTAAAAAAGGAATTTACTAGAAGAAAACAATAAAATGAGCCAATAACCTCACAAACATTAGGGCTTCTGGAAGGGTAGCTGTAAGTGCAGTCTGTGCCCAGTTTGCGCTGTCATCTTGGAATGGGAGAACATTGGAATGACAGGTTAGATTGAAAAGCTGTTAAAAGGCAGAAAAATAAAGTGTCTGATCCATCAGTGGAAAACTGTCAGTGCCTTGTGTCTTTGTAAGACTTGGCTTGATGGTTATTCAAGCACAACTTCTGAGTTTTCAACTGGTACTTAACTGCAAAGAAAATAAGCTACTCAGAGAAAAAGTAAAAAGAGTAATAAACCTCACTCTGCCAGCTGCAGTGTGGAAATCTGGAGAAGTTTATTTGAAGGGAGGAGGATTTGAACAAAGAGATGGTACCCATCTGCAGGCGTGAAATACAGTGGCAGTTTGGGAGGTGAGACTGCTTGAGTTTGTTGTTTTGATTCCTGGTGACCTTCTCTGGCCTTTGACCTGGGGTGTGTATTCTGGATAACAGACGTTGCCTAGCAAGGCTACTGAACCCCATCTACCACCCAGCTGCTGCGTCCGCAGCTCCTCTGCTTAGTGACCAGGGCTTCCCAGGCTCAGAGAGTGTGCTCAGAAGTGAGACTTTCCCTTCCCTGTGCTGAGATCTGGGAACCCCGTGTAATCTAAGTTCAGCTGGAGTTTGCTGGTAACATCAAAAGAAAGCCTCAGAGAAACATGTAATGTGTGAAAGCCTCTGCAGTGTGGAAGCCCAAGGCCCGCTCTGATTCTGGGCTCAAGTGCAATGGGAACCCTGCTGTCAGGCCATAAAGCAACTGTGGGGAGCAAGCCTGGGGACACAGATTTGCATCAGCAGTTGCACAGCTCACAGCAGTCTGAGGAAGATCTTTTGATGTCCTGGGAAATGCTTCTCGCTGAGCCCTTTCTAACTTTGCCCAGGTAGATCAGAGAGGTGCTTTCTTCTCCATTGTGTAGCTGAGGATGGTTAGAACTCAGACGTGGAACCTTCTCTATCACACGTGCCCGGAGCCCTGGTCTATTTGTCCTCTCCCACCTGTGCTGGCTCCTGTCACTGCTGCCATGTGGATTAGCTGAAAAAAGAAACAGTTACACACTGAGAAGTCTCAGCTCCTGGAAAACCAAGTCAGAAGAGTATGATGTGATATTCAGAAGAGAATTATCGAGGGACTCAGAACTTTGACTTTGACCTTAAACCTGCAATAGCTCCCTGAATGACTTTGGGTTAGTCTCCTTACAGCTCATGCTATAAGGTACTAGTATGATGCCCTTAAAACTGGTTGCTGGTGCAACTTCTCAAGGACCCTCTAAAAATTGTAGATGGGGCAGGGAGAGGAGGCTTCTAGAATATTCTGCCCATGCCCAAAGGAGAAGTCTACATACCAGGATCCCCCAAAAGCTTTGCTTTGATGGAAATGTTAGCGGCTTAAATGTTTTTAAAACGTCCTAACTACGTCAGGACCCATGGCTGAATTCTGTTTTTATGGGTCTTCTAGTGTCTGTTAGCTTTAGGCATTTTACAAGCGTTGTTGTATAGCTATGGTAGCGGTTTCCTTACTGACTTTTACATCTGTATGAAGAGCCCATTGGAAACTGTAAAGAAACGTATAAGACTTCGTGATTTCTTCTAGGGAGATGGCTGCTGTCTTGGTTGTTCTATCAACGGGCTGACAATATACTGATGGTTGGAATATATAATTAGAACCAGCAAATCTGGTTAATATGGACTTGGCCACTCTGTTCAGTCTTTTGGGAGGGAGACACTGCAGAATATGAATAGGCTTTTAAGATAAAAACCTGACTGCTTCTGTTCTAATCCTCGCTCCACCTTTTGCTATATGTTTCTGGACAAGTTATTTTATCTTTGTGCTTCAGTTTTTCATCAGTAAAATGATAACGATACTGCCTACTTCACTGGGTTATTATGAGAGTTAAGTAAGTTAAATTATTAATATTTAAATAATTAGTTCTTAGATGAGAACCTGGCACAAATGACAGTTTCAATAAACATTAGCTGGATTGTTTGTGGGACCTTTTAACTTGTGTTTAATGTGAAAGGGTTGAATTGGATGGTGAATAAGCCATCAACAAGTTCATTAAACTGTATACCTTTGGATTCACTATTGTGTTTCTAAGCCAAGAATAGTACCTTGCATACAGTAGGTGCTCATTATGTGCTTGTTAATTTAATGACTCTACATTTCTCCTTATAGGAGCTATACAAGAACAAAGTTATAGACATTTATAATGCAGAAATGTTATCTCGTGAAATTAAAATGATCCAGAGTGTTAAGAGGAATAAATCAAGAGCATCAGCTCTTTATAGAGAACTCTCCTTTAGTCAGGTCCAGTCTGGAAGACAAGTGAGCTCAAGCAGAATTCAACAGATGCAACAGAATATGGAGAAGTACTTTTAAAGACAGTGAGAAGGAAGCAGAAAGGCCACAGGGGATGTTGAGGAGGCCAGGTCTCAACTACTTCCTCCCTTCAGGGAGGAGGAGAAAGCAAGGCTAGTGCTAATAGACTCCAGATGTCAGGCTGTCCAGCAGGAGCTAGGACCTGGGACTACAGGTGCTGGGACTGGCCCTGTCAGATTGGCATGCTATATGAAGGGCTCTAAGATCCCACCACTGCGCCTTGTTGGTTAAAACCACCTTCAGTCTTCTGACAAACAGGATGGGAAGTGTAGTTCACACAAGTCAGCTTCCCAGTCAGCCTTCCAGGACCCAGAGGTGCGTAGAGGGCCCGTTTGAAGACAAACAGGTCCAGAACCAGCTTACCAACCTGGAGGTGTACTAGCATATCCTACTTGAGGGTTACCAAACAGGCCCATGGGTCACATTCAGCCTGTTTCCAGTTTGTGTAAATAAAGTTTTATTGGAATATAGACACACTCATTCATTTATGTATAATCTGGGGCTGCTTTTGTGCTACAATAGTATAGCTGTGGCAGAGACTGACTATTCATCCCCCAAACCCTAAAACATTACTTGACTCTTTACAGAATAGTTTGCCAACACCTGCCCTGCCTAATGTCCAGTCCTCACAATCACCTGATGGATATTTATTTTCACTTTGCTTTGCCAAACTAAGAAACAGTTGTGAAAGAACTTGGAATTATTTGACCATGAACACAGAGTGAAACCTGTATTTGACCTCAATCCAGTCTGTGGTCAACTCTCAGTGTTTCTGTTTCACCTTCTGCTTACCTAAGTAGATGAGCCTCGTTCCAGAGCAAGGTACCTCACATGGTACCTCTGAGCTGTCACAACTCTTGCATCTCTTCTTGAAGCAAAGTCCCTTGGTTTGATATCTGCCTGTCTGTGACACGTTTCTGTTTATTTTTGCTTTATCCTCAAATTCCTGACTGAACCCAGGAGCTAAAGGTTGGGCTACAATGGGCTTTGGGCCATTTCCCAGGAGTGCTGTATGAGTGTTCTGTAACTTGAAGCTTCCAGGGAGGCATCTGGCCCTTAAGAAACTCTCTTTTCCTTGTCTGTAGAGTCATCATAGCTAAGCAATAAGAGTAAAAAGTTTGGGAGAACTGACATAATGGAAATCAATCTTAAAATTGGGTTGACTTTACAAAATACCCAGTATAGTTAACTTTTATGAATGCTAAGCACACCTGTCTTCTGGGAAAAACAAAACGACCAAAAAAAACCCCCTTACAACAGAATATTATTGCCAACATTTCTCTGTGTTGCTTGGAGATTCATTTTAGGACTCAAGCTGTGTTGTCTTTGAACAATAACAATAACAGCAGGAAAAATTTCCTAAAATACTAAATCTATATTTACTGGAATTCTAAATGTTTGTGGGGTGGACACTGCTTGCATTTTTCACACTGATGTGAGAAATTCTAGCTCTGGGACTCTTTAAAGGGATAAACTGAGGGACTGGACAGGTGACTCAGTGGTTAAGAACACTGGCTGCTCTCACAGAGGACTCTGGTTTGGTTTCCAGCACCTACATGGCAGCTAACAACCACCTGTCACTCTAATTCCAGGGGATTCGATGCCCTCTTCTGACCTCTGTGGGCATTGTGTGACATGGGTGTACTTACACACATGCAGGCCATATACAAAAAAATAAAAATAATAAATAAAACATTCAAAAAGGGATAAACTGGATGCACTGAGGTGAATAAAATTAGGAGTCACACAGTGCCCTAAAGGGCAGGGCCACAGACACAGTATTGCTTGACTTAGAATTTAGTGGACAGTATAATAAAATGTACTCTCTAGCTTCTGTGGAAATGGCATTCCAGGTCCAGTTACTTGAGGAGTAACTGGCATCACTTGTTCTTTAAGGCCAGTACCTGCTGACTTATCCTTCCTCCACCAGAGGCATGGAGCAGGGTAGCCTGCACAGCAAGAGACTGGTGTCCCCATTACTTTTGGGGCAGGAAGCAGACACTTGCTTTTTTCCATCTTGAGGATCCAAGATAAAATTTTATTCTTTAGGTCCAGGAATTCATGACCATTTCATGAGCAGCATGGCAGAGTGCAAATGCTTGGGATTCAAAGGCTAAAAAAGGTGATTTGAATCCTGCCATTTTTATGAACCTATCTTTTCATGAACTCAACCCCCTTTCTAGGCTTGACAGGGAGGTGAGGTTATCCCCATGACAGCTGAAGATAACCAGGTCCTAATCTCTGAAAGCTGAAAATGTTATGCTCTATAGAAACTGTTTTGTGCAGATATGATTAGGTTTTAAGATGGAGAGATGATTCAGTATTATCTGGGTAAGCTGTGATGACAAGGGTCTTTATAAGAAGGAGGTAGAGAGATATTTGACCTTGAAAAAGAAGACATTGTATTAATGATAATGACACCAAAAGAGATTGGAAAGTGCTGCACTGTTGCTTTTGAATGTGGAGGACAAGATGACAAGTCGAGGACTGCAGAGGATGGTAGAGGCACCAGAAGGCTGGAGAGATGGCCCAGTGGTTAGGAGCACTGACTGCTCTACAGCGGACCCGGATTCAATTCCCAGCACCCACATAGTGATTAACAACTTTCCATAACTCCAGTTCCAGGGTAATTTGACAACCTCTTCTGACCCCTACATGCATTACATGACATGGGTGCACTTACATATATGCAGGCAATACACTCATACACATAGAAAGAAGTCTAAGTTTGAAGCCACCTGGGCTTGTGTGAGAGCCAGTTTTCTTTCACTGTAACATAATACCCAAGATACACAGCTTAAAAAGAGGAAATATCCCTTTGGCTGGTAGTTTCTGTTCATGGTGACTTGGCCAAGTTACTTTTGGACTTGTGAAGAGGCAGAACTTTGTGGCTGAAGCATGTGGCAGAGAAAAGCTGCTCATATCATAGAAGCAAAGCCACTCACTCCATAGAAGCAAAGCCGCTCACCCCATAGAAGCAAAGCCGCTCACCTCATAGAAGCTACGAAGCAGAGGGAGAAGGTAAGTGTCTCAGTACTACCTTCAAGGACATGCTCCCAGTGACCCATTTTCCTCCGGCTGGGCTATCCCTCCATAATACCTCCTAGGATTGCCATTAGTTGGGGTCAAAGACACTAACATATGAGTGTTGGGGGACATTTAAGATCCAACTCCTGGGACTGGAGAGATGGCTCAGCAGTTAAGAGCACTAGCTGCTCTTGCAGAGGACCCAGGTTTGGTTCCCAGCACCACATAGCAGCTAACAACTGTCTGTAACTCCAGTTCCAAGAGAATCTGACACCCTTTTCTGACCTCTACAGACATTGCATGACATAGGTGCAGTAATACACATGTAGCCAATACAGTCATATACACAAAAGTAAAAAAGTAAGTCTTACAAAGATCCAACTCCTGCATAGCCATTCTGCTCCTGCTGCGGAGGCCTCAGGTCTCCCTGAACAGCATCTGTGAAAATCTTGCACTCATCTCCTCCTCACTGGTTGGCTCTTACTCCCAAGCCAGGAACACACCAGATTAGATGAAGGTTTGCTGTGGCCAGGGCCATGGGCAGCGGACATTGTGTCTCTGCCTGATCGTGGGCTGAGTCCCCTGTTGGCAGGAGAGGCATCACTGTGAATTGAATAGCATGGAGACCAGGAAGGTCAAAGGGAACAACAGGGGGTGGGACACAGGACAGGTGTGCTGAATCCGTGCCAGACTCTGGAAAGCACATGGATTTATTCTTCTATTCACTACACTTCGGATGCTCCCAAAACACCATAGTTCCTCTTAGCCCATCTTAGGCATAATTATTTTTAAAATTTTTATTTATTGATTTTTATGTGTGTGTTTTGTGTGCATGTAAGTGCACCTGTGTCATGCAATGCCCATGGAGGCCAGAAGAGGGCATCAGATACCCTGGAACCAGAGTTACAGATGGTTCAAAGAACTCAAAGTTTGGGTCTTAAAGTTTTGGAGGCCAGAGGTATAAAGTTGGTCTCCTTGGTCTAAAATCATGATTCTGGCATGGGTGACGCCTTCTGAAGGTGCAGGGAGCACTCCACTTCCGGCTTCCAGAGGCCCCACCCCCACCTTCCAAAGGCAGTACTGCAGCTTCTTTAGTTCCCTCCGTGAGTCTGGTCTTCCCGACCCTCTCCTTTATTTACAAACACTTTTTTGATACCCTAGGCCTGCCCAGATATTTTAAGATAATCACTGTATCTCAAAGTCCCTATTTTTATCACATGTACTAAGTGCCTTTTGCCAAGTATAGTAACAATCATAAATTCTTGAATTAGGCTGTGCCTCTGAGAGAGGCCACCATTGGGTGATTAGCATGTTGGCTTAGGTTCAAAACTCAGTAACCCTAACTTGTAGTGTTGGAATTCACGATTTTCTGACTTTACAATGATAAAAGTGGTATTGACCCAGTACAATCATACTTTAAAACTGCATGTCAATCTTTGTCTGGGCCAGGGCTGTGTGACACTGTTCTGTTGAGAGGCTGATCACTGGTGGCGAGCCACTCTTTCCAGCCACATGATCATGAGCAAAACAACTGAGCCACTACAGTAAACTGCTTCACAAAGCTGAGATGTTCAACAAGTTAGGCATAGCAAGTGTGTGTGTGTGTGTGTGTGTGTGTGTGTGTGTGTGATGCATATGTGCTTGTGATGCATGTGCAAACTAGAGGTCGAGGTTGGATGTCTTCCTCAATCGCTTTCCACCATATTTTCTTGAGACTGTATCTGTCTCTGAACCTCAGGCACGCTGATTGACTCTCCTTGATCTAGCCCAGGGAGGCTCAAGTCTCTGACCCCACAGCTGGGGTTACAGGTACATACAGGGATGTGTGTTCTGAAGATCCAAACTCAAGTGCTCATACTTATGCAACAAACACTTTACTGAATTCTCTGCCCAGCACCTTAAATGCATTTTTCACTCAGGATATTTTATTTTATGTTGGATTTATTGGGACAAAACCATATTGTAAGTCGAGGAGCCTTTGCATATATTGGGCACTGTTATTTTTGTATACCTCTGAACAGAAAATAGCAAATAAATAAAGGAGTGTTTTTCCTTTAACCTAGACACCGCATTGCTTGGAGGATAACAGTACGGCACAGAGGCACTGAAAGTGATGTTGGTGCTGGGATGGGGTGCTAATGTCAGCTACTCCCCAAAGGGAGGTGGCTGTGATGAAATGGTGACTCCTGGTAGGCATACTGGAGATGACTGTGCTTAGTAGAACTGGTTGTGGTGCTGGAGAGGAGCTTGCTGCTGTCCAGAAACAGGGACAAAGGGGGAGGGTCTTTCATCTTCCGTGTCTTTCCTAGCTCCTACTGACAAGCAATCAGAGCAGGAGAGGGAGATGGAGTTGCTGTGTGTGAAGGCCAGGACTTGTGGCTGAGCACGTTTGACCCCACTGGTCACATGAAAAATAATTAGGAAGCTGCTGTGGTGAGTGGAGCTCATCTAACAGTAAGGCAGAGGCACAGGTTAAGACAGGTGAAGTGCAGGTTCTTCTCTTAATGGGCTGCTTTGAAGCCCTGTCTTGGTGTGATCTGGGAAACCCAGGGTTTACAGCAGAGTTCTCAGTGCAGCTCTGAGCGCCCTGCCGGGACCTCGAAGGGCCCAGCCTCATTCTCCCCTCCTCGCTCTTCTTGGTTCTGAGCTCAGACTCGGTCCAGATGCTTCACTCTTTCCCAGCAGCCTCACTTCTTACTCAGCATATGCTGGCATCGTTCCTCTTCCCAGAGAGCTGCCTAAGCACTCTGTTCCTCCGGCTGCCCCACTTTGAGAGGCTGAGGGTGAGGTCACAGAGTGGCCAGTGCATCAGCTTGTGCAATGCTGAGCTGTCCTGTTAGAGCCTGAGCTTGCAGTCTTCCCATCCGCTTGCAGCCAGAGACCTGTCAGGGCCCGGATCCTGTAAGCAGTGTGCTCACACTCTTGACCGTGACCCAGATGTTACACAGATGAACTCCAATAAGGGTTGCCTCTCTGAGACAGCTCTGCAGGTGATTTTCCTACTTTCTTATTTTGGTTTTCCATCCTGGTCTCACTTCCTATCCTCTCTGCTTAATCTATGCCCACCTTTTGGGTGCGACACGCCTCATTAGTACCTCTCCAGAAAGGGAGCCTTACACAGAGGATTGTCGGTCTGGCTCTCACTAAAAGCAGAGTTGGAGAGAGGTGCGTCATTTGAGAGTGGTTCCTGGAAGTCAGAGGATTTGAAGTGAAGAAGAGGAGGAAAATTCAAGCTAGCCAGCATGGTTTGCAGGTGCCGGGGCTCAGCTCCCTGAGGACCTCCACAGAAGTGTGTACTCTGTGCAACACGGACCTTCACGCTGTCCGGAATATCTAAAGCTGGTGGTGTCCATTGCCTGGCTCTTGCAACCCATCCTCTCCACTTCTGGAATGAACCTGCCTTCAGGTGAAGTAGTGTCCAAGGATCACTTCTCCAGAGCTCTGGGGAAGGAATGCAGGCAGTTCCTTCTCCGAGAATGGTTAGTCAGACATTTTCCTAGAACAATCCCCTCAGGCATGCTATGGTCAAGTGAACTTCAACACTGTCCCACAGAGGCCACATGTAAATTAGTAAAAAGCAGTTTTAAAAAAAATGACTCAGAATGCAAGATTTGAAATGGGTGAGCTAAACTGATGATTTGGAAATTACTGGCAGATTTTACCTTTCCTGAGCTATCCCTGCTCCTCCTCCTCCATGTGGGGAGAAAATGATCTGCTGAGTTCCAAAGATTTCTTGGAATAGATAATTAATACTCTGGCTACATACCTTCCCTCTGCTGAGGTACCCCCCTCCCCAGTGTTATCATTCCTTTTCTAAGTTAATCAGCCAATGAATTAACCTTAATTCCAAAGTCAGATTGATAGGTCCTCTTAACCGCATATTACTGTAGCTTTCCTCATTTTCTTTCCTTCCATCCAAGCAGAGAGTCCCCATGGAGCCAAAGGCAGAGAACACCAGTGTGGTGTATACCTGTGGCCTGCATTCTAGAAGTCTGAGCCTTTGGGTGCTTACAGGGTTTCCCTGAAGATCTGTGTGAGTCATGGTCCAGGGGCCCTGGTTTTCTTCTGCCAGGGCTTCCAGGGTAAACTGGCTTCAGAGCTTCATACACTCTGTTCCCACAGTCAAGCTGGGCACAGAAGTACCAGAAGTGTGGCCATGTGAACAGAGACACTGGCTCTCTCAACAGTAACCAGGGTAACCAGATGACAACCCCATTCTGATAGAACTTAGGTGTGGTGAGTTACCTTGGGTTTTTGACAGGATCCCCAGAAAGGGGGAAACAAATGGAGGAAAAATGAAAAGCAAATTTCCTGCCAACCTGGGGCA
Organism: Eospalax fontanierii; assembly: GCA_035773235.1. Lineage (NCBI taxonomy): Eukaryota > Metazoa > Chordata > Mammalia > Rodentia > Spalacidae > Eospalax > Eospalax fontanierii. The sequence goes on from CM069538.1 coordinate 7,167,229, forward strand.
TGAGGCTTGAAGTTGGTAGCCACATATATTTCCCAAATTACGAATTTCTGGACTTCGGTATATATTCACTACACAAACTTACTGCATATTTACTATGTGGCAGGCCTTGTACCTGACATAGAAATTACAAACGTGGCTAAGACAAAGTGTTGTGTCAATGGGACACATCCAGTCATGGAGGCAGCTATATGGTGATTTTATATAATCTTTAAAATATATTGGTTTTATATAGGGAGGTATGGGACCTCAGTAGTGGTGGAGGTGACAGTCAGGTCGGGGTTATTAAAAGAGATGCTGAGACCCAAAAGGAAAGAAGAAGAATCCCTCCTGGGGGAGAAGAGGATGGAACAGACAGCAGGTAGAACTGTAGGACAGGCCTGCACACAGCCTTTACATTGCTGCCAGACAGATCACCAGGAAGATGCCAGCTAAACAACACACATGTTGGAGCTGGGAAGAAGGCTCAGTGCAAGATGGTTTACTGTGTAAGCAAGAGGGCCTGAGTTTGAATCCCTAGCACCCCCATAAATGCTGGCCATGGCCACACAAACTTGGAGCTCCAACATTTGATGGGGCAGGGTAGATCCCAGGAGCTCACTGGTAGCCAACCTATCCCAAACAGCAAGTTTCATGTTCAGTATGAGACTCTGCCTCAAAAAACTTAGGCCGAGAGCAATAGAGCAAGACACCTATTGTCCTCCACATACATATACCCTTGTGTCTGGATAGACACCTCCCACCCCAGACACACACAGATGAGAACTAGAGATAGAAATTGGCTAGGCAGTTTTAGGGTAAAAGATGCCAAAATTAATAGTCTTTTTCTCTTTTCTAAAAGCCAGAAGTGTTCTTGGGCTTTAGGCAGCCTTGTCCTTGCCAGAGGCCAGAAATACCAGCAGTATTTAAGCTGAAATATCTTTGGTTCTGCTCTGACCTGAGACTAGGATGCCAGAAGGATGGGTCTAGCTTGTCCTTATCTTGTCACCCCTAAAGGAGACCCTTTTCTAGGAAACCATACTAAGGACCTTGGCACTGGAATAGGAACAGGACTGACTAGCTCAGTATTCCCCCACCCCACCCCCACTCCATTCCTCCACCCAGTAAAGCCTTATTAACCGAATACAGTGACCTTTCCTGAGGATCCCCATCTCCTGCCACCACAGAGGAGCTCTGCCTTCTTTCTTCCCCTTAAGCTCTCTTCTAAAACTCACCTGCTGTGGTTCTTGAATTTCATTCTTCAAACTGGTGGGACCACTTGAAGGCCACCAACCCAGTAAAAGGCTTGTGTGACTTTGAGCATCTGAGCTAAGCTTTAGCTTCTGAGCTAAAACCCCACCCAAGAGCTAAGAAAGCTTCCATTGCTCTCAAAGACACCCCAATATTCCTGTATTTAGGGAAATAACTACAAAGAATTCACCTCTTTTTATTGTAAAAATGATCACAGGCATATGACTTTTGTAATACTATTTTGTAACATTTCCTACCCTGTAAAACTTTTTGTTTACACAAATATACTGCTACATTCAGGCTCAGACCAGCCATCCTCTACCTTGTTTTCTTGATTTCTTTTGTACCAATTCTATCAAAACTAGCCAACCTCCAAAGACTTGAGGTCAATGAGGAAAAGATACAATACTCTTGTGTTAGGATAAAAACGCGACAAAAACTCACTACATTTCCTTCTCAGTGGTTTTGTTTGCGATCTACCCTTTTGCAAAAATAAAATCTGCCTTGCTTGTTTATTTTCACGTTGTCCAAGAATTCTTTGTGAAGTATCCATGAGGTCTATGGACGCTAGTAGTTAGTATTACTATTACCACCACCACCACCACACAGATACATAGACACACAGACACACACACACAGACACACATGCACATGCGTGCACGCGCATTCACACACACACAACCTCTGTTTCTGTGGAGCAGGGCTCTGGGTAGAACGTTATTAGATTTTCTGCCTCAGGGTCTTGCCCAGTGGTTCTACAACGAGACTGCAGTCAAGAAAAAGTATTTCCCCTATAATGTATAATCTCTGCAGGTCATTTATGATAAATGTAATTGCAAATTTACTGCTGTAAGCCCTTACCTGTGACTGTGATTCAATGCCCTTTCATTTTGACAGGTAAAGTTTTACTGAAGTGTATGACACTAACCTTGGGGACTGCATTATCATTGATCTCTCCTTTCATGAGTTTTTAAATGTTTCCATGAGAGCAGCGATTAGATCGACACGATGCTGACACTTTTCCAAGAACTGGCCAATAACAATAGCTCAGGAATGCAAGTTTTCAAGGTTGGATCTGACAATTTGCACATCTTGGGAAGCTGTTGGAATTTCCAAGTGAGACCTTGGAACAGAGATGCTCAGCTTTCTGGATTCAGCTGAGGCTTATTTACAACCTGTTTTGCACACTGATTTCAAAGGGACACCATGTCCTCAAACAGTATAATCCTCCAGACCTTCCTCAATAGCTGCCCAGCAAGAGAGAGCACCAGAATCCAGGGGTCCCAGGAAGATCCAATGTGATGTTGTGTTCTTGGGCCTGACAGTCTTTATTTTGGATTTACATGGTATTCAAAAGAGGCACATTGGGTCCTTTTTCTTCCAGAAAGGTTTACTTTGGAAGCTTCCCAGAGTCTTTGTGCATTCTTGAGCCCTGAAAGTCACAGAGCTCTCTTCCCTGTAAAGTGTTAGGAGGACTCCAGATCGCCTTTGCTAGTGCTCTATTGTAACTTCTCCGAGAGTTTTTTTCTTGAAAATTTGGAAGGGAATTACAATACATTACTATTAGTTTGATCAGAATAATCTCATGATTGTTTTGATTTCTTTTGTATATGTGTCTTACTTTTCAATCCTGAATTTCAATTTTTTCTTTCTTTCCAACTTTCATTTTCTATTATTAGCAATTTCAAAGAATATTATTTTTATTATTATTTTTGTCTTTTTGAGACAGGGTCTCTCTGCAGCCCCAGGTGGTCTGGAACAAGCTGTGTAGACCAGGCTGACCTCGATCTCACAGAGGCCTCTGCTTCCCGATTGCTGGGGATTAAAGTTATGCATCATCACACCTAGCTAGTTTATTTCTTTTTTATTTTTATATTTTATCTTTATCTTTATTTTCAGGTATTTTATTGTTCTTTTGCCAATTTTTTTAAGATGTACCTTCTGCCGGCCATGATGGCTCATACTTTTAATCTCAGTCTGTGGGAGGCAGAGGCTGGTGGATCTCTGTGAGTTCAAGGCCAGCTTGATCTACATAGGAAGTTCCAGGCCAGCAGAGACTACAAGGAGACTCTGACTCAAAAAGAACAAAAAAAAGTACCTCCTAAGTATCTTTAATGTTAGTCTTACAAACTATTCAAGTCTATAATTTTTTTTAAAGTATGCTTTCGCAGTGTCCTGTAGATTTTGCTATAAATATTATTTTAATGGTTTTGTAGCTTAAATTTTTGACTTTAATTCATCTTTGATTTAAGGGTTATACAAGAGTATTTATTAATTAATAAATAGTTGAAATTATCAAGCATGTTATTGAAAATGTGGCTTTTAGAATTTATTCTTTCAAATTTTTGTGAAAAATTTCTTTGCAAACAACTATTTTCGTTATTTTGGAAGTACAGCTGAACATTTTTTTATTAAAGATGTAGGTTCTTGTATATCTAGTAATTACTCTATGTCCACTCTCACTTTTTTCCTTTAAGACGTGTCCTGAAGATGTATATATCAAAGCACCCAGTTCCGTGTGTTTCATTTGGTTTTTACTTAAATATCTAACAGTGCAGTATATGCTGATTTTGTTTAGCAGTAGTTTCATGTGTTCCCCAAAAGTCCCTGACTGAAGGCTTGGCTCCCTGGTGGCAGTTCTGTGGGTGATGGGGAACCTTAAGGGGCCGCATGTCAGGTGGGAGCTTGTTCAGTCACTGGAGTGCTGGTCTAGAAAAGGAGTAAGGCATCCCATGGGACCTTGCAAGAAGGCTGCTATGACAAGAGACAGCCTGGTTCCGTCCCTTCCTGCACTTGCCTTATAATGGGATCCTTCCTCTCTGTGTGCTCCCACTGTCCACCTTTTGCTGGGCCTGTGTTTCGTTTTCAGCCTCCAAACTGAATAAATATGCTTCTTTTTCTAAATGAAGCTAGCTGCTTCAGGCATTTCATTGTAGTGAAATATATATATTTCACTATATAAATATATATATATATATATTCTATAATTTTTCAAATAAGCAATTTAAGAGGAACTATGCATACAATGTAATTCAAAATGTTTGGCAGAAGCAAGTGTAAATCCTCTTTGAACTACTGTGTTTCAATATGGGCCTCAAAGAATGCATATAGATAGGTTAAAGAAGTATAAGCTCGTAGCCACTGATCACAAAACACACCAGTAAATAGTCATGAATAAAAAAGGAATTAAGATTGCTGCACATAGCAGGTAGAATAAATGCATGCAACACTGAGTCACAAATATTTATATTGTGTTCCCTATGGGTCAGAGACTATTTCAGGTGCTAGAAATACAGCCATGAAAAACACAGAAAATACCCCTGCCTTTAAACATTTACATTCAGGTTGAATAAATCAACCCTACAACTTTGAGAAGGAAAAGGTACAGGAGAGAAAATATAGCGTAGAGAGGTATTAAAGTTGAGCATTTAACAAAAACTTGAAAGAGAAAGGAAGTACCATGAGTTGGGTGGGGTCAAACATTTGGAGGTAAGACTGTGCTTCACAGAGAAGGCTGGGATGGCTGAGGTGACGTCAGAAAGGGGAGAGGGAGAGTATAAGAGCAGAGAGGGGATTAAAGTAAAAGTCATTAAAATATGATGACGGAATGGCCATTCCGATCACTAAGAAGATATGAAACTGATCCAAATAAAACTTTCATGACCCAAAACAAAATAGAACAAAACAAAAAAGCTGCAGTTGATGTTCAAGACGCATCTGATAGTTTAATGTCACGTGGGACACAGTGGGAGAGAGCTGAAGCAACTCTGAACATTATAGCCAAAGACGAAGGAGGAATATTACAAAATAATATTCCAAATAAAGTTAATGGGCATTAAGAGAGGGCATGAGAAAGAGCAGCATTCAGAGTCAGGGATGGCCTAGGATTTCAGGATCTGTAGAACACTAGCCCTTAATTTTAGGGAGCCGAGTTATCAAAACAGGGTGAAGAGAGAGGACCATTACACTTAGAATCCGCACAGGAAAACCATACAGCAAAACACACTAATTAAAAAGATCAAAGAACAATAATTAATTATAATTTCTTAATAGTATCAAGGGAAGCCAAAAACTCGATGTAGTACTTTAAAATGCTGAATCTAAATCCAGTGATTATCTATTCATTGTATCATAAATAACGTGAAATGATCTGTAAAGTTACAAATAAAAGGAATATATTTTAGACAGAAAATACTTGATTATTCTCACAGCATTTGTGCCAGTGGGCATATCTTGCCAGATGAGTGATTCCTGTAGCACATAAGGTTCATAGCTGGCTAAGACTGATGATGACTTTTCTCCCCTAGTAGGCTGCACATCAGCTTCTAAGCATCGTGAAAGCTAGCCGGCAGGGATGAAGTGTCTGGGTAAGTTCCAGCTTGATTTTGCCATGCCCCCCTACTGTGGTATATAATGTCTTCAGCAACAGAACCTTTCCATCACGTTCTGATGGGTTTATCAAGAGCCGTGGAAGTAGTCATAACGCCTGGGGTAAGGACAGTGTCTATGGGACCCTACTGACCAACACCTCTAGAAAAGGTAAACCGTACCTGGCGCTTGGCTTTTTATTTGACAGTCTGTGGTGTATGAGGGAGGCTTTGTTCTCATGTTATAGGGTAAGTCTATTTAAACTATTTTTAAATTTTATTTATGTTTTATATGTATGAGTGTTATGCCTGCATGTGTGCAATTGCACCCATGTTGTGCAGTGCCTGTGGAAGTCAGAAGGTGGTGTTGGATCCCCTGGAGCTGTAATAACCGAAGGTTGTCAGCCACCATGGGGGTTCTGGGAATCCTGTCCTCTGCAAGAGCAGCCAGTGCTCTTAGCCGCGAACCCATCCCTCCAGCCCCCATTTAAACTCTCTTTTATACAGGAACATTTTAGGAAGCGTCTACAGTTCTAGGTCTCCGAACGGCATTTCAAAGGTCTTTAGTGTTAATTTCCCCTCTGCATGCTCCCGGCTTTAACCTGTCCTTCCATTTCCCATCCTTTCCTGCTCCATTATTCCTCTTTCCCCTTCATATCACATGCATTCTATCCCGCTTTCCTTTAAGTTTCCCCCAGCCCAAGGCCCATTGCTAGTTTCTTGACTTCAGGGGGTACTGCAATTAAAACACATTCTAAAGAGTCAAAGCTAGCATCCACGTGTGAGAGAGAACATGCAGCATTTGTCTTTCAGGTTATTTCAGAATGATTGTTTCTATCTCTCTCCATTTACCTGTGGGTTTCATACTCTCGTTTTTTCTCTTCAGCTGTGAAACCTTCCCTGTGGTGTCTACCACATTTTCATTATCCATTCACCAGCGAGCGGACAGCTAGGCTATGTCCATTTCCCGGCTGTTGTGAATGGAACAGTGGTGTACAGAGATAAACAAGTATCTCTGCAGTAGGATATAGAATTCTTTGGGAATATGTCCAAGGTGGAACGCCTGGATCACGTGGTCGATCTGCTTCTCGATTTTTGAGGAATCTCCACATGGCTTTCCACAGCGCGGCACCAGGTGCCCATCCACTAGCAATGCCCACACCCACACCATCATTTGTCATCATTTTTTAAATCTTAGCTATTCTGATCAGAGTAAGATGAAATCTCAAAGAAGTTTTAATTTTTCATTTCTCTGGTGGCTAAGAATAACTTTTATTCTACTTTTTATGACAAAAATTAAAATAATGGTCAACTTTTAATTTCTCAGGTTAAATTTCTATGATTTAATTTCTAGGTAATTCTCCACTGCCAGCATCCACCAAAGGGAAAAAATTATGTCTAATTTTTTCCTAAAGTAACTTGAAATTTTCAAATGATTCTCCTCCTTTGGGGAATACAGACAGTGATGAATCATACAACCCACTGCTGGTCAGCATGCAGAGAATGAGCGTGCAGAGAGCTCGGCCCTAAGTGGGACATTTATATCACGCCCCTTCCTCTCAGGGCTCAGGAATCATTGTGGGAGAGGGGCCAGAAAGATTTTAACCTGAGATGGTGGATGCATACGAGGAAGCACTTTCTGGACAGAACAGGGCGGTTGCAAATATGAACATACAGAGCTTGTGACCGCAGAGCAAGACCTGTGCAAGTCCAAGTCAGAAACCCGTCCCAGCGTGGAGGGTGGAGCTGGGCTGAGGAAGTACTGCTATTGACAGCCGAGGGGGAGAGGGAATCGGCTTTCTTGAAGGATATGATGCTGGGGTAGGCTGACCATATTTCAGGGGATGAACCCAAAACCAAGAGTATTTGGGGAACACAAATTAGACTCCATCGGCCTTAAAAAGTAACAGAAAACATGAAGAACATTTTCTCTTTTTATTTCCAGGTACAGTTGATTTTATTGTTCTTTTACCAGTTTATTAAGATGTACCTCCATCCCCACCTTCCCAAGCTCCCTCATGTTCTCTATTATTAAAAAAATAATAGAGAAAGAAGATAGTGGAGGGGGTCTGAATAGGATCAAAATGCATTGTATTTCCTACAAATGTATGTAGTTCTTAGTAGATAAAAACTCAAGTATAGTTTCCCCAAGGCACACTCCATAGAACCGGAGTTTGTGGGGCTTACTTACAGAGCAATGGGTGGGAGATTACTTCTTCACTCAAGCATGAATGATGACTTCCTCATAGCTGCATAAATAGAGTCTCCTGCCTCCAGTCGTCCCCATACTATATGCTCTAGCCCTTCCCCCAGGCCACATGCAAATATGGCCAGTTTACCCACCATGAGTTCAGAGGCATGGCTGGACACTCAGGTGAGGGTCCTGTGACTCTCCTTCCCTCCTGTGCAGAGGTTGGGTGGTGGTGCAGGGTGGAGAGGGAGCCTGGACAGTCCACAAGGCCAACTATGGGGATCTTTGGCAAGCAGGCACAGCTGAGCTCAGGAGGATGGCATCATGTCTGAACTGGAGGGCAGTCCTGTGCAACACATCCTTTCCTGGTGGCACTAGTTCCTAGCAGTAGCTTTCCTCTGGATTAAATTCTTAAAGAGGTTTCTATTTCCCTGGTGTTTTTAACACCAACCTTAAAATTGTTCCCAGCCTAATATGGCACGGAGAAGCAAGGGTTACATGCTGAACCAAATTAAGCAGGGAACTCCAGGGTGTTACTGACTCAGTCGCTGCACCTCAGTAAGCAGCTCTCCACTGGAAATTAAAATGCATCTCTGTTCCTCCCTCCCTGTTTGCAGTCTGGGGCTGAGGGGACAGTGTCCTTGGGGATGAGGTGTTGTGATTGTCAACAGTGGTAATGACAACAGATGGAACATTTAGGTCTGATTTATAAGGAATGTTGGATTTGCATTAGTGCAGTGGGTTTAAAATAACATCCATGCATTAGATGATATTCAGATTTAATGGAAAAATAATGACTGCATTAAATCAGGTTTTATTGTTATGGAGAGTTTTAATTTGGCAGGACCACTTTCCTTTTGTGATCTCGAAAGGACTCAGTGGAGGAGGTGGGGCCTCCGTGCTGATTTTTGACCTATATTCATTCTGTGCTCACTCACACATGGGTTCACCTTTTAAGCAGGCTAACCTTTTTCTTTCCTTTTTTCTCCCTTTCCAACTTGGCATTTACTTCTTCCAACCTTACGGATTAATTTAAAAGTAATAAAAATTAAACAGAAGTCATTGTTCTTCTTTGCTTTATGAAATGGAGTTTCCATTGTGGGTTTTTTTTTAAAAGAGGAAATGCATCATTAAAGCCACTGCATTATTTATCAGAGAACCTAATGAAATCATAACTACAGTAACTGAATACACACAGCCCAGTGCTTGTTTGAAACGCTGCCTGTAAAACCCCAGTTAGTCACCACGGGATTCATGCTTTTTATACGTCATCTCATGAAACCAGGATCACTGGAGTTTTTGTGTAAAGGACTCAAAATTCTGTACTCTCACCGGGGTTTTTATGCTCATACATCAGGACTGACTATGAAATGCAGTCAGAGTGTGTTAATAGGGGTGGGATTGCCTGTGGATTTAATGGTACCTCAAAAGACTTAAAAGATTGCCTCCCATTTTGCTTGTCTCTTACTGCAATGGCACCTATTAATTTATTCATCTTTCCACCTGCCCAGGTCATCTGTTATTGTAAGGTTAAAAGCAGTGAGCAATCAAGACACGCACACACACACACACACACACACACACACACACACACACATGCACAGAATTCACAGAGAGCAGTCTGCAGTCTTATCGAGGACATGAAGTCAACAGTGTGAATTGTTGCCTCTGACCCTGCCTTATAGAAACTCAGCATCCTGTGGGGCCTGGGCTTGAGCTTCTGAGAAAGCTCGGGGGTCCCAGGGCTAGAGGAGACCTAGTGAGAGTCTGGGCCAACAGCAAATCTGTTACCTGCCTTACATGTTAACCCCTCTGTGAAGCCACAGCGCCTCCTGATGCATGTCCCTGCATCTTGGGCTCTCTCTCTCCTTTTTCCATCACCGTCTGTTTTTCCTCAATGGTGCCTCACTCTGAGGAGCATGAGACCTGACATGTGGACTTTGCCAGAACATGCACAGTCCCTGTGTATCCAGATATCTGAGGAGCTCTGGTATTCCACTGAGGTTATCTAGTGGCTAGGACTGTGGATTAGGTTTGAGTCTTGCTATTTTCCACTGAGCATTTAGGGTAGTTTTATAGAGCAATAGACACAAAGTTGAGGCAGTGACGTTTCCATATTCGTCTGTGATGACCAGAATATTAGTCTGAAATTCACCCAGCTCCCTATAGGCACGTAGCCTTTGTTTTGTCCACTTTCAGTGCATTCTCTGCTGCTTACATTCATCCAGGGCTTTTGGAATTTTATGTCCAGCAGCTTCCTCTGCCTCACTTCCTCTTTCATACTTGTCAAGAAACTGATCTACCTGATGGCCAGGTTCATGGTCCTAGATGAGCACCTCATGCAAGCTGGGCCAAGCAGACCTTTCCAAAGTTGTTTGTACTTGGGGCTCACTTTAGAGTCAGTCTTTCCAGGTGACACATGAGCTATAACTATGATACTTGGGAGTTACTGTGGAATGTTAACAGAAGGAAACAAGTTGGTTGTGTTTGTATCCCTCTGCTTTGGAGGGTAGCTGCTGTTACCTTGCCTTTGGTCTAGCTGAGGATACCCCTTTCTTTCCCTGGATTCTAACAGTTCCCATGTTTTCTTTTATATTCCTTATCTAATTAAGTTCCTGGTACTGCAACCACACAGAGCCCAGTGATTGACAGTGCGTACATTCATAAATGGGTAATCAAGCACCCACCAAGCATCAGACCACAGTGGCTTTCCTATTTACTCACAGAATAATTTCTAGAGGATTTTTCTCTTTACTATTTAGCTTTTCCCCAAATCAGATAAATAAGGAAGACTCTCTATTAATATACATATACATATGTTATTTTTTAAATTTATTTTTGAGATAGGGTCTCGCTAAATAACTCTGGCTGGTTTGGAACTAACTAATTAGACCAGGCTGGCCCTGGATTTATAGCTATCTGCCTGCCTCTGCCTCTCCTAGTGTTAGGATTAAGGCTTATTCCACCACATCTTGCTATTTTGAAAATTGTTATGTGTATGTATGTATACTTGCATGAGTTTGTGTAGGAACCCATGGAGGACAGAAGAGGGCATCAGATCCCCTGGAACTGGAGTGACAGATGGCTATGAATCATCACCCTATGGATGCTTGGAACTGAACCCTCACCTTTTGTAAAAGCAATAAATGTTCTTAACTGCCAAGCCATCTCTCCAACACCAGTTGCCAGTTTTTGATACCCCCAAATTTTTTGATACTAAAAGTTTGCAAGCAATAGGGGAAGAGGACGCTGGGATATGAGTTCATGATGGGCCTTAGGAGCTAGGACCCTGCAATGGGATTGTGAATACGTAATTAAGTAATCCGTCACCAAAATTTACAGAATATTTCTTATTTACTGGAAGCTTTATCATGGCTTACCATCCTCTTGTGTACAAGAGACTGAGAATAGGGAATGACAGTAGGCCACAAGGAATGAAAACATACATAGTAATGTTTTAGATAGAGTTAGGTCAATAGAGCGTAATTATATCCCTGGGAGCTGGCTCAGAATGTTGGAAAATGAATGAACTATCAGACTTTTGGTCCGACATGATGAGAATTCTATTATGTCAGTTCAGACGCAAGGGAGCATGGAGGTGCGTTTCTTCATCACTTCCACTGAACACATTTCTTGTACAACTAAGCCTGGAAATGTTTTAGTTTCAAATATCTCGAACTATGTTCCCCTGCCTGCTCCGGCGCTGCTGCAGAGGACCTGTGTGAGTGATGAGCCGCGAAGCCTGTCCGTGCTGGGACCTTCGGGAGGACGATGAAGCTGAGCGCTTCTCTGCCTTCCCGTTTCCTTCATTTCGTGACTTTTCCCGGTGCTGCCGTGTCCCGCTGCCTCCTCCTCCATCTCTCCTCTTCTCGCAGTCCAGAAGCCTCTGAAGACTCGAGAAAACAAGATCACAAAGGCAAGTTCTGACTCAACTTCTGACCTAGGCATGTTAAAATGAACATGAACTTCATGACTCTCAAGTTTAGATGTGCATAACGGAGCATAATTTTGATAATGAAAATGTTGTTTCTGGATTTGAGTATCCATTTTTCCTGACACAGAAAATGGGATCTCATTACTCCCAAGTAAACTCAGTGAAGGTCAGTGAAGTCACATTTGAGATCTGCGCTTTCTTGCTGCCTTTTGGGTTGGCATTATGCTTTGGGAAGCGTTCAAGTGCCATCTGCAGAGCCTCCCCAATGAGGTTATGTCCTGCTGCCCATTGAATACCTTGTTTTGCATGGTCTTCTACCTGTGACCTGATGGCCTATACTGTTGGGTGTATCAGATACCAGTGGATGGTAGAAAGGAAGAAGACTCCAAGCCAGATGTCTGAATTGACTTCCCAGTTCTCATTTCTTTATACCTGAACCCTAGCTACTGAGTTTAACACCAGACTTGTCTGTGTCTGTTCTCATTTTCTATCTTAACCTTAATGTTTGCAGCTTGAGAGATGGTTATGAAGAGGAGAAAAACAGGACGTGTTAGTTAATATCTCAGGGTAGCATTTAAAATAAGCCAAATTCTTTTATCCTTTGTATTTTGAGTGTAAAGTAGAAAATTTTACTCTTTGCTGAATTTTTACTAAGAATTTGTGAGAAATGTTTGCAATTAAAACCTTTAAAAGGTAAAGGCATATTGAACTCTGTATTTTCTTGTAGGAGAGATAAGTGAAGTCACCAATGTCTACTGATGTTGGTGACTTATGCAAAAAATCAAAGCATCCCTTAGTTACAGTGGACATGGGACACTTCTTTTAACGAGGGAAATTAGTTCTCTATGACTGTAGGAGGACTTACCTGATTCGATGATTACTTACTTCAAGCAGAGCTCCAGGTGCCAAACACAGTAGGAAGAAGCATCAGCCTCACGTCATCCCCTGGTATATACTCATGGAGGAGCACCCGAGGCTGCTCTCCCGGAACGGAGGAAAAAGACACACTCCCAGTGCTGACGTGTGGATCTACCTGAGTGCTTGCTTCTCTTGGCCCCTCCCTAGCAACACTGGGAGATTCCAGTCCTTCTGCAAATAGCAAAATGGTCAATTTGCACTAGAATCTCCATCTTGGAAATTCATCAGGCATATATTCTTTGGAATCTCATCGTTTTAAATTTCCAGCTTATAATTTTCCCTTAGCTGAATGTATTTCTTTCACAGCTATATATTTCTTAAAGTATTGTGGCCTACATAATTAAAACAAGGAGAACATTGTTTAAGCACAAAGATGGAAAAAGCAGTCTATTTTTAAGGACAGGAATGATCAGTCTAGAGGACCGTGGAGTAGACTAGGGAGAGGAGCGTGGATCCTGGGCAGACTAGAGGGGGTGGGGTTAATGCTTGCAAGTGAACTGTTTATTACATAATCTGGTGGTGTGATCTAGAATGAAATAGCTTCTGGGCTGTTGTGTTTCATTAGCTATACCTAGTAGTAAATTGTGTCAACATGCCTAGCTAACAAGGCAGAAAGGGCATACATAATCTTGGATCTTAGTGGCATCTGACTTATGAGGCTTGTCTTACTAAACCAAAAGGCAGTGTGCTCCAAAGTTGTTCTCCTGAACATTCTCTTGCCGTATACCAAAAGGTAAGTTCTATAAGATTCTCATCTACAGGTAAAAGAGCTGACTCTGGACACCTGAATAGGGAGAAAGAATGTGCCAATGCACATTCTTTATACAAAATCCAGAGAACAGATTGGGAAAGTATGAAGAGCTAAAGGAAAGAGAATCAGAGACTAGTCCCAGGGACAGCCTGCTGGGGACACCAGTCATTGTTGTAGATATGTAGTGCTTCCTTTGTGCTGCCAGTGGCTTTGAACTCTGGACCTTGTCCCTCATCAGGAACATGGATGAATCTTCACTGCCCTGCTTCTCTGTGCTGTATCCAGGAAGAAACTTGCAACTGGCCCTGACTACAGCACATGATACCGTAATTTCCAGTATGTAAAGCAGTACAATTCTCTGCCTTTTGGTTTCTGAAGTGAATGTCAGGTCTTACCTCCTAGTAAGAGTCATGCAACTGGGAACACCATTCATGTCCCTGAAAGTTCTTCAGGGCCTGGCAACCAAAACATGATAAATGGCAACAGGATGCCATACAGGACAAAGTTCCATGGTCAACTAAATTTGGAAAGTGTTAGGTTTAACATATTTCTTTGCCAGAAGGCTTTGAATGTATCGCGTGCATGGACAATTGCCAGGACTATGGGATCCTCTCCCTTTTTATTGGTCAGCATGAATGCTCTACGAATATGATTCATAAGTAGAGAAGTTAAGGCAACAAGACCTTTCCTTACACTAATCTTTAGCAAACTGGTCTCTCTGGACACATGCCACATTTCTTGGTGTAAGTACAAGGTCTGACTTCTGGGAACTATGAGCTGTACTGCAGTCTCACGATAGTTCACATTTTAGCATGAAGGTAGGATCATTATTCAGTGTCAGCAGCACCTAGCCAGAGCCTTCTTTCCTGGACTGAGTCCTCTCCAGAAATCCTTCTTTCATACAGTTTTCCTTACTGAAGCATCTCCATTTGTTTTTGGCACATGGTCCAACTTGCCTGAACAAGTTAATGTAGATTTAAGAAAATGTTTAGGAGAGTAACATGAATGAGAGACCCTACATAGAACAGAGATACGAGCTGCCAAGATTCAAATTCTCTGATAACTCAAAACAAATGTCCTGCTTATTTTTATAGCACTACAATGTAAGAACATATAATTCAACAAACTAAATAACAGCTGACCTTTAAGGCATGCTCGATGTAGAGAATTGTTTCTATCTCTATTCATAGATGATGTCTAAACTTTAGGTCAGAGTCATTTTTTATTTGAGAATTGCTAATCTGAAGATTATATCTTCACATGCAGATCCAAAACCAGGCTCTCTAGCAGTGGAGGTAAATATGAGACATATGCTTGCCTTGAATCAGCAGCGAAGGCTTAGTTTACCAAAAATTCCATCATATGATGTTTCTTTCCTCAAACTTCCTTGCTTGCTGCTTTCCTATTATTCCTCAACTTTTGCACAACACAAAGTTAACATTATGAGATATTCATTCAAAAACATGTTTATTTTTGTCCTGACAATGTGCTAGGCTGTGCATGCTTTTGAAGAGCATATGCTTAAACTGTGGGTTTATTTACTTGTCTGTTTAACATAAAAGTCATTGTCCTTCTGCCTGATTCCCAAGCAGACTGGCGCAACCCATGAAATGGTTGTGTCTTCCTAAGTTACACATCTGAGAGAAGAGCCTGAGAAGACTGGGAGCACTATGGGTTCCCAGTATAAGGCTACAAATACTGGGGGGGGGGGGTGTACATTACGATTCTCACCCCTGGAGTGTGTCCTCACATAGCTGGCTCTTCTGGTTTCATTGTTGTGGTAATGTCCTTCTCCTTTGGACAAAGTGAGGGGCTTCAGGCTGATCCATGCTCTCTCTTGAATCGTCACCTCTACCTCCTTCCTGGACCTTTCCTGCTTTCCTTCCTGAGTGTATTGCCTGCATGTATTTAAGTGCACCTGTGTTGGGCAGTGCCCATGGAGGTCAGAAGAGGGCATCTGATGCACTGGAACTAGAGTTATGGATGGTTATTAGCCACTATATGGATGCTGGGATTCGAACCTGGGTCCTCTGTAAGAGTACCCAGTGCTTTTAACTGATGAACCGTCTGTCTAGCCCCCTCGTAGCTCTTTTTAAAACAACATAAATAAATGTAGAAAACAGAAATACAAGAAAAAGAAAAAAATTAATTCTCTGACTTGGAGAAGAAAATTTCTTTTCCAAAGGATTGGTATTATAATCTTAATGTTTATGCCTTTCCAAAATTCATATGTTGAAACCTAATTACCAATGTTATAACTCTGAGTGATGGGAGGTGGAGTTTATCTGAGGAGAATGGGTCATGGAGACTGATGCTTCATGAGTGTGGCTAGTGCCTATACATACACTTATGTATTTATATGTAACAAAAATAATTAAAGAAGAGGCCATGAAAGACTGGGAGTGGGTAGGGGGAGGGGAGAGGGAAGGTCGAGATGATGTAATACAGTACTCATATATAGAATTATCAAAAATATTAAAAGCTAAAGAGGCGCTGTTTCAGTGTTTCCACCATGAGAATGCAAGAAGACAGGATGGGTGAGCAAGCAGCTCACACCCCACACTGACCCCACCTGTTCCTTCATCTGGAGCCTCCCAGTCTCCAGATCTCCAAAAATCAACATCTGCTATGTGTAAGCCATCTAGTTCATGGTACTTTGCTGTGAAGATCAAAATGCCAGTCTGCACTTTCCATTTCATTTGTGTCGCCTCCTGTCCGCACCTTCTCACTGTGTTCTCTGATTCCCATCTTTCCTTCACTGAAACTGCTGTGGTCAGAGCTGTCGGCCTCCATGCCAGCACACTCAACAGATGCCGTGTCTTCACTTGAACCTCCGCGTGTCTTCACCATCAGTCCTCATCTTCTAGAGCAGCTTTTTGTTCTTGGTTTTGTTTTTTTTTTTCTCTGATTTTCTTCCTCCCTCCTGGGTTACTCCTTGAAGTTCCTTTTGTTGCATTAGTTAGTTAGCAGGATATATACATTTTTTAAAATGGAATTTTTGTGATTTTTGTATAATTTAATTTGAGGATCCCCTCCCCTCTGCAGGCCCTTACTGTCCCTTGTCCAATGTAATGTACTCTATCATATACATATGTATATAATCATCTGACTTGTTACCCCAAACGTCCTTGAGTGTGTTCAGTGTGGCTCCCTCCACTGGAGCCTGGGGAACCTACCAAGAGTTCCATCCCTGTAAGTCACGATCTCTCCCACTCCCAGCAGCCATCAGTTGCCAAAAGATCCTTAGCTTGGGTTGGGATTTCGTGCCTTCCTCCTCATGTCTATGCTGGGGTTTTGTCTGGTTTGAGCTCGCGTGAGACTTGTGCGTGCGGTCACCATTGCTGTGAGTTCATATGCAGAGCTGACCAGCTGTCTGGAAGACTGTTTCTTTATGTTTATCCATCACCACTGGCTCTCACAGTCATTCTTCCCTCTCTCCTTCAATGGTCCCTGAGCCTTGGGAGGCAGAGGTTTGGTGTGGCTGTCCTTTCAGGGATAGCTTTTTAAATCTGTGTATGCTACATTCACTCAAAGCTTCTCTCCTTTGGAAGGTCATCCCCTGACGTCCCTATCTAGCTACACGGTTTTAATTAAATGCCACCTATGCATTTGCAGTGATCATACTTCTCTCTTGACCTTGCCCCTGATCTTTCATGGCTACAGGCCTTTGCCAGGAGAGTTTCATACTTCACACACAGCACAGTACTGATTTGTACCCCAACCTGGCTCCTACTGCATTCCTTTCCAATGAGTGATTATAATATTCCCTCAGGCTCTAGAGCTGAGATGTCCTTGGCTTCCTTTTCCACTACCAGTTCTCGATTTTGCCAGCTCTGACTCTAAAGTAGGCATTTATCTGCACCCAGTCTCTACTGATGACTGCATGAGCCACCATCTTCGCTCTCCTATTACAGTGGTCTCTTTGTTTTCCCCTAGAACCTGTTTTCCATAAAGCAATCAAGTGGTGTTCTACAAATGTAAATTAGATGGCTTCACTCTTCACAGTGTAGAAGAAAAACAAAACCACGGAATTCCTTGCCACCTGCTCCCTGCTACCTGCGACCTGCCTTTGCCCTGTGCCTTCAGTTTTCCATTACTATACCAGATTTCTGAGATAATAAACTAGCGAGGTAAGAGTTTTGTTTTGGCTCATGGCCTTGGTGGCTCCAGTGCAGAAATGGGCAGGCCTGTTTGCTTTTAGGCTTCTGGAGTGGTGTAGAAATGCCTGGTGAAACAAAATGGCTCACCTCATGACTAAGATGCAAAGTTCAAGAAACTGGAACCCCATTGTGAGACTTTTCCTGGGGGGACATGAGCAAATGTCTACGCATCCCAGGTAGGGCAACTGGAAGAGACCAAATTCTACCAAAGCTTGGCAAACTAGTGAGTTTACTGGAGTTTCTTATGGGAATATAGGTGAAACGTTTGAGGAACAGATGGCTCCATCACTGAAAAGCCCACCATAGCCTGGGTGATGGCTTATGAAAGATGAAAGCTGCAGCCCTGGAGCTCTCTGCATGACTTATAGTCGGCTGCACAGGTTGGAGAGTCTCCTCTCCTCGCAAGCCCTCATTGCTTATATAATGGGGGAGAGAAGAGCCTTGTGAATCTTGTAAGTTTTGGGGACTTTCTATGACTTGTGAGTTGCTTACTTCCTGGGTGTTAAGGAGCCTCCCTCCGGGACGGAATATTTCCATTTTGGAGGTAATTGCTACGAAGCACTTTACTCATCCCTCCAGCTCCTACATTCTTTCAACCCTCCACCTCTCTGTGATGTTTCCTGAGCCTTAGGGGCGTGATATAGATGTTCACATGGCTAATGTTGGGTCACTATGCCACAGCAACAGACTCTTGTTCTTCAGAAGCGTGAAGTGACTACACCATCATTTGCAAAAGCAAGTTTCCTTCCATGACTTATTGTGGATGACAACATGAATCTTTTAAGAATTTCACAGTTGTGCCTGACCTTGGTATAGTTTGTGAACTGAATTTCCATTGCCCCTTTAGGTTCACTTATGTGTGTCTCAAAATATGTCTCAAAATCTACAGCCCATATCATTATGTCATCTTTATAATTAAATCTTTTTACAGAGTAGGGAAACATAACAAACCGAGGTCTAGACCAGCACCCATGACATGTGAAGATAACCTTTGGAAAGCACTCTGAAATCACACTGTTCTGTACTTGAAGCAAGTGTCATTTGGTCTCAAGACTCTTCAGCTAAGGAAATACAAAAGAAAAATATTAGCTAGGTCCAAGCAGCACAAAAACTCCACCTTTTGCACCAGTTGCTCCATTAGAAGAGCAACATTCAGCACTGGGTACAGTAGCATGGAGTGGGGGAACTATCTTATCCAGTTCTCTGTAATCCAAAGTCAGTTTCCCTGAGTGGGACACACTTTTTTATCCTGGGGCATCTGTGCTTTTCTTCATCACTGACAAGTTTTGTTGGAGCCTGATGGAACTGTTTATTTTGATCTAGGACCAAGGAAGGAATGGTTACCCGCTTCTTTGGACTATATCTGCTTCAGCCTCCTTTGGGCTGTGCCTGCAGCCACTTCTTTCAGGGCTGCCTCTCTGCCTGCTCTCTTGGGGCTGGTACTCTTAATGGCACTGCACAGTAGCTATAGCCAATTATCTCCATAGGCAGCACTTGGTTACTGAGAAGGTCCCTGCTTGAGCACACGACCTTTATCGCAGGGAAGAAATGTACACTACATGCTCATGAGTGAAAGCTGTCTCTACCTCTAGGTTGAGCTTTATCCTTTCCAATCATTAATCTTTTTGCATCATTCTGTATGTCAATCAGCTGATATTTACTGCCTCTGATATTCCTGGGGCCAAGGCACCTGGTTCCAGCATCAACACAAATCCAAATATTTTGGACATTAATAGAAAACCAATAAACCCACAATTTAATGTGTGACTACAGTCACCCTGCATGATCCTTACCTGCAGGCGCTCCTGGCCACGCCATTAGGAAGGTATTATGGTTCTCACCACATAACTGTTCCTTCCTCCACAGCAGCTAGCACAGTTGGGATATTAAAGCCATTAAAGCTCTGTTCTAATCCTGAGGTCCTGGCTGAGTCAAAATCCTTCTCATCTCTCCAGCGCACACAACCCACTTTGGCTGGCGATCTGGGTACCATACACAACACCCCATCCTCAGTTTTTATTACCATTTTTACCTTATGTTTTTCTCTTTGCTGCTTGATTCTTTCCATGTTTTTGGATATCAGGAAGGGCTGTCCAGTACCAATCACAACTCTAACTTGTTCTCTCTTCTTGCATCTTACCAAATCCAAGAAATGGCAAGCCAACGCTTCCATCGCATTCTCTCGTTTATCCAATGTACCTGCCAAGTGAGAGGCCAAAGTGGAGAATGCTAATTGCCTCAAGTTAATATCCGCGTCAACGTGTTTACGAGGCCCTGCAGACTCGGGCAGAAAGTGCGGTTTGTCCTGATAGCATGTCTCCATTTCCCCTTCCGGCTGAGTCATGGGACCTGTAACTGACCAAGTTCCTGGTATAAGATGTTCCAGTAAGATAAACTTGGTATGAACCTTTGACAGAAGAAAGATATATATATATATATATGAGTGCTTCACAAGTAAAGGCACGTTGCCATTTTGTACCCTGTGTGTGTGTGTGTGTGTGTACTCTTCTCTTCAGCCTCGACGTCCCTTGTAGAGACTCGGATCCAGGCCTGTGCAGGCGTGGCATTTGGAGGTCCCACCGAGACCTGAAAGTTAGGGGCTCACGGACGAGGTCACTCCAGGAGACCGACAGGGACGCCTCTCGGTAAGGAGTGTATTGATAAAAATGGGCAATCAGCCGGGTAAAGTGCAGCTGCAGTATCAACTTAAAAGGCTTTTAGAAGAACAAGGGGCAGCGGTTCAAAGCCATACCCTAGAAAATTTTTTAAAAAACATAGAAAAGGCTAGCCTTTGGTTTTTCACTAGCAGAGACCTGCGAGTCTCCGACTGGGAGGAGGTCCGATGCGACCTACAAAAGGTGTTGCGAGAGGAAGGTTCAGAGTCTTTTCCCCTGGCCACATTTTCTCTCTGGCGGCTTGTCAAAGACACGCTCCTGGGCGATAAGGTCCATTTACAACAACTAATGGCCAAAACTAAAAATATTTTTGATGAACTCAGGGACCAGGATGCAAGGCGGTCCATCTCTTCGGACACCTCCCCCTCTGAGTCCTCTAATCCTCTCATGAGGGAGGTAGAAGATGGTCCCTTGCCAAGCATGTTCCAAAAATCTACCCGCCTTTACCCAGCCCGAGGGAACTCTCTGGGCTCTCGGATTCTGAAGGAGAGGGGAAGGATATTGATAGTGACCTTGATGATATAGAAGCTATAGAGGAAGGGATGAAACATTTAGGACATAAATTAGGGCGTCTTCGCCTTAAAAAGAGGAACGACTCATGGTCCGCCTCCTTTGATAAAAGAGAGAGTAAGAATTGGAAAGAAAGAACAATGTCACCCACCGCTGATGGCTGTACCTTTCCGGCTGGGCCCAGCACTCCCCTAGCCAGGGTTTGGCCTTGCGAACCCCCGCTTTTAGACCATCTACGATCCCCTCATGGGAGTGGTCAGGGGGAGAGCCGCCCGGTATGGACTCCCGGCGGGGTGGCGGTGTTCGACTTGCACCAGTTGTAGCCCCAATGGTGGAAGTGCCTGGTGAGGCTGATGACACCAGGGTAGTTCGCAGGCACTGTGCGCTGACATTTAAAGACATAAAACAGCTAAAAGACGCAGTAATGGCTTATGGAACCCAGGCTCCATTCACTATTTCACTCTTAGAGTCCTTCATGCCCCGTAATTTAACCCCTAGTGATTGGCAGCAGATTTGCCACGCAGCCCTGAGTTGGGGAGACTATCTGATATGGCGTGGTGAATACCAAGAGAGGTGCACCCAGACCGCCCAAGATAATGTAGGAGATGGTCACGGTGACTACACCGTGGAGATGTTGACTGGACAAGCCAGGGGGAAGAACCCTCTGAGTAGTGTTTTTTGTTTTCTGTTCCAGAAAATGGCGATGTTACAGCTGATGAGAACCTTAAGCTGCTTGCTGATTATTGCTGGGATGTCTGATGCTGCTGACCAACACCAACCGTGGGACTACACTTGGCAAGTTTTATCCCAAGATGGAGATGTCATCTGGTCTACAACTGTGGTTCAGCAGAACATCCGTGGCCGATTTTGACCCCAGATATGTGCAAAATGGCGCTCTGCTAGGCGAATGGCTGGGGTTTAGAATCCAACCTCATCCAGACATCGCCTCCCGAGGTCAAGGATTCACTTAATCGACATCTTGCAGGTTGCAACCCCAAGGGAAGGCGTGAACACTTGCGGATACCTACTCTTTATGTAGCTCTGCAACATTAAAGAAGGGACAAAAAGGCTTCCTGTGGGGGTGTTGGTTCTCATTTTGTAGCAAAATGGGGATGTGAGACCACGGGGGATGCATATTGGAACCCATCCTCCAATTGGGATTATGTTCTTGTGAAGGCTAATTATACTCATAGCTTCCCCGGACGGGATTCTTTAATATGCCAAACATGGTGTCATCCCCTGGTTACTAACTTTACCTCTGCGGGAAAAAAATCAAACATTAGAAAGTTGGTTAAAGGGATTTGTTTGGTCGATTAACACCTGTCCAAAATGGACCTCGATGCATTTTACTATTAAGCTTACCAAAGAATTAATTAAGTCCCAGGTCCCCCAGGTTAGCCGCACTTCCTCGGCTAAGGATACTGCTGGCACAAAATGTCACCACCATCAACATCACCTATGGGACAGACCCCAGGGGGGAATGAATGAGCTGGCCTTTCAGTTGGTAAACGCTTCCTTTGCAGTGTTAAATGCTTCCTCCCCCCAGTTGACTGAGTCCTGCTGGCTATGCATAGCCACCACATTGCCTTTGTATCAGGGAATTGCTCAAACTGTATTGGAACCTTTTAATGTTACTAAGAATTTTTCTGCTTGATCATGGCATGCCAGGCCAAACGCCTCCCTCCCAATAGAAGAGGTGTTGGGCACTGGGACCTGCCTACATTCTTTAGGCTTGAATGTTGGCTTGCTTTTGTTTTGTAATAATTCTCAGTCTGTTAATGCTTTCCTGAGTGAACATTATTATTTGCCTCCTGCTAATGCTAAGGAGATTCCTCCTTTTTGTGGGCCTGCCAAGACTCCT
This sequence comes from Eospalax fontanierii, assembly GCA_035773235.1. Taxonomy (NCBI): domain Eukaryota; kingdom Metazoa; phylum Chordata; class Mammalia; order Rodentia; family Spalacidae; genus Eospalax; species Eospalax fontanierii. The sequence continues at coordinate 7,189,823 of CM069538.1, forward strand.
TGACAGCCTGTGTGTCTGTAGATAGGATGAAACGAGTTTCTCAAGTGTGTGTTTTGGTTAAGATTTTTCCTAGGGTGTTTTATCATACAGAGCAAGAGTTTGATGTGCCGGTGATCCCCACCGTAGGCAGCCTACTAAAATGCGCCAAAAGGGCGGAGCCCATAAGTATCTCCATTTCCTTGGCGCTTCTTTTGGGTATTTCAGCAGCGGGCGCAGGCACTGGTATAGCCTCCCTGGTAAATTCTAATAATATATATGACCAGCTTAGACAACAAGTTGATAAAGACATTAAAAAAAAAAATTAGAAAAGATAGTGTCGATCAGGCCACCTCCCGGTCAGCACAGGTTCATTACCAACTATTACAATTGTTAGATTTGAAAGAAGGAAATATTGGTCAGGTTTACATTCCCTGACCTCAGCCTGGTTTGGGCGAGGAGAAACATACTAAACCCAAACGTTCTGCCACCTGCTACAAAACTGAAAAAGGCAATAAGGGAATCAAGACAAGGCCAAAGACGGACAACTAACGGGGTCCTGCAAGATCCAGCCCGCCTAAGACAGAAGTGGAAGCCCTTTGACGACGGGTAAGGGCATGGACACCCCGCCAGACCTAAGACAGGCATGTCTTGATAAAACAGAAAAGGGGGAATTGTGGGGAATAAGGCCTCCCAGCACAACCTCCTCCTTGACAAACAGTCAAGGTACGCTAAAAACTCTTGCCCCACTAATATGGGGAAAGAGTCCCTTTGCTAATTGCCTCAAGTTAATATCCGCGTCAACATGTTTACGAGGCCCTGCAGACTCGGGCGGAAAGTGCTGTTTGTCCTGATAGCATGTCTCCGTTTCCCCTTCAGGCTGAGTCATGGGACCTGTAACTGACCAAGTTCCTGGTATAAGATGTTCCGGTAAGATAAACTTGGTATGAACCTTTGACGGAAGAAAGATGTATATATATATATGAATGCTTCACAAGTAAAGGCACGTCGCCATTTTGTACCCTGTGTGTGTGTGTGTGTGTGTGTGTGTGTGTACTCTTCTCTTCAACCTCGACATCCCTCGCAGAGACTTGGATCCAGGGCCGAGCAGGCGCGGCACTTAGGGACTGAAAATTTTGTACCAAACCTTTCAACTGCTCTCAGGTCATCTCCATACTCATGTGGTGGACCCCACTCATCAAGCAGGCTTGTTACTCCATATCACAGGGAAGACTGACATCATGGGATTCTCCCCTCACTCCATCTCCCAATAGCTCAGCCTGAGTTACATGTCTCATTACTTATAGCAAGACCCACACAACTGCCCCATAGCCAGAAGCCACAGGTCCACATACCACATCGCGAAGAACGGCCATGCTAACATCCCTGTAGATGATCCACCCTCAGGCCGTACTGCCTCAGTTGCATGCTTGCTATCTATAGAATGGTTGCAGTGACTCCTTCCAAACTCATCTTTGCTTCTGTTAGTCTGTGTTCAGGTGACAATCTTGTTGTGTGAAACTCTTCCTGGGGAGACATGACAAAGGTTTATTTATTAGGATAGAGCACCAATGACAGATCAAGGAAATAGTGTTACCAGAGTCTAACTTGGCAAACAAATGAGTTTATTGGATTTACTTGTCAGAGTATGGGTGAGGAGTTACAGGAGATGGCGGCTTCACCACAGGAAACCTGACCCCAGCATGAGTGATCATTCATGAATCTGTGTCACAGAGCTCTCTGCCAATGTGCACAGACTGGAGAGCCTCCTTTCTTTCGCAGTCTTACTGCTTGTACAACCTTGGGGCGGGACCTCGTTAGTACCGTGTTTCAGGAGCTTCCTAAGACTTGTGAGTTGTTTACTTCCAGGATCTCAGTGAGTTTCCCTCCATACTTCAGTTCACAGGAATTGCTGCACAGGACCATGGTCCTTCAAGGGCACATCCCAATGACAAGAGACCTTCTAGTAGGTGACATCACTTTCCAATGGTAGCAGTTCTCAGGATGGCACCAGGGGATCAAGACTGCAACATGTAAGCCTTTGGAGGACATCCTAGATCCCAGCTAAACAGTTTCATGAAACCTCATTTTATTCCTTTCCTTAGGCATGGAGTTCAGGAGTTCCAGCCACTGAGCTTCTGTCCCTTGAATATGTCAACATCGTGTTTGAGCCAGAATCTTTACTTGTTGTCTACATTTGTCTACATCATTTTCCTTGGCTGTTTTCAGGATGGCTTCTCCTCTCCAGATCTCTCACTGACATTCCCCACCTTCAAAGGAACCACCTGTAGTCATCCAGCTGGAAATCGCCTTGCCTGACATTGTCTGTGAAATACACTGTGTGTCTCTCCCATGCTGCCAGCCACACTCCGCAGCAGTGCCCTTATTTAATGTCTGTCTTGACATTAGCATGCAAGCTTCATGAGGAGGTACATTTTGTGTTGTGTGTCTGTATGCCAAGCCCCTACACAGTGTCTGTTTTGGACTGAATAGCTGGATGTCTATTGGATAAAAAGAAGGTGTTGAGTGCGCTAAATAAGTGGGAGTGGACAGGAAATGTTTCACTAAGAAAATGTGGCTGACTGGGTTGTTCAGACAATCCCTGGGCCCTCCCCAACAAACGACACATGGAAAACAGTTTCCAGGTCTTTTGACAATCTCTGAAAGTTTGAAAAGCACTTATTATCATTCTTTTCAGATGAAGTCGTGCATGTAATTTAGGTGTTTGAAATGTGGTTACAGTGCTTAAAACACTTTTCTTATTAATTTTTTAATTCATTCTCATTTTATGTGTATAAGTTATGCCTGTATGTATATAAGTGCAACCGTGCTGTTCAATGTCTGTGGAGAACAGAAAAAAATATCCAATTCCTTGGATCTGGAATTAACAGACAATTGTTAGGTGCCATGTGGGTGCTGGGATTCAAACCCAGGTTTTCTGCAACAGCAGCCAGTGCTCTTAACTGTTGAGCTAATAACTCACTCTCCATCCCCTTGAAATACTTTTCTAATGAACCATTTTATATGCTGTTTTCTCTTTCACGTTCAATGTTCCCACTTACTTTTTAATTAATGCCTGAAGTAACTCTTCCATTTGACTTTCTAGTGACAATGTTGCAGGACAGATGAGGCAAGACACCAGGATGTTTCAGAAAGCCAGTTTTCATTTAGGCTACAGCCTGGTCAGAGGACTGAAGTCTCAAAATCTGTATCCTGAAGGGTGGACGTGCTTGCATTTTATACCTTGTGTGTGGGTTACAGAATAGGCAAATTACATATTGATTGGCTAAGGGCAAAAGTTATAAAAACATAAGCAGTTTGTCTAGCTCCTGAGGGAAAAATGTGTGAAAAATCGCTGTGTGAGACAAACAGAAAAGAGGACGTTTGGCTCCAGCTTGTTCTAACCACAAACCTGTTGGACTTTGCTGACAGGGACAGAGAAGGAGGATGGGAGGGAGGGAGAGAGGGAGAGACGGAGAGAGGGAGAGAGAAGAAGGTGGAGGAGGAGGAGAAAGAGGAAAGAGAGAAGGAGAGAGGGAGAGAGAGGGAATGAGGGAGGAGAATTAAAATTCCTGTTTTCCTTCATTTTCCATTGATTTTTTCCATTTTCCATCAGGCTCTACATTAAAAGTATTCCTAGTTAATACTGACTCTAAGCTTGAACTTGACCAGACACTGTAAGTGTATGAATATTACAACCTAGGCAGCAGGGCTCAAGGAGGAATGTGGGGATTCTTCTAGTGAGGGCTGTCTAGAAAAGAAGTGATTCTGGGCATGGTTGGTATCCTGAGCTCTGGGGTCTTCCATGCTTGGGAGAGAAGGCAAATGCCACACTCAGTATGGAAGGATATCCTCCTTGAAGGTAATCTTTCCACTATATGTGTAGTAATTTCTGAGCCTCCAAACAGCCTATGAGTGGTGTGAAGAGGCAGGCTCTTGCTGGGCAGCAGGTCCTGAATAGAATGTTGACTTGACTTTGGAGACAAACTGAGTTTGAACCTTAGTTCTTCCGCTTGATGGCAAGGTCACCTTAGGTAATTTATTCAGTCTCTGCATTGTAGGATGATGATAGTTGTGTCTACATTCAGAATATCTATTGTTAGCAAACAACCTTAAAAGTGTTGTAAATGGGCTACTATATTAAGGCATCATAAATGTTACCAATTCTGGTTGCTGTTATTGTCATGGCTGATGCTATGGACTTTGTTGTGTAGCTGGATACAGGTGCTGCTCTGTCTACCCACAGTCCGTTCCATTCAGAATGTTCACCTGATAGAACCCTTATTTTGAAACTCAGCATTCAGACTTTATCCTGCTCCTGCTGGTGATTTGTCTCCTCAGCAACACCTGCTCTACTTATTACTTGAGCCCCACACTCTGTTCTCAACTGATAACTTTGTTTGACTGGTCTTCTTGTCTGTGACTTTGAACTATCTTTCTCGGACATGACTGTCCTACCACAGGTAAGAGGCACTCACTACACCTTTATGCTTTCCTGGATCCATGAGAACTCTGGCTGGTGGGGAGTGACGATGCAGGACCATTCTCTCTGTCTTACAAGTGAGATTTCATTAATGCCCTCAATCTTTAGTGTTGAGATGAAGTGAAATGGTAGTGTACCATGTGTTGGGGTAGGAAATAGCGTTATCTGGGCCAGAGGACACCAGTCACACAGGCAGTATGTGTTTGTCACTGAATGCCATTTGTTGGCTTGACTTCTTTTTCCTTCTGGGTCTCCTCTGCCTCATGGTTGACAGAATTAGGGTGGTGGCTTTGTCTGTGGTAAACCCATTAGATTCTTAAACATAATTGGAACCAGACCCAAGTATGGATCCTTTGCTCTTGGCGGAGCCTATAGCAAACAGCTCCATATTCACTCAGTATTGCCATAATCCAGAAAATACACAGGCATTTCCTGGTGCATGGGAGGGCAATCTGTCTGGTCTCCTCCCAGAAGTTTCTCAGTGCTTTGCTGTTGAGATGTTTTGATTTCCTTTAAGAATCCTCATTCTGTTCTATGTTTTGGCTTAAAAAGTCCTATTTTTCTAGGAGAAAAACCTTCAACAGACCATTTTGGTTGTCAGGGACTGGGACAAAGCATTACCGGTGATCAAAAAAATGCAACTGAAGCTTCCAGAAAAATGTTCATGTGGCATTTGCTGTAGGTTGTGGCTTAGAGAGACGCACAGCACTGTTCTTGAGGAAATGTGATGTCTTACACGGTGCACTCACTGTGAGGGGGGAATTGCTGAGCTCTCAGAACATCTCTACTGGATATGTCCATGTAGTCAGGATGGATCCTGGGCAGACACGTGAGTTCTGTCTGCCGTGGACTCATATGACACATCCCCACAATAAATTCCTCATTACTTTTCTCTAGCTCTGTGAAAACTTAGCTCTAAGGCTCTGCAGATCTTTAAAAAAATTCTCTGGCAGGCTGAGGAGCCAGGAAAGATTTAATTTCAGACAAGAATGTTGGTGTTTGTATCCTTGAGTCCTTTATTTAATTATAATAGCACATTGTTTAAATTAGGTTTCCTTTGAAAAAGTAATGAGTGTTTAAATGAAGAGGAAAATATTTTGTGAAAGTAGACAAAGTTTTGGGACACTGAACTTCATTCCCCTATCTCTCTCTAGAGCCCCCAGGAAGCATGTTCTGCTTGCCCATTGGCTCTGACTTAGAAGTAGCTCTCCTGCCCTCAGTACCCAGAGACCCAGATAGGCATCAAAGCAGGCTCCTCCTGGGCTCTCAAGAGCCTGCTCAGCCATACTTGAATAGCACGTGCGACCCTTCAGATCTCTCACCTTAGAAATTTCCATTTAGATGGATATATTCAGGATGTATTTAAAGTCCCCATGAAAATGAGAAGCTTCTAGTTACAGCCCATTGGACAATAGAACCCAGAACATAAGCAGTGACTATAAGAACACCTTGTTAAAATTCTCCTCCTTCCCTCCTTTGTCTCTTCTTCCTTTCCTTCCACCTTCTTTTCTTACATATGAGAAGTATTATTCAAGATGGAAGGACCAACAGTCTTGATGGCATATTTGTACTAAACCTCAACAATCCTTTTCACCCACTGTCAAGTCCAAGAAATGCATTAGAAATGTGTTGCAGTTGCCCTGGAAGGTTACACCACATGAAGGTTTCATTCCTTCATGTCCTGCAGTGTCCACTTGAGTAGGGGGTTTAATCCAGACTTTGAGGTCACATCTGAGATTCAGAACTGGATGAAAGCTCCCAGTTGAGTCCTGACGCTGACTCTCTGTGGCTTAGCCTTATGAGGCTGTGCTCACTGAAAGGCACAGAGATGAACTGAGAGCTGCCTTATTGTCTCTGCAATGCAGCTGTATGCAGGGTTGTTGCCGCTCGTCTTGCAGCTATGTGTGTACTAGTTGTCATGCATGGTCTTTCTAGTCCAGAACATTCTGCAAATGATTGTGGAGTGCCCCTCTGGAGCATGTCATTCGTAGTGAAGAGCTGGGGTTGGAAATCATTTTATGCTCAAGCATTTTAACCTCTAGGACAGAGTTAAAATCGATTTCTAAGCTGAGGCGGAAGTAGGAGTGGAATGTAAACAATCCATAAAGAGAAGGCCTGAATAGCTTTTCTTTGGAGACATCCACAGTTCCCTGTGTACATCTGTCTCAAACCCTACCATCTCTTCTCCTGGGAAGATTCAGCTGAACCCTGGCTCATGAACCCAGATCCATTATCTCCATTTGAAACTACTTTGCTACTGGTTTTCAATCATGTTTTATCCACATTCATTAAACATTTTGAAGTGGTTGTAAATTTCAGGAAGGCCAGTGAGTCTCAGATAAATAGAAGGCATTGTGGCCATTTCAAATGAAAATAGTCCTTATTGCCCTACAGGAGACCAAGGGGCAGAATTGTCCTGGTATTTGCTTCACTGGGTTTTATTTATTTGATATTGATATATTTGTTTATGATCGACACATTAATTTATTTGATGTATGTCTCCTTTAAACAAAACTTTTAGAAAGAAGAAAGCTTTCAGATGGAACAGCATTCTAAAAAAGGCAGAATTGCCACTGACTGTTGACTGCAGAACTCAGCTTAGAGTGCAGATGCTTTGGCTCAGTTAGTAGGAGTGTTCAGCCCTTTAACATTGACATGACATTGTCATCCACTAAGTTCATGTTTGAGAAATACTTGATCGAGTTACAAAATGAAAATCACCCAAGAATCTCAAAATACATCATAGGTAAGTTTATTGTTTTTGTGTTAGGTGTCGTTTATAGATGTCCTTGGCCACATGTGGCCTGCAGCTTGCAGGTTGGACATTCCTGAACCATTCTTTAACCTATTTTAATTTTAGTTCACGAAGTAATGAGAAAATATAGCAATTTTCTGAATGTGCTGCAAGGTAGAAGGGAGGGAGGAAGGAAGGAGGGAAGAAGGGCTGCCTTCAGTCATGTAGTGCACTGTTGTGTGTATTGAAAGCCTGGCATATAGACATACACACATAGGCAAAAGGAGACACGCAAACACACTCACATGTACGTAAACATGGACAGAAAGAAACATGAGTGCACACAGGCACAGGAGACGAATACAAACACATCCCACATTGAGATACCCACAGCAGAAAGAGAGAGAGAGAGAGAGAGAGATTCAGAGATGGACAGGAATCTAGCCTAGGCTGACTTGAAACCCTGCTCTAAACGTTTCCTTGTTTTTTCCCATCATCACTTCCCGTCCTGCTTTGTGGTGTTTCTCCTTCCTCATTCACTGGTGTGGACCTGCTGATCGAGCTAGGGACGTCCTTTCTAGCTGCCTCTGTAGCTTCACCTCAAATGTCAGGCCTCAGGGTGAGAGATCCCACATGTCTCCTTCTTGCTGCTCCACTCGGGCAGCTGAAACCTCAGAGACGGAAGTTTGGTCTTCAGCCCCCCTTTTGGGTCAATCTGTGTTGCTCTGATTCACGGAAATGCACATCAATGGAATCCACTAGACGGGGGGTGGGCCTGTGTACAAGAGCCAGACACCGTGTCCAGCCTGAGCAACTGCTCCACTTCGGGGTGGGGGACTGAGCAGGCAGGAGGAGGAGCAGTCTGTAGGGCAAAGCAAAGAAGCAGCAGGTTTCCAGGGACAGCGTGGGCTAACACACTCACTCGCTCTTGATAGGGAGGGCCGCCCCAGCCTTTGGTTCTCTGCATGCTTATGAACCAGGTAAACCATGAGCACTTCCTCAGGTCTGGCTCCAGATTACTGTGTATGGTTGCCTAGGAGTGAATGAAAATAGAAGAGGAAAAGGAGGAGGAAGAGAGGAAGAGGCGTAGACAACGCATCTCGGCACTTCACGTCAGGAAGCAGACTAAGTGCAAACATCGACCCACTTAGTCCCAACAGTCCGTCAGAGAGGAACTTCCGGTATTTCCATTCTAAATCAGAGAACTAATTAAGAAGTTAGGCAACTTGTCAAAGACCATACAGCTAAAAAGAGGTCGAGCCAGGTTTCAAACCAAGTTGGCCTCTATTAATGTCTGCTTAGTGAGGCAACGTGCACAGAGACAAGGGTGTGAGGGCATGTCCGTATCTTATCTGTGAGCCTGTACACATACGTGTGCCTTCATGTTCAAGCAAGTGTATTTGCATGTCTCCTTTTGCCTAGGTGTATGTGTTTATGTGCCCATATATTTATATATACATAACATAATCTTAGACAACCCACTTGAATTTTAAAAATGAACTATATCTCAAAATAAGAAAACTAACCCAACCTAGAAAAATGGCCAAAGCTATTTTGGTCAAGAACTTTGGTCAATGGGACTATCTGTATCTACTTCTATATCTACAATGCTAAGTGACTATCACCTACGGACATCATACTCATCTTTGTGTAAGTATCGTTTATACGTTTGCACAATGGTAGGCTGTATTGTAATCATCAAATGTGTCTCTAGTGTCTCTAGCATTAAGGGACACGTGGCTGTACGTGGATGCATGTGCATGTATGTATACTTGCTTAATTGCCAATGTCTATATTTTTTGGTGAGTTCCTGTGAGTTTGCAATTTTTATAGTACAGAGAAAGAACTTTGCTACAGATTGGCTTGATATTTAAATCATGTGTACACAGTTTTTATAAAATGGTTGTCCTGATTGCATGGTTTGGGGGTCTTAGAGCAGTGCCTGTGGGAGGTAAGCACACTGTGTAGAGGCTTATTTCCAGTAGCCTGTGTACCACCTCTGTACATGGATTCCTGGGTACTTCTGGGTGCTTTGACAATTTTTCTAGGTTGGGCTAGTTCCCTTATTTTGATATATAGTATAATTTTTAAAGTCAGTTCAAATGGATTATCTTAAATTTACCTTGTCTCTTCTCTATTTCAAATGAGTACCTCCCTTTTGGGGACGGCACTGGCAAAGCTAGCCAGGTCTTCAGTAGCAATAGTAAAGCTGTGTGAGTCACCACAGTGGTGACCCTTATAGATAGGAGCATTAAGGTTCCACTGTGGGTTTAGAAACTGCGAGGTGGTCAAACACTGGGCATGGTATTCATGTTTTTCAAGCCAGTGGAAGCAATGATAGCATTGTTCACGCCGGCATGCCTGTCCACTGTGTTCAGCATTTCAGCACAATACTTACGAGGCTGCCTCTAGTCGGTGTTGATGCATGGTAGCCATGATTGGCCTGGATAAAGGTGGACATTGTATCAGTGCAATGATTTAAATCGATGAGGCATAATGATAATAAAAGCAGAGGAGATTCCAGTTGGTGTTATTATTGTTTTAAAATTCCTTTTAAGTCAGGTGCTCCTTTACCACCTGTATGCAGGCAGACTGTCTTTACTGCTCCCCTGACTTGGTGCCCCGGTAAAATACTGAGCTATATGAAGCGGAGATTCACTACCAACAGCACCGTGACAGCGACACCAGCACGTCCGGAGTCAGGTGGTCTCAGGACGGCTGTGGTATCTTAGCAGTATCATCAAGAAACAAGCATTTTTAACTTTTCACTCCCCTCCCATCATCCCGGATGACAAAGCCTGCTTCTCACCCTCGGGGTAGCACGATGCAGAGACAACACGGGAAGACAGCATTTCCTCCAAGAACTTCCTTTCAGTTTCCCAGGAAGTCACATCAGAATGACTTTCCTAAAGGTCTGGTCAGAGCTAGGATTAGGAATTAGGGTTAGGTCACATGGCCATGCAATTCAGAGTCCAGCACACGGACAAAATTTGACAGGACAGTGTTTTGTATTTTGGCTACAAATCAAGAATGGTTCTTAGGTTTATAAAAAGAAAAATAATATTTTTATTATATTTACAATTTCAATTTCAATGTCCATAAATAAATGTATTATTGTCCTATAGCCACACCTACCAACACCAGCCATTTAGGTATTAATAAGGCTGCTTTTGAGCTATGGTTATGAGCAAAGCGCAGAGTTGGGGGGTAAACAAAGTAACAGGCACCCTGGAGGGCACTGCATGCTAGACTGGGGTGAGATTTTGGAGGACCTTGAGTGCTGGGGTAAAGAGCTGCGTTCTGTAGCAATGGAGGGGTTTTAAAGAGGGGAGGGCTGCTCTGAGATGTGCCCTATGAGGATGTGGTGTGAGATTGGTTTGATAAGACGTGGTTCACAGTTTTAGCCAAAGTTGGCTCTGTGCCTTAGTCTTTGGTGGCTACTATAAACAAATACCTTAGGATGGATAATTTATGGATAATATAAATCTACTTTTTACAGTTATGGAGATTGGGAGGTCCAAAATCCAGGTGCCAGCAAAGCCAATGTATACTGAGGGCTCTCCACTTCGCTGCTGGCTGGCTTCTGGACTGTCCGGCCGTTTATACAGGCCCTAATCCCTTCCTTGGAGTGACGCTGTTAAATTGATGATTAGATTTCAATACATTAATGAGAGGGGGTTCCTTAAAGTTTCAATCCATAAATAACATTTTGTCCTCTAGCACTGAAATTACAGAGAGAGCTTACCAACCTGATATAGATTGCGGGAGGGGTGCAATGCAGATAAACAGACTTAAAAGTACTGTTTTATTTTTGATTTACAGAATTCTTTAAAAAATTGAATTAACCATTAAAAATAAGACTGCAGGCTGTGGTGGCGCATGCCTTTAATCTCAGCACTCAAGAGGAAGAGGCAGGCAGATCTCTGTGAGATCGAGGCCAGTGTGGTCTACATAATGAGTTCCAGGCTGTCTGTGGCTATAGGAAGACCCTGTCTCTACACACCAAGAAACAAATAATAGTAAAAAGACTATTATATATGTAATATATACTTTACATACTCCATTATTGACATACACGGGCCTGGGTGAGGAGGCTCTGCTTGCGGTGCTGATTTCCCGTTGCGGACTCTGCGCCCCGGCTGCTGCAGTGCTTCTACTGGCTTCCTCCTGGTTACAGACTAGTCTTTAGTTTTTGTTTTGTTTCGGTTAACAGGCTTATATAAAACTCCCTGGCATAAAATACCTAACTGCAATATGATGGATTCTATGTGTCAATTCAGATAAGCAAAGTAAGGATGACTTGTCTTTGTGTCTAAGTACCTGGGGACTCAGCTCGGAGGCTTAAACATGACAACTGACCCAAATATCTGCAGAATGGAATCAGATGAAGGTTTCTGGTCTCACGTATGTGAAGACTGGGCTTTTAGGACTGTTGCCTAGGATGCATCACATGGCTGTGGGGCATCCCATCCATTTGGTTTGGGTTAGGGATAGTCAGGTATTTTCGAACGGTGACTAAGGAGCCTAAGAGTGAGGATTCTGACATGGTAGAAGTCTGTCATAATCTTTTATTACCTAGTACTGGAAATCATGCGTTGGTAAAAGCTGTTGTCAGTCTGTCTTGAATCAGGAGGTGGAGGGGATATAGACCCTATTTATTTATGTGAAGGATTTCAAAATACATGAAGCCATATTTTATAATGTGGACAGGCTGATGCCTTAATTATTGTCCTTGTGCATATGACATAAAGCAGTCATTCAGATAAAGGAGTAAATTTTCATCAAAAGCTCCAAATATCTCTAACTTGTGATTAATCATCTTAATCACTTAATCATCTCTCATAAACATAGCAAATTAAAGTGAATAAGGTCAATTCTAATTGCTAAAATCTATGAAGGCCGTCAAGCCCGTTTCCTTATGGTGGAAGGAGAGAACTGACAACTGACAACTCTCACAAGTTGTCCTCTGATCTCTACATATAGATGCATGCCTCCATCCCACATAAATAAATATGAAAAAATGAAACCTATGAGATGTGTGTGTGTGTGTGTGTGTGTGTGTGTGTGTGTGTAAGTTCCTTCTTAAAATTCTGTTTTGGAATTTCAGTGCATGAGACTTTGAGACATTATAGAAGCCTCTATGATCTAGAATTTTCTCTAGTTTGACATGTAGAAATAGCTCTCAAGATGTGTCTAGGCTTAATCCTGGCTAAGGTCAAATCAGTGCACTACAAATAGGATTCACAATTGTGGAGTGCATTAGGATTATGTGAAGGAATTCTCATCTGGGGTTACATAGACTTGCATGGGCATACTTACGTGCTCTATTTTTACTACCTCTAATTGAGTACAGCATTTTCTTTAATTAAGAACAGGGTTGTAATTCTAGCTTCTCTAGAGGCTGAGATAGGATTATTGCCAATGTGAGGCCTGCCAGGGTGACTTAGCAAGTTCAAGGACAGCCTGGGCAACCCAAGATCCTGTCTCAAAATAAAAATAAGAAAGGCACGATGATATATATTAGTGGGAGAGTACTTGTGTAACATGCACAAGGCCTTGGGCTCACTCTCTAAAATTTCAAAAACAACAGCAAACATATAGGCAACAAACTCCATCAATATTTATGAACTTCGGCTATGACTGTCTATGACACCGAGTCCTTGTCAGCAAGTGAAACTCATGTCATGTCACATATTGTCAGTGGTGGTGGGCATCCTGAAATACTTGCTTATGGTAAGTACTGCTATGGCTCTGGATACAATGCAGGGGGCGCTAAGGGATGAGGCACAGGGAGCTAGGGCCAGGTAAAACTTTCCTTCTTTCCTTCTGGAAAAGTCAGCAAGACCCTGACAAAAGCTTAGTAGTATTTGTGTGTGTGTGTGTGTGTGTGTGCGCGTGTGTGCGTGTGTGGCGGGGGGAGTTAATTGGTAAGGCACATTGCTCAAACTTAAGTGATGTAAAAATAATTCAGTTTAAAGTATAATCTCACCCATCTCTCAGCCACCAAGTTTCTATTCTCAGAGTCAACAGTTATCAGTTTTAGAGGTTTAATTCTTAATTTGCCTAATATCTACACAATTAACACAAACCCCACATATACAAGACTTCAGTGTGGGAAGAGCCTCCAATTTTCTTAGTATAGTGATAATAATTCAATATGTTATAAAATTCAGATTCCGTGGGAAGATATCAACAAGTAAAGAGTTCCTTGATCCTTCTCCTTTGGTTTTATTTTTTGCATTTCTTTTGTATGAGTGTTTCACCATGTATGTAACTGTACTTCATATATGCGGTGCCTGTGGAAGCCAGAAGAGGGGATCAGATGCCCTGGACCTGGAGTTATGGATGATTGTGAGCTGTCATGTGGTTGTTGAGAACTGAAAACCTGGTTCCTCTGCAAGAACAACAAATGCTCTTAAGTGCCAAGCCAGTGGTTCAGCCCACCCTCTTCGAAGCACTTTTATAACATTTTTTAAATTTGGCTTTTTGGTACTTCTGATGCAGTCCTCCAGACTGCAGATAAAATGCCCAAGTTTCTTTTCCTTAACTTAGTAACTTAGGCAAGATTTTATAACCCTCTAGCATAGAATGCTTTAGCTAAAGTAACCTGAAATTAACCTGAATTAATTCTGTCTTTCCATTTGTTAATTAATTTTAGGTTAATTACATTTTAGGTTATTTTAAAACTGTACTTTTATAGGCTCAATATTAATGATATTTGTTTTCATCTTTCTAAATATGATTGATTATTCTATTGTCTATATGTTCATACTAAATATTGATATAGTAATCCAAATTTATATTATTTATATATAAATATTTATAATTAAGACAATTATTGTGATTAAACTCTGAGAGAAGGAAATATGAGCTAAGAACAATAATAATAATAATCAATACTTTGAGTTACTACTAGTCCTACTTTAAAGATTAGGGTGCACCGATCTAAGGGATTAAGATAGTTACCCATGTTAGAATAGTGTGTCAGTGATTCCAGTTAACTAGAGTCAAGTACAGTCAAAATACCATCCGTTTCAAATCGCATGTTTTGTTTTAAAGGCTACTTGAACGTAAACTGTGTCATCATGGCAAACATGAGAGCTAATAGGTGAGAAGGATATATAGCACGGATACGCTGGACAATCTGAGTTTTACATCCTGGGAAGAAGGTAGGGAGTATGATGTTTTATCATGCTATTCAGGACAGTTTTCTAGGGTTCCATGAAACAGCCCAAGGCTTTGCCACAATGCCCATGACCTTCATCTTCGTCTCATTATACCAACAATGCATCATTCTACATCATAGGAATAATGATGAGTACAACAAAAGAGGATATTTTGAAAAATGACCACATTCGCATAACTGTCATGACAGTATATCATAGTTATAATAATCATTATTGTTAAGCTGCTCACTTGTAAGTTAAATTTTACCATAGTATGTTTGTATTGGATAAATCATGGCATCAGTCTTGTCTGTGGTTTCTGGCTTCCACTAGGGATCTGGAAGCAGAGTCCTGGGATTCAGAGGACTACTGTATTAAGTGGAGTGGAGTAGACAGGCAGCCCAGTTCTTGTCTGTGATCCTGTGTTTTGCATTGCTCTGCCTTTGTCAGCAACAGGGTTAATAGATTTTCTTCTCTTCTACGCCATCAACTTCTGGTGGCCTAAGTCCTTACAGTGAAGAATATATGGAAATGGTTAAATAAAATGTCAAAGTGACCCTCTGCCATCCCCGTAACCATTTCTTGTCCCGAAGGAACCTCACAGTTGATGAACTGTCTTTCCATTTCTCTTTCTATAATTTAATTTAATTAGCTGACATGTTTTATCCTTTATCGATTGATTTTCTTTTTCATTTGGATATTTTCCCATATCAGCATATAAAAGTATAAAATTTCTTTATATGTGTCTCTCATAATATGCTTAGTCACCTCCTTATTTCATGGATATTTGAATTATTTCCAGTTTTCCTTATTCTGGGAGCAGCCAGGAACATCTTATCAATGCTTTTGGGAACAAGTGTGCTTTTAATTAGGACAAGTTGGTTGTAGTCAGGCTGCTGAAAGTGTGGGCACAGCTCAAGCTGTGGGAGCTCTGGCCACACTGACTCCCTCCCTCCACAAACAGACTTTAAAATGCTTGTTTCCTCAGAGAGCTGTCAATATTCAAAATCATTCATATTCTCATTTTTTCCCAAGTAGATGGGAAAACTGATATATGACTGTTCATATGCATTTTTATTATTAATAAGGTTCACCATCTTTTTAATGCTACTTTTCCATCTGTGTGTTGACATTTGTAATTCTTCTGAAAATTATTTCTTCATAGCTTTTGCTCATTTAGTTATTAAGACTTGGGCTCCTTAAAAAGCCGAGGATACATATATCTCAGATATATACATATATATACATACATATATCTCCTTTATTGAATACATTGTATATTCTTTCCTTCAACATGTCATCTTTCCCTTTTTTGTAGTATCCTATCTTATACAGAATCTTAATGCTTTTTTAGTAGAATCTGCCATTAGTGTAAGTGCTTACATGTCAACAGCTTGTCTCAAACTTCATTTCCTGTTGGCCTCTAGGTTTTCCTCTTCTTGACCACGCATCCATTTCTTTATTAAATACTATTGACATGCCTAGGCGACACTTGGGTCTTTTAATTTTATCATCAGGGAAGTTGACAAACCTCAGACCTAGTGGTTTTGTAATTTTTAAAAGAAAGATCCTGAGATCTTTTTCAACACAACCATCTTGTTTCTCACTTAGCATCAGAAACAAGATGATTGAGTTGTTGTCTTTGCACTGAAACTTTATTACAAATTAATTATCCACAATGTGGTCTGGGGGTGGACTTCTCAACTTGACATCAAATATTCCTCAGTTCTCTAAGGCTCACTAAGCTCACTAACAGACCACCTCTCAGCCCACAGAGACCCCATTTTTATTGACAGCACAATAAGAGCTGGAAGAGTGTGGAAGGAACGGTGCAGTGTTGTCTGTGACCCAGCACAGGTGTTTCTGCCCTGTGCTGAAGACAGTTCAGGAATTCTACCCATGCTGGGATGGGAGCTGGAAACAGGCTTAACGGCAGCTGTCGGTTTGAAAACATTTTTCCCTTCTTCTTGGGATTCCTTTCCATGTCTCTGCTCTTGATTCTCCCCTTGGTCCTGTCAAAGGAGGCGGGGGGGGGGGGGCGACGACGACACATACATCTTTGTTTCTTTGCCTCCCTGGTTAGCTTACTCAGGACCTCAAGCAACTTCCCATGTAGATCTCGTGGCAGCACGTGAATCTGGAAAGAGTCAAACTTGCAAATTTCCTTATGAAACCTTAGGATGTCACAGAGTTCCGAGGCTGATTTCATAAATTTGGTGTCACATTGTAAATCAAGCAGCTGTGGAGTGGCCTGGACATCTGCTTGGTTCTGTTATTCTCTTTACACCGAAGAAAACGAATTCTGAAGAGGTCTGTAAAATGTTCACATTACTAGTAAAAGGTCCCATTCTTCCCAGGTGTGCATCAAAAAGATCGTGATCATTTGCTTTCTAAAACCAAACACAACAAAGAAGACCTGCACCTTCAACACGCATGGCTTCTCACACTTCACGGAACTTTGCCTAGCAAAAGTGGTGGGAAAACAAGCCAGAAAAACCCTGGGATGTCCTGGGATCTGTTCATCTGTAGCGATCTGAAGATGTGGGGAGCGTGCCTGAAATAGATAAAGAAGCAGCAAGACAAGAACTGTTCCTGAGACCCTGAGACCCAGCAGGTCGGACACTTCTCCCTTTTCTGATTGGTTTGCTGGGTTAGGGTGCTCGGTGGTAACAGACGTTCCTCTGTGCCCACAGACGTTCCTCTGTGCCCCAGCCTTTGACCAAATTTTAGCGAATGAACACATTACAGGTTTATTTCTGGCTCGTGCAGCTCTGAATCGAGGCAGGTGACCCTCTGGCAAACCTGTATCCATGCCAGACATCTTCACATACACACTTAAGGTTATTTTCGTAGATACTTGTTACTCTCGCTTACTTCTGTTGGAAAGAACTAACCACACAAACCCAGTCCTTGTAGAGGAGGCTGGAAATGTAGAAGAGCGTATTTGGTAAGCAGTAAAAGTCTGGGACTCCTCAGAGTGTATCTGAGGCAAGCAGAAAACACAGGATTCTTCCTTGTGATTGTGTAATTCTGAACTGTTGGCTTAGTATCCGGCCCCTTCACATTGTTCCCTTTATGACCCATATCCACAAGAATGTGCTACACTGTAAACTTAAAGAAGAAGTAAAAAGTTAACATAACTTAAAAGGTGTGTATGAAGAATAATTATGGGCTAGATATAACTCTATGTAAATAAAATTATTTGGTTCAGAATAAACAGTTCTTATCCAAATGGTCTAGACCAAGCCGATTCCCAGCTTCTAAACAGTTTATAGAGTAGACTTCTTGGCATCTCAGAGGTATCCTCATTGTGTCCCCTTCCTGAGACACAGGAAGTCATTTGATACACAGATTCCTTCATCCACCAGAATGGGATCCATTTTGAATGAGCACTACAGATGACCAATAACAACTACAATCCGAGGAAAACATAACCTGTATTAATTTTCCAGGAACATTTGCATATTTCAAAAGGATAGATAAAAGAAGGATCTATGTCAATGGAATAATTTACTAAAGGTTGCCATGGGAACACCAGTGGGGCAGTGGTATTTGGTGAAGTGTAACCCTAGATTGGAGATAGCAGATTAGATCTGGAGTCTCTGAGGCCCGTGTGGGTTCTAAAGTGTGTGGTCCTGAGCCACACCCTGAAAGGACTGTGTAATAGTTTGGATGTGGAATATCTCCTGCAGGCTCATGTGTATACTCAGGTTTTGACACTACAAAGTTAGTTAGACATGTACCTTGTCTGTGTGTGTGTGCGTGTGTGCGTGTGTGCACAATTTCATTGTTTTTTAAAGGCTCCTTCAGATATTCTAGAACATTCTGTTGTTGCATCTGTTAGCTCTTTCTTGTGGGGGATAGGTTTATGCTTTTCATTTTTCAGTTGTGAGCTTAGTTCAGTGTTTCCCTGGAATGTGAGTCCTTCCTACAGAGCAGCTTTTTTTTTTTTTTGATTCTGCCAGGTGTCTGATGGGTTTTACTTGCATAGGATCATTTTAAAAATATTTAATTAATTAATTTTATTTTATGTGTATTAGTATATTGCTTACATGTATGTAAGTGCACCCATGTCCTGCAGTGCCCACAGAGGTCAGAGGAAGTTGTTGGATTCCCTGGAACTGGAGTTACAGATGGTTGTTAGCCACCATATGGATGCTGGGAACTGAACCCAGATCCTCTGCAAGAGCAGTCAGTTCTTTTAACCACTGAGCCATCTCTCCAATCCTAGGACTATTTTTTTCTAGTGTTGCCATCATAACTATGAATGATTTACACATGATACAGTCAACTCTCTGTATCTGCTGGTACTTATGGATTTAAATAACTATGGGTTGAATATATTTAGAAAGTGAAAACTTGAGCCTCTACTGATCATGCACAGATTTTTTTTCCTTTTCGTCATTTCTTAAGTGATACTATAAACATCCTGTTTGAATAGCACTTATATTGTGTTGTGTATTATAAGTAACCTAGAGATGATATAAACTATTCAGAGGATATATACAGATACATTTTGTTCAGGAGATTTTACAGATTTTGATAACTGAGGTAACACGTAGAACCAACACGTAAGGTACTGAAGGAGGCCCTAGTTTTAAGTTCTGTTCACCCTATGCCAAGGCAAAACCTTACTTGCCACTTGGTTGGTTCAACAAGAACGCATTTTTCTAATCTTTTTTTTACTGAAGCTGATGGCTGTACTAGTGACTCTTCTCATTGCCGTGACAGTAATTACTAGAAGTAACTTGGGGAAAGAAGGATTAATTTTGGCCCATTGTTTTCAGGGGATTCCAGTCCTGTCTGGCGGGAAGGGCATGTGTCAGGGCTTGCTTACATCTTGGAGGATAAGGAAGCAGAGAATAGGACCTGGAGCAGGGCCTGGAATAAGCCCTCGTAGCCAGCCCCAGTCGTCTGTGTTTGCCAGCTAGGCACCATGTCCCCAAGGCTCCCTAACCTCCTGAAGCAGCACCATCAACTGGTGACTACATGTTCAAACACATGGTCCTGTGGGGAACATTTCATGTTCAATCCTAACACAGTCCTTCCAGATGTCCTGGCTACTGATGGACATCAGAATTTCCAGGTCTGATCTGTTCTCTCCAACCTCCTTCCTCCAGAAGCCATGGCATCAGCTCTAAGATCTAACTATAGTTTTTAATTTGGTCTTTTTATTTTCTAGAGCTTGAAGATATTCAAGTCTTTATTTTGAATTCAGCTAAAAATGGTTCACTAAAAAATAGTTATGTTTTATACACTTTGCATTGGGAGCCAGGTGAGAGAAAATCTGTATTTGAGGCAGACATAATAAACAGAGAAGTCTTCCTGCTGATTACTTAATTCTGAATAGCTCTTCAGTTTGCCACGCTCCCTGGGTTGTGCAGGGATCTACCAGAAGCATGTGCTCTGCACATAGCTGTGTGTGTTTGTTCAGCACCATCGCTGCTGCTTCTGGCGTGGAATTCCCTTTGCTCTTGAACAATATCAGTTGCAGAACATTCCATATGCTCTCTCACACACACAAAACCTTTGATGTTGCAAAGACCCTGTTTCTGTTCTGGATAGAGTGGTAGACTAGATGCTGCCTCAGTAAATGGTGATTAATAGATAACTGGAGCCAGGCTTGCCTGTGGTGACAGGAGCAGGTCTTATCACTGAGTTTGACAGCTGTGAACCTGAGGCCAGCAGGTGATGAAATTTTGCAGCCACTTATCTGTCAGTAACTGGTAAAGACCCAAAACTGTGAAGTTCCAGGAGCATCAATGATAAATGGAGTTGTAGCTCTCCAGCTAGGCACTCAGTAGTCAGGGGGCTTGAAAGAATGGGCTGGGCTCCGTCTGCACTGATTGCAGTGTGCGGCTGCTTCCCACAGCACCACCACACTTGGGAGAACTTCCAGCTAAAGCATTCACCACCCAGTGGGTGTGATCTGTGTCATCTCCAGAGGGTGAGAGAACCTGCCCAGCCCAGTGTGGCCGGAAGAAGCCGGTGAAGGGAATCTATGAAGGTGAAGACAGCATTGAAGAACATCAGAGCCTGCACAGTACAGACAGCAACAGCCTGGACCACAGGGGAGACAAGCACAGAGTCAAGACGCCCCCGCCCCCATGTGTACACTGGGAAGTCTCCAGTTGTCAAGGACCTGCAGGAAAGCTCCTTCATCCTATTTGTTTTACACTTGTGATTCACATTTTATTATACTCAGCAATATTTGCAACTTGTAGTTTTTAAAAAAAATCATTTTAAATTGCATTTTTGTGATTTTCATACAATCTGTTTTGGTTGTGTTTAGATCCCGTCCCACCCACACCTGCCCCTACGACTGCCCTTGACAACTTTGGTGTACTGAATTATATATTCATCTATATGTATGTATAATAGAGTCTAATTTGTGTCCCCAAATGTCCTTTGGTGTGGGTCCATCCACTGGAGCCTGCTTAACCTACCATGAGTCTCACCCTTAAAGGAGATGGACTCTCTCCCTCCCGTCAGCCATCAGTTTCCAATAGTCCCTCAGGTAGGGTTGGGTTTCTAACCTACTCCCCCACATCCAAGTTGGTATTTTGTCTGGCTTGAGCGTGTGTGGGACTTGTGTATGCTGTCACCATTGCTGTGAGTTTATATGAATAACTGCCCAGTTCTCTGGAAAATTCTGTTTCCTTATGATCATCCACCTCCTCTGACTCTTAAAATCTTCCTGTTCCTCTTCCACAATGATTGAGCTTTTGGGGGCAGAAGTTTGATATAGGTGTCCTCTACAGGGATAAGCACTCTGCAGCATCTAGTTGTCTGCATATTGCCCAGTTGTGGGTTTCTGTGTTAATCACCATCTGTTGTTTAAGGAAGCTTCTCTGCTAAGAGTTGAGAGATGCATTAATCTATGGATATAACAGTAAGAGATTACTAGTCAGTTTAATACTATATCTATTTAGCAGAATAATTGTATAAAGCTCTCCTCTGTGCCCTGTGACCTGTCTAGCCTCAAGTTCTTAGGTCTGATATGAATATCAGGTATGGGCTCTAATCTTTGAAGAGGACCTTAAATCCAATTAGAAAGTTGACTGGTTACTCCCATAATATTTGTGCCACTGGTGGGCATATCTTGCCAGGCCTGTTGTTGTAGCTTGCAGGATTCACAGCTGGGTAAGGCTAATGATCGATTTTCTCTTCAAGTAACATGCATAGCGCCTTCCAGCAATGTGAAATCTAGCCAGTAGAGATGAGGCTTTGAAATCAACACCAGTTTGATTTCTCCTTGTTCCTTCCACAGCCCTGCACATATGTGGAATCTTCAGCAGTAATGTCTTACTGTGGAGTTCTGGTGGGTAACCAAGAGCATGGGCAATGACTAGTATTGTTTGAGGGTCTATAGGACCCCAGTCAACAGCTTCCAGACAGGGGTCCATTCCTGGCATTGGGGTTTTATTTTGTTAGTCTATGGTGTCTAGCAGCGGCAATGTCCCCCTGTTCTCAGGTAGCTTCCTTTTATACCGTTTACGTAATACTTTCAGAAGCTTTTAAGTGGTAGGTTTCCATGCAACTTTTCTTCTACAGGCCTTCAGTGTTACTTATGCATCCCCACACTCCCTCTTCTGCCCCACTGCCCATTGCTCATCTCGTTTAACCTCCCGACTTTATTATCCCGTTCCCCTTTGTATCACAGCATTCTGCCACCTTCCTAGGCAGGACTTCTGTTCGTTAGTTCCTCAAGTTCTCTGGATTTTCAAATTGGAACATTCATATCTAGAATTTCAGAGCTAGCATCCAACTCAGAGAGAATATGTGATATTTGTCTTTTTTGGGTTTGGGTTACACCACACAGGATGATTTGAGTTTCATCGATTTACCTTCAAATTTCATAATTTCATTTTTAAAGGACTGAGTGATATTCTATTGTGTGTACATATTGCACCTTCGTTGTTCACTCATCAGGAGATGGACATGTAGATTTTTAAAATTTTCTAGCTTATGAAAAGGGTAGCAATGAACAAGGATGAACAGGAATTTCTGGAGTACAGTATAGAGTCTTTTGGGTATATGCCCAGAAATGGTATGGCGGGGTCTTATGACAGATGGATTTCTAGCTTCTTGAGGAATCCCCACACTGATTTCCATGTGGCTGCACCAGTCTACACTCCTACCAGCAGTGGATAGGAGTTCCCTCCTCCACATCCTACTGTTTGTTTTTTGGACCTCAGCCATTCTGAGTGGAGTAAGATGAAATCTCAAAGTGGTTTTAATTTGCATTTCCCTACTGACTAAAGATATTAAATATTTTAAAAGCATTTCTTAGTCTTTTGTGTTTCATCTTTAGAGACCTCCATGTTCAGCTCCTTGCCCCAAGTGTATTTATTTCAAGATATTTTATGTGTTTTGGGGCAATTAGGAATGGGATTGTTTCCCAGATTTCTTTCTTGGTGTGTTTGTTGCTGGAATATCAGAAGGCTACTGATTTGGGGTTTCATATCGCTATGACTTTGTTGAGTGCACATAACAGCTCTAGCAGTTTTCTGGTAAAGTCTTTAGGGTCTTTTATATAAAGAATCGTATCTTCTGCGACGAAGGTTACTTTGACTTCTTCCTTTGTGATTTGTAGTCCCTTTATCTCCTTCATTTGGCTTATTGCTCTAGCTAAGTCTTAAGTACTATGATGAATAAGAATATATAGAGAGGACATCCTTGTCTTGTCCCTGATTTTGATGGGAATGCTTTTAATTTTTCTCCACTTCATACAGGGTGGGCTTTGGGCTTGTTGCTTATTGCCTACATTATTTTGAGATATTTTCCCTGTATGCCTAGACTCTCTGTGACTTTTTATTAAGACTGAATGTTGTATTTTGTCAAATGCCTTTTCTGTTCATAGGAGATATGTGCCTATAATTTTCTGTTTTTGTTGGGTCTTAGTCTGGTTTTGATATCAGAGTAATTCAAGTCCTACAAGTCCAGAGAATTGGGAGAGTTCTTTTCTATTTTGCTGAATAACTTGAGGAGTTTGGTATTAGTTCTTTGAAGGATTTGTAGAATTCTGTGCTGCCTCTCTGGGGTCCTGGATTCATTTTAGTTGGGGGATTTTTAATTATGGAATCTATCTCTCTTTCTCCTGGAAAGCATTTTATACACTTAAATTTACCATTATCCATATATGTCTGCTCTGTTGGTGGTCTTACAACATTATATTGCATTTCCTTCAATTTCTGTCCCATGGTAACTGTCATTGGTTTTTATGAGGCTGTTTAAATTATTTGTGTCATTTAATTTAACTTTGGTAGGCCATACATATCTAGCCAGCTGATCGTTTTGCTGGGTTAGTAGTCTGGGCTGGAATCTGTGCTCTTTCATGACTGGTATGACATTGGTCTAAGTTCTTCTGTTATTCATAATCTTCAGTGGAAAGTCTGCTGTTGTTCCAAAAGGTCTGCATTTATATGTGACTTATTCTTTCTCTCTCACAGGTTTCAATATCTTTTCTTTGTTCTGTGCATTTAGTTCTTTGACTGTTACATGACACAGGGAGTTTCTTTTCCAGTCCTGACTGTGTGGTGTTCTGTATCTCTCTTGTAACTTTATAAGTGGCTCTTTCCCTAGAAAGAACCCAGAAATGGCATGGTGGGGTCATATGACAGATGGATTTCTAGCTTCTTGAGGAATCTCCACACTGATTTCCATGTGGCTGCACCTGTTTGCACTCCCACCAGCAGTGGATAGGAGTTCCCTCCCCACATCCTTGCCAGCACTTCTTTCCCTAGATTTGGGAAATTCCTTTATGACCTGGGTTTCTTCTCCTTCTTCTCTGTCTGTGACCCTGTCTTTTCACGATGTTCCAGAGGTCCTGTATATTCTGCTCCTGGATTATTTCAGATTCGATGCTGTCTTTGTTTTCTGACATTCTCCTTCCAGTTCCTCCACTTTCCTTTGCTTCTTTTCTCTAAGCTTTGCATTTGAGTGTCTGAGAAATTTATTTCAAGTTTTTATTTCAGTTTTGCTCTTCTTCAGAGACTCTATCTTTTTACTGGATTCTGATTTCCTGTTTTGAATTGTTTTAGTTATTTCATTGAATTGTTTCTGTTTTCATTCAGTTTTTTTTATTCACATCCTTTAAGGTCCTTGAACATACTTCTAATTGCAGTTTTGAAACCATTGTCTTGTGATTCTGCTAATTTGCAAATTAGTAGGCAAATTATCTTGGTTATTCATGTTGTTTGTGCTTTTTGGATGAGACCTGGGCATCTGGATTTGTGTGGTGGTGTTTTTTTGTGTGAGTATGTTTTTATTGAATGTTTGTATTTCTTTGTTTTCTGCTTCCCCAACTTGTCAGGTTATGGCCCAGCTGAGTAGTGCTTGGTATTCAGTTTGGGGGCCATTTTATGCTAATATTAAATGGGGTGAAAGAAGTGGTCTTAGTTCTGCCACAAATAGGTGCAACTTTTGAGATGAGATTCCACACTTGATTTCACATTTTCCTAGATGGATGGGCTGGAGTCTGCTAGGTGAACAGGCTGGCTACTAAGGTTAGGCTAGAGGAGCTTGCAGATCTGGGGTACACAGAGCAGAGTTAGCAGGATGCAGGGAGTCTCAGGAACATGAGCTCAGGACTGCAGATTTGGGTTACGGAAGGATCCCAGAGACCCAGGTTTCCCTGAGAGCTGAGATGGCAGAGGGAACCCACCCAGCTAAGTCTAGGGGAGTGTGCAAATCTGGGGCAGGAGAGGATCCCAGGATGGGACAAAGCCTGTGAGTCAAGAGGGCGGGGCAGTAAGAAGTCTACAAAAGAGAGCTCATGACTGTGTTCTGGGGCAGGGAAGGATCCCAGAACCCAAGGTGACTTTAGAGCTGAGACGG
This sequence comes from Eospalax fontanierii, assembly GCA_035773235.1. Taxonomy (NCBI): domain Eukaryota; kingdom Metazoa; phylum Chordata; class Mammalia; order Rodentia; family Spalacidae; genus Eospalax; species Eospalax fontanierii. Next base: position 7,215,021 of record CM069538.1, read on the forward strand.
TGGAAAGCTGAGTCTGGCGGAGAGCACAAATCCTAGGTGTAAAAGGGTCCTTAAACCTGAGGAAGCTTAGACCCAAGCTCAGCTGCCAGGAAGTCCTATTTTAAAGTTTAAAAAACTATGTTTTCAGTTGTTATTTTCATTTTCCCCCTTTTTTATATTACTCTTTCATTATTGGGCAATATTTTTACTTTTTCTTAGTTTCCTATGTTTTCTTCTCTTTTTACATTTAGTAGAACATGACTTTACCTGATTAATTTTTAAAATATGATTGTGCTTTTACTTTTTACGTCTACTTTATGTATATGAATCCTTTGCCTGTATGTACGTAGGTGCATCACGTGTGTCTCACGCCCACGGAAACTGGAAGGGCATCAGATCTCCTGGTGCTGGAGTGCTAGAGGGTTGTTAGCTGCCATGTGGGTGCTGGAACTGAACCTGGGTCCTCTGCAAGAGCATCCAGTGCTCTTAACCGCTGAGCCACCTCTCCGCCCACCGTGCTTTTATTTTTCATTCCATTCTTACATCTATCTCATTTTGTTTTTGAACTTTTTTATATTGGTGATTTTTTGTTTTTTCATTTAGTTTTCAAATCTCTTGCCCCTCCCCCTAAACAACATTCTTTTCTTTTTATCCATTTCCTTTATTCACTCTTCTGTGTTTTTCTCTTTTCTCTGTTTCCTGCTTTGTGATGGACATGTGTGTGACTAAAAGGACCACTTGTAGGACCTGGTTTTCTCTTTCTTTCACCATGGGGATCTGGGGGATCAAACTTAGGTGGTTAGGCTGGGCTGTAAGTGCTTTGCCCACTGAGCCATCCTGCTGGCTCTAATCACCTAATATTTGACAAAGATGTCCATATCACACATTAGAGAAAGATAACCTCTTTAACAAATTGTTCTGGAAAAACTGGATTACCATATGTCAAAAGCGAAGTTAGATCCATATCTCATACTGCACAAAAACTGACACAAAATGGATCAGAGGCCTTAAATGTGAGGCCTGGAAGTTTAAAACTCGTAAAGGAAAACAGCCATAAAGGAAAGTGAAATCATGACATTTACGTGACAATGGAGGGAAATGCTGAGTGAAATAAGCCGGACCAAGAAAAGTAACACTGCTACTGTGTTCCTTCACATCTGAGAAGCCTAGATTTAAGACTGTGTGCGTGTGTGTGCGTGCATGCGGGTGTAGGTTATGAAACTACGAAGGTGATCATGCATGAGAGGGGAGGAAGGATCTGAAGGGTGGAGGAAGAGAAGGTACTGGAGAGGAAGTAAGAGTGGAAACTGTCTGGAGGAACGAAGGGAGCATCCAGGAAGGAGCGAGAAGCACAGATGAGGAGAGCAGATACAGGGTAGATTAGGAGCCAGTGTCATCACACTTTGCACATGTGCATCAAAATGCTGTGATAATGAAGCCGATCGCTTAGTGCGTGAACCTCAAAAATGAATTAAAACTTTAAAGTCCCATTTCATACATAAAACAGGTCCTTAGTCACCGTATCCCAAGGCCATTTTCTTGGCCTTGCTTTCATTGTACTGTGCTGTGGCCAGTCACCAAGAACTCTTTCCAGCTTCAGATCTCACTAATCTTTTCTGCTGTGCTGAATAGCATGGTGCCTAGTGCATAGGGGATGGAACATGCTTTTGTATTAGGAAGCTTTGCTGTTGACGGCGGTGATGGTCGTGATGGCAGTAATAAAGACCATGTGGCTGCCTTACCCAGGAGGGTCTCTAAGACTTTTGGTTCTGTTATGCATAGCTAGAATGTCATTGGCTTAGTGGGATTTTAAGTGCTATTAATGGCTATTTGCTAGTCTGTGTAGATTACCACCTGCTCCCTGCCTGGATGCACACAGCCGTTAGTCAGAGTATAGTCTCCCTGAGGGACTGGGAATACATAAAAACTGGAGGAGGGCTTTGTCTCTGTTTTCTGTAGTGATGATTTTGATTTCCCAAGTACAGACTCAGAGGCCTTCTGCTGTGGGTTCTGGCCGCCCACCTGCCCCTCCCTCTTCTCTGCTTCTTTCTCCTTTTACCATAATTGGAAAAGTGCTTAAATGAGAAAACCCATAATAATTTATAATACATATTTGTTTTAATTATCTTTAAAGGGGCAGATATATAGTCTTGCTCACTTTTTCATGTGGAGGAAGCTTCTAGTGTGCAAGTGACTGACAATGGTCCATTCCTTGTGAATGGTAGAGATGAGCTTGGAGGCCAGACTAGCTGTGAAGCAGCCCTTGGTGTCATTGCAGTTCACCTAGTCACCCTCACCAAGCAGCTCCACACAGGAATGCCCATCACACAGGAATGCCCATCACATAGGGACACCCATCACACAGGAACGCCCATCACACAGGAACGCCCATCACACAGGAACGCCCATCACACAGGAACGCCCATCAGGCCCACCCATAACCTTATTGGAGTCCTCAGTTTTTAAAGTTTTTTTAACCTTTCTACACAACTCTATTTTTCCAATTCTGTATTTGAAAAAGTTAAGAACCAAAGTTCCTGACTTCATGAAAAAAAAATGTGAGTCCTTCTTTCTCTGTCTAAGGCTATTCAGCCACATTTCATGAGGATGTTGACCCTTGGCTTTAATTTAGATGATGCTCTGGGATCTTAATGCTGATTGTAAGACCTGAACCGAACTGAAGACCAGATGGGGGTAACTGAAATTCTAGTAAATACTTCATTGACCCGGAAGGTTATTTCTGTTTCATTATGCAAATTATTGTTTAGTAATGATTTCTCATATGTCCTAAAAAACCCCAAGTCTCAGTAGCATTTCCTTCACATCCATGATTTTTTATATCTCCACTGACATTAATTATCTTTACTTTTTGTTAGTGTATATTAGTTGTACAAAGCAATGGGTTCTACTGTGTTTTTTATAAAAAGCTTTTTAAAATTACATTCATTTATTCATTTAATGTGTGTGCATGTGTGTATGTGTGTGAACACATACATGTATGGACACTGTGGTCGGAGGACACCTTGCAGGAGACATTTCTCTCCTTCCACCATGTGGAACTCAAAGATCAAACTCAAGTCATCAGTGTTGGTGGCAAGTGCCTCTGCCTACTGAGCCATCTCACCAGTGTCCTTGTATGTCATTCTAGAGAGGGTTGGAAAGGGCTGAGTCCCTTGTTTCCAGCGGCCAGTCTAGGAAACCAAAGCAATTGGGTTTTCTATGGCAAATCTGAGTCTGAAAGCTTTGGTAGGTATTTAAGACTTTACTCTAAAGATGCTTCTTCCTTGGTTTCTAGATGGTAAGGGTGATATTGTAAAAGCATCATGGTAGTAATATTAAAATATTAATCTTAACATTAGAAAGATTAGGCAATAATTTCAGGGAAAGAATACTTATATTAGCTTTCTTTCATAATCTAAAATCAGTTTTGGGATGTAAGTAAGTTTATTTTGAGAGTGAGAGAAAGAGGAAGAGAGAGAGAGAGGGAGAAACACTAACCTTAATACAAATTCTATGGCTATTGGCAGCCTCTGTGTGGGTGATGCAGCATCATGAGAGAGGAAAGCGGCTAGGCATGACTCTCAGAGGATGGAAGCTTATTTTCTCTGGAGACAGCGATCTAGAATTTAATTATACCTGTGTGTTTCTGTGTAGGGTCCATTGGACTATGTATCTCTTACTGTTTGGGGATTTTCTTTTAATAAAGGCTAAGAAGTCCTAGAACATGGGCACCCTCCAGAAAACCTTGTAAAAATGAAAAAAATGCATTCTCTGTTCTTTAGTTTATCTTCTTTCTACTGGATGAAGTTTAAGTTATGATTAGAGATCCATCAGCCATCTTGGACCCTGAGGTGTTTTTGTTTAGACAAGAAAAAAATATGCTTTAAGCTAATCTAAATGACTGTTACCTGGGATTTCATACAATTTGCAGAGAGTTTAGTTTATAGCTAATCTGTCTCATACTAAGTGACCTGACTGCCAACGAACATCCTGCAACACCGGTTGGAAGGAAGCAAATCTACTTACTAATTAAACCACTTGGGGCTAGCAGACCCACCCAGAGAAGACCTGTTGAGCAATGGTGGGACTATCCAGTTACTTCTTATGTCTAAACTTTAAATAATATGTTTTCCTTTCTTCTTCTTAAGAATGTCGAATGAGAAGGAGCAAGCAAAATTTGTTGGGCCTCTGAGTTTAGTTTAGTTTAGTTAGTGACTAAAAACTCAACCTCAGTTGGTTTAAGTACAAGGAGTTATATGATCACAGACATGAAAAGTCTCTGGGAGATCCTCTTCTAGATTCACAGTCAAAAAGAATAATGAGAATTGTTCTGTTCCCCACGTCTAATTACATTTTGTTCTTCTTATATTAGCTTGATTCTCAGGTTTGACTCAAGCACAAAACAGCTCAAACCATGTAATTCCTCAGATTCAAATCCAACTAGAAAACAAGAACTTGAGGCAAGATTATATCTGATTAGATTTGATTGGCTTGGACTATCACTCAGTAAGTTCCAGAGCAGGCCTATTCTGATATAGAAACGTATGAAATTGCATTCTGAAACATATTCCTCAGAATTGTGCAAACTATAATGGTAAATAAAACCCTTGTTTTCACAAGGCTCTAGCTGCCATCATTAGAATGGCCAGAAAGGACAATCTGCTCTTTATTCAGTACTTCCTTCCCCTCCCACTCAATGTATCCCCCAGTGATTTTCAGTATCTTCCGCATCCTTTCTTCTGATATGAAGACCAGAGATGGAATGTGGATGATGCATATACCATATCTTTTCAGGCAATCTTCCAGCCAGCCATCACCACTAGCACAGAGAACATAATCCAGTGTAGAGTTTGAGGTGGGGGGGATGTTTACTGCAAGGAGAAATCAAACCAGGAACCGAAATCTCCTCCTCCATTATCTTTACTATAAATAGTCAAACTTACCTTGTGTTATTATTTATTTATTTATCCATCGAATAAATGTTCGTTAAGTACCCACAATGTTTCTACAGGTGTATAGGCACTTTAATTCGTGGACTTGCCAGCTCCTTTTGAGGGTTCATGTATTGCATTCTCTTTACCTTCTTCTGTTGAAGAACATGTCTGAGCTGAGTCCTAACTAGTCCAGAAATTTTTCCACCAAAACTATCTGTGCTTTCAAACTGCACTCACGAGCTCCCAGATTGGCAAGCAGAAGGTTGCAGGATCCCTGTGAGGTAGGGAAGCAGGGGAGCTGGTGGCTGATCCTCCTGTGTTTACATCTTAGGGTTCCTCATGAGAATTTCAAAGGCCTAGATTTCAGTTGTCACTGGCACTTTAAGTATTAACTCACATTGCAAAACAGCTCATTTCGATAGGATTGTTTTTCTCACTGATTAAAACGAAGATGGTAACTGCTTAGTAGAAATTCTTCATAGAATTTTATGGGACATGGTAAGATCCAATGAGATCATGTATGTGAAAATGAAGGACAAAGAAAGGAAATATAGGTAAAGAACGCAAGAGCAGATTCCCTAAGACGGCTGCTTCCTGTTTCCAGGGGACATTGCAAAGGAAAAGGTGGGGAAGCAGAGCCCACCAGGGGTGGACACTCAAGCAGGACCAATAAGAAGAAGGGAAGGCTGGGTGCAGTGGCCTGTGAGACCCCAACCCAGAGTCTGTTTAGCAGACTCTAAACCCGGGGATCCCTCCCTACACTGAGGGAGCTGCTTTTTGCTTCAGTGAAACTCTTTCTTTTGCTTTCTTCTCATTTTGATCTTCTTGCTTTCCTGGGCAGTCAGTTCTCTGCCGGTCTCACTGAATGAACTTGGCTATCTCTAGACAACCACCGAACCCCTGTTTCAAATGGCACTTGGCTGTGGTGCCTGACACAGACCAGAAACTTAATAAAGCTTCTTTCTTTCCTTCCTGGATTTCTGTCTTTTCTAACCCCACTTTGGGAGTAGCAGGGGCTGGTCTTGAAGGTCAACAGAGATTGATAAGATATGGGCCAACGGTCCCAGTCACATGTGCGTCTCACTGGCCCTTGAGTCTCTGGCAGAAGGAAATGTCTATCAGAGGGTGACCTGTCTACAGGGAGGTCCTTGTCCTGTGCTGTGTATGTGCGCTTGTACCCAGGCCTGTGCCTGCATTGTTCAGCAGGAGAATGGCCCGAGCTTGATTGACCACCATGGCACATTGGGAACATACAAGGCCGACTGGAGAAAAGCTCAAGACTGGGGTTGAAGAAATGTTTGTCCTCAGTTCCTCCAGAATAATTTCTCTGGGAGCGGATTGTATGGGATGACTTGTGCCTAACATAGCCAGAAAGAAACATTTAGTGGCCAGTTATAGGAGCACCACTCAAATTGGTTTAGGCAGTCAGAAATCCAGTGGCTTCAGGGATAGGAGTCCCTCAAGCCTTGGTCCCGCTTGGTGTGTCTCAGCCTCAGCTGCCTCTTGAGCAGGTCTACTCTGGTTGTAGCTAGCAGTCCCCAGCAAACTCAGGAGTTTTCCTATCAGGCCTGTAACCACACAGAAGAGAACAGCCCTTTCAGTTAGGCCCATAAGCATTCCAAGACTGGACCTTACTAGTCTGATCTGTGTTACCTGCCCGTTCCTGAACCAGTCACTGTGGCTAGTGGGATGCAACTGTTCTGAGGAGCCAGGCCTCCCTTCTAGAAGGAGAGTTGGACCATGAATAAGAAGGAAGTAGTTCCAAAGGTAAATTTGGGTATCATTTCCAGAAGAAGGAATATTAAGGAATTAAAAAAAATAGCTTTTTCCGGATTCAGTATTGTTGATGCCTATGTTTATGAATCAAAGCCTCTGGAAGAAAAGCCAGCTGGGCCTTTAGGTATTCTTATACCTAGACAACAGGTATAAGACTCTTTCAGGTCCATTAAAATTCTATTTATTAGTGTATTTGGTCTATCAAGTGACACAGTGATAAAATGAACTGAAAATAAGTTTTATTTTGCCAGTATAATTGGGCAAGCTTTCTTTGTTTCAAACCCAATAAATGGCAACCACCAAAGAGGCCCCAGAGAGCCATGCAGTGATTATCTCTGCGTCAGCTTCAGCAACCTAGTTAGTCAAACCCTAATCTAAGTATTCCTGTGAAGACTCTAACAATGGTTAATGTTCACAGTCAGTTGAATTGAAGTCGAAGAGATTGTCCTTGAGTGTGAGTATGATACAGAGGAAATCTGAGTCCCCTATAGGGTTCTTAGTCTCATTCACAAAAGAATTTTAGAATGGACTCAACCGGAAGCTCTAGGACAGTTTTATTAGAATTTAGAGAAAACTCCTCAGGACTGGCAAGCTGTAAATCTCAGCAGCTGCCCTTTTGGGAAGAATGGAGGAGAGAAGGAACAAAGGGCCCTGATTCAGAACCAGGTGGCGGTCAGACACAGGCAGGAGGGCAGCCGCGTGGTGGAGGGGGAAGAGAGCTTCCGAGAAAAAGTGAAGAAACCTAAAATGTCGGGGCCGGCACAATGCATCAGAGAAAGCACGCCTAGAAAGAAAGTATGTGGACGAAAAGGAGAGGTTATGCTTTTCTGAAGAATTCAAGCAGACGTACGAAGGCCACATGTCTGTGACTGGGTCCAGGAGCACCACACTAGCGGATGGGGATTCTGGGCAGGAGTGTTCACCAGCTCATTAGCATACTAGGTATTCTGCCCATTTCTTCAGCATGACCTAAGGTGATCCTGCCTTCCTGCCTTCTTAGGGTGGTCTTATGACCAGGTGAATCACCTGGAAAAGCCAGAGAAAAACAACTGGTCTTTATCCAGGCCAGAGATTGTATTCTCCTGGCCAGTTATCTCTTAAAGGGGCCTTCTGCTTTAACAGGTGACATCTAATCAAGTCCAGAAGCTTAAGGACAAAACCAAGATTTCCCTAAGAATGACGAGTCTCACTTGGCCTGTGTGCTGCAAGTCGAGCTCCTGGCTCAGGTTCTGGCCTGCTCCCCTGCCATGTGGGTTTCAGATTTGCCTGGGGAGACCTACGACCAGGGAAACCACCCCCTCCCCCATTTCTCAAGTGCATGTGCATACATAGATGTATACCTGTCTCCTCTGGTTCCCTGTAGAATCCTGACTAATAATCCTGGCATGTCAAAATGTCTTCTGTAGTTAGAAAGTGATAGTGATCAGACTGCCAGTCTGGCTTGAAAATGAAGGCTAAAACTTTTTCTTCTTCAATACGCAAATTATTTAATATGTCCGTGCCCACTCAGTAGTAACACATCTTCACAGCAATGGTACCACTTTTTAATGTGTTCCTGAAATACAAAGTGTCACTCTAATCCTGGAGATAAATACTTGGCGATACTCGAAGTACCTCTCTTCTCAGGAAGTGAAGCTGCTTCATGGGCTCTGTGTCTCAGGGGTGCTGGCAAGAACTGAACATCCTGGTTGAACTGGGCTGTAAGTGTGACATGGGACAATGTTGTGCAGAAAATCACTTGTAGATTAGGATGAGAAGGAATTTTGCAGGCTTCAGCTAATTCCATGTAGGAACTCTCTGTGCCCTGTAGGAAACTCACCTGAGGTTATTAAAATTCTACATTAGGACTAAAGATTGAGCCATGTTGGTGAGCTTCTTGGCTAAGTCAAGTCTGAGAACCATCTCATTAAGTACAGGTTTTTTCCTTATCTATACTTTAACCATTTGACCTTATGGATAAACAAATTGAAAAATTTAGAACTGGAATAACTTTATTTTCTTGAGTCATTTAGAAAGAAATCTAAACAAATACTTTGTTAAAGTGAACTTTTAAGTGCTTCTTATTATTTTCAAGGATCCATTTAAAGAAAATGAAGCAACCTGTGAGTTGCTGGTGAGTGAATTCTGTCAACTTCCTGGCCTCTAATCACTGGTATTTGATGCTGTGCCTTTTGTCTTTTGTCCTCACCAGAGACCTCTTCTGTGTCTCCCTGGGGTTATGTGGGTTCTTTAACCAAACAAATAGACATGATGTTTGCAATCCAAGGACAATTTTGCCAGAACAGCCTTGGAAGAAAATTGCACAGCAGTTCTTAAGTGGCCTCTAAGACCAGGGAAATATCTGACAGGAAGAATTTACCTTGGAAATATCATTTGATTCATTGGCCTAACAAATACGATTGGTGGTGATGCCAACATTGATTGACCTCAAAGCTCTAATGTCCTTACCAAATGTCACTGTTTTCTTTCCTAAAAGTTTAATGAAAGGAGCTTCTGTTCAATAATTCTTCAAGACAAAACTTACCTTTCAGGAAAAATTTTCAGGTTGCACTTAAATTTGTATTTTCTATAGGAACTACAGAAGCACAAGCTCTTTGTGCTCTGAGGAGGCCTTATGAAGAGAAGCCCTCAAGATCTACGAAGGCTGTCTACCGGGGCTAGCCTACAATGAGTGTTCACCATCATTTGCTCTCTGCACCAAGCCCTGAGGCCCCAGCCCCAGTCCTCAGTTTGGTCTGCACAGGGCCAGTGAGGGAAAGAAACTGGGTGTGGCATGGGAACATCTTGCCACTGCAGACAAAATTCCACTTAATAGAAATAATCCACAAATCCTTCCTATCCAAATTGCAAAGCTATTGAAGTGGACTCAGTCACTAGTCTCCAGACATATATATGCTTTTAATACAAACTCACACTAAACAGCATGAAAGCTATGCTGTGGTGTTGGAAAACTGAGTACAAACACTGATTTGTAGAGAAATGTTCAAACAAATTAAGGACTGTTTATACAAAAACGCTAAAGCTTATGGTCAAAAGAGATATGCTTCTATATGTGGGCATGGTGACACATGCCTTTAATCCCAGCACTTGGGAAGCAGAGGCAGGCAGATTTCTGTGAGACCAAGGCCAGCCTAGGCTCCATAAGAGTTTCAGGCCAGTTGGGGATATGGGAGACCTTGTCTAAAAATGAATGAATGAATGAATGAATGAATAAATAAATAAATAAAGCCAATATGTACTAAATTAAAAAATTTCAAAAAGCTACATTTTGGTTTTGTTTTCTAAAAGCAGTAACCAGACATCTTAGCATTTGAACACCAGTTTGACGTGAGTGGCTCACTAAGAAGTGACTTGCTTTCTCTGTTTTGATTTCCTGTAAAGAAAGTAATTCCTTTCTTAGTCTTATAAAATTTTGAATGTTTATAAAATGAAATGCTGAAAAATTCATTGGGGAAGATTTGTCTGCATGAGCGAGAATAGTTGAGGTGGCCTATGACAGGACAGCTGAATCCGGATAACAGGTACCGTGTTAGACTTGCTTCTTAGGGAAACAGGACTTAGATGGAGTTAAAGGGGCAGAAGGATGAGGCTGGCACATCTATGGAAGGAGAAGGAGGAAGCAGGACTAGATGGAAGAAGCGTCACACTCTGACACAAATCTCATGGTTTCTGGACCCACTGAGTGGAACTGCAACTAAGATGCCCAGTAAACACTGGGCCCTTGCGCCATGCACAGTTGTTGTCTGGGGGTCACCCCAGAGGAGTGGAATTATGTTCAGGAAAGTGGAGGAGACTCGTGAGAGCTGACACAGGGAGGCTGTCAGCTGCCCCACCACAGGGAGGCTGTCAGCTACCCCACCCCTCAGGGAGAGTGCAGACAGGCTAAAGACTTTGCTTAAAACAAACATGGTTTGGGGCTGAAATTCTCAGCTTCCCCTAGGCTACTTTTTTTTATTTATTCACAATATATTTTTCACAGTCTCATCTCCATTTCATCTGTATGATAAAAATAATGTTTAATCAGTGGCTTTTGTCTGTGACAGTTATGGAGGATAAAGTTATTCAATCAGAATCCACTATCTATCTGTCCCTTATCATCTATCTATCTATCTATCTATCTATCTATCTATCTATCTATCTTTCTATCATCTATCTAATTGTTGTGGACATCTCTCAATACTTTTTGAGAAGTTATTAGGAAAATACAAATGGTAAATAGTTAAATATATGAACAACTTTATACTAATTCATATTTCCAAATAGCCTCTTGAGGAAATTATACTATTATTTATACTTTATAGATAAGGAAGCTATGTCACCAAGTGGTTATGGTGCCTTCTGCAAGCCACTCAGTAAGTGATAAAGTCAGAGTACTGGCTTCAGGGTCCATGTTGATAAATAACATACTAAAATTCTTCTTTAACTAAGTATGGTTACAACAAATTGAGGATAACAGCGTAAACAGCAAAAGAAGTACTAGGTGTGAACAATTCATGGAGACAGGGACCTGCTGGCTACCCCAGGAATCTTCAGTTGAAGATGAGGTTGTGGCTAACACTATATAGCCTTGACCTTCACTAGCCTTTCCTCTGTGAGACTCTTGCATTGATTAGATAGAAACTAGTCACCCGACTCCTCGTGGAACAGCTTTCCCCTTATATTTAATGTTATTTTCACTGTGGAATTTGGTGGGAAATCTCTTTCTGCCTGTGTATTTTATCCTTAGAGTCCCTTGGGGTTCTGTACTGTTTCCACAGCCCTCCTGGTCCCTTTGGGTGAAAGGTATGAGCCAAACTGACCAACCCACCATCTTTTTCTTTCCTTTTGTCTTTTTGAGACAGGGTCTCCTTGTAGCCCCGGCTGGCCTGGAACTCACAGAGATCCACCTGCTTCACCTCCCAAGTGCTGGAATTAGAGGCATGTGCCACTATGCCCGGCTCCAACCATCATTTTCAAACACTAGCCTTTTGTCTGTCTCTAAGTAGTATTGAGGCTAAAATTCTGATTGAAAAACAATTGATCACAGTCTTACAATTATAGCTATTGACTTCCAAACTCTACATAGCACACTTTGTTACTCCAATTATGAAAGTATTCACTGATAGGGACACTTACACTTACCCAAACATTTATTGGAAATAAGCCCACTTGAGAGCCTCAAAAGTCCTCCACAGGTAAGCATTAGGAAGGGATGTCTACCTCATGTACTCCTCCCCATTGATCTCTTGCTCCCATTTGCTAGTAGATAAACACTTGCTTTGAGTAGCAACCATCTTCAATAATTTCAACAGACTTTGGAAAATGTGTTGGTCATCCTTCATCAGCAATTGACATTTCCCTCAATCCCTAGGTTATGCTAACAACAGCTTCTCTGAGACAGTCATGTCATGTTTTACAAGAGTAAAAACATTCCTTACTCTGTCTTTTCTCAAAGCTTTAGAGAATGAGGGCATCTTTACTGAAATATTTACTTGGCTCAGGGGCAAGTGGATTTATCATATCTAATCGTGTCTTATGCATAAAATCTTCCCTCCCCTTCTCAAAATTTAGCTCATGACCTTATAGCCTAGGCCATCATTAACAAACAAAAAGCCCTCATGATGTCAGAACACAGACCTGCATCTGTACAGCCAATCTCACAGCCTGAAGAGATCAACCCACACTTTCTGCAGCAATCTCTGGGACAGAGACTGAAGCTGTCTATGCCATGGCCTAACAGCAGTACCTGATGCATTGTCATACCCAGGAACTGGTTCATCCATGCTCTTGGTCATACACAGTATGAGGAACTAAATCCCCTGATGTGAAACTCCCCACTAACCTTAAAAGCTCATAAAAAGTCAAACATTTCCTTTGTTCTGGGGATTTTGTTTGGAGACTCCTCAGAAAATGTACTCAGGGAGGAACTCTGAAGGGTGTTGTAGTGTGAAAAAAAGAAAGCAAAGAGCAGTTTTCTCTCTGCTATGAGGGATGGACTTCGGCCTGACTGACAACTGAGTATCCAATGGCTTAAGGAAAACGCAGGGGAAGCTGGGAAGAGAGGCGGGGCGGGGCGAGGTACCCGTCTTGGGCGAACACGGGGGCGGGGGGGGGGGGGGGGTTCCTGTGATCAAAATGCAAGCTCCCTCATAGGCAACCTCCCTCCTCCTCACTCTGGAGATGAACGTTTTGTGAGTAACATGGAATAAACTAATCTCTCTAAAGAACATTCTCTATTCTTTCAGTCGGTTCAAACCGGGGGGGGGGGGGGGGGGGGGCTGGATGCTGGCCGGCCGTGAGAAAATATATGCAACAGGTGTTCACCCCCCTGCCCCTCTCATGGTGGCTGACCTCTTCTTTCTCCATCCCTCTGTCTCATGCTCACTCTTAATGAAGCTTCTTTCCCCGGTTTTAAAGGGAAGCGTTTCCTTCCCTTTGAGGCCCCATCATGATTAGATGTTTCCATATATTGTATTGTTTCTAACACTCTCATTCCCGCTCCAAGGCCCCATAACGGCCCGGAGGCCCTATCATTCTAATAGACCTCACTGAAGGGACCTGTACATCAGCTTCCTTTACAGAGTGACCAACGCTATTATTTGTGTTTTATTTGACCTATGAACTTTATTGACTTTGTGTTCATATAAGGGGATATATAAGGGGACAAGCAAGAAAACATGTCATAATCCATCCAAAGAATGAGATTGGCAAACATTAGAAAAATAGTTTTAATAACAATGTACTATTAGCTTTTCCCTTGATGTGAGAAATACTTGAGAGGAATGGTTTAAAAGAAAAAATATTAAAAAAAAAAAATTTCAGAGGTTTTGTTATATCCCATTGTGGGGTGAACCAAAGCCACTCCTCTGGCCATGCTGCCAATAAATAAATAAATAGGAAAGGGCAGAAGACAAGACTCCCATCACACCCACCCCAGTGACTCTGCTCCTCCAGCCAGGGCTCGCCTCTTAAAGTTTCCATCATCCCACAAAGCAAGCCCACCAGTTGGTGAACAAGTCTTCAGCACCTGAAATGGTGGGGAACATTTCACATTCAAACCATAATATGGTGTCATCTTTGTGCTTGAATGGTGATTCTCTGCCCAAACGGAAACATAAACAGCAGGAAGAAGAGAAGCGGGAGAATGGAGAAAGAGGAAGAAGAGGGAGGGCAGGAGGAGGAAAGGGAAGGGAGGAAGGAGGGCAACAGGAGAAAGGACAGGAGGAAAAGGAGGAAGAGAAGTGAGGAGGATGGAGTGGAGGAGTGGAGGGAGGGAGTGAAGAGCAAGGAGAGGTAGAAAAGGAGGAAGTGGAGGAGGAGGAAGAAGAGGAAGAGGAAGAAGAGGAGGAAGAAGAGGAAGAGGAGGAAGAAGAGGAAGAAACATGAAGGCAAAAGCAAAGGTATTAATTACCCTGATAAAATAATTCTCTAATTACAGAATTCAGTTATTGTCATGGGAACCCAGAGACAAAAACGACTTTTGGGACTGTTGTACTAAGCTGTTCACATGCATTCAAGGAGGAAAGTGTTCCCCAAAGAAAAACCCAGAACCCAGTCAAGACTTTTACAGTGATCCGCCCAGCCGGAGTGGACTTTAATTCTCATGCCTGACACTGAAAAACTCTAAGTGCTTTGAAGTTTATTTTTAGAAAAGAGTAGAAGGGAAAGGCTAATGGGTCAGAACGCAGGGGCAGAGAAATGCGAAGAAATCAAGGTGTTGTTTTTTTTCTCCAAAGATATTAACAGCAAAGAGTAGTGCTTTCAGTAAAGAGTGACAGCTTGGGTCAGTCCTGTCTGGGTCAGCCTGGTCCGGGTGAATCCTGTCCGGGTGACAGGCTTGCTGACTGCAGCTTGCTGGTCCCATTTCACTTCCCTTAATGAACATCCTTTTTTCTGACCCAGCTCCTCTCACTCCATTTGAATGCCAAGTCAGTTTTAGTCCTGAGGTTCAAACAACATTGATATTAATGAGGCCAGAGCAAATACAGGAAAAGTTTTTCTAAAGAATCAGAAAGACCAAACTTTGAATGAAAAACTGAGCCAGAAACAATAGTTTAAAATATATATTGGTTGAGGGTGGGGGCTGGAGAGATTGCTCAGTAGTTGAGAACACTGGCTACTCTTGCAGAGGACCCACATGGCAGCTAACAACCATCCAGAACTCCAGTTCCAGAGAATATGATGCCTTCTTCCAGCCTCTGTGGGCATTGTACACAAGCAGTGCACTTACATGAAGACAAAACACTCATAAACATAAAATAAAAATAGTTAAATAAAAGCCAGGCATTATGGTCCCTGTGAGATTGAGGCCAGCCTGGTCTCCACAGTGAGTTCCAGACCAGCTAGGGCTACACGAGACCCTGTCTCAGAGATCAAAATAAATAAATAAATTTTTAAAATATATTTGGTTGTTAAATAAATTCACATTGATTACAGGAGATACAAATTAAAGCAGGAGTAGAGTGGAATACATTTTTTACCACCTACATACTATTAGCTATATTTGAGGATTTTTTTTTCTCTTTGGAAGTTTTTATGCTTCATTTGTTTTATATACTATTGATCAATGTAGCATATTGTACATTTTAATGTTTAATTGATAGGAATAATTATTAACTGAAAAGTATCAGAATTCTCAGTTTTATTTTTTGTGTCCACTCACACTATTTTAAATGCCCTGTCACCTTTATACATTCTCAAATTTGGACGTTCAAGTTGATGCTGATTTTTTTTTTACCATAATTACTAATTGTAGATTGCCAACTTAGATTATTATGTCTACTGAGGGCAAAACCAGGTTATTGGGGATACTTTGCCGGAATTTATCTTAAAACACTGCAGTTTGGAGTACGACATACACAAATCCAGCATTGTATATCTAAGTAGAATTAGATATACAAAACTCAGAGAGAATGGGTGTGATATGTGTATTTTCGGTTTCCAGTAGCATAAATACAAGCCAAAAATGATGAGGCATGCGTACAGCAACTGCTTCAAGAGCTAAGACAGGCTTGTCTGAGGAAGGGGTGGACGAGGCAGGACTTGCAGAACAAGTGAGTATGTGCTGCGGAAAGGGCAGTCTCAGCGTGGTGGAAGGAGCTGGAAAGGTAGATGGCCAGAAAGGAGACACATAGGAACTCGTGATGAATAAAGACATCGGAAAGAATGTGAGCTAGATCTCTGGGGAACAGCAGACGAAAAAATGACAGTAGCTGTGACAAGGAAAAAACCAAATCCTTGCATTGGAACATTTTGGGTTTTCCAAGGCAGATGGAAAACCATCTGAGCTGATCTCCCAAGGATCCAGATTTGATGATTGCTTGCAGAGGGAGGGAAGATATGCGGGAAAAGAAAGGGAATACCAGGTGTGCAGAGCAGGTGGGGCAAAGCTGGGGAGGAAGATTGGCGTGAGGCTGTGCTTGGGAAGTCACGTGTGCAGTGAGATTGGGAGTGTGCATAGAAGCCAAGTCTCTGTAAGTCCTGGGGCAGGTTTAGTTTGGGAATGGACTGAAAAATCAATCAAGACTTTTAAATGGTCGCAGCAGGTATGAGAAGAGCCAGCGGGTAGTTAGGAAAGAAAAAAGAGATAAAGACTAGGGTCAGCTTTCTTTAGGGGTGTGACAGTTCCTTTGGGGGCCTCTATGGGAAAGACAAATTTTGTTTTGGTTGTGAAGTTGAGGCACTAAGAAGTGGGCACGGGAGGGTGCCCGCTTCACACAGTTCACTGGGAAATGGAAATCTGACAGGTCGACCTGCTCCCTCAGATAGACCTGCACCCCGGAGCATCTGGGAAACGTGGATTAGGCCTTAAAAAAGAAAACTGATGATAAAGGACATGAAGTCCTGTTGTAATGGTGTGGGGTGCAGATGGAGTAAAGATCTAAGCAATTAAAATGAGTTCCAGACGAGGTCTTCATTTGCTGAGCTTTTGATTAACTATTAAAACTTATAATTTGCCTGGCATGGTCACTCATGTCTTTAATTATAGCACTTGAGAGGTAGAGGTAGTGGGGTTTTGTGAATTTGAGACCGGTTTGTTTTACAGAGTGAGTTTCAGGCCAGCCAGGGCTGCATAATAAAACCTTGTCTCAGAAAAAAAAAGAACAAAAGAAATCTAAAACTCTTTAAGAATTAATATGAAGAATATGTAAAGTACGCGGTGTTAAAACCATAATTGACTAAAAAATTAACATAGACATTTCTCAAAAGAAAATACAGAAATGACCATCAAGTACATGAAAAGATGCTAAACATCACTGATCAGAGAAATGCAACTCAAAACCATAATGAGATGTCTCTTCACCCTATTAGAATGACTGTCTTCAGAAAGATGGGAACTGCCAAGTCTTAGTGAGAGCCCTCACTCGCTGTTGGTGGGGCATTGACCATACCACCATTATGGAACACAGCATAGTAGTTCCTCAAAAGTTGAAAAGAGAACCACATTGTGACCCAGTAATCCTGCTACTGGACACGGACTCAGTGGAAACAGAGCCAGTCTACTGAGGAGACACCTGCATTGCCATTGAAATACCAATCACAATAGCTGAATGCTTATCAAGAATGACTCAATACAGAAAATGTGGTACACATACACAATGGAATACTATCTAGTTGCAAAAATACATGAAACTCTGTCCATTGCAACAACATGGAAAGAAATGGAGGACATTCTGTTAAGTGTAAAACCAGACACAGAACACAAATACCTAATACCATGCATACGTAGGAGCTTAAGAAGTTGAAAGCAAGGGCTGGGGCTATGGACCAGTGGTTCAGAGCTTGCCTAGCAAGCACAAGGCTCTGGGTTCAATCCCCAAAATATACCAAAAATATATTGAGAACAGAATGGTGATTAGCAGAGGCAGAGAGAGTAGGGTGGAGAACGGGGTGGAGAAAAATTAGTAAGTGGATGCTAAGTTAGACGGGAGGGGGATGGCTGATGTTCTACTGCACAGTAGGATGGTTTTGAACCTGTTCACCACAAAAATGATAAACCTGAGGAAATAGGTATGCTCACTCGATTTACAGTGCACAATATGTACATGCATCAAAATAACATATAGTTTCCTAGGGCTATGAGCAGCTCTTAATGTGACAAAAAGAAAGAAGAGAAATTTAAAGATGTAAAGATTCCCCCCACCATAAAAGAAATCTGTTTAAAAATTTTGGCTTAGTTTATCTAAGTCTTTCAGAAATGATCTCATTTCACCAATGTGTACAGGTTACTAAATGTTAACAGATTAAGTCTTAGAGAAAATAGTTTAAAACTTCCTCTGGGGGGCTATTTTAGTTTTCTTTCAATTTCTGTGACAAAACACTCTGACCAATACCAACTTGGGACAGAAAGGGTTTATTTGGCTCCCATCTCCCAGGTCACAGTTCGTCACTTAGGGAGTTGGAGGTAGGAACTCAGGGCAGGAACCTGGAAGCAGGAGCTGAAGCACAGGCCACGGAGGAACACTGCTTACTGGGGCTCTCCTGGCCCAGGCTCGGCCTGCTTTCTTATACAATACACAACAATCTACCCAGGAATGGCACTGCCTACTATGGGCTAGGCCCTCCCACATCTCTCAACAATTAAGAAAATATCCCACAGACATGGCCACAGGCCAGTTCAATGGAGGCAATGCCCCAACTGAAGCTCCCTCAACCCAGGTATGTCATTTTGACACTAAAGCTCTCCAGTACAAGGGCTGATGAAATGGCCTAGCAGGTTAAGGCACTTGCTGCCAAGCCTAATGACCTTAGTGTGATCCTCAGAGTTGACGGTGAGAAGGGGAGAACAAACTCCCCCAAGCTGTCCTCTGATCTCACGGGTGCTGTAGCATGGGAAGCCACACCCCTAGTAGTAAACAAACAAACAAACGAACAAGTAAAGTATAATTCAAATCACTTTAAATGCTCACCCAGGGCACACATAGCCTCACTTCACATCTTCTGATGACGCCAATGAAGGAATGACCATCAGATGGACTTACTGCATCTGCAGACCACTGTCAAGTGCTCAGTCCTCAGAATTTCCCAGTGAGCAAACATTCCTTCCAGCAGATTATTGAAATGTTTAAATAATTGATGTCTTGTCCTACTTTTGTTCTGAGTGCTAGAAGGGGGTGAGCAGAGGGCACTTCACAGCACTCTGTGTTTCTCCCAAGCTGCAGGAGCCATGATACACCCATTTCTTTTACTCATGGGCTCCATCAAGTATTGTAAAGCTCACTCCAGAAACCACTGCTAAAATTGTGAAGTTAGTACTGAGCTAAAACTTACTCTTCAAAATGACTCTTAGGGATTTGAATATTTGTTTGTTGTGTTTTTCAGGTTATGGGTGTCTGTTATGACCTTTCCAGACTGTGACTTGTGAGCCCCTTTAAATTAAAAAGGCAACTGTACAATTTTATAGTTAAAGAAGAAACAGCAAATTCTTTCTTTTAAGAAATAATTATGGCTTTAAGAATATTCTGTTATCCAGGAAATGAAATATAAGTATTTGAACATGTTCTGGGCTAATTTCCCTGAAATTTTTCTAGACATTTCAAAACACTAGTAAAAACTGAAGAAGGTGGCAAGGCTGGCACTGGGACATAGATATTTGTGCTGTAAAGCTTTGGGTTAATTAGTGAAATATAAACACCAATGCAGATGTAAAAGAATCATAATACCTTGCCTAGAATATATTCATGAGCAAAAAGGAGAGTTGATAGAAGCAAATGAAAGATTCTGGTGTCTTCTAGTGAATTCTGTACCAAGTCATCATGGGTAGATAGAGATACAGCACTGACTCATAACTATATTCTCATTCACAAGAGGTAAGTTAAAATGACTGATTTATAGGTAAATGTAATTTCCTTATTTTGACAAACCTTATGTCATACTGGGCAAGTATATGTCTTATTTACATCTCTGAAATCATTTTGATTAGTGTGAGAAGTTAAAGATTGTTAATTCATACAGTCCAGTCACTGTTCCTCACCCAATATGAGACTTCTTTACTAACAGTGTACTGAACCCTCAGACCTCTCAGACTGAGAATTTAGTGTCATTACTTAGAATATCTAGTTTCTTCAAGATTTTGAAATACCTAATACTGTACTTTTGCTGGTCATCTTATCATTTGTAATTGCATTTTACCGCAAGAAAGGCCTGAGGCCACAGTGAAAGTCATCATTTTTCTAATATCTTGCTGCAGACAATCTTAAGGAAATTTTCTTTTTAAGTGACTGAAGAGATGGCTCAGTAGACAAGAGCACAAGCATGAGAAACTGAGTTAGAAGCCGAACGCCCACATGAAACCTAGGTGTGGCTGTGGGTGACCATGCCTGTAACCCGGCACTGTGCTGGGGTGGAGACAGGCCGATCCCTGGCTTGCAAGCTCATAGCCTAGCTCTGGCTCAGAGAGAGACCCTGTCTTAAGGGTATAAGATGGGAGGTGATAGGGTGGGAAGTCCAATGCCCTCCTCTGGCCTCCACATGTGCACACATTTGCATATGCGCACAGGTACACACACACGTACACATATGCAGACACTGGTGTATACACCCTTCCATATGTGTGTATATATACCAGACAGACAGACAGACACACACACACACACACTCACAAAACCGAATAAATTTCTTTGTAGGAAATACTCTTAGTGTTGCATACAATTGCAAACACTGATCTTAGAAATTTATGCATTTTAAACTTTGAATTTAATTACATTTTCAAAAGACCATGATACTTCTTCAAGGTTGAGAAGATTTATTGCTCAAAGCCCCTATGGCACCACTGTATTCGTATATATATATATGAAAATTTCATATATATGAAATACACATCTATCTAAAAGTTATATATAAATATAATTTATATTTTACTACATGTAACATGATGGAAACTTTAATGGTGTTCTCTCTTCTTCTGTCTGTCTGTCTGTCTCTATCTCCCTCTCCCATGTGTGTATATATGTCCAAGTGTATGTGTACATACACACATATATGATTTTGGGAGATATTTATTTTCTAATATAATCCTCTTTATGATTATTCAAGTTATTAGTCTGAATTGAGTATCCTTTATAAATAATGATTGGAATCAGAAGATTCAGGTTTTAGATTTTGGTGACTTTGTAATATTTGTATAGATTTTACTGGTTAAGTATCCCTCATCTAAAAAGCCAAAATATTTCATAATCTGAAACTTTTTGAACATACATTAGTGTTGGAAAGGTTTAGTATTTCATAGCCTTTCTAATTTCAGATATTCATAAGAGTCACACTCAATTCAAGATAGGGAATAGAATTCTATCCAGCTCTGGGAAAACTGATAAATAGGCTGTAGCTTATGAGTATATGTTCACACTTAAGCTATAGTCAAGAAAGAGCAAAATTGCCTCTGACACTGTAGCTGCAAGGGAGTCTGATAACTAGTTTACTTCCCTTCATGTGTTCAGGAAAGCAGAATGAGGGGCAGTGGAATGGAGGTGGGAACCCACCACAATGTTAGCTCTTCTGGTGATGTAGGAACTGCAATTAATATGTCATAGA
This sequence comes from Eospalax fontanierii, assembly GCA_035773235.1. NCBI lineage: Eukaryota > Metazoa > Chordata > Mammalia > Rodentia > Spalacidae > Eospalax > Eospalax fontanierii. Next base: position 7,236,218 of record CM069538.1, read on the forward strand.
GGCAGCTAGAGGCTCAACATGTGTAAGTTCCTATAAAAGAAAACTGTCATATGTTAACTGTCATTAGCATTACTTTCTTTTTTGTCTGAGGGGAAACTTAAACAGTTGAAAATAACTATGATTTTTCACGGAGGATTAATTGATAAATGATTGGGCTGGGCATGGTGTCTCACTCTTATAATCCCAGTACGTGGGAGGCAGAATCTGGAAGATCACCACAGGTTTGAGATAGTTTGGTCTATAAATGAAGTGTACTGGGCCAACTTGGGCTCCAGAGTAAAGCTCTATTTTGATAAATAAATAAGTAAATTAAAATAAGAAACAAAAAAATGTGATTGGCAAGCTAGAGCCTGTGAGACAAATCTACCTACCTCTTATAGATAAAATGTTATTGGATATAGCCATGTTCATTGGTTTTATAGCTTTTATGAGTATTTCATGTTACAGTAAAGAACTGAATGGCCCTTTAGAAATCATTTGCTCTGAAAATCCCAAGTATTTACTATCTTTCTTTTATAGGAAAAAAATTGCTGGCCCTCTAGTTAGTCTATAACCTTGTATTCATTGCTATAATACTTTGCTTATTATTTTACAAAATAATGGGGTTTCCATTCCAATGTACTGTTTGTTGGTAAACTTAGTTTGTCAAGAACACACATACACACATTGTTAGGCATGGTATCTCAGGCCTTTGGTCTCAGCACTTTGGCAGGATGAACTCTATGAGTTCAAGGCCAGCCTGGTCTACATAGTATGTTCCAGGCTGGCCAAGGATACATAGTGAGATCTCAAAACAAAAACAAACACAAAACCAACCAACCAGATAAAAAGAACACACATATATACATAATCAGAATAAAACAAAAGCCATATGGTTTTTTAACTGTGGAGACTCAAAATGAAAAATTTGAAGTTTTCTATTTATGTTTTTATACAAGAACTTTATAGATTTTATTTTTGCATGGAGTTGAGCTTCATTACTTTATGGTTTCCCAAGCTCAGTCTCTGCTCTGTTCTTTGAGTCAGATGGCAGGAAAACAGTACTTCTGGTAGCTTCTCTCACACTAACACATTAGGAAATAAACTGAAGCAACAAAATCAATTGACTGGATTTCTAGAATCAGGTACCAATGGAAGATAAGGAGACTGTCATCTGTTGACTTAAGTGATGGGTGTGTTAATCTTATTTTTCAAGGCTTTCTTGAGCAATACTGCTGTCTTTTGAAAAAACATTAAACAGTGGTATTAGTCTAAATTTGCTTCTACTACAGAATACAAACTGAATCTTTTCTCCTTGCTTCTGGTGAAGGATCTGGCTGAGACACATTGGTTAATATCTATGTAGACGTGGTATAGTCATCATATACATTTTTCAGAAATTGCTCAGTTTTGTAGTGTGGCATCTTGTTCCTACAGTGAAAGCATGCTTACTCATGAGTGGGAAACCCATGCACCCCATTGGTAGATAAAAGAGTAACCAAAATTCCTACATCTACTTACTTTTGGTGTGATCCTTGCTTTCATTTTCTTAAAGAGGAATTGGAGAATTTGGATGAATATTCACATTGTAAGTTCCTGGAGACTATGCCACAGACATGGAATATTAGCTGTCTGTAGGTGAACATGATTACTATTATCTGTCTTTCCAGTATCTCATTTCAAGTATTGAAAACCATCTCCCCACCTCTGAAGACAAAGAACCCATTTCCTCCTGTTATCTTATCAGTCTTATTTCCATTTGTGATTCTTGCTAAACTTACTTCTCAATTACAGTTTGGTTCTCAAAGGCCCTCTGTGCCCACAGACTCACCTACTGTCTCTCAGGATGCATGTTGGGATTACAGTTCTTTTTCATAGGCATAGCCCACAGGTGATTACATAATTCCCACCCTGCCCTGCAACACAAGTGGGGCCTCCTAGAGTCTGGTTCATAACCTCTGTTGCTCTTTACAGGGCCTGATGGTCCTGTTTCACTTCTTTAAATATTCACATTGTCTTAAGTTATTACTAACAAAAGTACTTTGTATTTGGACATGCTTTTTGATTTTGGAATATTTATATACACATAATGAGATATTTGTAGATGAGGACCTGAGTCTAAACATAAAATTAACTTGTATTTCATATACATCTTATATATAGTCTGAAAGTAATTTAGAAATGTATTATATTTACTTATTGTTTTTCTTGGTGTCTATTCATTGTGCATTGTACTGGGTTTCACATAAACAACTTCTTTCAAATATACCACAACCTGTACTTTAGTCCTAGTCGCCTTCCTATTTCCCCTTCGCTCCTCCCCCACCCAACTTCCATTCCTTCTCCTAGTCTTCCTTCTGCTTTCAGTTATATCCATATAAGCCATTTTATGTATCTATATAAAATGCAACATCCACAAATGAAAGAAAATGTATTTGTCTTTTTTATTTCACTTAATATGATGACTTCAGTTGAAGACATTTTCCATAAAACAACGTATCTTAACTTTTCTTTATAGTTGAATAAAATTGTCATGTATACTGCACTTTCTTTAACCAGTCACCTATTGATGAATACCTAAGCTGGTCCCATCTCCTGGCTCTTGTGACTAGTGTTGCAATAACGTGATTGTGCAAGGATCTTTGTTGTGGTCTGATTGTGGTTCTTTAGGTGGAATAGCTGGCTCACATGGTAATTCTAGATTCAGTTCTTTGAGCAACTTCCATGCTGATGTCCACAGTGGCTGGACTAATTTACATTCCCACCAATAGGTATAGGAGTTCCTTTTTCCGCACATTTACACAATATTTTTGATGCAGTCTGACTGTAACTTGTGTCAGTGTAGAATTTTTCTACTTTATAGTGTTGTTTTGGTGCTTAAACTTTTCAGGTTTTGAAGCACTGTGCATTTGGAAATTTTGGACCAGTGATAGAGCAAGCTGATTCCTGCTCACTCCACATCAGTTTGGAACGCCTGCCCTCCTGGATGCTATGATATCCCCATAAAATACTGTGGACTGTGTACATGGAAACACTTTTCAAAATTTTCTTTGCCAGCCCTACTTGAAAAGATCTTAATTCATTTTAATGATATAAAGGAAAATTTTAGGAAAAAAAATCTTCCATGCTAAAATATAGTTTTAGATCACTGACATGGAGATTCAGGGAGTGTGTCAGGAGACTAGCAAGGGTGCTGTGCTAGGATAAACTTGTGGTGCTGCAATGAGTGTGCTATCAGGAGCTGCTCACCTAATTGTGTGAAGTCATGGAATGGTAGGTTTCATTTGTGATGAGTGGAGGACCCAGGGTATGCAAAATAAACGTTCTTCATAAACCATAAATATTGATCTGTACAGTGACTCAAAGAGCACCAGATGGTGCTAGTGACCAGAATTTCTGTACAGTGTAGTCCTGTGACAAGAACAGACTCCACGAATGGAACTGTGGCCCCTCCCCTGATGGCCTGCATGTTTGGATGACGTTTCTTCAAAACCTTGATTTGTGAAAAGAACACATGAATATCTACACTGTAAGTTTCATGTGAACAGTAAATGATTCAAGGCAGGTGTTCAACCAATGCCAGCTTACTCCTTGCTATTATTTAATGAGTCTCACCCAACATTGCCTCTGCGTGTCTGCCATGTACCATTGAACTCTGACTTTCTCTTCATTCTTGGGTTTTTCATATCATGGCACCTCAGCAATTGTCTTCTTATTGCTGTTGACTTCAGAGTGATCAGATTCTCCAACATACGGCCCAAACTATATTAATGACTTAGAACATCACTAAAAGTGTTTTATTCACTGTTGATAAAAACATTGTAATATTTATTACAATACCTTCATAGCTGGGCATGGTTGTGTACACTGCTTAGGAGGTTGAGGTAGAATAGTGGTAAGTTTGAGGCCTGGGCCACTGTATTAGTTATTTTTTTGTGCTTCAATAAAACACCACAATCAAGGCAACTTATAGAAGAAAGGGTTCGTTGGGCTTATAGTTCATTGGGGATGTTTCTGTTATGGCAGGGGATGTATCACAGGAGGCAGCCAGAGAAGAAACTGAGCACTCACATCTTCAAGCAGACACAGGAAGCAGAGATGACAAACTGAAATGAGGATAAGAATATGAACTCTGAAAGTTTCCCACAGTGACATGCATCCTTCAACAAGGCTATACCTCCTAAACCTCTGCAAACAGCCCCACCAACTAGGTCCAAATAGGTATTCATATTCTTGGAGCCTATGGAAGACATTCTTATTCAAACCACCACATTCCATGCCCTGGACCTCATAGGCTCATGGTCATTTCTTATTGCAAAATACATTTAGTCCAGTTTCAAAAGTCCCATAGTCTAACGGTCTTAACACTCTTCAAAAATCCTGAGTCCCAAGTATTTTCAGAGACTCAAGGCAATCTCTTAATTGTAAGCCCTTTTAAAGTCAAAAAGCAAATTACATACTTCTAACATACAGTGACACATATACACTATTCCACATTCCTATTTCAAAATGGAAGAATGGGGTACCAACTCCTGTATTAGTTAATTTTCTGTTACTGTAGTAGAATACCATGACCAAGTCAACTTATAAAAGAAAGTGTTTATTGGTCTTATGGCAGAGGGATAAAAGTCCATTGTGGAAGGAATGCACAGCAGAAGGCAGCTAGAGAAGAAAACTGAACATTCACATGTTCAAGCAGGCACAGGAACTAGAGAAAGACAAACTCAAAATGGGGAAGGGCTATGAACTCTCAAAGCCAACCCCAGCGATGTGCTTCCTTCAACAAGGCCACACCTTTTAACCGTCTGCAAATAGCCCCAGCTAGGTCCAAGCATTCAAATACTTCGAGCCTATGGGATATTTTTCTTATTCAAATCATCATAGATACATAATGAAACCGTGTCTAAATAAGTAAATGGAGGGCATCTGTGGCCAGAGTGTACAGCCATATAGCCGCACAGCCAATGGAGCACACACACATATTCTCTGCATATGACTATTAGCTTTCACTGCTGGATACTGTAAGGAGTGAAGATGGCATTAAGTGACTCCAGAACAGCTCACTATGTGGCTGGATATCTAGAAAGAGTTCAGTTTTGTAATTTTTTCATTCATCTAGAAAGGAGCAGAGGAAAAGTCTGTTCTTTTGGCTTTTCTGAAGTCTAGGTGATTATTTGAAGAAGTAGCTTGCACTTGCATCCAAGTAGGTTCATCTAGAACAGTGGAGATCTCTCTCTTAGACAAGCAAATACATGAGGATGCCATGAACAGGAGAGACTGCCCTGGAAAGTCTGTGCTAGGGATAGAGGGGGACAGGTATTTTTATTTATGAAAAACACTGCAGATATACTGGGAGGATTTGTAGCATGCTCTGAGAGAGGAATGGCATTTAGACACAATGTTTAATGGAAATAAAGCACATTCAGGAACATGTATTCAAAAGGGATCTGTCAAATATATTGAAATTTTTCTTCATATTCAGGGCATAATTTTCTTCATATTCAGAATCTTTTTAGAACCCACCTGTGCTATTGAGTGGCACAGCAGAGAGTGTAGTAAAAGTAAAGATGTATGACTTGGGCCATTCTTCCTATGATTCAAATGAATTTCTTGCAAGTTCTGATGATTTCCTGTGCTGCTATGAAAGATGATTAAGAATTACGTGCTCTGGAATTTATGGACATTCTATATATTAATTTAGAAGGTTAGTGGATGAGTTTTATTTTTTGGCTCTGTTGGTGAAATAGTTCACCTTTAAGAAATAGATGGGAGAGAATTTATTCCTGAATAATTTACAGTGAATAACTGCTACTTGCTATGAATAATTATCAGGAAAATATCCATGTAAGAAGAAAAATAACTGGTAAGACATACAGACTGCAAGATACACGGACTGCCACTTCAGCAGCCAATTTCCATCCCTCTACAGATTTCAAAATCCTTCTGAGAGTCAAAAAGTCACAGTTCTCTTGTTAAGTCCTGAAAACAGAGTTTCCACATTGAGCTTTCCATATCCTCACTCCAGTGAGTTCAGTCCCATGGTGCCTGCCTGAGCTCTTCCTCAGTCATTTCACCAAATCCATTTCTTCTTCCTGACCTTCAGCTAAAATGTCTTTCCCAGTCCACCTACTTTGGGGTGGGGTTAAGTGACCAGGATTAGAGGAAATAACAGGTGACATTCCAGGACTGATTTGAGAAGCTTCTTATTCAATTCAGCATCCTCCCCTCTTTTTGTAGCTGGGCTATAGCAGAACAAACTTGTATTGAAGATGAAGTGAGACAGACAGCTCAGATCCCTGAGTCACAGTGAGAGAGACTTAGTCTATCAGGAGGTTGTGCTTTGAACTTGCATGGGTGGGGAATAAATTTATTGTGTTAGGTCCCTTGGAATTTGAGGATTTTCTTAGAGCGGTGGTTCATCCTGACTAATGCCTTGAGCTCCCTGTGCCATTGTCTGAGCATCCCTTATCCACCATTCATCTTTAAGGCAGGTGATTCACAGCTCACTAAGCACAGGGAACAATTCTGAAACCATGGGATTTTTAGAAACCAATAAAGCCTCTTTTGTTTCTGGGATGTTTGGTTTAGTGTATTCGGAGGCTGTTGAATTAGTCAGTAATTGTCGAAACTACTACATAAGGTTGTTTACGTGCAGTTAATTTTGGAGGGAAAGACATGAGCCAGCTTGGTTACCTGATGCACAGTGTTTTCTCTTCTGTTGCCAGGTGTGACATTAGTGATATATTATTGAAGATGGTGAGCATTCTGGTTTGTGAACTTTAAAGAATTTATTTTGGAATAATTACAGACTCAGAGAAAATTGCAAAGAAAAGCATGGGAATTTCCACGAGTCCTTCATCCTGCCTCTCCCAGCCCCGACATTGTGTGAATTACATAACGATGTCACATCAAGAAAAGTGACACTGACACAATCTTCAGATCTGCTTTAGATCTAGCAGCTATTTATGTAGTGTCTCTAGGTATGGACTTGTGTGCAATTCCACCGCATGTGAGGCTGCATGCAACTAAAATTTAAGGTGCAATACTGAATAACTACCAAGGATGTCCTCATGATAATGCTTCATACTTACTCTGTATCCAAACAGTCTCCATCCCACCCTTCTCTAACACCAATCTGTGTCTGTCTCTGTAAACTTTGTGGTTTTGAAATTATCATGTCATTGGATCAAATAGTACTTCATCTTTTGAGACTCATTTTGCCATCCAGCCTAATTTCCTTGAAGTGTGTATTAGTTGAGGTTTTTCAGAGAAACGGAGGGGAGATAGAGCTTTATTATGACTGACTGGCTCCTACAGCTTATGGGTGTTGAAAAATCCTACAATCAGCCATTGGGAAGTGAAGGCTAAGGACTCCAGGGAGGTGATGGCATAAGTCTCAGTCTGAGTCTGAAGTTCCCCAAACTAGGTGCACTGGTGTCCAAGGGTAGGAGAAGGCAGATGTCCCTGCCCAGTCTGCCTTTCCTCTGCCTTTTGTTCTAGCCAGACCCTGATGTACTTATCATATATATATACACGTGTGTGCGTGTGCGTGTGTGTATCATCTTCAGTAAAATAGCTGTTCTGATTCAAGCCTATTTTCTAACTGGATTTTTTTTTTAATGTCAAGGTTTGAGAACTCTTTGTATAGTCTACACATAAGTTTCTTACTTTGAAAAATATATTCCTTCACTTTAAATTTTTTATTCTTTTAAAAAGCAGTATTATTTTAGTTAGTTTAGCAGTAAACATTTTAGTTAAGTCTGATGCATCAGTTTTTTCCTTATGAATTTTCCTTCTCGTGTTGTATCTATGAACTCCTCCCCTATGCTTAGAGATTTTCTTCTATGTTTTTATTCTCAACATTTTATCCTTTTCCATATACGCCCATGATCTATTTTGTTCTGAGACAGGATCTCATGTAGCCCAGGCTGGCTTCAAACTCACTCTGAAGCTGAGATTGGCCTTGAACCTCTGACCCTTCATCCTCTGCCTCTACCCTGGGATTACAGGCCTGCTCACCCCATTCTGCCTCCACGACCCATTTCAAGTAAGTGTTTATGTAAGGTGTATTTGGTTGGTTTTCATATTTCTTTTCCTTATGAATACCAATTGTGTTTGTATTTTTGGAAAAGAAATACAAATATTTAGCAAAATATTAGTCAAATGCCATTTCTTACTTGCGTTTTTAAAATCTGTTGAATAAAAGTCCGAGAGACAAAGCAGAGGTATAGCTGTCTCTCTATTTGCACACCATATATCAGTAAAGCTTTGTATCTTTTAAAAATATTTTTTATTTAGTATTTTATATTATGCCTGCATGTATTTAATTAAGTACGCCCATGTCATGAAAAGCTCACAGAGGTCAGAAGAGGGTGTTGGATTCCCTGGAACTGGAATTACAGACAGTTGTTAGTTGCCATCTGGGTGCTATGAATCAAACCCAGGTCTTCTTCAAGAGCAATCAATGCTCTTAACTGCCAAGCCATCTCTCCAGTCCCAGGTTTTGTATTGTTTTAAGGGAGGATCTTAAATAAGAAGCCACAGAACAAATATAGCCTGAAGATCTACTTGTCCCACGCATTGTTTTTTTTAAAAAAATATTTGTATAATGACTTCATTTTCTTTGATAATTTCCTTATAATGGGAAAGCAGGATCACGAGGTAGTTTCATTTCCAGTTGTTTGAGGAATCTATACTGATTTCCAAAGTGACTGTCCTAATTTACACATAGTTAAGTAGAAGAAATCATTTCTAGTGTTCTATACATTTAGGTAACTGTAATTTACAACAAATTTTAAAATATATTTTATAACAGCTGGGAGAGGAGATTGTGAAGTTTGCTAACAAAGAGGGGAGCAGTGCCTGAGGAGATGTCAGAGCTGACTACCCTATGTGGCCTTTTCCACTGCATATGTTGAATTATGAGGTATTTCATAAATATACACAAGTAGTATCCATGAATTACAAATAAAAATAAGCCAGGCATGGTGGCACATGCCTTGAATCCCAGCACTCAGGAGGCAGAGGCAGGTGGATCTCTGTGAGACTGAGGCCAGCCTGGTGTCATAGTTCCAGGTTCACTGTGACTATAGGAGACCTATCTCCAAAAAGAATAGGATAGATAAAAATAAAATGATAAATAACAAAGCAAAGTTAATACAAATATTTATTTTGAGCTAACTTAAAACACTTCATGGTTTTCTGTGAAGAAGAATTCATTTTTGGAAACAGAAGATTTAGTGATGGTGAACTTACATTCCTGTCACTAGAGAAACTGTGGTTCGCTTTTTGGGTTCTTAGTCTCATTAATAAAAGAATTTTGAAGACTCAGAAGGAAACTCGGGGACAATTTTATTAGAGTTTGAGAGAAAAACAACAACAGGCACCAGGTGGAGGAGAGATGGAGAAGAAGTCATGGTTAACTGGAGGTCAGAGAAACAACAAGAAAGCCCAACAAGTCAGGGAAGGCAGCATGCTCAGGAGGGCCGCCACAGTGTGCGTGCAGAGCTCTGTTTCCAGGGCAAAGTGCTGCACACGGGAACGCACTGGAAGTAGACACAGAGACATTCTTATGAATGAAAAGCATTTCTGAGAATGAAAGTGGGTGAGTGGACTGAGGAATGAGTTCAGCAGCATCCAGCCACACTGTGTGCAGCCCTTCATAGGGCCTTTATCGTCCTGCCTTTGCCCTTCGGTTTGCATTGCTGGACTGCTTTCTGTTTCCCCTTCCCTGATGATTAGATGAAGTCCAGCCAGAGGCTTCCTGTCTGTAGACTGGCTTCTTCTATGTGCTGACCTTGATGCTTCAGTTCAGTAACTGTGCCCTGAATTGAGGTATCTTTGGGGGACAGCCTCCAGTTCAGCACAGCCTCCAGTTCACCAGGCTCCACTTCACCACAGTCTCCAGCTCACCTCCGCCTTCAGTTTACAACATTCTCCACTGTATTACATTTTACAACTCAGGACAGCTCCCAGTTCATCTGAATCTCTAGTTCACCAGTCTGCAGCTCACCAGAGTCTCCAGCTCACCTCATACCAGTTCACCACAGTTTCCAGTTCACCTCAGCCTCTAGTTCACCATGGTCTCCAGCTCACCACAGCCTCCAGGTCATCTCAGTCTCCAGTCTACAACATTCTCCACTTTATTCTGTAGCTCAGGACAGGCACCGGATCACCAGAATCTCCAGTTCACCCACGTCTCCAGTTCACTGCAGTCACTGTTGTCTGCAGCTCTGTGTCACTCCATTACAAACAAATGCTTCTCTTGCATACCTGTTTTACCCCACCCCCACCGGCTTGGTCATTTGGAATGCTCTCTATTTCCTTCAGTGTTTTGCACTTCGTTTCTTCTCTTGGCCTGAACCTTCTCCTTTGTTCCTTTTCTTTCTCCAGATCTTTAAGCCTACTTTTGACTTTGACTAGCACTAAAGTGTCACCTGAGAATGGTCTTTTATTGGGAATGTTTGTGGGGCCTGTGGTATCTTGACCCTGCAGAATTTCCAGCTGGGTGAAGCTCTGGCATGCAGCCATTTGTATGTGCTTATCCCGGGACGGAGCTAGTGGGAGGGATGGAGAATACTGTCAGGTCATGCCTTAGTTCTTAGACTTCTTCTCCACCCTGTGGAGCTGGGCCTCAGAGACAGTCATGAAAGGGTAGCTAGTGTCTTTTGAACTTTAACTGCTCCAAATTGTACTTGGACTCACTGATAAAAAATAGGAGCATTTAAGAAAGAGAAAACTCAGGGCATTCTGCACAGGGGAGGCCAAGGAAGAGTCAGGCCAAAGAATAGGGCCCTTCAGCAACTGGGAAATCCAAGACCATGGAACAGAACCCTGGGACTCCAAGGCTCCCTTCCCAAAACTCAAACCTCAGAGCTCAGTGAGTCTAGAGAACAGGATGGAAGCTGTGACAATTATCTTGGGTATAGGATGGCAATCTCACTTCTGCTCCACTCCCCAAGGCTGTCTGGAGAAAAGTGATAGGAAACAGAGTGGAAACAAAACTACTCGTGTTGCTGAGAAATATTGAAAAATAAACAGTAATCAAGAAGAACAATGAGCAAAGGAAAGGGATTAAAAAGAAATGCAAGTGTTCTGGGCTCTGTTTTGCTTTGCTTAAAAATTTGGCTCCACTCACAGTCTTCAGTTTTGTGCCAAACATTTGTGGGCTTGAATCTCACATGTGCCTTTGAGTTCAGGTCTAGAACAGAGATCTAGAAAGTAGAGGGCTGGGTGGCACCACATGTGACCGGAGGGGCAGACAAGAGCGCCAGCACTTACTTGAGTGGAGGCTGTCTTGAGTGGAGGCTGTCTTGAGCTAGGTTCTGCTGGCCTGTTTACAGTGTTCTGATGAAACTAGAAAAAGAAATAGTCTTCTTTATGCAGAGATCTATGACAACTAGCAGGTGTATAGTGGAGTTTCACTCGTGATAGAAATTAAGGGGAAGGATTTGAGGTCTTGGCATTCTCTCTCTGTCCTGTCTTCCTGTCTCATTCTCCCTTCATTCTTCTTCCCTATCCCCTACTGAAAGCTGACTACATTAGAGCACTGTCTGTTTTGCAAAGAACGTCATATTCTAGGCCACAAAGAAAGTTGAAGAGGAAAGGAAGCTTAACAACCAGTTCCCTGGTGCTCTTTGCACAGAATGCGGAGGTATAGGAAGGAAGGACTGCACATAGCCAGACCTGCATTACGTGAAAACACCAGTGGAGAAGGAGCTGGCAGGCTGCTGCTTCTGAGGAAGTCACTCTGTGCCTTCTCACCTCTCATGGCCACTTCATGGCAGTCCCGTTATGTGCAGAGGTTCTTCTTGCATTTACGTTGGAAAGGATGGGTTGCTTTCAATCCTTGAGGTGCTACTGAGCCTCCATTAAATGACTTTCTTCACTTTCATGTGCAGAAGGTGCAGATTTAAAATTGCACATAATCAAAGGCAGTATCTAACTAATTGCCTAAGAGCCTCTTGATACCTGAGTGTGCTAACACTACCCATTTGTAATGATGATGCTCCAGATACAGAAAAGTAAATTGATAAACTGAAACTTCATCTCACTTTTGCTTCATTCATGCTGCGATCTTTCCTCTCCTTTGGTTATTGTTTATTCAGTTATTTGAAGAACAATGAATTCAGAGGTATCTGGGGACTGGAGCCAGTGACAGCAGCTGGTAACAGCCAGGAGGCCGAGAAGTGGCGTCAGGGTGACCTTTCTGAATCAGAAAGCTCTAAGTGGCACACTTTTTTTTTCAGATTTAAATGAAAGGTAATTGGTCTTTGAGGATCTGATAACAGTCTTTGAAAATTGTTAGAAATATTCTGGAATATTAAAAATCTAGAATTGTTATTTCCCATTAGAAGTTGTTTAGAAGAATTCTGTAGGAACAGATTATTTATTTTTAATGCTGTACTTACCTGACATGAGAATCTAAGAGGAATTGGGAGGTGGGCAGTCTTCTCCTTAAGCCGGGCCTCCACGTATAGACACACCTTTCAGGTGGCAAAGAAGGGTCCTTGAAATCTGTAGAGAGCAATAGGGAGAAGGGAGAATGTGGACTTACTGATCTGCAAAGGGCTTTTCAGAGTCTTAGTGGTTCTGGGGTAGAAAGTGGATGTTTTCATTATAAATCATGAGATCAACCAAGTGGCCATCAAGGTGCTTGAAGACGAGAAATAAATTAGGCTAAAAATCCAGAAACTGAATCTCAAGAAGAGGTGGCTTCATGTTACAGAATAACTATTTTCTGTTTGTCTCTGTTGGTCTGATTTCAGAATTATAATTTTAATATAAACCTTGTCTCCAGAAAGCCTTTTAGTCATCAGATTTAAGACAGAACAGGCTCTAAGTTCATTTAAGACCCAGAGCAAGAGACCTCAGGACAGAAAGGGAAGAAGACAGAAAATGCCCATATATGCATACAATTGGAAGAGCTTCAGGGCTTGTCAGATGCAAGAGCAACCAAACATTGTCTAGACAGGCATCGCTGAGGGTGGACCAGCCGTAAGGAGACTCAGATCAGAGTGAAAAGAAGTTTCAAGAAAGCAGTCGCTTTGTCTACTTAGACTCTAGCTCAAGGGCAAGAGGCCAGCACACACAGCTGGAACTAATTTTCTGGGGAGGACAGAGAAAAGGTGTAGGCGCAGTTACCCCTGAACAGTGTGTGTTTCCTTCCTCAGGCCACGCTGTTGCCAGACTCCTTGCCTTCATCCTTGCCTTCTTCCTGCTCATTTCTCCAGGATGTGGCTCAAGGGCCATTCATTGCCTTCTTGAAGTTTCCTGAGTCCCTGATGGTGCTCTGTGTATGCTTTCAAAATTGTGTAATGCAAATGAAAATGATCTACTTTGATGTGTGACTTCCCATAGGACTTCAAGTCTTTAGAAGGTAGAAGCTGTGTGTTTGTGTGTGTATGTGTGTGTGTGTGTGTGTGTGTGTGTGACCAGTTTATATATATCCAGTATTTAGAAATTCCTGTTAATTAACTTGAATAGAAATGAAAGTGTGACTATCAGATCTTGACATATTTCTCTGGGATTCTTTAGGGTATGTACTTTCTCTCTGTCAGAACTTAAAAGTCCATTGACATTATCTAGATCCTCATTGTTTTTATTATCCATTACAGTGAAGAAAATTCCCCCAAACTTAGTGGTTTAAAACAACAGTCATTCTTCTCTAACTCACAATATCAGGGATCAGGCATTCAGGCAGGGTCAGCCAACTTTTCATATGTAAATACACACACACACACACACACACACACACACACACACACACACAAATACACATAGACATAAAACTCGCTCAGTGGTATTGGGTGATGGGTTGGATGATCTGGAGGACCTAACAGTCTTTGCTCACATGCATGGTACTGAGCAGGGGTATCTGGAAGGCTGGGCTCAGCTGGGACTGTTAGCTGATGCACTCTTCAACGTGGTGACCTCAGGACAGTCAACACAGCTTATGTGGTGGTTCAGAGTTCCAAGAGCAAATGTTCTAGTGCGTAAGGTAGAAGTTCACTTACTTTTATGATCTATCCTCAGGAATCATACAGTAGTATATTTACTAATTTATATTGGCTGAGGAAGTCAAGAGAAGGAATATAGAATCTGTATTTTAGTGAGACTAATCAGAGGCTCCTAACCCTAACCCTAACCCTATTGCCATTTTACAGAGGTCTAGCACATGAAAATGACTTATCAAGAACATTGAAAACTTGAAAGTGGTATAATTTAGAATGAAACTCATCCCCAGTAGTTTCGTAGCCAAGGTGAGAGTATTCCTGGATGATTTTAGTAGTATATTTAAGATGCTAATCAGCCATTCTTCTTTTTCCCCCGAAAAGGTAGAGAAAAACACTTCAGTATCCCCAGAATGAAACAAAGGTCCCTGTAGATTTTTATTTTCTTTAAGCATCAAGTTTAAAATTAGGGCCTTTACTTAGTTTGCACACTGCCCGTGTTAGTGGTGGGGTTTGCTATCTACACTATTATGCATATATTAATAGAAGTTTGTGTTCAGGGAGAAGTCCACACTTGGTCCGAGTGAGCACTGGGGAAGACTGACTTTTTCATCTTTCCCTACCCTTGAATTGCCTGTTACATTTTATTTTAATTAAAGATGACACAGTCAGGGAGAATCTAGATGTCTCATTGTCCTTGAAGTTCTAGTTAGGACATGATGGTAGACAATAGAAATTGCCTCACTTGTGTCCATTTCATTTGTTTTCTCAAGAAACAGTACTTTTCATTTCATATTACCCAGAATACTTGGTCACACCCAGTTAACAATTATATTCACTTCCAGCTCCTTGGAATTAAATGTGTGACAGTTGACCTAGTTCTTACCAGAGAGTGTATGTTGAAGTGATGTGTTCAACTTCCCACCACTTACATGCAAGGACCCTTTGTTTCTTCTCCTTATTTTCCCTGCAGATTGAGCACATTCTTGGCAAATGCCGCAAGAGTAGGATAAGGTACCAAGAACTACAGATAGAACCATGGAGCATGATCCTTCCTTCTGAACTGCGACAGAAGAAAAAAACTGTCTACTGGTTTGAGCTACTGCATCGGGGGCAGTTCTCTTTACTGAAGCAGGTTAGCTTTAACCCGACTGTTAAGGAGATGGAAGAGTTTGCTGTGTGGGCTTCCCACACATGGACTTCATGTCTTTCCAGACACAGTCTCAACTTGAAAGAGAAGATGTGGAGTCAGGGTGAACAGTCCCTCAATTAAAACTGAGAATGGCACAAATAAACTTTAATATTGGCAGAAAAGGGTATGTAGGCAACTCTGATTAAGGGGGATCTGGTCCCCCCAGCCATTCATTCTGTCTATTGGGATGTTTCTGACCTCAAGGAAATGGTCTGAGATACAGAGTTTTCTGGCAGTTGGTGGTGGGAGGACACAAATATTTTGTCTTTTAAAAAAATCATTCTTAACATTTTATTTCTTTAAAAAAATTTTATTGCATTTTTGTGCAGTCCATCCAGTACATCTTGATCATATTTAGATCCTCTCCCCTATCTGCGTCCCCATAGCCCCCCACTGGATTTCATGCATTCTGTTATATATCTTAATGTATATTGAGTTTGTGTCCTCAAATATCCCTGGTATGAGTTCATCTACTGGAGCCTGGTCTTCTGTCAAACATTGCTCCCTTAAAGAAGGTCACCTCTCCCTCACACAGCAGTGATGGGTTGCCAATAGTTCCTTAGTTAAGGCTGGAACTTCTTTCTTATTTCTCCACATATATGCTGGGTTTATGTCTGGTTTGAGTTTGCATGGTCTTGTGCATGCTCTCATATTGCTGTAAGTTCATGTGAGCAAATTCCAAGAAGCCTGGAAAACTCCATTTCCTTGTGGTCATTCACCATTCCTGGCTCTGACCTTTCTCCCTTTCTGCCCTTTCTCCCCAAGGGTCCCTGAGATCTGGGTGGCAGAAGTTTAGTTTAAGAGTTCTATCCAGGGACACACATTTTGCAGTCTCTTATTCTCTACATTTTGGCCAGTTGTGGTTTTCTGTGTCAGTCACTAACTGTTGCATAAGGAGGCTTCATTGGTAAGAGTTGAGAGATATGTAAATATTCTCTCTGCCCCCTGTTCCATTATGTTCTGTGAGCCTTTGGTATAGAGGTTGCATTGTAGATATGTGACTTAGGACTAAGGATCTCACAAACACTTGCTCTCTGTGTTTGACCAGTTGTGGAACTCTATAGTAGCCTCCATTTGTTGTAAAAAAGAAGCTTTTTAATAAGTGCTGAGAGGTACGTCTGTCTTTAAATATAAGGATACATATTTGGCATACAGTAAGAAATTACATTGGTCTATGGATGTGACAGACGTAGGTTTTTTCTCTAGGCTCTATGCCTTCTCCAGTCATGTGTACTTGTCTGTGTTTATAGCACCAGACTTGAGTTACCTCCCATTGAGCAGGCTTTAAATCCAATTAGATAGTTGTTGATTACCACTAGACGAAAGTGCCACTACTGTACCAATTAGAGATAGTTTGCTGCACCAGAAGACGCAACCATTTTGACAGGACCACGGAAACCCTCAAAGCTGGTCTGGAGTGTTTGGAAGTTATGTCTAAAGACGAACTTCTGATAAAATTCCCATGCACACTAGACTTCAGGGAACACAGTGATTTTTGAGGAAAAACAGATAAAATCTTATGATTGGATGAGTCTAAAAGAGGATATTGATTTGAGAAAGAAGAGAAATTCTAAAATATGAAATTCTGACCACACAGTCTTGAATGAGCCACCAAGAGGAAACACTACTTAAGTCCCCTGTGGATTCTGGTATAGAGGAAATAAGGAAGTAGAGTATAAAGCCAAATTCTGAATATAACCGAGCAGCACCAGACTGCCAAACCATGACAAAGAGACTGGAGCCCGGAATGCTTTTAAGCTGTAAAGTAAAAAGCAAGAAAAAAGAGCCACAGGGACCACAGAAAAAGGCTTCTTTGTTTTGGATCAGACTTAGAGCTAAAAAAAAAAGAAAATAAAAAAGTAAAAGGAATGAGCTTGGGGTAGATGGTGATAAATGAACAGACCGCAGAGACAAAGCAGCGTTATCCATTGTGTTTTGTGTTCTTCTCTGGTGAGACAAAGGGTCTTTCCACCGGAAATCAGAGTGTTCATGGATTAGCATAGAATTGACTTATTTATTTATTTGTTATTGTATCTGTATGAGTGTATCGCCTCATGTAGTAGGTGCACTTGTGTCGTGCAATGCCCTCAGAGGTCGGAAGAAGGCATTAGATTCCCTGGAACTGGAGTTACTGATAGTCTTTTGCTGCCCTGTGGGTGATGGGAATCGAACCCTGGTCCTCTGCAAGAGCAGCCAGTGCTCTTAACCATTGAACCATCTCTCCAGCTCCAAAATTGACATCTTAAGTTAAATGTGACCGCGTTAGAGATGTAGCCTATTTAAATGGTTGCAGAGATGATAAAGGTGGTTATTGAACTTGCTCGTGTAACAGAATGACTCCTGACATGACTTGAGGAAGAAGGGCCTGTGGAAGAAAAGAAAGAAACAGCCTCAGTTCCCAAAAGGAGCAAAGCTGGGTCCAACGTGAAGTTGTGTTGCTGTTCACTGTGTCCCTGCTTCCACGCATCCATTGTCTGTTCTGCTTTTCCTCTCTAAAGCAGTGTTCTGCTATCAGGAGGAAGGAAAGCGGCTGTCCTTTGACCTGGTGAATTCCAGCTGAGTTCTATAAGTCCAGACCATAAAGGGGATTTTCTTTCCAAGAAAATCCAGTGTACCAAATTCTGAAAGGAAAGTTGAAACAAATCATTTAGACAAACTGGCATTAATTCCTTTTTTATTCTTTGAAAATTTCATACACAATGGATCTTGATGATATCCACCCCTCATGTGTCCTTCCCTCTAGGACCTCAACCCCCGTCACATCTCTCTCCAACCTCATGTCTTCCTTTTAACGCTCTTTGTTTATTTAAGCTGTAGTTCAGTTTAGTGCTGCCTATATGCATATGGATGTGGGGTCACCCACTGGGGCATGGGGAACCTACTAGCACCCCCAATCCCCAAAGAAAAGGGACTGTCCTCCCCCAGCAGCCAACAACCGCTCCTCAGCTAGGGGTAGGCCTCAGGAGCCCCTCTCCCTCCATACTGGAGTTTTCAACTGGTTTGATCTTGTACAGCTCTTGTGTAGGTAACCATAGCTTCTGTGAGTTCATGTGTGCAATAGTCACGCCATGTCCAGAGGAGAGCGCTTCACAGTGCTCCTCTCTGTCCTTTTACATTCTTCTCACCCCATCTTCTGCAATATTCCCTGAGCATTGACAGGCTGGAGGGCAGGGAGCTTGATCTAGATGTCCCCGCTATGACCGAGCACACAGTCACTCACTCTCAGCACTTTGAACAGTTATGCAGTTATGGGTCTCTGCATTAACCCACTGCAGTAAGACACTTCTCTAACCCAGCTTGGGAGCAGACAGATCTGTAGATATAAATATCAACATTTAGAAGGGAGATTCACAATGTCACCATTTTGCTTCGCAAAAGAATATTAATAGATTCCGTCCCCACCCTATGGTTTCCTTAGTTAAATATTTTGAGTATGTTTGTAGTGCCAGGCATGAATTCCCTCCTGTATCAGAGAACCAATGTACAAGGATCAAAGGGACCAAAGGAAGAAGTGTAATTACAAGTTTAAAAAAAAAAGATGTGAGATAGTTGCTAGGTTGACATCAAGTTAGAACAAGAATAGATTTATAGAGGCTGGAAAGATGGCTCAATGGTTAAGAGCACTGGCTGCTATTGCAGAGAACCCAGGTCCAGTTCCCAGTACCATCTGTAACTAATTTCAGGGAATCCAACTCCTTCTGGCCTCCTCTGGCACTGCAGGAATATGGTACACATACATACACTGAGGCAAAAATTCATACACATAAAATAGAATAAGTGCATCTTTAAAGATTTTTGTAAAAATAAGATTTTAAAATAGATTTACAGTTGTCTCTAAAGAGGAATTCTAGGATGACTGCACAAACAAACAATAAAACAAAATCAAAAGTTAGTGGAGAATAGTAACTAGGGCTTTGTGAAATTGGGCATGTGGTGCACAGATGGCTCAGGGTAAAGTTCACCGTAGAATGCATTTGATGGTTTCTTATCTGACTTAATAACCATATTCAATGTAAAGACAAATTAATCAGTTAAGGAGAAATACCAGTGTATCTATATTATATCTCTGGTTGAGTGTCTAGGCCTGCTATATAATTTTATTTTTGTCTACAACCTAAAAACAAATGGATGAAAGAAATACATATTAGACCTGAAGGTGAAAACACGAAGCAGCTAAAATGTTGAAATTCAAAATATTAAAAGATTTTATAGAAAAATTCAAAAAGACTTAATTATCCGCATCATTTTTCAAAGATAGTCACAATGGGGTTTTATGAGGCATAAATTCTGAGCTGATAACTTTTAAAAAGTCAATAAAAATATCCAGACCAAAAGTGAAGAGAAAGGATGAATTAGGTTAATGACATTTTCCATTAGTCTAATATTTATGCAATATTATCCAAATACATAATATAAAAAGTACTGATGAATATTTTATGTTCTTTGTTTTCAAGTCTTCATCTTACATGTGAATTTTACTTTTGTGGAATTGCTCACTTGAACCTAACTTTTTGTGATTGCGCAGCGAGACACTGAATTGCTCAGCACAGGACTAGAAGGATATAGATCAAGATGTGTGGACCTTGGACCTTGGATGACACCCATGATGATGAAACTCTTGGAAACTGGTGATGAAAGCAGAGTTCCTGAAGCTACTTAGAGAAGATGTGAGTATCACACCTGAATGGTGAGAAGTGTAACATGAAGAAAATTATTCTTTGTAGCTTCAAACCCAAATCAAATGGCTGATTCTCGTGAGAGAGGCAGATTGAGGCTTATCAGAAGATGAAACTTTCTAGTCATTCGAGATGTAAATAGATAAAATTAACTTTAATTCAACCAACATGCAAGATAGTCTGCTAGATAGAAAGGTTACCATGACAAATAAGAGCATTATAGCCTCAGACTGGTGACAGTTATAAAGATAACTTTAATACAGTCTGTAAAGTGCTCATTTCTAATATTCTGATTAAGGAGACCTGCTGAAAATACCCAAGCAGAGACTTGGAATTTTAGCCCTTTGTAAAGGAGATTCTTTAACATGCATAGGACATACTCTTTCCCAGTGGATATGGACCAGTGAACCTTTTTTTTTTTTAAATAAAAATATTTTTGTTAATTCAAGAATTTCATACAATGTATTTTGGTCATAGTCAGACCTCCGCCATCTCCACCCTCACCTTTCCACTCTCCACCCCCCTCGACTTCATGTCCTCTCTTAGCTTATGGAAAATCTCATCCATCCTACACAACTCATCCGAACTGAACTGGGTGAAAGTTTTGGATGAAACAGTTTCACCTTTACACGTGTGACGCACATCTTTGATAGAGGAAATGCTTGTTTAGTTAGCTCTATTTTGTAACAACTTTCCTAACACAATCCACTAACTGACACTACTAGCGGGGTGCCACCCCAGGGGGAAGAACGTTCGCAAACTTATCGTAGAGGCTGATGGGATTGAATACTGTGGCCTTTTAAATCTAGGAATGGTGTGGTCATAAATACTGTTGTTTGCATGGAGTGTAGCTGTCCCTGAGGTTAGAACTGGGAACACATAACTACCCCAATAAATCTGGGATAGGTGGCAAAGAAAAGGCACATTTTAGTTCTTTACTGAGGATTAAGTAAACACTCCTCTAAGACAAGGAGGAATTTTTTGTGATACAGCAGTGTGGTAGGAGCCCTGATGATAAAATAATAAGACATGGGCTGAAGTTTAGCTATTAATAGAAGTTATTGACCCAAACCAGAATTAGAATACCAAACTGACCATGGAACAGTTAGATGGATGGTTTTGACTTCCATTTTCAGGCCACTCATTTATATGCAACTCTAGTTTTCTGAAATGTTGCCAAGTTTTCTCCATTTCTTCTCCTTCTTAGGTGTTACTGAGTTCCACAAATCTCTATGGACAAATGTAAAGCCTGGTTAGGAGTTAAAAGTGAAATTTGAGGTGCATAGGCTGTGGCTTGGTAGGGCATTTGCCTAGTGTGTGTAAGGCCCAAGGCTTATTCCCATCACTTTGGACATAGAAAAAATGGACAATATATCATGAGGTAGCTATGGTTCAAAATGGTATAGCCACATGAACATTACAGACTGTCTGGGCAGAGGGGGGCAAAATGAGACCCTTTCTTGGAGCTGGAATGCCCAGGGTAGAAGAGAGTTGGAAACATCCTGGTAAACAAGAGAATGTTAGGGTGAGCAGGTGGGGCTGATTACAGATCTCAGTCTTTGGTTCCATTGTGGCCTGATTAAGAGTCCTTCATTGGTCTCCAGATACTTCCTTTTCTGTGGACGCCACAGGTGGACTAGGTCTTCTCCCCATAGTCCACCACAAAATACAGACATTCTGAGCAAAGTGAAATCCTGTTCAGATCATACACAGTGCTCTCTAGATTCAGTTCTTTGCACTGGAGGGAGACTGGAAACAGGGTAACACTGCATGGGAGTAGGAAAGAGCCAACACCAAGAGGCAAGGACGAGGCTAGCTCCAAAGAAATCCTGCACAAGTTTCTTTCAGTCTCAGTGATTCCTCTAGGCTAGTGGAGATTGCTGAAGCTATTTTCTGTCTTTCTCCATGTTCACACATAGATTCAATACACTTCAGACATTTCTTTATAGGATCATACCATGTTGTGTATGTCACGATATTCAGTTAATATATTGTATTAATGGGTGTTAGCTTTCTGTCAGTATTATAAAACACGAGATTATTTCTAAAAAGAAAAGGTTTATTTTAGTTCATAGTTTCTGAGGTTCCAGTTCATGAGCATTAACCTCATTGTTTTGGGCCAGTGGTATTATAGAATATCATGGCAGGAACATGTGATAGATGAAAGCCGTTACAAAAGAAAGAAAGAAGGAAAGGCTGGCTCCCCTAATCTGCTTCAAGTGTCCATGCCAATGACCTGAGGGCCTTGCATTAGGCCCCGCATCCTAAAGGTTCTCCAGTCTTCCAATGATGCCACTATGAGAATCAAGTCTTTCACACATGGCCTTTGGGAGAGACTGGAGATCCAAACCATAACAACTTGCCTCCAAGTTGGTATATCCAGGTGTAGTCAATTCTTCTTTAGGCCTACAGTGATATATAGAATCACAGTTTACTGAGATTTCCATCATTAATGGACATTCTAGCTATTTTTGGGTTTGGGTCACCATCTCTTCTACCTCTCAAATCATAGTTTCTGTTCTATGTTTTTCAAAATGTAAAAGAAATTGCACAGTAAACCTCTTCAAAACTAGAGCATTACAGAATCTGAGTATATGAAAAAGTCCCTCTAAATTTATAACAGATTCCTAAAATTGGAGGTTCCATTGGAATTCCATGGGAATTAATGAAAGAAGGGTCTATTTGGTATTTCTTTTTCCTTTTTTTGAAACCTCTTTCTTGAATTAAAATCGATATAGCGATGAACTGAACCAGCTTGAGCACACAGCTTGCTGAGACTGAAACCACCATGGCCAAGATGGAGGCACGATGAAGGATTCACCATCCTTAGGCTTCCTGGGCCCTTGTCATGGCTGGCTCTGGCTCTTCCGTCCAGTCCTCCCTCATTGCATCAGCAGTTATAATCAATGGGTTGGCATTCTTTAAAGGTTCATAATGTTGAGCCCACACAATACATACTCCTTCCGGGGTTTCCTCACAAAGTGTGCTCCTTTCGAGAGGTCTCTGCCTGGTTACTGGTATCGATCACTTGTCACTTGCCTTTGTTGTGCAGCATTCTGCATGGAGATGCCACATTTTTTAAAACATTCACTTTTATAGTAATATTTGCATTATTTCTAGTCTTTGCATTACAGACATGGGCAAAAGACACATATAAGTCTTTGTCTAGACAAATGCTTATATTTCTCTTAAGATCAAGGAGAGCAGAACCCTCAGGACAAAGTAGCAAGGAGCAGAGTGCTGCATGGGAAGAGAAAGCAGACAAGAAGAAACCACGCAGACCAGAAGGGAAAACAGAAAAATGATCAACAAAATCGTGATCTTATTCCTTGAGAAGATGAATAAACCTGATAAATGTCTTAGACTAATCAGGAATAAAAGAAAAGTCAGGAAGAGACGATGGAGAGCTGACTCATTGTTCAAGAGGACCCAGATTTGGTTCTCAGCACCCACATGACAGCTAATAACCATCTGTAAATCCAGTTCCAGGGGATCTGACCTCCTCTTCTAGTCTCCAGAGATAATGCACGTGGTTCATTTACATACTTGCAGGCAAAACACTCATACACATAAAAGTTTTAAAAATGTGCTTCAAAAAAAGAGAGAAGACACAAATTACCAATATTACCAATAAGTAAGTAAATAAATAAAATGTCCTTCATGAAAGATGTAAACTAATAACACTCTCTATAGAAGAAACAGATGACCCGAATAGTCCTAGATCTAAGGTCATTTATCTCTTTTAAAATCTTCCCATGTGTGGCTCGGGAGACGGCTCCACTAGTAAGAGCACACGTTCTTCAGTTGTGAGCATCCCAAATCCTTGGAACCTATGGTTGTGCATGACTGTAACCTCAGCCATCTGGGCAGAAACAGGCAGATTCCAAGAGCTCACTGGCCAACCTAGCCAAAAAAATGAGCTTCCAGCTCAGTAAGAGAGCCTATCTCAAGTCAATAATGCAGAGAGTGATGGAGGTACACCCACACGGTCCTCTGTAAGTTAGTCCAGCCACTATGGAAAAGAGTATGCAGTCTCCTCAATAAATAAAAATTAGTATAAGGTCCACAAGTTCAATTCCTGGATATCTAGATAAAGAAATAAAATTAGTATATTAAAAGATATGAGTACTCCTGCATTTATCACACTGTTTATAGGCGTAGAATCACCTGGATAAAGAAAATTATGCACACCACACACACACACACACACACACACACTGGTGGAATACAACTTACCATTAAAAGAGACAAAATCTGGGGGCTCAGGACCTGAGTTAGCCACCACCAGAATGCACATAAGACTAAAGCTAGGCAATGAGTTTCTGTAACCTCAGCACTGGGGAGGCAGTAGCAGACAAGTATCTCTAGGACTTGCTGGCTAGGTTCTTTGAGAGACTCAAAAAATAAAGTATATAGAGCAACCTGGGAAGACACTGAACATCAGCCTCTGCCCTCTACACACGTATGCATATGCATATGCACACACGCACATATGCACACATGCACGTGCATGTGAGAACACACGCATGCACACACACATAGATAAAAGTTTGTCATTCATACCAACATGAATGGTGAAAAAGACCTGGAGATCACAATGCTAAGTGAAATAAGCCATGAGCAGAAAGACAAATGACACATCATTTCCCTCACATGTGGAGGCTCAGAGAGCTGAGTGGTGGTTAACTAGGCTGGAGAGGTGTGAGCAGAGGGAGAGATTCCTTAGTCAGTACAAAGTCATAGCCAGAGAGGAAGAATGAGTGTTGAGGTCGCCTGATAACCAGAGTTGTGTATTTAAAAATACTGCCTTATATAAGCTGACATAGTGAGAAGAAAGGGTTTCAAATGTTTCTGTCAAAAGAAATGATGGATAACCTCACTATCCTGAGCTAATACATACAGTGTACAAATGTACCAAACATCACACTGTAGCCAATAAAGATGTACATAACTGCATTGTTTTTACATAAAAATTCTTCAGATAAGAAAAAATAATTCTGGTACTAAGCCATTGTGTAGAGATTTAATATGTTAAGATGTGTTAGAAGTGCTTGTAACGTTGCTTCGTATGTATTGTGTGCTCATTAATCCCTACTGGGTCCAGGGACTGCAACTTTATTGTCAAGGCTCTTAAGCTAATAGAGCAGACTCTGCCATGGCCTTTGTTTTGTTACCTGATGTTCACTCTTTTAAAATTCATTGTCTCAGATGTTTTGGTCAGTGGGTTAGCTGTTTGGTTGGGAAGTTGAATCGTAGTCAGAAACAGAAGTTAGTAGTGTCTTGTTTTTCACAACCTAGTGTTAGATGGTAGAGTCAATCTATTGAATTATTATAAGCAGTATAAAACAAAATGATGTAGAAAAAATTAGTGCATTTCATATATCCAGGATAAGTTGTGCCTGTGTGTGTGAAACGTTTAAAAAGAGACATCATGTGTGTATACATGGTTGGGTTATGACATATCTGGCTTTTCCTACTGTGGATCATGATCTGGTTTTGGGAATCTCTGTGGCAGATAATGCCATGGCTCATAACAGTCAGGGACCTGCAACACTTAATCCCCAACTCTGCAATGAAGGAACCTAGGGAAAATCATCTCTATTTCACATTATCCACCTAAAAATGTTCATTGGTTCCTAAATGTCATGGCCTGGGGACCCTTGGAATGATCTCTGGGTAATAACCTTCAGGTCTTAAAATTGATATTGATCTTTAAGTTTATAAGTTAAGAGGGAGCTATTGATTATCATGTCTGTGGTATTGTTGACTGACCAGTGTGAATGAAAGGAAGACCTTCTGTGGCCCAGTGAAGGAACAGTCCTGGTAACTAGAGGCAGAAAGCAAGGTTTTGAGAAGGGA
Source organism: Eospalax fontanierii (assembly GCA_035773235.1). Lineage (NCBI taxonomy): Eukaryota > Metazoa > Chordata > Mammalia > Rodentia > Spalacidae > Eospalax > Eospalax fontanierii. The sequence continues at coordinate 7,261,876 of CM069538.1, forward strand.
TCTGAGAACCCAGATCATGGGACTGAGTCAGAACTGAGGAGATGAGAGGGACTGTGCTCAGGGATAATTCTTCAGATGGTTTGTCGAGCCAGAGGTTAAGGAAGTCATACTTCAACTTTTATTTATTTCATTTATCCATTAAATACAAAATCTAGTACCTACTATAGGCTGTGTCAATGCGTAAAATTGGTAGGAATCCCTGTCTTCATAGAGTTTCCATTCTACTGGGAGACAGAAGAATATATAGAATAAAGTAAATGATCTGTTAAAAGAACAAAGTATTATGAACGAGCATTTTCTGACACAAACAAGGTGAGGACATGGGACAGGAGGGCATTTAACCATCTCCCCGCTCCCCGGTGTTCCTAAGGGTTTCTTCACTTAAAAGACACTTGCAAAACAAGTTGAGTTTCCTGGACTGAGTTATTTTTGCCCCTGACTTCTCTTCCTTGGCACGTTCGTACCCAGCAAATGATGGAGGCCGAGCTGAGGCACAAACGTCAGCTTGGCAGCTTGGCCTTCAGCTTCCAACGTGTACCAGAGCTCTGTGAAGGCGGTGAGGTCGACCTGCCGGCCTCCACTCCTGGCCTCTGCCAGCTGTTTGAGGTCACCGGCGGAATTGTCTTTGCTGCACTCATTGCTTAGCATCTCTCTACAGAAACCCTGCTAAATATTTCTTTCCTTCCCTTGTGGAGACCCAAGCATTCGCCTGACCTTTGGTGTTTCCATCCTTTTGCATTCCAGTCCTGGGCACGCAGATGGATGTTTGAGTCTAAATCCCAGCTTACAGTCCTGTGGCACTTGGAGGACCGCCCTTCTGTTCTGAGGCAGGAGCTCGGTGGGGTCAGGTGAGAGCGCAGGGTCCCAGGCAACGACGCTCGCACGGGGCGCGGCTGGTTGCACATCTGGCGCCGAGCGCGTCCCCAGCGCAGCGCCGGCGCGACCGCAGCAGTGGGATGGCGCTCCGGAGCGTGCGGGGCTCGGTCTCCCCGCGCGGGGGCACCAGAGCCCTCGGCAGTGTCAGGCACTGCGGTGCACCTTCCCGGTTCCCTTCTAAATGACTGCGGATAAACGGCTGTGAGCCCCAACTGGGAAGACTAGGCTCACCCAGGCTTGCGAATGCCCCGCAGCTGTCGCTTCACTGTACCCGCACTGCACTTACGGACCCGCTCGGGTCGCCTCACGCGTCCCTAGTGAGACTCCGGGCGCTGCGGGTGCCGGGCCTCTGGGTAGCTGGAAGCACACCGCGCTTGGAGGCGCGGCCGCAGGGTACGCGTTTGCGCACACGCGCGCACACACACGAACACACGCAAGGTACGGCAGGGCAGGGGAGCAAGGGCTTGGGGTGCCCCGCATGGGGGTGGGTATTGCGGGCAGTGAAGCTACAATCTTGGAATGGCTGCATCCTGCCAGGTTGAGAATCAGAAAAAATGACGCCACACATCCCACAGGCCAGGGCTGCTGCAGTGCATTTAGAGAAGCCGGTGCGCGGCAGGCGCTCTCCCTTCCCCGCGAGGGATCCTTTCCCCGCACGTGAGTGCACAAAACCCCGCATGCGAGGACCGAAAGCCGCAGGATAAAGGACCCCCCCCCGCCCCCGCCGAGCCAGACTTGTGTCTGGAGACTCGGCTCTCCGCAAAAACACCATCAAGGAGAGCCAGAAAACCCTTCCCCTGTTAGGTGGTCCGGAATCTGGATTGTGGTCCTTTGCTAGGGACGCAGGGCACATTTGGATGCTATTTATTAGGGGGTGGGGGCTGGGGTGGCTCGCCGTCGCTCTGTTTTGGGACTAGCTTGCCTTCCCCTTTACGCGGGGTGGGAAAGGAGGACGCAGCGGGGAGGGCGAGAGAAGGGAGGATTCCTATAATAAGAATCGGCGCATTTTTCAGAGCTGAACCAAGCCGGGTTTCCATTTCAAAACGGGGGATAGACCCCTGCCATGTAGCAGGGACCGCGGTGAGGGAGCGTGGGGGCGTCCAGCGGCGCATCGGCGCCCTTCAGAGGTACCTGATCCCCACAGGGTCGCGCACACACTCGCACGCACGCACGCACACACGCGCGCGCGTGTCTGCCCTGCCAAGGTGTGTGCGTGTGAGCGCGCGAGTGTGGACTCCCACACGCTGCCGTCTGCGCCTGGCCAGCGGCACCGCACCGGAGGCTCCCCCTCCCGCTCGCCCCCAGATTCCCTCCCTCCGCGCCGCTTTTGTCTGGAGGGTGTGATGCGTGTGTGTGAGCGTGTGTGTTTTTGGATTTCAGACTAATTTCTGGAGTTTCTGCCCCTGCTCTGCGTCAGCCCTCACGTCACTTCGCCAGCAGTGGCAGAGGCGGCGGCGGCTCCCGAGCGGCAGGAGCTGGAGCCGCGCGGCTCTGCGCTCGCTCTCCCCGCGCTCGGTGGCCCGCGGCGGGAGGAGCCGGGAGGCGGCGCGGCGCGGGAGGCGCCGCAGGCCGGGTGAGCCGCGCAGACCCCGGCGGCCATCGCCTCGGGCCCCCGCCGTCCCCCCGCGGCGGCCGCGGCTGCTCCCCAGGTGGGACGAGCCGCGCCACCTGCCCGTGCCCCCCGCGCCGCGGCCGCCGGGATTCTGCAGCATCACTGGGGCCCCCGTCGCAGAACCATGGCCGTCTCCGGTCCGCTCTGAGGGTCCCTCGCTGGGCCTGTGCCATGGAATCCGGGCTCGGAGACCCAGTCCAGACCTTTCCTCCCTCGGCCTCGGGCTTGGAGAGAGGGCGGGCATTCGGGGGGCGTCACTGCCACGGCGGGGCGAGCGGACCGCTGGGCTCTGACGTCTAGCCTCGGCCGGGTCGGGTGGGGGCGAGGACCGCTGACGGGAGCACGTCCCAGTCGGCCGTACTGGGGCGCTGCACTCAGTCTCCTCTGTGTCTGTTTGTCCTCAGCGCTGAGGTGTGCACCGATCCCCGTGCCAGTTTAGCAAGGCATCTGCGGCCCGGAGTCCCGGCAGCCCCGCGGACCAGCGCCCGGCGTGCGGGACCATGCAGCCGCGGCCGCCGTGCGGCTCGGAGCAGCGCCCCCTGTGAAGAGGCCCGCGATGCCCGGGTGGCTGTGACCCGGCGGCGCGCGCGAACCCACTGAGCCCGGCCGGCTCAGCCTCGGATACGCTGCACTCGGCGCCGAGGAGTCCAGAGGGCAGAGTGCGCGCGGAAGGCCTCCCCCCACCCGCGGGGGAAGCCGCGCGGGCAGCGCAGGGACACGCACTCCGACTGGAACTGGCAGCTAGGGATGTCGTCCTGGCCGAGGTGGCATGGACCCGCCATGGCGCGGCTCTGGGGCTTCTGCTGGCTGATTGTGGGCTTCTGGAGGGCGGCTCTCGCCTGTCCTCCGTCCTGCAAGTGCAGTGCCTCTCGGATTTGGTGCGGCGAGCCTTCTCCTGGCATCATGGCTTTTCCGAGGTTGGAGCCTAACAGCGCAGACCCCGAGAACATCACTGAAATGTAAGTTCCTGTACTTCGCCTCCTTCTGTGCAGCTTCGACTTCAGGGCTCAGGCTGGGCTGGCAGCTATGCCCTGGATGTGGGTGCCATCCTAAGCATGTGGTGAAGTCAGAACCAGACATGCAGGGATGATGGATCATCTGTCACTTACCTGTCTGTTTCATTGGCAGGGTGCAGTGTGACACATAAAGATTATCTATAGATATGTAGTCATAAATACATGTATGCTTCCCTTTCGGGAAGGAATTCCACATGCATTTTATATTTCAAAGTTCTCATGAGTGTGCTTTAGGCTTTCCATACACAGTAATTTAGATTGGAGCATTTTTGTTTTGTAAAATCCTCTGTGTGTGTGGTAAGAGAAGTTCCAGTAATATTTACTAGAAAGGAGGTTAACATAATTAACTTTTAGATATCTGTTGAAGATATCTGGCTCTCTCCCTTAATCTTTCCCTAAGGTTTGGAGTAGGCCAGCTTCCTTTTCATTTCACCTATCAGATTCGGTTTAGAAGATTGCATCCAGTGATGGCTTGAAAACAACGATCTGTAAGAAGTTCTGAGTGTTGGAGAGCACTCGCTCAAAAGGGAAAAATGTGATCCTTGGAAGCCTAAAAGCCTAGTCTGATTTAATTTGGACTTGATTTCTCAGAGATGTGATTTGGAGACCATTTGGATTATACATCTTAATTGCCCATCACATAATTTCCCAGGACTAGACTGGATGACAAAGCAACCTGTACCCCAGTGAATGGTTGCTTTAGTCTTGGGCCCCTGTGTCCCTAGAAAGGTTACAGCTTGTCCCAGCTTGATGGGGAAGCAGAGTGATGCATTTCATTTATCCCTGTTGGACGCTTGTGACAAATACATTGCCATGCAAGAACTCAGTGGTCCTTTCCCCAGCATTCCCTAGGTCCCCGGAACCGGAGGTGCAGCTATGTTCCTCTCCCAGAGATTTTGCCATTTCATGTTCCATGAGTGTGAGAGTTTATTCATCCATGTAGAGCACTCTAAAGCAAAGTTTCTCCCAGTGATCCTCACAGTGTTTGACACTGAGAAGAACAGCCTTGAAAGCAGGGCTTGAGCTGTGGCCTTCCGGTTGGCGAGTGCGCATGCACCCTCCCTCCCCCAAATGTGCAGCCACGTCTCTGCCAACGCACTGAATGAAGATAACCTGTTTTTATTTTTTAAATGTAAGTAAGAGCCTTTTCTAGTCTCCCTGTTTGTTCTGTTGGTGATGTTCGTGTCCGTGGGACTCTGGCAGAAGGAAGTGACAACAGAGACGAGGGGAATGTGCAGGCCTGGCACAGCTAAGCCATGCTGGGAGCAACCAGCTGTAGGCTGAACCCAGGGTGCCAGGTTGCTTTGGCAAGGAGCACAGCAGCCCTGCAGGAAAGGAGGGTGGGTAGGGCCCTAGCAATGCCTTCCTTAGGCCGGGCTTGTCCAAAGTGTCAGTGGTCCTTTGCAGAACCCATGCTGTTTCAGAAACTGGTGTCAGTCAGACAGAGGAGGCCCTGTGGGACTCCGAGCCCTTCCCCTTCTGATATTTGTATTTGGAGAACCAGGGAGGTATGGAGTGGGCAGCCGTTTGTTTTTTTGTTTTGTTTTGTTTTTTGTTTTTTTTCCATTCAATGGCAGGGAATGAAGAAGATACAGGTTGTGGTTTTCATCTTGTTTTACTTTAACATTTTAAGACCAGCTGAGAAAAGGAAAAATATCTTTAAAGTAGTACTACTTCTGATTTTTGAGGTTGGTTGCAAGGTCCCTGTCTTTTTCATAATTGCTGTCACTTCTTTTCAATGTGAAGGCTACTTCCTATTTTCCAAATATTTACTAAAGCTTTGCCATGGTCATTACTTCTAGCATGGCACTCCCGGTTCCTACTCTGATGTTTTTCATTTTTCTGTCTTGAAAATCTATTGATATTGAGGGAACCAGAAAATATGTGGGGCTGAGCTGAGTGTTCAGGATGCGGAATTAGGTTACTCATAGTAGTCAGGCTGAGGCAATGTGAGGCCTGGAAAATAGTAGTTTTGTCTACTTTGTTCTTTAGTTGTTTGTGGGCCTAGCTAGTTGATAATGTGGTGTCTTTATTTGCAAAATGTACTGCAATACTTGTTTGGAAAGCACCTCAAATAATTATTTTGAAGTCTACTGAAAAAATATCTCAAAATAATATCAATAGATGGATTTGTTTCCTTTTCAGCTGTATATAGAACCACCTGTGCTTTCTCTTATACATCAACATTTGTTTGACCAACTTGGCTAGTGGATACTAGTGTTAGAGCCAAATTAAACATTTTTAAACTTATTAGATCCAGTGGTGTCCCTAACATACCCTAGGTTAGCATTCTAGTTTGCTGGTGTATCCCTGAAGTTATGTGTTCTGTCTTTTGAAAACAGGAGTAAAGCCCCTAATATGTTCTCAGAATTTGCTAAAGCAACAACTGACCATACAGTCTGAGAAGATATCGCTCAATATCTATATTTTCAACAATTATGACCGTTAGGGTATAGATAGAACCAAAGGCAGACCATTTTGAAGGCATACGCATAGATTAATTAACACGAAGTATACAATGTTTGCATACATAATTGAAGTTAAGTTGACATTTTGCTCTGAGTCACTGAACCTGCTTTGTCAGGAATCTTTATGGTTACAGCTTGTCTTAGATTCTTTACCTTTGACGGTGCTCTGTCTAGATCTGTGTTTCTCTGTCTGTGGATTCTATTCAGTCAGTATCACATTGCTAAGTGGCAGCTCCTGATATTTGGAAATGGTTATGCCACAGTAATGCTAAATTAATTTAAAAAAGATAATAGCAATGTCACGTGTAAGTGGGATGCTATTAGAATTATGTAACTGGTCTTTTAAGTCCCCATTGTGTCAAATGCCAAGATGCATTGTGAAGGGCAAGGTCTCACTCAAGTGGCAAATAAAAGACATGGTTATAGAATGAGTTTATTGTCTTCACCATTCTCCAGTGTGTACAGTTCAGCAACATTAAGTATCTACACAGCTGTTGCAGCTATGCATTTTTATATTGTGCATGTTTATGAAAGTTAAATGCGGAGCTTTCTTGAGTGGTATTTTCTAATTTGGGAGGAATATCTGGAAACTCATCTAGTATTTATTTTCTTTAGCATAATATAAATAGAATCTACAGCCCTACTGCCAGAGTGCCTACGTGCACTTTCTTCTTGCCTAGTTAAGCAGCACTAATGCTATACCATTAATACATTGATTTTGGCCCTTGCATTGATATGCTTTACCACTGCAATTAATTATGTTTAAGAACATTTCTAGCATTCGCACGGACCCAGCCAAAGGCATCGGTATTTATTGCTATGATATTTATTCCTCAGCTCCTCCATTGTGTTCTAGAACTCTCAATTGTGCTTTATGCATTTAAGAATCCTGCATTTACTTCTTGAGTGTGGTTACATATGCCACGCTGTACTTGTTAGTAAATAAGGTGGTCTGATTTGCATCACTCATTATCTGACTGACCTTGCACTGGAGGTGAGAGCAGTCCACATATTGGAGGTGCTTGCAGACTTGAGCTCAGCACAGTCTCTTCTAGTCTCCTTACTTTCACACCTTCCGATCTCTTCTTGCTATGTTGGGTAAAACAATGGAAAGACCCTGTGACCCTTCTGACCCTGCTTTCTCCCATGTCCCATCACTGACAGTACAGGAAAATGTATTTGATTTCTCCTGCTCTGAAAAGTGATATTTCCTTATGGGAATTCAGAGTGCTTGGAGTTAAGAGAAGAGCCTGTTATATGTTGTTCCAGGCAAGCAGCGTGCTTACAGCTCCCTTATCCCAAGTTTGGATCTGTTTAAGGTGATTCCTTGTTTGTAGCTCATAAACCTTTTTTGTATCTCTTCCAATATTCCCTTGTAAAGATGTTTGCTAAGCTGGAGAATTGGCTGAATGGCTGAAGGCTGAGGTCTCTTTTTCCCTAGGAACAGTCTGTGTGATCTCTTTGACTATATCTAGGTCATAGGAGTATAAAACCTAGAGTTTTTGTTTAGCTGGGGAAGGAAAATTGAATTTTTCTCTTTTACTTTCCATTTTTGCCTTGAGTGCCAAGTCAGTTTCCTTGGTTTCTACTTATTTTTTTATCTTGCATGTTAGGGAAACAGTATGAGATCATGACTGAACACCATATACTGGCATTGTCTTTAGGATAAGTTGACTCTTCTTCTCTAGAGTGTTTTTTGTAGGGTCAAAAACCATAAGGTAGAATGTGGCACTGAGTCATCTGGCCTTTTGGACAATGCCAATATTTACTACCTCTTGATTCCTATAAATTGATAGCAGGATTCAGGAGAGATATTATTTAGGAATGGAGAGAGAGAGAGAGAGAGAGAGAGAAAGAGAGAGAGAGAGAGAGAGAGAGAGAGAGAAGATAACCACGAACAGTGGATTATTAATAGGTGATCAGTCACTTTTCATAATCTATGCTGTCAAGCTATTTAAAAATACAAATCCTACTCTGTTGTCCCAAATGGCAGAGATCTGATCTCCGAAGTAGCCTGATAATTTTAGCTCTGCATTTGATTGCTGATCGATCTCCATTAAAAAGGCAAAGATCCCACACAATCAGGATTCCTTCTCACCACTTAGTTTGCTCTCTGGAGTGTCCAAGAGATTGGGAAGTCATAAATATTGATCTGGAGATGAGTGAGTGAATGCTACTGAAGTTATAAAATACCTCCAAAGGAAAACAGTGAGCAGATACTAAGTTCTTTCTTCAAATGTTTCAAAAATAGCAGATCTTGAAAAATGAGCTGAATCATAGGCTCCCATCCTAACCATAACCCACCCCAAACATGCCACTAACTGGTTACTTGGTCTTCAGGCCTAAACCCTGGCCTTAGCTTGTAAGATGTAAATGGAGGCTTTGGGTTTGATGCCTGGGTAAGTTTTTCTTAGCTTTGCAGCTCCCTGAAGCTTCATCTGGTGGTGTGGGCTGCAGTTTCTCCAACAGCTGTGGAGGAAGGAGAGGGTCATGGTGTTTAGAGTCAGCATTGTGTGACTGAAAACCTTTGGTATCAGTGTTGAGGGGCATGTTTCTGTGTCTGCTCTGAACTCCTTTAAACTGTCACTGGTGGCATGGTAGTGTGAGCTGGGGACCAAAAGGCTAAGGGTCAGAAAAGTTACTTTAAATCAAGACCTTAGAAAGAGGGCTTAGAGGCTCTAGCCTTTTTGCAAAAACCCAAGACAGTGAAGGAGAGTTGCCTAAGGCCTCACAGGGATGGGCTCTTTCTCCTCGTATCCAAGCGAACACTGCGGCCTATCTTTGGAGTTTGGAGAGACTGTTCTTTATCCTCAAACTGAGGGCTAGCCCACCATTCTAGGAGAAGTTTTGGTAGTGAGAAGACAAGCTTGGCATGGGAAATTCTGTGCAAATCCAGTTTGTGGGAGACAAAGAAATTTAAGAGTACATGAGCTCTGCACTGATTCCAAAGTGATGACTTTATCTTCACATAGGAAGTTATACCTTTTTGTGTTTAGCTGACACAATTCATACACAAAACTGGGCTGCAAAGAAAAGTCTTCATGAGTCATGAGTTGGCACAGATAAGGAATTCTAACCCTACTATCATGGTGGGCTGGTACTGGAGAGAGGGCAGAGAACAGAGTAGAGTCATATCCCAGTAGGGACCCACAGCCCATATATAAAGGATGCTAGCTCCTCTGAAAGACCTGTGGCCAGGGTTTACTTCCTCATTCTTTCCTGGTGTCTTTGTGGCTCCATCTTTCTAAATGCTCTAAGACTGGTGACCCAGCTCAGCAGCCGAGCCAGTGAGCAAACCCCAAAATCCACTCAGCTAACATTTTGTATGTTGTCCAGCTCAGAGACTTTTCCAGTGAGGAAACACTTCTGAGATACAACTCTGGTTTCATGTGGAGCTTTGTTCCCGAGACTGACCTGACAGGCACTTTGGACACTGAAGAAGGTGAAGTCAATCTTGACAGCCTCCGAGGGACTCCCAGGTTCACTTTGTTTGCCCAGGGCTCTCTGGTCAAGCAGGGCACAGTTAAGGATAGAACCCCAATATCTCACTTAGGGCTCAGTATGTTCTATGTCAGTTGCCTGGATTTGGTTTCCAGAATGCAGGCAAAGGAGCTCTGGAGATTTAAATCAATGTTCACGGATCACAAGCACGGTGGGGGAGGGAGGCGGACTGGTGCTTCTGTGTCCTCTTTCCCTCTCCCTCCCACTTCCAGTCAGCTCCTTTGCAGTCTATCAGTTAAGAGATATGTGATTTGGGGGCCTTTAGTAATTTGGCTTCTACTCACAGAGATCAAAACTACTAATTACACCCCGTAAAGCCCCCTTTTAATTGCAAATAAAAATCAATTACTTTTTAATACTTCAGCTTTTCCTGTAATCTTTATACATATACATATAACCCAGAATAATATTTTTGTGGGTAACCCTGTTTCTATAAATATACAAATCTTTGCTAAAACTCTGTTCTGTGTGATTCTTTGGTTTGAATTATGGTGAATTATAAAGCTTTCTGGTGATGGAAGGTTAGCCGTCTTAAGTTACTTAGTTATGCTTCAATCATTATGCTGCTTGTTTTCCGGGACCTAATGGGACATCTTCTCAGAATGACATCTGCAGATAGTAGTGCACCAATCTTGTTAGCAAACTGGGCTACTCAGACCCATCATATCTATTTTCTGAGTCTTTTATCAGTTTCCAACACAAATGAAAATTGTTCTGAACCAATTGGTGTTAGAATTTGGGCTTAAATATGTTTGTGAACTATGGTGCAATTTTAAAAGATAAAATTAGAAAACGGAGGGGTGGATGATGACAAGATGGCTCAGCAGATAAGGAAACTTGCCACTAAGCCTGACAGCCACCTGAGTTTGATCTTCAGGACCCACATAGTAGAAGGAGAGGACTGATTCCTATAAGTCGTTCTTTGATTATGGTGCCTATGCATGCACACTCACACTTGCACTCTTGTGCACACACAAATAGATAAATAAATACACAAATGCATAAATACATGAATAAATGTTGAAACAAAGACCAGGAGACAACTCTAAGCCTTGTTGAAGGGCTGTTTCTACTTCCTGCACCTAGAGGTTCTTGCTGTGAGGTGGGAGAGGGATCTCTACCTGAATCTCTTGCTTGCTGTAGGAGAGGATGCATTCCTTCCCTGATGTCAACACAATTATCTGTTATGAGTGTATTGGGGTGCAGGTTGTGGCAAGAGAGCTTAACATGATGACCTTTAAATTCCCTGGCAGGGTATGATTAAAAATTAAAAATAAAACAAAACCAAGCACCTCTCTCCAAAGGAGGCTAACTGGGCTGAGGAAGTGGCTTGGTGGTAGAAGGCATACTTAGCATGTTCAAAGGTCTGGGCTCAAAGCCAAGGACCTCAAAACCAATCAAGTAACCACCCACCTACCACACAACCACCCACTTGCCCACCTGCCCATTCATTTACTCTTATAAACCAACCACCCAGTCAACCATCTACCTGCACAACCAGCCAACCAAACAGAAAACCTCAGTAAGGCCAACAAACCACAATATTCTTTTGGCTTCTATTCCAGTTCAAAGCTGTCCTGTAATCACTCCAAACAAGAATGCAAGGGAAGTCTTTGATCTTTAAGTGTTTTGCTCAAGTTCCTGATTCTATGTTTTGAGTTACCAAAATTCATATGTTGAAATTTAATTCCTAGATAGTTGGTGTCAGGGGGTGTCAGAGCCTTCACGAATGGGATCAGGGCTCTTAAGAAAGAGGCCTTCTAGAGCTTATTTGTTCTTTCTATCATGTGAAGACACGCATAGAAGGTGCCACCTGTAAGAAACAGCTCCCCCCAAACACTGACTCTGCTGGTGTCGAGATCTTAGTCTTGCCAGCCTCTAGAACTGAAAGCAGTAAACTTCTGTTACTGATGAAAAACTTATTCTAACATTTTGTGTATAGCATCCCCCAAAGACAAGCAGGCCTGGGTTTGGCTCTTCCCCTTTTAGCTGTTCATGGTACTTATTTCTGTGGTAGGTTTTAGCTCCTCCTCCTGCTCCTAAGCCATAGTCACAGACATAATAAATTTGGGCAGCTATTTGGCTGCAAAGCCCTGCTGATAGATTGTGAAGGAATCTTCAGTTTTCAGGTAGGTGACCTGTGGCTTAGACCACTATTATTCCAACTGAACTCAGACTGGATCATGTTAACAGTTGGTAAAGGAACCTGGAAAAAATGACAAGTAGAAGGAGCAGTCTCCAGGGAGAGGGTGTCGGGATTCAACAGTTTTGTATACGGTCTGTGTGCAGTGGCTCTTGTGCTGGAAGCTTAGTCCTCACTATACTGCTTCTGAGAGATCAGGGTCCTTCGGGGTGGGACCTACTGGGAGGTGAATAGAACATGAGGGCTCCACCACTGTGAATGAACTGATGTCCTGGAGAGACTGTGTTAGGTTTGGAGGAGTGAATTAGGTCTCTTTGTTAATTACCATGAGTGTGCATCGCTGTAAGTGGGTCAGCATTTCTGTCTCCATTCTGCATGGCTACCATGAGGCTCTCATCAGAGGCTAAGCAGTTGCCTGTGTCCTGCATTTGTCCTGATTACAGGACAGACCTGCAAACTAAATCAGCTCAGCTTCAGGTATTTTGTTACAGCAGCAAAACAGTGCAAGATATATTGAAGCTACCAAGGTTGGGGAGGAGTGTCTGGCTCATTTGGAATTGCTAGTTCATCTAAACCACCCTTGTGCCTGGGATTCTGGGTGACCACTTGACCTTACCAGCTTGGGTGTTGGATGCAGAGGTAAGGAACTTTGATGGGTGCTCATCTTTAAAATCTGGAGCTCTAGATCAGTCAGTTACAGATACTGGTGTTTCCTTTTGTGTTCTGGAGCTCACCGTTGTCTTTGTAGAGCCTGCTCGGGGCTGTGGGTGGCTAGGTGGCATGGGTGTGACAGGTAGGATTCCTCAATGTCTACGTCCTCAGTTCAGGTCTTTGTTCCACTGCACAACTGTGCTTCCACGAATTCCCATTGATCTAATCAAGTTCTTAGTCTTTTTCCTAAGGATAGCTTTTAAGAAAGATTTTAGAGAAGTTTTAAGAAAGGTTTTAGGAAACAAAAATGACATTTACTATCTATCTGCACTTTAGACAATATCAGCTAGCTCAGCAGTTCATTTCTGATCAAAGCCCACTGATGCATGTCTGTTGACAACTTTTTTGACCTATGCCTGATCCACTTCTGTGGACAAGGCTCTGGAGGGTTTTGAATTCACCTGTCGGGTGGGCTCACCTTCTTGTCAGCAAGACCAAATCTTGCCTTTCTGCCCATCAAGCTTTTCCTTGCATTTAGACTGGAAGACTTCACCGCTTGTTTCCTAAGTGCCATAGGAGCTGCCTGCCCTCAAACTCAAACCATGAATTCATTTCCTCAATTAGAGTTACCGAGGACAGCATGAGATAGACAAACAAGGTAGAGCCGGTCTCCAGCCACATCCAGTTCTCAAAGCTGATCTGCGCTTGCTATGTGTGTTCCTGGCTCCTGCTCACTCGGCTCCAGTCCTCTGTCCTGAGCTTGGCTCTGTTCCTCACTTCCTTCTGGAAGCACCCTTGGCTCTGGCCTTGGCTTCAGCACAGTGCTCTACCTCTCGGGCCGCTCTTGGGTCTTTCTTGTGGGCTCCCCTTCTTCTGTGCTTTTCTTGAAAGCTGAAGCTCCTGGTCTTTACCCACTGACGCGTCTCTCCTTCCGGGCTCTTCCCCTCCGGCCTGGCGCTGCTGCTTTCTTCATGCTGATGAATCCTGACTTACATTTCTCAGAAATGTCCGGGGATGATCTTTGGAGGCATACGCCCAGCTGCTACTCAGCACTCCTTTTAGACGCAATAGTTGTCACACTCAGCACATACAGATTAAACTCATGGTCTTTGCCCCGTTCCATCTTAAGTGGACCCCACAGTCCACTTCAGAGCACAGGCCCCAAACCCTGGTTTCTCCCTCTCTTTAATCATTACATTTATTCATTTATCCGTTCAGTTTCTCAACGTTTCTTAAATGTGTTCACTTCTTTTTAGCTCTGCTGTAGATTTCCTTTCTCCCTCACCCATCTCTTCTCTCTTTAAATATTTATTGGGACTTTCTTTGTGTCAGGCACTGTGCTAAGTACTTGGGATATGGTTAGAAAGACTGACCTGGTCTCTTCTTCCTAAGATCACAGTTTGAGAGGGGAAAAAAAAATACCAATGAAGCACTTAACTAAAAATAATTAAACTTCTGCCTCCACCATTTTTTTCTTAAAACATTGCAATAGCTGCCTAGCTGGCTTGCCTGCCTCCTCACCCTCTCTGCCCACATGCAACAATGGAGCTAGAGTGGGCATGGATGTGGGTATGCGCATGGGACTGGCCTCTGCAAAACGCTGATCTTGTCCTGATAATGCTAATAATTGCCCCCGGGGCCTTGATGTCCAAAGATGGTGGTTCACTTTTTTTTTTTTTAAACTAACTTCCTCCCTCCTGCCCTCCCGCTCCCTCCCTCCCTCCCTCCCTCCCTCCCTCCCTCCCTCCTTCCTTCCCTCTCTCGCTTTCTCCCTCCCTCCCTTCCACCATTACATTGCAATGTAAGGAGCCCATATAATTATTACATGGGCTGGAATACACAGATCAGCATAGCAGTCTCTTTCCACACCAGCAGATCTCTAAAGAAGAATAAATTATAACTGGAAAATTGTTTGGTGACATAGGAATCAGAGCCCAGGGCATTTAGTTAAGATGACTGGCAGCATCAGGCTAAACTTGTTGGAGGCTCCATCTCTGTCACTGCACAGCCCTCACAGAAAAACAGAGGACTTGAAAGGCTTGGGGCCAGACCTGGGTCCCCTGGATGGACACCTACTCCACTCACTCCCAAGTGCTAGTTCTGATTGATGCATTCAAAAGCCAGGGAGCCTTTGGAATTCCTTCAGGTGATTCTGCATATTTCTCTCTGTATGTGATTTTTCTCAGGAACCAATTTTTTTAAAGTAATATTTGAACAATATAAAAAGTACAAACAATATGAAAGCATGCTTTCTATATGTTCAACCTCCCAACTGCAACAATATGACAGCACGCTTTCTATATGTTCAACCTCCCAATTGCAACTAGTTTCTCATCTCAGTATGTGTTTCTCCATCCAGAAATGGTCTGTGTTCATGATAAAGATACTATCTGTTTATTCCCACTATTCTGTATCTTGGTTGATTTTACTTCACGCATTTAAGCTATGTTTCTGTCTGAGCTACATACATCACTTATATTTTTCAAAACCATCTGGACAGCCTGGTGACCACAATGCATGCTCTCAGGAAGTACACCTCATACTTACCCTGTTCCAGAGCATTCTCCCAAGTTCAAAACCACAGGGACACAGTGTTAGACCAAATGGTTCCAGGCCCTTAACACTGGGCAGTCAGTAGGTCTAGGCAGTTTGAAGGCATTCACTCCATGTGCCTCTACAAGATTCCTCTACATGAGGCAAAGAAGGAATCCTTTATATAAAGACCTTATATAAAGATTACACCCTCCCTTCTCCACCAGATGCCAGGCTTCCATGATTTCCACCAAAGACCCCAAATCTTCCACGAGACCTGCGAAGGTTTGGGGTTTTGCCCCCCTGAATGTAGATCATGCTACAGATGTATGTATCATCATTTTCTGTGGTGCTCAGGTGTGAAGTATGAATTTTTTTCATACTACATGTAAGCCTCTTCAACAAATAGTGCTGGGAAAACTGGAATCTACAAGTAGAATACTGAAACTAGATCCATATCTCTCACCCTGCAAAAAACCAATTTCGAAACAAGCCCTACAAGCCCTGTGGTTTCGATTCAGTGTTATTTCTTGAGCCTTGTTATCTGTGTTTTCCATACTCCAGTGCCAAGATGTGGCACTTTAATCCTTTAACGCCAAGATCTCCTCTCATTCACTGTCAGTGTTTACCAGCTACCCCCAAGGCCTGGGCTTTTCCCTGCCTCTACTTCTCTCTGTTCCATACTTATCTTTTAAGCCTTCTGTTCTGCCTCCTGATATCTAGGCTAAGTCTTCCTCTCATGTTTCCCCAACCACACTGTAGAACACAGGTATCCCAAGCATGTACCTGTGCACCAGTCTGTCTACCCCATTAGGATATAAGCTGCATGAGCACAGGGATCATACGCATCTTCTTTACTGCTCTTTCCCAGCACATAGTACAGCATTCTAGATCTTCACAATATGCACAGACAAGAACATGCACTCATGAGTACCTTCCCTCACATATGTGAATCTATGATTGAGAAGTTCAGATAAGAGTGCTTGAGTTGGTTTTTGGGCTCTCAATATGTAAATCTCTAGATGTGACTTTTCTGAAATCACCAAGTTAAGATGTTTATTTATATAACCTTTACAGAGTTAAAATGCACTTTATCCTCCCCCTATGTTAGTTCATGCACAGTAAGAAGGCAATTAATGTGTGTGGGGGGAGGTGAAGTCTGGGTGAGGCTGGCTGATTATTTGTCCAACAGGAAGAGTGACAGGAGTGAAACAGGGGATGAGGGCCCACAGATAGAGAATAAGCGAGTGACACAACGGAGATGAATCCAGGGAAGCGCCATCCCAGGACATCTGATCTTCAGCAAACAAGTGGGTATTATGAGGGAGACCTGTGCCATTTCTGTTGTGTAATAGCTAATCATAGATAGATAGCCTTGTGAATCAATTGCAGCTTTCCCTGAAACTGTATTATGGTGTTTCACATGGAGAGCAATGCTGGAGTGAGGTTTCAGATGGGATTTTTCTGCCTTGTAGTATAAATGGTAGAGGTTGTTCATTTTCTCAAAAAACTACAAATATTAGGAGGATAAAAAATACATTGTGTCTGGGCAGTATAATATACCTTCCAATAATGGAAGCTCTTGTTCCTTTGCAGTCAATGGGCTGTGGATGCTGCACAGGGTTTCCTTTCTATTTACAATAGCCAACACTATTAGGCATCTGAAAAATTTTTATACTTGTTTGCAGAACTGATCAAAAATAGCTGACATATAAGATTGGAAAGATTTTAAAAATAAGAGGGGAATCTATAGGTGGGCAGATTGTGTGAATAATCTAAGAAGATAATTCCTCTTTAGATAAGTAGCATCTATTTTTCAGTTTACATGATATGCATATGTGTATAAAGTAAATGATTTCTGTTCCCTGTGATTTTTGGAAATCAAACATTTAAAATGGAATGAGCCTTAGGGAACTGGCTCTAATGTTGAACTCTGATGAGAAAATTCTTACTTTGTTGTAGTCACAGGTCACACAGTGAGCCTGAGTGACCATCTGGAATTTAACTTCTTGGTTGTTTTATTTATTCTTTTAAGGATTTATTCTCTCATTAGAAGAAAACACAAGCATAGAAAAACCTGTTGATTGGGGGCTGAGCTCCCTGACGCCTCGATGCTGATCTGTTTACTGACCAGCCTGCCTTAGAGTTCATGGAGCTATCAGTTTCTTTTTATTTCATTTATATTTGTATGTGTACAGTTCAGAGAGTGGCAAATTCTCATGGCAGAGTTGTCTTTTCTGACAGGCTTCAGTGGTAGGTTTGGGGTCTTCGGTGGGAAATTCTGGGTTCCTGAGCGCCTGGTCAAGGAGAGAGGGAGGGGATAATCTTCAGTAGGCGCTTCCCTCCTGTTACCCCTGGATCTCCTTCCTTGCATCATGTGGAAGAGCTTGGTAGAGGCATATGGAGTGAGTGCTTCCGAACTGCCAAGGCCTGCTCCCCAGAGCTAAGGGCCGGTGGACCAGTTGGTCTAACACTGTGTCCCTGGGGCTTTAGATGAATTCAGCATTTCAGCAAATGGCTTCTCTCTATCACAGTCACACAACAACCATTTATGTTTGGGGTTATTTCTACTAGAATGTTTGTATTTTAACCCTGAAGAAAGTAATCTCTAGCCCTCTACAGAAATGACTAGAAGTCATATCGAAAGATGGGAGCCCTGGAGGTAAAATTGGATGTTCCTTTTACATTGTGTCCCTTTCTTTATTCTCCTCCTATGTTAGCTGAAAACCTGCCAAATGGAAACTAACCTTCCCAGAGTCCCTTAATATTTACTCTTTGGACATTCTCCTTGCACGGTGTCTTGCCTGGTGCTTATTTTCCTCCAGGCCATGCTTGATCCATTCTGAGGCTGGAGCAGAAATATCAGTTTCAAATGTCTCTTTTTGTGGAATGGCTTGACTGGCCCAGAGGCCTAGAACTTTCAGAACCATGTTCTGCTGGGATTCCGCTGGCTTGAATGCTGCCAGATTCTTCAGCCTGGGCTTGTCCTTCACATTTCTTCTTCATGATGCATCAGTGGCACATTGGTTTCCCTGAGATAACAGAGAAAGACGAAAACACATTAAAATATAATTCATGCACAGGATTGGAGTTCTACAAAACTTTCGTTTTCTATCAGCACTTATCCTGCAAGATCAGCTACATTGTATCAGCTGACTCTACGTGATGGCCACGGAATTTTTAACTAAATATGAGAAACATGACCATTTGTCACTAGTGTTTGAATAGTTGATGTGAGTTTATATAATAAAGAGGGTAAAAATGAGGGGACTGAGAGAAAGAGAGAGAGAGAGAGAGGCTGTGTCTACCCCTGATGCTTGCAATAGTTACCATAACTGAGTCCAACATTTGTCCTCGACTTCCTGGCAGAGAAAAGAGAAACTCATTATTGGGGAGGAGAAGGCCTCCTAATTCCACAGCTTTGTCTGTCACTCTGTGCCGAGAGGAATTTCTTTTGCATGGACAATGAGCAATGCATTACACAGTTTTTACAAAACAGCAGAATTAGATTTCATTTTCTTCTTCCTGAAAAGGCCAGAGAAAGCCAGGGAAACACAAGGACACCAAATCCGCAGCACTCCGGGCACGGCAACCTTAGACTCCCACAGCCACATGCCTTTCCTGAGCTGGACTTTGATAGCAGCTTCGCTGTGATGCTCGAGGTTGACCCTTCTCACCAGAGCCTGGAGAAATTTTTATCTTTGTAGTTGGTTAAGGCCAGATCTGTCCTTGCAAACCAGACAAGCAGATGGTGCAGACTGACATCTTTTTGCACACGAGTGAGCTGCCCCGCCTGTGTGCTCATCCAGGTGGAAGCCCCCTACCTGCACGTGAAGATGAGTTGCAGAGGAACTGGCCAGCAGGCCCAGGCATGCTGGGAAGCAGCTGTGAATCTGGACAAAGGATGGAGATACAGAGGTCTGCTCACAGGGCAGCTGAGGGGGTCTTGGCTCCAGAACCATTAGAAGCAGCTGTGACCAGACATCTTCTCTAGCTCCCCCAGACCCCTGTGGTGCCTCCAGTCTGAGAGGGCTAGCTCCCCTGTGCACCTGCCAGCAGGAATTAGCCATAGACTGCACCCCAAATCACTGAATGAGCTCATACTCCGGGTAATTTCTGACTGAACTGCTTGTCATAAATAAATATTTTGACTTAAACATAAACTTAAGTCACTTACTTGCTATTAGGACATTTCTGTCCTGGTGATTTCATGGTTTAATGTGGTAGAACTATCCATTGCTGCCTGATCAGGACAATGTCTTTCAGTTGACTTTGGTAGGTTACTGTGACCTGACAGAGACCTGAGCTCCAACCAAAAAAAAATTAAGCGTGTTCATTGGAATGTCAAAAATTTTGAAGAATCTGCTTTTGCTCTTCCTGAGAATTATGTTCACCATCCTGTTAAGTACTAGATGACCCTTGGCTATGTCCATGATCACTTTTGCTTACTTTAAACAACAGAAGACATTTCTAATTATTCTGGAAGAAATGAAAGTATTTTACTCAGCTTCTGTTGCTGGGATATAATATCTGAGGAAATCAGGTTATAAAGGTGAAAAGGATGGTTTTTGGCCCATGGTTTCAGAGCTTCAAGTCCACGGAAACTTGGCTCCATTGTTTCTGGGCCTGTAGGGCAACAGAACATGATGGTGGAAGTGCTGTAAGGGTTTGGGAAGCAGAGCTGCCCATGATGTGGCCTTTAGGAAGGAGGGAGGGAGGAAGAAGGACAGAGAGAGAAGAGGGAGGGAGGGAAGCACAGAGCATACACTACAAAGGTCTCTCCACCATGACTTCCTTCCTTCAACTAGCCCCACTTCCTGAAGCTTGTGCCACCTTTGTCAGTGACCCAAGCTGCCAACACCCCTTTAGAACTTGGCCTTTGAAGGAAATGCCAAACCCCAACTGTAACAAGAAGTCATTTTTTTGTGTGTTTTTAAGGTGAGGTGTTTATTGTAGTTTCTGTGTCATTTTATTGGATGGGACTCATTTTAGGGATCGCTGTACATCTCCTATCAGTGTGAAATACATGGAACATTGAAGAATACAAGCAGGAATTCAATCAGGCTTCATATACTCTTTCCACCAGCTAGTGAAAAAATAGCCCAGGTTAGTCAAGATGTGACCAAGTAGAAATTTACTCAGACTCTGTGCTCTCTAGAGTGAACACTGGGGTTGCTCACTACATCCTTTGGATTTCTATTTTATCTTTAGTTTAGGCTCTCTCTCTCTCTGTCTCTTTGTGTGTGTGGGTACAAGAGAATAGAGAAATTATTTTTATATAAAAATACATTTATAAATATGGATATATTTAAATATATGAAAATTTAATTTAAAAAATGTTAGTGACCAATAAAACATTTTGGGGAGTCTTTTTTGAGACAGGGTCTCCCTGTACCCCAGCTAGCCTCGAAATCACTATGTAGACCAGGCTGTCCTTGAACTCACAGAGATCCACCTGCATCTGCCTCTGGAGTGCTGGGATTAAAGTCATGTGCCACCACACCTGTCATAAAACTTTTTTTTTTTCAAAGAGAAAGAAAAGGCACCTTGTGTTGGCTAGATCAGGATGACATATGGTTTCGTAGGTTACAGATCAGACTAGCCTGTAGGCATGCCTGTGTGAGATTGTCTTGATTATTAAATGATGAAAGAGGGTCCAGCCCCCTGTAGGTGGCACAATTTCTAGGCAGGTGGTCCTGAACTGTATAAGAAAAGTGAGCGCTGGAACTGTGCTGCGATCAAGCTCACCAGCTTGTCACTAACCAGGACAGGTACTGAATGAATGTTGGCAGTTGTGCATCTTAATAACAGAAAACCTTCATGTGTGAGGTGATTTTCTTATTTTATCAACAAGCATGAAGTACTATTTGCTATTATTCCACTCTGACAAGGAAACAGAAGTGTGGGAACTTCCTAAATCCTGGCACTTGCATCCAGTGAAGCCAACATTCACAAGAATGTTTAGCACTTAGACTACACCACATTATTCTCCAGGTGCTTCAGATTTAAAGTCCCGGGGCATTGGGAAATGATCTTAGAAGCTGATGTTCTCTGAGGTTATCATTGTGTGAGAAACCGAGGCACGTTTCTCCTCTCCTATTATTGTCCTATGTAAATACAGTGCAGGAAGTCCTCCTGGAAAGTGTCCTCACTCCTTCCCATCACTTTTAGGCCATGGTTATTTGTGAAGATCTGGTATGTGAAAATTCTAGAAATGATTCTTTGTTGAAGATGCTGGGTTTACAATCCACAGTCTTAGTGATTCAGTACAGTGGCCATGAGGTCAGACTTTAGAAGCAGTGAAGCCGGGTTCAGACTGTACTTTGGCAGCTATATGACCTTGAGGAGGTCACCTGGCATGCTGAGGCTCAGTTTACTCTTCTAGAAAAATGAAAACAATAGGCACTCTCTGTGGCATTTTTAGGTCATGTCTGTGTGACTCTGTGCCTGGTACCCAGTAAACACTCCAGAAAAGGATGTGTCTGGTGTTAGGTTGAAGCAACAGACCAGAAGCTGGAAGTGCTTGATGTCAGCACACAGTAGGCCAGTTGATTGGGCTTTTAGCAAGCTCATTTGTTTGCCTTACATTCATGTCCACACAGTGGGGTGGGGTTCTCTCTCAAGGGATGTATCCACAGCAAGAGAATTCAGTCCTGCAGCTTGCATGGGTCCATCACAGTGCCCCTTATTCAAACCTGTTTAGGGACTGACTTTCAAAAACTCTTCCTCAACTTTTTTGTTGAGAAAATGAAGTTTGAGAAATGGGCATTCATTTTTGTTTTTTAAGATTGTTATATATCTTACAAAAGCACGTGTGGCAGAGAGAATTCTCTCAGAGCTGAATTGCCTCAGCAACCCATGGCTCTAAACTTGGGCACCATGCTCATGGTTCTGAATTGTACCTATTTTAATTAATATTTCTCTGTCTATCATCTTATTTGGAGGTGGGACTGGGGGTTGCTGGGGTAGCAGAAGCAATGGTCTTCAGTGACACTACTGTTGAGCTAATATTTATGAAGAAAAGATGCATTCGAAGCTCTCATTATTTTGGGAAGATGTCCTAGTTGGATTACTTAATAGATTGTAAAGAGAATGTGAAATCGCTTTTAACATGTGATGAAGACCCATTCCGGGAAACCTATAATTCAAAACTGTTTCAGTAAATGTTTTGAAAATCACCTCTTTTCTTTCTCAAAAAGAAGCCTATGTAGAGGGATGTATGTAAGCCTCTGGAAAACGTCTTAGTAAAGGCCTTAAATGTCAAGTTGAGATGAAGAGTATTCATGTCAACATAAGCGGATGACAGTATAGACCTTGCTTATATCTGAATTATCTGTGAACATTCAAAGCGTGGTCTCAATGTCCTTACTCCACTTAAGCCTGCCCAATTGCTCGAATATACATACATGCAGATATGAAATTTCCCAGTCATTTTGTGGTTCCTTCCATTGTCTTTTCTCATGACAGTGCTTGCCTCCCCCCTAGGAACCTTTCCTTTTAGACCATCAAACTCAGTGGCCAATGAGCATTGTCTACTTGAGAGTAGCCATTGTCCTCTTTCAAGAAAATGGTTGGAGAACACCTCTAATCTTAAATTCTCGAGAATGAATGTTCTGTGGCAAATAGATATATGTTTGCTTCAGGCAACTATTCCAATCATTAAAAATAATTCAGTAATTTGCTGAGTCACTTGTATGTTCGTAATCTAAATTTACATTTTTATATTTATTTTTCATGTGTGTGAATGTATTGCCTACATGTGTGTGAATGTATTGCCTACATATGTGCCTTGCCCTGAGGGGTCAGAAGAAGAATTCATATCCCCTGGAACTGGAGTTACAGATGATGGTTAGCTGCTATGTGGGAGCTGAGAATCCAGCCTTGGTCTTCTGCAGGAGTAGTCAGTGCTCTTAAGCACTGAGCCGTTTCTTCAGCCCCCTATATTTACTTTTAAATTGAACAGGATTTTCTTTCAAAATTGCCTGTCTCCCTCGTTAGTGTCATTACATTGCTTCCTTGATTTCCCCATAACTGAAATTGCTATCTATCCAATTCTCATTTAGTATTTATTGTGCACCTGAATACATGTATGTCCAGATTCTCTGGGTGGAGGGTGACTGTCAGCATTTGAGTGTTTGAGTCTAGACACTTCATGTCATGGACTCTGTGCAGGGTAAGGAGATGTATGAAAGAAAGAGGACACTCTGAGCTTCAGAAGTTGGGGTACCAGATAGAACAGTTGAAAAATAAAACTGTTGGTATAAAAGGTACCTTTCTTCTCTCTAATTTTAAAGCACTTGCTTAAAAAGTGCTGAGACTGCTCACCATCTGATGGAATTAAAATGTTCTGGTTGGAGAGCATGCTTGTGGCATCACCTGCCTGTCAGCACTGCAAGCTTACAGTATCTCAGAATAGATTTGGTGAATATTTTGAGATACCCCAAACATATTGGATCCAATTTCTAGGGCAGCAGGTCATGGTTTGGAGGTGGAGTAAAGGTGTGAAAACAAGTGGTAAAAACAAGGCTCGTAAGTATTAGGTCTCTAAGTGACCCTCAGATTTGCAAGGGGAAGAAGGCGCATTTGGGGCAGTAGGAGGGGTTGGAAACCAATAGTGACCCTGACTAATTGCTGAGGTCTAAGGCTCAGCAGGTCTTGACTAATCAAGGGGCTGAAAGAATTTCTAAGGCGTATCACGGTTAAAAATGCATCGACCCTGCCTTCACAGTGCTTTCTAGGCTGCCAAATTGCCCCAGACAGAATGAAGCCCCTCACTGCAGGGTCGGGGAGGTGGGGAGTTCAGCTTGTTGGGAGGAACCAGAGCTCTCTCTGTTGACCTCCTGCAGAGTCCTGTAAGGCGGGCCTAGAAGGAGGACAGGATGGACCTGGGTCCTGTGAGCTTTCTACAGTACTGGGCCCAGGTCCGAGGAGCTAGAGGTTGTCATGGAGAGAAAGCGCCTCACAGTCTTGTGCCAAATTGCCGGCCTTTCCCACCGCCTCCTTGGGAGGGAAAGCTCTTTTGGAGACCATTCTCTTAAGCAGTGGCCCCAGAGCTCCTCAGCAAGAGCTCTGCAGCACTTCCCAGAAGTGAGGGGGGAAAGTTCTCAGAGGAGACCGGCTGGCTGACCAGCTGAGATGGAGAGTTGCAGGAGTCTTGAGTTCCCATGACCTTCTGGATCCAGGTGGAAGCCACCAGTCCCGTGCATTGCACACCTTAGGCTTCAGTTTCTGCCCAGAGGCTCCAGGGCCCTGGTTTGCAGGAGGTTCTTAGACTCCTGCTTACCATTTGGGGATATGGAGAATCAGGACATTGGACTCAGTGTCTCTGTGCACTGGACCCAGGCAAGCCCCTGGGTCCAGCCTGCCTTCAGCCGTTTCACTGGTGTGGCTGTCTCTCCTCCTCTCTTGTTCTCTCTTTCCTTCTTTTCCTCCCTGTTTCCCTCTCTCCTTTCTTGTTTGACTTCCTTTCTTCCCTCCCTCCTTCCTCCTAGCCCTCCCTCCTTTCCTTCCCATAAAGCATGACAGCATGACTTCCTGTACCTTCTCAGTTCAAGAACTGATCCTGTAGCATTGTGTGTCTTCTGTTGCACATTTTCTCTTTTAATAAAAGAAGCAGGATAACAGTTTAATTAAACAGACGTCTAACAGTGTCTGTTTCTTTATCTTAGACCCTTTCCTTTCCTAAGGTAGCCGCTTCCGTCATCTTTCTACACTTTACACACATACTGCCTACACCAGTGCTACTATTTTGTGTCTTTTTAAGCTTTTAAATAAATCATCTTGAATATATCTATCAGTATATAATCTTGCTATTTCTTAAACTTTGCCCGGAGAGCTCTTCCTTCTCACATATATAGATTTAATTTATGTAATTACGTATTTAATATGCTTTACTTTTTAAAGTTTCTGCCATCTTTATAAATGGATATTTTGGGTTATTTCTGGTTTTTTACTTTATTACAATGATTGTTGTAATATTCTCTAGATTGACTTAAAATCCCTCCTCTTCCCACTGTCCTCTTCTTCCTTGGATACGGTCTCCCTACATGACCCAGGCTGGTCTTGAACTAGAAATCCCCCTACCTTCCTCTCACAGGTGTGTACCAGCCACACGCACGTGAATGTGCTTACACCTGTTCTCTCATACTTATGTGTGAGAATTCTTTTTGTGTGCATACATAAGGTAGAATCACTGGGCCTCTCAGACTCCCAGCTTATAATACTGCAGATGCTGACAAAGTGCTCTTCAAAGAGCTTGTAGCACATCACATTCCTCCCAATAGTGTAGAAGAACTCTCCATACCATTGGAAATAAGTTCTACTATCAGCTGTCAAACATCTTGTCAATCTAGGGGTGAAGAGTGGCATGCCACAGTTGTTTGTGTTTCAGATTCCTTATGGGATGAGCAGATTTCCACCAGGGTCTGAGTCAGTCCCATTTTCCTCGAAAGGTCTCTTAGCTTCCCTGATTTCCCTTCAACTTGGGATTATTTACTCCTTGTTAGCTAAGCAGAATTTCTTAGGGAGCAGAATTTATGAGCAATTTAGAGCCAGCAGCAAGGTTGTGGACATTGCTACTTAGGAGAACTGCAAGGGGCAA
Organism: Eospalax fontanierii; assembly: GCA_035773235.1. NCBI lineage: Eukaryota > Metazoa > Chordata > Mammalia > Rodentia > Spalacidae > Eospalax > Eospalax fontanierii. The sequence goes on from CM069538.1 coordinate 7,287,275, forward strand.
CCTTGGATCTACTGCTGGGGGAAGCTTGCTGACTGTCAGGAACTGTCAGGCCGGTCATGATGGTACACACCTTTCATCCAGCATCTGGGAGGCAGAGGCAGGCAGATTTCTGTGAAATGGAGGCCAGCCTGGTATACATAAGGGAGTTCTAGGACAGGTGGGACTACAGGAAGAGCCTGTCTCAAAAAAACAAAACCAACCCACCAAACAAACAAACGAAAACCAAACCAAACCAAAACAAAACAAATAAGCCTTAATCTTGATCCTTCTACTTTGACCAGGAGAAACATGGCCCCATCATTCTTCTCCCTGGGAGTGTTCTTTCTGACTTTTGGTATCATTTCATATGGCCTTTGCATTGTTTCTAGTAATAGCCCCTATCTGGTCTCAGATCAAAAGATACGTATGCTTTATTGTGCTCATTTTCTAATGGATATTCTCATGAGTATTACTGGCCAGTTTCATTCTTTTGTTTTCTTGGGCATTTGTGAGCAGAAAACTTAAAATGAAAACTTTTCTAACAACTCTATGCATTTTCAGGCATAATTTTCACCTCATTGCTGTGCCTGTGCTTGCTTTCTAGCCTCTGTTTGCTAGCTCATTGTATTTTATTGGCTGTAACTGGAATATGTATAATTTAAGTATCTGGTTAAAATGAAATAAAAGTAAAAGCAATGGCACAAGTCATTGAAAGAAAGGCCACAGTAAAGAGGGACGCTTTGTGCCTTGTATGATGCTTAGGGCCCACCAGCTGTCGGGCACTTTGTCCTATCAGGGAAGATGCAGAGATGATTCTCACAGAGGCGAATGCAGAACTTAACCAGAGGATTTCAGGATGATGGTGGGTGCCATCAGCTGTACTGGGAGTGTGGGCTTATCTGAAGTCCTAATGATGAATCCAAATAAACCTCCTTCACATAGTCTACCCTGTTCTACTGATGGTGGCATAAAGTGCTAAAATTATTTCCAACTCTCTAGACTCCAGTTCTTCTTAGGGGATCATGTAGAAGAATGAAGGCCATCCGGGTCTTAGTGAAAATGTTAGTGCAATGAAATTCCTGGAAACATGTCTCTAAAATGTGATGATTTTGAAACATTTAAAATCTTGATGTTAACTGAGCATTCAGTTCAAGTCTTAAAATATTTCCTTCTCCTATGCCTGGTGGGAGGAAAGGACTGACCTGTTACTAACTTACATTACTCACTTCCTTGGGCATTTATGAAGTGTCTGGTTCTGGACAGGAGAGATCTGAGGGTGAGAAGAGAGTGCTCATCTGTTTGGGGTCTGATTCTTGTTGTACTATTTGTGTGGATCCTTTTAAAATAATTTATTTTTGGTGTAATTTGTACATGATTATTTGATTTTGTTTTTAATGTGCCCACATTTTACTTTTCCTTGTTTTTTCTTATGGATTTATTTGAGCGTGTGTGCCTGCATGTGTGGTTGATCTGCACATGTATGTGAGGGTATGCTTGCCTGTGAATGCATGTGTGGAAGCCTGAGGTCAACTTTAACTATCTTTCTATATAGCTCTCTGTTTTACCCTCTTCATAAGAAACCGAAAGCCTGCTATTTCAGCCACACTGGAGGCCCGTGGGGATTGACCTATTTTTCTGTCACTACTTCTTATATGGGTTCTGGGAATTTCAACTCAGTTCTTCACACCTGCACAGCAAGCTCTTTCCTTTACTCACTGACCCATCTCTTCAGCCCTAATGTGCCCAAATTTTTACTATATCTCTTGTTATTTTCTCTTTCCTATTGGGTAGAGAGACACAGAGATGCTGTGTGATCTCTGTCATTGGCTAGGATGCTTGTTTCCATTTTAACTCATTATTAACAGAAGGGTTATGCATTTGGTTTTAGTGAATTAATTAAAGTATGTTATGCATATTTGAATTTAGCTAGCCTTTAGGAAATCAATGTAAACAATCTTATTAGGCTTTGGGATCCTCTTGTATTCAACTTAGAAAATGCTTTTCAAAAACAACAAAGAAAGGAAAATTTATCCCAGCATAGCTTCTTGTAGTATTCCAAGTGTTGCCTCTCCATCCATCCATCCATCCATCCATCCATCCATCCATTCATCCTCTATGCACCTGCTTATTTGCTTACTTTGTTGAAGAATAACAAAAACAGTTCTCTCTTCAAAGACAGTGTGCACTAAGGCAAGTGGATATTAGGATACTTGAATGGCTGCTGCACAAGGCACAGTACAAAAACCTCCAGGATATAGCTATATGTTTGTGCTATTGGAGACTTTATTGATTTCACATGACAGAAATCCAAATCAAACTTAGGTTAGTGATATCTAACCTCAGAGGCAGCTGGATCCAAAGGCCCACACAGTGCTTTCAGAAAGTTGTCCCTTTTATGTCTTTTCTGCTCTCTTCCCTTCTTACTAACTTCATTTTCTTTTTGTGGCAGAAAATTTACCTCTTGGGAGGCTTGCACCATTCTTTAGCCATGATTCCCAGAATGAGAAAGACCCTCTCTCTTCCAGGATTCATTTGCTAAATCTTACAGAAAATTCTCATTGGTCTAACTAAGGTCACACAGGCATCTCTCAGCCAATCATCATATCCAGAGGAATAACATTCTCTGTCATTAGTCAGAGTCTTAAGTTGGTTCCTATTTTTTGGAAGTTTTGGTGGGTTGTGGAGGAGAGGTAGTTTCCTACTGAGAATTCATGAGGGCCATGTGGGATTTGTGAAATGTGGTTCATCAAAGGAAATACTGGAATTGTTACTGACAAGGCAAAAAGAGGGAATGCTGAGCCAAGAAAAGAAAGAGGAAGGAGAAAGAGGGATGAAGCTCTTCCTATTGTGGAGATAAAAGGAGGAGGTGCTTCTGTCTCCTGGAATGTGCAGAGACTTGCCCTTGCTGCCACCGTAAAGGGGGGAGGGGCACATTTGAGAAGAGGCAAGTGCATTTCCAAGGTGTTTTCACCTTTGTACACTAGTAATACCTTAAAGGGAGAGGAAAACTGTTATTGTTAAGCAGGAAAGTGATAAAAGATGAGAAAGAAAAGAAATTTGGTGAACTGGTGATCAATTATGAAATCCTATCAGCCAAACTGTGTTCTGCTGTCTTCACTATATTAAGGAATCCAGCTAGGGGATGCAGAGGGTCTCCCAGGACACCTGGTAAGGTTGTATGGGAGTTTAGCCGTCCTTCTCTGTGTTGTCTGCATTCTGAGTCACCGACATTTCCTTTCTGCTCTATTGCAGTTTCATCGCCAATCAGAAGAGGTTGGAGATCATCAACGAAGATGATGTTGAAGCTTATGCGGGACTGAGAAACTTGTGAGTACTCAGGACTTACCTACGCTACCTCAGCTTTTTCTGGCACTCTGCTGTGGTCAGGCAGGCATTGCTGGTTAGTTCTAACATGAATGCAATTACATGTTTTCATAGGACAATTGTGGATTCCGGATTGAAATTTGTGGCTTCTAAAGCATTTTTGAAAAACAGCAACCTGCAACACATGTAAGTAGGTGCTGATTCTCCAGCTTTTAGGACTCACTTTGTATAGTATCTTCCCCTTCTGTTTAGTTTCTTCCTTTGTCAACTCTTCAGTTTTAAAAGTTAGTAAAGCTGTGATAATAGGTTAGAAACATTAGCTTTGACTTTGTTTGATTTCTGAATGCCTTCGAAGGGGTACTTAGAACAGCCTGCTTATTCCTTTCATAACTCTGGACTGTTTCCATCTTGGACAGAGCAACAGGCCAACAGCAAGGATTCTGATGGAAAAACTATGTCCTTGCACAGAGTTTTTGATTCTTTCCTTTGGAATATTAATATGTACTTCCTGGAAGATATCAAACTAGTGGGTTTGAAAGATGTGGACTTGGCCTTGGACTTTTTAGGGAAGTAAACATGACTAGTACATCCTCCCTATAATAGGACATTTTAAGCCTTCATTTTTTTCAACATAAAAATCACTCATGGGATATGCTGAAGTTTCAGATAACTATTAGCAATAGGAAGTGTTTTCCCTCAAGTCCTGTTGATGTTTTGTTGACTGAAATCAACCAGAAATGTGGAAAATAGGAGTTATATGGTTTTCTGGCAAGTCCTCCGCATGGCACCAGTTAAATCATTGAGTGTGGTCTTCATGAGAGATTATTAAATAGATCTCCCAGAAGGAAAATGGTCATTGTCTCAACTTCAGGTTGTCTTCCTTATGCTCTGAGTTTTCAGTGGTTGTTATCCACATTTGTTGGTGACCAAGTTCTTGCTGCAATTAAGAATAAAGTACTAATTTCTGTTTTCAGTTACCTAGATGGTTCTCACTTAAACAATTAACTTTCTAAGAATGATCTTTATATTCCCATTTCATAGGCAAATTATCATCTGAGAACACCTTGTGTGCCTGGGTAGCCACCCTGTTACCTGTTCTTATGACAAGAGTACAGGAAATAAAAGTTCTACCACTTACAGCACTGGAGAATGAGCCCTTCTTATCACATTTGTCTTTCATCTCCCAAGGGAGAATAGTTCCCTGCTTGATTTCTGTAAAGGAAATTATCTTAGAGTACATTGCCTGGATAATCTGTGGAGATAGGTTGATATTAGAGAAAAACCTTAATTTCGCTGTCAGTACCACGAGTTTGTCTCTTAAATGTACCATGAATGATGAAGTTGCCTTGAAATAAACTCTGTACAGTTAAGATACAAAACATTCTGGAAAAGCATGATAAAAATGAACACCTTTTAAAACACATCCTGTTGACATGCTTCTCGACAGCTTCTCTAGGGTTGCTTTTCTTGTCCAAATCTGATGTCTGTGTAGCCCTTGGATGGTGCAGAGAACAGAGAAGTTAGATAGGATAGAAGTGCTCCAGTACAGCCTCTTAGATGCAGTTAGTGATCTCAGTAGTCACGTTGTGGAGTTTTCATTACAGCTGACCTTTGAGCTGATGGCTGCATTGTGCTGGCTGCTTCCTCACAGGATGGATACTCATGACGTGACGTGGGCTTTGCTAATTGTAGTTTTATTGATAAGATTTTGTGAATTTTTATGTTGATATATGACAGAATAATTTTAATGATGTTTTAGCTTCAGTGTACAACTTATATAAAGTCCTATATCTGTCTCTTCTGCCTAGCATGATATTGTTTAAGAAAGAACACTAAAGAGAAGTATATCTGCTATATAGCTTCCTTACTCAACAACGACCAGGAGCCAGTAATTGATAAAAGTTTAAAAATCTCCATTGATTTTTTGTAGCTATTGTCATCTATATGACACGATGAAATCCCACAAGCATTCAGGCAGTCAGGAAGAAGTGGTGACTTCATCACATGATGAACAAGGTCCCCTCCCCCCCAAGTATGAAATTAAATCAGGTAGCTTGCCTTGGAGAATGGTAGGGAAGGAGGGAGCAAGTTCTGGTACGTGCCTTTTGGACCATAGTCCCAGGCTCTGCTGAAGACTGAGAACCCTGGGGACTGACTTGATCTCCATGAATTTTCCCAGCAAATTGTGCTTAGCCCACTTATCAACACAATCGGTAAAGAATGATTGCTAAAAGCTGTTTCTCTCCAGCCCCTAGGATGTACTGATAGTCTCTCAAGAGTTTTCCTAACAATAAAGTATGCACCCATCAGTCTGCGTCCCTTCGGGTTTTAGATCCGGTCTTTGTGCTCATGCAATCCTCCTTCTGCCTGTTCCATATTAGCATCGCATGGAGACTGTCCAGCCTCCCAGTACTGGTCTCTGACTGTATGTCTTGGTGCCTTTAATTCCAGTCCCTAAAATCCTGGGGACTGTGAGAAAAACCCGTGTTTGTATTTTCCAGAGGCTTTGTAGAGGTGCTAATTAGCTCCTTAGCAAAGTTCTATAATCAAACAGTAAGAGGATTGTTGATTTTTTTCTTCCTTCTTCCTCCTTTTTGGCTTTTGGCCCCATTACTAAGTATGCTTCATAAAACTCATCTTGTTCTTTGGCCCATAACCCAGCTCTGCACTGTGTTGCTGGCAGCCCAACAGAGGCAGCTGCTCCCAGGGCGGGCAGCTCAGAGCAAACGGGAAGCTGTGCACGCTTTCTCTTCTTGCTTCCCCGGTCTCTTTATCTCTGTCTTTGTCTCTTTGCCTCTCTGTCTCAGTTTTTCTTTGATTTTATTTATCTTGGTGGGGGAAGGGGTAAGGCAGGATTTTTTTTTTCTTTTTCCTTTCTTTTTTTCATTAGGAATGGGATTTCTGATGAATATGAAAGTCCTTGAGCCTTAAAGACTATGGCAATGACTTTTTAATGTAACATGCTCCATTAAATCCATCCCTAATTCATGTTTTAAAATAAAAGTATTATGGAGGCACATCTTACAACTTCCTGGTCTACTAGGTTTTCATATGGTTTGTTGTTTCCTGTGTGGGAGCACATTACACTGGAGTGCAGGGAGAGGATGCAAGCTTAGGAGGAAGGCAGGAGGTTATCCTGCTGTTGGTAAGATTTAAGTGGGTGAAAGGTTCACTGAAGAAGCACCATGGGATGGACACACATATTCTTGAATTATGGGATGCATTTGGTTCTTCATCAGCTGACATGTTTTGACTCATGATTTAACTCCGGACTTTAGTTCTTTTCTGAAGGTGACAGACTCACACCAGGACACTTCCACTGAGATGTCACTGCGCTAACACCACAGACTGGCCTGGGTGACAGGACAGGTTCATCAGCAGACCTTGCATTTCATCTGCTGTTAGCCAGAACCTGTGTTCCTGAGCAGGAGGGACACAGCAAGGCTTGTGGGCTTCCTCTGTCTGGTAGAGGTTGTGCTGTTGTTGTGGAAGTTGATGTTTACTTCACAGTTATGTTGCTTATTAAATGCCTTTCTAGAGGCCCAAGCACTGTATAGCCTTTATGTAAAAATTAAACAGTAAACAAATTCAGCTGCCAGGATTATGTCAGGGAGTTTCCCATCCCCGAGGACTCACTGTGCAGACCATTGGCAATGCCCGCCCATCCCACAGAGCTTTCACATATTCGTTATTTTTTTCCACGACTATGTCATCTTTGCATAGGTTGGTTCAGATATGAAGATGATGTGTTGCTAGGATAGATCAAGATAAAATCAGACATACCTTGTTACCTGACTTTTTCCTGGTTCTCATCATGGAATTATTCGCTTATCTAGGTCATAGGTAAACAGTCTCATCAGATGTTTTTAATCAGTAGGTGTGTTCTTTCCTGTAAAGACATTTGAAATTCAGTTACTATTCCAAGTTTTGTGTGTCATGTAACCACAAAATATTCATGCTGATTTTTAGTTTTAAAGTATCTTTTTTCCTCTCGTGAACTTACAGTTTTAAACTTCATTTTACATAGAGCTCAATTTTCAATTAACATATAAAACATAAGCTTTTGGGTAAAACAAAGATACTAAAAATAGACTAGATGAAAAAACTGCTTCACATAAGCAAAACCACATAAGAAGCATGAAAGCCCCAGAGTTGTCAGTGCAGGTGAACGACAGGCTTGGATCTAGTAACCCATGCACCATGATCAGAGACATTGTATCGTAAACACAAAATCTGTATTTGAATACATGGTTCTTAAATTGTAGCATTTTAACATTTACATTTGATGTATTTGATTTCTTTCAGTAATTTCACTCGAAACAAGCTGACGAGTTTGTCTCGGAAACATTTCCGTCACCTTGACTTGTCTGAGCTGTAAGTAATGATTTTGTCTGGCATTTGGGAGAAAAATTTCAAAAGAGAGGATAATTCTGTATTTTTGTTAAATGAATGCCACTGCAAGTTTATGTTCTCATCAAAATTCTTGAAAACTGGTTTCTATAGCTTTGGCCCCAATTGGGTGATTCAAATATAAATCTCAACCTCAGGAATATGCCATTATGATGAGTGTAATGTTGATTTGCATAGACAATTTATTTTATTTTCCAATAGAAGGAAAAGCGTAAAAGCAGCAGGGGGTTTCCCACTGAAATGGCTTCTTATTTCATTGCATCTGTTTGACTCCTGTTTTATCCAGGTCCCAAAATAAAGCAAATTCTAAAGGAAGTGATAGTGGACAAAACCCAGTCACCCTTTGCCGACCACAGTGTGACCTGGGTGTAGCTCACCCTGGAGGATAGGCTGCGCTCCCTACCCACCCACCTTTGAGAGCTTTCCTTTTAGGTCTGCCACTGTGTTCAGTATTTATCCTCATGTCCTAATTTCCTCTGCTGCAAAATGATAGGAAAAACATTGAAATATGTTGATGACTAACAACCAGCATTTGCCAGTGTGCTCAGTTCTTGGTGTCAGCGCCACAAGGCAAACACGAACAGCTGATATTCATTCCTATGGTAAGGTGCTTGAGAGAACCCTGCTGCAGAGACTCTGAAAGGACAGGCTTTGAAGATTCAGAGCATTGGTTTCACCTGTGTGTTCCCTAAATCATAGCAGTGAAAATAAATCTGTTCACAGTGTCTGTTTGCTTCCCTGGGAAAGTCAAGACTATGGGGTGGAGTGGGACTCACCGCACATTAAAGGTAAAGAGGGGAAGCAAGGGCACTTCAGGGAAGGTTCACAGCCCGGGGGACTCAGACCAACCCTAGTGCAGAGGAGAAGGGGTCCCAGGGCCACTGTCTAGTCGCTCTCAGACTCCAGAGGGGCAGAACTGATCCTTGAACCAGGCTCCCATCTGGAGTAGTTCCTGTGCTCACCCTGCTGGTGTTGCAGGTAGCGACTGGACTAAGAGTTTGCTTGAGCACCAAGCAGCGGGCTGGACCCCTAAGAGAAGGAACCAAAAGGGGGCTTTGGCCTCTAAAGCTGATGTTTGAGAAGTTACCTGTGAGTGTGTGTACCAGTGCACCTCCAGGGCTGAGCATCCAAGATCAGACTCACGCGTACATGTCTGAGTGATGGCTGTCCTCAGCGGGGAGCCTCTTACCACTTCCACTGAGAGCAGCTCACCTTGGGCTTGGTGGATCCCATTTGCTCCAACCAAAGGGGAATCTTCCTGCTGGAAATACTCTAAGCCCAGCGGATCTGACAGACAGGTCTGATTTCTGGGGTATAGAATGGGGGAGGACCCAGTACTGTTGACCAAACAGATCAGAGGGAGCCAGGAATGACCTCACGGTCCCTGAATTAACACCAGGAGGAAGGAGGGTCCCATTAGAGGTGGGCACTCAGAACAAGAAGCACATGGTATCTTTTTAGGAAAATCTGTCCCTATGCTCAAGGAAACCAAGCAGACTGGAAGCTACCTGTAATGGAGAGAAAACACATTCATAAGTAGGAAGGGCTTGCACGTGAAGGTCTTGGAAGCTGGCAGTTACCTGGATTACACTCAATTCAGGAAGGTGAAACGCTAGTGTTTCTTCTAAAAACTATTTTTAATTGATACTAGTTATGCATATCTATTAGGAATACAGTCTGAAATTTGACACTAGTATACAATACATAATGATCAAACATGCCAGGGAAACTGGCATTTCCGTCCTTTCAAACATGCATTATTTCTTTGTGTTGGTAACACTCAAAATCCTTTCTTCTTCTTAGTTTGAAAGAGACACTATGTCATAGAACACTGTAATTTATACCTTTAACTGTAGTTTTGTACCCATTTGCCAGGCTGTCTCAACCACCACTCCCTCCACTTCTCCCAGACTCCGGTGACCCTGATCTACACCCTGTGTCTATGGGTTCACCTTACTTAGCTTCTACATGTGCATGAGGACACATGGTATTTATCTTTCTGTGCTTTCTGCATTTCTATCACAGAAATAGAGATGACAAATTAGAGGAACGCTTGCAATACAGAGTAGGGTTCTCAGTGTGAAAACGCTAAACACTACTGCTTAACATTTTCTGGATGCATTAAAAATCAGAGCTTCCATTTCTACCTCAAGTCTCTAGATTCTCCCTCAGCATATTTAAGCAACTCATTCAATAAGCGTTAACTCTGTGTCTGTTCCTTATCAAGATGCCTGTGCTAAGGATTCTGGTCTGCAGCAGGAGAGGTAGAAGCCTGAACAAATCAGCAATTTGCTGTAACAATCATGGTGGAAGGAGTTTGCACAGTGAGCTGGGGGAAGGAGCCTGCTCTCTGCCCATGGCATGTGGTCACATGAACATCGCTGTATTCATCATTAAAGCATCCCTTCAGCTCTTTATCCAGTCTGCTGATTAGAGTATACTCTATACTAATGTAGAAATACATTACTTTTTCAGAACTCTAGGAAATATCTTGGGGCTCTGGGGTCTGAGCTGACTGTGGGTCTTTTGTGCCTCATATTCCATGTCTCATAGTGTCAAATCCTATTTTGATATTGGCGGGATACTTGGAGACTATCAAGCAGATACAAATTAAACCAGTCTACCATGACCACATTTTCCCCCAAGAAACTCCTAGAAACATCTCCAGGGATCTCTGAGATTCTTAGAATGCAATCAAAAAACCACAGGAGTAAATGATGTTGCAAAGCCAGGTCCTGTCCTCAGGAAATCTTAAGTATTGTGGTTAATGCCAAGCAGAGTCTATGTAACGATTGAAAACAGCCTCATTTAAAGGTTCATTATCATAAATGGAATTCATCTTAAATAGGCCATTGAGTATTATAAATAAGCATTTAAAGATTTTCTTCCCGTGGTTTTTATTTTCCTCTTGACCACTTCCTCGTTCACCCATTGCAGTCCTCAGGAGTCCAGATAGCACGGCTGAGGTCCAGATGGTGGTTTCTTTCTCTCCGTATTCTCCTGCAGTAGACTGTGAAGCTGGGCCTGGAGCTCTGTGTATCACCCTCGGAAACTCTGGGCTTGGGAGCGTGCATACGTTCCCGTAGCTTTCTTCCCTCCAGCATGTCTCCCTCAATCTTCTTGCATGAATGAAATGGACTCTGGTTGTGTGATGCGGAAAGGCGAGACACAGCCTCTGGGCTCTTCCACCTCCGTGGGAGATTTCTATTTCTAATTTCAAAATGATTCTGCCCCCACTGAAAGTTGAACTCTGCAAATGACAACTCCAAAGTCTTTAGCCAGCCAGAAATAAGTTTGTTAGAGCTCTTGAAAACTTATTGTGGACGTGGTCACTTAAGTTCTTCATAAGGACAAAACAGTGCCTCTCACCCCACGTTATTTCTGCTCTCCATTATTATAGCTGTTTTGTTCAGGTTTGTTTTCTTCCATGATTCTGCAAAGTTTTGCATCCCTTAGCTATCTTTAGCCTCTATGGTTCTGTTTGCACATGAGAACAGCACAGTAATTATTAGATAAGAGAATGAATAATAAGTACTGTCATGCTATAAAAGTGGATATGACTTCCGATGGTTGATGGCTAGAAAGAATTCACAGCATTGCAGTCTCTCAAACCGAAGCAGGCGCCTGATCGGGTTTCATTTCTGTTCCATATAGGATCCTGGTGGGCAATCCGTTTACATGCTCCTGCGATATTATGTGGATCAAGACTCTCCAAGAGACTAAATCCAGTCCAGAAACTCAGGATTTGTACTGCCTAAATGAAAGCAGCAAGAATATTCCCCTGGCAAACCTGCAGATACCCAATTGTGGTAATTTATTTTTAAATCAATGAGTTCTAGTTGCTATTAATTATTCTAATTGCCTTGGTGTGAGTCTGGGAAGATTACTACTACTTAGATTTTATATAGTGTGCTGTGGATGTCTCTGGTGAATCAGACATTTGTGTGGAGTGTGGCAAAATCAGATGGGAGCAAGTTTATTCTTTGCAAGTAGAATATTGGTTCTGAATGGCTGACTTCAAAGAGCGCAGAGAAAAATAATGTACTGTTAATTCCTTTGTTCATTTGTCTTTTGTCCACCCATCTATCCACTCACAGAATATGTCTGTTATGCATATGGCCCCTCACGGGTCACATAGACACTTGACTGGGACCAGGACTTGCAGAGGGAAAGGCATCAGGATGCTGAACATGTGTGGGCAGTGGACCAAACAGCCTGAACCTACAGTCCTTGAGCTTGCCTTGGCATCGCATGCATTGCCTCTTGATGCAGTGGCCTGTGTCTGAGCTTACATCTGCTCCTGCCTGGTGTCTAGCTTCAGGGTCACTTCCTTTACTGTTATCTTCCTAGTTCCTCAGCATCCCCATCTAGAGAACTGAAAAGGATTTTAAGGAGTGTTATTCCTTCATTAACATTTTAATTAGTTAGTCAAACAATTCACCAGTTCACAAGCAATTTGTGTTTGCTTTTGCTTGGCCGGCTGGTGACAGGGCAGAAAACCATATAATACCTGATTGCAGTCCACCAGAATTTCTGTAACAAAAAACTATTTGTTTTCAGAAGATCTTATTTAAATCCCCTTTTAATTTAAGAAAAATATTGTTGCTGTTTACTCTTAATGAGAAGGTTATAACAAACAAACAAATAAATAAATAATAAATAATAAATAAATAAATAAATAAATAAAAGTTCTTGTTTCTTACCCTGAAGGATCGTAGGACACAGTATTTAGTCTTCACACAGATTTTTCCATCACAAATAGAACCTTTTGGTTTCATCGAGGGGGAATTAGGCTTTGTTCTCTTGCCAGCTTCCCTCGACTCTTTGCCAGCCAGCACTTAACAAATATCCAAACAACTCTTAATATGTGTCTTTTAGCAGCTGATAAGAGGATAACTGTTCTGTCCTGGTACATATTTGCACTGCTGGGAGAAGATGCCTAGAGGGACAGAGGTTCACTGTGAAGTCACCTGGCCATTTGGCTCTGTCCCAGATCCCCACAGCTGCTATGGCTGTGCTGATCCAGGGACGGGGAGGGAGAGGGAGCATCCGACTTCTGCTCTCATTTCTCAATGACCCACCTTCCGTGGGTCAGCCATGGGCTACAGAGCAGAGAAAGTGTAGAGAGTGGATGGATGCTCATTTTTCATCAACTTGTTTATTGTCAATATTTTAAAATCTTTTCCCTACAAATTCCTTAATGAGTTGTGTGTTTGGGAGTGAGATTTCCAACCGGACTGATGGTCACATTCATCATTCATTTCAGTGTCAACAGTGTCTAAAAGCAACATTTTGAGACTGTGTCGGTGAATTCCAATACTTACTGTTCTACCGATTTCCTGTTTAGCAACAGTTTTGTCTTTTCTTTATTCATTTTAATTTAATTCAAAATATTTTTACTTAATGGCAATTGCACAGATAATACTTCTGATATAATTTTTTAGTGAATTTTGGTAGTTTCATACAGAATATTTTGCGCATATTTAGACCCTGTCCCTCTTCTGCACCCTTGCTGGTTTTCATGTACTCTGTTATATACATTACGGTCTACCAAGCTGAATTTGTGTCCCCATCTGTCCACTGGAGCCTGGTTAACCTATCTAGAATCATGCACTTAAAGAAAACCAGTTCTCCCTCTTCCAGGAGTTATTGATACATTTTGTCATAAAAAATAATTTCCTACATTCTACACAAACCTTATTTTCTGTATTTATAGTAATTTTAGATAGGTAGTGATGACCTGTTAGACTCTTCATCAGTGTCCCATGCTGTTTGTGGTTGACTATGACCTAATTGCACTAAGTGTTCCATATTGATTTCCCTTTTCTTATTATCACTATAGTTGTATTTCCACAAGCCTTCTCCATGCTCTGTCCACATGTAGACGTGTAAATGTATTTCTAGAGTACATCATAGGTAATTGTTATGATACAAACCGTAAAAATTGACTGCATCCCTTTCTAGGCACTCCAGGAAGTTATATCTTAATATTAACAGACTTCTTAGTTTTTCTCTCTTAAAAAAGGTTGTTTTATTTTTTACTTTGTACTTTCCTGATTGCTAAGTACCTTCTGTGTCTATTGGACTGTGTTTATGCATCAGTGAATTGCCTCTTCTGTCTCTTGTTTATTTTTCTGAAGTGTTTTCCCTTTTCTTAGCTTTATTTTCATCTATAATGTTTGTTTTTCTTAACTACTTGAAAGTTATAAATTGTACTTCTGTTTTATTTTTTAAAAACTTAAAGCCCAAATATTACTACATATATTTCAGCATGTACTTTCTGCAAGTGTCTAGAGTTTACAGCAGTACAAAGGAAATATTTATATTTCTCTATCCATCTCTCAGCATTTTATTTGCTTTCATTTTTCCATTCAGCATTTAAAGAAAATGTTTACAAAAAATTGATTAACAGCTGTGTTGAGTTTCATGTACTGTTGTTCATTAGAAGAAAAGTTCACAGTTACCATTGGAAGATACAGATGTGTGTGAATTCTCAGATAGATTCAAGGGCTGTAACAACCACAAAAATATTTGAAGATCAATAATGGACCTTGAAAGATGCTTATAAACATGAATTAATAAGCTATTCAGTAGTACATTGGAAGGGCATGATCTGTGGAAGTCTTTGCTTAAGAAACTAGAATTCCTTCTTTCCATACCACCATTGTTATACGTGCATGACAGATTTATATAGTTATACTGTATTTCCTAAATTGTAACCCAGAAGCCTGGCAGAGGTCAGCACTGAGGGTCATTCAGGATAAACCACAGGGAAAGAGCCACAAAATGGTAATGATACCTGATGGGTTTTTAGAAAGGTTTTTAAATTGTAGTCTGAGTTGTTCATTGGTATCTACTTATTGCACATGGTACTGGGTTACACCAGCACATTTCCATACAGTCCCATAATGTGCTTTGAGTGCCTCCCTTCTGTGTTCTACTGAGCTCACTTTTCACCCCTCCCCTCCTGTGCGTCTCCTTTGTTTCTTTAGAGTGTCACTTTCACATTCACGTCACGATTCGTACATGATTTTATGTATCTGTGCAAAATATAGGACCCACAGATGAGATAAAACAAGAGATTTTTGTCTTTCTGAGTCTGTTAATGCACTAAACAGTTGCCTCAATTTTCCTGCAGATGATGCAACTTCATTCTTCTGTCTGGGTGGAAAAAATTCCATGTGTATACCACATTTTCTTTATCTATACCTCTGTCCGTCGTTGGCCCTAGGTAGGGTCTATACCCTAGCTCTTGTGAACAGTGCTGCAGTAAACATCTGGGCACAGGCACCTCTGTGATATTTTGGCTTGGAGTCCTTCAAATAAATACCCAGGAGTGGTAGTTCTCCTTTAGGGTTTGAAGAACCTCCATATTGATTTGCATAGCTGCTGGACGACATTCTGTTCCTTCCAGCAGTGTATAAATGCTCTTTTGTCCACATCTGCACCAGCATTTGTTGCTCCTTGCTTTCTGAATGCCTGCTCTTCTGGCTTGGTAGATATAGAATCTTGACGTCGTTTTAATTTGCATTACTAGTGATGTTGAACAACTTTTCATCGTGCCACTCTGCTAAGAATGTTTATTAGATCAAAGAAATTTTTGACAGATTCTTTACGGTCTCATAGATGTCATCTATGAACAGGGATAGTTGAACTTCGTGCTTTCCTGTGCTTTGCTCATATTTCCGTCTCTTGTCTTATTGCTCTAGCTAGGACTTCAAGCACTATATTGAATAAGAGAGGAGACCGTGAACACTCAAGTTTTTAATGATTTTAATGATTTGCTTTGAGGTTTTCCCCATTTAGTATGATGTTGGCTATAGGTTTGTTATATATAACCTTTATTAGGATGAAATATAATTTTTTTATTACTAGGTTCTTCAGGGCTTTTATCATAAAGCTGTTTTTGGATTTTGTCAGAAACTTTTCCTGAATCTATTGAGATGATCATGTCATTTATTCACTTGAATCTATTTTGTGGTGTATTACATTTATTTATTGATTTACACATGTTGAACCATCCTTATAACTCTGTAATGAAGCCAACTTGATCATAGCGAATGGTCATTTTGATATACACATGAATTTGCTTTGCAAGTATTTTGTTAATAGTTTATGCAACTATGTTCATCAGGGAAATTGCCCAATAATTTTCCTATTGTTGTGTCTTTATCCTGTTTTGATAACATGGTAATATTGTCTTCATAAAAAGTATTTGTTGAAGAATGCCCTGTCTTTTAGTGAGAGTAGGGTACCAAAGTCTCTAATCTCACTATGTTGAGGTTTATCTAAGTCTTTACATCAGTAGTGTTTATTTTATGAAACTGGATGCACTGGTGTTTGGTGTATATATGTTTCAAATGGCAATGTCCTTTTCATGGACTAATTGTTTCCTTAATCAGTATGAAGTGACTTTCTACATATCTTCTGACTCTTGTGGTTTGAGTCAGTTTTGCTATACATCAGAACAGCAACATCTGCATGTTTCTTTGTTCCATTTGTTTGAAATACTTTTTCCACAATTTAACCTTAGAGTTGTTCCTGTCCTTGATGATGTGCTACATTTCTTAGAGGCAACAAGCAGATGGATGGTTCTACAACCCAGCAGCAGCTTTTGATTGGGGAATTAAGACCAATGATATTTGAGTTATTATTGAAAAGTACTTATTGAATACTGTCATTTTGTTGATTTTGTAATGTTTGGTGTTTTTGTATTCCTTAGTTGCTTAACTGCTATTCCTTTGTGGCTTTTTATTTCTTAAAGTGTAACGGAAGTGTGTAGGTCATAATGTAAGGTGGGCCTAGCCAGGCCACCTGCTATGAGGAATAGAGGAATGGCTCCTGTGGATGTGGCGCTCTGCTCTGACTAGTCATGAGACCAGCTTCTGCCCAGCACCTGGAGAGAACCTGCACCGAGATGATCTACCTGGGGACGGACTATTATTGGCTGCAGTTGGGACCCCACCCCATAAGGCTGTTGGCTGTCTAGACCTATAAGACCTTTTGCACTGGCTCGAATAAACGAGCTTACAGCACCGCTTCGTGCCTCTCACTCGGCTCCCACAGTTTACGTCTTAACTCTGGCCTACTCTCCCCTCCCCCATGGCAGAGACCCTATGGTCCCTCGGGCTGTCCCTGAGCACTGGGACCCCCGACAGAAGTGTTTATCTTTCTCTTCAGTCCAAAGATTACTTCAAGCCTCTTCTGTAGTACTTGGCTTAGTGGTTATTAATTCCTTTAATTTGTTTTAACCATGAAAGTGTTCCCTTCTTCAATTATAAGAGATAGGTTCTCTGGATATGGTCATCTGGGGCAGTAATTGCTGTCTCTCAGAGCTTGAAGCATATTGTCCCAAGCTCTTTTGCCCTTTTAAGGTTTTGCTGAGACTCTGAAGTTCTGGTGGGTCTACCTTTCCATGTGAGTTGCTCCTTCTGTAGCCATCAATATCTTTTCTTTGTTCTGTGTTCTTAGGGTTCTAACTGTAATTTTCTGGTCCTGTCTGTTTGCTTCTCTAAATGCCTCCTGTACTGAGTTGGGCATCTCTTTTTAATCAATACAAGGAAATTTCTGCTATGATTTAATTGAAAATGTTTTCTCTGCCTTCAGTATGAAGTTCTTCTTCTGTGTCCATGATACATAGCTTTGGTCTTTCTATGATGTCCAGTATTCATGTATTCCTATTTCTTATTCACTTATCTCTGTCTTTTTCTGAGTGTTGTAATATATCTACCTCATCTTCAAGTCTTGATACTCTATTTTAACCTATTTTACTGCTGAGACTTTCCATGAAACAGTTTAGGACAGCCATTTTCACAAGATTAATTATTCCTATCTATGAGCATGTGATATTTTGTCAAAGGCCTTTTTTGGGTTCTATTGAGATGATAATGTGATTTCTGCTTTTTAGTCCATTTATGTGATGAATTACATTCATTGATTTTAAGTCTTCCCATCTACTGTTTGGGGTTTGGTTTGTTCCTGTTTCCCACAGTCATAAAGTGTATCATTAAGTTATTTATTAGAGATCTCTCACATTGTTTTCATTCATTTATTTGGTGTTTTGTAAGCTTCTTATACCTTGTTAGACATCATTTTTTTTAGATTTGGGGAGTTTTCTTCTGTGATTTTTATTGAAAATATTTTCTATGCCTTTGGTGTGGTATTCTTCTCTTTTTCTTATGTTAGACCAGATATTATGTTTTCCACATGATCCACTTTATTGGTGATTACTTCCATAGACATTTCAATTAAGTTTATTAAGTTTCTCATTTCCAACATCATTTCAGGTTGGTTTTTCTTCAGCAATCTGATTTTACTGAATTTTATTTTTACATCTTAGACTGACTTCCTTATTTCATTCAGCTCCTCACCTTTATTCTCTTGGAATGCATTCATGTTTCTTTTGAGTTATCTGAACATAACGAAAATTCTTTGAAATTCTTTGTATTGTAGTTCCTCTAAGTTTTTCTGGGGGTTATTATAGATTTAGTAATTTTTATGGAAGACCTATTATCTTGGTTTTTGTATTGTTTTTGTGTTGAGACTTGCACATCTGGAGGTCTTTATGGTTGCGTTTTTCTTTCTTTTTCATTAAAAAATAAAGTCTCCTTTATTCTGTCAGTGGGGCACTTCCAATGTTTAGAAGAGGACTGAGCCATAGTAGGGCTGAGGTATCATTTTCTTCTGACAGACTGGTATTTAGGGCCAGTGTCTAGTCTTCCTAATCATACCTAGTCAGGTACTGTTATAGGTTAGCACTGGCCTTCTTCCTGGGTCTGCAATTCTGCTGGGAGTTGTGGGACTTGCTTTCCCTGTGGGCCTTACTGATGGACCACTTAGGCTTCCTCCCTGGGTCCATAGCTCCACCGTTTGTAGTGGGCCTTACTCTGCATCAGCTTAGGCTTCCTGCCTGGATCTCCTACTTGTATGGGGAGTTGTGGAGCTCTCCAAACACCTGTAGACCTTGCCCTATGTCAGACATTGTTCACACTCTGGGTCCCACAGCTTCCGTTCATTGCCAGCTGCTGTGAGCTGTGGGGTCTCGAACCTGTTTGCTTTCCTGTTGGTGAGACCTGAACTCCCAATCCTCTGGAATTTTTCCATATTCCATATTTCAGATAGATTTTTAAACTATTTCTTCATGTTGACTTCCTTATTTCATTAAACTGCTTTGTATTTTCTTAAGATACAGTGAAGAGTTTATTCATCTCATCTTTGATTTTTTTTTAAACATGCTTAAAGCAGCCTTTGAATTCTTAGAGAGTTCATCTGATTCACTCTCACTGGTAGCCACTGCTGTGGGATTGGTAATTTTCGGAAGAATTATGTTGCCTTGATTTTTCCTTATCCTTTCTTCCTTTCTCTCTCTCTCTCTCTCTTCTCTCTCTTTCTTTCTCTGAATATCCTAATGACAACTTTTCTGTGAATATTAGAGGGTAACTTTTCTGTGAATATTAGAGGATAACTTTGTCAGAATGTAGGAGTCAGTTCTCTCTTACCATGCAGGATCCAGAGATCAAACTCGGGTCATTAGGCAAATACCTTAATCCATTAAGCCATCTTTTCTGTCCCAAATAGTCTTATTCTTGTAATGGAAATGTTTGCAATGTTCAAGAAGGATTTAACAGTTCTTAATATGGTTGAAGGATCATTTTTTACTGCTATACTAGGGGTCTAGTATAAACCCTCAACCCATATATTTAGGGAACAGACTACCTAAGTGTAGATAACTGCCTGAGAAACAGTCACTATCAAACTGTAGGCCCACTAAAAATATAGTAGTAGTAAAATAAAAATTATTGTTTCAGCTCCAATCATTTTAGAAGTAAAGAGGCACTGATAGCACATCATACGGTGAGATGTTTGTCATGATGGGTATGAAGAGAAATGAAAGAAGCCAAGTAGGATGTTATCAGTGTCTGAATGATAGAGAAAAACAGGGGCTAGAAGTCGATAGAGTGGGTGACAGTGGAGACAGAGAATGGGGACGAGGTAACTTGGCTAAAGAGAGGAAGAAAAGAAAGGCAAAGAAATGTAATTATGCAACCTAAAACAATCCCAGCTCACAGGAAACTGAGATATAGGGAGCCCAGAAACTAGGCCAGCTCATACTTTGGGGAAAGCTATCTAAAGGAATACAAAAAGGCAAGAAAATGGGAGAAAATAGGAAAAGAGCAAAAAAGTTCATGTTTTAAGTTCCTGAAAGAAATATTTTATTGATTTCTCCATACATATTCTTTTCACATTATTTTCGTCATTCAAGAGCTCTCATTGGATGGATCTTTACATCTACGATCCACACATCTCAGTCCTTCCTCAATAACTTTTGCTTATGTGCTTACATTATGGAAACCATCGGCTGGCTGACTGCTTTGATCTTCTGACCTCTTCCGCATTGATTTCAGAGTTTGTGATTGGCAGTGGTTAATTTTGTGGTTGACATTCTCCTTTCCATACTGGGGACTTTCTCTAGCACCTGCCATAATCAGTTTTTTCCTATAAAGTCCACACACTGGTTGCTTCCTCTTAGAAGTAGCTAGAGCTGTTGGTGGGGTACCTTGCCCAAGGTGGAAGGGTGGGGTCTCTGAAAGGCCGTTCCTCTTGTGCTTCTAAAGTGTTCCCCTCCTATCCCTCTGGGGCTTGGCCTAGGTGAAGTCTGCTCCTGTAATTTTGGCTCAGCCCAGTTTTATACTCATGTGTCCATTTGGGGCACTGCTGCTTTTTCTGAACTCTGATTCCTGCTTTCTCCTCTCCACAGACATCTCCTTCATCATTGGTTACTGATCAACATGACTTTTTTCCAAACATGGGTCTGGACTTTTAAGAAGTATTTTATATCATTTCTAGAGTTCTGGGCTTAGTCAGGTGTCACCATTCTTCATGTTGGTCCTAAGATGTTAGACAGTGAAATGGGCAATTATACTAGTGTGCTGATTTAAATATTTCTCTGAAAGTCCATGTTGAAAAGCCAGATAGTAATATTCTTGAATCTCCAGTTTACATGTCTTATTTTAAGAGAAAACATTCATGGTCAGCTGGCTTTTCCTTTCAGGCGTGTTTTAAAAACCCATCAATTGTATTTAAGTAGTGGATTCATGGAGTATATCTTCTTTCCACACATTTTATATGGGTGCTTCTAGTGTGTGCCGGCATATGCATATGTGTGTGCATGAATGTAGAGGACTGAGGTTGATATTGGGTCTCTTCTTCTATTCTTTGAGGCAAGGTCTTTCAGTTGAACCCAGAATTTGCCAATATGGCTAGTTTGGCCAGCCAGCTTACTCCAGAGGTCTGTTTCTGCCTGCCTTCATAGAATCGTCCTGGAACTGCAGGTGAGTCATCATGACTCCCTGGCATTTTTATGGGTTCTGGAGATCCAAACTCCAGGCTTTATGCTTGTGTGGCAAGCATTCTGAGCGCTCTAGCCATCACACATTTACAAACTGAACTCTTTAGTTAACTGGGAATCTGAGCATGTGGTCTAGTGTGTGTCATTATTCTAAACCACTAACTTGCCAGCAACCAGGCCATTGCATTCCGTTTGCATTGCACTCTGTTTGCATTGCATTCCATTTGCATTGGTACTGTTTTCAAGTCAACAAAGGAAAGAGGCATTGGTATCCATTTCCTTTATGAACTGACTTTTGTTTGAATGTTTCCCATTCAGCATTTTGTTATTCAGATATTATGTAGAGAATAAATTCTCTGCGTTCTGTATGCAAATATCTATCTTCAATTGTGTCCAGTGTATCCCTTCGACCAAACAAACATTTGGTCAATGATGAATTGATCAGTCAATCAATGAATGAATAATATTGTATTAATACTCAGATTGGACTAGGTTTTTTCATAAAATAGTACAAGTTTCAGTTAATGAGAGTAACTAATTAATTTAAAATTAAATACTTTAACTGTGTTAGTCTAGTCAAATTATCCATATGTAGTATATTTGTTTCCTTTGATATTTGTATCCTAATTCACATGTGAGTCTTGTTTCTTTTCCTGTGACTCTGTAGTGATTAGTCAAGCACAGGTCAAGTTTAAGAGATTTAGCTTCAATCCTATTAATAGTCAGAATGCCTCCCAGTATTTTCCTGACAGTCCCCACCTGAAGTAAATGACTATAAACTTATTCACACTGGAAAACAAGCGGGTCTGTTTCTCCAAAAGGCCTTTTTTAAATAAAAAACATTGTTGAATTCATGTGTATTTCATACAGTACATCTCAATCATCTTTATACCTCCCCTTTTCCATTGGCACCCTCTCATAGACCTCCAACTGGATTTCATGTATTCGGTCATTGATGTTAAGGCCTATCAAGTCAAGTTAGTGTCCCCAAATATCCTTCAGTACAAGTTCTTCCACGGAGATCTAGTCAACCCATTTAGAAGGTGAACCCTTTATGAAGATCAACTGTTCCTCATTCAGTAGCCATCAGCTTCCAGTGGTTCTGTAGCTAAGATTTGGTCCTGATGTCCATTGCCCCTGTTTTATGCTGGGTTTTTGTCTACTTGGGTTTTCATGGGTTTTGTGAGTGCTGATACCTTTGCTGGAGGTTCATGAGTAAGGTCCCAGGAGCCTGTATGGCTCCATTTTGTTATGGTAATGCATCTCCTCCCCTGGCTCTTACAACCCTCCCACTTTTTCAGCAAAGGTACCTGAGCCCTGGGTAAGTGAAGTTTAATATGGGAGAACTGTCCAAGGACCCACACTCTGCAGAGGCCTTTTTAAGCTTTATAAAACTATTAATTATAAGGCAACAGAAAAATAACTGGAATAAAGGGGTCTGTGAACAATGTTTCTGAAGAATGAAATAAGATCATGTATAGGCTGAAAGGAAAGAGGATATTCTGGGGTGTTCTGATTCATCATTCTCTGTTAAAATACTGCTGCTACTTTATTTTGTGGAGTGGGGGATGGAGACAGGCCTTGCTCTGTTTTGCAGGCTGGCCTCATACTGACGGCAATCATCCTGCTCTAGTCTCCCGATGGCTGGGGTTATAGACATACACCACCAAGACCAGCTGATTTTAGTATTTATAATGCAATTATTTATCATCTAGTACTTTTAAATTGTTTTCTATTCAATTTCTATACACTTTATTAGTCTTTTTCAATAGAAGAGTTTCAATAATTTCTCCTGGCTCAGTGGGGTTTATGCTGCAATTTTTAAATAGTATAATTATTATTTAACATTATCTGGGATGGCAGTTCTTCAGAAAATGTTAGTAGTGAATGAAATGGTCTGTTCTAAGTAGATGGCAAAGTAGGAAAGGAGGAGGTATTCCTCTGGGTCATATCAAGACAATTCCTCAGCGGATTTCACTAGCAACTAGTTAGCGTGAAGAATGATGGCCCCATAGTGAGTACATCTCCACTTGATGGTTCGAGAACTGCACAGGTGCAACATAAAACACCCTTAATGGTCCCCTGGATTGAACTCAAACCTGCTTTTGGTTTCCTGGTTATTCATAACGACAATTTTCATTTTCAGTGTTCCCAAACTTTGAGTGTAGAGACTTCTTAACGCATAACCAACAAAATAAGGATGTGTGGTGGTGAAGGCCAGTGAAGGTACACATGTACCTGCAGAGAGGCTCTTCTCCCAGGAGTGAATAGATTTAATGATTTCTTTTTAAGATTTACATTTGGCCTCAGCTATAGTTTGTAGCAGACATCTCTGCAGAGCATGATTGGGACATCCTTTCTTTTGTTTGCTTTAAAGTAGGAGTGTAAGTTGGTGGCAGTCCTACTTTGTTAGTGTTCATAGATTGGAAGGAGATGTTATTCTGGTGCTCCGTGTGGAAGTTAAATTGTTGTAGCATCTTAACCTGATTTATGTTTGTCTTCCTGAAAAACATGAATTACTTGTCTTGGGTTGCTTTAATTTTATTAGAGATCAGTTTTTGTTTTCTAAAATAAAGCAAGCCCATGGTAGACTACTGCTTCTCCTTACCTATTTGAGTGTCAAATGAAGAGCTTTAAATTGTCCTATTTAAGAGTTCTGTGGCAGCTTTCACTGCTAGAATACCTATAACATGCTTGCAGAACCTTAGAAACATCATTTCCAGTTTGAGCTTAGAAAAGTCGTATTGCTAATTTTCTGTCATATGCTTTTTTTTTTTTTTTTGCAAGGTAGTGTAAAACAGTTACTTCTAAATAGGTCGAACTTATATGTGGCCCTCAAGAAGTATGTGTAACTCATGGTGGGATCAGAGCCAAGATCTCAGCAAAAGAGATTGATGTCAGTCACTGATAACTTGGCAAAAGCCTCCGGGGACAGAGATGTGGGTCAGACTAAGGCTAGTTAAGCAGTTGTTTAATCCTGCTGCTTGCTAAGCTTCTGTTTCTTTACCTGGAAATACAGATACTAATGTAGCCTTAGGATTTAGTATGATTAATGATGAGACAATGCATGTAAAATATTTAAGATGTGAGTCTAGCACATGTTAAAGACTCAATAAATATTTGTTATTAATGCTGTTACTATCGCCAAAATGAATAGTAAGCTTTAAAAGTATTTTAAGCTGGATTTAAACATTTTATATTTTGTCAAGTGGTTGTAAAGGAAAGTGACAAAATCACTAAACATCACAATTCAGACAAAGAAGTCATGTACTCTAGTTAGCTTGGGTGATATAAGAGCAATGGTAGTTAAATTTTTTTTTTCATACAAGACTTCTGACAGCTATTTTATGGTAATGTGCCTGTAAACATCTAGTTTCCTGTAGGTTTGTTTCTCTCGCTGATCTCTCTCTTCTCTTTCCTTTCCTCTTCTTAATCTGCCTTCATCTTCCCTTTCTCCCTCACCTCGCACCACAGATACTAGGCATCTGAAGAAATTAAATTCTCCGAGAACACAGTTTATAGAAAATTTGGTAGATGACTCAGGTAGATGTTGAGTTTAAGAATAATAGTTGTAGAAAAAAAAAGCCTAGTGAACAACTGTCCAACAGCTACTATCTAAACTCTTGCTACTTAAACTGTGGTCTTCCGGATAAGGAGTTTGTCAGAAACACAAACCCTCTGGCTTCAACCCATATCTCCTGAAAAAGAAGCTCCAATTTTTTAATGTATATTTTTATTGAATTTTTGTGCATTTCATACAATAAATCTTAATCATATTTAGATACCCCTTCCCCACCAAGTAGACCCACCCACCAGATTTCATGCATTCTGTCATAGATGTTAAGGCCTATCTGGTCAAGATATCCCTTGAACCAAGTTCATCCACTGGAGTCTAGTCCATCTGTCTAGAGTCTCTTCTTTTAAAGAAGATCAGCTCTCCCTCACCTGGCAGTAATCAGCTGCCAGTAGCTCCGAGGCTACAGTTGGGGCCTGCTGCCCATTTCTCTAGTTCTATGCTGGGTTTTTATCTGATTGAGTCAGCATTGTGCATGCTGTCATTATTGCTGCAAGTTCATATGAGCAAGTTTCCAGGGGCCTACAAGAGTCTGTTCATGCACCAACCTGGCTCTCTGTTTTTGACAAGATGCTTCGTGATTCATGTGCACATTAAAATCGGGGCACTGATGTCCAAAGACTCCAGCGCTTTCATTGCACAGTCAGTGCTATTCCACTGAGGTCTACGGGTGAGCATTTCTTTTCTGAATACATAAAGGACAAGGGACATTGATGGGGAGGTATTTGTCAGCTGGAGAAGCTGGCCATTTCTCTTCTCCAGTGAGGCTTTCATTGTGTGCAGAAGATGGCCTGGCCTGGCCTTGCAGTCAGGTCCATTGTTGTAGTGCTGGCAGCTCTTGGAGCGTTGCTGGGCTTTGCTCTGTGCTTGTGCCGATTTCAAATCTTATTAAGCCAGGAAGTAGTGCCTGGCAAGTAGTTCATACCGCCTTGGCTATCCATGCTTCCCAATTCATTTTTATTGTGCTAATTAAGCCTCAAGTGATATTTCAAGTACAGATTGTTTTTTTCCATTATTGGATCTTTGGCCAGGGTATTAATGCTGTAGAATTAACATGAGTCAGATGCTTACTCATCTGTGGAACACTTTAGATTTAAAAGATCTAGGCTTGACCAAGTTTTCAAAGATTCAATTAGAAACTGCTATGACAGGATGATATAATTTCTTTATAATGAAGGAGAATCATTCTTAATCACAAAATTGGCACATAATTATTTATAAATGAACAAGATTCCCAGATCGTGGACATGCTGTAGTAGTTATGGTCTACACAAAGATGGATGTGTGCAACCTTGGAGATGATGCAATGTAATAGTGAAGATTCCTTGTTCTGGGTTCAAATCCCAAGTCTGCATTGACTTGGGCAACTTTCAAGAATGTATTTCACTTTTCCAATACTCGCAGATTTTCTTAATTAAACAGTAGCAAAGTCAAGATTGGTTTTAAGAATCCAATAACAATAACATACAAGAATATGTAGCTCAACGAGTGCTGAACAAATGTTGGTATTACTGCTCTAAGTAAACATGTTCAGAGCAGTTACATATGAACTAAAGCATGAAGAGAAAAGACTAAAGTAAATTTTATAGGAAAAAGTAACACAATGTTCTATAGTGTTTTCTGTCAAAGTCCATTTTAACACTTCTTTGCTCAGAATCTCTAAAATAACAGACATTTATGCAGGGTGGTATTCATACCAAATAGGTGCTCAAAAGACTATCTTTAAATTCTATGATTAATATTAGACTATTAGAGGGGGTCATATCTTAAGAACAGGCATGGCAACCAAGATCTCTCCAGGGTCAGTAGGTAAATCTCTAAGTACAAGGAAAATGGGAGCCAATAAAACACCAGAAGTTGTTAGCTGGAAAAGAAGAGGGATGAGCAGTAACTGAGTTAATGTCTTGGGAGCATTGATCACCAAGTTGTGGGGAGAAGCAAGGGAGAGTGTGCCTTGTGTGAGGTACCCACAGAAGGGTTCTGGTGGATAGACAGCTGTACATTTACATTCAACACGCTTTTTGTGCCGTATGGTCCAAGTGATTTAACTGTCCTTTCTCAGGAGAAAATTGGAGATTCATCTTCTAAAGAGACTGAAACAATGGTTTTGAGGAACTCTGGGGTGTTATGAGATTTGAGAGTATGACATCCATAAAAGACATGATAGATTTATATATTTATTTAAAAAAATTCATATCTTCTTCCTCACATAAGCAGGACATTGGAAGAATGTACAATAATTCTTCTGTTGGACTAAATAATTTGAACAGTCTCTTCCTCAAAGTGATTTAAAGATACTGAGTACTGGTTGTGCCTAGTAAAGCACTCAATAATGTTGTCGTATCATGAAACTGACAGTTAATAAATGGTCAGTACAATCTTAAAAACTGTGTGAACAGTCACAGATGACCAAATATTTGAGAAAAGTTTATGATATAAAGGACAAACACAGAGAAATCAAAAAGTGGAAGAAAAAATCCAAAATTTCAAAAAATAATTGTTATAGTAGACAAAAGAAAAACATAATAGAAATTATAGTTAATATCTTAGAGAGTTTCTACTGCATTCATGGAACAAAACCACAGTTCTCTGAGAAAAAGTATTCAGGAAAGGAAAAGAGCCTTGAAAATAAAAGTGATATAAATGAATGAAAAAGAAAACTGAAAAGAAGGGTTGAAGGGTGGATCTGAAGCTGTCTTCAGATAGGTGCAAAGATGGGGGTAGGTGAGAAGGGTTAGAAAATTTCATGGCCTGTTTAAAAAGTTTAGTATCCAAATAATAAGGGTTATAAGTGATAAGGAATCACCACAGCCAGACTGGCATTTTATTATCTTTCTCAGTGGTACATACTGTCTTAGATCTAATGAAATGTGGTGTCTATCACTTTTTTAATGGTTTGGCTGTCATAGCTTTATGTATCATTATAAAATTGATGTCTTTACTAGGCAATGCCATTTCACAGCACCAGAGAGCTGCAAAGACAGAGTTGTTTAGAGTCTGGTGTGGGCATTCTGGGAAGGGTAGTGTACAGTATGACAGAAGTCTAGCTCTCTTTTGGTGGGAGATAAATAGGTAATTCTAAAATGTAAAAACCAAGAAACAGGAATGTATGTGTAACATTAACTGAGGTGGAGATCAGTGCCAAAAGAAGAAATTTAAATAGATGAAATGGGTGTGCAGAAAATGGCCCCTCTGGGGAGGATGGATGGCTTTTCTTCATACAATAGTTTGACTATTTTTATTTTCAGACAGGGTCTCCTCTAGCTCCAGCTGGCCTGGAACTCATTATGTAGACCAGGCTGGCCTCAATCTCTCAGAGTTCTGCTGGCCTCCACTTCCCATGTGCTAGGATTAAATGTGTGTGCCACCATGTCTAGTGTAGTTTGCTTTTTTATCACAAGTCTTATATGACAAATAGATTCTTCAAATGACTGCATCTGGCTTAAAAACAAATAGAATATATAGTTTTAAGAAATTACCCAGATCATACTACTAACTTCAAGGATATTCTGCTTTGACATGCTACTTTTAAAAAAAATTGAATTGTTGTGTGTTTCATACAGAATATCTCAATAATCTTAACCTTCTTTATATCCCTCCCCCACTGGCAGCCTCCAGATCCCCCCGAATGGAATCCGTACATTCTTTTTTCTGTGTTGAGGTCTATTGTGTCCAGTTAGGGTCCCTAAATGCTCCTCAGTGCAGATTCAGCCACTGAAATCTAGCCAACCTGCCCAGAGTCCCTCGCTTTAGGTAGATTAGTTCATCCTCACCCAACAATAATCAGTTGCCAATATTTCTTCGGCAGAGGTTGGGGTCTGCTGCCATCTCCCCAGTTCCATGCTGGGTTTTTGTCTGCTTGGGTTTGCATGGCTCTTGAGCATGCCAAAACCATTCCTGTAGGTTTATATGAGCAGGGTCCCAGGAGCTTGTAGGATTCTATTTACATAAGGCCACACACCTCCTCCCTGGCTCTTACAGTCTTTCTGCTTCCTCTTCCACAATGGTCTCTGAGACTTGGGTGAGTAAAACTTAATATAAGAGTCATGTCCTGGGATCCACACTCTGCAGATTCCTAAAATTCCTTTCTTTGGTTATTGGTGATCTTTTGTGTACCTGGCCCTCTGTTGCATGAGGGAGCTTCACTGAGGAGAGGTGAGAGGTCAGTGTCCTCTTCACCCCTTGTTCCATGTTGCATGATCCATGGGTGTAAGAGGTCGCATTGTAGATGTGCTGCTTAGGCATTCATGGACAATGTCTGTGTATGACCAGTTGTGGTACTCTGTAGTAATCTCTGTCTGGTGCGATAGAAGCCTCTTTGATGAGTGGTGACAGATACTTGACTATATATATAAGGATACATATTTTGCACTTAGGAAGAGGTTACATTAGCCTTGGGATGTGACAGCCTTGGGGATTTCTCTAAGATGTATGACTTCTTCAACCATGTGTATTCTGCTATGATTACAGTACAACACATGAGTTTCCTCCCATTGAGTGGGTTCTAAGACCAGTTAGGTAGCTGTTGATTGACCCCAAGATAGAAGTGCCACTACTGCACCAGTGTCAAATGCGGTGCCAGTCACTGATGTGGTTATTTGGTCAAGAAGCTGGCGGTGGGCCCTTGATTGATGTTCTCCCTTGGCTACCTGTACAGTGCTCTCCAGACTTATGAGAGCTTACCTTCAGGAAAGTGGCTTCCAGGTCAGTTTCAGTTCCATTTCTCCAATGTTGTCTCTAAAACATGCCCTATCTTCAGCAATAGGGTCCTACCTTGAAGTTTTGGGAGGCAATTAAGGGCTGTGGTGATAGCCTGTGTAATTTTGGGAGTCTCTTGGACCACCCTGGCCTACAACTCAAAGGAAGGTTTCTCCTGTCTGGCACTGTTTCTTGTTGTGTAGCCTTCAAATGTGTGCATGGACACAATGTAGCAATACTGTATGTAGAATTTGTCACTTGGTTGTTAGAATAATAAGATTCCCTCTGGTGTTTTACAGTAGCTAGGCATTCTTCTCTCTCTCTCTCTCTCTCTCTCTCTCTCTCTTTTTCTCTCTCTCCTTCCCTCCATGCCTTCCCCATTTAAAGTATTCCCATTTTCCCCATTTCTGCCTTGATAACACCAGTCTCCTGTGGCCCCATCTCTCTTGAGCTTCTTCTTTCCCTTTATCCCCATAGTTACTTGTATAACCCTCGCTCCCCTCTCCCATGTAAATACCTCCCTTTTATCTATTTCTCCCTTTGTAGTATCTGTCTCCTCCTATTCTTCTCTCTCAGGTTCTTTCTTTCCTTTTATCTCCTTGGTTTCTTTCCATTTTCCCTGGCTCCTGAAATTACATCAGGATACATACTCACATATAAGGGCTTGGTGCTAGGATCCACAAATGAGGGGGAATGTACATCACTGTTCTTCTGAGTCTGTGTTACTTCACTTGGCATAACAGTTTCTAGTTCCATCCATTTACCTGCAAATGTTGTGATTTCATCTTTCTTTACCACTGAGTAGAAAGAAGTCCATTGGGTAAATGTGCCACATTTTCATTATCCAGTCATCAGTTAAGGGACATTTAGGTTACTTCCATCCCTTAGCTATGGTGAAAAGAGCAGCAACAAACATGTATGTGCAAGTATCTTTGCAATAGGATGAGTCCTTTGGGTATATGCCAAGGAGTGGTATAACCGGGTCAAATGGTAGATTCATTTTTAGTTTTTCAAGAGTTCTCCACGCTGCTCTCCATAGTGGTTGCACAAGTTTACAGTCCCATCAGCAGTGATTCTTAATGAGGTAGAAAGATTAATTATTACAGAGGTTATAAGGAAAATCTACCAAAAGGGGAGAAAATGAGACATCTAAAACTATAAAGTTAGTATGAATGAGGTTAGAGTCCAGGGCTTATTTCTGTTTACTGTGCTCTTGGTTGACTATGGTATGCTTGATCGTGTGGAGCTCAGCACACTACTACCTCTTTGAAATTCTGTGGAAGATGTGACATTTCTCTCTGTCTGGTGTTTATAAGAAGGAAGGATTCTAGAGAGGTCCCACTAGTCCCCCAAATGTCCTCTCCCAATGGTCAAAGTATCATGACTCAGTGTATAAATCTTGTGCCAGTCTAATTTCAATACTAAAGAAAAATGGTTTTGAGTCAGGATTTCTTAATAATGAAGAGTTTCTGTGTGTCAAAGTGAATATGGCAGGTCTGGTTACTGGCAGGTGGGTGAGTAATGGTAATTTAACAGCTGTTGCAGATGAACTGCCTTTCTGACCTCCAGGGCACTTCTTCGATAATGATCATCACTGTCTGTGAGGATCTGCTATTGGGGTGAACAGCTTGATTGGCAGGACTGACATATTGCTTCTCTTTCAAGCTCTGCATTTATGCAAAGGATACTATGATTCCTGATAGTTTGAGGCAATGTGCACACCCAGAAGGAGTGAGTCCTATGAAGTAATGACAGCATACATGAATTAAAATAAAAATCATCTAGCTTTTGAAATATAAGGATATAAAAACCAAATGCTGAAATATTTTTTAAAAATGTGTAATGTGTTCCTCTGACAACAAATGCATTTTTAGGATTCGATTTTTTAAAAAGAACTTTTCTTGTGATAAGGATTCACATTATTTTCCTGATTAATATGAATTGCATGATCAACTCATAATAATTAATAATCAATTAATAATAATTAACTATGACTAATTTAGCTTTGCTAATTTTAACATAGTGATAGTTGAAGTTTCATCCTTGAGAATGCTTTGAAATTTCATTTTCCTCAACAGTGTGACTCTTTCAAATCCTACTGTCTTCGGGTTGGTTTTTAAATTTATGAGCTAGTTACTGTAAAAATGAACTTATGTAAAGGGACAAGTGCATCATGCCCTTTTCTGTTTTTGACTCTGAAAAAGTGGAGAGGAGGAGATGGGAAAATGGAGGAGATGGAATGCTGGTTCTTGGGCACCGTCCTTAACCACCTTCAGAAACCCGAGTTAATAACTGAAAAAAGGAAAGGAGTCAGAAGGTGCAGTTCTGCCATGTAGTTGGCACTTTTTCCAACTACTTCTGTTTCAGGCAGAAGTATGCTCAAGAAACACAATTTGCTTTCAGATATTATCCCTGAATAGTTTTAATCTATACTGCATTTATTAAACTTACCAACTTTACTTTTTCAGGCTCAGAAAGTGAATGATGAACTTGAAAACATGTGGAGTTCCCAGTTTATTGCTATCATGTTGATCCCATTTGTAACTATCTATGTAAGTCTCTGCTTTTCTTGTCCCATAGGTTTGCCGTCCGCACGGCTGGCTGCACCTAACCTCACTGTGGAGGAAGGAAAATCTGTCACTCTTTCGTGTAGTGTGGCAGGTGATCCACTTCCTAACTTGTACTGGGATGTTGGGAATTTGGTTTCCAAACATATGGTAAGGCTTGTATTTAGCTCTGCTCTTGGTGTGGCAAAGAGGGTGCTTTGTAACTTGAGGTTGTGTTAAACTTGTTGATGACCACTGTCTTAGCTTCTTTTCTGTTGCTGTGATAAAATATCCTGACAGAAGGAACTTAAAGAAGTAAAGGTTCATTTGACTCAGAATTCCAGGTTATAGTCCATCACAGTGGGAGGCCACAGCCTCAGGAGGCTGGCAGTCTGGTCTACTAGGTCCACAGTGAAGAGCAGAGAGCAGTGATGATGCCAGTATTTGTATTCAGTTCAGGGCATTCAGTTCAGGACATTCAGTTCAGGGCATTCAGTTCAGGGCCTCGTCTGTGAACTCCTGGGCCCGATCTGTGAACTCGTGCTGTCCACGCTCAGCATGGGTCTTCCCTCCTCAGGTAATCCAGTTAACTGAGAAAATCCCCCATGGTCAAATACCAGCCTAATCTAGACCATTCCCCATTGGGACTCCTACACATAAAAATTCACAGTAAATTTTCTGTGTGCATTTACTTTCTAATTATGAGTAACTGCTCATGATTAGAAAAGGCTAATTCATTTGCATTTTAGTTTTATGTGCACATCAGATTGGAGTTTTTATATGTGTAACAAGCTCTGTGTGTCATTCTGAGCAAGGAAATGACTGTCCTTGTCATCTTTTCCCTTGTCAGAAGGTGGGTGAGAATTTGAGGATTAAGTCAACCTAAGATGTGGAGCAATTGAAACCTAGAGAAAGAGTGTAACTCCCTTTAACCCAGGTCTGAATCCAACAGGAAAGGTGTGCATCTGTGCGTGCATGCCTGTGTGTGTGTGTGTTTGCGATTAATTCTAGTCAGATTGTCTTTGTCTATTAATTCTTTTGCAGAATGAAACAAGCCACACACAGGGATCCTTAAGGATAACTAACATTTCATCTGATGACAGTGGAAAGCAAATCTCATGTGTGGCAGAAAATCTCGTTGGAGAAGATCAAGATTCTGTCAACCTCACTGTGCATTGTATGTACTCAGACTAGCCTGTGTTTTTAATAAGTACTGTTTGTGGACGCTCCCATATTTGTCAATGCTTAAGTTTGTGACACTATAGTATTTTGTGCCGAAGAAATGTTGTCAGCCCCTTGTTTTGTTCTACTTTGTGTCTTGCTCACATTTTTACACCTGAACCTGTTTTCAGTCTTGAACTTGCTGCCTTGTATCTTTGTCTTTAAAAAAAGTACCTTTATTTAGCGCACGCGTGTGTGTGTGTGTGTGTGTGTGTGTGTGTGTGTGTGACAATGCACAAGGGGCAGTCAGAGGACAAGTTGCAGGAGTTGGTCCTCTCCTTAGGTTATGTGTGTCCCAGGGATCAAACTTCTGTCCGCAGGCCTGGCGGCCAGTGCCTTTTCCCACTGTACCATCCCACCAGC
This sequence comes from Eospalax fontanierii, assembly GCA_035773235.1. Classification (NCBI taxonomy): domain Eukaryota; kingdom Metazoa; phylum Chordata; class Mammalia; order Rodentia; family Spalacidae; genus Eospalax; species Eospalax fontanierii. The sequence continues at coordinate 7,320,738 of CM069538.1, forward strand.
CCAGTTTTTCTTTTTAAATGGAGCATATATTGAGCTAATTGTCCTTTTGTTAATATTTCTGGTAAACAAGTTTCTAGAGACTTTTCTCCTCCTCAAAAGCAGTATGAGATTCACAGTAGTGTAACATAAAGCATTTGCTGGCTTTTCGCAAACTTATATTTGTTCCATTAATGTGATAAAATCTCATTAGTTTGACATCAGGGTTTTGTGGGAAGGTAGGAAGAATCTGAAATTATCATCATTGGAAAAATATTATTATTATTATACATTTGTGTGCACTGAAGCTAAGATATACTCATGCTTCATAGTTAAGCATATGTGAATTAATTTCTGGTAAATGATAGAATGTTTCTGAAAATTCTAGACTGTGGCTTTTGGTCTGAATGTATGTTCTGGGAAGATCACATAGATACCCATGCCACCGCAAATTCTGAGTCGTGATGTATAAATTAGTGAGGTTTTGCTCTGGCTTAGGATCTAGATATGAAAACCGTACGTGTACATGTACATGTTTGTCTACCAAGTTCACTCATATGGACACACAGCTGTAGCTGAAAGTACTACATTGATCAACACTCATAGCACACTTTTAGTATGTGATGGAAATCGTCCACTGTAATCTCTCATCATTCTCAGAACCACCTCTATGCCAAATGGGTCTTGGATTTATAACTTCTTATCTGAGGGAGAAGTTTAAACTCAGCAGTATTCCCAAACGTATGTAGCCAGCTTCCAGTAACACCTCACTGAAAGTTCATTCGCGCATTGTGGAAGGAATAAAGAGGTTCTGGATATGGGGTGTGGGTTAGTGGGAGGAAGGTCACTGTGCTCCCCTACTCTCTCTGTGGTCCTTCTTGTGAATGGTTTGTGACACATAACTACAAATACATCTGCACATGCAAGCACAGTACTTTAAATGATGACTATTGCCTCTCAATTGTGTTCTGATTCAACTTTTTAGAGGGAATCAATAGCAAAAAACGATTTCGCTTTCTAGAACCCAGTTTGAGAAAGTGGGGAATATTAACCAAACAAACAACACAGCTTTGAAGATTTAGATTTCGTAGCAGCACACTTTGGAAGTGAGAGGCCCTCTTCCCAAACATGCTCACAAGTTCAGCGGCACCACATGCTCAGTGGAAAGGAATTTTAATGCTAATTTAATTTTACCATTTCTGCAGATTGTGAAAGTGATGTAAGTTCTTTTTTATCTTTGCTTCTTCTTGGGTACTATTTTGGGAATATTTACCTGAGCACAAAGGGGACAGTGTCAGCTTCTCTGTTTCCTTCTAACGACACTTGGACCTGAGTTATTTCCTTCTTTATATGAATATTGAAGTCTCTGGACCTGAAGATTTGACTTTATCTGCCACATTTAGATAATAGTTGAAGAAATTAGTGATATAAATATGAATTACACTTGTAGCTTTTGCAGGGAGTCCAAATCACAGTGTTCCTATGACAGACAGCAGGCTTCCATCTTGTGTTTGTGTGTAATGAACATGTACAATCAACAAGTAGCTTATGGGGACTGGAGAGGTGGCTCAGTGGTTAAGAGCACTCATTGCTCTTTCAGAGAACCAGAGTTTGGTTCTCAGCACCCACATAAAGTGGCTAACAACTGCCTGCAGTTCTAGGGATCTGATGTACTCCCCTGGCCTCTACAGATACCTATAAGCCAATGCACATACCCCCCACAAGTACTATGTGCACTTGAAGTTGGAATAATCTCTAGTCTGTTTTTTTCAAACTTAAATTGGACCTCAGACATTTAAAGAATTAAGACACATTCAGAATCTATAAAAATGGACCACACTATAATTCAGTGAATGCAACAATGTGTTTGCTTTTTATAAGCAATGAAAAATATCATGTTCTCATATTTTATGCTAATCAATCTACTTCTGTAGTAGCTTTCATTGTTTTGATTAGTCTGATATGTTTTAATTCAGTTGCATGAAATCAGAGCATCATGGAAAATTTGCAAAGTCATTTTTGAATTTAGTAATTTTTGTAGTTATCCTAATTATTTAAGGAAAAAGTACTAATGAAATTAATACCTCTCCTTATTTTGGTTGGATACTTTACATAATACTAAGGGGTGTGTGTGTATATGTGTGAGTGTGTGTGTGTGTGTGCTCACGCAAAGCCAGAGTAGACTTCAAATGAGTGCTTCTTCCTGTCAGAATCCCTTTGAATCTGTTTGGAACTGATTGCCTGGTGCATTGAATGGCTTTAAAAAATGACTGTGTTATATGGGACTCGAGTAGAGTGGAGCAAGCTACTCTCTGAAGTTCCCAATAGGGAGTAAATCAATTGTACGATGATACAAAATAGTGATTAATACACAGTTACTGATCATGGTTTCTCTTAAATCAAATAATGGTTGAATAAAATCCCCTATTGATGATACAGAAATTTGAAGATGGGAAAGTTTCAGAATTTCCTGAGGCTATTGACTCTCTTTTTAATTTAGTTGCACCAACGATCACATTTCTGGAATCTCCAACTTCAGACCACCATTGGTGCATCCCATTCACTGTGAAAGGCAACCCCAAGCCAGAGCTGCAGTGGTTCTATAACGGGGCGATACTGAACGAGTCCAAATACATCTGTACTAAAATACATGTTACCAACCATACGGAGTACCATGGCTGCCTCCAGCTGGATAATCCCACTCATATCAATAATGGGGACTACACCCTAATGGCCAAGAATGAGTATGGAAAGGATGAGAGACAGATTTCTGCTCACTTCATGGGCCAGCCTGAAGTCGGTGAAGGTGAGTACCTGTCACTCAGCCAGTGGCAATGAGCCATCCCCAATCTCAGTGGCTTAGAACACTACTATTTGGTTTTACTTCTGGGTTTATAAGTCAGTTGGCCTGGTTTTATTCCACATATAGGCATTGTGGCATGCAGGATAAAGAAGTGTCAGTGACACATGAGCTCTGCTTCTCATGGCAAATGTAGTGTGTAGTCATCTAGCCATGTGCACGGCCTTGACAGGGCACTGCCTCTTCAGCCCCTGTGCCATCAGCCCAAAGTAAGGCTTAGGACAAAGTCTTGGCAAGGGAGGTGACTTGTGCTACTCCCAGAAGATGTTGGGAGAATGAATAATTTTGAATAATAATCTGAAACACATGGGATTGCTGACTGGTGCACTTCAATAACTCACTAGAAAAGTTATTATTATTATTATTATCATTAATCATCGTGATCTCAGTGTTTAATGAGTTTTCATACCTAAAGTGGTGAGACCCAGGAGAAATCATGAGCAGGTTAATTGTTTGGTTGACTCATAAAATATGTAAGACTTATTTTCTCCTCTCATTCATGGAGCAGAGAACAGTATTGTGGATCTAGCTTATCTGGCTAAATTGAGCCATCCTTTAATAAGACTCCGAGGGGTAGTTGGTAGGACCTGTCTGACCGGCAGCAAAGTTTCTGTGCTTGCCTCGGTAATCAGGAAATTGTCATACCTGTGCCTACTTCAGCTTCTGTTCTTCAGAAGAGCATCTCATCCACCCAGTCTTGTTGCTTGGGTGATCACTCCGCTGTAGGGCTGAAGCTCACTCTCTGGTATTGAGATCTGGACAGAGCTCTTCATTATAATGGCTGTGAGTTAGTCAGTGATACTGCAAAGGGAAAGGAAATAGAACTGTGGGGATTTGAAACAAGGAGCTGCTTCAGGCAGCTTTGACCTGAGTGGCTCAAGCAGTGTCATGGACAAAGTGATCCAGGCAAAGCCACTTCCATCCTCGAAAACTGAACTTGCCCAACAATAAACGAATGTGAAAGCATTCTCCTTATGTAAGGTCTTCCCATTGCCGTGGTCTTTCCCAAACATCTTTTAAAATACACAAGCTTCCTTAGTATGTTCAAAATGTGATTTGGATTATGTAAGTGTGATTTAGAAGAAGCCTTACAGGAGCACATAAAACAAGCAGTGTTTGGACGCAACGTCCAGACACCCCTGGTTGTTGCAGACCTTCCATTAAATCTTCCAGTTAATTGAGAGTCAGCTGCTTGGCTGCTGGTTGCATAACTCTCCAGATTAAAGTGGATGTTTGAGGGAGAAACAGTTTCAGGATGAACCAGACTCCAATTTGACACAACAGCTTTGTGTTTGTTCTTCAGTAAAATTTTTATTTGTGAGTAATTTTAGATTTATAGAAAAGTTGCAGACAGTACAAAGAATTTCCAAAGACCTCTGCCCAGGTTTCCCAATGTTAATATCTTACATTTTACTATGGTACATTTGTCACAATGAAGAATGTGACGTTGGTATATTACTAGTCACTAAACTGTAGACTTTATTTGAATTTCACCATCAACAGCTTTTTGAAGCTTTTGGGAGTGAAACTCAATTTAGGTGAAGGTCTAGAGTTTAAAAGCTGTGAGATCAGGTATGTGTCCTTTGATATCTGCACAGTGGAGGGCCAGTTTTAGATGGGATTTTGATGTATTTTTTTTGAACGTTTCTCTATGGTGGTAATATTTGGCAGAGTTAAACTTCTCTTATTTCTATGGTCTCATTTCTAGGCTTCATTACTGTTAGTTTCCATTTAGTTAGTAATGAGAAAGTTTTGTTTTCTGGCATGATAATAAGTTGCGGTCTCTTAAATACTCTATGAAAAGAAATGTTTATGTACAAAAAGTTAAAATTGAGCTAAATTTTTATTGTATCTTATTTTGTGTATGTGATATGTTGTATACATGTGCTGCATGAGAGTGGAGGTGAGAGGTCTCCATGTGGACCCTGGGGATCCAACTCAGATTGTCAGATTTGATAGCAAGTGCCTTTACACACTCAGCAATCTCCCTGACCCCAAATCAAGCTAAATTTTAAAAAGATGTTGTTTCTCCCTTTTTCCCACTTCTTAATCATTTACTCACTTTTATTAGGTCTTTCAAATGTAAACACGGGCTTAGCAGATGGCTCAGTGGGTAAGAATGATTGCTGTAAAAGCAAGAGGACCTGAGCTCAGATACCCAGCATTCTCATAAAAGCTGGACCTGGCTCATGTGCCTGTCACCTTGGGGTCGGGAGTCAGAGACAGATGGATCATGGGACCTCACTAACCATTCAATGTAGCCAAACCAGTGAGCTTCAGATCCAATAAGTGATCCTGTCTCAAAAATTAAGGTGTTGGGCTAGAGAGGTGGCTCACTAGTTTAGAGCACTGACTGTTCTTGCAGAGGATGGGGTAGGGGGGCTGGGAAGAAGTTGATTCCCAGCACCCACACAGTGGCCAACAATTGTCTGTAGCTCCACTTCCAGAGGAATTTGACGCCCTTTTCTGATCTCTCCGGATATTGCACAACAACAGGTGCGCTTACACACGTAGGCATCGTACACTTACACACGTAAAATAAAAATAATAAAATACTTTAAAAAATTAAGGTGATGAGTGATAGAGAAAGATGCCTGGAGTTTACATGTTTACATGTAGGGAGTGTATACTCAAGAGCACACACACACATATACACCCATATAAAAAACAGACATCACAAAAAAGGAAAAGAAAAAATATTACTATCTGCTTTGAGGAAAGACTGATTAACTGCCTACTCAAAGACCAGCTATCAAGGAGTAATAAATGAAATCTTGGACAGTAGAGAGATATACCCCCAGTGGGCCATAAAACAGTGTGACCAATCATAGACTGACCTAATTTAGCTGTGGGATGGAGTCTTGGTAGGTAATTATGAGACTGACAGTCATAGCATTCAGATAATGTCTTTTCTTGGAACCATTTTCTTTCTTTTTTAACCTCTTTAAAACTAAAGTAAAAGAAACAAATAGTAAATAAATGAATGGATGAATGAATGACTGAGTAAATAAGTAAATAGTTTCCCTGGAAGCATAGTCCACATCAAAGACAAAAAGTCACGTTTGGCTTTATAGCCCTCATTATTTCTGCTGTCATCATGTAGTAATAGATGAAGATTAGATCTCACATCTTTTTCGCAAGAAGTTATTATAATTCCATCAGCAGTGTTCCTGATGGGACTCTTTAAAATAAAAGTGGGGCTCTTTTGCACTGTGCGCTTCCTGTGTCACAAGGAAGTAGACAGCCCCTGCTCCTTGGGATGCCATTTGCCTTGCAAACAAAGCCATAAAAGTGAACACGGCAGCTCCATTATCTGTGTCTGGGTGTGCCCCTCATTCAGCTTAGATTTCTAGGGGTGCTGCTTTGCTTAGGGGTGTTTTGGAAGACAGAGAATGGAAAGTACTAAAGGAAATAAAAATATAATTAAAACCAAACAAAAATTCTCTACCCCCCAAATTGGTGAAAGTGGGAGAGCAGAGGGATACTGCGAATTCTAGTCGTTATTTCTGGATGTGTGAAACATCATCTTGGTGTCAGGTTGTAGGCTCTCCCCTTGGAGGCAGGGTGGGCAGCCGGATTGCCCCGGCCCACGCTACCTCGTGTAAGATGTTGGCACTAGATAAACCCAACAAACCATAGTTCTCATATGATAGTATGTTAATGCGAAAAGACAGGCGTTGTCCGCTTTTTAGGTGTCCCTAACCCAGTGTCTCTCACACATGTTATTAACTGAAAACCTGGCTAGTGAGTGGAAGAGAGAAAGAACTTCCCTAGATCTCAGATGGCACTTTTCATTTTAGATCCCATTTCTAAGAACCGAGCTCAGCTCTGCCTAGTTTGGACCAGTGTTTAAAGCAGAAGACGTGACTTTCAGTTTCCCAATGAAATCTAGAGAACCATAGTGTTTGTCTGCCTAGCACACTGAAAATCAAACCTTGTGACAACCATTCTAGTTTTGTTTTCAATGTCCCTGTAAAATGAACGTCTGGGGGTAGTCTTCTTTGACTCCCACCCTAGTAAACTTGCCGCACATCAGAATCAGCTGGGGGCTTTCAAGCATTATTTTGTTTTATTTCATTTTCAACGTATATTCCTGAGGCCTGCTCTTAGCAATCTGATTTACTGGTTTCAAAATAAACCTTTAGCACTCTATTTTTAAGACACCCAGTGAGTAAGCAAGGGTGAGTGTCTCTGCCCCTCTGAGCTATGGAAGGCTTGTCTTTGCTCATGAGTAACAGACATTGTCAGCCATTTTAGGTCACTGACTGAGACAAAACTGAGAATTTGTATATTGCAGAGTTAGAAATGACTTGATCTCAAGGTCAATTTCCTCTTTTTTCAATGTCTAAGTGAAGCCAGAGATTGGGACAGGAAGTTGCTGAGGTTTCAGCCTTTCTGCTACCTCTGTGGATTAGAGTGAGGGTGGGGATGGAGGAAAGCTTGCTTGCTGATGGCTTGGTGATCTTAAGAGCTGGGAATGTTTAAGGTAATACTTGGACTTCCTTCCCAGGAAGTCTTTGTGAGTTCTTGGAGAGTCTTCTCTGTGCCGTCCTCATGACAGGTGAGAACACATCTCTACTTTGGCTGGCGGCAGTAACTCCTTCCTCCAGGAGGAGCTTTGTATTGTTGGGGTCCTTGTGTATTTCCAGGGAGCCTCATGGTCACTGATTCCCTTGGCTCACAGGGGACCCTTGAGATCCCTTGAGTGGACTCCTTTAGGTGTACAGGTTGAGCCAAATGCTGCCTGAACCCCATGGCTGTAGTCAGGTCTGGTCATCTGAGCCCTCCACCTTCAGGGAAGGTAGTGGAATCTCTTGGAACAGTTCTGTGAGGGATTGCTGTGTGATGAGAGTAGAATGGTGGCACTTCCTAAAGAACTTCTTGATTAATCCCTTCCTAGTCTTTCCTTCTGCAACTGCTTGGAGTCTGAAGGCGAACCAGATGACCTGGGTACAGTTTTTAGCCCGTTTCTTTGTGAGTTCTGTCTCTGAGTGCCTCACATCTACTTCAATGTCAGTTACTAAGGCCTGGGTCCACATTGCCTTGTACTAGGATTTGGGAGCAGTTTGAATGCATCAGTGCTCTCTGAAGGTCTGAGAAGCAAAGGGATCTATTCTACCCCTGGTAGGGGTTGCAGCCATCAAGACAATGTAAATTCCACCTCTTAGGAACGTGGCGAGGCAGAGTATGGTGAAGTCACTATTCTCAGCAAAGGAAGCACTCCAACTATCAGCAATGAAAGTGGAGACGATGCGTGGTCTTTGCTTCCTGCCCCTGCTCCTCTTTCTGGTCGTCTTCATCCTGGCCCTAAAGGATCATCTTTGACTTCCCATGATGTCCCTATTTCAGTACTCAGCATAACCTGGCTGAAGATGTGGAAAGTGTAGGGAATGAGAATGAAGACTTCTTGGAATGCTTCCTTATGAACACCACCGAACAGAGAAAATCATGTTATAGAAGGGGACCTCTCAGATTCCACTTCAAATGGGAGAAACTCCTGTCACTTGCTGTCCATCGGACTCTTCAGACCTGGTGCTTGAACTTGGAACCTCCAGTCTAGTCTCTGCAGGCTGTCTGCATGTAGGGTGGTCGGGCGTGGGGGAGGGCTGTGGTTTGAGATTCACATTTGATTCCGTCTCGAACCTGAGCCATGCTTTTCCACCTGTGCAGCTTAGAGAGATCTCTTGAGTCCTGAGTGTGCCTTTCTCTGTAAAGGGGAAGGTTTTGGTGCCTACTTGGAAGGTGGCAGTGGGGTCCAACCTGTCTGAGGTACCTGATTCAGTGCAGGACGTTTGACAGGCAGGCACCTCCTGCCCTCTCAGATGTGCAAAGAGGAGGTTTCACACAATTAGGGGAAAACTTTCTGCCCTGAAATGTTTTTATTACAACATTGGCTTTGTCTTCCTTCCATATCCAAAAGCTAGAGTTCACTGGGACTTCATGATGTGAACTTTCTAGAATCGGCCCTGTAGGGAAAAAATGTAGTCAGAGTTTACTTCTTAGAGTGGGTGGTGAAGGTGAGCTCCATCTGGTGTCCCGGATCTTCCCCCTTCCCTGTTCCTTTTCGGAATGCCATCTAAAGATATGTCTCGGAGAATGCAACCCACCTCTCCCCTTACTCTTAGCATTTTTATTTTACTGCTGTGGCCAGAGATATTTTGTTCTTAGTATTTGGATATCTAGTTATTACTTTGCTTTATCGAAAAATTGCCATCTGTGGTGCCCACTGGGACCTTTTGACTCCTGTAAGATTTCAGGAGTGGACCCATAGCCAAGTGCATTTGGGAAACACAAATTAGACTCAAAAGATCTTAAACATAATAGAGGACATAAAATGAGGATGGGCGAGGGTGGGGTGGATCTGGGAGAAGATGGGGGAGAAGGTCTGAATATGATCAAACTACACTATATGAAATTCTCAAAGAATCAATAAAATATTTTTAAAACTCAGCAAACTACAAATCAGGATTTCTCAAACTTTACTCTGTGTGCTAAAGTCTTGGGGACCCTGTTAAACTGCAGGTATGATTTAATGGACTTAGAAAAGGGTGTGAGATTTTGCATTTCTAGCAAGTTCCCTGCTGCTGCTGCTGCTGCTGCTGCTGCTGCTCCACAGACCACACTTTGAGGTAGTGTAGATGCTTCACAGGAAGCTGCTGGAGGAGCTGATCCACCATCCTTCTAGAAGATTTCACTGATTGCCCAAGGATAGCAAATCATAATGACGATTATAATGCAGATAAGTGGGGCTCAGAGCTATCCTCTAATTGGGCTGGGCAAAGAGTAGGATGAATTCAGCACATGGTGGTGGCGAGTTTCAGAGAATGAATGAGAGTTGGGATAGTGGTCATGGGCACAGACATCCAAGCCTGGGGTTGGCTGGGGGTTCTCTAGTGACTCTGATGTATCCTATTTAGCTTACAGGCCCAGAATAAAGACTTGTCTCAGATGAACTTGATCCTCCATGTGCTTGTCATTGGAATTCAATCCTACTTATAGGAAAATCTCCTCGTGAGCAAGCAAATGTGCATGGAGACAGAGTAGAGATTACAAGTGATGTGGGTTTCTTTTTAGGTAGACTCTGGAACAGAAATTAATAGCAGAAAGATCACTTAACATTTTGCCACAAGGAAGGAAACTGAGCCTATCGTTAGCATCTTCTGATTAAATAGCACAAATCCCAAGAATTCTGAAGGTCAGTCAGATGTTTCTTAAAAGTGCATGCATTGATTGAGAGTAAATTGTCTTGTTTTGAAGCTTGCCATTCTTTAGGCAGTGCATAGAGTGTCTCTCTGGCCCACTCATTCAGGAAGAATGTCACAGCTCCAGAATGCTCATTCACACAAGCAGTGGGAGTTAGTGACTTATGCTTCCTAATTCAGAAGCAGTTGTCTCCTATGTGAAATGCGTGTCAGGAACAAACTATAAATATTGGAAGAGTTTTCCCACAGTTTCTTTGGTGCTGTTTTGTCAAGAGATTCATGACGTCTGGGTGAACTCAAACTAGCTCTCTCCAGTGCCCCAAAGTGACAGATCTAGATGTGGTGTGTTTACAGCATGGGAATCTACAGAGGGCAACTTTCTCCCACAGTTACAAATTAAGATATGCAAAGCCTCTTACTTTCCCCTTAGGCCATTTATCAGAGCCCATTTCTTGTCCTGTGTGTGAAAGAAAAGAGGCGTCTACCTGATCTCCTGCCTTAAATAAGGAGTCAGAGAGAGTAGGGTTTAGCCATAGATGCATAATAATATGAGAACATAGTTAAATAACGCTTTATACCTCAAGAGGACTGATACTAATTAATTATGCCTTCCCAGCTGCGTGGAGTTGCCACAGCCACACTTCGAGTCCTTTGTTACAGAAAAGGGAAGAAATTCCCAGTGATTTACAGATCAAGAACAAAGCCAAAAGCATTCTAGCATGGAGTGAGGGGTTTGTGGCCCGTCCCTAACTGAGGATCTAGGACAGCTAAAGCTATGACCGCTTTAGAAGGGAGAGAGTCAATTTCCCGTAGGGGCGTGGCTCCTGGTAGGTTGACCACATTCCAATGGATGCCCCACACCCATATGTACAAAGTGGGGTCACTTGGTTGTTAGAAACAAAAACCAACCAAACAACAAATAAAAAAAAAAAAACACAGAGCAAAAATGCCCATAGCACCTGAGGAGTCTCTTCAGGAAACAGCCACAAGGCAGAAGGGCTTCTACCTGGTCCTCAGTTTCTCTAGGTTATGATACTGGCATCTGACCAGGATCCCCCTGGAGTGGCTGTGTAGGGATGAGACAGCCTGCTGTTTATGCACAATGCCAGCAGGTGGAATGGAGTCCCTCGATTTCCATATTTTACTCCAGAGTATTCCAACAAGAAAATTTAGGTCTTCAGAGGACTTTGCTCCCTGAATCACCTAGGTGTTTCGTACTTGATGACAACTTCTAGGGCAGTGTTCCAGGAAGCATCGCAGTGCTTTTAAAGTCCCCACCACAGGGGCGTGACTCAGGACGAACCCTCCTCATTTATCTTTCTTCCATTCATTCTCTTTGCTGAAATTTTTCTGTCATAGCAAATGTTTATCTTGTCTCATTTAGCATTTAGCCCTGAATGTCCCCAACAGCAGCCCCTAACTTTAGCATTTCATTGTATTTGATCGTATATAAATAAACATATTTAAACCTAAGTAAAAGGAGACAGTAGACTTAAAACATAGGGGGCATTTTCAAAGTTTGACCATTCCCAGAAGGCTGTCTTCTAGAAGGAATTGTTGTCTCTTTTGTGTCTGCATTTGAAATAAATGAATCCCTTGTTTCTACTGAGCTTGAGATCTGTGTATGCCCCGTGTACCTGGCTTCTGCAGGCTGAGAGGCATTGCTTTCTTGTGGAGCGAGGATTCATCAGGTGTGGTTTTGTAAGCTTGGGAGGGGAACAGGACTGTGACTTCTACTCCTGCATTGTAAACAACTGAGTTTGCTTACTGCTGACAGTGAAAATAAAGAGACAGTGCTTCTCCTGCATCTGGGAAAATGTGTTTAGGGAAAAATAGCACCCTTTCGGAACATTTAAGTATGACCCATTGCTCTGTTGGTAAGCTTGGTAGGAAAGACTTCCACTGGCATGAGCAGGGGTCCAGAAAAGATCTGTTTTCTCTGCTGTGGTCCAACCTGCTTAGGGTCCTACCAAATCTTACTTTTCTATATCAAACATTTGCTGTGTTGAATTGATTTGATGTTCTTGCATTTTTCTAGAGGCTTTGTGTGAGTAATGTTTGATGTTCCTTTTTGTGAAGAGGTTCCTTAAACCTGTATGTCACTCAGAGCCATGGCGGCCACTGAAATTTGTGGCCCAAGTAAAGTGACTCCGAATTCTGTCTTTTATTTTATTTTTATGGAGTTGCAGGTGTAAAAGCAGATGGTGCTGTATACTCACCCCCCCTCCATTTGTGGTGTCCATGAAAATGTAAATAGATCAGCACCACCCACTTTTTCCAGTGTTCCCAGTGAGAGGCTCTCATTCAGGGAGAACCCTTGTTCCTGGGTAAATTGTGTGGGCTTGCCTGAGACTGTCTTAACTTTGAAACTCAAAGTCCAATGTCTTAGGAATATCCTTGGTCCCAGACGATCTTAGATCTTCTCACACTTAGAACCAGTTACTTAAAAATTATAAATCAAGTTGATGACTCTGAAAGAAGACATGTTTCTTTGACCCAGAGACATGGGTTTGAAATTAGAATTCTCAGACTCTTGCATCCATGCAGGAATGGAATGGCTGTAGTCCCAGGCTACAGCCTCTGATCTGGGGCTTTACACTCTGGAGAGTCTGGTCAGCCTATCCTGCCACCCTTACTCTGTTCTTGTCTTGCTCTGGAGTCTTGGATTGCAGTATGCTCAGGATGGTGGTGTAGCCATGATTCATTGGCAGACATAGGGCAAAGGCTGAGCAGAACTAGAAAGAAGGTTTGGGGTATACAGGAGGAGAATCCAAGGACACCTGGAGTGACGTCTGTGATGGGTGTGGCTAGTGGAAGGCAGCAGCCAGGCAGCTGAGCTGTATATTGGATAGCATACAGACACTGAACGTTGGACAGTATACTGAAGGGAGAGCGAGAGAGAGCACAGCAAAATCTAAGATCTAAGATAACAGATCGCTTAGCAGCTCGAGGAATGCCCTGCTCTCTTGGAACCATAGAGCTTTTCCTTCAGCTGGCAGGAAACCCTGTTGGTAAGGACAGTATCTGGTGGACGGTCTTTCCAAAGTGAAAGGGCTTCAGAAGCTAGGTGATGTCAGGAGGGCTACATTAGCCCCAGACTGCATGCAGGGCAGTCTTCAGGTCCATACCTTTCAAGGCCATTTTAATTCTGATAATACACATTGCCAATGTATTTCAAAATGACTTTGAAGTGATATTTGGGAAAGTCACCAAATACAATAGAAATTTCCCAGAATCAATTGTTTTATTTGAATTAACACAGTGTGATCCTGGGTAGCTGCATGAGTTGTACGCTGCACAGTTTCAGGTGGTACTGTTCATATAGACTTCAATGACAGGCTCCCTGGAGTAGTAAATAGAAAGCATGGGCCATACAGCACCATGCAACATCCCTGAATCGAAGTGCACAGCCATCCATGTTTTTCCTAGTAAATTAGCTATTCTTCTCACTGAAGTACGTTTGCAATTCTAATTTGAACATTAGGGCCAATTTTATTTGTCTCCTCATTTAGACCAAACTTGGTTATTTACTGCAGAATTCATGAGCAGAAAACTAGGTTATTTCACTTTGTTTTAATGCCAGTTTTCTGCTAAGGGTTCAGAAGTAAAACAAAAACTAAGTAAGTTTTATGGTTTATAAGTTTTACTGTTGGCAAGTGAAGACAAAAAGTATACAGAAGAGCTGTGGAAATTGGTTTTGTGATCACTTAAATGTTCTAACAAAGTTTAACATTTCTAATACACTTTCACGGACAGACCCAGCTAGCTATGCTTGGAGAATAGGCAGCAAGTGTTTTTTGTACCAGTTCTTGCTGATGCCAAATATAGCCACTTATAAAAGATTTTTGTGAGTTTCATAGAAAAACCTTAGAGTGGACTATTCTGTGACTACAGAGCTATCCAAACAGTGACTTTGGTACACCTTCACAGTTCTCTCTAACACTTATTTATCACCTTTTATTAGCCAAGGCTATCAATATAGAAAGTAGATTTTATTGTTTTTGTGCTATGTTAAGAATTCTCTCACTGCTCCAGGAGACAAGGGTAGAGAACAATTGTGTTTTAGATATCATTGTCCAGGAAGCTGACAGGTCCATGAATATAAACAGTTCTGCTGTTCACAGCCAGACAATGACCCACATAGCACCAGGGAATAGCAAAAGTGCGATGCCAATGACCCCTTTTGGGATAAAGATGCCATAATGCAGTTAACGGCAAACGGTATAATGGCAACAGTGCAGACGAGAAATGGTCAGATTTTGCTCATCTCTGAGGCTTTCCCAAAGGAATTTGTGATTTCTTGGTGGTTTTTTAAATTGTTTTAATTTTTGGAGGGATAGAGTTGAAGGATGGGGAGGGGGACAGAGTCACATCAGCAACACCAGAATTTCAGGTCTTACATAGGCATCCTGTGAAACAACCTATCCTGTTCTGAAGTCTTCAGTGTATATGTAGCATGTTTTAGTTGTAGAGAAAGTGGTTTGAACTCCAAAATGAGTACTCACAAACCTTAATGTCTTCTGCTTTTCAGAGATGAACCCAAGCTACCCTGAAGACCTCTATGAAGGTAGCTATCGTGTTTTCTTCACTTCGTATTTTTTTCCTAAAATGTTTGTGTATAATGAAATAAACCAAGTGAAAGAGGACCTCCAAACTCAGTTAAATATACATTTTTAAGTGCTACATGGGCCAAAATAACATCTCACATATCACTCGGTATTGATGGCCATTTTCCCTTGATATTTGCAGTGCCTGTAAATAGCACTTTCTCTCTCAAGCGCTGTTCTTGGAAGTAGTAAATCTATTCTGCTGTTATAGACATTGTGTTTCCATAATTGGAAGCTAATTACCTGTTTAAAAGCCGTGGCAACCAAGAAAAGGAGGGTAGGTCACCTTCTGGCCATGACAGGAAACACATATGCAATTGTTTTTTGTATAATGCAGAGTACAGCTCATGGACAGGGCCTTCAAAGTGAGGGCTTGGCTTAGGACTCATTCAACCGGTGACTATCTCTGTATCTGCATGTTCTGGTACCCATTTGACAAGCTTTGGCCGTGCTGGTTTCCCTTGTGGTGTGAGTTGGTGCTGCAGAAGGACTGACCCGACTCATGACTGTCTCATCCTTATTACTGAGAAGGGAGGTTGCTTAGCCTTCCTTGACTTACTAGATCTGCCCCGAGAGAACAGGTCCATTTCCCTGAGGGTAGAAAGCTAAAACCCTAAACAAAGTAAAATCATTTTAGGAATGTGGAAGGGAAGAGCCCAAAGGCCCACCACATTAGCTGTGGACTGAGCATCACGTGTCTACTTCACTATTTTAACAGAATACTAAGGATGCTTTGGCAGGGAGTGAAAACCCATCTCTAACAGATTTCCAAACCATCACGATCATAAAGCAACTGGATTTGGAGAAGGGACAGGCTTTGTTTCAAGCTTTGGACTGAAACTGAAGTATCATTAAAATTAGATTAGTTAAAATATTATATTTTAAATATTATTCTCTCCTTTAGCTTTACATTTAAATATATGTGTTGCCTATGTTTTGATTCTCTTGGGCATGCAACATGTATCAGATTCTGAGTACACTCTGAGAAAAGACCTCCACTAGACAATGCTTTCCTATGAAGCAGTCTATGTTTGTATGCTTATTTTATGTGTATTTAACTTGAGCCATTTTAACTGAGAATTATGTTGTCTTTACCTGTGTATGCATCCTAATCCATATTTTTTCCAAGCTACTGTTTGGTTGATTTGCACATCAACCAAGTTTTTTATTTGTCCTGATGGGACTTTAAGAAAGAGTGCCTCAGATTATAGCACAAAAAAAATGAGGTTTGAATTGTGATTTTCATATTTTAAATTTTTGTCTTTAATTTCTTTTCAGTAAGTTCAAGATTAAAAAAAAATCTTCTTCCTGATGGTCTCAGATTCCACTCTGGGTCTTTTGGCCAAAATGTCATGATTTTTAAACTATAGACATTTCAGACTGTTTAATTTTTTTATGACTGCTTAACTATACAATATAAAAACATGAATAGTAAATCAGTGATGTCAGTTTATTTTTTAAATCAGTAAGTTTTAAGAGAATCAAAACAAACATGTTAAAATGAAAAATTTGGCATTACAAAAATGCAGCAGCAAACCCAGAAAATAGATAATTTTCCCATTACTTTTCACTCACATTTGAAGGAGATTGCCGCTAATGAAAATATAATTTAAACTGTTTGCCCTAAAGCCAAAGTCATGATTCTACCAAGGAAAGTTTGACTGGAGATGAGTTAATGAGGTTGCTTGTGCAGGATGGAAATTAAAGGCACTATACCTAATTAGAATTAAAATGCAGATATTTACAAGCAACATTGTCGGCACTCAGCTCAGAATTTTCTGCAATATGTAAAGTTAAGACTAAAAACTTTGATTACCCATGAAAATTAGTCATTTGTGTTTATCCTAAATCATGTAGACTAAACGTGATTTAGAACATGGCAACTGCCTTTGAGACTTAATCAGAACACAGCCTTACAATTCTAAGAATTATGCTGGCCTATGTATTATAAAAACACTTAAAAATTCCTTCCTGGACCCAAATTCCATGTTGATGCTCATATCAAGTTGCCTCTTAATCATTTGCCATGGTCTCAATGAGATGCTCCTAGCCAGGAATCAGTGTTGTTTGCTTGGGATCTGGGTTGCTTTGTGGCTCTGACAGCTTTTCGCTACGTGATCTTAGCCTTGAGTTTTCACTTTCCTGCTGACATTCATCAGCAGTAAAACTTGCGGTCGGATCTGCTCTTCAAAGACTCTTCACACTTAAAAAGCTCCACGGTGTCCCTTCCCATTAATTTTAAAGAGGACATCAATAAAGAGATATTTCCTTAAGAGCAAAGAAAACATCCTAAACCAGGTTTAGAATTTGACCAATACAACAGTGATGTAGATAGACTGAATAAAATATTGGCATTGTGCAAGTCGTCTCTGCTGTGGAGTTAACTGCACAGCCAGGGTCCATGGCTACACAGCCAGGCTGCTGTGACAGTGATTTGGAATCTCTGTGAGCTGTTTTTCTCTGTTCTGCATCTCACTGAAGTCTCATGTTTATTGGCAGCCTATTGATGACTTCATATACCTTCTGTTTCTTTCTTCTCTAAGATTGGACTGCAACAACAGACATTGGGGACACCACGAACAAAAGTAATTCTTCCACAGATGTTGCTGACAAAACCGGGCGGGAACATCTCTCGGTGAGTGGGATGCGCAGGTGCTTCCTATATTGGTTCTAAGCATTTCGGATGCTCACATATTAAAGGAATTGTCCCTGATTCTGTAAGATACATTTATTGTTTAGCAAAGAGTGGAGACACTGCCAGCAAGGTTTAATACAGTGGTCAAGAAATTGTTCCACATCTAACTGGTTTGCTTTTCTATTAGTGTGCCACTTAAAAAAAGATTCATACCTACTTTTATTTCTGTGCCATGTGTCTGGGTGAGCGTACCTATGAAGGTCAGAAGAGAGCTTCAGATCCCCTGGAGTTGGGCCACCTGATGTGGGTTCTGGGAACCGAACTTGCGTCCTCTGAAAGAGCAGCAAGTGTTTTTATCTGCTGAACCAGCCCTCCACCCTCATAGTACACCATCTTTAGTTCATTGTTTCTGTTTCAAGTATCTGTCCTTTACAACAGGGATTACCAGAAATCCAGCATTCCTATCCTGCTCCCTTAGATTTTTAGTAAAAGTTTGGATGTCCGCCACACATAGAAATCCTGGTATCTCTGGAGAATGGTCTATGTAGCAAAGCTCAGGTCCCTTCCCCAGTCAGGGACCCTGGATGTGAAGTGGCTTTCCACATGGTCTGTGGGGGGGAAGTAGGCTTAGACATGCAGCAATGAGGAGAAGGGCACTAAGGTTGTAGATAAGAGCCTGCACAGTGGGAAATGTGATTCAGGTGCTTCATTAGGAGGCTTCAATTGCTGCTGAAGGGGAGTGATAGTTCCCAGGGCCCATGGGGGAATTGGTCCGGCAGCTGCTCCGGTCAGATAGGCAGTTTTCCTCTCACGTGCACAGAGCACATCCTGGGAGCTCTGACTCCTTATGGATTCTGAATCCGTCTAGTTCCTCTTTTCTGCTGCCACAATTGCAGGCTGAACAAACAGAACATGTATGTGGGTGAAGGCCTGCTCAAAAACTAGTTGTTACTTTTCCTTGTGGTTTACAGGCCAAGATAGATCTTAGATTTTTAACTGGACTTTGAGAAACAAAATCCAAAGAAGAATGATATTTCATGGCATGAATATTTTATAAAATTAAAAAACATACAATTTATTTTATATGTATGAGTGTTCTGCCTGCATGTGTACATGTCCACTACATTGCATGCGGTGTCTGAGGAGGCCAGAAGAGGGTGTCGGAGTCTCTGGAACTGGGGTTACAGATGCTTATGAACTGCCATGCGGACCCTGGGAACTAAACCCAGGTCTTGTGCAAGAGCAGTGAGGGCTTTTGACCACCAAGACATCTCTCCAAACCTGAGATTAAAATTTTAGTGTTGATAAAGCTTTCTTGCAGTGTAGTCATGCCCACTCATGTATGATATGTGACTACTTCTGTGCTACAGTGGTGGACAGACTCGTTGCTGTAGAGACCACATTGCCAGCAAAGCTGAAAATATTTACTCTCTGGTCTCAGAGAGAGCATGCACAACTGATGCTTCCTGGAGGATGCCACAGCCTTTGAGCTGGCCTCTCTCCCATGCTTGTCAGCCTTTCTTCACCCAGTAGCCTGAGTCACGAATCAAACCACTCTTTTAAAAGTTTTATTTTATTTTTACTAGGCAAATACTAATTGTACACATTCGTGGGTCCGAAGTGCTATTTTCATGTATGCACACTCTATGAAACACTCAGCTCAGAACAATCGTGTATTGTTCAGATTGTTTCCATTTTTTGATGGTGAGCGTATTTAAGATTAATCTTTTGGCTATTTTGAAATATCGTCCTTAATTGCAGCACCACAATGCTCATTTATCTCACCTAGCTACAACTTTACACCTGCTCAGGAATCCCTCCCCTTTCCCATCCCCCATGCCGCCCCAGTTTTAGTCCAAATCACCTCACCCTCTACTTTCTATGAGGTCACCTTCATGTGACAGATCATCAAATGCATGTCTTGGTATACCTGGTTTATTCCACTTAACACAGTGCCCTTCAGGTTCATCCATGTGGCCTTAAATGATAGAATCTCTCACCCACCCCTTCAGGTGGCTTTTAAAAGTATAATTATTAGTCTTCTCAGTGCTAAATGGAATATTTATTATAAAATCCTCACATTAGTTTGCAAACTCTGCGTGGTCTTGTCTTTGTTTCTCTGTGACTTCACTTCCCAGCCTCACTGCTTACCACCTGTCCTTGTGAGTGTTCCAGGCTCACTCCTTTCAGGGGCTGAGGATGCACCAAGGTCATCACACAGCTTTAGCTAGGTCATAGTGTTGTGTTTTAAAAAACGAGAATTTAGGACTGGAGAGGCAGCTCAGTTAAGAGCACTTCCTTTGCTTCCAGAGGACTCAAGTTCCCAACACTCACACTGGGCAGCTCACAACTGCCTGTATCTCCAGCTCTAGGGAATTTGACACACTTTTCTGACATACATACATACATACATACATACATACAACCACACATACACACACACACGGCATACATACTCATAGACACACACATTATACAAAAATGAAATTTAAAAAGAAGGTTAATCAGACTATGTGCCAGCTGCCATTATAGCCTTGTGGGTTTTGTCCAAGTTCTTATTACGAGGAAGAACTTATTTGTTCACTTGTCTAATGCCTTTTTCTGTTCCCTATATCATTTAGTAAGATTCTTAGTGTAGTAGTAACAACTAATCTATATGCTCTTTCTCTTTAGTTTCAGTTACTTGAGGTCAGTCATGGTTTGAAAATGTAACACGGAAAATTAAGGAATACATAAAAGTGCACAACACTCAGAAATTTGTGACAAAATATAATATCGTCTCTTTGTCTCACTTCACTTGCATTTCATCCGCATCCAGAGTGTCTGCGCTGTGTAAGCCGCTCTCCCGTCAGTCGGTAACTTTCCTACTGCCACAGCGGCACATCACTTGTGTTCACTGATCCTCATCGAACCCGACACGCGCAAAAGCACAAACTTATGTTGTTATAATTGTCCTATTCTATTACTGGTCAGTGTTTTAATCTCTTATCATGACTAATTTATAAGTCAAACTTACAAATATAAGTCAGACTCTGTGTGTGTGCATAGAAGAACCACAAGGTCCTTGAACCCTAATTGGGCTTCAAAACTATCCAAAGTTTCAAGCACTGCCTGGAGATCTTAGAAGGTGTCCTTCTCAGTGAAGAAGAGGCCACTGAGCTGGTGAGATGGCTCAGGAGGCAAAAGGTACTTGTCTGGAGCGAGCCTGATGACCGCCGTCTGATCTCCAGGTCCCACAGTGCAAGGAGAGAACTGACTCCCCAGTGTTGTCCTCCTGTCTCCACACACATGCTATGGATGTGTATGCCTCACTCACATTCACCATACACATATACATATACACACTCATGCACACACATTCATCATGCAGTCACACACACAGTTATCGTGCATACTCACTCATATACACATAAATCACACTCATTCCCCTCACACACTTATAGACACACTCAGACATAGTCATCATATACACATGCATTCCTATACACATATAATCACACTCACACTCACAGTTATGTACAAACTCCTACACACGCACACAATCATAAACACACACTTATACACATGGTCATCACACACACACTGAATCATCCTTCCCTTCCCTTCCTCATCCCTTCCCCCCACTCACACATACACATACACTTACACACACACGTATAACACACATAAACAATTTTAAAGGAGGCTTGGAGCTTTACATTGGCAACCTGGTAAGTGTGTTCTCACAGCTATGTTCCTGTCCCTTGGAACACTGCCTGATGTGTGTGAGCACCGAGTGTCTTGCAGACAGGCAAGGCCTATGAGGAATGCTATAGAAAGAAGGTGTGGACTAGGAAGGTTGAAATTGGGTGGTGAGTTGGGGGTTTGGTACAGTAATAAAAAGATGTGACATGTATTTGAACCAAGACCATGACAGTAGGACTGTGAGGCTCATAAACAGGCACAGCACTGCTGCAGTTCAAGTAACACACACACACACACACACACACACACACACACACACACACACACCCTGCTGTAGGTGACCACATGCATTACCTTGACATAGTGAGAACTGGTCAGGGTGAACTGGCTAGGCAGTGTGTGCTTCTTTCTTATGACATGGCTTCAGTTTTTGTTCTTGTGCCTGATTTCTTATTTCTTCATTTGGAAAAGGTGTTTGTGCACCTAAGAAATCTAAGCAGTGTGCATTGAGCCTGTTGGTGTGCATGGATACCGGTTACTAATAACTATTGCCAACTTCCTTCTCTCTTTTGTAATTTAAATTTAAATGGTGAATTGAAGCCCCTGACTGACACATGGTGTTTGAACTGAAGAACAAGATCAGTGGAATTAACTATTGAAAGTCTACATTTTGAAATTCCAATAGAGGAGTATAGAAACCTGTCTGTGAGACAAAGGGTCATATTTACAGACTCTAATGAAAAATTCAAATTATGTATGGTTTGGATATTTGATGCATAAATATTTTCTGGACACAAGGAGGATCGTTTGATTAGAAGAGTTTCAGAGCCAGGGAGCTGGCAGCATAGTTGAAGGCATGGTTAGGGCATTTGGAAGGAGCCTTCAACACTTGTCTTCTGGCCTCACAAGCACTCCTCTTGCCCCTTGATGGTTCTCTGCGAGGGGCAGATGTCCTTTGTCATATCCTAAGAGACAGTCTCAGATGAAAATCAGCCAACCACCTCATCAAGCAAGCAGTCAAGGAAGCAGGCTTTGGTTGCTCACTTAAGCTCACCAGCATCCCAACACAGGTGCAGTACATGAAACTATGCATTACACAATGCTTTTTGGAAGTGATTTATCTCACTGTCACAGGAGCCACTGTTTATTAAAGAATTTATATTTGAGTGGCTTCAATAGGTTTAAATACTTACTTGCAAATCATTAAATTTTTCCAATGGTAAAACTCCCTTTCTGTTTTTCAAGTTGACTTATACGTTCCATAAGTATACAGAGAATGCCAAGCAGGCATTATTAACTAAGGAAGAACTAGAAGCCTGGAGAAGCTAAACATTATCTCTCCCAAGTAGCAAAATCTATATGTCCTACAACATAGGGATCAGGGGCCAGCAAGCTTTTAAGAGAGGAAGAGACAAATCATGGTATGCTGAGAGGTGAGGAGTCTTGGTTAACCTCTTAATCTAGTTTTCTTATCTATAAGAGGAAGTTTGAATTTCCATATTTAGATATTACTTTTCCATATAGAGAGAAATTTATAGGTGAAATACTGTGATATATTTCTTAGGAAACACTAATTAGAAATAAAGATTAATAGCAACCATAACAAAGAACTGAAACTCATTAGAGAAGTTTGAAGAGGACACATTTGATTAAAATAAGTTGATTAACATTAGGCATTGTCAAACACGAGGGAGGCGCTGTCGTTCTGAGCATAGAGAGCTGGTGGGGCAGAATTGAGTCTACAGCCAGAGTTTTCCAGGAGGACTTACTGGAGAGCCACTGACAGCTAAGGAATAGAAAAGACAGTTGTCATACTCTTGTGAATCTTGGTCACATGATTGACATTACCTTTTCTGTGTGCTTTGTGATTTACTTAATGCTATCTTCATCTAACACTAGTGAAACTATGGCAAGGTTTGCCATAAATTTTTATTTTCCTACCTTCATTGTCAACCATACACTTTGTTGTGTATAAATTACAGTTTTTTTAAAACTGTCTAGACAGGCTGGTTCAAATTCCAAAGTTGTGTGGTTTGGGGATATTTATTTACTTTTTTCAAAATTAGCTTTATCCTATCATCTTTTGAATCATCATCATCATGATGTTAATTAATGCATTATTCATTGTACTAAGCATTCCAGCAATAAAACACACTGAAGGCAGAGAATCATTACACATGAGTGTGATAAGATGCAGAGAGGCTAATTAATCCTCAAGTCAAGAACCTAATCACGTACATCTGAACTTTACACTCAGGGAGAAGCTGTCTTAAATATCCACACACTGTAGTATCTGTCATTATGAAATGGAGATATCAGTTAAGACATGCTATGCTGCAGTAACAAAAACCCCCTCATCTTTGTGACTGAAACCCACAAAGATTTCTTTCATGTTTCATTACATGTATTAGCCAGGAGTCTGTTCAGCCTTGCCCTCATTGAACTTGGTTGACAGAGTGGCTGTTTTTTGGAGAGCTGGTATTTATTTTGGCAGAGAGAAAGAGAGCTTGGAAGTAGGGTGTAGTGGGCTGCTCAACCTTGGCAATGTTAGCTTTGGAGGTGAATAATTGTGTGAGTCTCTGTATTAGCCATTGTAGGCTATTTAGCAGCATACCTGGCTTTTTTTCCACTAAATGCTGGCAGGATCTCTTTGGCCCCATTGTAAAAACCCTAGAAATGCCAAATGTCCCCTGGGGGACAACATATCCCTTGTTGAGAACCACTACCTTAGGCTAAGATCTTAGACTGGCTGATGAAATTCTCCATTTTGCATTGGCACAAGTCTCAACTGTGCTCATGCACCACCTAACTACAAGCAAGCCAGGAAATACATTTACAGAGAGCCAGGACAACCAGAAAAATTCGGTGAACAGTGTTAATGATTGCCTTAGACAAAAATAATACTGCTTAAGCATGGTTGTACAGATTCAATGACACAATGAAGTTTAGATTTCTTAGTGACAATTAGAACAGGAGTTGGCAATGCCTCTCAAAGTGCAGCATGTTTTTATAAATAAAGTTTTATTGGAACATGGCCCTGCCTATTTGTTTCCACATTGTCCATGGCCGCTTTCAAGTTTTGGTGGTCGAGCTGAATTCTTGCAACAGAGACTGTGTGTTCAGCAGAGCCTAAAGATGTACTATCTGATAGATTGCAACAGAAGTCTGACAACCTCTTGGAACTTTTGTTTTGAAAAACAGGTCTTTGGGCTGAGCAAACTGTAAAGGCAGTATACTGTGTGCTTTATTTCCAGAATGTTATTTCTAGAATGTTACTTCAAGTAGCAAGATAATCATAATGTGCTTAGAGGAATCAAGGCAGTGTACACCAGGTCTCCATTTGCATCTCTGTCATCTCCACCTCAGGGCTGTGACAGGATTCACAGGGCTTCTCTTTCTACGTACACAGTCCACAACTTTCAATTCCATTTTTAAACATAAAAATCTCTTTCTGACCTGTCTCATCCAGTGAGGAAAGTATGCAGATCATAAGTTTATTTCTCCAGCGGCTTTCAAAACTGAGACTTAGAAAAGTGTCCTGCTTCTGACACACTGCTCACAGCATACCCTAAGTTCCAAGAGCAGAAACACTGACTTAAAAAGAATCTGGTTACTATGAATCATTTTAAGCATCCATGAAAATAATGAGAATAATAAAACTCAGCCCACTACATTTTCACTAGTGTCAAAACAACTTAATGTTTTCCTGTTCGTACTTCATCCTCTCTCTCTCCCTCTCTTTCTCTCTGTTCCCATCCTCTTTTCCTTTTCTTCTGTGTATCCAGATGGATTCATAGATGTAACCATAGATATGATTGATGTGTTATCAACTAGATGTCCAGCTGTATATGTTTAGCACGCTTTCTCCTTTGTAAAGCAGGCACAGGGACAGAACGTATCTACTTCATCACAGAGTTCTCGATGGGGGTAAAGCT
This sequence comes from Eospalax fontanierii, assembly GCA_035773235.1. Lineage (NCBI taxonomy): Eukaryota > Metazoa > Chordata > Mammalia > Rodentia > Spalacidae > Eospalax > Eospalax fontanierii. The sequence continues at coordinate 7,345,637 of CM069538.1, forward strand.
GTTGTAAGGGCAAGCAGTAAGTTTAGAAGATGCCAACTGGCACCATCACTGTTAGCATGTACGGGAGCTCTTAGCAACGTTGTCACTGGCCTCTTTTTCTCTCTAGGTCTATGCTGTGGTGGTAATTGCATCTGTGGTGGGATTTTGTCTGCTGGTAATGCTGCTTCTACTTAAGCTGGCGAGACATTCCAAGTTTGGCATGAAAGGTAAGAAGAGTTGTTTATTTTACTTCTTAGATGGAACCATTTTTGGCTTATGACTAAGGCTAATTATCACTAAAAAAGGAAGTGGATAGATTGATGATGACTGGGTTTTAAGGGTGAAAATAGCAACAAGGATACTGCTGATCAAGACAGAGCAAACTGCTGTTGATTACTCTACACTGCCCTCCTTCCCATGAGGACAGTTGTCCCAGGAGACACGGACCATTTCCTTGAGCATGCAGTGGCTCAGTGGTGCAGGTGTGAAAGGTGCTGAGTGTTCCTGCTGTGGTCAGGGAGGCAGGTGAGGTGCAGGCAAGGATGACGGTGTGGCCACAGGCATGTGTGCCTAAAGGTCCTTTTTGCTGGATATCTGGTTTCTGAATCTTCAGTCACCTGCTTTGGTTTTGCTACTGATTTTCCATAATCTCATTTTTGGAACTTAAGCAACATTGTTGGAAGCAAAATACAAATAGTCACTGGAGCACACTGAGGCTTTGTGCGTGGATTGATTTTTAATTCCATGGCAAAATTCTCAGGTTTGAGGATAAGGGAGCATATTGCTAAGAACAGATAACTGATTTTTTCAGAGACTAGGAAATTGTGTCTTTGGGGATGGGGAAACTTGAATAAATGTTTTTATATAAAAGTGAGTTATTCCAATGACTTAAAAGCATTAGTTGTGAAGGTTTAGCTTCTGTGCTGGCTATTATGCACGGATTGTATTTTACGCAGTCTCTGACGGGTTAGATTCTGTATCTACATGGAAAAGCTGCAGGGAAGACTTGATGGAGTCTTGTGTTGAGGATGAAGTCTATGGCATTTCTTTATCTATGTCATCTATTGGAATAACCATAACTGTTGTTTCTTCACTTGGGAAGGAAAGTATAAGGAGCAGTGGGTGTCTGGCATGCATGGCCCTGGGATAGATTACTATTTCTGATGTTTCCTCCTACCACATTATTTTGTGTGTCCATAATGGAGAGTCTCAAATCAGAAGTGAATCAAGAAGAGTTGTGCTTAACTCAGACATAAAACAAAAGGCAGCGAGACCTCAAGACCTGATCCCTGGCTGCCGCTTAACCCACTGACCCTTGATGTTGCCTCAGTAGGAGCAAAGATCCTTTATTCTCTAGTAATCAATGAGGCTCGAGAGAGTGCGTACACTGCAGTGCCGAAATTCCGTGTATATGTTGCTTCCTCCCTCACTGGGTGCCAAGAGCTCCTGTAGAACTTGCGGAACTCCCACAGGCTTCTGATTTTCTTAGATCTGTGTGGATCTGAGAACTGGCATTTTAACAGCAGCCAGAGGATGTTCATACCTCTGTTGTCCGAGCCCTGAGAATCACTAATTCTGTATCATGAATATGGGATGCCACCTCTCTCTGTCCCAGCTGTGGCCCAGTCTGGACTAGTTGGCTGCTCTCCCCATGCCAGCCATCAGTCAGGGCCTTCTACATTTTTCACTTTTATCAGGCGCCTTATTTCTGCGGAGGCCACTTGGATCCCCAAACACACTTTTGTTGGAGATTCTGACAGCATACAATTTCCTTTCTTGAAGTGTTTGGCTTGGAATCTTTCATCTGTGGGTTCTGAGAAAGGGTGCATCCAGGCCTTTCTGGTACCTCATTAAAACTATTGGGAATCCTTAAAGCAAGGTCTAGGAGGCTTCTTTTGTGTTGTCCAGGAATAAAATAATGAGAGAATTACCTGTGTCAGGCTATTTTTCTCTGTAGTAGTCGTGCAGAGGGAGAGAACAAAAAAGAGATGTTTGTTCCCAGAAAGTTGTATCAAGACCTCAGAACTGAGACTGAAACTGTTTCAAATGGAGAGTTTGGATAATTACCACCAAACACCTGCTTTTTCAGAGTATAACCTGAGGGTATCCTTAATGAATTGAAAGGAAGCTTGCTTAACCTTGACCCAGAGCAGTCAAGGACTTCCTTCAGGCAGTAACTGTCGTGTGTGTGTGTGTGTGTGTGTGTGTGTGTGTGTGTATGTGTGTGTGTGTGTGTGTGTGTGTTCTCCCTGATTCCTAAACATAAATAAAAGTATGCCTGCAATGTTGTCTCAAGTACTTATGTTCATCTTTGGAGTAGCTGGGTTTTTCATGTTTTTATTTCAGCTATGGGTCAATCTGAGGTATATTATGTACAAACCGACTCTAGATGAGGTTATCACTTTACAAGTCAGATGCTGAGTTCATTATCTTTGGGGATCTGGAAATTAAGATGCAGCTCATGCAGTTAGTGCAAGTGAAACTCCACAAATGTGGTGCTTAAAAATTAATGTGCGTTAATGCTAGTAGAGAGAGGATTATGCTAAAAACACACATCCAAAAAAGGGAAGAAAATGTAAATGTTATACATCCTGAAATAATGACACAATGTGTCAGCCATGTTCTAAGTAGGACTAGAAGAAATTGTACATTGCCTTTGCCAGGTCTGTGAACTCAGAGAGTGACCAGTGTCTGATGTGTAGGTAAGCAATTCCAAACATACTTCTTATCTTTGGTGGGATTCTAACCCATTACCTTCCCTCGCCCTGAGAACAGATCAAGTCAGAGGACCCCAAAGACCTAACTATTCCCCAACTAGGTCCCTTTTCTAAAATATTCTATACCACCTCTAAATGCTGCCAGACTGGGGACCATTCTTCTACATTAGCTTATTGGGGAGCAAACCATGTCCACACCATAGCACCAGTTCTGCATGGCTTATCTTGCTTGTCAACGATTTCAATTTGTGCAAGCCTCTGATTTACAAACTACAGGTTAATAGTGTTGATTTCAAGAGCCTAGAGTAACACAAACCAGAAACCCCTTAAGCTCACACTGTAGGGGGCTAGGGAGATGGCTCAGTGGTTAAGAACAGTGGCTGGTCTGGCAGAGGACTAGGATTTGACTCCTAGCACTGACATGGGCAGTTAACAACCATCTGTAACTCTAGTTCAAGGCATCTGATACTCTCTCTAGCCTTGGTGGGCAGTGCACGCATGTGGTGCCCTTGTATTCAATGCAGACAACCCATAAAATAAAAATAAGTAAATAAATACATTTCACACTACAGCTGAGGGAAACTCAAGAATTCTAGTTTGTTTTCTATTGCTGTGATAAAACACTGACCAAAACCAACTTGGGGAGAGAAGGGTTTATTTCAGACCACAGTCTAGTCCTTCATGGAGGCAAGCCAGGCTAAGAGCTCAGGCAGGAACTGAAGCAGAGACCCACTCTGAGGTTTCTGATTAGGAAAGACTGAGATCTGCATTGCTTGAGAACACAGGACCAACTTCTGCACTCTGCACTCAAATTTCTGCCAAGACTTGCTCCTGCTGGCTGGTGCTCAGCCTGCTTTCTTATATACAACCTGTTCAGGGGTGGCACTCCCTACAATGTGCTGGACTCTCCCACATCAATTAGCAATTCAGAAAATACCTCATCGACATGGCCGGAGGCCAGTCTGATGAAGGAAAACACCTCATTGGAGGGTTCCTTTTCCCGGTGTGTCAAGCCCATGACTAAAGCCAAGAAGCACATGAAGCTTTATGGATTTATGAGACTCCAAATGGTATTTATAACATTGTTTCCATAGTAGAAGATCACTATGTTAACTAGCCAACCAGGGAGTCAAATGTGTATGTGAGAATCCAGACAGGGCGCTGTGGTGTTGTCTTTGGATGGGGACCGGAGGGCTGTGTCACTGGAGGCTCCATCTGCTGTCTGCTCGGTGCAGGCAGACTGCTGACACTGCAGCCCAGCACAGGTGGACTGACTGTAGCTCTGTGGTGACAGCATTCATGTCTATCTGCTTATATTTATTCATCCAGTGCCTAGTCTGGTTGGTACTCAATAAATATTAATTGATTTGAACGGTTAGATAATCGTCAGCTTTGTAATCGGTAAACAGTTAATCTTGGGAAGATAATTCACATGTAAATGGTTAAAGAGAGAGCCCGAGATTTTTCCTAGTTTCTAAAGGTGACAAACCTCATACTTTCTAATTTCCTGTGACTCAAGATAATTAATGATCAGGTCTGGAGAGATGGCTCAGTGGTTAAGAGTCCTGGCTGCTCTTGCAGAGGACCTCAGCTGAATTCCTGGCATCAACATGGTAGCTAATAACCATCCATAACTCCATTCCAGGGGATCCAGTGCCCTCTTCTGACCTCCACAGACATTGCACAGCATGTGCTTTCCATACGCACAGGCAATACACCCATATATATAAATAAAAACAATAAATAAAATATTTAATAGAGAAAGGTAATTAATAGTCATAGATTGAAGTCATGGACAGCTCTTTGCTAAGGCTATGTAGGTTTGCCAGTACACCTTTTTGAATAGCTGTGTCTGTTTAAGTTTGGAGGGTGTACTTTAGCTTTCACTTTACACACAGTCTTCAGCCTCTCCTTCTTTGACTAGGTGGCTTTGGAATTCGGGTCTTTATTATGAGCCACGGCTGGCAGAAGTACCAAGGTGGTGGCTTATGTTTTTTTAACTTAGAACTCAATTTTCATCATCGCTTGCTGTTTGAGCTTCCTGTTGTTACTGGATCTGTGTCGATAAAGATATCAAGAGGTAGAGCTTATCCCTCTCCATTTTCTCTTGTTCATTTCTGTCCAGTTGTTTTTTGGTTGAATATCTAGTTCTTGTTAGTATAGTAGCTCCAAACAAAGGTCCTCTGTCAGTGTTTGGCAGTAGGTACTAGGGCTATTATTGTGCATGTTTAATATGGATGCTTGAACATGTAGCAAATCCATCTAAATCAATGTCTGCATTGATATTTCTGTATGTAAATACACAATTTAATTCCTTTTCTTCTGAGATTGCCTGATTTATTTTAATTTTAGTTTTCAGTGATACAGTGTTCAAAGAATGTTCAGAACAGCTTTATTGCCAACAAATAGGCGACAGAACTGTGCATGCCTTCACTCCTGCTGTAACCAAGACTTGTGTTTCACTCTGGCATGGCTTCTTGGTTCCCTTTGCACCAAGGACGAAGGGGAAATGGAGGCATCCTCTGCATTGTGTTGTCAGGTCTTTAGCGGGCGCTCCATTCCTGGGGCAGCATGAGGGGGCAGCAAGAGCCAGCAGCTTGGCATTCATCGCACTGGTGAAGGATAGTTCAGCTACCCGTGTGCGCCAGCTGCAATCCCTGATGAACCTGCATGGGCTACTCCCCGCCCCAACCCCACGGTACTGATGCATCCTTTGGGCTTCTAGAGTGAAATCTCCCGGTGGCCCCGAAACACTGCTGCAGCAGGAGCTAAAAGAGGAAGGCTTTTCTCTCACTAACCGGATGGTTGATAGATTTCCTCTGCAGCCTCTGAGCCTGCCTCACTGGTTCCTGCTGTCAGCTTCTGAGGTTTGCAGTTAAGGAAGACTGAAGGCTACACTGCCTGAGAACACAGGTTCAAGTTTCACTGCCTGAGAACGCAGATTCAAGTTTCTTTACACTCAAAGTTCTGCTCTGAAAATGATCTTGTAGATGTCTTTCAACAACTGAAATTTTGTTATTTAAAAATATTCATAAACATAGAGGGGTTGAAAGATAAAGCTTTTTCTATGAGCTGAAACAATCCTGGAAAGTTGAAGAGGCTGAGTTTAACACATATTTGAATCAACTTTTAAGAGGGGAAAATGTAATCAAAGCCAGATACACAGTTGTAGAAACATCTGTAAAGGCAAATGTTTCCACATGTACCCCTCACTTTTTAAAGCAATTACAGCATTGAAAATTGAAGTGCTAACAAATGAATGCATTCTTGTTTTCTAGACTTACATGTAGCTTAGGAGCATCTAGGTTATAGGTGGAAGTTCCCAGCTCCATTTGCTCTCTACCATTTCCACTGCTAGATATAACTTTCTTTATCCTTGCAAGATGCATGTATTATGTAAATTACGACTTTCATGTAGATAATCAAATACATGTATTTTTGGTTCCACAGGGAAATCATAATCCCAATCTTATTCTACTTATTTTTCTAAGGTTGCAATTTTTTTGTAGATCTTTCTGGACCGGGACTTATGCAGTCTACTGCATTCTAGTTAATACTATTATTAACAGCATCTGGGGTCAGGTTACCTGTATCTGAAGCCTACCCGGGTGTCTTTTTAGCAAGTACGTCAACTTCTCTTGCTGCAGTATTTCTGCACTGGCACAATATGTTGGTGAGCTTTCCTTTCTGTTACTGTAATAAAATACCCCAGATAATCACCTTCTAAAAACATAAGGTTATTTTGGCTCACAGGGTTGGAAGTTTTAGTCCACGATCAGTTGGCCTCATTGCTTTGGGCCATGGCAGTGCATCGTGGTGGCAACATGTGGAGGAAGAAAACTGCTCACCTTGTGGCCAGAATGCAAAAGAAAGGGAAGAAGAGAAAGCTGGCGTACAATTCTCCCCTTAGGGTTAGGACCTCAGTGAACCATTTCTCTTGCAGGCACCACCTCTTAAGTTTTCACACACACACTCCGCCCAGTATCAGGGAAGGAGACAAATCCTTTCACACACAAGTCTTTGGAGAACATTTGAGACCCAAATTATAGTAGGCAATAATAATAATACCCACTTCACAGGGTTGTTATGAAGAGAAACTATGAAATTGAAATATTCTTGTCTTATTCAGAGAGTTATAGAATAAAGATACTTGAGCAAATTTGATTGTAACATTTTCAGAATATTTTAATTTTCTAGAATCACCAAGTTGCTAGCAAAACAAAAGGACATTTTGAAGAGCTTTGGGAAGTATGTAAAGTATTTGTTCTTTTTTATATTGGAGGAATGGAAGCCTCACAAGATGCTGTCAGAAAAAATTCATTTACCTGGCAGGCTTTGACCCTTCAACTTCAAACTGAGCTCAATAGCCTGCTCAAGAATCTTTTTAAAAATCTTGGATTTATTTTAATTTTATGTGACTGTTTTTAAGCGTTCCATGTGCATGCAGTGTTCACAGAACCAGCAGAGGGTGTTGGACTCACTGGGACTGGAGTTAGGGATGGCTGATAGCTGTCATGTGGGTTCTGGGAACCAAACCCAGGTTCTCTGCAAGAGCTTCCTGTGTTCTTGACTGCTGAGCCATCTCTCCAGCCTCAGCTCAGGAATTTTTTAATAAAGAAAAAAAATTGCTAATACTAATCAAAACTTTGACAATTTCAAAAAACTCTAATTCAGTTGAAAGAGTTGAGTCATTTAACAATTGAAAATGTTTCTGAAGAAATGCATTAGTCTGCATGTCCCTTTCCTGGTGTTTGGAGGAGGAAGCCCATGGTCAGCAACTGAACGTCTACCTTCTAGATCTCTTCCTGCTTTTCCTTCCAGTATAAGGCCACGAGAGCAAAGAATGCTGATTCTGTGCATCACACTGAAAAGGAACATGGAGCTTGAAAGAACTGGCTGGATTACTTCATACAGATCATAGAAGAATCATCCTTTTCCCCATTAGCCTTATAGAGAAGTTACCTTTTCAATTTTAAAATTAAATTTAATTATAATACTTATGGGATTGGGATGTGACATTTAAATACATGAATATAATGTATAGTGGTAAATAAATGTTAACATATTCCAGATCCTCTCTACCATATATTTTGAAGTATATATTCATTGCAGTGGGACAGTTACTCTGCTACCCCATAAGACGTTAGAACTCATTCCTCCTAACCAGGCATGCTCCATCCCTGTTCCCACTTTCCTTGCCATCCTTCCTGCCCCCTCAGCCACTGATATCCACTATTCTATTCTCTATGTCTAGGAAACAGCTTATTTAGCTTTTGCATCTGAGTTAGAAATGTGGGATGGACGGTTCCCCCTGACTTTTGTACTTAACCCTTTAGGTTCATCCATATGGCCATGAAGGGCCTAGACTCTTTAATTGTCTGTCTTGCCTGAGCCTTTCCTATAAACCCAGTTTGACTCTAGGGAAAGGTCCTACTGCTTGTAAGGTAGAAAGTTCATGAAACATCATTTACAGAGCTTTCTACACTATCAGTTTCATTTGAAGGTAAACCGTTCTTGAAGTCAGGGAATTGCCTGGCGGTGGGTCCACCCCTACCTCTTCACATGACTCAGACCGTGCGTGGGAGAGAACGGTCAAAATCTGAAGTCTCCTGGATTTCTCCCCCTTCAAGACACTCTACCTTTCCTTGCTTTTCCTGCTCTCCTTCCCAACCTTTCTTTGCATCCTAATCTTTCTCCCTCTCTTCTACCCCCTCCGCTGTCACTCAGCATGTAATTTTGGTGGACAGGCTTCTGGGAATTTATAAAGATGACAGATAATAGTTTGGCTTAAATTATAACATTTACTTTGATTTTATCTTTATTTTGGGCAAGAATGCTAAATGGTTGGAGGGATAAATTTATCTCTCAGTCAGCATGGCTGTGCTCTGGCCCTTGGGAAACCAGCCTGGTTGAAGGATAATCATCCTTCATGCTTATAAGCTGTTACCTCATAAGTCTTCAACTCAAGTAAGAACCGTAGACTTGAGAAACAGGTCAGATGGCCTGGGTTTCTCACTTGCAACTATCATTTTAGAGAATGCTTTACTCACTAGATTTAGCTCTATTCTTATAAAAGAACAGAGGAAGCCTATCACATGAGTGACCATAAGAACAAAATCAGGTTTAGTTGTAGTGTCTGGTTCTGAGGCTAATTCCATAAGTGATCATTATTTTTTAGTTCTATGTTCCAACGAGAAGAAGCTAAGAGCTTTCAATCTAAATAATACACAGAGTCTGAATTGTAGAAAAATACTATGTACATACACACTGTATCTCAAGTTTATTGATAGAGTTTATAGGAAAGATGGTATGGTGTGATTCTACTATACTGTATATATTCACTGGAACATATACTTATTTTAAACCTTTCACTTTTAAAAGATGTTCTGTACAAATTATTGCAAATTCTTAATTTTATTGTCCTTTAAGCAACCCCTTTTCTTGAATTGTTCTGGATTTTACAAGGAGTCTGTTGTGTTGATGGATTTGGTGTATCAGTTCTACATTTCTTTTGAGAGGTCTGTTCACTGAAGGAGACTGGTGGGAGGGTGAGAGGCCTCAGACACCCGTTAGCTCAGATCCAGAAAGGTGAGCTTTGTAACTAACCCGATTCCCTTTGCATGGAGGGTGTTTCAGCTGCTAGAATGATTTCTTTTATATACAAAAAAAAAAAAAGACTTTAAATTTGATGTATTTACAGCCTGCTAGAGTGGAAAGAGGGTTGCTGGAGAAATTAAATCCTGTATGTAACAGATTGCCATCCATATGATAACCATAGGCTACAAATCTCTATTTCCTGTGAGAGAGGCCAAGCTTTGGACAGGAGCAGGACAGCAAAAAACCTTTGTTATCAAGGCAGATTGAAGCCAAAGTACAAGCACATTGACTTCTTCTGAGATCATCTGAGAGCATTTGTGAAGAAAAAACAAGAGGAGAGGAGAGAAGGGGAAGGGAGGGGAGGGAGACTTGCTTTCATTTGCACTCTTTAAGTCTTTAGGAAGATATTAAGGTCCTGAACTAAAGGCAGACGAGCCACCTAGGTGACCATGAGGGAGGGATGCAGCCTGGAGCTCAGGGTGGGTCGGAGGTGGGAATGTGGAGAATGAGGTAGAGAGTTCCTATGGATGGTCATGCTTGTGAACTCTCTTAGTCCTAGAAAGACTGGAGTAGAGTCAACCATCCAGTTGAACCTTTCCCACCCTTGCTTCCTAGATTAATCCACAAAAGGAAATTATGGCAAGGCCGAAAATAGCAGTGCAGGACTACAAAGATGACCTGAGGGTCCTGTTGGTGTGAATATCTGCTATCCTATTACAAAATCATTTCATGCCCTCACACTCTCCCTCCAAAAGTTTGCCAGGTCATTCTACTGATGTTATTTTATGTTATGTTTTTATTTTTCCTCACTGTGGAACCATGTCTCTTTGTCATTCTCATATGAATAATACAGTTTTCCAGATACAGTTTCCAACATGAGGCCATTCTGAGACTATATTGATTCTAAATTATCAACAAGCCACTTCTTTCTTAGTTAACTTGCCCAGTGACCCCGTTTGCTCTTGATTGAGGGTGGTAGGTGTCTTGGCACTGGCTGCTTTGTCATTCCAGCCTGAGAGCACAGCATCTCTACCTTAGCTGTCTCTTCCGGGAACACTTCAGGGAGCTCGCAACAGCTGGGCTGCCTCTTGACTCTTTGGGGTCTTTCTTTCCAACCGGGCTTTGCTATTTTGTTTGAAGAAAGTCCTTGGCATTTTAGGTTTGTAACAGAACCAAGAATGAATCATTTCAGTGTGACCGGCATGCAGCCTTTCCTCCTGAGTGCAAGCACTTTCCAGGTGGTTTGGGAAATGGGTGGACATGTGTGCCCCATATTGGCCTACACTTCCCTATTTCCTGTTGTTGGAGGAATTAGTGAATTGTCTAGGGTTGGGTTGAGCGGGCGCCTATCTCAGACAAAAGATGATGCAGTGTGAAACTTGGGTTTTCTATAGTTCAAAATATCTACTTTTTGCCCCCTTATGAGAGGCGGTTACAGAAAATCTCCTGCAGGTTCAATGTTTTCTGCTGATTACAGATCTCCCACTTTCAGGCCCATTTGCTCAGATTGTGTTTCTGATTCTGGGCAGAGTTTGAGTACTTCAGGGCTGATGAGATGCCACAGCATGGGGAGGGGACACGGTTTTGGTCTTGGGTGGTCCTTTCTGCATGGTGGTGATTTTTCCTTTTTGTCTTTGTCTACAGTCTACTCAGGTCACAAGGCTCTTACACTCTTCACCAGGTCCCTGCCTCCATGCCCCTCTGCAGACAGGGGAAATGTGGTGACACGGGACCCAGCTTTCTCTGCACACACGCACCATGAGGCTCTCCCTACTTTGCTCCCGATTCCTGCCCCTCAGACTTGACATTGCTCTGACTCGTACGTAGTCAGTCTTTCAAGTCTTCTTAGAAACTTGTACCCCGGGCTCTTCTTTTGAGTCTCCAACCCTACCTTGATGCTGTGTATTTCCTGTACTTGGCTGTGGGTTTGGGGTTCTTCTAACTCTTCTTAGTCTGCTTTGTTACTGCAAGAACAAGAAGGAATAGAAAATTCGATTTTGCGTGACTTTTAAACGATTTTATCATGCCTGTGGATCTCATTCTTTTTATCCTTTTTATAGTGAAATTTTCTAAATGAAAAAAGTTGAAAGAATACTAAAAATGAACATCTCGGGGCTGGAGAGACAGCTCATTGGTTAAGAGCACTGGGTGCTCTTGTAGAGGACCTGAATTTAATTCCCAGCACCCACATGGGCAGTAACAGCTATCTATAACTCCAGTTCCAGTGGATCTGACGCCCTCTTCTGACTGCTGCACGCATTGCACAGCAATAGCATGGGTGCACTCAAGTAATACACTCATACACATAAAATAAAAATAATAAAATATTTTTAAATGACCATCAGTTTACTGAGCACCTGAGTTCCAATTCTGTTTAGTATTTTGCTGTTAGGAAACAAATTTTGCCATGGCATGTCCCCAAAATTTGTTTTGTTATTGAAATGAAGGACAGTCATCTTGTCAATGTCATTACAGTCCTGAAAATTAAAATAAGTCTATAATGACAGATATTACCACCTTTGCCTTCACATTCCCCCAATTATTCAAAAATTTACAGCTTCTTATGTTTCAGTCTGAGATGAATTCAGAGCTCTTGCTTAGATTTGGTAACTGTTTCTTTGATCCTTTTAAGTCTAGATTTCTGTAAAGTGGTTTTAGGAAATGCTCGGCAGTAACTTTTATAATTTTGATAATTCTATATTGTAATGCTTATTTGAAAAAAACCACACCTGGTTTATATGCTTGGTTTCATGATATTATCGTAGTATGATACTCAGTTAAAAGAACTGAAAAAAATAACTAATAAAATATTTCAAATAAAAAAATATTGTTCTAGGGCACTGGGAATTTAATTCTGTATAGAGCAAAATATGTTATCTGAGAGAGCTTATATTCTAGGAGAAAGTCAAGCAGAGAAAGACTCTCAGATGTAATTCTACAGGGGATGAAACAGTATTGATGAGTAAAGGGGATAGGGTGCAGTTTTTAAATTAGTTAAAAAAAGCTTCTTAGGGCATCTAAGCTAGTATTGGACGGTGCTGACATCCAAGGAAAGACCACTCCAGACAGCAGGAACTGCAAGATATTTGGATAAATCCAAAGTTATGAAAGTAAATAACTTCCACATGGGCATCATGGATATATTAATATGTTAAATGTGTTCCTAACAATGAGGGGTGAGTAGGAGGGACAAGGCCCTTCTAGAGGACAGGGAGGAGATGTTGATGATGCAAGAATCTGGAGAAAACTGTACTTCAGTGTTAGCATCAGCTTGGTTTCGGGAGTATGGTCCATCCCCTTCCATCCCTTAGTTCAGTCCTCTTCTAGAAGATGGCTTGGAAGGTTCTAGTTGCTTACATTCTTAAGCATTGTAGTCATGCAACATGCTATAATTGTTATATGTAGCACATGAATGTGCCACTTGAGTAGAAAAGGGTAATACCCAGACACTGAACGGCATCTCGACTCGGTCTTACAGTCCTTTTCCTCTTCAATCTCGACTCCTTTCATCAGCCCTAACACTTGGACCACTGTGTTGTTTCTGATCCAAATTTAGTAAAATTCTCATTTTGAGACCCCAGTTGTTGTTAGAAAAAAAAAGCTACCTCAATTTCAAGTGTCTTTTCAGACCATGCAAAGACAGAATGAGAATTCTTCAGTTTCCTCATCATGAAGGCTAAACAATAGGTGGAATCCTGGACTTTGATGAGGTCCTTCTTGGACGAACAACAGGGCTAGAGCTAAGGTTTTAAGGCTGTAAGATTTTGGTGCCATGTATTTCCAAAGGAGAAAATGACACTCAATTTGCCTATTTGTTGTCCTTACTTTGCCCTCGTTGTCTAAACTCATCTTCCTAGGATCAGTCTTGGTGATGGTGGTAGTGTCGAGGGAAGATGCTTCATCCTCTGACTTCATCTCCTTTAGTGTCTATTTCTATCTCAATTCTTGACTTCCTTCTTACTTTCTCTTTTTGTTAGAAAGTATTTGATTGGCTGTCACCTTTGATAGCTTCTAGCCTCTCTCCACTACTCCCTTGTGCCATTGGTTGTCCGCCTCTGGCTCTGACTCATGTGGAACAGTGTCTTCTACATTCTTCCCTCAAAGAACATGAGGACCTCATTCTTCCCAAGTCTTCGTTACTATCATGTAGATGTTCCTCCTTTAATTTTTATTTTTTTTAACTTCATATGTATGAATGTTTTGCTTGTATGTATGTAAGTACACCTGTGTCATGAAATGCCCACAAAGATCAGAAGAGGGTATCAGAGCCCCTGGAACCAGACTTACAGATGGTTGTTAGCTGCCATGTAGGTGCTGGGAACTGAACCCAGGTCCTCTCCAAGAGCAGCCTGTGCTCTTAATGATTGAGTCCTCTCCAGCCCCTAAATTTTCCTCTTTATAAACTGCTATGTAGTTTATCTTTACTCTAACACTTTACCCACTACCTAATAGGCATATAGATAAGCAAGTTGAGGGGACCTCAGATATTACCAGCAAAACTACAGCAGCAGCAACAGCTGCTGAAATGACAGATCTTGACAGATTTACATAACAAAAATCTTCTAATGGGAAGCAATTGCCATGGTTTTAGATAACCCTGTTGATTGGCATGGAGTCTTCAAAATCAGCAATATTAGTTTTGATTTCTCCATCCTCTCTCTATCCTGTATCTCATAGCATAAGAGCTATGGATTTCAAAAGTTCTAGTTACAAAATAATTCACGAAAAGGCAGCAAAGAATTATAAGGGCAGCTTAAATTTTCAGAATTCATTGGTATGAACATAGAATGGACCAAGCCTGAGTAGCTTTGTCTTGCTCTGTTTTAACACTGATGTTAATTAAATGTTATGCCTTGAAATGGTTGTTAATTATAGGCATTTTGTAAAGAAGTGATTCGTGAGAATTTGCTTGAGGAAGCTATTCAGTCATTCTTAAGTTAAAGCCTCTCTCTTGTCCCCTCCAGCAATCCCATTCATTTCCTGAGCTCCCACAGAGTTCTCAGAGGTCCTGAAAAGGAGCAGCCTGTGGCTAGCCACTATGACCCTTCACCATGCCTGTACTCAGCAATGGTTCCAAGCTATCCTCTGGGAGAGGGTTACACTGGGGAATGGAGGATGGACCACAGTCCTGAAATGAAGCTGAGGCTAACACTGGGGTGCAATTTTCTCCAGACACTTGTGTATTACTACTGTGCAGAAATTTGAGGTGCTCATTAATAATCAGTGTTCTCTCTTCCAGATCCTTCAAAAATTCTTTATTAGTTTCATTTTAAGTATCTAGTTACATAGTGTCTTCAATGTCAAAGAAAACAAGAGCGGAGTAGTAATTAAAGCAGCAAAGGAAGTAGATTTTATTCCAGACTCCTGTAACAGGGTGGAGAGCCCTTAGTACAGAAATGGACTCAATTCCAGCATATTGTCTACAAGCAGGAGCAGGGAGGAGTCAGGGCATGTGACAGTATTCAAAAGGAAGCTGCAAGCTAGGGAGATTCTAGATAAACTAACTATCAAGATTTTAGCTGAAGACAGGCCAGGGTAAGCAGACATCACCTGGGGGAGTCAGGAGACAGGCCAGGGTAAGCAGACATCACCTGGGGGAGTCAGGAGATGACGGCACCTGAGGAGATATAGTGATGGGGTACGGAGGCTGGGGATTTGGGCTGAATGAACTTGACAGGATTCTAATAAACTTGGGCAATGCTGATGAACACAGAAGTCTTGAAGGTCAGTCCAAACTGAAAGAGCTGAAAGGACCCTAATTAGAGTTTGATCAACTGGAGCGCCTTTGTCATAGGGAGTACTGTGCTGCCCTTCTGCCCTTCCAGACAGGTTGTTATGATTGCCTTAAGTTAGAAACTGTCAAATTCTAAATATTATCAAAAATGTTTAAAATAAAACAGCTTATGGAACTATTCATGATCCTAATAAACTAATGCAAATATTACTTAGAAATTGTTCTTATATGTCATATTTCTATTGCTGTTTATAATGCTGATTAGCTTGATGCTCAGCTAGCTTCATGGCCCAGTCCTCCTACCCATTCTACTCTGTGGAGTCTCTGAGTGATAATCTTAAGTCTTAAAACAGCATTTCAGGGGCTGGCAAGCTGGATCAGTGGCTAAGAGCACTGGATGCTCTTACAGAAGACCCAGGTTCAATCCCAGCACCCACATGATGGCTAACAACCATCTGTAACTCCAGATCCAGGGCAAATCCAAGTCCTTCTTCTGATCTCCACAGGCATTGTACAAGACAACAGGGTGTACTTATACACATGCATGCAATATATTCATATACACAAAACAAAAATAATAAATAAAAATCAGTATTTCTCTTATACAGACAACAATATATATATATTTAATTTGAAGAATTTATTTGCGTAAAATTGAAATTTTTTTAGATAGTGTCTTCCCATAGTTCCAGTTGGCCTTGAACTCAGTATGTAGACCAGGATGACCCCAATCTCACAGAGATCCACCTGCCTCTGCCACCCAAGTGCTGGGATTAAAGGTGTGTGCCACCATGCTCTTGGGTAAATTAGAATATTAGGTGTCTCTTTTTGAAGATCTGTGTTAACCAGATGCACAGATGTTACAACTCAATTTAAAGAGCATATTCTGGTAGTCTCTGAACAGTACAGTTAGTTAGATGAGTATGCATATATGAAAGCAAAAGGAATAAGTGCTGCCAGCTTCTCCTTCCTATCTGAGGAGTTGGCTAAGCTCTTAATCTCTGTCTGAGTAGAGCCTCTGCTCTCTATTAGCAAAAGATACAACTTCCTTCTGCAGAAACAGCAGCCATAATAGGCTGAAGACCTCATTTTTGGATGCCTTGAAGGCAAACTTTCAAAATTGAATTTTATACTCCTAGGAGATGTTGACTTCAAGCTTAGTCATTTATAAATCACCAAAGAAAGCCTGGAATTGATTTACAGTTGAATACATGCCATTTAGTGAGACACAAGCTGCAGGGACATAAGGTAAGGCTTGGCATGGTTATGTCGTCGTGACGTGTTCCTGGTTCGTGTTGCAGGTACCAGTGCTCAGCCTACATACGCTCAAACTCCTTTTCCTTGTCTTGTATGTTCACCCTGGTTTCCACATACATCTTTTCCCCAAGGGTTCGCATGGGAGCCATTTTCTTAAGAGGGCCAGCAGATCTTCTCTACCCTGAAGACAGGTGCATGCGCAGGAGATGGAAGAGACTGAGACTTATCTACCTCTGCTCCTCTCCCTCAACTCTCTACCAGTCTTTAGGGGACAACGTGGAGTAGGACTCACTGCTCTGTCTTGAGGCTGGTCAAATTCTTGCAACATTTAGACATTTTATGCATGGTCTGTGGGATAATTTACACCTAGAGCTCTCTGTAGGATCAGGCTACAGCCTCGCTTGGCTTCTTCCCCTTGCCCTTGCAGCCCTCTTTAATAAATTTCTTGCCAAGGATATTCTGGATCTTCTGTTGTGGAAAAAAATGTTACTTTATGCCTTTTATCAATTGCTTTAAATTTTTATTTCCCATTTGCTAACTTTGGCTGCATATGTCTGAATGGAGGGTCTCAAAGTTAACTTAAGAGGCTAGGACGACCTGAATTCAGATGCCCAGTACCCGTGCCAAAGCTGGATGCAGTAGTGCTGGTGGCTGTAATCTCTGTACTCACCCTAAAGGAAGATGAAAGGCAGGAAAATCCCTGGAAGCTACCAGGCTAACCTGGCACACACAAAGCAAGCAATGAGGCTCCCCGCCTCAAACAAGGTAGAAAGAAAGGATATAGGACACTCAAGGTTGTCCTCTGATCTCAGTGCTCTCCTTCTCTCTCAAATAATAAAAGTTAACTTAAAAATTGAGGTCTAGAGCTGGGCTTGGTGGTGCACACTTTCATCCCAGCACTCTGAAGGCAGAGGCAGGTGGAGCTCTGTGAGATCAAAGCCAGCCTGGTCTACATAGACAGTTTCAGGCCAGCTGGTCCTTCAGAGAGACCCTGTCTCAAAACAACAACAAAACAAACAAAAACAACCCCAGAAGACAAAAACAAAGTGAAAAAATTGAGATCTGTATTAGAGTTCTTCAGTGATATGGCCACTGCATGCCAGATGCTTGACTAATTATCTTTTCATAATAAACTTGTGTTTTAAGGATCAATTAAATGAATCCCCAAGACATTTACTAATGTGCCCACATTGAGAGCTAGCAATTGGTAGAACCCCAGTTGAAATCTATAACTCTCTGCTTGAGCTCTTTCAAATTCTTAGAGTTCAAAACATCTATTTTAAAGTTATCAAAAAGGCATTCCAACACCAAAGTTCATGACTTAGTAAAAATAGATGGAGAGTTTCTCTTTATTAAAAGAAAAAAATAAAAGTTTTTCATAGTGAGAGTGACTGAAAATTGTGTGTAAGTACTGGAGTCCAGAACACCAACCTGTAGTATACAGAGAGGTATCTGCCCAATTTTTGACAGATTTTGGGGGTTTTATAGAAACAAAATTTTTAAGAAGAATGCAGCAGGCGGGGTGCAGGAAGACACCTCCCAGACTCTTTTCCTGGAGTGCTGTGTTCGGCCTGTGCCTGATTCACACCTTGACATATTTAGAAATAGCTTTCTCAGCACCTATATGGACTATAGTGTCCTTCCAACATTAATTCTGATCTCCACAGGCATTGTCGATCTATTCCACAGAGGGATCTTCAAAGAAAAACGTAAGGGCTAATGGCTGTATAATGGACTTCCATCACCGAGTCCCGAAGGGATTATTCGTGGTGGACACAAGCACCAAAGAATCAAGAATTTGTGAAAACTGAGCCAGAGGTTTCAAAGGCTTCTGTGCGGCCATGTTGTCAGGGCTTGTTGCAAATCATAATCTTTCTGGAGTGCTTTTCCTCCATCCCTTTGTTGTTTTATTTCTTACTTAGCTCTTCAAGGTAATGCTCAGGCATCACGTTCTCCAGGAAGCCTTTTCTGATCCCCACAGGAAGGAAAAAGTTCCCTTTCAGTTGACTGGCATTGGTGTGAGTAACCATCCAGAAAAATGCTTAGCCTGTCAGACACGAACACGTTTGCCTGTGAATACTCCTAGGAGTTTAAAAGCTCCCGAGGTCAACAGTTCTGTTCTGTTCCCAGGGCCTGTCCTGGGGCTAGGCACAGAGAGGCCCTCAGTAAATGTGCTTTGAACCAAATGAACTATGAGGTGGAAAAAAATGTTTTGGGGGGAGGGCGGGTTTGTAATTTGGTCCTGTAAGTTGTTTCAAAGCCCTTCAGAAAAACACAGACACACTGGAGAGTAGTGGAGACAGTCAATCAGGCTTTTGGGACAAGGGAATCTGGAAGAGAGAAACAAGGGTTTGGTACAGAACCAGAGAAGACTGGTTGCCAGACATCGTTGGAAGGTTAATGTAGATAGATTAATGGTTTGAAAAATAATGATGGTAAATTGGGAAGAAAATTCTTTCTGTAATGATGCAGTATTTTTCTTTTCTTTCCATTATTTTCAAGATAGAATAAGAACAGTAGTGGACTGAGGTTCAAGTCAACCCCACTATGCTCTTTCTCTGTGATTCAAAAATCTATGGCTTTCATTTTATCTGTAAAGTAGACATGCCAGCACCAAGTTCAGAGAGGACTTCTGGGAAGTACCTAAAGGTTTATAAGATGGTGCCCACGAAATAATCAGTGCTTCATAAGGTTCAATGAGGCTTGCTTCAGAAGAGAGGGATCACGAGCTTGTGATATGTTACTGAAAGTGTGCAACATGCCACTTAAAAAAATGTGCCCGGTCTAAAAAATATGTTGGTCTAGAGATGGACTGGTATCTCAGCAGGTGGGACAGCTGTCAAATAAAGACTCACAGATGAGAGGAACAATTCATTCTGTTTGGAGAAACCAGAGAATTCTTCTCAGAAGAATTAGTCCTCAAGTGGGATCTGAAAGGATGAACGTGGCTCACTGTGTGAATGAGGTAGGAGGCACTGTTATCTCCAGGTGTGGCGGTTCATGTCGGACCTGGGAATGGTGATGAGTGAAGGATGTGAGAGGACAGCTGTGGAAATGAGGCTGGGGAGAGACAAGGGCAGCATGAAGGGCCTTCTGCCATGCTGTGGAGATTGAAAGACCACTGAGGACGCTGCAGATCTGCGTCTAAGAATCAAGAAGGAAGCGAGTTCGCAGAGAGGGTCAGAACATGAGTGGCCATACTTAGGTTCGTTTCTTAGCTCCTGACAAAGCTTTTAGACTTTCTTAGTTTGCTATTAGGTTGTAAGTGACTAATAAAGGTGCTCATTTGAGTAACAAATGAGCTAATCTTTTACAAATTTGGTTTATGGCTTTCATATGCTTTTAACGGGCTTTGAATCTTTGCGTGGTCATACTTACCAAGTAACTCACGTGGGGTCCATTCATGCCTTAGGAAATATTTACTGAGCACCTCTTTGGAGCCAGCCCAGTCCCTACCCCGAGGATATATGGAGTTCCGTTTTGTGGAATCTCCACTGCAAAGTGGGAAATGGAGGAGACTAAGGGGAGGCAGAAGTACTTACACATCCTGGCAGGGGAGAGCCACAGCAGTGTTGGAGGAGCCAAGGGGAGTTCTCTGGGAAGGAGGATGTCTCTCCCTAGATGACAATGAGGAAGACCAGGACAGGAGTCCTGTTCAGAAAGATTGCAGCTGTACTATTGGCCCACTGCTCACTGTAAGCACTTGGAGTCCAGAGGCAGTGGATTCCTGCACCTTCTGTCCCTCTTGTGTCTCCCCTAAGCCTTCCTTGTGGAGTGGAAGAACAAACACTGCGCCCCAGGACTGGTTGGCCTGTCTGGTCAGCTACGGAGAATGACATTTTCTTGCTTGTGGAGTATTCTGTTCTAGATTTATTTAGAAGACTTGGGCTGTTTTATGATTTAGAAAAGGAAAATTTGATTTTTAAGAATAATAGTAACTTTTTTGTCTACTTTGGCTTTAAAAAAAAAAGGAAAAAACAAACCCCAAGAACCATAGACCTGTCTCATTAAGTTCTCACGACATACCAGGTTTTGTGCTGAGGGCTTTAGCTCCTCTTACCTCCTCGACATTTCCTTCCTGACTGATTCTTAACTTGAGACACTGTGGCCCAGGGAGATCATATGCCACTTTGCCCAAGGTCATGCTTCTAGAAGGTACAGCCACCTCTGACTGAGGAGAGGCCCGCACCAACCCCCGTGGTTTCCGGCCGCACTGAGGCCGGCTCACTTCCCCCGCCCTCCGACTCTCCGGTGATCTATTCATCTTTGTTTTTCATCTTCCTCCTTCATTTATTTGCAAATCTCATCTGCTGGGAGAGACTGCCACTCACAGGCAGAGTCTAGTGGGCGGCATTTGGGAGGGCCGGTCAAGTTTTGAAAAATGAGACTAGACACATGCTAAGTTGTTTAGTGAGAAGCCAGGACCTGGGGCTGAGGAGATAGCACAGTAGTTAAGAGCAGAGTCAATTTGCAGCACTCACAGGCAGTTAACACGGCTATGATTCTAGTTCCAGGGGATCTGCACCCCCTTCTGGTCTGTGTGGGCATTGCACAACACAGGTGCACTTACATGCATGCAGGCAGTACACTCACACACATAAAATAAAAATAATAAATAAAATACTTTGGAAAAGAAGACAGAACCAGTGGCTTCTTCTCGAAGAGATGGAAGCAATCGAGTCAGGCCTCAGGGTATATGAGCTCATATTGCCTCTGCATCTGAAAGAACTGGCTCTACGGGTGCCTTCATACCGGTCTGTCTCCTTGCTGGAGAGAAATGGTCATGCCGGAGAGGGTCTCCATGCTTGTGCTTTGTATACTTTGTCTCATTTAGTCCTAGGAATAGTACTACATGGTATCATCATTGGCCTTTTCTATACATGAAAAGTTCAGAAAGGCTCATTATGTGCTTTAGGCCATAAGGCTTAAATCAGTGTCTACACACCAGTTTAACCTTACAGTCCAAAATCTTAGTGCAAGAGCTATTTTGGCTAAAGCAAGTTCTCAAAATGCCAGCAGCAAGGAGGGGCTGGGGTGTGTGTTTTAGAGTAGAAAATGCAGCCTCCCACAGTCCCCTCTGGGGGGTGCCCCCTTCTGCATTAGATTGCTAGAGAATGAAGACTTTCGGTGAATTATCCCAGGATTTCCTAAGCATATTTGAACATAGACATCTTTTCAAAATAAACAGCCACTAGCATGACGAAAGAGTATGGGAAAATCACTTTGCTGTCTCCCTACTTGTCTTTTTGCTAGAGAGAGAATGAATAAAAATGATAAAAACAAGACTAAAAGAAGCCAGGCAAGGTGGTGTACACTGCTGATTCCAGTGCTGGGGAGGCCATGGCAGGTGAATCTGTAAATTCCAGGTCAGCCTGGTCTGCATAGAGAATTCCAGGTCAGCCAGGGCTACATGGCAAGACCTTGTCTCAAAAACAAACAAGCAAATAGCCAATCCCCCCAAAACCCACAAAAGAATCAAAAGAAAAGAAATAAGCTGCAGAGGAGAGAGAAGTAAGGGCCCTGCTCAAAGATTTCCTGGTAAAACCCTAGTGTGCCTCTTCCATCTATTTCTTCCCAAGTCTTCTCTCTCCCATCCTTTTCAAATTGGCACACAAACGCTCCCCCAGTGCAGATGAGTGGATGGAAAGATTGATTTCTTTGGGCTGACGACAGTCTTGAAAATGGTCCATGCCGCGGTCAGGCTGCCTGTGCAGGTGGCCATGTTCTGACACCCAGAGGTTAGACGAGGGTGGTGTAGGACAGGGCGGGGGGCACCTGCTGTGCCGCCCTTGTTCCTGATGGGTCAGAGTGCTGATGACCACTCCCGCACCTTGTCTCTGGCCAGCGTGTCTTCCACCAGAAGAATTTTAAAAATCCATCCTCTGACGTTTCTTCTCCTTTTACATTTAGGCCATGAGTGCCGACTTCACCCTGTTCATTGCTTGCTGTAGACCACAGCCTGCTGGTGAAAGCTGTTCATCTTTCTTTGTTCCTGCGGCTTTGACCATTACCCATATATCAACAGGAGTAAAGAAAATCATGGCAAACATTATTGTGATTTTCCTCTTCCGTGTGCTGCGCTGCTAAGTGTTGGTCCTCTGCAGGTTAGGGATGGTAGCTGTGTTTTCACTTTAGATTATTTTCAGTTTGGAGTGGGTTAAATGAGATATAATTCTGTTATATATTGAGGAGCATCTGAATAATTATGGGCAGTCCATAATCACACATAGTAGTAGTAAAGTTTCAGGTTTTTTTTTTTTTACAAAATCAATAAAGATACTCTTTGATTTATTGAAATTCCTAGGTGGTTATAGATATTTTCTGTGAACAATTTTGGCATTTATGCAAATATTAGAGTGTTACTATGCATAACATTTTTATTTAATTGCTAAAATCTTGCTATATAAGTGTGGCCCTAAAGGATCAGCGTCATTGGTGTCACTTGGGAACTTGTTAAAAATGCGGAACTTGGGGATTTATCCAAGACCTCCTGAAGAACAGTCTGCTCTGACTGCTGCTCAGGTGAATTATACACTCCTTAACATCTGAAAATGTTGTGCTGGAGTATACAAAAATCATGAAGGCTGGACATCAGTCTTCTCATGCCCACTTGCCAATTTGCACATCTTTGCCTCTGACAGAGTATAACTACTCTGCAATTTTCATCATAGAACTTAAAATGGAATGTCTGTAAATCATTTCCCAGCAGTATTATAGAATATCTCTGAGGCTTATGCTTGGCCTTTAGTAGATAGAGGCAGGTAGATGGTTATAGATATATGACAGCAGATCATGGATAGATACCAATGTAATTATTAAATTATTCTTCAGAAAAAGTTATAGGTAAAGCAATGTCTGAGGTCTCACACTACTAGCAGGATATATATATCTGATATAGATAGATTGACATAATTTCATAGATAGAAGTTGTGGGGTTCTTGGGTCAGAGACAGAGTCCCTAACTACTCATCCCATAGCTTGCAGTTGGTCAGTATTTCTGTGTCTATTATCCCTGCTCCAGACCGCATAAGTATGAGGCAGGAGGGCCCAGATGGATACCCACCATATTCTGGATTGTGTTATAGGAGAACACTGAGATGAGAGACTCAGAATCTTTTTTAATGGGCAATTAATATGCCTGCCCCTCCCTCAGAGATGCTATATCTCATAAAGCTGTTCACCGCACAAACACCCTTAAGAAGAACCCACAACAAATGCAGATGATATTCCTCCTTATAAGAGATACATGGGTGCTAGGGACCCTGAAGAACTGTCTCCCGACAGCAGATACCAGAGCATCTGTGCGATCAGCTGTCAGGACCAAGAACTGCATTTCAGGAGCCATGGAGATATATTTTCTATTCTTTGGATTATATGAGGGATGGCTTTTATCAGAGAGATTCAAGGAGGACAATAGCTTCCAGTCTGGGCTTTTGAAACCCCTAATGTAGAGAGAGAAGCTATATAAACAGAGCAAGTACAATGGTCCACCACAAATATTAGGCCACCTGGGGCTCTTCTTGGTATTGCTCAGACCATTCAAATATGTTGCTCTCCTAGAGTTTGAAAGAGAGTGATGAAGAGACTGTAGGGGTTTTGGGGACTGGTAAGTAGTAACAGGAAAGGAAGCGGGGGGGGGGGTCTGGGGTAACGATGACTCCAGCAGAGGGGGTTGGGGTAACGATGACTCCTGCACAGTACGCATCTGCAAATGACTCAGTGTGCAAAGCAGGTAATTCTCCTTTTCGCTGACTATCCAAGTAGAAGCTAAGCCTTCTAGAAATACTGGAGAAAAGACATCTTTTTTTGGTTTCTAGAATGTTTTCAAATCCTCAGAAAGTAAGGTAGCTTGAAAAGGAGGGAACCGGAGAAGCAGTTCTGGAAAGCATATAACTGTGATTTGTAGATAAATATTTACAACTAGAGCTCAAGAGCACTGTGTAGTCATGGCACTGATTTATTTATTTATTTTTTGATTTCTCTGGTGTCAGTATTCTTCATCGTGGCTTGTTTTAAGCTATCGTTATGAGGACAGCCTGTTCTCAAATGTCCTGAAAATTTAGCAAGCTGATATCAGGCAATCTTAGCAAACCATAAGGTAGTTTGTGTTAAAAGTTTGCTTGTAGAAGCCTCTTTTCCAAGGTCTTTTAAAATGATGCTTGTTCCGTTCTCCCCAGCAACTTAATAACTAGATGTCCCTGAAGGCAGGATGATGCCCAGAAGATCTTTAAAGTTCAAAAGTGTGATTTTGTTTCTTGTTTTTTAAAGCAATTCTTCATTTGTATTGTGGGTATTAGCACCTTGACTCTTCTTTTTCCTCTTGAATCAATGTATCAAGCCTCAACTCAGAAATTTTCCCTTCCGTGGAATGACCTGTTGGTGCGGTCTGAGTGGCTTTGTGAAAGCAGGGGAGGGGCTCCTCAGACTTGGGCCGGCAGGGGAGATTCCTCATGGTTGGGTGATCTGTAGAATCCATGTGGGCACAAGGTACCCTGAGAGAGCTTGGACTAGGGGCATAGGAAGCCTTTGCAGAAATGGGCTCCAAATCTCCTCAAGAGACACCCTGGAGTTCCCTCAGGCCCAGTTGGCTGCAAAAGTGTATTGTCCTATTCTGAGCACTGGAGTGCTCTTCTGTGGTTGACAGAAACCCTCCTGGGGAGAATTGGAGTGAGCCCTGAGCTCGGACTCTGCTTTGGTGAAACTCATTGGGAGAGAGGCATCCTCCTGCTGGAATGACCTAGCTCAGCCTGAAGCTTCACCTCCTCAGGTCCCCAGGAATGTCTGTGTTCTTACATTTCTATGCTCATTATATGGCACTTAGGGCAGAGGACCAGTTCACTTCCCTGTCATCCCCTCTGTTAAAGAGTGAGTTGGACAGAGTGAACTCACCGTGCTCAGCCCATCCCAAGAGAGAAGCACTTTTCCTGGCCCCTGGAACTAGCTGGCCTGCCTCTCCTTGAGTGTTTACCAAGGTTAGCCTTGACTTTAATGCAGAGCTGAGTACCTCCTTTCCTGTCCCTTGAGTAACATTGACTGGGAGGCTTCAATTACTTATTTATCAGATATATGAAATGTTCATCTTGCCAGGGTCTCTGGGCACACAGACAAGAATTGAAAATATTAACAAGTAATAATAATAATAAAATGTACCCAACATAGATGTGCATTTAGAAGGTTTCACATCAACTCTATTGGAAACCCAGTGATATTGATTTAGAACTTCCATTATAACTTTTTTTCTTTTTATAACACACACTCATTTCCAAGGGGACGTGTTCTCCTGTATGAAGCAAATGCATTAACAAGCAGAGAGACTGCACACATGGATTCGCTGTTCGGGCCAAGGCTACATTGAAAATCAGCTCATGTACTATGTTGGGAGAGGTCAGCTCCCTTCAGCAATTCCATCCCAACTTTCCTATTACTGTGAAAGCAAAATAGAAGTCCATCTTTAAAAATGACTTTGCATTTTCTGTGCCCATTTTTAATCTTTAAAAAGAGTTTTCTGGTCCAGTCCAAGGGGCAGGATTGAGGAAGGTAGCTTTGTCCCGTGGCCTCTGCACCTTCTTTTTGCCCTTCTATGGGGACAGTGTAGTAACAGAGGGTGATCTAAGGGCATAACTAGGTACTGATGAGAATTTCTCATCATACCGTTTGCCCCTGTTCATGAACTCAGAAGTGAGGCATTGATTAGCGCAGAAGAGTGAACACATTTGAAGACCTTCTCTTGGTTGTATTGGATCTGAGATGCTGCTGCACATGGGGCTTCCTTCCTGCCTCAGTCTTCTTTTGACTTCATACCTGCTAAGGAAAGACTGGGAATGCCAAGATAAAGCCAAAGTGCTTCTGAGCACAGACTGTTCTGGCATGAACAGCCTATAATACCAGTGGGCCAGGGGAGCATCTAAGACAGAAAATAAGGCATTACAGACAGAAGGTGTGGTAGTCTTTTTTTTTTTTCCTTAAAAAAAATCTAGGTATAGGGAGGGTGCCAGTGGGAAAAGGGATATAAAGATGATTAAGATTGATTGAGATGCAATAAGTTTTTTTAAGCATCTAGTTATGATTACCTCTAGGTTGAGGTAATCTAGGAACCTCTAGGTTGAGCTACTTGGAGTTACACTATTACAGGAGGCGAAAAGCAACCTGCGTTCTTCCTGTAAGACAGTTGCTAAACCAGAGCCTTTAGACTAAATGTGGCCTAGTCATTGATTTTATAAATAAAGCTTTATTGGAAAATAACGTACTAAATCATTAATGAATTTTCCACAGTAGCTTTCAGCAAACATTTTGTAACAGGTTGCAGAGATGGGAACCCTCCTTGATTCAGCCTCTCTCTTTCAGCTGGGTTAGTCTCCATAATAACTTAGACGCACAGTGAGATGGGTACAGATAGGTCTGGTGGAGAGAATCCAGCTCTCTGTTCAGCTTTAGCTTAGGTGTCTGTGATTCCACATCCATTTTCTATACGAAAGTGTAGAATGTGTTGAAAGTAAAAGACACCTTCGCAGGTGCCATCAGAGTTGGGGGTGTTACAGTAGTCCCTGCTGATCTGTTGATTCCTACTCAGAAATAGTGTGTTGGATGACATAGAAATTGTATCAGATGGCTCTGCATAGGAATAAAAATTATCATTCTTGGATTTTTTTCTCTCTTATATGAAGAACTATGAGGAGATTTCTGGCCTAACTGGGTCAGTGGTAATTTCAGGAGCATGGCAGACTTTGTGTGATGCTCTCTTGGAAAGTAAGCAGCAACAACAAAAAACATGGTTTTAATGATGAGTCCTTCTGGAATTTTATATTTGTGGCAATTATATTTTTGCCAATTATATTTTTAATAAAAGACTTTGTTGTAGCTTTATATTTTGATAAAAGACTATCTGGATCTACAGGGTAAAAATAGAAATACACGGTCTGTGTGCGTTCCGCTGTCTTTTCATCTCCTTTATGTAACTTGTTCCAAAGAAGTTGTTTTTAGCTTTCAGAGTTCAACTTCTCATGTGCAGAGTGACTGTGCAGTGGCCCAGAAGAAAGGTGGTGTGGTCTTTAAACGGCAGGCCTCAAGCAGCAGGCTTCCAGAAGGGAAGGTCTCTGCTTTTAAACTGTAGTTATTTATCTTTTACTATTGTATATTCACTGCATGCAACATTGGGCTTCCCAGAGATACTTTCTTTCAAGTGCATCATGTATTCCTTCCTGTATTACCACGTTGCCACACACCTTCCCCTTTTTGCTCCTTCTTTGCTCCTGCTACTCTGCTTCTTTCCCTCAGTAGTCCTTTTGATTTCTGTGGGGGGGGCGCGGGGAGGAGAGAAAAAGAGAGTGGGAGAGAGAGATATAACCCACAAATGGGAGAAAATAATATAAAATGTGGTATTTGTCCTGATTTTGCTGGCTTGTTTTGCATAACATGATCTCCAGTTCCACCCATCTTATTCTTCTTTATGACGGGATAAACACTGTTGTGTGTACCCTCTGTGTCTTTATTTCCTAATCCATTCATCTGTTGATGAACACCTAGGCCCGAGTCCACGGGTCGGTTATGAGCAGAGCTGCAATAAAACACGGCTAATTCACGTTTTGTGAGCGCTTCAGCGTTTCTTAGATAAGGCAGGCAAACATTTAGACAGCGCTAGTCCCTCACCTACCGCTCCTAAAATTTATCCAGAGCCACAGTTGGTACATTTTTAACAATCATTGTGTGGACCTCTCTGAAATGTGTGTTTGTAATTTCAATCAAGTTTATACTTTCTAAGCATAAACTAAATGCAAATAAAATGAAAATTTCTAGATTAACAAAATATATATTTTAGTGGCTGAAATATAACATTCTTTTATACCTTAATCTTAGCCATTTAAAATAATTATTTTCAATACTATGAATGCCCCTATGTAGAAACCATAGCAACATTTTGTACAGTTTGGGTGGGAGGGGGCCACAGCAGCTCTTGCACCAAACATACAACGAAAAGACCGTGTAAGCATATAACCGATGTAACTTAGAGGATGCCTTTCCTTTTTGTGCATCCTTCATCTAACTGCAGTGACTGGATGGCATGAAGCTGTGAGAGTCAAGAGATTCAGCAACGAGCTCACTAAAGTCTTATTATGACGATTCCTCTAGCCTCTTTCTCCTTAACCTGGGGATTTCTTTCCTGGTAAAGTCATTTGTAGCAGGACTATTTGTAATGATTTTTTAAATGGAGGACTTTTAGGATGATACCTAGGAGGGTGTTTTAATACTAAAGAGTTGAACTGGGAAGAAGTACTTAAAGGCTTATAAGATGGCCTCCCAGAAAAACAAGTCCATGGGAGGGAGGAACAAGGTCTGGGAATTAAGCTCCACCAAATGACAATGTCAGATTGTTTGTCTCATTAACTGCCAGACAATTCATTCTCAGTTCAGCATGGAATACTACTCAAGCCAGGAGTCAAGGGCTCTTAGTTTTACAGAAAGCTTTATTTTGGAATCACTGATCTGAACATAGCTAAACTCTAGATCGCCTATAAAGGCATTTACACAGAAGATGCAAAGGAAGGGTTGTGCATAAGGTGACTGCTGTATAGGCTGAGGACATGCCCAGTGTTCCCCCAGTCAGCCCTGGCTTGGCTGTGACTGGAGCTCTAACAGAAAGGTGGCTCTTTTTTTGTTCTTCCACATTTTTCCAGTTGGATGATCCTTTGAACATGAAAAAATAATCAAGGGTCATCCTACTTTGAAAGGCGGTATTCTGCATACTTAAAGGGCTGAATTGCCTTTTCCTTTGTCAGATGGGGCTCATGTTCATTATGCTGTGGATGATGAATACCATTATACTTGTCTTATCACAAAATGCCACATTTCCCAAGGCAATGATGTTCGCTTCCCTCAGCATCTGTAAAGGATTGTACTCCAGAGTTCAAAATTTCATACCAAAGTCACCTGTTAACTTGCAAGCTATCATTAACTTCTCGTTGATGGGTGTTACTGAGTTACTAAGAAACTATTCTTTCAAAACAAGTGCCTTGATCAACTCTGATGCTTAATCATTTACTGTCTATAAGTTTATATTCTGTAGGTTACAGGACTTGACTTTTCCAAGTGTGAAAACATAGATCATAATTGAGGCTAGAGAAACCATTGAAGGTTTCCCAGCTTCTGGGAGGGGGGATAAAAATGTTGCTGTTCTTACTCAGTCTTTCTCCTTGCTTCTACTCTCCAGGGTGACAAACTCCTAAGCTCTAATGTGACAGATTCTTTTGATGACTTCCCCTCCCAGATGTTTACTTAGAACTGAGCTCTTTCCTACGTCTAGGGACTGCCTTCCCCTCTTGAAGCATTCTTTGGTGTAATGTGTGTGGGGTTTTTTGTTTATGGCTTCTTCAAATATCTTTAGTGTACCCATCTCTCCTTTCTCCCTCTCCCTGGGCAGATGCATGATTTTTTGAGATGGCTCTGTGCTCTGTGTGGTCATTCACATTATTTATTCAACTTAGCTCTGAATAATTCTTCACTATCATATGTTGAACATTTACTCTTTTCTTTTCTGTATACATTTATTCATTTGTAAGCACATGACTGTGTTGGTCGTTGGGGTAGATCATCTCAGCTTCCAGGGGAATATACTTTAGTGGGGAAAAAACAGTGGAAACTTTAAATATAGTTTGAAAGATGCCTTGAAAATCATCTAAGCGATGAGCTTTGGGGCTAGCACCATGAGGGCTGGAGAAAGGGAAGGAGAAGAGAGAAGAAAGATTCCAGGTTGGAATGTCATGCTCGAAAGCAAGAAAATATGAGAAAATTTGCGGCTTTCACACATTTTCAGACTTTGATATGATGGAAAAAAAAAAGAATGAAGAACTGAGAGTAGAGCAGAGGGGACAGAGTCCGTGCAGAGTTGTGGGGTGGGGGCACCCTCAGTGAGTACATGCAGGGAAATAATACGTGGTTGCCCAGAGGAGATTACAGTGGAAGGCTGGAGAGAGCAACTGGAGATGGGACTCACAGTGGGCTTGACTGAGTTCCAGTAACATTAGCTAACTAATATTAGCAAGTCCTGAAGGTGAGATTTAAAAAATAGTCCCACACTTCAAAAACAAATGAATTTTTAAAATGTGGTGAGCAAATACATCATTATTGAAGGAAACTACATCTCCCAATGGGAAAACCCAGGCAGAGCTGGCAGGTGTGTGCTAAGGTCATGGCACCCTTGGTTACCAGCTGAGTGGCATCTTCCTTTTGCTTAGCAGGCTTCCTGCATCAGGACCATGCATGCGGTTCTCCTTCTCCTTCCACGGCGCTGTAGAGTGGCCTGAGTGTGTGTATGTGACATGCTTAGAGTTTAATCATCAGATACTGCTCTTCAGAGATGTGTGCATATTTGGTTTTATTTGTGGGGAGAAAGAGAAAGAGAGAGAGAGAGAGACCTCCTTGATGTATATATTCTGCATGTATATGTGAAAATGTTCATGTGCATGCCACACACTCAACAAATACTCACTCAGTGTTGTTTGTGTGCAAGTGAAAGATTCTGTTCCTCTCAGTGGTATTTCCTGAAGGGTTGAAGACTGAGAATGTTTAATAATTAATGTTCATGTTCATCAACTAATTGGTATCCATATATGAGAAAGTGTCTAGAGTATGAGAAAACTATCCATCTGAGTTATTAACATTTCAATTTAGTTCAATAAGGAAAAATAAGCCCTTTGGGGGTATATTTATACCTGTAGTGCATGTTTTTTCCTTCTCATAATTTAGCTTCTTTTCAAACTGAACATTTATAAATGATTTTGGTGAGCCCATTTACACAGTAGAATCTATTTTCTTTAGGAGGTTGGAGAAAGACTGAGAGCAACTGGAGAGTCATAAATCCTATTTAATTCAAGTTCACGCATTCAGGAGAGAAGGCCCCTTCTTCATCCTCTCATTGTATTTCCCCCGAGTCCTATAAACAGATGATGTTAGTGGCAATTTAAAAATGCAAATCACATCGCATAAGTTCTGTAGAAGATTGTCCCTCTGTCACCCCACCCCCACCTGAAGCACAAGGCAGGAAATCCAAAACCAGTGTTATGTTCCTCTGGCAACTCAAGCCACTGCTGAAGTTTGTTGGCTGTGCCAGTCCAGGTGTCTTTCTCATCCATGCTCATCCAGAAACTAAGACCTGATTTCTGAATCTATTAAGTGTGTTCAAAGATCCATTTAGTATTGTGCAGAGCCTGGTTTATGGTTAAGTGGGGGAAAGAAATGTGGCTGCAGGCCTCTGTGCTGGTATCTTGTATGGCTGAATAGACAATATAACTCACTTTTCAAAAGAGGAAGAAGTGTATCCTGGTTCAAAGAGAGGGGTGACATCTGGCTCATCAAATCACTTCACGTAGGAATTGCTTTCAAGTTCAGCTTCCAGAATTCTGACGTGTAGAATCTTCTAGTGTGGGAAGAACCTACTAGCACAGTCTTTGTGGTGCATGATTTTCAATAGTGTATTGTGTCTTATTTTTCCCTATGAGAGTTTTTATTCATTCTTTAATAACTTAAGCCACATTAAAGGACTGTTTTTGGAAGACGTTGCTTATTGGACTAAGTGTTCTTAGCACATCAATTTGGAGAGTCAGAAATAGCCAGTCACTGGAGACAAAAGATGAACTGAGGTTTCTTTCATTCGCAGCCAAGCTGGTGACTTGCACACAGGCGCCGTGCTATCAGAGCCCCTCTCCAGGCAGTGTGCACCAGAATTGATTGCAGCACTGGTGTGAAAAGAACTTAGAATTCATTTAGAAACTCTACTGGAAGTTCCAAATGTTGCACATGCCTTTGTTCAAAATTAAAGAAACCAGAACATGCTCAGCCACTGTGTGGGATGCCAGCCCCCTGGTCTTGGACACTGCCAACTCTGTCTCATCTAAAGCTCACATTTCCAGAGTTCCCCGTAACTTCCCAAGTTGTTAAAAATTTGTGTTTTTCTTCAATTAATTAGCACAACAAAAATGACTAATATTGTGGAACATTTGTTTTTCTCCAATCATGTTTCCAAATATTTTGCATGAATTAGTTCACTTAATACCCCTAACAGCCTCATAAGGTAGGAGCGATCTTGGTCCATTTCTGCTGCTGAACAGAATATGTCAGGTTGGGTAAATGACAAGCACTGCAGTTCATTATACTCAGCTCCTAGTTTGGGGGCTGGAAGTCTGAGATTGAGAGGCCACATTTGGTGATAGCTTCTCCCTGCATCAAGGAGGGCATGTGTCAATGGAGGTCTGGGCTTATAATCTCATCCTGTGGGTTCCACTGTCATAAGTTCATCTAATCCTAATTACCTTCTAAGGGCCCCACCTGTAAATACCAGTATCAGATGAATTTGGGGAGTAAATTTCCAACATATGAATTAACTCTCCCAGGGTCACTCTGCATAGGGAGGTCGATGATGAAATAGGGACTGGCATCTTTAATGAGGTCAGTCGTGCTCAGGGTTCTCATTTTTTAAAGTTATTCTTTTCTCTTTCCTGCCTTTTTTCCTGTTTGATCCACTCTACTTCTGGTTCCCTTTTAATGTTTTTTTTTTTTCCAAAATGGGATTTTCAGAACATCTTTTGTACATAAATCTTTTAATCATTTTAGCCTAATAATATTTAACAGAATAAGAAAATCTCTATAGATAGAAAATGTTATCTTAAAACTTAAAAAGGGACTGTGGGAGGAAGGCTTGCCTAAAAGAAAGACTTGTGTTACAAATATTTGACTTATGGGGCTTCCACTTCCCAGGGATTATACGATGTGATTGCAAACACTTTAAGGAACTGTTTGAGGAAACTGGGCATGAAAGGGCGGAGGAAGCATCCCGATCCTGACAATTATGAGCAGAGGTTCTTAAAGGCATTGGAGAAGCTGCTGTCAGCCTTCAGCCTTTTACCTCCTGACTTTTCCTTGTGCCAGAAGCACTAGTATTTGCTCACTGATGAGATGTCTGGAAGACTGTAGTGATATTATCAATAAAAATGAAAATTGAATATAATCGGGTACAAAGGAATGAGACTAGCCTAGAAGACTCCAGACCCAGGGGATGTGGGCCATGCACTGAGTTAGTGTGTAGCTCTTCACTCATCTGTAAATCAAGAGGATGGGAATTGACCCCCTGTTTCTGGGGTACTGGGCTGTAGTGAGCTTTTCTCATTATTACATTGACTGTGTGATGGATAAGTCTCCATCAACTTTGTGTACACTCACCTTGTCCCACGTAAGGCATCAGGGCAAGCCTTAGGTTTTCAGTCTAATATGCACCTTAATAGTTGTGGGACTATTATAACCAACTATAGTTGTTGGTTAACAGCTCCTACTTTGTGGAGTTATTAGGAGGACTAAGGAAAAGAAAATCTGTAAATCCTCTAGTATGGTGGGCCATGGACTGCGCAGAGAGGTGGCGTAACTTAGCTTTCTATGACATCACCACCAGACACCCAAACTTCTTGAGTTTGAATGATCACTCAGAGCATTTAGCAACTTTGTGACTTTGGCTATGTCGCTCCTTTCTGTGCCTTGGCTTTCTCACCTCAGAGAACCGAGGACTGAGTGAATTAAGTGTAAAACACTTAGATGAGAACTTGGAATATGGAACCACCATACATTATTAGTTACTATTATACACACAATGCATAAGAATAACAAGCATATTTTATTATCATTATTATTACATCATAATTATTGTGTATCTTGGGGATCTAAAATAAGTAACTTATAGAGACTGATAATAATAGGCTTAGTAATAACATAAAAATGTAATTTTCAAAAATTGAGGAAAATGGGAGGTAATGAAAACTAAATTCAAAACTGTAGGTTTAGCAGACCAAGATCATATTTGTGGGAGTCTTTAATGTTTCAGACACGGGTGCAGTGTCTGTTCTGTGTGCTGGCGCTGCAAGGCCCCCCTTTGAGAGGTTCTCATGACTTGACTGGAAGCAAACATTGGGGAGCAAAGTGGCAGCTTCTGTTACTGCTGTCCGTTCCAAGGATGTCAGATGCCCTGCGCTGACTCCATGGGAAAGAGACTCAGGGAGAGGTGGGATTTCTGTGTGGAAGTTTGAGCAGCTGAAGGAGGTCAGGGTGGGTATTTTACAGGAACAGCATCTTACAGGACAGAGACAGGGGATGAAGGAGGGAGAGGACAGATGACAGAGTGGGAGGGGACTGGAGGGGACTGGATGGCTCGGAGGGAGATAGTGTCGGGTAGAGAAGACACAGCTCTCAGAACTTCAAGGAGATTGGATGTGGGGCTCCTAGTCCAGGTGACTTCTCCCGGGCAGGAATGACTGGTGACTTGGTGTCGAAGGCAGCTGGTTGGGAAGATTAGAAAATTGTTGAGCCTACAGTGAAAACTGGGGTTGGAACTAGCTGCTAGAGAGCGAGAGCCAAAGACTCTTGGAGGCAACCGAAACTACAAGGGAAGAGGTAGAGAAATTGTCAGAATGAAGATGCTTTGAAGGGCTTGAAGTCGTGACCGGCAGAAGAAGCGTGTGTTCCCCTGTGCCAGAGGCCTGGGGCAAGGACACAGAAGGAAGACATTCAGAAGATGCTCACAAGGTCTTTGGTGGCAGAGAAGTTATCCAAGAAAGTTGATTGAAGGTTGGATGCTGATGCAGCAGGGGCTGAGGTATGCGCTCCCATTCCATGTGGAACAAGAAACAGCAAAGCTAACAGAGACGTGGACGTGTGCTCAGAC
Source organism: Eospalax fontanierii (assembly GCA_035773235.1). Lineage (NCBI taxonomy): Eukaryota > Metazoa > Chordata > Mammalia > Rodentia > Spalacidae > Eospalax > Eospalax fontanierii. The sequence goes on from CM069538.1 coordinate 7,380,618, forward strand.
AGTAACAAACAAGCCCTAGGATGAATAACCCCACTTTGAGCAGGCGGTGAAATGGCTGGGCTGTTGAACAGTAAGGTGCACTAAACGAATCGTATTTGTGACAGATATTGGTGACCATAGGCTGAGTCCTGACCATGAACATGGCCACACAGATGATGGAGGCGGGGGCTCCACTGGCCGGCCCTCAGAGGCAGTCCCTTTTCCTCACCAACGGAAGGTACACAGATTTGGGCCTGAGATAGCAAGCGCCGCTGCGTGAGTCGTGCTGCCGGTTCCCTGTCCTCTGACCCTTCTCCCTTCGCCCGGTCTTGCCGCCTTTCTTGCTCTGCAGGCACAAGCACCAGGGGTTGAGCCCGGCTCAGTCTGCATCTCCTGGTGCTTCCCACCCTCTCACTCTCCTCTCAGGGCTTCTTCAGCGGGTGATCCATCCAAATACTCTAAAGGTAAAGCTGGCAATGGGTGTGGAGATAACGGCTTATCCTTCCGAGACCACACTTCTGCACTTTACCAAGATGTTTTCTAGTTGGATGTGCCGCTGGTCATCTGGCCTCATTCTGTGCACCATGGTTTTTGTGATGGGAGGAGGTGGTTTAAGAGAGGACATTTTTAATCCTGCTTTCCCTCTTCAGTGCGTAGGTCTATAAGCCCTTTCCAAAACACAGAAGCTTTCTGTTAGAAAGATAAAGGCAAATCAACCTTTAGTTTAAAAAATGAAATCACTAATTCCTTTTCTTTGTGGGAAGTGGGAAAAACTGTCTTTCTAAGGCAATTTTTCAGTTGATTGTGGATTCGGAGGTTCTAAGCAGTAGCAAGAGAAGAAAAAAAAAAAACAAAACAACAATGAGCCTTTATTTTGAGTATGCTAACAGGAGATATTTTGTTGTTTCTCATCAAGATGTAGGGACAGAGATTCCTGGGTTGGATGCAGGGTGAGGTTGTTGCATAGAAGAATATAAAAGGAGTCCGTCAATGATTTAGAACAGAAAAATGAAGCTTGATCAATCTCTCAAGGTCACTCTTGGTGTTTGCTGTGTCAGCTAGTCTTTTATAGACGTCTTTCTCCTGGTAGGCCTGATTAACTTTAGTGCAGGGAGATAAGGTTTTAAGTGGCTGAGAATTTGAAGAAGTCTGGCTAGATGTGTGAGGCTCTTAAAGAAAATCTACAGCAAAGTTTCAGAATCCAGCTTGGGAGAGCACCCGGGAACTCAAGGAAGAGCACCCCACCATCCTTGCAGTCAGCCTTATGATTGTAATAATGGCCTGAGGAGGCCATTATTATTATGTGGATTTAAAGAACATTAATCAGTATGTTTTGTCTTCAATGACTACTGTGTTCTATTTTAGCTTTGGCTTTTCTTTTCAAACATGACATTGACCCTTTGACTCCTGCCTAGTAGTGTCATGTCCTATTCTGTTAGTTTGCCTTTGCACTTGTTGGCCAAGTGAAGACTCTCACACACTGATATCAGAGACATAAGCTTTCATACTTTCCATTGACACAAATGGCTGTTGTGTTCTTTGGGTACCTTTTGAAAAAGAATGATGATTGCACAATATAGATTCAGAGGTGGTCGAAAGATAAAAGAGGACCTGTCCTGTGACCCCCTTCATCCTGTTGAAAGATAAATTTCCTTTGATGATCTAGTTATTTGAGGACACAGGCTTGAAGAACTGGATGAGCTTTTGGAACATGTTAACTGTCCTTGCCTTCACATTTAGTTACATTAACTTGCATCTCAATTAGACCAAAAAAAAGAAAAAAGACACAGTTGAAATAACTGGTCACTGTCTCTGCAGCATTCGAAGTGAGGCTTGGCTGCATGCAGAGTCAGAAGCTGACAGAGTCCCACTTCCATAACAGTATGTGTTGATGCTCATTTCCAGTGAGTGCCCTTGGATGCGGCCACACCTGGGGAGTCAGTCTGAGAAGTTCCAGAGACTGTATGCAGTTTCTAGCCAAAATGCCACATACAAGCTTTCAAATGTGTTCTTGTTTGTTTGTTTGTTGATTTTTTTAGTTTTGAGACAAAGTCTTGTTATACAGGCCTGGTTTGCTGGAGCACACTGCACACCCAACCTGACCAGGAGCTCATGAGCCTCCCGCCCTAATCTATCAAGCACTGGGGTTATAGCCAGACACCACCACCTGGCTTCAAATATATTTTTGACTTTGGAATTTACTCTATCTACATAGAATGATATTTACTATTGATTTAAAGGGAAAGCAAATGGAGAAATTCTTTCAGATTGGATTTTACAGTGTTACGCAACAACACCTAGGAGACTAGTCTCTCATAATATAGAAAGAAGGCTTTTCTTAGAGTGAGCTCTGATTTGAAAGACTTTGTCTAAAATTCAACTCAAGCTTGAAAAATGTCTAGACAAACGCAGCAGCTGCAGCCACTGGGAACATGTCAAAACAGAAAGGGGTGGCTTAGCTTCGGATGAGAATACATTTCCTTCAGGCTTGTCACAGACAAGCTTTTGAGGGGAAGTCTCTTTATTCCCAGCCTGGGAAGAGAACATATTTTTAATCCCAGTTCCCATCTTGGGATGCAAAGGAGAAAATCTGATTATTCTTTCATCTAGTGTTGCTGAGTTACCCTCCAGATTTTAAATATGACCCAGCAGCAATCCCACTGTGGAATATCATGAGTAGAGTTAATTACACCTGTTTAATGAGGCAGGTCTCAATTCTCAGTAGATCGTGACCCTGAAGACATTAAGGAAGAAAGACAATTCACATTTTTATTCAACTGACATTTGCTTAATATGTTTCATACAAGTTTTGGATACTTTATTACTGAGCTGGTAATAAAATGGACTTTGTCCTGTTCATAAAATGCTGGTAATAAAATAAAAAGCATCAATGTTGTTGACTCCCTGATGTTAGATTCAGTTTATTAAGAGAAATATTAGTAAAAAGATATTGTTGAATTTCTCTAAAAGTCATTATTGGCCTTCAGAATCATGGTCTTTAAAATCCCTTCCTTACCATCTACTTTTGTCCTTGGACAACTAGCAACATTAATAACACTTCTGAACAATTCCAAGTCCGGTCATATGAAATTGTCATTTTGCTAGGTTGAATGGTTAATAACAGACATTTCCATATGATTCAGTCTAATATGTGTACAGACACACTGTACTTAAGAGATCTGAAGATATGCTCTCATTTAGTCCTTTCAACCCAGTCTTAAGGAAAATATAATTATCACCATTTACAAATGAGAACATCAAGCTTTACACAAGGCCAAGAAAGTTGTCCAGTGTCACAAATTAGGAAGATGTAGCTTTTAACTGCGAGCTCTCTTCTGAATCCCAATGTTGATGAAAAATACATACATAACTCCCTCTAAACTTCAGCTTCCTCTTCTGAAAACAGAAAGCAGAAATGCTTTAAGATATTAAGATGTCAGATGTAAAACTGCTTCCATGGTGACTGCCATGTGTGGATGCACAGTAATCAGCTGTCATCACCCCATCAACATCACCACCACCATCAAGGGTCAGTGTTCCACTTCTCAAGTGTATAGACAGTGCATAAGGAGACAGTAAAAGAATGTAAGTTTGTGTGTGTGCGTGCGTGTGTTGTGTGTGTGTGTATGTTTGAAGGTGAGTGTGTGTATGCATACATGAGCATGAGCACACATCTGAGTGTGATGTGCCTGTGTGTTTCTGAGTGTGTGTGCATGCATGAATATGTGTTTCTGTGTCTGAGTGTGATATGAACTATTGAGTTTTGAGCCACACATTCATACATGCATTTTGCCCATTTTGTTGTTTTCTAAACCGTAAAGAAATTGGTAGAAAATGCCGTATTAAAGGTGGGGGCATTTGTGACAATTTGCTTAACTGGAAACAATACCCCAATTCATCTGGCTGGCAAGCAGTGAAAAGAGGGCATCAAACTGTCCTTAGAGCATGTAAATCGAGATTTTATTGATTGCTTTAGGCATGTCCTTAATTGCAGTGTGAGTCATCATGCGTGCTCCATGGTGTTTGCATTGGAGCTTGTGTCCTTTCTGTAGTAGAGATGGGCAGCAGATTGTGGCTAGCGGGAATCCTCCCATGTGTGTGTGTATATGTGTGTGTGTGTGTGTGTCTGTCTGTGTGTCTGTGTTCATTTGTGTGTGTCTCTGTGTGTCTTTGTGTCTGTGTGCCCGTGTCTGTGTGTGCAAGCCTAGCTCCTGCTTCATGTCTGTGTATCTTCCCTAGACATTTACTTCTCTAGTTCAAACTTTAGGTGTCAATTTTAGGAAATATAATTTTGAACTCGGGGTTTCCTGAGATTTTAGCCTGCATGAAAGTTTATACGACACAGAATACAGAGTGAGACATTCAAATGATGAGAATCAAGCATTTCCATTTAATTCCATTTCAGAGGGAGGGAAGAAAGACAGCCATCATGTTCTGGCTCACAGACATGGCTATGGCATAGGGATCAGTGTCCTAAGGCCCTTGTACCAAAACTATTATAATAAATAAAGTTTTATTAGAACATAACTATGTCCATTCGCTTATGACGTGTCTGTGGCAAGAACAGAACTGAGGAGCTGTGATGAGGACTGAGTTGATGTCAGAGCTGGAAATCTTTGCATCATAACCCGGGCGGTGCAGAAGACTCACTGGACTCTGCAAAGTCGGGTCATCTTCTCTATGTGTCTTTTATATAGCACTTTTTGGGGAGACTTGGGGGCATCTTGGATACTGGTAAGCAGAAGTCTGACAATGTCTGCATCTAGGAATATTTTAGTCTGTACTCATGGCAGTAGATATAAAGCACATGTTAATGAGAGGGAAGGAGGAGAGCAGGGTCAATTCAAATAAAGTAGTGGCACAGCATTCCAAAGCAGTCTGCAGCGTCGTGGGCACTCTCTAGAGCTGGGCACTTGCCACAGGAATTTGCTCATCTCAGTGTGTTTTCATCTCCCGTGTAGGGAGATCATATATTAAAGTGCCGCACACAGTGTGGATTATGGTTAGGGATGTCTAAAAACATTCCATTTCCTTGTTTCACTTTCCCTTTTCTCTCCCAGACCTTTATAATTACATGAAGTGAACGAAGGCTGAGGGAGGGGAAATTTTGGAATATACATAGACTTTGAGAACTTGCTGAAAAGCTCAAATCTAAAACCGGCAAGTGGACTCCGTGTCTTGCTTGAGGCACAGAAGTTCATCTCTGTGATCATGTTTTCATCTCGTTATATTTGATAAAGAGATAAAATCTCAGTAATGGAGTGCATATAGTCAGGGGACAGTCTCACAAAATCTGAACTGGGGCAATATTAATATTCCTCTCTGGTCCGGGTTTGAAAATATCTGCAGTCTTATTTTTTTTTTCTATCTGTAATAAATTCCTCTTGATGCCTCGGCTCTGCCCACAGAACATGGAGATTTGTGGGTTCGCTTGGTCAGTGCTGGGGTTGGCAGAAGGACTCAGGACTCTGCCCTCTCTGAAGGAGGGGACTAGCTTGATGGATTCTCTCTGGGGACTGCTGACACGTGGCTTCTTGGTTGTCTGCCTGGCTCTGCCCTGAATGTCCTGGTGCTGTGCTGACATTACTAGGCCTTTAGCTGAGCCCTCTCCCCCAGCCCAGGATCAGCTGTGGCTGGATCTGTGCCTTTTTTGGCTATGTGGGCTCTTTGGGTGCCCTTCTTGCCGGGAGTTCTTGGGAAACCCAGAGGACTCAGTGAGGTTGCTGTTTGATCTAAACTCATGCAGGTTTAGATCAGGCACAGTGCAGTGTCCCCCCTGTCCCTGGCACTTGAAGATGGGACAGATCTGGGGTTTCTGAGGCCTGGAGGTCTTGCAGGAAAGCAGCCACTCATGTCTTTGGATGCTAAGAGGGACCTGCTGCTTCTCATTCACCTCAGGTCTTGGCCTCCTTCCCAGGTCTGTGAGTTAAAGCACTCCCAGTGTCCTGCTTTCTCAGTGTTTGTCTCCTGGAACCCAAAGTTTCTTCATCATCTTTAAAACATTTTTAAGAAACATAAATTTAATGTTTCATAGAGGTTTAGTGAGATACACTGTGAGCAAGGTTCACTCCCTCTGAGACCTCTCTCCTTGGCTTTTAGATGACCATCTCCATCTTCTTCTTCTGCCTTCACGTGCTCCGTGCTTTGTGCATCTAAGTGTCCAAATTTCTTTTTAAAAACAAATTTTTATTGAATTTTTGCAAATTTTATACAATATATTTTGATTATATTTGGATTCCTTTGTTATCTGTGCCCCTCTTATAAGCCCCCCACCCAGATCTCAGGTATTGTGTCATATTTAAGGCCTGTGGAGTAAAACTGATGTCCACAAATACCTGTCAGTGTGGGACCACTGGTTAACCTGTCTAGGCTCAGTCCCTTAAAGAAAACCAACTCCTCCTCTCTCAACAGTTGCCAGTAGTTCCTCAACTAAGGTTGGGGCTTCTTACCCACTTGCCCACTTTTGTGCTGGGATTTTTGTATGACTTGAGCTGTATGGGTCTTCTACATGCTATCACCATTGCTGTGAGTTCAAATGAGTAGCTTCCCAGCAGTCTGGAAAGCTCTGCTTCCTTGTGGTTATCCACCACCCTTGACTCTTACTATCTTCTGCAGTGGTCACTGAGTCTTGGGTGGCATGGGTTTGACATATTCAGGAATAACTACTCTGTAGTCTCTTATTCTCTGCATTTTGGCCAGTTGTGGTTTTCTGGGTTAATCACCGTCTGTTGCAGGAGGAAGCTGCACTGCACTGGTAAGAGTTGAGAGATGCACTAATATTCTTGCATTGCAGATGTGTCACTTAGGGCTGGGCATCTCACAGACATTTAATTTCTGCATTTGACCACTTGTGGAACTTTGTAATAGTCTCCATCTGTTGCGAAAACAAACTTCTTCAATGAGTAGTGAGAGATACACTTGTCTGTAAATATAAGGATACATATTTAGAATATAGTAAGAGATTACATTGGTCTAGGAGTGTGACAAAAGTAGGTTTTGTCTAGGATCTATGACCTCTCCAGCAATGTATATTTGGGTATGTTTACAGTACTACACATGAGTTCCCTCCTACTGAGCAGACCTTAAGTCTAATTAGACAATTATTGATTACTCCCAAGATAAAACTATGACTATTACACCAATAGATATATTTTTTTTTTGCTAGGCTGGTGATTATTGTGGTTCATAGACTTTACAGCTGTATGGGGTCATTGATTGTTTTTCTCCCTTGGCAGTTTGCATAATATTTTCTGATACCATGAAAGCCAGTCTTCAGGGAAGAGGAAGCTTTTAGGTCAGTTCTAGCTTGATTGCTGCTGGCCGTGTGTCCAAAGGATGTCCTGTCTTCAGCAATAAGGTTTTACTTCAAGTTCTGGGAGGCAACAAGGAGAGAAATAGGGAGGGCTATGTAGAGGGAAGGAAAGATAAATAATGCTTAGGTGGTGCAAAAAAACAGAAGGGAGTGTATTAGTTAAAAAAGCTTACTGAAAAACATGTACACATGCAAATGTTAACACAAAACAGTGCCTGATAGGAAAAAACTCCCTTCAAGTTGTTGGCCAAGGTAGTACAAGACACTCCCAAAATAACACCAACTACACCACAGCCCTTGATTGCCTCTTCATCTAGCCCATATTATTGTAATGTGTGACACTGTAGAATTTTCAGGCATCACACAAATGCCACCACAGTGTCATTTAACAGCTAATTACTTGTCCTTAGTTATAGCTAATGTTCTTTGGTTTGTATCCTCTCTCTCTCTCTTGCTCTCTCTCTGTCATACATACTTTCTTTCCTTGTTATCTTTCTCTTTTCCTCTCTCCCACACATACACACTTTTCCTCCATCTCCCCTACCTTCTCTCCACCTCTCCCTCTCTCTATCTCACATACACACTTTCTCTCCATCTCTTCTTTCCTCCCCTCTCTCTCTCTCTCATCCACACACACACACACTTTCTCCCTGTCTCTTCATCTCTCTATCTTTCCTTCTTTCTCTCATAGACAAACCACCCAAAGCCCCTGTGGATTCTGTCATGTAGGCTTGCAGTAGCTACAGTAACAAACAAAACTACCCAGCCAGGTGTTTCTGCACCTGGGATCCAGGTGTGCATGGGGTGGCTTACTGGTGGTATAGGAGACATTCTGGCTCTTTCCATCTTTCTTTTCTAATGTCTTAACAGGTAGGCTTCCTGTTCATGTTGGCAACTTAGTGCCCTCTGGAAGGGGGCCTTTCCTCCAGATTTGAAGTTTACATGCAAGTCATAAATCAAAGAGATTTCTCTCAATCTGATAAAAATAGGAACTTTCCCTCCAGACTTCTAGCTGTGTCTCAATGGCCAGAGTTGTGATGATGACTACCTTTAGCTGCAAAGGATGCAGTTGGCTTGGTAGAATACTTAGGGATCTCCTAGGTACAGAAGAATTTCCAAATCAGTTAATAATGGAGACACAGTGAAGGGGTAGGAGTCATATCTCACCATCTTAGAGAACAAACTTTTCAGTCGCTTCAGAAGAAATTCCATGAACACAGTTGATTAATCACGTAATTTTAAGCTCTTTTTCTTTTGAGTAAGACTGAATTACCCCCTACTTGCCAAAACATACTAGAAATGTTTTATTGACTTAATTTTGATTTCTTTATGTATATGAAAGTAATAAGATTATATTTCTTTAAAAATATTTCATAACCGTGTTTTATAAATTCACACAGGGTTTTCTTTCAAGTATAGAATAAATTAGACTCCACTGCACACTGATCATATCTTGAGAAGCACACTGAGGTGGTGTGAATGCTCACGGAAGAGAAGGTGGAAGGTTGGAAAAGGAAAGGAAAGAGCGGACATGAAAGTGCATTTCTCAAAAGTCAGCAAACTGTAGCCCACAGGTCAGATCCAGTTTATGGCCAGTGTTCAGAACTTAGGCTTCATTAGGACATGCCAGTCTGTTGACTATGCATTGTCTGTGACTGCTTCCAAGCACTGATAGCAGAGTGAGTGGCTGTGACGAGGTATGGATGGCCTGCAGAGTTGAAACTCATCTACCATTTGGTCTTTTACAGGGAATGCTTGCTAACCCCACAAAACCAGTATGAGTGATTCCCTAAGAGGTGAACACAGAAACTGAGTTATCCAATGTATCTGTAACAACAATTTTAAGTATTTTTGAAGTTAAAGTAAGTAACATCCATTATGAATTCAAGTCTCCTGCATAGGAGCTGTCTTAGTCAATTTGAACTGTTATTAAAACAACTATCTATCACAGGCTGCTTGACTTGTTAATAGCAGAAGTTTTCTTTCTCTGGGTCTAGAAGCTGGGATATGTAAAATCAATGTGACTGTAGATTCAGTGCGTGCTGAAGGCTTGCCTCCTGGTTGTTAGATGCCTTCACATGGTAGGAGGAGCAAACAGGCACCCAAAGGCTTCTTTCATAAGGGAGCCAATCCCATTCAGGGAGACACTACCCTCATGACCTAGAAGAGCTCAAGGTCCCACCTCCAAACTCTCACATGGGAGATTAGGTGGCACCCTGTGAATTTTACTAGGACATTGATTTTTCATAAGAAAGCAATTGGTTCCACCTCTGTCCTCTGTTCGGCTCCTGGAGAAATACTCCCCTACCAAACTGCCATTTTCTCCAGTACTGAGTTTGTAACTAGCACACTGTCTTTGGGGCCATGAGTCTGAAACCTTGGTCCTGTGTCTGTGAGCAAGTTACCCATGCTGTCAGAAAGTTATGTTCTTCACCTGCCTGGGGAGGCCAGGCTACAACTGCACAACAAAAATTCTCAGATTCATTGATTCTTCTCACTCACAATCACAGTCCTGAAATTTTCATTTGGAGTTCTTGTTCGCCAAGGGGTCCACACACAGTAGACCTTTATCAGTGGTCACTTGTAACTGCTAATGAGCACTGAAGATCAGCTTTTGGGGGGGACAAAAACTGGGACCAGAGTATTCAGATGATTGAAATGGATGTTTGCTTCACGTGCCTTGTCACCCAGGCAGTCTCCAGCTGTGGACTCGAACTTCTCACGTAATCGACACAGTCGTTTCTAAGTCTAGTACTATCATCAGCTCCATCTTCCAGACGAGGAGTCTGAGACAGCTTGCCGGAGCTGCACAGGCATTGCTCTTTGTAGCTCCAGAGCCTGCCTCAGAACACGTGATTTATAAAGAATAGAAGTTTCTAGGCTTACTTAGCTCATGATTCCGGAGACCAGGAAGCCCAAGACACAGCAGCACTCCACTTCTTGATGTACCGCAAGGGCTCTCTTTCCTGCACCAAAACACAGCGAGGGCACGGCATGGTGAGATCGTGTGTGCTCGCTTGATTTGGTTTCTCTGCCGCCTCCATTGGAGAATCACCCTCATTTCCTCACTTAACTCCAATTGTTTCCCAAAGGCCCCACCAACTTGTGAATTTGGAGATTATTAAGTTTTGAACACATGAACTGTGGGGTTGCATTGAAACCACAGCAGAGCCGTGTTCCTAGAGCTAAACTTCCTGTCTCCCAGTGAGCCAGACTTTGGCACAGTAGCTCTTGCCATCTCCACAGCCACAAGGAGAGATGAGCATGACAGAGCTCAGCTTCCTAGAAACTATGGACATGTCTAAAAATCAAAACAAAACTTCTTTCAGTTACCAAAATTGTACTCAGTGCCATCAAGCTCATTCTATATGACTCATTTCCACAGCCTCCTCTCTGGAGTCATATACAGACATTTCACAGGATGATGGTTCTGTCAATACACGTTGTAAACTGGGTCGTTTTTATGAAGTCACCCGTTCTTACCAAGACCATTTTAAAATTCTGTCTCAGGATTAAAAAACAAACAAGCAAACAAATGACATGGCAGATGGCTATTTCAGCTCTAGGTAAGGTTTTGTCATTATATTCTGGGAAATGGAACTGTGGCTTTAGAGTCTCAGCTGTTATCTCGCAAAGTGCCAGCCAGGAACTACGGCAGCTGTGATGGTTCAGGAGAGTGGCTGTTCTGTCTGAACACTGAATTTTAGCAGTCCAGCATGAGGGGGCATTTGATGCTGCAGTCTCTTGCCATGAGGATGATCCCAGGCACAGAAGGATTACTGGTCCATACCATGCTGTGGAGAATCAGAAATCTGTGAATTTAGCTAGAGGTGGGAGAGGTGACATGGAATCAGGCTTAAGGGAGAAGCTGGGTTTCTTCTTGGGGTTTAGGTTCGCCCGGAAGATGCGGCAACAAACAGCTAAATCATTGTGCTCATTACCAGTGCAAGTCTCCAATTAATTTATGTTAATTAACATGGTAAAACATTTACTTTCTCCCTCAAGAAATTGAGTCTTCTGCGGGGCTTTGTGATTGATTGTCTTTTAGGTGCAATTATTAGCTGGAATTTAGTCAGGATTTGGTTCGTGAAGCTGTGGTTGGAAGACACGCATTAGAGTGGGAGTGGGGAGAGAGGGCTTGGTCTGGGCTTTCTCCTCACCTCACCTTTGGGTGGCTAGTTTGGGTGTTCAGGGTAAGAGAAAGTAGAAAATCTATTGAGATGTTTAATAATTATCATCTATGTCCTTTTTTTTCAATTGTTAATTAGTAGAGCCCTTTAGGGATTTGCAAAATCCTTTGACAAAATACTTCTTTATGGTCCTGGAATTGAATGAAAGCCATGGACTGGCTCTGATCATTTTCCTCTGTAGGGTAAGATCTCTCCTCATGCTTGCCGGTTCAGATGCAGAATGATATCACAACCAGCAGTTGCATTTGGGCATGGCAAACCATCATTTGATCCTGGCTGAGATCAGCCAGCTGTAGCTCCACACAGCCCACCTGCATTCTCCCCAGCGATTCTTGCTTTGGGTCTGCACTTTTTAGAATGGCAAGCGTGGAATTTTTGATCAAAATTCTCTTCTATGATTTTTTTTCCTTTATAGTTCATGTCAATAAATACATTTAAGCCTGTGATTCAAAGCATGGTTGGAAGGAATCATTTAGAGTACTGGATGAACTGACTGACTGTGGGCAAGACTGTAGTTTTCTGTTCATGACTGGGAATGGAAAACTGGAAATCCCTGGGGCATGGATGTTCTAGAAAAGCCTAAGAGCATACTATCAATACCATAAGGGTCTAAGCAAGATGCCCTAGGTAGTAAGCAAGGGTTCATCCACTTTCAAGTCCCCTTGGCTCTCCAAACATTTATTTCTTGATGAATTAGCAAGGTACTTGTTTTAGAGAAGAAGCTAAGACATTTTTTTGTCCTAAATGCTAAGCTAAATTAACAAGATAATACCCAAACATTTTGGTGTTCTGCCATCATGTGGCTCATGGTTTATCATTGTGTCAATGAGAGGAACATGCAGGTACATCAAGCAAAAGATGAGCACTTCCCTGAGAACTTTCAGTTTTTGTCTGTAAAATGGGGGCACTAGCCTCCTTTCATTCACAAGTTCCTCCTTCCCCCTATGTGTAAGGGACAACTCACATATACTTAAAAGATGCACAGAAGGGCTAGAGAGATGGCTTAGTGGTTAAAAGCACTGGCTGCTAGTGCAGAGGACCCTGGTTCGATTCCCAGCACCCACATGGTGTCTAACAACTATCTGCAACTCCAGTTCCAGAGGAATCTGATGCCTTCTTCTGACCTCTGTGGGCACTGCACAACACAGGTACACTAACACACATGTAAGCAATATACTCATACACATAAAATAAATAATAGTAATATTTAAAGAAAACATTAAAAAGAGATGTACAGTCGCAGAGTTTCACAGGTTGCCACACTTCCGTGTTTTACATTTTAATATTATGCTCAGAAGAGCTGTACCATCATTTCTGGCTAAAGCTTAGCATTGATATTGTTTATTCTTAATTCTCTTACAATAGAGTAAAAACAAAAACAAATCCAGCAAAATGGAGGGGAGGATAACATCCAAGAAATAAAGTACACCTTATAGCAGATTTTTAAGAAAAAAAAAATCCAAATGTGAGCCTTGGCTCCCCTCCATTAATAAATAAAAATAGTGCTGATTATGCCTCAGTTCCTCCAAGCTGCAGAACAGCACAGAGAGAGGAGATGAGAGAAGGAGCCATAAGTATGGAGGAGATGGAGGAGAGAGAGAGAGAGAGAGAAAGAGAGAGAGAGAGAGAGGCAGAATATGAGAATGAATTTGTGCAGCCCAGAGAAGGAAAGCAATAGAGAAAGACGCTGGCTGGCCAGGAACAAGGCAATCACCTGGGCAGGCCTGTTCCAGTGGTGTGCATTTTTAAAACATAGTCACTAAATGGTTTAAAGTCACGTTGCATTTATAACAGAGTTCTCAGTGGCTCCATGATTTACAGGTTGGCAGTTTGTAACCTGAAAATTGTTTGTTGTTGTTAATCATATATACTTTGCAAAACACAGACTTATCTTTGGTCAAAGGGGCCACTCTAATTATAATTCTTAAATATGATATTTGTATTAATTCTATGAGAGTTTCCTACACGCCGTATATTTCAATCATATTCATCTCTTCCTCCTTCTGCTTAACTCCTCTTCCCAACTCCAGGCTTCCATGCTTTCTTGCTTGCTTGCTTGCTTGCTTTCTCTCTCTCTCTCTTTTTTTTTTTTTATAACCCACTGAGTCCAGTTTGTGATGTCCATATACTCCTGTATGGGGCCATCTATTGGAGCATAGGTGACCTACCAGGAACCGCACCCTTAAAAAAATTGACTTGAGCCTGAAAAGATGGTTCAGCAATTAAGAACACTGGCTGCTCTTGCTGAAACTCCAGTTCAATTCCTAGCACCCATATGGTAGCTAATAACCATTGGTAACTCCAGATATATGGGAATCTGATGCCCTCTTCTGACCCCTGCAGGCATTGCACAGCATAGGTGCACTTACATACATGCATGCAATACACTCATACACATAAAATAAAAGAATAAAATTTTAAAAAAGAAAAGTGACTCTCCTTTCCCTAAAAGCAAAATCAATGGGAGAGTTTGAAATTTATGTGCCCGTGTGTATTTCCTAAATATTAACAGTCCAGATACTAGCAACTACCCTTCTCGGAGGAGCCTGTAGACAACATCAACAGTAGTGAATTCTCATTCCAGGCCCAGCCACCAAAACACACAGGGGTTGGTGAGAGGGCTTACCAGCCATGCAGTCCTGGTCATCTGGGTATGCATGCAGTGTACACACAATAATAAAGAAAATGAAAAAAATGTGTGTATATTTAATGCCTATTCTAAAGCTGAATTATTGAGTGTCAACGTGGTTTCCTGATGGCCAGTGTTACTAGCTCTGGAGGAAAGGAAGCAGGATCTGAATTCACACCTGTCTGGCTAAAGGTGGATATTTCCTGTCATACTAGACAGTAGGATAGCTTTCTTTCAGAAATCACTGTGGAAGTTACCAAGGAAGATAAACGTGAGGGGTAACTACTAATTAAAATTCACTCAAAGGCCAGTGGTAGCTCAAATAACGTTCTGGGATTCTGTAAAATTATATGATGGATGGATAATTGTGGAGAATGAAAGAAAAACCAATTTATAATTCAGTCATTTCTGCTGCAGACATGTGATTGCGCACTGACCTGTTGTCAGTGCGGGAGCTCAAAACACTTACCGCTCCCTTGCCTGCTGTGCATGTCTTTCAGTCTCTCTCATCCTTTGCATGGATGATTCTTACTATAAGCTCAAAAAGTTCAGCTTTCTCTTTTAATTGCTTCGTCTTGCCAAACGACTGCTTATAAGTTTAGGAAAATATTCCAGAAAGGACTGTCAAATACTTCATATACATTAAATTTTCATTAAAAAAAACCTAAAATGCATTGTTTTACAAGTGTCTTGAATCTACTTGATTTGGTATGGTTGACACAGTTGTTCACTAACTTTGTATTTGGTAAGCCATGGCTGCTATCTATAACCTCATAAAAAGAAAGATGAACTGTGGCATCTGGCATATATGTGAGGGGGCTACTGGGGGTTTTCAAAAATGCATGTTCCTTAATAGCCAGAGTTTACTTCACATAAAATTACACCAAAGACTTATTGTAGGGACCTTGTGTCCTAGTCCAAAGGAGTTGGGGTGTAGAGAATGCTCACTGACTTTCAGAAGGGGCTATTGCCATGTAAAGCTACCAGTGCCCAGTGCTGCAGGAGGCTCCTGAGGGCCAGGAAGCCTGTGAGGTAGGCCAACATAGCAGAATGGGCTTCTTACAAATGAGCTTTTTGAGAAAATAACAACATTACTGGCAGCAGAGTTTCTGGAACTGGAGATTAATTTAAATCAAGGTGGGAGTTCTGTTGGCTCCCTCAGTCTGAATATGTAAACTGTGGTCCTGGCATTCACTTTGCACTTTCTGAGTTTCCCACTGGCAATCTATTTAATAAGGCTTTTGGAAATAGGTCACCCACTGTACATATGGAACATGCCTAGTGATTGAAAGTAGTTAGAATGCTTAGGGTTCCTTCTGATGCAGCAACACCATTAGATCATAAATCTGATTCTTGCTGGTACAAATGGGTGGGCACTGCAGACTGAGACCAGTGCGGGGTTCTGTCTTTCCAAACCTTGCTGAGACAAGAGATGGCTGCTGGGCTGATGCTGGTCATGCTTCCCCAGGTCCATATGGGACTTTCAGTTTCTCTTTACAGATGAGTACTAAGTCATGATAGACTGAAAGCACAAGACAGTCCCCATTTCAGTCTAATGTTCTTCAGATATCCACAGAGAGTCTCACCAGCCCCTGCAAACCTGTCAAACCCCATCTTCTGGAAGAGAAGTGCTTTCAGCTCTTGTTGTAGCAAGGTAACAGCTACAGGTAACAGAATGACAACTTAGCTTCCAAGATAACTCTGGCCAGAAGAAACAACACTCTGTTCTTCCCTGCTCTCCTGGGTATACTGGGAAGCTCATGTTACTTGTAGCCTATTCATGGGAAATATCAATCTTATCTTTTTTGTTTCAATTCTATAACGTTTGGTGCTCAGTTGAGGTTTCATTATCTTTTCCACTTCTCTAACTTAAGTGCAGAGTTGGTTCGCAACCATCTTTCTCAATCCAAGTGAGGACATTTGTTTGACGGACTTCTGGGTATAACAATAGCTAGGAACACGATCCATACAAAAATGCCCCTGGTTATTGCTTTCTCAGCAAGATATCGTGATTTCTACATGCTGAGGGATCTTTGGATTCTGAAACACAGCTCAGGGCTCCTAGTGAAAGTGCTGACATCATTTTTACCTGCCCGCCTCCTTCTGAGCTCAGTTTCATCTTGGACCCACCATTCCTTTCTTCCTGTGGTCTCTCTGCTTACTCCTTAGTTCTGACACTCTTTTCTTAAGTGGTCTCTGAGGCACATCACCAGCAGTTACTTTTCTCCTTCCTCCTCTCCCTCCTCCTCTTTGTCCTCCTCTTCTTTCTCCTCATCTTCCTCCCCCTTTCTCCCTCCATCTCCTGAGTTTCATCCTCACTATAATAATTATCCTCATCCCCAGAGAGACAAGGGCTGACTGATCTTGCATACTTTATTTTGTACATTCTTTGTTTTTCTAGAAATTCATTCCCAAATACACTGTGGTATATGGTCTATAGTTTTAGACACAATTGGTCAGAGCCAAGCAACTTGCTTTGTGTATGTTTGAGGTTTGTGATAGATTTTGTGCCATTAGGGTCTGACTGAGTGTGAGGATTTATGTTGCCCCATTAAATATGGCTGCCTGTTATAGTCACTGACTGGTTAGATATTTTGGTTAAATAATGTATAGGCACAGAAGCTGTGGTTACTACGGCAACTCAGCCCCTGTGTCCGTGTATTTTGTATCTGTTGATCTGTAATGTTGAGAGGTGTTTCATATTTATTGAACATGAGCCCACTTTGCCTTGTCATTGTTCTCTAAACAATACAACAAAATAGTTCCTTACATAGCATTAAGTTTTATTAGGTATTGTCAGTCATCTAGAGATAATTTAAACCATACAAGATGTTATGTTCAGGTTGTATGCAAGCAATACACTATGTTATATAAAGGGCTGGAGTGTCAGAGGATATTGGTGTCCTGGGGGGGTGGTTCTTGAACTGATTCCCCTGTATATGCTTATTGAAATTCAGAAGACACATAGTAGCTTGGTTTGGGAACCTCTGTTTGACTGTAGCAGAACATTTTGAGTACCTGAATGACCCTCAGAACACAGACTCCATCTTTTTTATTCTTTCCTATTCTACTTAAAGTATGTTTAGATGACCTCATGGATCAATGTGCCGGTATTCATCTCTGGATGTGCTGTGCACCCTTTACGAAATGTTGCTTCGTGCTTAGACACTTGTCATCAGGCCCTGCTGATCAGACCGTAACCTCCTTTGAATGACTGAACCTGAGTTGTGCAATCAGTTTGGCTTTACTCACACATTCTCACTGGGCCAAGAACTTTCTGTTTCTTACTTTAATTTTCAGCTCATTAACTAAACTTCATTGTGTATGCTCAAACCAGTCCTTTTTCTTTTAAAGCCTTGCTGAGATTCCTCAGCCATGTATTTCTGGGTTTTCATCTTCAGCTAGTAAGTGGACGATGGTTTCCTTCCTCTGCCCCACTCCCACATCCACTGGAATGTTGGTCAGAGTGCGTATTTGCCCTGGGAACTTAAAACGAGACACTCACTGAGTATCTGTGTGTCCATTTCTGAGGCTTCGGTATACTTCTGAACACAGATGTGATTCTGTACCAGAAGCTTGGGAGTGAATGAATGGATATTCCCAGGCAACCAGGAGAACTTGCATTGTTCTGGAGCTTTCCTTATCTGTTTCAGTTCTGTTGTTGGCTGCAATGGCATTCTCAATTCACTCAAAATTTACACAGTACTGTGGTGAATCCCAAAATGTGTCTGTCCTTGGTGTTAGAGTGAGACCGTATTAGACACAGGAGGCACATAACTCCCCTTTCTCTGCCATTCTGTGAGATGCAGTCTGGGATGGAGACAAGTCAAAAGAAAATGAACACAAGTTTTAACAGGTGCAAAACTAGACATATGAGTGGGATCTAATGCCACAGAAATTAAGAGTAGGTTTAACTCAGAAATAGCCAGGGAATCTAGGAGAAGTACTTGCTAGATAGACTGAAGTCTCTGGAGAAGAGATGATTAGTGGGCAAAGCCCATCTTTAGGAAGGAAAAAGGCATTTGAAGAGCATGTAAGCACCGTCTGACCGAATGCAGAGAAGGTGAGACCAAGACCTCAACACATACAGGGAAGTTTCTCTTGAAGATGCAGATGATACCTTTGTGAAAGATGATCCAATGATCTGGACATTCTGTGGTTAGATTTCTACTCTCTGTACTTGTAGGTGATGGTGGCCATATCATATCCTCCATCGGCCAAATGACTTACTTATATGACATGGGAGAAGTACAATGACTGTAGTTGCTGCCATGACCCATAGATACTAAGTGTTCCACAAATATCAAATTTGGACAGTTGATGCTTAAGCCTAGGTGTTGAAATGTTGCAGAATTGAACCTGCCTCAGATCTGACTTTGTGATGGACAGCTTTCAAGCCCCCTAGGAGCCTATTTTATAAGTATTCAAGGATGTATTGTTTGATTTTCACCTAGTAAACATTTTTTTAAAGGCCCAGGAAACATCTGTTTTGCCTTGCAATGAAGATAAACTGCTTCCCGGGGTCTCAGTCACCCCACTATCACTGAAGGCCACCGTACCACACCGATGCGCAGGTTGGCGGTTTTCGGCTTGAACTCTGCAAATGACAAATGTGATAAGATTTTCCTCTTTAGATAGCAGCTGGATCCTTCTTCTGTTCCTGCTGCTTCCTCTGGAATCAGCAGTTTTCCTTTTTGCTCCAGATAAATTACTGTTAATTTAAATGTTCTGCCAATCCTTGCCATTTTATGACTGATTGCTTCTGAGTAATAGGAGGAACATGTGTGCATGTTTGAATGTAAGTAAATCTAAATAGGTTGCGAGCCAATGGCAGAAAAGCAGAGTGCTTCACTGACCTTTGGATCCCCTCTTCAGCCCTTGAAGGGCCCAATGGGCAGAGCCTATGTCAGACAGCAGCAGAGACTGGGCTTTAGCGTTCTTCTTCTTCTTCTTCTTCTTCTTCTTCTTCTTCTTCTTCTTCTTCTTCTGCTTCTGCTTCTGCTTCTGCTTCTGCTTCTTCTTCTGCTTCTTCTTCTGCTTCTTCTGCTTCTTCTGCTTCTGCTTCTGCTTCTGCTTCTGCTTCTGCTTCCGCTTCTGCTTCCGCTTCTGCTTCTTCTTCTTCTCTCCTTCAAGTGTGCTTCTCGTTTCTGAGACCAAGCCGGCTTTTTCCTTGTGTTTAGCTCAGCCAGTGCACACAGTGCTGACAAAGTTTCCCCAGGGTTGTTTTCAATAGAGGGGCTGATCTCACGGTAACCACAATGTACCATGGGAATGCTATGAATGCTTCAGAATGTCACGTTGTCAAAATATCTATATTTCAGGCTCATAAGCTAGACAGCTCGTTTGGCTGCTAAACTCACAAGATGTTCAGCCATTTGTTGTGGTCTAAAAACTTTTCCCCTTACGAGAAGAAAATAGTCATCTATTGTTTCCTATCATCTTGAGGTCCCTTTCTTGAATTTTTATAACATGGGGGAGTAGAAGTCCTGAGGTCAAGGTAGGTACACTAGGGCTCTCACTGAACCTACTCTCAACACCCTAGAAATACAGAGTTGCAGATATATTTCTTTATAAAGATCAACTCTCTAAATGAAACAAAGTTTTCGATATGTGGTAGAATCTTTTCAGTCTATCATCACTGGGTGAAAATCAGAGTTTCAAAAGGGAGACCGAACTGCCTTCTTGCAGGTGAGGGGTGATGGAAATGAACCTAAGGCCCTCTTCGTGGCTCACTGTGCTCCCTCACAAGGAAGCCATGGTTTCATGGTGCATCCACTCATTTTTATTTCATCGATTATGGAGCTGATTTCATCCCTTTTCTGTAAAGTACACATCACAAGAAACCATCAGAAGAAGGCTAAAGATAAGCTCTTCAATTTGCATAGGAGCAAAGGTTGGGGTCTGAGCAAATGGCATCATGAGAGAGCCAGGGTCTAGAAGAGCAACCGCGATTTCCTAGTGGTGATAATTCATGAGCCCAGAGAGGCCTGGGACAGGAAAAAATGGCAAATAGAGGCAAAGAGAAAGTGATTTGGCTCCTGTTGCAAACACTCTGGTGTTGGTAAAACTCCTGAAATTCGTATATCATAAGCCGACTAGGAGTAACAGTCCATGGAAAAATCCATTCTGCTAGCTTATGAAGAGTCAGATGCCTTCCCCAGCAAATGCTCAGGAGTAGTGTATTGAGTCAAAAACCCTTTTCTGTTTGGGGATAATGCCTTCTGTTCCTATCATCCAGTTGCTCCTGTTTTTATTGGCAAACCTGACATCCTTACATTAATCCTATTGTTTCAGTGGGAAGGAATTCAAGACCCACCCTCTTCAGACTTGTAGCAGTTACTAAGAAGTTAGGTTTGCCAATTTGGCCTGCTCATCCTCTGGGCCATAGTGTACTCTGAAACTAGCACATTTAGTATTTAGCTAGAGGCAAAAGTTGTAGAAAACCGAGTAGAGACAGGTAAGAAATAGAAGTAAGCAGAGACACAAAGCACTTTCAAACTTCTGTGGGGTTTTACAGGTGATCAAACCCATGAACAGTGTTTGGTATCTTTTCCGAGTTCTTTCTCTGAGACTTGGAAGAGCAGAAGAAGTGAATGCCTTGCAAATCAAGCACCATAGCCTCCTCAGCATTGTTGTAAATAATGCTACAGATTGGTGGTGGTAATTACAGCTCTGGAAGCAGCTGACACCCGCTCTTGGCAGACCAGACACCTGGTGGAGGAAGACTGAGAGTCTGGAGAGTTGGGCATAGCGGACTCTTCCAAAGCTGAGCTTGAAAATATCTTGTGTGTTTCTAGCCTGACACCATTTATTTTGCCACTTGGGAATCTGATGAAGAGTCATGCAAATTACACACAGAATTTGTGCACTAGAATTCTTGCTGCTCCTGCTGAGTTTCCAAGGCAAGTTCAGAGACATCTTGTTCCGTGTGTCTCCTTTGTACATGGAGACATGCATTCCGATGTTCTGGGCGGGATCCCTAGCACACAGTGGTGTACAACCTTGCTTAGCTACCTTCCCTTACCAGTAGGGAGGGTGCAATGATGGAACCTGTCTTGTTGGAGGTACTGGTAAATGCAACAGGCTAGTGAGGACACAGCACTCAGGCGAGAATCTGGCATGAAGGACATTAGCTGTTACATGGGGCAAATTATTTACTCTTCTTTCTCCACCTGTAGGGCAATGAAGTATGTGAAATCAAGGAACTCCACAGTTTTTATGGCTCGTTTTTTTACTGTGCATCATCTATTATATAAGGTCTACACTTTGGTCTGTGTTCAAAACATGTTTGAATTAACTAACAGCATGTGGCACATACATAATATGTAATATACACCCAGTTATGAGTCTTAGACTGCATGTAGCATATAGTCATACTTAATATGCATTAGTCTTCATGTTGCGTGCCATACATTGGGTTACAGAACAGGCAAGACAGTTATTTGCATGCTGTGTATATGGTGTGGTACCTACTTAAATTTAGGAAATATAAGAATTCCAGAGAATGATATCTAGATCTTCGTGTTGCCCAACATTGCACAAGTTAAAACCATCCAGGTTTTGGCATTGTTGGTGAGTAATGAGTTGGTTATTTTGACATTGTTTGATTAAATTAAAAACTGAAAGAGAATTTAGGTTTGAATAGATACTTGTGTCTGAATCAAATTGCTCCCCCGAGCAAATTCATAGAAATTCTTCACACTGCTTATATTGAGTGCAGGTTTCTTCTCCTTAACTTAAGCTGTTAACATCTGACATAATTGTGGGTGATCTGTGTGCAGAAACCCTTTGCATTTCATGTGACATGTAAACTGGTTTTCAGTTTAAAACTAAATTGCTCAGTAATGTGATGCCCAGACCATGCCAATTTGTGTTGTTATTATATATTGCCTTATGTTTGAAAGCATATTCCGTGTTGTGTTTCATTTTGACTTATTATGTTCTTTTAAAAGTGATTGTGTTTGTATGTTAATTTCCATTGATTTTTTCTTTCAAGCATGACTTATGTTTCATTTTGTGTTTCTTTTAGGTTTTGTTTTGTTTCATAAGATCCCACTGGATGGGTAGCTGAAATAAAGAAAAAGACAAAAGAAGGGGCTGTGGTGCTTGTTGGTTGGTGCTGCCTTTGTAAGCTGGACTCCTGGGACTGCTGTGGCTTATCCCGGGAAGGGCTGCTTATTTGGGGGTTTCTGGTAGAAATGGGCTATTCTTGGAAAATGTACTGTCTGAAGCCTGCTTACTGTGAGCTGTGATGGGGAGCACCAAGGCAGAAGCAGGTCTCAGTCAGCCCAGAAGCAACAGAAGAAAACACCTTAGATTAATCTTCTGTTCTTAAAATAGTTCAAATACAGAATTGAGATTCCAGTTGAAGTGCATTGTGTTTCTCTTCTGATTAAGTGTGCTGTTTGACCAGACTGGAAATGTGCTCATATTAATTACTTCTGTTTATTAAAGATGAACCGCAAACTTTAAAAGAACACATGCATATATATGTATGTATATGTATAATTTAAAGACAGGTGCAAGTGCACACTAAAAACCTAATCTACATTTAACACCTATTTCAACAACATTTTCTGTTGTCCTAATCAATCCTGACTTCAGTGAGTTTGACTTTTCCATCTACAATATCATGACTAAAAGAGTTAAGGGTATCTGCACTGTTACTTTAGGGGCTTTCTGGTGTTATTAAAAGGTTCTTTGCTTTGCTGGCAGTAAAGGTCCCAACTTTTAGCTTGGGTGTCAGAGCCACATAATGCTAATGACTGCTTTAAGTTCATCAGCAGACAAAATGCAGAAGCAGCTGCTGTTTGGTCAGGGACACGGATTTCAACTAAGTGCAGCCGCCAGTTTCAGAACAGCTAAGAGTAGAATATATGCATATGGGGAAATTATAACCTTGTCCCTTTTCCTTTGCCCTCTGTGAAGCACCTGTCTTTCAGAAGTCAGCCTAGTGAGAAGGCCTCAGCCGCTCACGCTGTTTGCATTACAGAACTATAGCTTTTCTACAGAGAGAAGACCTGGAAGCAGAATGGGCGGCCTGCTGTGAGTAGGAGAGAGCAGGCTTCCGAGGACTGGCCCCTGAAGCACGCTGCCTACTGCTGGGCTTTCATGGGCAGGAAAGCCTGTCCTGACCCCACAGCAGAGGCAGCAGGTTGTTAATGAATATGTGCTTTGTATGTCCTTCCTCATTGCCGAGAGGCGCTTTCTAGCTACCAACTGCTGCATCCCGACCCCCCTTTACTCTGACCACGACCCTCATCTCATTCACTTTGCGATCACAGTGGCTTTTGTGGGCTCTGTCTCATCTGCTCCAGATAGTATACTTGTCCTAAAGAGGTTTGGCCATCCCTGCACACCTTTTCAGGGCCAGGCTAGAGCATCTCATTTAAGCTTGCACATATATATTGTGGCTAAATTAGAAAGTTATCAACACTTCTTTTTTTATAAAAGTAGTTATTCTAGTCCTGTAGTTTATCTTTAAGGATTTATAGATTTAAAAAAAATTCTAGCATATTTGTAAACTTTATTTTGAATCCTGTGTAAACAAGGCATTAATTTAATAAACCAAAACCCATTTAGGCAACACTTGATGTAAAAAGAATACCCCTATTTTATCCTGTATCGTACTTTAGCCCATGATATGTTATTGCTTGGTACAGACATGTTATGAGTCTGTGGATTTCCGTGGCCACTTCACACCATGCCTGAAGGTGGACAGTTACTCCTGCCGGATCCTGCTGTCCTTTCTCACAGGCTCTGTCTCTCCTTGTGCAGTGTGCTTTTGGCATGAGGAGGACTCTGCGTCCTCTGCACTCCCTTCTCCCAGCTTGCTGCTGCTAAATGACAGCTCCTGTCACCACTGAGATTTCCATCTTTCCCAAAGGTGTCAACTTACAAAGAGGCCAGCTAATAGCAGAAATCCTGACCCCTAAAAGGAAAATGAAATTCAAACTGCCAGCCAGCCAGGCTCAGTATGGTAAATGTTCTTAAATATGGGGCATTTGGTACAAAAAAAATGTTAAGCTTTTATGCTATTCCGTGGAGCCAGACTCAGTATGGTAAATGTTCTTAAATATGGGGCATTTGGTACAAAAAAAAAAAAAAATTAAGCTTTTATGCTATTCCATAGAGCCGTAAAAAAGTGACGGATTATGTAAAGATTATTTTATGTTTCTCAGACCAGAAAGAATAAAAAAGTCGTTTTAGTTAACAGCTAGCAGGATGGCAGGTAGTTTTTTAAATGGAAAGAAGTGGACAGATAAGGCGATGTAACGTATCAAAGATCAGCGGCATCTCCCAGGGAACAATGAGAGCAGCAGGCTAAGAAAATTGTTTCATATGGTTCTTGTGTTCTGTGCTGTTCCGATCTCCACCCCTGAAGACTACGATCAGTAACACAGCTTTTCTTTTCAATACGCCCTCCCCTTTTGTCCTTTGACCAAAAATGGTCCCCCCAAGAAGAAATTTGCTTTTCAAGGACTCACAATGGCTAGTATTTTATATTTAGAGCACTTGGGAAGGAGAGGGCATATTTTGCTGAAATCAGGTCCATGGCTCTCCAGTAAGAATGGGGCACTGCAGCACCAGGCAAGTCTCAGACGTGTTCACAGTGGTCTGGGTGAGCCAGCCCTGCCTGCTCCAGAGGCAGCTATCGCCCAGCCCTGCCAACCATGTCCTGAGAACAAGGACCCTTGTTTCCAAATTTCCTGATTCTTTAAGAGAGATGTGAAACCTGGAGTTTTATGAGAAAAAGACCTATTTTTAAAAAGTTGGCTCAGCTATTTTTAAAACATTATGTAGGCCAACAAAGTCTGCCTGTAGGCTGCTAGTTTGTTACTCCTGTTTTAGAACAAAATCATTGTTCTCACAGTAGCCGGCTGTCTTTCCCTGCAAACTCACTTTTGTTCTGCCCAGCACTAAGAACTGTATTAAAGAAGCTCTGACATAGACAATTGCATCCAGAGAGGTGCAGTGTATCCACTACCTTGGCTGTCTTGTGACTCCTACACAGCTGAAGCCCCAGTGCTGTCATCTTGCTGGGGTTTTTCTTATAGCAGTGTCCTTCCACCATTCCGAGTGCTCCCTTTTCCAGGACCAGAGGCATCTGTATAAGTCCTTCCTTCTGTTTTGTGCACCATGAGTTTCTTTTTGCCAACCACCATGTCTCCTGGCCCATTCAGGTGTGCTGGGATGAGATGAGAGACTACATACCTAATCTTCATGGTGTCCTAGGCAGACTAATATGGTCCTTGATAACTGGAAAATAGGTATATCACCTTCAAGAGATGTAGTCAGGCTCTGGAGCTTGTTGACCCACTCCTGATGGGGTCTCTGAGGCCCTCTAAGGCAGCTGAGATGGGCTAAGAACACAATACTATCATCACAAGACATCAACTTCGGCTGTGACAATAGTCGTAGGCTAAAGAAGGGTTGTTCTCAGCATGCGAAATGAACCGCAGCATACATCAGAGGGACTGAGTTCAGTACTCACTCTCAGTTCCCCAGTAGGGCAAGAACTGAACAGTCTCAGCCCCACAGCACAGAACAGCATAGTCTGCCATGGGCCCCTTGCTCTTGTGATTCTGAATTGGACTGGGAAGCGCTGGAGGCCCGAGGCCTGGCTTCAGACAGAGTGGAGGCCTTCCTCACACAGCAGGTTGCAGAATAAATAACTGAAGGAACACATGGTAAGAATGCAGTTTCAGGTCACGCTGCATGTAAGAGAGAACAGAGGCACCTAGGTGACGGATCTCTTTCTCTCTTTCTCACTGTCCTTTCTAAACTGACTCCATGATCAGCTGAAAGCTCTTTCTGGTTTCCTTGGCTGCTTCGCACAATAACACACTCAACTGTTTTCCTGTTGCAAAAAAGAATCACAATTCTGAATCTAGGCTTGCAGACTCTTCTCTCCCTCTCCAGGAGGGTGATTCATACCTCTACCTGCTTTGGTGCCTGCTGCTTAGAGTTCCTCTCTTGGTCTTGATCTAAGTCTTTCACACTCTGATTCAAACTCACTGAATCTTGTTTGGTCTAGACTCTAGATTATATGGGGTGGGGGCACTATACTGAAGCGGGTAGTTCCACAGGACATGGTGTCGTTGAGATGGCTGCTCCACCTGTGTGGGCTGTGCCAGTTGCTTTGCTTTATGATCAAAAGCCCCTGGGTTTGTGCAGCTCAGCCGATCTGACTCCAAGGCATCTTGTATAGAAGTGGCCTAATGTTTTCTGTCCTATTCACCAACCTCAGTGCTTTTGAGCCATCTAAGGACACCTGAGACGGTTAAGGACTCTCCTGAATTTAAATGACTTTGGGGTGGGTGCTGCCAGACTTAAATTAGGTTGATGGAATTCCAAGCCCAGAAAGTTACATGAAAATTTCTGCCTTGGAAGGCAGCTTCCCAGTGCGGACAACCCATTTCCTTGCTTTGGTCTTCAGGGACAAAGGGACCTCCCAGCCATTTGAACAGGACATAAGATCACACGGAGTTTAATCTGGACTCACATTGCAGAGCAGCCAGAGCAGCTCCCAACCCCGCCTAACAAACCATTGGCTGTTTTCTTGGAAAAACTTTATAAGAAACAAAGAAAAGAACCCAAATTTTCCTACCAACATTATTTTAGACAGTGCATTTATGAACTGAGTTTTACACAAGGACAATGTAACAAGAGGTGCCCAAGAATCCCCTATTTTACCCATTTGAGGTTCAAATGCATTTGCTGAAATCCAGAAACAGAATGAGACGCATTTTTGTGCCTTGTTTTTTCCCTATAATGTTCCAGGTTTTCAAATCTTTTTTCTCACATTTCCTGTAAACAATGGATACTCATTTTTAAAAAGTTTATCTTAAGTGCTGTTTTAACAATATGGATAGACTATAAATGTACTTGCTGAATTCATTCATTTTTTAACAAGCCAATAAAGTTTTATAATTCATCTCTGTGTGTCTTGTATTCTCTGTAGATTGTACAACCTGCCCTGCCCAAACACGTATTATCAGCCCTTGGCCACTGGTGATTTTCAGGGCTGAAGGTATTAGAAAAAAATGTAAGAAATGTCACTGAGAGTTTTGAGGAGTCCCAGACTTACTGTAGATTCTGGAATAAGTCCATCAGTAAGAACTATACACTTATGACTCTTGCATTAGAATTAATTTCATCAGTTAAAAGGCCATCCATACAAAATGCTTAAGGAAGCTTTTGAAAAGATAAAAGTATATTTTATGGAAAAGCCTTCTGATATTTCAGACACCTGGAATCCTCTGATCCTGGCAGGAGGGTACAGTCAGTGTTCTGCTACTCTATACTAAACCACCTGTGGTCAAATATACACAACAGCGTGCCTACCAGAGGAAGGAGAAAGCAAGGATAATGGAGTGGAGACATGACATTCGTGGGCTGTGGCTGCCGGTGTGGTATTCATACTGTATGTCCTCTTGTCTTCATTATCGTCCAACCAAACCTTCCCTTCCTCATTTTATTCTTTTTCAATAAGCCAAAGTAAGATTTATATGACCCCATGTTGAACTTATTTGAGCTTGTCACTGCCTTCTGCTAACCTGGAAGGAGGTTTGTTCCAAACTGAGAGCCTCA
This sequence comes from Eospalax fontanierii, assembly GCA_035773235.1. NCBI lineage: Eukaryota > Metazoa > Chordata > Mammalia > Rodentia > Spalacidae > Eospalax > Eospalax fontanierii. Next base: position 7,408,321 of record CM069538.1, read on the forward strand.
GAATTAAGAAAATCAAATCTAGTCTTGCTAACATTTCACCAAGCCAAGTACACTTCCCCTTTATAAAGGCCAGGTACTTAGTGTTAGAGACCTGGTTTTTAGGTTTAACCTTGACCTTTTCTTCTTTCCCCAAATGTCCCTCTAATTTGTTGCACTGAGACCAGATTCTACCAGATATTTGGAAGCTACATGCTTTTAGGATGCAGGCTCTTGTGCTGGACAAGGCGGGGTGAATCTCATACTCCCAAACCTTTGAACTCTGTTCCTCAGTTTCTTCATTTACAAAAATGAAAATATAGCAATAGCAGTACCTGCCCACCAGGCTCTTGTGAGAGTTAAATGAGATGGTCAGTTCAAGCCCTTAGCACAAGGCATTTCTGGATATGGCCTGAGTCATGAAGGCACTTAGAACACGTCAGGGCCATCACATTCTTCCCTGTGCCCCTCTCTGCCGGGATTCCCACCCCCCAAGCTGTTCCCACATGCTGGTTCTCCCTGAGATTTTGTTCTAATAAGAGAACCCTTGAATTTGTGCCTGTATTGTTCCACAGTGGCCTTCAATGATATTCTGGAATTTTCTGGAATTTGAAGGTCCTGGATGAAATAGCATTGGGTATCTTTTCACAAAGACTAGCCATCTTCTTTTATCCTATTAATTCAGAATTTTTGATTACTTGAACAGAGTCTGCCTTAACTTGCAAATTTTAGATTATTTAAAAATCTTTGGCTAAGAATTTTTTTCAAACAAGTTAAAAGATTGTTCGAATGCAAGGATTTGTTTCAAGTTCCCTCAAGCCTTAAGGACAAGTGTTTGCAGATGAGTTACAAATGGCTGCATTACTCTTTGTTTCATGAAGTAGTTGATGCTAGTGCTGCTAATAGGTACACCTGTCAGCATCACTGGAGATATTTTATGTTTCAAGCAATAAAATTTATTTCATTAAAAGCACATTGTAATCTGGAGTTTTTTTTTTTTCTTAGCATTAGTCCATTTAATATAAATGGCATTAACACTTTATCAGTTGTTAACTTTAAAATCAAAAAGGAAATCCACGCTTCTGTCCAAGGGATGGTGATGGTTCAGAGGTGGCAGTTTCTCTCCGAATGCCAAACCCTACTTCATTGCTTCCTGGGCTCCCAACAAGTCTGTGAAGCTCTTGCCAGTAGTTGCCACAGCTGAAATAACTGGAAACAAGAAACAGAGCCATCTAAGACCGGCCCCAAATTACTCGACTAATGAGGTAACTCCAACTTGCACTGAGGAAGACTGGCTCAAGCCAGGGATCATCCTTCAGAGCCTAGCTGGGACCAGTGTGAGGCCAGTAGGAGGTTCAGCGTAGCCTGTGCATCGTGACAGTGCCCAGTGGTCCCTTCTCGCACTGGCTCTGAGCAGAGATTATTCTTCACAAAGGTGAATTGTCAGGTTAACTAAAGTCACTGAGGTGATGCCTGACTCTGTTCCAGCAAGCCCTCACTCAGGTGTTTGCACCACTAATAAATCCCTTGTAGATCTTGACTTGTGAATGTGTGGCCTGATAGAGAAACTGGCACCTGCTTTTTACATTTTGCCTTGTGAAACAGGTTGTATCAAGAGTTCTGTCAGTGCTAATTAGCTCATGAGAATTCAGGGCACGTTTGCTTTGCGCATTGTAACTGACGATAGATTTGTTGCTTTTGACTGTCCTCAAGTGCCTGATTTCTTCACCCTTGATTTTTAGCCGTTCTCAATCCTCTCAAGTAGTCTCTACTGTCCAATGAGGAATCCAGGGGGAAATCACCTCAGCAGGGGTGGGAGTGTGGTAGGAAGGGGTGTTTGAGGTCACATCCAATCCAGGAACAGGATTCACGGAATAGTGCAAAGTGACAGAAAAATGCCTGAGCGGCTCCCAGCCTCCCAGCCAAGAGGCAGAACAGCTTGGGGCTTCATGGTCACATGGAAATCCCTCTCTGCCAGCTTCTCTTCTGGCAGCCTGAGGTTGGAAAAGGCTGCCAAGGGCATATGCTAATTTTCCAGTCATTTGGTCAAGTCCGTCTCACAGGCCACAAGATCTCAGGGCCTGTGTTTACTGAATTAAAATCTTTGCCCAACCACAAAGTAATGAGCAGTAAGTTTTCTCCCTCCTTTTGATATTTTTATTTTGTTTCCAAGGAGGAGAGGAAAAACATCTCTGGTGTTTATTTTCCACCCTTCTATTTCTTTTTAATAATCCTCACCATACTGTAATTGGTTCTGCTGCACGGTTTAAATAAAAATGTAACTTACATTGTTTGCTTTGAAGACTATAATTCAGCTTCAGGTAAGTTTGTGCAGTTTTACCCAACATCCCTTGAGTCCTGGGTTAAATACAAAGACACCAGCAATATTCTTCTTTTTAGGGGAGCTACAGTTTCCCCATTAACTAGGGCACACCTCTGAGGATCCTTAAGACTTTTCAAGAACAACTCCCCGAACAGACTTTTTTCTTTTTGCATATACCTCAGGTTCCTAGATTCTGGAGATGTCAATCCCCTCCATCATCTCTCTCAAACACTTGATTGAATGCCTTGTTTAATTCTATACTGGAAGTGTGCTGGGCATCCCAGGGTGTCTGACTGTCTGGTGACTTAATATGCCTGGAGTGTTCTGTGTGTGGAGGACCAACTCACCAGGAGCAACCCTGCACATCTGGGGCTTTCCATGGCTCTAGCTCTCAGTGGGATCTCCGAATACTGTTGCCTTGTTGAGTTTAGGCATCACTGGAGGTGACAAAGTTTCCCATTTTCTATTGTCCCTTTACCCCATTCACACCTCTCTATGCAGCGCCCATTACTTCACCTTTTCATTTAAACCGGCTAGAGCAAGGTCTTTTCCTTTAGCAGAACCTTACCTGGAACATATGCTAAATTTCTTTATAGACTGTCTCATTTCAAGTTACATCAAATCTATTCAAGATCTAGTATGTTTTCTTGTGTTAATTCTATGTGAGACAGCGAGCTGGGTTCCAGGTGAGACCGGTGCACTCTGGGCTGGTGCCGCTCTTGCTGTGTGGATGATCCTGGGATGGAATGTCTGTAATTTACTGCTTTGGTTGTCGTAAATAATTCACACATGAGAAAATGGCTGCTCATAGCTGAGCCACTAACTAGTTCAGGGTTCCCGGACCCCCTTTCACTGTCCCTGCTCTCCAAGGTCAGTGGTTTCCCTTTGCCCCTGGCATCCCCTCTGCCACAGCTTCTCAGAGAGCTTAGACCTCAGTCATTCCTTTTGCAGCTAGAATTCTTCTAAACGTTGTATAAATAAATGTGAAATATCTACCCATTCATTTATTTTCTCTTTTATCCACACCTCCACTTTACAAAAAAATAATTTCCTCTCCTCTTTCTAACACAAACACAACAAATACACTTTGTCTTTTCTCTAATTTTTATGCATTAAAACTTTTAATTGGTTGAGTGGAATCATAGAGCAGGGTCTGTGTGTGTGAGCAGTGGGGCAGGAGGGAAGGAAGCAGAGAGGGAGAGAGTGGGAGAGGAGGGTTAAACTCCAGTACACACACACACACACACACACACACACATGCGTGCGCCCGTGCCGTGCGAACACGGGATGGGGCCATCGTGAACTTTGGGCTTCTTTGACTAAATGGCAATTAGCAGTGCACACTTCCCACTTCCTTCATCCTTGACCCTGTGCTCAATGTCGTAACCTTCCCAGGTTCTTAAGAAAATAAAGACCTTCCCATGTTGTATTTTTTGCTTTTTGTTTTTACTTTCTTATAAATAGCAAGAAGTTTTGTTGAGAAGAAATGATTACAAATCCCACAAGGTTGGTATTCTGTTCTGAGTTCCAAAATGTAAGGATTGATTGGATTTCAGACTTGGCAAACCCTTTAACTTGGCAAATACTTCTGTCCTTATTTATGACAGCTTGGAAACTTCCATTTTCCAGGGTTTATAAACGATGCTGCTGATTTTGTCTCCCTTTTCTATTCTTCTGTGAATTATGAAACAACCAGCCTGAATACTTCCTTTCATGTTAACCTTTGGAGAGGGGTGACATTCTTTTTTTGCTATGAAGAGTTTTTATATTTCATACTTTCCTTTTTTATATTTCATACTTTCTTTTTTCTGTTCCTCAACACAACAAAAAGCTGGAAACTCGGAGGGTCAGGATACAGGTGATGATAACGCTGTAACTCTCACTGTGATTGCAAAGAACTTGACCAGAGGTCTTCCAAGCATGGTCCCCAACCTCCTACATGCCTCTTTGAAGGCAGATAAGATGGCACGAACAAGTGACTTGGTGACATTTGCCCATATCTTAGAAGGAAATTATCCAAAGGAGGAACAATTAGGATGTCGTCTTCTTCCCCCTCCTCCTCTCCCTCTTTCCTTTTCTCTTTCCTTTCCTGCAGAGCCACCCCAGTTCCTTAAAGCCCACTCATCCATACACTCCTTTATAGGAGTTTTCTTCCTTGGATTCTTGTAAGCACATTCAAGTAGGGGCCTCCATCAACAGGTGGAACAGGCAAATGCCAAATGTGTATAAGAGACACTACTGATTTATTTATTTAATTCATTTATTCTGTCTCTTCTGTAGCCCAGGCTGACCGGTAGCTCACAGCATTCCCTTACCTCATCTTCTAATGAGCCCGTGCCCGGCCTGATGATGGCATTTCTAAGAGCAAAGTGTTTCTTCCCTGAAGTGACAGCAAGACGCAGTCAGATCTGCAGAGCTTTTCATCAGTAGAAACCTGAAGATGAAGGAAATGGGGGGAGCTGGGAGGCCTGCAAGGCACAGCGGGAAGGCCTTTCAGTGCAGGAAGGAGGGATGAAGGTCAGGCCCTGGGTGGCCACTCCCCAAGGTAGTATTCGAAGGACTGTGGAGAAACCTTTGAGCCCAAGTCAGCCACCAGAGGATTTCCTGGTCTCCCAGGATGGCTCTACCGTGGCTTTCCCACCACTCAGTTACTAGCACTGGAACAGCATGTGGGGAGCTTAGTTTCTCCGCAGATGAGGGGATGGATTTCAGAGCACAACTGCCTAGATTTGATCAACCCTGTTCACTGTTGTTAAGATCTGTGAAGAACTCTTACAACCCTTCCTCTGAGGCTGCTGCCATTCTGTGGTGCGCTGGTTACCTCCTGCTCCCCGCCTGTCTGTCAAGCACACAGGCTTCAGTGCAGCACTCACATCTTCTGTGTCGGACCACTGGGTCCCAGGGCACCAGGGAGCCTCTACTTCCTTCAGTGACCTGCTGCCAGTTTGGAGGGTTACAAGAGCTTCAACCATAGTGATTCTTTAAAAAGGAAAAAGTACACACACTGGGAAAGTCAACATTTTGAACTGTTTAAAATGTCATTTTTGAGCTGCAGCCATCCTTTTTATTTATGGTAACATAAAACAACATCAGAAACTAAGACCTATTTTTGTTTTTCTCGCCTTCATATAAAACCACAAGTGATTTTCTTTCATTTTGTGATCCTCATCAAACAAATTCCCTATCATGGCAGCCCTAGTTATTGATTCATATTCTCTCTTTTCTGAAGAGTTCATGGCAACCTACGTCAGCACCTCTCCAGGAGCGAGGGAAGCGCTGGAGGGACGTGGCCATACGTCTTCTTACAGTTAATCTCCCCTGTTCCCCAGCAGCCTTCCAGTTGGGATGATTTAAACAGAAGTACGGCCATATACAGATTCTACAAACTGTATTGAATGCTTTCTCTGTGCTACGTCATTGATCACAAACAAAAAATTCCAGACTTGGAGAGGTCGTGGGCACATGGAGGTGACCAGTAAGAACTGGCTCCGCGCACAGGGCAGCTGCGCCCCAGCCCCAGCCTTTTTTTTCTGTGTAGGAATGGGTATAGTCTTAGGGGACATGAATCTGAGTTTTTAAGATGAGGAGAAATCTGGGTTTTTGTGTGAGATTTCCCAGTTTCTAAATGTTTGCAAGGCTCATAACATTTTTTAAAAGGTTCCAGGAACCAAGAAAAACAAGTCTTATGCCAAAATTTGCTTTGTTTGTGAACAACTTGCTGGACAATCATCTAGTATCGCTCAGGCTTGGTGCCTTACACAGCCTTGAATAGATAGATACACTTCAGGTTGGGCTTCCCAGACGCTGATGCTCAGATGGAGAGTCACATGCCAATGATTTATCAGAGTTTCTTGGAAGGAAATGGCAGAGAAAAGGGAGTGGGATGTAAGACAAAGCCTTGTGGTAGTGACTTTGGCCTGATGGTTTGGGAGGTGCTAGAGTGTAAACTGCCTCTCACAGTTTATTAGGGAGTGGGCTTCGTATCTGTGTGTCAGCCGTGCAGTGACTAAGGGTTGTAACAGGGAAATGCCCGCTCCCGTAGCGCAAGAGAGGCCTTTCAGAGAGGATAGGCACGTAGCCTCTGGCCATGGGCAGGGTACACAACACAACAACAGTGGGGCCAAAGAATTCTACATGGCCTAAACCCAGAAATCGGAGACTCTTTCAAGTCTCTAGGCAATGACAACAAGCCATGATGGAATCAGAATTTGAGGCCAGTGTTGGCTGATACACTGTCCAACAGCCTTTTCTTTCTTTTTTTAGACAGGGTCTCGTGTACCTACACTGACCTAGAACATGCTGCATAGCTGAAGATGACTTTGAACTTCTGATTCTCTGTCTTCAGCTCCCAAGTGCTGGGATTACAAACATGTGGTACCAGGCCTGGTTTACACAGTGCTAGGAGTTGAGCCCAGGCATTATGCATGCTGGGCTACCAACTGACCTATATCCTCAGCCTTCCATCAACTTTTTAATGAGATGAGCATGCAAAGCTCTAATCGTCTTAAGCCTGGTTTTAGCATGGTGACTCTCAGACCCTTACCTCTCTGCCTTTTGGACAGCGTGGAGAAGGGCAGTCTGGATAGTGAGGGAAGGCAGCAAAAGCCCAAGAGGGCCTAAAAAGGGGCTTTAGAGCTATGACATTCCAGGCAGCCCTGTGTGGACTCCTGAGAGCTCAGGCCATTCTCGACTGTTCTTCTGTGAGTTTGGAGTTTCTGTGATTCAGATCGCATTTCTTGGTTCTATGAACCCCGGTGCTGACTTCCCAGTGTTGGTGAGGGGGTTCCTGCGTGGAAGTTGGCCTCTAGCTTCAGTATCTGACATCATGGTACTCCAGCATGTTACTGCCTTCTGAAGTTAAAACTCTTCAGTGTTTAAGTTAAAGATATCCCTTCTGATTGCCAATGAATTTCCCTTGAAGGAAGTCTACCAGAGGTGGGAAGGGAAGGTAGAAACAGAAGACTATCGGCTAACTGGGCATCTTTGGATTCTGCAAGTCCCAGAGGCACCGAAGATCAGCGTCTTCTTTGTAACTGAAGGTGTCATTTCTGCCCAGATAGCACTTTCTCTGTGCCCGCTGTCATGGTTAATGTTCACTCCCTTCATTCTCTGGCTTAGCCAGGATGACTTCCTCTCCTCAAAGTCAAGTTTTTCAAGCCTCTCTCACTCTTTACCACTCTGCCCCCCTCTGCCTTTCTCCATGCCAGATACCTTTGAGGGTGAAAGTGATCTTCTGGACCTTTCTCCTCCCCATGCTGCCACCCAGAGTCCTACAACAGCTTCTTAAAACGTTGACTCGAGCCAGGCTCGACTCTCTTCTATCCAGCACCCTGGAGGCTCACAGGCAGAGTCCTATCATTTACTTGATAACTTTGGGTCTTGGGTCTTAATTCTCCAAGTCTAAGATTTCTTCTCCATAAAAAAGAGGTCTGTTATATTGAGTGACTTGGAGAATTAAATAGTCAAATTATGAAAGGGCACTCAGACAGTGTGTAAAGTGTTAGGGGCAAAGTGAGCGTGAACATCAATGAGGTTCGGCAATGACCAGTGACAATGGCTATCACTGTTCATCACTGGAGGCCCAGGGCCATTCCACCTGCCTCTGCCACAGAAGTCTTCACAGAGAAGAACTTTCTTTTCATGAATCCTACACTAACATTGTGCCATATTTGATCACTTGGCAAGCAGAACCCGGGTCCTTCTACTGAATCTTCCAAGGCTGAAGGGCTTGGAAACACACCTTGCTCCATACCATCGTGGGTCCTCACTGAGCTTACAAAGAAGCAAATCATTTGAGAACCTTTGGTTGCAATGTGAGAACATTTCTGAGTGAGGCTGTGTAGGACCTCAAGCCGAAAGGCCTACTTAGAAATAGGAAACTTCTCAGGTAAGAAATAAGAATGATCTATTAGGTTTTAAGGTGGTTAGAGAAGCCAAACCTCCCCAAGAACAATTACTTGTCGGGGAATTTATGCTCAAAGGAAACATGGGTGTGTAACCTAAAGACAGACTTGAGGGCATAGCACAATGTGGCTAAGTGAAATGGCTGAGAGAACAGTCAGGTGGCAGACGGGCCGCCGCAACTCTCCGGGCTCTCTGACTTGAAGGGATGGTTTCTGTTCCTTCTTTGGTTCCACCGTGCACGCAGCCTCTTCTTCATCTTGCACTAAGTTCTGAGGCCATGGGGGTGTGAATGACAGTCCTGTCTGCATAGAGCTTGTATTTGTGTTTTCAGAACTCAGTTTCAGCTCCAGTTGTTCAGAATCCAGGAGCATTGCTTCCAAATCATCTGCTTTGTAAAGAGATGCAGCTAGATTTTATATGAAATCTGATTTTTAAGTACTGGCAAACAATATGCATTTTTGAAAGAATACTACAGACTGGACAAAAGTTGTCTCTTGACTCAATTTGGCATGCAGATTGCCAACTTGTAACCTTGAGGTTGAATTTCATGACCTTGACCTTCAGAAACATTTTTCTAACATCTTATTTTTAAGCTAATTCTCATTTTTCCTGACCTCACTGGGAGCTGCCCAGTCTGTCTTCTGGGTTCAGTGGTCTGTGGTAATTTCATCCTGTCAGGCTTTCCTGTCCAATTCCACCTCCAAATCTTTAATTATTTTCCCATGTTCTCCAAGCTTCACGAAGCTTTTAAGCTTTGCTAGGTGCCCCTTAGCTTTTTTCTTTGGAGAGTTAGAATATTATCTAACCTCTTCCCTACGCTGCTCATAGATTAGAGACCATGTTCTGACTCTTCCATCCCAATTTTCACAGCTACTGAACTGCATTGACTCCCAACCTTAGGTGTGATATTAATTTCTCTCCAAGGGGCATGGATTTAATAGATTTTTTAATTAACATTTCACAAAATTGGAGCTGTCACGCTTTATGCAGACTGAAACAAATGTCTATAATTACATTTTTGGCACTATATCTAGGGAATAGTCTAGAAATGTTTGCTTTAACCCCTTCCTAAAGCATCTGATTTATGGACAGGCCTCTGTATGCACACCTCTAGCAGGCTCAGTTGTCATGACAACAAAGAATATCATTTGTCAAAGAGCTATAACTTCATTTTATGTTGAAGCTTAAAATTTATCTTTTGGATTTATTCTCGTGACAGGGAAGTTTTTGAATTTCCATAAATATGCTTCTTTACTCTAATACTGATTGTCTTTGGGGAGACCCAGGAGTTGGGTGAGCCTCCCACCTTTTACCTTACCTACATAGGAAGTTTTTAATCTACTCCTAAAAGAATTTAGATGGGCATATTAATACCAAAATAATCATCTCCTACATGTCTGTAACTAAATGTTAGTTTTGTTTGTTTTGAAAAAAATTGGAATGAATTTTTTCAGTTTATTTTTTCCTTGCTTTTTGAATTTTTGTGAATTTCGTACAGTCTACTTTATTGGATTTAAATCCTCTTCCTTACACACCCCTCACCTTACTACTTCTTGCCCAATTTAATTTGCTCTATTTTATACACATACATTCACATGCACACACGCACATGCACACGCACACACACATGCACACACATGCACACACTCATGCGCACACACAGAAGTCATTAGAAGTCAGTTTACTATGGTAACTATTTACGAAAAAACTAGTAATCGTCTGTCCCCTGTGTTTTGTGAGCTCTCTAACCTCAGGTTCCCAAGCCTGATACAGTATCATTTATGGGCTCCGTCTTGTGAAGCAGACCTTGAATCTAATTCAGAACTGACTGGTTACTCCCATAACATTTGTGCCACTGTCGCACAAGAGGTCCCATCTCGACAGGCCAGTTGTTGTTAAGCATGCAAGATTCACAGCTGGGAGAGCTTACTGATTATTATTTTTTTCCTGTGGGAAGCATGCAGAGCACCTTCCAGCTCTGTGAAAGCTAGCCAGTAGAGATGAAGCTTTGAAGTCAGTACCAGCTTGATTTCTTCTTGTTTGTTCTACAATTCATATGTGCAGTGCCTTCAGCAACAGTGTCTTACTGTCAAGTTCTGGGTGTAACTAAGAGCAGGGTCAATGATCAGTATTGTTTGAGGATGTGTGGGACCCTTAATAAACAGCTTCAAAAGAGTCCATCTGTGGCATTGGGCTTTTACTGTTACTACCCTGTGGTGTCTAATACGGACAATGCTACCGCCGTGTTATAAAGTAAATCCTTTAAATCTTTTATAATGTGTTTGTACATACTTTATGAAGTGTCTACGGTGGTAGGTCTCCATACATCTTTTTATAAAGGCTTTTAGTGTTAGTTATCCCTCCCTGCACCCCCCGTCGGCCCTGCCCTCCTATCCCCAACCAAATTCTCTTCTCACTCTGTTTTCCCTTCCCCTCTTTATAGCACGAATGAAAATTTTTCTTATTTGTCTTAGCTGGTAAAGTTCGAAGTACAGGAAGAGAGAAAGCCTCTGAACTGCCCTTCTCCATGACCTGGTCTCAGACAAATACAGGATTAGAACAGTGGCTTCTGGTGCCTATTCTGACGGGACATGGCAAACCTTGTCTAAAATAGAAAGTGGGGGATTCTGTGGGGTTTGCTGACAGAATGTAAACTGTTCTATAGAACCATTGCTTTTAGAGAAAAGTTTTAAAATATCTGAATTTTTATGTAAACCTTTCTTGTTTGAAATGCCAGGAGGCCATGTATAGGTTTTTTGTTTTAAACAAAAAATAAGGTTACAGTAAAAAAAAAAAAAAAAATCTGAAGACAGATTCCCTCCACAAATGTTTTTGCCCTAAGGGTTACTACAACTTAGAGTGGTACTTTGTTTCTTTAAATGAAACAGCTCAGCGAGTTACTACATTGTCCAGGTATTCTTGGACTCTGATTGATAATATTCTGTCTATTGGCCTCATAAGGAATGGGGTGATATTCCACTCTGAGGACTCTGTGACGGGGCACATCTCAGTCCCTTGTGCTCTTGTCTGACATTCCGAGATGGATGGTGCGTCTTCTCGGACACCTTCTGGGACCTCACAGAGATTTATGGTGCTCACTTTTTGTATTTGATGGATGGAATCACTTAATAATCTTTACTGAGCCCCATATTTCTTTTGTTTGTGGAACTCTTAGATTGCTGGTGACTTTCCAATAAGCGATAGCAGAGACCTTCTTTCCCCTCACTGGATTTGACAGTGTTTTGTTTCTCATTTGTCAGTGGAAGAATGATAATTCTTGGGAATATGCCATTAAAAACATCTGCAACAAGAACTGGGAAGATGGTTCTGTGGTCTTAGTGCACAAGCATGAGGACCTGAGTTCAGATACCCAGTACCTACATTAGAAACTATGCTTGGTGGTATGTGCCTATAACCCCATCTCCGAGAGGGTAAGTCAGGAAGATTCCATAGGCTCACTGGCCGTTCATTATAATAAAGTTAGCAAGTTCCACGTTCAGTCTCAAAACACAAGGCAAACTGTGATAGAGAAAGATTTCCCACATCTACCTCTGGCCTCCACACAAGCAAAACTCAAAACTCTCTCTCTCTCTCTCTCTCTCTCTCACACACACACACACACACACACACACACACACACACACACACCCCGAGTCCCTGTGGCTGTCAGTGTTCCGGAGTAAGGGTGATGGAGAAACACCCATTACTATCCTACAGTGAGCATTCCTGCTCTGACCAGGCAGGCAGCTAGATCTGAGACGCTGCGATACTCATGAGATCGCGCTGAATGTGGAACCTGCATAGTTTGTCTGGCAATAGGAAATGTTTGCCACTGCACAGTGCTGCTTTCCCGCCTTTTCCAGCCCTTCCCCTGACACTTCCTCTACACCCTAACTGGAAGCTTTCCTCAGCGTTCCTCCCATCCTTGGCCACCTGCACACCTTGCAGATGATTGTCCAAACTTGGAATGCTCTGTACTGTTCATCTTATTCTAAGTCAGTCTTGGTAAATTCGTAAGTCTTCACAAGCATTTACATGTCAATATCATTGGTTACATGTATGATAGAAACAACCCTCAAATAAGTAACTCAGATGCTGTCATCAGATACTCCTTGTCACCTTTCTGTCTTTTCATCATGTTTTTGAGTAGTTTGTAAAGAAAATAATATGATTTGTCTTTGTTATTCTTATTTGTTTTTTTTGGGGGGGAGGGAGAGGTATGTGTTGAGACAGCGTCTTCTTGTAGCCCCAGCTGGTCTAAAGCCTGCTACGTAGACCAGACTGGCCTCAACCTCACAAAGATCCACCTGCCACTCCCTCCCAAGTGCTGGGATTAAAGGCATGCCCACTATGCCCAGTGAAAGAAGAGGTTTTAAGTAAGGTAGAATGAGAAAATATTCCCATTGCTTAACTCGAGTGGGAGTGATCTCATTTCTAAGTCTTTCCCACTATTTCACAAAGTGAAATAGCCATTTGTGGTAATTAATCCTGATGCTCATATTATGAATTTACTTTTTCCACTGATTGCTGTAGTAGTATCGTTATTTTTAAAATATACATATATATAAATTGTCAGATAAGGAGTAAATTTTTCTTGTAATCTGACATCCCAGAAACATTTCCACTTATTTTTTCTAATACTTTCCTATATCTATAGTTGTTGTGTGGTTAAAATAATATTTTATGTAAACTTTTTATTCCCTGTGTCAAGAATTTCTTTACAGAATTCCTTATAAATAAATAAATAAAAACTTTCATGGCTCTACAATATTTTATCCTGTAAATAAATAAAAATGTATTGAAACATTTTCAGATTTCATTATTAAAAGCAACACCTTAATGGGCATCTTTGTACATAAATTCTTGTCAGTATTCTGGCTTGCTCCCTTAGGATTTATTCCAGAGGTGACTTTTTTAGGTCATGAGGTTTTAATATTTTAAGACCCTTGTAACACATGACCCGTTTCCTTCCCAGAAATCCTGGCCAGTTCACTGTCACACAAGAAGACTATAACAAGCCTGCCTCACGTGCCCCTGCTAGCACTGCTTCAGCTTTTGCTTCAAATCTTTGATTTAGTGCTTATATTCTGTTTTTTCAGACATGTAGCTGGGAGAGAGAGAGAGAGAGAGAGAGAGAGAGAGAGAGAGAGAGAGATTGCTGCTGAATCTGGCAAAGCAATGTGTCTTCTTCCAGGGCTATGGTATGTTGGAGGCTGCCTAAGGGGAACACTTACCACACACTTGGCACACTCTAGATGCCCTGCATCTGACGACTCCTGCCGTTCTCACAGTGCTCCCATGAGGTAGACACTGTCATCCCTGTGGTCTAGGGAAGAAGGTTGAGGACCAAGGAGTCTAACAAATTTATCTAAGGTCTAATAGCTAGTATGTGTTACAACCTGGGTTCAAGTAGGGTCTTTGGATTTCAGGATAAATAATTTTTCAGTATTCTTGGAGTTTCCTGCTATGACAAGGGAAGGGACTGCAGTGCCTAAGCGTGATGGATGACAGACAGACTGTGTGATCAGCAGCGGCAATTATCGCATGTAAGCATAAGCGAATATCAGGCCCCTGACTGAAAGTAGGGCAGACTCCTGAACTGGGAGGACATTTTGCCTTTTGTTGCACTTTCAGAAAACACAGTTGTTTCAGATGCAAAGAAGAATTAAGATTTCCTTCCACAGTGACCCTCAGAACATGAAATTCAGTGAACCTTGATATCCTTGTTTTCTGTAGTGACTTCAGATTCTCTCAGTTTGGTGATTCTTGCTGATTCTCAGTGATTTAAAGGCTTGGCACGCTGCATTAACAATCAGACTTCGATTCAGTATGCATGCATTTGAATTTCATACCTGTGGAATGAAGGCAGGCATTTTAGACAGGTTCATACCTTGCAGAGATTTACCTTTCCATGGGTGGTGCTACAAGAAAAATACAATAAGGTGCAGAGTAAGATGAATGTCCTCGAAGGTGTTTAAGGAACGGAAGCGGTGTAGCGAACAGAGGAGCCGCTCTGGCTGTGGAGACCACGAGAACCACTCCTAGAGAGCTCAGAGGATGAACAGCACCTGTGAGAGCAAAGCTGGAGGCCAGAGACCGGCGAGGAAGTACCAGGGGGGTGCTGCACTGAGGCCCGGAGGCCAGTCATGTTCATGTGTAAGGTATCGATCTTGATTCTATGTACATACTGTAATGTCCGTGATCTCTGGCCATGTGCTGTGCAACCTTTAACCAAGGCAGAGCTCCCTAAAGAACGACTGAAGGGAACAGGATTCAGAAACAGAAAGGAGTCCGTTGCTCCTTTTCTCTATTCTTATGTGCCATGGTATGACTTGCTATTATCTCCTCCAGTATAAATCAGCTAGAGCCAGGCATGTAGCTCAGCAGTGGAAAGCTTGCCCAGCACTCTCTGCATCTGGTCCTCAGTACTGACAAAGTAAAAAACAAACTTCATAGGAGTGCCTCTGAACTAGTCTAGCATGTATTTGAAATTGTGGTAAAATGATGAGATGGAAATTGGCCTGAGTCCTTGGTTTTCTTTTTCAGGATATGAGTACTATTCAATATGCATATGCACACAATCACATAGTCTCCGCATGGAGTGGCTGTAGATCCCCCATCACTCTCTGCAGGCCCTGGGAAAGCACATACATCCTTGGGTAAGGCAGGAGCCTGGCAGTAGTTTTTCTCCAAGCATGCTCTCTGGATCTTTAGCCACAGGTACACATCTTAGGGCCTCATGTGGTGGTGATGGTGGGTTGTGGGAGGAGGGGTCGATGTTGGGGGTCCCTGTGCTCAGGGCCAGCCTGAGGGGGCCAAGGGTCTCCAACAAAAGGGGGTGAGTATGCAAGGAATCAAACCACACAGACTCCAGGGGCTGAGTGAGAAGCAGGCAGTGGCACTCCGCTGCAAGCTCTGTTTATTCATGGAAGTGCAAAGGGTCTTATAGGTCTGGTTAGCCAATCGTCTTATGGGATGGGATCCTGACTGCAGCCAATAGTAGTCTGTCCCCAGGTAGATCATCTCGGTGCAGGTTCTTTCCAGATGCTGGGCAGAAGCTGATCTCATGACTAGCCAGAGCAGAGTGCCACGTCCACAGGAGCCATTCCTCTATTCCTTATAGCAGGTAACCTGGCTAAGGCCCATCCTGCATTGTGCCCTACAGGTCAGGAATTTGCATGTACAGTTCCCCACACTGTTATATTGTGCACTGAAGTCTGAGGACAATTTTTCTGAGTAGTGGCAATCAGAATTGTCTGGAGACATTGTTTTAAAATGCTTATGCTTGGAACCCACATCAGACAGACTGCAAAAATATCTGAGGGCAGGATCTTGATACCAGGATCTTTTGTAAACATCTCACCTGAGTCAGGTCTAAGAACAATTAACATCTGATAAGATAACGCTTTTAGTGCTTTGTGTGAGGAAAGACAAGAGGGAAGGCGGAAAGAAGGAAGGAATATTATAGAAATAAAAATGAATGTTCAAATGTTTAATTCATTCACACTCTTGAACTTGGGTGCATGCACACATATGTACACACACACACATACAACTTTATAGTGGCTTTCCTTGATCAATGAAATCAGGCAACTCGTTGATCTTTTAGTTATTACTCGAAGAGATTTCTTTCTTTTTTTTTTTTTTAATTCCACTTGCTCAGACATATTAAGCCAGAATTTCTGGTGATATAGGCAGGATATTGCGTGACTGTCTTGAAAGCTTCCCAGGTAGTTCCAGAGTCCAGCAGGGACTGGGAAGTGTAGGACAAGGCCCAGATAAGGAAGGCTACAGAGGATCTCTGTGCTGGGTTCATGTGAACTCACCTTCCACGGGGGCAGCTGTCTTCCATCATTGTGGTCACTTATGTGTGCGGCATACTAGCTGAACTGGGAGAGACCAGAATTTTCAAATGAAATAGCACAAAATACAAAGGACAAGAACCTGTTGATGAGGATTCCTGATTGAAGAAACAGATATATCTAAATGTAAGTTTCAGATAAAGAAGAAATCATGTTTGACATAATTATGCTTCATATAATATTTGGAAAATACTTATATAAATTGTTTGCCTGGAATTCAAACTTAAGCAGGGAATATATTTTTTTTACCTAAAAAAGAAGCTAAGTCAAGTCAAAATTAATTTGAAATAGCAGATTTCTGATTTCACAGGTGCTAGGAGGTCTCTAGGCTCAATAGACACCGGAATCTACCCTGGGTTGATGAGAAACAAATGACCTTATATCCCCACCCACAAAAGCCGAATCCTAAGCACATTTTCCCCTGATGGTCAAGGTCAGCACACAGCCTGGAGCTTCTGCAAACCCTTCGGGCTGTCCTGCTCACATTCCGTTTGTTTGTAATCTGAGGGATGTCTTTCATGTGGAGCCAGTGTAACTACTGACTTCATCTTTCCTGGCTCAGTGTATTAGCTCTGCCCTCATGCTGAGCCTTCTGAGACTCGGAAAGCTCATCAATTACAGACAGCAGGAGAGACAAGTACAACATAGCACACAGAAGCATTGCGCTCATGCCCACAGACACCTCCGTGGGACAGAGACCTGTGCTTAGGAGGCTTGAACAGTTGGTTTAATATTTTACCGTCAAGGTTTTGAATTCTTAATATTCTATTAAAGAACAAAGTTCTACATTTTGTTTAGTATGAATACTGAAATTTTTAGTATGTAACTGGTCCAGTTCTTGCTACAAAGCAAGGCAAATATTTTTAAAACAGTGACCTTCTTGCTCAGGTCGTAAATCCCCTGTAGTGTATGTATGTGTCTTAGTCTTCTCTTAGAAAGTGGCATTCCATGATAGAAAAAGCTTACTGACTCCTTCCACTATGTTAGGAATACCTTAACAAAGACCTCTACAATTCAAACCTGGGTGTTTCATATGGAGGCTTGAATGAACCTGCATATATTTTCAAATGTAGCTGTTTTGGAGACATGTGAGACAGCTAAATGGGTAAGGTGCTTCTCACCAGCCCAGTGACTGAGTTGGAACCCACATGGTGGAAAGAGAGTGCCGGCTTTTGTTAAGTTATTTTTTCCACATATGTGCCATGGCAAAGCACATACTCCATTCCCAGCACACCCAATACAAACCTAAAACATATAAAAGAAATCCATTGTAGCTATTTTTAAAGTGGTGTTTAACAGCTGTCACCATCTATCAACCAGCAGTTACAGAATACCTGGCCATGTGTAAGTCACCTTTTCTCGCCTACCCCATAATGATTATCATCATCATGGATGATGTATTCACTGCCCATCTGTGCTGATTTTGTGCTGCAAGACAGTGTGCATCCAGCTATGTTCTGCCAGCAAAATCAGCCCTGAATGACAGACAATCACTGCTATTTTTAGAATATAGAAGAAGGATATGGCTCTCAGGTGCCAGTACCATGGGATCATTTTTCTTGAATTTGCTGCTATGAGATTCAGACAGAGATAACAGCAGCAACAACAACAACAACAAAAGGCACAGAAATCCAACGATGGCTCATTGGGTGGACAGAAAATCAAAGCTGCCCCTCCCAACTCCTCAGTAAGAATCATAGTGGAAAATCATGTATTTTTAAAATCATTATTACTGCTGTAGATAGCCCTGTGGGTAAGGACAGGGGGAGTCTGACCCAGAGAAACCAGGCGATGGGAAATTCTTCTGAAATCATGTGTGTGGAAATGCTTTGAAAACGCAGTGTATGAAAGTCATGTAAGGCTGTGCTGCTCTCTGTGAAATGTGAAGCTTGCTGGAGGCAGTTGCTGTATCTCCCCTGCAAGGCCAGCAACTCCTAATCTAATGTAAAATGCAAAAGAATTGACAAGATGAAACAGCTTCAGGGTCATCAGGAGGCTCTTGTGCTTGAAGGGCAAGATGGGGCTCAGCAGCCCAGCTCTGGCAGCACCACCAGCAGCCTTTGAACGGAATCTGGGCAAACAGAGCTCCTTACGGCTTGAGCAAATGCCATATTCTTCTCTTTGCCAAAACATTTGGAGTTAACCTTATGGTGGAGATAAAATTGCTCAAATATGCTCACGCATTTTGAACATTTATTAATAACACAGTTACTTTTCAGATACTGATATCATGCAGAAAAGCACCTCCAGATGTGCAGAAAAGCAAGTACAGCCTTGTCTGGTCTTTTATATGGCCTGCTCTATCTACACACATGTCCCAGGTTGTTAGAAATGATGGCTTATATCAATGTCTGTATCTGAATGCAGTAGCCCTATGGGGAACTGAGATATACTGGATCAAGGAGGATGCTCTTGAATTAAACTAAATGGAGTAATTACCAAGAACCACCAGGTACTTGGAGCATGTGAGTGGCAGTGGGTGCAATATGATGAGCAAGAAGGTCACTGCCCTCAGTGGACCCTCATTTTAATTGAGAGTAAGTTTATCACTCTGTTAGACTAAACCAGTGCACAGTGCTATTCTTTTTTAGCCTAATCTAGTCTCAATGCATATCATACAGAACTGTGCTTCCTTCTCCCCAGCCCTTAGGACAAGCTGGAATTGCTCTTCCTCCTGTTGTTCTTTTAGAGGTGACAAAACTTCTGAGAAAAGTTAAATGATTTGCTCAAGGCTACCTGGGTGGCTGGCGGTAATGCTGAGATTCAAACCAGAAGTTTGGCGGTGGTAGCCATTAGCCAACTCTAATGTTGGGCTGCCTGGATCTATTTTGCCACTTCATGAACTTGCGCACGGGGCTGACTTCTCCATGCCTCTGGCTCCTCCTATGTCATAATCAGCTCTATATTATGGGATTATTCACAGAAGAAAGAGGAATGCTTAAAAATGGTGCCTGAACTAGTAGGATCTACCTGAAGATCAGCTAAACTGAGGTTCTGGAGGAGGTTTTGCAATAAGGAATCTGATTAGATGGAGTGGGAAAGGCTTTTGACATAAATGGATAAAACCCTAGACAACCCCACATCCAGCCTCACAATGAGAGAAAAATCCTGTTCTATTGGTATCCCGAGAATGCAATGCCCAGGCACAGAGGAAAACCACACTGGTTGTTTGAACTATATGTTGATAAAATTAAATAACTTTCTTTTAAAAATGTGTGTTCTAACAGTAGCAGGTGCTTGATTCCTGTGGTCAGGCTGCCACAGCTGCCATTAATAGTCTCACTGGCGGAATCTGAATTTCTCACTAAACTCTGAAGCCACTCAAGAATTCCTGCAGCATCATCTACTAGGACAAGACATAATGTGGACACAAGAGGTTTAACTGTGGAAAAGGCTGCCATAAAGATTTGTAGATATCATGAATATTCCAAAATTCCAAGTTCAATGGTGAACCTAAAGATTCTGTAATCTGGCTGGCAAGTACATATACAATAATTCATACTTTATGCTTATATTGGTCATAGTGTGAGGGTAAAAAACTTAACTCAAAATAAAAAATGGGAACATTGCAAAACATTCAAAAGAAAATAGGAAAGTAATTGTAATGTTTTTAAATTTTCTACCCAAAGCAAGCACATATTTTATGTAAAAAGATATGTACGTTTTAAAGAAAAAGGTACAAGAGAAGTGAACGTGACCATTGACTATCACTTGTCTTCCACGACAGTAAGTTTTGTTTTGCAAGTTTTTATTGTTTACTGGGGAGGAGGTGGCAGGACGAGCAGAAACTCAAGATCATCTTTAGCTACAAAGCAAGTTGGGGATAAGCCTGGGCTACAAAAGACTGTCTCAAAAAAAGAGAAATAGTCTTTTTATCGATGATATAATTAAAATTAATGTCTTACTCAAAAAATTCAACTCATAATGTCTGCCTTTAAGACTTGGATTAACTGTCTGGAGTGCAGAGAAAGGCAAAGGGCACACAAACGCCATATGTGAAGAACTGAAACATCCATTTCATTAATTCTTTGAAAAATAAATGACCTCACTTCCTTACGACTGCAGTAATTAACACACATTTGTAGAGATTTGGAATCATGCTATCAATGTATTATTTATTACTGCCCATTTGTGGTTTGGTGGTCAACCTAATGGCTGTCTTTGTCAGATGGCTTTTGCGTGTGAAGCACTGAGGTGGTTCTCATCTGTATCTTGCCTCGTTATTTCTCAAGAGTCAAAACATACTTTCCAAACTGGAAGAAAACATAGACCACAGATGAGAGGCAGTTTTAACCCTGACTTTCAAATGGCTAGACTGTACCTCACTCCTGTCAGTAATCATGCATGCTGACCAAGTGTTACCAGCCCCATAGTCCTTTGCCAAAATTATGTTTGTGGCCTGGGTAAAAGTGAGAATCAAAACCTGAGACCTCAGATGCAGAGAACAGTGTCTCTGAGATGCCCAGCCCTAAGCGGCACTACAATGAAGCCTCTATACCTAAGGCTCAAGGAACGTGACAGAGCAGAGGGTAGAAAGAACATCAAAGCATCTCTCAACCCTCACCAGTGAAGCTTCAGGCACATATTCCCTGTTTGATGTCCTCACTGATTTCCCCACTTCTGTGCTGGACTTTTGTCTGGCTTGAGCTTGCGTGGGTCTTGTGCTTGCTGTCGCCATTGCTATAAGTTCATATGAACAAGTTCCCTGGTCATTCATCTACCACTCCTGGTTCTTACAGTCTGTCCACCCCCTCTTCCACAATGGTCCCTGAGCTCTGGGTGTAAGAGGTTTGATATAGGACCTGTACTGGCCCTGTGCTGACCTGGACTGAGAGCTCTGTGGATGGTAGGAGCTGCTTTCAGCGTGGGAGCAGAGGTAGAGCAAGCTGCGCATTCTACAGCCTGGTCCAGCCTGTCTGTGGGCTTGCTCTGCCTTGCCGCCTGTGAGTTATGCAGCACTTTGGCTTAATTCCCTGGACAGGCAAAGTGTGAGGATGTGGCCAGTTTCTCAAGCGTGTCTGTGAAAAGCAGCCAAAGTGCTGCTCTCTGTGGGGGACTGATGGGGGACTTTGGGAAGCTCTGAAACTGCGGGGTCTGAGGGTTCTTGATTTCTCTCCAGCTCTCCTTGCAGAAGAAGCTGTGCTTTGGGGCCAGCATTCCTCCTCCCCTCCCTCCTCCCTCATTCTCTTCCCTCTCTATCCTCACTTCCTTAAAGATTTCTGGAATACAATAAGATACCCTTGCTGATTAGGAAGAATTCCCAGCCATTTCTTACTATTTGGTTCTTTATCAGAAATAAGCCCTCTGTCTGACTACAGCAGATGGTCCTCTGATTGTCATTACCCATTTCTCCCTAGTCTCAAGGACCCTCCTCTGTGGTCCTGTTTCAAGTCACCCTCTGTAAATCTGATGTCAGCAGATTCTGACTCCCCATACTACAAACACTGGAACATGTTTTTGTCTGACTTCCCCTCTTCCTTCCCTTCCTCTTAGTCCATCCCTGACTCAGGCCGCACTGACTACCATTACTCTCTTTAAGAAAATCCCAGTTTCCAAAGAAGAGAAGACCCATATGCCCCGACAGAGGCAACACAACACAGATGAGGCTAGACCCCTCATGCATACCAGGCCCCGCTGCAGCCTCACCTCCCTCTCAGCCCTGACTCTGGGCACCAGACTCCGCCCCTTCTCTGCTGTAGGACATCTCGCTGGCCATCGAGACCTCTTTATTTTGCAGCATCCCACTCCTTCTGTGCAGGACGGTTTTCATCTGCTACACATGCATTGTTAGCTCACATTCCTCCACCTGAAAACAGCCCGCTGACCAGGGCAGCCTGTACCTCCGTCTAGCTTGCTTTTCTCTTTTACCTCTGCAGCAATCACCTGGAGAGGGCTATTGTCCTCTCTCCAATCACCTGCCACCCTCCCCATCCCTTCCAAAAATTCACTCAAATCTAGCCTTTACCACCCCTTTTGAGGTCCCTGCAGTGCTCAGTCTGCTAGAAATGCTCTTGTCCCTCAGGGGTTCCCACTCCTCCATCAGTTCACTTCTACGCTGCCCCTTTCTCTCTTTTCTTCCACCCCAGGGACTTAGAGCCTGTTCTTCTAGCTGAATTCCTTTTTCCCGTCTTAGTACCCAGTCTCACAGCTTTGAAGCCATATCCAGACCAGCTTTACCCACATCTGCTGTGCAGCAGGGACCTTACTTCTGGACTCCAGATTTGTGCCTTTAACAGCTCCAATGAATGCCAGGCAGGCACCTTGCCCTTAGCTCAGTCAAAACAGAGTCCAGAGCTCTCCCATATAACATGACTCTGATTCATTCTCATAATGGACTGTGAGCTCCAAGACCTTCACACATGCTCCTTATCCAATATCTTCAAAAATGTCTAGCCCCTGCTGCACAGTCACTCATCTGGTCCAGGCTTTCCTGGTCTTGGTCTTAGATTGCCCACACTGGCCAGAGCCCACCTGTGCATGCTATCCTTACAGCTTTTGGATTTGTTGTTCCTTCTTTCTAGAATGTTCTCCTCATTTCTTTTGGGGCTTTGTTCCAACACCACTTTCTCCGGGAAGACTTCCCTGTCCCTACATGTCCCATTTCAGTTCTTCCTTCTGCCTCACTGACAGTCCTGACCCTCTTATATCCTGGCTTATCTTCGAAGCAAGTGTCACTTCTGGACAAGCTACTCATGTGTTAATTACCTGTTTAATCCCCCAAAATATAAGTTTCACCAATGAAGGGAAAGATATGCATTTTCTTCACTTGTTTAAAAATAGTTCATGAGAGTAAATATATCCTGAATAAAGGAATGAAAGAATGGGCATCCCAGGTCGGATCTGGGACACAGTTGGATCCAGAGCTTGGTGGTGAGGAGTGCTCCGTGGACTGTGAAGTCTGCTCTGCCTAGATGTTTCTATATGTGCTGATGTTATGCAGCCCACAGACAGAACACTAAAACAGCAGGCAGAATTATTTACCCTTTCTCAAGAAACTTGTGACACAGCCAATGTGGGTGACTCTGGAATGCCTCCTAATCCCCTGTTCGCACTTGTAGCCAGTCCTGCATGCCATAGCAGCTTGTAAACCAAGAAATGGCTGACTAATCTTGGCCTCAGTGCTGGGCATGCATTCTGGTGCAACTCTTTTCTATATGAAAGAGGCCACTGGCAACTTCAGGAGCATGTAGCCTATTACCCTCCTGATCCACATCCTGCCCTTTTGCAAGTTATTTCCCCATAACTCGTATGATTATCTGTACACATGTTCACATCAGCAGCAATACCCACTTTGTGAGAATGTCATCCTAGTCTGTAGGACCCAATAAAATCAGCACTGAGCTGGGTCCTTGGCCAGAGATCACCTCCTGAGGATCGTAGCTCCTCTCAGGGTCAGCTAGCCTGTGCCTGAGCTGAACTCTGGCTTGGTTTCTTCTGCCTTGGTTCTTATCCACAGTGCTACTCCTCTGGTTACACTGGACTGTTCCAAGGTGACCTGCAGGCTGGTAAGAGCCTCCCTGTCCCCTGACTTCAATGAAGGCTGGTTTCCTCGACATGATTATTAAAGCTTCACCCCATCCTAGTTCAACAACACCACTTGGCTAGGCTGATCATTAGAATCAGTTTTTAAAGCTGGACTTAGGAAGAAGTTGAACATCTGGGAGAACAGCTGGCTGACTGCATTCTGGACCCACAGAAAGGTCAATGAGATCTTAGACTGTGAGGCCAGGAATGATTGTCTAGCCAGGCAGAGGACTGAGAGAGTGCCTGCTTCTGGATGGACTCCTCCCTCTCCATGATCCAGTGTTTCCCACTGTCTCTTGACTTATTTACTGAGCTCCCTTTGCTGTCCCTTTTGATGAGAGTGTCTCAACTTTATCTGCACCTGGCTTCCTTTCAGGGTAACAGGCATCATGATCTCTACATATCATGGTGAAAGCCCAATAATAAGGTACCTGGCATGTAAGAAGAGGTTTGTAGACTCTGGTCTACTTGCAATATTGCACTCAATGGCTTTCAATGTCAACATTTAAAATCCTGTCCCTTAGTTAACAACAGGGTTGTGCCTGTGGTCCTTGCTACCCAGGACCTGACTGAGAGGTCAGTCTGAGAGGTCAAACTGATAGGTCAGTCAGCTGCTCAGCCTAGCAGTGCCTGACTTCCCTGGCCATAACAGCTTGCTGTGTTCCTTTGTCAAAGCTGATTATATTTCCCCCAGAGAGTTTCAAGGCAGAGAGCTAGAACTCAAAGGGAAGGCTCTCCAACGGTAGGCTACAAGTAGCCTGGTCTTGGCTGACAATAACAGCTTCTGGGCTGGGCACTAGCAGAGACTACAAGGCCTCAGCCGTGCCAGGGCTGCTTCAGGAAGCAAGCTTTATTCCATGAACTTCATAGGAGTTCTTCTAGTTCCTAGCTGGGGACACAGACTTGAACAAATCGTCGTAATGTGTAGTTAAAACTGAGATCTGCAAATAGCATCTTATGAGCAGAGAAGAGAAGCGCATCCCAGTCTGAAGAGGTCAGTGGAGGTCTTCTGGCTTGGCATTGACGAGGGGCAGGGGCAGCCTCAGCAGCGGGTAAACACAGAGCTGCCAGTCATAGCTTCTGTGGCTGGGACATAAGATGGAGACTGGGGAAAAGTGAGGTTAAAAGACAGTGAAAAGCTTGGAATCTGAGTTGGGCATGGTGGCACCCACCACTAATCCCAGTGCTCAGGAGGCAGAGGCAGGCAGATTTCTCTGAAACTGAGGCCCACCTGATCTACATATCGAGTTCCAGGCCAGATGGGATTACAGGGAGACCCGGCTCAAAATAAAGGAATAAATAAAAGAATTCTAAGGCTGTAATGTGAAGCTGTTGCTCCATAGTAGGGATTGGGCCTACCTCAGTGGCATTTTAGATAGTTCTCCTAGCTGCTCCTCATGGAAGATAGACCAGAGGAGGGAAGGGGAGATGGGAGGACAGTAGGGCAGGTCCTGGCCACAGATGCGTGGACCCTGGAGAGGCCCGGCCAGGGCAGTGGCAAGTGCCTTCTCCCCCGGTACAGAACATGAGTGAGCTACTGTTTGGAATAAAATAAGTGAGTCTGCAGAAGTTAGTTTGGTGTTGCTATGATCAAAGTACTTAAAAGAAAGAATTTAAAGAACAGAGTTATTTTGGTTCACAGTTTCATTTTGGGTTCAGTTCCCTGTCACTTGGCTTGATCAGCAGGGGCAGAAGAACATGATGGCAGGGCATGTGGAGAAGACTGGTCTCTTGTTTCTTGGGGTGTGGAGGGCAGAGAAAATACAAGATACATGAAGGGTCAGAGCAAGACGAAGCTCCTAAAGACACGTTCTGAGTGGCCTACCTCCTCTGAACTGAGCCCCACCACTGACCTTGACCACCTTCCTATAATCTATAATGCCAGGGTATCCTAATACCCATTAAGAATTGAATCCATTGATTATGTCAGAAATCTCAGCATTTAATTGTCTAAGGACCATCACTAATTCCCTATGCCATTTCTTTTTTAAAAAAATTTAGTTCCATTGATAAATGTATTGTAATATACATATATATATATAATTTTAACAAATATCAGCCAAAACATTTTAAGTGACTTTAGTTTCTCTTACTAAATTATGTTATAAAATGCATTGACATTTAAACACCAATAAAAAATCCATTCCTTGAATAAATCCAAGACATTTCACATGTAAATATGCTTAATATTTTGCCTTTAAGTATGCTAATGTCATTTAAAAATTTGTAGTTGATTCTTCTTTATCTTTACATTTGAAATCTATAGCTAGAATGAATTATTAAAGAACAATTTCATTTCTAATGCTTACACCATTTCTTTATCTAATCAAATTGACAATAAAAATTAATCATCACAGTTTCTATGTTAATAAATATATTGTAGATTTCTCTCACATCCAGAATAAATCAGAAAACTTTTATGAAGGGCGGAGAAATGGGGGAGGGGACACATGAACACCTGTTTTCTGTCTCCTTGTGTTTTCTGATGTTTCTGAGTAAATCATTTAAACCTTTCTTCCTCTGACCATTTACAATAAACACCTGGCATTTCTAAGCAGGCACCAAAGAACACAGTCACAGTGAGACGCTATCAAATGTGACAGACCCAGAAGGAATGTGGTACGGAAAGGGAAGTGTTCCTGAAAATAATTCTTATAATTTATTCAATTGAAGGCAAGCAGGCTAGAACCTTCAATACTGGAGGAAGGATGCATCATTTCACACAATTCCCATCTTAATAGCTAGAGTTGATCTATACTAACTTCTAAATTAGCAGATGCTTAATTGCAGAGACTCAAGCTTCTAAGCTCCGGGATTCTTGGTGGCTAGTAATTTTAACTGGCTGAGTTATTGGTTAAATCTGACACGGACACTTATTTATTTGAAAGGCCATTTTCTCATAATGATTTCAAAAATGTTCTGAAAAATTGTCCTTCACAGAGAGGCCTCCCTCCCATCCTTTTCTCCTACAGCTTTTCACAGTAAAAGCTATGTTTCTAAATCATTTAAAAAGAAACAAGCAGAAATTTAATTTTAAGCCAAACACTTTTATTTTCTTTTGAAGTCAGTTCATTTTTCATGATTATTTTTCCCACCAGCATCCTCCACTTTAGTGTTTTAAGGAAGAAGTGTTTTATTGCCAAAGTCTTCACAACACGGAGGCCTACAAGCAGTTATAAAGATTGGGCTTAGATGATATATATATTAAAAATGATAAATCATTTTCTACCCTTCCATAACATTTATTTTCTTTGGATCCTTTCCTCCCTCTGACTCATGTACCTGAGCTGATTAGTGCCCCATCTCCCCTGTTACACTTAAATCCAGTGCCTATGTTTCATGCGCCTGTGATAGCCAATAAATTAATCATGCAGCCACACAAGCCCAGGCTTGTGCATACACAGGCTGCTGCCAGCACAAAACTGCCCATCAAAAGGCAGGCATTTCTGAGCCTTCATTTATCTGGTACCCTCAAGACTCACATCGTTCCCAGCAATTGGAGCTGCAAATGCTCATTTCTTCCTAGGCCTGGGCTGGGAAAATGAGAGGAGGCTAATTAATGCATTCATGGGATCCTACTGAATCAGCAAGCCCCTTAAAGGCACAACAGACACAAACAGGCAGCTGCAGCT
This sequence comes from Eospalax fontanierii, assembly GCA_035773235.1. NCBI lineage: Eukaryota > Metazoa > Chordata > Mammalia > Rodentia > Spalacidae > Eospalax > Eospalax fontanierii. The sequence continues at coordinate 7,435,542 of CM069538.1, forward strand.
CGTTGGGATTCAAAACAACAACAAAAGAGCTAGTTAAATATTTGAATAGCTGGAGTATATGACTATTCACTCCCATGGAAATTGCTAAAATAGGCTGGCCGTCCATCTCCAGAGGAGTCAAAGTCCTTGAAAGCTGGGTGCCTTTCCCCTCATCTAGGATGGCTTTGAAGAGCAGGACATTTACATCTCCATAACTGGTTAGTCAAGCATTAGTGTTCATAAAACTTGGGTCCATGAAAGGACTCCAGAATGTGGTACCCATTCACTCTGGCCTTGGGGGATGCAGAAGTAATTCTCTGAAAATAAGACAACTATTGTCCTGCCTCTGTATTAGTTTGGCATCTCACAGTTACAACTGACTTTAACAATAATGAGGATTTATTGTTTCGCATGAATATATCATCAAGGGGCAAATACCAAGCTTTGGACTTGACTTGAACCAAGGACAAAACTCTGTGGCCAGAATCCATCTTTTGGCTCGTTTTCATTGGTTGGCTCAACATGGGACAAACTTCTCTCATGGTCTGGGGAATGATGACTTCCATCTACTCCTGATGCCACCACATCTTCCAGATGCCCATGCATAGAAAAGAGAACATCACTGATCTCAGACTTGGTTCATACTTCCTAGGCTTTGTTCCCATCAGGCGAGCTTTATTCCCAGGACCATTTCCAAACCCCCATGGGCAGAGATGGAATTATACTGATGTATTATTTATATCTGAACCATTGGTTCCACCGTGAATCATACTGGCCACTTGGGAGTGGGATGGATAACCAGATGAAAAGTATTAGCAGTTGAGGAGGAGGTGGATATAGGGCAACAATCAAAATAACAACAGGTCTGGGGATAAAAGCTTATCTGGTAGAGTTCTTATCTAGCATGTATGAAGCTCTGGGTTCAATCACCAGGACAGCAGAAACTGCACATTAACACAAGCCTGTACTCCCAGTGTTTGACTGGTAGAGGCAGGTGAATCCGAAATTCAAGGTCATCCTGAGAACGTAGTAAGTTTGGATCTAGCCTGGAATACAGGAGACCTGTCTCAGTCTGCTGTAACCAAATAGGGCAGGCAGGGTGGATTAAACATCACACATTTCTTTTCTCATGATTCTGGAGACCACAAATCCATGATCAAGGTGCTTGCCAACTGTGTTCTGGTTTGCAAATGGTTACCTTTTTGTTGTGTCATCATGTGGCCATTTTGCTGTGGCACTTGAGTATGGGATCCTCGGTGTATCGCTTTATAAGGACACCAGCCATGTTAGATACAGCCCCATCCCTGCTTATCATTTCATTTGCTCCAGTCCTTAGATGCCCTGTCTCCCACTGCAGTCACACCAGAGTGAGACCTTCATGATTTTGTGTGCCTAAAGTTCATTCTGAAATATCAACAAAAGAATAATCTCAGCTATACATTTATAATTAATCTTGGTTTGGAGGGGAATTTAAGCCCACTTGCTTTTCTGGTATCTCAGAATAGATGTGCCTAGGAAGCTTGTAACGTACATTGTGTAGGGCCCTGATCATCCACCCATCCATCCCCCACGCTGTTTGTACTTAATGACAAAAATCCTAGGACCAAGTAGTTACCTGGAGATTGATATTTGGATTATGAACCTGCTATGAAAATGTTTGACAATCACCACAAGAACTGTTTTGGAACACAGGTTTTGGAAGTACCTTTAAGGAAAAGTTATGTGACCCTCAAGAAATACAACCCTGGGCGTTGTGAACAGTGACAGAGTTAGCCGCTAATTCCACCCAAGTCGACTCATCTCTGACGGCTAAAGGAATGTCAATTACCCCTAAATAATAGAGATTTGTAGTTAGTAAGATTCTACCACATTGGTTCAAAGACTATTTCCAAAGGAACTCTGGAAATATGACCAACAACAAGTCTCTTTGGGATAAAAGCACAGCTTTCTCAGGAAATGACATTTGATTTTCAATGTGAGTTATGAGTTTTTAAAAACCACACATGTCACTATACTGCAAAAAAGCCCTACATTTTTACAGATGTGAATGCGTTAATGAAGAATCATTTAGGACTTTACTAGAAAGAACCAGTAACTCCTAAAACAGAAAAGATCGTTTTCCTCAGGCCGCACAACGAAGGTCAGCAGCGGGCCTGGCTTCAGTGTTCACTTTGCCATCTCTGGACACAGAAACTTGGGGTACAGCTGTCTGGACATGAGGCTTTACGGTTCACTGTGACAAGAGGAAGAGCGAGGACAGCACCCACTGCTGACTCTTAAATCTTCTGCCTGGAATTCGGCTGTCTACCCATTTTTTTATAAGCAAAACAAACAGCAAGGATTGGTAGGTCAGGGAGTTCTCTTCAGAAAAGAGAGGTGGGCAGTGCAGCACCCAAGTGGACCACAGACCCAACTGTGCCAACGTTAGCTCCTCACTGAAGGACACACAGGTGGACACCTGGAGGTCATCTCTCTTTTCGTTCAGGCACTTTATGGAACACCTAAATTTAAACTGGCACTGCATTTGATGCTTGTACAGTAGGGAGATGAGATAAAAACATCTTTTGCTCATAACTCACAATGGGGGTAATTTACAAGGAAGTAGATAACGAACCCTGGGAGGCCAGCTAAGACAGGGAGAGGGCTTCAGACATCCTGGGCCCGGTGGACATAGGAAGTTTGTTTCTACTCTTGTCTGTCTCCCGCCCTACTTTTAAAACCCTCTCATCAGACGTTGTAAAACCCTCTCATCAGACGTTGAGACATTTGTTGAGTGTCTGCATGTGGAAGGTCCCCACGTAACTGTTGTGAAGCCTGTGGAACAGGGTAAGGAGCTGGGTATCGTAGAGTCCTTAAACTCTCATAGGAGAAGTGGAACCACGTAAGTAATCAGTACAGTGGACAAGGCGCTGTTCATCCTCAAAAACAGCCCAACTATCAATGAACTTATTTACTTGAAGAAAAAAGAAATGCTTCATGACAGAGTGATGCTTTGGGATCCTTTTGTTGAATTAATGATCAAAGATGGAGCTTGAAGTTTATAATTCAGATACAAAGACAACAAATTTGTCAGAGGGCGATGTGGTTTTCTTCTAGTCTCTTTACCTTCATATACTATCTAGCACCTATCAGGTGATCATTGGATAGGTTTTGAGTGAATTAAGAATAAATAAGAAAAGTCAAAGCATGTTTCTCAAAAAGTGCAGACATGAATCTGGGATGTTTTAACAGAAGCCACAGCTGACAAAGCTGGGTCAGATCATGTGGCCAGGCAATGCTTCTGAATTCCTTGACAACTTTTGGGGCTTTATTCTTCTCTTCCTCCTGGGTGTCTGTGACATCCTCATGAACACATCAGCTCACAACCCCTCAGGCAGCTCCATTGGGGGCAGGACAACGAGGGTAACAGCTGTGAACCAGAGGAGAGGCTCGGAGACAGACTAAGCAATTGTGATCTTTTTGCGTGGAAATGGTGAGTCCAAAACTGCTAACCAAGACATGGAGTCTGAAACCAATTCCTAATATTTTTATTCCAGAGTAGAAGAAATGACCCTGTCAGATTTGGATTAAATTCCATCCTTTTGTGCTCTAATGTAGGCCAAGGTTTCTCAATCCTGTTATCATTGGAATCTTGGATTTCTACTTCTGCACTGTGGGGACTTCTCTGGATGTTGTTGATCTCAGGACCCACACTGTGGGGGTTGTTCTGGCTATTTTGGATTTCAGGTTCCTGGTTGTGAGGTCTGCTCCAGGTGTTATAGATCTCAGATTCTGAACTGTGGGGGCTGCTCTGGGCATTGTGATCATTTAGCAGCACATCTGGAAAAGGTCATTGGATACTGATAACATGTGCCCTCACTTCACCCCAGCACTGGGATAAAATGTCTTCATACAAGGCTGATTTCCCTCCAGAGGCAAAATCATCTCTACTTGAGACTCTCTGACCTGGATAGTCAATTTTGATTATTTTCCAGAAAAGCAGTGGACCTTAAAGAGCACATTGGCATTTAATGGGGGAAGAGAAATGCAGTGTCATGCATGGCTTTGAGTTTCTTCCACTGACCACATGTAATTACCTCAGTGATATGGAGCTCTGGGATGCCCATAGTTAATCTGCCTGACTAGCAATGTATTTTAAACAATGGTTTTTCGTTTTGTACTATTTTTGGTTATTTTATTCAATTATTTTTAGTCAGCACTCAGCTTTATCACTGGGTATAATTCTCTTATGTTCTATGACATTATGGGAGCTTCCAAGTAAATAAAGAGTGCATAGTAATAAAATCAAGCATCTTGGCCATTGTGTCAGTCTCACACATTTCCTGTCCTTGAAGAGACTCAGTGAAAAATGTCTTGTATGGAGAATCATGGCTAGAAACTTTACCGTGCACAATCCTCTCCTGTAAAATCCTATCCTATACCACAGCTTCCTGGGTGATGTTCTCAGTAGCTACAGCAAATGCTGACCTAGAGGGACTAAGAACGAATTTCCACATCACCTGTGCAATCTAAATAATAGACTCACAAATATAAATATAAGCAAAATTAAACAACAAGAATTGCAAAGATAACAAATGCAGGCTGAGAAAATCAAAGTTCAGGGGCTTTCCTTCATCTTGTGACAGGGCACAATGGACGGGTCGAAACAAGTCCTCCAAGTCTGACTCACTCTGTAGGTTCTATGTGGAAACTAAGGCTCAAGGGAATTTGATATAAAATATTTGCTAGACACTGTGGGCTTGTCATTCTCTTGAAAGGCCACCAGTGTCACTTCTAAGGTGATTCCTTGGGAAGCCGGCACTCTGACTTACTAACCAGCATTTGAAAGAGAAGGAGATTGGAGCATGTGTCAAGCCATCATCGTCCAGCATTAAGACCAAGTCAGCAGGAACATGTGTGTGCAACCAGATGTCACCTGCTTCCCCTGAGGGAGCTTGGGACAGCTGAGAAAATGTTTTCAGAGCATTTTGAGCTCTCACTGGGGTGGTACATTAGAAAGGCAAAACTTTGATACAATTTTTTCATGTCTGACAACTCTCATTATTAAGTAGAGACAACCCTGCCACCCTCCAAGTCCAAGCTTGGAAACTAAGTATCAAGAGCTGCAGGTCCCCTTTTTTCACTCACCCATGAAAGACTGGGACCACTTTTGTTACAGAAAAAGCCTTTCAGAATTCTCAATTGATTTGAAAAACCCAACACCTTCAATGACTTCATTGTGACTAAGAGGGAGACCTACTGAATTTTCTTTGACATATTCCACATGTTCAAATGAAAGAGAAAAATAGTTGGCAACTATTTTTCTTCAAAACTAATTGTTTGAAACAGAAGATCAAGACAGCTTTCTGTGTTCCAAACAATCTATTCTCCTTGAGAATCTGCACTTTAAAGCCATGGGAATTCGGGCTTTTATTTCAGTTTTTTAATTTTTTTTAAACATGGCAATAAAAGATGATCAAGTTCCCGTAATTAAAGTAGTATCTAATCTCTAGTAAGTTTCTGCCATGCAGCAAGTACCCAATAAGCACTATTTAAAAACTGCTTTTGTGAAGCATAGGCTTCTCTCTTAAGATGAGAAAACCTAAAATCTCCTGAGTCTTATGTATCAGGAGAAAATCTAGTACAACTGAATGAATGCTTTTCTTTAAATTGTACATGAGCTTACATTTCCCAAATATCAAGCTCAGGAGAACTATGTAAGGTTGTGTGTCAGTGTGTTCTTAGCATATGTCCCTACTGTTTGCAGACCAAGGGAGCTTGATGGCCCTTCGGTGCCATTTCTCAACATCTTTCTCAATGGAGGAAAAATTAGTCTAGGATGGGGGCTGTGACTCACTCAAAGTCATCTCTTGCAGTGTCTAGAAAGAGGCCACATCTTTTGACATCTAGCCCAATGTCTTTGTCCCACATTACCACTTGGAATGCTGGGTCCTGAGTCTTGCTCACCTTTAACCAATGTCACCCCTCAGTACCCATGGGAGGCCAGCTTAGGACCCCTGTAGATACCTAAGTCCACAGATGTCCATGTCTGTCTGATTTTAAAAGGTATGTTATTTGGACATAACCTGAACACATCCTTCTGCATACTTTAAATAAGTTTTTGGATTGCTTATAATGTCTAATATAATGTAAATTTTGTGTAAATGTAAATAGTGTTTAGGAAAAAGAAAAGAAAAATGTCTGTACATGTTCAGAACAGATGTAACTTCAAAAAATGATATTTTTAACCTTCATTTGATTTAATACTCAAATGCAAAACCCACAGATTCAGAGACAAGCTGTAATGTCTTTAGGAAAGTTCCTTTGTAGGGCCACAGATGAATCAGGAGAGTAGCTAACAGATACTCAAAGCATAATGGTTTTATGTTGGGTTTGTAATTTATATATTGACATTTTATTACTCTTTTTATACTTTAAAGCATTGTGCTTTTAAAAATGTTCTCATTCATTCTCTGAGCACTGATTACCTGCACCAGGCTCTGGAGACAGTGGTTGTCTACACAGCAGGCTTCCTGTTGGTAGTCCAGCCACACCCTCTCAATGTCCCCATCTCTCTACAAGCTGAGCATCCTTTCTCCAGTATGCTAATGTTTCAGATTTTGAATTTTTTTCTAATTTTAGAATATTTGCATATATGTAATGAGACAGAGTAAAGATGGAACCCAATTCTAAACCCAAGATTTATTTATGTGTCACATATACTGTATACACATTGCCTAAAGGTAATTTTGTTCAGTATTTTTAGTGTACCTGTATTTTGACTGTGACCTTGTATATGACAGCAGATGTGCACTTCTCCACTTCTGTGAGGCCAGTGATAAAAAGGTTTCAACTCTTGGAAGTTTTCACATGTCCTGGCTTTGCGTTGGGGTGCTCAACTGCACTTCCCACATTACCCTCCTGCAAGCACCCACGCTTCTCAGAGTCAAAGGTAGACATCAGCTGGAAGGGAGATGAACTAACTTCCTTACTTTGGAAGGGGATGACTCTGGCGTGCATTCTACTCCATTATCCAAGTCCCCACGCCAAGTGAGGACAAGATGATAGTAGCAATTAGAAAGGGGTCCAGAGTCAGACTAAACTCATGAGGCTGCACAGTGTGATATTTGACCTTAAACCTAGAAGATAAGGATAGACATAAAACACTGAGAGAAGATTTCAGTAAAAAGGATGCAAGTGAGCGTGAAGAGACCACTGTTGGCTCTTTACTAGAGAAGAGGCATGGGAACCGGGTGTGCAGCTCAGGCGACAATCAGAAGCTTATTGAGCATGCATTGAGAACCGCAAAAGGATTTCAAGTGAAGGGTTGCGATAACTGATTTATACTTGAAAATGGTTACTGGAGCAGCTTTGTGGGAAAGAGACTGGGGAGGCAAGAAGGAAGCAAGGAAGGTCCTTGAAGGTCATTGAAAGAGTGGAAGAGAGTGGTTCTTAGTACTTGGACCCAACTGTGGATAGAAAAATAGAACTAAATAAAGTATAAATACTGAATACATGTCTACTATCTTTGTCTTTATAAATACTTTCATGTATTTTAGTGATTCATAACATTTTGGAAGTGCGAAGTCCTTTGAAAAAGTGTAATGAAATCTATGTGATTTATCTCCAGAGTAATACAAACATGAATAGATGTGAAATTTTGAATTTGAGGTTCAGCAATGGGGCTTATCAAGCCATGGAGTTAATAAAAACTCTACAAGTATACGTGCATTTCTTTATTTACGTCTATCAGTTAGGGCCAGCACCTACTGTAACAGATAAGCCCCAATGTGGAAAATGATTCAAATACAATAGTTTGTTTCCTCCACATATATAAAAGGAAAAAATAATGGCTGTGCATGACTTATCATTGTGTCTGTTACCGTCGTGTCTCACCCCTCAGGCCAGCCCGAGTGGACTTTGGGGGGCCAGCCCGAGGGGTTGGAGGTGAGTAGATGCACTCAAGCCACAGACTCTGGGAGCTGGACAGGAAGCAGGCCAAGCGTGTGGCACTGCAAACTCGTTTGTTGAACAGGTGCACAAGCTCTTATAGGCCTGGATAGCCAATGACCTTACGGGGTGGGGTCCCAAATACAGCCAATAGTAAGTTTCTCCCCAGGTAGGCTGGTTCTTTCCAGATGCTGGTCTCACAACTAGCCAGAGCAGAATGCTATACCCACAGGAACCATTCCTCTATTCCTCCTAGCAGGAGGCCTGGCTAGGCCTTGCATTATGCCCAACAATGACTGACCCTCTGGAAAGCTAACTCTTGAGGTTTTTCTACTCTCTCTAAAGAGAATTAACTCTTTCTTAGAACACATGCTGCAAATAGCATGGGTGTCCAGCATGGGGAGTGTGGGCTGCCAAGCCTTGCCCATTATTTTCCCCCTCTCCATTGGCTAGAATTGGGTTATGTAGCAGTAAATAACTGCAAAGAAGACTGGGAAATGTAGTCTAGGGACTAGGAATGAAAGGGAAATGTAGGTTTCAGCCATAATACTTTTTTCTTTGTCATGTAGAAACTGCTTATATAACAGTGGGAAGAAGTGAATTTGAGGGATAAGAATATCCACATGAAATCTGGTGAGGGGCTGCAGGGAGAGTGGCCTTCCTGTTGTGATGCCCAGAACCAGTTAACTCAAAGCAAGCCCTCTTCCTGCTCTGGGGTGGGATTCTCTTTTATAAAGCTTATGTCCATAAGTAAAAAGATTAAGATGAAATAGAAATAGAAACTTGACCCTAAACTACACTCTTTTGAGACCTGAGGAACTGGAATTAATTTGAAGCCCACTATTAGTCACAGTGATTGCAGATCAGCCAGGAAGGAAACTGTCAACAGAGAGACCCTTTGCTCACCCCTCCCCACCCCGTGGCCAGCATATCAGTGTTTTGAGGTAGTCAGTCCACTCTTGATCCGTGAGTGTCTACACCGGGTGCAGCAGCCTCCTCCTCCTCAGAAGTGCCTCAGGGAGTGGAGGTGAGGGGCGTCTCTTCTCTAGAGTGAAAACTCCCTAAATGCTTACCTCAAAACATTAAACATGATTTTCTTGGGAATACAGAACATAGCACATTTTAGTTTCTGCAGTTAAAAGAACTGGAACTGATGGTCTTTCTCTTCACATACTAATGTGATTTTTCTAAAACTTAAAAACCAATCTGGAAACTGTGTTGTCTTGAGACTGTTCCAAAGCTCATGCTTAGGGCTTCTGTGGCTGGAACCTACAGGGATGGTCAAGTTCCTTCCATTCGCCCGTTTCTGGCTCTTTCCTCTGACTCTGTTGCTTGCATCATAAATACTCCTTTTTCTACCCACTAAACTATAACTGTTTCCTTTGAGAGACATTTGTGAAACTAGTCTTTCTTGCTATGTATTTTATTTAGTTTCAGTTAGAGCGGCTGATGTGTTAATGTGTTATTTTCCCTCTCTCTGGTCAGCTTTTTTTTCAAAATGAGATGGGTTTAATTGGTTACTTTCATAAGAGAATCTGAAAAGGGGAGACTCAGCTCACTGCAGCTCTGCTTGCCTTTGAAGGAACCCTTCATTTGCTGTGAATAAAATGTCTCTTATTAAACAGAAAATAAAAGGAGGTTTGGCAGGACTCTGCTCCCAGTGGGTGAAACACCACAGGAAAGGGAGAAAATTGTTTCTTTTTGGCCTGGCAGGAAATTTTCACTGATGAAATTTGGTATTTGGGTTTTATGACTACTGCTTCAATCCATCAAGAAAGAGGGCTAGATGACTAGAGGCTTCTGGGAGAGGGGCGGCTCTGACTTTCTGTAGCTGCTGTTTTCCTGGTACTCTGAGGCATGGCCCAAAAGCTTATATTCTCTACATAATGACTGTGCTCCTTCTAAAGAGAATTGAGACATATCTCAGCAAGTTAGCAATAATGTTACCCACATTTAACCTCGGTTGGTGTTCCTTGGTTTGTGTCTGTGAATGAATCCAAGGAACAGACTTCACTTCCATTCTGCAATTCACCGACAGGCTCCAGAACCTCAGCACTAACTGTTCTGAATTCTGGACCATCCTGCCAGCCAGATGTTTCCCTGTGATAGTCAGCTGTCTGTGTGTCACCGCAACAGAATCTAATGAGAGAGATCAGTTTAGAGCAGGTTGACTTGACTTGCAGCTTTGATGGTTCCAGTCCAGCATCAACCAGCATATAGCTTCTGGCCTGTGGTCAAACACTGCATAACACAGCACAGGGTGGGGAAATGCATGGCAGAGGAAAACTGCTCACCTGGTAGCAGGGAGCAGCAAGTGTGAAGAGCCTGGGCCCCCCAAGTGAACTGAAGACCTAACATTAGGCTCCACCTCTTAAAGGTCCCACGACTCCACTAGCTCTACTCTAGGGACTAAACCTTTAGACAACACTCCAGATCCAAAGCACAGCAGTTGTCTCTCATTTTCCCCAAATGGATTTCTGAGTACCAGTGCCTTTGGAGGTCAGGGGCATCAACTTTCCCTGGAACTAGAGTTACAGGCTCACAAGAAACTCCTGATGGGAGTGCAGTCACCAGGCCATGTCCTCAGCTCAAGTTGTTTCCCTTCTAAGTTCCTTCAGGATGGTACAGACAGTGTCATCATGCACCTCATTGTCCTAAGCTTGAAGTTTCATGATTGGCTCCTAGGCTCCCCTCACTGGTAGGCCGTGGTCAAGCTCTGCTGATTCCGCAGTGTGGCTTTCATCTCACTGGTAGGCCGTGGTCAAACTCTGCTGATTCCGCAGTGTGGCTGTCATCTCACTGTCCCACTTCAGCACCTCAGCCATCATTTCTTTCTTGCCTCTTTTTTTCTTAAGACCTCCTTACTGCTCTCTCCCATTATTCTGACCTTATTCTGCAGTCAAAGCAATCTTTCTAAAAGTAATTGATTTTGTTTCTTCCTGACCACAGATTGGTGAGAGTTTCGTTCTGTTTTGAGTCTAATCATAATTTTTACTATAAAATCCAAACTGGTAATTTAGTCCTTGCTTATATCCCTCAGTGTTTGGCAATTTCCAGCTCTAGTCCTCATGTGACACATTCACCATATTCCATTTTAGCCATAACCGAATCTGGGAGTGAGTGTAGGTGTTCCTTGTTTCACTGCGGGCTTATGTCCTACCTCAAGCATGCTCACAACACTTACATTAGCTCAGAGTTGAGCAAAACCCTCTAGCTCAAAGCGTGTTTTTTAACAGTGTGGAGCATCTCTTATAATTCTTTGGCAACACCAAGAGATGCGAACACAGTGTAACATGCTGGCAATGCAGTGCACCGTGCAGCATTGGTGGTACTCTCGTGGCCACCTGACTGGTGGGAGTGGTGGCTGCTCCTGCCACCAAGCATCTCCAGTGAGTACTGTACAGCCGGACAGGGACCTGGAGAAGAGATCCAAAGTCAGAATCTGAAGTATGGTGTCGTATGAATGCATACTGCTTCCACACAACAGAAAAGTCAGAAACTGTTTAACCAAACACTTGTTAAACTGGGCACCTGTGTCCCCCTGTGTTCTTCCCTAGTCTCTTCCCTAGCATGTAATTCTGATACATGCTCTAGAATGCAGAACTCTCTCTCTCTTTCTCTCTCTTTCTCTGTCTCTCTTTTGAACCCTCATCCCTTCTGTAGTCTGAGTGACTTTTCCCCCTCTGAGCTCCAACACACCGACATGCTTCTAGGATGGCTCACTTTCCACCAAAAGTCCCCTTCAGGGCAAACCTTGAAATGCTTTGAAGTCTCTGCCTTGCCAAAGGAATACAGAACTACTGATAGTGTTTATTTATATATAAAACTAAGTTAATTATAAGGGTTAACTTTTCAACTTTGGAGCATTGGAAAGTCAATTAAGACTGAAGAACCCTGGATTCTCACTGGCACCTTTGCTGAGTGTATCCACTGCTTCTTGTCAGCAAGTGTGGGGCTATTTGTAATCCAGACAAGGCAATACCGAGAAACAACGGGAAGGTGGAGGCTTGAGGGAATTGCAGGACTGCGCAGGTAAGAAACATTCCCCTGCTAATCTGCAGTGCTCTTTGATGCACCTGTGCAACGTAGCAGCATGTGAGGAGCGGCGTTGTGAAGGATTTCAGGGGCACAGAGAGGAGACTGCTGGCCCAGACTCAGCAAGGCAGAGCCACAGGAATGGCTGAGCGGAAGCAGGAAGTGGTTCACGCTGACCTTGCCCATTGGGTGGAACTCAGCAATACATTTCTCATTGGTGCACTCAAAATGAGACTTTGTGTAACCCCAGGTCACTCAAACAACGGGATTTATCCTACTGGACTGTTTTTTAAAGATTTACTTTTTAAATTTTATGCGTAAGAGTGTTTGTCAACATGTGCGTAGAGCACCATGTGTGTGCTCAGTACCTGAGGAGACCAGAAGAGAGCATCAGAGTCTCTGGAATTGGCATTACAGGCAGTTGTGGGTTTTGAGTCGTTTTGTGGATACTGAGAGTGAAACCCAGGTCCTCTTCAAGAGCAACCAGTGTTCTTAGCCACTGAGCCATCTTTCAGCCTTTCAGCCTTAGTGGTTTCTGAAGGGGGTCAGGAGCACTTTGTTACTGTAGGTGTGTTTATTATAAGTTAATGACTGAAAATGATTTGAAATATCCTGGCCCGAGCCATTGGCGCCCTCCTTCTGTGGGCTCTATCAAAGGGAAATGGAATTTTGAAAACTTACTCAAGCAAAAAAAAGCAGTTTTGAAAAACTTGGTATGATTTCATGTTCAAAATGGAAGTCAAGGAGTGGGTGAGATGCTCAGCAGTTAAAAGTACTTGCTGCTCTTGCAGAGGACCCAGGTTCAGTTCCTAGCACCCTCATGATGGCTAGCAATTGTGCGTAACTACAGTTCCAGAGTATCTCAGGCCTTCTTCTGATCTCTGTGTGCACTGCACACATGTGGTTCATTTACATACATGCAGACAAAATACTCATACACATAAAATAAATTTAAAAATGAAAAATTTAAAAACTAAAATATAAGAAAAGGCAAACAAATATTGAGGAGTAGAGGGTGTAGCTCAGCAGTTGAGTATTTATTTATGAGGTCCTGGGTTTGTCCCCAGCACTATCCAGAATAAATACATATAAAACTCAAAATGTAACCAGCGGGAAAATATGCTCTGCTTTGAATGGGGTTGGTCGCAGCTAACAACTCCATAAGCATGACCCATAGTTTTAGTGAATCATTTAGTGAATCATTTAGTGAAGCTCAATGGCTCCTGTGCAAAGGAATCTTTATTTGGCTTTGGATTGAAGCCCAAATTTCATTTTGATTTTTAAAACCTCGAAGGAAGCATTTTGAGGAAGATCAGTCACAAGCACATGTCAGCTTTGGGCTGACGTAACTCGTCACTTGCCCAAGGCCCTATGTTTGATTTGTTGTACTTCAATAACTAACTAGCTATTTAGCTAGATAAATAAATAAATATCAGCTTTGGGGTTGGAGAACTGACATGCAAGATACCAGGAAAGCAAAGTCTCCCCTTGAACATAATAATCAGCACAGCAACCTTTGCAAGGCATCTTTGGCAGTGTTGAGAGATTTTACCCATACTGTTTCGCTTAAATTAGTTCTTGCACCTAGTTATTATCCGAACTCCCTATAGAGATCACTACAGGGCTGAATAACAGAGAAACAGTGAGGTATATGGCTTAATTCCTTTACTGGCCTGACGTCCAGCTAGCTATTCTTCTACTGCAAAGAATAGACTTTGAACCCAGTGTTTCCCTAAAATGAAAGTTGGGTCCAAGAAATAGATGCTTTACTGTGGGCTTCTTCTTTGGAGACCCTCCAAAGGTCTGGGGTTTTTCCTCCACGTGCCCAGTGGTATCTACTGTGCGCAGGCTGCTCACTATCTTCCATGTAGCATTAGGATATCCGCCCCCACCCTCACCCAGATCCTGTGTGAGCTCTCCCGCAGGATCGTGTTCCTTTTTTACTGCATCTTTTGGCTTCAGAAAAGCTCTGTTTTCTCTCATTATTTTCCCACATTACTATGGTTCAGAGCCATAGCACATCTATCAAACACATTGAGTGTCTTCACCCCTGCAGCTCTCCTGTTAGATGGTTCAATACTAGGCACTGATTTCCCCACTTAGGGGAAGAAAGAAACTGAGAAAGAAGGAAAGCAGCTCAGAGCTGTTAACCTGGGTTTGGGCTGTTTCCCTTGAAGACAGGTCACTGTTTCTTATCTGATTTGAACTTCTGTGATCTCAGGATGAAATATAGATGTTTGTGCAGAGATCTGAGGGCTAGTTCCCAGAGTTTGAGAGGAAATCTTGGTACCCAGTGGTTTCTATTTTTTAAACTTACTTTTGGGGGAGAGTATTGATACATTACGTGCCTAAGGACAGTGTAAACTGGCTCTGGTTTACACTTTTCTTTCCAAGTTTATTTTGTGTTTTGTTGTGGTTTTCAGATTTCTCATGGTTTGGAATTGGGAAAGTAAAATCAAGACAAGGTGTGGGTAAGTAGCCACTCCTCTGTATAAGTTCTGGACTTGTGTTGCTTAGTTCAGAAGAACTGACTTGGGGTCTGTTTCTATTTGTTGGTCTTTGACTCATATTCTGTGTTCCCAGGTTTTGATTTGTTGAAGCAAAAGGTCCAACATTTTTCTAGAAAAGGAATTATTGTGCTAATTGTGCTCGGCAAGCAGTTTCGCATATTTGAAGTTGGCCTGTCTTAATCTGCATGTTAGAAGCTGACCAGTTTTAATTCGAAGATTTGAGTTGGCTGCTATCTCAGTTCGAAGCAGAGATGGGGTCTGGGTTAAAGACATAAAATAAAATGCAGTGGGGTCACAAATACAGTGCATATTTGGCTGAACAGGCAAGTTTGGGCAAGTTTGGCTTTTAACTTCCTCTGTTGGTTAAGATGCAATAGAATTCTGAACTGGTAAATTAGCTCTTCATTTATGAACATTTTTTTTTTTTCAAAACAGACTTCCACATCCAGACACAGTGATTTGTGCTTGATTACATTCTATTCCTTGCATTCAGATTGGGTGCAGACAATTGAAAAGCAAAGCGTGCAGCTCACAGAGGGAATGCAGATGGTAAAGCACATCGTTAGGACCAAAATCAGGTGTGGTCTCCCAGGACCTCCAATTTGTTTGGTATTTTCTGTGGGTGCAAAGACAGCAAATGGAATTACAAGAAAGGCATAAAAAGACAGACTGCCTTTTATCTTTCCTCTGAGTTTCCAAGCTTTGACTACCATGGGCAAATTCCTCCCGTTGTTATTTCTGTGGGTAACAACATTGGCTCTAAGCCCAATTTCAAAGTACTGGAAGTAGAGGTGTGCCAGCGAGCCACCAGTTCCGAGCTCTCCGCCCTGCTCTTGCTTGTCCGGGCCACACAAGGAGGCCTGTTTCTTTACGTTTTTGAACCTGACATGGGACCTTGTCCAGTTGAACATTCTTTCAGTGTCTGTCCAGTGATCCACAAATGACCAGGGGACTGAGGCCAGGCTAAGGCAGATTGTCCAGAAGAGACCTGGAAATGGGGAAGAAATCACCCTGACCTTTATTAGCCTCAAAGATTCACAGGCATGGGACAAAGTTGAAACATCAAGTTCTATCATCTCAGGACCCTAGGAAGTGCACAAGAGGAAAATTTCAAAAACAGCCTACCAGTCACTCTCCAATGATACTGGGGGTTCTCTTTCAGGGCAGTCCATAGGCTTCCCTGTGTTAAGGCTTTGTTGGGGGAGTGTGTGTAGAGGAAAGTGAGTTTCCTTTACAGCACTGGCATCTGTTTTCTTTCTCTCAGATTATTGTATCCAACTTAACACCTCCAAGACATCTTTAACCACAGCAAGGTGCTTGCCCTTAGAAAGCCTTTACTGGAGTTTCTGTGGAATGAACGAGGCAGAAGAGGCAGATCCAGGGCCGACTGGTTGCAGTGAGTCAATGGGCTCTGGGCTTGAGTGCTATCTAGCAAGCTGTGGGCTTGAGTTTTCAGGTACCTGGCTCAAGGTTGATGGGACAAGTAGGCAGTGGCTTAGAGTATGAAGAGGCCAATAAGACAGGTGACTTGCAGTGCATATGGTGCTGCTTAGTCTGTATATGGAAAATGCACTTGCAGGTAAGGCATTTACTGGTCCCAGGTGTAAAGCATCAGACTCTAGAAAATAAAAAGCACAGTTAACAGAGCTTCTTGAGTCAGAGTCCCTTCCTCATTTTAAAGACGTTATTGGTATTGAGAAGGAAGCTCTTTTCCCAGATGACTATTTGACTCACTAGAAAATAAATCTAAGTTAGAAATATCTAAAAAGGCTGATGTGTAGGATATGTTACCAAGAAAAACGTCTTATTTTATATTGAAATAAAAATGGGCTTAAAAATGTTTCCAGGCATACCTCATATTTATCAGTTGAGTGATTAGAACTGTCTACCCCAATCAGTAGCTATGTGCATTCTTTGAAATTTCAAGCTTTATATTAATATTATAATGCATTTTTCAAGTTCTCATATGAATTTCTTGTAAGACGCTGAGATGTGACTCTGACTTCTATCTTCTTTTGCGGTGTCTGCTCAGACACATAAACACAAAACACATAAACACACAAAGACACAAATCGCGCAGTGTGCAGACAGGCTGCTGTCAAATCATATAGACATTCATTGTCCCTGTAGGGAGCTTTCCTCCCCACCCAGCTTTGTGGTGCTCTGTGTTCTGTTACATTAAAATGTTCATAGAAAAATGGTCTTAATTCCCTTAACCTTGCCAGCGACATCAATCTTCCAGGGTTTAGAACATTACTAATGGAGGAAACAACAGTTGAATTAATCTTGCCCTTGATGAATTGTTGAGGTTTTTGATGCTCAATTTGTCAGCACTGACTTTCTGCAGAGTGCAAAAAGCTTCAGAAAAATCACCTTGCTCTCTTACAGAGCTGGGGATGGAACCTCACGTCTATCCATGTGCATGTTAAACATGTCCCCAGCCCTCATCCCCTTCCATTCTCTTATGTGAGCAGTTGAGCTGAGATAGCGAGTCAGGAAAAAAAGGAGTGTCCTTTGGTGGAAATGGAGGAGCGTGAGGTCTTTGGTTAGATTCAAACAAGAGGTCACAGTGCTCAAGGGCCCCAGGTATACATAGTAGGTGAGTCAGAGATAGATTCCGGGAAGAATCTCAAAACACAGCACCATTGTGATTCTCACAATTTGACCTGGGCCAGAGAACAGAGAAGAAGCCAACTGAAGTCAATGCATTGCCAAGCCTCCACCTTTGCTGGCTTTCTGACAGCGTGTGCAGTATCTGAAAATCCTGGGGGCAAAGGTGGAGCCTGAAATCTTTTAAGACATGTGCAGCTTTGATTTGACTCCGTTGGGAGTCCTGATGACAGCGAACTTTGGTAGCCTCGTAGAAGACACAGCAACGCAGAGGAGACGGGAAAGTTTTCCTGACAGCATAGAGAAACCTAAGCACAGTGCATCTCCATTTTCCATCACTGGCTAGAAGCTGTCAGGAAGCAGATCATAAAACAGGGGTGGCTGGGGGCATTAGAAAGAACGTGTCTTTACAGCTCATCCTGGCAGGATTTCTGCCGTTTGCTCACACAGATGAGCAATACTCAAGATGAGCACAACTGGTGGGCTTGTCTTGGCTTTCAGTGTTACCTATGGCTTCTAAGTTGGCGGTGTGAGGACTTGTTTGCAGAATTAAGCCAGAGTGTATCATTAAGGGCAACCACAATGCAACTGCCATTGAGAGAATGCTTTAAAAATTACCTGGAACAGAAGTAGGTTTCTTTGTGCAAGTTTGTTTAAGACACAGCTGGCTGGGGAATGTCCATTGTTATCACTACAAACTGCAGTAATCCTCATAGGGGAAGAAATGGATCATGAAGATCCGGGGATGGATTATCATTGCATTGAACGGGGATTCAAATTGTATCAGTCGCTGACAAAACAGCCTTTGTTTTTGTAATTGCTTTTCATTGAAGTAATTAAATGTGAGGAGAAAGGTGGAGCATGCATAGAGATGCTGAAACTTGCGTGCTGGGATGGGGCTGGTTGGAAACACACCCAGTGCACCAGCAGTGCAGACTTTCTTCTGTGGCCGTGCCTGTGACTGACTCGGGCTTCTACTCCCTGTCCTTCCCTTGCTGTCTTCCTCCCCACCTTCTCTAGGTGGGTGACAGCAGTCAGGGCGGGGTCTGCTTCCAAGGGATGTGCTCATTCCACACACTTCTCAGGTCTGTGTGCTGTGTCGCGAAGACTTTGCTCCCCAAGCAACCTTCACTATTCCCAAGATTTCTCACTCTCCTTTATCTTTCTGAACCTGTTTTTGGGTGCAAGCAATACAATATTAGTAGTCAGCAGATAAATTGGTTAGACAAGATAGAGTGGATGGTGCGGTGTATAAGACAAGATAGAGTGGATGGTGTGGTGTATAAGACAAGATAGAGTGGATGGTGTGGTGTATAAGACAAGATAGAGTGGATGGTGTGGTGTATAAGACAAGATAGATAGAGTGGATGGTGTGGTGTATAAGACAAGATAGAGTGGATAGTGTATAAGGACATAGGCATTCTGAGACTTGGAACTACAAAATTTAATTCTTGTGTGAAAAATGCTGCAGACAATACTCTGCTATGAGGGATGCCGATCACGCCATGAGCTTGATCTGTTATTGCTATGAAAATATTTGGTAGACGAAAGTGGCTCAGTGACTGTAGAGACAAAGCAATATGGAGACAGAACAGTCTCAAATAATTCTTGTCCTCCAGTTAAAATTCACTTAGGAATACCCACTAGGAATTCAGATTCATGAGGCTCATTTAAGTTTTTAATTCATTTTCATATCTCTAACCTCACTCCTGTCCAAAAAAAAAAATAATGGTCGGATAATATTTAGCATTCTCCCAATGTAAGCAGGTGGAGAAGCACAAAGGTACTTGTTACATGTGTGGACATAGGAAACCTGGATGTCCAAATTCCCAGACTATCAGTCCCCAGTGGAGCAGGTGTTCTGGATTCATGGCAAGAGTTCAGTGACAGGGGCTCTCCCCATGTGCATGGTGCCTAGAGGGGAGCTGCACACGAAATGACATAAAATGGAAATGAATAAACTGAAGCTCTCCTATACTGATGGTGGAAATAAATATATTGTGCAGTCACTTTGCAAAGCAGTTTGGTAGTCCCTCAAAATGTTAGACACAGAGAGCTTCTATATGCTGTATTAGTCCCACAAGAGAGCAGTGAAAGTCTCTATCATAAATTTGTGCAGATATGTTCACAGTGTCATGATTCTTAACAGCCAAATGGTCCCCAATGTCCTTCGGTACATAGATGGACAGATAAACAAAACATGTCACAGACATAGAATTTAGTATTCAGCAATATAAGGGGCGGACTGACCAATGGCAACGCAAATTAACTTTAGAAATACGATGCTAAGTGAAAGAAGCTAGTTACAGAAAGCCACAAATTCGGTGGTTGCATCCACATGACATGCCAGGATACAGGAATTCAAAAGCAGAAAGTAAGTTTATGGTTGCCTTGGACTGGGAGTTGGGGAAATGGGAAATAAATAGGAATCAGGGCAAGAAAATGTCTTAAAATTAGATTGTAGTGATTGTACAACCCTGGAATATACCAAACTCACTCAAATTGTTCAGTTGGAGTGAATGAGTTTTATGTATATGAAGTAAAGGTCAACTTAAGCCATTAAGTCATAGAATATCTATGTTTTTTCCAACTCCAGGCCCAGCTTCTGTTATCAGCAATGACGATGACTCAGCCAGCCCCCTCCACCACATCTCCAATGGGAGTAACACTCCATCCTCCTCAGAGGGCGGCCCCGATGCTGTCATTATTGGAATGACCAAGATTCCTGTTATTGAAAACCCCCAGTACTTTGGCATCACCAACAGTCAACTCAAGGCAGACACATGTAAGTACAGCTGTTTATGCTTATTGAACATTTGCTGCATGGTTGTTTCAATAATTATGTTTATCAAAGCCTTTGACAAGGCTGACTGGGAGGCTGGGGGCACTGGAATATTTGAGGTTCTTATGCCCTTTGGCTTACAGACCAAATTCTTTTGTTACTTAAGGAATTCTCAGGGTCTGTCTCCTGCTGGGATGAAACTGATACAGACTTCTCTTGGGATGCATTTTCCAGAATCATTTGTCAACATGAAGTTGGAATCAAGAATGCTTATCTGGAGGATAGAGACAGAAACCAGAAGTATCATTAGAGTGAACATACATCAGTTACAGTTGACAGGCAATTGATGTCATTTAAATCTGGGGTATTGAAAGTAATTAAAACATACACTCTAAGTAGTCAGGAAGGCTCTGTGTTGTATGCAGGTGGCATCAATTTGGGGTAGGTGTCTTTCTCTGCTCAGCCCAGATTTCTAGCATGTGGCCTTGTTGTGATGCCCTAACAGCCAATAGCATTGCATCAGAATATATATGCGAGGTAGGCTGGCTTTCATTTTTAGTAGCTAAAGTGACCCATCAGGCTTTGCTGGCAAGCTTGGGAGTTTTTACAGGGCCCCCATTCTGTTTTCTGAGCCATTGCTTAGATATAAAGTAGGGAGAACAACCTTAGGCAGTTGAAAATTTAAAGCACAGTAAACACACAGGTTTTCCTATCGGAAGTCCGGGGCTACCCCCAAACAGGAACAAAAAGCCTTGAGGGATAGGATATCAGGTGGCCCTAATTCCAGGCGTTCCCTGGCACAGATGAGGTAGGTATCTTCTCCCTGTTTACATGGCTTTATCTTGTCTTCAATGCTTCTTTCCTGCACTGTCTCAGAAGTGAATAGCAATTTGTAAAGTTAGGACTTGGAGACTGACATTTTGCTGAAAACTCACAGGAGGAGTGGACTTAGAAATGAGTATCAGATCTTTTTGTATGGAAGGAAACATCTGTGATTTCTTTCTATTCATAGCAAGATAAGTTTAAGACTGAACTTGAGACGAAGGTGGTACTGGGTGTAATAGCTCTGGTATGCACAAGGTCAGTGGAGTCCTTGCTCAGAATAGGCACCCTTAGGCACTCTTTGTAAAAGTTCGCTATCCTCCAGGGATCCTAAAAATGTCCTGCCTGTGTAACTGTGAAGCACAAAGACAAGCAAGATGTGTGAGAAGAGCATCTGGATCATTTCAGTTCTTTTCCCTAAGAATGAGATGTTTAGACACCATTCTCACCACCAGGACTAAGCTGTGTGATACTTCCATTAGCCTGAGACTATATAATTGAGGTTCATTAACTGAGCATAACCTCACAAAGTTTGCTTTCCTTTTCAGTGGAGGAGGGATACAACTGAATCATCAAGTAGAGACCACTGGCCCAACACATCCAATAAGGACTAGTGTGCAAGAGCACAGGCAGTAGCAGGGCCAGTCGTCTGGAAGAGGTGGTTGGGAAACTGACTGAGTTTGTGACGGCGCTAGGCACTGCTTCCCTTAGCAGTCCTGAGACAAAGCAGGCAAGGGTCGTCTCTGGAAGCCATGGAGATGTCTGCAAACCTTCTGGTTATTTTTGAGGACTCCTGGTTTGGCGGCTCAGTCATTTTGTGTCACTCACACTTGGAAGGGACTAGAAGAGAGGTGTGGAGGCCTCTAGCGTCTCAGCTTCTGAGAGAGCGCCTAGGCTCCAGACCATGGAGTCTCCCTTTAGCTAATCCTTCGTAACGTGACTCCCTGAGCCTTTCGCCAGCTACTCTTCCCTAGCTTAGTGTTCTCAGACACTTCTCATCTTACACAAGCTGAAATTTTATTTTTTTCTGTCACCAAGCCATTTATGCTCTTTGATTCTTTTAGGAACAGTTAGTTACAATATCATGCATCTTCTATGGATCCCTTTTCAAAGAAATGGGAGAGTAGAAGAAACTTTCTCTACTGCCCTTTCATGCCCTGCTTGACTCCATTTTTTCCACTTTCTGCATTGTGTGTGCTGTCTTCTGTTCTTGTATGGCTACCTTCCTGTTTGTTTCTGCAGCCCTCTTAAGTTTAGTCTCTAAGTCCTGGGAAAGTGGCAAATTGACCTGCTAACTATTCCTTCACGGCAGTGGTCACTGACTGGATGTTAACTAGGTGTGGATATCTATTGCTGCAAGATTAGTTCCTAATGGCTTTGCAGCAAAGAGTCCCACAATATTTTTTCATTGCTTTTATGTTTACTAAACTTGTGTGTACATTGCTTTTAAATTGGATATACATTTAACAATGTATTAGTAAACTTGAATAGATTTGGGTAATTTTAGTAGAATAATCTTTTAAGAAAAAATCTTTTCTTTGACTAATTCTAACAATCCCCAAATTAAACTATTTCAAAATGTACAGGTTGATGTGTATTCTTGCTTTAGATCCATGAAATTTTGAGAGTTTAACTTCTATTAGGTTATCTTTATGGATTATTAAAAAAAACATATTCCAATAAGCTCTGAAGGAGGGCTCTTTCAAGAATTTGCATAACTGATAACTAAAATCATTGAGGAGATCTTAGGGATAGCCTAGGATTGAGCTTATGCACTTAGAGCAAAATGTCACTGTGTATCACCTCCATCCCTCTGGATCCATCAGAGGCTTGGACCACCAACTAGTATGACTACTACTCTTTCTCAGAGCTACATGTTATGGTCAAAGCTGTTGACTTTGGAATACGTGTCTTATGTTACTAAGAGTGACTTCTGTTTCATTTCACTGAATTGCACGAATATATGCTAGAGAGTAAATTTCAATTTGCTCAGTATTTGTGGATTCCTTAGAACTTTCATGATAGGAACTCAAGATTTGGTGATAGTGGTAGCTTTCTCCCTGATCTCAGGGACGATCACTGCAAAATCCAGATGGATCATCATGTGATCAAATGGAGTGATAGGTACCAAGGTAGGATGTGCTACAGAAGGGCTTTGTGTCCCAATTTACAGGAATTTTACAAGTCAAAAGGAGGAACAGGCTATAATGGAAAACATGAAATAAAATAAAGGCCATGCTGGAGAATGGGCTTGGCCTTAGCAAGTATTCCAGAGAGAGTGGGTGTTTATTCTTTTATTTGAACTACTCAAGATTTCAAATGCTAAGTAGGGTAAAGAAGATTGCATTAGTGTGAGTGTGACTGGGCCCATTGTCTACACTGTTTGTGACTCCCTGGATTAGATCTTAATGATCACCTAGTAGACACATCATTTAATAGATGATGCTTGGAAGTAGCTTGCCCAAAGTGATTCAACTCCAATGGTTCAGCTCCAGTACCCAGATAGCTATGTTTTAAAAGCCAAACACACAAACAAAAGCCATGATTAAACCAGAATTCTTTAGCCTATGCAGAAGATTGTTTCAGAGAGGAGTGATGAGCAATTATGCCCTTTGAAATACTTTTGCACTATCAGGAGCAATGTGATCATTTTCATTTACCAAGTCCAGAGATGGTTTGCTAGATTTTAGAGCAATGTGAACAGGGCTGAATTGCTCCTGAGCACTTTCCAATAGCAAGTCTGTCTACTTTATTGCAGGGCCCAGAGGTTCCCCCAAGACCGCCTGATAATAATTTGGTATTTGGAAGCTCCTGTGTCACTGCAGGAACTAAAGGAGGCTAAATCCATGCCTGATGAAGGAGAAGAGTTCTATGGTTATCTGCAAATTCTGGCCAGACAGCATCTTGAAGTCACTCCTTAGCTTCTATAACTAGCCAAGCAAGAAGTTCCCAGGACAAAGCAGTGTGCTCTTTGACTAACCCTCAAAGTGCTGTGCCACTTAAACTATAGACCATCTCCTCGATCAATCAGGATGGGAAGATGGAGCTGAGGAGCTCAGCAACATCAACTCTGGAGTTGGTCTTTAATTCAACTAGTCTGTTTAGATGTATCTGAAAACCACGGCGTCTTACACCATGGGGTGCTTTCTCAAGGGCAGCTGTGCTGCCGCCATCTTGACTGCTGAGGAAGTTTTTGACAGGGTGCAGTGGAAGCATACCTTCTGAGCTGGAAAACAAAAGCAGTTAACCAGCAAAAAAAAAAAAAATTCATGTCTTGGGTTGATGGATGGAATGTGTTTTATCCACAGACTGATTGTTGCTCCTAGAATTGTGTCCTTGCTGGAGCAGCCTTGTAAATTAGCCAGGGCTTCAGCTGAGCCTAAATTTGATTAGGGTTGTCTCTATATATGTACCTGTATGTGTTTGTCTTGAGGAACATGCCCTGTATGCATACCTAGAGCTAGTAGCAGATAGAGTTAATGAATTTTGAGGTTCTTTTCCACTTTGATTTTATTTCCAACAAAATGGATATTTATTGCCTCCCTGCAGTGCGGGCCGCATTTCTTCAGGTATTGTAGTTAGTGTGTGCGTGTGTGTGTATGGCTCCCCATTGATCATATGCTTATTAGAACATTGCATAGAGAAGCACAGAGTCACAGACCAGCTATGACTCAGGGTGTTGAAGAGAGTGAATGTCTGAACAGTAGTTGACAATATCACACAGAGTCCCATCCTGCCCCTTTAACTCCTGTGTCCACTTTGTCATTCTATCACTGACAAAGGCAAGTGATATTTTTTTCACCAAACTACAGAGGTTTTCAACATATTTGAACCACGACTTTGAGTATACATGAGCAAAAATTCTGAATTACATTCAACACCCCAGAAGTTCTTGACATCACAGAATGAAGCTCTCTGAGGTCATCTTCAGACTTCAGTGCAACTGCATGACTTTGGTCCATTTGGGTAGTCAGGGCAGGATTTACAAACAGGTAAAGACAATTGATCTAGAACTTTCTCCTATCCTCTGCCTATTCATTTTTTTCTTTCAGAAATACATTTTCTTCTAAGCATTTAATTGGTCAAGTAATAGCTGCTTTGGGGATTGTTTGTGTGCCTTTGAAGGCCACAGCCTGCACTTTAAAAAGAGGTTAAGTCTGTTCTGCCCAGCATGAACATTAGGACAGAAAGAATGTAGCTATTTTAGGATCCTTAGAAATTGCCTTGTTTATGGCACACTGAGTTGACAACTCATCCTGTGGGGCTGTCATAACACACTGCTGCATTCTGTAGGTCCCAATACAATTCTCTCTTCCTCTTGGTGCCATAGTCCCCCATCGCTAAGTACAACAATTTGATATTATATTCACTTTCAACTCCAAAGGAGATGGAAAGAAGATATCAAATAATGCTTTAAAAAAGCTACTTGCATTCCCTGGAAGAAAGGAAATGAATTCATGCTGCATAATTACATTTAAAATGTAAGCCATATCAAAAAAACTTCACTGGGATGAAGATTTGTTAGCAAGTCACTTTCAAGCACATTTATGACTAAGTAAAATCATATTATTGGCATTTCACCACTGGATGCTGTAATTGTTATCATAAAAAGAAATGGCACCCACTATAGGATACTAGGCTTCCTGGAGGACACATTCCAATCTTACACTTGTTTGCTGAGGAAGTAAAAGAAAAACAGTGATTACAGATCTAGGTTTAGAAGACCCTCCTTTTACCCCTGCATTATCAGCCCACCAGGATGGACACATGCATTCTTCACACATCAGCCTTTTCAATCTGATTGTGCCTAATCACTTGTAATGCATTCCAGCACACAGAAAGTCCTTATCTGTTTGCTCTGGGTATTTTGTATGACCAGGCCTGGTTAGGGCATGTGCACCTGCAGGATGAGCAGGATCAACCTGCACTTCATGCATATGCCAGCAGATCATGGATCAGGACAGCCCAGCAATGACAAATACAAAGCCATCGTCATGATGCTGAGGAGCACCTGTTACCCAGAAGCTCTGAACAGCAGAATGCTCCTCAAGTAGAGGTGTTGCAGTTAAAGGTTGTGAGGCTCAATCAGTTGTTGTAACGGTTCTAGAAACAAGTGTAGGTTTCCTCCCTGTGAAGTGCAGATTTTCTCTGCCTTATTGATTCTTCCAGCTTAAGAGATAAATCCCCATGACTGGGCTTCATCTAGGACCATGTGTCATGCCAGTTCCCGTTCTTCGGGGCTAGAATTGTCTTCCTTCATGCTCAGTGAGGGTGCAGTAATCTTTTTGTTTTGTTTTGTTTTGTTTTCTTGATCTTGGTCATTGTTACTTCTCTTTAAAGAACACGTAAAGACTTTGCAACATGCAACAAATGGGAAAAGCTCAGAGAGAGTAGTACTTCTTAATGCATTCTGATCACCAGGTGCTCTTATTGCATTCTGATCACCAGGTGTTCTAAATCCTTCTCTGTTGCTGTGATAAAACACTGACCAAATCTAACCTGGGAGGGTTTTACTATGCTTTCTGCTGCTTTGGTGAAATACTGACCAAAAGCAATTTGGGGAGAAAAGTTTATTGACTCACTCTGTACACAGCACAGTGCATCACTGAGAGAAGCCAGCAGGAACATGAACAGAGCAGGAACCTGGAGGAAGGAGCTGAAACAGAGACCATGGAGGAATGTTGCTTACTGGCTCACCCTCCTGGCCTGTGTTCAACCCAGGACTGCCTACCCCGCGATGATACCCCTTACAATGGGCTGGGCCCTCCAACAATTAGCAATTATGAAGATGCCTCACAGCCAGGGCCACAGGCCAATTGGATGGAGAAAATTCCTCAGTTGAGGTTCCTTCTTCTCAGACATATCGAGTTGATAACTGAAGCTAACTAGCACAGTTCATCCCTTGTCACCTTGACACAAACATTTCACAATTAAACCATAACCTTTCCCTTTCTTGTCCCCAAGATCTCACATTAATATTAATATCATAATATTAAACATATTGCAGCTTTTAGAAACCCATAGTTCTTAAAATTTCCAATATTTTTAAAGTTCAATGTCTCTTTAAAATAATTCAAAATCTCTTAACTGGACTTTTATCAAACAAAAACAAGTTAAATGTTTCTTATTCCAAAACAATCAGATCTAAGCAGAATCAAAATAAAACAGGGCAAATGGCTCAGTGTCTAATGTCTGGGATTCATTCATGATCTTCTGGGCTCCAAAGGGTTTGCATGACCCACCTCTCAGGCTCTGCCATCTATAGCATACACACTGCTTGTCCCAAAGGCTCAGACTGGCTCCACTCCACACTTTGTGCTGCCCTTGACAGTCATCCCACGGTCCTGGTATTGCCAGTATGCCAGGGTCTCCACTGTAGTGAAGTTGTACCTTCACCGATGGCCTCTCCTGGCCTTCCATGGTGCCAGGCCTCAGCTTCTCTCCATGACCCCTTCAGTTTTAGTTTTCTTGTTACTAAACTAGTTCTACTTGGAAAACTCTTATATATTACCAAGTCTTGCTTCCAGCTTGAGATACAGCCTTGGCCTGCTCTGGATCATAGCTACTATATACTGACCATGAAGAAATATTTCACCTCAGTAATGCTGGTCTCTTGTTAATCACAGCTCAGCTGACTGGTATCCATTGTCCCAGTAAAGCACAAAGGGTTTGACTTCCATAGATTCTTAATTCAAAGTATCACACAAATAGCCTTGATAGAGTATTTGAGGGACTCTTAAACTTCCTTCTGAAACTCACAAACCAGGCCTCCATCATCTGCATTTCTCTCAGCACCATCTCTAGCCTACCACACAACATCACAAAGCTCTAAACACTCAGTGGATTTTCCATCCCAAAGCTCCAAAAGCTTCCACAGTCCTCCTCAAACAACATGATCTATGACAGTGATATCTCACTCTCTGATAACAATTTCTCTTCTAGTTTGGTTGTCTGTTGCTATACTAAAACACTGACAAAAACCAACTTGGGAAAGAAATTATTTAATTTCATCTTACAACTCCCTCATCACCCTGGGAAGTCAGGGCAGGAACTCAAGGCTGGAACCTGGAGGTAGGAACTGAAACAGAAACCATGCAGGAATGCAGCTTACTAGCTTGCTCCCCAGCCTATGATCAACCTCCATTCTTATTCAGTCCAGGACTACCTGCTCATAGGTGTCACTGTCCACAGTGGGCTAGGCCCTTCCACATCAATTAACAATTTAAAAAATGCCTAACAAACATGTTCACAGGCCAGTGTGATGGAGGATTTTCCTTCATTAAGGTTCCTACTTCCCAGGTGACTATAGTTTTTGTCAAGTTCATGTCAGTTATATGATAGTACACCATGTATGTAGAGGCAGTTTCACTGCTTGGGTTCAGTTCTTAAATGGAGTGAGACCCACTTCCTGAGGTTAACACAGCTGGATAAATGCTATATGGCTATATGTCTCATTGGAGGTAAGCACTTAGCTTCCCACATGGAATGAAAGATTAGAGGATAACATATCTAGCCAAAAAAAAAAAAAAAAAAAAAGAAGCATAAGTTTTAGAGTGACTCTCTACCCTAGTTTGCCCAGGACTGATGTGTTTCCCACAATGTGACAAGTTCAATTTTAAAACCAGAGTCAAAGCAAACCACAATGATTGGTCACCCTAGTTGGTATAAGCTTGATGATTTCTGCTAGAAAGACAGACTTATTTCTTAATCACTCAGATTGCCTTTCTGTGCCCTAAAATAAGATAATTTAAAATAATGATCAACAATATAGGAGAAATAATATAGTAGAAAACTTGGAAGATACAAGAAAGGATGTCGAAATCTTTAAAATCATTTATAACTTTGACAAAAATAACTGATGATATCGTTTATATATGTGAATTTCTGGTCTTAAAAACATCCTATGGGTATCTTGTGATACAAACGTAGAGTTTTATGTACCCCTGCCTTGACTGGCATATCAGGTCTGGTTGAGAAGGATCCAAAGGTTCAGAAGAGGTCACTCACGTGAAGAATGTCACAGAGGAGATGGGCCCTGCGTTGTGGACTGAGGAGTCTCTAGAAACAAAGCAGACCAAGAGTCCAAGTTTAGGATCAACACTAGATGACCCCCGGTGCTGTCTGCCCCTCACCTGAGGCTGATGGTCACTTTGTCTCCCATTCTTAGTTTAAATCTCTAGCTAACTCCTTGTGGGAAGCCGAGTCCATAGGATTATAGGATCAGGCTGATCACATCTGATACATTCCCATTATTTGGGGATTTCTTTTCTTCCCCTCAGGATACCTGCCCTCAGAAGGGACCTCTGATGATCTGGAGCATTCACTCTGGTCCTCCAGCCTTGCCTAAATTTGATGGAGCTGACTGCTCAGAGATCCCCAGGTCTTTTGTATCACACGTGACTTCCTTTTCTGCTATATCAGGTTCCAGTGAGGAGATCTATGTCAACAGCATTGCAGACAATGGTATTCTGCATAATGACTTTAAGACTGATAGATTTCAAAAGTTCAGAACAAACAGGTTCTCATGATTTATGAGATTAGAACTGTGTGATCTGGGGGGAAGAAAGGGTAGAGAAGAATCCTAGAGCAAAGCCAGTGCTCTGGCCAAGTTCCTATGTTACCAGTATCTGTGTTGTTCTTATCTGTTACTATATGTATGTTATGACAGTATTCTATTGCTTTTATTTAGCATGTTTCTTTGGCCATGCCACTAACCTTGATGCATTAAAATGGAAGGCAAGTTCATTATTAGATAATGATGGCATTTAGACTAAGTGCCACACCTTCCAAATGTCCCAATAAAGTGGTTGGTAAAGAAAGAATAGGATACAGCTGTGCACTCTACTACACCGAAACAGCCAGTCTCCACTTAAGGGAGCACTTTTATGAGAGGAAATTACAAGATGAGTCTACAGAGATACCATCACTGGAGATGCCAGCTAAACTCTAGGAGTAATGGATTTTCAGGGCAATTTATACTTTCCTGTCCAATTTTTATTGCTCACCACTAATGTTTCTACTAGAGTTTATTCTCAGACTGGCCTTCAGTCTACTTCAAATAAAAGGAGGACTCTAACTTGGCACCCAGGGCTAACGGAGATTCTTTTCTATATGAGTACCCTGGTCAGCTGAACTAGCAGGACTTATGTTTCTCTCTTCTAGCTTGCCTCTCTTGTTTCTTCATCCGCCCTCTTTCCCTGTCTTAGAGTTCAGAAATTATGATGCTAATGGTTACATTTCCTCTTGGTTCCTAATTCCATTAATGCCATTTCCAGATATCCATAGAAACAATTGTGGATAGGTATAACCTTACGTAGATGGCCATTGTTTGCTTCTAAGAGCAGTCAGTCAGTATGTTTAGGGTGTGTCTATCTCTTTTAAGAACCTTCTTGAGTAGATAGCAAAATTCCCCTACTTACATGTAAGGCTTTTGGTTTCGTAGAATCCTATATTGACCTTCATAAATAGATAATGGTTTTAAAATAGGAAAACACTCATGTTATTAGACATTGGCAATGAGTAGATAAGCCTTAGATTTCTGAACCCCCAAACTTTGGAGAGGAAGACAACAATTAAGTAGCAAAGAGAATAAGATCAATGCTGACTTCCTAAATTCTGTCTCTGGCCTTCTATAGACTCTGCTGTTTCCCACATTTATCCTCTATGTCTTTTATCCATGTGGGTCTTTACATTTGGATCTAATAGTTGATAAATTGGAATGGTCTTTTATCTTAAGATCCCCCATGCACCTTTTTCATTCTCTGTGAGAAAATCGGCATCGTCCAAAAGAAGTTCTTTGCAATTCTCTTTGTCCTGGCACAGAAAGAACTTGGTGTACTTGGTGTTGTGGAGAGAGGTTGGTCTGAGATTTTCTGAGCTGCTCCCTCACTGCTTCTGCTTTTAGAGGGAGAGGATCTGCGTGGGTGGGAATGGGTTAGTATTACTTAAAAGCCACTCTTGCTCATAGGGATCAAATCTGGATATTACTTTCATCCTGTAGAGTCTTGCTGCCTCCCCACTATGGCAAGAAGGTCCAGACTCCCTGGGCACTCCATGCCACTCTGTAGGACTGGTCTCAGCAGCTCAGTGCCCTGAGGATTTAGCAGCTCTGCTGGGCTGGGACAGGGAAGGGGCAATGATGTGGCTGAATGTTGCTAGACTTTATGTCTTATCCTCATATTTCATGCAATACATAAATCAAACGCTCCTTGTACCGTCTTACTCTGTTTAGAAACTCCATAGCTAGCCCATGTGTATGTATGAGCATTACGGGGAACTTGGAATTCTTTATCCTGTGGACATGTTTATGCAAATGAGATCTGTTTTTCTGGAATTTGTGATGTAGTTGACCATTCAGAGCCAAACACATACCAATAAAGACAAGAGTGTCAGATCTGTGGTCTCCATTGTCTGGTTTTGTCTCTTAACAATTATTCTTGCATAGACTTGAGGATATAGTTCAGTACTGTGATTCCTGAAAGCACTCAACCTATCCTCTAAAGGTTGACCCATTGAGCTGTCCTGCACTGCCACTCTAAATTTCTTGTAGCCTACCCACCTCTCTTTAGGTAGGACCAGTACTAAGGACAGAACAATGTGACCCAAAACACAGAGTTCAGAAGGATGCCAAGACCTCTGCACTCAAAAGATATAATATTTTCATGCCACACTTTAAAAGATAAACAATGAATGAAAAACGCCCATGATACAAATAGCAAAATCTTAACTGAAAATATCCTGATCCCTGTGGGACTAGGAGGTTAGGGTGGAGAGTGTTACAGGCTCAGGATCAAATCCCAGCTTCCTGTAAAATTTTGATTTTTTTAAAGCATGGATATTTGGAACCACTTGTGTTTTTTAATAGTACGTAGAGCAATAGTTTGCTTCAGTGACTGGAGAACTTTTGGTATACTCTTAAAATTTTATATACAAGGTAAGAATCTCACTTCCTCTATCTTGGCTGGGTCTGGACTCAGGGCTCCTGTGGCCTGGATCTTATGTAAACCTCTGCCTTCTGCAAAGCTCTGTTTTGTATACATGAGCAGTTCAGCTGATTGTCTGTCAGTCTTCTCTCCCTTCCTGTGTTCCTGGTCTAATTGTTCTTCCTCGCTGCCCCCTTTCCCCTGGTCTGCCCCTGGAGATACATCCCCAGTTCCCTTTTGCTCAGTCAGCCTTGGCATCTGCAGTGTGCACCACCCTGTGTTGTCTACTGAAACATCCGAGAGACACACAGTCATCCTCACAGCACCACTTAACAAAATGAGACCCTCCACACTACAGAGGAGGGGAGAGGGAGAGAGAGAGAGGAAAGAGAGAGAGGGGGAGAGACTGAGACTTGAAAAGAATGAAAGGCTGAGAGAAACTTCATTTAAATTTCAGAAATAATCTTGGGCAGCAGAATTGGGTAAAGTATTTTAATAAGACAATTCTTTACAAATATTTTATACTGCTTTATTTCCCCACATTTAGAGATTAAGATTTATTGTTATATTTCCTAAATTAAAGATATGGTATTTGAATTTTTGATTACTTTCCCTCAGCCTGTTCCTCAATGCTATAAGCCCCTTTGGAAATGTCTGCATTCACCATTTAAGCAATCTGTATCTAATGTATGCCTGTCCTTTATATGCCAGGTTATATGATCACATAAGAAATAGTCATTTTCAGTAGCAAAAGATACTGTTATCATTAATTATATTATTAATCTTTCTAACAGATGAGAAGACTGAGGTGTAGAAAGGTTAGCAGAAAGATTAGTCTCGAATTACACCCCTTCATGTATGGGAAGTTTTCTGTGCCAGGACTCCTGAAAGTTGGGTTCTTTCTAGTTTTGTCTATCTTGTGCAAAATTTATGCCTAAGATTTTTCTAGCTCTGCAGGAGGAAATATGGTATCGGTACTGCACCATTCATATGGGCTTACAGAGGGATACTGGACTGCATTCACCTCCAAACATGATGCAGCAGAGGAATGCCTCCTTAGTAGGTGATAACTTAGCACCAGAGGAGAAACGGCCCAATCAGCAGGCAGGCTTCAGCCCCAGGGTGTAAAACAGCTGACAGAGACTCACTGCACCTTCAGTGGTATGTTCTCTTTCTCAGCAGATTTCTTTTTTTACCAGAAGTCCTAAAATATCATAAATCTTTTACTTCCCTTTTGACTACTTAAAATGGTGTAATTTTCCATTTCTTTTCTCTTCTAAAACCCGCTCTGAAATTATTCCTTTTTGTTTTGAAAAATTTTAGGGGCAACTTTTCAGAGTGAGTTTACTCTCCTGAGATTAGCACATAACATGTCTTAGGTCAGCTTGATTTCCATCTTTTGAAGAGTATCAAGTGTTCTCAGGAATGTGCTGAGGTGTGCTGGATTATGGAGTTGCCCTGCTTAACTATCTGGTTAAACACCCAGAGCGCTGTTCAGGTGATCTTTCTTTGGAGAGAAGAAGGGAAGAGCATGGCTAATAGTGTCTTCTCACCTGTGATCTGTGCATGGAACATCTTCTGGGCATCTGAGAAGACAAGACAGATAAGCAGGTCTTGGGTCTATGCTCTGTGGCTCATCCTCTTACTTTCCATGAAAAAGTCCATGTTTCCCAAGTGACTCAAAGAACTACAAAAACATTTTGCATATTTTTAGGAAGTCTTTAGAAATGAGAGTTGGCATTAAGAAATGGCATTATTCCCAAATGCAGCTAGGAGCTCCAAAAAGTCAAAGGGCATTAGGAGCCAATACTTTGAGCACCCGTACTGGGACACAGATTTGTTTATGTGACTTATACTTTGTATTTATCTTCATACAGAGTAATATGTGTTCTCCAAAAAATATCATTTAGCAAGTCACTTCTAGGCTTTGGAAGTTCAGATGAGTTATGATGGTGAAGTTAGCCAAAATGGGAATAATTATTTTCTGACCTAGTATTTACTCTCTTAATTTTATTGATAACTTAGAAAATGCCAGAACTGGGACTTGAATTATTCAATTGCAGCTCAAAGTCCATTGAGATGAATAAAAATGCAATCAGAATAATGTTTACTAGAGATTTCCAACCCCCTGAACCCCCATGCATCGATCATCACAAAGCTGTGGAGCTGGGGTGACCCTTGCGGGTGTGGAGGCACAGCCAGAGGGCAGCTTGCAGACTAATTAGAATGAGACTTCTGAGGAAAGGGGTTGAAAGATTTCCAAAGAGAGAATTTGATGAGTCCTTTCCTTCCCCTAGGGTGGGGGTGGGAGTTGTGTGTGTTTGCATGTATCTAGACATATTTGCCAGTATGGAAGATTTTCCCAACTAGACGAAGTAAAACACATCTCTAATTAATAAGACTCTATGGGACCTTTAACAATGAGACTGCAGGATGGGGAGGGGGCCTGGGGGGTGAGAATGAAAGTTCAGATCAGGCTTAGTGTGGAGTCATAGTCTGTGCTAGATTATGAATGTGTCACCGGGAAGTTATAATTCAGCAGGAACTCAGTGGCAGTATTCCCTGAATGATGCTGAAGATTGAAAATCGAAATACATACTCACTGGCATTTCTGTAAGTTCATATTCATGGGCTGTTCAATGAACAAACAAATGTTTTGGCATCTTCCACTCTGAGAACAGTGCCTGGGACATTGTAGGTGTCTAACATACAATCAAACAGCTAGATGAGCCATGCACAGACGATCCTATCTCCCCACTGTGACCTGCTGTAGTGTTGAGGGGAAACTCCATTTGTACCTCACTGGGCGGCAGGCACGTCTAGCCTGTGATTCTGGCAGCACTGGAGGCAAGGCCACCTTCCCATTGGAACTGGGCGCTGGCTACCTCTGTGACCTTGACTGTTCACTGTTGAGCCTGAGGCTTACTTATTCTTTCTATTCTATCTCCCAGACAACTCACATTTTGAGAGTTCTCCTGTCCAGTTCTGTGATTTGGGTTTCAAGTATGCTGATGCTTCCTGTTTGATATTACAAGAGAATAATTTCTCAGGGGTTCCCATTGAAGTTCCAAGGCTGGCTTTCATTTGAAGAAGAATTGGTGATAAAAGGAACATAGAGGACTCTAGAAGAAACTCAAAAGAATGAAGATGTGAAGAATAAATACAGGAAAATTTCAGAAAAAAGGCTAGAAGCAAGGCTATCCCCAGTGACCCCACAACAGTGGTCATTGAGAGGACTTAAAGCTTAGGACCCAAGAAAGGACTGCTTGAGTGTATGTGTAGACCCACTAGCAAGTAGAAACTCAGAAGTTTCCAAAAAAGAGACAAAGCCCCTCCTGTTTGTCAGATGACTCATTTCTAGGAGCTAATAAGAAGATTTTTAAAGAATCATGGTCTAGACCATAAAAACTGTGTTGACTAATACAGCATTAAAAGTTTTGAATGTCATCAGATATTTAATTTTATCAGCAGCACAATAATAACTAATACTGATCGTGCAGCTTAAATATGCTAGCATCTGGAGGATGGGGAAATGGGTCAGTCCATAAAGTGCTTGCCACTCAAACATGAGGATCTTAGTTTGGACCCGCAGCACCACATAAAAAAGCCAGTTATGACTGAAACATGCGCCTGTAAGGCCAGCACTGCGGAGGAACAGCCAGAAGAGCCCATGGAGCTTGCTGGCCAGTCTACGTGCATTCATAAGCTATGAATTCAGTGAGAAATTTTGTCTCAAATATGAGGTGGGACGTGATTGAAGAAGACACTCAGTGGGAC
Source organism: Eospalax fontanierii (assembly GCA_035773235.1). Classification (NCBI taxonomy): domain Eukaryota; kingdom Metazoa; phylum Chordata; class Mammalia; order Rodentia; family Spalacidae; genus Eospalax; species Eospalax fontanierii. Next base: position 7,470,908 of record CM069538.1, read on the forward strand.
CTCTGGCCTCCATAGGAACACACACATGTGCACCTGCACACACATACTACCCATACAAACAAACACATGCACATATGTACATCACACACGCACCTTCACACACAAAACATGCTAGCATCTGTACAATGCACTTTCTGCATCATTTTCAAATGTAATTTGTATAGTAACCCTACTTAATGGGGATTGTTACTTTAATTGAACAACAGAAGAAAATAAAGCACAGAGAATTTAAGCAAGTCGCCAAGGACATGCCACTAATAGGCTGAAAGACCTTTTGTACCTTGTCTTTCCAACTGCAGAACCTACTTCTTAATGCAGTACTGTAGTAGCAACCACCTCTCTATCTGTCATCCACCCAGGCTTCTTTCACGATTCTCTTAGCACATAACACCAATTTGAGGCAGTTTATGCTCCAAAATTAACTGAACTAATGAACTAATAGATCTGTAAATTTTTGTTTTACCTGTTATTTAAATTCCAAATTTCCTTCTTGCCACAAAAGGACTATGCATTCTAAATAGAGGTCAACAATATTATGATATAACAGAAAATGACCCCGAATAGTAAAGAAAGGCCAGTGTCCCAGGCTCCCATTTTAATGGAGAGGCACAAAATAGCAGTTGTATGACTCTGCGAGGTGATGGTAAAAGCCACCTTGTGACTTATTTCTTTTTAAATACACAAGAAATTGTCCTCTGTGTTTGTTGGGGTTGGTGCACTTAGAGATTCTAAGAATCAAATCCTTGCATTCCTTTTATTATTAATTTCAGTTGGCTGGCGATAAAGCCAGAGAATGTACACTGCTTTGAATCCCCAGATGATTCGGATGCATGCTAGAGCTGGGGTTCTCTGTACCAGGCCTCACACACTGTGGAAGGTGGGAGGCCCATGAAGTGAAGACCAGGCAAGCTTTCTGGGACAAGTCTGCACTTCCCTTTGCTGGTAAACTTTAACTGATCTTCTCTTTTTCGGCTATTTGCCTGTCTTCTTTGTTCTGCATTCTCTTCCAAGTTTCTGAACATGAAAATTTCATTCACGAAGTTAGCACATAGGAACTGTGGTTTGGAGGGTATACCATGTAGCACAGGGTCTGGGGAATACTTACATGGCTTTGTCACCAAGTACAATAGTCAGTAGTAATATCTCCATGAGGAAATGGCTCTCATTTCTAAACAATAAGCATGAAAAGGGACTGTAGTAATTGATCCACTTATGGGTTCAGTACTCTCTTTGTACTAACAATATAAATGATCCAAGGAAAAAGGTCAGATCTAGCAGAGGAGAGGAATACCCACTTCTTTTTCTTTTTTTCCCACAAGCAGTTAATGAAGTTACCTGAAATGAAAAATCTAAATACTAGTATTTAAAGAGAAAAGGATCTGGCGAAGTTTAGGGAAACTGTGTGATGTACATCCACCATTGACAAAAGATACCCAGACTGGATCAGATGAGGCTCAGTGTGTCACCTATTTCTAAATCAAAATTAATAAAAATTGCAGTCCCATCAAAAATACATCCAGAGCTGGAAAGATGTCTCAGCATTTAAGAGCGCTGACTGTTCTTACAGAGGGTCTGGGATGGTGGCTCACAACCATTCAGAACTCCAGTTTCAGGGAATCCAACACCTTCTTCTGGCCTCCACAGGCACTGCATGACAAATGTGCATTTTTACATGCATTCAGGCAAAACATTCATACACATAAAATAAAAATAATAAATAAAATATTTTAAAGTGTATTTAAAAATGGCTAGTTCACTAACACAGTTGATTTTCTACAAGAAAATATGCTATCAGATGATACCAAATTATCAGAATATTAATTATTTTATAGCTTACATTTCACAGTGTAAGAAATTATTGGGATATTATTTCATCCCCTCCTACATATTCTTACATTTCTTTTGAAATTTCATCTAATGTGATTTGATCCTGTGTAGAATAATGTAAGAGGAGATAATGGGTCTTACAGAGAGAAATGATTGAATCATCCTGTTCCAATAAAAAGTGTTCAAATTACATTTCACTACATAATGAATTCTGGTTCAACTTACTTTGACATAAATAAGATTGGGTAAGAGAAACCAGAAGTAAATCAAATAAATTAATAAAACTATCAGAGCTGCTTCAATTTTGTCCCCAGACAGTGTCTGCTTATTTGTATAATAAAACCTGCTTGTATAAATTAAACCCCTGACATGTTGCTCTGTGGAAAGAAAAGAATTAAAGAAGAGTTAGGATATTCTTGAGCCTCATTTAACACATACCAATAGCCTTTTTTAATATTGAGCAGGTAAAATCTGGAAACTAGAAAGCTACTCTTCGTATTTTCCTAATTATACACATTTACTGAACATGAGGAAATTTTTGCATTTTGTCTAGACGAAGTCTCTGTCTCCACCAGCATAATATATCATGAGTTTGTGAGTCTTGTGCAAAATTGAATTTGCATCTCTGCGGACACTTGTAGAGTTCCTTATCTTAGAACACAACCACAGGGAAAATACATTTTTCAGGGTAATAAAACCATAGTCTTCTTTTAATGCTTATGACACTTCAGCAGTTTGTTGGGCACTGTTTCTCACAGACGAGGAACACTAATTGTACCATACATAGTGCCAGGAAAAGTGATTTTCAATACGTCCTTTATCTGCTATCTAGGAGTACAGTCGCGGTATTTTACAATCACTTTATTTTTTGTGTTTCTTGGAATCCATGCTTGTTTTCAAAATGTTATAACAAAGTCACAAAGTTAAACATAGAGCATGTAAGTTATGAACTGAATCAAGGAGCACAGGAACTAATGGAAAAGTTCATCTCTTCACTCCTGAATTAGCCTAAGGCTGTAGAAACAGGACACTGGCCTGGAATGATTCAGATGGTCTAGCAAGTACTCATAACTAACTCTCTGCAGCAGAGGTGCTCACTGGGACCTCTTTAGATTTCTTCATTCTGCTCTCCATGATCAAGCTATATCAAAAATTAGTTAGCCTGGTCTCACAACCTGGAAATCCAAAGAGCAGAAATTGATTTTCTGATGATCCCTTAAACCATGTTTGAATGCAAGGCCAAAGGAAAGAACCAGGTGCTAAATCATGTGCTCCTGGATTTGAAGCATCGTCTCTATCTGCTAGAGCAGTGTTCTGAAAAATGGCCATCACACGCATAATTTCAGAAGCACTAGATCTCCAAATGAAAGACAGGATTTAAATGTGAACCACATCTGATATTCTTTGTGATGCAGTAAATGGAGCATGTGAAGGAGCTTGAAGTAGCATAAAAGAGATTCCCTTTTCGTATCATGTCAGACATGTGAGAAAGCTCTAATCTGAAACCATAAGCAGACTTAGTTTGGGAAACTTTGGAAGAAAGAACTATCAGGACAAACTGTTTGCTATGAAATTTATTGACTTCAGTGTCAAGTGTGGTTTCGCTGCCTCCGTCTTATCATCAGGTTTTCTTCTAGCAGACCAAGTAACAGAAAGAATTTCAGAGAACTCAGAAAACATTCACTCTGGATATAGTGTTCTGGCTTTACAGGCCTTCTGCATGTTTTCACAGATTTAGATGGCCAGTGCCAAGCTTTTCCTGTGGATGTGAAGTGGGTGAAAGAGGGTGTCCCCTAGTGGGTTTTAGTCTCATTCATAAAAGAATATAAGAATGGACTCAAATGGAAGCTTTAGGACAATTTTACTGGAATTTAAAGAAAAATCCTCAAGGCAGACAAGCTGGGGATCTCAGCAGCTGCTTGGAGGAGGAGAATGGAGGGAGAAGAAAAGAAGCCAAAAAGTCATGCAGGTTTAGAGCCTGCATGGGGGTTGGACATGTGGGGGACTGGCAGCCACATGACTGGGAGAAGAAGCTTTAGAGAAAAAGTAGAGAAATGCAAGATGCTAGGGCAGCCCAGAGCCTTAGAGAAGCATGTTTACAAAAGGGATATGAAGAAGAGAAGGAGAGATTATGCTTTACTAATCAGAAAGTGTGGGCAGACTTACGGAGAGCTACATGTCTGTGGCCGGGTCCAGAAGAACTGCTCTGGGAGGCGGGATTCCAGGCAGGAAAAGTTCACTGCCTCATTAACATACTCTGTATTCTGCCCATCTATTTAGAATAACTTAAGGTGAGCCCACTGTTAAGTGTGACTGGACTGCCCAACCCTTCCCCCAGCAGTTCCAAACCAGACTCTGGGGCCCCTGAGATCTGAGAGATCTGAGAAAAGAACTGACTTTTGAATAGATAAGGTCCCCAGCCCAGGATTCACAAACAGCTGTAGAAAAAGGACTACTTTCTGGCCAGAAGCTTGCCTTAAACATCAATCAGATGTCATGGCATTCCCAACCCCCTCCCCTAAAAGCCAGGAGGGGGCTGAGGGTTTTTTAAGGCTTTGAGGCTTGGAGGACTTGGACTGGGACTGGAACTGGGACTTGGGCTTGGGGATGAGCTCACTCTCCCAGGGAGTTTGCCTCTCACACTCTCCCTGAGGGAGCTCCTCCATCCCGATCTGGAGCCTGGCATGCCAGACAGGTTCCCCAGAGCCCCAGCCCCAAGATGGGGGTGAGGAGGCCAGCAACCTTCATCTCTTCAGGAGGCTAACCCCCAGGGGGTTAGCATTTCTCCACTCGTGGGTGCAGAGAAGCTAGTCCCAGCTGGTCTTCTCTCAATAAAACCGGGTCCTGTTAGCTCCCAGAGGAGTCTCTGGTCCTGTCTTTGTCTGCTAAGTCTCCCAAACCCAGAACCTTACACCCACCTTCCTAAGGGTGGTCCTATGATCAGGTGATTGACCAGTGAAACTGGAAATGTGGGTCTTTCAACAGATAAACTAGAGAATTCATAGTCTGTCCCAGCTAGATAGCTATTTGCTCTCTAACAGATGCAGCCAAAGTGGTTGCTTCTGCACAAAGACATTACTTCAGGGAAAAGCAGTGGCTGCAAAGCTTCTGAGGTGGGCATTGTGTCCCTTGGCATTCTTTTGAAGTAAAGTTTCAGTTTAGAGTTTACACCATGAACTTTTGAGAATTTGCTTCCATAGTTCAGGAAACTGGTCACCTGCTCCTTGTGCCCCAACATTTAATGGTTTGTAGAAATGCAGTTGTAACCAGGGCCTAGGCTTGGGTATTAAGGGTCTTCCTTAATTGTCACCCAATGCCCTGCCATTCCTGGAGCGCTCACAGGGTACTCTGGGTTCCCTGGCCGGCCTTTCTCTGTCGCGCATGCACATTCCATTTTTATTGGTTTGCATATCACGGCTCTGTGGCTCCTGTCACTGGCATCTGTGTGCCAAATGCTTTTTCTGGATATTTCTGGATATTTGGAATGACAAGATTCTTTTGCCCCACCCTTTCCTGTTACCTCCCCCTAAGCACTTCCTTCTTGCCTTTCCCCTTCTGCCCAGCCCAACGTGAGTTCTCCTTCCTAGATGTGCTAGTTCATGTTTTCTGTGCCACTGGTACTTTTTACCGACTAAGACGGAAAGGAGGCAGAGGGGCCAGGAAGCAGATGTATGTTGGGCGGTGTGTGTCTTGGAGAGTTGGAATTTGAATTCTCTGCATGAAAGGAGCAGTGAATGGGAGTAATTAGGCTGATGAATCAGTGAAACCTGGTAAGCGATTTTTCTGGACTGGCTTAATGAAAAGCATTAGCTATCGGTTTCTACTGAAACTCACTGAGGGTAAAACAAGTGTGGGGTTGGAACAAACGCTAAGATTCCACGTGGGCTTAGACTCCATTCCCAAGAATACGTTTTGCTTGGGCGGAAAATATGCGGTTCATATTAAAAAAAAAAATCACTGATTTGTGGCGCTTTATGTGTTTTATTTCGGAAGAATTTATACTTCAGGATGTGTAAGGGGTTCTTGCAAGGCCTAAACTGGCAATTTTGTAACCAAGTGTGGAATAGTGCTCCTTTTTTTCTCATCCCCTCAAGCAAGGGTCAAGGAATTTTTAGGGGTTGACCTAAGGTTATCTCCCATCAACAAGTGCTCTGCCTGGGTGATGTGAATTTGGCCTAAGGCCTTGAGACCTACTCACCTCTAACAGACTAGCAAGAAATTAAGCAGTCCCTGGAGGAAATATCTTCCTGCTGCCCAAGGAATTAAAATAACAGCAATATTCTAGCATCATTTTTGACAGCTAGTTAAGGCCTAAGGGCCAAATGATGTGTGTCCCAACAAGAGGCGGATTTCACATCTAAACACATGAAACGCCATCACTGGAGCTTGCCTGGAAGCTGTGCTGTGTCCTTCATGCAGCAGCACAAGATAGGCCAAGCATCAGTTCAAGTCCAGAGAGTAGATGGAGGGATTCAGTCTCTTCAACCCACTGTGTCAGTCAGCTTCCTGCAGCTTTCTGTCATTAGGACCCAATGCCTGAGGTTATCAGCTAAAAGGAAGATAAGATTTCTTGGCTCAGAACTCTGCAGGTTTCAGTCTGTTGCCTGGCCCTGTTGCTTTAGGCTGTGGTGAGGCAGAGCATCATGGCAGAAAATACAGGATAAAACCAAACTGCTCACCTCCAAGCAGACAGGAAGCAAACAGAGACAGAGGCCAGGGCCACAGTCCCAATATTCCATTTATGGGCACATTTCTCTTACTGGCCCAACTTTTAAAGATCCACCTCAGATACCATCGGCTTGTGACTGCACTTGTAACCCGTGAGCCTTTGGAAGAATATTTGACTTGAACCCAGCACCATCTCCAGCAGTGCTCCCACGGTCTTCAGCTCTGCTTTGCTGTGTGGGATCCAACTTTCTTGCCTAGACCTTACTGGAGAAATGTTTCTTAAAATGGGAAATACTACCTTTTTTCCCTTAAAGAAAAGCTTATTTGTTAGTGTTGGTTTAGATAATCCTAATACTTCAGGGACAGGAAGGACCTGGAGCTTGTTTCTATGCTATTAAAAGCTAAGTACATGTTACAAGGAATAACAAAACCTATATTTTAGGGTATATAGTTTCTTGACAAGCCACAGAGTAGAATAGTAAACAAAATAAGAATCAATGCTTTTCAAGTCCTCAATATGCAAACATAAGTCAACTGGGATCAAGAATGCAGAAGAAAATGTGGTTCTGGGGTTTGTGTGTCAGGGATGCACACTAGCAGAGATTCACTAGTGAAAGGGGAGGAGGTAGGAATGTAGATCACTTTTTCATGTTTGAGACTTAAAGCATGCTGTTTACACATACATTGTCTCAGCCAAACCTTACCCTGCTCGTCTCCCCTCCCTGCTGAGATTTTGTCTGGTTTCCTCTTGAGCAAAGCTAGCGTGTCATCACAGCTGCTGTGGGTTCTTATGTGCACCTCCCCTGTCACGTCTGAAAAACAATGTTTTGTTGCAGTCGTCAACTACCTCTGGCTCTTATAATCTTCCCACTCCCTCTTTGGTGATGGGCCCTGAGCCTTTAGAGGAGGGATGTGATATAGTTGTTTCCATTTCAGGCTGAGCACTCTGCAGTCTCTTATTCTCCACACATTGACCAGTTGTGAGTCTGTGTGTTAACTGTCATCTACTGAAAGAAATAAAAAGAAAAGCTTCCTTGATGAACACTGAGAGATGCACTAATGCATGTGTGTAACTGGAAGACATTAGGAGTTGGTTTAATATCATATCCACGTAGCAAAGAAATAGGTTCACTCTTAAAACCTATGACCTATCTAGCCGCAGGTTCTCAGACCTAATAATCATGTTAGGTATCTCTATTATACTATAGAGCTCTAGAAATAATCAATAATCATGTTAGGTATATCTATTATATTATAGAACTCTAATAATAAAAACACCATGGTACAAGCACAAGATCAGACACATTGATCAATGGAATAGAATTGAGAATGCATCCCTTCTTATAAAGTCATCAGGACTCAATCATAAGGTTGTAATCTCATGATTTCCTCCAATCCAGACTATCTTCTAAGGGCCCTACCTGTAAACATAATCAGCTAAATTTCATCTACTTGGTACCTCACAATGCAGATTAGATTTCAGGATGACATGGGGGTGAACCATACAGAAAGCATAGGAACCTTGGTCCTGCTCTAGGGGACATTGTGCTCACAGCTCAGTCATCACTGCTAGTGTAGAGATAGTAGCCTCAGGCAGGCTGGGGTTTCATCCTGGCCCTCAAATCCTACTCCCCTGTGGGATAAGGTTAGTGATATAATCTCAGTCTGCCTGTTTCTACTCTGAAAAGTGCTGTTAGCAATATCAGCAAGTGCTCTTTGGGTCCTTAGTGAGAGGCAGCTGCTGTGCTGGGCACTTTGCATTTGTGTTACAGTGTTTGTCACTGGGACCAAATACAATTCAAAATATAACTAAAGGAGGTTTACAGTTTGCAGGGATACAATCATTGTGGTGGGCATGGTGGTGACTCAGCCTTGGGTAAAGTAAATGTGAAGGTGCCTATTCGCATCTCAGTGCACTGCCGCTGGGTCCATCTGGCCCCCAACCTATGGTGCCCCCTATGCAGGGTGGCCCTTCCCTCCTCCGTCAGTCCTTTCCAGGAACACCCTCACATGCATGCCCAGAGTTGCATCTCCCCTAGGATTGGAAATCCAGTCCAGGTGACAATGGAGATTAGCTGTCATCGTACCTATCATTGAGCTTGGACTAAGATGAGGCTTACCACGCCTACCTTCTCCAAATGTTTTGTGTTGCCAGTGATTTCCAATGCATGTCATGCACTGAAATGGTGCTCAGCATGCTGGAAGCAGCCCTGTCAGTCTTTTCTGCCTGTCATTTCCTCTCTTTTTCCCTTTTTCCTTGGTCACACTAGTTTGTGAGTCCCTTGGAATTAAAGTATTCAGTGGCATGTGGAGGTGTGGGTCAGTGGGTTTGATTGGTGCTTGTACCTGAGTCTTAGGCTCACTGGAGACAAGTACAGCAGACATATATTACACTTTTTTTTTTTCTCATACTGTAGCATCATTTATAGCTCATTGTTTAAATAGGCTGTTAGTTACAGAAGCAGGAATTGAAGAGACAGATAATTAACAGACCTAGAGAAATGTCAGATATAAATGACCTTCCAGCTCCCATAATGTCTTCAAATGGTCCCATTAGTAGTCACCTGCTACCAACAGGCATGATTAAAAGATGCTTATCTCTGGGCATTTAACAAAAGCTTGGGACACAAAATTTTTTTAGATCATATAATAACCTGAGTATGTATGCATGTGGGTGAATGAATGCATGTATGCATGCTCTCCTTGTGAATTATGTTCTAGGAAGTGATTCTTAGTCATCTTCACTGAAAGCCACACACTAAAGCAGAGGTCTGGGGATAGCTCTAAGGGGCCCCCTTCATTGTAAAATGTCTCTCTGGACTCGTAGAATTTATTAACATGCTCTCCGTATCCAATTCTGCCTAATAAACTATCTCAAATGAGTAACTGTACTTCCCAAAATGTTGTGGGTTGACCCGGAAGCTTTGCGCACAGAAGAGCCCTGGTCTCCTGCACTTGGACTTCTCACACGGACACCAGGGAAGACTCAAGTTGGGTTGAAAGTGAGATTACATGAGGGCATGGAAACATGGAGACATTGTTTATAGAGGTTGCCAAGGTGACAGCCAATCACAGCTTGAAGATTGTGCGCATTATTTCAGAGTACTTGTATAAAACTGCACTGCCCCGAACAGTCAAATAAAATGAACTCTCCTAATGACTGCCCCTTGGGAAATGAGCTCCAGGCTCTTCATCTCTCAGCTGTCAGACTGGATCTCGGGACCTGGAAGGGCCAACGTGGGAGGAGAGTTATATAGAACTTTGAGGGTTAGTCTGCATTTATCTAACTTAATGTGTACCCATGACTGACTCCAAAGCTATTTTTATTGATGTTCATGTCTATGTTTTTATCCATTAGACTACAGAATTGAAAGTTATAAATTAGCAGAAATATGGAAAGGACACTATTTTCTTAAGATGTCCAAGGATGTAACTTAATTTATTTGGCCCAGTCAATTTATCATATTCAAAGATGAGAAAGAATTTTTACTCCCACATACCACATTCAAACTATGTTTAAAGAGGTACCCGTAGGTCAGTGTGATAGCAGGACAGATGTCAGCCGGGACTGCAGACAAGGGTTTTAGTAACCCAGTCTGATTCACTTCCCTGATGGTGGAATTGCTCACTTCAAGTTAAGAATATTTTGAAATAGTACAGCAGCCGGAAAACAAATCATATATTGGAATGTATTTGCCCTCATTTCAGGTCAAAGTCTGCAAAGTATCCAGAGGACATTTTTCTTGCTTAAATTTCTCTGGGCTCTGTTTGGGGGCAGGATTGGTACTGCAGGGAGAGGCCCCAGACAGTCTTAGAGTATTGTATTGGCAACACTACCTTTCAGAGTTTCTGCTTACTGTGTGAGGTTCCATCCAGCATGACCCCCAAACTGACACCATGGACTCTGAAACGCGGCCTCTACAAGGCAACTCTGAAACGTGGCCTCTAAAGGGCGACTCTGAAACGCGGCCTCTACAAGGCGGGACTTGAGGGTTTCCTTCCCCCTCTACATAAGTTACTGACAAAAGTTTCAAACACAGAAAAGTTAGCGTTGGAACTGAGCTGTGAGCACCTGTCTGCTCACCTGAAGTCTATTATTAAGATCTCCCTCAGTACACAGGTCAGTCTGCTTTTAGAATCATTTAAAATGAACTGAAGACAAATGCAGACCTTCCTCCTTCCTTTTCCTTTCTGTTCTTTCATTTCCTGCTCCCTTCATTTTTCTTTTTTCTCCTCACTTCCTTGTTCTTCATCTTTCTCTCCACGCCTTTTCTTCAATGTTCTTCCTTCCTCCTCTCTTTCCTTACCCCTCCTTTTTATCTGCAGGAATTAAATGTATTTATGTGCAATGAAATGAACCAGCCTTGGCTAGACCATTCCCGGAGCTCTGACCAGGGCATCTTCCTGTATAACTCTAACGTCTGTTAAGACCCAGAGCACTTCTCTCCCTCCGGCAGGTCTCTCCCGTGCCTGCCCTCTCAGTCTCTTCATCTACCCGCCACAGGAGACGGCTACCGTTCTTAGTTTGCAAGCCATAGAGTCCTTGGGCCAGATCTGCAGCATCATGTAACTGGAACCACCCAGGATACACTCTGTGTGACAACTGACTTTCTTTAATGCTTTTTAAAAACCAAAGCCCAGAAGAGGGCTTCTTTGTTGTGTATTCCTGCTCAAAAACTGTTGCTGCAGCAGCCTCCTCTGCTCAGCAGTTTGGAAGCCGTCAACCCTGTGTCCTTATTTTCACGTCCCCAGTGGCCTGCAGTAGCTTCTCGCTGACAAGGCTGTGGACGTGCAGGCCAGAGCGTGGCAGAACTGGGCAGGCCCGGCACACCCATGCGGATACTATGCATGCAGACACAGTGTTTACTAGTAAGTCTGCCTTTGTGTCTGTGAGTCGGGCTCTATTATTGATTTTATTCTGATTGTTCCATGAGTCAAAGGGTGAAACAGTTTCCTTCAAAGCAGTGTGTGACCAGGAGGGGAGAATGGCACATGCTACGGGGCATGGGGCAGACACTCAGGCAACCTAGGAAGACTGCCCTTCTACCTCCAACACGTGGGAGCTGAACTTATCTTCTTCCAACTCCCCCAACCCCCCCATCCCTCCCCTGCCCGCCCCCCTCCCCAGCTCCTGGCACAACAGGAAACAGGATCCCTCACCTTCCAAGATAGATGCTTTACATTCAGAGAACAAAGAGAGGGCAGCACAGAGGAGGGGCTCCATCCCCCGCCCCCAAGAGGTCTCGCGCTGTGTGCAGGTATCACCAGAGGGTAGGGGTGTAGGGCAGGTTGGGAGGTGACTGTGCTACGCAGCCGCAGCCGAGGCCGCTTGCTGTTCAGACAAGTGAACTCTCACAAGTGCCGGGTAGTGCATACATTGCTTGGACCCCACCTCAAAAGGGTTTTAGTCTGTACTGCACATCCACATCCATCCAGAAAGCTGCTGCCCTGAACCGTGAAGCCTTGACTGTACTCCCGCTGCAAAGTGATTCTCTTCCCATCTCACATGCTTCGTTTTCTGGGCACAGTGTGGACAGCCAGGGAGGGACATCGTGCCTGTCTCCATAGCGACAGACCACGTTACTGCGCTTTGTTTTCTAGTGGGACGTTGGCTGCTGTGATAAGGCCAGGTTGAGCACTTTGTTTACTGCGTTTTAGCTTTTCCAGCTTTTTGTTCTGTCTCATTACATGGGTCAGTCAGATTCTACTCAGCCAACAGCCGGCACAGTCCCTTATTCAACGCTCCAGTCTCACCCCAAGTATCCAGCCTGCTCTTTCAGATGGGCAAAGCTGGCCAAGAACGAGAGATTTGGAATTTCACATATGGAATTATTGTAGTTGTATAAAATGATCATTCAGGCAACAGTTTGTCTATACCAATCTCCCTGTGAAGCTAAATCCCAAAATATATTTAAACATGAGAAATGACAGACATCAAATTAATAAATGGCCATATGTATCTCAAAACAACAGATAGCGATCAGTCATCTGTAACATTGTCTATGACGACTCTGAAAAGCCAAACGGAACCAGGGACACAATTCATAAGGCTTTTCCTTTAATTAGCTCCAGAAAGCACTTAATGGATAGGGAGAAATTGCATAGGCATCAGAGATGGTAAGACATGCATTTTGGCTCAGTTGGAATAAAATCACAGGAAAATATAGAGGTCTATGATTCAAGCTTATCCAGGTGATAATGGGAAAAAAATCTAACACAGAGATAATAGGGCCACCAGAGCCAATAGCCTACGGAATGCATTACATTCAAGACAAAGGCAAGGAAGTGAAGGCCGGGAGACAGCAGGGTATTGACCATAAGGAAGAGCGAAGGACTGGGGGTTCCTCCGATTGATTTTCATCCTTTTTAACCTTCTGTAAGAGGCTCTAACTTTAAAGCAGATGTTTAGATAAAGATTTCTCCTTTCTCCGACTCCTGGGTGCTGCCTGGGTGTGATGTGGACAGAAGTGAGTCTGGAGGCTCCTGGTTCTGTTGCCATTAGACCTTGAACAGCAGCAGGCTCCGATGGAAGGCTTTTCACACCACTTTTCCCTGCACTGATCCTCCCCAAGCAGCCCTCCTCCCCTCCTGTACTTTGCTCTAGTGGCAGATAATCCAATCCTGAGGGAGGTGCAGGGAATTTTCTGCACAGTTCTCTAGAGTCACAACTAAGAAACTTGGAGTCAGAATGGCAGAGTCCCTCTTTGGGGCCCAAGGCTTCTTAGAGTTTATGGCTTTTAAACCGATGCGTGTTGTCTCTAAATGTTAAGAAGGGGAGTCCTCTTGAAGCCTGGATGGCATTCAGTTATGGTCACTACTACAGAACGCCACAGCTCTTTGGGGAACAGATCTAGTCTATCATTCCATAGAGAAGGGAATAAGGCTGCCACGCCTGCCCTCTCAGGCCTCATGGCAGCAGCAGACATTTACAGTAGATGGGTCTGCTTGCTGGGTGAAAGGTGTTGGAAGAACTGTTAACTAATTGATGAAAGATGAATAAATTTGCCTAAGATCTTTAACTGAAGTATTCGTTTCTGGGAAATATTTTTCTACGATGATTTGTCCCCCATACGAGCTTCTTTCTCCCCCTTCCTCTAGTAGGTCCCCTCCTTAGTTCCTTCTCCCCATCAGTTCCTCTCAGTCTCCTTCTTCATCCCTTCTCCCTCCCCTTCCTGAGAGTACACTTTAATTGCTTTTTAGATGATCTCTGTAGGAAATGAATTACATTTAATTTTTTTATTTTTTTAAACCTTATTATTATTAATTCTTTAAGGATTTCATGCAATGTATTTTGATTATATTCTCCTCTTACATTTCCTCCCGGACTCACCTCCTTACACCCAAACTTCATGTCTTTATTATTTTTTTTTTTTTTATAAATCCCATCAGGCCCAATGTACATTGTCTGAACACTCTTGGGTATGGGTCTATCCCTTGGCATGTGGTCAACCACCAGTGGTCACACCCTGAAAGAACATGATGCTCCCTCTCTTGGTAGCTGTCAGTTGTCAACAGCCCCTCTGGGAAGGGTGGGACTTCAGCCTCCTGGCTCTCTCCACGCTAGTGTTCCTCAGGCTTTGAGCTTGAACAGGTCTTAGGCGTGCTGTCATGCTGCCGAGTTTATATGTGCAACTGCCCTGTTGTGTCCAGAAAAACTGCTTCCTTAGCCAGGTATAGCTGCCCATGCCTTTACTCCTAGAACTTGGAGGCAGATTGATCTCTGTGAGATCGAGGCCAGCCTGGTCTACATAGAGAGTTCCAGGCCAACTGGGGCTACAGGGAAACTCTCCTCTCCTTCCCTTCCCTCCCCTCCCCTCGTCTCCCCCCACCAAACTCTCCTCAAACAAAAGCAAAAGCAAAAACCCATTGTTTTGTTGGAAAAGCTACCTGTGGCTTTTATAATCCTTCTGCCCCCTCTTCTGTGACTCCTGAGCTTTGGAGGAGGTGTGATACAGCTAGCTCATCACTGCCACTCTGTCTGCTGACTCTTATTCTCTCCACATTGACCAGTTGTGGGTCTCTGTGTTAACTGCCAGCCACTGAAAAAAAAAAAAAAGAAAGAGAAAAGAAGAAAGCTTCTCTGGTGAGGCTTGAGATATATATTAATCTATAGGTGTAACAATATGTCATCAGTTTGATACTACGTCCATTTAGTAGAGTAATAGCAGTAGATGCTCTCCTCCAGGGTCTATGACCTGCCTAGCACAGGTTCTTGCCCCGGTAATGTTGCCAGGCGTTGGTTCAATCTTCTGGATAGGGCCTTAAATTCAATCAGAAGGTGACTGTTTTCTCCCGTAATGTATGTGCGCTAATGCACCAGTGGGGTGTGTTCTGCATGTCACTGCAGTTCCCAGAGTTCACGACTGTGGAAGAGTAGTGGTTTCATTTCTCTGCATGTGCACAGCATGCCTTCCAGCACCGTGAAAGTCAGCCAGTGGGGATGAAGCTTCGATTTCTCTGTGTTCTATCAAGTCATTGTCTCCTATTCTAGGGTAATTCTAGTTAGACTATAGAATTCAGTGACATAAAAGAAGCAATGGGGATGATGGAGAAGGAAGGGTTAAATAGGGCGGGATGGGGACAGGGCAGAGGAAGAAGCTTGGGAAAGAGTTAACTAAAGGTCTTTGGGAAAAGTCACACGGAAACCTACTACTGTAGAAGCTTCCTAAAATTTTTATTTTTATTTTTCTCTTTTTCTGTCTAAGGCAGCTTTGGTTGTGCAGGTGTGCGGGTGTTCTTGAGGAAGCTGGGTAGTTATTTTAAATGTTGTGGGACGATTCCTTAGGTAGTCATTCATTGAGCACCCTGAGCCCCAACAGCTTGAAGGACTGGATGCCCCAAGAGGGTAGGGACTTTTGTCTCTGCACAGAGCTTGCTCCCCATTGCCTGAGATACTTCCCCCGAGAGTGACACTCAGGAGCACACAGATTCCAACCCAGGATTCCAGATCCTTGTGGTACGGAACTCAGCTCTGAAAATTCTTAATTTCTTGGTCTGTGGAAAATGAAAGTCATTTTTGCTCATTAGGATGTATTTGTTGCACAGAATAGAGGTCTTCTCATATAATACCAGCACATGCTGCATTCACGCCCCTTGCTCTTTGCTTTCTCTCTTGTCCTCCCATTTTGCCCATTTTCCTCACCCTCATATTTCTTTTTAGTTTCCTATTCCCCACCAGTTCCTGCACATGAGATAAAACATGTGATACTTGTCTTTCCGAGAGTCTGGCATATTTTACTTAAGAAGGATAACCTTCATTTTGCTCTACCTTTCTTCAAATGACAGAATTTTATTCTTTTACCTTGCCCAAAGCTTAGGACCATTCCAAAAATCCTAGAAAAGACTATTTAGCAGCATCTGTCAGAATGGTATAGAAAGATGCTATAGAAAATGCAGCCACTTGGTTTGGGGGCCTTTCAGGCAAAAGAAGCCTCTCATGGTCCATCCTTGGCTAGATGGGGCATGACATGCATTTGTTCCCATTGGAAATCAGACCAGTTTCATTAGTGCTGGGGAGAGGTTGCAATTTTAATACTCCTGTTTCACTGGAGCCCAGATCACATCAGAACCTCAGTTCTGGTTAGAACCTTAGAAGTCATCTACGCATACCTCTTCACTTCAAAGATAAGAAAATGATTCAGAGGGCTGTGACTGGCCGAAGGTCGCACAGGTAACTAGTAGCGGAAGTAGAGCTGGAAATTTTCTAACTACTCCTGTGTGACTCTCCTTCTTAACCTCTACACAGGGATGTCTAACCTGTGACATCGTGGCACAGCACTGTCATGTACAATGTTCACACTTCAGAACTGAGCAATCAAATTACAATTTTTTTCAATACAAGAATCTCATAAAGTTTCAAGTAAGTTTATAGTTCTGTGTAGGCCACATTCATAGTAGCACTGGTCACAGGCTGGACAGGTCTGCCTGGATATGGTAGTGGGGCTGAAGAATTTTAGATTTTTGTAATATTTGAGGGGCTGAGAATAGTGAAGAAAGGATATTCTTAAAGTTTTCATTCTTAATCTGGAAACGCCTTGGAAACCTGGGTATCCTCTGTGTAATGGAGGGACTGGCTTTGTGTGAAATCTGAACCACTCAGAGGCGGGGATGTTCCAAAGCCAATCTGCTCTTCAGCAGAGGTTTTGAAGCTTCCATGCATGTTATTTAAAAAATATTTGCATGGACGAGTTCTGAAGTAAACTGCCAGGTTTTTCCAAGGTTGAGTCAGTGATGCCCCTTCCTCTAATCCTGAGCAGGCAAGGGAAGTCCCAGCCTTTCTGGGGTGACAAGGACAGGCTGAACAAAAGTCAACCCAACTGCTTCACTACTGATTTGCCAAAACTTCTTCTTTCCAAGCCTTCAGTTTAAAAGATTCCAACAGTCAAAAACATCTATCAGTTTGGATAAAAATACTTCTGTTCTCTCGGGGGGCATGTGCAGGCAAGGAAGCAGCATATCCACCATGAACTCCATGGAACAGAGGGTAAGGAGCCTCTGTGTTATATAGTTGTGTTATATAATACAGTTGTGTTATCAACTATACACACAGGTTGTTCACATTGAACCTAAACTAAAATTGTAATGGGGAACCTGGTCTGTAGCAATGTGTTTCTTAAAAAATGTGGAACTTCTGGATCCATATTTGAGTAAACTTTACAAAATCTTCAAGATGAGTATGGAGCTTAGAGAAGAAGGAACTTTCTGATTCTACCATACTGGCCAGCTAAAATTATTTACATGAGACAATCTAATGTAAAGGGGCTGGAATCCAGTAAAATTAAAATTTCAGTTTCTCAATTTGAAGTGGCTACAAAACAGGGCCCAGAGAGAGCATCTCCATCACTTCAGAAACATCGGTTGGACAGCACCGACCAATGAGATGTCAGTAAAAGCCCCTGGAAAAGCGTTCCTGGGAGGCAGTGGTGTGCAAGGCTGAGGTGGGGGCTCAGAAGTGACACCGAGAGACGGAGCCTAAGAATGGGATGAGAAAGCAGTGTAAAGTGGCCATTTCTCATGGCTTCACCACCCCATTGCTCCCTGTCCCCATGTCTTGATCATCCCAGAGCAAAAGTATCTGCTATCTCTGACTTAAAATGGACAGGACCTTTCATCTCAATGCATTGTGGAGCCTGATGGAGTAGGAGGTCAGAGAGGAGAAGGAGCATGTTTCTCACAGGCGGGAAGATCGTCCCTCCTGTCTCCTGATGGCCTGTATTTTCCCTCTTGTGTTCCTTTCGTCCTCATTGTTTGAGTATTTCTTTTCTCCTTTTGTTCTGCTTTCCTTTGACTCCCGGTCTCACCTGGGAGCAAGTCGTCTTTTTACTGGATCAGGAGATATTTCACTGGTGAACCTGCAGGATGCAGTCCCTGCCTGGAGAGCAGATGCATCAGCCACTACATAGCAGCTGTTTTGGGCTGCTCCAAACCAGTGAGTTGAAATGATCAGTATCCAGAATGCCAAAGAAACAAAGAGAGCAAATCCTCAGATACCACAAAACAATTTAAATATAGAAATACCCTAACTCCTAACCACCTTCTTCTTTGGCCTTTCTTTGCTAATCAGAAGTTCTTATAGATTCTTTCCCTTGCCCTGTATGCCAGGCACATGATGTTCTGAGGGGAGAATTCATGAATTCTAATCCTCATCAGTAAATTGGCTTCTTGCCTAACCTTGGGCAGAGGACACACCGTGTCTTTAATGGCCCTCTAGGAATCACTACGATGCTGTGGAAGGTTTAATTATTAATGGAATTTGCAGACATCTTGCCTATCTGCATAGCTCCATCCAACCTTAATGTTTAATCTTTATAAATACACTTGAATTTTAATAAGGTGAATTCGCTGCAAGACCTTCCTTCCTCAGATGTGCTCCTAACACATGGCTTCTTCCTGGACTTCTCTCTCTCTCCTCTTCCTGTTTCCTCTATGCTTGGTACTTTCTGATGTTGTCCACCAGAAAATTAATCTACCTTCTTATAACAGGCATAGTCTTAAAAATACACTTGAGAAGTGGAAGTTAATTCCTCTGAAAGGCACATGAATTTTCTATGAACATTTCATCCAAGTTCTGTTCCTGTTCTGACATCAGATATCAAAAGTTTAGTGATAGCACTTCAAACAACCACAATCATTCTGGAAATATGGGAGGTATTTCTCTCTCACACATTTCATAGGCTTGTTGAGCATAAGATCATTTCTTTGCTCTTATAGGCACAATCTTATCATTTGGGGTTCAAGT
The DNA here is from genome assembly GCA_035773235.1 of Eospalax fontanierii. Classification (NCBI taxonomy): domain Eukaryota; kingdom Metazoa; phylum Chordata; class Mammalia; order Rodentia; family Spalacidae; genus Eospalax; species Eospalax fontanierii. The sequence goes on from CM069538.1 coordinate 7,489,641, forward strand.
AGGATGTACTCATAGAAATGAGTCACTTTAAGCCTGGTTCACTTGGCTTTGCAAATAGTGAAAAGCATCAGAAAGTAAGGATGTTATAATGTGAACATTTAAATGAAACAAAAATGACTGTTTTAGTTTATGGATCCCTGGCTTTTCTCTTTATAGCAATATATCCTAGACTTATGTTTGCTAACCTTACAGAGTCTTTGAGATGTGCTTTTCTCTTTTAGCAAACAACAAGGCCTCAGATAAAGTACCAAAATTCATGAGAAAAGACTGATAGGGCAGATTTGCCGTTATCCTGGATGAAAATGTAAGGGGACTGAAGGGCGATATGTCTGAAAGTTCCTCCCAGAGGGGCCAAAGAAGGAAGCAGAGATGTGAAGAAGGGAGACTTCCTCTGGTGACATTGTTTTCCCTAAATCTTGCTATGGTTGGGGTCTTAGAGGAATGCATGTGGGTTTGAATACTATGCACGCCCTCACGTGTGTGTGTGTGTGTGAAACAGATACAAAGTTAAGAAAAAAGGATAGACATAGACACAGAAGCAGAGCCTTAAAGGCGCCACACGTAAAGAACGATGGGAAGTTCTGTCCTAGCTGGGCTGCAGAGCGGAAGGCAGTAGCGTTAGAGATGAGCGAAGATGGATTTCTAACAAATTGTCTCACAAACAAGTGTTCTTTAAAGCTAGACTCACGGTCTTTTTATTTTATTTTTTAGAAATTAAAACAAAATAAAATGTAATTACATTGAATTTTTAAAAGTGTAAAACACCCTATAGAGAGTAAATCCACTTTATGATATTATAGATGTTTCTTGGCTAATATGCACTAAGTTGCAATGTGAAAAGTGTGTCTTAATTTGGACTGCACTGAGAATCAGGGAATGATAGAGCCTGGGCGCTACCTGCGAATAATAGCCTACAAGTCTCAGATGGGTTCTACCTGGGAGACGGTTGGGTTGACTTACATTAAAAAAGGAGGACTACTCTAGTCAGGGTGAGAAGGCCAGCAGGCAGGCATGAATCCAGAAAGGAGGAGCCCACGAGATTTGGGTTCACTGACTGGAGCTGTATCAGGAGAACAAGGAGAAGTGAAAACTCTCATGTGGAATTCAATGTTTAGCATACAAAATGCATCTTATTATAATATTTTCATAATACAATCTCTGAGTCTTGAACTTATGTGCCTCTCTGCATCCCTCTGCCTTCCCTTCTCCAAAAACTGTCTCCCCTCCACTTTCTCATCACACATAGCATATGTACGTGTGTCTATGCAGGTACATATATGTATTTAAATCTAGATTCTGGGTGTGTGTCAAGAGTGAAAAAGGGGATAGACAGAAACAGAGGACCAGGGCCAGGGAGACCAAGTGCAGGAGAGGTGCAGGGCTTTGCATTAAAGGAGAGGAAACATTTCGGGAAAATGTCCTGTGGGGGTAGAGGTGCTGATTGAGAGAAATGCCGAAGAAGAGGGAGTGGGGCTGGAGAGATGGCTCAGTTGTTAAGAGCACCAGCTATTCTTTCAGAGGACCTGCGTTCGGGTCCCACCACCCACATAGTAGTTAACAACCACTTATAACTCTAGCTCCGGAGGATCTCCAATGCAGCAGGTTTGGCAGGGACAGGGGGACAATGCTTGAAAAGTCTTGGTTTGGTTCCTGTGCTGGTTCTTCTCAAACCTTCAATTAATGACCGTAGTCAGACTTAGTGCATTTCCAGTCAAAACTGACCCATCCCCTGACCCTCACACTGGCTGTCATTTCTGGGGTAGGGAGCAGTGACGAGTTCAGACAAATTACAGAATTCGCAGGGTGTGAAGACCGGAGGGGATTCCGGGCCCGGCAGGCCTGGTGCAGATGCACGGGGGCGCTTTCTGCTGCAAGGGCCTGTACTGGTCTTAGAATCTCTGGTGGTCAGTTGCTCACTGTGCCTGTGGAGTTGTGCTTATCACCCTACAACGTCCCCCCAACCCACCTCACTCTTTGATTTTTTTTGCATATTTCCTTTTGTAAAAGTAATTGTAAAAGATACTATTTAAAAAATTTTAACCAATTATGTAATTCAGTAATAAACAAACTCTGTAAGCATTTAAGGAAATCAAGTCATCTGTATAAAGTTAAGTGCCATTAAGAGTATTTACGGCAGTTATAATGTAAATATGGAGTCAATATGTCATGGATTGAACCACGAATCTCCTTCAAACCACAAAAATGTATTTTAGCACCATCTGCCATTAAGTGCAGCTTGACACCTATCCCTTTGTTCATAGAAGTGAAGACTCTGAAGGTTCCAAATGCAGGACACAGCCAGGTGTCTGCGTGGAAGGTTAGGACCTCAGTCCTGCTAGGGGCTCCTCACCTGTGAAGAACTCCTTTCTTCTGATGACTAAGTAGCTGTTTCCAAAGCAACAGGATGCTTTCAGAAGGTGAAGGGAAAAGATGCTTCCTTTGGGATCTTCTTTGGTGTTTTGGCGGAAGACCAAATTCTTTGATTCCTTAATGTTATCCACAGGGACAGTGGAGAAACAGAAGCATACTTAATCTACTTCTCTTCCAAACTGTGAAACAGAAAATAGTGTGCATATGTTTATACCTGCATGACAGAAATCCCCAAAGCTTTACCCAAGTCTGCTTAGGTTGGTAGGTGACAATCGCAGGAAATAGGAAGGGCTGCAAATTGTCAATGGAGGGTTTTGCCGAGTTGTCTTTGGAAAAACACATTTTTGAGAGTAGTATTTGCTTTTCTTTTCTGGCTTTTCCTAGAATATGGATTTGAATTGAAGATAGATGATTGTGGACCTGAGTTTCATCCAGTGCCCATTGCTTTACTGCTTTTAACGCGTCTGAATCTTCCTTACATGGCAGCTCTTGAATTCCCAACTTCCCTCCCAAAGTTACTCCATCCCCTCTGGCCACCCTTCTCTTCTACTTGGGCTGCTAGAGTAGGCTAGCACCCCCTTCTCTCCTACCTGGGCCGCTAGAGTGGGCTAGCACCCCCTTCTCTCCTACCTGGGCCGCTAGAGTAGGCTATCACCCTGGGGATGTCTTCAGAGGTCTCTCCTGCCAGGGAAACGCTACACTACTTTTACCCCTGCCAAGGAGCCGATGCCCTGTAAAGATGTCGGCACACAGAAAGATGCGGTTATTTTCTCACTGGTCACAAGAAAAACAGATTCCTTCTGGCCAGGCCCATCAGATAAAGGAGTCCGTCTGATCATGGGAGCATATGGGACGCATGGGAAGCAAGGATGCCTCCTAGCCCTTCTAGCTGCCAATGACAGAGTCTCAACCTGCATTTGATGGACGGACCACTTCTGAACAGGAAAACAGAGGTCAAGTGCCTTGGAAGCAGTCCATGTCACAGAAGAAACAATTCCTGTAGCTACTGAAATTGAGTCCTCTATGCCTTTCTAAACCTTAAAACTTCTACCATGGACGTCTGTTACTTTTGTAATTGCACAAAAACAGAGGGAAAGAAAAATATGCAAATACACAGAACACATTTTTTTAAACAAGAGAGATTTAATTGCTTTTTAAAGGATGGCATTCATTTACTTGATGACACATTTCTTTAATGTCTTTCTCATTTGCAGAAAGGAATGTTTTAACAGCGTGTGATACACACACCCATGTATCGCTACTTTAACAGAGAATGATACACATACTCATGTGTTGCTGATAAAAACATGAAGTCAACAAACATTTATTGAGCACTTCTTACATAGCAGGGTGCTTGCTAGGCACTGTGGGAGATTTATGGATAAATAATATATAAAGCCAGACCCTGGGGGAGCTCAGTTAAGATGCAGGTGGGACCAAATCCATAACGGTCAATACTAAGCCCTGTAATATTCAGTGGCACTCTGCTCCGTACAAGCGAGTAACATCCTTTGTTCATATAACAATCATTTCTGGCAGCACAACACATTTCTTACAATTTATGTTTTATTTTGCTGAGATAAACTTTCCTTTCGACAAGGCCCAGAGTTCCTTGATCTTGCCATCCTCTTGCCCCAGTCCTCCCGTGCTGGGAGTGTAGATATGTTTTGAAAGTTATGCTTTTACTTGAAATAATTGTAGGTTTACACGTAGTCGCAAGAAATAATACAGCGAGACCCTATTTACTCTGGTTTCTCTCAACGGCAATGTCTTCTAGGTTTGTGATACAGTCCTTCCTCCTGTTCATCTATAGCCACACTCACTTTCCTCCCTAATCTGTCCTCCTCTGTCCATCACCCCTTAGCAGTCAGTGATTCAAGCTCTGTTTCCATAAATTCAGTATTTCAAGAGTATTCTTTATATAGAATCTTACAGGTTGTGGCTTAATTTTTAAAAACTCATTTAGTGAGTTTTCCATCCAAGTCAGACATTGCTAGTTCACTCCTAGCAGCCCACAGAATAGAGAGATCTATCACGGTTTAATTGATCACCTAGTGAAGACCTCTAGGTCGTTTCTCATTTGGGGCTGGTATTGGTTGCTTTTCACGTTGCTGTGACATAACACCTGACTGAAGGAGGAGTTTATTTTGTCTCATAGTTTGAGGATTCAGTCCATCATGATAAAGAAGTCATGAATGAAGGCGTTATGAGGCAGCTGATCACATTACATCTGTAGTCAGGAAACAGAGAGCGATGAATGAGGGTGCTCATATGCACACTGGACAGTGCTCCTCACATTCAGAGTGGGTCTTTCCTCCTCAAGTAAACCTTTTATGGAAGCATCCCCATAGACATATCAAGAGGTGTATTTCCATGGTTATTCTAAATTCAGTCAGGTTGACAGTGAAGACCGACAATCACAGGTTATTATGGTTAAAGGTGATTTAGACACTTGTATACATTGTAGAAACAAAAGTTTTTATTCCTCTGGGAAAAGTATCAAGGACTGAAATTGCTTGTTGTTGTACTAAGAAACTTCCAGAACATCTCCAGAGTGGCTAAACCATCCGGGTTTCCAGCAGCAATGTACGAACGACCATCCGCAGCAGCTGGTTATCTGTTTTCTCCAGCTGAGCTGACTGACGTCACAGAATCTCATTGTACTCTCCTTTTTTCCCATACTCTAATTTTGACATTTATCCATCTTTGATTGGATTGTTTTTCAAGTGTTGACTCTGAGAATTCTCTTTGTGCTCTACACATTGGCCCTTGCTGTTTATGTGGCTGACACGTGTCTTCTTTCCTATGCATAGCTTTTTTTTCCATTGCCTTAGCACGATATTTTTGTAGAATAAAAAATTTTTATTGTAATGAAGTTTAGTTTACTAATTTTTCCTTTTATATGTTATGCTTGGTGGCCAATTTCTAGAAATTCTGTGTCTAGCCCTAGATCATGAAGATTGTCTCTGTGGTTTTTCTGTACTAAGTTGTATTGTTTTATGCCTTACACTTAATTCATCTTTTAGATAACTTTTGCATTAGATATCACTCTTAAAGCAAATGTTTTTTTTTTCTGTATGTATGTTTACTTGCTTAGCACCACTGAAAGTCCCATGAATTTGGTACTTAAAAGAGAATTAATATCTTCTTCCACAGCTCTGGAAACCAAATGTCTGAAATCATTCCCATCATGGTACATTCCTTCCAGCGACTCCAGGGGAGAACCTTTTTCACCTCCAGTAGCTGCTAGTGACCTTTGGTGTTTCTTGACTTATTGACCCATCACTCTATTCTCTCCCTTCTCTCTCTCTCCCACATCCTCTTGTGTCCTGGCTCCCTCTATTTTCATTTTTCTTTCATAGGAACACTTATCACTGAATTGAATGCCTAGTGTAATTCAGAATGACGTCATTTTATTTTAACTGTTCTTGCAAAGACTCTACTACAAATAAGACCACATTCTGAGGTTGTACCAGTCATATCTTTAGGGGAGGAGCCAGAAACTGATGAAAGCTACAAACATTCCTTCTAATAGAGATACAAAATTCTTTACAAATCTTAGGATACTAAACCCAGCAATATTCAAAAGACCAAATAAGATTTATTCCAGATATGCAAGTCTAGTTCAAGATTCTAGACTCTATCAATGCAACCATTGTATTTAAAGGCTACATAAGAAAATCATCTAATCTTATCAACAATAACAGACAAAGCATTTGACAGTTTTCAACACCAAGTCATGAAAAGAACTCTCAAGAAAACCCAAAATTAAGTATTGAGGGATGTGTCCAGCCTGACAGAGCCTCTACAAAAACATTCATAGTTAACATTACACTTAATGGTTCCCTCTAAGATTGGGAACAGATCAAGAATGTCAGCTCTGCAGTTGCAGTACAAGGAAGTAACAGCCATACAGATAGGAAAGGAAGAAACAAAAATGTCTCCATTCAAAGAGGCTGTAAACAGCTACTGAGAACATTCTGAAAACTCTGTAACAATATCTCTTGAGATAAGAATGTTCAGCAAGTTTGAAGGATGGAAATAAATACAAAGCACATAGTCTTTCTATAAGCTGACACAGACCTGGACACAAAGATTCAAACTACAATGCCATCTTAACTTGTTTTCCTAAGGTAAAGAACTGTGGTACAAATCTTATAAAACTTGGGAAGTTGTTATTGGAGCTTGCAAGATTCAAAACTGGGAAGGCTATTGATAATTTTTCAGTAGCATGCACTTACAGCACTGTGAAAGCAATCAAATAAGGATGTAGCTTCCTGGTCAGTACGAGCCATGCCCCAGTTCTTAACTGGGGTCTTTGTTTTCCTGGTGTCTAGCTTTTGAGTTATTTGTATATTCCAGATACCAACATCTGTCAGATTTACAGCTAGTAAAGATTTTTCCCATTCTATAGAATGATAGTGTCTTTTGCTCTACAGATGTTTTTTAGTTTCTTGAGGTCTCATTATGTATTGTTGGTCTTAATGCCTGTGCTATCAGGGGCCCTTTCCTGTGCCAATAAATTGAAGTGTGTGACCTACTTTCTGTTCTAACAGATTCAGTGTATATAGTATTGTGTTGAGATCCTTGATCCATTTGGAGTATTATGCAGACTGAGAAAGGCCCTGGGTTCACTCTTCCACCCACATGTAGTTATGCAGTTTGGTCAGCACCATTTGTTCAAGGTGATGTCTTTCCTCCAATATTTATTTTTGACCTCTGACAAAAACTGTAGGAGCATAGGATTATATTCAAATTCTATTGCATTAATCAATGTATCTGTTTTTATGTCAGTCATGTGCTATTTTTCTTACTGTGACTTTGCAGTATAACTTAAAATCTTGGGTGGTAATGTTTTTATTGTTCAGGATTTTCTGCACTATCCTTGGTCTTTTGCATTTCCACATGAATTCTGAGATTTTTATTTTCAGTTTCTGTGAAGGATTGCATTGGGATTTTCATAGGGATAAGGTTGAATCTATAGATTGCATTTGGTAATAAAACCATTTACACAATAGTAATTGTGTGATTGTTATGAATCCATGGGCATGAGAGGTCTTTCCATCCTCTGGTATCTTCATCAGTTTCATTCTTCAGTGTCTTAATGTTTCAGTATACAAGTCTTTCTCTTCCTTGGTTAGATTGATTCTAAGTACATATTTGAGGCTACTGTGGATGATATTGTTCACCTGGTTTCTTTATCCTAAGTGTTTGTTGGTATGTAGGAGCACTATCAATTTCTGTGTGTTAATTTGGATCTTGCTACTTTTTTGATCATGTTTGTCAGCTGTAGATGTTTTCTGACTGAGTCTTTGACTTCTTTCCTATCTGTCTCCTGTTCATCTTGTCCATCTTGCTTCTCTAGCTAAGACTTTAAGAACTGCATTGAACAGGAGTAGAGAGAGTGGGCTTCCTTTTCTAACTCCTGATTTTAGTGGAAATGCTTGTTTAGTCTCCACGAGTTTGTATATTTTCTGTTGCTGCTGCTGTGTAGCTCTATTCCCTTATGGTCCCTTATAATGCAGGTTGGTATTTAAACTTTCAGATATTATTTTGATACTTGCTCTGTGTATGATCAATATTGATATTTGATATTTCAATATTTGATCAAATTTTGAGAACGTTCCATGGGCTGCTGAGAAGAACGTATATTTGTTAGTAGTATTTGAATAGAATGTTCTGTAGATGTTTGTCAGGTTCATTTGGTTTAGGGTGCCATTTAAATCTAGTGTTTCTCTGTTTAATTTTCATTCAGATGACTGATATATTGGTGAGAGTGCGGTAGTGAAATCACCCAGTATCACTGTACTGGTGATAATATATGGTTTTATATCTAGAATATTCTATGAAATTGGCTACACCTGTGTTTGGTCATATGTTTTAAGTTGTAATATCTTCTTGGTGTATTCTTTGCTGAGTGTGAAGTGATTTTTTTAAAAATATATTTTCTTTATTATTTTTATTTGGTCTATGAGTATATTGCCTGTGTGTATGGAAGTGTACCCACTTCCTGCAGTACCTGTGGAGGTGACAAGAGGGTGTTGAACCCCTGGAAATGAAGAGATAGTATGGTTGTTAGTCACCGTGTGGATGCTGGGATTTGAACCCCAGTCTTGTACTCGAGCGTAGAAGTACTCTTAATAGCTGAGTCATCTCTCCAGCCCCATGAATTGACCTTATTTATCTCTTCTGTCTAGTTTTGGTTTGAAATCTATCTTTTTAGATGTCAGGATAGCTATACCTGCTTAGTTTTAGACCCGTCCGCCTGGAGTACCTTTTCGCTCCTTTCATCCTGTTGTTGATGGTAATGTGTGTTTTTTGGAGAAAGTAAGAAACATTTGCTTTTCTTCTTTTGTTTGACTACCTGTTTGTTTATTCCCTGTAACCTCATAGGTGATTTTCTTTGTTTATTTTGAGACCGGTTTTCCTGTAGCTCCCACGGGCCTGAATCTGACTCTGTGGACCAGGCTGGCCTTGATCTCACAGAGCTCCTCTTGTCCCTGCCTCCTGAGTGTTGGGATTAAAGGCCAGGGCCACCACATCTAGCTCTCTTGGGTATTTTTGTATATCTCTTCAGACCCAGGTATTCTTCTATTGGGCTGGCTTTGAGGTCATAGATCTCTTTAACCTGTTTTTATCATGGAAGGCTTTTATCATTCCTCAATTTTAATAGATAATTTTACTGAGTGTACTAGTCTGTGTTGACAGTTGTGATCTTTCAGGATTTGGAATGCATTTTTCTGGCCCTTCTGGCTTAAGAGTTTCTGTCAAATAATCAGGTGTTATTCTGATGGCCTGCTTTTATACATGACTTGACCTTTCTCTCTTGAGGCTTTCAGTACCCTTTCTTTATTCTGTGGTTTTAATGAAAGTTTCTGGTCCTGTCTATTAGAATTCTGTAGCCCTGTTGTACCTGGAGGAGCATCTCTTTCTCTAGGTATGGAACATTTTCTTCTATGATTTTACTAAAAATAGATTTTATGCCTTTGGTATGGTATTCCTTTTCTTCTACATCCATAATTCGAAGGTTATGTCTCTTTATGGTGTCCCAGAGCTCTCTCATGTTCTGTGAATGGAATGTTATGAATTCGTCATTGACTCTGACTGAGCAACACAATCCCTCCACCATCACTTCCCGTCCTGATGCCTGTGTCCCACATGAGCTACGCTGCTGCTGTTGGGGCTTTCCACTGAGGTTCTTATTTAACTTTGGCTTTTCTTCGGTAAATCCCTTTATTGAATTCTATTTTCATGTCTTTTATTGGCTTTTTAATTTAATTCCTCTCTTTGTTTTGTCTTCTTTGAGTTGTTTGAGCATAGTTATCCTCGTTCTTTTGAATTATTTGTCTGGAAGTTCTTTGAGGTCATTCTCATTGAGGTTCATTATTATGGGATTAGTAATATTTGGAGGAGACGTTGTTTTGGATTTTCATGATGTTTCTATTTTTCACCTGAGATTTGTACATTTGGAGGTAGTTGCTTAAGTGGGAGTGTGGGCCAGCAGTTGATAGTCTAGGAACTACTTGCCTATCAGCACCAGGGGAAAGGAATGTGTGACAGGGAGTTTAGGGTTAGGCACCCCTTGCTGATTGGCACCAGAGGCTAGACAGATGGGGGAAGTGTGGGCCCACTGTTCCGGGCCCAGTGGGCCTTGACCTGCCTGTGGTGGGAGCTGGGCAGGCCAGAAGGTGCAGATGAGGTGTTGCTTCTTAATATAATTATTTAATGCTGTTAGTTTTCTCCCTGGCATGGCTTTATCTGTGCCTCACACATTTTAATGTGATGTGTTTTCATTTTTATTTGCTGTAATATATTTTTAATATTTTTGTCTTTTCATTATTTTGATAACTAATTCCTTTATTTTTAAAATATTTTCATCAGTCGTTTGAGAAATTCATATAGTGTATTTCATCGTCCCCAACATAACCCCTACTTAGTCCTACCTCCTAACCCTCCCCAGACCTCATGTCCTCTCTTTTGAAGAGACAACCCATCCACCAGAGTGGGCTCTGCTCGTGCACTCCTGGGTGTAAGGCCAGCCTCTGGAGCAGGGTTGACCTATCAGGAGACACACCCTTAAAACATCAAACTTTCCCTCCCCCTAGAAGCAAACAACTGCCTCTAGCTCCTCAGTTAGGGGTAGAGGCTCATGAGCCCCTCCCACTCCATGCTAATGTTGACTGGCTTGATCTTGGGCAGGTCTCATGCAGACAGCCTCATCTGCTGTGAGTTCACGAGTGCGATGATTCTGTCATATATAGAGAACACTATTCTGCTCTAGTTTTCCCTGATCTCTGGATCTTAGAATTTTCCACCACTTCTTCTGTGCTGGTCCCTGAGCTTTGCAGAGGATATACTATAGCATCCCAGTGTGAGTGAGCACTCTGCTGACACCTATTGTCTGCACTTTGACCAGTTCTAAGTTTCTGCACTAATCATTGTCTACTGCACAAAGAAGCTTCTCTGATTTAGTCTGAAAGACGCTCTCATCTGTGGGTAGAGAGGTGTGGATTTAGAGGAAGATTTGATATCATGTTCATTTAGTAAAATAGTAATTATAGAGTCTGCACCTGGGATTGTGAGTTCCCCAACAATGAGTTCTTGTCCAGATTTTTGGTAATGGACCTGTATCTCCCTGTGGAGCCTTAAATCCATCAGAGAGTGATCTGTTATGCCACAGCACTCGTGCCACTGTTGTGCCCCTGGGAATATATCTTACTACACCAGTCATTATTGTGGTTCAGAGGGCTCACAGCTAGGTAAGACTATGAAAACTAGCTAGCAGGAGGAAACTTCCTGGCCAGTGCTAACTTGATATCTCCACATCCTGTGACCAATGTGTATGCTGTCTTAGCAGTAGAACTCGTCTTCAAGTTCTGGTTGGCAACTAGGAGCAATGGAAATAGCCTGCATTACTTTCTGAGTTTCCTGGACACCTCTGACCATCAACTCAAGGGGTGGTACCCTATACATGGCATTGGACTTTTTATTTGAGCACTTATGGTTTCTGAGATAAGCATAATCCCATTGAAGCATAACTCCAGTTACACTCTATTATGTGAATATGTATGTATGTATGTATATACATACGTACATACACACACACACTAAGCTTATAAAAATGAGAATTCCACACATGAATATAATGTATTTTGATCAAAGTTCCTACTCACTCTCTCCTACGATTCTTTCCACTGAGTCCACTTAATGTTGCCTGTATGTTTATGGGTTTCAGGGGTGATCTGTGGAACATAGGCATCCCGTGTGTGGGCATATCCAAAAAAAGCTAGTTTACCCCATCCCAGTCATCTGTTCCCAGTAGCACCTCAGCCTCATGAGCTCCTCCACTTCTGAACCATGGATTGTTTCAAATTGTATCATCTAATTTTCAAACATTTAAATATTTTTCTATTATCATTTTATTGTGATTTCTATTTTTCTTCCCCTGTGGACAGAGAACACAGTCTATGTACTCTCAGCTTATTTAACTTTGTCGTCACTTGCTTCATGTTTCGGGATGTGGTCTACTCTGTGAGCACAGAAGAAAGTGTGTTCAGCTGTTGTTTAGTGCAGTGCCCAAATGAATGTACTTACCTTGCTTTAAATCCTGGAAGTGTTAATCACACTTCCCATTCCCGCTATATTGTTGTTGGTTTCTTTTCTAGTAGTTTCATCAGTCACCGAAAGGCAGGTGTTAGAGTGTTCGGTTTTCATGGTGGGTTTGCTGATGTGCCTTGCCAGGGTATTTTTCTGATGTGTGGTCAGCTCTCTGCTGTATCTTTTTGGTGAATTCACCGACTCTTCACTTTCTATATCACATTCTGTTTCTGGTAACTGTCTTTGTTCTGAAGTTCATTTTGCTGATATTAATGTAGTTGGTTACTGATGATTTCTTCTGTTTATTTTTCTGTGATATACCTTCTTTTATTCTTTGATTTACAACTTATTGCTATGCTTTAAGTGAAGGTAGCATGTAACTGGGATAGACTCTTAGTAAATTCTATCTTTTAATTCATACTTAGATCATTCTATTCAAGGTAACTGCTGATATGTTGAACTGATATTTTACTTTTGTTTTCTGTTTATTATCTCTGTGGAGTTTGTTTGCTTCCCCGTTTTCTTCTCTGGATTATTAAAATATTTTTAATTCCATTTTGATTTATCTGGTGTTTTTCTGTTGGTATTTTGTATAGCTTTTTAGATGGATGCTTTGGGTATCTAATAATACACATATAACATCATAAGACACTATTTTTGACATTTTACTGGTTGAAATGAAATGTGGAAACCTTACTTCATTTGCTTTCCTTTTTCCAATTATAATGTATTGTCTTAAATATTTCTTCTACATACATTTAAAATCTCAGCCAACAATGTATCCTTTTTGCTTCAACTGCCAAGCATAATTAGAAAACTTAAGAGAAGGAAAATGTGGTACATTGATGATTTTTCTTCTTGAGTTGTGTCTGAAGGGTGTTCTCACTGGGTAGAGACTCTGGGTTGATAGTTCTTTTTTGTCATTACTAAACTGTGTGCTATCTTATCCTGGCCTCAGTGGCTTCTTCTGAGAAATATACTACCATTTACATAGTTCTCTTTTTAGTCTCTTTAGGTGTGTGTGTGTGTGTGTGTGCACGCGTGCGCGCACGTGCGTGCCATTCCACAGTGTGTGTGTGTGTGAAGGTCAGGGAACAACCTCAAGTGTTAGTTCTCACCTTCCACCTTGTTTCAAACAAGAGCTCATTTGGGTGTTTCCTCTGTGAATGTCAGGCTAGCTGATGCTCACAAGTTTCCAAGGATTCTCCTGACTCTGACTCCCATCTGCCCAGAAGAGCACTGGGATTACAGGTGCTCATCCTGTGCATCCAGCTTTGATCTGGATTTGGGGGATTCAAGTGCAGGTCCTCACACTTGCCAAGTAAGCACGTTTACCTACTGATTCGTTTCCTTGACCTACTTTTTAGATTTTGTGTGTATTTTTGTGTTTCAGAAGCCTGGCCATGGTGTACTCCTTCCCTGAGTTAGTTCATGGAACCTCAAAGCGCTCGCATTCTTGTCTGACTGGAGAGGGTTAGCACTTGTCTCTTCAGCTATTTTAGTCATCCCCCTTTATTTCTTCTTCTAGGGATTCACTGACGTAACTGTTAAATACCTTATTATGGTTCGATAGTTCCCTGAGATTTCTTTCAAAAATGTTTGTCAGTCTATTTTCTTTCTCTTGTTTAGATTGGGTAATTTCTTATATGTTTTGAGACAGGGTTTCCTTATTGCCCCAGTTGGCCTAGAACTTGCTGTATAGACCAGGCTGGATCCAACTCACTTGTCTCCCAAATGCTGGATTAAAGGTGTGAATCACCATACCTGATTGAGTTTTAATTTTTGATGATTGTATTTTTATTTTTAAAATTTGAACCTGATATTTGTTGAGTTTTAAATTTTGATGACGAAATTTTTATTTATAATAGTTGAACTCCATATTTATTGAGTTTTAATTTTTAAAAATCATTTTATGTGTAGTAGGTGTTTTGCCTGTACCTGTAAGTGCACTCTGCGAATGTAGCACCCACAGAGTCCAGAAGAGGGCGTTCGATCCCCTGGACTTACAGATGATGGTGAGAGAATGTGTGGGTTCTGGGAATGAACCCCACAAGAGCTCTTAACTGCTGAGCCACCTCTCCAGCCCCAAGTTTTGAATTTATGACTATAAATTAATGACTATATTATTTTTATATCTAAAATTTGAACTTGGTATCTGCTGAGTTTTAAATTTTGGTGACTGTATTTTAAAAATTTGTGCTTGGTTCTCCTTTAGATTCTCCCTTGGCGGAGACTCACCTTTTCCCACTATTTCAAGAGCAGTTGCAGTTGCCTTCTGGGACATTTTGACTGCTTCTCCATCCTCGGATGCCACTTAACACTGATGCTACTTGCGGTTGGCATCTGCGTCTAAAAAATTCAGTTTCAGCTTATTCTGGGTCTTGGCTGCTTACGTGCGTCATTTGTGGTATTTTGTGTGAGGTTCCCGATCTTACTCTGTTCTCTCCAGCGTCCTCTGACACCTCTGTAGAGAAGGAAACGCGGCATCACGCGGGAGCCGCCGGGTTGGACACAGGCGCAAGCTGTCTCAGCCTTGCTGGTACTGGAGAGGCGTCTTCCCTTCATTTTGCTGTGTGTGTAGGCACTGCAGGTCCCCACTAGGCCTCCACCGACCCTTCATGCTGGGGTGGATAAGCGTGCCTCATCATTTCTCTCTCTAGCTTCTCTGACACTGCGTTGGTGTCCGGTGTTGGAGCAGTTGATCTCATTGCTGCAATGTGGTGGTAACTGACACTACTGTCTTAAGGCCTTCTCTGAGGTTACCCTGGAGGGAAGGATTTCAGTTCCTGTCAGCACAGGGTGAAAAGCGGAGTCTAGACTCCTTGCTTTGCATCTTTGACCACTGTGAGGTAACAGGTGCTTATGTCCTCCTGGGGCTGTGGACGCTCTCTACCTTGATCTTCTCTGACTACCAGGAATCATAGCTGAGCTCCCTGTCATTGGTTTTCTGCCTTGTCTTCCTTTGACTACCTGGAGCCATAGAGTGTGCCTTATCGTGGCCTGTGAATTGGAGTCTAGGAGACTCTTGCTGGCGAAGGTGGGGGACATGCTTTTCCTGTGCTGTTAACTTAATGCAGATACTGTCTAAGAGTTTCCCGTTCTGCCGGGCCGTCCCTCTGCTGCGCCATCCCTCTGCTGCGCCATCCCTCTGCTGCTAGTTTAGAAGGACCGAGGAGGCTTGTCCTGGAGATACTCTCTATTCTCACTGCAGTTTAGACTCTCTGCTTCTTCAGCTCCTGAGACAAAATGAAAATCCGGGAGACTCACCAATAGGCCATGCCAAGGTCTCTAGCCAATCTGCCTTCTTTCTGCTTTTCCGTCTTATTATATAGGCTTTGTGTATACTGCATAGAGAGTTTTATTGTATATAGTGAGAAAAACTAGGGGAACCTATCTATCCACCATCCTTGAACAGAAGTCTTACTTCTTGCATTTTAAGTTCACTGTACACCCCACCATGCGGAGCTTCATGGGTAATGAATGGAACCACCAAAGGAGAACACTTGGTATGTATATAATTTTCTTAATTGATGTCTGTTATTCCAAACCAGTGGAGACACGCCCTGCCAGACAGGAGCGAGGTCGCCATGAAGGAGGTGTTTGAATGTATGGTAGCAGGATAGAGAGCACAAGCACTAAAGAAAGGACGTGAAGGGGTGGTGGGCTCAGAATTTGAATGGAGAGACACACCTAGCCTTAGTTCCAGTCAGCAATGTGGTTAGGTCTGTCTTTGTTCTAATGGATCCTGGTCTAAGTAGTGGGTGGCGGTGAAAGGAAGGGTTTAGTACACAGTGGAATCCTGGTCACAGCTTCCCTCACCTCACAAGAGTAGTGTCCCACTGAAAGCCTGGGAAGGGGAGAAAGTGAAATGACTTCGGGAGGGCAGTGTGGATTTCACTCAGAAGAGAACTAAGATGCTGCTTGGGAAGCTGAGATTGTGCATTAGAAAGGACTAGTCAGAGTGTTACCAAACACCAGTGTCCTTCATCCTAGTGCCCCACAGACATCACTAACTGATTCCCAATCACTAAGCTCCTAATTTTTCAGCAAGATGTTCTACATAGACATGACCATTGAAAGGAGGAATATGTGAAAGAATTTGCCCTTCAGCTCAGGCCAGGAACTCATTCCAGGCACACAGATAATCAGCTCCAGAGCAGAGCAGTAGATAGAGGAGACCCCATAATCTACCCAAGGGTAGATCTGAGGTTGTTCTTGTGTGACCCTCCTTTATCAGATATGATCCAAGGTGCATGTGCGCTTGGAGCTAGAGATTAGTGGATGGCCAAGTAGAGAGAGAGAGAGAGAGAGGGAGAGAGAATTAGCTATATCTTTCTTTGGTAACAAGAGTCGTGACTTAGCTGTTCTGTGTTGTTTACTCCTGAAGACTTGGAGTCAGCCCACTTACAAGTTGAATTTCAGGGGAGCGATGGCAGTGATTTATGGTGACATCTATTGGGCATTTATAGAACATAATACATGTGTTCTTGCTCTTACCATAAAATTAATTGTTGCTAATTAGTTAGGGCTGCCAGCTCACTTGGTTGTGGAGTCTGTCACACTCCCCTCTGGTCCTGATCATTATCTCCCAGAGTCCTGACTATCCTGGTGTTCTGTAGTTTCCTTCCATTGCACATTTCTTTTTTCCTCTCTTTTATTTAGTTTTTAAAAATTTTTGATGTTTGATAATTTCATACATGTGTATAATATGCTTTGATCAAATTCATTCCTTTCCCTCCAATTTTCTCTTATTTTTTCCACCACTTTTCCCTCCCAAATTTGTGTTCTTTCTTTTTTAAACCCATGAGTCCACTTAGTACGACTATCCCCTGGAGCACGGGCGGCCTCTCAGGAGCCACATCCCTGAAGACCGATTCTCCTCACCCAGCAGCCATCAATTGCCAATAGCTCTTCAGCTGAGAGTGGGGCATTTTCTATTGAAACACACTCAAACCCACCGTTTTGTGTGCTTGACTTGGAATAGAGGAGCGATCCTGAGGACACAGAAGTCCTCACTGGAGGTCTGAGGATGTCATGTGAGACAGCACATACCACTAGGTGTTATATAAGTGCATTTGACCCCAATTCAACATGCACTTTTCCAAAGTCTCCTTCTTTTCATCGAGTACTGAATTCCATACAATTGTGTTTGAAGGGACTTGGCTTCAGTTATATTTCTGAGATGGAGGCCATTTGGGCGGGATAACGGTCACACACTTGTGCAAATGTAGAAGATGCCCAGCGCAGCGAGCATCGCCTTGGCTACAGTAGCAGCTCCTGGCGCAGAGCGCTGTAATGACTGACTGTGGCAGTTGTGTGATGTTCTGAAGATGTGATAATAACTGAGCTTGTCCACAGTCCTCTCCCGCCTCAGAAGCCTCTGGATCTGGTGTTTGCCTAGGGAGTTCAGCTTATATAATTGCTTCAGATATTTCTGTGGTATAAGGAAGGTATTCTGTCAGAATTTGACAAGAGCAGGTAGTCTGCTTTGTCCAACCACTGTAAACCCAAGGGTGGCTGTCTCATGTGGTTATTATCACATATAATGACAATCCAAAGAAAGGGCTTTTTCCTAAACATGATTCTGCACCCAGTGAAGCTTGTTCACGCCTCTGTTCAATGAGCCCACAAAACAGGAGCAGCAGGAGAGAGAAAAATCCTGTTTGCATTGATTGCACCGTGCATGCCTCTGCCCACCTCCTGTGAGGCGGCTCATTTCACACATCCCAGTCACAGGGTAATGTGACTTCATTGACTGGCAAGCAGCTGCCACTGCAGCCTGAGGTGGCTGGTGTCCCTGCATGTGTACTGCCAAAATAAAGAGCAGGTGTAAGGGACAGCCCTGCTGTTGAAATTTAAAGGGAAATTGGGTCTTCATTCACATCCCAAATTAATTCACATTACAGAACTGGAGACCGTAGCTGCAGTCCCAATCTAATTATGACCACAAGCCTGCTGACCACTGCAGGCACTGGCCTTCTGCTTTGAGTCAGCGTCAGACAACAGGTACCACAGAGGCAGCATGAAGCACCACAGCTGCCAGTGGCCTGAACAGCCAAGTATTCTGGTCTAGGTCCGTCATTTGTCCCAGTCCACTTTCTGTTGCTATTTAAGAAGACTGGTGACAAGATTAGTTCTAAAAATGAGAGGTGTATTTAGTTGATGCTGTGGGGTTGGAAGTTCAAGAGCACGCATCCTCATCTCATGTGGGCCTTTTAACTGCACCCTGACATAATGAGGACCACTCTGAGTGCAGTGGACCGAGTTGCTAGTTTGGGTCCTTCTCACTTTTTATAACATTAGTAATGTCAGCATTGAAGTCCACCTATATCATCTCATCTAACAGTAATTACCTCCCCAAGGCTCACTTCCAAACACCATCCCCATAGGACCAGGAACTAAGTTTCCGACAGCAGGGAGCCCACTACCCCAGAACCACCCTCCACTGCCCTCTCTGCTCCACACCTGGGGCATCTTTGCATCTGCGGCCTCCGATCCCATCTTTACCTCTATCTCCTACAGCTGGTATGGGTCCAATGCAAGGTGCTGCTTGATGTACTCTGACATTAGGACAGAGATCCATCTACTGTGAATCCATAATTACCTGCATGGGGAAGGTCCCCAGATAGTGCAAATGGGGCTAGTTCACCCCTTTTGGCCTTTTACTTCTGCAAAGTCTTCTTGGATAGAAAACCAAGAAATGAAATAATGAGCTTTTTATGATGTGGAATTTAATGACCTCTTCGCCTTGGCAGGTCTGTCTGCATCATTCAAGGTGGCAGCACAGTTAGGGGAAATTACAACTGGAAAAGCTATTTTGTTTCTGCAAGTCATGTGACATATGGCAATTGAGTCAGCCCTTCTTTGTTCTGATTATCAAATCAGTCGGCTTCTAGTACTCACAGGACTTTAGCTTTCTCTGGTTTCCTCAGCACCACCAAACTAGACCTTCGTAACTCCATTTTATTAATGCAACAACATCTCTGCTACTCTCTCTGCTTCTAAGACCTTTCATTAAATGCGCTGTGCTTATTACTATCAGACAGTGTGCTTCCCTGATTATTCAGGAACCTTCAATGACTCCCAATTGCTTGTATAATGTAATCTACACCACTCAGCCATTCTTGGAGCTCTCTGGGATCTGTCCCTCCTCAGCTATGTGAACACAGACTGACACTGCTATCCCACCCCATCACACCTTGTGCCTCACCACCTTGGGACCTCCACCTACTCAAATAAATGCATTTTCATACCTAGCTTAGGCTCTTTTATTCACAAAGCCTTTTTAATAGTTACTATCTACATCTTAAGTTCCTATGACTCCAGTAGGCAAATGCTTGATATGGTTCTTACACTAGCGTCTTGCATTGATCTCAGGATCTTACCTTCAAATCTCATCTCCAGAATGAGCTGTTTCACTTTCTTGATTCTTAGTCTCTGGAATACGTACCACGCCATTTTCATGTAAAGAATATTGAATTTAGAATCCAGAGGTTGGGCTGGAGGTCAGGCTGTGAAGGTGGGATGAGCTCATGACCTCTTTAAGTCTCTGTTTCCTCAGCTGTAAAATGGAACTCAGGATATTTTCACAGGCTGTTTTACAGAGTTGTTTTAATGTGCATATAAAATCGCATGGGAGAGTTCTTTATGAGCTTTGAAGTGCTCCAGAAACAGAAGACTCCATTTTTATTGTGGTTTGCCTGTAACATTTAACATTAAATCGAACCAATAAAATGTATCTGTAAGGCACTGTGTATCCTGAGGGTCAAATCGCTAAATAGCAGTGGTCATGACATATAACATTTATAGTACATTTCATTGTTCCAAGTACTTTTTATTTAAAGTACCATTTTGTTCCCTGTTGTGCCCTATGAGCTTGCAAAGTTTTGAGAGTTTTTATTCCCAGTTTTCAGGGAGAGGAGAAATAGAAGTGGACAAATCCATTCAGTGAACTGAGGGACACCGTGCAGTTAGCTGACGGCTATGACTGATGCCAAGTCTCCATTTTGCCTTCCAAACACGTCCACTTTCACTTCCTGTCACCACCCAAGGCGCTTAGGATGCCTTCCCCCATGGCGTTTTCTTTCCTGTTTTCTCTCCAAACTGCCTCTTGGGTAGCGAGGTATCTTGACAGTTCCCATTCCGTTCGCCTGTAGTCATTCTGTGCACAACCCTAAGGCAGAGGGACAGCGTATATGGGCAACTTTATTTCTTACAGTCATGAGTCATTTAATGACAGGAATACATTCTGAGAAATACATTGTTAAACAAATAAGTCACTGTGTAATCCTTGTAGGGTGCTCTTGAGAAAAACTGAATGATCACTCGCACAGTGCAGCCTCCAAATGCAATCAGGAGATGAGGTTGACACCAGATACGCGAGGCTGCTGCCGTGCAACACGGCAGACTCCTTTCCCAGAAACTTCTGTTACAAATAAGAGGATCACACTCTACAGTCAAGATAAATAGTGTTCTAAATGTACAAACCACTAGCAAAGTCACTTATCAGCACAGCTATGTGCTGGGCCTCCTTGTACAGCTCCTAATGTAGAGGCTTTACTTTCACGAGCCTCATCATGAGCACACTACTACAGAGATTCTCTTATATTAGGGTGCCTACAAAATCACTAGATGGTGGGAAATTTCTGCCTCCTTTATAGTCAAATGTGGCCAGTTGTATGTGCCGTCTGTTAGTGACCAAGAAGCCATTGGTGGCATATGACTGTGGCATATGATAAGCAATAGATTGACTGAGGCACTCTTAGGTGGGAGCCTGGAGAAGAGCAGTGAATCCAATGGTAGACCTTATTTACTTCCTCTTGTTTTTCTGTCCAGCTCCCAAGCAGGACTAGAGCCCATTCTGTGACTGGGTGAACTGATGATCTATTTGATCCCCTGCTGGACTGGAGATGGGAATGCACAACTCCTGTGCTGCCCTTCCTCCCTGTGCTTAAGCTCTTTCCCAGTCTGTCTACTTTCTGCACCTGAGCTTGATGGGCCTAACCTGGAGCCACTCCAGGTTCTAGCACACAGGGAGTACATCTGTCATAGCTCCCTCCTAGAACATACTGAGTCTCCATGTTTCCTGTATCACAGCAACTCAAAGACAACTTGCTCTGAAATTTGCTCACTGGGGTGGACATCCACTTCTTGTTCCCTGCACTGTCACAAATAGGAGGCAGACACACATGATGGACACATCTAGGTTCCACTGTCTTCACTCTTGCTGCTGGAAGCAATGAAGTTGTTTAGCTACAGTGATCAGCTAATGATGTCTTCAACTTCAGCATTCCAAATACTTTAACAATAGCTTACTGTTGAATGAACCTCTTCAGTGCATGTACTCACAATAGTTAACGGCATTTCAGTACTTAAAGTCATGTCAATCCTAGACCCACAGTAAAATGGAAGAACAGAGCTTTCAGTCCCCTAGCCTGAGCAGTTCCCTCAATCATAGAGCACTCCCAAGAGAAGGAAGTTTCTCTATGACACTTCATCACAAAGTAAAGGAGCCTCCAACAGGACTCCGTAGTCCCATGGGTAGAATCATGCTCTTTTCTGAAACCTTGTGGTTAGATAAATATGTTTTAGCTATACACATTTTATCATCATCCTTCCAAAGTAGAATTTGTAAGATTGACTGCAATGTTTGGAAGCTTTCCAGCTGACAGAAGCACACAGAAGAAGCTGTTATCATAAAATAGGGAAGAAAAGAGCCTGAGTGCCATGCCTCATGTTATAAATCTGCTTTCAGTGCAAAAACTGTACGTGGTCCTACACATACGCACATACCGGCTGCACTAAGTGGCCTCAGTGGCTCTCAACACATGAGATTAGGAGAGCGTAGTTGGGGAGGGGAAGAGAGGAATTAGAGGAGGTGACGGGGTAGACTTCATTAAAACACACTGTACACATGTAAGAAATTCCTAAACAAACAAAAATAAAAACTTGCACGAGCACTGAGGCCTTGAACCTCATAAAAGAATTAGAGTGAAACGAAAGGCAGTCCATAGTAATTATAAACATTATGACTGAAATTAAAGTTTCACTCACAGGCTGAAAATATTTTTTTCAAGAACGTTTCCTAAAATAAAAAACAAAGAGAATTAGATAGAAAATGTTGGACAAGAAAGGTTAAGAGACATTCATGAACGATGACATAAGATAGTTAAGCTTTTCAGGCAGGAATGGCGACCAAAAACACTGGTAGGGAGGCAGAAGACAGTTCTCCAGTGTGGAAGAAGTACCCTAGAGCTCAGATGAGGAAGCCTGATGTGTTACTCACTTCTCTCATCGCTAGCACACATACCTGATAGAAGCTGCTGTAAGAAGGAGGGTTCACTTTGGCTCACAGTTTGAAGGCCCAGTCCATCATGGTGGGGAAGTTACAGTGGCAGACACTTGAGGAAGCAGCTGATCACCTTGCACCTGGGGTCAGGGAGCAGCCGGTGAATGCTCGTGTCCAGCTCGCCTTCTCCTTTTATTCAGAATGAGACCCCAACCGAGGAAATAGTGCCACTCCTAATTAGGGTGGCACTTCCTGCCTCAGTTAACCTCCTCTATATAATCTCTCCCAGGCATACCGAGAGCCTTAGTTCCTAGGTGATTCTGGGTTCTGTCAAGTTGACTGTTAATTCTATCCATCATGCCTACTAGCCAGCAGGAAAAATGAAAAACCAACTAATTGAATTAGATGCTAGGGAAATCCCGATGCTAGGAAACTGAAGCGATTCTGCCTTAACGATAAGACACTCGTTTCCAAGTCACCCTGATTTGCCTGCAAAAGAATTCAAGTACGGTCTTTGTGCCTGCTTAACCTTGTGGAAAGTGCTATTAAGCGGTCACATTCATATAATTTTTTCACTGCCTTTTAGCTTTAAGAATCATAAGAAACTTACTGTATCATATTACAATTTGAATATCAACATTAACAGTTTTGACAATGATACAATAAAGAAAATGAAAGTATCTGGAAGTGAACATGGAGGCATTGATCTGTCTATCCCACAGAGAAGTTCCTTAAGCATGGCTGGAACAGAGCTACAGGGTTGGCAGAGAATCACTAGAAGACCAAAAACAGTACTAGTCTCAGTTGCTGGGAAGAGGGAGAGGAGAGCACAGGTGAAATCAGTCATTTGGTAGGGAATTGGTAAGTATCTTACAGGTGAAATCACAGTTACCTGGTAGGGGTTTAGTGTCCTACAGGTGAAATCACAGTTACATGGCAAGGGATTGGTAAGTATCTCAAGATGGAAGACAAAAGTAGAAAGCAAGAATACTGATCAGAGGTGTGGAGATGAGCTTCAGAAAAGCTGTAACCAAGGTGGTTTGTACTGGTTCCCAGTCCTGCACGATCAAGGACAGGGAGGATGGAAGGTCCGACTTCTTCCCAATTCACGCTCTTTAATGCTACTGAATTTTTTTCCATGGATATGTATGACTTTTCCTGTTTTTGTTTTTGTTTTCCTGAAGTTAAAAAAATCATACCAATTATTCTCTAAAATTCAAAAGTTCTGTACAGTAGAACTAGTGATAGGCTGCATTGAGACAGATTGAATAGTCAACATTTATCTGGATTGGGCATGAATGGAAAATTCATTGTTTTTGGGCTTCAATGCAGACATGTCTGCACATAAAAGTCCAGTGTGGGATTCAAGTCACTGCTACCCTGGCATTCTGGAAACATCATAATTCATCACATCCAATAGTGATGAATTCTCTTCTTTCCAACACACTTTTCAATACCTGCTCAACTTGCAATGGAAAATTCAAGTGGCATATCTTCCAACCTTCAGTTCTGTACTGAAAGAAATTTTAAAAAATTTGCCTCTAGGCCAGGCATGGTGGTACACATCTTTAATGTCAGCACTTGAGAAACAGAGGCATGTTAATGTCTGTGAGATCAAGGCTAGCCTGGTCAACACAGTGAGTTCTAGGCCAGCTGGGGCTGCAGGGAGACCCTGCCCCGTACGCCTTACATCTGTCTGGCGGGTTTTGTGTTGTCTTTTATAACTGTTATCTGTGAACTTCCTTCATCTCCCAATTAAACTCCATCCACTGAGGGAAGGAAGCAGGGTCTATAGGAGGTGAGCAGTACCTACTTAGCCCGCTTAGGCTTTGAAGCCAAACCTGGCATCCTTGTCCCACACTATAGGTATGTGATCTCAGCCAAAGTTACTTTACAAGTTCACCCCTCAGTGACCATGAACATGGAAAATGGAGTGACTCAGTGGGTCACTCAGGAGGCTTGAATATGATAAGGTAGACAAAAATTGTTTGGCACAGTACCTAGTACATGGATGACAGGCAATGAATGGCCACCTGCTTCCCCTTCCTCTTGGTCATTTTTTAATTTTCCACAGTACAAAACACTGCTCTGTTCGCATAGATACTTAAATGCCTGGAAAAGTATTGGAAGTCCTAGAAGTACTGTCACACTCTTTTAAGGACATTACCTTATACAACCTAAATCTTGTCTTTGGCTCTGCTGCTCTACATGTTAATTGGATAGAAAGTCAGAGCTGTCCTGGGATGGACAACATTTGGGATTCTTCTAAAATTTTATCAGTGATCCCCCATCTTTCAGGAACTTGCCGTGTGTCCGTGGTTATGAACTCCATGTATCATCCACCTTTTCTTGAGGTTGGGGCAGAGTCAGCCTCTAGAGCAAGCAGCCTAGGAAACTGCCGTGCTCTGGGCCGTAGAGGGCGTCCACAGCTCCTCAGTGTTTTCAAGCTGTTTTCCTCTTCTGTTCAGAGCTTTCAGCCCAAGGGCTCCAATCTCATGCTCCAAAGTTGGCTCTACTGACCAGTAAACCTTTCACGAGCCCGACTACACAGCACTTTGTTATTCCTCCCACCCCAGTTTATCACATTCTGACTATACTATTGTTGTGTGTACATCTTACCTATCTCCATTCTTCTTCACGCTGTGTGTGCACAGAGAAGATAATCAACATATTTATGTCACGATACTCTGGTTGCTGATGGAGTCACAGTTCAGGAAGCTCTTGAATGATCTTGGGGTGGTTTTAAATTATTCCCAATAAAACCAAAAGATTTCTTCAACATTGGAAACATCCTTTTGGAGGTACATTGGCAAAGAACAAACAACTAATTTATAGAAACAAGTCTGAAACTTTAGTGGTTTATTGAGAGCTTCCACAGTGGAAAGCACAGGATGGAGGAAGCCAAGACAAAATGGACACCAGGCGAGAGTCACAAGTGGAATTTGTACTCACGTCTTGGGAGAAGGCAATGGGCAGAGTGTTAAAGGGGGGTGTTGGAGTCTTGAGGGCAGAAAGAATTTGGAGTTCAAGAGTAGGCACATAAGACTGTCTGGTCTACCTGCCAGGATTCTGTGTGATCACTCTGCATAATGATTTTTGAAAATACAAACATTGCCGGAGCTGACTGACAAGTATTGTTCCAGCAGGGAGAGCTGTCAGGGCAAATCAATCCAATTCTACCACATGCCAGTGTGTAGAACAGATATAATTTTGGCTGTTCAGGGATGTCAAAGCGAAGGATGTACCGTCTGTGTATTTTGAAGTGTGGTGTTCCTTTCAGTCTAACAGCTTGAAAGATTTCTGGGGCTCCCCCCCTTGTCTATTTCTGCCAAGAAATTGTGGGAATTTAACTTCAAATAACTCTTTTGCTTTATCTGCTGTGATGCTCAGGTTACCTGAAACCCAGCTCCCTCTGCCCCTGCAGACAGGGTCCTCATACAGCATGTGGGAACTGGGTCTGAGAGGAAAGGATACTTTGCTGCTACTACTCGTGGCATGAGGCAAGCAAGCAGACATCTGGTGTCCTCCAGGAAGGCAAAGTCACTTTGCAAGAGTCTGTATTGTTCTTTGCTGCACCTACTGCAAGGCTTGGTTCAAAGAATTCAGGTAGCTTGTGCTTAACAAGCTCTTCGGGAGCCACGGCACTGCACGCTCCTCATCCTCAGTGGCTTGTTGTAATGGGAATGGAGGCAGACCCTCAGAGGGTCACTTATTCAAAATCTACTGTATTCTGTATCCCCCAACCTCTATTCTCTCTACACCTGCCCTCGGAAGCTCCACCAGTTGTCTCTCCTCACCCACTTACTCCCTTCCCTTCTGTCTTCTATCCCTTTTGATATCTACTTATAATTTTCCACCCTCCATTTTTTCTCTTAACATAGAGATCCTCAAACCTTATCATCTCTCCTGGCTCCTGTCCTTTGGCATCACTGTGCTGTTTCTAGATTGACTGGTCTGCCTCTGCTCCAAAGCCTCTATAGCTAAAGTTCCTTCTGGGAGACATAAACAGTGTCTTCTTTCTCCTCCTTTGGACCCCATGACAAACCAATGAACAACTTTGCTGAACTACAGTCTGGGAAACCAGCGAGTTTATTGGTCTTACTTGCAGAGCAATTGGTGAGAATTTATTTACAGGAGTGTAGTTCCTCCCATCCTAAGGCTTCACTGGAAAGTCTTCATTCAAGCATGGTGACTTTCCCACAGCACCACAAAATGGCAACAGAGCCTTTTCTTGGCTTCCTTAGTTTATATACCCTTAGTCGTTCCTCTTGTGCAGCTAGGGCTGACTGGTTAGTTGGGAGGTGAGTCTGACTTTCCTTGCCTTTCTTGATGAGAGTAACAATCAACAAGCTTAGCTGTGATTATCCTAGGTGTGTGGGTGCAACCAAGCTTGAAAGATGGCGTCTGTTCATGGTCTGCATGTAAAAGGACAGCTCCATGTAACAGCCTCCCACAAGACAGGGTCTATTTAGTACACCTAATCACATCTCCCTCCCCAAACCCCAACTGCATCTGTGGTGCTCTGCCTCTGTTCTGCTCAACATCATGTGGAGCCAGGTCTTTGATGTATCATCTTGGGTCTCTTCTGTTCTGTCCTTGCTCACGTTCTCTGAGAATTAGCCCATGGATAGATCTACTCCTTTAGGGGTAACCACTTGATCCCGCCTTTGGGGAGAGTACATCTGAGGGCAGTAAGCCACCCTGAGCTACATGCTTATGGAGAGCAAAGGAGATAGAGAGGAAGGATAGGAAATGGGGCTCAATACCAGTCTCATGAGTTCTGTAGCAGCTCCCTAACTCACTTACCTGCTCCAGATTTTCCACAGCCAGAACAATCTTAAGCATGTACGTTATTGCTTCTTCCCTGTGTGGAAAGATCTGCTTTGGCTCCACTGAACTGAGAGGAAGAATGGTTGGAATGAAGGAAGGCTGGGGTGGATGAGCAGATGAATGAATGGATGGATGGATGGACGGACGGACGGACGGATTGATAGATTACCATAAATTCACTTGTGGTAGAATGTATGTCTTGGAGTGATCCTAAAATGCCATTTAGCCCCAATTCAGTCATTTAAGGAGGCACAGAACAATGAAGTCATTTATCCACACGTCCCTCTTTATTGGTGTTAGAATTTGTCTCAAATACGCTGGGAGATATTCAAGGCATTTCATGTCCAACTCTGCTCTTCTTTCATAGTCTAGTACCTGCTGCTATTCAGGAGAAGCTAAGACAGACTATTATTTTTTAAATACACTCTGAACTTTTTTTCATTCTTACTCTTTTTCCTCCCTGGCGTTAAATACTGTGACCCATCATCTTTCTCTCTTATTCAGTAAGTCACCTATTTTCTACATGTTCACGTTATTATTTATTCATATCAGACTTTTGATTGGTTAGTGTGTTCCAGGCCCAGCACTGGGTTCAGGGAAATTGCATCCATTTGTCAACCTCATGCTCAAAACATTCCTGAGTATACCTGTAGGTTCTTTGATTTTATTATGATACTGAGACCTGTGAACTCCGTGCACAAGGGTTTGGCTCAGGGTGGCTTTGGGGTCATATGTTCACTTCTTTCTGAGCTCTGCTATAGGGAATATCCTTAGGAAATTCTCTTCTTACTCTCGGGACAGAGTCAAGGGTGTCCATAGGAGTGCCAATCCTCTATGGAAAATCACTTTGATTTATCCATTTGAAAATTAGCTACTGTGGGAATTTTGCTTCATAGTAGACATATCTTTGATTCTTACTTATGAGTTGTCAAACTTTTTAAACTGTGTTGGCTTTTGGTTAAGGGACGTTAGAGTCATGTTTTGTCTAAAAATTACTAACCACCTGGGAAGATAGAATCTGTATAGTTTCATTTCATTTAACACCTTATTTTAGCTTTAGATCCCACTTCACCAGACTAGAGTTGTTACTTAAATTTTCGTCTTTCTTTCATGCCTCATAAAGTACATAAAGTCTTTGGTGAATAAAGAAAAGAAAAGTAAATGGCACCATGGGTGCACACACGTGTTTTTCTGCTCCTTTGGGCTGTGAGTTCCTTGCGGACAAGGAATATTTACTCCTTCCTTTCCTAGGCCCTACAAATGCCCAGCCACTTCTAGTACGTGTTTAATCATAGCTTGGTGAAGTAAATTGTTAAAAATAGACCCATGATTCCCTATGTAGGCAAAGTCAAACTAGTAACATTTGTTTGTTTTCATAAGAAAGTCGGCATTGCAGTGAAAAGAATTTGAGCAGATTCTGGATGAGCGATTTAGTTCATTCCAGCCTCCTCTTTTACTTTAATGTGAAACTGGAGATGAGAATGTCCTAGTAAGTTGTTGTGATCACTGAGGACTCTCATAAATCTCTGCACACTCTCTGGCCCATAATGGCAATGAGCATGTGGCTAGTGCCCTCCGTCATTTCAGTGGAAACAGTTCTCGGAAAAGCGTAAGTACATTGCGCTATGACCACATATAAGTCAATCAATTGTGGTTTCATCCATAAAATAAATGTGGCCATTGACCTCATTCTATGAAATATGAAAATTAACTGACGATAATGCACATTGTTGGGTTTTTTTGGCAAAAAGTACCTCAGTACTGATCATTCAGTATTGGTACATGTCTCATTTCATCAGTTGTATTATTTGTGAATATTTAGTCTTTTCATCTTGGTTTGTTTTCTCTCTGTGGTGTTAGTTGTATTTATTTGAATTCAGTACCAATTTAAATCAGAGGAAAAAGGTAGATGAATTCTAAAATATCATTTTCAGGGTTCACACAAACTTTCTTCTATAAGTTGGACACTCACCTGATTCGATATGCTGCCAATACGTTAAGATAAGTAGTATTTGACTTTTGTTAATCATACAGCTTTACATTTTGCTGCTATTTTGTGTTTTGTGCTTATGGGTAATTTTCTACTAAAATAAAATGATTTGTTATGAGATATTTGATCCCTCCCACATAAGTATGATTATCTGAAGTATTTCTAGTAGAAAAGTATTCACCAATTAACTGTATGTTTTCACTTTAATGCCAGGAAATCCTTGCTGACAATCCCAATCACAGTCCAAGCACTGCTCCTCTGGGAGGCTGGCTCTGGATGATGTTCTTTCTGTTCCTAGGAAAGTCACTTGCCATGTCAAGCCTCACTTGCATCTGTCACACACCAAGGGACTGAGCTCTCTGGTAGCTAAATTCACTTCCTATCAGAAAGTTAAGACACAGCTGCCAGCAGCCTGGTATCAGGGACCGGGGAGAAATGGAAGGTTTAGGGAACTTCCAAAGCAAGACTTCACTCCTGTTTGCCATCTTCTCACAAGTATAAATACCTTCCTTCTAAACTTCAGATCACTTAGTTCTTGGCATAGGTGAAATAAATGTTCAATTTAAGACCCATGTGCTGGGCAGGCCTTGTCCACTTGGTTAAGGGCTTCTATAAAATAGCATTACCCTGGGAATGGGAAAGTCACATTTCCTGCTTAAGGTCTTAAGTGGATAGAGTTCTATTTATGTACATTTTTATTAGTTTTAGATTTAGTAGCAATGGATACAGACATGGATTAATACTTTATTGCTTTGTCTGTGTATAACATTTTTACTTCTGGGAAGAATCCATACCAGGAATTGACTCTAAACAGCGAAGGTCTCTGTAAACGGTGACAGCTACTTTGTGGCACAATGCGTTTCGCAGGCTGCGGTGTGATTGTAATACAAAACTGGAAATTGGCTCCATTCTAGGCCTTATGAGGCAAATGACCAAGGACACCAAATTTCCACCCTGGAAAATTCCACCAATGATACCTCTTCGGGGGTGGCAAGCAGGGGCGTAGGCACAGGGCGAATTCAAAGACAAACATTTTCAATAAAAGTTTTCTCAAAATCATCTATTTTCTTAAATTTTCTTTCAAATATAGAAAGCAATTTGTGTGGGAAGTTGAGAATCTTATTCAGGTTTCGTTTACATTTATTTAGTTATTTACATGTGAGTATCTTGGTTTATGTGTACGTGTGTGTGTGTGTGTGTGTGTGTGTGTGTGTGTGTGTGTACAATGCAGGGCAACATGTAGGAGTCAGTTCTTTCCTTCTGCCATGTGGGTTCCAAGGGTCAAAGTCATGTTGTCCAGAGGCCTGTGCTGTGCACCCCTTCCCCTCTGAACCCTCTTGCTGACCCCTCATTTAATTTTTTATTATGCTTATTTAATGTTGAGTTTGTATTGATTTTCCTCAGGTCTCCAAAGTGAAAAGGAGAAAAATAATTGATTTCAGAGAAGGGAAGCATGTGTGAATTTTCCTGCTCACATGGTAGACAGCTTATTTATCCTGGAATCCTTAGACTGCCCCACTCTAGACATGTTACGGGAAATGAATCAGAATGCTTACAGGTTCCCCTTTAAGAGAATACTGTGCAAGGCTGGAGATATGGTTCAGTGGTTAAGAACACTGGCTTCTCTTGCAGAGGACCCAGGTTCACCTTTCAGCACCCACAGATAGTGGCTAACAACTATCTGTAACTCCAGTTCCAGAGGATTCGACACCCTCTTCTGGCCTCTGCTCGTATTGCACCACACTAGTGCACTTACATACATGGCAGGCAAAATGCTCATACATATAAAGCAAAAAAAAAAAAATAATAATAAACAAATAAGTAAGTAAATAATAAAAAAAAGAGTGGTGTACAAAGTGAGATACAGAATCTGTCTAGCATGGAAGCCAGTGTATCACTTTCCTCATTAAGCAACTCTTGCTCCCAGGGAAAAGTCAGCTTAATGTCTTGCAAACAACCAATTAAAATGTCCTTCACTACTGAAAAACAAGAGGATGGACAGAAGCCTGGTATGTGGCAAAGCTGAGGCAAGTTCCTGAATCTCTGTCTTCTGAGCCTGAAATGGAAGGTGCCAGGAGAGTGGAGAGAGCATGTATAAGACAGGAGACTGGAGAGAGCATGTATAAGACAGGAGACTGGAGAGAGCATGTATAAGACAGGAGCTTGGTCAGTGAGGAGAGGATCCAAGATGTCAGCAAGAACAAGGCAGAGAGGTCTCTGGCTGGTGGGTCCCTAAGAGAATCTTCAGAATAGCTGGGAACCTTCAGAATAGGTAGCAACAGCACAGCAGGCGAGGGTGTTGCCAAACTGAGAGAAGCAGGGGCTGCACAGGGCCTTCATTTGCGGGGGCCGCAGAGGAAAGGCATAGGTGATCATGGGAGTGTTGGAATGGCAGACACAGAGCCAACAGCTGCACAAGGACTGGATGAGTTGATCATTGCCTGGAACAGTAAGACCACTGCTGGGGTGAAAAAAGAACTTTTTGTAAACAAGGCAAATTTTCCTGGAGGAAAATCAGAAGAAATTCCTACTAGTTCAATTATGTGGAAACTTCAGATGAGACTTTTGTTTTTTATTCTCCTCACTCCTAGCATTTCAGAGCACTGGGCTGCCTTACTGGATGCGTACTCAATAGTATTCTGCCAGTTAACTGAGCTAGCATAATCACACTGTATCTGCTTGCCCTTATTGTGAAATAAGACCTTTCAGAAATGCTTATGCAATGCCAACTTACTGTAAAGCATCCTGAGGCCCTGTTAGGATACAATCACAAAATCCTTATCTGTGTCCCTGAGAAGGACATTTTCAGATAATCTATACTCAAAATCACAACAAAGCTGATAAATGCAAAGAACCCAGTTCCTAAAGAAAAGACACATTTTTCGCTTTCAGTGTCAACATGTCAAAAGTGTTCTCAATTGTAATTTTAAAACATTTATTTTTAATGTCTGTGTCTTGCTTGTATGTATGTAAGTATAGCCATATTGCGCAATGCTATGGAGGTCAGAAGACAGTGTTGGATCCCCTAGAACTGGAGTTACAGACGGTTGTTAGCTGCCATGTTCTCAGGTGCTGGGAACCAAACCTGGGTCCTATGGAAGAGCAGCCAGTGCTCTTAACTGCTGAAGCATCTCTTCAGTCCCTGAATACACATTTATTTTAAAAGTTTTATTTATTACTGTTATTTTATGTGTACGAGTATATAGCCTGTGTGGGGGTAGGTGTACCCATGCCATGCAGTGCTCATAGGGGTCAGAAGAGGGCATGGGATCCCCTGGAACTGGAGCTACAGATGGTTGGTAGCTGCCGCGTGGGTGCTGGGAATTGAACCCGGGTCCTCTGAAGGAGTAGCCACTGCTCTTAGCTACTGAGCCCTCCTGAATACACTTTTGATGGGGCTGTAATTTTTATTCATTTTGCTTTAGAAATAGATAAAACGCTGAGCTTCATCTGACCGCTGAGCCATCTCTCCAGCCCTTCAATGTAGTTTTGAAGATGATAAAATTAATTGATAGATGCCAAAAAGTTAAATGCCTGCCTTGGTCTGGTTAGAGTGCGAGGTAAAGCAGGCATCAATCTAATTCCCAAAGAGCCCTTGATGGCCAAAGAGTTCCATCTAGGATTTAAACAGAGCAGCCCGTTCTCTGTAGAAATCACCTTTGTGTTTTTATAGAGCACACTTCTAAAGAGCACATTCTTCTCCTCTGGAGCTCAGGCATGTTGCTAGAGCATGAGAAGTTAATATGTGTTCTCATATTCATTAATATTGTTGCTCAAAAAAAGACTTTTTGATTTTTATCACTCTGAGTTTCCAGAGGCTCACAGAGATCAGAGCTACATGAATTATCACGGGGAAAATCCCATTAAAGCAAAACTTTAATCACCACTAGAATTTTATGAAAAAGCTGTATTTTAAAAGGAACTATATAGGAGATCCACCACTATACACGGAATAAATATGCAATGGTTTGATTCTTCTGTGAAATATTATGAAATAGTAAAAGGGAAAGAAATGGCCCCAAACACAGGCTGTAGTGAAGTCTCAATGACACTGTTGAGCGAAAGGAGCGGAATAGGGAAGGGTGCGTGTGGCGCCATCTTGCCAATGTAGATTCAAAGCCGGGCAGAGCTGAACAATATCTTGTTAGGAATATAGCACTGGGTAGCAAAATGATAAAGGAAAACTTTCATCTAAAACTCAGGCCAGTGACTACATCCTGGGAAAGGAATAGCGGATGCTTTTAATCCCAACACTCAGGGGACAGAGGCAGTTGGACCTCTGTGAGATTGAAGGCAGTCTGGTCTACATGGTGAATTTCAGGCCATAGGGAGACCCTATCTCAAAAAGATAACAACAACTAATAAACCTATGTTTACAGTAATGCTATTAAGGCACTATGTGTTGTGTATCCCTAACCCCCAATTAAAAATCCTAAGGGCTCCAAATCTAAAACTTTTTGAGTACCAACAGGATTCCACAAACAAAAATATCCAACGCTGACCTCACATGACAAGTCACAGTGAAAGCACAGGTGCAATAAAAGTATTATGCAAAATCTTAGGTTCTGTGTATAGGGAGTACATGAAACATGTGATCCTGTATATAGACTTTGCTTCCAGCCTTGATATTCTATTAGAGTGAATAAATATTCTATGATCACAAGACACCGGAAATACAAAACTTTCTGCCCCAAGATCCACAGTGGCTAGGAATAGGAATGTTTACCCTGTAAGTACGTGGAACAGTGGGTCACAGGTGTTCATCTTGCCATGTAAAGTGTGTAGAGATGTGCTTTATATTTTCTTATGTCCTTCAATAGATTTTACAATCAAGAAAAATATTTTTAAAAGAAAAGCTACCAGACTTTGCAAAGTACCAAGTTTCTGCTTATGCTTAGTACCCAGAGTATTGTACAAGGACAGAAGGCTCACTGTAAACCTTGGGGAACTCATAGGTATATAATGATTGCAGAGTAAATCACAGTAAACTTAAGTCAAAACCGTGTTAGAATATGAGATCAGGAAGGAGGCCTCTGGCCATCATATTGATTCTAGAAAGCTTTCTGAAGGAGGAAGAACTGGCCAGGCTCTGAACGGTGAACCCCTAGGGAGATTATTTTGACTTTTTATTCCATGTCTTGTATATGTCAAGTCTCTTATCAAGTTTTACACAATTTATAATTTTAGTTTTTCCCATTTTAAGAAATATTTATTTTTTAATTTTATGTGTCTAAAAGTATTGTCTGCATGCATGTAAGCGTGCCCATAGAAGTCAGAAGAGGGTGTCAGATCCCCTGGAAGTGGAGATGCTCTGTATGAAATAGACAAAAATTCAATAAAAACTTTTTGAATAAGCAAATTAAAGGTATTAGTTATAAATTATAAAGACTCCAAATGGCTTAAAATGTATTAGAAATTAAAACTGGTACATTTTGGAGGCTGGAGTGATGTCTCAGTGGTTAAGAGCACTGGGTGCTCTTACAGAGGATCTGGATTTGGTTTCTGGTACCCATCTGGTGACTAACAATTTATAATTTTAAAAGACTGCTGTATAAAGGAAAAACACAAACTCTGAATTTAAGCATTAGGGTTCCAATCTCAGGCGCTTCACCCCCTGTCTGTGAATCCTTGGCATTGCTACAGACTGTTGCCTATTTAAATAATGTAGAGAAGTGTTCTAGTGCTTTGGGAATGAGCTAGGACATTCCATCCTCTTTAACCCGTTGTTCTTATTTCCCAAGGGGTGGGGGAGGTGGCTCCACCACTGTCCTCGGAAGCTAATATCCCAGGGTAATCAAGTGTCTTATGTAAACTGCTGTAGTGTTTTCATATGAGTGATACACATCCTCCTAAATTCTTTATTGCCAGGTCACATACAACACTCAGTACAATATAAACGTCATATAAATGGTTGTGGTACTGTATGATGTCAGTAGTAATGACAAGAAAACAAATCTTCACGTGCTCAGTAAAGATGCAATTATTTTTTCTGAGTATTTTCTACATGACTTTGGTTTAATGCACTGATGTGGAACTGGCAAGTATGGAGGCCATTCGGAAGGAGTCCAGAGAAGAGACCGGGGGAGCTCCCTGCTCAGGGATTCACCTGACGCACGACTGTGAGACACAGGCTTGTACCACACTGCAGTTTGGTCCAACAGTCTCTTCTCTGCTCCTCCCAGCTCTGTCCCTGTGTGTATTGTCTTAGTCTGATCTCCTCCTGGCATCTGTGGGCTTCTAGAGAACCTTGGCTGCCCCCTGTCTTGCTTGCCAAGAAGGAAGTTGGATGGGTACTTAATCCACTCTTTCCTAGACTATAGGTTTACTCTTCTCTAGATTCTTCTATCCTTATCTATGTCTTAATTGGGAGAGCCAATACCAGAAAATGATCTTAGAAAGGGGCTATGGGAGTCAGCTGCTTACAGTCAAAACAACAAAAAGCCTAAACAAAAAGTCATTGAGGCTCTACTGTATTCCAGAAACTGAAGACCACAAGGGCTAAGCCTTAATTGGCAATATACAGATTTTGTATTTTTACTGGGTTTTCTCTGAACCTGTCTTCTTGAGGTATCTGAGATGACTTAACAAAGAATGAAGTATTCCTGAGTTTCTCTGAGCATGTGACCAAAAGATATGTGCACAGCATCTGGTTTATCAGAAGCCTACCTACTGTGGAGGGTTCTTCTTTCTCATTTCTCCACTTCCCTTGACTGCAAAGTTCATTAATGATATTTCAGCCAATGACGAGGTCTCAGTTTTATCAAAAGCAACAACTGAGTTCTGAAGAGTTAGCAGTTAAGGCCTGCCAATTGTGGGTAGTCAGTGAAGATGGACTTTACCTTTGATTCACTCTGGGCAAAGAGAATCTTGGGCTTGCAAGCTCAGGATATTGTCTGTTGACTCCTAACCCTTAGTTCTATCTAAATGTGCTTCAATTTCAATTCCTGTTCTGTCTTTGTTTTACAGTTGTTCAACACATCAAGCGACACAACATTGTTCTGAAAAGGGAGCTAGGTGAAGGAGCCTTTGGAAAAGTTTTCCTAGCTGAATGCTATAACCTCTGCCCTGAGCAAGAAAAGATCTTGGTAGCTGTGAAGGTAAGAAAACTTTCTAGACTATCTCCTTATCCATGGTCACACTAATGTGTGGAAGCTTAATTTAATTGTATTTTAGTGACCAATCCAGGATTATATTATGTCTACTGTGTTATACATGTGTTTAAATTTCTTTGAGTAGTTAGAGGATATTTGGCATGCATTCAGCTGTCAGAGTCTTCTCAGAGGCAACGCTTCAACTTGCCTGCTATCGGTAGCTCTCAACTACTTTTTAAAGTTATGCTAACAAAATTCTGGATAAAGATCAATGGGGTCAAACAGAAGTAAATCAGTTAAGTCTTGGAAATTCTAGCATGTCTCCTCAGACTTGTGGGGGTTTGTGACTCTGTGACCTGGGACTTGCTGCATGTTCTAGATTCTAGAAAAAAAAAAGATGTTGACTTCCTTTCCACTGATCTCTCCTATTCTGGTATCTGTACTTTGTCCCTTCCAATCATTTCTGAAGCTACAGGATTTATTGTTTTTCAATGTAGACATGATTTTATCAAGGATTGGTTGACGCTTTCTATAGCTATAGATTCCATCACCACAGCAAACGTAGGGCTTCTACTAAAGACATGTAGAAGTCCTTCATCATAGTCCTATCCCCCCTTAAAAATGAGTCCTTTTATTCAATAAGTAAACAATAGCATTGACAAGGGATACATTTCACAGGATCATCCTAGAGCTTATCAAAAATATTAACAAAAATAGCATAATAGAATTCATATCTTTTAAATATACATTGTAAACATTTAAAAAATTCACCAAGGCATTTTAAATTATGAATATCAAGCATTTAAAAGGGCATACATTTATAATATGTTATAACTTAACAAGTTAAGTGTAGAGTGAATGGGACACAGCTAGTATAATAAAATTTAACCTTCTGGAGTTAATGAAGATGGTTATTGTCAAGTCGTATAGCTTCTAAATAGAGACCATTTGTATAAATGGCATTTGTTTAGTAGTTATAACCTTGGCAACTTTTCCTTTCTTTAAAGCATCAACTGCATATTCTACTATAGTTCTACTTAGAATACTTTTGTATACATATATAGACAACTAAAGAAACAAAATTATTCTTGATGTTACCTATTCTGCAGACCTACTGGGTTCATTAAAGTTCAACCAAATAAAAAAGCTGTAGAAGCCGAGTCGAACCTGCAGACTCTTCATTCCCTTCGCAGTATTGCACGAGACCCTTTGAGCATGAGAAAATCCTGGAAGACGAGGAGAATTCCAGATGGCAGTGCAGGCCTGGGTGGGGGACCTTCCAGTATGCAGACGTCCAGAAAACATCTGTGGCGCTGTGACTCCGGCAGGGTGTCCTACTGCCCTTTCTCATTCCATGATGACTCCTTGTACTTCTTGTGATGCCCTTATTTTCCTGAGGGTGCTGCATAGCAAAATTGATATTCTCAACCTGTATTCTCAATTTCCTTCTGAGAAAACACCAAAACAAAACAGCCAGCCTAGTCTTCCAACAGTGAAGGACAAACTGAAGGCAACAGCCACCTAGGCCTTGCCGTCTGAGCTGACCATCCGCCATTCTTCTTTCCTGCCTATAGCATGCTTTGGCTTGAATGTACCTCCCCTCATCATCATCAGTGAGACCCTTCTCTGGTTTAAATCCCAATTATAGCTCTAATCCTACCTTCAACCAGACCTAGGATCTAGTCCTCACACCCCTCTTGGCTTTGCAAATAAATTTCTGCAAGTTAATGATCTAGGATGAGTGTTTGCTTTTTGAACAGCATTGTTAGAAATGCAGTTCTTTTTTCCCCAGACTTTTAAACCATTCTTTACTCCTGTAGGCCAGGATTTCTAGATAAACTTTTAAAAGTTAAATAAAGGTTCTAATTTTAGTCATTTTGTGTGTGGCTTGTGTTCCTGTTTTGAAGCAGCATTGTAGCAGATATGGAGTGCCCAATCTCATTTCTCAGGAATTTTTAAAAAATAGTTTATTTAAAAATAGTTTTTAAAAATAGTTTATTTATTGTTTTTATTTTATGCATATCAGTGTGTTTCCTATATGTATGTAAGTGCACCTGTGTCGTGCAGTGCCCTTGGAGGTCAGAAGAAGGTGTCAGATTCTCTGGAAGTAGAGTTATAGACAGTTGTCAGCTGCCATGTGGGTGCTGGGAATCAAACCTGAGTTCTCTGTAGGAGTAGCCAGTGCTCTCCACCGCTGGGCCATCTCTCCAGCCCCATTCCACAGTTCTTCTGATCAAGGTTTGCATGTGTGTCTGCAGCCAGGCCTGGTGGTAAGTATAAGCAGTAGTGGAAGGCCCAAACAAACTCTAGAGTACTGCATTCTAGTGCATGGTGGAAATTTTCCATAGTCATGCAGTTACTAGTAATTTTATGTATACATTTACTAATAACGAAGCAATGGAGACTCAATCCCACAACTTGGCTTTATTGTTTGGGTTATTTTTATTTTCTAATTAAAGACGATCTTACTTCCATTGAAGATGTGAAGTAGCGGATGAAAAGGGCCTTCACGAAGCGTTCAGCCCACGGGGAGTGGAGCCTAGCCGTGCTCAGCCTCCACCTCCCTGTTTGCATTTCTTCCCAAGCATGTCTGAAAACACAAAATAAATTAAGCATGTTAAATAAGCTGCCAGGGCTATAATAACCAGGGAGATGCAGAGCTTTGGAAAGGGTGGGAAGATCAGCTGGGTAGGGCATGCTCAAGGAATATCTGTGCAGTGTGGAGAACAACTACATACAGGGTTTGTCTGATAAGGTTTATGTAGACTAAATTTAGGGTTTGTTAAAATGAGTAGATACCTATTCTGTATGAAATACACAACAATTTAATTTTAAAAATTGGATAGAGCCAGATACACAACCTATAGTCCCTGCTTCTCAAGGCAGAGGCCAGCCTGTGTGACATAGCTAGATTCCCTCATAGCAAACACATTAGTGTCGTGGAAGTGGTGGGTCAGTATGCACCTATTTCAGTTTTCTGGTGTCTATTATGGAAGATGCTGATACTAATCAGTTATAAAGGATTCCTGCAGCAAGAGAACCTTTTCTACTTTGTACAGTTATGAAAATACTAATAATATCTATGGTGTAATTTTGCTTGTTACTGTATTACACTAAAAACTATAGCCAGAATTTTATTCTTGTAGAGTGGGTCAAATTTTGTGTTTTGCCTATAGCTTTTGATCCCAGATGAACAGAAAAAAAGATTCACTTCTATAAAAGACAATTTGTCATTTATTTTGATGAAGAAGCAGTTTATTTTAGTGAAACAACTTGGGGTGTAATCTAGAGGCAGAATATTTACCTAATAATACACATTTAAAAACTGGGTTCTATCCCTAGCAGTACTCAAAATAAAATTATAGCATAAAATTTTCTTGACTTTTAAATAACCCAAGTAACAGGTAGCTACACAAATAAGTAGAATTTACAATGTGTGAAAATCCCAATAAAAATGAATTCAGATAGGACAATTTCACTGGGCTCAATCTAGGTTATATGAGATATGATGGAAAAATACTGTTTTCAAAACTAATTATTTTTCACTATGGGGCTATGAATGTCAACCAGAATGGCAGCTTAGCCTCAGTGCTCCAGGACTGAATTAGGGCTATAAGTGTGGTGTGTGACTTTCATGTGAATGTAGGAAGTGAGCTGTATCCGAGGCTTTCTCTTTGCCACTTACTGATACATCCGCTAGCTAACAAAGATGTAAAGTTCCAGGTCTTCTAAACCAGTTCTTAACAGTCCACTAATGTATAGTAGAGTAGATTATACAGGAAAGCCAAGCTTCATAAGAAATTTCTCTAGAATCTCAGACTTCTAAACTCTTCTAACATCAGAATATAGTTCTGATTGATTTCCAAAATATTTTGCTTCCTTTGATGATGGTGTGCTATGTCCAAAATTAAAATGCTTTTGTATTTGGTGCGTAGTTCTGGAGAGCATTTGGCTAAGCAAATGCTTAGCAAGGCTAAGCCTTGGGTTCAGACCCCAGTTCTGACACTCCCACCTCAAAGCCAGTCAAGTGTTCTGTCAGCATGCAGTTACCAAACTGTAAACAACAGGCTGGGCTGGGATATAACCTTTACTCTGCCCACTCATATAGATTTAAAAGATTCTGAATATTGACATACTGCATAGCAGTTTGTCTGCTGCCCTTGAAGTACAGGAGTTGCTTTTTACCTGCTGCTCAACCTGCTGTGCTTTGCACCATAGATGATGTTAACGACCTTCATCGACTATATTTGAAGTATTACAAAAACCAACTCAATCTATACATTTTGT
The DNA here is from genome assembly GCA_035773235.1 of Eospalax fontanierii. Taxonomy (NCBI): domain Eukaryota; kingdom Metazoa; phylum Chordata; class Mammalia; order Rodentia; family Spalacidae; genus Eospalax; species Eospalax fontanierii. The sequence goes on from CM069538.1 coordinate 7,530,094, forward strand.
TGAATTCTGAAATTTTACTCCTTGAAAAAGGAGCTGATGTGAGAGTTGGAAACTCTGTACCTATATGTATTATAATAATAAAGCATGGACCCAGAATACAAAGAAAAAAAGAAACAAAAAGATTTAACCCTTTGATAAACCCTGACGGCTCTTTGCCAGTCTCCTTCAAATTGAAATGGAACGGTCATCTCAAATAATGAGGACAAAGGGATGGCGACTTAAACACTTACCCTGACTTCACCACAGACCTACGAAATCTCATCCCAATGACCCTGAATGGAAATGTCTGTTAAATCAGAGGTTTTTCTCATTTTAGTAAACTCTGGCTTCAGTGAGGGCACCATTTCAAATTCTCTAGAATTCACAGGTTGAAACTTCCATGAGCTCCAATGAGAACTGGGTCAGAATAGCTCACAGACTTTCCACAGAGCTGCCTCTCTCCAGTCTGGTGTACTCAGTCTTAGGGCTTTGGTCCATTTGAAAATGTATCCAAAACTAAATTAATCTGGGTGATGAAATGCCTGTTGTTCAGCCCTGATCACATCAAAGAGATGTTTTGTGTTTCAGTTTTTAAGGAACGTCAAACCGAACACGGCTTCCAGGACTGCACAGCATCTCACCTCTGTGGAGTGGTTTTGGGTTGCTCCTGTTTCATTGGAGGCACCCAGGGATGTTTGACAGCCTTTCTGCTGTTGCTTAGCAACCCCTGCAGCATTGATTATGCATGCTAAGAAATAGCAGCTATTGTCCTTTTTCCTTCTCTAGAAAGAGCTGACTTTGGTTTGAAACCCAAAGCTTTACACTCAGACTGACAGATGTCAGATTCCTGTGAATTCTGTTGTTGATTCTCCCAAATGATTTAAGAGCTTAAAGGATTCACTGCAAGTGGTTTAAAATTGAGTGGTTCTAAGACATGTGCCAGCATTCAAGGGCACACAGGGACTGAGCGTGCCTCTCCGGTTAGTAGATCTACTTATTTGGATCCAGCTGGATTGCCCTTTTCTTGATATTTTTGGATGATCATTGTTTTTCAGTGAAATGGATTTATCAACCGTTTTTTTCCCTTTACTCTTAATTATAATCGAAGATCCCTCAGAGAGGGCGGAAGTAGAGAAATCAGTCTTCGATCAAACTGAGTTTCTTTACCTTTCAATGGCCTAGAAACACTCCATCAGAATTTCCTGCATTAACTGCAGATGCATTAGCTATTTTTGGTTCCATCTAACATGCATTTCAATAACTACCATTTTTACAACATTTTTTTGTGCCATGAATACAAACTGATTTTGGATTTTCAAATAAAGCCACAAGTCTGCTTTGTAGAATTTATGATCTCCCTCCCCAGGCTAATTCAGGTGTATTTCCAGAAACAGAATGCTGACTATGAGAGGGACCTCTGAAACTATATATAAACCCCCAGCCTGGTGCTTTATAGATAAGAAAACTGAGCTTCAGGGAAGTCAAGTGATTATGTCAAGGTGTAAGTTAAAAGTTGGAGAAGCTGCACAAATTTTAGCAAAATCAGAAATGGGGATGTGTGAGTTCAGCAGATGCCTTCTTTGGGATCAGACATAGATTTATTTTTACTTTTCAAGTTTCTGAATTCCTTCTTGTAAACAGAGGGAATAACAACATTTTTCTCCATCAAGAAAGAGTTTTGAAAGTTACCTGGTTAACTGTCGCTTCACCGGAGGCAAACCTCACGTAGCATCTGTCATTTTACCACTAGTTCCAGGTCTGGATGGTCCCACCCCAACACATAGTTCAGGCAACTGCAGTTTACCCGTCTCAGCTTAGGTTGGAAGACCGTTCTTTGCCTGTCCCCTCAACCAGATCAGACTACATGCTATATGTCATTAAGACATCTAGAGCTGACCTTTTAACATTTTCAAGGTTTCTAAACTATGCATGTATTTGTAGGCTTATTTAATGAGTAGCATTGACTGTCTGTATACTCTTTTAGCATGTCAGTCATACCCTGTAGGGTGGGAACCATACATTTTCCCACATCCCACATATGTGGTATGATATGATAGACAGATTCTTATTGACTGAAGGGATAATAGGTGAATTGATGGGTAGACGTGAAGACTGTGGAAACAATAGCATTCCGATGAACTAAAGAGTTGGTCATTGGCATTTCTAGACAATGATGTGACTTCATGAAATACTGATAGTCATAGATGAAAGTATAAAGATAACATATAACATTAATAATCTACAATAATGAGAAATCAATTTAGAAATGATTGAAAATGCCAGCTGTGGTAGCCTATACCTATAACCCTAGTACTTGGGAGATGGAGGCTTCAGGAGGATCAAAAGTTGAAGATCATCCTCAACTGCATAGTGATTTGGAAGCCAAACTGCCCTGCCTGAGAAAATTGTTTCAGAAGGAAAAAAAGAAAGGAAGGAAAGAAGGAAGGAAGAAAGGAAGGAAGGGAGGAAGGAAGGGAGGGAGGGAGGGAGGAAGGGGAGACAGAAGAAGGTAGAGAGAAAGAGAGTTAGGAAAAGAGAGCAGGAAGGTAGGGGAGAAAGAAAGAAACAATCAAGTAGCTTTATTGATACATCCAGCTATTATTTGGTGTATTCTTTAGCTCATGTTTTACCAATAAGGAAACAGAAGTCCAGAGAAGATTGATGGCTCATGTAAAGTCAAACAGCTTCATTGAGGTTTTTTAATGTCAGACCTAGGACTCAACCTCATTGTGGTGCCTACTGAGGCCACGTTTTCATTTATTTGTCCTCTATGTGCTCTGGCAAACCTGAGGAAATTCTACATAATGCCACTTATCAAAAAAATATAAGGGGATATGTTAATTATGCTTAGGTGTACGCAAGGACGAGACGCACTTTCATGCTTTCCCAAAGAAGAATTTTTTTCCAAGTAGAAATTTAATGTAAAGGAATAAACAGGATTAGAACTGAGTTCCTTCCTTGGAAGTGTGTTGACCTCCAGGAAATGCAAGCAAAAGTTCATAATTGGCTTTCCTAAAAAAAGCCGATTCAGGTTTCCAATGAACATTTAAACCCAGATTAGACTAATTGGCTCATAGAAAACCATACTGCTAGAAACTTTTGTCTGTTACTCTAACTTCTGGCACCGCTGGACTCAGGAAACCAGCAGGCATCTTCTTGTCCTCTCCCTTCATCTTGTGACTTGCTTTCTTTAATATTGACTTCATTCTCAGACAAGTTCTTTCCATGCTACAGCAAAGACTGGGTTTTCATTGACTCATCTTGGGCTATGTCATCAGACATAAAATGAAATATTCTGATTAAACAGGTGAATCACACATTCAGTTGCAGAAATGGAAAACGGAGTCAACACTGCCCAGTACATATGGGCAGGCTGTGAGGAAATATTGGTTGCCTGGGAGAACATTAGAGATGCAAGAGTATCATACCATACCATCGTATAGTTTAGTATAGTGTAGTGTAGTGTAGTATAGCATAGCATAGTATAGCATAGTCTGAAGAAGGAGGAAGAGCTGTGGCAGGAAGAAGTAAGACAAAAGATGACTGGCTCAGACAGGAAGCACCGGGCAGCTCTTCACTGTGGCTGGAGCAGTTGAGGGATCTATGAGATTCATTAAGATGTAAGGGAGTCCTTATGACCGTCTATTCCTTATCTCGTCAGCAGGAGACACCAAGCCCCCATTGGGTTTCCATGAATGCACTGCACTATCTCTTGCCTCTGTTCTTCCTGTCTGTTTGACTGATACACACCCACTACTGCCCCTGTGGCACACCTCTGGAACATGTGAATCCAGCCATCCCATCCAGTCATTCACAGTGTCAGTTAATCATCCTGCTACATTGTTTCCCTACAATGCAGTCATCTAAGGTGGCCATGTGAGAGCAAAGATGTGACCTTCAGGCAAGGAAGCAGCTAGGGAAAACAGCTGCAGAATATGTGTAAAGAACTGGGGGAGGGGGACTCACTCTTCAGTCCTGAAACAGTAGGAAGATTCACAGAGTTCACCAACTCTACCGTTCTATCCCAGCAGGTTTGTTTCTAAGATAGATAGCTGTTTCCGTTTTCGTTCTTTCTATTGTGGACATGGTAGTAGTGCTCACATCTTGACTCCTCATGAATTCTCATTCCCGTTCCTCCTGCTCCCTGGGCTTCTTTTCCACTCACACTGACATATGAAGCCCCTGTCTCCACAAAATTGGAACAGGTGAAAAATTAGTGTATGTAAAACATTTGTTAGTATGTCCCTAAAACATTGTCAGTGAGCTTTAATAAGAGCTACACTGCAGAAAACACTGTCAATTTTATCTGTATCTCTTGGAACTGACTTAGAATATTTTTAGTGATCTTTGTTAGAAAGCTTGATCATCTTTATTGTCTAGACGTTACTTAACTAGTTACTATTGTACTTTGTTGTTCTGTACAAGCGTGTTCTCATGTTGTGTATGTGTGTGCACATGCACATACATGATCATGTGAACTGGTTAGATGGGGTTTCAGGAGGTCTTATACATACCTTATAAACACCCCTCATGCACTTGATTACATCAGGCCCCACTTGCCAAGCTGCTTCGCTAACATTTCCTTCCCATAACTTCAATTTTTAATCTTTGATTAGACATATTTCTGTCTTGTTAGTCACTTTGGCGACCTTGTTTTCTGAGTGATCTCTAGTTTATTCATATATTTTCAGAGAAGCTAAAGTGAAAACAAGGCAGTTCACTCTAACTGGGAATGAAACTTGGGCCAAACAATCTGACGTAAGAGCATCAAATGCTAACTTCTAGATCCCCGTCTTCCCGGGAAGGCTAGCTAATTGACTTTAAAGAGAACGTAACTGGCATCAAACACAGCCTGAGGATTCACTTCATGCCTCTGTATTTCTTGGATATAGGAATTGAAATAGTTGGGTCATCTAATTTACTTTAATATTTATTTATTATTTTTATGTGTATGAGTGTACTGCCTGCATGTATGTAATGGCACCCATATTGTGCAATGCCTGCAGAGGCTAAAAGAAGGCGTTGGGTCCTCTGGAACTGGAATTACTGGTGATTGTTGACTTCCATGTGGGTGCTGCGAACAGATCCCAGGTCCTCTGGAAAAACAGTCAGTGCTCTTGATCGTTGAGATCAAGACAGCTGAGAGCTGTCTCTCAGCCCCTTTAATTTACTTTAACATAATAGGTGAGCTCACACTCAGGTCAGGGTCATCAGGTCAGAGGCCTTGCTGAGCCTGAGCTCCTTTGTGTCTGCTGAACTGACTCACATAATGGTACGCTGGCATATTCAGATCCTGCACAAACACATTAAAGTCATCCACATGGGACTCAAGTTTTGACATTTTTTTTCTATTCAATATGTGTTTACTATGACCCGCTCTGTTGAAGATTTGTCAGTTTCTAATATGAAACTTTGTGTAATATACAAGCACAAGTCATCAATTTTATGTCCCAAATTAGTGTAAATATTTTAAAGTATGTGAATTAGAACCTAACTATATGTTTCCCTTTGGGTCGTCAGCTTGCTACATCTGAGCCCTAAGAGCCGACATGATTGTGAACATAGAAACAGCACCAATCAATACCCTGGCTATGACTCTTGTATTTAGATCACCACTTGCTACATAATTAAAGTCCTTTCAAAGTCCAGTTATATAAAACTAGTTGAGTTGACAAACATATTATTGGTTTGTACAGAGAGCACATTTGAGTATGAACTTTATCATTTTCATATACTTATTTGGCTTTTTATTTCTAGATATTGTTTGAGAGGTACCCACTGTGCTCTCTGTAGTTGCCAAGATTTTATTTTTAGCAAGATCTTTCTTTCTCTGGATTTTAAAAAGACACCTGGCCAAAGTCCGCTGAGTGTGAATTCGGTAGATACTTCATTGTACCTCTCCCCATTTTTAGTGAAGAACCTGTTACTTAGAAACATCATGAGTGGGCTAGGCATGGAGGCACAAGCCTTTAATCCCAGCACTTGAGAGGCAGAGGCAAGTGGATCTCTGTGAGGGCCAGCCTAGTCTTATAACAAGTCTACATAGAGAACTCCAGGTAATTTGGGGCTATAGAAAGACAGTGTCTCAAAAACAAAACAAAACAAACAAAAATATGGCCAAGACTTGCATGCTGGGCTAATCAGTGACTGGAACAACCCATAATACAGATGTCTGCCTTAATCCTACTTCAATTTTGTGTCTTAAAAATGTTTTCCAACATTCCCAAGACACAGGTTGACCCCTTAATAGCCTATGGGAGTGGCTTTTTTAAGAGTCCAGTCCACTAGAAGGATAATATAAACTGCATTGTAATTTTGAACTCCTAATAGTTAAAAGTAAAAAGAAACAGAATCTTATTTTATTAATATAGTTCATTCAATTCAATTTCTCTAATAAGTATCATTTCAACATTAAAAAAATCAGTGAGATATTTCTAAATATTTTGTTCATATCAAGTTTCCAAAATTATTTTCAACTAAAGCACATCTCAATTTGTAAAAAGCACATTTAAGATGATAAGTGGCAGTGTGTGACTGCTGCCTGCTGTATCGGATAACGCATGGCGGAGAGCATCAGGAGAGTGAAGATTCTCTGTTGGCAGTGCACTTTGACCCACAGAAACTCCGGCATGTTAAACAATCATCTCCATGTACCCCTGCTGATCTGCTTGAAGTTCTCCATTTTTTTTCCTCTGAGTTTCAAGCATTTTGATGGGCACTGGGCATACTGCTCTCTTCCAGATTTTGTTTTTACCAAAGAAGTGCTGTTTCTGAGATTTCTAAAATGCAGGAGAATTTGAGATCTTCATTTTTTAAAAGATCACAACTTCTATTCTTTCTATTTTGAGAGAGGGTCTCCCTGTAGCCACAGCTGGCCTAGAACTCAGTATGCTGGCCAGGCTAGCCTCAATCTCACAGAGATTCACCTGCTTCTGCCTCCCAAATGCTGAGATTAAAGCTGTGTGCCAACACACCTGGCTATCTTGTCTTTCCTTTAACCACCTAAACTTTGAAGTACATTGTCATTTGGTTTGGCTTATAACTTATTATCATACTGATAATGATATTCCAAATAAATCCTCTTCTCTCTCTAACTTCCAATTAGTTTTAAATGGTTTGCTTCTTCATTTTAGGGGAATTTGGATCACCTTTTTTACCTTTTACTTTTATTTTACTAGTTTCTCAGTTCTGTATTAAAGTGAACTTCATTCAGCTCCATCACTCCCGCTCTGAATCTGTACCCACACCAGGCAGAGTCTCACCATCGCCCTGAATGAGATCTCTAGCTGGAGTCATAAAGTTAGCAATTTGGGAGTTTCAATAAACTCACCAGGAATAAGAAAAAAATGAAGCCACGAGGCAAACAATAGTAAGAAAATAGCAATGCTCCGTGGTTGAGCAAATCTTCCCATCAAAAAAGCGGAGGGAGATGAAGTTGTCAGAAACAGAAACTGGGCCCCACATTTATGGTCTCAGTGCATCTCCAGGAACTCAGGGACCAGAGAAGCCTCCCATAAGTGAGTGAAATGACAATCAGGCATGGTACCAAAATAGAGATGATGTTTATAAATAGGGCTTACAGCAGAATTTTCTAACTTCTGATTGCTGTCTGGCTATGGTTCTATCCTTTGAAAAATTCTGTCCTTACAGTGCCAAATTTGGTAGATGGTTTTGCCCAAGTCATTACCACCAGGTTTTCTGAAATCTCTTAAAATAGAATTGAATCATAATTTTTAAAAAAGGACCCACCATGCAAAAATGAATGTGGTCATATAGAAGGAGGCCAGGTTTGGAAGATATATTTGCCCCATGAATAGTAAAATCTCTTTTAAATCCAAAAATGCTAGTGAACCACGTTTCTGACATTGCACTGAGTGGGCTCATTTTTATAGTGTTTTGCATTGGGGACATGAAAATACTGGATGTTTATTAAAATTTTCAGGCCGTTTCTCTCTCTCTCTAAAAAAACCTGTCCTTCCCCTCACTATTACCTTTATTTCCTACCTGCCTACTTTCCTTCTTGCGTACCTCCCTCCCTTCCTCCTTCCCTCTGTCGCTTTGCCTTTCTCTGTCTCTGTCTCACTCTCACACACAGACACAGACACAGACACACACACACATGGACACACACGCACGCACGCGCACACACACACACACACACAAAATCTTGCAATTTTTAAAAGATTCTTATTTTTATTTAAATGTGTGTATACATGTATGTGTGTGTACCATGTATGTGCAGGTACCCGTGGAGTCCAGAAGAGGGTGTTAGATCCCTTGGAACTAAAGTTATAGGCAGTTGTGAGCCACCTGATATGGGTCCTGGGAACCAAACCTAGGCCCTCTAGCAGAACAACAAGCACTCTTACCTTCTAAGCCATCTCTCTATCCCACATAATCTAGAATTCTTGAATCAATTTGCTCAGAAAGATTATATGCATGGTTTGTCTATGCATTGTCCTGTGACAGTTATCTAAGAGGATAAGTCCAGGTCCAAGATACTGATAAACAAAGGTTGAAGCTTCAGAGCATCCTCTGAATTTAAAGACTAGGTCTCTGGGAAGGCAGTGAGAGTCAAGGTTACATTTCCATGTACAGCCTGATACTTTCTGGAACTTGGACTGTCATCCAGAAACAGTTGACCTCTACAGAAGGAAGGCTATTCTCATGCCTTGAGCTGGCCCTATATCTTCCCCATGCATCTTTCATCTTCTGTGGACCCTTATGTGAGAAAATTGAACAAAGGAAGCCTGGTTTGAATCAGATAAATGTCCTTTTTAACCAAACACCCCGAGAAGCACCCCAGCTCGCAGTATGTTTGCCACCTTTCCAGATCCCTTAAGAAGTGGAAGATATTGTTACTCTTACTCTACAGGACAGACAAAACAGTGTAGAGAGGTTCAGGGTAGACCAAGGTCTTTCAGTTCTAATCTGGAACTTCTTTCATTTGAGTGCCACTCATGCTTTGACTGGAAGGAGAACAGACCTTAGGGACGGGGTCTCTAGGAAAGACTGCATTGGGCCGCCCCTTTCAAGTTCTCCCACCTGCTCTCTTCCTTCATTTCCAATCCTCATTTGGACCCATATGGAACATTTCCAGTACCCAGTTTCACTTTCCACACTCTGTAATCTCTACCTTGCATGCAGACTTTGTATGTCAAGCTGGTTTCTTTAGTTGCTAACACGTTGTTAGGCAGCCAGTGACGAAATGGTGATCAGAACCTGCTTCACTGTCGAAGGTGTAGTGGCAACAGACAGACGCTCCAAGTCTAAGAAAAGTAAGTGCTAGGATGTGTGTGATTTCTCCCAATTCAAGGAAAGAACTTGGCAGAGGACAAAGTCCATCTCCATTTCTCTAAGTCCAAAGCCCTCCGCTCATCTGCTATTTTGGCAACAGAGAAACTCAACCAAGAAGCAGGCGGAAAGGAAAAGTCTAAACCATGCTCATGGGGGAGATCAAACTAAATAAAATTACTGAGATAAACACATGTCACTACCCTGTGTGGCTGGAAGACAAAGTTTAGTCTTGATCCACGAGACCAAATCTGGGAGGCAGCGGGAATATGACAACTCCAGTTCTTCAGACTCAGAAACGTAGAGAGCCACGTCCAAGTTCTCTGCCACTGTTCATTTTGTTATTACGTGAAGGAAGGTGATGTTCCCATGGTAGTGACCACAGGAGATATATAGCCTCTCTCAGCAGAACCAGTGCTACATGTGGAGATGTTCCCTGAAAACCACATACTAAAGTGAGGTAGCAGACGATCATTTCACAATTGGTCTTAAGATGCCATCGTCTCTGGCCTAATGGAAACAGTACCCACGGTTTCTGTCTCTTTGAGTGAAGCTACAACCAAGCAGAATCTTTAAGTCCTACTGAGCAGATGGAGTTAGGAGAAATGCTGGATGTGGAGAACCAGTGCCTGTCGGAGCTGCCTCTGCCCCTTTTCTACGGTCTTGGGAGTGACCTGAGGAGGTGCCGCATACTCACTGATTCTTCTGTGCATAGTGAAAACTCTTATAATGGACTCAGTGATAAACATAACACCTTCATTCCTGAGAAGCTTGCTTCCCACCCCTGAGATCAAGAAAAGTTCAAAAGAAACAGCCCTTAGCTCCCTTCTCACTAAGGGAGTTCAACAGTTCTACTCAAGGTAAGGTGCCCTATATCCAATGACATATTGACAAAAAGCTATACTCAGCCCCCTACAGACTGATCCTTTAGAGCTAAATGAGACTTCTGTTGAAATGACAGCAAAGCTCAACCACCTGCTCCTATCTTTCTAATACATGTTGATATTGAAAGCATCCTTTAATAAACCTGCTGATCTCTGTCTTACATCTGTTCCCCAGGGAACTCAGGCTGTGGCATATATCTGATTCTACAGATTACTCAGGTCAAGAATGTCCCCACAGGGACAGCAGAGCTAGGGCAGCCATCTGGAAATGAGCACCAGGGACCCGGCTGTGTTCTTGGACACTGGGTAGTGCTGAGCTTCTCAGTCAGTAGAAGCTCACTCTTCTGGGTAGCAGTGCGTTCATTCTGTTCCAGTGCTAAACTTAAGTAGATCTAGGTATTCACAGCTGCCATCTGACCTTGATAATAACCAACAGCAGCCTCCCAGGAGAAGGGCTTTACATACTGACACCCCATTTCTATGAGAAGCTATCCTCAACTTCCTTCCCCCTCATCCCTCAGTTAAAAGCAAATACTCCCTCTCTGAAATCTTTTTTCTCTCTAGCATTTGGTATTCATGACCAGCATCTATTAAATAAAACCTGCTATGAAACTTCTGCATTGACAGCACTTCAGAGATGAAAAGAATGAAGGTAGAAAATAGAAAGCTTATATTCTATATCAGAAACAATGAGCACAATTTGAATGCATAGAACATACTGTGGTCAGTGATATGATAGAGGTAAGTCTGAGGGACACATGTGGGCCATCTAGCCTCGGCTTTGGAATAAGGGATTATGATAACAAAGAGGGGTAGTCAGTCACACTTCTCAGAGAGTTAATGAGATGTATTGGTTTTCTATGGCTGCTATAACAAATTACTAAAAATTCAGTGACTTCAAACCTACAAATTGCTCTCACATAGCTTTGGCAATCAGATGTCCCAAAAATCAGTGTTTCTAAGCTAAAGTCAACATGCCAACAGGGTTGGTTCCTTCCAGAAGTTCGAAGGCTGAAGAACTCCTCCCTCTTCCCCAGCTTTTTGAATCCACAAACATTTCTTGGCTGGTGGTCTCTTCTCCTAGTTTAAGGCCTGCAGTGTAGTATCTTCTCTTCCCTCTAATTTCTGTCTGTATTTACATCTTTTTTGCTCTTACTGGGCCCTTGTTTGGCAATGAACTCACCTAGGTAAATCAAAGCACGCCCTGGAACTTCATGGAGAATCTTGTTTTAATCAGGTCCCCAGAATCCCTTTTACCATTGAAGATAATGTTCATTAGTCCTGGGGCTTGGGATATAGACACAATTGGAGTGAGACATTATTCAATATCCAACACCAGTAACCACACCCAAGATAATATTCTAGGCAAAAGGAAGAACTTGGATAGAGTTATCGAGGCAAGATTCATTGTTGTGTGCAGCTGCCGACATTTCATATGGTGGAGCCATAGGCCTCAGGAGAGCAGTGTCGATAGATAAGGAGAGCTAAATAGAGATGTGGAGGAGCTGGCTCCTTCAAAGACCTAGCTTTAAACTTGGTTTAGAGCTATTTTATGTGTCTCATCTCCTTATTTCTCCATAAACATCTGGGTCAAGATCAGAGTCAATATACATGTTTTTGTGTGGTGTGTGTATGTGTGACATTGATCGTTAAACATAGGATTTCATACATGAGGGTCAAGTGCTGTGCCACTGAGTGACATTCCAGCCCAAGGCAGAGCACAGACTAAACTTGAACTTGCAGTTCTCTTGACTTGCCTTTTCAACTGTGTGAATGTTATCAAGGCTAATCCAATGTCTCTTTGATTCTAAGTGATGGTCTGTGACAAGACTCAGTGTATGTATGTGACATTACCAAAGCCAGCCTGACTAGGACGCTGCAGTGTCCATGCGCTTTAAGCAGGCCCTTGAGCCCAGCTGGTGTGCTTCTGAGCACCTTTATCCTGGTAGTGTCACCAGCTGCCTTGCAGCTGACAGGGCGAAGACATTGCTCAGGCTGTAGGACGAGTGGAGATCAGGCTGGGGAGAGCTTTAGGTTGTCACCCAAAGACTGAACATGGTCCTAGTTATGCTGAAGGAATGGTAGGTCTACAAGGTGTGGGGACCTTTTACCAACTTATTCCTTAAAAAGGTTGTATGAACAGACGTGAGGTGCACATAGCCTCATAGGAAACTCAGCAGACACCAGGAGGTTTCAGAAAGCCCTGGAAACTGTTGGGTCCAGAGCAGGGTAGGAAGCACGAAGCCTGTGAGATAAACTCCTTCAACAACTTAGCAAGGGCACATCTGTGAAAGTCTTTGCAAGCTGCAAACATCTGTGCACCCATGAAACATTATTTCCTTAGGAATCAGGCTGCTTCCTAATATTTTGTGCAATACATGATATCTCTGGTCATGCCTTTTAGAATTCTTAGGACTCACTGATAGAATTCCTTCTTGAAGCAATTTTCTCTTTGATGCCCATTTTAACAGACACTGAAGGATGCCAGCGACAACGCACGCAAGGACTTCCACCGTGAGGCTGAGCTGCTGACCAACCTCCAGCATGAGCACATTGTCAAGTTCTATGGTGTCTGTGTAGAAGGTGACCCACTCATCATGGTCTTCGAGTATATGAAGCATGGAGACCTCAACAAGTTTCTTAGGTACAGTGAAGGCTGGTGCCAACGCTGAGCTAGAAGGCGGAGTAGAACGTCTCTGCTCAGATGGCCTCAGGGTGGGGACAGGAAGTTACTGGGAATGGTGATGGGAATCCCAGGCCTTTCTTGGAACATTCTTTGATAATCACTACATCCACACATACCAGAGGAAGAAACAGGACAAAGAAGCCCACTTATTCTTTACCTTTTCCCTGTCATTCCATATACTGTGATGTTAATGACTCAACCTGCATTCACCAAGCATTTGTTGCATTAAGATCCATGTGGTTCCACTCTGGAGACCAATCTTTGGGCCTTAGAGAGCATGGAGGAGTTTTCCAAGTGGACAACAGTAAAACATTGCCCAAGTCTAAGGAAACAGGGCTGAGGTTCTAAGGCAAGACCATGAGAGGTGTAATGAGGTGAAAGTAGAGTCTGGAGCTGCCAGACTGCAACATGAAGCAGGGAAAGGCAGCAGGAGAACAGCTTGTAGGGCCTAAGGCTGGAAGGGTACTGTGTGGAGTTGATTGTCATGTCAAGAGTTTCAGGGTCTACAGTGGAATGGACAAGGCCCAAAGGTTACAAGCTTTCAAAGCAAAAAGATAGAATGTTTGTAGAGCCACAGAAGCCTTGCAATTGTGGCTATTGCCGAGACCATAGGAAGATGGACAGTCACCTTGAGGGATTTGTGCTAAGCAGAAGGCAAGGTCGGGGAGATAAATTCAGTAGTAATGTCACTCAGATTTCTAGTATGGGTCTTACCTGGTCTTAGTTCACCAATGGCTTCTCCCTCAGATGGTGGGAGCAGGAGGCACAATTAGTAATAGTAAGAGAGGCAATTGAGAGCGAGCATGACTCAGGAGGGAAGGGAAGGTAGTTCTGGAAATGTGCGACTAAGTTATACAAGATGAGGAGTTATAAGAGTGGCTTTTGAGGAGACACCACGTTGGATACAGGTGCTTTGATCCGAGTATTCTGAGTGATGGCATACTTAGCTAGCATGGATGGACCACAGTGAGCGTGGAGGGAAACACCAAGGGTTGGACAAGCAGACTCCTCTGCAGTGACTCCATTGGTGGCCGGCCAATGCAGTAAAGCGATCAAGAAGAGCTGAGTTTGATAAGACGGAACAGGCCGGTAGCCACCCTGGTAGAACCTCTGGTGAATGTCCCTCTCCTGTGTCTGTCTAGAGGGAAGTGATACAGTGGGTCACTTAGACACCAGGGGATGTGGCAAATGTCAAATGATGTCTTCATTTGCATTAGGCAGCGACACAAATGAAGGCAAGTCTTATGTGTAAGGTGATCGAGGTCACCAGAGGTCACCCAGCAGAGTCAGTCAGAGGAACATGGGTTTTCTTTCTTCCTCTGTATAGACTTCACATGGCTCCTGTGAGGATGTTCAGTCCACTTTTCTCAGAGATCTCTACTGAGTTCCTTATAGTTCTAACATTGTATTTTATATAAACATTGACTGGCTCTCCTCTTTGAAAGATTAGATTGCATGTTTCATGCGATATTTGGGTAGAGAACATAACTTGGTTGAAACAAAAGATACCAGAAGCAGACTGACCACCTTCCCTTTGTTGGCCTCATTTTAAGGGCGCTTACCATGAACCTTAGATACTAACATAAAGACTGCTGCGAGAGAAGTTACCAGGAACTGTTGTCCCCACGGCCCCCTCTCTCTGCCACACGCTCCTCTTTATTCTGGTTCAGGAATCCCAAAGCCCTGGCATCTTTTATGTAACGGTCACATCTAGTCTTCTCCATCGTGCTCCCATGTTGCAGAGTGCTTCGCACAGAAGTCAGCCCCAGTTAGCTTCACGCTGGTCAATCTCTGTGAAAGTGGCAGAAGGAGAGTTCTGCTGCTCCCAGAGCTGGCAGCACGGTCAGTGCCGTCTGGACCATTCTCACCGTCTCTAGCCTGTGGATGCTCAAGCAGTGCAGTTCTTGCCTAGGATGGATCCCATTCTGTTTTTCTGTGACCAGAAGTGTCGGGGAATGTTGGGTGAGATGAGGAGTACATGGAAAGTCTGAGTTATGAGAGATAACCCTAATGCACCATCCTAGCCAGTGCAGTTCTTACTGCATGTGACAAGGGTGATGGCAGTTTTAGACTTTGTCTCATCAGAGCTAAAGTGAAAGGAAGTCAAAGTAATGACTTTATTTAGGGCTAGTTGTTCCTAGGAGAGATGTTTTTACCATGCCTCAGGCTCTCTCTCTAATCAAAATGGTCTTCTCTAGAAAGTAATATATAATAAACCTACATGTGATCACCTGGGTGCTTCTTATATGTTCAGACTGTGCTGTGGGTGTGCATGTGTTAGAGAGAGTATGTGGGTATGAGTGTAGGTGTGTAAGAGTATGTATGACTGTGTGTGTGACTGTGTAAGAGTGTGTGTGACTATGTGTATGTATGGGTGTGAGAGTATGTGACTACTATATGTATGTGTGTATGAGTGTGAGAGAATGTGTGTGACTGTGTGTATGAATGTAAGTGTGTAAGAGTGTGTATAACTATATATGAATGTGTATGTAACATGTATGTGAGTATATGTGAATGTGTGTGACTGTGTGGGAAAGTATGTGTATGACTGTGAGTTTGTGTGTGTGAGAGTGTGTGTGAGTGTTTGTGACTGTGTGTTAGTGTGTTCAAGATTGTATGTGTGCATGTGCGTGTGCGTGTGCACGTACCAGTTACCCTTTCACTTTCTACCTCTGTCAGCCAGGTCCCAGCTTATTTCCAGTTTTGAAGGACTCAGAGGCTGGTTTTCCTTTGTTGTTCTAACAGAGCATGGAGCACTTGGAAATTCACCCTGCTTGGTACCAGAATTTGCTAGACTCTGAAGCAGAGTTCTGCATGCCAAGAAGCAGACTCAGGTGCAGTGATGCGTTGCAAGGACAGGCTGTCCTCTTTCTGGGAGGAAACCAGGCTTACCGCTGCCACGGAAAGTCCCCAGGCATCTTTGGCATTGCTTGATGAAGACAGATGTCTCAGCACCCTCAGCCTTTTATTCAAGTGAACGCATAGATGGAGCACATGCTCAGGTCCTATGTTAGACCGGGTGGGAGTGAAGGCAAGATTTCATTTTAAGAGTTTTGCAGTTTTTCCATTTAGAATCTCTCCAGAGTTCCCCCTAATTGGAAGAAAAATGGGTATTTTCAAGCAATACCAGCTAATATTATTCATACTCTCTAAGCATTTAAGATATTTTAACTTATGCAGACTAAAAATATCTTAAAATTGAATTTAAATTATAGATTTAAAGATTATTATGATCTCTCTTACGGTACAGTTGAAGAATCAAGTCCTACAACAGGTGATGGAGTTGGCACTCAGGCCCTCAACCTTCCCGCCTAGGGGCAGTCTTTCCTTCCTGCAGAAGTGGCTGTTTACAGTGGGATGTGGTTAAGGGTATGGAGACACTGTATGAGAAGGATAACTGTAAGTGATCATCATAGCGTAAGAATGGCTGACAACAATTAATTGCACATTTCAAAATAGCTAGAGGATTTCAAATGTCACCAACACAAGGAAATGATAAATACTTAAGATGATGGATATGCCAGTTATTCTGGTCTAATCATATCTTATATACCTTACATATGCATTAAAATATCACACCCTATCCCATAAATATGCATACTTACTATGGTGTCAATTAATTTTTAAATTAAATTTAAAAGATAAATAAACTCATTTTAGTTTTTAAAATTAGGTGACCAGAGGTGTAGTTCAATTAGGTAAACTGCTTGCCTCGTATGCACAAGGCCCCGAATCTGATCCCTGACACTGGAGATTATATGTGAGAAAAGTATACTACAGAATTGTTCTGAGTGGTGAATTGTCAACAAGACCAGGAAAGTTAAGCAGCCTCCTGAGACTCTGTAAGCCTGCTGCACTCCCCCTCGCCCTGCAACCAGTGTATTGATGCCTTTTAAGGAACCTGTTCTTTCACTGAGGGGCTACAGGAGTAGATTCAAGAAAACCAAAATGTCCAGGGGCTTCTGACAGTGAAAAGGTCTCAGAATCCAGGCTTGAAATGTTGTTTTTAAGAATGCCAGAGCATTATCCACCTAGGCATACAGGCACGGGCAGCACCAGGTATTGGGGTGACCAGCTATCTGGTGCTACAGAGTGCAAGAATGGAGGACTCGGTTTGCACAAAGAAGTATTGCACACAGGCTTTGAATGCTTTCTCCACCCAGGAACTTTTGCTTCTAGCAGACACAGGAGTCCTTCTAGCAGACACAGGAGTCCAGTTCTGGGGGGCTGGTATAGGCTGATCCACCAATTTATTTCATTCACTTTTTGAGCTAAATCTGTAGTCTACAGCTTCTCTGGCTCTGCCTCAGGTCTCCTATAAGCTTGCGTGTATTTCTCGATCCTCCTGATGTTTGAAGGAAGAGCAACAGAAGCCAACTTCTCTCTGCTCAAGGTTTAGACTTGAGTAATCCTTTGTGAAGTGGGAAGGGCCTCCGTGTCCAGAGGAAGAGGAATGTTTCCGTTCTCTGCATATCTCCCTATCTCTTTCATGGCTTCGTTTTTGGCAAAGACTTTCCCTCTGATCTCTATGAAAGGCCAGTAAGAACTAATACAAGCAGTATTCATTTTTCCTTAAGCCCTTGAAAGTTGCCCGTAGGGCCTGTTGTATGGAGTGAGGAAATAGGTGCATAAGGTTGCATAACTTCTGAGCTCACACAGCTCTTGTGTTGGAAGTGGATTCAAATTTGGTTCTGACACCTTTAGCTTTGGCTTCTGTACTGTGTCTGGTCTTCTAACCTCCAGGGAGGGATTTTAAGCTAAAGAAAATCCAAATCATTTCCTCAGGGCTGTTCCTTGTCACCACAAGAGGTAGCTGAGGGCTGGAGCTTGAGAGGTGAAATCTGTTAAGGCTTGCCTGATAGAAAAGGAGAAAACGCCTCCCTGGGAATGTTACAGCTACATATTCAGAGGAACTGAAGGAGCAACCAGCATCCCCTTTGTGCTTTTCAAGAATGAGGAAACTGTAGATTAGAGAAATTCAAAGACTACCCCAGATCTTGGTGCTACTTAGTGGTAGCCCGGGAGTGACAAGCTTGGTAAGGGAATGCTTCTGAAATGCAAAGAAAGGGGGAAATCTGTAGGCAAGAGCCATGAGGGAAGGGGTACATTTGGCCTGGAACAATTCCTGAGAGGCGGATCGCAGGCTAAAAGGTGCAGGTGTGTATTTTTGGCTAAGTCTGGCCCCCTCCCTTTCAAACACTCACATAGTTGTGGAACCCACAAATGAAGTCACCCCTTTAAAATTTATTGAAAATCTTTCACTTTTATTTCAAGTGTTTCCAAGAGGCTGGGAGGAAACCTTTCCCTCGTTTATAATTTCCTTTGGGCATGGGGCAGGGAGGGAAGCTCCGCCCAGGTCATGGCAGAGCTAGCTGCACACTTCGCCTGATTTCCTGACCCGCAGCGCCACCTCAGAACACAAGGGGCACTGACGCTAATTTGGTAGGCTGTGGGCATGAATGGCCAGGCTGGCAATACGTTGGGACTCTGGTGAACTGGATGTGAAGGAATCAAAGGCAACTTGAAAACTACACCAGGCCGTAGACTAGATGGGCTGAAGGGGATGAGAGGGGCTCGCTTTTGGCAGGGACGTATGGAGTGGTCAGCTTGGGCGCAGGATGCTCTACCGCAAAACGGCTGAGAGGAGGCTGGGGACCCCGTCCACCAATGCTAAGGCTGTGCCTCTAGGAGAACCAGTTTCTGCCCTTGTTTCGCTTTTTCGGCCAGTTTATGCTTCCCGGGATGTGAGGCTGTGGTCGTGCCCGAGAGCAGCGGAGCTCTGGATCCCTTAAAACGTAAACTAGTCGATGTGTTAGAGTGAGGGCTCACCATTCCCGCCCTAGAGGCCCTGGAATTCCAATCAGGGAGGAACGAGGCCCCCGGCTCTCTGGGCTACGGAGGTAAAGCTGGATGGAGGGTGCATCCGGCCTCTTCTTCATCTCAGCCAGACAGTGTCTCCCAGCACCAGCAGCTGAGAGGGGCATCCCTCAAGTCTACGAGCTGAGCCTCCAGCCACTCACCTTCTCCCACAGGGCACACGGCCCGGATGCAGTGCTGATGGCCGAGGGCAACCCGCCCACCGAGCTGACGCAGGCGCAGATGCTGCACATCGCTCAGCAGATCGCCGCAGGAATGGTCTACCTGGCGTCCCAGCACTTCGTGCACCGTGACCTGGCCACTCGGAACTGCCTGGTGGGGGAGAACCTACTGGTGAAAATCGGGGACTTCGGGATGTCCCGGGACGTGTACAGCACTGACTACTATAGGGTGAGTAGCTGGCCCAAATCACCTCTTTGAAGTCCTGTTCCAAATACAGTCATATTCTAGGGAACTGGATTAAGGTGTTCAACACATAGGTTTGAAGGGGGTACCTTTTCTGTACATTCCATCCCTTTCTAGAATGGTGTGGCATTTCCAAGAGAAAAATTCTTAGCAACAGCTTTTCTAGGCTGTTCCTAGGGAATGAGGATCAAAAGTTTAACTTGGAACTTAAATTTGATGCTGTGAAATTATACCTAAAGATGGTGAGGGCTGAATTAACATGAGTTTGTTCCTATAAATGGTAGTTCTCTTAGGTTTTGAAAGTTCCTCATAGAACCATCTTGAATGAAAGTAATGAAAACATTTACATCATGTGGTGAAGTGTTCTCATCCCATCTGGCCTGCTCATTGGTCCAATGGTTAAAGTCACAAAGGAGTGAACTTACAGACAATGGCTTAAATCTGCTGACTACTTGTAGTGGATGCACTCTGAGGATTTCAGATCTGCAAACTCTGGCCTTAGAACAGGGGACATTTCTGGACCTGGAAATCATGACAGTCTGAAGGTTTGTAGTGGTTTCAAATTTTGTTTTCTTTATAGTGTCACTTTACTTTCAAGGGGAGAAAAAGGAAGGGGGAAGGAGAAGAATGATGCCTGGGTGTACAGCACCTTTCATAGCAGAGTACAGCTGGGGAAGTTGTGCGGCTCCTTGCCTGCATGAATGTCATGGATATTTCTTTCTGAAAAGGTGTCTGCTCCGTTTGCATCCTATATGCCCCTTCCACATCCAACTTTGCTACCATCAGTCTAACAAAGGGAATCTGTTTCCTTGCTGATTGCTTTGTGGTGGTTTTTCCTTAGTCATCCTGATGAGCATTGTTCTTATCTGCTGTGCCAAGGATGAATAGAAATCAAATTGGAGAGGATTGTCTTTGTTATTTAGAGGAGATATGGGCAGTCGTGATCATAAGTGTCTGAAATAGAACTTTGAAACACCTGTATTGAGTCTGTAAGTGGCTAGCTTACTCCAGGTGTCCAAAATACAGGTGATATTTATTTTACTTGCCAATAAATGTACCTTTATGAACTTTATGAAACTTTGTTTCATGGGTTAGTGGTAGGGGGTATCTCTTAGCTTCAGAGGACAAAGAGACAGGTGGGTACTTCCCTGAAGAAAGGTTTGTTTTACTGATCTTGATGAGTATGTATAGGAAAAACATGTGGTCCAAGAAATAGCTTCTTCTTTTTTTTTAAAAAAAAAAAAAAAAAAAAAAAAGGTTGTTAAGGACCTGGAGCAAAATAAGTACTCGATATACTGCCATTTAGTTATTGTACACATCACAAAGGGCATGATTCATTCCACAGCCAGGGTTGAAAGAGGTCGAACCCAGGACTCTGTAGGGATCTCTAGAAAAATAATTTGGAGGACAAATGTTGAAAATCTCAACCATACAAAGATAATCCACTTAATCTAAAACTAAGGAAAAATATTTGAACAGATATTTTCCCAAATATGACATCCTAAGGGCCAAGAAGCACATAGAAAGATGCCAAGTCCCATCCATGATTCAGGAAACACAAAGGAAAAGTACAGTTATGTATCTCTTCACACTACTGGGGTGACTGTAATAAAAGACAGGCAGATAGTCATATGTGCTAGTGAGGGTGTGGGGACATTAAAACTCTCATCCTTGGCTGCTGGGAATGTGGAATTGTGTGGCTGCTTTAGAACACAGTTTAGTAGTAGTTCCTTAAAATGTTCAACAGAGTCACCACATAGCTTAGCAACTTTCCACCTAGGAATACACCTAAAACAACTGAAATTATATTTACACAAATTCTCACATACCAGTGTTGGGAGGAGCATTGTTTATGATGTTGTCTTATGAATTCTCCTCTCTCAGTGAGGTCTGGCGTTCAGCTCCACCCTCCCCTCTAGGTTTGAACTGATTAAGAGAATGCTCTCTTAGAGAAATTAATTTATTCCGGGTTACTTACAAAGAATTCATCCCTGGGGAGAGAGACAGAGATTTCATATGGCGGAGCCAGCATTTTGATCCGAAGTCCCCCAACCTCTCACACACACACTCCAGATGGAGGCCCTGGCACCACGCCCCACCTCTCCTTCCCAGTTTTCCCATTAGACCTCCCCGCTTAAGTCATTGGTTAGTTGGCTGTCAATCACATTTGTAGGCATGTCCCTTGAAGCAGAGAGAAACTACAGATTTATCCAACAACCCACCCCTTTTTCTCTCTGGCTCTTACAAAACTTTCTGTCATCCTCTTCTGTGATAGTCCCTGAGCCAAAAGAGCAACGGGTTTGAGGAGGGAATAACAGGTATAGGATGCTGTTCTTTCCACTGTGGCATGGATTATCATCTTGCTTCAGTGATACTCCTTCTACTGTAAAAACACAGCAATTGTAAAACAACAACAATTGCAAAAGTAACATCCACACAAATACTGAATGACATATGGGTCATTACACCTATGGTTGTAAACACAAGTGCTTAGACAGTACCTAAGTAGGCTCATCATATTCATCTTGCAAATAATTACAGTAGCTTCTTTATGGGGACTTATAGCTCCCCCCATCATCACTGGGAATTGACTTTTTTCCCCCTAATATCAGATTTGTGTTCCCTCCCTGAAGAGCAGGCCCTAAATCCAATTATAAACAGACAAGCCTCTATTAGACCTGTAGAGACATCTTGTTTGGCATCTGGCAGTGAAGCACACGAGATTTGTCATTAAGCAGAGCTTTTCAGGACCATTCTTCCATAGCAGTCTTCATAGCGCCCCCTAGTACTATGAAGGCCAGCCATCCATTTGTGGGGAGCTTTCAGCTAGATCTCTCTTTCCATGCTTGAACCATGTCACGTCTTCAGTAATAGGGCCTTACCGTCCACTTCCAGTGTGCAACCAGCATTATAATGAGGCAATTGCCTTTTGTTTTGGTAGAAGAGGGCTTCCAACGCTCCCTTGGCCAACATCTCACAGGGAGGGTCAACCCACGCCTGGTACTGGAATTGTTAGTTAACAATTATATA
Source organism: Eospalax fontanierii (assembly GCA_035773235.1). NCBI lineage: Eukaryota > Metazoa > Chordata > Mammalia > Rodentia > Spalacidae > Eospalax > Eospalax fontanierii. The sequence goes on from CM069538.1 coordinate 7,552,249, forward strand.
AAATATCCCTTTACTCTTTGGCATCTATAGGCCTAGGCCCATAGAGCTCCCAGCATTTCATAGCTATATTTCACCCTTGTACCCTGTATGAGTTACATTCCACTCTTGTTTCTTCAGGTGTACTTGACGTCTCTCAACTGGGTTTCATATCTGTAAAACATTCAGAAGATAACACTATATACACACACAAGGTCTAACATAGCATAGAAAATTCCTTTTCATTTGCATCAGCTGTTTTTTCAACAGATCCATGTTGAGTACAATGGCATGTAAATTAGTCAGTTCTTTACTGTTTTTAGTTATTGTCGGGAATCCATTTAGTGTCCTGGAGTTCTCACATGGAGCCTCCATGCATCCCTTTATCCTTGCTAACCTTGCTGGTGCTGGCCCAAACTGCTTGGTCCTACATAGGAATAAGGCTTCTCTTGTCCCTGCTGCACCTGTTTCCCAGGGCCAGGTAGACTCTGGGTCTGACTCCTGGCTGTAGCCACATTTGTGGTCTCTCCATTGATCACACCTGGCTGTTGGGAGAGGCCCTGGCCAGGCAAACTGTCTCCACCCCTCGAATATCCATTCACCAGGAAGAAATGTACCCTATTTATTCAGGGGGTTTTAGTATCCACAGCTGGGATAATTTTTATCCTCTGTGTACCTTTTGTAAACTCTTTCTCAGGGCTTAAGGCCTCCCAGAGACAATATAGCACAGAATTTGGCTTTTTAATCAATCTTTTCTTTAGGAAATTGGGCTAGAAGCAAGTCTTCCCACATTTGTCTACAAGTAACACAAGCAGACCTCCTTTTCTGTTTTGTCTCTCTTATGCATCTTTAGGTTGTTGTATTCTTCTACAGACATACTTTACATGCTGGTCTAGGTTGCTTAAATCTGTCAAAGCCTCTCCTGCCTTGTAAAGCTCTTGTCCCACTAGGGGATCTAACAGGGACACTAAAGCTCCATACCAAAGTCGAGGTCCTTGTTCAATGAAGTCCTTCATTAAACCTCTAGTGAACACAGTCCTCTCTGGTCCTGTGAAAGGGGCAGCATATATTGCTTTCCTCATACCTGGTTCTCTTAGCAGTGTCTGTCCCCCTTTTATTGTTCTCCAGCTCCTGACATTCATGGGAACCTCCACTGGCGATAATGGTAATCTCTAATGGCCCTCACAAGGGAGTCCGTCAGAGACTGCTTCCCTTGTACTGCCCTAGGCTATGAATCCTGAATCTCAAGGGGGGAGGGGTGAGCTGTTACGTTGCTCAGCTGTCCTGCCTCTGCAGCGCTGACAATAATCCCATCTGCTCCCATGTCCCACAGCCTTACAAGCCAGGTAGCTAAGGGCTCCTTCATGGTTTGTTTGAACGACTTTCCTAGCTCCAGCAGCTCTAAGGCTGAGATTCACTAAATTCTCATGATCATTAAGGCCAGTTAAGGCCGCCATCAGCATGCTGACATCTGGATTTTTCTTTCTTTGTATTACAGGTCGAACCTGAGAGGCACTTTTAGCTTCTTCTAGGTTGCTCCCTCCCTCGTTGCTGTCTGATTCTTCCCAGGGGTTCCAAGTCCTAGAGTCCCAGGATGGGTCTTGTATTATTAACCTGACCTGGGTTTTCATTCCTTTTTGACCTCCTAGTTGTAAAAAAGCAGTAGGCTAAAACTTCTATGTCCTTTTCTCTTTTATCCAATTTGCTGGCAAGGTCGGAAGGTTGAAGAACTGAGCCTCATATCTTTCTCTAGATCTAATTCATCTCTCACACTTTGAATCTCTCTCTGGGCTACGACCTCAGCCTGAGACTGCCCCCCCCCACCCTGGTATTTGCCCGACCAATCTCATCTGCTTAGGGGAGTTCACCTTAGTTACATATTTCACCATAAACCACCCTCTCCCTGCAATGGCCGCCACACACACCAGTCCTATGGGGATAATCCACCATGTCAAAATTTCTTCTGTCCATACTCTTTCCTTCACTGGTCCCCACATTAACGGCAGCCGCATTTTCCGTTTTGTCAGTCGGTCCTGCTTTACTACTCCATTGTGTCTTATGACACAAACCTGGGGGCGGGAGGGTTGGGGCTAATGTTGGACCTCACCTTGAGAGAATTCATAAGACAATGATGTCAAAGAGTACAGACAACTTAAGTATCTATCAACCAATAAATGGGTAAACAAGATTGGCAATTCAATGAAATATTATTCAGTCATACAAAGGAATGAAGTCTAATTTATGAAGTAAAATGGATAAACCTTAAAAATATTATACCAAGTGGAAAAGGCAGGCATAAAAGGCCAATATTATATGATTTCATTTATAAAGAATGACTAGAACAAGAAACTCTAAGGAGACAGAAAGTTCATTAGTTTTTCATGAGGAAGAAAGGAGAGACAAAGATTAAAAAGTGACTGTTACTGCATACAAGGTTCTTTTGGGGAAGGTGATAAAATGTTCAAGAATTGTATAGTGGTGACAGTTATACAACATTGTAAGTACACTTAAAAATTCTACATCATTGTGTACTTTAAAGGGGGACAATATTGTATTGAATTGTATCCCTCCCCTCAAAAGAAATCTTGTTAAAGAAAATGCTAGAACAGTAACCATCTTTGAGTATAAGTCAATCTTCGACATTGGTGCATTATTAATCACTTGTATTTGTAGTCTACGATCTATTATTACCATTTGCTTAGAAAATTCTCCACTTAGGTAACAATATCCTGAAGTATTTCCTGCCAAATTGATTGGAGGAAATAGTGATTCCTAGTTTCTTAATGTGTTAAATGTTCTTGGAACTGTCCCAGTAATCATGATATGTACTTCAGAAGTCACAGTAGAGGGTTGGAGAGATGGCTCACTGCTTAGGAACACTTGCTGCTCTTGCCAAAGACTGGGGTTTGGTTCCCAAGACCCACATCACCACTCACAACTATGTGTAACACCAGTGTCAGGGGATCAAAGCCTTCTGCCCCCCCCATGGACACTGCAAGCATGGGGTACACATAAACTCACACAGGCACACATACCCATCCGCACAAATAAAAAATAACAATAAATCAGAAACCGGTCACATTAGTTCCATCATCCTCAGCCATTGCTGAGCTACAGTTGCAAAGTTTGGACTTTTGTGGATTTTCTTTGGGTTTTACACAGTCAAAATGAGGAAAGCGTGCCAGCCTTCCATTGGCCTTTATTAGAGCTGGACATGAGCAGGCAGGGCAATGACAAGACCCGACAGTTGGATAACAAAGCAGGGGAACAAAGAAATCATGTATTTTATTAGCCTCTTTGAAGAATTTCAAAGTGATAGTTTACCTTTTAGCTTCACAAAGTATGTATCATGGTAGAGCTGGTTTGGAAGACATTTTTACTTAGTAAAGTAGCCCAGCCCCATGCACACTCTAGTGTTTGTATGCTGGTTAAGCAGGACCTGCTGCTTGGATTTGCAGAAGTCCAGTGCGTCTGCTGTGGTGGTGGCCCGGGACACCTTGGCCTTCACATTAAGTACCCTCACTCAGAAACTTAATCTGAAACCCATCACCACAGTGTCTCCTTGTGTCCCCTGCCGCCATCTCTGGGTCCTGGGCTTTCCATATGGCTGATGTTTCTCTTTTGTCAGTACCTTTAACAAGTGTTCCCTCATTATTTTCTTCCTGTATGTCTCCACAGCCTGCATCCTACACTAAGGTGAGAAGGTGACGTTTGAATTCACCACCAACATGAAACATCTTGTCAGCCACAATAGCAAGGAAGAAGTTTGGGTTAGCCTAAGCTATCTTACATGGAAGGATGATGAGTCAATTAGATTGGAGTCGATTACATTTCCGAGGAATGGGTGCCTTCTCTTTGTGAGAGTTCCAGTGCCACTCAGTTCCTGAACCTTCTACTCATGGTGGCTTGTGTGCAGCCTTGTGTGGTAGTCACAGCTCTGTGCTGGTGGGACTGGCTGGTGACAGCTGTTCCTAGTCTTCTGGGAGCTGGAAGCACCCGGAAGCCTAGGCCTTGATGGTTGCACCCTATTGCAGCTGAGCTAATTACACCCTCCCAGTGAAGGGAGAAATCGGATCACTGCATTTGCATTGAAACCAGCCCGAAGTGGCGGGTCCAAAATTACTCTAGCATTTATGTTCTCTGAATTGTTTTAATTAGCGGCTCTGCAATACCAGCCTTCTACTTTGCTTTTTGTTCTTTCTCTCCACTGGCAAACCCACTATCAGAACCAGATTTCTGTCACATTCTGCTAGAACGTCACTCTACTTGGTCATTACTCTGCCACTGTGGATCTATTGAATATGTTTTTTTAATTTGCACTTTGGTGGGTTTCTATATTTGGAGCTAACATGAGCAAAAATGAATATAATCTGTTGGTGAACGGAGAGGCTCAAACATCTAAAATCCTAGCTTTTAGGGCTTGCTCTGCCTTGGGCTTTAGCTCCATGTAAGAGGTGATAAGAAATCTTATCATTTAATTCATCTTTCACCTTAGAAGTGAAAACAAAGGATGAACAGGTAAGTTGATTTGTACTAGATATTTTAAAGATGGAAATGGATACAAATTAGCTGAGCAAAGCCATGTTCATGCTCTTAAAATGCTAAAATGATACCAAATAATGAACTAAGATGCTATTACTGTATGCTCAATTCAAGTTTACTGTGTGCAGAGGAAAAAAAGAGAATGTGTTGTTCTGTAACCATCCAGGTGATACAGCAGGCGGCAGAATTTGCCCTCCTTACCCGGACCGCGCTGGGTGAGAAGGTTAATGAGCTGAATACAGATGGGAGGGGAAGCCAATGTAACATGCAAGAACCAGACAAGCAGATGAAAATCAGAGTTTACCGCCAGACCTTGTTCAGAAAAGAATGTGTTCAAGGACTATTTTTATATAATGGGAACATTTCTAGATAGAAAGGTAGGTAAGTAGATAGTTAGGTGGGTGTGTAGGTATGTGGGCAGACAGATCATTCCAAAAATGTTTTTAGTGACTTATTTTGTGATATATCAATGTTATTCCCTCTACGAAGAAAGCATAAGAGGTGATTCCAGCTTCTTCTCTTTCATTTTATGCAAGCAGGGAACTCCTTATACATCTCTGATCCTTCATTCCTTCATACAAATAGGTGTTGCAGCACCAAGCGTCTCCAGTTAGCTGGTTCCCATTACCATCCCCTAGAATAAGGGACAGTCAAGGACAAGTTGCATCTTTGCATCTGCACAAACTGGCTCTATGCATGACATTAACTAAGTGGCTGATAAATAACTGTTGAACAAGATATCTATTAGGAATACAGTGTCATCTTAGCTCTGGACATGAATTCAGCAAACACTCAGATTTCTGTCTGCACAGCTCAGATGAGTGCTGAGCTCAGAGAGTGAAGCTGGGGCTATAGAGATGTCCTTATCTAAGATGATTTCTTGGCAGTGAAGACATGAAGACTTAAGATCACTTCCACTGAGTACTATAGCACGAAAACTTCCTCCAGTATATTATGTCTAGAACACTTGAAACCAGACCCAGTGTCCATTTCAAGGGACAACTCAATCCCTTCCTGAAAGCAGGATGTCCTTTGTGTCATTAGGTCTCATTTGCACGTGTCATTTCCCTGTTTTCTTTGTCACTATAAAATACACAATGACTCTTAACTTTTACATGAACAACCATAGACCTTTCTGCTTGGGCTCTTTTGCTTAAAGGCACCTCAGAAAAAATATGTTTATCCTCTGAAGTCATCTTCAATCCACGCCTCTATCAACACTTAGAGCACACTTTAAAGGAACCTGTCTGCCAGAGAGAAATCAGAACACTGAGTTCAGACTAATTCTATATTAAGCTAGATTTGCATAAATTGTTTCAAGTTTCTAAGTTGGTTTAACTTGTGTTCAAGCTTTCCTAAGTTCTTTCACATGTGCTTTCAAGTTCTAACAGATAAGAGTCCCCCACCACTCATTCATTCATCAAATAACCATTTATTCAACACATACTTAAGAAACAAGTACTGTACAGTCTAGTGACTGCAAGAGGTGCCTAGATATAAAGGCCCATGAGAGCTCGTTGGACATTATAACCAAAGAAGTGCTGCCCTGGAGATACGCACTAAGGGCCCAGAGAGGCTGGCTCCTGCTGTGGAACATCAGAGTAGATCTGCAGAGAAGCATTTGGCCTGGCATTTAAGATATAAACCTCTGATTGGTGTATTGTTTAGAAGGCCCTTGATCAGGACAGAGCTGGGGTGAGGGAGACATATATGATGTACAAAGACTATATGCTCATCTGAACATCATGTGTGTGCCGAGGGAGAAGAGACTCCTTTGACAAGCATCCAAGGCTGTTTGGGCTTCTTGGTCACACCTATCGCTTTGGATTCATCTTTTGAGCTGCAAAGAGACAAAGAGAGTTTCTATACTAGGAAATGCATTCTGATAATGCCATCTCATCTGTGTAAATAGAGCCTCCCAACAAAGGCCAGCATCCCCGTTCACGTGCTTGCTTGTTCTGCCTAAAGCAGTAGCTCTTAAATTCAGTCTATGAGCTGACGCTGCACAGTGTGCTTCAGTAAGAGAGCACCATGCTCACAAGTCAATTTCTTTACTGAAAAAATCTTCCCTCCCCAGTTTTTCATCTATCACTGTGTCTTGTGACCTTTTACCAAGAAAAATACGATGTTTAGGAGCCAGCGTAGAAGAGCTGCGTGGAGCATTGTCGAAGCCCTCTGTCCCATCCACATCCCAGCTGATGAAGAATGTTAGCAGCAGTTGGGTAACATTTCATTTTGGTCTCCTGAGGTTCTTATTCTTGAAATCCCAGGCTTATTCATGTTGTATACACAGACACTCTGCATTTGGAAGGTAAGTGTACTTCTGGAGCACTAGGAATGCATGTGTGGAACAAGAAGAGCATCACCCACTACTCGGACTGGGAGGTCCTGGGAGGTCTTCTCCACAGGAGCTTTCTGTCTCTCCACTCCATGTTTGGAGCCATCAGTCCTCAGCAGTACCTGCAGCATTCTATACTTTGGCATCATTCATTCTAGAGCTCCATGAAAAGGAAGCTGACAGCCAAGAGCTAGAAGGGCTGTAAAGGAAAGAGCATCAGATTTGTAGCCTTAAGAAAAAAGTTCATCTCTCTGGTTTCCCTTTCTAACCTTGTGAGTTATGAATATATTTATCCAAAGGTAGCACATGCTCCTAAAGGGGGCTAAGCGGATAGACAGGGTGTTCTTTTTGCTCACGGTGCACAAGGTGCACAGTACTAATCAGCTCAGAGGTCTTCGAATCTCCGAGCTGTAGAACTGGCACTCAGAGCTCCTTGGTCCTTTGTCTTGGCTCAAGTTGGCTTCAGCGACTGCAAAACTGAGCTCAGAGGAAGGAGGCAATGCTGCAAGAAGCACAAGCACAAAAATTCTCCCCAGCATGCCTTTGCCCACCAGAAACACTCCTTCCCAGAGCGCACTTTTGCAAAGGTTTCACTTTCCACTTCATTGGCCAAAGATACATGACTACTATGGGCTGAGCTCACTGTTCAGAGATCAATGGCTTGTTATCAAAAACCTAGACAAAACTGGAATTTGATTGGATACCAGAGAAAAGGGAAATGAATAGTTTGGGGGTAAGAAAATGATCTGCCATACTGACCTCATGCTCTGTGATGACCCGCATTTCCTTATTTGCAATGAATTCTTGCCTTGAAATCATTTTGAGAGCAGCAGAGTGGAGCACTGCAGTCACCAGTGTGAACAGAGGTGCGGGACTTCCCTGTGAGCGGCTTTGGGGCAGCGCCTTCTCCGCTGACTTCTATAAGACTCTCTTGGTCTCAGTTTGATGATGGTACGCCTTCTGGACTCATCCATGTTTCTTATGCTTGTGTGCATTTGATTTCTTGGACTTATAGCTGATCGTTTTCATCAGTTTAGAAATTTTTTGGTCATTTATTGTCCAATCGTTTCTTCTTTTCTTCCCCATCACATGGCTCATGGAATTTCTCATAGTCTTGGATTCTTTGTTCTCTGTTTATTTCACTTTGGAAGGCTTCTGCTGTTAGGTTTTCAGTTTCAGTCATCTTTCCTCCTGCAGTGTCTGACTTTCTCACTCAGTCTCTTTCCACTTATTGTTTGGGCTTTCTATTTCTAAAGGTTTAATATGAGTCTTTTCCTATATCATCCAAGCGTGTGACTATAGTTAAATATTTCAGTGTATTTGTCTATAATTCTGCATCTTCAGGATAAGTTTCAGTTAATTTAGTTTTCTCTCCAATATGGCTCATGTCTTCCTGGAATGCCTGCATTTTATACTCGACGCCAAACATTGTGACCTTTCCTTATTGAATACTCAATGATTTTGTATTCCCATAAATATTGTTGAGCTTTGTTCTGGAATACGGTTTCATTTCATGGGAATTGTTGAGATTTCCTGGGTGGGCTAAAGAAATGCCGACTTTAAGACTGACGGATCCTGTACACTCTGCCCCAAACTCTAGGAAACATGACGTCTCCACTCTGCTCCATGGAAACCAGTCCTATTCCTAGCTCTCTTTGAGTACCAGTCATTTTTGCAGTTCTCTGCACAGCCATGGTTCGGGTCCTTGTGCATACCTCAGTGCTCATTGGTAGCTCAGCTGGTCTTTTGTGCTCTCTGCCCTTGTTCTCTGTCAAATTCTGTCTTTTCAACACTAGCCACCATGAGTTCCCTGAACCCCCAATCATCTCTTAAGTCATAAGACTGAAGCTAAGGAGTTTCTTAGTCAGTGTTTTCATTGCTGTGACCAAATCTCTGAGAGAAACAACTTTAAAAAGGAATGATTTCTAGTAGCACTAGAGGTACCAGTCCATCATCAAGAAAACATGGCAGAGCAGTCCACATCATTCCGGAAAGGAAGGAAAGGAAGGAGAGGGCGGGGAGAGACAGAGAGGGCATACAGAGACGAAAAGAGAAAGAAACACACAGAGGGAAAGACATAAAGAGACAGAGCGAGAGGGAAAGGGAGAGGAAGAGGGAGAGAGAAGGGAGGCCAGCGAGCTGCACTCCAGCCTTTTCTTTTTCCTCTTCATTGTGCGCAGATCTCAGCCTATCAGAAGGTTCTGCCCACATTCAAGGAATTCAAGGACGGCCCTCCGGCCCTCCCTCTCTAGCAGATTCTGGAAACACCCTCATCGGCACACCCAGAGCTTTGATTTACTAGCCTTCTTGGTGCTCCTCAGTTCCAGCAAGCTGGCAGTTAAGATTAACCATCTTGTGGAAGTTTCTCTCAATGAAGCAGACTGACAATCACCTGACACCCTGCGTTTGCTTCTTATCTTGGGGACACCACCCTTCCTATTTGTCGGGTGTCGTGGGGAGACAGTTTACATTTGGGTTGCTCTGGAAGAGAAGGGCTTTTCTTTCTTATTTCATCTTTCCTGGAAGCAGAAGGCAGTTGCCATCTCGTTTTGTGATGCATGTGTCATTTCAAAAATCCATCAGTGAGCTACTTACAATCTGCAGTAAAGAGAAACAAGTTCTCTTGTCTTTTAAAAATAGTTACTTCCTGTGAAGACTTTTCCCCCTTTTTAATTAAATAACTCACATTTACATAATACTTCTACAATTAAAGTTTTCCTGCCTACACAAGATGATTTCTTAAGTAGGAGAGTAGATATTCTCTATCTCCAGTGAGTACTGAGCAAGAGGAAATTATCTCAGCCTACTTGTTACCTCTGAGAGATTTCTCATGCTCAAAATGTGAGCTAGTTCAAGAAAGCACTGGAAAAAAAGGTGGGGGCAGATTACTGACAATGCACCGCACTTCTCATAGTCTCCCAGTTTGGGCCCTATGTTCAGCCTTGGGACAGTTTGGACAGATGAAATCATTGGATTAAATCTAGATAGTATTTTTCATATACTTTTTAACCATTCCTCTTCAAGACATGTTCTGTTCCCTAAGGAAAATCACACATCTCCTTGAGAGAAGAAATATAAATAATTCATTCCAGTACTAGGAGATAGGATATATGTTAAAGAGAGTAAATTAAATTCGGGGGAGATGTGGAAGGGAATACTTAAAGTTCTCTGGAAAGAAATTGTACTTGGCCTAGAGTTTAAAGGGAGAAAACTATGAGGTAGGGGTTTTTGTAACCTTAGACACTATTCTGTATAACTGAAGTTATACTCAAGACCCAATTACAAATGAGTTAGAACCTATGCACAATACATGGGTTCTAATTTAAACTCTAAGTTTAACACATGGTGCCAGGCACATATCAGTGTCTGCTTGATCATGCAAAAGGGGATTCCAGAAAGCCTCGTGCAATATTCTCCTTTCAAATTAAGGATGTCTTCTTATGTACTGTATCATGATTTTATCTCGTAATCTCTATGACTCCCTCAAACATCTGTCTTCAAGTGGTCATTCCAAATTTCCCCTTTCTCCATTTATCTATCTATAACATGACCAGAGCTTATTATACGAACCTAACTTAGCACTGGATATACCTAGTAATGTTTGAAGCACATGGATTTGCCCTCTGCAACGTGACATTATCTTTCCTTGCTGCTCATCCACTGGTGACCACCACTTAGTGGAGATGTACAGATAGTCTGAGGAGTTACACTTGCCAGATAGGGCAAATCCAAAATTGAGCTCCACTAAAAAAAATTATCCCCAGTGGTGGTTTTTCTTGTTGTTTTTAAAGGCTGGGCATGGTGGCATTCTAGTCTAGTCTAACATTCAGAGACTGGAGACCACTGACCAGCCAACCTAGCCTAATTGGTGATTCCAGGTCAGTGAGAGATCTTGTCTCAAAAAACCCATGGTGAATGGGATGTGATGAACAATACCCAAGATGATTTCTAGCTCCACATATATGTGTGCACAAGCACACATAAACACACACTAGAATATTCATATATAAAAGAAGCCAACACAAAAAAAGTTATTAAACAAAATTGTTTCTAAGTTTGATCTTGATAAAATCTCTCAAATGCTTCTCCTGGAGAGGGAGCAGTGTGGCCTTACCTCCCCTCTCCCCACTACCACACAGCTCCCAAACTTAACAACCTGGATGAGTATCAGGAGGTTTGTTTTCAAGACCTCATCCTGAACCTCTATGCTAGGATTCAAACGATAACTTTACAACTGCCCTTAATCATCAAGCTTCAGAAACTGGCTGGGAGAGCTGGGCCCTGTGATACAAGCTTGTAAGCCCAGCTGCTTAGGAGATTGGAGAAGGAAAATTCAAAGTTTAAGACCTGAGTAGACTACAGAGTGAGTTCAAGGCCAACCCAGCAACTTAATGAGACCTGTCTCAAAAAGAATTTTTTAAAGGGCTTGAGATGGAGCTCGTGGAGCACTGCCTCGCATACAAAAGGCCCAGCAATAATACCCAGTATGGAGGTAGTGTTGGGGGAGCGGGCTGCATGCTGTTAAAACTTCTCCAGTGTGATCTTTGATTTTCCTCGTGGAGATGGCAATACAGTCATAATGCACAGAGTGTTAGGACTTCCAGTGGGAAAGACCCTTTGAATTCCACTGCCATCCAACCACATCCTGCTGTCTCCCATCAGAAAGCAGATTCTTTGAGCCATGCCGTTTTCCAGTGAGCCGGAAGTCTGTTCCTTATGATCAGTTTGTGAATGAATGTTATTTGGGGATCTCCTCTCTCATACTGGGAGGTGAGCGTGGCTTATTCTCTAGGCATGTATTGTTGAAGACTTCATGAGGCACACCCTAAACTGCAGGTTGAAAGGGACGCGGCTGTCTCTGAACAGAACAGCAGGAGCTCCCTGCCCAGCGGTCTAGGCAGCCCCCTGCTGGCCGCCTCTGTCACTGCAGGGTTGTATCTGTGTGGGTGACTGGTGGGGGCCTTGCGCAGGAAAAGCAAGAAAACGCTTGTGAAGAATCAAACAGGCTGTCAAGGTATCCTTGTGGGTGTCTGTATTGAAGTGTCACAGTATGAAGGCTTTTTATTAGCAGCTATTTTAGAAGCTGAACACTGAAATGGAACAGTTTCTTCCCTACATGGCACTTCCAGGCTGGCTGCCTCCCTCAGCACCCTACGACAGCAGCAGCCTTCTCATAAGGGGGTGGAGAACATGACGCTGGATCCTTTGACGGCAGAGCCCAGCTATGTGGCCCACGCCCTAAGCCCTGGAGATAATTTGGTTCATTCACATGCTGCTGATGACGAGGATGCAGCCGCCAAGGATGCGGAGGATGCGGGCTCGTGCCTCGCCTGTGCGCATAGCGCAGAACTTCCCTGGTTTTGAATGCAGTTGGAGGGATTGATGCCCTGTGTGGAGGACAGGGAGGGACCAGTTACTGGAAAGAGAAATCAGGGCCACGAGGTCTGGTATCAAGGAGTGTTCTTCCAGCATAGTTCAGCAGATGCCTAAATTCTTCACAGCTCTCTCCCAGCAAGCAGTGGATTTCTTTCTATGAAACTCAATAGACTTCGTTGTAATAAACAACTGTGACCTGAGGAGACTCTTTTTAGTGCCTTGAAGAGTTATGCTGCATCTTGCAAGGAAGAATACTTGTTCTTTGTAATGCAACTTGATACAGAGCCATCTCAACCACCTGTTGTCATTTTGTGTTTTTTGGTCTCACTGTGTAGGCCAAGTTGGTTTTAAGCTCTTCATCCTCCTGCCTTAGTGTCTGAGGGCTGGAAATATAGATGTGTATCACCCTACCCCACCAATTCAACCATGATGATACAGACGAGGAAAATAACTCAGAGAGGCGAAGTCACTCTCCGGAGGCACCCTGGAATTGCAAGGTTTTCCTCTGCTTGTGTTCCGCCTACTTTTCTGGAAGGTTCCCTTGTTTGCAGGGCTCTGTCCTTTAAGGTCATAGCCAGGACAATGGCTAACTTCAGAGAAAGTTATAAATCTTGGTTGGTTGGATGAATAAGGAATACTTTCCATTTCAGAGCCTTTTTGTTAGGAAGGGGTTTAAAGAATAGCCTGTCCCCTTTTTTTGATGGTAGAATCTGGGTCTTTCACCCAACCCAAGAGCTGTACAACTTTGGGTCATTTTCAAATCTAGTAATAGACCACCAGACAGGGACCTGGGTCCATTGGCCTTTTCAGAATGTATGTACAGCATGACTGATGAGATGGTTGGATTGCTTCCCAGCTTACTAAACTGGGAAGGTCTGTTCTGCCTGCCACACCTGTGCTGTCACAAAACCACTGTGGGACCTTCCTGGCAGGGTCAGCAATTACTGCTGAAAACACCTTCTTGAAACGTTTTAAAATATTTATTTTCATTTTATGTATATTAGTGTTTGCCTGCATGTATGTAGGTGCACCACATGCATGTCTGGTGCCTGTGGAGGCCAGAAGAGGGTCTCAGATCCCCTGGAACTGGAGTAACAGAGAATTGTGAGCCACTGTGTGGGTGCTGAAAACCAAACCCTCTCCAAGACTAACGAGTGCTCTTACCGCCAAGCCAGACAGCTGGATGCACATTTTAACACCGTGTGATGGATGTACCTCCTCTGTCTCTTGTGGTTGGTCCAGAACTGTCATGGTTCGCTTACCTTTTGTCAATCACTCTGAGTCCTAATGATTTGTCTGAGCATGAAACTCACCTCACAAATAGAAACCATTGCTGGATAAGCCACACATATTGTAGAATAAGCTAAATTTGGGTAAGGAAGAATTCAGACCTATATCACTTTAGAGATAAAGAGACTCCTGTGCTAAAGTAACACTTTAAATGTTAAAATAGTCAGGATTATGAAATAATGCAGTTAACTGCAAGCAGAGTTATAAATGTTTAAAGTGTGATGTGATTTTATTAAAACACTGAATGAGATCTTGGGGCAGGTGTAATGTGATGAGCATAACAGATGCTTTGGAACATCTGCAGCAGCAGAGATATGACATTAAAACATCTGACTTCTATGAATATAAATCTTTGCAGATTCTGCCCATACTACTGTAGTTTGATGCCTATGTCAATAATTAAAAGAAATGTTGAATTTGGAAATTAACGAAAATTAAGTGTTGTTCAGGTTTCTGGAACTCTTAGGAATCGAATCCACAGAACACTCCAGGGTCTGTGTCTTACAGGTAGAGGAATCCCTGTGCTTGAGCACTGCAGGAGCAATGTTTACTATGCAGGTATCCTGGGCCTCTGCTGGCTAAGGCATTCAATCATACAGGAAGCAGGAAGGTGTAGACAGCAGACTCCAGAGCCAGACCATTCGAGTTCAAATTCCATCTCCACTTCTTCCTAACCATGTGACCTTGAGTGGAATTAACTCTGAAGACTTAGTTTCTTCAAATTTAAATTTCTATAACAATATTTTCACTGACGGATGCTGTGAGAATTGTCACATCGTAGCATCTATCTTGCAGTGGGCTTGCATGTCAGCTCTCACTATTGTAACTATATGTAAATCAATAGCACGAGGGTGAATGGTGGAACCGGGCAAGCTGGCACTAAACAAAGCATGCGCCTACCTTTGCTAGATCACTGTGAGCTCAGCTCCTATTTCTGAACCCCTGGGGGCTATTTCAAGGGACCTTGCCAAGAGCCTAGATAAAATCAACGTATCAATATACTTCCTGTCCAAGGCCATCCCTTGTCCTCTCCAACAAGGAACCAGACGGTCATTCGTGGCTTCATCTTGATGAGCCCATGTTCCCTTTGGTCAGCAATACTTTTCTAAGGTGTCTCACATATCTTTACAGTGTGTGTTAAAATTCAATCTTGAATAAAAGTCAAATTTAGTCATCAGTTGTTCTCACTTTACTCTTCTTTGAAAATTGTTACAGTCTTTGACTGCCTCCTCCATCAATTCATCTGACATTTTCCCCTCGTTTCTGCTGTCTGCAGGAGCACTGAGCTCATAGTGTTAGGAATGCAAGTCGGGATGTTCTCTAGTTATGACTAGAGACACACATCCCTTTAAAATGGGGGGATTTCCATTTAAAGAGAACTTTACCATATTAGTTCCATCTTTACTAGATTTCTGGGTGTTTTTCTGGATATAACAGAATCAAAATTGGAATTATGTGACTGGCTAATTTATTCACCAAATACCATTCAGTATCAGCCCTTAGATGCTGAGTATCAGGGAGGAAAAATGAGTTAAAATGGGTACATCATAGCCTTATGGAACTATTGATACAGCTGGAGAGTCAGACATCTACAAACAATCCTTCCAAGGTATCCAAACAGGACGTGGAACCAACATCCTGAGGGATGTAAGGACCTGTAATGAGGAATCTGACCTGGTACAGAAGTGCTTGGAAAACCACAGAAAGCATCTCTGAGTAGAGGCCTGCAGGTTGGGTTAACTAGGTCAAAAGAGGTGGAAACAAAGGGTGGGAAGGACCTGTGGCAGGTGAGGCAGAGCTCAAGGAAGGAAAGGAGAGAGGTCAAATGTATTGGGACAAAGCATGAGTTGCAAGGCCCAGCTAGAGGGAAGAAGTTCCAAGTTGCTTCACCCTGTCAGTGTGATGAGCATTTTCCCTTATCCAAAAAATAATGGGATTCCCCTAAGAACAGAAGAAAGATGTGAGATCCAGCAACCCTGGGAAACTGGAGAGGCTGTGATCAGAGAAATAAAGCTTTGGCAGAGCTGAGGAGGGAGATGGTAATATCATGGATGTGCTAGTTTGCTTTCGATTACAATAAAGCACTGACCGAAAACAACTTGAAGAGGAAAGGTTTTATTTGGTTCACAGCCTGTTATCAAGGGTTGCCAGAGCAGGAGCTGAAGGCAGGAACCTGGAGGCAGGAACTGAAGCAGAGGCCATGGAAGAACACGGCTTACTGACTTTCTCCCCTGGCTTGCTCAGTTACCCTTCTCATGCAGTCCAGAAATGACACACTCACAGTTGGCTGGAATCTCCCACATCAATTAGTGATAAAGAAAATGTTTCATAGACGTGGTCACAGGCCAGACTGGTGGAGGAAATTCCTCATTTGAGGTTCCCTCTTCCCAGTTGTTTGTGTCAAGTTGACAAATACTAATCAATATAATGAACAAAGATGATTGTAATAGACACAGAGAAAAACAAAGGGATGTAAGAGCTATTTGGGGAGGCACAAAGCTGCAGGACCTGGAAGATGGACTGGGAATGGACAGGGTCAAATGGAAGAAGATGTCAAAAGCATGAAGTAGAGTTCTGACCAATAAAACTAGGCTGTTCTGTATCATTCTGTGACCTGGTTTTGGAATAAGACCGTTTAAGGTGATTTTTAAGCCTTCAGTATTTCCAAAGGTGTTAATTAAACACTGAAGGGAGTGTGACCAGAATTCTGGAACCATGATAGGCAGGAGAGTTGAGGAAACCAGGAAGACTGGGCATAAGAAAGCCTGAATGTGGACCCAGAGGCTATCTCATGCCCACAGATGAGGACTGTGGTTACCGGGTCAGAAGTGCAGATTGCACAGACATTTCCTGACAGGTTTCATGCAATAGAAGGAGGCATTGCCCAAGAATGAGAGTGGTGGTGTGAGGCTTCCTGGAGGCTAGATACTTATCACTGGATGGCAAACTTAGGCATGTGCTTTGCATGCTGCTGTAGGAAGGGCTCAGTGTTTTACAAATCATGTTTCAAGGACCTAGTGACTTAGTCAAGACCCCTCTGTGATTGGTTCTATACTCAAGTGATTCCAATTACACCTGCTTATGTGTATTATAATCATTAATACATCTACTAATATTAAGTGCATTGTGAGTAATAAAACATAATCTGAACCAACACACTTTGATGTGTTTATAAAACAGCAAAACTCGAATTAATTTTCATGGTTTAGTCTCAGAAGGCATAAATGTTACCAGGCTTTAGAAACAAAATTACGTAGATGAAATGCACTTTTATTTTCTTTAGTTTGGGGGCTTCTATGTGATTTAGATAACTTATAGACCCTCATAACTCCACAACTTTTGACTCTTATTCTGACAATTAAAATAAGTTAGCATATTCTCATTTCTGTACTTACTTTAGCTCAAATAGAGAAAGGACATCCTAGATACTGGGCTTCTGAGCACATGGAATTTTGACAGGCTCTGCTTCCTGGACCAGCCAGGGTCCTAGCTCCACTGTGTAGTAAGCCATCGTCCCATGCCCTCTGTGCCTCTTTCAAACTTGCCAGACTTCATCACAGCCTCTAAAGGCATTGATTATGTGTGCATGGACTGCTCTGAACAGTGCCCAACTTAGATCTCATTGTATTTATGACATGAGTACTAAGTAGTTCAAGGACCATGTCCAATAGTTTCTCCATGTCCTGGAGAAGAGAATACCCAAGTGCTGATGCTCTGAAGCACAACTGACTGTGAATAGTGCGTGGCTGCAGTTGAGAGAAATGGGAAACAGTAAGCGGGGCAGGAAACCCAGGCAGCACTTGATTCAACCAGATGACTGCCTATTTTCCGGGTACTCAACAAAACTCACCGACTGAGCCACAGAGAGAACATTCATCCGAGGGCACAGCTGACCATAGCAGTCTTTCCTCATTTGCCATTCAGCGCAGGCACACCACGTGTCCTCAAATACTCCTTCAGAAATGCACACGAATTAAATAGGAGTATGGCAGTGCTCAGGTCTGGATTGGAAATGTCCTTTACAGCATGAGCATTTTGAGTGCTCAATCTCCCATTTATGATGTGAGTTGAAGGTTGCAGAGCCTGGCTGGCAAAAGTAGCCACTAAATGTGGGCTTTGCCACTCATGTGGGCCCCTGGTTCCAGCACGGCTCGGAGCCTGGGGCATGCAGATGAGCAGTCCCCACCATAACTCCTACCTCACCTTCTCCACCACGATGGATTGAGACCATCTGAAGTGATACCATGAAGCCAATAAAGCTATCCTCCCACTGAGTTGCTTCTGTCAGGCATTTTCTCATAATAACAGAAAAGAAGTTAACACAGGGGGTCCATTTTAGCCTCTGGTCTTATACTCCAGGTTCCTCATTTCCAAAAGGTTTGGAGCCACACACTCCAAATCCTTACAAAATAAGAAATAAAACTGACCCTCCAGCAAGTATAGTGTTCCCGTTATTAATAAGCTCAGCTCCCTCGGGCTGTGCCAACCCCAAGTGCGATGAGTATTGATTTTTGTGCGTTACCCAGGTGACCTGGCCTGCACGCGCTCTGGGAAAACGGGAACCTCCCTGGACCTCTGTTTCAGGAGCCTTACTGAGAAGATGAACTCAGTTGTTTATGGCACCACGCAACTTCCGAAGCCCCTTCAGCTCTGCGATTCTAAGCTTATTCTCGGTTCCACTGAATTAAATGGAAACAGTTGTTGTTGTTTTTTAAATCGGCAAAGACTGATGATCAATTCTTATAGAATTTACACAGCTAGCAGAGAGGGGGAGGGACGAGGGAAGGGAGGGACAAGGAAAGAAAGAGGAGGGGGAGTGGAAGGGAGAGAGGGAGGGAAAGAAGGAAGGAAGCAGAGGAGATGAGCTTCCGCGGTGTTCCGAGGAAGGTAAACTTTCGCTAACTAGTATTTTCAAATATTTGTTTCTTTATCTCATGCTCATGACCAAGTCTCGGGAATCATTCAGGCTTCTCTTCAGATCCATTTTCTCTCTGGTCTCATGTAGAGGAGGATTAGATGGTGTTATCTTCTATCTTTTCCTTCAGAGCAGCATCCCTGTCATAGTCAAGAACTTTATTTACTCATGTGCCAGAAGTTCAGCGACTGCTTTGTTCTAGGTGTCTACACATGTGGAAGGGCGCGATGACAAAGAAACCACCAGGTGTCTACAGCCCGATCATGTCTGCGTAGTAATAGCCATAACTGCCATCACAGTGCAGGTCAGAGTTGCCTCTGCCCAGTAGGGCCTCCCATCACAGTGGCTAGCCAAGCGCGAAAAGGTGAACAGGAAGCAGCAGACACAATCCAGTACCTAGGGGAGCACGTCGTGTTGCTGGTTGGTAGCATTCAAAGCAACTTAATATAATGTCAGTGTAATTAAACTTCTCAGTCTTATGATGGTAACCTAGAGCAGATGCCCAACTCACAGTCAAGTATTATCTCCTCCTCTTCCTCCTCCTCCTCCTTTTCCTCCTCCTTCTCTTCTTCCTCCTCTTCCTCCTTCTTCTCCTCTTCATCTTCCTCTTTCTCTTCCTTCTCCTCCTCCTTCTTCTCTTTTTTTACCACTTTAAAGCATTCAGGAAGAAGGGCTACAATCTAATCACTCTCTACATCTCACCAAGAACTAGCATCCTCCGTTATTTCAGCATGGAAACTGAGATGATGGAATTGAAAGTGTTTGGGGACAGAGGTCTATGTTTTTGAGTGGTGATTTTCCTATATTCAGTTTTCCCAGTTCAGTTTTTCACTGGATGTGGAAGCATCTCTTTCCTTGGCGTCCATCTCCTGCAGACCAGCTAAGAACACCACAGCAGAGGTTTGTGTCTTTTGCCTTTCCTACGTCTCTGCTGGGTTGGGCTTTTTCTAAGCTGGCTCAAGAGCCCAATAGCAGCTTGAGGGTTAAAGGCAGCAGGCCTGGACATCCCCTGGGTACGGCACACGTCCAGAAGAGAACACTGCAAGGGGGAAAGAACAGTGTGGGAAAGAGACGCACACTTGAATGAGATCAGGATGTTCTGAGCCCTGTCCTGGAGCTGCCTGGGGCTGTGGCTTGGCAATGCCAGGAGGCGCTCACTGCTCCAGGCACTTTGCGAGCACCTTGGAAAGGGGCACCTCTCCCAAGTTAGCATGCACAGGGCTGCCGGTAAAGGGTGGCCACCCAGGGACAGTTCTCAGAGGAAGGAAGGCCCCTTTGAGGAGTGGTCAACCAGATATTCCCACCCCAGCATGCATAAGAAGTAGAGCTTTTCTGTTTCTTCTTCTTCTTTCCCAAAATGCAAATAGCCTCTTGTCCTTGGAAAAAGGAAGATGGGTTGCTAGGCAATTACTTCTAAACAAGCACTCCCCCTGCACATTTTTTCTGACCCCTAGAACAATGAAGACTTTTCAGCAAATGGAACCGAGATGGGAAAAGACATGACAAACATAAAAGTGGAATCAGAGATTACGGGGCCTGGTTCATGGAACACGGGAAGAAGAGTGTAACATTCATATGGTGCATCCTGAGCGGACTAAAGGGGTTTCATTCCACTATCACAGTGGTGGGGGTCACAAGCCAAGGCAAACCAGCTATGCCATGGCCACTGTCCAGAATGATCCACTTGTACAATGATGACCTGAGAATGTGTGACATCATTACTAGTCAGTCAGGAGTGTTGGCTTTTGAAGTGTCTGTCAGTGCAAGGCTTGGGATTGCCAGCCTTAGCAAATCTCTTGTTTTGTTTGACCCTGCCAGGGCCTCCATGGGAAATGCACTGGAAGTGTGTGATAGAAACAGATGTGGATAGAAGACTACTGGCAAAGGTGGAGCTAGGTTTAAGGGGAAACACAGGGAATATGACCCCTTTTCACTTTGGTCCGAAGCAGCAAGTGTGGGCAGTAACTACTTGAACCTAAGAAAGGTAGCTACCCTAAAAATGCCATCTGTCAGGGAGTTGTGCAATGCCACAGGACTACAAAAGAGCTGTGCTTTTGGCAGAAGGATTCAACCTGTCTGTGAAGACTCCAGACTCGGATCCTGTTCTCAGGACACAGTAGGGGCCAGGGAATAAAGGGACTGAACTAAAAACATCAACTCTGGCTGCCTTAACCAAATACCATGGGCTTGAAGGCCTGAACTACAGAAGATTACTTTGCCACAGGGTTGAGGCTGTAAGTTTGAGGGCAGGGTGGTGTCACAGCCGGGTCTCTAAGGGCTGTCCTCACGGTTCACTACACCACCTGTTGGCTGATGCAGAGAGCAAGCCCTAGTGTCTCTTCTGTTTTGGAAGACTGTCATTTGGGTTTTGCCTTTACCCTATGACGTCATTCAGCTGAAGTCACCTCTTTATATATCCTGCCTGCCATACAGTCACATGGGGAGTTATGGCTTCAGACAGGAATTTGATGTGAACATAACTCAGTCCATAGTACCAAATAACAGTTCAGAGTAGACACTTTGAAAGACCACAGTTCTAGAAGCCAGAGAGAATTGGTGTACCTCCCTAGGAAACTACAACATTTCCTGCAAGTCCTGATATTATCCTTACTTCTTATTAGAGCCAACTAAAACATTAAGATATCAGGTGACTTGTCCCGGGAATGACCTGGAGGGCCACATGCTGGCCAACCTGCTTAAAGGGAAGTGTGAAGACCAATGGTTCACAAATAACTTATCAGTCCAAAGGCTTTCTTTGGCTCTAGTCCATACTAAATATTTTCGTGATACAAGAAATGTTATAAAAATATTCTTGAGACTCTAAGAGGAAAATTGAATCATCTTTAAACCCAAATGATTACATATTTGTGTATTTGTACACACTATTCTCTTTTAATTTTTGTGTAAGGATAGATGCCGATATACACATGTATACATATATAATTGGTTCTTATTATTCATTGCAATTAAGTTCCACTAGATCTTCAAAAACCATGTTTGGAATCCCTGTTTCTAGTGGAAATATAGGGTTGGACTGTCAAACCTCATCACAACATTTTCATCAACTGGTTTGTTAAATATGCATTTTTCTGTTTAAAAGCATGTTATTTAATATTAAAATGTCCTTTATTTTTGATGGTTGGACTTTTTCAACTTGACAGTGGTGCAAAAGAGATATTCATTTAGTAAAAAACATATCTCAAATTTTGAATTGGGTCTTTCCCCAGGCTAGAGATATGCAATACAGACCTTTTACAATGCTTGGCAGTGGCAGTGAGCTATAGCCCCTAGTCAGTCACTCACCCACTAGAGGAAATGGCCTGTATGGCTTAACTAGGGTGTTCCAGAGGTTAGAGATATTGAATTCATTATTGCATGTTCAGCTAATGATCAGTTTACTGAGACCTAACTCTAACCTAGTTCTAAGACGAGGGGCAGATAGCTCTTTGTTGTGTGGTCATTTAACATGGAATTCAGGCCCAACAGTCCAAATATAGCTCATTCTGGAACAAAGCATATTTAGAAACTTGAAGCAGCTCTTCTCTATTGTTTGGAAATCCTATTAAAACTAACAAAATCCCACAAGAATACACAATCCATGGCATCAAGTAGCTCTTGAACAGGATGCCTATTTACAATAGTACAGTTGGAAACAGATGGACTGCTCCTTGCTTCTCTAGAGAGATCAAACTCTTCACTGCCCTGTGCATGTCTATGAAGGCCTTCGAAGGCACCACGAATATTTGTTTGGGGTTATAAGTAAAGTTAATGGAGTAAACAAATCTTCAAATACAGAACTAGTGAGTACTGAAGATGTTTGCTTTGACTCCATGAACATATGATGCACACAACGCCATGTCCTTGACTTCATATGTACATATGACTCACACACATCGTGTCCATGTACACTCCATGTACATATGATGCACACGCACTGTATCCTTGCTTTTACCTCAAGCTTACAATTTTCATTCAGGTTTTGTGTCTTGCTTTAATGATAAACTTTCTTCTTGTGACAATGAGTCATCATTGTGTTTTTAATGACTAAATAGCATCAACCCACCTAGTTGAGTTAGATAATTAGTCTAATTATTCTCTAGTATTGGATTTTTAGTTTTTCTGTTTCTTACTGCTTTAAATTACAGCAGGGGCATGACTTTGTGTAGAGTTTTTGTTTTATGTTCAGATTCATGTCTTGGGATAGATTCCCATGAGTGAACTTACAGACCTGAGAAACATGAACTTGAGTATGACTTGTCATTCTACTTTTAAAGCAGTAGCACTGGATAGAGCAGTGTATGAATATTATTGCTTACCAATCCCTGGGTAATATCTGTCACCTCCAACCCAGAGAAGACTAGAGAATAAAGAGAAGCTTTTTAAATTCCTCTGTAAAACACTGTCTTGAGGGTGTGAATCTGGATCCTTTGGTTGTTGGTCCATAGTTTCTATCTCTGCCTTTTGATGAGTTCCTCTGGGACTAAAGCATGAAAACAGCTTCATAGAGGCCTCATCCACCATCCCAGCCCAGGTCAGAGTACAAACATCAAGTCTGCATGGGAGCCAGACATGGTGGCATGCTGCTTTAATCCCAGTAGAGAGAGGGAGATCTCTGTGAGAGAAGGCCAGCGCGGTCTACACACCAAGTTACAGGCCAGCTGGGGTTACAGAGAAACCCTATCTCAAAAAAAAAAAAAAAAAACAAAACAGAGCAAAACAAAACTTCATTTGCTCTGGGGTCAGCTGCAAGAGAGAACAGAGCCTAAAGAAGCACTTCAGACACCCATGTAGGTTTTCATATTTATGCGGAAGATCCTTTGTGGTGGTGCAGGTGTGTCTGAAGGAGTTATTAAGGACAGAAGGCTAAACTCACCAGTTCTCCGTCCTGGAGATCAATGCTTGTAATTTGTTAGTTATTTTTTGGCTGTGCACTCTTGCAATTACTTAATATTTTTTCCTCCTTTTTCTTCTTTTGAGACACTGCTTAGCCCAGGCTGTTCTTGAAATCATGATCCTGCTGCCCCACCCAGCCTCTCAAAGTGCTGAGTATATAGGCATCTCTCCCCACACCTGCCTCAGTATTTAACTTTTGAAATATTTACTTTGTGTAAGTGAATAATCCTTTAAAATATATACAGATAGATTAATAGGTGATAGATGTCTGTATATATAGTTGATGGTACTTTGAATGAGAATGTCCCCCATAGGCTGTAAGTACGCGGACATTTTGTCCCCAGTTGGTGGCATGTTTTGGGAGGTCTTAGAAGGTGTGGCCGTGCTGGAGGAAGCACGTCACTGGGATTGGCCTGCAGAGTTCTTGCTGGATCTCCAGTCTCAGTGCTTCCTGTGCCTGCTTGAAGCTTCTGCTTACTCCAGCCTCCACCACCGACTTGCCTCCTTGCCACGATGGACTCTTTTCTCTTTGAAACCATAAGCTAAATAAACTCTTCCTTGTATAAATTCTCTTGGTCTGAATTTCTACCACAGCAACAGAAGGGTGATTAATACATAGTTACTCATTTACATTTAATTAGGCAAATTGTTTTCCTGATCAATTATTTCCCATTTTATTTTGGGAGCAAAATGTAGTTTATATAACCTATAATCCAAATTTTTTTTAAAAGCTGGTATCCACTGACTGTTTTTGTTTTCTTATATTAATTGAAAAACAACAACAACAACAACAATGAAAAAAACACAAATACTCATGTCCTTTTCTCCTTACATGGAAGTATTGTGTTTTTCAAAATATAACTTATTTTTTTATTTTATGTGTGTGAGTGTACTGCCTGCGTATCTGTAAGCGCACCGATGCTGTGCAGTGCCTGTGGAGGTCAGAAGAAGGCGTGGTATTGCGCTGGAACTGGAGTTACTGATGGGTGTCAGCTGCCAGGTGGGTTCTGGGAATCAAACCTGGGTCCTCTGCAAGAGCAGCCGGTGCTCTTAGCCACTGAGCCATCTCTCCAGCCCCAGAATTGTGTCTTTATTAAGTAACATATTACTGTGGCCATTTTGTCTCTAATATAAAAGAGATCTGAGAGAGAAATTGTTTTGAAATGACCATATTTTAAATTACTTAACCCTTGAAGTGATCACTTCTGGGTGTTTATTATTTCAAAGTTGTCTGTGTAGATGAAATAATTAAAATAGCTTAGCCAACAAATTAGCTAATTCTGTTAAGAAGCAGGTTACCTGTCTAGTTGACTGACTGATGTTAGGTGGAATACCTCTGTTATTGTGCAGGTGTCCTGACCAATGAAAGTGTAAACTGCTCAAGGATGATTCTTAAGGCTTATATGAACATCATTTTTCCATTTTGTTGAATGGAATTATGTGTTGTACACCCCACTAAAAGAATGGTTTAGGGCTACATGTCAGTATTAGAAATTTGGAAGGAGAACTGAGTTTGGTAGCTTTTTATCAAGATTGCTTTTATGTAGATATTGCCACACCTACAAGGATGCGAGTTAGATTATTTGGGTGACTCTTGATGACTAGGGATTAGCCAAGCAGGATTGAACACGGTTATTTCTCAGCATACTTTGGCTTTAAATGATCAGTGGTCCTGGAGAGGAAACAGACATGTGAGCTTATCTGGGTCACTCAGGATCTGGGGCAGCACCAGGATAACCGGAGCCCCTGGTCCAGACATCTCGCCTAGATTCCCTGTGGCCTCTGATTGATCTAAATTCCTAGGAACCCTGAGTGCCTCTCTTTTCCGTGCACTAAACCAATCGCTCCAAGGGTCCTTGTCATTTTCTAAGGTCAACTCTTTCCTCTTTGTCCCAATATCTTCTTTTAGGTTTAGTTTAATTCCCTCTCACTTCTTACCTGCAAACCTATTCGGAATGACAAACCACACTCTTATACACACTCTTATACACACATGCCATATGACATAAATAAATATATATAGTAACTAACACTTCTCTGGAACATACCTTAGCCACTCTTTGAGCTTTACACAAATATCTTACTTAAAGGAAGTATTGATATTTCAGCTTAAAGATGATTTCAAAGATATGCTATAACCTAAGTTAATTTCCATTCCAGAAAATATGTACACAAAATATAGCGATGTATCAAAGGGGACAGATAGCATGCAGTTCCACAAACAGCAAAGAGTTCCTCCTCGGGAGCGTCGGCAGAGACTTTACTTCTCATTCTTCCTCCATATTGCTTCTGCTGGGACCTAGAAAAAGGTACTTAATATTCTGACCTTCTGAATTAACTTTTAGGATTAAGGTCATGTTGCTGATGCATGAGCTGAAGAGCAAGCCCCCTTCAGTATCCTCAATTCTATTTTTAAACATTATTACCCAAGTGCTATTGAATAGCCTCTTTACCACATTCTTCTTCCTTAAGTTTATAATCAGTTCTGTTCTCATGGTAACTTGAACATACAATAATCCCAAAGAAAAGCCGATGATCGGGAGGCAACCAAAAGTAAAACATGAACCACTTAAACTCAGAAGGCTGTGGGTCCCAGGACAATCCAGGAGCATCTGCCTTTGCAGAGTCTCTCAAAGGACAGCTATCAGCACTTCACTCAGGGGTTCCTTAGAGCGTCCACACCTTTACCATCATTTAACTCTTTCCTTCTTACTATAAACAACTGTCTTTGAATCTTTAGTTTCTTCTAGTTATGCAAATTGAGATTCAGTACACATTTTTTGTTACTAGGACCGCTTACAGAATAAGTTCCAATAATTTTAAGAGCTCAGGGAATGAAAGGGATCCTTAATTCTCAACTTGAAGTAAAAACTGCATAAGCCACAGGGGCCCAAGTCCCACAGAAACTGGCTATTTAGATGACATTTCTTATAAAAGTTCTGATTTCCACTCCCAGGTGCAAAACACTGGCTATTTTGCACCTCACAAAACAGGTAATGGAAGAGCAAGAACATAGGATCCATCTAATTCAATGTGCAAGTCCATTGTGAAGAAAAGGAATAGTTTTATTGGTGATGGAAATCATAGTTCAGCCCATCAAACTCTTTATAGAAGAAGCAGTTTCTGATGCTTATGTTTGTTGAGAGGCCTGGGTTAGTGGGCTTAGGAAGCTGGTCTCTAAAATGAGTCAGAGGTAGATTTGGTTTTTAGTTTCTTATACTGATCATGTGATCTTAGAAATATTGACTCTTTTTTCATAGACTTAGTTTCCTGGCATCTAAAGTTATGAGACTGACCAGGCTGGAGAGATGCCTCAGTGGTTAAGAGCCCTGGCTGTTCTCACAGAGGATTAAGACTCGATACCCAGTACCCGCAAGGTAGCTAACAACCATCTGTAACTCCAGGTCCAGGGGTTCTGACACCCTCTTATGACCTCCATGGGCACTGCACAACATGGCTGTACTTGCTGATGTACAGACAATATGCTGATACACATAAAATAAAAATAAAAAATAAAACATTTTTTAAAAATTATGGAGCTGAATATATGAGCACTTGTTTTGCATGCAAGAAGCCCTAGGTATCTGCATCACCACAAAAGTGATGGTTTCATTACCTCCACAGATTGTTGTAAGGATGACTGAAGTAATCAAGGGACTGTTAGCCTGTGTAATCTAGGGCAGTGGTTATCAAATCTCTGTGTGCATAGAGCTGCTTAGCGGCTTCCCTAAAACAGACTGCTGGGTGTCACCCCCGTAGTTTCTGATTTAGTAGGTTTGGAGGGTGCCTTTGATTTTATAGAAACCCAGATTGATTCCAGTAACTTCAAGGCCACAGTTACTGGTCTGGGGTCTGCAACCTACTCATGAGAAAATATATTTAAAGCAAGTCTTCAGATTTTGAAAGATTAATCCATTCATGAAGGAGTTGTTTGTATGCAAACTGGAAAGAACCACTGTTGGGACTCCTGCTGCTCTTTGTCATGAATTCATTATGCTTCCAGAATAAGCTGCTTAACTTCTTCATGTGCTTTTGGCCTTCTGTATTCTTAGGGGCTGTTGGGGGAGATATGATGATAGCTATGTTAATATAGTAGACAGTAAAACAGTAAAGTCGTTGCAATTGTTAACAACTCTAAGAACAATATTATCTTTCTCTTATCCAAATGCCTTTGTCTAAGCTACCAGTATGAGACTGTCTTTTACCAAAATAGAGACAAAATTCACTTTTCTGTCCTTGCAAGGGTGCTTGTAGAAACAGGTAACTTCTTTGTTAATATTTCTTTTAATAAATCAGACACAGAAAGAGCAGTCAGACATTAACCAATCTCTTAATGATATTTGAGTGTCCCATTTCCATGAAAGAAACAGACTAAATTGTCCTTTCTGAGGCCTTATAGTTTGCCTGTCTATTTGAAGAAGGTATGACCAGCAGGCTGATGTGGTTGGCGTGACTAGCATTTATTAAGCATTATGGAGAACAAATCCCTCATGGCACTTTATAGGGATTACAACTCTCGAAATCAACCTCAAAAGTCCATGAGTCCACAAGCTCCACTGTAAAGGTTAAGAACTGTGTCCATCACTAGATGTTCAAAATATCAAATCCACTGTACAACCCAAGATCTTAATCCCTCTGCCAAAAGGCTAACCGCTGCCAGCCAGTGGGTTGCCAAGAGAGATGGCTACCATGTGACTTATCCTTGTGCTCTCTGTTGATGTAAAGATGGAAAGCTTTGTTGTGGTTTCATTCTAAACATTCACATGTACCCTCCTTGAACTAGCGAAGCATAATTTGAGATAAGGTTCAAGATTTTGAGATGTAAGATTTGTTTACATGGTAACGTTGCTTTTGCCAACATCCTTATTGAGAAGAGGAGTTTCCATTAATTCAGCCCTGTGTTAAGACCTGTTAGGACACGCCTGTGAGAAGCACATTTAATAAAACAAGTAGAAACATTAGGGGTCCCATAGGGTTTTTTTTTCCTTGCAATTTAAGAGATGAATTATCAAGCTAGAAAGGGAGATAAGGAAGAGGACGCAATGAGACGACGTGAGTCCGGGCAAGGAAGGAAAGATAAGAGATGCTTGGGCCCAGAAAGCTAAGTTTGTACTGCGCAGATCCTGCAGATGGGGCTTCAGTTGTCCCGACATGCTCTCTGCGTTCTCTGTAGACCAGCCTCAGAATTTAAAAGGCTGATGTCTGGGAGTCATTATAATACAGTAACTATCTGGTGAGTATTTGAAGATGATCCCTTGAGAAACTTCTCCAAACTAACCCAAATCGCGAAGTTCCTAAGCTCTGACTTCAAACTGTCTAATAGTAAATTTCTAGAGAGATTATTCTACATATCATTGAAATGTCACGTCATCTTATAATATCAGAAACTTTTAGGCATCCCCTTTATTGATAGATGGACTTCGTCTGGACTTGAGAAACCATTTTGAGTTATTGGAAAAAGTCAGCAGAAGCATTCTACAGAGCGGAAAACAGAGATGGAAGGGTGACCTTGTGCCCACGTTTGTAGCCATGTGGGGACCCCATACAATATCAATAAAAACTGCAAAAGCATCTTTTATATCTAAGTAGACCATCTTCCAAAGGGGCTTTGGAACTTGGGTGATTTCACACTGGAAAATATGAAGTCCATTAGCTTGGTCTGTTTCTGATGAGGAAAGGAAGGAGAAAAATCACACTTTGTCCTGTAGATGGTATTATTTATTTGCTATCTTTAGATTTGAAAAAGTGAGCAATTAAGACTCAAATTGATCCTGTTTTAGACTAATGCCCCACTCAAAGAGCATTACTGCAGTTTCATGTTACACTGAGTTTTACAGTTTAAATCACTAGGCTTTCGTTAATGTCTGGCCAAGAACTGGTTTGAATGGGTGAAGAAGTGATCTGGCCTCTACATTGAGACGACCTGGGTGCAGGGGTTCTGGTAGGACTTTATGGTGTAGACACAGGAAACCTCGTTTTCTTTTTCAAGTTAGGGAAATGCAAAGTTGCATTTAGTCAGTGCAGAAAGAGTATTACCAGCTCTTGAGGAAAGCAGAAAATTAATGTTTCTTACCATTTCCTACCAGCATTGAAACTCCTTCTTTTTTCATTTTCTGTATCCTGGCCTCAAACAACAAACACTGCAAAGCTCAATGATTCATTTTTGAGGAATCAAAGGGGAGTGAAGTATTAAGAATAAAAAGAATCAGTAACACTAAGCTAAGCAATTTAGGCATAGTTTTTCTGAGTAGAAGCATTAATTAGCCAGTGGTACACATGAAGGGATTGCTTGCTTCCAATACTCCGTTTCAATAGTTCCTTCTTGATTGTTTAACTTAGCACTAGTAAATTATACTTACAATACAGAAAATACAAAATTCAAATTTGTTTTTATAAAAAGAATGTTAATAGCGAAAATCTTGAACTTTGATTATATGTTCTTTAAAATGTTGGTCTGTATTTAATGAATGCTATTAGTTAATAACAGTATTGTTGACTATTTACATATATACTTCAAAGTTATAAATTTCTAATGCTATAATTGCTTCCTTGAAGTGGTTACTAGTGTACTCATCACTCCGCAATCAACAGAATCCTATTCATCCTCTGGGGAGCACTGTGGACACGGAAACTTGCATCTAGTATGGCTGCTACCTGACCTAACCTGGATGTTGGTTTTTGTGGAATGTGACCCAGAAGCTTAATCTACATCATAAAGGGGGTATTGACATATATACATACACATACACATATACACGCATATACACATACACATATACATATACACGCACATACACATACACATATACATACACACGCACATACACATATACATATACACGCACATACACATACACATATACACGCACATACACATATACATATACACATATACATATACACACACATACACATATACATATACACGCACATACACATACACATACACATATGTGGAGATTGACAATATTGAGAGGCGTATGCAGAAAGAACAGGTGGTACAGCGTAGAATTCATAACCGCATGGTTAGAGCCAAGGGCTTCTTTCACTAGAGAGAAGTCAAGATATTTGTCTAAGGAACTAAGGTGGTATCGTGTAAAAATAGGACTGTTAGATTAAGTTCACCTGGATCTTGATCTATCCTCTCTCTCTCTCTCTCTCTCTCTCTCTCTCTCTCTCTCTCTCTCTCTCTTTCTCATACACACACACACACACACACACACACACACACACTCTCATGCACACACTCCTGAAGACTTAATGAATACTCTCATTATGTTTGAGAACTATTGTGTTAGAGCATCACAGAATTCTTTGTAATGTCGTTCTGAAAGACTGAGGGTGGATTTAGAGAAATCATCTCTATGTGCACTTAAAGGGTCACATGGACTCCTCAATGAGTTTGAACAACTTGAGTAGGAAGCCTGGCTTATTATATGTGTGATGCCAAGCTACTTAACATGCAGGTGCTTCATGACGGGCTTGGGAAGGCAGGCAGTCCATTGTATCAGGAAGCACTGCTACATACCTGTATAACAGGCAGAGCTGGCTTACGAGGCTTATCACTGTGCCAGTCCACAGGTCAAAATCCCATAGGGCTGAGGCTACCGGGAGCAGCTGATCTGACTGTATTAAATGACATAAAATGGCAGACAACTGTGACATGAACTTGGTCTCTGGATTTAAATCTGAGAATCGTGGAGTTCTGGGAGCTGTAACAGGTTCTAAATATCTGTATCTAGTATCAGAACACAAGTGACTCAGTCAAGACCCTGGAGCTACTGAGGAGTAAATCACCAGACCAACCTTAAGAAAATGATAACAAGACTGACACAGTAAGACCGAACTTCTGCAGTCGACCCATCCACTGAGTGGCTCTCCATGGCCGTCGCTTACCTCTCAGTTGTATGGGTTTTGCTGAGATACTAGATGCTTCATGGCACTTCTCAGAGAAGTGCTCACAGAAGTTTGCGCCACTTCTCAGTTCTTGTTTGTTCTCTAAAGTCATCAGCTCTTCGTTCATCCACTCTTCAGCATCTTTGTGTACTCATTGAACAAATATTTGTGAAATGTTTATTTTGATCCAAGTACTGTATTTTCTATTTTTATCATTCCCATAACACACATGAAAAGATATCTGAGAATAATTTGACATTGAAAATGCTATTTAGTTCCTGACATTCAACCAGTCTTGACAATTAAAATCAGTTTTAAAATTTCTAAAGCTACAATTAATTAAATTCTTTCAAGAATTTCTGATTAACACACATAATGTTGTATCTACCTAATCAATTATTCAGAGTTTTTGATCTGCAACTTAGAAAGTGTCTTGAACCATTTTGTGTGACAATACCATGAGCTGAGTTATGTGCAAAGAAATTTGTTTCCCACAGCTCTGGAACTTGACAAGTTCAAGGTCAAGATATCAACAGCTGACCAGGGCTTCCTTGTTACCCCAAACATGATGACAGGTGGTAGAGTAAGATCAGATAAGAGAAGGAAGACTGGGTCAACAAAACCTATACTCATTGTAAGAAACCCATGTGGTGACACCAGCCATGGTCATCTTATAAGGGCAGAAGCCTCATGCTGCCACCTCTTCCTGAAGGTCCCACCTTTTAACACCAATGACTTGAGGATCAAGTTTCCAGTATGAGAGTTTTAACCTTAGCATAACATTTTAACCATAGAAGAAGTCATCTGCCTCAATTTTCTGAGTTTTCAAAAGCCACAGAGCAGAAACAGAGTACGAGTCTCTCCCACTCTTTGCCTGGTGCTAACTTCCCACCTCTTTAGGCCATTTGCCTCTGAAAATGGTTTATTTTTCCCTTCTCTGAAAATGGTTTATTTTCCCTCCTCTGAATAAATTGCCCCAGCTTTCAAACGTTTCTTTTCTATTCACTGTATATGTCCATTTATTCATTGCTTTTCTTCTTTCAATTTTTAAAATTAGCAAATGTTAATTGTATAAAATAATTGCTTTCATTGTGACAGCTTTGTACACACACATGATGCACACCTATTAGACTCATCTGCTCCTCACCCTCACTTGTCTCCCACCCCGATATTCTTCTTCCCAAGTCATCCTCCTATATTTATGAACATTTTTAAAATTAGATTCCACATGTGATAGTAAAACTTTCTTTGAAGGATAATGTCTTTAATCTCTTTGAGAAATTTATCAAACTCCACGCTCTCTTGTGCCCGTGTACCCAAAGAGCATACTAGATATTAAGCCAGTTGTTATGACATCTTGCCATTGGTAACGTCATTTTTGAAGGCTCCCATCATCCCTTCCTTGCTTCTACAGCTCCACACAGTGCCAGACTGGTCCTGAGGCTCCACTGAGATGCTCTGTGTGAAGTACACTCAAAACAGAATGTCATCCACAAATAGAAGGAATAGCTATATTTTCTAGTAACCCCTAAAAGACAGCCGGGCAAACATCCATCGTATCCCCAGCCTCTAGCTAGACCTCTTCAATAAACACTGTCGAAAAGAAGCAAATGGAAGATTGGTCAGCTGTCTCATGGAGAGCCAGGCCTTGGGAGTCAAGCATGTCACCAAGCCTTTGAATAAAAAATGACATCAGGGAGAAAAAGGTGAATGTGACATTGTTTTGTATCTTAATAATAGCAACAAATGAAGCTTTTATCTACATGGATGGCCTCAACTGAAAACCAATTGCTTCTATTTTGTGTGCTTGGATTCCTTCTC
Organism: Eospalax fontanierii; assembly: GCA_035773235.1. NCBI lineage: Eukaryota > Metazoa > Chordata > Mammalia > Rodentia > Spalacidae > Eospalax > Eospalax fontanierii. Next base: position 7,585,296 of record CM069538.1, read on the forward strand.
CAGACCCAAGCACTCTCTTGCTCCCAGGGCTCCCTGACTTGGATTGTTAAGTGAGCTGCCAGCCCTGGCTTGTTTTTGTGAGTTGTCAAGAGCAGATAAAAGCTGGTAGTCTGTGTCTGTAACTTCGAGTGAAGAGGACTGTCAGAAACCTTGTGGGCTTCCTTTCGAAACCCTCCCACATTGGCCCCAAAGAGCATTGTGTGTGTGTTTGCTTTGATTTTGAGAACCAAATACCCCTTTGACATTCTAAGGGCCAGCTACTTAACACTGGGACGTTTCAGAAAAGATGTCATGAGCTCATGACACGAGAAGCATGGCCTTCTAAAGAAGCAAGAAGAAAAGAGATTTGAACAGGAGTTTTAAATGATAGAGAAGAATGAATCAAAGTGTGTCAGAGGATAATACTGAGGGGCTCCCCAGAATTAGAGGGGATCACCACCCCCTGCTCTCTGTTACTATTTTTTAAAAATATTTTATTTATTTTATGTGTATGAGTGTGTTGTCTGCATGTGAGTGCACCCATGTTGTGCAAAGCCTGTGGAGGTCAGAGGAGGGTACCATATTCTCCTGGAACTGGAGTTGTGGGTGGTTGTTAGATGCTATGAGGGTGCTGGAAATGGAACCCAGGTCTACTGCAAGAGCAGCCAGTACTCGTAACCACTGAACCACCTCTCTAGTCCGTATCTATGACTGTTATGTCTGATTACAGAAGATTTCTGAGTGCTGTGGGCCTGGCATCTTTCTCCATAGCAATATCAAGAAGTCATGGGTCACTTTGGTTGGAACAGGCTGACTTCAAGCAGTTTGGCCTATAGTCATACCTGCATGACCCATCCCTCTCCCCAAGAGATGTAGTAAAAGAGAACACATGTTAAACACACAAGGCATTTCTTCTCCTTTCAAAGGAGCACAGCGGTATTTCAAATTCAACTTTCCCGGTACAGCAGAAACAGTAACCAAACGGCCAGTGACCAGGCTAACACTTTTCCCGAGTGCATCCACCCTCTGCCATTGTTTCTGAGAACCTGGGCAACATCTTAACAAGGTAAGAGCGTTGAGACATGCTCAGTAGTGTGTTCTGGGCCCCTGTGGGAGAGGTGCATGGACATGAACATTGTGGCTGGAACTGCATAGGACTGGCCCCTGGGTCCCTCGGCAGGTCCCACCTATGTCAGAACATGGGTTCTTGCCATATTTCTGCTGTGCATCTGGGAAGCTTGCCATTCTCTTCTTTTTTTAATTTAAATGTTTTGAGAATTTCATGCATAAGTACTGTCCTCACATCGTTTCTACCCCTCCGCTCCCCTGCCAGCTCCCTGGTGTCTCCCAGCCTCGTATTCCCGGCCTCAGCTGCACCACCCTCAGGACCGTGTCCCTCCTCTCTATCCCTTTTGAGTCCCTTTGGAAATACAACAGTGAAATTTTTCTCCCATCTCTTTGGAGAGTTTTCCTGGCTTTGCAAGGCCTGGTTGCCATGGCAGCCAGCCTTCTCTGCCCAGAGCCAGAATGAGGGGATTGTTGAGGGAGGAGAGAAGGCATGAAAAGTCATTAAAGTCTGCCAATTAGCATGCAGCTCCAGAGCCCTTCCTAAGCCTCCTAGCGGGAGGAGGAGCAGCTGTGCTCCTGAAGCTCTGGCAGTGAGGCCCACTGGAGCCAGGGGCTGGGCTGTCCAAGCCATGCACCTGTCTGAACGCACCTCTCTGCAGGAAGCCTACCACAGTCCCAGTCCAGCCGGACCGAGGCCCTGCTGTCAGCCCCCACAAGTGCCTTCTCTCCTTCGACCCCCTGTCCTTTGCTGCTCACCATCTTGAGAACAGAACTTCATGGACTGATCTCAAATGGGGAGGAGCTGGAATGTGGAGAAGCAATGAAACCCATCTTTCAAGGTCTTGTATATTTAAGTGTTTTTCTGGTTGTCTGCCATCCATCAAGAGCAGCATGGGACAAAATACAGCATGTCCAAGAATACTGTTGGCTGCCTAATGTCTGGACATAGCCAGTGGGGGTGGTGCTAGAAGAGGAGAGTGACCAAACTCCCACAGGCATCAGTGATGATTTATAGACCCAAACAAAGTCCGTTTCTTGAGATTCAGGAGTGCAAGAAGTGGGGTCTCCTCAGAGACACTGGAAATGTCGGCAAAGAGAATTCTGAGTTTGAGCAACTGTGCAATAGAGCCAGGAGAGCTCCCACTGGGGCCTGAGAGTCAGTGTCTCCGTCTATGCAATGGGCTTGTTAGGAATATCTTCCCCCAAAGCCCCCCACTAGAGTATGTTGAGAACTTCTAAAGTTTGGTAGGAAATGTAGCCATTGAAAACATAATAGTTGCTGTCATATGTTTTGGGCTCCACTGTAAAAGGTGCTTTTCTCTTAACAGTACATAAGCTCTGAGAGGCATGAGATGACAGACTTCCCCATCCTGCAAATATGCCTTGAAGAGGGAGTCTCCATGTGTCTGTTGCTGCATGATGAGTGTGCTTCTCCTGCTACTGGGGGTGGGGGGGGGGCATTGGGTGTTCCCAATGACTGTGCCCTAGAATCCCTGCTCCTCAGCCTCCCAGCCTCTGAGGCAGGTTTCCCCTTCAGGGACAGGTATTTACTGTTTCTCTTGTGGATGTGAAGGCCTCTTCCAAAGTGCCATACTTTTCCAGTACATGGCACTGTGCCTGATGTAGAGCAGAGAGCAGTAAATACTGACATTCAGTCTCTTGTCATTCCCCTCCAGGCCCACGCCGACTTGACTTCTGGCCCCATGAATTCATCAGAATGGCTCCTAACCACAGTACACTGAGCAAGGCTGGTGGTGGCTCTGTGTGATGTCCCTGGGCTTTTCATGTGTGAATGTCACTATGCTGTCACTGTGTAGGATGCCTCCACTTGGAGAAGCTGAGGGTAGGGATAAGGAACCTCTGTGGATTCTGCTGTAATTACCTATGCATCTATAATTTGATCAAAATAATAGTGTTAAAGAAGTCCGCACTCGGCCCTCGGGGACCTCTCTGGAGGTCAGGTCATGGATATTTCCAGCCCTCATATCATTTGACATGTTCTTTTCTTGGCTTGCTTGCCCACTCCCTGCCATGCTTGCCCTGGTCTATTCTAGACAGGTTCTTAATCTCTTCATAGGCAAAGGCCTGGAGAGCTGACGGAGACTCTCAAGGCTGCTCCTAGCCCCACTGCCCCGCTCAGGGTCGTCATCTTGATGCTACAGAGTTGATTCACGAATGATCACCTCTGGTCCAGGCCACTGTTGCATGTCCAGGTTTCAACTGGGATGCTGCAAAGACCCCGCTGTGTCAACACAGACAGCCTGTCTCCCTTCCAACAACCTCTCTCCTGTCTTCGTTCACCTATGTGCCCCAGGCTTGTTAAGTGTTCCTAACTCAGTTGATGACCTCCATCTGCCAGCTCAACAAGGAAGCCCTCTCGCCACTTTAATCACCAGCATACTGACCACCAATCTTTCCTTCGTGGCCACGGACAACCTTCCCAGTCACCCCAGTGCAATCTCCCCTCTGCACAGTAACTACGGTGTGATTTGTAAATTTTAAACCTGGCCTTGTTGTTTTTAGCCTAAAATTTTTTATGAGTTCCCTCAGCACTCACAGAAGAAGGCTGCAACCTTCGCACTGGCCCAGAAAACCCTGCATGTGCTGGCTCTTATGCCCAGTTTTTCTCCTGTTGCCATTCTGTTTGCTGATACACACCAACCACACTGCAGCCCTAACGTGTCTCAGGCATGTGCTGCTTCCTTCTGCCACCAGGCCTTTGTGCATACTGTGGTCTGTCCAGAATGATTTCTCTCCTTTCCACTTTGCTAATTCTTGCTTACCCTTTTGTCATTATTGTTTGAAGGTGGTCCCCTAAGAATCCTTTCACCAAACTTCCAGACCTGTGCAAATCATTGCATTGTATCTAAAACACTGGTTGCAGAGATTAAAATATTTCCCCATAAGTTGTTAATTACTGACTCTCTGAGTCCACCTCGCTCAGCCACTGAAGTGTCTCCTTTAAGAATGAGTGGCACTTCCAGGAGTAGCACCTCCAGGAGCCACTGCTGCCCAGGCTGTGGTGAGCTGATGCCTCTTTGATATTTTGAATGTCTCTTCAGCTTTTCTATTTTTATACTTTATGCCTCATTTATTGTTAATGTGTACATGATGTGTGTACATGTGAGTGCAGGTGTGTACGTGTCATGGTGTGTGTTTGGAGGTCAGTGGGCAACTTTCAGGACTTGTTTCTTTCCTTCCACAGTGGGATCAAGATGGAGCTCTGGCCACCAGGCTTGTGCTGAGTCTTGGTGCCAGTCCACCGCTCCTATTCTAATAGCTCCCCCCCCAAGCATTCTATACTCAGGATTTCATAACTGTTTTGAAATTTTCTAATTAATTCTATCCCCCCTCTGAGTTCTGAGAAGGTGAGAACCATGTTCATCATTGCTTTCCCCAATGTAACAAAAACAAATCAAATAAATGAACATGTGAATACAGAAGGCCTCCCTGGTTACCATCTAATTTGACCCCTGAGTCCCTCAAAGATGAAGCCCCAGCTTTCTAGTACACAAATGAGGAGTTCTGGCAGAGCCCAGCCCACTCAGGCTGAACAGTGCTCAGCTCATCCCTGTCCTGCCGGCTTTGTGAAGACTGACAGAAAACACTTTTCGTTCTTGCCATCTCCTAGCGCTGTAGTGCCATTGATCTCTTTAGCATTCTGCATCACCATCCTGTCACCGTGACCCAGTTTCAGACTTTGAGACTCAAGTATTGCTGACAGAATCTGTGCGGGTATGGCTCTCCCTCCTTGTTCTCTAACTAAAAGATGAAATCAGAATGGCCATGTATATGCTGTCTCAAAATAGTGCTTTATTTAGAGAGAGGTGTTAGTTATTACTGGCATTTAACATTTGTTGAGTGAACAAAATCTGCTGAACGAAGAGAACATGGAATTAAAGAGTTTCTGTCCAATGTGTGTTGGGTCTAAATTAGGCCCAGACAAGCAGAAAGGATGGGTCTGCGGAGAGCCCCTCTGCAATACATGAAGAATGCGCCGGTGAGTGTGGGTCCCTGAGAGATGGAGGTGGTACAGCCTTGAGCCAGGCATGAGAGGTAGCCCTTACTAGGACTGTTTTAAAACAGCAAAGTGAACGAAAAATTCCATGTGAGTCCTTAAAAACAGAAAAGTCTCAGAAAACATATATTGTTCTATACAGCCTTTCCTAAGAGAAATGCAGTTACTAAATTCTACCAAGACACGGGCAGTCCAGGGTCTCCTGCTGGCTTGTGCACCGCGTGTTCAGGACTGGAAGCCGAGAGCAGCGGTTACAGAGGATGTTACTAGAATTTAAGGAAAGATTCCTCTCTATCTCCCACTTTATTTTCCCAAATGTTGTGGGATATGAACTTTGCTGTATGTGATCATACCCCACCTAGGGGCAGAGCACGTGGCTTCTATAGATTTTGAACTGAACCCAAAGCATCATGATCATTCTTGTAAATTGGAATGAATTCTAGACTGTGAGCCAAGGGGTTGCTCAGCTGGTTCTGGCCCATGTGGACCAGTGGCCTAGCCTCTCTGAGCCCCAGTTTCTTTATCTGTCCAGTAGCCAGCACAGTATTTAGCTTGCTGGCTTGTCCATAAAGAATTAGCTTGTGGCCTGGAACACAGGTTGATCATGTTTCCAGCCCTTGAACCTACCACCTTTATCTAGACAACTAAATGGAAATTGAGACCAGATCCAAATTTAGGGCAATAATTCCAGACTCAGTTTTTAATTCAGAAATCATATCCACTTGTCTAAAGGTAAGCAGTCTTTAATAGAGGACAGGAACCATATGGGCTCTTCAGATTCTCAGATAAGTCTAACAGACTCTTTCTAGACTTTCCAAATGTAACAATCCTGGAAAAATAGGAAGAGATAACTTTAAAGGAAAAAAAATGTATCTTATTGGCCACAAGTCTCAAATGTAACAAGATGCTTAAATTCACTTAACAAAGAATACTTTTTTAAACTGTGTAGTGATCATCATACTCTTTCAATTTGAACATTATTGTGAACATGTGAGACCGCTGTACACAGGTCATAAAGATGTCAAAAAAGGGAATAGCTTGAGCATGAAATATTAACCTCCAGAGAAAGCATTTCTAAAACTGTAATCCTCTTCCCATTACTACAAGTCAAGTAATGAAGCCCTTTGAAATGCGTTAGCGCACTTGGAATGCATTGTTGGGAGGGCTGAGTGTGACCTCCATCACTGTTTCTTCCTCAGCCAAGCTCACCAAAGCACTGAAGACCTCTTTATCAGACAGATGCACAATGGCAAGACATGATTCTGCCCCAGGGACCTGTGTGCTCTGGGCAGGACGCAGATGTCCACAGCAAGTCCTTTCCAGCTGTCTCACTGACAGGAAAGTTGCTTCCTTCTTTGCTTGTCTTCTTCCAGGCATGAACTGTGGTCAGACCTTGGAGTTTATCTATGATGCATGGACTCTAGGAGAAGGCGCGGGTTGGTGTCAGGAGCCCAGGCAAGGGAGAACCAGGCAGCCAGAGCTATTTTAGGGGATGGAACCATATGGTATGGCATTAAATATTAAACAAAAGAAGGCTAGAATAGAGGGGACAGCGGAGAGAGGAAGCAGCTGCAGCTGGCTGTGGTGTATCACTGCAGATGTCCTGAGGTCAGTCCGTTAAATTTTCTGGTATCTCTATTGATTGCATTCTTTTTGTGGCCATTTTAAGGCTGGTGAGCTTAGTTTGGGCCATATTCAGAGTCATGCAGGACTTTCTTCATGTTCAGTCTGGTGGTAGTTAGACTCCCTAAAGGAGCACATGGAGTTATGCAGGAAGCTGCCTGAAGGGTCAAGGGTTATCAGCAACTGACTGGCTGCTGTTTGCAGAGAAGACATGGTGGCCACAAAGGCCAGGTGTAAGTGGGGAAAATGCTGGATTTTAGATTCCATGGCGCTCGGTGAGGACCAGTACTAGAGGACTGCAAAGTGGGCTTTGGACCTAACTCCATTTTAGGCTAAAGGATCAAGAAGAGGTTGGATCCTTTCTGTAAGTGGGTGGACAGTTAGTTTGGCTTGAGAAATCTACTTACGGGGGAGAAATCTACTTTAAAAACTTACTAAGAAATTTTAAAACTCAGATCCAGGTATCACAGGATGTCTGGAGTTTTAGTAAAGTGATAGTTGGAAAGGAGTCCCTGAGCTGCAGAAGGCATCCCAGGAAAATCTCTAGGGTTGTGAGTGTTGAATTGTGAACTCGGGTTCCACATCGGCATCAGCCATCCTCAGGCCAGAACAAGAGTGATTTCAGGCATAATGTGGACTGGATGGTCAGCACAGGGCACCAGGTCAGCTTGACATTGAGGCTGGTCCTCCATTCAGCAGATTTGGGGAGGGGGAGCTAAGCTGAGTATGATTAAGCAGTAGTGGGTTAGAAAACTTGGGTGGGAAAAGGAGGTGCAGCCTTGGTGGGTTGAAAGAAGGAAGGGATCGCGGGTCTTTGAGCCCAAGCCCCTCCCTGTCGCAAATCCCCTCACACACTGCTTCAACATCTTGAGACCATTGGCTGTTATACTGTTCTGCTCTGGTCCCTGTCGCAAAGACCAGTTATGTGAATGCACAGCTCCTTGCTCATCCTTCATGCTTCTCACCTTCCTTATCACCTTCCCTGTGTTACCGAATTTCTACAAATTCAACGGAAGCCCATATATTCTTGACTTAGAAGCACAGGGAGCTCATCACCAAGCCCTGGAATCTTTAAGCAGTGGAGGGGAGTAACTTATGGGTAAGTTATTCCTGATTTGCCCCCATGAAACAGAATCTCTTTGGACCAAGTATTTTCTATCACTTCCCAGAAGAGATCTGCAAGCAAGCAGCAGGCCACGGGCCAGATGACGGCTGGGGCCGTAACTCCTCTTCTCTTTGTTTCCCTCCTCCTCTCCCTATCTCCGTCACTCTGGCTTCCTTGGTCTTGTATTCTCCGGGAAACAAGGGGCAACTAAGCCTTAACCTTGCACTCTGCTTCCTGGAGAACCTGCACTTTGCCACCATTCTCAGTTCTTAGGATTTGATATGAAATGATTCCATTAGGGAAAGAAGAGGCATTGCCACCAGGAGGACCTCGTGTCTGCATGGTGCAGGGTCACCCATGCCATGGTTCTTCCTGAAATCCAGACTAGATATTATCTTTGTAAAGCGGCAATGCTTGAGTTTGTCCTCGGTGGACCCTTGCCCATAGCTGAGGCTGTAGATGCCCATCGCTGGCATCCTCATGGCCTTCTTCCCTCTCAGCTAAGGACGGATTCCCCTATCCCCTTGAGGTTCTCAATAGAGTATATTATGTATATTCTTTCTTTAGTGCCTCCTAGAGCCTCTGTCTTTAATGCACATGAGATAATTCAGTCACTTATATGTTAGGAGGAAAAAGTTAAACACCAAGCAAGCTTGCACATCCGTTGTATCTGTGTTTTCATTTTTCTTCAACTGAATAAACCAAGATTGAAGTTTTCTGTTTTACAGTTGCTCAAAATAAGTGCCACCAGCAAACCTTTCCATTAATAAATTACGAAAATTCTGAATTAAGAGTCTATACTTTAATAGAAAATCGTTGTGGTCAAGTCATATTCTAATGTCCTTAGCTATGATATCACCAATATATTGGAACAACAAAGTGTAGATTATCATAATTACAGACACATCCCACTTATACACAGTTCTCCCTCATTTTATCCTATTCTAGCTCAATACCTTTGTCATGCTAATGTCGCAAGGACTTTTATAATCCTCGTTGGCAAGGTTAGCTCTTGAGTTTGAGAACTGAGCCTGAAGAAAGCCTCGTTTTTGATAGGAGAATCAGATGTGGGAGGAATAGTGTATATTTTCCGTGATGAGCAACACGGTCTCTGTTGCCAGTAGACTTGCTGCCACACAGATGGGCTTTGAAGAAGATGCTGGGCCACTCCTTGCCAGCTTCTACCCCTTCCTGATTGGCTAGAGGCTGCTAATAAGGAGTTCAAGGTAGACGACAAGCATGGGACTTCTCAGTTGTGGCTCTTTCTCTGTGGGTGACCCTTGTACAGCCAGACAAGGGAGACATCTCTAATGTCGGCACCTTTTGCCACCTTCTCCTGATGCCAGGTTGGCAGGTTATGTCCTTGTGGTTCTACTTTTTCTCTCTGTCCCCTTCCAATTATCTTTGCAGCGCACACACATGCACATACCCGTTGCCTAAGCAGAAGCCTGACTGTGAAATGTGACTCCTGTCTCTCCTTCTGAAGACTCTTCTGAGTTCTTGGAATCCCTTACTGGGTCTCAGGTTGGGCTGAGGAAGTAGGAAGAGGGAGAGGGGATCACTTTCGCCAAATGACCAGTGCTCATCTTCTTTAGCTCATCCACCCCCTTCTCATGCACTGTGAAAAAAAAGAATCCAAGGTGGCAGGTGGCAGGAACCTGTGTGGTTGTAGGGATTGGGAGTCAGACCCAGTGGGCAGGTGCTGGACTGGATCTTGATGAACAGTGAGCCTCCTTTATGGGATGGGATGCACAGGGCTCCTTGTCCTCCAGCTGAATACTCAGATTTCTAAATTAGAGGGGGACTGGAAAGCCCTTGAGTGTTCAAAGAGGAAACCTCAGAGCTGTACAGAGAATAGAATTTTACAGCTGCTCTCACCCAAGTGTTTAAGCACTTAGGGCCTGACAATACTCATGTTAAAAGCTGATTACACCAAGCAGGAGATGTCCCATTTACAATTCACCTTCACTTTTCTTGGCCTGCCCTGGGTGACTAGTCCAGGCAATGGTTTCCTGCTAATACTGGCTCCTCACTTGGAAGATGTTTTTCCCAGGCCACAGCTTTGCTCTAGCTCTAGCTACATTAACACTTACCCCACCGCCAGGCTCCCAGTTTTCCTGAAGAAGATGGTGTGACAGAGATGCAAAGTAAACCTGAAAAGACCACAGGAGGATGACTGTGGGAACGAGGCCAGTCCTGATGGCTGAGTTCTCATTCGTGGCGAGTGTGAAGCCCCTGGCCCGTGAATGTCCCCGATGCACATTGATGGGAGTTCAGGTGTATGGCCATGGGGAGCTTCCCATGCACTGTGCATCTCTCTGTGGTGTTTTTACTTCAGAAAGCTCACTCTAACTTCTTCTGTGGAGCCGAATTCCTTCATCCAAGGGTAACCGCTTCTCCCACTATAAAATAATGGTACAGCTTTAGCGATAGCTTTTAGAGAGGTGGTGGAGGGACTATTAAAGTGTTCAGCAAATGGATAAAAGCCTTTTGCAGATTCCTCAATAAACTGATCTTCTGACATATTTGCCAGAGCCTTAACTCGCCATCTGAACACACCCTTCTTGATATCTGACCACTCTGGTATTACCCTGCATTTAAACCTGAGTGGGGAGAGATAAAGCCTGAGGGCGGAGGCGAGAGTCCTTCAGCTACACATTCCTACTGGGCAGGAACAGGGACAGAGGAAAATCTGGTCTTCTTGCCTGGACCACAGAGAGCTCTCATATCTAGCAGGCAGTTTCTGGGGAAGGGTGAGGCTGACGTCAAGGGCACCCTCAACTTCGGGCCAGCCCAGGCTAGGACAGGAAGGGCTCAGGTGAGCTGCCTGCTGAGCTGGACCTGGACGTACAGCAAGCTAGAGGACGGGCTGGGCAGGCCAAAGCAGAGCCCCGAGGTCAGGCTGGAGGCCAGGCTGGAGGCCAGGCCTTCGGGTGTTCCTGTCCACTACCTTGTGGTTGTTGCTTTTTGTTCTCCTGTAGTGTGTCTGGAGTTTAGGAAAGGCTCAGCTCAAGCTGAGCTGAGAAAATCTACAGCTCTGCACCTGTAAGACCATCCAGAGGGATGCAGGACTTTCCAGGGGCCAGCCTGGAGGAAGCAGTCATGATTGAAGTGACAGAGAAACCACAGGGAGGAGAAAGGCATTCTCCTGCTTGTCTGCACAGGAGACCTATAAGACTGCTGTCTGTACCCAGGGTGTGCAGGCCCGGCTGACCCGCCTTCTGCTTTTTGTGTGTTTTGCTGTTTTTCCTCTTTCTCACTCTCTCTACCTTCCTGTCTTTCTTCCCATCTTCCTTTATCTTTCTGGCAGCTAAATGACTTCTATCACAAAAGTTCTTTTGTTTGTTTTGAACTCAGAAGTTACTATTTACAGACCAGCCAGTTCACGAGAATTTGTTAGGTCCATTGCATCATGAAACTTCATTACCTGTTGCTGCAATTTGGAGCCCGACCCCTGCACCTTACTGTCTGTGCTTCCCAGCTGTCATAGGCCTCCTTTGCTGTGTAGCCCTCCCCCCATGCACTGGCCCCATGGCCCAAAGCGACACACCTACCGTGGACCTGTAAGCCAAAATAAACTTAGCTAATTGTTCCTTATCATGGGTATTTTGAAAGCTGGCTGGTTAGTTTATATACTAAATTCATTCAAAATGTAACTGATGGAGGGCCTAATGTGTGCCAGGTACTAGCCCAGGCATGGAAGTACAAAGAGCTCAAACAAGGCTCCTCTTCTTAGAACTTTTCCATGGAGAATACACAGGAGAGTCAGGAATGCGGGGTGATAAATTCTTTCCCTAGCTCAGCTAAGGTTGTTCTGGTAATTATCATCACACAGTAGACCCAGCTCTCCTGTTTGTAATCTGCATTCTCTCTGGATTTAAAACACTCTTTTGTAAGACGTTTTTTGGGTTGAAGTGCTTGACGGTGTGAGTCCCAGGAGCACCTGTTTCCCTCACCCCTGAACTGACCACTGGCAGAGCTTACCAGTCTCCGTATGGGCCCATGTCTGTGAAGGAAGAATGGGACCAGCGGAGAAGAGAGCACAGCAGGTGATTTGAGCCAAGTCTCTGCTAACGTCTAGGTGTATGGGAGGAAAAAGTAAGATATAGTGGTTGGGGGCCTTCCAGAGATCACTTTCCCTAAAGAGACTGGCCCGCTGGAAAACAAGAAACTCACCCACTGACCCATTCTAATAATCATGGTAATACCTACTGTGAGCTAAGGGCTATGTGAGCACTGGAGCTACAGCAGAAGAAAGGTCACTGAATCTCAGAACTGCTTCAGAGGAGAGGAGGGCAAAAGACAAAAGACAAAGCTGAGGAGATTTAATGAGTCCCACGTGCAATAAAGGAGGAAGAAAATCCACAGAGCTGCAGCTCGGGGAGCAGGTTGGAGAGTGGAGAGCAGCAGGAGGGAACTTCCGAGTCCTATACGGTGCTTGGATTAGGTGCTTGGATTATCTTCTAAGGACAGTGGAAGCCAGTGAAGAATTATAAAGAGGGAGTGACAAGATCCCATTCACATTTCTAATAGTATATTCCTGTTGTATGATGTGTGCATTACAGGAACAAAAGTGGAGCAAAGAGTTTAGGGTACAGCTCAGTTGTACAGTGCCTGCCAAGCATGCACAAGGCTGCAGGTTCAATCCCTAGTGCCGCAAAGAAAACAAACAAAAAACCCAAAGTGGCCATCTGACAGGCTGTTAAAGCGGTCTAGGTGAAAGACCACACAGTGCTGCTGGGTTTTTGCTGATAGTGTCAGTGCCTGCTGCAGGTCGGTTATGCATTCAGGGCATGTTTTGAAGGAAGGGCTGAAACAACCAGTAACAAGGGAAACAAAGAATTAACATTGGTTCCAAGGGTGTCAGCTTGAGCAAAATAACAGAGCTTAGTTGAAATGGGAGTTTTTAAGGAGATGGGGAAGAGAAAGGAAGAAACACAGATTCAAAGGGGAGGGTGTGAGAAATTTTAGCGCTTTAATCTCTGGGTCAGCAGAGTCTGACCTCCATTGGAAAAGGAAGAAGACTGCTCAAAATTCCCATGTTTTAAAGTTGAGGATCATCGGTGCTTTGACCTGGAGTTTTCAGGTAATTTGCCAGATTGTTGCATCTGTGTAAATGCCAGTGCCCTGGAGCATATTCTTGTCCTCATCAATCTGAGGCTGAAGAGTCTGTGTTCAGAGAGTAGATGCTTATGCTGGAAGACCTTTATATGCTTCATGGAAGTTATTTTTGTAAATGGATTCAAGTAGAATTTAACAAGTAAATATAGCATCCTAAAAGACAGTGATCTAAATAGAAGATTAGATAGAAGCAAAGTATGGCGGTACAGCACGGAGACCTCGGGAGGGAGTCTGTAGAAAAGTGATGAAATAAGTTGGCCGAGGCACTGCGAATAGGGGAGGAAGAGGCACAAAGAAAGAGCGTTAGCTGACCATCAAGGAGGTCCACGCACAAAGAAAGAGCGTTAGCTGACCATCAAGGAGGTCCACACTCAGCCACCTTTTCTCCCTAGGGAAGCCTAAAAGGCAACTTTATTTTTTAAAGTCAGCTCAAATTATTTTAGAGCTCAAAAGATGACCTCAGTAGAAATGTGATCATGTACCTGGGAAAATGCTGGAGAAATAATCGGGAAAAATAAGGCACACTGTACAGGGAATCTCCTGCCTTTCTACGATCAAGAGAAGCATCGGTCAGCACAAATCTAAGGAGAAAGGTTCAGGAAAGTCTGGGTTCTGAGAACATCTGAGTTCCTGGAGGGTCCAATAGCCAGAGGTTTCCTCTACGGGCCATTCCTCTGTTTCAGATGGGGAAAGACGGCAGCTACATAGTCAGACCCACTATGACTCCCAGACTCCCAGAATGCACCATCTCCTCCCAAGAAAAGCACAGACTATGGATGTGGTGTGGGTCATGTCATCGTGGAATGCTCTGAGTCAGAGGAGGGGTTTGTTTCCCAGGCTCAGGAGTGGCTAATGATAGCTGACTCACACAGCTGGTCATGTTTATTGAAGAATGCAAACCGATAGGCAGAAATCAGATAAAAGGGGAAGTTAGTGTGTTGGACACATCTATCTTCTTTTGTCATTTTGAATCCTGCTAGTGACTGTGGTCTTGGTGTCTGTGGCTTGGTGCCCCTCCTTAACAGATGGTGGTTATACTTTGATCATAGATTGTATGCTTGTTGGAAAATTCCATAGTATTAAGTAGCTTGCCTTAAATACTAGATGCAGCAATGTATGTACGTATATAAGATAAACATTTCTAATATGAAAATCTGAAATGTTCCAAAATCCAAAATGTTTTCAGGATGGCATGACACCACCGTTGAAAATTCTACACAGTGGACTTTTAGTCAAAATTATTTGAAAGATTTTTACATTTTTATATATTTCATAATTCATATTATTCAACATTAGTATTTTATAAAATTGTGTAAATTTGTGTGTATGTAAAGAAAAAATAACAAATTTCAAATCTCTGTGCTGGGTGTTTGCTGCTATGTCAAGCCTGTTGCCTAATGTTTCTTTTGGCTTGGTCCTGATCATATGGCTGTTTTCCAAGGGAAACATCACCTCTTTAGAACTCATCTCATTGGCAAAATTACAGGTTTGTTCTTCTATTTTAGATGCAATGGAGATAGTGGAAGACCTTAATTAACTTTAGTTAGACTCGTCTTGTAAGTTAATCAGATTTTCGTCACTGAAACAGATACCCATTTAGTTAAACAATTTAGAAAAAAAGGAAAGGTTTATTTTGGTTCATGGTCTCAGAGATTCTGACTCATGGCCCTTTGGTCCAGTTGCTCTGGGTCTGTGGTAAGATTGCATCTCATAGTAGGAGCACATCCTGGAGATAGACTGATTTCCTCACTGTAGCTGGGAAGTGAAAAGAGACAGGAAGGGGCTTAGGTTCCAGCATTCTTTTCAAAGGCACACACTTAATGATCTTGCTTCTACCTTGCTCTACCTGTTAAAGGTTCTTATCTTTAGGCCACTACCTCCCAGGAGCATCTCAGACTGGAGACCAAGTATTCAACATACAGACCTTTGAGAGACATATAAGACCCAAGTTACAGCACCTAGTGGCTGAGCCCGAGCAGGAAAGGTCTGTAGAGGGCAAAGTCTTCTCTCTTTTGCTGTTAGTGCTTTTGCTGTAAGAGTCTTGGGAGTTATTGGAAACAGCTGGTGTGCCTGGACCAGCCACTCATGAAGACAAAGGATAAAGGGCTCTCTGGTTTTCAAGCATCAGTTTGAACAAGGGGCTTGGGGACAAAACATGGCTTTTCATAATTATTAAGTAAATGCAACAAGTATGTCAATCTTAAAAATGTAATTAAGACTTTAAAAAAAAAAAAACCTAAAAGGATTCATAAATATCCCAGCATGTAGAGAGCAGAGTCAGGAGGATTGCAAATCTAGGGCCAGCCTGGACTAGGTAGACAGATCCTTTCTCAAAACAACACGTTAGCCTATATAGCTCAGGAGCAGAGAGCACTTATCCAGCACACAAAAAGCCCTGGGTTTGATCTCTAGCACTTAAACAAAAACAAACTTAAGCCTTAGCAAAGCCCTGTGCTGTTTGAGAGGTATGTATGGAGTTAGTAAAGTTAAGTAAGTAAACAAAAATAAACTTAAGCCATAGCAAAGCCCTGTGCTGTATTGAGAGGTGAACTCTCTATAGAGGTAGTAAAGTTAAGTAAGGCCATAAGAGTCCAACTCTGCTCCAGTACGATTAGTGTCTTATAAGGAGACCTCAGAGCATCGTCAGTGTCTCACCCTCTGCACGGAAAGACATGACAAGAAGGCAGTCATTTACAAGACAGAGTCTTCATCAGAAACAGAATCAGACAAAATCTTACTCTTGGGTTTCTATTCTTTAAAACTATGGGGAACTCAGCATGCTGTCTAAGCCCAGGAAAGCTAAGGCAGAGAGTTTTCCTAGCCTTGCTTCTGACTCTAAGTCAGATGAGAAACGGGAAGAAGGGCCAAGCACTCGAGAGCTGGGTCCTGGTGCCAACTCTGCCATTCCCTGGTCACAGACTCTGGCTACTCTTTGGTCTGGAAGCCTTTTATCTTTTTTTTTTTTTTTAAGAAGGGCAAGCAGAGAATCAAGTATGGAGAGTAACAGCAGCTAACACTTATTGCATACTTTGTATTTATGGGACTCATTCCAAAAGCTTAAGTCAAATTTGCCCAGATGTGTTGTGCACAGAGTTGTATTTGCCTTCCTTTCAGTTCTATGAATTTTGGCAAAGAGTCATTTAACTGCACCTCAATCATAACAATTAGAATGTAGAACCCTTCTATCACCCCAAGGTGCCACCCCTACCCTATTAAAGGAGGCTCTTCCTCTGCTCCCAATCCCTGGTAACTAAGGGTTTTCCAGACCTTCAGTTTTGATTTATCAAGATTGTCATACAAATTGCATCACTTAAGAGTTCTGAGCTGGCCTTTCTAACAGCTTTTCTAATATCAGTTTTTAAAATGTCTGCAATAACGGCTTCAGGTACGTATAATTATTACAGAGTAAATAGACATGGAAGTGCTATGGGAAAATAAAAATGCTACATGGATTATTCTTTTATCAATTGCTTTATTTTTACAGTAAATATATAGACAAAATTAATCATCAGTGAAACTTTGTGTTGAATGTGGCTTTTGGCCCTTGTAGAATCCAAGTGTCAGAGAACAGCAGTGACAGCTGTGTGACATTTCCCTTCCATCCAGATGATAATGTGCCTTGTTCTGGCAGGACAGAGATGATTCAATTGTGAAAAAAAGCATTTGGAAAAATATTGTTAGCAAGAAGGTCAAGGACGTTTCTCTCTTTGACTAATCCAGAAATATTTGGCTTTGAAGTCACTAAGTCATTACTCTTGTGTTCACAACCAGATTTGTTTCAGTAAATAGGTAGAAGCAACCAAAAGTATTCTAGGTTTCAAAAATTAGCAGTTTCAGGATTAGCAGTAATTAGTTCTTCATGTATAAGAAACGGTGGTCAGGCTGGCAACAGAATCTCCTTTAGCTGACTGAGAGGTGTGCCATTCAGGAGTGAGAAGCAAGGGTCGAGTTTCTTGCCAGGCAGAAGCTCCCGTAGAAGCTTCAGCTCAGTTGTAATAGAATTCTCAATTCCTGAATGTGGCCACAGTGCGCCCCCAGTCTGACCACAAGGGTTCCTCTTTGGGTTCTTCTCCAAGGGAAGGATCTTGTCAATGCTGCTTTTCTCTTCTGTTTTTAACCTTCTACTCTAAATGCAATAGATGCTAGGTGAGTAAATAAGATCCAGCCTTCCTTTAAGTTTACAGCTTTCATAAATTTTTAAGGAACAGATATGGAGAAAATGCTGAAGCAAAGAAATCTTGCACAGGGTGTGATACAGAGGTCTAGGAGCCTCTTCAATATTTAATACAGTCAAAAGCCTCTGACAACTAATTATCTCTTAATGGGGCTTGCCCTTTGGCCTGAATGTTTCTATGGAAGTAAAATATTTGGCTTCCAAACAAGTTATCACTCACTTGCTGAGTAAATACCACAAGCTGGAAGTGGCCCCCCAGGTACCATTGGTCTTTGTTGGTCTTTAGCAGGTCCCAGGTTAGCATCACTTGTCTTTAAATCACCTTTTGTTTCAGACCAGCTAGTCATTGGCCTTGGTCTGTACAAAGTCTCTTGCTTACCTGTGCACTTCTCCTAAACACAGACCAGAGTCAGTAAGAGAAGTGGATTGTAGAGGTTAGGGTCACGTAGGGAAGTAAAAGTCAAACCGAAGAAGACTAAACTGAGTCCACACAAGAGAGATGTGAGGGGAAATGCAAAAAATCGGAATGAGTCCTGGTCTGGTCAGGCACTGCAGAGGAAGGTAGTTGCAGGAAGAGAAGAGAGGAGGGAGGGAGGGACGAGCAGGTGTGCGCTTTATGAGAAGCCCAGCAGAAAGGAGCCTAATGTTGTCACTTCTTCAACCTCTCAGTCCTCTGGAAATGAGCTGCGCCTTCCTCGCCTTCCTCGCTGACTACTGCTGCAGATAAGGATGCTTAGAATGTGAGAAGCAAACAATGGCAACAAAAGGAACCGGCTGCCACGTGAGGAGAGCTGAGCCTCAGAGCTGCTTTTAGCACTGCAGGTCACCAATCGCATTTGAACTTACTCGGCAAGTTCTTCACCAAGCCTTTTTCCAAATGCAGAGAACAAACTTGCTTGTTAAGGAGTGTCTCACAATTTATACCTTAATAACCAAATGCCGAGGCAAGAAACAAACTTTGTGGGCTAGAGAGATGGCTCAGGATTAAGAGCACTCTTGCAGAAGACTCAGGTTCAAATCCCAGCACCCACATGATGGCTAACAGTCACCTGTAACTCCAGTTCCAGGAGATCTGATGCTCTCTTCTGTCCTCCACAGGCACTGCATGACACAGGCACACTTACATATATGCAAGCATAATACTCATAACACATAAAATAAAAAAAAATCCAAAAAAGAAAGGAATCTTGTGGGTGCAGTGGTTAGATGTGCTTACCTTGATGTAAAATAATCCAGTCACTGATTTCTGATTCAAAGGAATTTTTATCAGTGGCCTTTCAGTATTTTCTTCGGAGTTTATTGTCTTAAAATACTTTGCAAGCAGATAGATTTAAGAATATTCAACTCTAAAACACAGTTGTAATTTTTATTTTTGACTAGATTATTTAAATTATGAGGTGTCATTCTTGTATTGCTCATTCTAAAAGTGAACTCCATTTTTCTTACCTTGGTTTATCTTATTGAGCCCTTGGGCCTCAGACAGTGTTCTCATTCACTGCTTTAGTCAAATTGTAGTGATTAATAGCTCAGTGGTCTGTAAGTTCATTTTATTATCATGGCTTAATTTCCTTCAGGTGTATTTTCTTAATGTTTTATTTTAATAGTCTATGTATATTAATGTATGTAAGTGCTCCTTGTGCATGTAATACCCATGGAGGTCAGAACTGATGTTATGTATTGTTGTTAGCTGCCATATTGGCTCTGGGATCCAAATAGGGGTCTTCTGTAAGAGAAGCCAGTGTTCTTAACCACGGACCCATCTCTCCAGGCCCTTAAGTGACTTCTTTAGTTTCTCTCCTTTTCATTTTTTAGCCTCAGGAGAAATGGGACAACTAGTGACCAGGCTGAGGTCAGTAGTGCCACAATTTTGTGCTAGTAAGTCTTCCTAGCTCCCATCTAGCTCTATACCAAGAGCAGCCCCATCTTGTGTAGACTCCATTCTGAGGAATGGGCTTCTGGCCTCACTTAGCCCTTGCCTGCATGTCAATCCCAGTAGTCTGAGTTGTGTTTTTTAAGAGGTTAAGAATTTCATTAATTCATATTTGTTACATCAAACAACAAATAGAAGTGACTTTCCCCATATCAAATGTAAGGCTTAGTTTAGGGAAATATTTAGGGTTGGATAAGAGAGCAGAGGAGACCAATGTCTTTGACAGAACTTGCTGTGAATTCCTCCACAAATAGCAGCACTCATAAGAGCTTTACTTTGCTCACCAGCAAGCCCTTCAGCTTCTTCTAGACATAACTTGATTCGTGCCCACCCATCTTGTGGTAGGTTATGCGTTAGGGTCTGCTCTGCCCCCACAGCTACACTAGGGCATGAAATAGCCACTGAGCTATCTACGGGAAGCTTCCTTGGAATAATGGAGCATGAGCCTGTCTTTCAGAGAACTTTGGTTGTAGGGGAAGAAAAGGGAGAACAAACCTTCCAGAGGAAGAGTTTGTTTCCCCTGGGTGAGGAGCTACCATCTGGCCTGCTGGATGAATGTAGAACATTTGCAGGACCCTAGAGAAACCAGAAGCACAGAAACCCTATCAGGATATTTAGCAAAGGGTTTGTATGTCGCTCTGGTCAACTGCCCAGTATCTTCTCCAGAAAGTAACTGCTGAGTACACCGTGATAACTGAATGGGAATCTTTGTAGAAGGCGAGACACTAACTGTTGATGGATAATTAGCATGGCAGAAGTGGTGGGTGAATTGCAGAATCGTGGCATATTGTACCAGAAGTAACCAAGAACTGCTATAATGCAGGCAACCAGCCTGGGCTGGTTGTTAACAACATAGCAGGAGCTAGAAATCTAGTCTCTTGGTTTGAAGAAAATCAAAACTGCAAGTCCCAGTCAACTCCCAGCTAACTGGATTTCACATCTTCTGTCTGTTCCATTCGGCTGTTGTAGTGATGCCCACACAGCCTGCCCCAACCTGAATCTTGGCAAGTCCCCAGAGAACCATGGGCTGGTGGGCATCCAAGGGCAGAAATTCAGATCCCAGTGTCACACTGGGGATCACGTTCAAGCTTGCAAACATCTAAGCAAGGATGTAAAGGCCGATTGCCAAATAGCACAGTGCAAAACAAGCATCTCCTTGTACTTGTGGCTGCCCAGCTTTGTACGGCCTGAAAGCCATCGAGTGTCTGTGACAAAAAAATATGACAGTAATTTGTTACAACTGTGACTGTTTTTTTAAGGGGGTCTATTCTTATGACATCTTCCAAAATCCTGGGGCAAGGCTTCAAGGAAGTGCTCATAAATGTTCTAAATGGGCTCTGAAACCTTGTGAACCCTGCCTGAACTTTTGTAAGCTTGTTCCACCATTCACCCATTTGACTACAGAACAAGGAAAGTATTATTTATCGCAGCATATGTGAAAGCCCAATGAGATTCCTAAAAGAAAGTGAAAAAGAAAAATCTGGCCCCAAAGACAACACAGCATAAAATAAATGATCTAATGGGAAAACACACAAATCAAAATACAGACCTTTCTTTTTCCTCTCCTTTAGAGAAAACAAGAACATTTTCTAGCAATGGGACAGAGCACCTGGGTACTGTCAGCACATCCATGAGGTCACTGCAACTGAGGGCCGTGGGAGTCCCATGTTTTGATGCCTCCCCGTCATGCTTACAGAATGGTTGCTGCCCATTGAAGACACAGGAGCACACCTGAGAAGGAGCCGACCATTGGAAGCGTTTAGGCACTAACTCTCACAAATGTCCGCTCCAGTACTGACCTTGAGAAAACCTGGAGAAGCTACACATTGTTACCCACAGCTGATAGAGAAACTAGACGGAAGAACTAGTCAAGACTAGTCAAGTAGGAAATGTCTGGGTATACTTATATTACCCAAAGTGTTTAACATCACAAGTTGGTGGTGAACTTCTGTAGGTATTGCATAAATAAAGCCTGCTGCCTTGACAGATCAACAACACCCCAAAGTTTGTAGATTCTAGGAGGCCTTTCCCTCACAAACATATGTTCATGCACTTCAGTAACTAGAAAGTTAGACCTGTTCTTGTTTTTTTTTTTTCTTTTTTTGAACTTCTTAGATACTTGAACACGATTCTGTGCTTTGTGATTTCAAGAAGAAACTCAGTTGCAGGTTATAGACTATGTGATATATTTGACCAAAGAACTTTGGAGAGGATGGCTCATGTTCTAAGGGACTGTTATACAAAACCTACCATATTGGCCGACACCTCCGTTCTAGATGCTGATCACAAATTTGGATTATAACTTCAGTATTTCCATAAGCAGATAATTATGTCTTTTCCACTGTAATGCTACCTCTCCTGTTTCATTCATGGTGTTGAAATCCTGTCTACCATTAACTTGCCTACCCTTGCACCTTTTCCTTTTAAGACTTCTCTGAAGCCCAAGGTATTACATTTATAAGTAACTCTTATACAAAGGATCTTCACAGGACATAATGGATTCCTTCCCAATGAAGAACGCCTTAAATCCAATTTTTTTCCAGAAAAATTAGTAGACACTTGAACTTTTCATTCAAACTATACCTGTTCTTCATGAAGTAACACTACAACTCAGCAAGCACAGCAAGGAAACAAAGCCACAGTCTTCCTTGTGAGGTGCCACGCCATAAGTCTCACTTTGACCGCTGGAAGTCTGTTTATCTAATGAGAAATAAAAGGGACCACAAAGTACACAATGGAGCCAGGTGTGCCCTCACCATGTCTGTGATGAATTGATGGGATAGGAACCTTCTTCAGAAGGAAGGAAAAGTTGCACTAAGTGAGACAGGAGGCTCTGTAGGGGTGGGAACGGTGCTCCTCTTTCATTTTCTTTTACCCCTGTTTATACACAGTCTTCAAGCAGAGCAATGTTGTATTTAGAACATTAGTAGGTCACCAGTAAGTGCTTGCTTTGGGGTGAAAAGGTCCAGTAGGAATATGTAGTCGTGTATTACAGTGTTATCTTGGGCAAATCTTGAAGTTGTAGGAGTAATCTCATTCTCTGTAGCCTTGTGATGCCTCCGTAGGTCTTGGGTCCTTCTCTTCATGTTCATGAAATTAGGTAGTCGTAGGTAGCTGTTTTGTCACTACATAAAACATCCCAAGCATGTTTCAGAGACTGTCAAGAAGACAGGTAATGCTGTACTACGTGGGTCAGTTATAGAAAATATACGTGCCAATATCCTCAGATTTTTCTGACATGTAGCAGAAGAGGAATGCCAGGCTTTGGGGAGAAGCAGAGACAGTTTCTTCATGACCATGGAACAGTCCTCAGTTTGCTGTGGTGAGGCCTGCCAGGACCTGGCAAGGGGAGGGGTCATTTCACCCTAGGACAATAGCTCTTTCTGAGCGTCTGGAAACATTGGCTCCTCCGGTGTCTTTTAGCAACTTCCCATTGCCAAAGTCCTGAGCAGATGAAGATGACAGGGTGAATATTAACACAATCAGGATCATATTCTGTTTTCCACTTGCATCCTTTCTGGTTGGTCAGGGTTTGTACCACATCTGCTACAGTTTGAATACTGGCCCTATAAGAAAATGTCCCCAATGCTGCCAGACACACAGGAAGGTGCATAAAAGGAGCCTGTGCTCCGGTGACATCAGAGTCTTCTCGTGTTGTTGAGGAAGGAGTTACAGAGCCCAACACTGATTCAAGCCAACTGACCTTTCTGGGTGTTGGGTTTACTCAGAGCTGAATAGTAAGGATGTGGGCGCCTTAGTCCTTGGCCAGAAAGTGGTGTCTACACTTGGACTCATTGCACAGGAGAGAGTGGGGACATACTTTTGTGCTTTCTTTGAATTTAAAAGCATCCATGGAAACCACTCTTTATAACTGTATCTGTATAACTGTGTACTGTATAACTGCATAACTGTATGACTGTAGCACAGCACTTCAGCTCCTTGGACTTGGGAGCGAAGGAACACATCTCATGCTCTTAGTTCATTTCCTTCATATAGGAAAACCCAAACCAATATCGAGAATGAAAATCGGGCAGTGACTCTGTGTCCCACATACTACAGTCATATGGAGCTGATGTTCCTGGGTCTAATTCATGCTGCCCGGTGTTGGTGTGTCCTGGGGCCTGATGGTACCATTGCTGGGATGAGAAATGGCCTCCACAGGGCACAGGACTACTCTGCAAGAATTAGATCTTGGTTTTAAACTCAGAAAGCCTGATGTGCACAAACCTGAAAATGACATTATTTTCCCCATGAAGCTGGAAATTACCAACATGTCTCCTTTGTCAGTCAAGTTTCTGTCATCTGTGCCAATGCAGTTGCCAACTGATGCTGCTGCATACATTTTCACTAAAGTGGGCATTCTTCTCTTTAAAAAGCACATGCATTTAATGCAATAGATAAGCTAAGTAGCAGCACCTTTTGGTAGAGTGCAAAGCTTATGTTCCAATCACCTGAGTTCTTTGGTTCCATAAGCTGTGCCCATCTCAGTTACTTATCAGTAAAAGAGGAATAGTAACTTCCATCTGTGACCAGTAGGTTGGGACGAAGAACCCCTTTCTTGCTATCTTGGTCAAATTATCATTAATATTAATTAATGTTATCTATTTAATATAATTGATGTTAACTAATGACTGGGTCATCCTCCCAACAGAAGGTACACGTGCAAATTTTTTAATCCAAGGTGAACTTCCAACTCCTTGTCTCTGCTCCCATCTGTTTTTAAGTAACAGAGAATTGCAAATGACATTTCAAACAACTGTTTTGACCATTCTTTGCCCTCTGTTACTTAATATGATGAAGAAAGTGTGTACCCCTTCTGTGTTTACAAACAAAGAAGGAAAAGCCATCTCTGGTATATCACCCTCCACATGTGGTTCCAGGTGACTGACACTCTCTTTGATCCCTTTCCCACCAGGTCGGTGGCCACACAATGCTGCCCATTCGCTGGATGCCTCCAGAGAGTATCATGTACAGGAAATTCACCACAGAGAGTGACGTCTGGAGCCTGGGGGTTGTGTTATGGGAGATCTTCACCTATGGCAAGCAGCCGTGGTACCAGCTGTCAAACAATGAGGTATGTAATGATTAGGGAGAGACCCCCCTCCATCCACACAACAGAGAGCTGAAACCTCAGAGGCAGCCGTGATCTGAGGGGGCTTGTGCTTTTCCTTCTGTGCCGGTTATCACCAGCTTGCTTAGCGAGTATAAATGCAAGGTGGATAGTTTTTATGCTCTGTTGTTTAGGGAATGATGACAAGGAAAAAAAGCCTGCACATGCTCATTAGATGCAATTAAAAATAATATTTTCAATCTCTAGTCGTTTGGTTGCACATCTGGAGCCTGTGGATCCAGATGGCCCGCAGTGTGTCTGAGTTTGAGGAACAACATCTTGGTCGCATACTTCCTCTCTTCCTCAGACCTATGCCTATTAGTACAGTTCCAAAATCGACTTCTGTTGCTGGGGGTTCCCACTCAGTCATCAACTTACCCAAAAGTAGTTCACAATCCATCTGTGGCTGGTGAAAACTAAAACCCGTGGGGCTTTCAGTGCAGAACTGAGGAGCACTCTTTGTAAACAGATCATTTCTTTGCCAGTTGTGTGAATTCATAGTGGCCAGAGAGATAGATATAAACCAGTGAATTCGGCCATAGTGTATACCAGTCTTTAACAACTGTTCTCTTCCTTGTGAGAAAGACAGAAAGTGAACTTTCTTTTCAGAGCCTCCTTTCTAGCCACACATGTTAATTCGTGCCCATAATCCCTGGACACTGGCGGCTGAGATAAGAGGACTGTGACTACATAGCAAGACCCTGTCTGAAGCCAAAAGCCTGGACTTGCTCACTAGAGACTAGGAAGGGGAGGTCTGAGGTAGGGTAGAGGCATAAGCTGCAGGATGTAGCACCACACAGGGAACAAACTCAAGTGTCTGCAGCACTGGAGTGCGACTAGAGTTTGCAAAGTCTATTATACGTTGTACGAAGAACTACACGATAAGAGCTTAAAAGTACAAAATGTCAATTGGTGAGTAATCAGAGGCTCCTTGATAATGGCTTATACAATCATATGTCAGCATAATTTTTAGCTACTAACATTAAGGAAAGGACTTTATGAAAAGTTACAATGCAGGAGCTTGAACATTCCCAGACCAAAGATATGGTAAATGTTTGAGGAGATAGGCATACAAATAATCCTGAGTTAATCACTGCATTTCATTTATATCTATGTTTACATATGTATATATGTATATGTATATGTGTAACAGCTATATGTATACACACACACACACACATATATATATATATATATATAGATAGATAGATAGATAGATAGATACACACACACACATATATATATATAGATAGATAGATAGATAGATAGATAGATAACTGAGTGAGGAAATTATATGTGCATGCCTCACATTATCATACTGTACCCAAGAAATAGGTGCAGTGATTTTATTTGACATTTTAAAAGTTAAAGAAAGAAAGATGCCCTTCCTGGATCCCTCGCCCTTCCTTGGCTTCTCTCTTGCTGGCCATTTACTCCATCCTTCTGGCCTTCTTCCTACTAATCCTGCCTTTGATCTCCCTCCAGGTGATCGAATGCATCACTCAGGGCCGAGTCCTGCAGCGGCCTCGCACTTGCCCCCAGGAGGTGTATGAGCTGATGCTGGGGTGCTGGCAGAGGGAGCCGCACATGAGAAAGAACATCAAGGACATCCACACTCTCCTTCAGAACTTGGCCAAGGCATCTCCAGTCTACCTGGACATCCTAGGCTAGGATCCTTCTCCCCAGATCGACCCTTTCCAACGCACTCCTCAGACTGGCCGACAGGACGAACATCTTTAACTGCCATTGGATGTCGTGACCTTGCTGTCCTTCACTCTGGCAGTATTGACAAGACACGGAGATGCTTTCAGAGGGCAGCGTGTGTTCCTCTCCATCCACAGACACAGTATTAACTTCCTTTGGCAGTATCTCTTTCTCTTTTCCCATCTCCCTTGGTTCGTTTCTTTTATCCCTTTCTCTCTTTTTCCTTGTTGTCCCTGCTTCATGGTCCTCCCCCTCTTCTTGATCAATCTGGCTTCTGCATTCCTATTAACTGTGCATAGACAAAGGCCTTAACAAACCTAATTTGTTATATCAGCAGACACTTCAGTTTGCCCACCACAACTAACAATGCCTTGTTGTAATCCTGCCTTTGATGTGGATGAAAAAAGGGAAAACAAATATTTGACTTAGACTTTGTCACTTCCGCTGTACAGACATCGAGAGTTTCTATGGATTTGCTTCTATTTATTATTATTATTACTCTTCTTTTTGTTTTATGGATGGCTTTAGCCTGTGTATGAGAAGGAAAAACTTGTGTTCAGTCTGGGAAAACTTTATCTATGGGAGATGAAAAACAAAGAGAGAGAAGATTTCATCTAAACCACAGTATGGGAGAAGCACAGACAGCCAGCGGAATCAGCTGGTGTCAGCCCTACCTAGGAAAACCCAGCAACCGTTAGCTGGGAGGAGCGTGTTTGGCACTCCCCCTGAGGACCGTCCTGAGGAGTAAACAGAACGTTGAACTCTGCCATGGACAGAGTTTCCCATCACAAACACTGGTGTGCGGTAGGAAAAAAGGATGATTTCCATGAGACACAAGATAGACTTCATGTACTCGGTCTGCTGTGGCCGTTCATAAAGATGACACTAGTGTGTCCTTGGGTGTTATCTACCCAGCTTTTGTTGAAAAGAAGTGAATTCTTGTCCAGAGATGATTTCAGGGTCAGGTGGGAACTCTGAGGTCTTGATAAAGACAGGACTCACTCTCAATTTGGAGGCAAGTTTCTCTTACGACGAACTTTTCAGATAGCAACTCCCTCTACCCTCAGCCCTCCATTCCCACCTGTCCTTTTAACTGTGCAAACAAAATTGTGCATGGTCTTTGTCAATTAATACCTGGTGTGCAGAAACTGCTGCTCCAGATGTGTGCCCAATAGGTAGAGCAGATCCATAAAAGGTCTAACTTATATAATGCAATGGAATTTGGGACTCATTAGCTGAAAACAACATCTCTGCCTTGTATGTCTGGTGGCAATGGGTTTTACCTAATTTGGACCCTGAAGTCTGGATATCTTCACGTCGAATCCATGGAGTGTGGAGCAGGCAGAATCCATCCCCAAAGAAAAAGGAAAGCTCACTTGGGGACATCATAGTCATGTGCAGTGTGCACAGGTCAAGTCTCTTGCTCTGGGCTCTGGTTGGGAGAGTGGTTTCATTCTAATGTACTCCATTGTCAGTATGCTGTTTTGTTTTCTATGCTCTAGCAAAAAGTAAAAATTTAAAAATTGACAGACTATGCCAATGGGAGACCATGCCCAGACCAAGTGTGGAGCTGCAGTTCTGGGCAAGGTCAATGGTTTTTCAGAAAAAGAGTGTAAATTTAAATAGAAATTTACAGTTACTTGGGTAGTCAGTTACACCAAGGGAGAATAGTGTTTCTGTTCCCCTGCTCCCCTCTGTGAGGGGAAGTTCACTAAACGTGGCATCTTTATAACATGAACCAGATTGGAAAGGAGTGAGTTTAATTCACCTAATTTATTTAGTATTTATTTTTGAAGGTACAAGAACTCTAGATTGGTTTTTCTTGTGGCCGTTAATTCCTGGAGCACTTTGTTTTCTATTATGGGCTTTGGAAGCCAGTTCTCAAAAAAATTGAAAGTGTAAATTAACAGAGAACAAAGGAAAATCCAGTGTCAGCTGCTCAGGTTAGGGGTTGGACAAGGCAAGCATTATGGTCCTCTCAGATCTGCACTGGCCCAGGAGAGATGGGAGCGCTTTGTGAAAACAGAGCCCCTCAGAATACATATAATATATAATGAAAGCCATATCTCCGTGATATATACAGACATGTATATATCATATTATGGACCCATGGTACTGTTTAAACACTATGGAACTGTGAAACAGTAAGGAAGAGGCAGATTTGTACAATCTGTTCTAGAATCCATCAGTAATGACCTAAAAACTTACACAGATTTGTTGCTCTGTGTGTCTAACCAGCTGCTCTGGGAGAAAAAGCTGCAAGTTATTTAATAGAGAGCAAAGGAGATGAGACTTTAAGAGGTCAAGTTTAAGGAGGGCTGTGCAGTTTTACATGAAAGATTTGTTATGAGAACATGAGAGCATTCTGTTCCAGTTTTGTGTTTTTCTCTGCAGGTAAAAAAGCAAAGAAAAGAAAATTCCTTATACTTTTTGACAAGTCCCTGAAGGTCTTAACATGAAAGATTCTATGCAAGCGCAAAGTTTCATAGTGATTTATACTTCATTATCATTATTACTGTTATTATTATTACTATTCTCTCTGTTGTCAGGAATATGTGCTGACTTCAGAGTTATCTTGCATTGAGATGAATCAGATTGTTTTTAAATTAGTTGGATGAGCCACAGGATATCTTCAAATAGTCATTCTTCCTCCACTACACCCTTTCTTATGGTATTTTAATTTTCAGAAAAGCAGCATTCTTATTCTAAAATGTGTTGATCTCCAAATATGGCTTGTGTGTTAAACACTAGGACAACAGCGGTAGAAACAAAGTTCTCCAACCCAAACCCATGTGGACAGTCACTGCAGTTCTAAATTGTTTAACAGTTTCTAAACCCCCTTCATATGTGTTTGCAAATTATTCATAGTTTTTAAGGGTGAGGAAATCAAGACTCAGAGAAAAGAAGCTCACAGGCTGAACATGGGCTTCCTCCAAGTCTTCTCACTTTTTAAGTTTACGGTTCTGTCCACTAGCGATGCTAACGTACAAACAAGGCATTCAGGCAAGAAAGCACACTGTCATCTCCAGGAAGCACGATGTGAAGTTAGGACAAAGGGAAACACAGCTAAGATATAACGTGTGTTTGTGCTTTCACTTCTGCTGACTCTTGTACGCTGAACCAACGTCATAATCTGCCTCATTTAGAAAACACTTTGAACGCTGCTATCAACAAGGATTCTACCAGAATTCATGCACGCGTGTTCACATCAGCTCTGCTTGTGGTGTTTTCATGTATTTATATATGTGTTATAAACACTTGATTTATACATATACAAATGCACATATGTAGTGTGTTTGTGTGTTTATGTATAAATATATAGGCACATGGTAATAGAATAATTATAAATAGGGTGCAGTATGATAATTTGCTTAAAATCTGCTAAATAACCAAAACTTTTAATGTCATGTGGCAGTTAGTGTTTCCATTCTCCACGTGAGTAGGACTACACCATATTCAACCCAGTGCAGTCCTTCTTGATGGAGAATGTATGTAAAGCAGTATACTTCCTGACACAATGGACTGAAAGCCATCCCTCTCCATCAAGACCTCCCTCAGCTCTTTGCAAAGGAAAATGCAGACAAACAGATCTCCTATGTACAAATTCAGGAGCACATATGTCAAGTTTCATCTTTTTGCACATTTGTATTATGTTCACCGTTTCCCATTGTGACCCTTTTGCACTTGTGTTCAGAGACTGAGCATTCTAGATGTTGACTGGAACATTACTGGAAGACCATTGTCTTGTGGGCCAGTGGAAGAATGCCCAGTATTGCACAGAAAGATGAGCAGCGCCTAGTGATTCCCTCATCCATGTGGGGAGTGTGAGCCATGGTGTGTAGTGCTCTCCCTTGCCGGCACTGAGCAGCAGAATTCCCGGTCAAGAGAGGATTTTCCTTTAGCCTTCCTATTCCAAACAGAACTGCCAGTAAGAACAGGTGCATTAAGTTGTGTCTAATTTTTTAAGTGGCAGCATAAACACGTATACCTGCCTTGCCTTGCCTCCCCAACCTCTCTCATAAATTTGAGGGCTTTTATTTCCAACATTGATCTTCCATTTAGCCTTGTATCACTGTTAAAGGAAATCCCCTGAGAGGAATGGCTAGTCACCCAGATCCCCAAATGTTCAAGTTAGCAGTTTCGAAATGTATAACTGGAATGTAGAAACTCAGGCTGGGATAGTGTGTACATGAATTTCAGATGCTATTCTAAAGAATCAGGGTGGGAAGGACTTGTAGTTTAAACATAGTGCAGGAAGGGGTATTTTCTTGTTGTGAAGGCTGGAGTCAATCACTGCTGCTAAAGTCAAAGGTTCTTGACTATCCTTAGCTTCTGCATCCCATCTTCTTTCCCTTTAATTTTATGTATTTATCTATTTATGTATTTATTTATTTATATACCTTTGCTCCATTCATCACAAACATAAGGCAAAGCAAAAAAAAAAAAAAAACCCACATACATGTAAATGTGCTGCAGGCAAAACACTGTGATTCTCACGAGCACCTGCAAGCAACCATTCTGCCATCTTAACACGCATCTTAGGAGACAAGACAGGGGAAGATGGAAATGTCATTTCTCAGTGTCCGCGTTCTAGGCCAGGTCCATGTTTATTTTATTTCTTTAGCTGTGCATTAATAAAAATGATCCTAAGTAGGAGTTGACTGAATGTTTAAAAAAAGAGAGAAACAAAGGAGAAAATGGAGAGATGAAATGTGATGTAAAGGCCTCCATCTTGCAATTTGTGTAGCTTACCTTTGCTTAAAAATGTATAAAACAGCTGGAAATATCTTCAATGCGAGAGGTATTTGAATTAAATGTGAATTTTAAATATGTATTCCCTGTAACACGTGACCAAATTCTGGTGAAATATTGCTACCCACATTCCTTGGTCACTATTATGACTTACAGATCTGCCTAGCGGACTGGATGCTCTGTGTTTGCTCACACAGCTGGAGAGATGTTTGTACATACCTGGGCCACACACACTCTCACTATGATATCCCTCCAAGGATGTATTTCCCCTTCAATGGTGACCTGGTATTTGGAATTCTATCTTTTCATTTGATTTACTTCCCTCTTAATGTGATGTCCCTGTGCCGATTTTTACCAGTTCTTAACTGTTTTGCAATCTGTTTCGAGGTCCATTGCTTTACTGAGACCCACTGCATCTTGGCTGATTTCAAAGTGACACCTGAATACAGTGTTTAAAAAAAAAAAAGTTTGTTTGTAAATCATGTGACCAGCTTCTCTCAACCTGACATGGAAAGTCTCTTGTACTGCAGTGTATTTAATAAAAACAATGTCTTACAATAAATAACATCCTCTAAATGAGAGGCTGAAAGTGGCATGCTTACTTTGTAAAGATGTGTGGAATTTCCACAGAGCATGCCGTGCTGTTTCTAAAGCACGCGGGCATGTGCATTTAGGGATGAACTGGGGTGCCTGGGGTGCCTGCAGTGTCCACTGGTTGAAGGCAATGTGAGTAAGGAGTCTCATATAGAAGTTCTCTGATCTCCTTGCAAATCTGACCAAAAAGGTTCTATTTTAAAAAGAATTTGTACATTTCATACAGTAGTTCTTCATCAAATGTAGACCTTCACCACTATCCATGCCTGCCCCCCAAGCCTCATGCTGTGCATACATGCTAAGTTCTATCCAGTCAAAGATTTGTACCCAGATGTCTTTTGGTGCAAGCTCACCCACTGGAGTCTAGTCAGCCTATATAGAGATCATAAGTAAGGTCTACTCCCCCTCACCCAGTAGTAGGCAGCCTCCAGAAGTTCCCAGGCTAGGGCCAGCCCACTTTCCCTCCCTCCACTCTGGGCCCTTGTCTGATTGAGTTGACATGGGTCTTGTGCTTGACACCACCATTTCCGCAAGTTCACACGTACCAGCTTCCGCTGGCCTGAGAGCCTCTGCTTCTCTATGTTCATGGACCACCCCTGGCTCTTACAATCTTTCTGCCCTCTTTTCCACAATAGTCCCGGAGCTGTGGGAGGGTGAGGGTTAATAGAGAGCCTTATTCAGGGACACACACCTTGCGGTCTCTTATTCCCTAGAACTTGTCCAGTTACGGCCTTCTGTGTGCATTGCACTCTCTTGTATCAGGAAGCTTGGCTGGAGAGTTAAGGGATGCATTAGTCTCTCTACTTCCTGTTCTGCTATATTATATAAACCTTAAGTGTTCCACTATAGATATGTCACTTAAGACTGGGCGTCTCTCAGAGGTATATTCTGTGGGTGACCAGTTCTGGAGTTCTGCTGTAGCCTCCATCTGTTGAGAAAAGAAGCTTTCTTTGATGAGTGTGCACATATAGTTGTCTGTAAATATAAGGATCCATGTTTAGTATATGGCATAAATTTCATTTGTCTAGAGATATGACAGAGATAGGGACTTCTCTAGGATCTACAACCTCTCCAGTCAGGTGTATTTGGCTATGTGCAAATCTGAACTTTTAACTTAACATGGATAACTAGAAAGTCCTTGACCATTGCTTTGCATCCTAAAATTACCTAAAGTTTCCATCTCCATGGCCCATTCCTGGAAGCCTGAAACCACTTGTGGCTCTCAGAGCTTGAACAGCAGCCAGTGTAAATATAGAACTGAATCTGAAATTGTATTTAATTTTAACAAATTTACATTTAGCCAGCCATAGTAGGCCAATGGCTACTGTACTAGACAGGACAGAGTGAAAAGAAAATCTCTATAAATTCTAAAAAATCTGGTCAAAAAACATTCTTGAGAGAAATATGTGCTGTGGCATCTTAGAGCTGGGGCAGCCCTGAGCACCCGGGCATCTGGGTAGTCCAGGAGTGAAGGGTCGCTCAGGGTTTCACAGCCCCTTCCTGGCATCTGGTCTTCTTCCTTTCACCTTCTGGGAGGTGGAGCAGCATGGAGAGAGCAATCTTGGCATACCCTCAGTTGTTGCTCTCTGGGTAGTCCTCTCTCTGATGAGGATACATGTTCCTTGGTTAACAAAATATGACCAAATTAAAACTTAGCAGGGGCTTGGGGAATTCAGAGCTGTGTAAGGTGCAAAACAACTTGTCCAAAATTTCAAATTGGATTATGTGTCTCTGTGGAATCAAAGTGTATATCGCACTCCAAGAAAACGGATTATGAAGAATTTAATCACCAGTGCCTTGGCTAGCCATAACTTAATTTAGACTATCAAAGGTCCTAATAGACACTGCACTACGTCTCTCTATTTCTATCACTGTGCAATTACAATGTTATCAATGAAAGTTTGAAAGTTGAAGTCAAGGGTTCCAGAACTCTCACTGGTTTCTCTGTATATCCCACCCAGCACTCTTTTTATGTATACCTTGTATGCCTAGTTTCTTCACTGTGGCCATCATGGCTGAAGTACTGTTACTGAGAACCACATTAAAACAGGCACACTTATTTTTAGAACACGGTCATCTATTGTTAAGGAATGTTCATGATGTACCAGGATGTTGTCTGTGTTATTAGTTTCTGATGGCTACTGTAAGAGACTGCAGCAAACAAGGCAGTTCAAGGGAAAACACACTCTCTCACTGAGCTAGGGGCTGGAAGTCTGCAATTGAGAAGGAGAGCAAGGCAGAACTTCCTCCAAAGTCTTATGGGAGAATCTGTTTCTTCTCCATTCGAGCCTTTGGTGGCCTCCAGTGCTCCTTGGTCACATCACACCCATTTCTGCTTCCCTGGTCACATTGATGTGTCTTCTCTACTGGGTACCTGCTTCGTAAGGGTATGCGTTATTGCAGTTAAGGCTTGCTCAGACCACCATGGATATATTAATGAGCTCTCGGTCACTGTGACAAAGTCTCTGAGATAATCAACTCAGAATGACGTGTCTCCTTTACTTTGTGGTTTCAGTTCTTGGTCACATGGCTCTGGTGCTTTGGACTGGTGGCAGCAGGAAAGAATGGAAAAAAAAGGTCTGTTCACCTCAAGGCATCCTGAAAGCAGACAGGCAGAGGGAAAGAGAGAAGGAGGAGGAGGAGGAGGAGGGACGGCAGCCAAGGTCTTAATAGCCCCTTCAAGGGCATATCCCCAATGACTCTACACCTAACTTACACCTGGCCCTGCTTTCTAAATGTGATGCTACCTTCCAATAGCATCATGGACTGGAGAGCAAGTCTCCAACACTTAACACGTACTATTCAAAGCATAGTATTTTTTTCAAGATCCTTGACTTAATTACATCTTTTACTATTCATGGTAGTATTCAAAGGTTCTATACCTCTGGCAGAGGATTAACATATCTCTCAGTTTTCACCAGAGAAGCTTCCTTATGTAACAGATAGTGATTAACACAGAAATCGACAACTGGCCAATGTGCAGAGAACAAAAGTGCTTATCCCCCAACAGGACACCTAGATCAAACTTCTGCCTCCTGTGGCTCAGGGGTCACTGCAAAAGAGGGAGCAGAATGAACTATGAAAGTCAGACGTGGTGGACAACTACAAGAAAATAGAGTTTTCCAGACAGCTGGTCAGTTACTCATATGAACTCACAGCAATGATGACAACATGCATAAGTCCTATGCATGCTCAAATCAGAAAAAAACATTCCAGCATAGACATGAAGAAGTGGGTAAGATACTCCATCTAAAGAAACTGGGGTAACTGGTGGCTGCTGGGAGGGGCAGAGGCAGTCTCTTTCAAGAATGAGCCTCTTGGTAGGTTAACTAGGCTCCAGTGAATGGACACACACTGAAGGACCTTTGGGGACACAATAGACTCAACAGACCCTATTATATGCAACAGAGTACATTAAACTGGGCGGGGAGAATAAGGAGAGGGGAATGGGGAGGGATCTAAATACCACCAATCACACTGAAATTTAATTCTTTAAGGCTGTGGGGACTGGGAGCAGAACACAGCTCTTGAGGAGACACAAGCCACTACCCACCCACTGAGTTTCTTAATTCACTCAGCTCTCATCAGCTTACAGACAAGAAATCTGAGGCACTGAGGATTTAAAAACTTGCCAAGAAGTTGAAAGAAATCAATCATTGGATGCTATGGTTACTACATACTAGAGAGATTCACATATCAACTCAATGAATTTTCAGACCTTATGAGACTCAAAACACAGGACCCAGCTCTAGGCTGTATGTAGAAATGTGGTACCTGGCTGGATAAGGAAGCCCTTCATTTGGGGTCTGAGCTGGCTGTGTTAACTTAGAGCTTAGACTCTGGGCTTCTGGACCCTCAACACCCAGAGGAAAGCAGTTCAATGTCCTAAGTCTGTAGGAATGTGACCATCAGCAGGGATCTGAAACCAAGGTTCAAAGTTCAAGGAGACTAGACAGTGTGGGAAGTTGAATTTGAGTGTGAAAAAGGATTTTAGCCATCAGGAACAGGATTCCAATCTGGCCAACCTAAGCTGAAGTCCCAATCAAGCCACAGCTGTCATCAAGGTATTCTTGGTGCTTTCCTCTGATTTTCTGTCGCTATTTGTTCACCTATCAGTCTGACAGATGGAGGACGAGCCTGTATGTAGAGGGAACCACCTTGCTTCAGGGTTCTGGAGCAAGAGACAGGCTGATGTTAGAACCGAGATTTAGGAACAGCTCTTGCAGTCTGATCTCTGCCATTCCCAGGTCTAGAGCTGTATGAGGCCCAAGGTGATTGTCTCCACCTGCTGTCTATAGGTGATGGCTCACAATGAAAGCAAGGTTCAGACAAAATTATTTCAGACAAGCAATGATTTGTTTTCCAGATTATATGCCTGCTGTATAGACAATAATGTCTTGTCCTAACTCTGTGCAGAATTCAAACTCTAAAACAGATGTGACAACAGTCTCCTGCCAGGACCAGCCCTGTCTATGCTCCTATCATGTGACAGTGAGGGACAACAGAGAACTTAGAGAGCTTTTGTCACTGAGGGCTGCACTCTGGGCATTAAAGCCCTGGGCTTGTGACAATCTTTTGTCTCTTCATGCAAGAATAATGGGACCTGTATAATACTTCAACTGCCAGTCTTCAGAGTCAGTCATTACATTCCCAAAGAAACAGAACAAGACAAAACAAAACAAAGCCTTAATAAACTTCATATTAATTAACAAGGCTTCTGATATGATTTTAAAATGTTTCGATGCTGCTTAACTCCGACCCTGTCCTCTCACAGAGTTCTCTTATGCCGTTCTCCTTCAGTGTGCAGGTAGGTTTAATGTGTATGTACACATCACACTTACACCCTGGCTTAAAAGACAATTGCCAAACAGAAAACACAGAAACCTCCTTAAAGATGACTCTTTATGCCTGCTGTAGATATGAATATGTTGTTGCAAACCCCAGCATACAAAATATCACTTTTTTCCTTTCATTTCAGTCAGGCTGTATCTAACTCCAACTCTGAAGAGTGAGAAATGGGCTTCATTGTGGGTGCCTCCTTTTCCTGGGGTAACCAACGGCTCTCAGATGTCACGGAAACCGAAACATGGGAAGAGACGTTAATTTAATGTTCACCACAGTGAGCCGGTTCTGCGGCCACAAGCAAAAGCCTTACACCTAGGACAGAACAATTCCAGATACGTGGCTTCCATTCCCCTAAAGCCTCTTCCCAGATTGAAGAAAGAGCTACCAACCCTGCTCTACCTAGACTTGGGAAAATCTGCTCTCAGCGCTCTCTGCAACTGAATCATCTCCTGGAATCTGAAGTTAGATCTGTACTCAGCTTTTGCTTTAATCTCCATTCTGATCTGAAATATATAGTAAATCATTATATTTTTCTCTCCTACATAATATATTATTTTCTCTGGAATTAGTGGTTATCTTTTTTCATTTTTGTGCTTAGTTTTTAAATTGCCTTTGGGTCCAACCCAGACTATCGACTCCTTGTCTAAATCTCCTCTGAAAACATTCAAGTGCGTGATATAGTACATCTCCTTAGACGTGCCTCCTTTTCATCTGATCTAGCCTGTACAGTTCAACTCTAAGGTTAGTGCATAGTTATGACCTGTGATTTTTCTCAAGAATTTGTAGATTTCTCTTCCTCTTTCCTGGACTCTGTCTCCCTGCTTCCTCTTCCAAATCCAGCATCTGCTTTTTCTTGGATCATCTCTTCATCTGGCAGAACACATTACTTATGTGTATGAGTGTTTTGCTCTCATGTGTATAAGGGCAAAGCCTGCAGAAGGCAGAAGAGAGTGTCAGATCTCCGGGAACTGGAGTTACAGACAAGTATTAGTCGCCATGTGAGTACTGGGAATCAAACCCCAGTCCTCTAGAAGAGTAGCCGGTGCTGTTAACGACAGAGCCATCTCTTTAGCCCTCTTCAGTAGCTCTTTAAGGAAAGATATACAGAAAATAAACTTCTAGAGATTGTTATCATAAACATGCTTCTGTTTCAAGTTCAAATGTGATGTGGGTAAATACAGTTTGAGTGACTAAACAAAAGGCCCAAGATGTCCTTGGTTTTAAAGGCTTGATTGGAATGACTTTGAGATTCTAGTGTGGCTTTGGGGATGCTTGGAGGTTTTCTTTTCTTCTCTCTCTCTCTCTCTCTCTCTCTCTCTCTCTCTCTCTCTCTGTCTTCATTCTCATTACCCTTAGTACTCTGAAGTTCTATGAAGATATGTCTTATGTTGATTATATGTATTTATTATATGTATTTATTGTGCTGTATACTTCAGTGAGCTCTTTGCACTTGTTAACATTTTATTTTTAGTTTGGGGGAAGTATGTTAGTTACTTTTTAAAATGTAGTCTTGTCTGTTATCTTTTTCTGGAAATTCTATTATTTAAATATTACTTCCCTTGGGCTCAACCCATTGTTTTGATATTTTTCCTTAATTTTATAGGAGAATTTCAAGAAATATACTTTGGATTCTGTCACTCCTGTTTTTCCATTTCAGAATAACCGGATGTTTGATTTAGAATAAAATTAATGTCAAGCAGGGCACGTGCTTACAGGATTAGGATTCCAAGAGTTTGGGGAACTGAGTCAGAAGTAGCATGAACTTAAAGCTAGCCTGGGCTGCATAGTGAGGTATGTCTCAACAAAACTGAACAAGATAGGTTAATATTAAAAGTCTCTGCTGTGGCTTGCAAGGTCACAGAGGACAGTGCTCTTAGAAGCTCAGCGCTGGCTTCTCACACTGTAGTTTTCTCCTCTTACCTGTTAGTCAATACTTTTGATCACTCAAACATTTTTATAATCCTATTTTCCCTTCCAAAAATTCTCCAAATATTAATGATCTCTTTTCTTCAGTTAAAATACATGTGATTAGAGAGATGGCCCAGAGTACTCGCTCCTCTTCCAGATCAAAGTTCAATTCTCAGCACTCAAATTGGGTGGCTCACAATCACCTGTAACTCCATTCCCATGGGATCCAACATCCTCTTCTGGTCTCCCAGTCATCTGTATGGATGTAACATACAGATATGTACACACATACAAGTAAATAAAAATAAATCTAAAGCAAATAACAAAAGACACAGACTTGGCAAGTGAGATTAAAACCAAGATGGTGTCACCTTTATGTTTTATAGTTTCTGTTCTGTTAATACATCTCCAGTAACAACTCTCTTTTTCAGAATTCTTTTTCAGAAACCTTGGATTGTTGACTTGTTCCTGTGTTATAACTTAACAGTTTCTCTTCCTGAGGAATATAGATTTTGTTGTTGTTGTTCCAGGTCAATTTTTTTTTCTTTGTATCAGAACCGAACTGCATAACACAGCTTTGTGTGTTTGGCCTACATTCCTGCATGGTGTACTTCAGAGTGCTTGATTCCTTGAAAGTGATTCTATTTCCATTTGCCTTCTAGGAAGATGCCCTTTTTCTTACCTAAGTTCCTAAGATGCTAAATGTAGTTATAGTCCCTGGCTCTGTATGCAAATCTCAGTCCTGAGACCTAACCCATTTGACTCCAGCTACAAAGCTGTTACTTTACTCTGCCTCTCTCTGAGAGTTAGCATCATTTACCTCTCAAATTTAATTTCGGTTTTAGGTCCACTTAGCATGTGAGTTTTTCCTTTCTTTTTGAAATTATTTTTACAATTTTATAAAATATAATGTATGGGTTAAGACTGCTAGGCTCTACTCACATCTCTGGAAACTCAAAGCTTTCTTCCTCCACTTGAAGTGAAGATTCATTTCATGTGGTCTCCTTTCTGGCAGAAGAATATTGGAAATGTTCTCAGCTTCACTGTGGATCAGAATCTCTGCAGAATTTTGAAAGGCGCATAAGGCAAAGATCATTTTGAAAAAAAAAAAATCAGTTTCAACGAATCTGGGGTTGGCCAATAGGCAGAGAGTTTTTACAATACGTTTAGAGGCTTCTAATTTGTAGCTAAGAGAGAGAAGTACTGTGTTAGGGATGATAAAGCTTGACTGACTAATTCTAACCATTCCCAATAGCGAAACACTGTGTGGATATAAGAATTCAGTGGAGAATAGAACAAAAAGACAAGGGCCTAACACCTCAGCTCCAGAAAGCTAGAAGGACAGTAGATAGAGCTGGAAAGCAGGTGCTGTCAGTAGCCACACATGTTCTCTTACAACATGCTTCCACAAAGTTCACAGAAACAAGTTATGGCCTAGCACTTACGGAGTTGCTCAGTTACTCCTAATCACGTGAAAGGGTGGAACTTCAATTTCCATTATGCCAGAATGGCTAGTGGTTCTCCAACACCCTTCTCTTGCATTCTGTGTCCTGCAAAGCTCACATCTGGCCTGTGGCCATGAACACTGAGCTGGCAAATAATGTCTGGAACTGAAATTCTGCCACATCACTACAGAGGATGAAACACTGTTTCTTTAGTCATGAAACTTGAAAGTCCGACTGCCCCATCTCAGAGTCCCTCTTCAGTCCTATCAGATGACCACGGGTAATCTCAGAGTCCTGGGCAACAGGGAATACAAAGCATCTAGAAGCTGTGTTCCCACAAATCATGCTGGTCCGTGCTCAGTGCAGAGTGTATGTGAGGTAGAGCACAGGCCTTTGTTCCTGCTTGCAGGACAATACTGTACGTTTGGATCATTGACTTTGTTGACCATTTCTATAACTACAATGCAAGCTTTATGGGAGCAGATACTTCAGTGTCTTTATTTCAGTGTCTAGGACACCTCCTGGCATATAAATCTCACTCAGCATTTTCACATTGTGGATGGGTGAGTGAGGTTACAGAGCCTGAAGTATGAGGTTAAGAAACTAGGAAAAGAGCTAGAACGGAGTGATGTTTCCATGTTTCCAGAAGCAGAGAGTGCAGCCTTGGGTGAGTCATTTTCTTAAGTCTTAGATTCCTCACTTATCAGTGATATAACAGAAGCTTGGTTTCCCTCTCAGGTTCAAGTGCTTTGAAGCTGCAGCAGAATAAATGACTTCAAATGTCCCCACAGGTAGACAGAACTCAGTTTGGGAATCCCTAGAAAACACAAGGTTATAAATGACAGTGGTAGGTCTTATTTTCAAATAAAAATTTGAAAAACCACAATGGTTTCCCTTTTAAGCCTAATGTATTTGTTGTCTTCAGAAACAAGAAACTAAGTATCCCCCTCCATAACTGATGGAAGTGTGAAAATTATTTCCAAGTGTCAACAGTTCTGTGACATCTTTGAGATGCTGTCTTAGGTAGGTGGCTTTTCTATAAATGACTTTTGAAAGTTGTTTATAAAGTTATTTAATGCTTCTTTAGCTTGGGGACCTAAATGTTTTATGACACCAATAGTGGTCTTTCTGACTCTGGATTAACAAAGATTCAGATGTAGAACAAGGTGGAGGGTGAGTGTGGACCTGGAGGACTCCTTGAAGGCAGTCCTGGGGACACCTTTGTAATGGGGATCTGGCCCCAATGAAAGGAAATTCATTTGAGCAACTCTCTGCCCCTCCTCCCAGTGCATTTACATTTTGCAAAGTATCTTTAGCAAGGACTTCCTGGTGCTGAATCAACATCTGCCTCCTCAGACTCTTGCCCATGGCCTCAGATCTCCCGGGAGTGCACAGAATAACTCTTATTCATCATGACTTGGCATTGCTTTATGACTCCCTTGTGCTCTTCCTCCTACGTCCATTCCCCCACTGAAAACTCTAGAACACTTGCCAAGTACCCAGAAGAAAGGGCAAGAACCCAAGTTCTGCAGCTCTGCCTGGTGAGGCCCGTGCCGAGCCCGGCGCTCCTTGGCTCCTTGCTCTACATAGCTCGTCTTTCCTTACCTGCTCTCCAGGCTCTGTCTCATTCTTGGCACAAGAAGAAAATAGCTCTTTAAGTCATCAGAGAGGTTAATTGTGAAGTATGTCTCCTCTTCTCCAGGAAGAGAAACATACCAGTGGCGTCAGCACAACTACAGCTCTTACACGCCCTTTTACACCTCACCCCAAGGTCCATCTAAAGTCTCGGGTGTTCTGTGGGATAGACAACATCCCTAAGAGGGGAAGTGAAAGGCACAGCTTATTTGCCTGCTCAGTCAAGGGTGGAGGTGGGGGTGTTTGCTAACCTAAAGATAGCTTTAATTTTGTTTGTTTTTCCTAAGGAACATCTGCTTGTACAATGATGAGACACTGGCATTCATTAACACAGGAAGTAGTGTCTGAGGTTTGTGTCACTGGGAGTGTTCAAGACAAAACAAGACAGACACCCGTGGGAGTGCTTTGAGAGCATTCTTCACACTGCGTAAAGGTTTTAACCTAGAGGAATGTGGAGCATTCAGAGGAGTGGAGCAGTGGGAAAGCAGTTCTGTACAGAAATGAGGCTCATTTTCTCTAGAACTGTGGGCACGGGATGATGAAGGGGGACACTGACCATGTGTATGCGCCATGTGAATGCATGCTTAATGAAGGGTTGGCAGCAGCCGTGTCTCAAAAAATACTTGCTGAATAAATGAATAAATTTCTCAGGCACACAGTGAAAAGAATGCAGTACATTCTGTGCACCCGTCTCCATTCCAAAACGCATTTACATATATCATGGCATTTTCCTTCCTAGCATTCTTATGAGGGCCAGATCACTGCGCTCTTCCCCTCTCTCCACATTTGCCAGACAAGGCCATGATCCCACAAGTTAGTGACAGAGTTGAAACTGGAGGAAAAGCTGCCCTATTCCTGATAGAATTGTGGAACACTAATCCTTTTGGCCAGTGGGAAACACATCAGATTCTTAGTTCTCATGTATATCTACATGTCCCAAATGCCTTACCTACTTCCCTATTCCCATGAAGAAAAGAAAGTGATGTTACTGAAGTTGGAATTTTGGACATTTCACATACTGTATGGTAAGGGTGAGAAAAGAAAATAATGCAATTTCAAAGTCTTTTTACCATTTCCCAATCTATTTTTTAAGATTTCCAATAATGGGTATTTCAATGGATATTTGAAAACAGATAAGATGTTGCCCACTACCAATTGGATTTTTCTTATTAATTAAAAGAGCAAACTGAACACACCCATGAAGAAATAATATGATGTTGTCCTCTGTGTATGAGGAAGAGGTAAACTAGATAGCAGATTCAAAATACGGAAATTTAGAGTGTGCCTTGGTAATGTTCTTGCTCAGCCTTGTCAGATTTCATGTACGGAGACTGAGGCATGGGAGGTCATGAAGAATTCCTCCGGATGCCCTACAGCTGTGAGCCCCAGTGGCCTGTGTCACCAGCTCCCTGCAGGTGAAACAGGTACTTCCATCATGAATGCTGTTGTGTGTGTTTCTACACGTGTGTATGTCCACTTGAATGCACTATTTTCTGGCTTATTTCTTCTCCCACAAAAGAGGGTTCAACATCTATGATTAAGCACTATGTTGGACGTGAATTTATACATTAAGACCTACAAAACAAAATTTAAATTCTCTCAGCTTTACTGTGCCTCAATAGTAAGGACCTCCCCCCCCCAAAACAACTGAATTACATTGTCCCCCAGAATTCTGTTTTTCCCATCAATTTCTAGATTGCTCTCAGAAAATCAATCCTAGATAACAAGGCAGAGGATAACCACAAATCAAAGAAAGTGTAAACAGCCTTGACTTTGAGTCCTCGAGTGAGTCCCCACCCCTCGGCAGCTCCGGCTGTGGCTCTTTGAACCAGCTGCCCTCAAGGGACACAGTCCACCCTCCATCTTCCTACCTACTGGTTCCGCATCCCTCTCACGTCTTCTCAAAGAGATATTTTGGGAAGCAGTACACGCACATGCAGACACCAATTACTCAATCTCCTAGCAAGTATGGAGATGATGGAAGTGTAGCCCTTTGGTCTCCTAGCAACAGCATTGGAGGGAGGCTGCACCAGGAGCTGGTTGCCCAGCACCACCCTGCGTAGAAGGCATTTGCGCATTTCACTTTTGTTGTCTTTGACTGCCATTTCTAAAACGGTCTCTGTAGTCTTTGGGGATTTTAGGCACTCAAGTTATTCCTTTAAAAGATTTCTGCTGACATCTACAGGTCCTATAATTAACCTATCAAGCCTCCACAGGCCGGAAGTGTTCTGTCACCCCTAAAAATACAGAGTCCGCTCCTGATGTTCCTCTGGTCTTTATTGGGAAGTGTCCCAACATATCGCTTCCCCAACTCTGCTTTCTCACCTAGATGCCTGTTCATCCCAGGTGTGAACGGTCAAGCACTCCTTTCTCTTATGTTTAATTCTTTTCCAAGTCATACACTTTACCCTCTGGGTGGGGGGGAATCAAGAAAAGATTACAGCTACTGGACATCTAATTTACCTTTCATCCTAAAGAGTATCCCTAGCAAAGCTCCACACCTGCTGTCCCCAAGCCTCCACAATCTTTAGCCTACCCCAGGCCCCCACAAATGTGTCATTGACAAGGAGGAATATTTGACAGCCTAGAGTGAGAATGGATTAAATGACGAAGGTAAGTGAGAGCTAGTATGATAGCAAACTAACTGGGAACATTCAGAATCCCAAGCAGAAGGCTGTGGAGTAGAAAGGTGGCCGTGTCTGATGCTTGTGGTAGAGGCAGATTTGAGAGGAAAGACATAGATGGAGGATTAGGGAGAGATATGGGATTTCCATTATTGATGAAAGAAAACTGAAAGAGGGACAGAGCTAAGGCGCCCAGGGTCTGCTGAGGTCCAGAGTCCACAGCTGTCTCGATCCCGGGGCTCCGCCCCTCTGGTAGAGGCTTGGAAGCTCAAGGGAGCAGAGGGGAATGGTGAGGACTGAAATGCTTTGGGGGTGAGGGTGGCATGTGAGGACCAGGAAGTGGGCTGATGCATTTTCTTGCAAGATCACTGATGGAAAATCTGAGTTTGTAGCCTCTTCTCAGTCCTGAGTGTGAGAAGCCTGGCTGAGGTGAGAAGCTGTAATTCCTCGACAGTCTTTAGATTCCACTCCCACTAAGTAAGAAGTGTCTCTACAGTAAGCAGAAAAATCTCTCCACCTTCCCTTTCTGCCTTTCAGCAGCCTGATTTTCTCTTCCTTTGACCAAGAAGTCTGAAGATATCATTGCAGCCAGCCTTTCCCTGGGTTCTATGGCTTCCCACACAGTGTTTTGCCAGACAGTTCCTTGCTGATCTAGATGGAATGCAAGTTTAAACAGCTTCTCTCAGAAAATCTTAAGCAATACCTAACTGGCCTGGGAAAGGAGAACAATTTTCACCACAGCCTTGAGAGTCAGGCCTGGCTCTGTGGTTGGCTCACAGCTGTCCATGGCAGGTGAGCTCCTCTATCCTGAGACAGCAGTGGGTCAGGGCTGTCAGATCAAGGGATTTCAAGAAGAACAGAGGTGAGAGGAGAGGCAAAGATGGCAAGGGAGATGCCCCCTGCCATACTTTCTAATCACTCTAATGAGTGAGAAATTAAGTGGAAGTGATGAGACTGCTTTTAAGCACAATTCAAATGGCATCCTATGAGGGATGAGGTCTGTGCTCTTTCTTGGTTTCCTAGGCCCTGGGTGTCTGTAGATATAAACTACAAAATATCAGCACAGTTTAGAAGCTCCTTCTCCATAAGGACCACTCAGATTTGCTAGTTCTGCAGAGGAGGTGGGTCAGTTATACATTGCCTTCCCTAGTTCAGCTGTGGCAACAGCTTCAAGAAGGCCAAGG
Source organism: Eospalax fontanierii (assembly GCA_035773235.1). Taxonomy (NCBI): domain Eukaryota; kingdom Metazoa; phylum Chordata; class Mammalia; order Rodentia; family Spalacidae; genus Eospalax; species Eospalax fontanierii. Next base: position 7,630,115 of record CM069538.1, read on the forward strand.
TTAGAGTTCAAGGTACTCAAGAGCATTCAGGAATCCCAGCCCAGAGAAGTCACCTTGCTAGGGCAGAGTCAGGGCAATGTCTCACATATGTGGACTTAAAGACTGTCATCTAGAGTCATTCTTACTCTCTGAAGGCTAAAAACAAGCTTGTTCTTTCTGCCTAAAGCTGTGAGCTTGACCCAAAGGCCGAAACAGTACAAGAGGCAGAGTCACAGATATAGACTGGGGAGCTGAAAGGTTACAGAAACACTCTGTTACCACTTTGATTAAGACCAGTTCTATGTCCCGTTAATCCCATGAGCTGCCTCTCAGGGCTTTGGAACTTCAGGGAGAAATACATTCAGGAGTAAAATGTGATCCCCTAAATTGTTATATCTGAGCCTGTCGAGGTTAGCTCTTTACTTTGTCACTTATCTGAAGTTCTGTATGTTCAAGTTTTGCTCTGACACAGGCCTTTGTCAGGAGCCCAGTTACCATGGCAGTGCCTCTAAAATAGAACAAGTCCAACACACATCAATAGACTATAATAAATAGAACAAGTACTACTCACAATACATTATTCAGTTTCTACTGAACAGTAATTCGTGCAGAGTTGAAAGTGCCTACATCTCCCCCTCCATTTAATTAAAGGAGAACAATTAGACAGGTCAGAAATGCACTGTTTATGTCAGAATGCAACTTGAGTTCTTGTATGATTAGGAGGCCAAGACCATGAGTGAATTTACCAGTGAAAAGTTAATGCGTTGAAACTGTAGCTGTTCAGAGAACTGCTCCAAGATATTCTGACTTACAGTTCACCTTACAGTGTGCTGTGATCTGCGGTTCCAGCTAAGTGTGAGCATAGAGAATACCTAAGAAACAGGAAGCACGAGCTTCCCCGGTGCATGGGCGAGCACTCCTGCTTGTCACAGGTACCCTGGCTTTCACCTGTCATCCTATGCACTGTCCACCAGCATGCAAAGAACCATAAACTGCATATCCACCCCAACTGTAGGCAGCTGTAGGCCACAACAGCTAGGAGGCTGGTGGGAGGCACTTCTGGAAAAACTTTTTTTATTTCTAAAGCCTGTTCTAAGAAAACAGATACTCAACGCTATGGCAAATATTTCAGTTAACATTTTGAATAGTCTGGACAGTTTCTGAACAAATATGTATCTCAGGACTACCAGTCACTCATGTCATACCTGGGAACCCATTATCTTAGACTGAGTAGCAGCTTGACCCAGGGGAACACCTTGCCTTTGGAATCAAACAAACCTGAATTCTGGAAACAACTTTGCTTCAGTCTGGTATATTACATACATAAAGAAGAGAATAGCACTCTAATTCAATCAGTTTGGTACAAAAACTGAATGAAGTTGTATAGGTACAAGTGCCTAACGCAATGTCTACTTGTAGTAGCAAGTGGTTATTACTGTCCACTTCTTTTTTCTATAGCAGCTAGAGCTTGCAGAGCAGTATGACACTAGGACTATCATCATTGTTAAGAAATCTCCACAAGCTAATTAACCTCTGTAACTCTCAGACACCAGGCTGATCTCTTGAAATGGGTATTACTCAAAACATCTCACAGAGTAAGGAGTAACAGAAGTGATGAGGACGAGTTAGCCAGCACAGGTCTAAACACTCACAGAGTAGGTCCCAGGGCAAGGCTATTATAGGATGGAAAGAAAGGAAATAGGACAAAGGATATTTGCTGTGGCGTGTTGTTGGGCTCAGTATTTGAGGACAGGAAGAAGATAATAAGAGATGGGCAGAGGAAAAAAGTGAACTGTAAGGACAGTCCTCACAGCAGACACATTGGGGCCCATAGAGGGCTCTGCGCTGTGATGGGCTTTCAGAACGCCCCCCTAAGTTTGGTCATGACACCCAGGTTTGCTGTTGGAAGTCCCATCATGATGAGTCATTGGATGTGTACTGCCCTAGAAAAGGCTGTAAACTTGAACAAGGAACTGAAGTGCAAGTCCTCCCCAGCATTAGGTCTTTTACTGAACCTTATAGAAGCCAAAGTGACAAGTCCCAGGCTGCAGGGCGTTTGGTGGGTGTGTCTCGATGCCCACCGCAGTCTGCCTTTCACTCTTCACAGACAAGAGCTTTCCAGGATGCCAGGAGATCTGTTCTTGGGGAAAATCTTGAAGGGAGGAGACATGGGCCAAACTATAGTCACTGACATTGTAGTTGGTTTTGGCGTCAATGGCTTCTACCTTGATTTTCCACTGTCTTGTTGGGTCCTTCCGGCCCTTATTGCTCCTTTGGCTGGTTCTTGTATCTTACCTGATACTGTGAGCTGAGCTCCTGGTCTCATTGCTCTTCTCAAGATGCAACTGTTCATTTACAATCAAAATTGCATGAGGAAACATGAAGCACCAAGTAATGAACTGAGCTCTAAGCAAATTCCTCTTTACCGCATTGTGATAAAAGCTAAGACTCTAATGATGTCGTAAAAACTTCTTTCTGTGAGGCGCAAGCAGTGTCTAGCCTCACCCTCCTCTCTGGGCCCAGAGGACAAAGCAAAAGAAATGATTTCACCAAATTACAGTTTGGGAAAGCAGAGTTTATTTGGGCTTACTTACAGAGCAATTAGCCAGGAGGGAGGGGGGGATTCCTCTACAGAGGCTATACAGCAAATTCTACATTTCTGGGGCCACTGCCAGTTCCCCAAGATGGCAAAGGCCCTAGTTCCTTCCCAGCTTCCTCCACGTGCAGCTTTGTCCCCCAGCCCCATAAGTCAGGTCACTGGTTGGTTGGGAGGCTAGTTGACTCTGCTGACTTCTTCCTTTGTTAAGCAAGTTTACATGTCCACGGCAGGGGCGGGATTGGTGCTTTGGCTGTCGGAGGACCAGTTCACCCCAGAAATGATTGTTTCTGTTTGTCAGTTTGGCAAAGGAAGACAGAAGTGCCCACAAAGTAGCTATTGATTATAATTTAATGGGGCTCTTATTGTGTTCTTATAGTGAAAGTGTTCTTTGGGTTGCTGAGCCCCCTAAACCTGTTTAGCTTAGTATTTGGGGGATAGGGAGTACAATCCCTCCCTCCCCCCATTGGGAGTGACAGCGATTGGAGCTGCTCTCAACCCCCACAGAATCTACTGGAGCGTCCCTGAATGCTTATCAAGGCACGAGTCACAGGACAAACAGAGCCAGAGCCTGGAACTTCAATTTGGTTATTTATCGTTACACGTGGTCACACAAATCCTATACCTACACTAGCTCTCTCTCTCCTTGGCTCTTACCAGTCTTGGTCTTCTGCGTAGGCAAGGTTGTGACGTGTGCTCGGTGGAGCTTCTGAGGCTGATCCTCCAGGGGAGTGCTCCACGGGCGTAAGAGGTCGGGGTCTCAGGTGGAGAGTCATGGAAGCAGAGCTGCGTGGAGTGGCGTCGAGGGGCTCTGATGAATTCTGCCGAGCTCTTCCCAGCCCGGGTCTTTTATACCTGATCCTGGGCGTTGTCTTCACAGCTACTGCTGACTTCTCGTTTGTGGTCAGTCATATGGTTATTGAAGTCCACTTCTTAAGAACCAAGGGTTCCCTATCTCTATCCTGCATACACACGCAAGCCGTTTTGGCCTTCGTTCCTATGTTCCAAGCATTTATAATTGTATTTGTAGTTTGTGCCCCTTACAAACCCCACCCTCTGAGTCGCAGATCCCTGTGTTTTTCTTATTGTGGACTCAGAACTACACAAGGGCCTTTGAATTAAAGTTTTGGTTTTAATGATGAACTGCATGGTGAAGGAATGAATCCCTGGTATAAAATGAAATGCCCCATAGGCTGTCCCTGATTCTCACTGAGCCTTTCCTAAGCGAGTTAACACTTTATCAGCCCAATTCTTTCTGTGAGATCTATAATCTTGTGTCCTCGGGCTCTTTTACTAAAAGTGGGTCCTTTGACAAGAGACTGTTTTGTTTTGGATCTTTCTGTGGGGAGATCCTGGATATCAGTATTTTTTATATTTTTGATATATTTTTGGAAAGTGTTTGGATGATGCCTTACAGGTGAAAAAGCAAATCCAAATGACTCACTAGCCCTTTCAGAGTGTTGTTCAGTGTTGCCAACTTAACACTGAGTTGTCAGCTGGCAGGAGACTACTGGATGCTGTTGATTCCTGCAAGTGGCCGTTGACACTCAGAAATAAAGACAGCTATATCGGCTTGGTGAATTAGGTCTTTACTAATGGTGGGCTCCTGTGTAGCTTTCACCCTGGCACAGTGGCCATGCCTCAGTTGCCTTTTTGGCCTTTTCCTTTGGCAATGCCTGATGAGCTCAGTGGACCAAAGTGTTCTGCCTGTTTGGACACTTAGCATCTGTTCCAGGGTGATGCTTTCAGAAGGACACTTACATGCTGGACCAGTCATCAACTGACTAACTGCTGGTTATAAATTCACTCTGCTTTAAGTAAACTTTTCTTTTAGAGGAGATCTAGGTTTGCAGAGTAATTGTGAAGGTGATGTAAAGAATTCTCATATAGTCTCACCCAGCTTCTACCGTTTTAATCTCACATTGCTACAAGATCTTTGTCACAATGAAGCAAGGCTAATATGTTAGGATCAACTGAGGTTCACACTTCCTTCAGGTTTCCTTGTTTGGTCTCAAGAGTCCTTTTCTGTTCCAGGATCCTGTTCTGGAACACCTATCACATTTAGTACCCACGTCTGCTTGACTCTCTTGATGTGACAGTTCAGACTGTACTATCCTGGTTGCAAGTTACTGTGTGGAAGGCTCTTTGGGATTTCCATGAAGTTTTTCTTTATATTTTATTTACTATTTTTATTTCTTGATGTAAGTGTACTGCCTGCATGTATGTAAGTACACCCATGTTGTGCAATGCCCACAGAGGGCAGAAAAGGCCAAAGGATCCCCTAGAACTAGAGTTACAGACACTTGCTAGCTGCCATGTTAGTGCTGAGAGTCAAAACTAGGTCCTCTCTCAGAGCAGCTGGTGCTTTTAACCACTGAACCATCTTTCCAACTCCTCCATGAAGTTTTTATAATGTTTCAACCTGGATAATTTGCTTTGGGAGAGAAACCACTGATTTGAAGGATTATTTGGAACGTTTGTTATATTTCTATTATGTTTTTATTTACTTATTGTGACCAACTGAGTTTAATTAGGGTTCTGTGTATGAACGTTGCAGAGGGGGTTATTTACTGCAGAATGGACATTTAACCATGGCTTTGCCATTGAAGAAAATCACCACCTTCTTCCTCAGTAGCCATTAACTGGCAATAACTCCTCGCTCCCCCCATCCATGATAGAATGCTGACAGCCCCATCTTGTGCAGGTAGCCACAGCTGCTGGGAGCTCGTGAGTGCCGCAGCCACGTCATGTACAGAATACGGTGTTTCACGGCACTCTTCTCCATCCCTGGGCTCTTCTTTCTGGCCCCTCTTCCTTCTGCAGGGATCACATTTGTAAAGGGTGCATTCTGTCAATAAGACCTATCATGATGCTGTTGCCTTTGGTCCTCTGGCTCAAGGTGGTACACAATAGCTTTCTACATTTTAAGGTATTCCTTTATTCTTCTCTTCCCATCCTCTGACTCCTCAAGGGTAGAATATCAACATAAACTATTCAGAAACTCTCTGCATGACAGATTTATCCCATCTGCATTTATTGTCTCATTCAATTATTTCTTAGTATCAGTATAAATCAGTGGGTATTTATTTATACCCTACATAATACCCAATAGTACTTTACTTTTTGTGGCTCAAGCTTTCTTACTCTGGCCAACACTTGACATGATGTTATCCTTAGCATAGCCCTATATTGTGATGTTTTGTTTATTTTCTTGAGAACTTTTCATCTTCCTGCTACTACAGATATTCTGGCTAGCTTCATTGTTCCCTTTATTAATTCTAGGATCATCCATTTATCTAATAAGCCTTGATTTCTTTATTGGAGAATAGTATTAGAAAACAACATCAAAAGATAGGTTTGCTTGCATGCTTGGTTTGGATCTCCTTAACAGATCAAGGGCACATACACACACACACACACACACACACACACACCTATAAATATCTTTGTAGATAACCATCTGTTTCTATATTAAGACAAACATGAATTAAAGCTGATGTCTCCAATTTCAATCTGTTACAACTTGGAATGTCTCCTATTCTCCCTCTTTCTCTTACTTTTCTGAAACTTCTCTTTAAACCAAGAAGAAATCTGGCCAATCCTCTACTTACATGATATACATGTAAGTACATGTATAGTGATTTCAGAATTATTACCTTGTATCTGTATGGAAGACAACTGTATTGGCTGGAGTAGAGTTCTTATAAATAATTCTCTCAGTTTTTAGTCCTATAGATTTCACTCATCCATAGTGAGTTAGGTTGGCACTTGATTTTCCTAAATCAAGTGCTCGTTATTCTATATGTGACACTGGAACTGGACATTTCCCCCGTCAGCGGACATTACAGTACGCCTTGTCAGTAGGAGGATGCTGAAAAAGAAAGTCTTCTTTTCATGTTCCTGACATGCCTGTCCTTTTCCTCTGACAAAGTGGAAACTGGCTTCATGCTATGTAGTAATCTCCCTCTTTCACAAGCCTTATGAACACTCCAGTGAAGGGTTCCTGTGAGTGGTTTAAGGTTTTGTTGATAATATATTGAAATTCTTTAAAATTTTACAAATTTCATATTTATGTTTCTGTGAATCTCTATCCAGTGGAGCAGTAGGGTGCCCTAGTGGGGGAGATGCAGGCGGGCAGGGCCTACCGGGACTCAGGAACTCGGGTCTGCGGGTACAGCAGACCGTGGCCAGCATGAGTGCCAGTCACTGGCCTGGCTACATGGTCCACATAGACAGTGGTAGTGTAGACAAGGACTCTGAAGGTGCCTAGAGATGCCCTACGCCAATCCAGAAGCAACAACAGAAGCACATTTAATGGCAGCGTTCAGTGTGGAAGCCAGAGCCCTGTGGAAGCCCAGGTGGGCAAGAGGCACATGCTCACCCCGGAATCTCCCTTTTCAGCCTCAGCACCAGTGCTAACTGCAGTTGAGAACCAAGACAGGAGCACCTTGTACTTGAGTAGTACAACTTCTCAGTAAATGCAAGCATGCACGTCGGCACTGTAAAAGATACTGGGCAGTTATTAGAGTGTTAACAATTTAAAGAACTTAGAAGCTCTTGTTTGGAGAGACCAAAAGGTTGAGAATACATACATACACACACACACACACACACACACACACACACATATATATGTTGAAAGTGGAAACTTAACTTAAATACCATTGCATTCAACAAAATTTAGTAATTTAGTACTTTATATGAACTTTCCAATAAACCAATTATTAAACAGAAAAGCAATTTTTAAGTGAATATCTTCTTGTCATTGAAAATGCAGCAATGGAATATTTAACAGTCATTTTGAATTACACACAAATCGTAGAGTCATTTTTGTCTCTTATATAAACTCCAAAAATTGTAGGAAATGTCAGAGGAAGCATTAAAATGCCATTTATAAAATTTATAGTTAAAATTAAGACAAACAAAAATGATTTATATAAAGAATTAAAAGTTTTTAAGAAAAAGATTTAGAAACATATTCTAGACGTATGAAAATTTATATTTCAAAATAATTTGTCAGAAATTTATCTTAATGTTGTCACAGCCTGCGATGTACACTTTAAAAGCTCCATTAACAGCTGCATCAGCAGAAAGCTCCTTCTCAAGTTGAAAATTATTTATGATTTTTACATTGCCAAGAGCAGTTGATAATGCATTCAATTATAACACTGAAAATAAAATTGCCAACTTTTATGGCCTTCTAGAAAAGGAAGTCATAAATACCTCAGGATCAATCAAGGTACCATATTAACAAAGTGTTATTGGTTATCATATAAAATGGCACCAAGAGTAGTGTTTTATTTTACTGTTTTTTTTAAAGTTAGCATACAAAGTTAGCTTAAAACTAACAGATTTTAGCACTTACTTAGCATGCAAGGCCCAGGGTTCAATTCCCAACCCAAAAAACTAATCGACATCAAAGAACATTAATTTTTAAGCTATGATTACTCTGCATGTACCTCTGCTGCCCTTTTACATTGCATGAGTGATATATTTGACATTTTGCATTATAGTACAATAGCTGCACTATTTCTCCCACTGCTTGAGCAGGTAGTTTTCTTTGCAGCACTTGACCCTGACACCTATGGGTGGGTCCTACCACCCCCCAGGGTGGCTGGGCAGGAGGTTTCATTGCTATCTCAGCAGTCTCTTGTTCTCACTCACACTTGGCTTTCAGCTTCGGTCAACTTAGCTCCCTTTCTGCAGAGCAGAAATTAGAAATTAAAAGGAATCCCTTTCCAAATTTGTTTCTTCCTTTGGTATTTTCTTCAGTATTTGGAGGTACCAACTGCTGCCTCTGTCTATTATTTGGAGTTCATAGCAGGTAATCCTCCTGGTAGTTACTCTCAAGGTATTTATAATGAACATGTCCCATTTGCATCACTATAGCTTGCTTCTCCATAAGATAATGTGGCATTTGTACATGAGACCCAAACATCTGCAAGTGTTCTGGTTCAGACATGACTTATCCCTCAAAAGGCTCATGTGTTGAAGCCTTGGTCCCAGCTGGCAGATCCAGTTATTGAGAGGTGATTGGTTCATTAGGGCGCTCATCTAATCAATGGATGTAACACTTGCTGGATTCATACTATGATATCATCATTGGGAGGTGGGGCCAAGATGGAGAAAGGAGTAGCAGTCTTTGGAAAGTGTCCACCCCTCATGTCTTGTCTGGCTTTCTCCTTCCTTTCCATGAGGCAAGCAGTGTTGCCCACTATGCCCTCGTCCCATTATGCTCTGTCTCGCCAGTATCCAGAAGCAAGGAGGTCAGATGACAATGGGCTAAATGAAACCTCTTACACTGTGAGCTAAAATAAGCTTTTTCTCCTACAAATTGCTCCTCTCAGGTATTTTTCAGTGATGAAAGGCTGACCAGGGGTGGCAGGCTCGGTGACCACCCATAAGCCCGTCCCACGTGTTGCAATCCTCAGCCTCTTCATTCTGAACCTTCCACCCTCAAGTCTTTGGCTAGCTTCCTCAAGCTGTTTTCTTATTCCCCTAAGTTGGCACATTTTAGCTTTGAGTGACTCCTCTCCTCATGGGAAATGAATGACTAGGGATGTAACTGGAAAGAATCTCACAGCATGTCTGTCTTTTACCACCATTCATAAGAAGGCCTCTGTCCATCTTTTGACTTGTACCTGCATATTGGTCCATTGCATTTGTGAGGCATACTTAATCTTTTCCTTCTCAGTTAATAAGTCCAGCTGGTCAGAGGTGTGGGCTGGGAGAAACAAGAGCTAGTATATTGATGGTGGATGAACTAGGAATTCAGAAATCCTCAAGTGTAGAGCTTCCTTGTGTGTTCTCATGGGACATGCTTAATCCAAAATATGCAGCTTCTTCTTATGACGGTGTATTATCTAGCTTGCTGAACTTGAGAGCTGTGGAGTTAACAGAACTCAGGTCACAGCAGGTGACCTCACAAGCACAGCCATAGATGGAGTCTCCATCTCTACTGGGTTCAAACACCAGGTCAAAAGTTGGTTTTTAAAAGTCTTATTACTCTCTGCTACAGATGATGTGTTCTTGGACTAGATCCTAGGTATCTATTTTATGATTCTTTCAGCAAGATCTGTCATTAGCTGCATATGCCTTTCTTCTCAGAACATTGCCTCTAGTATCACAGACGGACTTAAGATTTATGACAAAAATATTTTCACTATACCATCAAGTTGCAAAAAAGTCCTTCACTTAAAGGAGGACGTAAAGCTGGCATATAGTCACACTCCTCCACTGAGTATGGGCAGAACCTGTGATTTGCTTCGAAAACCAAAAGATCATGACAGTTTTATGGGATGTCACTGCTCGGTGCTCATCTTTGACATTTTAATCATGTAATTTGAGTAGCAGCCTTGTGACTTTTCCATTTATTTTGTCCCACAAACATGCCATGTTCTATTAACCATCTCTTTAACTCAACACAGGTAAAGGCCTGTTGCCCTTCCAATGCCATTCATTCATTATCGTAATTCTTTCCACCTGGCTCTGGTGGCGACTGTGCCCACTTAACCTCAATTATTTTACAGTCCTATTACCTCTGTTGCTATCTGAAGGCCTTATTACATCCGGGTCATTCCTGCTATTAGATTTGAGAGAAAACCCACCACTAAGTGCCAGTGCTCCGCTCCTCAGCTTATGAGTTTGGGGTTTATACTTTAGAATTGGGCTACTCTGCACAATAAACTCTGAGCATGGATCTCCGTTTTCTCTCCTCTTTCCTCCCCCAGGACATAGGATCTCTATGTAAAATATTAAGGAAGTGCTATAGTTTCCCCACTAAACATTCAATCACAAATCAATACTTTAGTTCTTTCTAACCTTTTCCTAGAGCTTTAACCCAGCAGTAGCCAACAACGTACTTAATACCTTTATCGTTGTAATAATCTCCACCAATCTTACCAGATAATGTTGCCCAAATTTATCATCAGTAAAATTTTAAAAAACATATGTTGGCCACCTTGTGTCAAGAGCACACAAACATCTGTTGTCACTGGTTATGGGCCTCTGCTGTCAATAGGAAAAAGAGCGACTCATCTCAGGGCCCTTTCAGCACCTGTTCTGATTTCATCTCTGTTGCTGTGACAAATGTAATGGCCAAGAACAAGTTAGAAAAGTAGAAAATTTATTTGGTTTACACCTCCAGGTCTCTGTCCTTTCTGAAGAAAGTCAGGGCAGAAACTTAAGTAGAAACTCAAAGCAGAAACCACGGAGGAAAGCTGCTTGCTGGTCTGGCCTGCTCACAGCTCATGCTCAGCGAGCTTTCTTATCCATCCCAAGACTACTTGCACAGGCAGTGGTGCCACCCTAAGGAAACTGACAGTCAAGGCAACCGCCCCTGCCCCCAACATGTCCACAGCTAATCTTATCTGGGAAAACTCACAATTGAGACTCTTTTGCAGGTGACTCTGGGCTATGTCAAGTTGATAGTTAAAGCTAGGATAGCACCTGCTTTCTTAGACCATCCTGGGTACCGATGATAGAGATTCACATGATGGATGCTTATGGGACATATCTTAAGTCAACACCAGGGGATTGAAAGCAAATTTGAAATTCAGGCCTGAGAGAACTGGAGCCACGCAGCAATAACTCAGCACAACCCATAGGGGCTTTGAAGCGGCAAGGCTTTGATATTGCCGCAGATTTTATGTTAATAATATATCTTCACATGTAGTTATTGGTGTGGACCAGTGCAGGAGCAGGTATGACCGTGGGTGACATGGGAGACAGAAATACCTGAAGATGCTGTCACAGTTTGCTCAGTGTTCTCATCAGGAGGGGAAATTCTGTCAGTGAAGTTGTCTTTGGACAATGTATCATTGTGTACATCCTAGTCCTTAATTGGTTTAACTAATCCCTTCTGTCATGAAATCAAATATGGTTTGAGAAGATGCACAGTTTCCATTTGGCACTGGAAATTTCTGAGCAGCTGGAGAAACAGCCCATTTGGTGGGATAGACTTTTATCTTGTATAAACTACAGAACCCAGGGTCAACCTCAATAGCAAGCCTAGGTTCCCATGATAAGTACTGGTAGACACAGAGCTCTATCAGAAACACAGGCCTGTGTCTTCAATTCCAGCTACCTGTCCAAAATTCTGCTTTGAAACAGTTATGCAGCCCCTCTGAGGAAGGGGCCTGCTTTTTGAGAGAGGAGAGCCCTAAGAGTTTGTCTGCATCTTTGTCTCTTTACCCTGGAGTGTGCAGGCATGGAAAGCACCTGTCACCATAAGGAGTCGAGTCTGAGCCATTGCAGCAGAACATACAGCAGAAAGAAGGATTGTGCTGGGGAGCGGGTAAAGGCGGGAAGTGCCGTCCCTTTTCCACTGTCACAAATACACTTCAACTTTTTACATCATAGCTTTTATTTGACCCAAGATTGAAAAAATGGAAACAAACAGACAAAAAGCCTAGAAAGTAGGGAATGCCATGCCTTCTTTGCAGCACCATGGAGTCATCTGGAGTCAGGTCATCAGGCAGTTTCTCTTCTTGATGAATGGTGTTATTTGCTAGTGTTACAGTTTCTCTTTATTCTAGATGACTGGATGAAGCCAAAAGGGTTAATAGTGTACCTGGAAGCAAAATCAAATTATTTTCTCAAATGCCACATTTATTTACACAATTTCCACCATCTTCCAGTTCTCAATATTTTTGGTCAAAAAGTATTCAAGAATAAAGTAACATAATGTCCACCTACTTTAAACATTACACAGTGCACACATGTAACCTTATATTGTACCTCATCAATAGGTACAATTAGCAGAGTAAGTGTATGGCTGGGGAATGGCTCAATGGTAAAGCACTTGCTAAGCATATATGAGACCCTGGGTTCATTTCCTAGCACTAAAAATATCAGTAAGCAAATTTAAAATAAAGTCTCAGCCCTCCAAATACCACTGGGTTCAGATCATCATAATCATGGCCATCTTATGCCAATGATGTTTATTGTTTTTGAGACATGTTCATGCTATGTAGTCTAGACTGGCCTCAACCCTGTGATCCTCCAGCCCCCACCTCCTGAATGCTGGAACTACAGGGATGCACCATCACACTTAGCTATCTTATTTCTTTGCCTGATGTCACTGATCAAACCCAGGGCCTTGCACATGTTTATTCAAGTGATTCACCACCAAGCTAAATAGGTAGTCCAAGCTGGTCTCAGTGGCCCACACTTTTAATTTCATGAGGGATTAAAGCATGAGGCAAAGGCAAGCAGAACTCTGTGAGACGGAGGCCAGCCTGGTCTAGATAATGAGTTCCAGACCAGCTGGAGCTACTGGGAGACCCTGTTTCAAAAAATTAAAACCAAAATCAAACAAAAATACCTAAATGCTTAGCCCATATAAATTACAACTTTTAGTACTTAAATTTGTTCCAGGATCCTTATTTCTGTGGCCAGTTCTTGCTGTTGTGCTTTGCTCAGATACAGTAAATGACTACAGAAGGTCGACCAGATGGCTTGATGACTTCATTTACTCTCACTTTGGGAAAATGATGGAAGGAAACCTTAGCTCTTCATTTTTTTGCAGGCAGGGGTTTACAGTTGATCACTTCTGAAAATGAAAAGATGAACATGTTTATTGCATTCCTGGAAGCTCTAGGGAAACTCACAGATACTTTCTGCTCAACCATTTTATTTCAGAACATAAGGAATTAATTGTACACCTTGCTGAGTGGAAAAAGGCACATTGTATATTCCAAGTACTAAAATCTTCCTTTTAGGATTAGAATATGGAGCTGACAGGGAGAAAATACTTTCAAGATGTTGGCAGTGGGGGATTTCCCTCAAGACTTCTATTCTTTAGAAGTCAGTATTAGTCAGCACCTGCATGGTTCCAAATCTCTGGGGTAGAAGTATCTATTGTTTCTCAGAGACTGTAACCCAAACATCCTCCTCCAATCCATAATCAAATACAAATCTGCCTAAAAGATACAGAAACAAAGCGGGAAGAAGTCTTAAGAACTCTTCCCAAGAGTTTCCAAATATATCCAGATATGAAAACCATGAAGACCATTTCCTCTTTTAGTGATTCCCAGCTTTTCATCTGAAAGGCAGCCACGTGTCTGTCCATTTCTCATTTATCCAGGATCCCAGCATGTGTCCAGCACAGAGCAGTCTCTGCCCCAGAGATGTTCTGAGCCCAAAGAGATGAGCTGAACAGGGAACAGACGGGGCAGACCAAGTCAGATCTGGTTCCATCCGACCTTTATTGGTATGTTTTTTTCCGAACCTTAATTTCTCCATTTATAGAATGGGATTCCAGTTTCTATTTCAAATAACTACTATAATCACTCATTGACGATAAGGGAAGCTGAATTCCCTGCACAAAGAAGACATTTCATAAAGGCTCAGGTGCTTTTCTTAATAAAAGCCGTCTGGTTGATCCTTGACACTTTCCACAGTGCCAGTAGGTGCTCAAAATATTTACAGAATGAGTAACCCAAATTAATCTTTTCCCATTTTTCAACAGAGTTACTCTGTAGACCAATGCTACTTTCCTGCCAGGGAAAGATGATATGGCCGTACCCAGAGGAAATCTAGCAAGGCCTCAGTTTCTGATTTCATGTATTCTATACCTTGCTGGTAGAAATATAAATGGACACAACCACTTGGGGGACCAATTGGGGGGGAACCTAGAAAAGTTGAACATGCATGTGTGCTCTGAGACTCATAAATTCCATTCCAACATATGCATCTCAGAGGATATACATTTCTATTGAGTCATTTTGTTGGTCAACTTATAATATATCGGAGAGAAGGCAACTTATAGAGTGAGGCTTCAGTCCGTCGTCCCTATGTCCCTCTGCTTTGGGGACTGTGGGAAGACAGAATGTATGGTAGGAGAGTGTAGCAGGACAAAGCTCTTGACTTCACGGCCAGGAACTGGGAGAGAGAAAGAGACAGAGATGGGGGTCTCAAAATCCCGACCAAGGGCACACCTTCAATAACCTGAAACTTTCTATTAAGCATGGCTTTTACATTTTCCACCACCTCACGATGGCATCACAGGCCAGAGACCAAACCTCTAATACATGAACCTTTACAGGACCTTACAGATATAACTGTGCAGCATTGCCTGTACAGAAGTATTCATCTCTTAATATGAAACAATGAGAAAAAATATGAAAGTCAAGCAACCAGAGAATTAGTATATTCTGAATATGATATTTTATAAAATAGTAGACAGCTATATATGTGCCAGCCTATGTGATTGCTATGTATCTAATTTTGCATAAAAATATCGTTTGAAAAGAATGTAAATATACTAGATTTCTCATTAGATACTAACAATTTAAAGAATTACCATACATTGCTCTACAATTCAATGGATAACTGAAATATAAGGAAGCTCGGAGAAGAGAGAACTGCATTACAGATAAAGGTTAGTTCTGAAGGGAAGAAAGGGTGGAAGCAGAGACAAATAAGGGATGTGCTCGCAGCCGAGGGAAGAAGGGTGACACGCCTGCAGCTTAGAACGGTGGTGGGAACAGCGGTATTCGATGTGCATTCTCTCATACATTCCTCAAATGGAAAAGTCAGTGTACAATTACTCTACAGTTCTTTTCCCTCTACTAATAAGGAACTCCTCTAATAAGGAATTCACCCACCTCTCCATTCTGAAGATAAGCCATCCATCGCCTAGGGAAATAGAGTAATCTACCTAAGCGTGTACAGTCAGGTATGAAAGCTCCATCTAATCTGAGCTTAGAGCTCAGAATTCTTAGGTTCTGAGCCAAAAGTTACTGTGCTGTGCTTCTAATTGCATCCTAAAGGCAGTATTGCTGTGGCGGTATATCTCATCCTGGTGTTCAGATGTGCTCTGCAATGGATTTCCCCTCTAGACTGAAGCTCTTCCTTCTACTTGGCTTCAGTGAAGACCTGCTAAGATCAATTGGCTTTGTCACTAATGGCATCTCGTAGGGTTGTCAGTGTCTACACCTCCTTCGTATGTTCTGCGGCTTTTTTGGGTTTTGACTCAATATTTTGAAAGCACGTCTGCTGGTCTGCTGTTTAACACAGAGACAGAGTACATGGATTGAGATAGAAAAACTTGTAAGGGTCCCTGTAGAGTCAGCTTTCTGCTCTGTCTTGGGAACTTTCTCCACCTTCATCCACATCCAGGAATTAGCAGCTGTTGCTGGTATGGAAGTGTCAGTGTCATGTCACACTACCTGGGCACAAGCCACCATGTCTGACCCCTCACCACACCACACGCCCCACCCCCAGTCACAGTGGGAACTCAGCCGGAGGCCTCGCACACCTGACTTCATCTGTCCTCATCCCTCCTCCCACACTCCTTAACAGTTTCTACACTGTTTGGCCGTGGTCTTGGGAAAATCTTTATCTCTCTTTTCCATTTCCTTCTTTCACAAATATGTTCAAGTGGATCAAGGCCCAGATCGGACTCCCTCAGCAGGATTTCTAGAAGAGATCTATTTTGATTAGAATTTTTCTCAAGTAAACAGCTCAGATGAGTTATTGTTACTGGGCTTTCCTATAAGTCCATGGTGTTCCTTAACAAGCTACAAAATACAAACACACCTTTGAAAGCCACTTATACCTGTGCCCGATCGAGCACAGATGAGTTATTTTCCAGCCCAGGAGAAACACAGAACTTCTCGTAGTCTTGTCTTTTAAACTGGGGCTCAATCTAACGCAGCCATGAGTTTGTACCAGGCTAAGTTGCTGCAAATTCTTCTCTTGATCACGTCACAGATTCTTGGAGAGAAGAGTGTGTGGTTTAAAGAAAGGGGTGATCCATTACTGCTTGAGGGGCCTCAACTGGCAGGTGGCAGAAGGGGTGTGGCCAGGACCTCTGATTCCCTGATCAGACTCAATTTTAGATACATCAATACCCATTGGTTTGATGAATTTGGTTATCTTGTTTTATTTTATTACCATTATTTTATGGGACAGGATCTGGCTACATAGCCAGGCGTGCCTCAAACTCGTTTGCAATAATACTTTTTAAATTCTATGTGTATGTGTATGTCTGTGTGAGCACCGTATGTGTGTATGTGTGTATGCCCATGTTTGTGTATTTTCAGATGTCTGTAGAGACCAATAGAAGGAGTTGGATTCCCTGGAGCTGGAGTTATAGGTGGTTCTGAGCTGTCTGACATGGGTGCTGGGAACTGAACTCAGGTCCTCTGTAAGAGTGTTACATGCTCTTAACTCCTAAGTCATCTCTCCAGTCCCCCACCTCAGTTTTTATAGCCTGTTGTACCATTTCTTCACTAAGGAAATCTTGGGATTATATAGTTTGCTTGTATTTGTACATAACTCTCATTGAAATACATCTGTGCTTTAGACATTGTCTTGGCCAGTAGTTCCCTGGTTTCCTTTTAGCTGACAGACCATCTTAACCTCCAGGAGAGGCAGAAGCAGGTTGATATCTTGGTAGTTCTTGCTTTATCTCTCAATTTTCCTTCAAAGGAGCCAGGATGTATGACTGCAGAATTCACAAAAATGAGCTGAGGATCAATTCTTCAGTCTTCTGGGTGTAGTCATTATTTACTTCACTTGCTTTTTAACCATGAAACAGAAGATAAAATATAAACTCCAAACACTGGCCTGGGCCTTGCTGACAGAAGACACAGAGCCTGAGGGAAGTGCTCTGTCACCAGTGAGGAAAACTCCAAAGACCAAGTAGCATTGGGAAGAAATGTAGAAGGGAGGGAGAGGGCTGTGAGCCACTTGTTGAACTTGATTGGTGACAAATTCTTTTCTTGTTGGTGTGAGTTGGTGTCTAGAAATTCTGGTTAGAGAAAACACGCACATATGTTCTCAGACAGCACTTTAATAAGGGATTCCCCCACGTCACCACAAACATAGAGAGATGTGGCTAATTGACAAATACAAGCGATAAGGCCCTGTCTGAGGACTACATGATGTCCCTAGAAACAGAACAAGTTTCTACCAAAACTTGCATCTGCGTGGCTTCCCTGGGACACGCTCTCCATCAAGAGGCCACTCCAAAAAGCCTTTTCTGACATGCTCTGCCTGCTGATTCTGTTCTGAGAGCCGTTCACGTGGATCTACCTGAACCTGTCAGTGCCGAGTTACCTTGTCGGTCTCCACTAAACGGGAAGATGACTGTTTCACTGTGCAAGTGTTTGTGCAGGGTGTGCCTACGACTGACTCAGGCTAATAACAAAACAAACAGCATCTTTGTAGCTCTTTTCCCGCCTGGAAGGGCCCCTAGTGTGCTCCATGAACTAGTTCTCCAGATGCAGGTCAGCACGCCCACGTCCTTGGGATACACAGGTGACAAGAAACAATGTGATATGAAGGGCCTATCTTGGAGGCACCATTTTCTAAGTCTATCTGATTTCCTCCAAGGGGTTTCCCCTGTCAGCCACTGGTGACATGTCATCCCAACTCTGTACTCAAAGCTGCTGTCTCCACTCCCCTTTATTCCGGAAGCATCTGGGTCCATTGGGATTTTATTTTATTTTTCATATAATAGTTCTTTAATTTTAAATCATTTTTATAGCACATTCCTCAGCTGAATGGCCATACAGGTGCCATGGCAGCACTGTGTTGTAATAACTCTACATTCTTAAACCCATGCCTCAAACGTGTGTGCTTCAGGAAGATTGCTTTGAGCTTACTGCAACTTTCCCCCAGCTTTGCAGAGACCCCTGTACATGGCCTCACATTCTCCTAGCTGCCTGTGCTCTTCAACAGATGACATTTATGTTTATAAAGTCAGTTCAAATCTGAACTGAACTTGAGACATTCTGGCAACATTTTGCTTGCTATAGATTCAAAAGGCATGCCTGCCACTCTTAACTATGAGATTAGGGGAGTGGGCCAGACAGAGTCACAGAAGTTAGTCCCAGCCTCTCTCACATTGCTTGCACAGCAGGGTTTCCTGACAACATGTCACAGTGATTATGTCCTGCTAGAGTGTGCTTCTTAGTGCTCACTCATGAGGATCCTTTGAAGAACTTGGAAAACCCACGCAAGGCAATCCTTTTCACGTAATCCAGGCAAGGCCCAGATGTTGGTGTTCTTTATAGTTCCACAATGGACTCAGGTACCTGAAGGCTGGAAGTACTGCATCTGAGAAATGGAAAGCATATGGACGCAAGTATGAATCTGAAGAAGATTCCAGTAGCTAAGTTTTATGTTCAGTTTTGTAATATTTTTCTTGTTTCCTAATATTTTGATTTTGAAAGGTTTATAAAATTTTATTTATCTTTATTTTATGTGTATGAGTGTGTGTTTCCTGCATGTATGTAAGTGCATCTGTGTTGTGCAGTGTCCATGGAGGTCAGGAAGGGGCATCCTATTCCCTAGTATTAGAGTTAGGGACAATTGTTAGCCACCGTGTGGATGCTGGGAACTGAACTCAGGTCCTCTGCTAGAGCAGCCAATGCCCTTAACTACAGAGCCAGCTCTCCAGCCTCATTTTAAAAGTTTTGGCTGTATGTAACTACACAAACAAGGAAGATGTGCATAAGAGCTTCCTGGTGTGAACCTTCCTGCTCTGTCATGTCCTCCGTGCCCACGGTTCCAGCCAGAAACAAGTGGTGGAAATGAAATACTTGTTCTTCTAAACCTTCTCTGAATTCAGTGAATGACAATGTTGCACCTATTTAATTGATGCTTTTGGCTAAGATATTTCGAATACTGTCTTTCTTTCTAGTACTGCCTTGACCATGAACAACTCCTATTAGTTGAAGATGTATATTTGCTTTGCTTCAAGGTTGAATCTGGCAGAGAAAAGAAACTTTCTGTGCATACCCACTGGAAGGAGAGGTAATGAGAAGCTTGCTGGCTTAGCACAGGTAAACCAACAAGGTTGAGGTCTCTACTAGTCCAGGCGGAAGGGTCAATGGGACAGACAGAACACATTTATTCACTCAGGAAGTCAATTCTGTGCATCGATACTGGGTCTAGCACTTATTTAATGCTGGTGGGACAACAAACTTGTGTAGCCACTATGGAAATCAATGTGGCGGGTCCTCAAAATCTAGAAACAGATCTCCCACATGATCCAGCTACACCACCCTTAAGCATGTGCCCAAAGGACTCTATGTCCTACTACAGGGATCCCTGCCCATCCATGTTTACTGCTGCTCTATTCACAATAGCTGGGCAACGGAAACAGCCTATATGTATGTCCATCAGCTGATGAGTGGATGCTGAAAACACAGTGGATTATTATTCAGCTGCTAATAAAACACTTATTAAATTAACAGATAAATGGATGGAACTGGAAATGATCATCCATGGGTAATCCAGTGAAGCAATTCAGACCCAGAAAGACAGATGTCACATGCTCTGTCTCAGAAGTGGATGTTAGTCTTGAATCTTTAGATATGTATTTCAATTAGAAAACCCATAGAGGTTGGGAAAGTAGTAAGGGACGATGTGGGGTGGAGGAAATTCATGGGACAGAATATAGAATACAGTGATCTAAAGAGGAAGAAGGGAATAACAAAATAAAAACCAATATTTTTAAGGCATGGAATTTTGTGGCATTCAAATTCACCAAAAGGAAACATTTAAAGGGGAGGCCTGATGGTCCTTCTGGAGAAGGAAGTGAGATTCCCTGGTGCCTTTGTTTGGTTTTGTTTGTTAAGGAAAGCACATCACTAGTCATGCCTGGGTTTTAAGGCCATAGTTAGTAAATATTACTAAATTGCATACAAAAGTTATTCCATTTCCAATGTCCAATTCCAATTTCTTACATTTTGATTCTATGAAGGAGGAAGACTCAATGAAGGGCAGGGCTGATATTTGACTATCACTTCTTCTATAGTGCTTGGAGAGGGAGAAAAATAAGAAAGAGAGAAAGAGAGAGAGAGAGAAAGAGAGAGAGAGAGGCAGAGAGAGGGGGATCGAGATCTCAGGCTTCAAGTGATAAACAATACATCAATAACTCTTACTGTTCTCTTTGGACCATTATTCACTAGAAGTTTTTATTTATGAACTGAGCCTTATTTTCATTTCTCCGAAGACATATGCTTCCTTTAGAAATGTATTTAGGGAAGCCGATGGGAGGGTAAATATGAGCAAAGGGCCAGGACATACATGTATGAACGTGTGAAAAGAAGCACATTACTCTGCACACATGCTAAATATGTATATACATGCATATATATTTGTTTAAGTAAAAATGAAAGAGTACCTATAAAGAAAAGCACTCATGGAGCAGTGTGTGTAATTCAAGATACAACCCATTCTGGGTCTCCTGTATGAGTGACAGATGTTCGGGAAATACTGTGCTAACACATGAACTATTCATATACCACAGTCATTTAAATATTTGTTCCCTAAAGTAGGTCAAACATGCGCCTTGCTTACTCTATTACTTGCTTAACATGCTCCTTTTCCATAGATGCTTTAAAAAGATCTTTCTCTCAATGCTGAGCCTTTTTTTTTTTTCTTTCACAATTACTTTTGAGCCAAAATTTAATGAGATTTTGTGGTAAAAGAAAGCTAGCATGGAATATTAGTTCCAAAAAGAGTCATGTCCTCTCGGGAAATCAGGAAATTGCTTTATGACTAACCAAGTTGGATGAAGGAACTTGTTTGGAAGGCTCAAGGGGTCCTCTGATATCCCGTACAATTGACAGGAATAAAGACCATTATGTTTACAGTCCAACCCTCTTAATCAATTTCTCTCTTCCTATGGTTCTTTCTGCATTTGGGAAATAGAAACTCACAGAGAAAGAATGTAGGAATTGCATATGGAGGAACCGGGAATTTAGTAAACAGGGCAAAACAAGTACAAAAGAAAAAATTTAAATGTGTAGAATTGTGTCAGAGGAAGCATTTTATGTATTCCATTGAGGAGACTACTAAAGTAGAACCTTGGAAACTGGATGCTTTACAATTCATCACCAGAAGCCTCAGTTTCCCCATTGGCATGCCAGAGGAATTAGAGCTCTCTAGTCACCCAGGGAGAGGTGCCAGTGGGAGCAGGAATTCAGGAAACCGAGTGGGGAAGAAGCAGTGCTCTTCTCATCGAAAGACTCTGGGAGTCCCAGGGTTTCCTCTGAGCAATGAGGGCTTGTTGAAGTTACAATGAAGATCAAAGTACATCGATCATCAGGCAGGAACGGTTCAAAGCACAGCTAGAGGGTAACATACAACATCCACAGGTAACAGATTTTAAAGCACAACCATTGTGATTTTTACCTGTAAAGATACGGACACAGCCTCGCCTGCAGTCTGAAGAATTTGTCAGATCTTTTTCTAAACATCTTTGGATCTGAGAACTATGGCACTTGGGTCCCAGTCCTCACTGGAGACAGAGGATGTTGACCCAATTCTCCAACCAAGCCACAAGTCCTATTTTCAACATAAAAATGCGTCCTGTGACAAGTGATTAGCGCTAATCCTTATTAATTTCTTACCGATCTGGAGCTGCGCTAATTTGCGTGTCTGTCTTGAAGGGCTGATATGCTAAAGTCTGACTCCAGCATGTTAAGAAATACAGTATAAGCAATGCACCCTCATTCAGCTGGGACCCGACCTACCTTAAGTCCGAAAGCTGCTGATTGACAGCAAGTAAAAGAGGAGAAGGGCAGAGCAATAGCAGGGCTTGGCGGAGTTCACAAGGGTCTGTACAGACATCTCAAACAGTGGCTTTAATGAGTGTACTAGAGGAGCCTACAGATTGAGCCCAGACACGTAGAGGAGGGTGTGCACATTTATTCTGGGGATGTAAGTAAGAATGATGGGAATCTAAGATGGCCTTGGTAGTCATGTACTGTCTGATCAGAGGAACCAGACAAGGATAGACTATCTTGACCCTTTATGACATCATGGAGGGTGTGAGACAGACCCATCCCCCAGTGCACAGATGTGCTAAGGAGACTGGTTCTGGGGCTTGGAATTTCAGTCTCAAGCACAAAAGATGGTCTCTTCCTTAAGACTACCAAAACTTTCGATTGTCTTGGCTCACTTTCATGCCACAGTAATGTCTCACATTATACCTTGAGGTCATTAATTTTGTCTTTTAAGAGGTAGTGTGTTGTAACAAGAAGGACTTACGCAACAGAAAGGTAGACTTACTCATAGATGATTCAGCCTGTGAGCACCTGGATGACTGCCAATGAGCCAGGAAGTGGGAGAAAAAAAGAGAAGGAAAGTAGGGGTCCATTTAGACATCAGGGGACAGAGCCCCATCCTTGACTCTGCAGGGCATCATCTCGTTGTTAACTGATATTCCTCTTGGGGTGCAAAGACTCTTCTGAAATAAGGAATACTAATTCTAAGGTTAAAATCAACCTAACAATCACTAATATGACTCAGTTTCACCATTTTCCAGAAGAGCTGAAGCCATTTGAACATCCAACATTCCTTATATGCTCACTGTGGAATCCAAGTCCTCGGCAGGGACAGTGTCCCAGGTTTCATGGGAACTGTACTACGGTGACGGGGAAGTAGAAGGCATTCCGTACCGCAAACATCAATACAACTGATGGCACAAGCTGCGGATGAGCACGAGGCCACCCCTCCGCTCTCATGTGTGCCCTTAAGCAACCCATGGGGAATAAAAAGTAGTCTGAATGCAGGGACTTGAAATTCCAGTTGAGTGAAGGGTGCTGGGTGGCTGTTCTCCCAGCAACCCGTTCCTGTCTCACTGGCCAGATACCACCTGGCAACAGAGACACTCAGTCAACTAATCTAACGACACCTTACCTGTTCTAGAAAACTATCTTTATTACCATCAGTCCTGCCCTGTTCCCACTGAGCCTTGGTATAGACTGTGTTTTATTTCTTTAAATAGAACATCGTGTCTCGGGAGACGTCGGAGGTCCTGTTAGACCACTCCCAAACAATTTGAAACAGAGCATGGTTTCAGTCTCCAGGGTAGTGTGCTCTCTGATGCTGAGTTGTCTTGTTTACAGGAGGTAAAGAAGAGAAAAACGGAGAGCACTAACGCTGACTCACCAAGAACCACTTTTGCCTCCTAGATAAGTATTATGTGAACTTACAAAATAAAACACATAAATTGAAGAAAGTGAAGAAAAGCAATGAAAAGAAAAAATCTAGTTCACAGATCAGTGATGCGGGGCTCAGTGGATAAAGTGCTTATTGTACAAACATGAGGATCTGAGTTCAAATCCCCAGCACGCTAGTAAAAAGCTCTGTTTAGCAATGCGTGCCTGCACTCCCAGCACTGGGGTAATGACAAAGTGAGTGTCCCAGAGAGTCATGAGCCAGTCTAGCCAATCAGAGAGCACTGGGTTCAATGAAGAGTGAAAAAAAGACACCTGACTTTGACCTCTGGCCTCCATATATGCGCGCGCGTGCGCACAAACACACATACACACACTACACACACACACACACCCCACATATTCAAATGGTAAGATTCTGTTATTATTCCCATTACACTGAATAATTTGATAGAAAATATGGAGTGAAATGGTAAATTTTAAAAGGGGTTCTGACCATCCAAAGGTGTCAGGAAAGTCACTCGGAGGAGGGGCAGGAATAGAAGACTGAATAACCAAAAGCTGAAGATACTACATATGTGAGTTGCCGAACAAACAAGGTGAAATCAGGCTGGTACTGACTGGAAAGCTCCATCTCTGCTGGTTAGCTTTCTTCATGCTGGAAGGTGCTACTCACACTCCGAGAAGAGAAAAGCAATCACCAACTTTGCCCGACTGTGAATCCTGCAAGCTACAGTAATGACTGGCCTGGAAAGATATAGCTACTGGTGCAGTAGTGGTATGCCGTATGAGTAGCTATCAACCATGTGACTGGATTTAAGTGCTTTATAAGATAGAGCCCATATCTGGCACTGTTATCAGAGCCTTCTGTGGCAAGACAGACAACAGACCACATGTGAGAGCCAAATACTATTATTCTGCTGAATGGACATAGTAGTAAGCTGACTCCTTTGACTTATTTTATGACCATAGATTACTGCACTTCCTACCTCTCACTTTTTCTTGCAGCAGATTTTGATTAACACGGAGACCCATAACTAGTAAATGTGCAGAGAAAAAATGACTGTGAAATGCTCAACCCCAAGTGGGACACCTCTATATCATCCTCTCCTCCCAAGACTCAAGGACCATTGGGGAAGAAGAGAAGGAAAGACCACAAGATCCCGAGGTGGTGGATGAATACAAGGTAACCGTGTTTTCCAGACACAACCGCAAAGTAGTCGTATGAACTCCCAGCCCTTGTAACAACATGCACAAGACTTGTGCAAGTCCAAGACAGACAAATGAAAGAGGTAGGTACAAAGCCCCAGTTCTAGCGGAGGAGATACTGACAACTGATAGCTTCTGGGAGAGGGAACGTCTGATTTCTTAAGGCTGTGATACCAGGTAGGTTGACCAGGCTCCAGGGGATGGACCCACACCCAGTAACGTTTAGAGAACATAATTAGGCTTGATGAGCCCTTAAAAATTAATAATAGAGCATATGAAGTCAGAGAGTAGTTAAGGTGGGGCAGACTGTAGGGAAGGAGCTATGATTATGATCAATATACATTATATTAAATTCACAAAGAATCAACAAAAATAATTTAAAAAAAATAAGAAGTGTGTTCTCAGCAGAGGGTCTGGCAAATACAAAGGCCCTGGAGTATAGCAGGACCTGGCACCATCAGAGAACTAAAGTCAGAGTCTTGTGAGCAAAGAGTTGAAGAATGAACAAGAGCTGAGAGAGACCTGAGGGTACATAGAAGGCCTGCACGTGATCAATGAGAATACGAAAGGCTTCGTGTTACCAAGATTGGAAGAAAGTAAGGACTGATGTGGGTAGGTAAGCTAGGCATTTGGGAGCTAGTTCTGTCTTGCATGAGCTGGTGGCAAGGACATGGGGTAACACAGATCATTCAAGAGGTACTTAGAAGGTAGGCTCAATGGGTAGTCTTACTTTGTAAGACTGACTTTCAATTTCATCCCAAGAAATAAGTACCACTGAGTGAGATGAGGAGAATGGGAAAGAGGCATGGTGAGTTCATCCTTGGACAGACCGGAAGGGCCAGATCCAGCTGCTATGCCATTCCCAGCAGAGGACACTGCATGGGGCAGGTGAGAGGAAGGGCAGGCTTAGAGGGAATGGGGAGGTAGAACTCTGGTCCCTTCAGGTTGCCTAAATGTACGGCCATTTCTACAACCTGATTTTCTCTAGAACCCCTTTGAGGATGTCATGTTTTTAGACTGTGACTTTGATGTCAGGTGTTACCCAGACCCTAAAGGAGATATAAAAACCCAAAATCAAAGGGCAGGATTTCCTTCCCTTGGGATATCCTTGAGGTCTTATTTTAGGGGTATGTGTGCCAGTGTTTCTCAGTGCTCACTAAGGCTCTAACATTCCAGTGACATTTTAGTGACCAGGAGAGGTTTCTCACAACTCTTGGCACAGGACTGAAAGAGATGCTCAGCCAGACTTCTTCAGAGTTAGAGGTATGAGTGACTCTTTTTTTAAACATCTTGTTACTTATTAGTTTTAGTTCATGTGTATGAGCATTTTGCCTGCATGTATGTAAATGCACCATGAATGTGCAATGCCCCATAGAGGCCAGAAAAAGGTGTCAGATCCCTTGGAACTGGAGTTGTAGATGGTTGTTAGCTGTCATGTGGGTGCTGGGAATCAAACCTGAGTCCTCTAGAAGAACAGCAAATGTTCTTAACCACTGAACCATCTTTCCAGCCCTCTCTTTCAAGTTTCCTTACAGACTAAAAATAAAGATATATCATCAGAGGTAGGAAAACTGTACCACATTTAAATGCTTACATTTCATACTCTAAAAAAATTCACAGGCCATTGATGAGGATTAAGAGACTTACAAGAATTAGTAGTTCGTAGCTCAGTACGGCATTTTAATCAAAGTGAGAGCATAGTTTTCACAAAAGTCTGCAAAACAATACCATGCAGCACATAATCAGCATGTGCCAAAGTGTGTTTGACATTAATGAAGAAACAGAGATAACAGCACAAGTTTTAAAAAATATATGAAAAATTGGAATTTTATGATCAATATACAATACAGAAATGTAAAAAGTAAAATTCTAAATTAGGTTCTGATTGATGAATGGATCATGGGACAATGAAATAGTAACCTCTGCCTTATTTTGCCTCAGAGTCACAAGGGAAATGCATCACACTTTGACTATTTCCCAGATCTAGATCCCAGTTCCCCTAGAGAGGTGACCGCAGTAGCCTAGGGTCAAGGCTTTGACTTTATTGTAAAGAACTCTTGCCCCTTGCCTCATTCTAAGTTGTGACAATTTTCTTAAAAAGAAATAAACTTAAAGTTTCATGACAAACATCTACTTCTCACCGCATCAGTGTCTTCGGGACTACTTACTCTCTGGGACCAGGAGGACAGGGCAACGGTCAAATGGTCTTTCTTCTCCACCTCCCCACACCCTAAGTTTTCAGGCTCAGCTTCATGAATACACATCAGTAATATCATGCTTGAAAATGAAACACACTCTTGCACATGGAACTAAATAGCCATCAAAAGAATTCTATGGAAGGTCTCTGATGTGGAAAATCACTGCGGCTTTCTCCAACCTGGATGGGGCGGGAAGGCTCAGTAGGGAAAGACGCTGACATCGTGAGAAAGGCCATGTACGGAGAAAGATGGCTGCTTTAGGAAACAGCACTGAGAGTGAGATTCAGAAAGACACACAGAGATGGGTTGAGTTTATTTTATAATAAAAGCCTGTTTCATAATGATTTTTAAGAAATCAAAATTCTACGCGTAGGATCCAAACCCATCCCAATACTCAAATCTCCATGGGAGGAGGCTCATTCAGGAACACTCTTGTATTTGAAATCCACTTGCAATGTCTAGCATTTTGTGGAGTTCTAGTAATTTATAAAACTCATGCTGATATGGTTTTAATATACATAAATCATTTTAAAAAACAATTCTAAGCTAAATTTAAAAATAGATAACAGGAAAATTATTGGGAAAGTTATAAAGAAGACATTGCAAAGATATAAATCTTCATTCCAAATCAATGACTTCTTTTTCCTCTGCTGGCATTGATTCAAAAGTACCTGACACTCCAGAAGCTGAGGTGTCCTTATTATTTGGGGTCCTAGCTTAGCAAAGCAAAAACTCCCAGAAGAACTGAGATCTGTCACTTGAATTTGTTAAATTATTTTCTTACAGTTGACTCATGTGAGCATGGGTGGTGTGTGTGTGTGTGTGTGTGTGTGTGTGTGCGCCCACATGTGCCACAGCGTGTGTGTGGTCAGAGGACAATTAGCAGGAGTCTGTTCTCTCCTTTGACGATATGGGTCCTGGGGACAATCTCTTTTGTCTGCTGAACCATCTCACCAGCGCCTGTCACCTGATTTTTGAGCAGAATTGACAAAGGCAACTTTAACTGCTTTGTCAACAGGAATTAAAAGCCTTTCCTGAGAGAAATGTAACATCTGGCAGTGTTTATAATGGGACTAGGTTCTATTTTTTCAGTTCAGTTCCTACCTGTTGGATTCTAAGATGAGTCAGGAACTTTAACTGAGTGTTTTTGGACAACTACCATTGTGTTTCTGAGTTTTCCACTGTAGATCCTGTGTTCTTCAACACCACACATGCAAGCAGTTGCCATGTATATGAACACATGACGAATGCGTGTTGCCTGGCTGAGTGGCGGTAAGGCATCTGCTTCCCAAGGAGAACTGCTGCAGTGACAGGCTTTTTGTCCAGGGTCTAGCATGCCATGGAACCAGGACACATAGTGAGAACTGGCTATAGGATGACTGCAACCAGGACCCAGAACCTTTCACAGAAAACGTCAGAACATGATGGTCAGAAAGGGTGTTTTCAAGCAAGAACATGTACCCCAGTTACTGTTAGTGTGGTAATGGGAAAGGAGAGGTGTTGTGGTTTGAATGTCTGTGTCCACCAAAACTTGTACGGCAATGCCCTAATGCTCAAGAGGGGAGCATTTGGGGGCAGATGCTTTGGGAATTAGTTAGAGTTTCGGAAGCCTTGTGTCTGAGGTTAGTACTTTGATAAAAGAAACAAACACTGAGATCCCACCACTGGAGGACACGATACGAAGACAGACATGTACCAGGAAGAAAGCCCCCATCCAATACCTGCAGAGCCAGCATCGTAATCTCAGCCTTCCAATTCCAGAACAGAAATAAATGCCTGTTGTTTCAGTCCCCACAGCTACAATATTCCAGTGCAGCACCCCACCTGACTATATGGCAAGGGGTGACCACACTTTCAGGGTTTGAGGATTTGCCAAGCATAGGATAATGTCTCTTCTTCCTTAAGAAAAAAAAAAGCTTTAGAGAAATGGGCTACAGAGGGAATCACAGCACTTCAATGCACACTGCTGAGGAAGCCTCAGACGGTGTGTACCTAACAGCTTTGGTCCTTAGCAGACTTTCCATAAGCTTGTCAGGTTCTTCTTAGAGGCTCCCGGTGCTTTAGAACCTACAGATGAGACTTTTCATTCCTTTTTTAGAAATTCGGATAATGGAGGAAGGGATGTCACTCAACAGTAACCTTTACCCAAGTGCAGGGTCTGAAAATTCTGCAGCAGGCATTTTTAAAGAAACCTGAGCAGGATGGGGGCGCACTGTGCTTAAATTCTGATCCTTTAAGCTCTTAGGTATCTGTGAAAACAAGAGTAATTAATAAATAAATACAAAGAAACCACAGTAAACTCAGTGCTTTTGTGTCCTCTCTGGAGGGAGAATCATTAAGACACTAAACATAATTAACCACTGGATTTCATTAGTGAAAACTATCAAAGTGCTTTGCTAATTCTGCAGATTTAAAATTAGTCTTAATTTCTAGAAATGGAGACATGAGAGTTTTCTGCTGCCAAAGCAGTCAGGGACATCTGAAATCCTGTCTGCCCAAAGGACAGTCTCAAGTTTGGTGATGCTCTCTGTGAACCTTGCTCTCTCTGCAGCTGTGAATGATCCCCACTCTGGACCCCAAGAATAATCCTATTTTGTTTTTCTTTTCCCAGAAAGAACCTAGAAAGTAAAAGATTTTTAACATTCTGGGATTCATTCATTCATTCATTAACAAGTGTTGATTGGGTATCTGGTGTGTGCCTAGAACTGTCCTAGGTGCTGGGAGTAGACTTGTATATAATTGACAAAACTCTGCTCTTACAAATTCATGTTCTAGACTAGAGTTTAGGTGAACAAACTTCTGTCAATGGCTGGCTTCTGTTGACAATTTAGGCTCTGTAGGCCATAAGGTCTGTGTTTTCATAACTCAGCTCTGCTGTGGTGGCACCAAGTAGAAAAGACAATGCTCAGGAGACAGAGGCCAGTGTAAACCAGTAACCAGCTACACACCACACTCACCTCACTCCTTCATGGCTGTTGTCTTCACACTCGTTGTCCCTGGAAGACCAGTGTGTTAAAGAACTGGACTATAGGGCAGTGCTACTGGCAAGTACTATGGACCTTCAGGAGGGGGGTCCTTATGGGAAGTCGTTAGGTCACCCAGCATGTCCATTTCAAGAGGACTGCAGCAGCCAGGCTCTTCATCTTTTGCCTCCTGACCACCAGGCATGCAGTGGTGCTTTGCCATGTGCTCCCTACCTTTGCCGTCTAGAACCCCTTCTTGCTGGGCAGTTTCAAAGGAGAGAAAACAGAGTTCCTCTTATCTTAACAGAGAGAAAAATTTGGAAAGTTTGAGCTCAATCCTGGAGAGGGGGCATCTGGACTCAGGGGAAGATGAATCTGGGTGTGCTCACAACTGCAATCCCAGCACTTGAGAAGTTGGTGTGATAGGAGAAAGAGAGAGACGCATCAAGATTGACATATGAAAGAAGCCAGTTGGCACAAAGACTGAAAACTCCTTCCCTACCAGGGCCCAGGTAAGAGTTGAACACACTCCAGAAAAGCACATGATCTCTAAATGTTGGAGAAGGTGGGTGTCATGTAGATGATCACACAGGTTCACAACTCTCCTGGCCAAGTACCATTAAAGCTTTTGACCTTTCTCGGCTGTCTGACTCACTTCCATGGTTGGGAATGTTCTGTTTCTTAATAAACTGTCTCCATTTCTACAACTGTCCACATATCCTTGGTTCAATTCCTTGCTCTGGGACAGATAAATTAACATCTCAGTGAGTACTTTCTGGACTCTGTCATGCCTGTAACACTGAAACAGGAAGACTACCCCAAGCTCAAATCCATGTTTCCACTGGGATTCTTGAACGCCATAGAAAATGGTCAACAGAACAGAGCTGAAGAGGCAGAAAATGAAGCTCATCTAAGGTTTCCAGAGATCCTTAGCCAACTTGGCCAGTCCAGCCTCACTTCTCAAGAGGCAAGGCACTCCAGATTTACATAGCTGTATTACATAATAAGTCCAAAATAAAATTGTGTCTACCCTAATTAGACATCCTAATTAAAACAGTCCTAAAATTAGTGTGAAATAAGCAAAATTCATTCTTGAGATTTCCTGTTTACCTTCTACGTACATTTGGTGCTCTGATACTAACTTCCCTCTATGCCAAAGGCTCAAGTGTCAACATAACGATTCCATCATTCCAGTATAGAAAAACCTGCTTTAGGAATAACTTGTGAATTTTGTTTGTATCAAAGTACATGAGCCTACACTTCTTATAGAATATGAATCAAAGCCTTGAGATAAAAATTTGGAGTGCTTACGTTGGGAATTCATAGACCAATCAGCATGCAAGAATATTCTAAATGCCCTTACAGCCACATCAAGTCAACTCTGGTGGCACAGGCCTGTAATCTCAGTTACTGGGAAGCATGAGACAGGAGGATCACAAATTCAAGGTCTGTGTGCCTAGATTATACAGCAGTGTCAAGCTCAGGCTTGTCAATACAATGAGACTGTCTCAAAATAAAAATTAAAAACATGTCAATGATAGAGTGCTTAACTAGCATGCATTGGGCCCTCTGTTCAATCTACAGTATAATTAAAAGGAAAGAAAAGGAATCAAGGTATAAAAGAAGTAAATTCTAGTCCTATAGCAAAATACAATTTAAATGAATCAAACAATAATATTCTCAAATATGGAAGAGTTTTTATAAACTTCTTGGACTGCAGCACATAAAAGTAACAAAACCAAAAAAAAAAAAAAAAAAAAAAAAAGAATGCACTGAGAAAAATTCTTTTCAGCATGTATTGATAGTCAAAGGAATTAATTTTCCTAATAAAGAATGACCCAAAATTTGTGCATTTGTTCAAAAAATGATTGCCATATTTCTACCATGCACTGGACTAGTTCCAGGCATTGGACTGGGGATGCAGTGGGCAAATGAAACAGCTAAGTCCATTTTATATAGCCTGTGTTCTGGAGTGGCGCGAATGAAGGGCTCAGGAGAGTTCCTGAAATGATAAAATAAAAATTCAAAAGGGCAAACTGAATAGAATTTATGAAGGATGACAATACATAGTTACTGTCACTTTCCATTTTGAGGACTTCATGCTAGTTTACGTAAGTCTCACAACAGTGTTATAGGATAATTATTAACAATCATCTTCACTATTTAAGACACAGAGACTGATCCACAGAAAAGGTGTGTAATTTGCCCTAAATAACAGAGCTAGTGAGCAGTAGATCTAGGGTTTGAAGCCCTGCAGTCTCTCTCCAGGGTTCACATTTACCCATTAAGCCAAATGACCCTCAATAGCTGGAAAGATATAAAGGATGTTTTCTTTCACTCACAATTTTAAGTGCAACTTGAAACCACAGCGGCATGCCATTTCCCCTGACAAAATGGTTAATGTTGAGGTTTTAGTGCTAAGGAGGAGGCTAGGGAAAGTGAGGGGTGCAGGGATAGCTGGGACAGGAGTCGGGGAGGACAGCTTGTCACTATCAAGAATCTCAAATCCAGGCTTGTGGCCTCTCCAGTTGCACTCCCTCATTGGAAGAAGCTAAGGGCTAAAATACAGCACTATTTATAATAAACAAGAGCTAGGGAATACTGAGTTCAAATGTGCCTCATTCCGTTGCAAGTTTACTGTCTTGCTATTACTAAGGTTACAGGCTTTTTTTTTTCCTCATCGTATTATGAAGTTAACAAAGATGAGAAAGCAAACCCCAGGGAAAGTTGAACTTTCTCCCTATAAAGCACCCACACCCTGTGATGCAATGCAAGAAATTCTTCACAGTAATTCTTTTGAATTGAGACCCTAGGGTGAAGAAAGACTCTCTTACCTATGTAAAAAAATCTCCTTAGAAAGGAGGATAAAAATTGTTCATAATATAAAAGACATGTGGACCGACTTGATCCTTCCCTTGAGAAATAGTCTTAAAAAAAAGAAGTGCCTCCCGGGTACATGATATATTTATAAGACCCATCCTGATGATTAAAATAAACTACGTTTCTACAAGGGAGAAGCTGAGGGGAGGTTCCCACAGAGCTCAAAGGCAATTTGAGAGACCAAGATCTGATCTTCCTGTTCCTGTTGCCTTGAGGGAACCAATGCTGGAAGCCAGCAAGTCGGCTCCATAAATGGCTATGTATTCAATGTTATAACTGCTGCAACACTCCTGAGTCATCCAGACAGCCTGGTCCTCTATTCCTGCTCAGAAAGTGTTTTTGAAAGGAGCAGAAAGGAAAAACCCCACGTGATCTTCAACTGTTTTGGTTTTGGTGTGGTTTGGTTTTGGTTTGGGTGAGTTACGAGTTCAAACAGTGTCTCACCACATAAGCCTTGATTGGTCTCCAACTCTCCATGCCCTTGCCTCAGAACCCTGAGTGCTGGGTCACATCATCAAACTTCCCCTTAAAAATGTAAAGATCATTTTTAGTTCCTGGGGCCCCAGTGCAGCACTGACCCACAGACTAGTTTTGCCGACACCTGTTGCACAGACTTCCCTGCTGAGGGACTTCAGGGTGATTCTCTCCCTGCCTCCTGTCACTGCACTGCTGCTCTCTGTAGATGAACAGTTTCCCCTGCCCAGTGGGCAGTGCCCTGGGGCACGTCACTGGTCTTCTTCACTGCTATGGAAAAGGGAATTTTAACTCAGAATCAGAGTTCTCAATTTTAAAAGTTCTCCTATTATATACCTGAAATTGCTGTGAAAAGTAGTCTTGTTTTAAATAAATGCTACCTGTGCCCCCCTCCGCCATCGACTCCCAAATTGAGTCTTTTTGCATTCTAGGAAGTGTCACCAATCTATCACTCACATAAAATACCACAGCTGCCTTCAGAAGTAGAACAGGACGTGCTCTCTGCTTTCCCTGCACCTTCCCACCGCCCAAGCTTATCTCTTTCTGGCTGCTTTGTTTCTGTCAAATGCCTCTCTCTGCCCCAGGTCTGAGCAGTCCCTCCCTGTTTGCATCTGGTTACTCCTGAGCTAGTTTGCACTGAAGTTCTAGAATGTCCATCCCTAGAGCAGCTGTCGTGGCTTGCCCTAATTTCTTTGGAGCATGCTGAGGACAGCCACGTGTGTAGGTGGAGTTTTATGGAAGGACTATCTGATAACGATCTTCAGGCAGCTGGAAAGAACATCATTTTACAAAAAATAAGGATCTGGCAGCATCATCAGATGGGGGGAAAAAAAGATTTTTGTATTATCCTTTGGTAAATAATGAGGGGAGACTCCCGGGTCTGATGGATGGGCATGCTGACTACAGGGAAGGAAGACGGAGAATTATGGGCAGATTAACTTATTTCACCTGGACTGCATTGAGCTCCTGGGAATTCTGAGTTCAGTGCGAGTCCACAGAAGGAAATGAGAGGTGGTCCGTGGCGGCTGCTGTGAAAACCACAGTGCGGTCCACAGTGGCTGCTGGAGTGGGGGCACTAGACCCTGAGGTTCTATGTTGTGTGCAACCATCACCACACCAGACAGACGGGTTCTAGTTTAATTCCATGACTGATCTGGACAATGTAACATCAACTTCCTCATCGTAAGTCAGCCTATGGTGACAGTCAAGCACTCTGCAACTCTTCCACACCAGGTCGACATTTTCTAACTACGTCAGAGCTTCCAGCATAGCTATATTTTCTTACCTGAGGTTTTTTCGTTGGATCACAGTACTGTGTTGTGCTATAGATGAAATGCAATACTAAAAGTGTCTGCATCGGACGCTGAGACGTAGAGCAGCCGAGATGTTGGGCCACCGGAGTCAGAGGCCTCCTGGGCAGATGAAGGTCTTTCTCATGTTCACAGTACTGAATCAGTACCCACGAAGGCAGGTTGTGAGAAACGAACTGTCCTCGGTGTGCTCGCTCCGTCCGTGCATGCCAATCACGTGCTTGCTTCGGCCATGCATGCCTCCCAGGCATTCGCGCCACCCATGCACGCCCACCGCCCTTTCGGCTTCCGTGCCACGTGTCCTACTAGCTTCGCAGAAGCCAGACAGATGCAACGGCCTGATCGAACTTCCCAGCCCCCAGAACCCGGAACGAAGTTCATCTCTGTTCATCAGAAATGACTCCTGTGATGTTCTGACATAGCAGCAGAAAAGATTACAGTACATACTTGGTACCTGGCCCTGAAAATATTTGGGAAAGATAAATATAGGCTTGGTGTTCGCGCATTAGAAAGGAAGGCGTGGGGACAGCCAGACCTGATTGCCTCAGAAAGGTGTGCTCCAGGCCCAGGCCACTGCCGTCTCTGAGAAGTGACTTATTTTAGGAGAGTCAGTCTCTCTCCCTGGGTTTATAAGGCCCTCAAATGCTATAGCATCAAGAACACAGAGGTGGGGCTGGAGAGATAACTCAGCAGGTACTTGCTTAAAGGTACTTGCCTTTAAGTCTGACAACCCGAGTCCAGCCCTGGGACCTACATGGTAGAAGGCGAGAATCTAGCACTGCAAGTGGTCCTCTGCCCTCCACACACGAACCATAGCACGTACATGCACACACACACACACACACACATTAACATTTATGTGTGTGTGTGTGTGTGTGTAGTCTTACAAATAGCTTAAAAGACTACCGAAATTAAAATAAAGAGATAGTATAATTGGTCCTGTGGCCAATAACTGCCAGACTAGCAAATATAGACTCTAGAAAACACAGAGCACACATTTTATCTATGTGACATGTGATGTAGGTATACAGTATGATTGTGTGACACCAAAAGATAACAGCAAGCATGTAAACATGTAATATGATTTTGTACTATCAGTCTATATCATGTGATATCAATGTGTGCTAATGTGTAGTTTGTAACAAGTGACTGATAGATGTGATCTGTAGTAGCATGTATTATATGATGTGCTGCACAAGAAAATATTTGATAGGACTGTGTGTTATGTAAGGTGATACAATCGTACCATGCTTTACTATGTAATACTGTTAGTATGTGACATATAATACATAGCAAAATGTATCATGTGATATTTACTGGTATGCATCATGTGCTTTGTGATATGTGGTAAAATGCAAGGTGACAATGTGGTAATATCTGTCACTATGTGCGTTATGTGATAGAATGTACTGTTTTATGTATGTCCGATGATGGCACATACTCTGCGATATGTGCTAGGTGGTAGCATGTATCCTGCCATATGTACTAGGAGGGACCATGTACTCTGCGATGTGTGCTGGGTAGTAGCATGTACTCTGCGATGTGTTCTGGGTGGTAGCATGTACTCTGCGATACGTGCTGCGTGGTAGCATGTACTCTGCGATGTGTGCTGGGGAGTAGCATGTACTCTGCGATGTGTGCTGGGTGGTAGCATGTACTCTGCGATGTGTGCTGGGTGGTAGCATGTACTCTGCGATATGTGCTGGGTGGTAGCATGTACTCTGCGATGTGTGCTGGATGGTAGCATGTATCCTGCCGTATGTGCTAGGAGGGACCATGTACTCTGCGATGTGTGCTGGGTGGTAGCATGTACTCTGCGATGTGTGCTGGGTAGTAGCATGTACTCTGCGATGTGTGCTGGGTGGTAGCATGTACTCTGCGATATGTGCTGGGTGGTAGCATGTACTCTGCGATATGTGCTGGGTGGTAGCATGTACTCTGCGATGTATGCTGGGTGGTAGCATGTACTCTGCGATGTGTGCTGGGTGGTAACATGTACTCTGCGATATGTGCTGGGTGGTAGCATGTACTCTGCAATGTGTGCTGGATGGTAGCATGTATCCTGCCATATGTGCTAGGAGGGACCATGTACTCTGCGATGTGTGCTGGGTGGTAGCATGTACTCTGCGATGTGTGCTGGGTAATAGCATGTACTCTGTGATGTGTGCTGGGTGGTAGCATGTGTCCTGCCATATGTGCTAGGAGGGACCATGTACTCTGTGATGTGTTCTGGGTGGTAGCATGTACTCTGAGATGTGTGCTGGGGAGTAGCATGTACTCTGGGATGTGTGCTAGGTGGTAGCCTGTGATGTGGCCGTGCTGCAACATCCATCACTGATGTGTGCTATGTGTGCATGGCCTAACTGGCTGTAGTCTTTGCAGGTGAGTCCAGAGTATGGTAGAGAGCAGCAATCGGGAGCCAGGGAGACCTGTCAGAAGCTATCTGGCTGGTCCCAATGAGTAGTGATAAGGATGCTGGAGCGGGCAGCCGTGACAGGAGGACAGCAGCTCATCTGTGTCTAGATC
The DNA here is from genome assembly GCA_035773235.1 of Eospalax fontanierii. Classification (NCBI taxonomy): domain Eukaryota; kingdom Metazoa; phylum Chordata; class Mammalia; order Rodentia; family Spalacidae; genus Eospalax; species Eospalax fontanierii. The sequence goes on from CM069538.1 coordinate 7,667,174, forward strand.
CATCCAGCAGCTCAGCCCCACAGTGTAAAAACAAGAATTCTCTTCCTGCACAGACGCCCTTTCTGCTGTCTGTGTCACAGGTGGTGGCACAATCCTGTGCCTAAGCAAGGACCTCTGATTCTTCTTGTCCAGTCTCTTCCCACTTATCTGTCCTCACACTGCACTTTGCTAACCAGAGTATAAGGCAGGGGCTTCTGACTCTCAGCCCCCACTCTGCTCTCCTCAGGCTTCCTCAGGATTGCCGGTGCAAGGCAGAAGGTACGGGAGAAAGGGAAGCATCCCTTCCTGTTGTGCGAGGGACCCGGCCAGAGGAAGATCAGGCAGAGGGTACAAAGGAGCTGTGATGGTTAATACTGTCAACTCGACAGGACCTAGGATCATGGAATCAAGCCCCAGGTTTATCTGTGAGGGAGTTTCTAGAATGGGCTGAGATGGGAAGAATTCCCTAAATGTGGGTGGTGCCATTCTGGGAGCAGGGGTCCTAAGCAGCTGCACATGAGTGTTCATCTCCCCCAATTCACACCTGTGTCTAGTGTGACAAGTGTCTTCCTGCTCCTGAACCTTGACTGACTCACCATGATGGACTGGCTTCCCTTAAACTGTGAGCCCAAATGAAGGCTTCCTGCCTGAAGCTACTTCCTGTCAGGTGTTTTGCACAGCAGCAAAGACAGTGACTAACACAGAGGCTGAGAAGAGACAAAGTGTGCCAGAGAGGGGCCAGCAGCAGCATATCCCACCACCAGGTCAAGGACGACCAGGACTGAAGGAAGAAGCTGTTAGCAACTGACATTACTTACTTCTCATCCCACAAAAAGGGAGGAAAAGGCCTTGCTTCTGTAACTTACACACAGGAGGCAAAATCATAAGTTTATGACAATCATGTAAGCATCTGCAGAGAAGAAAAAAGAAGAGGCAAGCTACTGAAATCAAATTTCTGGAGGTAGAAAGCAAAACCCACGATTCAAACTACCACAGCAGGTACACATTTTCAGTTGACAAACACAGGTGTGGAAAATAAATGTGATTTTCCTTGTTTTCCTAGAACTGAACTTGATTCTGTCTTGAGTTTCCTTTTTGCTTAAAAGTATAATCTAAAATATTCCATATAAAATGAAGCAGCCACTATGGAAAACAATATTGTTGTTCCTCAAAAGATTAAAAATAGTATGGCCATATGATCTGGCAAACTCATGCCTGAGCAAAACTGTGAGGTACCCAAAGGAATCAGGCTCCTGCAGGCTGACGGCAGAACGCTGGTTGCAGGGTAGAGGGCAGGTGGATGGGGACTTATTGATTAAGGGGTGCAAAGCTTCAGCCGAGCAAGGAAAAGGGCTCCATGATGACTTAACACCCCTGACTCACAAGCTTACACATGATTAAGATGGTACAGCGCAGTACACACAGTGCATCACAGCTTTTGAAAATATTAAGAGCAAAACTTTGTTTTAGAGAAAGGTCTAAACTATTCCAGAGAAATTCAACTGCTTCGGTATTTTTCTTAGGCTTTGCTTGTCCTCTTCTATGAGCTCATTTAGGCATGGAATATCGATTGAGGTTGGGTGGGGGTGGAGCAGGAGGAGGACGTGCCTGACTGCTGGCAAACTGTGACTCTGTCTCCCGAAGATCCCAAGCACAGGGGCTTTCCCAGCTTTGCTGACTCAGGGCAGCCAGTTTTTGACGAACACTCAGGATCGATGTGCTGCCAATAGTGTATCTATGAACATCCTTGTATAACTAGTGTTCGCAATTCTGTTGGTCATATGCTCAACAGCAGCAGCATGGTCTTCAGGGGGTTTGGCCAATGATGTGCCCATGAGAATATAACAGGGTTGAAGAAGTCCTGTCTCATAGTATCATCTTTCTATGTTTTCATGTATTTACATGTAAGAGTTTTATACTTACTAAATAGTATATACTTAGGTATATACTAAAATAACATGTGTAGTCTGGAGACATTAGCTATTCTGCAGCCTAGGCATATGTTGGTCTCTGTCTAGGTTTGTGCAAATGCACTCTATGGTGTTCACATGATGACAAAACAGCTAGGTGAAGCATTTTCAGAACATGTGCCTGGTGTTCAATGGCACATGGCTGTATTCAGTCAGAGTACCTGAATGTGTTCAGACTTATAAATTCTGACAATTCACGTTTATTGATTTGGAAGGCCCACAAACAGCACAGTGGGACAGAGACGGCCGCCCCATGTGACACTTGGCACTGTGTACTCTTCCTTTTAAACACTCTGGGAAGCCTGTCCCCAGAATGCCTTGTGGCCTTTGTATTTCTCTACTGACAAAGTTGAGCACCTTTTCATATATTTATCTACCATTTAAGTGTCTTCTGTGTCTTCTAAAATCATTTGTCCTTCTTCCTATTAATTTTTAATGTGACTTATATATATGCATATAAAATGTACAAAATATATTTAAGATCTATAAACTCTGTCTTTTATACAGGAATCGCTTGTTGGGTCACAAACATGGACCTGCACTCTTTGATTCCCTTAATAGTATCTTTTGATGGTAAAAGTGTGTTTTATCACTGAGGTACAGATTTTCTGTGTTCCATTTATAACAACTGCTTTTTGTGTTAAATGTTTGCCTGTAGTCACGAAGGCATTCCTTTAAAGCTTTACAGCTCGCCGTTCACATTTTCATCTGGAGTCCATCTGGAACTAATTTTTGTGTATGGGGTGAAATAGAAGTCAAGAATCGTATTTTTCCATGTGAATATTCAGATGACCCAGCACTATATTAAAAAGGCCACCACATCCTCAATGAATTGCTCTGTCACCATTGTGAACCAGAGGGCCATATGTGCTCTCCTCGTGCCTGCTTCAACAGCAAGAGTGGCTACTGTACCTCCCCCTGTGCCAACCACGTGCAGTGGCTGCCCAGCTTTACAGTGACTCTTAGGCCTGGTAGTGGAGGCCTCCTGCTCGCTCTTCTTTCAGATCTTCTTGACCATTCTTGTCCTTACAGTTTCATATTCATTTTGAAATCAGCTTCTTAATTTACACAAATGAAAACACACACCCTGATGATATGTTTATTATGGTTATATTAAAATCTGTAAATGGGGTGGGGCTAGCTAGCCTGTTCATAATATTGAGCCTTCCACTCCATGAGCATGGCCTAGCTCTCAACACCAATTTAGATCTTAGTCAATTTCCCTATCGTTTGTAGTTTAGAGTGTAAAGGTCTTTGCAGATTTTGTTACATCTCCTCCTAAGCATTTTGATACTTCCATTTGCTATTCTGGAAACTGTCAGAATCTACAAGTCTGAACACATTCAGATACTCTGACTGAAAACAGTCATGTGCCATTGAACACCAGGCACGTGTTCTGAAAATGCTTCACATAGCTGTTTTGTCATCATGTGAACATTACAGAGTGCATTTGCACAAACCTAGACAGAGATCAACATATGCCTAGGCTGCAGAGTAGCTAATGTCTCCAGACTACAAATGTATACACGTTATTCTAGTATATACCTTATAACACCCGTCTAAGAAAATTCTTACATGTAAACACATGAAAACATAGAAAGATGATACTATGCAACAGGATTTCTTCAACCCCGTTATATTCTCATGGGCACATCATTGGCCAAAACCCCTGAAGGCCATGCTGCTGCTGTCGAGCATATGACCAAGAGATACTTTATTAAAAGGGGGGTACACTGGAGCTTGTACCTGTGCCCTGCTTCCTAAACAACAGAAAAGGGAAAGGCTGAGATGGGGTCAACAGCGACCTCGTATGGCTCATTAACATAGTACGCGTGTATTAGTTACTTACCTATTGCAGCCAGTCTTCGGCAGATGCTGCCTTTCCCGTGTTAGTCTCTGGAACCTCCTCTCCACGCTCCTTATTTTCCTATCTCAATTCCCTCCTGAGAACTGCAGTCCCCAAACCTTTCCAGAGAGTAGAAGGGTGATGGGGAATCATCCATAACTGCTTCCGTGCTGGTGATGGACATAGTCTGTGCCAACAGGGACCTCAGGACTCTCTGCATTTTACGTGTTGGTCAGAGAAGACTGTGACTGTGATTGACAGTCACAGGAGAGGCTGGAATCCTTGTGTTATAGGAGGTTTAGATTGAAAGCATTATGTATCCTAGAAGACACAAATTTTTACAGATTAAAATACAATGCTCAACTAAAAGTAATAATTATATCAATCAATGACCTCAGAAAGGGGGACTTCCACAAAAGACTCAATCAGGTACATTTTAGGGGAGTTATGTTCATAATTTTCTCTTGGGGCTATGAGCCCTTGAATTGTTAAAAGTGTACTGATGATTACATATTAAGAATATGGTGAGCTACAAAGACTAATTTGAAGAAAGAATCTGGTGATATAATAGGTTAATTTAAAAATTGGTAGTTTAGGTTGCTACAGAGCCATCAGCTTGTAGACTGACATAAAAATCTAGAGTCCTTATTCCAAAACCGTTTACTGGTGATATTTGGAGTGGTCTCAGTCTGATTTTGCACATCTTGTAAAGCAAAGGAGATATTAGCAGAATTATCAAGAGTATACACACAGCATTTTGTTTACAGTTAGAAAGGATGTGAGAGTCTTTTAATCTGATTACAGATAGTGAGGCTGCAATTGTTCTATCTGGCCTGTCAGTAGCCCATGCAGAAGCCTGGAAAACTAAACACATGGTTTGCCCCTTCTGTAAGTTCAGGATTTCGTTATTTATCATTTCCTTCTTTGGCTTTTCTGCTGGATGTTTAAGGTCATGTAAGACAACCAAAATTAACTATCTGTATTTCTTTTTACTGTCAAGCCCAGTTGAAAATCTGGTTCTCAGAGGTAACTTGAACTTGAGAGAAGCCCTGCCTCCTTCAGTTTTTTTGTACTAGTTTGTCATCTTCATGAGCATGAGTGAAGGTTTTGCTGGCTGTGCCTTCCCTCGGAAGCACTGAGGGCATTTCCCTCTACATTCCCTCTCTCCTTTGCAGACTGTACACTGGTTAGGGTCTAGCCTCTGACTCTGGGTCTCCATGGCCGCTCTGATTAAAAGGACATATTACCAGAACTATAGGATCTTTTGAGGGGTCACATAGTCTTCTAAGATTTAGCTGACTTGGGGTAGGGTCTAAAATATTGGTCTTCTGGGCCTTTATTCATTATGGCGTAGACCTCCAAGTCTGATTATTGAACACCCAGAAGATTGGTTGCATCAATATTGAAGTACACATTATGCTTTAAAATCCAGCTGTTGTATAGAACCTAGATAGTTTGACAGAGACAGATTTTTAAATAAGCCTTAATTAGAAGCCTGACACACTTAGAGAAACTATACGCAATTATTCTGATAAAACATAGACTTTGTGTTTTTAAAACATATTAATTGATTTAAGAAAGCTAACAGCATGAGGCTAAGTTGATATCTCAATTTTTAGATTTTTTATCAATAGCAGGGCCTAGAGACACATCTCTCCCATAAGGATAACGCCCATGAGGGTAGGGCTGTACCCTGCAGCTGGACCTGTAGTGTTCTGAAATTCAGTGTTTTCTAAGCACTACTTACAGGACTGAGACAATTTGCTAAATGACATCTTGACTAAGACTGTTTATCTGGCTATTTTTTTTAATCTTTATTTTCAGGGGAAAATTGTTGTTTTTTGATTTGTTTTTTGTGTATTTTTTGAAAGTATCTCCTTAGTCCCAGCCCACCTGGAAGTCACTATATGGATCAGGCTGGCCTGGATTTCAGAAAGCCGCCTGCCTCTGCCTCCTGGGGGCTGGGATTAAAGGCGTGCACCACAACACCTGGCATCTATTTTTTAAATAAAACTTTAGTTGCACTATGAGCTAAATGGAAATTGTGGTAATGTGGAAATTTTAATTAATATGACCATTTACTCATAAGCCACTTTATACCATGCAAATGATATGCATACACAGTCATATAAAAGACAATCAAATGAGACCACGTTTTGTAACACTTATTAGTCTCAGGTTAGACTCTTGGTTAGATTACATTTAATAGCATTAGCAATTCTCAATCTAAACTTTGTACTTTTTTACACTTTTTAAAATTAATTTTGAAGTTTTCATGAAATGTAATTTAGCAGTATTTAGATCCTCCCTATGTGCACCTTCCCTTCCCGCTCTGCGCCCAGTCAATGTTCTCCACTACATATATATACATATGTATAAATATATATACATATGTATGCATATATGTGTGTGTATATATGTATATATGGCCTACAGAGTCTAATTTGTGTTCCCAAATGTCTGGAGCCTGGTTAACCTACCGAGAGTCCTGTTCTTGAAAGACACTGTCTCTGCCCCTCCTGGCAGCCATCAGTGTCCTGAGGTGGGGTTTGAACGTCTTACCCACCTCCCCATGTCAATGCTGGGATTTTTGTCTGTTGTGAATTTGAATGAGACTTTGCAAGCTGTCACCGTTGCTGTGAGGTCATATGAGTAACTGCCCAGTTGTCTGTAAAACTCTGTTTTCTGGTGGTCATTCAGCCACCTCTGGCTCTTATGAAACCTTTTCACCTTCTTCTGCAATGATCCCTGAGTCTTAGGAGGCAGAAGTTTAATATCAGTGTCCTATTCAAGGATAAGTGCTCTGTAGCCTCCTGTTCTCTGCAAACTGGTCGGTTGTGGGTTTCTGTGTTAATCACCATCTGTGCGTAGAGATACTTCTCTAGTAAGAGTTGAGAGATGCATTCATCTGTGACTAGAGCAATAAGTCATTAGGAGTCTATTTAAAATGATAACTATTTAGCAGAAAACTAGCATTCGGTTCTCCCCTATTCCTCTGACCTGTCTTGCCTGAGGTTCCTAGGCCTGATTTCAATGTCAGGTATCGGCTTCATCCTATCAAGGAGACCTTAAATCCAGTTAAACAGCCAGTTGTTATTACAGTTCACAGGAGTCATGGCTGGTAGGCTGCTGACCATTTTTTTCCTTCCTGTATCATGCACAGCACCTTCCAGCACTATGAACGCCGGTAGAGCTGAGGCCTTGATGTCAGTAACCAGCTTCCATTCTCCTTGTTTGTTCTACAGTTCACATATGTATGTGTTCTGTAATAGGGTCCTACGATCCAGTTCTGGAGGGTAGACAAGAGCATGGACAATGGCCAGTATTTTTTGAGGGTCTATGGAACCTCAGGTCAACAGCTTCTAGGGAGGGAGTCCATTGCTGGCATCAAGGTGTGTTTTTTCACCCTATGATGTCTAGAATCGGCAATGTCCCCCTGTTAATGTTTAAAAAGGAGGGCACAGGTAGACAGACAGTAGTTCTTACTTCTTAATGTTACAAGTTAAAATTTGTCTTATAAATGAAAGGTGCCAATGATTATTATCTTAACACTGAATAAAGTAGTCATCTATTATATACAGAGTAAACTTACTTAGATTTTGAATGCTACTGTTTGTTGGTATCATATGACCTGTAATCTCCACTATGAAATGGAAATTTAAGAGAAATATTTGACCAACACATATCAGTCATTTTATATGTATGATAGCCTTAATAAAATCTTAATTTAACATTTGTATACTAACAATATTTTTATGGGGCTGAAGAGATGACTTGGTGATTAAGTGGACCCAGATCTGATTCTCAGCACCCACATGGCAGCTAACAACCATCCTTAACTCCAGTTCCAGGGAATTGATGCCCTCTTCTGATCTCTGTGGGCAGAGATCAACACAGATATACTTACACACATGTAGGCAATACACTTATACACATAAAATAAAAGTAATAATCCATATTAGTTAACCCAATAAGGCTTTACAATCCATACTCCCTAGTAGACCTCAGCCAACGTAAAGCACATTTATTTCTTACAATTTTTCTTACCCGTGACTATTACATAAAGGAAATAAAAGAAATAATTTAAAAACCTGTTTTGGAAAGAAATTATTATTGAAATATCTGTGTTCAATGTCAAATTTCACAAGGATGAAACTTTTATGACTCTAGTGAATATTGTTTTATATAAACAAAAATTATTTTAAGGTTTTACAAAACATTTAATAGACACTAAAATGCAATTTTAATAATTTTTTTAAAGTAATCAGGTACCTTTGCTTATAAGTATTTATTTAAAAGCCATTTTAATCTAGACTTTTTAAAGCACATTCATACACATGAACATACAACTTAAGGTTTGTTGAAATATAAAAAGTTTTAAAATATGTCAAATGTCACTCATTTCTACCTTTGCAGGCATGAGGTTAGCTCTTCAGGGGCCTCTATGCTGTCTTTGGTTTATCTGTTCATCTGTCTAGAGTACCTTTATTCCTGCGGAATGGTCATCTCAAGGTGGATTTTAGGCCAAGGTTGGTTAACATAAAGATGGTTGTGTCTAACAGTTGGATCGATGGGAATGTACTCATACACAGAAAATAAAAATAATAAAAAATTTAAAAGATCTTTTAAAATCTGTAGAATGTATACCTATGTCCTCATTTTACCTTTGCTAATGGCAACTTCTTTTTGCTTTCACCAGTATCCTGTTTATCGGTTTGCTTAATTTTTTTCAGAGAACCATTTATGACTCCATTAGCTTTTAAAAAATTATTGTATTTACTGTATTATTTATTATATCCCATTTCATTGCTTTCTGTGTTTAATTAATCTTTCCTTTCAGTTTCTTCATTATTTTATACCTACTTTCTTGAAATGTAAGCTTGAAATCATGTGTTTTACAACTTTCTATATTTATTCTTCCCTTGGAAATGTTGGTGAAAGTTCTGTGCAACTTGAAAGCAAAATAAATTCTCTTGTATCAAGTATAACATTCTGCATGGAGCTATTATGTCATACTTGCTAATTTATTGATAGCAATTTTCTGTATCATTATTAGTTTTCTTCTATTTTATTAGCTATAAGGAAAAATTTGTTAAAGTTTCCTTCTATGATTGTAGAATTGTCTGTCTCTTCTGTCTCTCTTTAATTACATCCATTTTCCCTGAATACATAGAAGCCTTTCTGTAAGATATTTACAGCTTTATAATTCTTGCCTTTTCCTAGTAGACTGACATATTTATTGTTAGGAAATAAATTGTTTTATATTTGAAAATGCTTCTTAACTTGTTTCTACTTTGCTTGACATTAAGTGGGTAGATCACTTTCTGTTGATGCTTGAACATACTTTTAGACGTCTTCTATGCATTTGTATCTTCAAGTAGAGTGTAAATGGTTTTAACCATTTTGACAAGCTGAGACTGCTGCATCACCCATTCTCACTTGCTACACTTGAGTCTATACTGCCTTATTCTTGAGTTATTACTCTGTTTTCATTTCTTGATTCTTTTGCTTCTTTCAGATTAATAATATTTTCCTCCAGAACTTTGTTTTACATTTTCTTTTGTCTTTCTTTAAATTATCATATAAATGAAACATAAACTACATTAATAACATTTACTACTAAACTATTAGTTATCAATAATATGAATTTTTCTTTACTGTCTTTCTGATGATTTTCCTTCTGTTCTTTTATGCATTTGATTCTAAACATATCACATGAAGACTGCTACTTTCTGTTACTGAGTTAAAATTTGTTCATACTTCATCTTTTCCTTATTCCTTCTTTTGAGCACATTTTATTTTTATCTGAAAATTTCCCTTTAGTACATCTTGTGAAAAAAAGTCAGCTAATAACAAAATCTGATTTTGTACCTTTGCAAGCATTTTTATTTTGACATTATTATTTGATTGGCACTGTAATTGTACATCTTTTATGGAGTGTGGTGATGTTTTGATTCATCTCTACAATGTACACCCATCAACTCAGGATGCTTAACTTCTCCCTAACCTCAAACATACATCAGCTCTTCGTGGTGAAGGCATTTAAATCCCTGCTTTGTAGTTATCTTTAAAGGATGCTTTCACTGTGGCAAATCCTAGTCAGCAGGTTCCTACTTTCTTTATTTTAAAGATGTCCTTCTACTGCCATCTGGCTTCCATTGTCTCTGCTGAGAAGTTAGCCGTTGATGTAATTGTTTCTTCTTTGAAGATCGTTTTACTGTCACTTGAATTTCATGTTAGTCTATTTCTCCTGTTTTACAAATACTTGGACTTTTTTCTTTGGTTATCAAACGAACTTTCTATCTCTCTGTCTGTCTGTCTGTCTTTCCTCCCTCCATACCTCAGATTTAGTTTGGATTTTATGTTGATTTATTCAGTTTGGTTACTTCCCTGGCTACACCTTTCTGCTTTTTCAATGCACTGAGTTCTAAATATCACAGATTATAGAATTGTGAATTAATTATTTTTTAAAGATCTAGTCAGCATTTGATATCTTTAAGAACCCATTAGATACCAAAAATTTAAAGTATATAAAATGGTGTAATCTTTGCATATAATCTGTTCATATACATTAAATGTTCTTTTTATTACTTTTAATACTTAATACCATGTAAAAACATAATCCTTTGGCCTCAGCTATTGGAGTGGTAGGATTAAGTCATGCATCACTATGCCTGCATGTAGTCTACTTTGACATAATTTTTATACAATGTTTAGGGTGACATTCATTTTTTTGCCCACATAATTTAACTTCTCTAGCACCATTTGCTGAAAGTTTATCCTTTTCTCCATTGATTTTGTCAAAAATCATTTGAATGCATTTCTGTGGCTCTGTTTCCATGTTCTGGGTTCAGTCCACCAACTTTAATGTCTGTCTAACACTGATGCACTTTATTACTACGGCACCACTGGAATCAACTTAGAAAGAATTATCTTTATCATAGTTTTCTGGTTCTTCAAGATGGTTTTAGGTTCTGCTCTTACTTGTGACTATTTGTAGAAATTTTATATTATGCTTGTAGACCATGTGGGGGAGAAATGAAATCTAGTATTTGACCCATCCATATCTGTATTTTCAGTTACATAGTGTCAAATGCTCTCATAAACCTGTATATATGTTTACATTGGTTTTGTCTTTGGAGAAAATTGTAACTTGTATTGTGCTGTTTAAGTTACTCTTTCTTTGCAACCTGGTTATAGAGGGGCTGACTTCTGCATACTAAGCTGTCATCTGGCAGCCCCACTGTACTAATATATTAGTTTTAGAAGTTATGACATTTTTTCCCATATGAGGAACCATACCAACTGCAAATAAAGACAATTTTATTTCTTCGTTTCCTATTTTTATATATTTCATTTTTTTCTTGCTAAGAATGCTAGCTAGAACTTTGCAGAATTGTGTTAAATGGGTGTGGTAAGAAAAGACATTCTTTACTTGAAGCTGAGGTCTTTTGTTTTTTTAATATGACACTTGCCTTTGAGACAGCCTCTACCAACTCATTTGCTGAAAGTTTTAGGTCAAGAATGAATACTATATCAAGACAATAGGAGGTAAAAATGACACAATAGAAAAATAAGAATTTAAAGTATCTCTATTTTCAGATGGTATGATTATATACATAAGAGATCACCCAAAGACTCCACCAGCAAACACTTGGAGCTGATAAACACTTTCAGAAAAGTGGCAGAATACAAAATTAACATACCCAAATCAGTAGCTTTCCTGTGTAGATACCAATGACAAATATTTAAAAAAAGAAATCAAGGTATCATTCCCATTCACAATACCCATAAAAAAATAAAGAACCTAAGAATAAACCCAACCAAATAAATGAAGGAACTACATTGAAAGCATTAAGACACTAAAGAAAGAAATTGACAAACACACGAGAAGATGGAAAGACTTTCTATGGTCATGAAAATGTCACCTAGTGAAGAATTAATATTGTAAAAATGGGAGCACTACCAAAGAAATCTACAGATTAAATGCAATCCCAATGAAAATTCCAGAGCTATTTTTTACAGATACAGAACAATAATTTTAAATTTTATAAGGATTCAAAAAAGACCAAGGATAGCCAAAGCAATCCTGAAAAAAACTATGGCAAGAGAAATCACCATCCCTAATTTCAAGCTGTACTACAGAGCCATACTAACAAAAACACCATGGTACTGGCACAGTAACAGGCTCCAAAACAGAGTCAGTAAATCAGTAGAATAGAATATAGAACTCAGAAAGAAGTCCACACAGTCACAGCTACTTGATTTTTTACCAAGATGTGAAAAATATACATTGGATAAAAGACAGCATCTTCACCAATGGTGCTGGGAAGTCTAGATATCAACATGGAGAAAAATGAAACTAGATCCACATCTCTCATCTTGTATAAAACTCAACTCCAAGTAGGTGACATGACCGTGAGACTAAACTATATATATGACAGAGAATTAGCATCTAGACTATACAAAAAACCCTCAAAAAACTAAACACCAAGAAAAAACAAGCAATTAAAAATGGACTACAGAACTAAAGAGATAGTTCTCAAAAGAAGAAATACAAATGCTGAGGAAACACTTTTTAAAATGTTTTCAACACCTTGAGAATTAAGGAAATGCACATTTTAAATCACTTTAGGATTCCATTTCAGTCTGGTATAGTGGCATATGTCTTTAATCCCAGCACTAGGGAGAAAGAGGTAGGCATGTCTCTGGAAGATCAAGGCTAGCCTGGTCTCCATTGTGAGTCCCAACCAGTTGTGGCTACAGTATGAAGATTATTTCAAAAAACACAAACAGAAAATGATGGTGCATATATGGGAAAAGGGACTTTTATATACTGTTGGTGGGAATGCAAACTAGTGGAGCCACTTTGGAAATCAGTTTGGAGATTTCTTAAAAAACCACAACCACTCTAGGACCCAGATATACCGCTCTTGAGCACATACCCCAAGGCACCTGTGACCTGCTACATCCAGAAACATCTGTGCACCCGCCTCTGCTTCAGCTCTCACCCAGCAGACACGGATGACTTAGAGTGTTTTCAACTAGGAATGGGCCTTGTGAGGTACCTGGCATCCATGTTGGAATACTGCCTAGACTGATCTTGTGTGGGGCTTATACAGGTAATCACAGCTGGTGAGAGCTCACGAGTACAATTTTACATCATGTCCAGAAGACTTTCACAGCTGTTCTGTGGTCTTCTGGCTCTCACAATCTTTCTGCCCCTTTATCTTGGGTGGCGGGAGAAGCAGTATACACATTTCACTTGTGGATGAGGGCTCAGACAGTCACTTCTCTTTACTTGCGTCATTCATGGTTTTCTGTGTTAATAGCTTCTCTGGTGATGGATGAGAGCAGCCTTAATCTATGGGTATAAGGATAAGTACTTAGAAGACGGTTTTATACTATATCAATTTAACAAAATGATAGCAATAGGTTTTCCCTGGAGTCTGCGACCTCTCTAGTTTGGTCAGGTTTATAGTAACAGGAATGAGTCCACGGCGTCAAATGGGCCTTAAATCCAAACAGACAGCTGTTAGTTACCTTCCAAGACATTTGTTCCACTACTGCACTGATAGGCATGTCTTGTCAGGTGCGTCATTACTATAGTTCTCAGGAGTCACAACTAGGTAAGATAGTGGGTGCATTTTCTCTCCCAGAAGCCTGCCCAGCACATTGCAATGTTATGAAAACTGGTCACCAGGGAGGAGATTTCCAATTTAGTGCCAGTTTGATTTTTTCCAGTCCTGGGCCCAGAGTGTATGCGGTGTCTTAAGAGATGATGTAAATGTTTTTAGATTAGATAGTATTAATAAGTGCACAACATTGGTGTCATTCCATTCAATTGTATTTTTTAAATGTTTAATATGAAGAATATCATGTTGTAGCAATTTGTCTTTGAAACAAGAAACCCCCTCAAAGATGTGTTATTTACTTTAAAATAAAGTTATGGAGCAAACTCACACATACATATGCTCCTGTGTGCACATGTGCACACACACACACACACATACACACACACACACACACACATACACAAAAGAAATAGGGTTAAGAGTTCTACTGGGCAAACAAATTTAGTGGCAATAGCTTGTATTGTTTATGGGTCTCTTAGACTTCCCTGATCAACAGTTTGATGAGAGTTGTCTGGCACTGGGCCTTTGTTTTGATAGTCTGTGGTTTCTAGAAGAAGCATTACAGGGCAGTTCTAATTAAACTAGTGTGTGTGTGCATGTGTGTGTGTGTGTGTAAGCTTATAAAATAGGTTTCCATACAGCTTTTATATAGCTTTTCCAGACATCCTTAATGATGTTTGTCCCTCCTCCTACCGTCCTCCCTATTCAATCCCCCTGGTTATTCTGCCTTTCCCCTCCATACCAGCTGCGTTCCACTGTCCTCCCCCTAAGCTCTTTCTCCCCTCACTTCCCATGATAGACTCTTTCTACTTTCCTGGCCTCTACAGTTATTCCAAGTTACACACACAAATCTAAAGCTTCAAAGAAGTATGTGTGTGTGCATTGCCTGCTGCTATCTTGCTGCTTTGAGGCTGTTAGTGTTCTTAGTCCTGCTTTGTGTACTGGCTATCGTGGTGTCATTTGTTTTTCTCCTGTGGCCTCCTGTCTCTGTTTATTCTTCTCTTCAGTTCTAAGTACTCTTCCTGTCCTCTATAGGACTAGTTTGAAGAACATGAATTCTTTTAGCATGGCATAGCATCATGGAAGTGTTTTTTTCTCTTTCAATTATTCGAAGTAGTTTTGCTGAGTAAATCAGACTGGGTTGGTGTTTACTGTCTTCTAGGACTTTAAGTACATTGCTCCAGACTGTTCTAGCTTTTAAAATGGGTCTGGAGAGGTGGCTCAGCAGTTAAGAGCACCAGCTACTCTTGCAGAGGAACTAGGTTCATTTCCCAGCACCCACATGGTAGCTAACAACCATCCTTAACTCCAGTTCCAGGGGATCCAACTCCCTCTTCTGACCTCCTTGCAAACTGCACAGCACATAAACATGCAGGTGATACACTCATATGCATGAAATAAAAATAATAAATAGAATGTTTTACATGACCGTTAAGAAGTTAACTCACTCTAGGACTCGTGACTCCCTTGCAGCTCGCTCCACCCTTTCTCTGCTCTGTTATTAAGTGCTTCAGCTGGAATGTGATCCTGTCTGGTGTTCTCTTGCCCCTATTATATCTTAAGGTGCGTCTCTTTCTTTCATGTTTAGAAATTTTCCTCAACAATTCTGTTGAAGGTCTGTTCTGCACCTCTGATGAGGAATTCTT
The DNA here is from genome assembly GCA_035773235.1 of Eospalax fontanierii. Lineage (NCBI taxonomy): Eukaryota > Metazoa > Chordata > Mammalia > Rodentia > Spalacidae > Eospalax > Eospalax fontanierii. Next base: position 7,682,250 of record CM069538.1, read on the forward strand.
CTTTGCCCATGATTTATATATTTGGACTTCTCATGGTATCACAGATCTGCTGCATATTCCATTTATGAGGACTTTTAAATATCATTTTTGATAGATTGGTCCAAATGCTATACTTTTTCTTTGAGTCCTAATAGTCTGTCTTCTACATAGTCCATTGTTGTTAGTAAGACTTCCGACTGAGTTTTTAGTTGGGTTGTTGAATTTTCCATCTCTGTCTTCATTTCAGCTTACATTTTCTTCAGTACTTCAGTCTTTGTTGAACTTGCTCTTCATAACCTGAACTGTCTTCATTATTTCACTCAGTCACTTGTGAGTTTTGGACTTCTACTGGGAGTTCATTCCTGTTCTCTTTAAGTTCATTCAGATGTTTATTCATTTCCTCTTTTAAATCCTTGAAGTCTTTGAACATGTTTATAATTGTTCTTTTGAATTTAACGTCTTGAGGTTCATCTGGGTTGTTCTCATTGGGGAATGTTTTTATAGGATTGATGATCCAAGAGAGGAACATATTTTTTTACGTCGTTAACATTTACTCTGGAAGCTGTGCATCTGGAGTTAGGTTGTTGATTGTGTTTGATAGGAGTCTGTAGTCCACCTGTGTTGAGTGAGATTTTGATTCTGATTTCTTTTTCTGCTAATCTATCTTGGCTGATATCAGGTAGGAATTACTTGAAACTCAGTCTTTCAGATAGTTGATTTTTGGGTAGAGAGGCTGGGGTAATGCCAGTTCAGAATGGGGGTGTCACTGTGGTCTAGGGGACTGGATGATTGCTTGAGTGTGGTCTCCAGACAGTCATCCAGGTAGGGTCAGGATGTCTCACTGATGGCCCTGTAAGTAGTTGCTTGGGCAAGATACTGGAGCAGGTGGAAATATTTGGGGTAACTTTTGAAAATTATAGTTTAACACCCCATTTAATTTTTTCTCTATTTGTATCATATGAATTTCTTTCCTGTGTTTCCTTTTTCTTATCTTCGTATGAGTTACTTAAATATATTTCTAGCATTCACTCTCGATGTATGTACAATGTTTTGAATTTATGAACTAAAACTTGATTACATTGTCACCTGTTATCCTTTGAATGACTGCAGGATAGACTTAATACTAGCGCTTGTATGTGTGGCAGGCTGCCCAGGCGGGGTCTCAGGGAAAGTGGCATGGGGAGAAGGAGAGCTTACCAACAGAGCCCAGAAATGGAGCTGGTGCTAGGACTGAGCCTGGGGAAGCAGGGAGGAGGGGGACGGCTGAGGGATTTACCATCAGAACAATGAATGAAGCTGGAGCTAGTGCTGAATGCAGGGAAGGGCTGGGCTCAGGATGGAGATGTGAATGGGAGGAGGCGGAGAGGACAAACAGCTAGGAAAACTCACCAACCAAGCCCACAAGTTCCAGTTACACTGATTCCTGGATGCAGAACCAGTTTTCCATATGTAAAATAAATCTCCTTCTCCATCCTATACACTTCTTACATATTTTTAGGTTCTATTTGCTGAAATCTTGTGAGGAACTTTCATGTCTAAATTCCCAGGGATGCTGGGTTTTTTCTCTCACTGATTTTGCATGACATGGTCTCTGTTGATCTACATAAGGATAATGCTAGTCTGATAAATTAAGGACAAGGTTCCTTCCTCTCTCTCTGATATTTTAAAAGTAAATTATTAGCTATTGAGATATTGGGTAGAATTCTATAATATAACAATATAAGCCTGAAGATTTCTTGGTGAAGGAGCTGTTTAATCACAACTCTGCTTTCTTTAACTGATGTTGGGCTATTCAAATTATTCATTGTCACTTAAAACAGCTGCTGAGTTCTGGTTATTCGTGGCTTTTGAGGAATTGGTTTGACTGGTACAATCTGTTCCCAGTTGTTGAATTTATTAGCTAAAACTTGATTCTAGTATCAGCTGATTATCCTTTGAATGGCTGCACGTGGTTAGAAGTATCCTGTTTCTCCTTTGTTTGCCTTTTGTTTTTCCAGGGACTGGCAACTTGTGTCATCTCTTATGTTTTCCAAGTTTGCTAGAAATCCATCAATTTAACTGGTATTTCCCCCAAAGGACCATCTTTTTCCCATCCGTTTCTATCACTTTCAGTTTTACTGATTCTAGTCTTCTCTGCTCTTTCTCCTTCTTTGGTCATTTTGACTGAGTTTTTCTCTTTTGCTTCTTAGGATGGTGTATCTTATTTCCATTCTGTTTTATGCTTTCTTTGGCTACTTCTTTGACACATGAACTATTTAGATGGGCACTATTTTAATTTCCGAGTGTTTGAGGACTTTTCAACTACTGACTTCTGCTTAATTTCACTTTATTCGGAGAACATACTATGATTTCTTTCATGGGTCAGGACATCATCTATGCTGGTGACTATCTCAGACACCTAACGATGTGTCTTCTGCTGTTGAGCTGTGTGTTGTGTATGTCCCTTTGACCCTGTTCCTGGCCTGGGCTGTTCTTCTACATCCCTGATCATTTTCTGTGGAGCAGTGTTCTCAGTGCTGATATAATGTTCACATCCTCACTGGATTTGGAAGTCTGACTAGTTTTTCTTACAACCCTATCAGTTTTGTTCATATTTTTTTGAAGTTCTATGTTTTTCTGTTTAATTTTGCTGCTGTTATTTTAGTTTAACTACATAAACATTAAGAGTATTTATTTCTTCCTGAAGACTTTTATCATGATGCAATCTCTCTCTGTCTCTAGCAATGTTCTTTACTTCAAAATCTACTTTATCTGATATTAATATCATTACCCCTGGATTTTTTTCTGAAATAGTTTTACATGGTGTTTTCTATTCACTTATTTTCAATTTAACTATTTCATTGTGTTTGTAGTGGGTTTCTTATAGAGTACAACCATATCTCCTGTTTTAGCATCTGATTTGAAGTGGTATATGTAAATCACTTTTAGGGTACTTATTAATAGTTAGGGTTTAACTCTTCATTTGATTTTTTTCTATTTGCAGCCTCAGACTCTTGTTCCTGTGTTTCTTTTTCTCAACTTCCTATGAGCAACTTAAAAGTATTTCTAGCATTCACTCTTGACTTATGTGCAGTATTTGAAATAAACTTTTATGCCTCCTTTAGCAAACGTCCTGAGTGTTAATGTCTGCATACGGACCTCAGCCTCGTGGCGGGCTCTGTTGCTTCACTCTTTCAGTGGAGGTAGAGTACTTACTTTTCTTTGGTTCTCTTTTACCTTCCCCCACTTCAAAGTATAGTTATTTTGAGTTTCTCTGTGTAAACATTAAACGCCACAGCAGATGGTGTTATAAATTTGCTTTGACTACCACATGTGAGTTAAGAAACTAATGAAAATAGACGGTTCCCTGTCGCTCTGTTTCTGCCCACTTCAGTGCCCTCCTTTCCTTTCTGGAGGTCCGGATTTTCTGTTGGAAATGCTGCCTCTTTGAGGGATGCTTCATTAACAAAACATTCCCTAAGTTAATCAAAGTTTTCCTTTGATTAAGAATGTATTTATTTCTGCTTTATTCCTGAAGGAAATTTTCACTAGACATATACTTTCAAAGTTGAGAATTTCTTTCTATTTCTCAGTTTGAAAAATAGGCAACTTCCTCTGTGGCTGCAATGAGAACTTCAGTGTCATTCAGATCATTGTTTCCTTACAAATGTGTGTCGTTTTCTTCTGGCTGCTTTCAGTATTATTTTTCTTTTCTTTACTATTTGCTATTTAATTATGATGTGTTTTGTGCATTTTATTGGGTATATTTTGCTTGTGGTTCTCATAACTTCTTGAATAAGTAGATTTATGTCTTTCATCAAATATGAGATGTTTCAACCATAGTGCTTTGAATAAACTTTTAAGCATTCCCCTGTGCCCTGTCTCGTTCAAATTGAGTAAATTTTGCTGATCTATCTTAACGGCCTCTATCTTATGTCACCTCTAGTAGGTGTGGGGGTCTTCTTTCTTTCTTCCTTCTTTCCTCCCTTCCTTCCTTTCTTTTTCTCTCTATTTTAGCTTGTACCAAAATAACTTTCAATGGATTCCTGTTTATTTTGTAACTTCTATTTTCATCAGCTCAAGAGAATTTATAGTTTTTCTTCATGTGTGTTTGTGATAACATCTTTAAAATCTTTTTCAGGTAATCCAGCACTGGATTTGTCTGGTTGTTAGCAGCTATGAATTATCTTCTATCTCTCAAGTTGTGATTTTCCTGATTCTTGGTAGATCTACTTTTCATTATACGCTGGATATCTCAGGTATTGTCTTTATTCGGACTTCTGTTTTTAATATTCTCTGTACAGCACGCACTACCCCTGTTGAGGGGTCACACAAGTGTTATCACGGTGCTCACACTACCTTCATACAGAAGTAGTAAGATTTCAGCTTCCACTGGCACATTCCCAGTGAACAGCCACACTCCAGGATACAGTCTTATCTTAAAGTCCTAAATACCATCCTTGGTATTTAGAATATCTGGAAGGAGAAGGCAGACTCCTATTGTTCAGCTGCTGAAAGCCACATTCAGAATCTCCATTCCCTACAAGCTCTGAGAGAGAACAAGTGAACTGGCAACTAATTAGTGCTCTTGCTGTGCTTACTGAGCCTTGTGGATTCCTGGTAGATGCAGAGTGTCTGCTCCCCACTGAGCCAGGAGATGGGCTGAAGGAGGTGGACCACATCTCCTGTCTGGTTGATGTCAGGTGGGATAAAGGCTCAACTAGCCCCTGGGCTCCACAAATGGGTAGGTTTGGAGGTAGAAACAGCTGTGTGCTGACTCTCCTGGTTTAATACCACCTAGCTCATTTTCTTTGACGATTTAGAACAAGATCCTGGACTCTGCCAAGACCAAAGAGTCTTGCCTAGTGACTTAGCTATCACGTATGGTTGTTGCAGGTAGGGTGGAGTCTCAGTTCCACATCAAACCCCACTGATGTCTCCTTGACTAGGGATTTGGAGTTGATGTCTCCTTCTGAGCAGATGAAAGACCATTTGCATATGAAGCAGTCTTCTTCCCACCACTTCCTCCTAGGGAAGAAGGTAGACTGGCTAACTCCACATTCAGGTCAGAAAAATGGAGCCCCACCTCACCAAGGAATCAGCTTTTCACCTCCTTTGAATGGAATGTAAGGATTTTACAAGATAAAGTTCCTACAAACCTGACTGAAGCCTAGGAGAAGGTTGTTTGCAGCTTTCATTTGTGACCTGCTAGAGAGAAGAATTGAGACCCCCCAGGCCTTTGACTGGGGAACCAAGATTTCTGTCTGTGCCTGGTGTGGTATGGGGCGGAAGGCTTCTGAAGTGCCACGTCACATATACTTAAAAAGCAATAAGGGAGCCCCAGAGTCATCAACTTATTGTTTGAGTCCTAAGAACCCTGAGACGTTGCCCCCTTTTCATCTACTAAAAACTGTTTCTTTATTGTACTGTGTCCTTGTTTTTTAATTGTAATAAGGAAAGCATGGAGAAATGAATGAATGTCTTTAAAAAACTCAGAAGTCTCAAGCCATTCAGTTTTAACTGTTTATGTAGGTTCAACAGACTTTTCACATTTTGTTTTTATTACAATTTTATTCAGACTTTTTATCACACTTCCAAATTTCCTTCTGAACTGGGTAATGCAAGTGAGATTTTTATAGTTTTTGGTACTGTCTATTCCACTAAAAACTGTTTTCAACAATTTTTTAATAAATACTTTTATTATTATTATTATTATTTTGTTATTTATTTTATGTGTATGTGTGTATTGTCTGCGAGTAGATAAGTGTGCCTATGTTGTGCAATGCCCTTGGAGGTCAGAAGAGGGTGTTAGATCCTCTGGATCTGGAGTTAGCAACGACTATGTGGGTGCTGGGAATTGAACCCAGGACCTCTGCAAGATCTTCTGAGCCATCACTTTAGCCCCTAGTAAATGATGTTTATGGAAAAATTATTTATGCAACTGAGGAGGATGGGAGTATGCAATTACCTTTTTTATTTTCTGGTTAGGAGATTATAAACTGAGAGCCAGAGCTTAACTCTTGGACACTAAGGGGATTTTGTATGAGGGTTGGGGAAGACAGAAAATGAGCATGGACAGTCTCATAGCTGAAGAGTAATCAATCGGTAAAAACAAAATTCAGAATTTTCAGTTGGGATTTATGCATGGGATATAAACACTCCTTCATGTTTTCCTATGAAATGTTCAGTAACATCTCCTAAGGTACATGGATGGAACGGTGCTAGAGAAAATGAGAAACGTCGGCTGAGCCTGCTCTCTGACTTTGAGAAGGAGGCTGGTGCACAGGAGCTCTGCAGGTTCAGTGCTATGGCGTTCTTTTCTTGATTGTTTTTATCGAATCTTTGGGTGTTTCATACAGAACATCTCAATCAGTCTTGGACATCCTTATATACCCTTCCTGACGGGCACCTCCCCACTGCCCCACAACTGGAATCCACACATTCTGTCATCTGTGTTAAGGCCTATTGTGTCAAGTTAGTGTCCCCAAGTGACCTCAGTGCAAGTTCACCCACTGAGGTCTAGTCAGCTTATCCAGTGTCCCTTCCTTTAAGATTAGCTTATCCTTACCCAACAGTAATCAGCTGCCAGTATTTCTTCAACAAAGATTGGGGTCTGCTGCCCATTTCACCAGTTCCATGCTGGGTTTTGTCTGCTTGAGTTTTCAGGGTCTTGAGCATGCTGAAACCATTGCTGTAGTTCACATGAGCAGGGTCTCGGGCACTTGTAGAATTTTATTTCCATATGGTTATGCACATCCTTCCTGATTCTTACAATCTTTCTGCCCCCTCTTCCAAAATGGTCCCTAAGCTCTGGGTGAATGAAGCTTAATATAGGAGTCCCGTCCAAGGACCCACATTAGATTCCTAATCTCCATGTTTTGGCCATTTGTGACCTTTTATATTCCTGGCCTTCTGTTGCATGAGGGAGCTTCATTAATGAGAGCTGAGAGATTCACTAGTGTCCTCCTTATCCCTTATTCTATGTTGTGTGAGGCTTAGGTGTAGCGGTTGCATTTATAAATGAGCCATTTAGGCACGGGCAATTCACACTCAAAGTCTATATGTGGCCAGTTATGGTATTCTGTAATAGTCTCCTTCTGGTGCAAAAGAAGACTGGGATACTCGTCTGTAAATATAAGAATACATATTTTATACTTGGTAAGCAGTTACATTAGTTTAAGGATGTAACGGTCCTGGGGATTTCTCTAAGATCTATGACCTTTCCAGCCATGTGTATTTGGCTCTGATTACAGCACCACATATGACTTTCCTCCCTTTGAGTGGGCTCTAAGACCACTTAGGTAGCCATTGTTTGGCCCCAAGATAAAATGCTGGGCCGGCCATTGATGTGGTTATTTGGTCATGGAGCTGGTGTTGGACCATCGATTGATGCTCTCCCTTAGCAGCTTGCCCAGTGCTCTCTGGAGTTATGAGAGCTAGCCTTTAGGGGAAGTGGCTTCCAGGTCAATTCAGCTCCACTGCTCCAAATTCAGTTTCCAAAGCATGTGCTGTCTTCAGCAGTTTAGTGCCGCTGTTTAACACCTGTCTCCCATCAGCCACCCTCTCTGGAGCTCCTCCGCCCTCACCCCACAGCTCCTTACATGGCCTTCTCTCCACCCTCACCCCACGGCTCCGTACATTCCTTCTCTCCTCCTCTCCCCGCTGAATACCCCTGTTTTTCCTATCCCCCGCTTGGTAACATCTATTTCCTGCTCTCCCCGTTTCTCGGGCTCCTTCTGTCTCTCTGCTTCCTTTCCATTTCCCCGGATCCCGCTGTTACATCAGGATATGTACTCACACATGAGAGATTGGTACTAAGATCCACAAATGAGGGAGGACATGCATGCTTGCTTTTCTGAGTCTGTGTTACTTCACTTTGTATAAGTTTCTAGTTTCATCCATTTATCTGCACATTTCATAAATTTTAAAAGCTTATTTATCTTTTGCTCATTTTACTGTATTTTAATGATAATGTGGTTCATTGTCCCACATCACAGTGTTTCTTCTGAAGCGTTGCTGTAAATGGTAAACTGAGATATATATTAATGCTCTTAGTTTTAATTAATATATATTGTGGGACTATTATTTCTTCTTATTTATTTCTATATTTACGTGTGTATGTGTGTGTGCATGTGCGCACTTGCCAGAGCACAGGTGTGGAAAGCAGAGGACATTTTCTAGAGCGGGTTCTCTCCTTTCCCGCCTCGGTCCCTGAGCTAAGACCCAAGCTGTCAGCTTGGCTGCAGATACCTCCACCCCTGAGCTGTCTCACTGGCCCAGATAGAGTCTTTTGACGCTGCTTTTGAAATGTTTAGCTTTACTCCCGTCTACCCCGATAGTCACAATCTTTTCTCCTTTCTTTCCCTTAGCGAGGCGTACACCCTGCCACTGAGTCACGCCCGTCCTCACTCTCCCACCGCCGTCTGCATGGGGTTCTTTGCAGTGGTCTCCTATCTCGTCTCTCTTCTGACACTTGGGACAAACTTCAGTGGAATTCCTACACAGCATCCAGAGTGAGCCTGTTAACTCACAGTCCAATGGACCCTCCAAGCCAGCAGCTTCTGTATCTATGGGTTTATCCAACCAGATACCTTGTCTGTCGTTACCATGTACAGATGTTTTCCCTATATAATTCCTTGATCATGCAGTAAATAACTGTATGATTTACTTTTGCATCTACATCACTACAGTACCTGACGGAGACTATTTTTAAAAAGGAAAGGTTTATTTTGGCTCATGGCTTCATCCGTCATGGAAAGGCAGTCTACCATGGCAGGAGCATGTGGCAGAGGCTGTTCACATACTGCAAAGCTGAAGCTACATTTCTATTAAATATTTTCTCATAATCTTACCCACTCCCCGAACAGCCATCACCCTACCTGAAAAATCCCTCTTACCCAATATAGTGCTCGGCATGCACGATCACAAAAGATTCATGGGTCGATGAGTTAAAAAAATATATTAGTAACTAAAGGTGTGACAACGGAGAGAGTGGACAGTCATGTAATGTCACGTTTGAGACACTGAAGAACCATGTCTTTGAGCTCTTCATTTAATGCTTTCCCAGAGAAGACCCTGTAGACTTTACTCAACGCGTTATAATTCTCAAGAGAAAGTGGTTAATTAAATCACAGCCAGATCCTTCTGCTGCTGGAATTTCTGCCTTGGATTCTGACATGGGTGGGGAGATACTTGCCTCATCTTAGCACATCATTGACCACTTAAGCTCGGATAATTGTAGTTTAATTGAAAACATCAAGCCTTCTACTTCTCCCATACATCCTCAAGATGGGGGGATAGACTTGTGTTTAGGTATTGAGAACATGAATGCAGGAAAGGAGGAAGGAAGAAAGGAGGGAATTAAACAATTCCACTTTTCTTAAAGACACCAATTCACCTGCGCTACAAACCAGGCATCTTGGATATTACTTCCTTGTCATCTAAGGAAAAGCTACAGCGTGTCAACTTGACCTTAGATAAACTCACTGTTCAGTAATTGTCACAATATATTTTTTATGCCCATTATGAAATTCATTTAGTCCTTTAGAGAATTTCAATAAAACATGATTCATAATTTAAATTGTTTTTAGCCTTTGGCATCACAGTATGGATATATGAAAAGAATGGCTCCTAAAAACATTTCAAGAGCAATGATAAATGCAACTGAAACTCTGGGTGGCTTTTGATCCCAGTGAGGATGAGTGATTTTGTGCATCACTGTTTGTGTTGTTGAGTTCCGTGGGACTTGAACCCCCGTCACTTCGACCCGACGCCTTGCCCTGGGACTTGAACCCAATGGCACCAGGGCTTCGGGACTCGAACCCTCAATGGCCGCCTGCTCCGGGACTCGAGCCCAAAGGCAGGGCCAAGAAGACCAACGCCAGATGCAAAAGCAAGAGGTTTTTATTAAAGCACTTGTACAAGCGGGCGCCCTGCTTCGGGATACAGAAGTGCGCCTGCTTACAGTGGCCTGTCTACTTTTAAAGCTAAAAACCGCAGGCGGAGAATTCCAGAGCCATTGTTACTTTCTGAGAACTTACAGTTTCGGGGGAAACAAAGCAAAGTGGGTGGGGTGGAAACAGTTTACAGCTTACAGCAATAGGTTACAGGTGCTCCAGGTGATCTTATCACAAGATTTCTCAAGCGTGCTCTTATACATTCTATGGTTTTAGAAGTTTCCCATCGTCTTAGGCAGTTTCATGTCTCAAGCAGTTTCACTTCCTTAAGGGGGCACACAGTACATTTCCACAGTATTTTAAACTCCATTTTATTTCTCAGTGTCTGGGAGTTTCTGCAGGGACACAGGGACACAGTCTTCCAGAACCATGGAAAATGGTTAATGGAAGGAAGATCAAAGTCTCTTGGTTTTGCTTAACCTCAGGCCCAGGCCCAGGCCCATCCAGTAAGATCCAGCTTGTCTTTGGTGCTTGAGGAGTAAGTGCTCAGTACTCTACATTTAATTTTTACATCTAAAAGGGCCCTTCCTTCCCAGGGCTGTATAAGGTCTGCTGCCTTCTTCCCTCAGGATCTGTATCAGCAAATCAAAACACCAAACTTGCTTCTGTTATCTCCTGTTTTGCTCTTCTGTCCCCTGTCTCACCTCCACACTAGCCTAACTCTTCTCTTTGTCATTGTGGGCCTGGAGAGTGGCTGTGCTGGATACGAGTACTCTAAGAGAAAAAACTCAAGGCCAAAGTCACGCAAAACCCAGCCCTGTGTTGGTTCACAACTTTCTTGCGGCTGCCACACCAGGGTCCTTCACGTCCAATAGTACCACCAGCTCTGGCTTCTGGAGCGCATGGACCCACGGTGATTCTGCTTTGGGGTTTTAGGACTATTGGCTTCTATGGAATCCAGGCCCACACTCTTCTTTCAGGGTGCTGCACGGTAGTGCTACGCTGCTCGCAGGTTCAGTAGGGTGAAGATGCTTGAGCCAGAATGGAAGTCAATACAGTCTTCTCTCCGTTAACAAAGAAGATGGGTTTCAACTGAACTAAAACTGCATGCAGAGCTCTGTAATGGATCCACGTTCCTTTGCAAGTTCTTTGTCTTGTGAACAGTGGCCAGTCAGGCACGGAAAAGTAGCTCTGCCTGAAGCCTCAGGGAGAGGGGAGGGGTCTGCCTGGATGCTTTCGCTGGTTCTTCAGAAATGGCATAAACTGTATAGGGGGAACAGAGGGAGGGAGGGAGGAAGAGAGAGAGAGAGAGAGAGAGAGAGAGGATTCTTGCCTCTGAATGATGGTTTGAGTCTGCATAAAACATGCCATTTTCCTTTTAATCACAAGGCCTTCACAATAAGGAAATAATTGTTCCCCTCTTAACCATCGTTGTTGCCCTTTGAAGTGAAATCTTGTGCTAGTACAATTTGCACAGCATTATCCTCGAGGAAATTGTCTAATCACTCACAGGGTTGGCCTGTTTCTAATGTGCAAGGGCCCTGGTCCAGAACTGAATCACATGCAGAAGAAAACTTCACAAAGTAATTGGAAATAAAACTAAAATTATTTTAAGGGGAAACTTGAGCCAGCTTTGCCAGGCTCCCTGTTCTTATGGGCAGGGAAGGTTGTGTCTGAGGATGCTTTTACAACTGGGCCTTTTACAGTAAAAAAAAGAACTCCAGTTTACACAGCAAATCTTTTGGAGTCTCGGCAGTTGCTGTCAGGGCACATGCTGCTAAAGGCAGAGGACTTTCTGTTTTGGGTACAAATGAAACGAGAGATGGAGATGGCTTTGAGTTAATTAAACAGCATTTAGTTGAGAACTTCTAGGGTTCATAATACTGTATTGGCTGCATACATTTGAAAGAAGAGATTGATTCAATATAACAATTAGAAATGCAGAAAAAAAAAAACAGATAAGAAAAATTAGACCACCAAAATGAGAGAGAAGCTACATAATACCAAAATGATATTCTCTTCAAACCCTGAATATAAATGTATCAACTTCTTCAACTTCTCTGGGAAATATTTATGTTAAACTGTTGGAAAACATAAAAGGATGTCTTAAAGTCATAGGGCTGCATATGTAAGAAATATGCAGTTTAATAGCAAGCGTTTTTGAATTATTATTAAAAAGCTCTGGACTTGCAGGTGTTTCATCAAATCTCATTAATTAAGTAAAACTAAAAACAAAACACAACATGATGTAGGTCAAAGGTCCACATTCTCAGTGCAAATCCAGAAAGATGGAATCCCTCTGTGATTCTGGCAGTCATCTCACACTGGACCAGGAACCATCCCTTCCATCTTCCCTGAAGACATTGTGTTTCATGGTGCAACCTTTTCATGGACATAAGAAGGAAAGATAAAATACCCAGGGCTGCCAAAATGGCTCAGCAGGTAAAGGCAGAGCCGCTAAGCCTGATGACATGAGTTTGGTCCCTGGCATCCACATGGTAGAAGAGAGAACAGACTCCAGCAAGTTGTTCTCTGACTACATATATGCTGTCACACACACACACACACACACACACACACACACACACACACGAAATAAAGTCTAATTTTAAACAAGAAATACGACCTGCATTGTGCATTCAGCTGAGAAAGTGTAGGTGCTCTGCCTGCCACTCTCTACCTATTCCTTTGAGACCTGTTCTCTCATGGACCCTGGGATTTGATGTTTGGGGCAGACTAGCTATCAGGCAAGCTCCAGCCATCCTCCTGCCTCTGCACCTCCCTTTCTAATGTCACTGAGGTCTTTAAAAATGTTCTGCTATGGCTTATTTAATAAATATTTTCATTCTTTTAGATGTTTTGTTTTCCCTTCTGTAATTTGTAATAGTTTGGTGTTAAATTTTTCTGGTCAAATTCTCTAGCTTTTTGAAAAAGTATTTCTTTCATTTTTTAAAATATTCTTGCCTCCAGTTTGACATTCTCAAAGGTTATCTAGATTTTCTCTTTTGAGAGTTCTCCTAAATTTTTTATTAAATTCACTTCAATTTCAAAGATCATGGAATATTCTTTTTTCAGTTCTTCTAAGATCTCATTTTATTAATCAATGCAAGCATGGGCTAGTTTACAAGAACAAGGGACAAGGGGCCAGGGTCTAGTTAAGTGAGGAAGGCCCTTCAAGACCAAACATAAAGAGACACCAAAAACCTAGGAATTATGATAAATACTGTTATTTATTAGATTTTTGAAAAAAATCGGGATTACTGATAACATAGATGAACAAGATACCAAAGTTTCCACAGGGGGAGTTGGTAGATGAGCCGGAAGCTGAAACAGCAGCAGTGCTAGGCCTGTCTTCACAGTTCTGCATGCATCCGTCATGGATTTCCCACTAATTTGTTTAATAAATATTGGCTTCTGAATTTCCCCTGAGGTAAAGCAAGAGGACTCACTTGGCCTTTGACTTCACCCCAATCCAGGCACTAAATGGACACAAATGTATAAAGACTCCACCTAGGCTTCTTGTCACAATCCACTTGAGCTGACTATGACTCATGTAAAAACAAATGAAGCAGTGATTTAGTCCAATTGTGAATGAGCGTTGAAAATATCATAGTAAGTAAAAGAAGTCAGGCATAAAAATCATGTAATTCTGTCTACAGAAACATTTGGAAAAGGCAAATCTACAGAGACAGAACATGGATTAATTAGTATTTCTAGTGACTGGGAAGAAAGAAATAGCAAGTGACCACTTAATGTGAGTAGGGCTTTCTTTAGGGGTGATGAAAATGTTCAGGAACTAGATCGCAGCAATAGTGTGTGCTGTGAATACAGTGTTAAAATAATAAATCTTATTATATTTTTATTTTTACATCATAAAAATTAGAGTGATGTTCCTATATTTGAAGTGTTCAACAATGAAACCATAGAATGTAAGGTACATATGTAAACTGAAGCATGTAGGAAACCACTAAGAAAACTACATAAATGACATACTTGAACACAGGTTAAGGTTCATTATAAATAAAATTTTTAAAAAGTTTCAATAGATGTAACAACTCAAATCCCATAAGAAAGTAAGAACAGAGAGGACAACAACAGAAAAAGCTTAGAGGAAATAAATGCCAAAAAGATTAGAAATTAGCTCTAATTATCAATATCTTTAAATATAAATGGTGTAAACATATCTATTAAAAGACACAGATTAACAAAGAGCTAAAGTATCATGCCCCAACAATATGTTCTATTTAGGGAAGCTATCTTCAAGTATGATTTAAATTGAACATTAAAGTAGAGAAAAAAAAAATATCCCATGAAAACATTACTTTTTGAAAAATCAGAAATAATTATATGAGTATCAGATAAAGTCGATTTTGGAGCAACGAAAAATGGGTATAAGAGGCACATTGCTGTTTCAGCTTGAATTTACTCAAAGAGCAGCAGCTGGAAACTGAATTTCTAATGCAGCAATGTTAGGAGTGAAAACTAACAAGAAGCATTTGTCATAAGGGCCCCACCTTCACAGGTACACAGAAGGCTCGATGCCACAGATGGACCAGTGCTGATCACAGAGGGCTCGATGCCACAGATGGACCAGTGCTGATCACAGGGAGCATGAAGGCAAAGGCTGCCAGATATAATCTTCAAATGTGCAGCTCCTAGTTTCCAGAAAAAATAAGGTTGAAATTTCTGATTTTTTAAAGTATAAAGCCAAGGTGCTCTACTATAACAACACAAACAGTACTAAGATAATCAGGAAATTATAAAAATATTAACCTACCAGGAAGGCATAAAGATCTTAAATGTGTAAGAAAAATATCCTGGAGAGCTTAACTTGTCAGCTTGACACACCTGGGAAGAAGGAACCTCAGTTGGGAATTTCCTCTATCAGATTGGTCTATACAATTGTCTGTGAGTCATTTTCTTGATTGTTGAGTGAGGTGTGGGTTGTACCACCCTGGGAAAGTAGTCCTGGGTTGTATAATAATGCTAGCAGACTGCACATAGGCCAGAGGAGCAAGCCACTAAGCAGGGTCTCTCTGTGGTCTGTGCTTCAGTTTCTGCCACCAGATTCCTGCTTGAACTCCTGCCCTGGCTTCTCTCAGTGAAGAACTGCACTGTAAGCTGAATTAAACCCTTTCCTTCCCAAGTTGGCTTTGGTCACAGTGTTTACCACAGCAATCAAAAGAAAATTAGGCCAGAAAGTATATTGCATACATAACTCCCACACAAGGAAGAGTGGCAAAATCCATGAAACAAAACCAGATAGAGGTGAAAAATAAAAAGATATCATAATTAATTGGGGGAAATTCATCCCATTCTCAGCAATGGATATATTTTCAAGAAAAAGTCAATAAGTATATAAAACAACTAAATATCATTAATCAGATATATTTACATAAATTATACATATAACACTCAACAAGAGTAAATACACAAACACTTTTTCCACATCAGCATAGGAAATTTACTAAGATAGATCTTTCCTTTGGATTCTGTGCTATTTAAGAAAGCAGAGGAATTAAAAGAGGGGAGAGAAGAAAGAAAATTTCAGATTAAAAATTTAAATAATTGCAAGAATTTATCAGAATGTATTGAAATTAAAGTAGTAATCAGTAACAGAAAGACAACAGTCAAACCTCCAAATATTTGAAACTATGCACAAAGCTCAATAATAAATTAGTCAGAGAGGTAGTGTTGTAGGAAATCTAAAAATCTGAACTGATTAAAACTGAAAATTTGATGTAAAATATGAGATACAGATAAATCAGTGTTGGGGGAAGTTTGTAACGCTAAGTAAAATGTTTTAAAAGGAAATGATTCCTTGTCAGTAAAACCTAGTAAAAGAATATGAAACAGCCCCCAATAAGAAAGGAAGAAAATGAATAATAAGAAATGTGTGCAAATTTGTACTTGGGCTTGACTGCTCTGATTTAAGCTTGTATCTTGCCAGGATAGTCTTTCCTGGCCATCTTACCTTTCTCTGTACTAACTTGGCAATATTTTCTCTACAACGTCTTCCTTTCCTTGTTCTTACTTTACACCTTTCACCCCCTTTCCTGTTTCCTCCTCATTTCTCCATTAGACATTGCTGTTGATGGTGCTACAGGAGCTGTAACCTCCATTGCCCCCATCAGTCTCCCAGTGCTGCTGTTCCGGAATCTCATCAGGGACACAAAGGAAGTATACGCATGTCTCTACTTGGTTAGCATAAGGATGTCTATCAAATCATTATGTTGCTTACAGCACTCACCTTGCCTCCTAAACAGCAACAGAAGACATACATCTGAAGGAAAGCAACTCCCCAGGATGACTGATACAAAGTAAAAAGCACAGAGAAAGGGAAAAAAACACAATCGGAGGATGCATCTAGTCCAGCATATACACAAAGAACGGCAAAGAAACAGAAACTATGAGGTTAAAATCCCGCTACAACGCCTCCATGTGATCATTAATCTTAGGGTTCAACTTGACTGGATCTGGGATTAATTGAAATGAACGACCTTCTTGATTACATCATTTGAAGCTAGAAGACCCCCCTCAATGTGGGTGTTACCTCCTGGTGGCAGCCCTTACAAAAGGCCACAACAGGAGGCAGCTCACCCTTTTTACCACTTGCCTTCTCACTGGTGAATTCATCTTGCTGCTGTGACCAACGTCTTCAGATTTCAACATGGGCTGAAGACTAGCAGATCTCCTGGAATCTATGAGGCCAGATTGGGATTGCTGAGACATCCAGCCCTGGGAAATCAATTCTATTCCTGGTTAAGAAATTCTTCAAAGTTTATGAAATTGTCAGTAATTTAAAGGAGGAATTAAACATCATGAAGGAATAAAATTGAACAAGGAAACTAAGACCGAGAAGGAACCAAACACGAATTCTGAAAATGAAAAAGCATTTAGTTAATAAAATTTAAAAACACATTAGAAAGCATCATTAACAGACAAGACTAAGCAGAAGAACAAATTTCAGGGATGGAAGAGAATTTAAGGAAATAATACCTTCAGACATACATAATGAACATGGCCTAAATGTCCAAGAACACTGTTTAAAAAGCCAACCCTAAGAACTGATGGAATAGAAGGAGCTGACATAAAATCTAAAGGGATAGACAATTTAGTCAGTGTATTTATAGCAGAAAATATTAAACCTAGATAATGAAATGAACATTCAAATACATGAGGTGTTACAAGTCCAAATAGACTATGGAGAAAAGCCTCTCCATAGTACAAGATATGTCGGGAGCCATTTGCCTGTCTTGAACTATGCCCTAGTTTAGGGTTAGGCAGAAGTCAATCTTGCGCACAGAAGTGCTGTTGGGAGCAGGAGGTTTTGCTATGCAAATAATTTACACCTGAGGGGAAGTCTAACACCCAAGGCTGAGGACACCTGAAGACCCTTCAAGGAAGATGTGATTGGCTTAAGTTATTTTGCCTGTGTTAGTATTGTTTTTGTGTTGAACTTTTGACCCATTGTTTTGTTCACTTCACAGTATAAATAGGGGAGACTTAATAAAGGCAAGCTGCTTCAGTATTGACTGACAGCCCTCCCGAGTCTGTCCTATTCTCTCTCTCTCTCTCTCTCTCTCTCTCTCTCTCTCTCTCTCTCTCTTTCTCTCTCTCATCTCTGTCTCTACATTTCTCCATGCTCACTCCCCGCTCTAGGTACGGTTCGATTTCTGCCGGCGGGCTCTGGCAAAGATATCCGAAACTTGAATCAAAGGAATAGTATTAACACCTAGAGAAACACCAACTCAACAACAAAGGCCAGTATAACATCACATCTCTTGTCAGTAACCCCAAAATTCAAGCTCTGGAAATAAATAGCCAATATTGTTGTGCTCAAAAGTAAAAGCAATTCAAGACAGACACAAATGAAGACAATTCACAGCAATCGACCAAGCACTGAAGAAAATACTTAAAGGAAAACTATATACAAAGCAAGAAAAAAGATAGTCTCATGCAGAGCACAGGAAGTATATCTCAAGGAAGTAATAGATGAGCAAAAACTAGACAGGAAGGTTCTCTACTGTGTCTGACCAGTAATCCAACCAACCAGAACAACAACAGTAAAACCATAGAAAATAGAAAAATCATGTCAATAACAACCTTAAGTACAAATGACATCACCTAGCCAATTAAAACATACATGATGACCATATACAAAACAAACTCCATCTGTTTTCTTAAAGAAACACACCTCACTGGAAAAGATACACAGAAACACACAAAAGCTGAGTGAAGGCTGTAAATCAACTTCCTAAGCAGCTGGAAGCCACAAGTTGGCACACTGAGTCTCATGTTTGATAAACTGGACTTCAAACCAAAGTAAGAATTAAAAAAAAGAAGTTTACCATAAATTAATAAACAACTTACCAAGAAGATATAGCAACTATAAATATTTAATCATCAGGTGCTGGCATTGCCAATTGTTTTCATAACACAGCCACTAAGAGATGCTAAAAAGTCCGTTATGCCCTAATATGGTAATTGTGGGAGAGACTTTACTACCCACCTTAATAAGCCTTCAAAACTAAGACTTAGCTAGGAAACTTCAGAGATAAATTTTGCTGTGAGTCAATGGAGTTTCACAGATATTTACAGAATATGCCACCCAACAGATAGGTCTACAGTCTTCTCAGCAGTCAATGGAAATTTCTTTAAAACTGGTCAACTATAGGCCACAAAATTAGCCATAAAGGATACAAAAATATGAAATTATTTCTGCATATTACTGGTTCATAACAGAAAAACTAGAAGTCAACAGCAAAAGAAATCACAGAATTTGCACAAATACTTGAAGAATGTATAAGTTTTAATGATAGGTCATTAAAGAAATCACAAAGGAAATTTAAAAGTCATACAACCGAATGAAAACGTTCTAGAATCTCTGGGATAGAGGCAAAGCAGCTCTAGGAGAAAGTTCACAGCTATAAGGGCTTATATTAAAAACTATAAAGTAGGGGCTAGAGAGATAGCTCAGCAGTTAAGAGCACTGATTATTTTTGCAGAGGACACAGGGTCAAGTCCCAGCACTCACATGGCAACTAACATCATCTGTAACTCCAGGTCCAGGGGATCTAACGCCCTCTTCCATAGGCATTGCATGGCATGGGTGTACTTACATACATGCAGGTAATACACTCATACACATAAAAATAAAATCATATTAAAAATATTTAAAAGTATAATGTAATGAGAAAACATAAGTGACCCAGTAATTTAACTGAAACTTCTAGAAAATCCAAATAACAAGGAATAATAAATATTGAAGCAAAAGTTAATAAAATAGACATGAAAAGAACAATTTATAGAATTCATCAACCAGAGAGTTGCTTTTAAAAGATTTTTTAAAAATTGACAACTGCCTAGCCAAATTAATATGAAGAAAGACAGAATGTACACAAATTTGTAAAATTAGAGATTGAAAGAAGCTGTCACAGGATACTCAATTTGAAATCCAGAAGAACATTGGAAAATATTTTTAAATCTATATTTCAAATATGTGAAATATTTAGAAGAAATGAGTGAATATTTAAATGCATATGACCTACCAAAATTAAATTAGAGAAAAACAAACAAGTTAAATGGTCCCATAACCAGCAATGATATTAAAGCACTAATTAAATTTTTGCCCATAAGAAGAACCCCAGGGCCAGATGGAGTCATTGTTGAATTTTATCAACCCTTTAAAGACCCCTCACACAAATATACTTCTCAAACTACTCCACAAAGTAAAAATGGAAAGAATACTACCAATTTCATTCTATAGATTCATTATTGCCTTGACACCAAAGCCAGACAGATACAACAAAAAGAAAACTACAGACCAGTTTCTGTGATGAACATGGGTTCAGAAACTCTTAACAATATTCTTCCAAATCCAATTCAAAGATATCATAAGATAAGATATTATTTTCTGGAAAGATTGCTCAGCAGTTAAGAGTGCTTCCTTTTCTTCCAGAGGACCCAAGTTTTGTTCCCAGCAACCATGTCAGTAACTACAGCTCCAGGAGATCTAATTGATCACTACAGATACCCATACACATGTGGCATACACTCACACAGACACACACAGAGACATGTAAATAAAAATAAGATATTTCCAGAGCAGGAATAAACAAATAAAAGGTCAATATCACAACCAAGTTGGTTTCATCCCAGAAATGCAAGGTTAGTTGTGCAATACACGAATAAGAAAGTTTAACACACTATATAACAGACTTAAGGAAATAAATCATATCATCATCTCAATAAATACAGAAAGGGAATTTGACAAAATGCTCTAAAAACTGGAATGAAACAAGGGTGTCCAAGTTCTCCATTCCTATTCAATACAGTGCTACAAGTCTCAGCTACAGCAGCCAGAGAATGGAATAAAGGATAGATATGGGGCTTCAGAGATGGCTCAGGAGTTGAGAGCACAGGCTGCTCTTGCAGAGGGCCTGGGTTCAATTCCTAGCACCCACATGGTGATTAACTACCATTTGTAACTCCAGTACCCAAGAATACAATGCCCTGCTATGGCTTCTGCCAACACTGCACAAAATGGGTGCACTCACATGCAGGCATAACACTCACACACATAAGATAAATAGTTTAAAAACAAAAGGGCTGGATATTTGTATCCAAGAAAGGAAGATGTCAAATTTCCCTATCTCCAGATGACATGATTTTGTACTTTAAAAGATCCTGCAAACTTCACCAGAACTCTACAATCTGATTACAAAACAAACTTTCAGCAAAACTGCAGGAAACAAAATCAGCATATAAAAATGAGTAGCTTTTCTATGTACCAATAACAAACATGTCATAATGAAATTGGGGAAAAGGCACCATTCAAAACGCCTTCAAAAAATAGTAAGAGAATCCTTAGGAATAAATCTAACTCTACAGTGAAAACTTTAAAATACTGAAGACAGAAGTTGAAGAAGACATTACAAGATTAATAGATGGTTCATGCTAAAAGATTAGCAGGATTAATACTGTGAAAATAGCTACAGTGCCAAAAGTGGTCTACAGGTTGGTGCAGTCACTGTCAAATAGCCAATGGAATTCTTCACAGAAAGAAAAGATCCTAAAATTCATAATAAAACACAAAGACCCCAAATAGTCACAGCAATCCTATGCAGAAAGAACAACGTTGGAGGCCTCAAAATTCCTGACTTCAGAATATACAGCAGAGTTATGGTAACAAAGATATTATGGTACTTACACAAAAGCAGGTAGGTCAATGAAATAGAGTGCAAGGTCCACATAGCTACAGCCAGTAGACAGAAATTTAAAAAGTTAACCTCTTCAAAAAATAGCCACATGCGTAGGGAGTAAGCTAGTTACATATTGCTCAGTCTTCCCTAAGTCAATTCAAATGGATCCAAGACCCTAATATAAAACCTCAAGCACCAATAGCTAGAGAAAAATATAGGAGAAGTGTTTCAAGATATAAACATAGAAAAAATTTCAGAAAAGCACTTGACACAGTAAATAATCCCAAGAATAGTCAAATGAAATATGAAAGTTTCAGCACAGCAAAGAAAACTACCTGCAGAGTAAAGGGGAAACTTACAAAATGGTACAAGATATTTTCCAGATACACTTCAGCAAGAGGATTAATATATAGGATATATCAAGAACTTGAAAGATTAAACCCCATAAAACAAGCCTTCTGATAAAAAATGCAAAAATGCACCAATAAACTGAGCAAGCAGTTCTTGAAAGAAGAAGCACAGATGGTCAATAAATACTTTAAAAGCTGCTCAACATACTTAGTCATCCGGGAAATGCAAACCAAAGCTACTGTGGGATCCCATCTTATATCAGTTAGGAGGAGCACTAACATTGAGAATACTAATATTGATGAGGATGTGGGAAAAATCAGCATGCTTCAAGCAAGGCAGCAAACCCATGAAAAAAGACTTGGGTTTCAGTATCAGGCATTAAGCAAGGTTGCCCATAGATCTGACAACTTTTTAAGTGCTACCCAGGGAATGATATGCCACCTTTACAATATAAACACAACCGAGAAAACAACACAAGTGGAGAACTCAGAAAATATGAAATCAGTGGCCTGTAGATTTCCTATATATCTCTATAATTGCTAGAAAAAGATCTCTCCAGGCTAGCATCATTCCATTGGGAATTCTGCATAGCATTTAAGGAAAAATTAGTAAGCAATATTTCCAAAATTCTCTTTGGTAAATACAAGAAGGAACACAAATCAATTTGTTTAATAGTATTCTATTTACTAGATAGATAGATAGATGATAGAGTAACTCATTCTTAGAAATGTAGACACAAACTCCACAAAAAGCTAGCAAATCAAATTTAACAATGTATTCAAAGAACTGCATACACAGGCAAATGTGATTTCTTGTACATACAAGGCTGGTTCATCATTAACAAGACCTGTGTCCACCATATCAGCAAGTTAAAGATGGAAAGTCCATGGTGATTAGTGTACAAAAATCATTCAACAAATTCCAGCACCAATTCATGATGAATATCTCTTATCAAACTACAAACAGAAAGAACTACCAAATAAAAAATTTTAAAAAGAGAAAGAAAAAAGGAACACTTCAGCTCAGCTAATAGAATTCTTAATTCTTTTTTTTTCTAGTCTGGGAATAAGGCAAGAATGCTCCATCTAAGCACAACTGCTCAACTAGAGAGTCTAGTCTGTGATAAAACAAGACAAATAAAAGGCATACAGATGAGATGGGAAAAATAAAGCCATTGCTATCCTTAGATGACATGGTTGTACACAGAGAAACTTTCAGGAAACCTACCAAAAGAGTCCCTTAAATCTAAGAATAAATACGGTAAGTCATGGTTACAGATGCACAAGATGAATACACAAAAACCAATGGTATTTCTATAGTCCAGGAAAGACAAGTGGAAATTAAAATTTAAAAATAAAAATTCTGTTCCATTTATAGTTCACACACAATTGAAATTCTTAGATGTAGTATGCTTCTGAAAAAAATTATTTAAGATCCATAAGCTAAAAACTCTAAAATAATATATAGGAAGTTGTAAATAACTGAAAAGCAGTGCTGTGTTCTTGGATTGGAAGACTTCACATGACAAGAATGTGAACTCTTCCTTAATCTATTATTATTTTAAATGTCATCTCGAAAATTCCAGTGTTTTAGAAATATGAAGAAGACTTACTCTAAAATTTACATCTGCTGACAAGTAAATTAGATAATACATTTTATTAAGAGCAGAGTGGGGGAAATTACTGTTCCCTACATTAAGACTGCTCAGCTATAGCAATAAAGAGTCTGGTTTTGACTAGAGTTATAGATCTGTGCATCAATGGGCCAGATCAAAGAACCCACATATAGACCTACAAAAACAGATACAGCTACCTTATTCATTTCATTTACTTTTTGGTGCTGGGAACTGAACCCACAGCTTCACAAATGGAAGACAAACACTTGACCAATAATCTACACTTAGCTCCAGAACTATTAAAAAAATGTTAAGTGATTCAAAGGAAGAGGGATAGCCCTCTTAATAAATCCTCTCAGAGAAATTGGACATCAATATAAAAAGCAATCTAAGTTCCACATATGAATGAAAACATGCAGCATTTGTATTTCTGCCTTTCATTTTCCTTTACAGCTCTTTTTAATCTTTAGATTTGTGTGTTTAATTTGTAGAACCTGCAGAGTCCTAGAAACTAGAAAGGGACCATTGTTGAGGAAGGGGAAGAAAGATTTTCAGGATGGAGGGATAGAAAACAGGTGAAGGGGGTTGGGGAAGAATAACTAACTCTAAAGATGTTTGAAAAAATATGGAAACTATTATTTTATAAGCTCGTATATTCATGTATATTTATGTACATATTGATATAAAAGAGTTTAATTGGAGCTATCCTACACAGGGGATTATGCTAACTCCAGAAGCCAGAGGCTGCCAAATAAAAAGCCCAGTACCAGGTGTAGAATACAAAGGAATGGTTAATTGAGTGGCAAAGCAGTTTACAGAATGGGAGAAACTTTGTCAGCTGCATATCTGACAAAGGATTATTGTCTAAACTACACAGAGTTCAAAAACCTAAACATCAAGGAAACAACCCAATTAAAAGTGGGTTATGGAACTGAACAGACGATTCTCAAAAAAAAAAAGAAGAAATGGAAATCATAAAGAACTGTTTTAAAGTGTTGGGGACTGCAGAGATGGCTCAGAAGTTAAGAGTACTTGCTGCTCTTCCAGAGAACCTGAATTTGGTTCCCAGGACTCATATCAGGTGACTTATATCTGCCTGTAATCTCCAGGATATCTGATAACCTCTTCTGACCCTTGAGGGTACCTACATATATATGAGCACACTCATGCACACACACACACACACACACACGCACACATACACCCACACTTTTTTAAAATTAACATTCTTAGCCATTAGAGAAATGCACATTAAAAGTACTTTGAGATTTCATCTTACCCCAGTCAGAATGACTAATATCAAGAAAGCAAATGTCCACAAATGTTGGTAAGGATTTGGGGAAATGGGAGCCGGTCGTATCCACTATTGTTGTGCATACAAACTGGCCTCTATGGCAGTCAGGGTGGAGATTCCCCCTGGAATCTAAGAGTTGACCTACCAGTCCTGTGCGTACACCCAAAGGACTCGATATCCTATGGAAATGCTTGCTCATCCAAGTTCATTTCTGCTCTACTCACTATTTCCGGAAAATGAAAACAGCCCAGACACCCATTAATTGATGAGCAGATAATGAAAACATGGTGATACAGTGTCATTTTATCCAACTGTAAAGAAAAATGATCTGCCCAAAATGGATGGAAGTGGAGACATTATATTGAGTGAGGTCACCCAGATCCAGAAAGATATATGTTCTTGTTCATATTTGAATTTTAGCTATGAGTTCTTAATGTGTTTAGTTTAGAGAGTATGTAGAGTCCAGGAAGACAGAAGAAGCCATTTGAAGGAAGAAAGGCTTTACAGAAGGCTAGCAGAATCAGCTCATTTATAAAACTGGCCTTCTTTTTAAAAAAGATTTCATTTGTCTGTGTGTGTGTGTGTGTGTGTGTGTGTGTGTGTGTTCGCTGAAAGAGGAACTGGAGTTGAAGAAGATGGTACTGGTAACTAAACTTGTTCTCTGAATGAGGACCAAGAGCTCTTAACCACCATGCCAGCTGCCAGCTCTCCAGCCCCAAATTTGCTTTTTGAAATACTATAGTACAATTTTAGAATTTTACCGTTAAACTGAGACATAAAGCTTAGGAAGTATGCAGTTAAGGTGCTGGCTTGAAAGAGTTCACTTTCCCATTATCCATGTAAAAGCCTGGGCACAAGAGCATGCATCTATAACCCAATGTTAGCAATAAAGGAAAAGAGACAGGTGGACTTTGGGACTCACTGGCCAGACAGACTAGCTGAAATGGCAAGCCCAGGTTGCATGAGAGACCTTGTCTCAACCAGCAGTGGGTACCAATAGAGGAAGACACTCATATCTGGTCTCTGAGTTCCACACATATGTATGCATGGACAAAAGCACCACACGCACACACACGCACACACACATGCACACACACACATGCACACACATATACAGACACATACAAACACAAATGTACGCTCTCATGCACACACACACACACGCACACACACATGCACACACACGCACACATGCACACAGACGCACACACATGCACACACATATACAGACACATACAAACACAAATGTACACTCTCATGCACACACACACAAACACACACACATATTTTTAAGATAATAAATAAAATACCAGTATATTCCAAAATGCTAAGTGGTATTATTTGTGATCACTTGCAATTAAAGTAAAACATGATCATGAAACAAACAAAAACAGCTCATAAAAGGATGGCAACAAATATTTTATACTTCATATACCCGTTGTGAGGGTTTATGCAGCTAAAATCTACTCAGAAGCCCTTCCCTAATAACATTAATTATTATGGACAAGGATGAACCAATTGACTCAAAAAACTTTGAGAAGAAGTAAAAATCAAAGCCAAAAAGGATGAAAGATAAAAGAAATTGTCTACTTGGAATACAAAAGCTTGACAGCAGTTTTCAAAACTTGGCATTTATGAATCTAAAGGGAAAAAGTCAGAAGATAATTTCAACAAGATGAAAAGTGTGATGGCACAAAGTAGAAAGATAAAGAAAAACCCTGAGATACAATGTTTTTCAATATCAAAAAATCACTCTAGAGCTGGGGAAAGAGACTAAGTCTAACAAATGTAAAATTGACCTCATTTAGAGACAGAGAAATCTCAAAAGATTTATTTCTGTTGAATAGTATGAATCTTAAAACTGGTGAGATATACCTATATTTATACCTATCTATATAATCAGTACAAGAAATCAAATCTGGAGAGTGGGTTACTCATGATAAATATTGATATGATAGGGACAAACTAAAAGTCAGAAGTTCTGTATATACACCAAATTGAAAGGATTGAGCAAAACCCACAAAGTAACCCTAAGACTTGCACATGCAAGGCAGGTTATTCATCTCTGAGTTATGTCCCATTCCTATTTCAAGGTTTCAAAAACAATTTAACAATTAAAAATTAATTCAGTTAATAAAATTCAAACATTGATTGATCTAAAGGAATACAAAGTTTCTACAACAATTTAGACACTTATAAACATTCAATATCCATTTTGAAACAAAGTGAAAAATGAATCCTTAAGATATTCTTCTTTACTGTGCCTCCCCATCATCATTCCTAAGTAAAATTATTAGCAAACTTCCTGCTGACATTGAGGATGACACAGGAGCATCATCCAATGGCTGACAGACTTGTTTGTTTTTATTTTTAAAATTAGGCCAATTCTAATATTCATACACATATACAAGTAAGAATAGTGTGTGAAATTCAAAAAGTTTAAAAGAAATAGCCTACCAGATGTTAAAGTTTTCCTAATTAATATTCTAAAGTTTGAATCATTAAAATAGAATGGTATTGACTCATGAATACACCAGTGGGTCTTAAATTTTAAAATCTAAAAATATATCATAATACATAGAGGACTTGATTACAAAATAATGGTTTCCCAACCAATCATCATGGGAAAAATAGCCCATTTAGTCAACTTAGTAAGGGCAGTTTATGAAGCAGAACAATTGATATTGTTATTCACAATATGCTACCTATAACAAATTCCACATGCACAACAATTAGATGAAATAAGCTTGTCCATAAGAACTAGGTGAATACACAACATCTTATACCTTTGTCCCACAAATGGTCCTTCTAAATACGGCTCTAAATGTAGAAACTGCTAGGAAAAGATCAATTATTTCATAATATAAAATTCTAAAACTGTACTAAATTAAATAACACTAAAAGTCAAAACACAACTTAAAATTGAGAAAAATACACAAAACATGTAATAAACAGTAAATATCGATAATATAAAGAGATTCTCAAAATAAGGAGTGGAAAACCACCCACAAAACACCAACAATGGAAACAGTTGCTAAAAATTCAAATATGCAAAAAGATAGAAACCAATGGGACCGCCATCACAAAAAGAGAGTTTACCAAAAACAGAACAGGCATTCCAGCACGTGCAGTGCGGCCACTCTAGGTTGAGGTGGAAATGCTGAGTGCTCACCAACACACTACCACTTGGGCATCAAAGCCTAGGTGTTTGGAGACAGAACACTCTCTTGAATTTCTTAGAAGAATCAAAGCTTCCCCAAAATCTACGGAAAATCCAGCAGGATCAAATCACCAGGAAGGGAAAGGAAGCGTAAATCCATTCGTTGGATATTAAGGTAAAGAGCAGGGGTGCCAAGCGTGATGGTGCAGGCCTGTGATTGCAGCTCCTTGGAAAGCTGGGACAAAAGGATCACACCCTGAGCTGCGGAGTGAGTGCAAGGTCAGACTGAGCAACTTAGCAAGACCCTGTGTGTGAAGAGAGCTAGAAATGTAGCTCAGTGCTGGAATTATTCCCTGGCATAGTGATAGCCGCAGTACCTCACACATACACACAACGGACAAAGCCTCCAGGTGGGACAATGTGAGAACCTCTGGATGAAAACCTCTAGCGTTCATTTGAAGGAAGAATTTTCTTTCTTAAATGTATTTTATGAAAAAAAAAAAAATCACTGGCTGCCCTAGTCTGTTTTCTGAAGATATAGAGTGCCCAAGACTGGAGCAGGAACTGACCCAGAAGCCTCCTCCCTGCAGACTAGCTCTTATAGTTCTAGAGGATACTGTGCTAGCTGCTCAGGGAGAACATCAATCAGTGGTCCAACCCCAGCTTTAAAGCCTAATACCCAAAACAATGACCGGAGTAACAAACTGTAGCCGTGCAGTCGTGGCACTGTTATCTGGGGGGGAGATCAACAGCTATCTAATTGAACCCAACCACTCTCAGTGGGAGGGAACTGTAAACATAACCAAATACACATGACTGGAGAGGGCATAGATCCTAGACAAAACCCCACTGCTGTCATATCCCTAGACAAATGTAATTTCTTCCTATATGCTAAATATGGATCCTTATATTTACAGACAAGTATTCCCTTCACCACCCAATAAGAAGTTTCTTTTTGAGACAGATGGAGACTATTACAGAGTACCACAACTAATCATGCACAAAGAATAAATGCCTATGAGATGCCCAGCTCTAAGTGGCACATCTACAATGAAACCTCTACACTTAAAGCTCGTGGGATTGAGCGGAAAAAGGGGTGGAGCGAATACTAACGCATTCCTCAACTCTCGCTGGTGAAGCTTCCTCATGTAACGCAGGGCAAAGGTCACAGAAGGCCACAACTGGTCAAAGTGTAGAGAACAAGAGACTGTAGAGTGTAGCCCTGGATAGGGCTCCTATATTAAACCTCAACCACCCATGGCTCAGGGACCATTTCAAAAGAGGGGACAGGAATATTTAAGAGGCAGGGTTGGTGCATGATGACAAGAAAGCAGTCTTCCAGGCCATGGAGAACTTGGTCATGTGAACCTCCAGTAACAGTGACAGCAAACTCAGTCAGACAAAAACCCAGCATAGAACTGAGAAAATGGACAGCAGGCCCCAACCTTAGCCAAAGAACTATCGGCAGTTGATTTTTCTGGGTGAGGAAGAGTTGATCTTCTTTAAGGGAGAGACTCTAGATAGGCTGACTAGACCCAGTAGATGAACTTGCACAAAAGGACATCTGGGTACACAAACTTGACTTGATTTGATAGGCCTTATCATATATGACAGAGTGCATGAAATCCAGTGGGGGAGGACAGAGAGGGTACAGACGGGGGAACGGTATAAAGATGGTTAAGATGTTTTGTACAAAATGCATAAAAATTCAATAAAAGTATACAATAAAGAATGACACTGGAAACTGAAAGTGGTTTGTTTTGGCTCATGTTTCTGGAAGCCAAAGGGCATGGTACTAGTCTCTGCCTGGGTTTGGGTGCGGCCCTCATAGAAGAGCCATGAGCCCTTGCAGGAATGAGGAGGACAGTTCACACCAGTCCACACTCATGTCATAAGTGCAGTCTTCTGAGGCTGAGAGTTCCCTCCCCCGAGATGACAGTAATCTGTTTATGAGCGCGCCATTCAAGGGCACAAACCCCTCCAATGGGCCTTATTCCCAGCCCCATCTCACTGAACCTCAGTAGGAGTTCTGGTGGGGACAAACCACATTCAGACATTTGCCTGCGTTTCTACTATGTCCCACAGGCGCATCAGGGAAGGATAGTCTTCATCTGCTTGTTGATGAACAGTTGGATGAGAAGTCACTTTCATTTGGGGATTTTTGGGGGGGGAATTTGGTACATGACTACAGTGGATTTCACCATTTTCTCTCTTACCTCCCGGTCTCCAGCTCGTCCATGTCCCCATACATTCCCATCTCTCAAATTATGTTCCCTTCCTCCTTCTGCAGCCATTGGCTGCCTGCATTTCCTCAGCTAGGGGCAGGGCTTTGTGAGTTCTTCCCCCATCTACTGCTGGGATGCTTACTGTTGAGAGTTCATGGGTTCAGCTCTGTCATGTCCAGAAGATATATTCACGGCAGTCCTCCTAGTTCTCAGGATTTAGTGATGTTTCTGCCCTCTTCACAATGTTCCCTGAGTCTTATGTGGAGGGTCTGAGTGATAGATGTCCCATTTGGGGAGGGCACTCCACAGCCGCTTCTCTGCACTTTGACCGGCATGGTTCTCTAAAGTGGTCCCCATCTGCTGTGAAAAGAAACTTCTTTGTCGAGGGGTGAAGGCTGTATTTGTCTACAGATACAAGGACAAAGATTTAGAAGGCAGTTGGAGGCAATAACATTTTTGCAAAATGATAGTTATAAGATACTCTTTAGACTCTATAGCCTCCCAGGCATGGGGATTTGGCTAGGTTTATAGTACCAATATGACTTTCCTCCTATTTAGCAAGCCCTAGGCTCTATCAGAGCTCTTGGTTGCCCCCAAGATTTTAGTGCCCTGTTGCAATGTTGTGCATATATTGCCAGGCCAATCATTATTGCAGTTTATAAGATTTACAGTTGGTTAGGACTACTGATAGCTTTTCTCCTCCAGGAGTTTGCATAGCCCCTTGCCCTGTAAGAGCTAGCCATGAGGGAATAGCCTTCCAGGCCAGCACCAGCCTGATTTCTCCAAGTTCTGTGACCAAAGCATGTGCATGTGGTGTCTTCAACAATGGGACTTTACCATCAACTTCTGGCAGATGAATGAGAACAATGTCAATAGCCTGCATGGTTTTGGAGTCTCCCTGACCATCTTGCCTGGCACTGGGCTTTTGTTTGATCATCTATGGCTTCCAGGAGAACATCTCTTCCCATGTTAGGTAACTCCAATTAAATATATATTCTTATAAAATAATAGGGTTTGCTACTGCTGTTTCAAATATCCTTATAGTTATTTAACCCCCACCCCATTTTCTCCCTGCTTAATCTTCCCATTCCATTGCCCAGTTAAATCTCCCTTCCTGTGTTTCTCCTGAGAAGTCTTAAAAATAGTTTCTTGGCCTATTGCTAGTTTTCAGACTTAAATTATACCAGCCACCAAAGAGAAATCCAGATTGTTCTCAACCCTTTGCTAGTATGCCATGTTGTACTATACCCTCATGGATGCTGCATTACACATGTGCAAAGTTAGCCTCAAGATATGTTCCTGAAAATAGAATTGCTGGGTCATCAGGTCTTCACCAGGATATCGTACTAGGGAGTGGAACACTTTATTCTCTGACCAGCAGTGGATCGGCGTCTCCTTTCAGCCTAAAAATGTGTACTTTTGAATACTTGGGATAACTGTCAGCCTGATAAGTGAAACAAATGATCTCAATATAGTTTAAAATTTTTTTAAGTTCAATCTAACACACATGGAAAAGACATGAATCACAGATGTATAGGAAATGAACAAATGTAACTAGCACATGTATTTCAAGAAAGAAAACTCAGGAAGAGTCCTTAGCCCTTCTCTAAGTTAGCCTCCACCTAGGGGATGATGCCATTCTTGGATTTGCCAGTTCCTGAGCCTCACACAGTACATGCCTTTGTGGGCCTGACTTCTTCCATTGTATGATAGCAGGATGAGTCAGCCACACTGCTGAGAGCTGTTGGCTTACTGCACTCCCCAAGGCAAAGCTGGTATCACTCTGCCCTCCAGCCCTCAAGTCTACACACTTCCATTGGAAGAACGCCCGTTGTACTTCAGTGTCAGGGTCTGGATGTCATTTGGAATGCTTTCTCTCTTGTGCTACAGTCTTTATTAACGGCTTCCTCTTTGCTGTGAGTGCCTTTCCTGTTTGAGACTTGTCACATCTGGACAGCTTTCCTGGAATCAGATCCAGCAAAAAGGTAAACTGACTTTCAGAATTCACTTTACTTGGTGTTGAAGGTATATCCAGAAATAGAATTTGGTGGCATATTCTGGTTCATTCTTCACAAGATGTATGTGAATGAAACCTATACTCACATATCCAAGTGTATATTGAATTCTCATTCCCTGTGGTATGATAACAAAGATTGTCTGCTTGGCAGAGCTTTCATCCGGCTGCCGACCTCCACCCAGCCTCAGCTGTGCCTGCTTTGTGAGAGCCAGTTTAAACAAAGAACATGGCTAAGTCAGTTTAGCAAAGAACTCATCCTGGATACAGGATCATGCTGGTTACCTGATTAGGGTCTTTACCCTCCACAGCCACAAGAGGATGTCTGATCAGCCTGGCCTGTCTTCAGCTAGAATCCTATTATGTTTACTAACAGATGATCCTCCTTATCCCTGATATTGCCTCTTACTAACTTTCCATTCTCCGAACCTTATCCCTGGTTATAAATCTCTCCTCTGTACACTGGATGTGACATTGAACACCCCCGCCCCAACCCCTCTCCCTTGCTGGAAACACTTCTGTAGTGGTCCCTACTCCTACGTCCTTGGTCCTGAATAAACTCTTCCCTCCTGAACTTTGACAAGTGCCACTGAGGCTTTGCTTGCTCACAAGTGGGCAGTTCTCTTAGTGATTAAGCTATGCTATCTAATCCTAGCTTGGGGTGACAGGACTAATTTCCTCTTTTGCCCCTTAGAACCTTGTGACTCAAAATGTGGCCTATAAATCTGCCTTGGCTGGGAACTGGTTACAAATACAATCCTCTAAATTAGAAGCTGCATCTTAGCAAGATACCTGAGTGATCTGCATACGTGTTGCAGTCTGAGAAGCCTGCCCTAAGGAAATATTTTATATGCTAAAATAAATGAATAAATAAATAAATAACTCCAGTAAAGGGAAAGCAGAGAAGGAGAACTGTTCGTGTATCTATTGCTGTGAAATGCTCTTTATTCCCCTTAAACATGTGCTGCTCATGGCTGCCTTGACTTGCTTAGAATGGGAGGTGAGCAGGCCATGGGAAATCATTCATGAGTCCTCCATATGGGGTGCTCCAGAGAAAGCGTGACTGAGCTGATCCAAGGAAGCTGCCAGCAATTCAAGTCATCTAAGCTCTGGGCCAAATGGAAACGGGGGCTGCCTGTGAAGGCACAGCTGGAAAGAAATATGTTTCCCCTAAAAAAGAAATTTCCAGGATTCTATATAAATCCAGCAGAGATGGAGACTCTGAGCTATATGACGGAATTACCATCAGAAAGGACAAATTACAAATACAGTCTGCATCTTCCCCTAACAGCCTCCTTGAGGAAAAGGTGGCTAACTGGCTGTGTCTAAGAATAAGACGTTATCTGCCTGAAACAACTTCCTGGGCTGTCCACCAGAGCCTGACCCAGGAGCCTTTTTGCAGGAGGAATATCTTAGGTCGTGGGACGGAAGATGGGGCACCTTGCTGACGTTTCTGATCGAAAGAATGACTAGTGTTCGGGCACTGACTATATAGCACTTCCCATTCCTCTTGCTGCGTGTTCAGAAAGAAAGGGTGAGGCGCTACCAAATCGAAAAAACATTTTGCCTGGCCCCCAAATACCATATGGCCACTGGAAAAACAAAATGGAGGCAACCACACCAGAGGAAGTAAAAATTGCTCGTAATTGGACACCCACAGGGAGGCTCACAATTGTCTGAAACTCCATTTCCAGGAGAGTTGATGCCTTCCTCTGGCCTCCACAGGCACCAGACATGCACGTGGTGCACATATATACAGACAAGCAAACACTCATACACATGAAATAAAAACAATCAAATACTTTTTAAAAGATCCAGACTGGGCTACAGAGCAAGATGCTGTTCAAGGTAAAAAAATTACTGCAAATTTCATTATTCATTCTGTATCACTGCATACAGATAGCTTTTAACTTTGTTTTCTTCTTGGTTTTAAAGATTCATTTCTTTTCAAAAAATATTTTAGTTATTATTTTTATTTTGTGTGAGTATACTGCCTGTGCGTAGGTAAGCACATCTGTGTTGTGCAGTGCCTGTGGAGGGCAGAAAGGGCATTGCATTTCCCTGGAACTGGAGTTAAGGATGGTTGTCAGCCGCCATGTGGGTGCTGGGCACCAAACCCAGCTCCTCTGCAAGAGCAGCCAGTGGTCTTGCCCTCTCTCCAGCCCCGCATTTTCCATCACTGCTTTAACCGAGCATTTAGTCTTCCATCTTGGCACACAGAGAGCTACAACGTCCATCTGACAGCTGCATTTCCCTCCTTCAAACACAGTACTTAATCTCTGCTTTTCCACTGCTAGTGAGTTCAACCATTCCTCTTCTTCAAGGTTATTGATCAGAAGATAATGACATCCCATCCTCTATGTGTTTCTCGATGCACATGCAAATGTGTGGCTTAAATCCCTGGAAGAGGAATTCCTGGTCATCTCTGTATTTTAGTAATTTTTAGTAATGTCTGGGCTATGACAATTTTTAATCCTCTGAACAGTGATTGAGAATATTCATTTCCTCTGATCTTTCTTACTTTCCCTAAAATATTACCAGTCCAAATATTACCAGGCCAAATATTACCAGGCCAAATATTACCAGTCCAAATATTACCAGTCCAAATATTACCAGGCCAAAGACATGACTTGGTTGATTATAGAACTGACTTACCCTCTGTTACCAAGGAGGCCGCCTGGAATTCCTTCACGCCCTTGCTCACATTTCTCATCCTGCAAACTGCTTCTTAAGTCTGATGGCTCTATTCTGATGGATCATTACTTTCTTTCTTTCTTTTTTTCATTTACCTTTTTATTTGTTTATATTTTTATTTTATGTGTATGAGTGTTTTGCCTGTATGTACGTAAGTGTACCCATGTGGTACAGGGCCTGCAGAGGCTAGAAGTGGGCACTGGGTCTCCTGGAACTGATGTTATAGACAGTTGTTAGCTACCATGTAGGTACTGGTAACCAAACCCAGGTCTTCTGCAAGAGCAGCCAGTACTCTTAACTGCTGAACTATCTCTCCAGCAACTCATTTTTCTTTCCTGTACAGATCAGTAGAAGCTTTTCACTTATTATAAATAGTCTTGACCAGATGTTTCACCTTAGTAATATATATACTACCACAGAAATAGCCTAACATGATGGAATCACATCAAATGAACTGTACTTTGAGAGGCCCCTGCCTTTATTCTATGACTGTGGTGTGAAGGAGCTACAAATGGGGAGACTGGCAGCTTTCCATTATGCCCAGTGCAAAAGGCATCTTGACCTGGCCATGGGAGGTCATGTTCACGGATTCATTTGTCAGTTTCTGGGAACAACTTTCTTTTCAGTGAGTTCAAATGCTTTTCCTGAACAGCACAGATTCCATGCCTCTGTTAAAGACAGGAGAATGATGCCTTCCTAAGAAAAGTTCCATTTGTTTGTTTCTACCCTCACTCCTACTCCAGAGCTAATTAAGGGTGGTTTACGGAAATGTGTAAAATGAATTAGAATTCAAAGAGAGACAGTTGACAGAAGATAAGGGAAATTTCGGGGTTCTGAAATGAGTACCCAAAGGCTTGGTACACAGCTAGAAGATGGTCGCAAATTTAGTTCACATGTTCTCACGCTAGAGAAGGAACCATGATCAAAGCAAAATTCACATTGTCCCTGCAGCCTCAGTGACATGGTCAAGTACAATCTTCGTAGCATGGAAGCCTCAAAAAAGAAATGCTGTGTTCAGAGGAAATTCCTTAGTGGGGACTATGCTGTGGTTTTCCTCTCAGTACCAGACAAATTTGAACAATAAAGTAGATATTTTTAAGTAAGGAATATGTTTAAAAATTAAGCCACAAAAGCATATTAGAAGTTTTCTCTAATAAAAGGTTAACAATAAGCAAGGGGCAGATTGATGCGGATTCGCATGCCTCACTTAAGCTGAGCACACACAATCTATAAGCATGAACAAGGAGATATACAGTGGATGAGTACGAGGAAGGGATGGACGGGACAGAACACTCAACAGAAGATTACTTCCTACAGTATTGTCTACACATGCATGCAGAGTTAGAATCTGTTTTAAAGACGTTTATGCAATTCTGGTGCATCTTTGCTATTAACAAAGATGTGCAGGTGGCAAGGAATCCACGGTATGGGTGGGCATTGCCGAGTGTGGGGGTGATGGGCATGGTCAAGTGCGGGGCGCATCATGGGCTGTAGGTTAAAAGGAAGTGTATGAGTGGAGAGAAAGATGGAGACATCATTTTCCGTTCTAATGGGAGAAAACTCAGAACTCTCCTCCTTTTGTGGTTTGTCAGGCAGGAAGATGACTGAGGTCATTGGTCATCTTCCGTCAGCTGATTCTGTGCTACAGGCTGAAGAACAGAACTTGCAGGCAATGGTCAAGAGCAGTGGATAAGGAGCTAGCACTGGCTTTTTTTTCATCCTCTTCCTTGGTCCAGGAGCAAGCTGCACTTTTTCAACGGACAGGCTGCGGGCTATTGAGAGGCTATGAGAAGCCAGGGTGCTGGTGTGGGACCAGCTCAAATCTAGGAACTAAGGGTCCCTGTCTGGTCCAACAAAGTATGATAAAAGTAGAAACTTAGGTGCAGGCTTTAACCTCGTGTTTTACAAGTCTCCCTCAGTTTTCAAAATGAGGTCCCCAGGACAAGAGTAGAAATATCACCTGAAAACTGGAGAGAAGTGCAGATTTTCAGACCTTGCTCCAGACCTTACTCTTTTAGAAACGTGGAGGCTATAACCTGTACTTGAAGCAGTCACCAGCCATCCAGATGCATGCTAGAGTTTGAGAACCCACGGACTTCACTGGTGAAGTCGTGCTCCGGTGACTCACTGGACCTCACTCAAGCTCTTCACAAGAGTGGAGACAGCTATCAGTGCGGTTACTCTGTCTCCTATTTATAGACTGTCAGCATAGAGATAGGTTGTCGCAGGCATATTCCATGCAAAGGTTTATGGAGGCAAGATTTGGAGCCATAATTTCTAATTGGACCCTTAGTTTTTCCCAATTTCATATCATGTTTCTTTACAACAGTCAAGCAGGAATATTTATAGCCCAAGGAAACTAGCCACAGAACAGATTTTTAAAATGTGCAGTTTGCATCAGTTCACGGAGGGGGGAGGGGGAAGTAAAGCCTCATATGTCGCTGGAGAAAGAAAAAAGAAACAGAAAGAAAAGGGCAGAGAACTTCTGAGAATGAGATGCCTGATTTATTCGAGCTTGTAAATATAGTAATCCAGACTGCTTGTTAAACTCAAAATGATAATCACTGCTCCTATCTAGCAAGGGCTGAAGAAAGCGTGGAAGAATCAGAGCACACTTCCAGGAGGTACTGGTTCTGGCCGCGAGGTTCCCACCCCACCATGGCCAATCAAACACATTTTGTCTTGATGTTTAGGGGCTGGCTCCTGGGTAAGTCTGTAGTGTGGAAGCCAGTGCACAGAATGCAGCTATAAGAAGCCATCATCTTAGTGCTCCCCACTGAAAAGGAGTGCCTAGCCACTTCATTGCATCTAAAACCAGAGGAAGAGAGTACCGAATTGAGTCAGGAAGTCGCATAAAAGGAACCTCGGATGCAGGTTGTTTGCTCGTGATTTATTTATTTCTATCATGCAGTTGCCAGTGCTATTAAAATGATGTCAAGGACATAATGAATCTAATAAGATGCTGATAGTGGATCTGATGATGGGTTAGTGCCTGAAGTAATGAAACGTCAGGGGGAAGTACATTATGTGCTCACTTGTGCCATTAAAGTGACTCCAGGCAAATGGAGAAGTAGCACTGAGGCTCCCTTCAGATGGACTGAGCAGCTGTTCTTGAGCTAAAAGCTCTCCAGCACTTAGCCGAGATGATGGATCAGAACTGAAGCTCTTACACCTAAGGATAAAGGAGAGAGCTCCCAGCAAGTCAGACTTACAGGCAGGTTCCCACCTCTGTGCATCCACCATTAACATGGTCAAGCTGGTTATCAAAACGTGAAGTGTGGCTGTAAGTACGGACCAAGCAGATACTCATACAGGTCAAAGTCTGAACCTTCCCTCGGTCCCTAACTAAATCCACAAAGATGTCTTTTCTTGCATTATCGGGCTTTACTTGGTGCCATCTACATGTAAATATATTCTTCAAATATATCCCAAAGGTCACTTTGGGACCTACATGGCCTCTAAATACAGTCTGTGTAGAGGTTTCTTTATTATGTATGTCCATTGCTTCTCATCTCTTTGCCCTGAGCTATGAAGAAAGCAAACTGATGTTTTTAAAGCTATCTCAGAACACACCTGCTTCCAGGTTGTCCTTTGGTCTATTGAATTTTGAGAATTCTCAAAGTAGATTGGATGCTTGTATTCATAAAATAGAGTGCCGGGTAAATGTCTGCTTGCCTTTGTGCTGTGTTAAACAGAAAAGCCACCGGAAAGGATGGGAGGAAAGGAAAGAGTGGAGGGGAAGGGATGAGAGGGAAAGTGCTGACAGAAAACACAAGAAGATGGGCTGACATCGAGTGCCGCAGCACAGCCACCTCAGCAGGAAACTGGCCATCTGAGCATTCCCGGATGTATTGAACTGTTAGCCGAGCCCACCCATTACTCAATTTTTTTCCTTACTTTGGTTCTCACAGCATAACAAATGAAATACATTCACTACTGAGTGGAGAATCTCAATGCTGGATTGAAGATCATGTCACAGCTTGTGTATTTTCAAAGTCATCAGCCCACTAAGTGTGGCCTCAGATACACATAACTCTCCACTGATTGCTTATTGGAAATGGCTCAATGAAAGCTGCATAGGGAACTGTGGAATTATGATGGAGGCTGTGCTCTTACAAATCAACCTACAGTCAGTTCTTATTATACACAGGTCGGTAAAGTTCCCTCAATCACAGAGTCATCCAAAACTGAACAGTTGCTCCTAGAGGAAATTCAGAGTTTGGCTCCTGTGAGCCTTTGTCATAATTTCATCATTATATGCTCTTGCTTAAAGACACTGTGTGTGATATTTATTAACACCGAACTCATTAGTAGCTACATTATAATTCTTGCCTGAAAGAACCAAAGAAAACACACATTGGTTTTCCCCAGGATTCATCGTCATCTTAGACTTGGAAACACGAGACAGCACTGTAGAGAGGTGTTTTGGGTCCATTTTTCATAATGAAGACATCAATAAATATTACAAGTAACTTTTTCGGTGACATAAGAGCTCAGAAATTTGAGCCTTAATTTGTTTTCTTTTGCTGGGAACAGATTTTTCACTAATCGGTATATTTCCTAAATGGCTGAAAAAGTACCAGAATATTGTCTTTGGTCTTACAAATAAATTTGGGAGAGCAGGGAAATTCACTTACATGAAAGTGGGAAATAATAAGAGCCACCATGAGTTTTTCATTCAACTTTTCCAGAAACATTTAAGTTTCATTCCGCTCAGTTCTTAAGTTCTGATAAATCTATCCATTATCCACTTTCTTTGGCTGTATAAGGAGAACAGTATCCCTACCTCTCCTAGCTAGCTAAATAAAACTGTGTAGTATTTAGTCCTTGCCTTCTTTTCCTAAAGTAAATGAAAAAAACTTGAAATGAATCACAGAGGACACTAGATGACTGGATACTTAGAGGAAATGGAAAGCCTGAAAGATCGCCAGACTGAAAGCTGAATTTGATGTTGAGTTTTGCAATACCCTCAGGAACTTACCCTTTCTTAATCAAAACCACCTTGACCCTGGGTATTTGCAAAAGTTTGAGAGACACATGCACAGTCAGAATTTACAAACAACAGCCCCAAGACTTCAGTTGAGGGTTTCGATTATAAGGTCCACATTCACTTTCCATTATAGAATTCAAATAGGAAGTGTGACTGTTCCTAAAGCATTGATTATAAAAACTGAAGGATTTCTTATATTTTGTTTTCTTACAGCTTTTCACCAAGCTCATGCTGGATAGCCACCACCTACATGCTTGAGCAGGAAAATGTCAACCTTACAGAAATATATCAAGGCCAATCTCATGGGGCAAAGTCTGGGAAAGTGCAGGGAGTCATTGAAGGAGTCCGAAGACAATGAGCGCATTTAGGAAAATTATTCCACTACCAGTTTCAGGATGGTTGCCCTGCCTTCTCAAAAGCAGCTTAGGAAAAGACTTCTGACATCACTGGTAGCTGTATTCCAAGGACTCTAGGCCCCAAGTTGGGATGCTAAGTGACAAGGGAGGCACACTGTAAACCAACTGCTTTGCCTCCAGGAGCAGCTGTAAAGCTGCAGTGGGTCTTGCCCAGTAGAAAGCTGGGCTGAATTTGCTGCATTTGATTTTCCCAGAAAAGTTTGGAATTCTTATTCATACATCCATCTCCATGCAGAGGCTGTTGGTGTTTACCCCAAACCCATAAACTTCTCTGTATTTCCAAGGTGCATTATGGTCAGTTTTAGGGATATGTGGCCAAGAATTCTGTCTAGTGGTCTCTGACCCAGGAACAAAAGAGGCTAAGGCAAAGCAAGTGACTAATTCCTGGAGGAGGTTCTCCCCTCCCCTGGTATGAGTTGCCTGTGGCAGAGACTCCTCTTATCTGTAATAATTCCTCTCTAGATTAGTGTCCTTTAGATGACTGTGATACTTTTCCCCTTCTGAAATTCAGATTGCTATGACATGTGGCAAATCCCAAGAGCATGCCTCAGCACACACAGTCCTTACTTGTTTCTTTAGTACCTGAATCTAGACATCCAACAAATGTTCAGGAAAAACTCATTTTCAATCTATCTTATTGCTATGTATGGCCCTATATGTCCAAGTACTGATGAACTGGAGGTGAGGGGAAGTTGTGTCTGTCGTTCTAAGGGCATGTGACTCCACTCTGGCTCCTTTACTCTACTAGGGTCCTCTTTTGCCCTGGTTGCTTTTGTCTTGCCAGTAACAAGACAGGTGCCATCCCTTTTGGAGCACATGGGTAAGAAGGCTGGAAGGTCTACCTGACATCCCTGGACTGTGGTGTCAGTCTTGGATTATGTTCTCTCAGATTGAGAATAAACTTCTATTTTGCCTAAGCTACTCTTGGGTCTTAAAGCAGTTGCCGTGTGTCATAGATTATACAGTCTTACGGGTATAATATAAACCCTGTCAAAACTCTGGGACAACAGGGCTAAAATGGTGTGAGAAGAAGCATGCATAGCCTTAGACAGCATAACCTTTCAACCAGACAGTACTGGCATTAGGTTTTATTTGGCCTGTGGTGTGAATTAGTCCTCTGCCCACCAGAATGGGCTGTGCATTGAGCTGCACCTGCCTGCTTGGATCAGCACAAGCGAACTTGACACTGTTGCTCCGTAGGAAGGGAGGAGCTGGGAGAGTCAGATACCCTCCCAACCAACCAGTGACCTGATTTGTACATGATGGAGGGACTAAGGCCTGAGTGGAAGAAGCTGGAGGGGACTGGCCTTTGTCATCTTAGGCGGCTGGCAGCCGCTCACAGGGGCTGTGCGGAAATGCAGAATTTGCTGTACGGCCTCAGCCCCTCCTCCCATCGCTCTGTAAGGAAGCCCAAGTAAAATCTGGGTTCCCAAACTGTAGTTTGGCGAAATTATACCTCACTTTGTCATGAGGGACCTAGAGAGGAGGGCAGGGCTGGATGCTGCTCATGCCTCCCAGAAAGAATTTTAGCAACATGGCCACTTCCTAGCTGTTCTGTACTGCCAGAAAGAGTAAAATCTGTGAGCTTAGTTGTCTTGTCTTAAAAATTAGGAATAGTGCATCATTGAGTTGTCGTAAAGTCAATGTATATTTAACCCCTGTCACATAGGAGCCGGACATCCTAGAAGTAGGAATATAGCAGAGGGTGGGGATGGCTCTATCCGCCACATTGTTTCTGCAGCCCAGTTTAGTGCTTTGAGGCAACCACTGAAAGTGAGAAAGCAACCAGGCCTCCTGTGAGCTCCTAATCATATTCAGTTGCCTGCTGCTCTTCCGTGGGTCCTGCAGATCATGGACAGAAAGTGTCATCCCGTGACTGGCCAGCATCTGGATTTGCTGTTCTGTGCTCATTGTTGAAATTAGTAATATTTTCATTCTCTCATTCTCTCCCCCACCCTATTTCTCTGGAGTGGAGGCTTCTTAACCCACCCTGGGTTGCAGGTGCTGACAGACTGAAGGAGGAAAGATGTGCAACAGCCCCTCCTGAGCCCCAGCCAACCGGTTCTAACAGATCTAAGTCTGAGCCAAATGCCAAAGCCCACTGGAAATTCTTGAATCCAGCTGTGCACCCAGATGTGAACATTGCTGGATGCCAAGCCATTCTGAGGACTTGAGCAATACGCAGCTCCAGGCTTGGTACTGGAGCCAAGGCTTAGGATGCCATTCCAGGGAGAAAGCAGCTGGGGAAGTGGGGCATGAACATTCATTCTGAAATGAAAGTCGTCTCTTGGGGTTTCCTCCCAGCCAGTGGCATCTCTCCCTTGCTCCACTTGCTCCCTACCTTTCAGCCACCTCTCAAAGAAGCTGGTTCAGCTGGTGGCTGGGACAGGCCAGCAGTGCTAGACTTCACAGGGACATGTTCAATGGCCACCTTGACAAGGAAAATGGGATCTAGAAGGAAGGATCTTTCCCCTGACAGTCACACGGCCTCCACCTAACCACAGAGACTGAACATCTTCCTGTTTAAGCTTTTGTACTGTGCAAGGATTCAAACCAATAAGGAAGAAATGAAACTGGAATGGGAAAAAGTCACCTAAACCAGAGGGGCTTCGGTGAGGAAACATTCCCGTTTACTTCATGCTTTAGTAGTAGGCTAGGATAAAGGGAAGCATCCTACGTCAGACTCCCTCAGCCATACCTCAGGTTCTCATCCTAGACCATCTGCATCTCCACCCCTCATCTGACCCACACTCTCCTTCCATCACCTTCTAATAGGGATGCTTCGTAGCTCCGCAAATCCCAAGGCACACTTCTGCCTTATCAAGAATTGTTTTGGTGTCAACATTGCCCACCACAGAGGTCAACTTCTGTAAATATCCCAGAGAACATTAAGGCAATCCAGCTTTTAAGCACAATGCTGTTTCCATGGGAATGGGAACCAACCTTGGTTCTAATATAGAGTGTGACAGTAATGATTTTCCTTGATTGTCAGCTTGATTTGATTGAGAGATACCCAGAGTATTAGTAAAGCAAATTTCTAGGTGTGTCTGTGAGAGTGTTTAGAAAGGTAATTAACTAAGATGGGAAGACCCACAGATTCAGATAGGCTGGGGATAGCTGGATGGCATAAAGGTAGAAAGGGGGTTTCCTATATAATGCAGTACTCTCTGTCTGCTTCCTGGCCATCAGGAAGTGAACTGCTTTGCTCTATGACAGATTTCCCCGTCCTGATAGGCTGAGACCATGAGACAAAATAAAATCTTTTTCTCCTTAAATTGTTTCACTGGGGTATTTGATCACAGCTGAAACAAATTCTGACCACCATGTTTAAGTCATGTGTGCGTCTGTATATGAGAACTGGAAGCATCCACGCTATCCTGGGAAATGCAGAAGCACAGTATACCCCCAGCACGCTGGTGGGAAGAAGTTACAAATGCGAGGAGTCAAGGACTTTACGTTCATTTCCACCCGAACCTGGCTCCCTTCTGGCATATAATAAGGAACAGTTCTGCCTGACCCCTCAGGACAAACCCATCTGTGCCTTCCCCAAACCCATCTGTGCCTATAAACCCAGAGGCCAGTTCTCTGCTTTGGGAGGAGGACAGGCAGACAGCTGGATTATACAAACCCCACTGTTCATCTATACAAGGCTGCTTCATTTCATGTGACTGCTCAGTATTTCAGGGACGAAAGTTCAATTTTAAGTAAATAGTAACATTCATTGTGGTTTTTGCATAATGGCCAAACATTGTCAGAATAAAGAACTTACCAAATACCTTGGATGCAGGATTCCATGGCCAGTCCCTCTCAGGCACAACACAAGGTGCACTTGGGTCTCTATGACTTCCCTGCATTTGGCACGGCCCTGTGGTCTCCAAAGTAGCTCTTT
Organism: Eospalax fontanierii; assembly: GCA_035773235.1. Lineage (NCBI taxonomy): Eukaryota > Metazoa > Chordata > Mammalia > Rodentia > Spalacidae > Eospalax > Eospalax fontanierii. The sequence continues at coordinate 7,725,956 of CM069538.1, forward strand.
CCCTAAAGTCTTGACTGCACATGGGCAGAGACATCTGTAATTCTCTTCTTTATTGACTCTCTTTTGGGGTGACTGGCAAGGAGCAGATGTGATCTCTGGGGAAGTCAGTCTGCTTACACACATTTGGAATAAATAATATTGTCTAAGCATGACCCCACGCCCACATTAGTGAAAACAACCCATTGCCACAGAATTCGTCTTCTCATGACTGCAGAACCTCATGACCTAACCAATCACCCCTTGAACATTCTATTTCCTAATGCTGCCACTTCAGCAATGCAATTTCAACATATGAAGTGGTTTTCCACACCATGGCAGTGACACATGTATATGGGGATGTTAAATGTTGGACTGACCAAGGAAAAAAGTCATATATACATCTGATGGGAGCATTCTCTGCAGAGGAAGTCACCAGGGCAGATGCCTTGAGATGGGAGTGCATGTGTGCTTTTGAGAGATAAGGAGATCAGTGAGTCTGGCACAAGTAAACAAGGGGGAGAGTAGAGAGGCTGAGGCAACAGGTGCTTTAGTGGGTCTGGGATATTTCCTGAAGTTCATATTAAAATCTTGGTCCTCAGCTCTGTGGAGCTGAGAGGTGGTGAAACCTTTAAGAGATTATACCTAATCAAGGCTCTTTTGGTTGCTGAGCTTGTGTCATTAAAGAGATTAGGGGACCCCAGTAAGTCCTTATTCTTTATTTTATTTACTCACCATGAAGCCCTGCTTTTCAACCATACCATACCATGTTTCTACCACAATGTGCTACTTCGCCAAAACAGACTGCAACATCCAAAACTATGAGCCAAATAAACCTTTTGTATTTTTATATTGACTATCCTGGCATTTGTAAAGCAATGGAAAACTGACTACCCTGACAGGTGACCAGTCGTGTGGGGGTGAGGGTGCAGAGTTCAAGTTACCCACATTTAAGAGCAGAGGGGTGATGTGAGTTGGGTCCAGCTTGGAACAGGATCTCTCTGGCAGCAGAGACTAAGCTCCAGGGAAGTAATGGCAGGGGCAGGAAAGGTTGACTCAGCAAACTTGGGATGCTCAAATCTACACATGGAAACAAAGGCTTGAAGGTGATCTGAACAACCCCATCCCAACACACTCACAATTGGTAGACAGAACACCCAACTCTAACCAGAGTGAGAGAATGTGTGATTGTATATCAACAATGTGCTGGGTACTTATTTTTAGTTTTTTGAAATGTACAGGCAAGAGATACATACTTTGCATGCATGGCAGTTAACACAGGCCAAGATCCCTTTATTAAACATAACTCTGGTATGATCTGTCTGCAAATCCTGTCTGCTTTTCCTCCAGAGAAGAAATTCTTGAGAAATTTGGTAACTAAAATGCCAAGAAAAATGATATTAAATGTTCTTGTTTCTCTTGGCATGGTTCAGTGAATCTCCATTGGGCCGTGGTGCAGGTACCACTGCAGAGGCTCAGCTTTAAACCAACCTGTGCCACCCAGAAGCAACTCCCACCTCACCGACCTAGCATTAGCACTAGTGACCTCGACATCTTCCCAAATGGACATATCAGATGCTGGCCTTCAGGAGGTCAGTGCAGTTAAGTTTCTATTTGAGCGAGAAAATGAGCATCTTTTATACTCACAGTTACCTTATGTAACCCCTCACCTGGAATATTATCAGTTGCAATGGGGAGTATGTAGATGAATTATGCCAATAAGTGTTCAAGATAAAACACCTGGATGTTGGTGGATAAAGCAAAAGCCTTTCTGTAACGTGCATGTTCTGCAGAAGGTTCAAGAGGCCGGCATGATGTGCTACACACAGCCAGAGCTTTAGAGAACTTTACAAACAAGACAGTAAACTCTTTCTGAGGAGTAATATGTGTTCCAAAAACATAAGTTAGGAGGTAATGCTCTTAGAAAGTATTGACTTCGTCAGCGTCTCAGCTGCTTCGATTACCGATCTTACCTACCAAAAAGACAAGAGAAAAGCATGGCCAGAGAGCTCAGCTAGACCACATGTCATTCCATTCACACACCCCCACACACATGCACACACACACAGACACATTAGACACTCACACACACTGACACATTACACACACGCACACTTACTCTAAGCCTGACCTGGGGCAACTGCCTCAGCGTCTTTAAGTCTCTGAACCTCTCATTCTTCTCTCATTAAATGTGGATTATGTTTCTTGCCTCCAACTATCAGTGCATAAGGTTTAAATAGCATACATACGGAGGAAACCATACACAGTGGACACCTCATGAATGTTCACTTCCTACTTGTAAATAGTCCATGTATTAATATATAATTCCTGTGTAATTGGAAGGAAGAAACAAAGTAATAAAGGAGACTTGCCCTGGCTAGTTGAAGGCATATTTAAAAATTACTTGTAAAAAGGAGGAAATTCCACACCCCCATCTCATAATTTCACAGTTCTGCTCTTGTTTTGTTTTTTGTTGTTGTTGTTGTTGTTGTTTGTTTTTTTGTTTTGTTTTGTTTTGGTTTTTTGCCCTGTAGTTTATTTTCAGTAGTCCTATGGGCTGCCTATAAAGAGGTTTATGGCCTATAGGCTGGCTAATCAATACAATGTTTTACCAAAAATAATGATTTGAACATGTCCCCTTATGTGTTGTAGTAATGTATTAACCTCTGGTGGGCAGAACAGACTCTGTTTTCCAGAGATCTCAGTGCACATTTGACTATACAAATGAAGCTCTGTAGATTCATGTAAGCTATGAAGTTAAGAGCTGGACTGACCTGCAAAGAATTTATGTTTCTGAGACAGGAAGGAGGAAGGAAGTGAGTTTATCCACAGTGAAGAAAGCATCAAAATATGACGATAAAACAGAAGCCAGGAGAGTCCTGCCACTGACAATGCAAAGGGACAAGCTGGTGACCTTTTTGGAGAGTGATGTCTTACAGTCAAACAGAGCTATTACCTGTACCAAACTGTATAGCTCATGTTACTTTCAGCCCTCTGGTAAATTTCCCTATACACCAGGCAAAGTCTTAGTATCACTCTGTGAGAAGGAAAGCTTTGAAGTGGTTTCCCACGTGCGAGGAAAGGAAACAACCACCATAAAGCCTCATCATTGGATGCTCAGAAAGTATCTAGGGCCTATTCATCTTATTCGGGTACTAAGAAAACAGCCTGGCGAGAATACTGAGATACTGAATGACGAGCATGGGAATTTTAGTATGCTGATTTTTTATGCAAGCTTAGTCAAAAACAGTCGTTTGTGAATGCATTTTTGTGTGTGTGTCTGCATGAAATATACCTGCTCCCTCTCCAATGGCTTTGTTGTTCTGACCTGTAGTGTTCACTGTGAGAAGGCAGCTTGGGTCAGTGGCTCAGGAGCCTTCTGGAGATTCTAAAAGCTGTAGACAGGGCAGTGACAATGTGGCCACCAGGCAAAAGGCTGTTCTTGCCAGCACCATCATGAAGAGTCAGGTGAAAGGTCTTAAACGCAGTGAGTGCTGGGGCATTCACAGGGTCTGCAGATTCTGGAGGTCCTTCAGCACCAGAGCCACTGGATTCTGGTTCCAGAGCTGACATTTTTAATGGGATGCTCCTATCTTTCTGTCAGTTCCCCTATCATGTTCCAGGAAAGCATTTCAGATACCACGGTCCATTAGCTATGGAAGGACCATTCATGGGAAAAGGTAAAGTGCCATTAGTAGTTTGAGAACAAAGAAAAGGCCCTTCCCAGAACTTCAGAGTCTCCATAGAGGTAAAAGTATGTCTCATCTATGTCAGACTCCACTTCTGGCAGCTGGAATCCAAACAGCCTGCTGTCCTGTGGAGATCAGTAAGATACGAGCTGCTCTTAGCACTGTTCACCTGACCCAAGAGGTGCAGGAAGGGTTAACCCTCAGACCCTCTTGTCTAGAGCTTCACTGGAATATATCTGAGGCCGAGGTGTCAGGGATATTTTTAAAGTGTTCTTTGGCTCATATTCATCACCAGCACACACGTTTCTGTGAAGGAAATACCGTACTTGTTCCAATGCCATAGCTTCTGCTTCTAAAGAAAAGAAAAAGGAAAGGATATAAACCCAGCATCAGATGCTATGTGGGCCTCCCTCGCCTGGAAATAAAGAGGAAAAGAGATGGAAATATCTTTGCTTCCTCAGAGTGGAATAGGGGAAGGATTTCTTAATAAAATATATGTGCTGCTAAGTCCTGCCTGGAAACACAATGATATAAACAAGTCTTGACTTACAGTTTCAGAATCCAGTAAATCATATTTATGGTTGTACATTTGTCAAGATAAATAGCTAATGGAAATCCAATAAACAGATAAAGGTAATAAAATGCACTGGCGTAGGGCAGAGTCAGACTTACTACTGGGGACAACCTTTCACATCCATGGCCCTAAAAGGCCTCATCAAACGTCTTAGGGCAAGTGTGACAAGCATGACACAGACAGGGGGTGGGACAGAAAATGGCACAAAAGGTCAGTTTGGTTTGTAGCCTTTCAATAATGGCAGAGCACTTACTGTTTTCAGTTTTATGATGGTTAAAAGTGTCCCTTTAATAAGAGAAAATATACAGCAATATACACAGACAGGAAAATATTTTTCCTATAGATTTTAGAAAAGAAAATCTAGGACAAGATGCAGCACTCTTTGGGGAAATACTGTGCCCAGGCTCTGCCGAACACATTTTCAGATTCTAGACTGAAATAGAAATCCCAGCGATTACTGAGCTCTTCTGCTTTGCCAGGGAACGAGGCTGACAGACTCCTTCCAAGCAGCATCTGTCGTGTTGTGACTGAATGTGTCTAGCTCCAGGCACCCCGAGAGAGACCCCAAGCTCCAGGTGGGCACAGCATGATGGGGAAAATGGTCTCAGTTCTCCAGTCTCCTAGCCACTGAACTGTCCTGGTCTAGGTCTCCAGTCTCCTAGCCACTGAACTCTCCTGGTCTAGGTCTCCAGTCTCCTAACCACTGAACTGTCCTGGTCTAGTTCTCCAGTCTCCTAGCTACTGAACTGTCCTGGTCTAGGTCTCCAGTCTCCTAGCCACTGAACTGTCCTGGTCTAGTTCTCCAGTCTCCTAGCCACTGAACTGTCCTGGTCTAGGTCTCCAGTCTCCTAGCCACTGAACTGTCCTGGTCTAGTTCTCCAGTCTCCTAGCCACTGAACTGTCCTGGTCTAGGTCTCCAGTCTCCTAGCCACTGAACTGTCCTGGTCTAGTTCTCCAGTCTCCTAGCCACTGAACTGTCCTGGTCTAGGTCTCCAGTCTCCTAGCCACTGAACTGTCCTGGTCTAGGTCTCCAGTCTCCTAGCCACTGAACTGTCCTGGTCTGGGTGATAAGGAATATCCTGTCAAGTTGAATCTGATCTCTAGATTTATGCTGGGCCTCATATTTTGCAGTTTAACTGGGCAAAGCATTTCTGACAATATTTGACATCAAAAGTCCAGCATTCTAGCAAGTCAACACAGACTAATCACAACACCTTCTTGTACCTTGTTGCCAACCACAGCAGAGGACAATAACCTCAGAATTCATTGACCCGACACACATAGTACACAGCAATGGGAGCCACACCATAAAGACACTTCCACAATGACCATCCAAAGCAGCCAAAGAGTTTCATCATTTTTTGTGGGGGTTGAATTATTCTTCTAGAAAAATTAAATAATACGGAGGCAAGAAGTAACTTTAGCAGATTCAGTTTAATTGTCAGAAACCAAAGCAAATAGAAAATGACTTGTGTTTGCTATCAAACCTCACATTTCTGTTGAAGCATGGAAGGTTTGCAGAAGTTGTTGGATTTGGGCTTCCAGACTCTTTACTATGAAAGAGAGGACCCAATGCTCATAATACATAGTGGCTGTAATGCGCAACATTCATAGGACATAGTGACTGTAATGTGTGACTTTCATAGCACGTGGGAGCCACAATACCCAACATTCATAACATGTGTGGCCATAATAACTGCCATAGTGCCTGGTGTCCATAATATACCACATTTATAGTGCATGGTGACTATACTACACAATATCCATAGCACATGGTAACTGTAACCCACAGCATTCATAGTACATGGTGGCTGTAAGACATGATGCAGGATGCACATAGTACATGGAGGCTATAATATAGGACATTCATGGGTTATTGATATAAAACATTCATAGCCCATGCTGGCTGTAATAGACAATCCTTACAGTGCAGGGTGGCTGTGATATGCAATGTTCATAGCATGTGGTGGCTGTGATAAGTGATATTTACAGTGTATGGTGGCTATAACATGTGACACTCATAGCTTATGCTGGCTGTAGTACAGGACATTCATAGTGCATGATGAATGTAACATGTGAGTGGGGACTATAAAATGTGATGCTTGTACTATTTAGTGTCTACAAGTATTGGAAGTCTTATTCAACAAATGGAATACACTTAACAGGGGCTACAATGAGATTTAAGAGACCTGGATTGCAAATACTGAAATGCATGACAATTATTCTCTGCTGAATGTTTTCCTGCAATGCCTACTGAAGACAAAATTGTTGGACTTTCTTAAGAAGTGCTTTATGGGTTCCTAACACGATGTTCACAGTGCTTTCCTTTGTTACCTCATAAATCTAGCAGCTTAAGAAGATGTGTTTTATTATTCACCTTATTACAAAGGTGGGTAAGTTGAGATGTAGAGAGGTAAAGTATATTACTCCTGGCCACAAAGTTAGCAAACTGGCCAATACAGGGACCAATGATGGCTTCATTTATTACAAGAGCAGTGTCCAAGTTCACATCCATCATTCTTTCATTAAACAAACTTGTAGTCCATGTCCCTGAGCTAAGTACTAAAAGAAAAGCAATGAGGAAAATGCACATATCCTGGCTTCAAGGAGTTAATATTCCTGCAAGTAGCATATGAGTTGAACACCTGCTGGAGACTGAGTTGTTGGATTAAAACCAGGGCAGGTCTGAACAGACACCTCACCAAATGTGGTATTCATTTGTCAGAGGTGCAAATGAATAGGTGCTCTACACCTAATGTCACAGGGAATTGTAAAAATGAGATGCCATGTATAATTATGTGGATGGTTCAAACCTAGAACATGGACATGCTAAGTGTGGTAAGGGTATGAGCCAACTGGAACTCTGCTTTACTGCTACGGCTCCTTTGGGGGAAGTAGAAAGTTTAAAAAAGCTAAAAATACTCTCCTAAAGAAGTCAAAACAAAAAAACTGAAGATGATCCTAGTGTCACTCTCATCAATTGAGCGTTCTTGAATTTTCCTGAAGGTGTGGAAAACTATGCCCAGATACACGCCCTGCACACGCATGCCCTACACACGCATGCCCTGCACACACACACACTGCACACGGTGACCCATATGTCCAGATGCACACCTGCATATGCACACCCTGCACACACATGCCCACAGCAGGCTGGTGCCTCACTGCCTGTTGCGTAGAAAAGGAGTTCTCTCTCTCTCTCTGTTACGAGGGATGGGCTTCCAAATGTGATTGATAGCCAACTAACCAATGACTTAAGCGGGGAGGTTTAGCGGAAATGCAGGGAACACTGGGAAGGAGAGAGGTGGGTGCAGAGCCAGGGCACCATTCTCATGCCCATGTTCCAGAGGTTCAGGGAGGTCCTTATGAGAATGTGGCCCCGCCATACAACACCTCTGTCTCCCTCTCTCCCCAGGGATGAATCCTTTGTAAGTAGCTTGGAATAAATCAACCTTTCCAAAAGAGCATTCTTGGTCTGCTCTGTCAGTTCAAGGGTGTGGGGTGGGGCTGAAGTCTGAGCCTCTCTGTGGAAATTCATGAAACACTACCAAAACTTAGAAGCACCCAAGACATCTTTCAGCAGCTGAATGGCTAAATAAACTATGGTATATTTAGCAACAGAATACTATTAAGTACAAAAGAGAAAAGTGCTATCAAGCCATGAGAAGATATGAATTTGGAGCTTAAATGATTATTACTAAGAGAAAGAAACTGATTTGTAAAGCTACATGATATGATTCCAAATATATGACATTCTGAGAAGGTGGAACTATTGATGAGTAAAATGATCAGTGGTTTCCAGGAGAAGGCAGGGAGAAGGATGACTGATAAAGCAGAGAATAGTATTAGACCAATGGAATTATCCTGATCATTAGTGCAATGGTATATCCATGCCATCATGCATTGCTCCAAGTCCCTGTCGTGGGCAGCATCAGGAGTGAACCCTAATGCAAACTCTGAGCTCCAGACAATACAGAAACATAGGCTTATTTACTGTAGCCACAATGCCTACCACTGTGCTGGAGCTGTCGTCATTCGTGGGGGAGATTGCTCATGTGGTTCAGGAGGTACATGGGAATTAGCTATACCTTCTACTTAATCCTGATGTGGACCAAAAGCTGCTCTAAAAGGTAACAGTGGGAGATGTAAAGAGCTCATGAAGAGAGCTTAGGAGTCTTGGAGAATCCGAAACAGTTTGTAGTTGTAACCTTGCACCTGGAATCTGAAGTATGAGTTGTGGAATTATGAACTGCACCAAAGGCCATGACCTGATGACGTAATCAGGACAATGCCTCCATGGTGAGTACAGTTAGAGAAATTCACTAAGGCTATCACGCTCTAATGAAAGACTACTTGTGAAGATCAATTCCTTCGTGGGAAGTGGCTTCAGATCTAGAAAAACAAAACAGGGGAAGGGACAAACTCCCCACGGTAACAAAGATGCAAAGAAGCCTTGCTACAGGTTTCCACTAAGTGAGAGCAGCCAGGATTGTGTGAGCAGCCATCCACAGGCGTTGACATCTACTATTCATCTGAAGACAAGCAGGATAATCAGAAATACCTCTATGTTCTGAGAAATATTGAGTGGAAGAGCTCTTGGTGTTTCTTAAACACTGATCCATTACTTTCAGCATTTAGGGACAGCCTACTTTCTCTGTTTAAAAAGTGAGTAAGAGAGACAGTGCCTACGTAGACTGAATCATTTTAAAGCTGTAGAAGATCAAAGATGAGGTCTTACTTAATCAAGGAAAAAGGAGCTCTACCATCGAGAAAAGGACATCTTTTGAGGGCTGGGGAAGAAATAAAAGAAAAACTTTATTAAGCAAGGGGGCTGGAAATCATTTAACAGATGATTATATTTGCACTACCAACTACAGAGGAGAAACAGCAAGGAAGAGGGACAAGGTCAACTATCGGAACAGCATCATGGCTTAAACCAAAGGCACTCGTATAAAACAAACATAGATTTGAGTTCCAAGTCTACCCCTGATTATCTGTAAGACTTCTGGAGAGTTTCTGGATTTCTCTACAAACCACTCTCCCTATTTGTCAAATGAGAATATTACTCTGACATTGGATCCTCGGTTGCTATCACAATGCCCAGCAAATAGCTTGATAAATATTATTTCGATTTGATTTTGAATGGGTTGACTAGCTCTCTCACCATAACTATTTCTCTACTCTATAAACCTGTCTATCTTTAATGCCTGTTGGATTGCAATAGATTTATGAAAATGCCAGACAAAAATCAGAATCCCTTGGTGAGGAGGCAAGTGGCTGATGATACAAAGGCAATCATCAATAGAGTAGTGGTTTCTCAAATAATCACACAGCTGAGGCTCCCAAACCCGGAGGAGCTCAAGTCTGGCCTCAGGTCTCCCATGGAAACAGTGATGCTAAGTTGTGCTAGTGCCATCGTTATTTGGTCCCTCTCTAGCAGCGGGGGCAACCACTCGGGGAAATCAGAAGGGTTTTCCTGTGTCCTCCCCTGTCTGTCAGGTTGTACTAGACTATGTGAGTTGTCAGCAGTCACCTTACAGAGCATAAGAGTCACAGCTGTGCAGCAGTACTTCCTCCCTGAGGGCCATCCGAAGGCTCAGGCTCTCTATCACCTCAGCTGAAGATACTGATTTGGTTAGTGTCTAACCAAGAATCAGACAGCCACTCAAGCTGGATCATATTGGAGATTTCAATAAAGAAACTAGCCATCAGTTAGCTGGTGTAGGACAGCAAGGGCTGGCACCGATCCTGGACTCATGTGGGTGCTGGAAATTGAACTCAGATCTTCTGTGAGAGCAGCCAGCTCTCCAGCCCCTCTTGTCTGATTTTCTGACAATGCTAAATTTATGCTAAACTCTGGAACAGAAGTTTGTTGGCAAAGTTCATACAGGTGAACACTGATAGAGCCGCTGGGCCTGGGCTGGGAGGTAGGAGGTGGCATGGGAGATGTCGGGAGCCACACTGAGGGAAGTTAGGAACATGTAAGTCCGCTGTTACATGGCTGTCGGTGCCAGGCACACAGCAGAGCAGTAAGTCACTTCAACTCCCTAACTCTCAGAGAAACCTGCAGTCCCCATGCCCCTGCCCCACCCCAGGGCACATGTGTGCGCACGCACACACACACACACACACACACACACACACACACACTAGCTCTCTATGTTCAGCTTTCTTCCATGGTAGCTTTCAGCTCAAGGGTTAACCCACTCTACCTTCCCTAATTGAAGGGACACTCAATCCTCCTTCCCAAAATTTCCCTGGTCCATCACATGCCACCATCAGTATTTACTTTTTAGTTATTTTGCCTATTTTGAAGAATACATGTATTGGCATCAAACAGTGATAATTACCAAGGGCTAAATATATTTATGTTAAAAAAGGGAAGATTCAGGAGCATGGTTTGCAAAAGCATGTGCACTTGGCAGACAATGAAGCACATGTCCTGACAGTTCCAAGACCTTGGTCTTCAATGACAACCCGAGGTGACATGCCAGTGTGGATGCGGAGACGAAGCAGGGCCCCACCTCTCGAGGAGGAGCTCCAGGCAGACAATGGACGCTGCGGGAGGGAGGGAGAGTTAGTTTTCTCCAGAGAAAAACTCCCTGATAGGTTACCTAATCCCAAGTGGTCAGTTCTGAACATTTGTAAACATGAGCACCACTAAATAGGCTCAGTGCACTGTATAAATGTGTATGTATATTTATAAATATATGTATATATATTCATAGATGTATACATATTAATAATGATAATGAAAGAAGAGTACAAAAAACTGAGAGGGCGCAGGGGAAAAGGAAAGGGTGGGAATGACGTAAGCACAGGGTGAAAATTCTCAAAAATTTTTTTTAAAAATTAAAAAGAACCTGGTCTTTGGAAATGGCTATTTCCTAGTTTACAAACAGACAGGGTTTTCTTGACCTGTTCAGTAATAAACCTCTGCTCTCTGGTCAGCCACTTTCATTCAATTATTCTTAAAGACAACCAATAAAAGGTGCCAATCATTCTACTTAACTATGTGGCTAACCATCTATTATTAATCAGAACACATATTTCTGGAATAGTAAATGGAGTCTCAAAGATCTGAGCTCAATAAGCCTAAGCCCTAAATGCAATAACTGCTGAGCCTGGTCTCACGTGATTAACTGAACAGAGAGGCTCACAGGGAAGAGGCGCTCTGGTGCTCCCCCTCCCTCCTCGACCTCTCCCATCCCCCCCCTCGATCCTCCCTCCTCCTCGACCCTCCCTTCCTGTCCCCTTCTTTTCCTCTCCTCTCCTGTCCTTTAGCACAACTAAAAATACTGAAAGGAAAGATCTTAACATATTAAACAAAAGCGAACAAAACTTCATTTTCATCTCCCTTCTATATTTTTTAAAGTCAATGCATTTTTAAAGGAATTCCACAAGTGAGATTCTTTCACCCCAGCCACGATGCCGTTTGAGATTTTTCTTCAAGATACCCCCTTTTCAAAGAATGCTTAATCTGGGTGTACCATCAGCCCACAATTATTTCATTTAATCTTCTTTTATCTCCTCTTCAGTTATGAGCATGTGAATGACAACTTCAAAGTTTCCATCTGAAATCTTTAGCATACAATTTCATGAAGTGATTTACTTTAGGATCCAAAAAAAAAAAAAAAAAAGACGACAGATCGTACAAAGTACCTGATATTTGGGCAAACGCAGCAAAACATTTGTTGACAGCCTTTAATACTGAGAAGTCAGCACTGTTCTCCTTGCCTATCCTCGGGAACTTAACACAGTTACAAGTCACACTGTCAAGGCAAAGCCCTGGTGCCTTTGCTGTGATAAAGCGTGGCCTTGTTTACAAATGTACATTTATGGGGAGGTAAAGTCACACTAATCAAGAGAGGAAGTGCGCTGAGTATTTCTGTTTTGTTCTTCATCTAGGTGTGTTTAACAAGATTTCTTGAAGGACTAAGTATTGCAATTAGGTGGGAAATTTTGGTCATCTTTACAGCTATGTTCAGATGGGACTGGACATAGGCCTCAAGAGCCATGAGATGTTTTGGTTAAAACCTATTTCAAAATGCGGGAGAAGAGCCGCAGTCCTGGTCTCCTTTCAGTTAAACCTCAGCATGTAGCAGGATGAAGCGCTCTGCAAACAGAAGCAAAACAGCAAGGACGTTGTGTCTGAGCCCTGAGCAGAGGAAACTTGTCCTTTTCTATGCTTAACAGTAAACTACAAACTACAGCTTTCTTAACATTCCCTTGGTCATTCTATGCAGAGCCTTCAGCAACATTAGCCAGCCCCTCCCAGCAAGGTGAGGGAGTGAGTGGGCTATCCACCTGGGCCATTTCAGATGAACTTACTGAAAACTTGGGTCAGTGTTTCAGAGTCAAAGAAAGGGAGCCACGCCCCTCACTCACCATACCCCCGCCCCCCCAATTCCTGTCCCCACTCATACCTGTCACTGCTGTGGTTTGGGTGTGTGTTGACCCTATGTGGTTCTGATGGCAGCTTAGCCCTCTGTGGCAGTGTCAGGAGGTGTTAATGATCCCTTCAGGGTGCCACCTTAGAGGGGCTGAAGTTGTCCTCTGCTGGGCCCAGTTAGTTCTCAAGAGAAGGTTGTGGAAGGTTGTTCTGAAAGAGCAAGTCTGACCCTCGCAAGCTCCCCTGCCTGCACACACATCGGTCATGAGATCCTCCCCAAGCGCTGAACCACAGTGGGCACCGTGCCTTTGAGGCTGCAAAACTGTGAGCTAAATAAATCTCTTTTCTTCCTGAAGTCTGTCACGGGCTTTGTCCTACCCTCAGTCTGAGTCCCATGTTTTCACCAAAACTCGCTGCTTCCTGTCTGTTGATCCTTAGCCATCCGGCACATCTGTGTGTGATTCTGTATTTGATTAGTGTTTATCTTATCTTTAAAAATCAGTTTTATTGAGGTAAATTTGTATATAAGTAATATTAAAATCTGTGATGTAATAAACTTTGAGATAAACATCATAAAACCGCTGCTATGAGCAGCTCACCGAGACCCCATGCCCCAGAGCCCAGTGCAGAAGAGTCTGCATTCAAGGGGCATCCTCAGAGAAGGCAGGGGCTTCTGTTCATGGTCTGGGTGCCTCGATCACCAGCCTCCAGCACAGCTTTAACTTGCAGTTTCAGCCCATGACTGGGTCACACTGGCCCTTTCATGGCAGATTCAGCAGGTCATAGCTTCTAACTCTTGATGAGGGCAGAGTTGGCAGACGACCCAGACAGCATAGCATTAACCATATTTAATGTTCGCTGATTTAAACTTACGTGTAAATATTCACATATGGCTGCTGGCTACATATTGTACAACACGGGCTTCGCTCTAGTTACTCAAAGTGTCTTTCAAATTGTCATACAAATGTCATGGGCTATGTTTCTCAGGGGCATATTGTTGATTATTCAGAACTTTTTACTATGCTTTGTACAGGAAGCAGAAAAATGAACTCTGCCTCTAACTGAATGCTCAGGCTACCCCTCTCCCTGTCAAATTTCAGTAACAAAACACAAGTGCTGGCAAGTCTTTGATTCTTTCCCCATAATGTTCTTGGGCTTCAAGGTTTGGGAGTCAAACAGATGCGTGAATTTCCAAGGATTCTCCCTTCCACATACAGTGAGCAAGCCTCTCAGTCTCTGGCTCCCTGATTTGCTTCCTGAGTACCTAACATCTCACAGAACCTCAGTAAATGGGGGTTAGGGTCCACACTCCTCTGATCTGTTAACTAGTTCTAATAAACACCCACATCCCAAAGAATTTTATTGCCATACAAACACCTTGAGGCATACAGAGCTTTACAAAAGTTACAATGTGCTTACCAGTTACAGCCTCTGAAATAACACTGCCCTAGGGCCTTTGGTAGGCTTTATCTGGAGGGACACTAAGAGCTGTCAATATAGACTAATTCTGTGCCAAGAGCAGAGACAGCAGCCACAGGCTAATGCCACACCCTGGGCAGGCCCTCGGTGGCATATCTTCCTCTCTGTCTAGTGGCCCTCCACTTGCAGGAGGCCCAGGACAGGGACTGGGTTTTCTTCCATCCCACGGCAAATTTCCTCACAGGGGAGAACACGGGGTTTAGACTGGGGAGAAGAGGCCTGAGATTGCACCTTTCCTGAAGCTTCCCCTGTTTAGCAGGTTTATACCAGCATGGGAGAGAGGTTGCAGATATGTCCCAAGGAATGGCTGGGAGAAGGGGGCAGGGCTGGCAAGTGGGTCCCAGGAATTAGCTGGGAGCTTTGCCCATGATAGCGCCCGTTGCTGCACGTGCTCAGTGGAGCACGTTTCATCTTCACAATGAACAACGTTACTTTCCTTACTTCATTGACACTGGCTCTAAAGCTTGAGCAGGGAGATAACTCATCTACTATCATATGGCTGAGGTGTGTCCCAGGTCACTGTGGCCGGATAAGGAATGCCCCGGCAAACGTGCAATAGTGCATTTACTTCTACTCGATTGCCAGCTTCCATCTCCTAGAAATTCCCTAAGGCAAGTTGTCATGGGATCTAAGAAAACACGAGAGAGGTCCACTATGCAGCGTGCACCTACTATGTGCTAGGCACTCTACAAGACAGGCAAGAACAAGAGGGCACAAGGGAGCCAACGTCCGTCTTATGGCAAACCCATTCTCATGGTGACTAACCAGTGTTAATGGGTATGTGAGCCAAATCCTGGGCCTAATTCCTTCATTCTACAGGGAGGAAGCAGACCTGAGAGTTGAAATCACGCTTCCTAGGCCCAGGGACTTAGAATTGTTATAATAGAGGTAGGAATGGCACTCAGATTTTGATTTTTATTCCACATGTAAGGAGTCCATTTTCTGCTGTTATTTTAGAACCTTTGGGGCTGGATCACTTCTAAAAAAAAGAAATGCCTTCAGGTCATGATTTTTCAGAATCTTCAGGCTGAGAAATCCAAAAGTGTGGTACCAGCCTCTGATAAGTGTCTTTGTGCTGTATCATCCCAGAGCAGAAGGCAGAAGGGACAGGAGAGAGAAAGGACACTGTAAAAACAAGGCTGGTCTCAGAGCGACTGATCTGTTCCCACAGTAAGGGCAGCAATCTGCTCACGAGGATCTAATCACTTCTAATTAAACTCTACCTGCCTCTCACTGATCCACTGGAGATAAATTTTCAGCATATAAATTTGGGGGACACATTTAAACCATAGCGTAAGACTCCTTCCATCACATTGCTTAACAGTAGCAAAGATAATGATAGCTAACTTTATTAAACACACACTAATTATGTGTTGTGTACATTTGGCATATTGGAACTCATTAAAAATGTCTTTCAAGGTCATCTTAATTTACATACGGTGAAATTAAAGTATATAGAATGGTTAAAGACATCCCACGTTTATTTAGTAAACAAATGAAGAAGTTGGAATTTGAGCCTTGGCAAAATGGCTCCAGATTCATTTTTCAGTCTGTGTGTCAAAGTCAACTCTGGTGTAAGGACATCTCTGCTGACAGCACTCAGGTCCTCCCCACTGCATGTGGGCAGGGCTGAAAGCCACAGGGCAAACTAACATCTGGAAAAAGGCATAGAAAAGGGGAACGATTTCAGGTGACAGATATGTGGACAAGGAGTCGTGTGGCTCCTATGGCCCACAGAACTGCTTTGCTTTAACGTTAACGTTCAACAAAACTGGCCTCGTCTAATCCACAGTAGAGCTCACCAAGTCTAGACTTGACATGAGAAGTTGATTTATTTTCATTGTTTGTTGCAGCAATTCCATGCAATTTATTTAGGACCACTGTCTCTCACTCAGAAGGAAACTCATAACACGACCACATTAATCTTGGGAGACAATATCTTGGATACCAGCAGCTTAGATAATTAGATTGTTACTCTCAGCATGCGCGGTCTGTTCATAAGCAACAAAGAAGCTTATCAGAGTCTAATAACCTTAGTGCATATCATACAAACTGCTTTACACAAAGACATTCACAATTTGCAAAGAAAATTCCGTAGCCTGAGTTCCTTGTAGCTATGTGGAAATCCAGCATTGTATGTTCTTTTCATAACCAAAAGGTCATTTCTCTCATTAGCAGCCTAACTAGAACATTTTTTTATTGATTTTTCTAAAAGCTCTTCATTAAGCAAAATTCAAAGTTAAAATCCAGGGGCAGTGTGACCTTGACATTTTCAGGACTTAGATCCAAAGTCCAGATCCATCAAATATATGGGATAAATTTCTGCTGATTATTATACATTCAACTCTTGCAATACCTACAGACTTTTCGGCAAGTGTCCTTCACCGAGATCTCTGATCTAGAGCCTTGCAGTGCTTCAGGTATGGATGGTTCAGAGAATGAAGAGGCCTTGCTTGATCTGAAAGCTCAAAGCACCATCTTAGTTGGATGTGATGACTCCTCAGGGAGTGCTACTCAACTGCTAAATCCCCTTCAGACAGAGCTTTGTCCTTGACAAGATGATTAGAGTACATGTTTAGATAAAGGTGTTTAAAGGAGGTTACTAAGCTAAGTGAGTATAAAAATTATCAGCAGTGTACACCTAGTACTAAACAAAGTCCTGGAGATACCCTTTTCTGGTACTCCTAGTCTGACTTGGATTCTGCATTGCTGAGCCCTCTGTTCAATTTCACGGCTGAGGCTCAGACTTGAGTTCTTTAAGCTACCTCACTCTTTCCCAGTAGCCTGAAACTACTACTTTTACTACCATAGACATCCGCCATCTCTGACCCCAGTTGCTTTGACTATCATCTGTACCAGGCTCAGTGTTTTTGTGCACAATGTTTCATGGAATTCTTCATGGACTAAGGGATGTTGGGAAATCTCATTTCCCCAGAAATCCAAGTGGGTGAGATGCCTGCCAGGCCTCCATCTGGCCTCAGTACAAAGTTGATTTCTAGCTGGATTATGCTAAGCTATACTCAAAAATTAGTTTTTAAGGAGTCTTGATGGTACATTGAAGTGCTTTACAGCACAGATCCAAGGAAACAGGCCAAGAATGGCTGGTCTCTGGGAGGATGGCTGGTCAGCTTCTGCTTCTTGATTGCTCTGTATATAAAGCCTTCACTGATCCTCTCTCACCTTGTGGTCGCCATGTGGGTTGACTGGTCTCTGTTCATTACCTCTAGAAACCACATCACGGTTTCCCATCTTCAGGATTCCATTTCCCGCCATAAAGTTTCTGCCCCAGGGAAAAGTTTTTCTTTGGCCTTCCCTAAGCACAAGCACGTGCGCACACACACGCATGCACACACACACATGTGCATACATACGTATGTGCACACACTCACACATGGGGGCACACACATGGACACACACACGACACACATTCATACTTTTGCTCTAAGTGCCTGGCACACATAGGTCAAACGCTGCTTCTCAGCCTAACGTTGACCAGGATCTCTTCAGTTTTCTAAACCCATCTATTGGGTGAGGGTCTAGTTATTAGCTTAAACTGAACTCTTCAGACACCTAGTGACCTTTATCAAGAGTATCCACCCAGATCTTTCGATATGCCAACATCCTAACTGAAAGGCATTTGGCCCTTCACTTTACCGTCATTATAACCCATTACTGCTCTCCCTCAAGCACACTCTCTTCTCTGGGGCAGTGAGCTGCTGCAGAGTGAAGAACAGAGCTCTGTCTGAGTTGTAACGGCCTCTGGTATTTATTGAGTACTATGTGCTGGGTATGGCTGTCGTATTTTACTTTTCCTCTTTCATTTAATCCTCACAAGAAGTTCTTGGAGTGGGTCTCTGTTCCATTTTGAATCAACGTAGACTTACTGTCACTCAGAACAGCCAGGAGAAGACGCATATTTGGATATTGGCAGAGCTTTGGTCGCCAGGTGTCCTCTGCAGTGCACCGTCCCGGCGTTCCCCTGCAGTGCACGGTCCCGGCGTTCCCCTGCAGTGCACCGTCCCGGCGTTCCCCTGCAGTGCACCGTCCCGGCGTTCCTCTGCCTTTGGTTGCCTTTGTGTTATTTCACAGCAGTGTAAGTTGGAGAAAACGGAAAATTCTGCAAATGACTCTTGTTCACAGAAATTCAAGTGAATCATGTCATGGCCTACCCTCCTGAGAGTAGACCAGTTCTACCTTCATTTCACCATTGCAGAGTCTCCAAATACTGCTTATTCACGGAGTCCCCTTTGAGCTTTGACAATACCCATTAATCATTTCATTTATTAATGAACTAAATAAAGCATCTAACATATTTATTTAATATTATCTGGATTAATTATATTAATTTTATATTAACACGAAATTCATGGCTTTACCCTTTATAAAACTATCCGTTTACACAAGCAACATGTCTACCCAGGACGCAATGAAAGGGTGCAGATTTCTATACCAAATTCAAATTCTGACAATTCCCAAGACGATCTTCCCACTTTGACATTTCCTTTCAAAACTTGAGATATTACCTACAAATCATAAAATACACTTTTAATTTGGTGCTGGAGATCAAACCCAGGACCTTACACATGCTGGACAAGTGCTCAGCCACTGAGATACAACCCAGGTCCTGCAGATTCACTCTTAACATTCAGTTGAGTGATCTTTCATTCTATTTTTGTATATTTTTATTGTATATATATCATTACTATTCAGCCCCAGGATATCACTGCCCCTATGTAAACGCCACATCCTTCAGGGGTCACCCCGAGTCCCAGCTGCACCTCTGGAAACCACTTCTTTCTGTTTCCATGTATTTGTCTCTTCCAGATATCTCAATTAAATGGAATCACATAGGGCTTTTCTGTCTCTGGTTTCTGTGTCTAGCATTATGTTCTCGAACTTCACCTATGTTGCAGCCTGTGTCAGTTCTTCATCTCTGTTATGGCTAGATGATAGTCTGTCCAATGGATAGATCACATTTTTTTGTCTTTTCATCTGTTTGACCTTTCTGCTGTTTTAATCTTTTACCATTATGAATAATGGGGTGGTAAACTTTCACACACAGGCTTTCTGTGGATAGATAGCTTCAGTTTCCCTGTGTATGTTCTAGAAGCACAATTTCTGTCTGGTGTGGTCATTCTACGTCCACCACCTAAGGAAGTGCCAGGCCATTTTCAAAGAAGCTACCCCACCAGCAATCTTGCCACAGCCTCATGGATGAGGTTCTCTCTTCCAAAAGAAGGAAAAAAAAAAAAAAAAAGGATCTCTGAAAGCAAAGCTGTAAAGAGCTTTCTGTCACGACACACATCTGGCAGGTCCTTGGAAGAATGCTGTCCTTCATTAAAGGTGCTGGGCTCCAATGGCTTTTGCTTTTTGTTTTTGTTTTTGTTTTTGATACAGGGTCTCCCTGTATCTCTGGCTGACCTGATACTCACCACCTAGACCAAGCTGGCCTTGATCTCCCAGAGATGTGCTTGCGTCTCCCTTCTGAGTACTGGAATTAAATGCCTGTGCCACTGAACCCAGATCACTGGCTTTTAATTAAGGAGCACTTTTGGCCCTATACCCTGAAGTTCCAAAAGCAGCAACAATTTCCAGCTTATTTTAGAATTGCTTTTCTTTCTTGCTCTTCTGGACTGGCTGTGGAGATGGGCCTTTTCGTGCTTGTGCAGTCTGACTGTATGCAGACCTCACTCACTGCAAGCTCAGAAATGTGGTCCCAATGCTGGTCCTCAGGCCATCAGCCCCTGGCTGACCTGGTTGACTGTTGACATCTTTCTATGAAGCATCAGACGCTGTGAGACTGTATTTCACTCAAATAACATTCTCTTTCAACCTGTGCAGAGCGTCACCCAGGCCAGGTGCTGAGAAAGCAGAAATGAGGAAGTGACAAGCAACCGGCCTGCACTCGGCTCCCCAGGCACCTGGCCAGGGGCTGTGTCAAGGCTACAAGGGTGCGTGTGGGAAGCATGCTGATGGCTTGTCCTCAGTTTTACTCTCTGGCTTCTTCTCTGAGGGATTAAGCCGTGAGTGACATGAGTCATGGGGCATGGTGGGCTTCTCACACCACCTCGTGGGGTTTCCCAGTTCTAGGCGTGTTTCAGCCAGCCCATGGGGGACAAGGATTGGGCTTGCTGCTTGAAGGCTGGCTTTGGTGTGGTTTCACACCAAGCCTTTCAACTGTGCGTTTTAAAGTTTCAGCACTTCCAACCAGCTGTTACTTCATTGTCTGTGGTTTTCTGTCTAATAGGCTGTGAGGAGATTAATAGGCTTGCAGCTAAAGGGATCACGATTTTAACACAAGCTTGCAGTCAGCCCTGAGCAGGCACTGAAAGAATTCTCCTGTAAGCTGAGGGGTCCATGGGATCTGGGAAAACGAACACTGCACTCCTCAGAATGAGAGTTTGTTTCTCTCAGAGGTGGCAACAATCAGGGCCACCACCAGCTGTGCTGCACAAATTCTCAGCACAAGCAACAAAGCACAGTTCTGACAGATCAGTTTTGCTTCTGGATTGTTGCTTTTGCAATGAGAATGTGTCAGGACAATGTGTGTGTGTGTGTGTGTGTGTGTGTGTGTGTGTGTGTGTGTGTCTGCGTCTGTGTCTATGTGTATATTGAGGGTCTTTGTGCATGTCTGTGTGTGCATCTGTGTGTCTCTGTGTGCAACTATATCTGTATCTCTGTGTGTGTGTGTACATCTGTGTGTATATCTGTCTGCCTGTGTGTGAAGAACAAAGACCAACTGTTTACACATGAGTCTCCTCAGCTACTATGACAGTCTGAATGTGCATCTCCTCAAATTCATATTTTAAAATGTAGCTGTCCGTGATAGGAGTAGAGGTGTGCATTTTTAGGGTGTGATTACAACTTGAAGTAGCACCTTTGATGTTGGGCTTGGAGCCTCCTACAAGGGCTTCAGGGAGGAAGTTTGCCTCGGTCATGTCCTTTTGTGACTTCCACTACATGAAAGCAAAGCAGAAGGCCCTCCCCAAACAGTGAGGGCCAGGACCCTGATTTTGGACTTAGCCTTCAGAACAAGGAGAAATACATATTGTCATTTAGCATAGTGCCCATCTGTGATCGTGTTTCAGCACACAGATGGGCTGTGACCAGTCGCAGCCTACAGTATTTCACCAAGTGGGTCCCATGAGCACATGGAACGAACACAAGCAAGTCTCCATCTCTGAGTGAAGTCCAACAGGCCAGGAGACCAACCTGTCTTTTGCTTGGCTCCTGTCCTGGTAGCCCACCACTGAACTCTACTACGCTTGCCTGTGGAACTCCTTTCTGTACTTGGGACCTGCCTCTAGCAACCATAAGGTCTTTGTTTTGGGGGTTCTTGATTACTTCTGTTTTCTTGGGGTTTATTTGTTTGAGGTTTTATGTGAGACAAGATTGTCTTACTACTATGCTGCCCAGGCTGGCCTCAAACTCATGATTCTCCTGCCTCAGACTCATCAATGAAGAGATTTAGAGATGCATCACCATGCCTAGTTCATAAGTTCTCTCATCATAAAATAAGGAAAGAAACTAATAAGGTATTCATTATATATATATACATATATATATATAATCTGTGTTTTTAATCTCATTTAATATCTCAAAGTGGGTATTAAAATTCTCACTTTACAAATAAGGATCTTAGGCTTCCTATGGATCAGGCCCACTGTCCAAAATCACATTGCTCATGGCTAAGTTTACTCCAAACCTTGTTTTGTTTGATCCCAAATCTCACACTTGCACTACCGAACTGTACCTAAGGGTCTACACCATAGAAATGATCTCACAAATCATTGGCTCCCACTGTGTTTTTCTGCTAAACACACAGTGTTTGCCTTGCTGAAGATGACCCTGACAGGTGTATGTACAAGTGTTTGGACTCGTAAGTCAAGTTGTACATAATTAATACTGCGGGTCATGTCAGGTCAATATGCGATCAGTACTGTAAGATCATAAACAAAGACATAATTTTAAAGCCTAAACTATCTTGTCATGAACACACACATCTTTCCATTTCCAACTAGATTCTATCTAAACCATATTAGGTTACATTAAGCTCTGCATATATGGGGAAACCCATTTTCTACTAAACCAATTAACTGGGTCATCTCTCCCAATTATTGCTATAATCAAGCTAATGTGTTCTTAAGAAGACTGAAATAATTGTTTATGATCTGGTTATTTTGGTCAATGAATAATTGCATTGAGTGGCCATTAAAGAAAATCTAATTCATCCTTGGCTGTACACTGAGTCAGTCCACAAATAGTCACAGTAGTGGTATATGAAGTTCCATGTCGTGAATGTGAGGGCTAACTCAAGGATGGGCTGCCGTCTCCCCCTCCCCTACCTCATCAAGCTCAAGCGAGCTACTGCCCTCTCTGCCTTACACAGTCCTTAGATTTTCCAACATGCTTCATGACCTTTTTTTCTTTCCCAGAACACCTTGTGCCCCCCCCCCGCCAACTTTGCATATGCAAAGTTATGGCCTACTTCCACTTTCTGTCTCCACTCAACCTGAATTTCCTGAGAGAATGCTCTCCTGGACTTAGTTCCTGGTAGGTATTCTATATATCATAATCTCTCTTTACAACAACTGTCAGTAATAACTGATATTTAATGTCTAATTAATGCCTGTAACCCTAAAGTAAATGCTGTGAGGACATGAATCTTGGGATGGGGGTTGTCTTGTACCTCATTATTTCTCCAGCATCTGCCAAAGTAAAGACACATGGGTAGGTTTTTGTAGGCTGACTAATGCTATGAATTCATGAAGAAGTGAAAAGAAGACAGTATGTATTTGAAGGCCTGCTAGTGAGTTGCGGATTTGATCCTTACAGCCCTTTGAGGAGAAACACACTGCCCCTTCTTTTTTCAGAAAAGGAAATAAATTTTAAAAGGCAGGAATTTTTTTTTTTTTTTTTTTTGGTGAAAATTCAAACCTACACTTAATGCATATCACAAGAACATTGCTTTTTCCACTAAAACCTTACATTTTGCCGCTTTGTTTTTAATAGACATACATCATGAATTGTAATGGAAATGAACCAGGAAATAACCTGCTGAACTCAGGTCCCTGCCCTCCCTCCAAATGGTACCTCCAGACTCCCAGTCAATGCTGCTTGCTCTCTCAGTACCCAGCCTATTTTCTGAATAGTTTCTGTCACCAAAGGGGCTTTTTCATTTCTGCTCTGAATCCTACCTTTACCTTTTCTTATCCTTTCTCCTAATGCTATCCTGAAGATCAGAGAATGCCCTTAAGATTGAACAGAACTCTGCATCCATAATTCCGCATAGCAACATGATTCTTGTAAAATGAAGACGAGGATAGAAAATGTAAAAAAATTTGAGAAGCCATTAGAAGCCTTTCAGAAAGAAAGAAAAACCCCAGAGAATATTTATATGAATGAAGTTTCCTATCTAACTAGGGACTGTGTTAATGGAAGGGCTGGCAGCCACTTAAGAAACACTAACAGTGTAGCCTAGGGTCTTGTAGTGGCCCCGAGGGATGGGCAAACCTTGGGCAGACAGATTACATGTTCCATGGTACTCAGAGCACACCCCTCTGAGGGAGCATCAGAGGGCTCACTGTCAGTATTGTCTGATGTATGCAAAAGCTACATGTGGCTTTTATCTAGACTGTGACTTAATAAAAAAGAATGTGGGGCTGGGGAGATGGCTCAGTGGGTAAAACACTTGCTGTGTTAGCATGAGGACTTGAGTTTGTATCCCCAGTACCTATGTGAAAGGCAGGGTGTGGTAGTGTGTGCTTGTAATCTGAGCTCTAGGATATAACTACAGGAGGCTTCGAGGGACTCACTGGTCCACCCACCCAGTCAGTTGATAAGCTCCAGGCTCAGTGTCTCAAGAAATAAGATGGAGAATAGTAGAGGAAGACATCTGACATTAACCTCTACCACCCCTACAAGCACAGATACATATGCAGGTATATCCATGTGCGTGCGCATGCACACACACACACACACACAGCTTACAATAAACTATGTGTTAAGAGATTTATATAGCCTCTTAAGAAATTAAGTGTCTTTTAGTGCATCATCCCAGCTGTGAGCTACTGAAGGGGCTAAAGGTCCATATCTGGTCATATTTCTTTCAGAGTTGTTCAAACCCTATAGTTCCAGGGTCTACTTGAAGGTTGTATATGTCATACATATTTTTCTCTTTAATTCAGGGTCTATTTTTTTTTATTCTTTGAGAGTGTCATACACTAATACAATGTAAGTTAATCATACCCACTCCCTCTCTCTAACTATCCCCCTCCAGCACATCTCCTTCCCAACATAATGTCCTCTTATTTAGTTACTTACTTGTTTATTTTTGTATAACCCACTGAGTCCAATCAGCACTATCTACATGTACATGAATGTGGAGTTATCCTTGGGCAAAGGCAACCTACCAGTAGGCACCCCGCCCATAGAAAAGTCATTCTCTTTCCCCCATCAACCACCAACTGCCAATAGCTCCTCAGCTATGGGTGTGACCTCAAGAACCCCTCCTCGCTCACAAATTTTTAATTGGCTTGATCTTGTACAGGTAACCCTTTGAATTTATAAGTGCAACAGCCACATCATTCCAGAGGACAGCATTTCACAGCACTCTCACATCCCAACTTCTGGCTCTTACATTCTTTCTTCCCCTTCTTCTTCTATGGTCCCTGAGCCTTAAAGGGGAGAGTTGATACAGATGTCCATCTGTGACTGAGTACTCACAATCACTTATTCTCAACACTTGTAACTGCTATGACTCTCTGCATTAGTAACTACCCTCTGCAATAAGAAGCTTCTCTGACTAAGGTTCAGAGGGACACAAATCTATTAATATAAACATAATTCTTTAGAAATGAGTTTAACAATATAACCATTTAGTAAAACAATGTCAATAGGCTGTCCCCCTGGGTTTATGATTTTCCAAGCCCTGGGTTTTGACCATGTTTACAGCATCAGGCATGAATTCCCTCCTGTGGTATAGGACTCAGATTCAGTCAGGAAGCAGTTGGTAACCCCATCAACAGTTTTGCCCCTATTGAACCAGTGGACCATTTTGCCCGGTAGGTCAGTATCGCACCAGTGGACCATCTTTCCTAGTAGGTCAGTATCGCACCAATGGACTATCTTTCCTGGTAGATCAATATCGAACCAGTGGACCATCTTGCCTGGTAGGTCAGTATTGTAGCATGCAGAGACCAGTGCTGATGTTCTTTCTTCCCCAGCAACCTGTATAGCTTCTTCTAGCACTATAAAAGCTACCCAACAGGGAGAGAACCTCAAGATGGATTTCTTTATATCCTAGAGCCAAAGTCTGGGGTGTCTTCAGCAAGAAGGTCTGATGTTAGTTATGTCTGTGTCAAATAATAGTTTTTAAGTGAACAGGTACTCTGGGAGACCCCAGGCCACCTTCTCCTTGACCTCTAGCCATGGTTGTTAGATTAAGGTAATGCAAATTTGAGATACTCAGGTACATTTGAGTTACTCTGAAATATTTAGCACTATAGATTGGAAGAAAAAATATTACATTTGAAAAAAATATACTAAAACTCCCTTATTCTTCACACAGAATACTACTAGAAAATTCATCCCTCTTTCTTTAAGTGTATTTGATCGTCCCATCCAGTGTTTTGCTTTGTAGAACTTGCTTCTAAAGTGTTTTGCAAGTCTACTCAAAATTCCCACTGCACTGTAGCATACCTTCTCAGGACCTGCGTGCATCTGACTCTGTCCTTTTGTTCACTCAGCATTCATTAGGAGGGGCCGTTCAATGCACCATTCTGAGATCCTGTACAAATATGCTCTGCAGACAGTTCCAAGATCTAAGAATTGCTCTTCTAACTTGATTTCTTGAAATCAGTGATGCCATCTTCCATGACATAACTGTTCTTTCATTCTTCAGTGTTACATTGAATCTCTAGATCAAACACTTTTTAAAAAGTTTTCAGGGGGGATTTGTTTTTATTTTATGTGTATGCGTGCTTTGCCTACATGTATGTAAGTGCACCCCTGAATGCAATGCCCACAGAGACCAGAGGAGGGTGTTACCCCTGGAACTAGAGTTATGGATGGTTGTTGGGCCTCCATGTGGGTGCTGGGAACAGAACCCAGGTCCCAGTGCTCTTAACTGATGAGCCATCTCTCCAACTCTTTGACCAATCACTTTTTAAAAGTTGCATGGTCATCCATTTTAACCCCCTGCCTGTTGCTGGAGGAGAACTTAGTAACATCATATGTATATATAATATATATATATATATAATATATGTAATATTTTTAAAAGAGATAATCATGACAAGTAAGCTTATCCGTTTAAGAACAGAATTGGCATTTAAAGGATAGGTTTTTCTGCTGTTGCTTTCTCTAATACATTCAATAAGTTTATTTAAGCCAAGGAATCTTCAGTATTCTGTTTGCTTTTTCTCTCAATTTGCATAATCCCTTTGCTAAAGAGATGTTGAAAACTGCAAGTGATGGAGAACAAGAAAAAAAAGCTTCCCTCCATAAATTAATTTGAAAATCAACAAGAAATTGAGGGGGTTATGCTCTTTAGAATCAGTCTTTGATTTCAGTGCTTCGGCCAAGCTAAAGATTCAACTATATTTGCTTTAAAAAATCAGATAGGTTTTTTTAGTGAAAAGAACTTAAGGAACAAAATCACACCACACACACACACAAATCCTTTAATTATTCAGATAATTACAGATGCCAAAGTAGAAGACTCACACGTCTATGGGAAGGATGTCACATGCTATGTGGGTGGCATTACACAGAACACGTGTACTGTGCCTTAACATTGACAGGAATTTATGTACCATTATCGAATAGTCACTAAAATTGGTACCGGTGTTACCGTCCCCAAAGCAGTAAAAATACTTCTGAAGAAGTCATAAATCAGCCTGAGTCTCTCATCTGCAAGAAACTGGACTCACAGCAGCTTCAGAAGCAAGTTTTTGCATTATAACAGAAATTACACAAACAAGGAAAAATTTCCTTCCTGCGTCCTGAGTTCATTAATGGTGGTGCCCTACAAAGATCTCGGTTAATCTCCACGCTAATAAATGAAGCCAGTATCTTTTTATAGATTGGGATAAGTTTTATTTTGGCGCTGGAAAATTTGCTTGCAATTTGGGGATCTGAAAATACTTCTGGCAGCAGTCCGTTCACTCTTTGCAGCTTTACATCTTTATCTTTACATGATAATACACATGGTTCTCTCTCCCCCTCTCTTCCTGTCTCCCCTTCCCTCCCTCTCTCCCTCCTTCTCCCACTCCCCTGCAATTTCCCAGAAGCTAGCCTGCAATTTCCCAAAGCTCCTCCAGGTAGGAGGCTTTAGGCTCACCCAGACTCAGCACAGCTGCAGGCTATAAACCACCCACTGCAGCTTTGCCCCAGCTCTTCAGCAACAGGATGCTTCACCTTGTGGTCACCCAGACCCTCTGGTACTGTAACAGTCCAAACAGGAGCTCATGGGTTCTTTACCAGCCCAGTCTTTCCAACTTGCTTACAACACCCACGCTAAGTCTTTCCAGCTCTGATCCACAGAAAACACCCCCCACAGGCCTCTGCCTAGACAAAGAGGGAATGCAGGCTGGTTCCCATTCAGCAAGCCCATTCTGCCATCAAAGGATTTGGTCAACTATATCACCTAGCTGTGTCCACAAAGATGGTAAGTAATAAATCACCAGAAACCTCAGTGGCTTAAAATAGCAATGGTTTGTCGTCAGGCCTGTGAGATGACAGAAGCCGCAAGTCTATTGCAGGAGCCTTTGGTTATTCTCACAGTAAAGAGAGAGGGCAATGCCTGTCACATCAAGTCCCACTTCAGTCATATTTTCTAGTATCTATTGGCAAATCAAGTCAGATGACAGAGTGGTAAGTCAGGGAGCTGGGAAGGTATCTTCTACATGCAAGAAACACTGTGTCCCCTAAATTCAGGAGACACAAGACAAGCTCTTTCTCCTCTTGGAGAAAAAAATGGAGAACAGACGGAATCACGTCATAGTTTTCTCCAAAGAAAGTCTTGCCACATCTTCTACTCTTCTAGATTCCTACTGAATGTTAGAGGAGAAATTTCTTTGAAAGAAAAGTGATTAGTTTTGTTCCTCACATTACTGTCTGATACCTAGTCCATAAGGATTCCCTTCAAGTCTTCCATTTACCACCCTACATAACCCAAGTCTAGAAGTGTATCCAGGAATGACTAACTTCAGAGTGTTAAGATAAATTTTAATTTTAATGAAGCAGGGACCTTTCCATCACTACTTCTAATTCTGGTTGAGACAGAAACAAAGACACAGAGACAGAGAGAAAATCTGTACACTTAGAAATCTTAAAGAAAGCACAATTAGTACAGTTAGTATCTTTTCTGCATGTTCCATCAGTCAGAGGTCATGATCCCCATCTATTTGGACACCACAAGCCCAGACATCAGGGCTCGTGTGCGAGGTGCAGTACAGCCTCTGGAAACATTGCTGTGGTTTCTACTCAACAGTTAATTTCCAAGAGCTTCAGGCACATGTGTGAATGCAGTTCTCCCTTGCCTTTCCTCTAGTCCTCTTTGCTCAGATCAAATAAAGAAATGTAAAGCAGTAAGAAGAGTTAGGAAGCTTTGATTCAAATTGGAAGGAAAGGGAATAGGGGAAATATCTTTAAAAGAATGTCTGAGTGTCCATCAGCCATGCTGTGGGACATTGAGAAATTCCAGGGAAACGGACCACATGGACCAGGAGCTGGGATAGAGTCCAAACCATATCCTTTTACTGCTAATTGGCACATTTTGACTGGTGACAAAGATGTATTCACTCATTAATTACAGACCCACTAAGATGGAAATTTTGATTAAAGCAATATTTTAAGAATCTGGGGATGTACATGCGTTTAATAAAGCAACAGGATAAGATTGCTGGGTTAATGGCTTACAGGAATTATCTTTTCTTTTGGACAAGACATATAATCTGACATGTAAATTCAGAGTCTGACTCTTTAATTAATAAGTAGTTAAGCCATAAAAAGTACATTCCCATAGGCAGTTAAGTAATCCTTGGGTGGGCTCGTTAAACTCTATCCTTGTGTGCCTCTGAAAGGTCACGCTGTACTCTCTTGGCATCTGTGAAAGTTCTGGATTCTTTTAAGGAACATATCTGGGCATGCCTGCTCATTTGTGAAGGAGACTTGGTAAAATTCTGCTTTCACAGGGACTGAGGAGCATCCTAGGCCAAAATCTGTACTGTTCTTACTGGTAAGCTGAGACAGACAGTTCAGGGGTAGCTGTTCTGGGACAGGGCAGTGGGTGCATCTGTCCTGGGCACTGAGTGCTGGCAATAAAGGGATGCATTTTCTTCAGAGAATTTAATTTAAAAATAATATTAATTCAACTAAACGGTGTGTGATTATGCATGGTTGTGTGTGTGTGTGTGTGTGTGTTACTAGGATCAAACCAGTGATAGGCAAATGCTCTACTAGTAAGTTACATCACTAGGATCCATTGAAATGCAGCATACGATAAAAGCACTTGTCTCCCAACCCAATGATCCAAGTTCACTCATCAGTACTCACATATGGAAGGAGAAAGGTGACTCCTGCAGCAACTAGTCCTCTGACATGTGAGTGTCATACACACATGCACACACACACATACACACACACACACACACACAAATAATTGTTATACTTTTTGTTGAGTCACAACCTGGGCTGGTGAGATGGCTCAGAAAGTAAGGGCACTCTCAATGAAGCCTGATGACCTGAGTTCAATCCCTGGGTCCCACATGGCTAAAGGAGAGAGCCAACACCTGCAAAGTGTCCTCTGAAATCCACATACACACCATAGCGCACACTCACACACAATGATTAATTAATTAATTAATTAAAAATAATTTTTTAGAGTTATTTCTCTACCAAGTCTGATTTTTTAAAATAACCAACATGAATAATACAACTGGGTCAGGCCACTCCCAACAATTCTTCATTGAGTCTGAGAAGGAATCACAGAAGTGTCTGTCAGAAAGCTAGAAGAAAGAAAACATAACCCGAGGAAGACGTTCCTTTGACCCAGGAGTGAAGATGGGTCTCTTGACGATCTGATCAGACAAGGGTTCTGGTGCACTTTGTTGCATACCAAACTTCTTCTCCCATAAAATTCACATGTTAAAATACCACCCCTAGTGCCTCACAGCATGTGAACTTAATTGAAAATAAGATTATTCCAGTTGTAGTTACTTAGAATGAGGTCCGTGGAATTGGTCTTATCCCTTCCTTCTAACGAAGAGGTTTGAACTGAGACACAGTCACAAAGAAAATGAAGGCTGAGATGCAGATGGTGCTGTAACAAGCCAAGGAACGCCAGCGGTCACCTGAAAGCCACTAGGAACTAAGACAGAGTCATGGACCAGGCTTCACTCAGCTCTTAGAAGGAACCAGCCCTCTCCTGCTTCAGATGCGGACTTCCAGCCCCCAGAGCTAGATGATACACTTCTGTTAAGCCATCATATTTGGGACACTGATGATAGCTTTAGCAAATGAGCTCAGCTCCTTTATGACCTGTTGTAGCACTTAGACTCTGGTAGTCATTGCAGGTGCACTGAAGATTCTAAGACTTCAGCAATTGGGCACAAGAGCAAAGCCAGCCATACTTCACCAAAATTTATAAAGCTCATTATATTCAAGAAGTTGCTTCACACAGTGCCAGACAGAAAGTATCTCCCTTTGTATGTTTGAGAGAAAGGTCCAAGAGGCTCCCAAAATAGTACATGCTATTGTCAAAGTTCTTGGTTATCTCCCAGAACTAGAAGCTAACACCCTACTTCTGAGGACAGGACATCCTTGGGATACAGGACTTAAAGCAATGGAGGAGGAACCGACTTGGAAGCCTTCTACCTGTTGTTTAACTCCCATAATGCTAGATGATAACATGCAGACTGCTGAGGGGGAAAATCAATTAATGGTCCAGCCTAACCCTAAATTCTAAAAACTGTAACACCTGGCCCAACACACTACTTCCTCTACTGGTGCAGCAGCAGCATTGTAATCGACAGCTTAACTGGACTTAAAACCCTCTCAGTGGGAGTGAGCTCATGGGTGTGGCTGTAAACTCAGCCGGATACATGGGGTTGAGGGAGGCGTAGAACCCATCTCTGTCTTATCTCTAGAGAAATGAAATCTCTTACCATGTGGGTCCCTATATGTACAGACAAACACACAGCACACACTCGTCAAAGAAGCTTCTTTTTGCAACAGATGGAGGCTATAGCAGAATTCCACAACTGGTCAGATGCAGAGAAGATACATCTGAGAGATGCCCCGTCCTAGGTGACACATCTGCAGTTGAACCTCTACACCTAATGGAACAGACTAGAATAAGGGGTAGAGAGAAAATTAAAGCATCCCTCAACTCTCACTACTGAAGCTTTCTTAAACAACATAGTTCAATGCACACAGAAGACCACAACTGGCCAAGCTTTATAGAATAAGAGACTGCAGAATATATATCCCTAGATAGAATTCCTATATTGAACCTCACCCACCTATGGCTCAGGGATCATTGCTGAGGAGGGGACAGAATGATTGCAAGAGCCAGGACTGGTTCATGAATTTAGGGAAGCAGAGACTTTCAGGTCACTAGAAGCACATGTGAACTTGTGGCAGTGATGGCACTGAGCACAGGACCCACAACAACTCAAATTAGACAAGGGCCCAGAGCGCAATGATAGAAATTGGTAGCAGACAAGACCTAGACTGAGAACTACTGGAGACTGATTACTCTGGAAGAGGGGGGATGGGCCTTACTTATGATCTCTAGATAATCTGACCAGACTCCAGCAGATGAATTTGCAGTAAAGGACACTAATGCTTGACTGGATAGGACTTAACATGTATGTTGAAATACATGTGGTCCGGTGGGCGTTGGAGGGATGGATGGGAGAGGGAAATTTGTTTAAGAACTGTTGTACGAAATGTATAAAAATAAATAAAAAGTCAGAAAAAGAAGCTGTTTCTCATAGGGTAAGTCATTTTGTCCTTAGAATACCCGAATATGGTCACTTAGTCAAGTATTATTCCCATCTGTTTCCAAAGGAAATAATCTGAGCTTCAGGTACAGTAAGCAATTTGTTCAAGAAAGAACTTCAAAGAAACCCAGACTTCTGGTGCTGAGGTCAATTTTCTGCCCATTCTCTTCTCTAAGTCTTGAGAAATACATTCTACCCTTTTCTCTCTCATCTCAGTACATGAAGACTGTGTTTTCTGGTTCCTTGGGGTCTTAGGCAGAGTTATGACAGCTTAAATATTTCCTATTTCATCACAGAACTAATGCACTTATCCTAAGGCTGAGCAGATTTATGTTTTGAATGATCTCTACAAGTCTTGGTCATTAGTTGAAGTCACCTTGGCCAGTTCATTCACCCCTCACCTGCTGTGCCAATGTGACAAGGTCTCCAGAAAGACACAGTTGTCAGTGTCAGGTGAGTTTATGGTCACATGTTCTTACTCAGAAAGCTAAATCAAAGCCATTCGTGGCACAATCTTATCTTTCTTAGGTATTGGACATCAGTTGCAGAACTCTCTTGTTTCATTATTTCTCATTAATCAGAATCTATCCTAGGGCTTTGTCAGAGAAGCAATGTTTTGATGTAAATTGCAGTTTGAATAAATCTTTCTGTGGAAAGTTGGAACATGGGCTGAGAGTTGAAGATCAATATGATTAAGAAATACTGAGTTAAAATATTCTAGATGGGAAAGAAATACGGGCAATGCCAAAGCATGGCTTATCAGGCATAGGTGATGACATCACCACTAGCCTGCAGCTCCTAGAGCGTAAGTGCTCATTCACTATCCAAGCACCCACCCAGTGCACACAGAGTCAGGCACCAGTCCTTGCCCCGGTCCACCCAGGGAGTCCAGCAAGATCTTCACACTCTACAGAGAAGGCAGAACCATGGTAAGCACAAAGCCCTGAGGTAGAAGTATGTTTGACATACAAAGGAGGTCAGAGCAGAAGTGTTTAACTGGTGATAATTGATTAAATGCTAATGGCGAATGCGAGGCACCTGGGTTTTTATATTATTGAATGAAGGAGAAGGATCATCCAGCGCTTAAACTTTTACAGTGATTTCAGTTTTAGCTTCATATGTTGTTGGGGAAATTGTAATGCCTTAAGGAGAAAAAAACTGTGAAAGCTTTCACTCTGAGCTCTGTCCCAGTACCCAACCTCCTTCAAAGGTAAAGCCTTTTATGAAGTTACCCACCATCAATCATATGTAATATCCACTGGTAGTGAGTCACTAAGTCTCTGTACTTGAAAGGAAAATAATTAATCTCTATTTTTAATTTAATAGTGTGTGTGTGTTTGTGTATGTGCACATAAGCATGCATGTGCATGTGAATGTGCATGGTCATGCATGTGGAGGCCAGAGATTGATGCTAGTTGTCTCGCTCAGTCATTATCTCAGTTCTGAGCAGGGTCTTTGACTGTTCCTGGAGTACACCAGCTATAATCCGCTGACCAGCAAGCCTCTCGTTCCACATATTTCTGCCTGCTGCCCATGGCAAGGTTACACATGCTTGCTGTTATACCCAACTTTTTCTGTGGGTACTGAAATGCAGATCCTCATGCTTGCACAGCAAACATTTTAGTGACTGAGCCATTTTCTCATCACCAACTTCTCCTTCACAGAACAAAGAATATTATACGATTTGTAGACCTAGTTTAAAGCCATCAGCAGAAGTGTACAGGTTCACCATCCATGGGCCCATTAAATCACAAGACTTACCGTCTGTCTCTTAAGTGAGTTCGCTATATTTTCTCATTTCTTAGTTTCAGCGGATGGCACTGGCCTGGTGCCAGTCACTTTGCCACCTTCATAAATGGTCTTTGTCCGTTATTAGAGGACTTTCCTTCATAATAAGAATGTACATCAAAGCATGGCAACTAAAACAGAGTTTTAGCTCTATCTTTATCAACGATAAGGCCAAATATTATGGATAAAGGATATTACCTCTAATGTATTTAAGAATACTTATTCTAAATAAGATTTTAAGTACTGGCTTCTTCCCCATTAAGCTCAGGCTTTAGAAGATTTAAGGCATTAGGCTAAGATTAATAAAAGACTTAGAAGATTTATTAATCAACACAAAAAGAACTGTGATAAAATTTATGAAAACTACAAGGTCATTCCAGCACAACGATCAGTGCAACTGTTCTAGTTTGCATCTCTGTTGCTGTGATCGATCAAACATTGGCTAAAACCAACTTGGAGAGGAGAGGGCTTATTTCATCTTATTCTTCCAAGGCACAGTTTATCTCTGAGGGAAGGCAGGGAACTCGAGGCAGGAACCTACAGGCAGGAGCAGAAGCAGAAACCATGGAGGAATGCTGTTTACTGGCTTGTTCCTCTGACCAGGGCTCAACCTACTTTCATAAACAATACAGGACCACCTGCCCAGGGATGGCACCACCCACACTGGATAGGACCCTATCACATCACTGAACAATCAAGAAAATGCCCTACAGACATGGTCACAGTCCAGTCCTGTGAGGAAATCCCCCAGCAGAGGTCCCCTTTTCCAGATGCGTCTAGTTGACAATGGAAGTCAACCATGACAGAGACAGACCTTCCTTAACCCCAACTTCCAAAGAAAACTAGTAAGGGAAGATCAGTTTTAATTTCAGCTAATGTATCCCACAGAATAGTCAATTTATCAAATAAGATGAGGGACAAATCTTAAATGCATAATTTATGAAGACATAGTCCCACGGTTCATGACCTTCAACAACACCGATACCATGAACACTGGACATGGTGTGAACAGTTGGAGCTGTGTCTTTGTGAAGAGCTGTTGCCATTCTGGGTCTCTGTTTCCTGGAGGCAAAAAAGAAAATGCCCAAACTTACTTAAATCTGAATGAGAGCATTTTCTTGGGACCATCGGAGCCCCTTTAAAAATCGGTTCTTTCCAGGAGTTACAAATACAGAAAGATTTCACTTTAAATAAACTTCATAATTTTAGTCAATGTCTTCTAGACATTCTAATTACTGAACTGAGATCATCTCCATGACTGAAAGTTGGGTAGGGATGTCTGCTACCCAAGAATTCCCGAAGGAGTCCAAGGACCTACAAAGTTATCATCCAAGGACATTACAAAGTGATTATTCCCACAAAAGTTATTTTTGTTTTTTTGAGACAGGGTCCCGCTCAAGTCCCAGCTGGCCTGCAATTCACCATGTAGACCAGGCTGGCCTCATCTTACAGACATCTGCTTCCTGAATGCTGGGATTAAAGGCCTGCACTATCACACCTAGTTGTGAAATACTTTTTAACATAAAATGGGAGACAAAATGCACTTGTATTTGATAACATCACAATTTGTTCTTGTTCGGTATTTCAGCTGCATATATGGTAAGACCAATGCCTACCTCACCCCAAATCAGACAAGCTCTCCCTCCTGGAGATTTGACCTCAGGCAATATCAGCAGAACGAAGAACTTCAATATCTGAATCTTGGGCTTAGTGCTGTCTTTTCTGATGCCATTAGCTGGTGCTGTCGGAGGTTGTACTGTCAGGTAAACCAGGAGTTCATAGAGGGAAGGTGACACAGGCATTCAAAAAGGTGTCTGGGTAACTTGCCGATGCCCCGAGTTCTGCAGCTAGATGTTTCCTTTAATAATCTGTGTGTTTAATTCCTACCAGATACACTTCCCTGTCATGTTTGTTTACAGTTTTCCTTACTAATTATGACAGTGGACTCAATGTAAATGAGTTCATTAGATCTATTGTAAAATATATTTAAAGAGAGAGGACATAGGGCTGGATAGATGGTTTAGCCATTAAAGGCCCAGGTTCCCAACTAAAGGAAGTATAAATGAGGGTGCCAGGTTGATAGAGACATGGACCCTAAATAAAAAGAGAGAAGAGACCCTTAAAAGGACACAAGTAAAGACAACCAACCAGCAAGCAGAGAACTTTCCTTTCAGAACTTCCCTTTTTCCCAGATCTGGACACATGCAGAGATCAGTTCGTAACGCACGCCCCATCTCTCTCAACATTGGTCAAACGTATGTCCATCTAGACAAGGACTACGGGTGGCATTAATGCCTTTCACAGTGTTTGGGGTCAGTGAACTCTAACCTGTTTCCCAATGGACTCTCTGTAAAAGGACTTGTCAAGGAGATAAGAGAAATCATGGAGAAATTTGATGGAATGGATTATAAGGTGAGGATGAAAACAGAATTCCAATCGTTAGCAGATGTGTGAGATCACAAGAGGCACCATTGTTGTCAGGGACATAAAGCTGGAAGTGTTTTCTCAGTGTTTAACATCCGTACTCAAGAACCATTCCCTTCCACACTTCCCCAAATTCTCAGCGCCCAGTGGCTCTAGAAAGCAAGTGGTGATAGTGGTACTTAGCCCAGAATTGAGAACGATAAGGTTCCTCAGCATGTGTCCTAGACATTTACTGCTGCTATAACAAAATACACAAGAGTGGGTCATTGATAAAGGAAAGAAGTTTCTTTGGCTCAAGTTCTGAAGATTAAGAGGTACAAAAAAAGCATGGTGCAGCAACTGCTCAGCTTTTGGTGAGGGCATCATGCTGCACCCTAAGCTGATGGCAAGTGAGTGCATGGAGGGGCAGCCTTGTTCTACAGCAGCCCTGTCTCATGGGATGAAGTCACCTCTGAAAGAATGAAATGGATCCCTCTAACACCAGAACCATTTTGTAAAGGAAACCATCAAACTGGTTACTGGGAGGATCAGACTTCTGGGGCTCCCGCGAGAGCAGGTAAACCACACTCAAACCTCAGCAGGGGTTTCTTCATTTCTCATCTACCATCACTCAGGAATGCTTGGAACTCCTCAAAAGCACAGTCTGGGAGGCCTAAATCAGACAACAACAACTAAAACATTTCTCCACTGTCACCTCCTGTCAGTGGGAAAGAGTGACTACAGAATGACCGGCACTGGAAGAAAATCATGACGTTTTCTAAGGCTGTGTTTTAGTATTTTTCTCCTTCCTATCTTCTCGACAATAACTGCACTCTGTGCAGCACACTGGAGTCAGTGGAGCACTCGCGCTGTCTCTCTAAAGGATCTGGCTCACTGTTGAGGAGCGGAGAACTGACTGCCCAGCGCTTACAGCCCCAATCCTGGCATTGTTTCCAAGTGTCAGAATGGGGCCAAGCGGGCACAGGAAGGAAGTCCCAGCAAGACAGCACGCAGGACCGAAGTGTGTATGCGTGTGTGTGTGCGCATGTATGTGTGTATGTGTGTCTGTGATGTGTGTCTATCTGTGTATGTGTGTATGTGTGTGTCTATGTGTGTGTGTATGTGTGTAGGTATGTGTGTGTATTCATGTGTGTGTGTGTGTGTGTGCATTGGAGAGAAGAGGACACTGAGTGTGTCATTGATTCATCAACATCAAGCAGAACATCTCCTTCCCAATGCTGGAGGTTAGCTGAGGGTGTGTCCCACATTTCCATACAAACAATGCCTCAGATGCCAACTGGATGTTTGGGAGGTGGGTGATGACAGTTCCTACTCCACAATCACTCACCTCAGGTTGCACTTGGGCATCTGTTATGCATTTAGTCTATTTTTATTGTGGTTATTATAGCTTCATGTCAGGAAGAGTGTGTAGACAGAATATTGAGTTGCCAGCAGTAATAGCTAAAACGTGCAGCTTCATACTAAGAGAGAAAGAGGTAAAGCCAAAGTCCCAGGGGGAAGAGCTGAGGTGTTACAGAGCCAAGCCGTGAGGCCAGGCAGGAGCAGATGGGGCAGCCCAGCCTGGGATGTGTAAAATCTTCTTTGGGAAAACCCATCCAGCCAAGAAGTAATTTAACTGGAATTAGCCTACAGGGAGGCTGCCCTTGGAAGGAAGCATGATACCGTAAGGAAGGACTTTCCTTCTATGATTAAGAGATCCCCCGGAGAGAATTTGAAGATCTAGTGGACTGCTCCCAAGAAATGTGGAATGCAGATGAAACGAGCAAGCTTTTACAGAACATAACCAGGGAAGGACTCAGGGTGGTACAGTCCAAGCCGTCATTTGTCGAGGTGGTTGGCCTAGGGTCAGACTCTAAAACATCAGCTGACCTCATCAAAATGCTCTTTCTCCACAAAATGCCATTTTTTACACAGCAGCATTTCACACTGACATCTCAGCTTGGCGTAGATTGAGACACATTTATTTTAACTCTTTTGTCTCAGTCAGGCTCCAATTAGAAAAAAATGAAACCGTGCTTCCAATTCAGACAGGATTTAAAGCAAAGAAGGGTGTGCGCTACTGGGAGATGGAAGTGCAAAGAGAGGAGACTGGAGTCGCGGGGGTGAGAAACTGCATTTTCAGACCCCCTAGGACTGAGGGGATAGGAGAGAAGAAGGCAGGCCACAGGTGACGTGACCCCCCCACAAGACGACGTGACCCTCACAAGACGACGTGACCCCCACAAGGTGACGTGACCCCTCCTCAGGACCACAGAGCACAGTGCAGAAGTCTGGTTTTCTGTCCTTCACCTAAGAGCATGAAGCATGAAGGCACAGGTGCTAGGAGGGAGATGTCCCAGGCTCTTTGGGACCCTGAAGAAAAAGTTTCTGAGAACAGCATTGCGAAGACCTGCTGTCAGACAGCAACTAGCAAGCCCAGCACAGGGTCTTACACCCTGGGCATGACCTGAACCCCAAGCAACAGCCTGGCACACAAAATCTGCCTTATGCAGAAGAAACCAAGGTAGTCAGAGGCATGACTCCGGATGTGGGCATACACTGAAAGCCCAGGGTGCATGCTGCCTTTTCTTACTTTTGAAGGCTCTTGCCACTGGTGGGGACATCCTGCTGCCCACAGACAGACCTGGGTGCACGTGCTATGCCAAGATGAGCTATGGCTGCTGGCTAGGGTCCAGTCTGCATGGTGGGCATCCAGGAATGCTAGCAGGCAGAAACTCTGGCACCTGGTTCTAAAGGCTTCTGACACTGAGCCTGGCAGGGTGAACAAAACCCACTTGTGCTATTGGAACATTGTTAGTTGTCAGCGTTTTCTTGTACTTGTTCCCCAATAATATACTCTAAAACCCCTGTGTTGGGCACCATGACCTTTTTGCTT
Organism: Eospalax fontanierii; assembly: GCA_035773235.1. NCBI lineage: Eukaryota > Metazoa > Chordata > Mammalia > Rodentia > Spalacidae > Eospalax > Eospalax fontanierii. Next base: position 7,765,161 of record CM069538.1, read on the forward strand.
TGCTTCCACACTCATGGGGCTTTGTGCACAGTAGGTACACAAAAAATTCAGACTATTGTCTTCTAGCCCTGGCTATCCAAACACGATCTGGATGTAATACAATCCAGCAATTAAGAAAAATGATTTGTCCCACTTACAGTCACTCAGCTTGGACACAGCAAAGGCAGCTGGCAGTGGATGTGAGGGGCGCTGCAGTTTGCCCAAAGTACAAGCTGTGTGTGCTGGCACAGGGCAGTGCTGTCCAGACAGACACTGGCTTCTTAGTGCACCTATAGGTGGTGCATTGCTTACCACACCTAGCCCCTGCAAGGGTCTATTTGCCAGAGCGATTTCAGCAGCAAGTCTTCAGCTGCAGCTGGGCTTCATGGGACACACAGAGGCTCAGGGTGAGAAGCTGCTGCCCAGCTTCTACAGGACTCTAGCAGCTGCAAACTGAGCAGCAAACAGAAGAGGCCCATTGGCTGAAGCCTTGAGGAGATGGCAGAAGGAGAGAGCCCTGATCGTATGAGATCATGACAAGACTGGCAAGGAAGACTTTCAGCTTGCTTTTGTCTCTTTTGGTCAAACGTCATTTTTCAATCCTTTTTTTTTTTTTTTTTCTGCAAATGTTTACCATAACCTTTACAGGGACCAGGTAGTATCTAGCTCTGAGAGTACTGTACAGGGTGAAGAAGTCTTATGCTTGAAGAGACCACATTGTTAATCATGGGGTATGGGATGAGGGGAGAAAGGACTGAAAAGGGCATTTTATATAGTCATAGGTGCTAGACTGTAAGAACAGCAGCAGATGAAATAAAAGGTGATGGTGAGAGAGCTGGGTCAGGAAACGCTCCCTGAGGTGTGATGGAGAGCGCAGAGACTTGGAGGAAAGAGGGAAGCCAGGTCTGCAAGAGGCACAGGGGAAGGAAGAGAAAAGGCCCTGAGCCAGGACTCAGTCTAGAGGACTCAAAGAACAGGAGCAGACAGTACCCAGGATGGTCAGAGGGAGCGGCAGCTGTGGGACTCCCTCCCCACCGCTCCCCCGGGGGGAGTGTAAGGTGTCACCTCTCCGATGAGATCACTGTCAAGTGATTTGTTTGGGCAATTTTGTTAAGCAAACAGGACTTGAACAAAGGTTTACAATTTGATTAGGAAGGGCTAGAGTTTTAGCTTAGTGACAGAGTGCTTGCCCATTGTGTGTGAGACCCTGGGTTCAAGCCGCAGCACTAGGGAAAAAAAGAGTTTACCTGTGATGTAGATTTCCTTCTATGGTGGTTAATCTTGATTGTCAACTTGAAAGGATTTATAATCCACCCTGGGTGTAGACAGCACAAGTCTATAGGTTGAGGTCCCATATCTAATAAAAAGGAGAGAGGGGCAGAATGCCAGAATTCATCTCTCTCTCAATTTCCTGGCTGCAGATACAATGTGATCACTCACTTCAAGCTCCTTCCCTACCTAGAGTAGAGTGACAGATTCTACTCTAGAACTGTGAGCCAAAGTAAGTCCTTTTGTCAGGGTTTATTCACAGAATAAGAAAGTTGTTAATGCAGCTTCTTATACACTTGCATTTGGGATACTGGGCCTTAGAAGGAGAGCGAGAGCCATGAGGTGGTACAGCCTAGGTCAGGTGTGAAGTGGATGCTCATTATTTTGGTAATACATCATAAGCAATAATCATCTGTGGTCCCAGTGCAGGACAAGCCTAGAGGGGTACTTGAAGAGCTTTAGAGACACAGGAAACAGTTACTCTTTAGAGAATAAGAGTTTTCTTAACAACATGAAAGTGAAGACCTAAAGCAAATGGATTCGTAGCAGGATAACATTGAACGACCTCTGCTAGTAGTTCAGTGACACTTGGGAACTAAGTGGCAGTTGAGCAAGCAGCAAGATGATACTGAAAGAGGTCTGACTGTAGTGGGATGACACTGAACTGTCTGTAGTGGGGATGACACTGAACTAACTGTCTGTAGTGGGGATGACGCTGATGGAGACCTGCTTGCTCTGGGTGGCGCTGAAGGAGCTCTGCTCATAGCAGGATGACACTGAATACACTGTACTCACAGCCGGGTGACACTGGCTCCCAGACGTGGGTCAGAACACTTCCATGAGGCACTGGCTCCACAAGAACCGAGTCAGAAGTCACATAGCTGTGAGAAAGCAGCTCTGAGGTACAAGAAGCAGCCACCATGAGGATTTGGCCAATAAGCCTTCCGTCCAAGCACAGGTGCAGCCAACCTTGCTCCATTCCAGGTCCATGTGGAGACATGCTAAGCCCAGGACTCATGACACTATTGTAAGTGTGATGGGGAGCACCTGAGGTGCAGTCAAAATGGGCATATGTCTATGGAAACAAGAAAAGTCCTCGTAGACTGTGCTGGAAAGAAAAAGACAAGAAATAGGTTCTGGACAGATAGCCGGACTTGCAGGAGGAGACAGGGTGGTCATCGGGCTCCTAGAAACCAGAAAGACAGAGCGAGGCTGGCAGGCTCCATCACTCAGAGGCTTGGTTTTATAAGAACAGCCAATCCCAGCTTCTTCTGAAGCCCGTCGTAGCTCCCACCAGGAGCTGTCAGCAGCCACAGCAGAACAGGATCTGGCCACATGCAGGGCTGTTCACAGCCTCATGCTCTACTTCAACCTCGCCTATCAGCTGCAGGGTTTGGGACACTTTTGTTGCTGCTGCCAATTATCCTTTCAACTTTTTGTCTGCAATTAGCTCCTTGGTCTGTCAGGAACTGCTGTCTATCCCAAGTAGGCTCTCTTGGTCCTTCTCATTTTGAGAAGGTAATAGACATCACCAGTTACACGCAGAGCTGTTGCTTCAGACACAGCTGTGTGACTTACTTCAGACAAGGTGTAGCAACCCTGGGACTGCCAGTTACCACCTGGAGGACTCACAACAACTTCATCACCACATGGGAAGAAGCAGCACAGGAACAGAACTAACGGAGACCAGAAAAATGGGGCAAGATGGATAAAGCACTACGTGAACGCTGACCACGTGAAGGCTGACCACGTGAACGCTGACCACGTGAACCCTGACTACGTGAACCCTGACTACATGAAGGCTGACTACGGGAAGGCTGACCACGTGAACGCTGACCACGTGAATGCTGACTACGTGAACGCTGACCACATGAAGGCTGACCACGTGAACGCTGACCACGTGAACGCTGACTACATGAAGGCTGACCACGTGAACGCTGACCACGTGAATGCTCACGTGAACACCTAGATCCAGCTGTTCCTGGCGGTGGTGCAGTTTCCCGATGTTTCAGTCACAGAAGCCAATGCATTCCCTTTCCTGACTCAAACCAGTTTAAGTTTTCCTGTCATCACCAAAAGACTTGTATCCCCTTTCTAGATCTCTCTCTGTCCCTCTTTCTCTCCCTCTCCTTCAACATTTAAATAATGTCCTCAGGGCTGGAGAGATGGCTCAGTGGTTAAGAGCATTAACTGCTTTTGCAGAGGACTGGGGTTTGAATCTCAGCACCCACATGGTGGCTAACTACCATCTGTAACTCCAGTTCTGTGGGATCTGACGCCCTCTTCTGTCCTCTGCAGGCATTGCACAACACAGGTGCACTTACATACATGCACATACATTAAATTATAAATAAATAAAATAAAATAATGTCCTCCAAGGATTTCTTCAACTTTGGCTAGTTTTTAGACTAGACTGAGACAAGGAGAGCATGGCTGTTGATCCCCAGAGCTGCGGTAGTTGGCACTGGGTGGTTCAGAAAAGGCACTTGCTCACTGGAGCAGCCATGCCTGTGGAATGCAGTGCACTGTTGGGGGATTCTTCCTGTGTCTTTCCTTCCCCAGCTGTCATAAGGCTGAATAATCATCAGTCAGTGGGTGAGTGGTTAAGCCTACTGTGGTTGAGCATTGGCAGTGGCACTCGCCCAGTGGTCCCAGCCACTCAACAAGGACGTTAAAGTGAAAACTTGGCAATTGATCAATGGCTCAGCGCTCAGTCGTTGACATGGACTTGACACCTGCAATATAGAAGTCACCAATGCCTTGGGGGACCAGCATCTCAGATTCTATTGATTCTCCTCACATTGCATTACCAAGATACTGTGTGCAAATTTATTATTGAGTTCTGTGGTTATTTAAGAGGAAAATCTTTTGTAAAAACTAAATTGAGAGGCCTCAGGAGGAGACAGTTTGACTTTTCAAGAGGCTACCTAGACCAGCCCTCAGCAGCGTGGGTCTCTGCCTCTGAAACCCTGCAGTGGTCTGTCATTGCCAGTCTCACCCGAAAGTCTTGGGGTTCCTGGTCCTTCACAACCTGTCCAAGCATGGCTTTCTTTCTCGTGTCCTTGCAGACTTGCGGACTACTTACCTGGTCAAGTTGCTGCAACATCGGCTTTACCTTTTGCTTTGGGTTTTGTTTTTATTCCCTAGAAAGGTTGGCAAGAAGAGCGTCAACCAGTTTCAACCAGCAACAGAGAGTGTGGAGAGACCCAAAGTGATTAAAATCATTGCCCACAGCCGCCTGTGACGTTAACGGAAACTCCATTTTCATGTCACTCACCTCTATCTGAAGCCATGCATTTCTTCCCACTGTGAACGCAGCAACAAAGCCTGTGATCAGCTGCAGCAGCGGGGAGTTTGTGACAGTGACGATTACTGATGATTTCCTGCTACACCCAGGTGTGGCAGGCATTTCAGAACAGCACATGTGTTCGGTGCCCCTGCACGGTTCTGAAGCTTAGACTGGCCTACAGTTTTGTTACCAGTGAGCTGAAAAACAAGCACATGTATAATGTGCTTTATTTTGATATCTAGTCCAATCTTTACTTGTGCATTTTAATGCAATTAAAACTCTCACACTATAAAACAAAGGTGTCCATCAGCATAACCATGTTGCCACATAGTGCGTCACTGATCTAGACTCTTGCCGGTCATTGTTGCCCAGGCCATACTACATGTTGATGTGACAGACTTCCAGGAGCTTTCCAACCTCTGCTCTTCTTCCTACCTGATATCACCTGAGATATCTTTACTCCATTGTTAGAACCTGTCCAAGTTTGGCTTGTGTGCAGACTTTCTCTAATGCTAGTCCATATAAAAACTGTTCCCTCAACCAACAAAGGTGTGATTGCTATGCCCGTTGATTCTCCACTGCAATCTACTTTCGTCTCTCCTATGTTTTTCCTATGCCAGACAGCCTGGCAGAGCCCAGAGTGATAACTGACTGACACGAGCCAGCCTGAGTCCTGTGTGTTATGAAGCTTGCACTGCTTTGACAAAAGTACCACAGCTGGTTGGCTGAAATCTAGAAATTCATGTCATTACAACTCTGAAAGCTAGAAGTCTAGTATCCCAGTGTCAGTAGAACTGGTTCCTGAGGCCTGTGTCCCTGGCTAGGTGACAGCCGCCTTCTCCCTGTGTCCTCATAGTTCTTCCTCTGTGCCTGTCTGTGTCCTAATTTCTCTTGCTCTGAGCACACCAGCCATGCTGGATCAAGACCTACCCTGACGACTTCACATAAGGTTAATTATTCCCTTAAAATCCTGTCTCCAAACATAGTCACTTTCTGAGTTACTGAGCTTCAACTTACACATTTTGGAGAAGGAATAAATCCATCGCATGAAACTGTGGTGCCATTGTGCAGGTGTTTGACCTTAGACATTCTAACGGTCTCTGCTAGCCTTCATTACCTCTTCCTCAATGGAGGATAATGGGGGAAATAACTTACTTTGATGTAGGGATTAAATGAAGATTTTTTGTTTTTGTTTGTTTGTTTTTACATGCAAATACTGAGAACAGTCACCAGAACACAGATGACAGCCACAAACTGAACATGGCCGCATTGGGCACAGTAGCCTGGCCCCAGCCACCGGAGGCCAGTTGCCACAGGTCACTTGTTCCCAGGACCTTGTCTTTAACACAGTAAATACATTTTAAATGAATACTCGATATTTTTAGCTCTGACTTGGGTGGATGCTAAAGGCAAGGGATCCAGAGATACCAGCAAGACATGATAAGTTGTGAAGACCTTGAGGAAAACAAATGCCTTTGTTTTTCCTTTTTTACTCCTTTTGAGAAACGAGCTTGTTTTAACATGCCAGTACAATGTGCTCATTCCAACTAACTGTGCATAGCTCTTAAATCCTACCAGGAATGTTGTCTTTCTGACAAGAATCACAAGCAGTTAGATCAGAAGTATTCAATAAGCATTGTTTCTGCAATAAATTTAAACAAGGGATGCTCTCCAAATTTTGTCTAAGTAAAGGGGTAATTCTCAGGTCGCTGGGGATATCTCCACATTGAACCTGTTTTCAATTTCATCCTATTAAACTTAAATGAGGAGACAACTTCTGGGATATGGATGATGTTATACAATGTGCAAACGCTTTGCAAATTCAATGGAAAAACCACTTAGTTCAATTGTTTCTCCTCTTTTTTACTAATCCAATACATATATGCTTACAGACCAGACCGCACTTAATGGAAACTTTGGAAAGAACATTTTGTTTTGAGAAAACTTAGGTTGACGTGCTACTATGGAATTAGCTTTATTTTTGTGAAGTTGTCTCATAATTATCAGGAACTGGCTGCCTCAAATGAAGCTGAGCTGAGTTTTGTGAAGATAATTTTCTTAATGTCTACATAGCATAGTTGTTTTTTTTTAATATCACCAACAAAAAGACCTGAAGATGGTTAAATGTACTTTACTCTGTGCTCTTATTTTAATGGTACTTTTGGCTCAAAGCCCTGATTTACTGACATTTTATTTCTCTCTTTCTATTTGATCTCACTTTCTCCTTCCATAAAATGTTCTGAGCACGGCTGCATCCAGAACTAAGCTGCCCTGGAGCGAAAGGATGTCTGTGACTCCTCTGTCCATGAGCAGAGAGAGCAGAGGCAGCACAGAGAAAGAGCCGTTTTTCTTTCTATGGAAAAGAACTCCAAGAATATAGTTTAGAAGGTGTTCTCTGTGGCCTTTCTAAAGTTTATCCTCAGCTCCCTCTCCTGTCTCCCTACTCTACTCTTTAAACATGCTTAGTAGCAAATGCTGAATAAGGTAGGGTGGGATCATTTCTCTTTCAACTCCAGCATGTAATTTGGGCAAAACTGAGAAGACAAAAAATCGATATCAAAAGTGAACAGCAAAAGTTGATGGGTGTGTTTGTTTTCTGTTATTGTAACAAGTATCTGAGGTAATAATCTTACAAAGAAGAAGAATTTATTTCAGCTCACAGAGTTGGAGGTTTTGATCTGTATATATCAGGCACTTTGAGTTTATGTCCAGGAAGACCAATGAAAGGTAAGGCGTCTGGGGGAACACTGGATTCACTATAAATTTCTTCATTGTGGACTGAAGTGCATCTGCAGCTCCCAGATGAAGGAAGACAGCAGCTGGTGAAGAGCTTCCATCTCTGTCACCCCTCTGTTTTCTCTTTCATATACTTTAAAGTGGCTATGGACTGACGGTCACATGTCAGAATGCCTAGAGTTGCATGGGCAGTGTGAAGAGCACAGAGCTTTGTGATGCTGCTTTGATTTATTGTTAGTCACAAATTTCAACTGGCTTGACATTTTAGTAACATTAAAAGAGAACATGAAATTTTTTATTTTCTTATAACTTTTCAAATCATGAAAATTTCAGACAAATATACCAGTCACCTCTAATCCAAAAAAGCGGTAAGAGGTGGAAGCTATTATAGAGTTCCACAACTGGTCACACTCAGAGAATAAGTGTCTGTGAGATGCCCAACCCTAAGAGACATATCTACAATAGAACCTCTATACCTAAGGCTCATAGAACATAGTGGAATGGGAGTAGAGAGAATATAATACATCTCTCAACTCTAACCAGTGAAAGTTTCCTCATGCAGCAGAGGGTGATGAACAGAGATGAATACAACTGGTCAAAGTGTGGAGACTAAGAGACTGCAGAGAGTGTGTCCCCGGATAGGGCTCCTGTATTAACCACCCACCCAGGCCTCAGGACCACTGAGGGAGAAGCAGGGGTAGATTGTAAGAGCCAGGGGTGGTGGACGACCGCAAGGAAGCTGAGTCTTCCGGGCTTCTGGGAACTTGCTCGTATGAACTTACAGCAATGCTGACAGCATGCACAAGACCCACGAAACTCAACCCGACAGAAACCCAGCATAGAAGGGAGGAAATGAGTAAGAAGCCCGAACCTTGGCTGAGGAGGAACTATTGGCAACTGACCACTGCTACATGAAGGAAAGTAGATCTTCTTTAAGTGACACTAGATAGGCTGACCAGGCTCCAGTGGATGGACTCACACTGAAGTACTTCTGAAGACACAAACTGGACTCAGTAGGCCTTAACATATATAACAGAATTCATGAACTCCAGTGAGGGGCCTATGTGAGGGGTGGGGATCTAGGGGAGAGGGCCTAAATACAGTTAAGGGGTATTCTATGGAAATCACAAAATCAATAAATATATATAGAAAAAGAAGAAACAAAAAATAATAACAGTAATTTTTTAAGATCTTTCATAAATGACCCCTGAAATAGTCAGTGACTTTCGAAGTCCTCTGTTGTAGATGCCTCCGACAGGCAGAGGCTAGTGAGGATGAAATAGCCCACAGCCAGTATACGATCATGTCCTCTGCTGCTGGCCCAGAAACTAGACATTTCAAAAACTTTCCTGACTGGCCATGGTGGTTCAGGCCTGAAATCCCAGCATTTGGAAAACTGAGGTACATAGCGAGACCTGAAAAAAGAGAGGAAGGAAGAAAAAAGAGAGAGAGAGTAAGAAAAAAAGGAGAAAAAGAAAAGTGAGAAAAAGAAAGGGGGGGGGCAGAGGAGGGGAAGGGTAACCCCCTTTGAGTTCCTGGTCAGAGAGACCCCACATGGACCCCCTCCCCAAATGCAGGTTATTGTCATTTCTCTTGGTTGTCCGTTATAATTAGATAGACCTCAATTGCTAAGGACACCACACCCTATGCAAGACACAGAAATCAATCTCAAACTGACCAGAAACATCCTCCCTGCAAGCCAGCTTTTATTGTGCCAGAAGGGGCTATGCAGGTTTGCCAGGGGTTGTGGGGAGAGGCATTAATGATCTGGACCCTGCTTGCTAAAGTACCAACCTGCCAGAAAAGATGTGCCCACTTAGAATGGTGGCATGATTATTATAGGGGTAACCAATAACTTTCTGATTGGGTTTGAGGTCTGCACTACAGAAGGAAATTTCATGCCCAGTACTGCAGGCAAGATCAAATGCCCATAGCTGGGAATATCAGAGGCACTAGGGGAAAGCTACCATTGTTGCTTTGCTAAATGGTCATGTCCAATTACCTTCTAAATATTTATGTTTATCCCCATGGATTTGTTCTGTTCTCAGCCTTGGTCAGAGAAACTTCTTTGTGCAGTATGGGCAGTGTTAGTGCAGAGACTCAGAACTGGTCAAAATGCTGCCAGAAAGTAGCTGTGGCTGCTCCGCTCTTAATGGACATCTTCATCAACCACCGCCCCCCACCACCCCTGCCAGGCTCAGAGAAGTCTGCAGAAGAGGGTGCAGAAAGAGGAGGATGAGGAGGAGTGCGTGAAATGCTCTTTTGGACATGACCTGGCCACTGCTTTCACGAGCTCACAGCAGCTATGGTTGCCTACACAAGACCAAGCCAGTCGGCTCCCAGCACGGATAGGGGAAGGATTCACAAGCCCCACCCTCACTAAGGAGCTATAGGTAGCTGAGGGTTGCTTTTCTTTGGCAGTGTGGCCACTGGTATATTGCCCATGCTTCAGTGACGGTCCCACACCCATGCACATACAGGCAGCACTAACTGGACTTGGGTTATAAACAAAAGAGACAGAGGAGCAAGAGAGATGGGGGGCATGAAACTGAGACGGGGGACACAGAATGGGGGGTCAGGAGAGTTCAAGGGGAGACTGGGGGTTGGATATGATAAAAGTACATTTTATATATATATGGCACAATGAAAGCTGGCTTGCAGGGAGGATGTTTCTGGTCAGTTTGAGATTGATTTCTGTGTCTTGCATATGTTCTAGTTTACTTTCCATTGATGTGACAAACATTCTGACCAATACCAGCTTGGGGAGGAATGGATTTATTTGACTTAGATCTCCCAGGTTACAGTTCATCACTGAGGGAGCCCAAGGTAGCAACAGTGGGCTGGGCTCTCCCTCAGCACTCAGTAATCAAGAAAATACTCCACAGACATGGCCACAGGCCAGTCCAATGGAGGCAATTTCCCAGTTGTGACTCCTTCAACCCGGGTGTACCACGTTGACACTAAAGCTCTCCAGCACAATGATTTTTCAGAGAATAGTAAAGAGTAAAGAGGAGGGAGTTGGAAGGGGAAAGGGGGCGCGTACGGGAGCGCATCTCACTGTACGCATGTAGGAAACTCTCAATAAAAACTGTGTTTTTAAACAAGTATAAAAGAATGGAAGGAAAGAAGGAAGGGTGTGAGGGAAGGAAGGAGGGGGAAAGAAAGGGAAGGGGAAGGGAGGGAAAGGGAGGGGAAGGAGGGGAACTATTTCCTAATGGGGCCAAGGGTGAGGGACAGGTGTCTGAAAAAGGAAAGTGATGAGTTGAGAAGGGTTCACAGGGAACAGGGAGACATGATACTGTCACCATCACGTGGCAATTTTTGGTCAAAGATACAGGAGACAAATAGCCTCTGCCCTAAATTCTGCCACAGTTGCCATGGTAACACTGCCCTGTGTTCAGAGTATGAAGGATGACAGTGCAGTATAGAGCCTGTTCTCATTTCTCAGGAGAGAAGGAAGGCTCACCCACAAGGGACTGTTGCTCCATGACAGCCACAGGCAGGAAGCAGGGAGAGATATTTGTACATGGGAAAGACAGACCTGATATGGATTCAGTTTTTCAGTTTAAGAGACAAGATTTCAGGAGGCTTAGTGTTCCAGATGGTTCTGAACCTGCTAGCGGTGTGTCCTAGTTACCCTTGGTGATGTCCTTCATCTTGAGAATTCGGTCATTATCCACGTGTCTGCCTGTTTGTCCTGTGCAGTCCCCGTGGGTCTCGGTGAGGATGTGGGCAGTGGCACACGTGTATGGGCTGGTGGTTCTGGGAACCCCCGAGACTCCTCTCACAGTAGATTCTGCACTCAGGCCTGCTGCAGTGGCACATACAGCATCACGTGCAGTCACCTCTACCTGGGAAGGTCACTCACTCAGTCTAACATGTCTCCACATTTATTTAGTGGCGATACTGATGACTGCATTATGAAATCAGATGCCCACGAAAACTACCGTAGTTCCTGGAATACAACGGGCTTTTAATAAACAAGAATTTCCTTTCTTTGTTTCCCTAGGATGGACCCCACAGCTCAGCCAGGTTTGCTCACCCCTACCTGCCACTGTCGTCCACTCAGGGGTCTGAAGGAAGAGTAAAGCAAGTGCTTAGGACCATTAGTGGATTTCTTTGTAGTCAAGGAAGATGACAGAGATCTTCAAGACGGCAAATGATAAAATTAGACCAGAATTACAAAGCTGACCTCTGGGTCCTAATCCCCTCTGGAAGCTCTGAAAGAAAAGTCATGGAACTTCCTGTGGGCAGGCTCAGAAGTCAGAAGTGTTTGTGACCAGCTGTGCCCAAAGCAGGTCTTCACTAAAGAGCAAAACACAAACAGGAACCTGCTTCTCCACAGCGGGGGAACGCTTAGCCTCAGGCCTTCGTTATTTCTCCTCAGGGATCTGTCTGTGGCAGACTTTGGGGCTCTTCTCCGTCCCTTCTTGCAACTCTCCCCTTGGTGCAGCTCTAACCCTGCCCATTCACTTTGAACTTGAACTTCTGACTTGCTCTTGCCAGAGATCTATAACAAGAGATGACAGCGCACAGCACTGGACCAAGGCCTTGGAGGCCTGCACGTTTTCATTTGCTGTCTTACGCTTTTCCTGTCACTATGGGAACATGCACTGGCCCATGCTTTCTGGTCTAGAAAGGAAGGCAAAACAATGAGGCAGAGAGATTCAGGCCTGGATGCAGAGCCACTCCAGAGAGTTGTAAGAAGCAGAGCCAGCCAACTGCACCAACTCACAGTCCTGCGAGCCAGCCCAGAGCCAAGAGACAGAACCACCCAATCAAGACCAGGCTTGATCTGACCCCAAAAGCCAGTGTGTGCAAGAGTGAGAAACACAAAGAAGCCTGTTGAAAGTCATTGACTTTGTCATGTGGGAATAATTGACTGATTCACGCAACAGTGACTGCTCTGGGCCATGTCTTCTCAGTGGGGAAGAACACTGTAACAAGGCAAGGAATGCCTACACAGTAGTTGTGCCATGGCTAAACATTGGACATTTTTATCTAACTCTATACTAGGAGGATTTCCTCAATAATAAAAGCAAGAGTACTCTTATTTCTCAGAGATGTCAGATGTATATATTTTAACAAGATCTTTGTAAGTATTATAATGTGTTATATATTTTTCATTTTTTTATTTTTATGTGTATGAATATATTGCCTGCATGTATGTAAGTGCATCCGTATTTTACAACACCAGAGGAGGTCAGAAGAGGGCGTCAGGTTCCTTGAAACTGGAGTTACAGATGGTTGTTAGTCACCGTGAGGGCGCTGGGAACAGAAACTGGGTCTGCTGTAAGAGCAGCCACTGCTCTTAACCATTGAGCCATTTCTCCAACTCTAATATTAAAAAAATATTTTATTGAGTTTTTGTGCATTTCATACAACAGTTCTTAATCAAATTTAGACCCCCTCCCCATCCGTGCTCCCTCTTTCCCCTGTACCAGACCTCAGATATTCTGTCATATATGTTAAGTCCTATCCAGTCAAGCATTTGTACCTAGCCGTCCTTTGGTGCAAGTTCATCCACTGGAGTCGACTCAGCGATCTATCAGTCTTAAAGAAGATCTGCTTCTCTCCTTCACCCAACAGTAATCAGTTGCCAACAGTTCCCATGCTGGGGTTGGAACCCACTGCCCATTCCCTCCCTCCACACCCGGCCCTTGGCTGACCGAGTTGGCATGGGTTTTATGGATGATGCCGCAAGTTCACATGAGCAAGCTTCCAGTGGCCAGAAAGCTTCTGTTTCCTTACGTTCCTAGACCAACCCGACTCTTACAAACTTTCTGCCCCCTCTTCCACAATGGTCCCTGAGCTGTGCGTGGGTGAGGTTTAATATAGGAGTCCCATGCAGGGATACACATCCTGCCCCAATATTTTTATAAATTCTAGGATTATTGGGTTCTGTGTGAGCAGTCACATTGTAGTTATTGAAATAATGGTCATTTGATCATGGAAAGTAGGCATTTTCAATGTTCATTTAAGGCAAAAGTTGTTTTCAATTAATGATGTAACTTGCATATGAAAGAAAAACACTTGCAGTCTCAAATCACAGGGTGACATTATTTTTCCTACTGACTGATTTAACCTGTCCCATGGCCAGTTCTTACCCTGCCCTCAAAAGAATCTCACGTTCCCTGACCCTCCCCCATCAGAGGCTATCTACTTCTCATTGGAAAACAAAACAGAAAATCTGCCAGTCTATCTTATTCTACTGTTTAGATATCAAATTCAACATAATAAACTGTTGATTTCCTTCAGAAATTAAAGGTCCCCCTTCGCAATCTATGCCTGCTACAGGCAGAAACCTCGCAGAACAGAGCTTCTTGTCAGCTTCTTTTTCTGACCTGCAAGCCACCGTCTACCCACTAAGCTGTTTCTAACCCTTTGTGAACAGAAAGGATGAAAGTAGGACAGCCTGGGGAGAGAGAAAGCAAACAACATCTCACTTCTCTGACATTGACCTCTGCTCGTGTTTTCTGACTGGGGAATGGTCCTTTCGTGGGTGCTTTGTGTCTGTGGGACTTCGCCACCTCAGATGAGAATGGCGTCATGCATTCCCTTCCATGGATCTGTCACTGATTATCTGCAGCTTCAGTGCTCCTCATTCGGACTCCATGAGCCAGCCTCCAGGTCCTCATACACCATGCTCCCAGACCCATGGGTTCATATGGTTCAGTCTCAATACGTCTATAAGGCTCAGCTCACGAGAAAGAGGGCTCTGCTCAAAGAAATCTTAGACCCGAACTTAAGTCTCTTTTGTGACTTCTCCTAACATTTAACAGGTGGGAGAGCACCAGTGTGGGGTTTCCACGTCAGTCTCTGAGGCTGCAACACCTGACTCTGAACTACAAGGGTTGACGCCTGTTGTTGTGGGCCTCTAACACTGAATGCCCTATTATGATTTCATGTAAACACGCAGACATCCTTCTCCATTTCCCAAATAAAGTCAGTAAAAGGGAAATATGTGAAGATCGTCTTTTATTTCCCTGAAATATTTATGAGGAAACAATCCACCCCGCGTGTTTTCACGTGTGTTGTCCCCGCACCCCAGGCTTTCACTTAGAATCTTTCACAGCTGCATAAGCTTTATGCTGTGAGTCCTACACGTGATGTGGCAGTGACACCTTCTGAAAGGTGGACGGTCTGGTGCAAGGCACAGAACTAAAGCGGCCAAGAGAGGAGGAGGGCAGGAGAACAGTTCTGTGGCTATGTCTGGCACCAGACAGAGCTCACAGACTACCTCTCCTACTAACCATGTCCTCAGCCGCTACACTGTTCATTGAAATTCAAAGAAAATTGGTGTGCAGGGCTCGCTTGGTTCCTGGAGATGCTAGAAAAGTTGGAAAAGGGATATAGTTTGAGATACCAAGCAGCCGTCCCAGACAGCGGGAGCTACTCGGCTATCGCACACATGGAAAACATTTCACTTGCAGGAAGACTGTTGAAATAAAAATTTCCAGTGATTCATTAACAGTTGAAAGCATGTGGTTATTTCTCAGGCAATTTTGGATTGTTTAGTCTTTTCCTTCTTTTCTGTTTTCTTTAGGAAGTACAGATGACCACAGTGAAGATAAAAAGGTCCCGATCATGACCATCAAATGGCATTGTTGTGGCGGCCCCCCATTCCCGGTTCCATGTTGGTGACTTGGCTGTCTAGACTGCTGAACATATAGGAGTGTGCTCCTGTGTTAAACTGAAGAAGAAGCAAGTGAGGAGGGTGGGAGAGAAACAGACTAGAAAGCGTGGAGAGATCATAGCAGCCGAGACCCCGCAGCCGAGACCCCGGAAACTTTACTCACTCCAGTGATATTTCTTATGGGATAAAGAAAACTACCAACCAGGGATGTGAGAGGAAAGGCACTTCCACTTCAGCTGCCACTGACTCAGGGATCTCAGGAGAAGAAGAGGAGGAGGAAGTGAAGTGACAACGAGCTAACCTAATTATTGTGAATGAATAAGCCAAATGACGAACATAATAAACGTTACTTTAAATAGACACACTGAAGTTCACCTTCACCACGGTCTTAGGGCTGTTTTTTATTACCACAAAGTACAAACAACCAAACTGTCAACACATTTTTTAAATATTTTATTTATTATTTTTATTTTATGTGCATGAGTATATTGCCTACAGGTATGTGAGAGCACCCGGGCTTGTGCAGTGCCTGTGGAGGCCAGAAGAGGGCATCGGATCCCTGGAACCGGAATTACAGATGGTTGTTAGTCACCATGTGACTGCTGGAAATCAAACCTAGGTCCTCTGCAGGAGCAGCCAGTGCTCTTAACCTCCGAGCCGTCTCTCCAGGTCCTTGCCAACCAAATTTTAAAATGGTTAAATACACTGTGGTCATCTGACCAGTGGCATGCTGTGCAATTATTTCAAATTATATACACAAAGATACTTATTGAAATTATGCAAGTTCATAACATATTCTAAAATTAACATGGAGATCATAAAGAATATTATTTAGTTATTTGTGTATGAGTAGTTAGACAGATAGGTGTAGAAAAATATCCAGAAGTTTGTAGACTAAAGTATTAAAATTAGTTTTCAATGGTGAAACTTAGTTATTAAATTTTCCTCTTTTCTAATATTTTTGACACTGTCTCAAAAAGTTTTCGGTAGTTACCTGATCATTATACTATCTATGACTATTAAGAAAATAAGAAAATTTTAGAGGAGAAAGAAAAGCTATCCAGTTGCCCCTGAAATGCTGTGACTAGATGCCACATACAAAACAAATTCTCTGAAGACTGTTGGTCCTGCAGCCAGAGATGGATGTTCATAACTGTAGTCACAACAGTGAGACGCGCTAGTTGAGAGGTCCTCTTCTCTGAGGCAGGGAGAGGTGGGAGGGTCAGTTCTGGCATTTCCATGGTGCTTGCTTTGGAGGTGAGGGTGGAGAAGGGAGGCCATGTGTTGGAAGTCCTGTGTCTGTCGTAGCTGCAGTCAAACACAACACTAGCCTATCATTTGTGGGAATACAGTAGTACACTTTTGAGAGACCCTGGAACACACTAGGAAGAGGCATCGTCTAAGATCTAGGAAAGGTGAACCAAATTCCTCTGGCATTAACTTACTGGCAATTTCAATTCATGCTAGTAAGCATATACTGAGAACCTAAAATATGCTGGGCACAGAACACAGAAATCGGGATAAGATACTGTTCCTCCACTGAATAAACCCCAAATCCAAACCAAGTCAATAAGGTAACTGACAAGCAGGATAAAACAATATAGTACACTTAATACTTTGTACTAAAGATATGAATAAAATGTCATGGAATCTCAGTGCTGAGGGAAGCTATGCCTTCTGACAAGGGGGGCAAGGTTGGATGAGCAGGAGACAGATATCAAAGGCAACTAAAGAGAGGTAAGCATTTGGCTGGATCTTAATTTCCAAGATAGTAAAGAGCATGTCAGGTAATCATGCTACTCGCATGCCTCAGTCTCCTCTCCTGTATAATTGAACCTGGTCACTCTCCAGCATGTACACTGATTGCTATAGGCAGACTGCTCACCACATTGAGGTCTGCCCTGTTGCTGATGCGATCCTGAACTCCTGGTCAGAGCTGCCTGCCAGGGGACTCCAGCAATAGGTCCACCAGTGGGAATCAGATTCAAGCAGTCACTTGTGGAGGAAATGCAGAGAGTCTGAAAGAAGGTCAGGCAGGCGAGCGCAAACACTTTCACTCCTGCTGAAACATGGTTCAGTCCACCCGGTGGGAGTCCTTGCGTTCTCTAGGAGACTATCTCTTCTGGCATTTCAATCTACTATTGATTGGAGTCCAGACATTGCAAAGTTATGTGTTAACTTTTAGATTTTTGTCTGGTAGAAATGGAAATTACTTTTGTTCATTTGAAAAGATGCTTCTGGACGGTTACAGCATTGTGGCCCTGAAGGATCACAGATTTTTCTCTAATTTATATACACGTGTATACACACAGACACACTTGTACACACAGAGACAAGGTCCTACCCCCACCTTCACCCCTGATAAACAGGTAAACTCCATTTCCTCAAATGCTCTTTGCAGTTTTTTTAACATCTTACTTACTTACTTACTTACCTCAGGATGAATTAACAAATTTTGACACATGTTCATTCTATATTGTAATGAATCTTTTTTTTATTTTAATGAGTTATCCTTTAACATTGGAGAAATAAAAGGAATTTCAAAATAAGGTGGTGGGGCAAGCAAAGCATCAACATTCCAAGAAGGAAACACAGACAGAAGTGAGGGGTAAGTGGTCCCTAGTCAAGTGAAACCCAACAGGGAACACAATACTGAGTTTTTAAAAAATATTTTATTTATTGTTGTTTTATTGTAGGTTGTATGTGTATACTGCTGGTATTGTGTAAGTACACCTGCATTTTGCAGTGCCTGGCGAGGTCAGAAGAAGGTGTCAGCTGCCCCTGGAACTGGAATTACAGACAGTTGTTAGTCACCACCATGTAGGTGTTGGGAATTGAACCTGGGTCTTCTGCAAGAGCAACCAGTGCTCTTAACTGCTGAGCCATCTCTCCAGCCCTATAATACTAAGTCTTAAAGCTGGAAAATAATCTCCTATGACTCCATGCCCCATTTTACTGGACCCTAAGGCCACAGATAGATCATCCTGCTGCTATGAGCTCAACACACAGTGTCTTTCATGGACAGGCAGCCCTTCCAGGCTGGTGTGGCACATGGTAGTGTCACACTTCAGAAGGGCATGTTTCAAAGGTGACCTCACCCCCACAGCTCCACCACACACAGACTGTTGGTGGTGGCCTTGCTCTCATGACTGGTTTCTTCTTGGGTCCCCAGGCTGTCCCGTAAATCCTCTGAAACCTAAGCAAAGGTCCCCATGGCTCCACAGACCACAATTCGGCATGCATGCCTGCACAATTAGCACTGCACAGACACTCCTGAGATCCATACCTAGTACCTTTTCTAGGATAATGGCTGGAGTAGTAGCCAGAGCCCTCTGGCCTAGGCCCTCTGGTCCTGAATTGTGGTTAGGAGACCAATAAGCACCGTCCTGGAATGAAGGAAGCAGCTCTCCTTAACACCTTTTCAGTCTTGGCTAGGTTGCAAACTTTCCAGATCTTTCTGCTTTGCTTCTTTTAAAATTATAAATTCTATTTTGAAACCATGTCTCTCTTTTTGCCCGTAACCATATGCGGTTAACAGCATCCAAGAAGCTTCTTCAATATTTTGCTTAGAATTTTCTTCTCTTAACTATCCTAGTCCCTCACTCTTCAGTTTCGCCTTGTAGAAAGCCTTCGGGCATGGACACAATTCATCTAAATTGTTTGCTAATTTGTAAAAGAAAAAAAATGCTGCTCTTACTCTAATTTCCAACACCTTTGTCCTTCCCTTTCAGCTGAGACCTCTTGAGAATCACCTTTATCATCCATAGTTCCACCAACATACTCTGACTACTCAAGAAAGCTCGAAGCATCCGTTTTTCCTTTCGCAGGTTCTCTCTGGTCTCTCTTACCCTTGTTCACAGCGATGTGCTTTTCAAGTTCATGGTGCTGATTCTAGTGGAGCAGGTGCACATGAATGGGTTCATCATTGGAATATCTGTGCAATCAGTCAAATGAAGCACTGTGATGAAGTGACAGGGCACAACCAGAGAGTGGAGAAGCAGAGGGTGATTTGATCTGGGGTCAAGAAGTTCTGGTGATGATACAGTAATTGGTCTGGGATGTACAGTGTTACACTGGAGCAGAGGTGAGGATGCAGCAGTCGGTCTGGATGTGCACTGTTACACTGGAGCAGAGGTGAGGACGCAGCAGTCGGTCTGGGATGTACAGTGTTACACTGGAGCAGAGTGAGGACGCAGCAGTCGGTCTGGATGTGCACTGTTGCACTGGAGCAGAGACAAGAAAATAAGGAAATGCATGTGTAAAGTTAGAATGATGAGTACTATGAAAGAAAGTGAGTGCATCAAGAAGCAAGGAGTGACATGGAGGGGATAAAGGCTGACCAAATACAAGGGTGTGCGTCCTGTTGAGTGCAAGTCTGGACACTGCTGAGAAATAAAAGGGCAGAGAAAGAGTCATCACTACAGCAGGTACAGAGAGTACGTGAGGTATGTCCAAAGCAATGCCCTCCAATCTTCCTATTCCCACAGGACTGCACTATCGCTGTCATAGTCTTGAGCATGCTCAGTTAGCTCATTCCTCATCAGGCTCACTGTAAGGTCACAGTTTCAGAAGGAAAGAAGCTGGACACATTTGGGGGCAGGCTCAGCTTAAGGTCATGATGTACATATTTAAATGGTTGAACTAACAGGCAAGAATACCTATGCATGCACATGCTCAGTCTTCTCCAGAAGTTCTAGCTGAAACAAAAGAAAGGGTGTTTTGAAGGCGAGATAATATAGGAGTTTCCACCTTGATGCTTAGCAGGTAACAAACTCGGAGTGCTCAGAAGGGTGCACTCCTGGCAGAAGCATTTACCATCATGAAAATAGAAAAGGGACTATTTGGGGGAAAGGTAAAGAACTAGCAAGAGGCAGAGGAGCAGAAGACAGAGGGGTGATTATGCTCAAAGTATATTATAAACGTCAATGAAAATGTCTCTATGAAATCTGTCATGAGGTACAATGAATACATGGCAATAAAATGCTTTACAAATATTTTTTAAGATGTTTAATTTAAAAGAAAGTAGGGAAGACATTAGAGCTTATAGCACAGGAAAGGATTCTCAGAACAGGACTCCTATAGCATAGTCATTAAGTCCACCAATGGGACCACATGAAATTAAAAAGCTTCTGTATATCAAAAGACATCATCATTTGAGTGGAGAGGCAACCTATAGGGTGAGTAAAATCTTTACTAGCTATACCTCTGACAGGGGGTTAGTATCTAGAATATACAAAGAACTTAAAAAAAAACTACACATCGAAAAAACAAACAATTTAAAGTGGAGGAAGGAGCAGAATGGAGAGTTCTCTAAAGATGAAATGCAAATTAAAACCACTTTGAGATTTCATCTTTCTACACTCAGAATGACTAAGATGTAAAAACAAACAATAAGAAACACTGGCAAGGATGTAGAGAAAGGGAAACTCTTATCCACCTCTGGTGGGAGTGCAAACTGGTGTAGTCACTATGGAAATCTATGTGGAGATTCCTCAAGAAGCTAGAAACTGATCTCTCATATGATCCTGCCATATCATTCTTGGCTGTATGCCCTTCTCTAAAAATACTTGTTCATCCATATTCATTGCTGCCCATTTTATAATAGTCAGGAATTGGAAACAAATTAGATGTCCATCAACTGATGAATGGATAACAAAGGTGTGGTACATATAAACAACAGAATATTAATCTGCTCTTAAAAAATGAAATTATGAACTTTGCAGGGAAATTTATGTACCTTGAAACAGTCACCATGAGTGAGGTAGCTCAAACTCATAAAGACAAACGTCAAATGTTCTCTGTCAGAGCTGGATGCTAGCTTTGAACTCCTAGATGTTCATGTTCCAATTTTAAAATAGAGAACGCAGGAAACTAATAAATGGCCATGGAGGGCTTCCTCGGAGGGATGATAGAATGCAGTAATTTAACAATGAAAAGGGGAATAGTAAAGTAGGAAGGTCAGAATGAGACGGGGAACGGAAGGGAAGAGCAGCGGAGAAGAGGAGGAGAAGAGTTAGTAACACTAGAAAAAGCCACATGGAAACTGCACCATAGATGCTTCCTAAGGTGTATATATATAAAATATAAGATACATATATATATATCTTAAAGTACCTATGTGTGTGTGATATTAAAAGGATTTATAACAGGGAAGGGAACATTGCCCCTTCTAGACATCATCATAGACTAAGAAAATAAAACCTCAATTCTAGGAATGGACTCCCTCTCTAGAAGCTATTGACCAAGGGTCCCATAGGCCCTTAAACAATACTGGCCATTGCCCCTTTTCTTCATTATCCTCCAGAGCTTGACAGTAAGACCCCACTTCTGAAGATACTACATACATGAGCTACAGAACAAACAAGGAGAAATCAAGCTAGTGCTGACTTCAGAGCCTCATTGCTGCTGATTAGATTTTATAGTGCTGGAAGATGCTACACATGCTACTGGAAGGAAAAATAATTCCCCAGTTTTATCAGCTGTGAATCTTGTGAACTACAACAACAACTGGCCTGGCAAATTATGCCCGCCAGTGCAACAGTGGCACAAATATTATGGGAAAAACCAACCACTCTTTAATTGGGTTTAAGGCCGACTTCATAGGATGACATTAATAGGAACCTGAGGCTAGACACGTCACAAGACATAGAGGAGAGCCTAATTCTAGTTTTTTTCTAAATAGTTATAATATTAAACTGACTCCTAATGACTTATTGCTATACCCATAGATTAACTCAATTCTCAACTCTCACCAGAGAAGTGTCCTTATGCAGTAGATGGTAATTAACACAGAAATCCACAACTGGTCTATGTGCAGATAATAAGAGGGTGCAGAGTGCTTATCCCTGAACAGGACACTATATCAAACTTCCACCTCCCCAGGCTCAGGGATCATTGCAGAAGAAGGGGCAGAAAGACTGTAAGAGTCAGAGTTGGTAGATGACCACGAGGACACAGAGTTTCCCAGACAGGGCTTCAGTGGCTTACATAAACTTACATCAGTGGTAACAGCATGCACAAGGCCCATGCAAGTTCAAACCTGGAAACATTAAATTGGGTGGGGGCAGTGAGAAGTGTAGATAGGCAAGAAGATCTAAATATCACCAAATTATATTGTATGAGAATCGTGAAAATTCACTCAAGATTTCTGTTTGACCTAGAATTAATAGGGTGCTACGGGCTCCGTGTAAATGTGAAGGAGGGGAGATGTCCTCAGATTAGCATGTTGGTCTGTGCAACACTTCTGGAGGGAAGAGAACGATGGGATGTGACGGTGGCAACATGAGGAAGACCATCATCAGAACATAGCGGCGCACAGCAGACGCAGCGGGTCAGGGCAGCAGTGGGATCAAACAGAAAAGCGGATGTGAGCCCGCTTAGAACCAGAAAGCAGCCTGTCCCTGAGCTGGATAAGGAAGACGGGGGTGGGGCATGGTCGTGATATCAGTTCAGCTGTATTCATCTTGAGTTAAGTGATGGAGCCACAAGAACATTAACAAACTCAGAGGTAAGTCCAAGGTCTACTTTGGAAAGGTGACTGTGAGGTGAGTTAATCTGAGCTTCCAGTGTCCGGGGGCTCAAGCACTCCTCCAAACTTGGATTTGTTCATAATGTCCCTTGAAGACAATTGCCCGTAGTAAGACACACCTTGCTATCTTCTACCTCCAGTTTCTCACATTGCTCTCCTAAGACTGTTATCAAAGCCTTAGACCACAACCCTGATTCTGGGGGTCCCCAACAAGTCTGGTCCATCCACTCATCCCAACCCCAAATGAAAACCTAACACTGAAAAGTAGGAATGAAACTTTAATCTCTGGGGCTACAGCAGGAGCCAGAGGGACTGGCATCCTCAGCCCTGACTTAGGGGGACTGGCATGAGCTTGCAGACTACTCAGAGAGGGACAGAAATGGGGATTAGATGGAGATGTGAAATCAGTCAGTAGTGGTTGCTCATTATTTCAGGATTGGTCAAGTTCGAACTCACCAAAATAAGAAAAGCGGAGCTACCTGGGGGTTCTGTGGGGGTAGTTTTGACTCTTGCTACCAGATGTTTATATATAAGACCTGTTATTACTAAAATCCAAGATGACCACAGAAGAAAATGATACAGAACAAAGATAGCTGAAGGATGGAGACAAAGAGGGCAAGTGCTTCTCCTACTTTTATTTACCCATCGGACACTGTGGCCAAATGAAGAATTTGTACTTTTAGTAAAAGCGATGTCTTCCATCCTTGTAACAAGATGCTTTAGACATAATGGGATCATGTTAATGAATTAAACTGGGTATTGGAGTTACAATTCAGTTGTGTACTGTTTCTCAACTGTCCAAGCCATCAAGCCAAACATCTCATGAGGAGTAAGTACAAGGCTTTCTAAAACTCACACTGTAATCTAAAATAGGAGAAAAGAAAAAATATAAGATATTCAGTTTAGTGTCTCTGATTCTCACCTGGTGGGATGAAAGGTAAATCTGCACATGAAAATCCATGTTGAAGTGTATTCCCAGTGTCAGGAACAAGGAGCAAGATTAGAAAGAAACTGAGGGAAACAAGACTAACCCTATAATACACGCTGGTGCTGGCTGGGATGGGCTCGGCCATTCATCTCCCAGTCTGTCCCTCCAGAAGCCTTTCCTCCCATTGCACATGTTACTTTCATTCACAATGTCATGAAGTCCTGCTTCTTGAGAAATCAGTTTTAAAAGTCTGCATTTAGGAAGATGTGGCTCCTCAATGAGTGTGAGAGTTTAACAGGATTCCAACAATACAGTGTCCATACAGTCTGCCATTCTCACATTGCACAGACCAATCATGACCCACCTGCAATGTTCTCTGCACAGTTCAAAATGTACTGGTTTTCTAAACTTACTCAAGTGCCATTTTCTGACCATAGGCTTCCACGAATTCTCCCACCGTTATCCTTGAACAAATTTATTTTGAGGTCTGCGTGGATATAGATGCAGAGAAATTAAGGAGTTCTTTCTTATCTGTAATTGACAAATTTTACTATCTACATCCTGTGAGAACTGAATGATACTCAATTAAACACTTGCAAACTAGATAGCCATTTCTTCTGAAACTGTGATAGTTTTCTTAATTTTCCAGATGGAAGAGGAACTGGAGAGTAAGTTTCTTTGGCTCATACTATGAATAAGAACTTACTGTTGAGTGGCATTCTTACCTCATCCATAAGGCATGAGTCTATTGTTCTTACTTTGAACACACATGGATCAAAGCCATTCGCATTTCCAGGCAGAAAAGTATTCTATATCCCTCTTCCATAAAATTCAGTGAATACCTTAACTGGAGCATTTGCCACATTGAGTGGTATGAGAGGCTGTGGGCCAGCATTTCCACAGGTAATACTGTTGAGGAGACATATTTACATAGACACACATGCATATACATATACATATGGAAGGTGAGATCTATCTATCTCTGTATATATGTGTATACACGTGCATGCATACATATGGAAAATAGGGTTTATTTTGAAGGCACAGTCCATCGCAGCAGGGAGGAGCTGCAGGACGGGCGAGGCAGCTGGCACTGCCTTCATAACTAAGGAAGCAGAGCAGAGATGGATGCTCAGTACACAACCTTTAGAAAGGCAGTAAAATAAATAAGAACAAATTTGGAGGAAATCTGGGCTAAATATACATAAGCTGAGTTCCCTGCTGCAGAAGTCTAAAAGCCTTTAAAATGTAATATGCATCGTGGGTCTAGAACTGAGGCACAGCATTTAACTGTGACCTTTGTTCACAGGGTGCTGATTAAGCCACACAGAACCACGAAGCTGCACTCTGGAAAGCTGCCCGAGGTCTGTGTCCATCTCTTCCCTACATTCTCCCGGTGTGACATCTGCTACACAAAGATTCTCTCTCTATCAACCATTTCCAAATTTGCACTTCCAACTCAGTTCTTTCTGTGGAACTCATGACGACTCCAGGGTCCAACAGCACACCCAGCATCATTGCTTGGCTGCCTGATGGGCTTCTCAGACTCAGCATGTCCATTTGAACTCTGATCTTCCCCTGATCCAGCTGTGGTCGGCAGATCTCAGTTAATGTGAGCACCACCCTCCCAAGGAATTATTCCAAAAACCTTAGACTAGGTCTTAACTCCCTTTTCTCATCTACTCTATCCAAGCACAACATTTTCTCTACTCTAAACACATACCATAAATATGATCACTTCTCGTAGTATCATGGGCCCTGGTGTGGCCCTCATCATGTCCTACCCGGTTTCCAATCTGTTTTTCTCATGCACACTTCTGTGACCTTTTGAATTTTGTCACAGCAACCAGACTTGGTCTTGCAAAGTATGAATAAGATCAAATTCATCTTTATCTCAAAAGCTTTCAGTGCTTTCCATTCTACCCAGTGCAAAAAGCAAAGTCTTACGCAACACTGAAGGACGCAGTCTTTTCTCTCCTTCTCTTCTCCTCTGCCCACCTCTCCCATCTGCCTCCCTCCCCCTCCTCCTCTTCTCTTCTCTCCCCCTCCTCCTCTCTTCTTCTCCCTCCCCCTCCTCCTCTCCTCTTCCCCCCCTCCTGCTCTCCTCTTCTCCCTCTCCCTCCTGCTCTCCTCTTCTCCCTCCCCCTCCTGCTCTCCTCTTCTCCCTCCCCCTCCTCCTCTCCTCTTCTCCCTCCCCCTCCTCCTCTCCTCTTCTCTCCCCCTCCTCCTCTCCTCTCTCCCTCCCTCTCCTCCTCTTCTCTCTCCCTCACCCCTACTCCTCCCTCTCTTTGCATCCCCAATCCTCCTCCTCCTTCCTCTCTACCACTCTTTCTTCCCCTCCCTCTTTTCTGTGTCTTTTCCTCAGCTCTTCCTCCCTTATTTCTCCATCCCACTCAGCACACACTGGCTCCCAAGCTTTTGGTCAGTGCAGCCTGTTCCATGCTTCCTCTGGTCTCTGCCACAGCGAACATTCCACCCTCATCGCCAGCTTCTACACCTCTCAAACAGTTGCTTGACTCTCACCTTCACCGTGAGGTCAACCCTTACTGCTCTGACTAAAACACCCCAGTGGCCTGCTGCTCCCACTGCTCCACCACGTCTCCTGAGATTGATCTAATATCACTCACAAATCAATTTCTTTCTCCCTCTACTAGAATATAAGTATCACATTCACGTCATTGCCATTGCCTAAGCAACGAGAGAAACGCAGGGCTCACAGACCATGTTCAAGAGTGTTCCTGCAGTAAGTGCTCCGGATGAGAGTCTCGGTGTGTACCAGTGCTGCGTGTGTTCAGACTGGCTTACTGCACATCTTACTGCACATCTTACTGCACATCTTTCATGTGGCCTAAAGCCAAATACTATGATCTTTTACTTTCAAGTAAAATAAGAACTGTATTTTTCAACAAGTCAGACAAAGCCAATGTGCTTTAACTTAATGTTGGCTTTACCTGGCCAAGGCAGATACTGTCCAAAGGACTTGATAAGCCAACTAAATGCTGGAGTCCGTGAATCTACTGAAATGTGGTTAGCCAGAGGATGGTGAGCAGGAGAGCCATAGAAAGGGAGTGTTAAAATCTCTGACAGCCGTGTTTTGCTCTCAGAAACTCAGCTCTCCCAATACTGCACTTCCCCTGGAACTCAGTAAGGCGACAGGACCCAGAGGAAGCTGGGAGCTTCACAACCACTGGCTCACTCATCGTTCATTCAATCTCATCATTCGTTCAATCTCAGCATCTAACGACCTGTCATCAAGCGTGCCTGTAAAGAGAATTTCAATTTCTACAATTATGCAAACTAGCTACCAAAGTTAGACCAGGCTATGAGAATTGAGGGTACCCCAAATTCACATATTGAGGCCTTGGACTGACCTCCCACAGACAGATACCACCTTCCTGAACTTTGCTTGCCTAAAATCATTACAGCTGGACTTGTTGACTGCTGATGCAGGAAGAGTCGGAGGATCCTCACCTGAGTGTCCAGCCACACCCTCCAACCTATGACAAGCAATTCTGCCCTAACTGTACATGGCCTGGGGGAAGGGGCAGAATATATAGACTGGGGAAGGCTAAGACAGGGTCTCTCACCATTTTGTGCAGCTGCCGGGAAGACTTCATCCATACTTGGGTGAAGACTTTCAGGCTGGTCAGTACCCACACTCCTGTAAATAAACTCTCACCATTGCTCTGCAGGTAAGACCAATAAACTCACTGGTTTCTCAGAGTGCATTTGGGTGGAATCATACTTCAGTTTGCTTTGGGGACCAAAGGAGGTCAGGGTGTCCATTGTTTGCATCCCCTCCAAAGGAATTTTAGCAACATTAGGTAACATTCTGAGAACAGGACCCTGGTCTGAAGGACTTGATGCTCTTATGAGAGGGCTTACAGTTTTTCTTTCTGCACACAAGCTGAACCAAAGAAGGTCATGTATTCACAAGGGGAAGGTCACTTGTACAGGCAGAAAGCCACTAGAAACCAACCATGCTGACATCTGGTCTTAGACTGCAAGCCTCAAGACCTGTCAGAAAGTGAATTTCTGTTGTTTAAGACTCCCTACTGTGGAGCATTGCTATGATAGTTAAAGTGGGTGACATCTTAGGTCCAGGGTTTTAGCCCAAAGCATAGCACTTGCCTGATATGCATGAGACCCTTAAACAAGATGTTCCCTATAAAATCATGGATCAAATAAAATACAAAAAAATATAAACACAATAAACAAAAAAATGGCAGCGTTTAAAACCTCTCTTCCACTATGAACCCTTCATTGGCCATATTACCTTGTAACAATAATAATGATCTAATCAGATTTGAAACAGAATTGTTAAAGGCGAGTGATGAAGCAAACATAAGGTTGTACTACAATACTATTATTTTATGTATATTTAAATTTTTCTGTGATTCGTGATTAAGGTTGTACTACAATACTATTATTTTATGTATATTTAAATTTTTCTGTGATTCGTGATTTTTTTTTTAATTAAGTCTGGCACAGAGCATGGTGATGCACACCTTTAATCCTAGTACTTGGGAAGCAAAGGCAGGTAGATCTCTGTGAGATCAAGACCAGCCTGGTCTACATAGCAAATTCCAGGCCAACTGGGGCTACAGGGAGATCCTATTGCACAGAAAAAAATTAAATTTGGTATTAAGGATGATGAAATGATCAAAAGATAGTTTGGAAGACGGAGTAACCTCCAGAGTATTTATCTCCACTCCCTGTCGCTGCTCACTGCACCTTCAGATGCTAGTGAAGGCGTGAGACCATCAAAAGTAATACCTTTCAGAATGCTGAGTTCTTAAGTGTTAATATCATGAGCTTTAATTTTTCTATATTTATTTTTCTGGGTATCTGTATAATACATCATCAGTAAAAGTATGGGGAATTATGCATAGTATACATACTTACGTATGGGGAGCGTAGTTCAACCATTCTGTTGGTGGGAATGCACAAGCCACAACTTCTGGGGACTCCCTGTGCTTATGAGAAGAGAATATGTAAAACATACTATATATGGCAGATACCAGTAACATTTTTGAGGCCAGGATTCAAAGAAGCCAATCTGCACGGTTAATGCATACATAAGGTATAACTTATACACAAACATTATCTGTAAGGTTGGTAAAGCCTTTTGAAACCCCATGGGATGGAAGGTCCATAAAACAATATTTTATTAATATCACTCTTATAGTACATGTTTGTGTCTTTAATACACAGCTGCCAGAGAAGTCTTCTGATGATCTCATTTTTTATGCAACATATACCAATCTCCATTGAAGAGGATACATTAATCTAAGTAATTGAGATGAATTTTAGCTTGCTCGGATAGCATTAAAGTTTGGAATAACTAAAGAGGAAGATCCATGTGTGTTACTGCCTGTGCTAGCTAGGAAGCCAGTGCTTTCTAGAAACGAACCATGTTGCACCTGATCTGAGACTCTAGCCTTCAAACCTGTCAGAAAATGAATTTCTGTTGTTGAAGCCTCCCTGTTCTGAAGCATTTTGTTATGGTAGCACAAGAAAATTCTATTAAAGAGCATCTGGAAAGATTTCAGCATGCTGGAAAATGAAGTTTAAAGGGTCCAGACTATTTTCTTACTCCTACATGCCCATTCTGCCAGTCAGCAGACCTGGATGTCCCACAGCACAGTAGAAGGTAAAAGAAGAAAATGGGGAGGTGTGTGGCTTTATCCCTCTAGACAGTGGCCATGTATTGCGATGGGGAGTCTGACAGACCTTTTGCTTTGTAGTCTTCAAGAAAACAGATACTTATCTGACTTCTCGTCAAGAGTGGTTATTTGTTTTACTAATTTCAATGCAGTGATATGATTTGGGTTTTTTTTTCCTTTACTTTCTTCTTGTTTTTTAATTCAAGGACAAAGTGAAAACAGATGGCTTAATGGGTTCCCATGCTCTATGAATGGGCCACAACCCTGAAGAGCAGGAGAACCTTGATTGTGAGAACTTATCTTTAATGCTGTCTTTCTAGTTTTTTACAGAAAACCGCACAGATGTTCACCATGTTGAGCAGTTTTCTCAACTTGGCTCCAGGAAATAAAGACATCATACATATTAAGCAGGACATAGGGCTGGGGGTGTAGGCCAGTGGTAGAGTGCCCGCCTAGCATCACAAGGCCCTGATTCAATCATCAGTGTCTATGTAATTAATTAAAATACAGGTACAAAGCAAAAGACTACGAGTCCCTTCACCTATGGGTGGCCAGAACTTGTGTCCCAACATCCCATGTAGCTCTTCCTCCCATCCCACCCTGCTCCCAGGCCCAACCCTCCAATAACTTACAGCTGTGTAGCTGATCATCCAGGCTGGGAAGCATCTGTTTCTCAGCAAGTACAGGCGTGGCTAAGAAGCCAGACCCCAGGGGCAGCACCAGAGCTGTTGTCTGGTCTCTGCTGCCACCTCATCACCAGTTTCAGATTCTAAAATTTCTTATGAAATGAAGCAGGCACATTTCCTCACATGGCAAAGCAAGGGAGAAGAACATAGAACTCAAGAACCAGCCTTTGAAATGTACATGTGTTGGTCACAAGCTCACCAAGAACATGCATGAGTAACTTAACTGTTGAGTTTCTTCTTTATTTCTACAACCAGGCATGTTCATGGTCCTTATGGTCAGAGTCTCAATGCAGAGATTCAATAAGTGACTATGTCTGTGTAAGAATTCAAGAATTAGTAGTCATCATGAGTACACAGGTTATAGGACTAATCATCCAGAGTCAAGAGATCGCACACATAATCTGAAACACAACATTGAAACAATTTTTTTGGATACTGCAGCAAATTACCACCCCTTTGGTACAAACTTATTATCTCACAGTTGTGAAGGTCAGTAGGCTAACATAGGTCTCAGTGAGCAATCCCAGGGATATGCTGCATTTTTCTCCGCGGGCCGTAGGGGACAGTCCATTTCTTGCTTTTCCCAGCCCCCAAAGTTGACTGAATAGTTCAACTCATGGCTCTTTTCATGTGTCTGCATCATCAGAGGGTCAGTCTTCTCATAGCCCATTTACAGCTTCCTACCCTGCCTCCTATTTTTAGGACGCTTGTAATTACATTAGCCCACTCAAATAATCCAGGATAATATCCCTATTTTAAGGTCAACTGACTGTACCTCAATTCCATTTGCAACCTCAGTTCTCCTTGGCCATTTAAGCCAACATAGTTCCAGATTCCAGTGACGGGATGGAGACATCTTTGAAAGGCATTACTTTGTTTACCAGAGCAATTAAACCGAAGATACCTACCTGCAGAGCAATATGTAAATTTATTTTTATTGAAATTGAGTAGCTAGAAAGGAGACAGAGCACATAGGAGACTACCAGAACATGGAGGTGTCTCCTAAGAAACAGGCAGAAGTTTTCCATTCTCAGAAATTGATCAGTCAGCAAAAAGGTCACCATCTTTTTATGAAGAATCAAAGAACACTGTCAAACCTCCCCAAACTTGTAGTCACCACAGGTATCTGAAGAGAACATTGGTGACTTCAAGCACTTAGTGGATTTATAGATAAAGAAATCAGGAACTAAAATAGCTCACATTAGCCACCTATGAAAGATGAAAACTACCTTGTGTGTGCAGGCCTCTGAATGTGTGTGTGTGTGTGTGTGTGTGTGTGTGTGTGTGTGTTGCTAAGACTCAAACCCAGGCCAGGACTCCACTGCTAAGCTACACCCCTTAACCAATAAAGGCTGTATTTTTAAACTAAATGTTGGATCATTTGCAGATTTGTGCCAACAACACACCTTCCCCTATTCTCAAGCAGTGGAAGTGACAGAATCATCTTGATGGAGGTATAGAGTGTGCCTACAACCTGAAGCAATGGATTGCATCTTGTATATAACGCCAAAAACATGGCCAATGAATGAAGAAAAATTTATTACTTGCAGCATCGTGGGTACAGGAGTGATTTCCTCAGCAATGCCCTCCACAAGCACAAGAAAAGTGAGAAATTGTTTAGGGAGCCATACCTATTCGTGTAGAAAGGCACTTAAGAAGTGGGCATACTCTTAAGGATCCTCAGTTAAGGCACAACACTCCTGAGCATGTCAGTTCATAGCTCAAAAAAGAAGGACAACAGACGGATTTTGGAGTTGGAGCAGGCTCAGATCAAGGTCATGCAACACATTTCAAAAGGTTAAAATGGTGGACGGAACGTACTGCGGCTGTGCAGCTTGCGTCATCAAGGTGGCTGACGGGAGCTCCACGGAGGGAAGGCACAGTAAGAATCCGTCCCCACGAACTCATCTCACCGCTAACATTTCAGCCAACACACGGTCAGACTAGACTGGGATGAACTGGCGCTTTCTCCCGGCCCCATGACACCAGAGCCCCGCTACATCCTCCCCACACCTTGCCTGGAAAATGGAATGCAACACCTCCTCTGAGGCTGTTTGTAAGACCGGCTACAGGTGGAACTGGATGTGATGGTGTCACCAGGCTTATGCCGTTATCCTCAAGTCCTTCTTGCTCTGAGCAAGGATTTCCCCACAGTGTGATTGCATATGGAGTGTTGATATTAAAAATTAACTGGAGCCTGAATTATCGTTGAAACCCCATTCCACAGATTTGAATTCACCCGGACACAGACCCTTTTTCTACCGTTTCTCTCTGCCTTTTGACTATGGCTTCCCTGCTCCAGCACTACACAACCCAGGATATAATTTGATTAGGGGAAGGTTTTTCTTGAACAAACAATGGAAACATTTCCTCATTTATTTAATTGGAATAACTGACTTCATATTAGCTAAAGGCATGCATAACATGACTTTATTGAATTCTGGGTCTAAAATTCTAGATTGTAGAAGCCCTCTGGATAAAATGTAAAATGTATCTCAACCAGGGCCAATTACTGTTCCAGAGGACTTGTTGGACTCTAGGCCAGCCAATGAGAGCAGAATTTAAGGTGGTAAACCATCCTGCAGGCACTACCTTTCCTGGGGTATGTTCTAGGCCTCTGCATATCCTACAAAGACAAGCTGCACCCAGGAAACACTCCCCATTCTATCTCCAGTAATAGTAACAATGGTCCCCATTTGCACAGTAAATCTCAGTTGTACAGGCTTTTGTATTACAAGGTTTCCAAAACAAACTTTGTCTTGGTATACACTGGTACATTCAACAAATAAACCTTTCCTCAGATGATCCCTCCGTGCCAGAAATAACAAACACAGAAGTAACAAATCTTTAGACATTACCAGGGGTGGTTTCTGAAGACAATTTAGAAGAATGCCAGCAGTTAACGTAGGCGTCTTCAGTGTGATAGCCTTGTTTATGTTTCTAATCAGAGGAAAGGACTCAAAGCCCAGTCTGAAGTCCAATCGCCTTTCACCCTGCAACTCAGAACCCCTCCCAATACCATTCTCAGTCAAGGAGTATCTCCTGAAAATGATAAAAAGTAACATTTTTCTCCAGAAATTTCCTCTGGCATAATTTCTGAAAATGCTACTGTTCAAGACAATTTTTCCAGAACAAAAGGATGTGCCTCCAACAAGAATCAAGGGAAGGTTTGGTTTCTCTGACAGCAGAGAAACAAAGGTGTGTTGTTCCTGGGCCCAATATTGTAAATTAGGAGGAGATCAATTCTGCCCTTTCAGTTTGTATCAGGCTGAAGGTCAAACAGGAACATGCAATAAATTTTGTTTCTGATTTAGACAATTAGAACACAAACTGATTTCTTATGTCCTTAAAGTCTCAGCTCCTGTCTTCCCACCCAAGAATGCTTTTTCCAGCCATTAGTAGATTATTCTTCTAGATGAAAATTTGCCCAGTTGGTCATTACAGTCCCTCCCCGCCCCCCAAAAAAACCTACTGATTTTATAATCCATCCAAATTTCTGGATCTTTCCACACCCGGGGACAATATTAATAGTTATCAAAGGTTACTCTGATAGCCTGTATGGCATCCTGCAAAAACAGCAGACACCTACCTGTGAGCACTGTAAAGAAAAAAAAAAAACCTCTGAGCATATGAGTCCCAAATATGTGACATGTCTGCCTGACATGTACCTCTTTGATGTGCATGTCTGCCATCATCAAAATAGTACTGAAAGAAAGGGTTGGATAGAAAACAACCTGATTTAATCATTGTCAGGTAGTCCCCACTTTACAGTAGATGTGTCTTTAAGGTGCCAAAAGCACCATCAAAGAAAAACATGAAAATAGCTATTAAGCAACAAACTTTGATACACTGTTGTTATTTACCATTTCCCCCCCTCCCCCCAAAAAAACCAGCTATTACCTCAAAGGAAGAAGAGACTGTTCTGGAGTCAAATATGAGAGACCACGGACCTAGAACACAGATTCAAGTTATCCCAAATACCATATTCCAGTGTGTGGGTGGGTCTCCACATCCAGCACAGCCTTTGTGCTCCAGCCATCCCAGAGAACGTAGGGTAGTCGAACAGGTCCTCGGGCGGCCCAGAGTGAGATGAGAAGAATTTCCTGGGAGACTGCTCTCTCAGTGGAGAACTCACTTATTGAAACCAAGGCAGGTGTTTATATAGGGAGGCCTTACTGAAGGCAGGAAAGTTAAAGGTGGGGTCTTTAGGTAAAGGTGGGAAGGTTGTAAAGCTAGTGTGAAGAAATGAAACCCAAACCCTCATTCTGGTCTGGGGTCATCTTTGTGGGGGGAAAAGATGAAGCAACTGCTGAGGAACGAGGGTGTTGTATCTGCAGTGGTTTCCTGGGACCTAGGTTATAGCTTCAGGCAGAGCAGGCCAGGGTACCTGCCGTCCCTTCAGGGTTTCCAGGGTCACACTGCCTGCTCAATGCCTTTATGCAATAGGCCCAGGTCCCACACCAGTGTGATAACAATTGTATTATGAATGAAGACATTCTTGCAGTATACTGGTGGAAGAAACCGAGTTAGGTGGAAGACAGCACTGTGGCCTCCGGTGTCATCGGATGACATTCTTAGCTTCAGGGCTGGTCAAACCTGGGGATCTGTTTGTACATCCCCCTCAAATTCACCTAATAGTCACTAGGATGTTGGGTCAAACACAGGGGTGGGCAGTGAGTCAGGGGCTAAGATAGCCCAAGGTAATCTGGCTCTGTAACAGTAACATTTCAATTCTGCAACCACTGGAGTTGTCCTCGGTTCATCAGTTTTATGAAGTGTTCAATGGGAGCACAACATCCTGGGAACGTCCGTCTATACCACCACGTGCCCTTCTACCTACCACTATGAACTTCCTAAGACCCTGTCAGGAAAGAGCTGATTTAAATAGCGCACCCAGCCCCCATCCCATCCCAAGACTTCAGTCAATGACCAAGCAGAAGTAATAGAAAATGTTGACCACGTGCCTCAGACAACTCTTTGGCCTTTTTGTTTTATCTATTCTTATCTCCATTTTTGTGTATTTTGTCCTTAATTCAGTAGGCTTCTTAGCAGGGATTAAATGTATGAACACGGGTGTGTTATTTTCTCTTTTGATGTGCAGTCTTGCTGCCTACTCCACTGAATATACCGGGGTCTGTGCATAACCTTGGAGACATCTGGAGAAGTCTGCCTTGAAGGATGTAGAGACTACCCATATCACCTCAGCTCTTTCAGAATCCATCTGTAGGCTTCCTCATGTGCTATGAGTTTCTTGCATCTCTCTAACTGAGGATGTCCTCTGTCCATGTGTGGATGCTGTGGCAAAAATAAGGCTGGCCCAGAGGATCAGTGAGTTTCCATGACCTGAACAGACAATGGATAGTTGTGAGTGAGTGCAGCGCTCAGTTTCCTTGTTTCTTGGTGTAATCCTGGAGGTGTACACAGTCCTTTAGAGGGTCCTGAGCATTTTACCTCGGGAGTCACTGCTCATTAACACATATCTTATCATTCCTCCTTTAGTCACTTCCAGACATACCTCCAAGAATTCCCTCATAAATAAACTGCTTATAACCACACTCTTATCTGATGGGAATCCAGGCTGTGAGAGAATAGTAAGAGCAGCAGTATGCCCTAATGACCTTACAGAGAGGCTGCACCAGGCATACTGGACCCAATATCAGCTCTAAGGCTTGGGTACCAGAGATGCCTCGAAGCCCTTGCTGCTCAAGTCTACCTGCTCTTTGGGAAGGAGGTGATGACCAGAGACTATTCAGATGCACGTGTGCAATAAATATAGTCATTCCTTGAACATCCTCAACCTACCTGAGAGCTGAGGTCCACTGTGAAGATTTCACTTCTCTCGTATCTTTAAGACACTTCTGGGTGGTAACTGTCTATCCTTGTAAGGTTAGAGGCTCCTTGGAGTCCCTGGCCTTGCTGGTAGCTCACCAGAGCATCATATCAGCAAGGAATAATGTTTGGGAGGTCTATCAACTAAAGTACCAATCTGTCAGCCAAGAACCCCTCAAGTGGACCTGAGGGCAGAGTGAAGACGATCCACAAGCACTGGTCACCAGGAGAGTGAGACCATCTGAGCATCTCTATCACCTGGGAAGCAAAGGGACTGGCTGTGTTTTGGGCTCAGCTCACTAAGGCACCTGTCATCTGAGTAACTGTGGCCTTTTATCAAAGTTGGTACATTATAGGGCTAAGGAAGGCAGGCTTTCCTCCACACCCAGACATTCAGATCTCTGACCAAATGACAAAGGGAGTGGGAGCTCTGTGGGGTCTGGACTGTCCTCATTGAACAATGGCTCTGCTTATGAGCTTTCTGACTGTGCAGTGGCGTGAATGTAGAAAGTATTCTTGGGGCTGGAGAGAAGACTCAGCAGTTAAGAGCACTGGCTGCTCCTGCAGAGGACCCGGATTCCATTTCTAATACCCACATGGCAGCTGACAACCATCTCTAACTCCAGTTCCAGGGGATCCAGTGCCCTCTTCTGATCTCTGTGGGAATTTTACAACACATGTGCCCTTACATACATGCAGGCAATACACTCATGCATATAAAAAAGTGTTCCTGGCATTTTAAATCTTGCTCTTTTCCTGGGGGTGGTGATGCATAGCCCTACCATGCTCTCTTGTGTTGCTGGACAGAAGCAGAATCTCAGCCCTCAGTTGGCCACATGACCCAAAATGAAACACTACATGCTATGATGTTTCGTAGGTCAGGTGATTCTTGGGAGATCCGACTGCACTGTAAGTCG
Organism: Eospalax fontanierii; assembly: GCA_035773235.1. Classification (NCBI taxonomy): domain Eukaryota; kingdom Metazoa; phylum Chordata; class Mammalia; order Rodentia; family Spalacidae; genus Eospalax; species Eospalax fontanierii. The sequence goes on from CM069538.1 coordinate 7,801,624, forward strand.
AGGACCTTCTTTATTCTTTACTTCACCTACAGACAAGTACCTGGGAGAGGACTGGGATGGGAGCCATTTGCAGCCCAACCTAGGATCACATGCCTTTTATTTCACTTTCCCCCAGTCCCCTTGCAATTTAGAGTCAGACAAAACCTACCAGACTGAGTTTGAAATATATGACTAAGACCCAAAGCAAATACACAGAAGCAAATATGCAATAACTTATCCAGCTAAGAAAGCATTAATATTTTAAATAAAGTCTGTATTTTAAATATTAGAAAATGAGATTTTTTTTCCCCTCACATATTTCTGAAACACTTGTCTGAAAATCAAACCACACTGGAAATCAGATAGGAGAAAAACCTCAACAAAGAGAAAAGAGGGGATGGAGAGATGGCTCAGCAGTTAAGAGCACTGGCTTCTCTGGCAAAAAACCCAGGTTCAATTTCCAGCACCCGCATGAATCTAACAACCATCAGTAATTCCAGTTCCAGAGGACCCAACGCCTTCTGACCTCCATGGGCATTGCGTGACACATGTGCACTTATGTACATGCAGGCTTCACGCTCATACACATAAAATTAAAATAATAAATAAAAGTATTTTTAACGTTAAAAAAAAGAAAGAGAAAAGAAAGGAGCCACAGAAAAGGGATGCTGTCACCAGTGAACTCAGTTAAGAACGCTTCACACACACAGCAACGCGCTCTGAACAAAGCCCCTGGACCTTCAGCACTCGGACTCAGTATAATGAGCAAGGGGATAAGGAAGAATCCTTCAGGGGGCTCTACCGAGGCAGGAGGGCCATCCTCAGAAACCTGGTCTTTCTCTTTTCCAGCTGGTAACCACAGTGACTGGGTTCTACAGAAACAGAAAGGGATATTGGATCCACATCAGCTTTTGGAAGCTTCCATCCAGACAGTGTGGTAACTATACAATGTCCTTTAAATTGTGCCAGAAAACCACATCTAAGCGGAACTCAAGCCTTTATGTGGCTGTTGGATGTTGGGGAGGCTATGACCTGAGCTTGGTGAAAGCACCTTGGAAACTGCTTATTCCATTTCTCCCTTTGTGACTTCATCCTCATTTCTTATCAAATGCTGCCTTGCATCTTGCTCATCCCTCTTTCCCTTCTCTATCACTGTAATGACATCAGCACCACTGACCTGGGTCCACTGAGATGTAGAGTTCCGTCAGCAGGTATATTTGTGGACTTAACACAAAGGATGAGGAGTGGCCAAGATCAACAGTGCAGTGTAATCTTTCTGTGCATGTGACTGGAGTCTCCATGTCATAGTGTTCCCACTTTGATGACTTCTCCTACCTAGATTGTCAAGGACCTGATCCTTAAAAGCTTGTCTCTCCCCATCTCTGTTGCAGTCAAGATGGAATCAGTATTCAAAGGGTCAATCTTGGCGGCCTTTGCCTCACAACCTGAGCCAGAGTTTAGACTTGTTCCTACAGAAAGAGAGTAGAGACTGAGAATCTGCATCAAAATTAACATGAGAGAAGCCCGTTGTCAGACAAAGACCAGAAAGACCCTTCCACCTCACCAGGGCTTCATGTAACAAATAGAGCATGCTCTGGGAAAGGCCCTGATATACACACATGGGAGAGACAGGTGCTACAAGTAATGTACTATAAAGGGTAAAGATGACCATGGCCCATGGCCCTTTTTACCTTTTCAAATAGAATTTTTATGATTTTCCTACAATAAAACTTTATGGCATTTAGATCCCCTCCACTATCCTCTCCTCGCCTTATTATTACATGCCAAATTTAATGTGCTCTATTTTATATGGGGGTGAGACTCTGGAGTCTAATTTGTGTCCCCAAATTTTCTTTTGTGTAAGTCCATCCACTGGAACCTACCTAGAGTCTAACCTATGAAAGAGACTGCTTCTCCCCCTCCCAGCAGCAGTCAATTGTCAAACGTTTCTTACTTATTACCCATGTCTACACTGGAATTTTGTCTGGCTTGAGCTTGCATGAGACTTGTGCATGCTGTCACCACTGCTGTGAGTTCATGAGTAACTGACAAGCTGTCTGGAAAACTCTGTGTCCTTGTGGTCATCTACCACCTCCGACTCTTACATTCTTTCTGCCCTCTCTTCTGCAATGATCCCTGAGCCTTGGAAGGCAGAAGTTTGATATAGTGTCCTGTTCAGGGATAAGCACTCTGCAGCCTCTTATTATCTGCACATTGATCAATTGTGGGTTTTTGTATTAGTCACCATCTTCTGCATAAGGAAGCTTCTCTGGTGAGAGCTGAGAGTTGAGTAGTTAAGTGAGAGTTTACTCACTTAATCTATGAGTTAACTGATAAGTCATTAGGGGTCAATTTAATACAATAACTATTTAGTTGAAAACTAGTCTAGTCTCAGGTTCCTAAGCCTGTCAGGTATGGCCTCCATCCTATAAAGCAGGCCTCAAATCCATGTAAAGAGTGATTGGTTACTCCCATAATAATGATACCACTATTGCACTGGTATGCAAATCTTGCCAGGACAATTGGGTTGTAGTTCACAGAATTGACAGCTGGGTTGTTGATGATTATTTTTCCTTCAGTAGCTTGTGTAGCACCTTTCAGCACTATGAAAGTTAGCCAATAGAGATGAGATTCTGAAGTGAGCAACAACTTGATTTCTCCTGGCTTGTTCTACAGCTCATATATGTAGTGTTTTCAGCAATAAGGTCTTACCATAAAGTTCTGGAGGGTAACCAGGAGCAGGGGTGTAGGGTAAATTTACAGTTTGCCTCTAGCTCGATGAACATGCCTCCAAGAATTTGGTTGACAGAAACAAAACCAATAGAGTCAACTACATTCCAACCAACCAGTGACTTGAGGTGGAGGGCCTAGGGGAAAAGCAGTGAATGCCAAGTAGGAGATGGTGATTGGGTGGCTGGCTGCCATCCTGATGGAGTGTGCTGGAGGTCCTGTGATAAATCCTTTGTAAGTAACACTGAATAAAACTGGTTTCTATAATTAGGGAGCATTCTCTGTTCACTCCATCAGTCCAGACCTAGGGTGTGGGGACAAATGCTTCACCTCACTGTAATAAAAATTCTTAAGACAGAATTAGCATAGTCAACAGGATCAACTAACAAAAACAGACTGTTTCTGGGAAAAGAATTTATGTGGCTAAGAACAGTAGAAGGTCTAGAACAAACTCTGTAATCCCTGAGACTGGTGCGCCAGAAACAAAGTTATCAGCAAGCTTCCGCAGAAGTGGCTTGGCCACTGCTGTGCCTTGTATGAGACCTTTCTCAAGCTGAGGCAGTAGCTTAGAGAGAGATTCAAAGTGTGAGAGAGGAATTAGAGAGAAGAATATGAGGCTTGCTTCTTCAGTACTAGCCTCTGACCTTGTCAACAAATTAGATAAAGAAGAAAAAGAGATAGAAGTTTTAGCCATTTTTTTACAGCTAGGAGGTTGAAAAGGGAAGGAAACTCAGGTCAGGTTGATAATGCAAGGCCCCTCCTGGGACCCTAGGACTTGGAACTCCTGGGAAGAATCAGGAAGCGATGAGGAAGAGAGCAACCCAGAAAAAGCTAAGCATGTCCCTTAGGTTCGAACTGTAACACAAAGAAAGAAGAAATCCAGATGTCAGCATGCTGATGGCGGCCTTAACTGGTGTAAGAATTTAGCATTTAGAGGATACTCAGCATCAGAGCTGCTGGAACTAGGGAGGACATTCAAACAAGCCACAAAAGAGCCTGTCATCTCCTGGCTCCTGAGAATATGGGACACAGGAGTAGATGATATTAGCTTAAATGCTGCAGAGGCAGGAAAGCTGAGTAATATAAACACTCATCCCTCCTTGAAATACAGGCTGCATAACCTGAGGCAGTACAAGGGAAGCAGTCTCTGATGAACTGGGTTGTGCAAGCCATTAGAGATACTTGGTTATCACCAGTGGAGGTTCCCATGGATGTCAGGAGCTGGAGGACAATGAGAGGGGGACAGGCACGGCTGAGAGAACTGGGTGTGAGGAAAGCAATGTGTGGTGGTGCTCCATTCACAGGACCTGATAGGACTGTGTTCACTAGAGATTTAATAAAGGACTTAATTGAACAAGAACCTCAAAATTGGTATGGAGGTTTGGTGTCTGTGCTAAGTCCCCTACTGGGACAGGATCTTTACAAGGCAGGAGAGGCTTTGACAGATTTAAGCGACCTAGACCAGCATGTAAATATGTCTGTAGAAGAATAGAACAACCTAAAACAATGTATAAAAGAGACAAAACAAAGAATGAGGTCTACTTGGATTACTCGAAGACAAATGTGGCAAGACTTGCGTCTAGCCCAAGTTCCTAAAGAAAAGACTGACAAAAAGCCAAATTCTGTGCTAAAGCGCCTCTGGGAGAATTTAAAACCCAAGGAACAGTTAACAAAAGGTATTAAAAGGATAAAAACTATCCCAAGGGTGGATACTAACCCTTCCCCAGAGTAAACAGGGTACACTTCTTCTCTGTAAATGGCTATTTGAGCAGTGCAGACAGTTTACCCAGCCAGGGCCTCTCCCAATAGCCAGGTGTGGTCAATGGAGAGACAACAGGTGTGGCTAGAGCCAGGAGTCTGATCCAGAGTCTACCTGGTCCTGGGAAAGAACAGGTGCAACAGGGGCAAGAGAAACCTTACTCCTCCTTGGCCTCATGTAGGGCCAAGCAGTTTGGGCCATCCCCAACGAGTTTATCAAGGATAAAGGGATACATGGAGGCTCCATATAAGAACTCCAGGACACTAAATGGATTCCAGATGATAACTAAAGATAGTAAAGAACTAAGTTACATGCCGTTGTACTCAACATGGGTACAATGTTGAAAAAACAACTGATGCAAATGAAAAGGTATTTTCCATGTTAGCCCTTGTGTATGTATATAATGTTAACTTCTGAGTGTTTTACAGATGTAAAACCCAGTTGAGAGGCATCAAGTACACCTGAAGAAACAAGGATGGAATATAACTCATATGGGGTACAAGGGTGAGATATAGCTGTGAAATTATGGGGAGCTTTATGGTTGGGTAAGGCACAAGTGATATCCACCACAACAATGGAGAAAAGTCTACAACAATCTGGGCCTATAGATGACAAAGAGCAAAAGGATTTTTTATATAATTGTTAACTAGAAATTCCAGTACTGGGAGTTGATTGCTCCCTCCTGTGATTTGTTGGCCAGGGAAGCCTTGGAGACCCCCTCTACAACAAAAAAGGCAATTGCCACTAATGCTGGTTGCACACTGGAAGCAAATGGTAAGGCCCTATTACTGAAGACAAGGCATAATTTGAGCACAGAAAAGAGATCTAACTGGGACCAAGTTGGAAACTCCCTGCAAATGGATGGATGGCCTTCATAGTGCTAGAGGGCGCTATGTAGACCACTATGGGAGAATGGTCCTGAAAAGTTCTGCTTAATGATAGATCTTGTGTGCTCCACTATCAAATGCCAAACAAGATGTTCCTGCTAGCACAATGGTGGCTCATCTAGTATATGTACAACCAGCAGATTTCTAATAGGATTTAAGGCCCACTCCTCAGGGAGGGAACACACATCTGATACTGTGAGAAAAGTTGACCCTGGTGGGGGTGGTGTTATAGCCCCCCTTGAAGAAGGCACTGTAATTGTTTATAAAATGAATGTGATTCACCTACTTAAGTACTGTCTAAGCATTTGTGTTTACACCCATAGGTTAGGTTATTATAGCAATCAGTATTTGTAGGTATGTCACTTTTGTTGTCATTATTATTGTTGTTGTTGTTTTTACAGTTGCTGTGTTTTTATAGTAGAAGAGGTGTCACTGAAGCCAGATGATAATCCATGCCACAGTGGAAAGAACATTGTCCTACACCTGTTAGCCCCGCCCCCTTGCTCCTGAGGCTTGAGGACTATTGCAGAAGAGGATGGTATAAAGTTGTGTAAGAGCCAGAGAGAAAGGGGGTGGGGTGAGAGTAAATTTACAGAGTTTCCCTCTGACTGGATAGACACACCTCCAAGAATTTGATTGATGGCAATGAAACCAATAGAATCAACTACTTTACAACCAACCAGTGACTTAAAGGGGAGAGCCTAGGGGGAAAACAGTGAATGCTGGGTAGGAGACATGCAATCAGGTGGCTAGTCACCATCCTGGTGGGATGAGCCAGATGTTCTGTGATAAATCCTTTGCAAGCAACCCTAAATAAACTGGTTTCTCTAAATGGAGAGTATTCTCCATTCACTCAATTGGTCCGGGCCTAGGGGGCGGTGCCAAACATCTTGCCTCATTGTGAAAAAAATGCTTAAAACAAGAGGCAATGACCAGTATTGTTTGTGGGTCTATGGTGTTCCACCACTTTTGAGTGTGTGCTTTTCCTTCAGAATGGCCTACTCCCATTCTCAGGAGGGCTTTTTCTCACTTAATAAACTATCACTACCCCTGACCAACTTTCCTCTGAGTTTAGGTCTATCATTTATTCACTGCATGTATGTAGCAAATCCTCCACAATTCAGTGCATTAAAACAACCACCATTCAGCTTTGTCTTTAGCAATGTGTGTCAGTGGCCTGGTCTGATAACCTGGGCCAGACTGCGTCCATCTTCTTAAGCTGACAGATCTGCTGGGAACAAATGATGGAGAACAGGTGGCAGCAGGAACTACGTCATGTCTCCTGTCAGCCAAGAAGCTTCCAGGCTGCTCAATTATCAGTGACAGGTTCCATCTTACAGCAGTGATGTCCTGTTTTTGAGGAAAGGGAACTCTGAGCTTGACATCTTCTCGTGGTCTCAGGATTGGATGTAATGTCAGGATGTGTCTCAATGGGGAACAAACGCAATGACTAAAATGTAAACATCTGCTTCCATGGACTCAGATGGGAATTTTGGGTTGGATATTTTTGAAGCTGACCTTTACACACCTGTACTTCCCTATAAAAGCTGAATGCTGCAATGAACCAGGGCTGCTTCTCAGAACTCACCTGTTTAGAGTTCAGAAGTCAGTCCGGCCGTAATAAAATCTACCTTGCCTTTCTTTTGTGTGTGGTGACTCTTGTTTGGCACCTTATAACACCAAGAATGAAATGAAATGTCAGTTACTATCAGAAAAATTTGTGAACCAAAATTTACGCCCTGTTCCTTCTTTTATTGTGGACACAGTGGCTGAGGGCAGGGCACAGTGGGCTACACAACCGTGAGGAAGGAGAAAGTCATTGACCAATGTCTGCATTAAATGATGCCCGTGTCTCCGAGGTGTCCTCACTAGATCTGGGGCACTATGCTTGCTGTGCTCCTGCATGGGGCTGGCGTCACCATGAGTTGTGGGGAAGGAGGGTCGTCACTGTCACTTTTCAACTTCCAACCCAGGTAACTTCAAGGGAAAGAATGAGCAGCTATGAGAATGGTCTGGCTATGTTCGGAAGGAGAGCGGGAGAAGGAACAGGAGAAATGTTCCTCCTGTGCTAACTCCGATTCCAACCCCCCATGTCCGACCTGGTTTTGTAAAAACCCTGATGCCTCGGCCCCCACCATCTGCTGCACTACTTGCTCGGCGGCCACGCTCCCGAATGTAAGCCTGTCAGGGGTCCCAGCGCTAGGGGCCAGCCCGAGGGGACCGAAGGGTTTCCGCCATGGGGGAGGGGCGAGCAGGCGCAGAGTTAGGACACAAACTCGGAGCTGAGTGAGAAGCAGGCTGGTAGCGCTGCAAGCTCATCTAGCCAGGCAAGTGCAAAAGGTCATAGGTCTGGCCAGCCAGTGGCCCGTGGGGTTCCAAATGCAGCCAATATTAGTCCGTCCCCAGGTAGATCATCTTGGTGCAGGTTCTTTCCAGGTTCTGGGCAGAAGCTGGTGTCACAACTAGCCTGAGCAGAGCGCCACACCCATGGGAGCCATTCCTCTATTCCTCACAGCAGGTGACCTGGCTACGCCCTACACAAGCCCCCTAAGCCAGATATCATTACTACACTTCCCACAGGAACGGGAGATGCTTGACTGGGCACACATTTGAATTTCTAGTACTGAAAATGCTGCCTCTTACACTGTCTTCACTTCGTACTCTGCTTCTGTTCTGGCTAAGATGTGACTTCTACATGTCTGAAGAGTGCTCTAAGTGTGATTGCTTTCTAGATTGTTTTTCTGTTTTGAGTCAAAAGATCAATGTTTTTAATTCATTCCTCCACAAACATTTCTTGACTATGGTTACCTCTCAGTGCATATGTCCCCCAGTGACACCAATGTCTGTGAATGCTCAAGTTCCTTATATATAAAAATGTATATAATTCACATATAATTTACATACATCCTCCTCTATATGATAAATCATCTCTAGATTACTTACTGTGCCTAATATGATATAAACCATCCCCCAGTAGTTATACACTGAATTCCTCTGTGAATGATGACAAAGAAAAAATACAGATATACTTTTGCCCCAAATATTTTTGATCTGATATTGGCTGACTCCACAGGTGTAGAATCCAAGACACAGAGGGCCGGCTGTACCTGCCACACGTCAGGCACTGGTCTGGGAGTTAGAGATGACCATGATGACTGAGCTCCTGCCACTCGGAGCTTTTGTTTCGGTGAGAGAAAAAGATCAGAAAACAAAAGCAAAAACTGATAGTATCAGGTAACTGCTATGAAGAAAAACAAAGTCAGTAAGAAAACAAAGTGTAGATTTCAGAGGAGAAGTTTAGTTGGGGTGTCAGGAAGAGGCTTCTCTCAGATGGTGTTCCTGTGAAGCTGCAGAATGAGAGGGTACCACCCAGCAGAAGGACAACGAAATCCAGGGAGAAGACACGTCTCCACTGCTGAGGATGCACAAATGCATGCTGGGAAGAAAGCATACATATTTCTTCTGCTCTCCAAGCATTCCATGGTGGCTTAAATTGCGGTAGAAGGCCTTGCAGCTTACACCTTTGTTAATAAGACTGAAACAGTGACAAGGCTAGAAAATGTGTGAAATATTGGGGTAGGGTTTGCTGCCTCCGCGCATTCTGCTTCTAAACTTTTCCTAGCCAATGTAGACAAGGTCTTGTGTGGAGTCCTGACAAACAAATGTCTTTAAAACGTCACTCCAATTAAATAATATCCAAACCATATCTGCGCAATCTTTCTCCACAGCTGTGATCCATGGGGATTTACAATGATGGGAGGACAACACGGGCTTCTCCACAGTCAAGGCCTCCTCCTAACATCAGCCCAAGGAGAGGAGGAAAGTGAGGCACGAGGGGAGGGGGGGATGCCAGGAAACGCAGCCAGTCTACCCAAGAACCCCATCCCCATACTCTGCGGGCTCAGGTGTGACCATTAACATCCCTTGCACATAGAAGCAAGAAGAAAAGCAGAGGCACTCAAGATGAGCCTTTGGAAAGCTGAACCTTGGTCGGCAGCTATGTAGGTGGCGTGGTCATTTTCAAATCTGGCCTTCCCAGGAACTCTCAGCCCTTGCGAGAGTGGCTACCCGCATGGAGCGCACGGAGATTTCAGCTTCCCGGTGTCCCCGCAGACTCTTTGCTCATCTCTCCGCCGCAGCTGCCCTCCGTCTTCTTCCCTTCCGCTTGCCCTTGCCCCAGCAGCTGCCAATTGCTTTCCCTCCACATGCCTCAACTTCCCCTTTATTTTTATTATTTTGAAAGAAAACGTGAAAGAAACAAAGTGTTCAGTTGCACAGAAATCCCAAAGAAGAGGTATTTCCATTTACAATGGCAGGTTTTTTTCCAGCTCCAAATTGGAACTAGCTATAGTATTCTCATTTTCTGCTGGTAGATTTTCAGTCAGTGCCTTTGAAGAGCAGCCTGCTCTGTCATAGGAAGTGCCACGTTTTCCTATTCTGTGCAGCAGGAACCACACTCCTGGCCATAGGTGCTCAGCAGATAATTCAATAGACTCAATAGACTCCAAAAGAATGGAAGCCAACGGTGTGTCCTTGTCCTCTACAGCATCTACAGTGGCAATACACATGTTCAATAATATTCCACTAAGTTAGCAACCTGTTTATGTGTCCATTAAAAATCATGACTATAAACACTGTGGGAACATGAAAACCTTGTACATTTATGTGAAAAAACAGAACGGAAAATTCTGTTGCCTTCTCATTACAATATTATGAAACCAGATCAGAAATGTGTACACAAAAAGACTGGTTTTTAATCTTTTATGTTATTTTTAATAAGAATGTAAGACCTGAGCTTATAGCTCAGAGATAGAGCATTTGTCTAGCATGCACAAAATTTTGGGTTCTACCTCTAAGCACCACAAAAACATACAAATGAATGAATAAATAAATTACAAGTAATATGAACAGAGCATATGCTGGAGGCTTTGCTAGGATGCCCAACACCAATCAGGCACAATTCCACATCCACCACCACCACACATTATTTCTTAGATGGTTGCACTAATTTACATTATGAAGTTCCTCCTTTCTTCCCACATCACCTCTGTGAAGATCAAGTAGGGGCAGGAAACACTCTATGTTAACTTCAGCCATCATGTATGTCGGCAAATGTGGTACATAGCTTCCATCTCATGGTCCCACAATATCCAAGTAAGTAATCCTTTCCCACACCCTCCATGCCATCTGCCACAGCAGGACGTGCCCCTTGGTTTTCCTCCTCAGGCCCCTACTTCTGCCTACCCACTTCTGAAATACTTTTCTCACTTTCCTTCATCTACAAATCCTGTCTGCTCCCTAAGCCCATGATACCTTTCCTGACCTCCTTAGTCATCCATGATCTCTTTAAATGCCATGGTTCTTCAACACTGATCATCTTCACCATATGATCCACATCATGCCCTCATTTCACAACTTAGCCTTACTGTCCAACTCTTCTGTACATCCTGAGAATGAGAAATGCTTCAAGGAAGCTCCTCACAGTGCTTGACCAAGAGCTACTGTGTAGTGCTGTTTTATTAAATGATCGCTAATGAAACGGGAAAAGGGAACAAACACCTGGACTTGAGACCCAGATTTCCATACGTGTTCTGCACCTCATCTACCTGTCATATAAAAAACTCCAACTAATGCTCATTAGTGACTGCAAAATACGTGTGGACATCCATAAACATGAAGCCATCTGTAGCTAATTTTTCAAACCCATTAACCAGCTCAAATGAATATGTATTACTGATGATATCAGTACTGATTTGCATGATGCTCTAAAGTAAATTGAAAGCTATAGGCAATATTATTAATAACCTAATTTATCAGTAGAGTAATTTTGTAGATTTAATGTTGCATTTATAAAGAACAGCATGAAATGATTTTTGAAAATAAATGTTTTGAGTAATTTTATCTGACATATTACGCTCTGAAAAGATCTACATTTGAATTGCATAATAGAACACTGAAGCATATATAGTCAATAAATCATATTTGCAGCTTTTCAAAATCCAGAGTGTTACATATTTCCAAATGGGAAATTTATGCTATAGAATTATTATTTTGTGTTGCAGTTGCATAGATCACCATTGATGCCAAAGACAGAGCACTCTCATTAAGAGAACTGAAGCTACAGATGAAGAAGACTGGGGTTCAGAAGTCAGTGTTCTTGTAACCTGTAAGAAGCAAATAACCTCCACCCATGCTCATTCAGACAACCCTAAGTAAATGCAGTGGGTCAAAAACAACAAAAAGAGACTTGCAAGTGGGAGGGAAAGTTGTTGGGAAGAAGAAGGAGTCTAGTGGGAGAGGAACAAGAGCAGATAATGGGGAATATGATCAAAATACATTTACATATATGCATGAAAGAATAAGTACATTTTAAAAGGAGTGTTCCTAACCTGCTGGCACTTAAATTTCTGATTCAAACACAGCCCGAGACTACCATCTTCCCGGCATTCCTCTGAAGATCAAGATGCTTTAAAGAAGACTGAGACAAAGAGACAAGAGAGATTCTAGCATAGAAAAAGCCAAAAATGAGCATTGTCGCTACTGTAACTATTACTTTATCATAAAACAGTACTGTGATGAAACTATTGTTCTCAGCACATTCTTGCACCAAGATTAATGAACAAGAGACTTTTTAGTTGGACAGTAGCAAAGTCTTTACGGACTCATTGATCTAATGAAATCTAGCTAATGTCCTCATTGCAACCAGCACATCTCCATAAGAGGAAAGAGGCTGCTTTTAATGGTGTAATGCAAGAGCAAGAACCATCTTTTCAAGAAATGATAAATACTGTAGATGCATTTCCTTCTTGTCTCCAGACAAGCTAACTGCAAGCATATTCGATCCTAATGAATGGTGGTGAAAGTGAAGGAGTTATTTTCTCTGAGTTGGTTGGAGTAGGAACTTTACTTTCCTGCACAGAGACCCTCTTACAGGGCCAAACTCTATCTCTGAATGCTCAGTCTCACATTGATCCTTAAATACGGCACCTAGAAAAATATTCAGCTTTAACTGAGTTTGGCAGTCTCCAACCACAGCGCCATCTAAACAATAATCTTGGTCCAGAACCAAAGAAATCACTCTCGTCATTATTGTACAAGATGGATATCTTGAAATCCCGAGTAGTCTCCATGCCCACTTCTCTGGTCGCCTGCTGGCCTCACTTGGTCTCATTCAGCTTTGACTCTGGAATATTTTCTAGTTTCTTCACATCTCCCTCTTCCTATGCCATCTCCTGCCTCCTAGTCCCTAGGTGTGCAAATCCTCTCGCTCATCCTCTCCCTCCTCTCTCTCTCTCTCTCTCTCTCTCTCTCTCTCTCTCTCTCTCTCTCTCTTAGGAAGAAAGCTCTTCCCTCCACATCAGCTATGAGCATCATGCAGAGGGCCCGAGCTTCACTGAGGCTCTTCCTGAGGTCAGCACTGTATCCAGCTCAGCTCCCTGGAGAAGGAAGGTTTGGACTGCGTTTGGGAGTTGGTGGGAATCTAGTAAAGAAGGGGAATTAGGAAAGGAGGATTGGAATGAGAAGACTAGTGAGCTGAGAATACAGACATAAAACAGGGCATAGGAATAGTTGGTCCACAACATGATTGCTACTCTAAAATAGAAAGAGGACTTTTACAAACTCTGTGGCCTGTAGTTGTGCAAACGCCTGGCAGTACTTGCTAATGCTCGCTGTCCAGTTTAGGTATGAGTCCAAGGACTCGTAAACCTTTCTTTCATTCTTACCTCTACACCATCTAAAGAGTGCCGACCATCTCCCCAACTACCTCTTCTACTTCCCAGTCTCCTCAGGAATGGCCCAGGTTGTCTGGGCACAGGCAATCCTAGGCTGTTTATGTTCCATTTCCAGTTTGGAAGCAATGGTTTGACTCCTGAGTCTGACTGCTGGTCTTCAAATGTTTTCTTATGAGTAAGCTCATTTCACTGCTTTCAGAATCTCAATTTCAGTTAATGGCAATGTCAATACACTGTCCAAGATACCCACTGTTAGCACCAGATTCCTATCCCTTAGCTTATTACAGAGCTTGATGCTGAGTCTGTGAAAGAGAATGTTTTTTAATATTGCCATAAAAGCAAGAAAATGGCATTGAGCGTCTTATTAGTGTCTCAGTGCATGACATAGTGTGAAGCAGGGCCAGAACTTTCCTAACACAGGAGAAATCCTCTCAGTGAGTCATCTTGTGTACAAGATGGCAATCATTTGACATTCTTAACCCACGGGTTTTGCTAAAATCACTTATTTCCAGGGAGAAGCAGCATCAATGCCAATCATGGAACATATCCAAGCAGAAAGGACTGCACACAAATCAGAGAAAGCATCATTTCCAGCAAACTGCCTCTCTTGAGCATAGTTCAAGGCTTATGCTTTCTCTCAATATGTGTCTACCTCTGAGTCTGTGAGTATATTCTGAACATACTTATTCTATACTTGCCTGTGTGCTCTAAGGATGGTTACAGACTCTGTGGTCAAAGGATGGATCAGAGCATTGACTGCCTTCTCAAGACTATATTCTGTAATTTTCTTTAGCATTGGATGTATCCAGAACACTATAAATCAATTTCAGAAGAACCATCTTTCTTAACCAAACCATAATGCCCACAGTTAACGTATGATCCATATGCTGGTTACCAGGCTTTTAAAAAATGAATCTACTGACATATGCTTTATCTGGTGATGGCATGGTTCCAAAACTAACTAGGAAATCAGATAAAACACTGAAGCATTTACCCGAAGGACCTGGAGAGCAGCCAAGAGAAGCAGGACGTGAGAGAGCAGAAGGGCTGTGGAGCCCGGCCTGTATGCACACTGCATCTAACCAGGATGTTTGCTAAGGTTTCCCTCAGCGAGCATCTGAAAGGTTGAGCACAGAGCTGTGGCCAAAAGACAAATGAGCCCCTAGGAGGTTGGAGAATTACATAGAAAAAGAGAGGAGGGGAAAACCACACAAGCTTTGGGTTTTAACCTATTTGTAAGTTCCTGAAGTCAATTTGTGCTTCTGGATCTAACACATGACCTGAGACAGAGCAGTTTATAAATAACATGTATTTTCTCAAAGTTTGGGCATCTAGGAAGTTGGTGATCAAGATATCTGCAGATTTAATGTCTCATTAGGGACTGTTCCTCACTGAGGGTTCTGCCTAGGTGTCTGCCCATGGCAGAGGGACAAGGAACAAACTGCATCTTTAATGTGGCAGGAAAGGAAAACCCACTCCTCTGAGCCCTGAGATGAGCGAATAATCTCGTTCTTAGGGGTGGAACCCTTGTGGCCTGATTGCTTCCTAAAGGCTTTACTTCTAAGGCTGTGGCCTTGGGGATTCAATGTCGACATAAACCTTGGGGACACCAACATTGCATTAGAGCAGAGCCTCCTGGTGGGGACCCTAGAGCCCCCTAGAAGGGGGCGCACAAAGGCAGTGTAGGAGCGGGAAGAGAGCCACAAAATGCTTACAAGAGGATGGAGAGCTCCGCAGAAAACTAAGACTCTTGGAGTTTTCAGAGAGCTAATTAGGAACAACAACAATTAAAGAGCCCTGGCAAAGCGCCCTGGGCTTCAGTGCAGGTTGTCCGTAAACTGTACTTAGCCAAGGAGCATGTGAATGAAAAGGAAGTGTAGCCTTACCAAGCCCACCTCACATGGGCTCTGAAACTGATTAGACTGTGGGATAGCCCAGCTGTGCTCAGCCCTCTCTAGAAAAAATAAACGTTTTGTTGAGTCTCCATAACTTTTCTATACAATGCCAGGCTTTAAATAAAAAACTACCAGACACAGCATGAGGGAAAAACAGAGAGCAAAGTGACATAAAAGCAAATTCGCAACTGGTCTAGTTCTTTGAATAATAAAAAAAAACCCACAGTAATCTAAATGAGAAAGGGGATAACTGATAGGCCAGGGTTAGTAGGGTGAGGGTCGGGGAGTCGGACAGAGGAGGGCACAAGGAGGAACAACCGACACTAGAGCCACTGGAAAGTCACGTGGAAACCTACTATAGAAGCTTCTTTCAATATATACATATACCATGTAAAGAGTTAAATGTAGTTACCCTGTAACAGGGGATTAGTGGCTCTAATAGACACCACAGGCTAGCAAAGGAAAAGCCCACTATCAGGAATGGACTCCCTCTTTTGGAGTTGTTGACCACAGAGAGCTCAAAGATCCCCAAACAATGCTGACTATTGCTGTTCCACTCAGTTTCCTGCCAGAACTTGAGTGTAAGACCCTAATCCTGCATACACTGCATACCTGAGTCACAGAACGAGGAGAAATCAAACTGGTGCTGACCTTGAAGCTACATCTCTGCTGGCTAGCTTTTGTGTAAGAGAAAGTGCTGTGCATGTTACCAGCAGAGAGAGAGAGGCAATCACCACTTTAACCAGCCGTGATCCCTGAGAGTTATAATAACAACTGGCAAAATACACTCAGTGCTACAGAAGTGGCACCAAAGTTATTGGAGTAACCAATAACCTTCTAGTTCACAACAGTCACTGTTATCAGGGTGAGACCCTGAGGTAAGACAAATCATAGCCATAGGGGAGAACCTGTGACTATCATTCTGCTAAATTAAACTCACAATGACTTATTGTTATATCCATAGATTAGAACATCTTCAGTTCTCATCAGAAAAAGTTTTTCCTGTAGCATGTGGAAATTAGTACATAGACCCATAATAATCAACACACAGAGAATAAGAGACTGCAGAGTGCTCAGTCCTAAATGGGCACTTTCTCCTCCTAAGTGTCAGGGATCACTGCAGAAGATGGTGTGGAAAGACTGTAAGAACCAGAGGTAATAGATAAACACAAGGAAACTAACACATATTAGTTACACATAATAACCCACAACACTTATGAAAGCACTCACAAGATTTGTGCAAAGCCAAGCCAGACAAGGGCTCAGCATGGATGTGGGAGGTGGGTAGGAGGCCCCAGCCTAGCTGAGCCTCTACTGATAATTGATGGATTCTGAAAGAGAGAGTCAGTTTTCCTTACTGGTGTGATGACTGATAGGTTGACTAGACTCATATGCTGGAGCACGTGGGAGGCCCATAATTGAAACCATAGGCATTTAAAGAAACAAATTTTTTAAATAAAAATATTTTTAAAAGGACAGAAAATAATGAAGGACATGAAATCAGGAGAGGGGAGTGAGGCAGGAGTAGAGAGGAAGAAGAGGTCTGAATATGACCAAACTATATTCATAAATTTCTAGAATCAATAAAAAATGATCATGGTTATTATAATTATATTAGGGACCTGTAATATATTCTTTTTAAAGCATCAAATAGAAATTCCAGAGCTAAAAGTTATCACAGTTGAAATTAAGAGCACAATAGGCAGGTTTCATAGCAGACTGGACACAGTAAGGGTGATCTGGAAACTGCACCATGAGCAATGGGTAGAGAGGACAGAGAAGCATTGGTAAAATCACATTACACCACAGATGGGTGTGGAGCAGCGGTGACTGAACTGCACAGGACAGAAAGACATTTCAGGAGAGGAAGGCTAAGAACTTCTGCAGCAGAAGACAGCCATTTCAAGAAGTTCGAACTTAACACAATGGAATAAAAATTGAGTGATTACAATAGAAGCAATAGAGAGAAAAGGCAGAGCAAAGGAGCCAGAGGAGACGGAGTAGGTGCCAGTCTTCTGTAGCACAACAGAGTCAAGGGAATATTTTGTGACCTTTATAAAGAACTATAAACTAGAAGAGTTTAAAGCTTTACATCACAGAAAAATGATGAATATTTAAGGAGATGGAAATACTAACTATCCTAGTTTGATCACTGCATATTTTCTGCATGGATTGAATTATCACACTGTGCTCATATATATGAACAATTATGTGTCAAATTTTTTTTAAATATACAGGTTACTGGTGTAATACCTGGTAAGTTGACCAGACTGCAAAGGATAGATCCACACTCAAGAGAATTTGGGGAAACAGATCAGACTCCATAGGCCTTTAAGAAATAAAAGACAACTAATAAGAGAGGACATGGGAAAGTAAGGGGAAGGTGGAGGAGGTGTTTGAATATAAGCAACGAAATTCTTGAATCAATAAAAGTGTTTTTTAATTCAAACACATGCTTACTTCAAAGAAATGCTGTAAGCCTGAGGGTTTGCTTTCCAGTAGAAAATAAGGAAGAGAGAAAACAATGGAATGCCATCTTTGAGAGTTGAAGAAAAGTAACTGGCATGCCAAGGGAAAATCACTTCAAAACATACATAGAGGACAGGACTTTCAGGGGGTTGGAGAGATGGTTCAGTGGTTAAGAACACATTGGGTAGCTCATAACCCTCTGTAACTCTAGTTCCAGGGGATCCAATACCCTCCTCCGGCCTCCAAGGGCACCAGGTGCATACATTGTGCACAAATGTACATGCAAGCACTCACATATACATAAAATTTTAAAAAGTCTTTAAAAAATGTAAACAGAATTTTCAGATAAACAAAAAGGAGAATAGTAATGGTCAGTCACCAGCAGGTGATCATTAAAAGATACAGTAAAGGAAAGTCTTTAAGTGGAAAGAAAATGCTTCTGTGTAGAAATAAGGAAAGATGCAGGAAGGAATACATAGAGCCATAAATGGTATGGCTTAAAAAACTGAAATGAACTTTAACTGCAAATTGAATATTAATCTTGTCTTGCAGGGTTAAGATGTATGTAAAACTAACTGTGTGGTAATAATAATGTCAAGGATGAGAGATAAAGTCAATCTTTTTAAAGTTCAGCATTAATGGGAACAAGATACTGAGATAATAAGCTAAGGTACATGTCATAATGTCTAAGATAACCACTAAATAATAGTGAAAGAATCTATAATCAACAGGCTAAAACAGGGGAAGGAATAGGATAAAATTCAAGCAGAACTCAGCATTAAGTTGGCATCAAAACCAAAAAAGATTATTATAAGAAAAGACAAGACAGGGGCTGGAGAGACGATTCTGTGATTAAGAGCACTGACTGCTCTTGCAGAGGACCCAGGTTTGATTCCCAGCACCCACATGTGGAGGACAACTGTTCAATAATTCCAGTTCCGTCCACCACAATTCCAATCTGTCACCCTCCTCTGACCTCCACGGGCATTGCCTGACATGGGTGCACTTACAGGCAATACATTCATACTCATAAAATAAAAATAATAAGCAAGATTTTTTTAAAAAAAAGAAAAGACAAGACTGTAAATAAAAGTGAAAAAAATATCAACACATAAAATATATCCACGTATGCCTAAAAAGATTAAGACAGGGCTAGCTATGTCTTATCCCGGGGTGATGGGTGATTAGCATTTGAAAAATCACTCAACCTAATCCTCACATCAACAGACAAGGAAAAGAAAGGGAAAAGCCCAGCCACTAAAGAAGCCTATTGGACGGCACTTGGTGCCTGTGGTGATGAAAGCAGGCTGCTGGAAGCTAGGGATCAAATGAACATTTTTTAATTTAAAAAAATTATTTTATGTGTATGAGTGTTATGCCTGCATGTATGTAAGTGTACCCATGTCATGCAGTACCTGTGGAGGACAAAAGAGGGCGATGGATCCCCTAGAACTAGAGTTACAGACAGTTTTTTGCTGCCATGTGGGTACTGGGAACTGAACCCAGGTCCTCTGCAAGAGCAGCCAGCGCTCTTAACCCCTGAGCTGTCCCTCCAGTCCCAGGTTCTTTAATCTTAACAAAGCATCTATGGTCAGCACACATCATGTTTTGTGGGGGAATACTGAACATTCAAAAACGTTGGGTGCTTCTACTTTCATTTACGATTACATGAAGGGACTTTGCCAGAAAAGAATTTTTAAAGCTATAGTATTAAAAGGAAGGAACAGATCCATCAGTATTTTCAGATGAGAACTTGTATATGAACAATCTCAAACAGCCACAGATGAACTATTGCAATTAATACTTGAACATAGTAAGTACATATCCTGGAGTATTAAAAACTATACTATACAAAATATACTATGCAAATACCGGTTACTATAAAGAAAAAGTCAACCCTGGAATACAAATTTAAATTAAAATGAGGCACACTAACTATCCACACAAATCACTAAAATGATTCAAAATGAGCCTGGGAAATGCGGGCAACGATGCAGAGCTACAGGAATTCTCACACACTTCTCTGTAACCTAAATTTACTCAGCCACTTTGAAAAACCACTGAGTGCAATCTAATGAAGCTGAACATATTCCCACTCACTGAACCAGCAATTCTACTCCTTAGTGTGTACACAACAGAAATGCACACATATGTGCAGCCCCCAAATAATTTGCATACAAATGTTCATAATGGTATCATTTTCAACAACCAGAATTTAGAAACAACCCATTTGTCTGGCAACAATATAATGGACCAAAAGTTATAGAACCTTGATACAATGGTATATTGTAAAACTATAACAAACCACCTAGATGTGCATGGATGAATGTTATGAATAAAATGACACATTTGATTTGATGGGAGCAAAGGCAAATGATATATTCTATATTATAGAGACATTATATCCAGAAATCTCATATTATATGATTGTATTGGTGAAAAGTTTTTTAAAAAGCAAAACATCTACCATGATGAGTCAAAATAGTGGTCACATTTAGCAACCCCCTCAAGAAGTTCTCACAAACAGGGAGGCAGACAAATAAAGCTAGCTATATTCAGCTTGATAAAAGCTGAACTGTGGGTCTAAATTAGGAAGCCATTCACTCTAGTTATGCCAATCAAAGATGACATTTGAATTTCACAGATGCATGTGATAGCCATGCCAGGACAAAGCTGCAGCAAGGAGCAGGATGTTAGTTGAAAAAGAGAAAATGAAGGTTCGTCTTAGTAATGGGAACAAAATGAGCCAAAGCAATGATGCCTTAAAGCCAGCTGATTTGTAAAACAAGATGTTTAAGTGAAACAGAAATTTAACACCATAAGGGTTAAAAATCAGTCAGGATAATAACAAAAACATTACATGGCACATTTCAAAGCTAAGCAATCACTGTTTAGGTAACTCTTAATTTACCCATTCCAGACTTGTCATTATCATCTATTACCACCTACCAAAAAGGACAGTAGGCTGTCTCTGTTGGATCAAAGATGGGGGCACTCAGGGCTGGAGAGCTGGCTTAGCAGTTAAGAGCACTTGCTGCTCCTGCATAGGACCTGGGTTTGATTCTCAGTACCTACATGGTACTCACAACCATCTGTAATTCCAGTTCCAGGGGATCTAACACCCTTTTCTAGCCTCTGTGGGCACCAGCACTCACATGGTGCGCATACACACACACACACACACACACACACACACACACACTACTCTCTTGTGTAACAATTTCCTCCAAGATGAAACCTTCCATCTTGGAGAGAAGCTTGTTAATACTAAAGGGAGAAGAAAGGGTCCACCATGCCAGGAAGCTCGTTAGCTCAGGAAGAAAACATTCAAAAGCTTCAGGAAGTCCCTGGAACTGACCAGAGTCACTAGTCCTCTTTCTCTCCTAGTGTGTACAAGCAGTAACAACTGATGAGACATTATCAGGCAAGCTGAGCTTCCTGAGAGGCTTAGACCAGCCATATTGCCGGGAAGAGGCTAGGACCAACTAAGAATAGACACCACCACCTGTCCAACTGCCTGCAGGCTGTGCTGTGCGCTCTAGGCTTCCTGCTTCCATGAGCCATCATTCGTGTTGCAGCGGGAGACTGGTGTCGGAGCTGTCTGTATAATTTCTGCTCCCGCAAGTGACCCTTCACCCATGTTCCACTAAGTAACTCCCGTAAAGCCTACTGGTTCTCTAGTGGTATTCTCACTTTGGTCTGTTATTGGTTTCCTATCTGTAGTGAGTTAAACGTTTTTTCACACTCCCCAGGAATAGTGTCACACAACACACACTCACACACATTAAATTTTACAAAAATAAATTTTTTTAAAGACAGTACTATGAATTTTTGCTAAATCACTCTGACAATATGCCCTCCAAGTTCGGATAATTCTATGGTGATAAATGCAAAGGGCTCAGGTCAGGTCTCTCTCATTATTTGATCTTCACAACAAGCTGGATTTACAAGCACCCTGTGAGCTCCATACAGTACAGCCAGGATACTCCACATAAAAGCAAAAAGCCTCTCTAGCCATGCACAGCAGTATTCTGTCTTGAATTTCTCAGTCATTGCTAACTCCCAGACCTGCCAAATGGCCCCATCCAGATGAATAATCTTTATTCACAAGGATCCTGACTCTTCCCTGAGTACTGACCTGGAGCCATGGAGAGCAACCTGACTCCCTCGCATACTGTGATTTAGTTAGCATCGATGGGGCCTTCAGATGTGAAACCCAATCTTCTGCATTGTCTCTTGGAGAGTATCCAGTGCCATAGACTTTGACACGAGAACTGGTGCTGAGCATGGAGCCAGAAAGGAGAGAGAGATGAGGGTGGCAAGAAAGGAGGCGGGGGAAGAAACCTGAGTGTCTGTGGGTCCTCATCCTCCACTTAAAGATGTTTTGTTTGGCTCTTTAAACTTGCCCACCTCTTTCTGCGGCCTTTGGAATAAATCTGTAAATAGACTCTGATTCTGGACTCTCCGAGTTCAAGCCCTACATGGAGTTAGAGAGCATCATTAACAATTGCAAGAATGTGGCATGTGCCACAGTTGAGTTGAGTATGATGAAATGGGTAAACAGGAGGGAATGAGGACACCTTCCTAGTTTGTGAGCTGCACACGGTTAACCCTACAGCTCTTGATGCTGAGCAGATGAACCAGAGCTTAACCCCAGAGAATGGGGCAAGCGCATGCAGAGAGTGCAAAGCACAAAGATTCTGAAGTGTGCCAGCGTGCGGCCCTAAAGCTCGTCTTTCTGTCTGGACCAAACTCAATTGACCAGCATTGTTTGTGCCAGTTTATACTAACCAGGGAAGGTTGCCGTACTCTTGTTGGAAAATAGTTCCCTGATCCTAGGTCCAGGATCAATGGCTAGGTTGGAATAATAAGTCATAGACTCGGAATCAAAGCTATAGCCCTTTACTCTTTCTTAGCTGCCAGCTTCTTCCAGCAGAAAGTATTCCAGGCATTATGTTGGTATAGTCTGTGCAACTCCTATGACCCTAGATTTGAAGATTGTTAACCATTTCTACTCAGCAGTTATACTTTGAGGATAACTTTCCAAATGTTGGTTAACTGGAAATTCAGTGTATATGCTTTGTTTAGTTGTTTCACTTGAAATCAAATCAAACCAAGCATGGTAGCCTATAATCCCAGCACTAGAAAGCTGAGGCAGAAGGACTTTGAGTTTGAGGATGGCATGGCCTCCATAGTGAATTACACAGGCCAGCATGAATTACAGAGAGAAACTGTCTCATATAAGCAATGGAAAAATTAAACTGATAATTTCCTTTGATCTGAATTTTCTGTCAATAAAGAGAGACCCAAAGTGAAAACAACCACAGATCCCCCCACCTATTATAGGATGCCACAATCAAGTCATCACACACGAAAGACAAGGCAGATTTTATTATGGCCAGGTTGACTTCCAAACTCTAGGTGGGCGAGTTCTGAGAAGCAGTCCATATTCACTGTAGCATTCAGCTTTTATAGGCAAGTACAAGGTGTATAAAGGTCAGCTTCAAAAATATCCAACCCCAAACCCCCACCCAAGCCCACAGAAGCAGATGTTTACATTTTAGTCATTGCCTTTGTTTCCGATTGAGACACATCCTGGCATTATATCCAATTCCTGAGACCACGAGAAAATGTCAAGTTCAGAGATCCCTTTCCCCCAAAATCAGGATGCCACTGCTGTAAGATGGAGTCTCCATGGTCTAGTTAGAGACCATCATCACTTTACAGACACAGATGTGGTCATTAACAATGATTATTTGCTTAAGATGTTCTTCATGCCCACAAAAATGAAGTCATTAATCCATAGAATTAAAAGGAAAGAAAGCTCAAAAATGCTTTCCTGGGCAGCTAACAGTTCACAGGGCCTATTAAATTCTATCATCAGCAAAATGATTGTGCCCTTGCAGAACAGAAAAAGGCTCAGCTAACCAAGACAGGAACATTCTCCTGTAGGCTCATCTAACAGGTGACATGATGGGGCCCAGGAGGACTTCGGATCTGGAGTTACACTCCAGCAAGCACATTCTTGGAGTGTGAGGACAACTGCCTGGCACATGCCAAAGCACAAAGGCCTGGGATCAGGTCATCCTTTCCACCCTGTTATTTCAGGAATTTCTTGTGTAACAATGGGACTGTAGTTCTCTAGATTGTCTCTAAACAGAAGATGACAAAATTAAGTGCTTGATTAACCAGCTACAAAGTAGGATAATGACTTTCTTAACTTCCAGGCAATTGCCTTAGGCTGGCCTGACATGTGTACCTTCAAGGTCATCTCACAGTCTTTCAGAACAGTAATTTGTTTATTGCTCTCTCCCATTATTTTATGTTCCAGTAAGAAGAATGGAGTACTGAGTGTGGGAGGTAAGGCCTTGTCCTGAGCCCTCAGGAGTCATCAGAAGGTCCTGACCTGGGTGAAGTGGGTCCTGGCCTGTAAACATGTCAGGATGACATTAGCTGTGTGTTTACAAAGCCTTCCCTGAGTGGGCCCATTATGCCTGGCCTAATGGAATTGCATTCCTCTAAGTGCTTTTTAAGTTGTATAGACAGCACTGCCAATATCCCTGCAGGGTGCTCAGATGCAAAGTGGGCCTCCCAGGGTGACCCTGGGTTGCCTTGGGATCTAGGGAGGAGGAATCTCCGGTCTGGTGTGGGTAGTCTGCTCTCTCTTATCTCCAGCATTTGTTTTAGCCTGTGGTAACCAAACGCATTCCACTTTCTGAATCTGCGGAACAAAGCTACACCACCATCCCTCCAGGTGACTTCCATTAGCTGACTGTCTCTCCTACTGTGCCAAGCTCAGCTGCACTGTCTCGTCTGAAGTGCTCCTACCCCTAACCCCAACGGTTAGGACTCTTACTTCACCTCTGCACAGAGACAGCAGTGGAGTGAGAAATGAACGGAAGCGCCCAGTGTTTAAGGACTGGTAATGCCGCACTGCTAACCTGGCATCGCACAGCTCAGGAAACGCGGGTTTGAGAAGCTAAACAAGTTGCCCAAAGTTACAAAGCTGGCAAGAGGCAGATCGTGAGGGAGGTTCATCTGTTGTCCAGGATGCACTCTTTCCTCTGAAGCTCATTGGCACATTGGTTTTGTGCCCCACTGATCTGCAGAACCCAACCATTAAGACCATGTCATCTCCACTGAGCTGAAGAAAGAGTCTGTCGAAGATGCCTATCTTGAGCCTCCTTTTTTTCTATTCTCTTGGACCATCTCCCTCCTGATTTCACTAAGTAGAAAGATCTAAAGACCTGAAGTTCAATCTGGGTGTGATATAAGTCTAAATCAGCCCCAATCAAAATGTGGTTATAGAAGAATCCTAACTCAAAAATAAAATTATCTTTATCATCTTTTTTTTTCCTTTGCTATTAAAATTTCAAAAAGTCACTCATTTTGAACGTTTTCCCTTTCTTGTGACAAGCTAATTATTGAACTGAGATCCTCAACCTTCATTAAAATCAGCAAGGGTTCCAGCAGGTGATAATGGACTTGATTTTTCCTAAATATATAACTTTATGTGTATACTAATGTGTGTTCATACCTCATATGGAGGTATGTGATATATGCATGGCATTTTCACATCATCTGTTTATATAAATATGCAAATATATGTATAAATTGGTCAATACTTTCAAACACAAATGTCTTTCAGTTTAGGCCTAAAAAGTTAATATCCTAGGAGTATTTGATTTGGCAATAGTCTCAGTAAGTTTTTGATGAATGAATGAATTTTTAAGCCAACCCTGCTGGTTAAAAATAGAATCCTAATTTGCAAAACTTGAATTTGCACTTAGTCACTGGACTTTTATCTATACTTCATAATACAGCAGTTGTATATAAAATATAAAGCTTCAATATATGCAAGACCCCCAAAAAAGTCTTAAAGGACTGAGAGGACTGAAAGCTTTATAGATAAAACGTGTTCAGATTTTCTTAAGAACTTCTCCAAGGTCTTTAAAAAAAATCACAGAATATTTAGCCAGGAAGAAAAAGCAGAAAACAGACCTACATGAGATGAAATAGACCAATGGTTTGATTCCACCATATCAGTCATAAAATTAGAAAAACAGTTTCACCATCACCCATCCACCTCTGCCAGTGAACACAATACTTACAATATTATTTAAGAGTCTAGTTGACCCATGCGACTCATAGGAATATCTAGAGACATACTAATACATAGCCCATGCTTTCTGGTTATCTTTCTTTCAAATTTATACAGAAACACAATTTCACTGAATTTTAAAAATTCAACGAAAACCCAAATTTCACAGTTTCCAGATAGATCTAGCATAGGACTCTGGAACTTAGGTCAATATTGACATATGCTATTTGCTGAGATAATTTATTTCCCAAGCTGATACCACAACAAGCCACATATGCTTTCCCAGTGGCAAATCACAGCACAAGAACCATCATTATGCAACCAGAGAAGCTCTGTTTATTTATTTTATGTGTATGAGTGTATTGCCTGCATGTAAGTGCACCCATGTCTTGCAATACCCACGGAGTCAGAAGAAAGCAATGGATTCCTCTGGAACTGGAGTTACAGATGGTTGTTAGTCGCCATGTGGGTGCTGGGAACTGAACTTGGATCCTCTGCAAGAGCAGCGGATGGCTCTTTGCTGAGCCATCTCTCCAGCCCCACATCTGTTTATTAATGAACCCTTTTATCACTGTTTTCTCATGTGGCAGGTCAATAAAAAAGGCAGCATAAAAGTAAATTAGCTGAGGATATGAGATTTCCCTTTTAGAAATGATAGTGCTCAAAGAGTTTTATGTCTGCCATCCAAATCAGGATTACTGGGGTCTCTCTGCCCAGAGCTGGCTCTTGTAGTGAAATACCAGGCCTGTAGTAGAGCAATATCATCTGCCTGGGCAAGCTGAAAACAAACATTGGCAAACCAAATACTGAAAGGGAACTCGGTCCATGCTGTGAAGCCAGGCGCCTCTGGGATCCAGCGGCAGGGTATCTGGAGCGACTACAGGAGCCACATTGTGCTGTGAAAGTTTTATGTTGGTCAATGCTGGGTCGTCAGCATGCTGCCCATGAGTGCCTTTATTCTCAAACATACTGAGACCTCCGAGAATATCCGGGCACAGAAGATGCCAAAGAATCTCATGAGACCCCTATGAAGTGCTTCTTTATCCTTTGGGTGGATTTTCATGACTATAATCACATCAAGTTTCTCTTTTTTGCCAACACCTCAAGTCACTTCGGTTCTGAATGATCTGCCTGTTGTTGACCTTCAGTGCTTCCCCCCAGCTTTATCCTTGACCATATTTGGGCGCATATGGCCTTCTGGCCTCCCATGTGCATTCAAGGCTTAGGCAAGACTCTCTGATCCTCCTTTGAAAAGTCACACTACTCAGCCCAAACCCATCAGAGGACTTTGGTTTAGTAAATGGTAAGAAAACTTTTTCTACTGAACAGAGCCCAGGGGGAATTATCCACAAGGAGCTGGGTTTTATTTTGAGTCTTAATCCAATGATGCCTCCAAGTTAGCCTTGAACTTAAACTTCTCAGTTACATGAGGCAATACATTTCTTTGTTTTTTGCATTGTTATATTCTTGTGATTTTCATACAGTATAGTTTGATGGCATTTAGATCCACCCCATCTCCTTACCCCCACTGTCCCCTGCTCAATCTAATGAACTCTCTTGTATATATAATATGGCCTATAGAGTATGATTTGTGTCCCCCCAATGTTCTTCAGTGTGGGACATTCTCTGAACCCACTGAGAGCCCCAACCCTAGAAGACATGTCTTTCCCCATCCCAGCATTCATCAGTTACCAAAAGTTCCTTAGGTTGGGTTGGATGGCCTTACCTACTTCCCCATGTTTATGCCAACATTTTGTCTAGTTTGAGCTCACATAGAACTTGTGCATGCTGTCATCATTGCTGTGAGTTCATATGAGTAACTGACCAGCTGTCTGGAAAACTGTTTCCTTGCGGTCATCCATCCCATCTGGCTCTTACAAACTTTCTGCCTCCTCTTCTACAACAATCCCTGAGTCTTGGGAGGCAGAGGTTTGAAATAGGTGTCTTATTCAGGGATAAGTACTCTGCAGCCTCTTGCATGCTGCACACTGGATAATTGTGGGTTCATCTGTTTTAGTCACCATCTGCTGCATAAGGAAACTTCTCTGGTGAGAGTTGAGAGATGCATACATCTTAAGTGTAGAGGCTGCATTAAAGATACATCACTTAGAGTTAAGAGTTAAGCATCTCACAGACACTTGTTCTCTGTGTTTGACCAGTTCTGGAATTCTGTAATAGTCTCCATCTGGCAGCTAATTACTACTCAATGAGGGAGAATTGATCTTCTTGAAAGGTGTAACTCTAGGCTAACTAGACTCCAGTGGATGAGCTCACAATTAAGGGACATCTGGGCACACAAACTTGACTCAGTAGGCCATAACATATATGACAATGCATGAAATCTGACGGGGGTATGGAGGAGGGTTTGGATAAGGGAGGGGATCTAAATACGATCAAGATGTATTACATGAAATGCTGGGAGCATTTCATTGGTGATCAGTGTTGACTGTAATATGCTGTTCACTCACACCCAGAAATGACTGTTTTTGCCTTTGACTCCATGTCTCAGATTAGGGGAAGGGCCCCAGGGCAACGCACATTCTGTTAGGAACGGCCTGCTGTTCGTCCAGTCTTCTTTTTTTTTTTCTTTCTTCAACTTCCTTCTACTGGTAAACTCCTTTTTCTTTCCCTTCGAGGTCCCCCAGAGATCCCTGGTTCCCCTTTCACGGGGATTAATTTCACTGAATTACCAACTCAGTGCACTGATTTTGTAAATGTGCATTGCTCCAGTGCTCAAGCCAAATGTGAAAACATTTGGGTGATAGATTTAACAGCTGGCAGCCAGAGTCGGAAGACCACAGAAAACTAAGTTGGGTGAAAGGACAGAGTCCTGAAGGCTTCCTATATATAACTCTGATGGCACACTGCCATAGATGTGGGGCAAGTGGCTAACCGCTCTGGAAGGTGTGGGCTCTGTATCTTTCCAGAGTAGACCAGTGATCTGGAGCAGCAGTGCCCTCTCATGGACGAGCAGCAAAGATCTTCAAAGATTGCATAGTCCAGCTCTCAGGCAGCTGGACAGCACCGCACCCTCCTCCACAGAAGAGGACCCCCAGAGTGTACTGGCAAAAGAGCTAGTCATTCTCCACTCTCCATCCGTTTCTCTCCATTCTGTCCATCTTTCACCGAATGGTCTGCTCCTGAAATCACTAAGGATCATTTCTTATAGCTTCTCTCCTAATCAAACGTGAAAGCACCACAGGACAATTCCCGAAGTTCAGCGTCACCAGTTAACAAGAATTTATAGGGCTAGGCAGATGGCTCAGAGGATAAAGTACTTGCTGAGGACCTAAATTCAAACCTCCCAGCACCTACGTAAAAGCTAGATACGGCAGCACTTGCTATAACCTTGGGGAGCCAGTCAGTGTAAACTGATTGACAAGCTCCAGGTTTCTTGAGAAATTCTGTCTCAAAAATTAAGGTAGAGAGCAGTAGAGGAAGGTACCTGACATCAACCTCCATGTGCATGTGCACGCACATACACATACACACATGCGCACACACACATACGCGCACACACAGAAACAAATTTCTGTATTTCTTAATAATGAACAAGAAGGAGGAATTCAGGGACACTGAGCTACGCAGGGTATTGGGAAAGGCTCAGGAAAGAGTCAGTCCAAAGACAGTTTGCTAGATCCATGCATATTATCCTAATTACTGCTCCCCGAGGACTCAGAATGCATAAGCTGGAATGTGTCCTCATACATTTTGTAGGCAAGGAAATCAAGATTTAATACCAAAGAATCTGGCCCGTGACCAAAGTTCAAAAGATGAGCTCCTTCCTTCCTGGCTCCACTGTTTCTTGTCAGCTCTTAGCTGCTGTAACAGGAATCCCACAGAAAGTGCTCCCTGTCTCTCAGTGCCTGGCACTCAGACATGAAGAGTGAGGAGACTGGGACCAGCCCTCATGCTGCTAGATGTTGAGACATCAAGGAAAGTCTTGGGGCTTTAAAAAATACTTTATTTACTACTTTTTATTTTACATGTGTGAGTGTATTGCCTGCATGTGTGTGAGTACTATCACGTTGTGCAGTGCCCATGGAGGTCGGAAGAATGCATCAGATCCCCTGTAACTGGAGTTATAGACAGTTGTTAGCCGCCATGTGGATCCCAGGTCCTCTGCAAGAGCAACCAGTGCTCTTAACCACTGAGCCATCTCTCTACCCAAGTCTTGGGCTTTCAGTGAACAAAAGGCATCTATCCAAAGACCATCAATATTTTTCTTTACATAAATGCTTGAAGAACTTTTCTTAATGAGTATAATTACCAATAATATTACTCACTTTTATCAAAACCTAGCTTAGTTCCTAACCCTTTCATAGGACAGACATCCATCACAGTAATACAGCAGCTAATGCTTTTCATGCTGTCTTCAAAATGGGGCTAAAGGAAGCCAGTACTTCCCATCAAATGAAGGACCTGAGGTTGAGATGGTCAGAGGCCAGGTCACTCTAGTCACATGTCATTGCTAACACCATCATCATTGTCTTCATTATTCCTGGGGGCTTGGCAGGAAGAGTCTTTAATGGGTTTCTGTGGAGCTAGAAATGTTTAACTTCAGGATAAGATAAGAGGGGCTAGCGGGAGTATGTCTCCCCACACAGCCTAGAAGGTGTGTACTTCCCCATGAAGAATGACACCATGAGAATTCAGTGAACTATTGATTCCCACAAAAGTGTTGGCTATTCAGCACAGGGAACTTGCTTGGAAGATTACCAGCAGTAACAGAATAAACTGAAAAGAAGCTGGACTTGTTGATGAAGATCTGCCATCCCAGTTACCTGGAAGGCTGAGGTAGGAGGATCACCAAGTTCAAGGCCAGCCTAGGCAAATTAGTGAAACCCTGTCTCAAAGTAAAAAGATGGCAAGGGTGATCGATCAGTGAGGTGGTACTTGCCTAGCATGTACAAAACTCTAATTTTGGTCTCCAGTAGTGAGGGAGGAAGGGAGAGAAAGAGGAAGGAAGGAAAGGAAGGAGGGAAAGGGAGAGGGAGGGAGAGAAAGGGAGGGAGAGAGAGGGAGGGAGGGAGAGAGGAGAGAGTGATTACCAAGTACAACAAAAAATAAACCTTTTGAGATCAGTTAGAGGTTAAAAGCTAGAAGGCACGTATCTGAGGTTGTTTACATGGCAACATTTCTCTTTAGGAAAAAAATACTATAGGACCTGTGATACCAATGAGGTCAAGACAAAAGCCAGGAATGGAAGGAGTTGAGGGCAATCGGCTCACAAGCCACGACGTTGGCACCAGCTCTCCCTCCGCTCCCACACGTTGCCTCTCCCTGGAGGCTAGCTGCACACTCGGGGCTCATGGACTTTGCCAAGTGCTTTTTGTTGAGTATGATTACTCTTTCATGCTGCATTTGTTGTGGGCCAATTTAATCTGTCATCAGTAGCAAAATTTGTCTCTGTAACCAACCGTACGGTGGGCTGTGGCATCCTAAGTGGATTCCACAGTTCCCATAGTTCAGGAGCCATTGTAGAAACATGGATTTCATCACAGGATCTTTGGTTATACATCCCAGTTTAAAGCCAAGTCAGTCTCCACCAGCACAAAATCAAGTTGCAGATCAGTCCTGATTACCACCATTTCACAAGTGATTTACATGCCAGCTTACAGGAAAAAAAATCTTACAGGAAAAAAAAGAAACAGATTCACCCAATCCTGCCTTTTCCTCAGAAAGCATTTCTTTGAATGGCCACCATGAAACGTCAAGCTTCCAATTCAGTCCGCTCTGTCACAATAGGCTCACTGTCAAGGGAGACAATTACAGTCCAGCGGAATGGTCTACTGCTCTTTGTAAGAGAAAATGGTGACACTATAGCATAGCACTGGGACTGGGATGGGCTGGTTTATATATTAGGAATGCATTGCGGGCAAAATAAATAAATGCTTTTCCTTAAGAGTTTAGACAGCCAGCTCTAGAGTTGTACCATCTGGTTGGCATCGCTCTTAGTTCTATTAAGTTTCTCTTTAAAACAAATCTAAATCTAGATCCATGTTGCACCTAAAAATCTAATTTCTGGTTTGAAGATGGAAAAACTCTGCATGTGCAGGCATTATTAGGCGCATACCTAGCCACCTGGGGCAAAGGTGCTGGGCATTTAAAGCTTTGTGACACAGCTTCACTGATGCTCCCCTACTGACAAACCATACCTGATCTGATCGCTCTTCTGGATGCTCATCGCTTCCTTGTTTTTCTTCAAGATTAACAAATAAAAGAGCATGAAATGAATGTCTGTCAGGGGCTCTGAGGAAGATGATTGTGGGAAGGGAGGCTCTGCCTTATCCCTCTTAAGAAGAACCAAGGTTAACTAAGACTTGAATTTGGTTTTTTTTTTTTCTTATTTATAAAAAAGAAGGAAGTATGCATTCCAACGTGAATTTGCTATCTAAATAAAAAGCTGCTATGTCCCCCACAGCTGCCTGCCGAGTGACAGAAGGTTGTGGGGCCAGCGATTATCATCTCTCCAGTCAGACACATTGACATCTGTGAATATGTTGACCCTGAAATCTGGGCTAAGTCATTCTTAACAGATGTTAATTTGATTGCTCAGTCCTGACCTCTCCTGAGGTCTGGCTTTTGTCTTCATCACTGTATTAAGATGGTGATAACCTCCCTGAAGTCATAAAAATGCTCCGATAAGACTTATCGATTCTAGATTTAAAATTGAGCAGATAACCAAAGTGTATTTTGGTAAACTTTTAACCCACTTCCCAAGACATATGTCTACCCAGACAGAAACAAGAGTGCATGCTTTCAGCCTCATAGAGACTACTCACTCATTTCACATTAATAATCACTGCTTTAAAAATAAGGTATCTCCTTGTTCCAGTCTGCATTTATTCCTTCCAGTTTCTGGTAAGAATAAGGACCATTATAATCAGAAAAATGGTGAAACTCCCTCCCTTTGAGAATTTGAGACTGTGCAGTTTGGAAGATAGTAATGAAAATAGTGAATAAAAGATATGATCATTTTAAATGGGAAAATGGACAAAGTAGACCTCTCTCCAAAGCAGATATAAGGCTGACAAGTGTATGTGAAACTAGTCTATGTCAGGGAACATCAGAAAAATGCAAATCTAAAACTACAGTGAGATGCCATCTTACCCCCGGCAGAATGGTGGGGACATAAATTAATACCTTCTCTATGGAGAACACTGTAGAAGTTCCTGCAGAAATTAAAAGCAGAACTACCCCAAGATCCTACAGTCTCCTTACTGGATATTTATCCAAAAGAAATGAAATTTGTGTATAAGACACCTGCACTCCCACAGTCATTACAGCAATGTTCACAGTAGCCAAGATATAAAACTAACTGAGATGTCCACAGGACTGCAGAATAATATTTAATCATTAAAAAGGGGCAAAACCCAGTCATCTGCAGCACCATGGCTGGAATGCCGATTATAGTGTTGAAGGAAATAAATCATACACAAAAGATTAATAGTGTATAATTTCATTCTTGTGTAGGATCCATAGAAACTGAGATAGAGCTAGCTAGTGGGCGGAAGAAGGGATCCTGGCAGCCAAGAAAAGGAAGGACTGTCTGATGGGGGCATAGCCACAGTCAGTACAGAAGAACCCAGACTGGTGCTCTGCTGGACATGGGGTGGTGACAGTTAATGACAGTGTACTGAGTCAGCTGAAATAACTAGGAGAGAGGATTTTGAATGCACTCATCACAAAGAAATGATAAATACTTGAGATGATGGAGAACCTACCTTGAGTTGATTAATACACAATCTATAAATGGACCAAAGCATCACCGTGTGTCCCAAAAGATGCTCAGCTGTTATGTCCATAATGTTTCAGTAGCAACATTCACCGGCTACTTTTAATTGGTCTCACACTCGTCAGCCCAGGGCTAGAAGTGATGACTAAAGGTACAGAAGCCCTGGTGACAAAAACCACTTCCTGGTGTATGGAAGAGCAAGGCTCAGCACCAGGCAGGACTGGGCTCAGGGCTTTGCTGCCAAGCTAGATGATCATAGCAAGTTACTAGATGCAGCAGAATGTAAGCCTATCCCCTAGGAAAGGATAACACACACCTTAGCTACTATAACTCCAAATAAAGCCTTCCCTTTAGACATGCAGATAGGCAACGCTAAAACAGAAAGTCCTCGCCCTGAGCGTCCTTCTTAATGGTGCCCTCATATTCCAATCAGTTAACCTTACAGACAGATTGTCTCCGTCCTAGAAGCTTCCTAACCTGTGGTACAGATGTATTGGCCGAATGTTTTCAGAATACCAGAGATGGGAATATATAGTAGAGATAAAAACAATACAGAATCGTGGCTATCAAGGGTCCCCAGAACGTGAGCTGAAGACTTGGAACAAAGAGGCTCGAGTTGGGAATTTGGTTGAGAAGTGAGTAACAAAGTTTGACAATGGTCAAGCAGGAAAGTTGGGGGCAAGATCTAGAACATTCTAGAAGAAACCTCAGACTATTCTAATCCAAACCCCTATCAAAATAGACCTCCAGCATCTTTGTCTCAGCAGGCCTCCGTATTATTCTCCACACTGGTACAGAGGTTTCTTGTAGGAAGAAAACACAACTTCAAAATGAAAGAAGTCAGGATCACATGCATAGGTAAAGCTCTCCCTTCCTGTTTGCAGATGTTTGAAACTCTTTTAATTTGAGGGAACTCCTTTCTTTCTCTAGTTACCGCTAAAATATTGAAACATCATGAGTCTATTTATGACAAAGTGTTGAGAAATAAAAGTCCCAGTCAGCACATAATCAGTCAATCAGTCAACAAATGTCAGTGAGTAGTTATCAGATTACTCTCCACTGTGAGAGAGCAAAGAGGTGACGAGAGTCGGGTCCCCAGAAAACTGAACAGACAGAAAGGACAACTGCAAAGGAAAGGCCTATGGTCACAAACTGAACAAATTTGCCTGTGTAGCAGTTTTGTTTCAGGGAACTCCTGGGCCAAGCTGGAAGCTTTCCTCTTCATTGCCTCTTCCTCCATCCAAGCTGAAGCCTGTTGGATGGTGCCTTCCACATTCAGTCTCGGTCTTCCTCTTCAGTTCATGAAGTCTGGGAATGTTTCCACGGACACACCCAGAAGTGCGTTGTACTAATCAAACTGTCTTTCAATCCAGTTGGAATGGCTATGAAGATTAACCATCACTCAGCCAGTTGGGCAGTCAGATAGGCAGGCAGACTGTGAGTCAGTTGAGCTAGGATGAAATCAAACAGTCTATCAAACAGTCCCTTAGACAGTCAGTCACTCCTTCGGGATTCCGCTTATGCACCAAGTACAGATGCTGTTGCGGTTTAAACCTGTTAAATTCCTCCTTAGGATTCAGTGTAACTTAGATGAGCTTTAAGTACAGAGTAGGTGGAGATGTAGGGCTCAATTTTCAGGTCAGTTTTGGGGGTTGTCTAGCAGCTTCTCCCATAGTCCTTGAGGCTAGTGATAAATCACATGATCAGGATGTATATCCATCAAAATGATATGAGCTGTTATCAAAAGCAAACCTGGGGACTCTGATAGATTAGAGTAATAGAAATCTGACTGGTCATGGTGGAACATGCCTTTGATCCCAACACTTGGGAGGCAGAGATAGGCGGAGCTCTGTGAGTTCCTACACCACAGTGAGTTCTAAGCCAAGTGGGGCTACAGAGAGATGCTGTCTCAAAGAAGAAGCAGAAAAAAGGAAGAAGGAAAGAGGAGAGAGAGAGAGAGAGAGAGAGAGAGAGAGAGAGAGAGAGAGAGAGAAAGCTACTCCTTCCTGCTTCCTGCTGCTTCCTGGCATGCTGAGCCAGCAGTTCCAGCAAGTTTGGCTATCCACCAATCTTGGTGATTGTCTAAGGCAGCAGCAGATCTGAAGGGAAATCTTTAATGGGCCAGGTATGGCAATGTCCCACATGTGTCCAGCTGCCTTCCATTGGTCAGAACACAAACACATGTCAATATCCACTGGCAAGGGAAGCTGAGGAGCTAATCATACATTGTGGGCTCTGAGGGGATACAAATGTACTGGGCTTCCAGCTAGTCTCTGCCATCATTAAATATTTGTTGAATTAATGGTCCCAAGTCCCATTACAACCACTTACTGAGACTTAAAATCATGACTAAATGTTTTAACCTAAAAATAACTGTCAAGTTTATCTATAAAAAGCACCCAATACCCTAGAGGGCTGCTATGGTCTGAATGTTGTGTGTACCCACCAAAGCCCTGTGTTTTAAATGTTCACCGCAAGGTGTGTAAGGTACTAGGAGTTGGAGCGTGCAGGAGGTATGCCTCAAGGGGACAGAACCCTCACAGGTGAAATCAGTGTTCTTTCCGAAAGGCGCTAAGGGGGCGGTGGTGGTACAGATGTTTAATCCTGATACTTGGGAGGCAAAGGCAGGTGGACCTCTGTGAATTTGAGACCAGTCTGGCCTACACAGTTGAGTTCTAGGACAGCCAGGGCTACATAGTGAAACCCTGTTTCAAAAAAGTTGGGGACAGGGGCGGGAGGGGACTAAAGGCTAGGTAGTAAAGTGTTTTCCTAGTAACCTCGATCCCCAGAATCCACATAACAGTACCGGTCATGGTAGCACAAGCTTGAATCTCAGCACTGGGGAGGTCTTAATGGGGAAATCCCTGAGGCTTGCCGACCAGCCAGTCTAGATAATTGAGATAATCCTCGGTCTCAAAGGAAGTGGATGATGCTCTTGAAAATGACACCTGTGATTGTTCCCTGGTCTTCACATGCATGAAGATATATGTGTATACACAGTCGCATGTGTATAAATGCATGCTTGCATAATAAATAAATAAATACCTTGGTTTCTTTCTACCACGAGTTTCTAGCCAATGATGGCAACTAGAAAGCAGAAAACAGTCAACAGGCTCTCAGAGTACACTAGATCTGCTGACAACTTGATTGTAGACTTGCAAGCCTAACAAGTGTGAGAAATAAATGTCTGTTGTGTGTAAAACCATCAGTTGGCAGAATGCATTATGACTCAGTTTGAGACCCTCCATGTGTCTACCAGAAAAGAGACTTCACAAACCGGTAATTTAAGTTATTCACACACATACCATGTCCTATGCACATATGAATATACATAGATATTGAGTGCATCATTATTTACAATAATATAAGATTAGAAACCATCTAAATGTCTGCTCCAAATTATCCTATGGCAATATGGCTCATCAAGAAACATAAACTTCTTCTGATACCCATGGCAGCCTCTGGCTATTAGAGGTAAACAACCTGCATGTTCTCTTCCAGGAGCCTCATGGCAATTCCGGACTCTATTCCAGATCTTTAGTCTTGAGATGTTTCAGAACAGAAAAAGCATTTCCCGAGTAGGTGATTGGACATAGATGCACACCGGCTAGTCCGCCCTCCGTGAGAAGGCGCCTTCCAGCCTGTGTTTCCCATATCCTGCTGTGAGAGGGTGCTCATCAGTCTGGAACAACTATCAACCATGCGTAAACCATGCCTAGGTCAACTTCCTAGCAAGCTGAACTTCGGGACAAGAGTCTTCATCACAACCAAAACCCAGATCATAGTTATTTATACACATATCCCAGAATTTACTGTAGATTATTTAAAGAGAAATTTACTATGGAGTAAATACACTTGTCTATCAATAATGGATTGCTTAAATAAATTACAATATATTCATAACACAAAACCCTATGCAGTTATAGGAAGAAGGAACAGCTGTAGAAATGTGCAGTATCTTCAGTTACAGAAGAATACAAAAAAGGATAAATACAGCACAGTGTGACAGTATGCCTTTGATTAAGTAAAAATAATTGTTATGTCATAGGCATTTATAAACATCTCTAGAAATCACACAATATCTAGGTTGTGTTGGCTGCATGGGGGATAAGCTAGTACAGGGTTCCCAGGGTAGGAATGAAGACTTCATCATTTCCTGTAGTATTGTGTCCAAAAGAAGTCAGTATCAAAGGGCAAAACATTGACTGTCTTTAAGTACACTTTACAGAACATGTTTTGAGGGTAGCCTCAGTAGATATTCACCTGTTTATCCATTTTGTTGAAATGGAAAAGACCTACGTCATGTCTATTTCCAATGCCAGACTTGTGGTCAGTGATACAATTGCTGTTGCTTGCAAAGTTTTCCCTAACTTCATGCTACTCTTTCTTTGCGTGCACACGCCTTGACTCAACACTGGTCACCAGTTCCCAAATCATTCTGCGTCTTTATTCACAGAGTGCAAAGACCCCTAGCCCTTGGGACAAGCTCAGCAGCTCTATTCTCTGCCTCATTCACATCCTGAAGGAAGAACCCAACATGCTGATACAGTATGCTCCACAATCATAGTCACAGCACAGTCACAGGCTCCTGTTCATAGTCACAGGTTAAGTCATCAAGGCCCCCCAAAAGTCCTCTGAAAAAGCCAAAAGCTGGAATTCCCTACCCACAAACACTTAATTCACTGATGCATTTCTAATATAGCTGTGTTGTTCTGTCGTTGCATCAAGAGAAGTTATGACTTCCATATTCTAGGAATTTCCCCTTTATTATCTCTCTCTGATCCTCCGGCCTCCAGCTCCTTCCTCTTCTTCCCACTTGAAACTCCAGGAACAACATGCTCTTGTCTTGGTCTGGATTTTCCTGTCTAACTTGAGTGGGTCATTGCTCAAGCTGCCAGGGAAAAGGGACTATTGCTTGACTTAAAGACAAGACTGAGTGGAGGCCAGTACCACCTCCCCAGGGATGATAGGGTCAGTTTGCAGGAAGGCAATGAGTGACGGTGTGATCAGGTTCTCCCTCACTTCTAAGGACAGCAGATATGGCCAGTTGGCACATAAACAGGGTTAGTATGAGACACACTGCTTTAAGGACTTTTCACTCCCCACTGATCTCTACAACACTTAGGTAGTTCATGAAATTCTGGACCTAGTATCTCAGTCCAGTCAGCTCCTGAATCTTCCAAAGTCCACATACATCCAGTCATGACTGCCCACTTTCCAGTTCAACACAGTCCCGGTTGCTTGGCTAATCTGGTGATGTCACCATCCTGGCAGAAATGGAGATATTCTGAAGAAAAAAAATATTTATGGCCGCCCTTTGGCTATCAAGCTATTGAGCCAATGTACCACAAAGAACTTGAATTTCATGCTAGAAGAAGGAAAAGGCTGAATCCTGGTGCCAACAAGAGAGAGCTTGTCTCTCAGAAAAAGATTCACACAGT
This sequence comes from Eospalax fontanierii, assembly GCA_035773235.1. Taxonomy (NCBI): domain Eukaryota; kingdom Metazoa; phylum Chordata; class Mammalia; order Rodentia; family Spalacidae; genus Eospalax; species Eospalax fontanierii. The sequence goes on from CM069538.1 coordinate 7,840,356, forward strand.
ACTGACAACTTGATCAGGACACTTTTTTCTTGTCATTATTCCTTAAGCAATACAGTAAAACAACTATTTACATAGCACTTGTATTGAGTGTTACAGATTATCTAGCTATGACTTAAGGTATGCCAAAGAATATCTTAAGGGATATGCAAATACTATACTATTTACAAAAGGTATTCAAACGTTCTGGGATGTGGGTGTCCATAGGAGACCTGGATTCAGGAACAACTGCACTGTATGGCTTGAAGGATTCATGAGCAACCTCCCCATGTGAGGCATTTCAAAGAATCTGGGTATCACCTGCATGCTTAGTTTCTATAAGCATTTGAGCCTGGGTCCCTGGGCCTTAATAAACACCGACAAGAGTTATTTCTGCCCTCCCCTCTTTTCTGATCTCTAGTCTCTCTACGTGGAGGTCAAAGAATGGTATTGCCAGAACACTGCCACATACTATTCATCTTGCCAATGCTCTTAAAGTACCAAGCCAGACACTTGCTACATTCGTTTTACACCAACCAAAATGCTACGGAATAGATGCTAGCCACATCTCCAAGTGAGAAAAAATTGTGATTCACAGCTAATTAGTGCAGGAGATTGTATAGCTTGGAAAGGGTAGATTCAGGGCTGTAATTTTTTCCCTTCCAAGTACGTGTGGTAACAAGGAGAGCTTCGATTTCTGCTTAGGTCCCTAAACAATACCCATGAGTACACATGCTATACTTCATTTCTGGTCAGAATAAGAGATATTCACTCATGTGTGACTCTCCTGGCAGCAGCATCTTGCTGGGCAGGGCACAAGACTGTGTCCCGACCAGCAGAATCACAGGTCTTTATGTTGTCAGCTGTATCCCAAGAAAATCAAGGACCCTTTATTAGGATTTCCTCAGCAAAACTAATAATGCAGAAGCTTTCAGTCACAGCAAGATTAGGTCTTCTTGCAGCTCTAGCATTGGAGCCAGCAGCCCAGGTCCAGGAGTGCGGGCACAAGCGTTCATCCACATAAGAGTCTGAGTTCTTGTTCCTTTCACTTCCACAGACTGAGAGTAGAAAAATAAACAAATCTGAGAGGAAGAGGCATATAGAGTTATTGAATGTGAGGCCAATGTTAAGTATTTGTCATCTCAGAAAAAGAAAACCTTTGTCAAATGTAGGGAATGTGCGCTAACACTAAGTGGGGTCTAAGATTCTTCACAGTAACATTTCTGCTTCCTGTGCATATCCCATCCTTTTCTAGCTTATTCTCTTCCTCTCTGCTCTCCTACCATTTCCTGGAAGGGCAGGGGTGGCTACTCTGTTTCTATAATCACAAGGAATGAGTGAGAATTAGTATTTACTAAGGGTCTAGGAACTGTATGTTTATATGCAAGGAATGTTCTAGATGCACTTAGCTCCTGCCCAGTCCCCTCTGAAGTGAGTGACATTTACCTAGTTTCCTAGAGTCTAAAAGGAAAACTAAAATGAATCTTCCCAAATTCACACAGCCAGGATTCCAGTCAGCCCACTATAGAGTGTTTCCATGTGAGTTCTGTGGTCGAGGAAGAGCAAGGGATGGAGTAAGACTCTTGCAACTCTCTCACCATTCTGTGGCCTATGAGGGAAAGAAGCAGCTAGAAATCAGACTGATGGTGAAGGAAAACAATGAAAAGGAAACATGAACATTCATGTTACCATTCGACATAAATGTGGGAAAAATCAAAAGGCAGTAGAATTGAGATGTATCAATAAAGAGAAAAAGATTAATATTCTTTAATATATCTAGAAACATGGATATGTTTCTGTTACTATTCCTGCACAGGAAAGTGTCCCCAGAGCTGTGGCTACAAGTCGTTCGTTCACTCCTTCTGCTTTAAGGGCTGGCCAGATTCTGCTGGGAGGCGCGTCTTCCTCACCTACCTTCAGACGGGATCGCTTGTCTGTTGCGCTGATCTGCAAGCCCAGCTGAACTGAACAGACCCAGAAAGTTTTCACTCACACATTGATGTCATTGCTGTTTTCTGGGTTACATTGGAAAAACAACTGATCCTTCCAAACTTCCAGAATCCATAGCTATTACCTTGTTTGGCAAAGATATGACTATAGATGCTGTCTTTATCCAAATTACCCTTAATGCACGCATGACGACCCATGTAAAAGAAGAGTCAGTTTCACACAATGACAGGCTTAGAGGAAGAGGATGTGAAGACAGGCAGCACTAAGGATGTGTCCAAGCCCAGGAATGCTGGCAGAGCTGGAAACAAGAGCCAGTCTCTCCCACAGGGCATTCGGAGCAAACGCGGCCCTGCCAACATCTTGATTTCAGACTTCTAGCCTCCAGACTAGGAGAAAATAAATGTCTGTCGCCTTAAGCCACAAAATATGTGGAAATTTGTTACAGAAATCACAGGAAGCTAATACATCTTTCAGTTGGCCTCTCCATGCGACTAGCTTGGGTTTTCCCACAGCGTGTAGACCCAGACTGGTTATAGCTCCTACTTGCCTTTTGGCTCCTTGTCAGTCGTAGCAAAAGTTGCCAGGATTTTGAATGCTAGGTTCACCACTGGCGCAAGACTGTGTTTATGGCAAGTCCAGAGGCCAGGGAAGTGGCTCTGTCGCTTGTACGGTGAGTGGCAAGGCAGACCCAGAGTGTCCAGTCAGTCATCTTTGAAATGACCCACAGCGGATGTAATTATCACCGTTCCACTGGAACACCCTAATTTCTCTGAAGACTGAGAATTATGTATTTCACTTTTTAAATGTTCTGTTCTAAAAATAATGCATATATTCAAAGAAAATTACAAACTAACTGTATTGAAAGTCCACTCTCATTCCTGCGGTCTTCTCAGGCTTCTCTTCTCCAACTTTCTTTTGATATCATACAAATATGTGTGTATACTCTGTTTCTCCATGTACAATGCATATATATATCTTTCAAAGTATTATACCCGCAAAGCTGCCCCATCTACCTCCCCAGTCACTGTGCTCCACAGAGATGCTCATGTCACAGTTTTCAGTTACTTCTTGAGAACTGTTAGAACCTGTGAATGTCTCAAAGCACAGATAACATTTCTCTGATAATAACAAATGTTAAATTAATTTTGACGAATTGAAACTGAGTTTTTGGAAACTTTAACGAACACCTGATGTCTTGCCTTGAAATTATCTTCTTCCCTTTATGAAACTTAAAGCATCACTTAATGCAGCATTTGAATTCTTTGGGGCCTATGTTTTTTTTCTTTTGGAAATACAGGAAAATACCATTAAAAATAAAGAGAGACAGAGGATAGACTATGAAAGAGAAGTGCACAATACTCACCAAGAACTTTACCAATAGCATAAACTAATACTCAGATTTGAAAAAAAATGGAAATTGTTTTCATGGAAAGATGGTCATTTTTAATAAACATGACAACTCTTTACATTAAGATGGATGTGAAATTCTTGCAAATTCAACTCATAAACCACTTATTGAGCACAGATGGATAAAATATAGCCATATCCTAGAGGAGCTCATTGTTCAAAAAAGAGCACAGAGATAGACGTAAGGACCACGGGGTAATGACCACGGGGTCAGAAAGGAGAGGAACAGGGTTAAAGGACACCATGAATTGGGGATTCCAAGAAGAAAAAAGGTAATACAGTGTGACTTTCAAATCCCACCTGACAGCAGAGCTGAGGGTGGTTTGTATCCCTTGAAATGCGGTTATAGATTTTCCTCATGGTTTTTAGAAGATGCAAAGATAGTAAACTTTAGCTCAATGGATCTTTAAAAGTCACTGTATCCAACATTCTGGGAGGTTCAGACGAATATCATTTCAAACTACACATGCAAATGGAATCCATTATTGGCATAATTTCTGACAATCCCTAGGAGGCATTCTTTATTTTCTCTAGAGTCTTAAAAGGTATGACCTTGAAGTGTCATGAGAATCCTTAACTACTGTATGTTTTGACTGTATTGCCAAATCACAGATAGAATCTAGAAGATTCTCTGACAGATTGTTGGAACACTAAATATAAACCTAGAATACTAAATAAAGATTTTAACAATGCATCTCCTGTCAAGTTTTGTAGAAGACAATCGAGGTCAAAGGCATACCGTCTAAAACCTGAGGTAGATGTTGTCTGGATTTATGAAGTGAGGAATGACAGAGGGCAAGACAGCAAGAAAAAAATAGACGTCTGCTCTCAGAGAGCTGTGGAAAACACAAACTCAGACTGCTTTGCTCAGCCCACAAAGCACTTGGAAGCAAGTATGAGAAGCAGAATTCTGATCCCCAGAACCCACATAAAAGCCAGGTAGGTGTGGTTGGCAGCCTGTGATCCCAACACTTGGGAAATGGCAACAGACTCTGTGAAGCAACCTAGCTAGCCAGACTTACCGAAAACAGCTCAGTGAGAGGCCATGGCTCAACATATAAGGTGGAGAAGATCAAGGAAGACCCAGGGAGACACCTGATGTCAACCTTGGGGCCAGGCATGAACATGCACACATGTACACACACATGCACGTGCACGCATGTGCGCACACACACACACGCACGTACGCCCACACACACAAGCACGATGGCATGGACAGATCCCACCACTGATGACTTGAGCCATCTTGTCCTTTATTAACCCAGCGTTTCCAAAGCCTGTTCTCTGAATATTTTTCTTTCCTTCCTTCTGGGTTTTAAAGTGAGTTGTCTTTACAGGGAGAAAAGGTTGTGTGTGAAAAATTGAGTATAGGAAAAAGCCTTGAGCATGCAGTGATATTAAAAATAAGAAAGAATTGTTTTGATGAGGTTGGAGCCACGAGGGAGGGTTCTTACAGAAGTGATGGGAGTTCGGGGGGAAATTCTTGGCTCGTATTTGTACTAAATAGCTCCACTTTGATTAACAATAATGAAGGATAGGAATAATTCAGTGAGCCTTGTCTCTCCTTCTCTCCTTATATCACAGACCAATATTTGCCTAATGCCCCAGGCTAGACGAGAAAAGTCAGAAAATGCTTACACTGTTAAATTTAAGTCTTTTACATCTACAACAAACTTTTATGAAAAATCTAAATATAACTGTGATCTCATAGGGTCCAGCCTGGAGCTGATGTTGCAGATAAAGAAGCATACTTGGCTCAGATCAGCCTACAGAAAGCAATTCCAGTTTTACTCAATCCATTAAGTCTTTATGCACAGAAAACCATTTCTGTAACTTTCTTCACTCATCTCCGATTCTCGGTGTCTTTCACAGGAACAATTAGTTCCCACATACTTTCCTTCCAATTCCCTTCCTAATTTTAATCTTCCCTCTTGTCTTCTTTTCACTCTCTTTCTCTCTCTCTTTCTCTCAAACTCTCTCTCCCTGCCCCCTCCTTACCTCCCTCTCTCCTTATCTCTTCCAATTTAAGATGAATTAGCTCAGCTAAGACATGATAACCAGTTTTGTTTCTCATCCCATTTTCTACTGCATGTAATTCATAAAAAGTGCTCTTCTGGGGTCAGGGTGAGGTGTGTGTGTGTGTGTGTGTGTGTGTGTGTGTGTGTGTGTGTGGTGTGGTGTGTGCTGAGATGGGAGGGTGGTGGGGTTGCAATGTAAGAAGTTGGCTGTAATGTCTGACTCCTATGTGAATAATTTTGTTTCAATTATACCTTCGAGATATATTTATCTATCAGTCTGTATCTACCTATGTCAGTCTATCTATAGAGAAAAGATTAAAACAAACATAACAGAGGTTCCACAATTTCTTCCTCCACCACTGTCCCTTCTCTGGCCAACCACCTCCCTGCTTCATGTATCTTAGGGAGTAAAATGCAGACTTGCATAAGCAGTTCTTGGAAACTATTGCGTCACCAAGTGGGGAGGACACAACAGGAGTGACCTCCAGTCACTGGTGTCAGTTAAAAGGGGAAGCAGGTGCCTAAGTCCAAGCTGAGGAAGCTCTCAGTTTTCCCTCTCCTTGCAGGTTCCTAGCCCTGCCCTGGTTAAACACATTCCCCGGGTGTATTAATTACTTTTCTGTTTCTGTGATTTAAAAATAAAAAATATGACCAGGGAAAATTATAGAAGAAAAATTTCATTTGGGCTTATGGTTCTAGAATGATAAGGCACTCCGAGCAGAAAGTTGAGTGCTCACGTCTTCAAGTATGCACAGGAAACAGAGAGAGAAAAGTTGGAACTGGGAATTGGGACAAAGCTGTCAACTCTCAAAGCTACCCCCAGTGACCTGTGTCCTCCAGCAAGACTATACCTTCTTAACCTCCCAAAATAGCACCACCACCCGACCAAGTGTTCAAACACTTGTAGCCTATGGGGAACGTTCTCATTCAACCTGCCATACTAGGTCTTTAGGGGAATCTCCAAATAAAAAAGCCATCAAAAAAGGACTTTAGTTCCCTCTCTGTGAGTCTCCTAAACAATAGTCTTTTCACATACCACAATATTACAAAGAAAACAAAACCACCTTTAATTTAATCAATCAGTCATAACCATTGCTAATAGTGTATATTCTCCATAAACACTTCACATCATACATTTTTTATATTAGAAGAAAATGTGAATAGTACTGGAGTGGACAATTATCAGTTAATCTCACCTAAGAAGAGGCAAGATGACTGGATTACTCAGCAATTAAGAGCACTGGCTCCTCTTGTAGAGGACCCACATGGCAGCTAACAACCACTGATAACTCCAGTTCCAGGGGAATCCAATGCCCTCTTCTGACCTCCATGGGCACTGCACATTACGGGTATACTTACACACACACACAAAAAATATATATATATATAAATATATATATATGGTATATATATATTATCAAAAAAAATGGAATAAAGAGACAAAATTCTAAAAACTTCAGAAAGCGAAATATAATTTATAAAATGTTACATTATGACTTAATTGATGTATTTAATTAATTTAGGTTTGGTGTGACATATGCAAGACATGGTAGAATGTATCACATTAACAGATTCTTTTAAGCATGATCTCAAGAAATATGGAAAACGCATTCAAAAATTGTTAGGACTTGAATATGAAATGTCCCCTACAGATTCATCTGTTAAAGCCCGTGTCCACTAGTGGTGTTATTTTGGAAAGTCTGGAAACATGAAAGGAGGTAGGCTAGTCACAGGACAGGCCACTGGCGGCCTACCCCTAGATATGTTGTACTTGGTCCCTGTCCTTCACTCTGCTTCCATTTAGCCATGAAAGGAAGGGGGTTCTCTGTAGCGGGCTGTGCTACAACTGTACCCTAGTCTATCCAGTGAGGCCTGAGGAATGAAAGACATATAAACATACAAGACATACAAACACAGACACCAAAAATGGTGGAGAAGCTTCCTATTTATTCCAGCAAGGTGCTCAATATATATGCACCCAGCAGATGCCAGTGATTTGTTGCAGGAAACTCCAAGGAGGGTTTGGGAGGGGACAAAGGTTCAGGACCCCAGGGAACTTCCGAGTATGTGACTCGCACCTGGTTCAGAACAATTGCGGTTAGGCCTTGGAAGTCAAGGCGTTCTTGGTCAAGCTGTTCTCATAGCAACTGCAGCTGACAAACTGAAGCTAGTTCCTGGCAAGGAGCCTAGCTGGGAAAAAGGCGTGTCGGGAGGCCAGGGCCCCACAGTTCTCTACCACCTGCTTCTGCCTCGATGGTGTTCTGTCCAAGGTCATGAAGCAATCACGAACTAAACTCTAAAACCATGAACTCAAAAAACCTTTATCTCCTTCAGTGATTTCTTTGGGGTATTTGATCACAGCTATGATAAAAGTAACTAATAAAAAATGACATTCATTCATGAGAGAAACATTAAAGAGGGATGAGGGCAAAGTCTGACTCTGGTAAAGTGCATCAACTGTAAACAACACTCCCAGTTCTGAACTATCAAAATCATTCTCTTTCTATCAGAAACAAACAAAGATGAGTGCTCCCCCTCTTCAGTTTGTTTGGAGATTCCAGTCAGTGCAAGAGGAAATTAAGAGAAATATAAACCTATATAACAGCAGAAGAACAAACAAAAATTGTCACCATTTATATATAATTATCTCATAGAAAATGTGAAGCAATCTACTGGGAAAAGTAGTAGAATTAAGAGATAATTTAAGAAAATTACTGGATGTGAGTTCAAAATATGAGACAACTGAATTTCCACATATTAACAAAAAATAATTTCGCTATCTAAGTTTTAGAAGGATAATTAACATCAGGCTCTCTCAAAGGCACAGTATATGAATGACCCTGGAGCAGTGATGGCACTACTGTCCCGGGGGCAATCAACGGCTACCTGCGTCTCAAACCCCACTCAATGGGAGGAAACTCATATATGGTACTATAATCATAGCACAAATACACATGGCTGAAGAGGTTATCTAAGGCTGTCACATCTCTAGGCTAATATAACTTCTTACTAAGTGCAAAATATGTATCCTCATACTTACAGTCATGTATCCCAGTCAGTACTCATCAAAGAAGCTTCTTTTGCACCAGAAACTGCTACAGAGTACCACAACTGGTCACACACTGATATTGTCTGTGAATTGCCCATGCCTAAGTGGCACATCTACAATGCAACCTCTACATCTAAAGCTCATGCAACATAGAACAAGGGGTAAAGAGAACACTAATGAATCTCTCAATTCTCATTAATAAAATTCCCTCTTGCAACAGAGGGCCAGGAACACAAAAGGCCACAAATGGCCAAAGCATAGCGATTAGGAATCTGCAGACTGTGGATCCCTGGGCAGGACTCCTATATTAAGCCTCACTTACCCAGGGCTCAGGGACCATTGCAGAAGAAGGGGTTTTGTAAGAGCCAGGGAGGAGGTGAGTGACCATATGGACACAGAATCCTACACACTCCTGGGACCCTGCTCATATGAACCTACCAGCAATGGTGTTGACATGCTCAAGACCCAGGCAAGCTCAAGCAGATGAAAACCCAGTATGGAACTGTGAAAACGGGCACAGACCCCAATCTTTGCTGATAAAATATTAGCAATAGATTACTGTTGGGTGAAGATGAGGTAATCTTCTTAAAGCAAGGGACTCTGGATAGGCTGACTAGTCCTCAGTGCATGGACTTACACCAAGGAACATTTGGGGACACTAATTTGACACAGCAGACCTTAACACAGATGAAAGAATGTATGGATTTCAGTTGGGGGCCATGGTGGGGGTGTCGGTGGAAGAGGGCACAAAGACGATTAAGATTTATTGAGATGTTCTGTGTGAAATACACAGAGATTAAAAAAAAAACTGACCTAAGAAAGAAAGCAAATCTCCCCTGAATACCGCTTTGTTCATCACAGAGTCTATAAACATGTTTCTCGATTATTCCTCTGGTAAGGGAATGATGGAACTTGGCACAGGGAAGTATCAGACACAACAGAGGCCAGTTCTGATGCTACCGAGCGGGGTTGCGCCGGATCCTGTGGGCTCTAAGAGGAGCCTGCCCTCTAGTGGGAGGATGACATCTTTCCATGCATTTATTCCTCAAACACGTGAAGTTCCAACTTTTACTGATTTAATTCAGGGCTTTAATAGACAAGGAAAGAAAAATTCCACTGGATTCTCAAGCCCAGTGTTTCTCAGAAATAGTTTCTAGATAAACAATGTTAGCGTCCCCTAGCAACTTAAGAATTGGATGTTTGGGTGGTGTGCTACACGTACTAAATCTAGAGCTACAATGGGACACAAGATCTACCATCCAACTGCCTCTCAAGTTTCAGGAGCACTAGGCATCAGTAAAGTCTCACAAAGACAGGTATATCCAGTTGAATTCAGATTTTAATGATTTGAACATATTGCCTGATAAGTCCTTAGTGTTCACCAGACTTTCCAGTTGTTTCTTTCCTGGCCTATTATAGGATGATATTCTTTGTAACTGAATGTAACCACAAGACCAGCTCTTGTTAACGAGTTGTACCATCTGATTCTGCAGAGCTTTCTCAATGATTTTATATTAATGTTCAGGAAAATGACTGTTATTAACCTGAATCCTAGAGCAAGGAGACACGGGAAAGGTCTTATTGTTATGATCCCTAGGATTTGGGTCTTATTTGTTCGCTTCAGCATAACTTGATATAACCTGGTTGCTATTACAAGAAACTTTGTCCACATTTCCTAAATTTTTTGACAATACTCTTAAGTTCAAATATCCTACCCCCCTTTTAAACCATAGTTTTTGTTTCAATAACATATTGTTTACATGCTCTCTTCTTTGTCTGATGTATGGTCTAACACAGAGCTAGGAACACTATGCAAGCTTAATAAATACTATATTATCAATCAACCATAGTGTCTCCCCACCCACTTAAAAAGACCAACCTCCTTTTACAGCCCACCCTTGTTTGTAAAAGTTTATCTACTGCAAAGCACTCTTCATGTTTTTGCTCTCAAATAGTTTCTTTCTCTCTTAACAGTACTTAAATCCAGCATTTGAGTCTCCTTGCTCTGTTTAATTATTAACTGTGATTAGACACTCCAAGGGTTCTGGAGCCACTGGGCAATTGAACACATGTAATTTTCCTGATTGTTTCCTGACTCAACCCAGAACAAGTAAAAACAAACAACAAAAGCCAGAGGAGGAGTGTTTGTTTTTGCAACTAGATCACTGTAGATTTACACCTCTTTCCCATTTGAACTAATAAGCATTCCATGAGCAATTCCCCCACAGTGAGCACTACCTTCAAGCCTTTCGGTGCCTTCCTAAAGCAGTAGCAAGATTTTAAAGCTATTTTAATGCATGTAACTAAAACATGCTGACTACTTTGCCTTAATCACATTTCCAGAATTAGGCTCTAGCCTCCTGAAGACATGGAACTGTGCCCCGTCTTATCTTTGACTCCTTAAAATCGGTCATAGAATCTGGCACATTGTAAGCAATCAGCACATCTGCTTTGATAGATGGGTGGATGGATGGATGAATTCAAAATTTTCAATTGAATGATTTCACTGGAAGAAAATGAAGACCAAATTTCGTTATTGACCCTATAGAGAAACATAATTACCTAATTTGTTCTATTTAAGATTCTTTTTAAAGGTTTCTGCCTTAAATACAGCCATTAATTTCTGAAAATGTGTTTATTTCATCCCAGGAACCACTATCTGCCAGTGCTCTTGTCTAAATAACAGCCATGTTAGTGATAAAAGACTTATTTGCATAGATGATAGACCTGTGACTTGAAAGCTACCTAGGACTTCAATACAGTAATTCCTACATTATTTGTCAAGGAGTGCTGACAATACCAATTAGCAAATAAAACCAGTAGAAAGCTAATGCCTGAACCAGAAAAGGAAGTGATCACACTATTCCATTAAGTCCACAGTGTGCTATCAGCAAAGTGTCCGCAGAACCCAGCATTCCCTCTTGAGGAAGATGTCAGGACTTTATTACAAGATGTCTAAACATTTACTATCTGACTCATTTTGATCCAAACTGGAACTAAAGACGCTATTGTTCATAGGAAGTTCCAATGAAGTGGGTACAGAAAAACTGCAGTAGCCTCTGTCTACACCATCTACTTCTCCATACCTGTTCTGGTACAGGATACAGGGTCTCTCTGCTATCCACAGAGAATTAACTTCAACTGCTTGTGAACAGCAGAGTCCAAGCATGTTGAAGGCCTTATACAGAATGGCCAGGTGTTTGTATATAACCTATACTTGCAACCTATAATGCAACTTCCCACATATGCATTAAATCATTTTTAGATCACTTCTCATATCTAACACAATGTAAATGCTGTGTAAATAGTTGTTGCGTTGTCTCAGGAATGATGGTGGGAAATCAGTGTGAGCATGCTAAACACGGGGGCCACTTTTTTGTCTGAGCTGTAGTGATTGACTCTACAAGTTTGGAATTCAACATTAAAGGCTAACGGTACTTTTCTGAACAGATGAGCCTTTATGAAGTGAGATAAAAATCGTTTGCCCAAGTAGTTTTTCTGAAAAACTGCCTTAATTAAAGAGCTGTGGGAATACAAGTTCCTATTTTCAAATTATTCATGTAGCAGCATCATTTACATGTCAATATGAATTACTTTCCACACAATTCTTTATTTCTTGAACCCTTAACCTATTCAGAGCAACAGAAGAGTAAATAACTCAACTGCATTCAACTGGGATCAATTGTTTTATTGGGGAGAGTTTATCAGAGAACATAGTAAGCAATTGTCAATATGGCTTTACATTTTTTTCTTTATTTTTGAGAATTTCATATATGTATAAAGAAGTATGTTCATGTCTATGCCCATGTCCCCTTCCAGCTCCACCTATAACCCTCAACAAACCCCCAACCAACTTCATGTCTTTTTTTCTTTTTTGATAACCCACTAAGTCTGATTACTGCTGCCTATATGTGCACTGGTGTGGGGCCATCCACTGGATGGAGCGTGGGAAATCCTCCTGAGCATGGCCATATCCTCACTAAAGAATGATTCCCCCCACCCCCCTCAGCAACCATAGCTCCTCAGGATGGTATGGACCCTGGAGATCATCGACCTCTTCTATACTGGGATTCTGGCTAGCTTGATCTTTTGCAGGTTCTGTGCATACAACCACAGTTGCCATGAGGTCATGATTACGACAGCCATGTCACGTCCAGAAGACAGCACTTCACAGCACTCCTCCCCAGCCTCTGGTTCTGACACGTTTTCTACCTCCTCTTCCTTGATGTTCTCTGGGCCCCACATGCTCATCCCTAAAAAGGAAATTAATGTGATTTTGGTTTATGTTTATTATCCTAAAATTAGAACAATAGCATCAGAGTACGTCATCCTTTACCTTGTCTAGGATATGAATTGAAAGGAATAGAAATCAACTCTGGTTGATTTGAGTAAGGAATGGATTAATTGTTAGAATGTTGGGTAACTCACAGAATCACACAAATTGCAGACTCGGAAACTATGCGCAGTATCACATCTAGTCAACTAACCCGTACGGCCTCCACTGCCAGTGCTTCAAGCTGTAGATACCCCAGCTTGTGCCGCCAGCCTGCTGTCAGGGGTACCGCGATAACACTCACTGCTACAGCTGCCCTGAAATAACGGTCTTCTCAATCAGAACCACAAAAGTGAGGTATTTACTGGTTTCTTCTTTCTTTTTTTAGTTTTATTTTTTATTGAATTTTTGCCATTTTCAATCAATATAATTTGATGGTTAGATCCCCTCCCCTGTCATCCTCCCATCCCAGGGCCCCTGCCCAATCTATCTTTTATAAATGTAACACAACCCATAGAGTCTGATTTGTGTCCTCGGATATCCTTCAGTGCAGGTCCACCCACTGGGCCCACCAAGCGCCCCAGTCCTCTAAGACGCTGTCTCTCCCTCTCCCAGCAGTCATCAATTGCCAAAGGTTCCTGAGGCTGGGTTGAGGTTTCTTACTCACTTTCCCATGCCTATGCTGGGATTTTGTCTGGTTTGAGTTCACATCATTGCTGTGAGTCCATATGAGTAACTGACCAGCTGTCTGAAAGACTGTTTCCTTGTGGTCATCCAGCCCCTCCGGTTCTTACAATCTTTCTGCCTCCTCTTCCACAATGATCCTTGAGCCTTGGGAAGCAGAGGTTTGAAATAGGTGTCCTATTCAGGGATGAGCACTCTGCAGCCTCTTGTTCTCTGCACTTTGACCAACTGTGGGTTTCGTGTTAATCACCATCTGCCACATAAGGAGACTTCTCTGGTGAGAACTGAGAGATGCATTCATTCTGTGTGCAGAGGTGGCATTGGATATGTGTCCCTTAGGGTTAAGCATCTCACAGACACTTATTCTCTCTGTTTGATCATTTTTGAAACTCAGTAGTCGTCTCCATCTGTTTTTAAAAGAAGCTTCTTTGATGAGTGGTGAGAGGTATACTTGTATCTAGGGATTTGGAGCTAAGATCCACAAAGGAGAGAGAGCATAGGAACCACAGTCATAAAAACAGCATGGTATTGGCACAGAAAGCAGACTTGTAGATCAGTGGAATAAAACAGAAGACCCAAATAATTTCACCATCCAATATTTGACAAAGGTGCAAGAACACACACTGGAGGAAAGACATCTGCAACAAATGATGCTGGCAAAATTGAATCTCCACATATAGAATAGAATTAGACCCCAAACTATCACCCTGCACAAAAGTCAACTCCAAATAGGTCAAAGACCTCAATGTGAAGCCTGTAATGCTGAAACTGTTAGAAAAATACATAGGCAGTACCCTCCAAGATATAAGTGCGGGAAAGGATTTTCTAGATAGGACATCAGTCACTTAAGAATTAAAATCAATAATCAACAAATGGGACCTCATTAAACTAAAGCTTCTGTACTGAAAGGAACCAATTAACTGAATGAAGAAGGAGTCTGCAGAGTGGGAGGGATCTTCACTAGCTAGTCATCTGACAGAGTATTAGTATCTAGAATATACAAAGAACTCAAAAACTAAAGAAGCAAGAAAACTAATTTAAAAATGGGCCGTAGAGCTGAACAGAGAGCTCTCAAAAGAAGAAATGAAGACGACTAAGAAACTTTAAAGATGTTCAACATCCTTGGTCTTTAGGAAAATGAAAATCAAAACTACTTTAAGATTTCATCTAACCCCAGTCAGAATGGCTAAGCTCAAGAGAACCAACGATCTCAAATGTTGGTGAGGATGTGGGGAAAATGGAACCCTCACTCACTCCTGGTGAGATTGCAAAGTGGGGCAGCCACTGTGCAAATCAGGATGGAGAGCTCTTAAAAGTCTAAAACTAAATCTACCATATGATCAGTCATACCACTTCTTGACATATACAGAACAGACTCATTCTGCTGCAGAGATACTTGCACAGCCATGGTTGTTGCTGCTCTTTTCAAAACAGCTAAGAAATGGAAAGAACCTAATTGTCCTTCAGCTGATGAGTGGATAATGAAAATGTGGTACATTTACACAATGGAGTTCTTCTATTCAACAGTAAAGAAAAACAGAATGATGAAATTTGTAGGTAAATGGATAGAACTAGAAACTTACACTAAGTAAAGTAACACGAACTCAGAAAATCAAGCAACATGTATTCTTCTTTCTTACTTTGATATTTGGGGCACTTTTCATTGTAGGCTTGATCCTGTTCCTGAACATTAACACAGAAGGACACAAGAATGGTGTTTTGTGACTTAACATAGATGGAAGGTCACGTGTCTCCTATGAAAGGCACATATAGGACTGCCTGATGAAGACACATAAAGACAGTGGCAGTCGACTAAACTTTTCAAAGGTTGGTATAGTCTCCAGAGCTTTTATTTCTGTCATAAAATAGTCTCGTATTTCCAAGATTATTGCTGTATTAAAATTCTGTCTATATTTACACTGTAGTTCAAATGAATGTCATAGAACTTGTATCCTTGGACTGGAGAGATGGCTCAGTGGTTAAGAGCACTGACTGCTCTTGCAGAGGACTCAGGTTCAAGTCCCAGCACCCACATGTTGGCTAAAAATCATCCCTAACTCCAGTTCCAGAGGCTCTGACACCCTCTTCTGACCTCTATGGGCATTACACCACACAGATGAACCTACCTACATGCAAGCAATACACTTATACACATAAAATTTTTTTAAAAAAGAATTTGTACCCTTATCTAGTTTGCAGCAGTTAAGGCAAGGTTAGGAACTGGGTTGGGCAAGTGAATAGAATATAGTCCAGTTTTTCTACCACTAAAGAAACAACAATACGCATTGATGAACGGAAACTTGAGAATCTTTAGAGACAAAATATACAAATTAAATTCAGAGCCAGAAATGGGGGTATTTCATTTTTCTCAGGTTGAACTTATTGTTTAAACTGATGCAGCTCCACTATGATTTGATTTCATGAACTCTCTTGGGGTCTTTTGCTGGTATATGTTATGTCATTTTGGCAAATTTGGAGGAAACCGGAGTTAACAAACATCATGGTACTTGTGCTGCTGTTTGCTCTAGCCTATATTATTTGAAGCTCAGTCAGAAGTTGAGGCTCCAGTTCAGCACCTGACACCACACAGCATCCCACAGTCACCATGCGAGCGTCAAACGCAGACCTGAGATAACTTTGTAGAGAAAGGCAGGATGCAAAGCCTCATGACTGCTTCTTTCCCCTCTGTGAATCCTTAAACGCTTCCAGTTGAGAACAACAAACCAAGAGTGTTAACTGGGCACTAAGATAGTATTGCTGGCCTAAATATAGTGTGCGGGGGTGGGGGAGGGGCAGAGGTGCGGCACGTCCGCCCTGACAGAACCTCAGAACATGCGTTTAAAGTTTTTATTTATGAGTCTGTGTGTGTGCCTGCTCCTCTATATGTGCTCCATGTGCATGCGGTGCCTGGGGGGACCAGAAGACAGCATCAGATTCTATGGAACTGGAGCTATGGGCAGTTGTGACCTGCTGGATATGGGTGCTGGGAATCAAACCCTGGTCCTCTGTAAGAGCAGCAAGAGTTCTTAACCTCTGAGCCATCTTTCTAGTCTATAGATAGATATAAAGTCATCTAGACTAAGTACCATACAGGAATACTCGAACAGCGTCTCTGGAAGGTGCTCACCCCAACTTCTATTTGAAATGCCCCATTGTTATCAGGATGCACGGCCTCTCAAGCCCGCCAACCTGTCCTTGAATCATGCTCATTGTTAGGAAATTCGCCATGTTTGTAATCGATTCCACTTGTTACAGAGGGGATTTGAAATTTCCCCACTGGTGTATGTGCTAATCTTGGTCCCTAGCCTTTACGAGGTCGAGTCTCTGATTGGAGAGATGGCTTCTGTGGGCATTTCACACTCATGGTGCACATACAGACAAGCACATAAATAAAAATAAATCTTTGAAAAAAGGTGAGTCTAGCTGGAGGAAGTTAGATTATTAAAGGCTTGCCCTGGAAGGGGATATTGGGACCTTAATCCCTTCCTGTCTCTCTCTTTGATTACTGATCTCCAGATTAGTAGCTTTGACCTGCCCTGTGTTCCCAACATAAGCCCAGCTGACCTTGGACTGAAAGCTTTGAAATTCTGCACCAGATCAATCTTTCCTCCTAATTGGTTGATTTATCTCAGGAGTTTGCTCCCTACACAAAAAGGTGACTAACAAGCTGCCCAGTGCTTCCACGTCTTCCATAAAAACCTAAAAGTGACTATCATTCAAATACTTGAAGACATTTGTCTATCATCAAACATAAAATTGCATCGAGTCCACCTAGTTAATGCATCTGCTCACCCTTCCCCACTCCGACCTGAGTTACATCTCCCTTAAAGCAGTCCTGCTGTCCTGAGGCCTCCCCTCCTCCAACCTTGTCTCCTTCAATTCATTTAATGCATTATCCTGAATAGCATTTCCAGTATAAGCATCTTCCTTTGCAAAGACCCTGGATAGCTTCTTACTGCCTTCAAAACAAGCTGGTTTTCTAAATGCCGTCACTCCATCATCATCTGCTCCTTGCTTCTTTCTTGACTCATCCTTCATAATTCTTTACCTTTCAGACAAAATTTATCAAACTATGGATTATCCTGAGTTCCCAAGCCGATCTTGCTCTCTGGTGTGAGCCTTCATCCATCCCTCTCCCCACAATGACTTCTTCCTCTATCAGATGGTCCCTCTGCTCGTCTTTTCAGACTTCCTCCTCACGCTCCTTTCAAGACTGAATCAGACGCCCCTCACGACCACCTATTCTTTTCTATTAATGTTATTTACTGTTATTATTATTTTATATGTATAAGTATATTGTCTGCTTGTGTGTCAGTGCACCTGTGTTGTGCAGTGCAAACAGAGGTCAGAAGAGGTTGTCAGATCCCCTGGAACTAGAGTTAAAGACAGTTGTTAGCCACCATGTGGGCTGGGTGCCGGGAATCAAATCTGTGTCATCCACTACAGTGCAGCTCTGTGGGGAGGGGGAGTTCACTGCTTTGTGTGTTACCTTGTCCCATACACTGTGGAGTCCTGCTTGTTAGGGAAGTACCATTACTTGCTGTTAAATGATAAATCCAATGTCTTCGGTCTTTTCGCCTTTCACTAGTCACTAGAGTATCCATAATCCTGATTGTTCTCTCCCATCACCCACGTATCCACAAGTTTATTAACTACCCATCTAAATATAATACCAAAATTAAAGCTTGATCCTGAAGCCAAGAGAGGAATGAATAATCCCTACACAAATATGGAGGATCAAGTTCATGTCAGGTTCAGCTGTCTTCTCCTCTTAACTCCAGGGTGACTATTACGTGCATCAGAATTCCAAAATGTGGGAGCCTAGGAAGGTTAACAGCCTTGCCAAAGACCTATTGGAAGTTTTGTTTCTCCATATGGGAGTTAACAATAACTTAGCCATATGCTCTATAAAATATGCATTAAGGAGAGTGCAATAGCTATTAATGAAATATTTATGCATTTGTTTATCTGGCCAATTATTTGAAAATAGCTTGGGTCATTTCCAGATGATGATTCATCTTGGCATCCTACAATGTGAAAGTTGTTGCTGAACTGTGTTGTCTAGGATGTGCTTTGTGGGTAAGTTGCTTTCTCAAAGGCATACACAATTTTATTCTTCAATGTCTTTCTCAGAGAGTGGTCCCAGAGAAGCCTATCCATTTTGGCAGCAGGGAAGAAACTGACTGGTTAAATTTAAAGGCTATCCCCAGGTCTCCAATTCCAAGCTCTCAGGTTTAACAAATTTCCCGTACAATGCTCTTAAGCTGGTACACGGCCGAATCACCCACTGCATTCACTCTCCTTAAATGTCTCGAGTAATTGTTCTCATTCTTTATTTTTTCTGTTTGTCTTCATTTTCAACAATGAGTCATATTTCAGTGTAATACTTCATTTGCTATTTCCTCATTAACATTGTTCTGTAGCTTTTTAGCATTCTTGTACATAATTCAATCATTGTCACTTATTAAATAAAAAACAAACTTCCTCCAGGTATTGGTAGTGCAACACTTTAATCCCCATACTTGGGAGGCAGAAGCAGGTAGATTCCTGTGAGGACAATGCCAGGCTGGCCTACATAGTAAGTTCCAGGCCACCTGAGGATACATAGTGAGACCTTGTCTAAAAAGCAACTTCTAAGTCTTCACAAAGGTAAATAAACAGCTGGAGCGATGATTCAGTGGTAAAGAACACTTACTATCCTTTTAGAGGACCCTGGTTCAGGGTTCCTAGCACCCACATGGCAGCTAACAACTGTCTGCAACTGCAGTTCCAGGGGATCCAACACCCTCTTCTGGCCTCTGCTAAGGCCGTGTGATGTACTTACATGCATGTAGGCAAAACACTCATGCACATAAAATTAAAAAAATAAGTAAGTAAATAAAATATTTTGAGAGGTCAATAAAAACCAAAATACATTCTATTCTATGACTAAATTACAGACATAGAAATATATGAAATTCCTGTCACTAGCCATTTAATTTTTCATCATTCATAGCATTTATACATCAATGTGATAGCCAATATAATTAATGCCCATCTCCATATCTATTGGCAATATGATTGGTATAATCATGTGAAGTTACACTCAAATGCACTTTGCAAAAACTTATCTAAGCAGTTTAACAGATGGAAGGACAGATGGGTGAGAGAACAGGTATATACATGCACACACACATGCTGCACACACACATGCACGCACACGGAGACGGGGTGACTGACCATCTCCTTACTCAGTTCCTGGTGTAAAGTAAGGTGTAACATGAAATCCATTTCCCTTAGTAGTCACTGTGGTTTAATGAGAAACTTGGAAAAAGCCTTTCTGAAATCTAGGATCAGTCAAATAATTAAATGATGCCGTCTGGGGCACTTAACCTCATCTTTTCCAGTGTAGCATCCATATCTGAAAAAGTTTTCTGAGCTTCTTTCTACTTCCAAAAGCATATGAGCAAGTGATAATAAAAACTACTCTAGGGCAGGGCATGCAGAGTGGCAGAGCAGTGCACGGGCATCACGTGCTGGGCACAGTCCCCCGCAGCTTCCCCAGACACTCAGCAAACACCAGTTCATGGGTATGGTATAAACTTTTATTTAAAACAAAAGATACGCAGAAGGAGGAGATGACATGGGAGAGAACTACGAAAAGGCATGATAACCCTCAGCAGAAAGAGCAATGCTGGAGGTGTAGCAATACCTGATTTTAAATGTTGCAGAGTCATAGTAGAAAACGAGTGTGATAAGGGTGCAAACAACGGTGTGTGAGCATGGGATAGAAGGACTGGAGGGGAGCGCCCAGAAACAGACTTACACAGCCACAGACACCTAGTTTGTTTTCAAAACAGTCAATATAGATTGGAGGAAAGAATACCCCTTCATAAACAGGGCTGAGGAAACTGTAGAAGGATGAACTCGATCCCCATCTCTCGCCATGCACAAAAATTAAATGCCAATTGAACCAAAGAACTTAATGTAAGACCCGAAATTCTGAAATTGTTCAAGGAAAACATTGGTAAAACACTTCAAAATATAGAGATAGGGAATGACTTTCTGAAAAGAACTCTAACAGCACAGGAAATTACCCAAAGAAGTGACAAGGTTACATGAAGGTAAAAGGCTTCTGAACAGAAGAGTTAACAATGGCCAGATGGAGAGACAGATACAGAATGGGAAAATGGTTCTGCCAACCATACATCAAGCAGGGAACTGAATATAAAGAATTATAAAATTAACACCAAAAATCGTTCAGTCAATGCATAGCTCAATGAACTAAATGGGCAGTTCTCAAAAGAAGAAATACAAATGGTCAATAAATATCTGAAGAATGCTCATTTCCTCAGGAAAATGCAAATTAATACTACTTACACCAATCAGAATGGACATCACAAAGAAAGCCAATGATAAAAGATGTGGGGGAGGATCCTGTTCACACATGATAGAAATATAAATTGGTGCAGTCACCATGGGAAAAGACCTACCACATGGCCCAGCTATACCATGCTTGGGTATTTATCTGAAAGACACAGAGACACTTGCATATCCATGTTTACATTAGTTAAGAAAGGGAACCAATCTAGATGTCCATCAACAGATGAGTGAATAAAGAGCATATAGTGCACATACACAACAGAATTTTGTGCAGACACACAAAAAAGAAAGAAATCATGACACTCACAGGAAGATGGATGGAATTGCAGATCATCATGCTAAATGCAATAAGCCAGACTCAAAAAGACAAATACCAGGTTTTCTCTTCTATATGAACTCTATGTTTAAATTTGTATGAGTGCACATGTGTATATGGGGTGTATGTATGTGGGTTTGGGTATGAAACTGGAAAGGAACCATGATGGAAGAGAAAGAAGTTTTAACAGAGAAGGAGGGCTGACAGAGAGAGCAATAATGGAATGCATGTGATGCGATGTGAGAGCAGAGGGGGGAGATGATGTGATGTGAGAGGCCATCTGGGGTAGGAAGGGACCATCAAGAAGGGGCGGGGACTCAAGGTGTCAGTTATGGAGAGAGATGAATCAAAGCACAGTGTAATGATACATGTATACGAAAGTAGCGCAACAAGACCCAGTATTTTATATACTAATTAAAAAGAAAACTAAAATTTTAAAATACACCCTCATGCATGTGCACACACGCACATTCCACAAGACTAAGGCTGCCAGGAATGGTCTCTTTGGTCTGTACTTGTGGCACTATATCTGACAGGACTACTGCCCACAGACTGGTATACAACAGATGCTCAGTAAATGGCTACTGAATACTAATCGAAAGGAAAAACTCTTTAAAACTGACCACTATGTGACCTTCTCAAAGGACGATAGAATTTTGATCAAAGAACTTCAGAGGATATTTAGGCTTCAAAGCAAGAGAGAAGAAAGTCAGAAAGAGGACAGAATAGAAGGAAGGATAGGAGGGAACGGAAGGGGAGGGGAGGAAGGGGAAGGGAAGGAATCAGAGGAGAAAACAGAAAGGGAGGGAGGCATGGGATAACGAACATAGAATGTCCACCCTCACGTATTGGTAATTGTTACAGCATACTCTGACTCTGACTGAATGTTCCACAAACAAGTAATTAAGGTAATCTTCCTCACAGGAGGTAGTTGGAAGACGCCAACCGCAACATGTTCGAACAGCTGGGGAACAGCAGAAATACTGGAGGGAGAAAGCCACACACGACATCCCGTGAGCCGGTGTTTTCATAGAATTTAGAAATAAGTGCCAAGAGACGGAACACAGTCATTTATGAGCTACCAAATTAGATTCTGCACTGCCACGTTTGTTCAAAGGACAGAACAGAGCTTTCTAGACTCTGCAATTGCAGTGAAACAGAGAAACTGGTGTGTGCATTTGCTAGATTGTGATGGCAGCCAAGAGTCAGGTCATCAGAGAGGAGAGAAGAAAACTTCCATAAGTCGTCCTCTTAGATGTTTATTTAAAGTTTATGGCGAATTCTCATGAAACTCTTCTCCATGGGACATTTCCAGTTCTTCAAGTTTCTCTGAATGTAGGATTCAGGTATACCACACACACACACACACACGCACACACATGCACACACATACACACGCACACACGCACACACACATACACACGCGCACACATGTACACACACATGCACACACATACACAGGTACACACGCATACACGTGCGCACAAACATATACATGTACACACGCACAGATGTACACACATGCACACACAGGTATGTATACACATGCACACACGTACACAGGTACACACACATACACACATACACACACATGTGCACACACATATACACACGCACACACACGGAAAGAGACCTACATAGAGCCCCTCCTTGCTTCTAGCTCTTGTTGAACTGCAATAATGGTCACACATCTCTCATCCCCTTCTTTGGTGGCATGTGATAGCCCACTGTCCAGATCCAGCAGCCTTCACAAACCCTGTGTCTCACCTCTCCACTCCAAGAAGCCATCATTCCAAATGCATTGCTTCTGCAGGTGACTTTTGCACAGCCTACTTACCTCAGAAAGGATGTGTTGACTGTGATTCTGGGACATCTAGGAGACATGGCTTCCTATCTCAACACCGTTGTATAGCTCAAATCTAACACAAGCTCGTGATTCCAGGCTATTTACTCCATCTTAAAACATAAAGCACATTTCTGCACCCGGCTCCTGACTTTCTTATCCTGAAATAGGAGCACACGCAGACAGCAGGTTGATGCCCATGGAAGTGACCTCAGTCAATGACTGATAGGTAAATAACCTCCTCCTGAGTTTGCTGAGCTTTGCTTTCTTGATTCCCTAGCTCTGAGGACTGGCTCCGCTGCTCACTGGGGCCCACAGTCACTCTGCTTTGGGCTGCCATTCTTGCCTTGTATTCTTACTTCTCTTTCAATGGTTGCTGTAACTGACTTGCGGTTGGTCTTTGCGCTGGTGTCCTTTTTTGAAGGAAAGTATACAACAAGCTAGAAATGAAACAACTGAATGTTTTCTGCTAAGTGAAAGTAAAATTCAGACCTGGAAAAATGGTCAGCAGTTGAGAGCACTTGTTCTCGCAGAAGCCCCAGGTTGGGTTCCCAGCACCCACATGGTGTCTCACAACTGTCTATAACTCCAGTTCCAGGGGATTCGATGCCCTCCTCTGACCTCCAAGGGCAACAGATACTTATGTGCACATGCCTGTATGCAGACAAACATACATATGCACATAGTTTAAAAATAATAAAATTAACCTTAAAAATCTCTAAAACATAAAATTCTACTAAAAATCCTTCTAAGTATATTTCTGAATGTCATATTTGTGTAAGACTGATCTTTGAAAATGAATAACACCCTTCTAAAACTCAGTAATATTTTCTTAATGAAAACATTTTCTCCTTCACAAGAGGCTTCAAATGGTACTAACAGGAAACTAATGATTTTAGTAAAAGAAGAGCTCAACTTGCACTTGAGCAGGGCAGGAAAGGAAGGGTCTACGTTTAAATGCACAGTTCTCACTGGCAGCTTGAGGGCATGCCCCCAACAGTTTGCCAGTGAAATCAAGTAACATTTCTGACCCTCACCAGTGTAGATTTTGTATTCTGAAACAGAAATATAATACTCATTCTAAAATAGACTTAAAACTGACACTTTCTCTCCAAAGCAATACTTAAAGCTAAAAAAAAAATCACAATTCTAAATTTTAATTGTTTTGTTATTATTTTTTCACAGTAATAGGAATAATACAGCATGGAAAGTTTACAAAAAATAATATCATGCCTTGTAATAATTATACCTCATGCTTAATTTGTATTCAGTGACGTGACAAGTTACATTATCGCATTTGTTACAAGATTCCATAATTTAGCCCATATTCTCCCTAATAAGCAGACCCCTGTCGTAGTGTGTTTACGAAAATACAGGATGTGTCAGTGAAATGAAATTTATGTATTGTGACCTACACAGTCCTTACAGCCAACCCAGAATACAATGCCATTGCGATGTATTAGTTGGCCTGGAATAACTTCTTATTGCTTCTGTAGGAAAGGCTTGCGAGCCTAAGAGAAGAAACCGAATGGGGCAAATACATGGAGGAGGTACAATATTGTCCTTGGCTACCACAACTGTTCCCCTGCAAGCACATGGTGCACTTACAGGAACTGGGGCCTAGAGCCTGTCTTAGCTGGTATTTGGTCATATGTCATTCATGGACTCTAAGCATGATGGATGTCCACACCTAATTCTCCTCTCTGGGCTGTTTCATAAACTTCTCAGAAATTTTCAGCTGGGCACCTCTAGCCCATGAGGAAAATCCTGTCCACAGCTGACCACCAAATAGTGCTTCTCATCTCTGCCATGATTTGGACAAGATAGCTTTCAAGACAACCTAGACCAATTTTCTCTCACAGTGACTATAAGATGTGACTGGAGGCTCCAACCTCCCTGCTCCGCACCCCCAGCAGTCCCAGGACAGACACCTTGGTGACTCCAGCCAGACTCTCAGAGCCCACTGAGATCCGAGAAAGGAACTGACTTTTACAACTCCTTGAATAGATAAGATTCCCAACCCAGGACTGCTTCCTGGCCAGAAGTTTACCTTAAACATCAATCAGATCTCAGATCTCATGGGAACCCAACCCTCTCCCTGTCAAGGGCATACAGACTGGCGGGGGTCGGGGGTGGGAGGGGAGTGAGCGGGGAGGGGTGTGTGGATGGGGGAGCTAGAGAGCTAGAGGCAATGGTTGATCTAGCTCTCTCTGGGAGTTAGCTCTGGCACTCTTCCTAAGGGAACGCCTCCTTCCGGATCTGGAGCCAGGCACGCCAGCCAGGTTCCCTGGAGCCCCAGCCCCAAGATGAGGGGCATAGTCTCCATCTCTTTGGGGAGGCTAGTCCCCCATTTCTCCATTCCTGAGTGCAGAGAAGCTAGTCCCATCTGGTTTTCTCGTAATAAACCGACCCTGTTAGCTCTCAGCGGAGTCTCCGGTCCCCTTGCTGCATCTCTCGAACCCAGACCTTACAGTGACTACACGGTGAATGGAGGGACCCTCCCCTCAGAGCAGCTGGCCTTCCCTAGCTCTGCCCCCCCCCCGGTCCTCTGTGCACACCCTCCTCATCTTCAGCTGTTTTCTGACATCAATCCACCAGCTCTTAGGTTCTTGAACTCTGTGGGACGCGGCATTTCCCTAAATTATCTTTAAGCTCCTCTGCTTGATCTGAAGTGAAGATGAAGAATGTACTGCTGTCCCTGTGGAGGAAGAGGTGCCCACCACATCAGAGCACCTCAGCAAACCTCCTCCATCTGGGCTCTTCTGCGACCATCTGATGATGACAGACTGGTGAGGCCCAGCCAGGCTTCCTCCATCTCTTCGTTAGGTCTGCACTCTGCTATGCTCTTTCTTTAGGATATTTTGGACATTTGGTTCCTACACCATTTTCACAGCTTTTGTAAACTCAGCCAAAACTGAGGCAGAAAAGGTCTCCTTTTAAACATCATTCAATAGCATGAAATCCAATAATGGATATTGAGAAGAATAAAATTGTCTACACTGGAAATTTTCAAAAGGAGAATGCCGTGTTTGTTTGGAATAAGTTCCCTGAGAGAAAAGACCTGATTGTTGTTAAAACTTCCCTGCAGTATAGAAGGAGAATGTCTTTTAATTGTGCTGGGGATGAAAGAAAAGGAAACAAAGCCAGAGAAATGGAAAGACCATGCGTATCCTCTCGCTTCTAACCCAAAATATGCATACCAGTCTCCACAGCGGAAAAACACGCGCTGTGTAGTAAATTCCTTGGGGGGACAAGGATGAGATTAATTTCTTTTTCCTGAAAGTCCGGTGAGATGTGGCTGCAAAATGAAAGAAGAAACAAAGTGCAAAGAGAGGAAGGCAGCGGGTTCACAGGAAGCTCAGCTCCCACAGCAGCTCTAGACGGAGCTCTGCAGTCAAACAGAATGCTGAGCAGTGGGGTCATAGACAGGTGTTGGTAGAGTGAGAATCTGAGGCCCAGGTCTGCTCCAGTGAACCCACCTTCTAAACTCACAGAAGAGGGAACACACTGTCCCACGGTGGAGTCCAGTCCCTTTCAATCTTTGGTTCTGCCGCTTTGTGCCAATTTGGGCAAATATCTAGACATTCCTGAGCTTCAGCTTATCATCAATATCATGCTAATAAGTATGCACCTTAGAACCATATGCTGGAAAGGCAGCCTGCACCTGGGAACACCCCTGGAGAACGGTGGGTGCTTAGTGAATTCCAGGAATTGTTTCCTTTCTTCCTGTTGTCCTGGACTCAGGCTTCCCTTTCTCACCACCATAAGTAAAATGTGGTTAAACTGAAAACAAATTCAATAAAGCCCAAAATATGATATGGCTTCTAACCTAGTACTGTAAATTTAGACTGTTTACCAAGAGCAGAGAGTCTGGAATAATGGACGCAGAGATTCCCTAACACACCAAAGCCCTTTAGTTCTGAGAAAAACACTTAAAAGGAGAACAGTCTGAAGCTTATAGAAGGGAGGTGTGGTGACAGCATTTCATTTGAAGCATTATTTTCTAAAGTAGGAATGATTTTCGTGAACAAGAAATATCTTAGTGGGGATGTGACAAGAACATCCAATCTGAAATGACTAATATTTGGAAGAGGCTTTTGCAATAAATCTTGAGCCTGAGCTGATGCTAGAACACAAAGAGCATTAGATGTAGGTCAAAGGAGGCTGGCTGTGAGACCTTACACAAGCCATTTCATCTTCCTGATTAGAATTTATCAGATCTGCAAAATAAAGAAGTGAAAAGTTCCAGTACTTTGTAAGTTTCTGAATATCGATTGCAAGAAATAGACTCAGCATTGCAACTGATCACCAAGCACAATTTTAATATGTACAACTACATCGTCAAAATACAGATTCGTTGTGACAAAATTTTATAAGACAAAATGTTTCCTTGGTGAGGAAGGTTGTGCACTCTGATGTTCTATTCCATCTTG
Organism: Eospalax fontanierii; assembly: GCA_035773235.1. Classification (NCBI taxonomy): domain Eukaryota; kingdom Metazoa; phylum Chordata; class Mammalia; order Rodentia; family Spalacidae; genus Eospalax; species Eospalax fontanierii. Next base: position 7,867,667 of record CM069538.1, read on the forward strand.
ATAAAATACTGGCTACACTTCTAAATCAGTTTTTAGAAGCCACTGCTGCTTTCTCCATTTGGGAAGCACTGGAAGACAAGATCTAGAAAATTCTTTCTGGTTCTGCCATTCCATAATGTGAACAATAGTAGAACGTCCAAGGTTTCTAGGAAACTCTTATCAGCTCAACACACAGTCAGAGATGCTCAAATAGCTCTAGGCTCTAAGGCAGGCGTTCCACACCCCATTCATCTCTGCAGGGACGCAAGGCAAACTGAGTGCCATTTAGACTGATGACAGAATGAATTTAAATAGCCTGTGGTGGGTCTACACAATCCCTGAAATCTCTTCCAAGGTTGAGTCTAAATGATTCTTCAAGCATGGCATGATGATGCATTCTTCTAAAGACTCATGAGACAGAGGCAGGAAGGACTGCTCAAAGTCTGAAGTCACTCTGGACACCACAGCAAGTACCAGGCCATCCAGAGCTATCTGGGATCTTAAATAAATAATCTCTCCAGGAGGGCTGGAGAGACTGGGTCAGCAATTAAGAGCACTGTCTGTTTTGCAGAGGGTTCGAAGCCCAACACCCACATGGTGGCTAACAACTATCTGTAACTCCAGTTCCAAAGGATCCAGTGCCCTCTTCTGACCTCCACAGATAGTACATGACATGGGTGCACTTACATACATGCAGACAATATACACTCATGCACATAAAATAAAAATAACAAATAAATATTTTAATAAATTAATAAATAAATGAGCAAGATGTTTCTACAACTGTCATGAGTTCTTACTACAAATAAAAACCCAAAGCTAATATGTACAATATTAGCCTTCATGCTTTTGTTATGAGTGTTTGGAAACAACTACAAAGGACTGGTAAATGGCAACTGGGGAATATAGGAATTAGAAGTTGCTTATTGATCATCTGCAAAGAAAATATTCCAGTTCTGTAATTAAGAAAAAAATTCCATTCTTATATTTTTCTATAGCTTTAAGGAAACCTTGACTGGAGTTATGAAAGCCCTGACTTGTTTCTTCAGAAATTAGAATACCATGAAATTAAGCCACACTAATTTAGAAAAGAATCACAAGGCTTATGAAAGTATTAACTTCTAAGAGAAAAATGTATTTGAGTATGCACAATACAGCAACAGGCTTCTAGTCCACCAAGAGAGCTTTTGCTCTTGCTCTACCATCAGCAGGAACAAAAACAACCAGATTAAACGTTTTCTGCCATAGGACTACGGTAATGTAACTTCATAAAGGAAGTGATGCTCTCTCCTCACCTCCAGCTAGCGATAAAACTGAGTGCAGGTAACCAGTTTACATCCAGAAACCTTAATTTCTTGCTGAAAATACTGGATTCGTTTATTCCCTGGAAGTGGATAGCCACAGGTGGGAAGATGAAACCATCATCGTCAGGGTGAGCTTTGTTTTAACAATCATGGTCATTACTCTCTAAGACATCCTGGAGGTCATTTAAATCTTGCCACCCTCAGCACCCACTGCATAGGGGCCTCAGCATGCTTCCTGGCACCCATAGACAAGCCTGAGCTTTTAGAAGGTAAACCATGAGATCCCCTATGTTGTGGTTATAATTCTGCAACTATCCCAAAATATAATTATCAATTTTCTGTTTATGACTGGCCCAGAAGTTTTATTTTTTAGGTAATACATTAAAACTGATTCCACATCACACTTAACTTCCTATCTTTTCCTACTGAAAAAAATTTGAAGTCATGGAAAATGAATTTATAGTAAGACTGGCATGTTTTAATATCCCCATTATTCTTAGAGGCTTCGAGTATGTGCTAACTCTGTCTAAACTCACTCCAAAAGGAGAAGTGACCTGTGCTGACAGATTGTTCCCTTCCCTAATTCTGCAAGTGCAGTTAAGAATGAGGGCTTTGTGGGGTTTCCAATAGAGAAAATGCACAGATCTGGGGACTGTGGCCACAGCCTTGTGTGTTGTGGTTGGTGTTGTCTTACATGGATGGAGAAGCAAGAAACCCTAAGAAGTGGTGTGTTGTTTCTACACTGCATTAGTCACACCGAAACTTAAAGCTTAAAACATCAACCATTAATTTAGCTTAGGACTCTGCAGGGGCTGACGGAGTGCGTTGGCTGAGCTGGGTGAGACATGGAAGACCTTGACCGAGTCCACTGGCCTGGCTAAAGCAGTCGGGGATCAGCTGATCTTGCTTGATTTCAACTTGTCTCCCACTTGGAACTTTCACCCTTCTGAAGACTACCTGAATGTGTTTACCGTACATCAGGAAGGAGTTCCATGACAGTCAGCAGGCATGTGTGAGACTTTCTGGAGGTCAAAGTCAGAGCGGCTACATTCAGTACACAGGTGGCCACCCAGACACCAGGGAAAGGGACTCAGTCTCCTACAAAGAGCAGTAGGAAGATCACATTGCAGAGGCATGAACACTAGCTCAGAAACAAGAGCCATTCTTCAAATGTAAACCGTGTACAGTATCAGGAGTGAAATGGGTCCTGATGCACAGGCTGTTAGAGGTTCACTCCACGTGAAGAACTATGCTAGCCTCTTTTATCTTTAACAGGCAGGTGCATGGTAAACTGAGCATGTTTGAAGTCCTTGGAGGCAACCCAGGGGAAGGAAGGATTGAATGTTGGCGGCGTGTGTGTGGTGTCGTTTCCTTCACTGGAATTGGCTGTAGTTTCCGCCTTAGCCATTGGGTGCCACAGATACCCAAAGTAGCTGTCGGGTGGTGCTAGGTCCCTGCAATGACTCCAAAAGTGAAAAATCGGACCCCTGCAAGCAAGGCCGCTGTCCCCCTTTATCCGCCGTCCCCTTCTGTTCCTTACCGTGTCAGTCTCCTGTGGCTGCCGGAATACACTTCCACAAACCTGGCAGCCAAAAGCTACAGAGAGTTCTCTCACATTTATGGAGGTCAGAAGTCCAAATCAGTATTGCTTGACTGAAATCCTGGTATTGATAGATGTGCTCTCTCTCTTTGCCTTTTCAGGGTCTGGTAGTTGCCAACATTCCTTGGCTTATGTCCACATGGTACAACCTCTGCCTCCAAATACATCGTCACTACTTCCTCCTCTGATTTCCTGTGACATAGATCAACACGACTGCATCAGAGCTCATATGAACAATCCTCATAAACTCTTCTCAAAATCCTGCGGTTAATCACACTTGTACCGTTCCTTTGTCTTGTATAAAGTAGCACTGAAAGGTTCCAAGGATTAGAACATAAATGTCTTGAAAGCTTAGTCAATCTGCAGTTCATCACTTCCAGCCCCAGGAATTCTCACAAGAATTCTGGCTGTTGCTTGAGCCTTCCTTCCATAAAAAGGCAGATACATTAACATACAAAGAAGAAAGAGGTCTGCAAGATGGCTCAGTGCGTAAGAGCACTCGCCACCAAGCCTAAAGACCTGAGTTTGATCCCAGAGAATCACATAGAAGGAAAGAACTGACTCCTACCAGTTATCCTCTCAATTCCATACACATGACACTGCACACATGTGCCCACACACAAGCATACACAAGGAAAGAAAGCAAGAAACAAAGAGGCAGAGAAGGCCAGAGAGAAGGCTAGGCCGTGAAGAGGACTTACTGTTCTTACAGAAGACCTGAGTTTGGTTCCCAATATCTACATGGTAGCTCACCACAGTCTATAACTCTAGTTCCAGTCCTCTGACCTTCACAGGCCTGCCTGTGGTACACCTACATACATTCAGGCATGTGGATGCATCTCCATCTCCAGCACGCTGCTGTGCTCCAGCCATGCCAGAGAATGGAGGACGATGGAACGGGACCTCAGGTGGCTCAGAGTGCAGCGGGAGGACTTCCCTCCCGGGAGACTACGTCGGTGGGTTAGTTCGGTTATCAGAGCCAGTGCAGGGGCTTATATAGGGAGGCCTCCTGACCGTTACAGAAGGCGGGAAAGGTGGGGTGTTAGGGTAAAGGGCGGGAAGGTTGTGGAAGTTCAGGAACGAGGAAATGAAACCCAAAAACCTGGTTCTGGTCTGGGGTGGGGGAAAGGAAGATCCATATCTACAGTAGCTTCCTGGGGCCAGGTTATCACACAGGCAGAGCGGGTCAGACACCTGCCATCCCTTTAGGGTATCAGGAGTTGCTTGCCTTGCTCAGTAACCAGATCCCCACACAGGCACACACACACAAACATAAAATAAATAAACATTTTCTAATCTAAAAAGAAGAAAGAAAGAAGTTAAGCCTTAAAAATAGAAACTAGCAAAATTTCACTTATTTCACAATCTGATTGTCATGGGATTATTTTTTGTTTGGGGTTTGGGATTTGGAGTTTGAGGTCTAGGGCTGGACTTGGGGCTGGGGTTGGATATTTGGGGGTGGGAGTGGAGTAGAACAGGCTGGCTTAGGTTTTATGAACCTTGCTACATGTCCTGTATTCTTGTCTGGTATTCTCTATGTGGTTTACTCTGTCTTTGAACTCACAACAGTCCTCCTGATTCCGCTACCTCCTTCCCAAAAAGGACGGTCTTTAAGAAGACTAAGGAGCATGCTTTAGCAGCCTCCTGGGAGACTGGGTTTGAATAGAACTGATCTGAAAGATGAACCCAGGAGAGACTATCAAGAGAGAGGGAATGGGGGAGAAGGGAAGGGGCGGAGAAAAGGCACGTTGTCATAGTTACAGCCCAACACAGACCTCTTCAGGAACACAGGAGGAAAGTGAAGGGAATGGTCACCCAGGCACGTGAGGAGCCCACCAGGGGTGAGGAGCCCACCTGACCTGCGGCGCAACCCCTGTGCCTCACCTTTGCCTGCTCCCCGATTGGGTGTGGTCTAAAGCAGCTCAACCAACTCGGAGAAGGGGACTTTTGTCTTAACCAGACTTTGGCATTTACAAGCAAATTCCTCAGGGTTCAGCAGCATCTGTTGTAGCACCCATGACCCTGTATTTGGTCTCCCTTTTCACAACTGTAACAGCCTACATTTGCACACATGGTCAAGTTCATCATCTTGTATTTTTACATTCCTTCTGGTCTTCTTAAGACAAACATAGAAACAATTTTATAGGTGAGGATCTGAGAGTCCCAAAGTCATGCAGCTTGTCTAGAATCCTACCACACTTGAAGAATGGCAAGGATGATGACAGAGACAACTGCCCTGTTTGAACTCTGCAGAAGGCGAGCTTGAGTCACCAGTAGCCAAGAGTGTCTACAATGGCAGAGCCAGGGCAGGTTCTGAAGTGCAGTGCCCCTTATATTTATGTTTAGATGAGATAAAAAATTATGCCTTATTTACACTGTTGTGTGAACATCTGCTCCTGACCTTGCAAAGAGGAAACCCCTTGCTGCTAATTGCTTCTTGAGTTCCTGCAGAGAAATGTCTTTGATCTGCTTCCCCTTTGTTTCTGAATACATGCTTAGGGCACCCCATCCCTGTGAATAAAACCTTGAGAGTTAGAGACTCAGGACTCTTTCTCTGTTCTACCTAACAGGAGCTTCCTGGACTCCAGCTTTCTTAAATATTAAATGGTCTGTGTGTGATATTTTATTATCCAATATCTTGCTGTCACTCCTTTGTGTCCACTGCTACCCAGCAACACAGGACATAGCAGAATGGGTCCTGAATTCTGTGTGTGAACTCGTCATCTGATACCGGAACATCCATCCCTTTGGTTGACCAGACACTCTTATATTCTGTAATGGAGCTGAAGAGTTATTTAAAAAAAAAAAAACACACACACATGAAATTGATTACTATAAATATTAAGAGGGAAAAAAGATAAGGAAAGATGGCTGGTGTGGAAACAGGCCCGCATCCCGTGCACCTGGGAGGTAGGAACGGAATACCGCTGTGTAACAGATGGGAGAGGAAAATGCCAAAACATGCACGTGTGTGGAAAGATGTTGAGAACTTTTACCTTAAAATTAAAGGCAGAAGCCCAAAACAAGAAGTTTTAGCAGACGTTGGACAGGAATCTAAGGGGAAAAGATGCAACATTTCCAGATACTGTAAACAGGAGGAGCCAAGGTAGGCCCAGACCTGAGGCAACCTCCAGGACTGGGAGCTAGTGAGAAGGGATAGCTGCTGGGAGAGTTCTCGTGCTTCATAGTGGGGAAAATTAGATTTTTCTTTCCCACAAGTCTCATACATACAAAGTGAAGAGAGCTCAGAAGGATCTTCAGGGTGGGGACCGGGCATCATCAATGCTCATCATCGTGTTCAGGATGAGGAAATGGAGGAAGTTACCCGAGGTATTACCAGGAACGTTGGTCCAAACAAGGAGAAATACAGTGTAGCTGGGGATAGAGGGGGCACTTCTGCGGCGTGTATCCTGGCTTCCTGCTGAGACCGGATGTACCTTTGAAGACTAGACTTCCAGGAAGTGGGCTTGGGGAACTGCTCGCAGTCCTCACATCACTTGTGTTGGTGGGTGGACAGATCATGCAACCAGGGATGGGGTAGTCGAACAGCCAGAACCCAGGGAAAGGAAGGAAGACAGAAAGTCGAAGACCTGAGATTGAACCCCCACTGTTCCGGGAGCTGAAAACCTGGCATACTACATGAGCACACCGTCACAGAGCCTCTGCGCCAGGGAAAGTGATTAGGATTCATCAACGTCAAAACAGTCACCGGTCCATCTACTTCAGTTTCCTGTCCGGCCTCCTCTTTCCTGCATGCTAGAACGATATATTTTCCTCAAAGGAAAGAGTGTGCATGACATGAGGAACTTTACGATTTTTAGGCAAGAAAAATCAAAAGCACTTTTACACAAAAACATTTATGAAGCCCTATAGCGTTTCAGAACATGTAGATGAAATTAGTCTGGATTCCATAAGCGCTCATGAATGAATGTTTGAAAAAGAACCAACTTGATCTATCAAGTATTTTCCAACAGAATGGAGAAATTAGGAATTAAAATTTTTTAATTCTATTCTTAGTGCAAGAAATGCTATTGTGAGCTTGCCAGAGGCCTTAATATCTATCAAGAATATTGTGCAATGCCATTCAATGTGTGGCTTGTATTTTTCTTATTTATTTATTTATTTATGTCAGTGCTTTGCTTGCACTTTTTAAGTGCACCATGTGCTTGCAATGCCCACAGAGGCCAGAAAAGTACATTAGATCTCTTGGAACTGGAGTTATGTATAGTTGTTAGCCACCAGGTGGTTGCCGGCCACCAAATCCTGGTCCTCTGCAAAAACAAGCAGGGCTCTTTACCACTGAACCATCTCTCCAGCCCCACTGTGGCTTGTTTTATGTTATTTCTATGCGGACATGCCTCGGTGTGCCTGAGGATAACTCTCACGTGACAAGTGATGCAGTTAAGCCTCAGAGAACAACTCTCAGCATTCAGGTTTCTCCTGTCATTTTGTGGGATCTGGGGACGGAACTCAGATCAGGAGACCTACACATAAGCACCTCTACCCTCTGAACCATCCTCTTCTCCCCACAGTGTGTGATTTCTAAAATCAATGGCTAACTGCATAGTCACCCTAAAAGAGCATATCCATCCTAAAAGTTACACAGTCATCCCTCAGCATCCACAGGTTGTGGTTCCAGGATCCTCCACACAGGTGCAGGTGTGTGTCTATGATGCTCAAGATTCCTGATATAACAGTGTCTACACAATCTGACCATACCCTCCTATGAACCTTATCACCGCTAATGCCTCATCCAACACCAATGCCACACAAATATTTGTTAAACTGTACTGCTTGTGGAATGGTGACCAAAAAAATCCCATTCTCTGTGTGTTTACTACAAGCATAACACCATCCAAACTAGAGACCATACAAACAAGATGCAAAAAAAAAGAAATGCTCAAACAAGAGTGGGAGCTGAAACTTGTGAGGTGCTGGGGGGCTACAGAAGGCTCAGGCCACACACAGCACCATTTTGACTGGAATTCAGAGAAGCGTTTGACGTGAGGCAAATTCAAATTTTTCTTCTCATGGAACTTTTTGGAATTAAAAAGAAAAAGAAAGATCACCATTGACTAAATCCATAGACATGGAGCCCATAGATATGTAAAACCTATTCTAACGATGCCTATTACAAAGGGTAAATGCTATCTCAGCCGATGAGCCAGAAAGAGACCCTGGGCAGAGCAAAGGATGGCAAGACTCATTTGGGTTGTTTCGTACAATGCAGGCAGTGAAGTGGCATGAAGACTGAGGGGTGTCTACCAAACAGATTCCTGAGTGTAACTATTGTTTCAACAATGACAGAATCAGAAATGAAATTTAGAGTTGGAAATGCAGTTCACAGGTTTCTGGGAAGATGAAGATGTAGAGTCTAGTCTGTGACGTCATGACCTGATAAAGGATCTCATCTCTTCTCGACTATGCAATAGTGTTTGAAGAGCAGAGAGCTGAGTGCAGAGTCTGATTCCAGAAAGGTATAGTCACAGTCAGGTCTGCGTTTCTGACATATCAGGTTTCATGGGCCTCCAGGATAAGAATTCCTTGCTGTCGAAGTCCCCACAAAGACCCCATTCTCCCTCCATTGTTAAAAATGCATCATGTCATCAGGGTAGCAACTCTAGGAGGAAACCACATCGCTTGTGCCTGAGAAGTTCTGGATCTTTCCCAGGATCATGTTATTGTTAGGTTCGGAAAAGACCAAGACGACTAGAGACCACCCTGAGGCAAGAAAATGAGAAGTTTATTGGGATGGACAAGCTGCTGGGGTGGTCCCATGGGAGAAACAGAAAGCCAGCAGCTCCCATTGCATCAGGCTCCCGAGGTACTGGGAGATGAGTCGATAACAGGTACCTTGGTAAGGAGGAGAAAAGCTTCAGCTTTGGTATTTCCGAACTTTTCCTCAGTTGCTGGTGTGAAAAATGAACTGTGCTGGGAAATTGGATTGTAATGTTTAAAATAGGAGTCAGGAGGTCACTGAGAAACTAGGTGGTTCAGTTTCTGTTTCCCAGAATGCTGCCATCTGGGTTGTGGTCACCATTCAGTAGGTCAGCCGTGACTCCATCTTGGGGCCCCATTTGGCCTGTTATGGGAGAAGGGAAGACAGAGAAAAGATTTAATGTACCTCTGGTCATTTGTCTGACCTGCATGGTCCTGTGACCCTTGCTCTGCTTCTAATTTCTTTCCAATAAAATCAGGCTACAAAAACTGTCATGATCCAAGGCTGACAAAAGAAACCCATCCATGAATTCCAGACTCTGCAATCCCACTTCCACACAGACAAGAATGTGCGCTTAGAATTGCTTACAGCTAACCTAAGTCCAAGCCTTTGTTTGGAATTCTTATGATTTCATGACAGATAATGTACCCAGTACATGAATAGAGTAAAAGGTGTGTGTGCTTGACACATTGCTTGGATAGGAAGCCCATCTCAGGGTGGCACTTTCATTTCCGTGCTTAGACAACCAAACATCCCAGAGAATGGAGAACACTTCCGTCTTTGCGAATCTCTTAGGTATTTTTTACATAAAACCATTTCTTCTTTAAAAGAATATGTACAAATGAAACAGAAATAAATGTGATCAAGTACACGGGGAGTATCTACATCCCATCATCTTTGGGAGATACTTTTTCATTGCCATACACCAAGCACCAAATGCACATGGAAATAATCTGACGTTTGTTTCCATTCTCTTCAAGTTTCTGCTCCGTGATAGGTATTGAGTCATCTGGCCACCAATCACTCTATGACTGGGGTCTTCATATGCTGAGAGGCAGTAAGGGTGTGGAAAGACTAGACACTCCTTGGAAAAGATGTTGGCAGAGTGGGAAGTGTGCCTCATAGCCACAGACTCTGCCGTAGGAACCTCTCCCTCATGTGCAGCTGACCTCCTCTCACCTTCCAGTAGAAGCTGTGGTCAATAAGTCACCTGAATCATGTTGTTCACAAGGGCTAGGTGCTGTCTGAAGAATCTAAGAGCCCCATTGTCATGTCTGATGATGCTTGTCTGCTATCACTCAAAGCCACACTTCCCCTGTTGCCAACCACATGAAGGTTGGCTGATCTGGTGGGAAGAACAACTCAGCCATTTAATTCTATTCCAGTTTTACAGACTTGCAAAACACATAGACAGGCTCAGAGGGAAACGCAGTAGGCAGACCAGAGTTTAGAATTCTTTCTCTGGTTCCAAAAGAGGAAGCAGAATCATGGCTGTTTGCAGGGAAATTCTTGCTGACCTCAGTCACTGAGAGTTCAAAGAAACAAAGTTTTGCTTTTATTTTCTCTTTTTATCTTGTTTTAAAAGGCAATTTTTATGCGTCTTAAATTTAATGAGATGAAAGCACAGTACTGGACAGGGGCTCAGCAGGACGTGACCCAGATGAGCAGGGTAACTGAGGATAGCTTAACCACCCTCCCCTTTCATAGAGGCGGGATGGAACAAGGAAACCATGGTGTGGTGATGCCTCTGAAAAAAAAGAGAGACTGAGTGTGCATCTCTGGCGCAGCAGCCCTGAGCATTCCGGGAACTTGTTAGGCAAAGATTTATGTACAATTACAGTCCCTGTGTCACTCATAGTCTAATTTTGGCAATGTTAAAAAACATTTTTAATCAGGTCTTATTCTTAATAGAATAAAACCTTTATTGACACATAATGAAACATAATTGTTGCAATTGTTAGGTAGCATTTAGGTAACATACAGTCACAGACAATGATTATTAGGATATTGGCTGCTTATTTAAGACAAGTATTTTCTCAGAAAAATATGAGTAAAATCTATTCTCTACATCCAAAACAATGCCTCACTCTCTCCCTCTCTTCTTGACCCCAGACCCTCATGTGTGTCTGTCTGTCTGTCTGTCTATCTGTCTGTCTGTGTCTGTGTGTCTACATATTTGAGGATGATAAAAACCTGAAAAATCTCATAAGTCAGATATCCAGTCTCTTGAAAGCTTAATTCCAAAGTATTTAGGACAAAAGACTCCTTTACCCATTTCCTAATATACGAGGTGAGGCTAATGCTCTGAGTTGCCCCGGCATACCTTAATCAAGACACGCTGCCATGAGTAAAACAGGAAAAGCTCACTGAGGTGAACAGGAAGTGGATGCTGAACTCAAGATGCTGTGGTTTGAGATGTTATGGTTTGCGTGTGGTTTGCCCACAAGGACCCATGTATTAGGAGTTTTGGCTCTTGGCAATACTGGAGGGGGGTGGGGTTTAGTAGGAGGTCTTCAGGTCACCAGGGATGTGCCCTCGGACAGACTTTCTCTAGTTCTCTTCAAGCCCCGTATTCCCTGGCTTTCTGTCCCACTGTGTGGTCTCTCCATCTTACTCCCACTCCCACTGTGTGACATTCAGCCTTGAAGTTCCTGCCAAAGCCAGTGCTTTTGGACCCCTGCCCCAAATTGTGAGCTAAATGAAACTCTTCTCTAAAGTGCCTAGCCTTGGCTATTTCGTTGTAATACCAGAAATTGTCTTAGCTACAAACTGATTACTAGCCAAATCCAACAGGGAAAACCATGACAGCAAAGACAATCTTATGGGTGAAATGACTTTATTGGTTGCAGACGCCAAATATTTGTATATTTTCAGTTGATTTGTCAATGTTTTTAAAACATTTGCAAAATTGTTTCTAAGGGGTGTGGAAATGGCTCAGTGGGTAAGAGCATACGCATGAGGACCTGAATTTGAATTGCTAACAGCCACATGAAAAGCTGGGCATGGCCATGCATGCCTATAAACTCATCATCATGTGGGGACAAAGACAGGAGGCTCGCTGGGGCTCACTGCCTGCCACCTTGACTCTAGTTCAAGTGAGAGATCATTTCTTGAGGAGATAAGTCAAATAGTGATAGAACAACACTCCTGAGCTCTGGTCTGCATGTGTGCACAAGAGCATGCACCCACATACAGACATGTGGATACACCATACACACACGCACAGTCACAGTCACATATTCAGACATATACACACATCCAGTCATCCCAAGTGCTCTGGAGACCCAGGTAGGTCACCTGCACCTCCGTTGATATCTCTCCATCTGCGTCACCCCAAAGCCCAATGGGAAGGGACCTCCACTTCCACTCAGCTGCTTTCACTCCCAAATCCCATCCTGCTTCCCACCAAAAACTCCTCCAACTGTCCTAATAAGGATGACTTGGCTCTCTCTCTCCCTTCAGGACTCACAAGAACCCTGCCAGCTGCCTGACTGGGACCTTCCAGTTAACCTAACTGGTTTTGAGACTCAAGACCAGTTCACATTGCCAGGGAAAACTTGCTGCAAGCTCCATGACCAAGTCAGCGAAGGCACCAAGATTGTACTGACAAGTTGATAATCTGGAACAGAGGATGCAGGCCCAAGCAGCAGAGAAACAGAGGACGCTGGCGTCCCAGGGCATGGATTAGCCCCTCCTAAACACTGTAAACGCCTCCCTTGGAAAAAGAAAGGTGATTAGCCCAGAAAAGAAAGAAAAACTCAACCAACAAACTAACTCCAGATGTGCAAATCCCAACACAGAAATATAAACAACACACAAAGCAAAATAACATGTCTCCTAAAACAAGAAATGTCCCATAGTAATGGCACCTAATAAAATAACCAGGAAGAACTTCCAGACAAAGAGTTCAAAAGAAGGATTACAACTCTATTCAAGTAACTCCAAGAGGACAAAGACAAAGAGATGAATGAGGTAAGGAAGTGAATCCAAAACAAGAAATGAGTCCAAAATGCTAAACTGAAAAGGTGCTGGAAATGAAAACCTCAGTTAGCCAAATAAAAATCTAGTGGAAATCCTCAATCACGGAATGGATTGTGTCACAGAGTCAGGGGTGGAAAACAAAGCAGAGGAACTCGATCACACAGGAAAGCTCAGTGAAAAATTTTAAAAGAAACATAAAACGATTGTGGGAGAGTCTGGGAACACCACGAAAAGACCCAACCTTCAAGTTACAAGCATAGAAGAGACGAATACCGTAGTGAAGACTTAGGAAGTGTCTCCAGTAAAAACCACAGAAGAAAACTTCCCAAAGCTAGAGAAAGACATGCCCATCCAGGCACAAGGCACCAAATAGACAGGACCAAAAAAGAAATTCTCTACAACACATCATAGTTAAAATATTAAAACCACAGAATAGAGAAAGGGCTTTTGAAAGCTGTAAGACAGAAAAGTCAAATCACTTATAAAGTAATACCCATTAGAATAACACCTCATTAGTAGACAGAGAACTTTAAAACCAGAGGGCCTGGAAAGATGTATCACAAGGCCTCAAGGACCACGAATGTCAGCCTGACTATTATACCGAGCAAAAATATAAACACCACAAAAATGACAGGAATGAGCACACATCTTTCAGTGATTACTCTGAAAATTAATGCTCTCAGCTTCTCTGATAAAAAGACACAGACTAACAGATTGAATTAGAAAAAAGGATCCATCTTTTCAATGCCTCCGAGAAACACAGCTCACCATCAGCAGTAGACACTACTTTAGGGTAGAGACAGAAAAGGGTTGTCCAACCAAATGAGCTAAGAAAACAGGCAGGTGTAGCTATTCCAATATCTGACAAAATAGACATCCTATCAACCTATTCAAAAGAGATAAGGAAGGACACTTTATACTCAGTAAAGGAAGGATTCACCAACATTGTATTGCAACCCTAAACATGGGGCACCCAGCTTCATAAAAGAAATACTCCTAAATCCAAAACCACGGACTCATCGCAACGCAGTGATTGTGGGTGACTCCAATGGTCATATCATCTGGAAAAAACTAAACAGCCTGGGGTTAAAAGACATCATAAATCAAATGGACCTAACAAACATATACAGAACACTCCACCAAGACTCTGAAGAAGACACATTCTCCTCGCCATCCCATGGAACTTTCTTCAAAAGCAACCACATATTAGGACACAAAGCAAGTCTCAACAAATATAGGAAAATTGAAATAGCATCCTGTATCCCATCAGACCACAATGGAATAAAGCTGGAAATCAATAGTAATAAAAAGTACACAAACTCATGGAAATGAGCCAACATGCTATGAAATGATAATTGGGTCAAGGAAGAAATTAAAATTTTTCTAGAATTTAATGGACACAACATGCCAAATTCTGGGGGGAACAATGAAGGCAGTCCTAGAAGTGTAGAGCACTAAATGTCCACACCAAAAATACTGCAGTGACTCCAAATTAAAAACTAAATGATAGAACTGAAGGCCTCACAAAAATAAGAACAAACATTTTAAAAAAGTAGATAGGTAAGAAGAGATCATCAAAATCAGAAGAATTAATTAAATAGAAAATAAAATCCAAAAATGCAAAGAATCAATAAAACAAAGAGTTGGCTTTTGAAAAAAATTTTTAAATGACCAACCTTTAGCCAAATTAACCCAAAGAAATAGAGAGGGCCTAAATTAATAAAATCAGAGACAAAAAGGGAAACATTGCAATGGGCACCGAGGAAATTCAGAGATTCATACGGACATAATTTACTTTAAAAATCTATATTTCAGCAAAATTGTTCCAAGTCCTGTGTCCAAAGTATGTCATGTCTTAAGCAATAGGGTCTAACCTTCAAGTTATCAGGGGCAATCAAAGGCTGTGGCAATAGCCTGTGTTATTTTGAGAGTCTCTTAGACTACCCTGACCAGCAACTCAGAGGGAGGTTTCCCTTGCCTGGCGCTGTGATTTTTGTTGTAAAGCCTCCAGTTGTGCACACACACTCACATATGCTTTTTGGGTGTATTTTTCAGTAGACTTATGAAATAACACAGTTGCTTTTGGCTTTTCACATCACCCAAGCGTCATCTATCTCTTTCCTCTCTCTCCCGGTCCATAGGCTTCCCTCCGCTCCCTCGTCCCTCCCCAGCTAAAGTACCCCATTTCCCCATTCCCCCTTGATAGCACCCACGTTCTACTCTGTCCCTCTCTCAAGCACTTCCCTCCCCTCTCCCATGGTTCTTTTCCATTTTTGTGGCTCCTGCAGTCACGTCAGGATAGATGCTCATATCTAAGGATTTGGGGCTAGGATCCACAAATGACAGAGAAAATGTGTTCCTTGTTTTTTTCTGAGTCTAGGTGACCTCACTTAGTATATCATCTTCTAGTTCCATCCACTTACCTACAAATTTCATGTTTCATTTTTCTTTACCACTGCATGGACTCTACTGTGTAAATGTACCACATTTTCATTATCCATCCATCAGCTGAAGGATAACTGGGTTGTTTCCATTTCTTAGCTATTATGAAAAGAGCAGCAATAAACATGGCTGAACAAGAATCTCTATGTAAGATATCAAGTCCTTTGTGTATGTGCCAAGGCTTGTTAGAGCTGAATGAAACTGACCTGGAGGCCTTCTCCCTGAAGACTAGCTCTAATAGTAACAGAAGATACAAGCTGCCAAGGAGAACACCAATCAATAGTTCTATCCAGCTGTAAAGCCCACAAACCACAACAATGAATGGCCCAGAAAATTATATCTATTGGTGCAATAGTGACACTTTTATTTGGGAGGTAAACAAGAGTTATCTAATTAGACTTAAGGCCAGCTCAACAGGAGGGAATTCATGCATGGTACTATAAACATAGCCAAGTACACTCAGTTAGAGAAGTCAGAGACCGTAGAGAAGAACACATTTCTGTCACTTTCCTAGGCAAACATAATTTCTCAATATATTCTAAACATGTATCCTTATATTTACAAACAAGTGTACCTCTCACCATTCTTCAAAGACGCTTCTTTTTGCAACAGATGGAGACTATTACAAAGTTCCACAATGGGCTAAAATACAGAGAATAAATGGCTGTAAGGTGCCTCACCATAAGTGATTCATCTACAGTGCAACATCGACACCTTGGCTCAGGCAGCAAGATGGGGCAGAAAAACTGTAAGAGCCAGAGGGACAAGACACCTGTTGCAGCTAATGCAATCTAAATGCCAGAGAGAAGCGGTACCACTGAACCGCCACAGTATGGCAGCCCGACAGCATCTGTATAGTGTCAAAACCAGCAGACATGCCAGGGTGGATGGCAGGAATTTCTTGGGGTCTCACCTTAAGGTGAAATCAATCAATGGGTGCTGAGGAGGGAAAATCAGTTTTCTTCAGGGTCTAGCTCCCTGAGAAGTTATCTAATCTCAGACTGACAGCTCTAATCACAGGTAAACAGGAGTACCACTTAATGGACTCACAGCAATCACACACACACACACACACACACACACACACACACAGAGCGATAATAAAGAAGAGGACAAGAAATTGTAAGGAAGTGGGAAGATCATGGGAAGAGTTGGAGGGGGACTGAAAATAATGCAAGTATAATACTCATGTGTGAACTCAAAAGCATCTATATTCCACCCAATTCAAAATCTAAAAGAAATGAATATATTCCATAGATACATGGTCTACCAAAACTAAATCAAGATGAAATAAATAATTTAAATAGATCCATTGCATCCAATTGGATAGAAGCAGCAATTTAAAAAATCTCCCAAATAAATAGATTCAGTGCAAAATTCTATGGAATCTCCAAGAAGAATTAGCACCAATATTCCTCAAATTACATTGTAAAATAGAAAATGAAAGAACATTGCCAAATTCTTTTTGTGAAGACAGTATTATCCTGATACGAAAGCCAGACAAAAATCCAAAAAATAAAAATAAAAAGGGGAGAACTGGCTCAGTGGTTAAGAGCACTGGATGTTCTTGAAGAGGACCCAGGTTCAGTTCCCAGCACCCACATGGTGACTAACAACCATCCTTGGCTCCAGGTCCAGAGGACCTGATGCCCTCTTCTGACCTCCACAGGCATTTCATGAGACAGGTGCACTTATATACATGCAGACAATACACACAAATGTAAAATAATAAAAAACAATAAATAAATATTTAACAAAATAAAATTATGAGCCATATCTCTGATGAACATGAACGAAAATTCTCAATAAAATACTTGAAAATTAGCCAGCCATGGTGGAACACACCTTCACTCCCAGCACTCAGGAGGCAGAGGCAGGTGGATCTCTGTGAGCGCAAGGCCAGCCTGGTTTATACGGGGAGTTCCAGGAAGGACAGAAACCACATGATCATATCATTAGATGCAGAAAAGGCCTTTGACAAAAATCTAACATCTCTTCATGATAAAACTCCTAGAGACTTTAAGGGACATATCTAAAAACAATAATAGCAATATATAACAAGCCCCCAGCCAACATCATACTAAGTAGAAAAAATCTTGAATCATTTCCACTAAAATCATGAATGAGACAAGAACTTCTACTCTCTCTGTTCTTCTTCCATACAGTGCTTGAAATCTTAGCTAAAGCAGGAAGACAAGTGAAGGAGCTCAGGGTTATACAAATAGAAGAAGCCTACGTGTCTTTATTTGTAGATTATCATTCTACACACAAAAAAAGAGCCTAAAGACTACATCAGAAAACTCCTAAAGCTGATAAATGTATTCAACAAAGTAGTAAGATATAAAATAATCCCCCCAAATCATTAGCCTTCCTATATACCAACAAAAAAATTTGAAAAAGAAATCAGGGCTACAATATAATTTCCAATAATATGAAAAATAAAATATCTTAGAATAAATCTAATGAAGAAAATGAAAAACTTATACAAGGAAAATTTCAAGATATTGAAAAAAGAATTGAAGAACATACCAGAAGATTAAAAAACACCTTTCCATGCTCATAGATTAATATTGTTAAAAAGGCCATTCTACCAAATGCAACCTACAGATTCAATGCAATTCCCATGAAACCGCAATGCAATTATTCACAAAGATTGAAATTTTAACCTCAAAATTCATACTGAACTGTAAAAGACCCAGGATAGACAAAACAATCCTGAAAAACAACAAAAAACTACTGGAGGTATCACCATCCCAGATTTCAAGTTATACTGCAGAGCCATAATAATAAAAACAGCACATCGGTCAAGGAATAGAATTTAGGATCCAAGTACAGACTCACACTGCTACAGCCACCTGCCCCTCCGCAGTGCTCCTTTGTCACCGGCCACTGGATTGGGCGGCAGCTCTCTGGTCTGTGCCAGCCTCTCTTTCTATTCTCATACTAATATGACTATGTTTTTGTACTTTGGCTTATGTTAAGTTGTTTGTGTCCTTTTTCTGGCACAACAATCCTCCCACTTTTTCCATATGGATACTTTCCAGTTGCTGCCTTTTTTGCACATTTATACAAAGTTTTGGCGCACATGTCTATAAGCTAAGCACTTAGGAGATGGGGATAGTGAGTTCAAGGTCATCCAGGATACAAAGTGAAGTGCTGTCTCAAAAATAAACAACAAGAAAAAAAACAAGGTTTTTAAAAAGAGTTTGTTGAGTTTCTCCCCAAATTTCCTCATCTGAGATTTTGATAGGGATGCCTTTGACCCTACATATAGATAAATTTGGAGAAAATTGACATTTTGAAAATAAATTTTCCTACTGATATATCTTCCAATCTGCTATCTTTAGTGTTTCTCAACAAGGTTTCCTCATTTCCCTGGGTTGTTTATGACATTACCAGCCACTTTTGCATTTCTGGTACATAAACATGTAATTAAAATTCTTTTTGCACAGGAATCTTCATGAGTTTTATTAACATTTTAGTAGTTTGTCTGAGTTTTTATTTTTCAACGTATACTTTTTATTGAATTTTTGTGCATTTCATTCAAAATGCCCTAATCATCTCTATGCCGCACTCCCATCTGCGCCCCCACGGCCTGACCCTCACCAAATCTCATGCATTTTATCACACATATTAAGACCTGTCAAGTCAAGTCAGTGTACCCACACATGCCTCAGAGCAAGTTCATCCATTGGGGTCTAGTCAGCCTATCTAGAGTCTCTCCCTTAAAGAAGATCGATTCTCCCTCACCCAGCAGTAATTAGCTGCCAGCAGTTCTTCTGCTCACGTTGGTACTGCTGCCCATTTCCCCAGTTCTTTGCTGAGTTTTTGTCTGTTTGAGTTTTCATGGGTCTTGTGCATCCTGACACCATTGCTGTAGGTCCATATCAGCAAAGTGTCTGCCTGTAAGATTCTGTCTCCAGATGGTCATGCACCTCCTCCCCTGACTCTTACAATCTTTCTGCCCCCTCTTCTACAACGGTCCCTGAGCCCTAGGTAGTAAAGCTTAATATAGTTTTGTCCGGGGACCCGTAGTCAGCACTGCAGACTCTTATTCTCCACCCTTTAGACACAAAACAAGTTTTTATTTTTATGTATGCAAACTTATTGTCAGCAAGTAATGAGGATTTGTTTTTCCTTTTCCTAAAATTACAAAGTGTCCTGACTGGGGGTACAATATGACTGTTTAATCAGTTTGAAGGGAAACTCAAATTGGCTCATTATAGTGTAGTTTTTGCTCTGTGGTTTAAGGCTGTCTTTGCCAAGCATAGGAAATCTACACCTCATTTTCTAAGAGTTTCTTCATGTTAATAGAAGTTTAAAATGGATAATTATAAATAAGTAATTATAAATGAATGTTTTTCTTGTCAGATGCTGACTGGCACCCATGGAGGGCAACGGAGGAAACACTCCTTAGAGCTGTCAAATAGTGAACTCTATTCATTGATTTTTTTTCTGGCTGCCTTGCGTTCTTGGTGTAAACACACCTCAGAAATAATTACATATTCCTCGTAATGTATGGTTGGATTCTGTTTGCTAATACAAGTTTTAGAAGACCACCTGGCTTCTACAATCGGCCTGATGTTTTTGTTGCTGCATTTGGTTATCATGTACAAGCTTTCTTTAAATATTTTATTATTTTTATTTTATGTGTATGAGTGTGTGGGACCTGGGCCTACTTCATAAAGGCATTGAGTGGGCAGTGTGACCCTGAAGACCCTGAAGGGATGGCAGGTATCTTGGCCTGCTCTGCCTGAAGCTCTAACCTAGGTCCCAGGAAGCCACTGCAGATACGGCATACTCATTCCTCAGCAGTTGCTTAATCTTTACCCCGACAAAGATCACCCCAGACCAGAACCAGGTTTCTGGGTTTCGTTTCCTTGTTCCTAATTTCTATGTCAGCCCTACAACCTTCCTGCCTTTATCTAAAGACCCCACCTTTAGCTTTCCTGACTTCTGTAATGGCCAGAAAGGCCTCCCTATATAAACTCCTGCCTTGGTTTTAATAAGTTAGCTATCCACTAACACAGTCTCCCAGCAAATTTTTACTGTCCCACTCTGGGCTGCCTGAGGACCTGTTCGACCATCCTCTGTTCTCTGGGACAGCTGGAGCACAATGGCCATGCTGGAGATGGAGACCCACCCACATGAGTGCATTGCCTAAATGTATGTAAGTGCATCCATGGTGTGCAATGCCCTCGCAGGTCACACCCCCTGGAACTGGAGTTATGGATGGTTGCTAGCTGCCATGTGCATACTGGGAATTGAAACCAGGTCCTCTGCAAAAACAGTTAGTTCTCTTAACCATTAAGCCATCTCTCCAGGTCCTCACATACTAGATTTCTATTGCTGCCATGATTCATCACCATGCCAGGAGTTGTAGCAACACACATTAATGACCTTCCAGTTCTAGAGGTCATAAATCTGACTGAGTCTCACTACACTCATTAATCACACTTGGATACAGGTTGGCCACATTTTGGAGGCTATCCTCTAAGACACCAGATTCTAAAAAGTAGGAAAACAAACATACACATAAATAGTAGAATGGATAGATCATTACTCATACTTTATATATAGCATTGACAATAAACCAACTAAAGCTGTATGTAACAGAATCTGACAGTGTCATCCAACAACCAAAAGATGTATAGCATACTGCAGGGTGACCTTAGCCAGGTCACCTGAAGGAATAAGGGAGTGGCTCCCATGGGCGTGGCACTCCACTCTGGCCAGGCCAGCTTCTTTCCAGCATCTGGAAAGAACCTGCACTGAGATGATCTACCTGGGGACAGATTACTATTGGCTGCAGTCGAGACCCTACCCCATAAGGTGATTGGCTAACCAGACCTATAAGACCCCTTGCATTTCCTTAAATAAACCAAGTTTGCAGCTGCTCACCCAGCTCCGGTGTCTGTTTGTTGACCCTGTGCCTACTCACCCCTCTCCACAGAGGAGTCCCTTCATCCCCCTCAAGCTGGCCCTGAGCGCAGAGACCCCAACAAAAAGAGAAGTAAGTTATTCAAGATTATTTCATTCACTACTCCATACTTTTTAGGTAT
This sequence comes from Eospalax fontanierii, assembly GCA_035773235.1. Lineage (NCBI taxonomy): Eukaryota > Metazoa > Chordata > Mammalia > Rodentia > Spalacidae > Eospalax > Eospalax fontanierii. The sequence continues at coordinate 7,888,754 of CM069538.1, forward strand.
ACATGAGAGGTAAAATCAAAGCAAAAAAATTAATTACATGGGGGCTAAGGATGTAGCTCAGTTGATAGAGGGTTACTTAGCATGTATGAAGCCCTAAGTTCTTTCCCTAACACTGCCTACAAACCAGGTATTGGAGGTACACAATTATAATATCAGAATTTAGGAGGTGGAGGCAGAAGCTCAATGTTATCCTTGATTGATTACAAACCAGGTCAAGGTCATCTTGGACTTTCTGAGGCACTGTTTTAAAAGGAAAGAAGGAACCAAGGGAGGGAGGGAGGGATGGAGAGAGGGGTGGAGGGAAGGAGGGAGAGAGGGATGGAGGGAGGGACAGAGGAAAGAAGGGAGGGAGGGATGGAGGGAGGGACAGAGGGAGGGACAGAAGGAGAAAGAGAAAATGGAAGAGTAATTACTTAAAAGTCAGGACATGAGTTACTTTTAAGTGCAAAATATACTTTAGTTTAGATCTTTCCACATTAAAAAGTTCTTCCTCTTGTGCTAGGTACAGTGGTACATACCTTTCATCCCAGCACTTGGGATGCAGAGGCAGGTGGATTTCTGTGAGATAAAAGGCCAGCCTGGTTTACATAGCAAACTCCAGGCCAGCTGTGACTATAGGGAAACCCTGCCTCAAAAAAAAAAAAGAAAAAAAATTAATTTTTTAAAATTTAAATTTATTTAAAATTTTTAAATTAAGAATTCTTTCTAAGGAGCATGACAGAAATTAGAAGGGCAGGGCTCCAAAAACTACTGGCTCCCACCATCCTTCTTACCTTCCTGCAGAGTGAACTGATAACGAGAATGAATATTTTTGATAATGTTTTAAAAAATATTTTACTGTATTTTATGTGTATGAGTATATTGCCTGCATGTGTGTAAGTTCACCCATGTCATGCAATGCCCAAGGAGGTCAGAAGAGGGCATAAGATGCCCTGGAACTGGAGTCAGGGATGGTTGTTAGCTGGACTGCAGGCGCTGGGAATCAAACCCAGATCCTCTGCAAGAACAGTCAGTACTCTTAACAGCTGAACCGTCTATCCAGCCCCACAGAGTGAATCTTAAAAGGTACTAATATATCTTCTCATCCCAATGAAAAGAGACCAAACGTGTTAAACAGCTATCAACATAGAACAGAGTATCAAAGGGAGGAATCACAGAGAAATTTCTCTCTTTAGGGCCATACCTCACCCTTTAAAGAAGATAAAGTTATATATCTGTCTCAGTGGCCAAATACAGCCATTGAATTAATTTCTATGCACCGTATGGACCGGTACACATACACTTCTGCACACCTATAGCTGTGAGACCTACTCTAGGGGGAGCCAGACTTTTCACATATAATGTATCGTGACTTGTTCCTCTGGAAATCACACGTGCATGTGTGTGGCTTAATCATACATAGTGTAGCAGTTTGCAGCTTTCCAATAATGGTATTGCACCTTCAATATGAATTCCTTTAATAACAGCAGTTAAAATAAATAGAATTTAAATTAGCCAATGAACAAACTGGAAAACTACATTTTAGAGTTAATGTAGTTCAATTTGAAGGCTACCTGCTGGTTAGCTAGGATTTTCATTCAGATTTAGAAGTTTTGCCTTCAATTCCCCTAAGCCTCGCAGCTCCTGTTTTTATTAGCACCCTAGTAATCTATGTTAGATATTTCATAAACAAACAACAAAAGTGGCTTTGAGTCAGAGTAGGTGGGAAAAAGAGTTAAATAACATTGAACCTCTGCCTTGACTGCTTAGCCAAAGCCGTGCTGTATGCATTATGTATCTCCAGTAAAGATGTAAGACTCAGTCCCCTGAAACTCAGCTACAGTTTGGGACATGGTATCCTAAACTAGTGGCTCATTAGCATTTGGAGCTGTAAATTGTATCAACAGAGTCACGGGGTGCGGTGGTACGCACCTTTAAACCCAGCCCTCAGGAGGCAGAGGCAGATGGATCTCTGTGAGGTCAAGGCCACCCTGGTTCTCATCGTGACTGCCAGACCAGGAAGACCCTGTCAAAAAACAATTTTTAAAAATCTTTTTTTTTTTGTACTGAAGGACATCTGGGTACAATTGCTTGACTGGATAGGACTTAATGTGCTGGGAAGGCATGAGTTCTGGAGGGGGAGGGGTGGGGCATGAGTGGGCAGGGAGTCTAAACTTGACTAAGAACTGTCATACAAAGTGTGCAAAAACTCAGTAATTTTTTTTTTTAAAGAGACGAACACCTCAGGCTTACTTTACCTGTCCCCAATTTCCAATGAAAGGAAAGTGTCAATGGAATTCCATGCTTGCTCCCTCAAAACATATATAAGAAATATATTTTGATTTGTTTTATGGTCCAGCAGAAGATGTCCATGGCCCACCACTGAACCTGAGGAAACTTGGTCTGGTTCATGTAGTTTATTTACAAATATTTAAATGATTACAACATAATAGAATCCATCATAAAGATGTAAACTTAGTCTGCAAAGTTATTATGTCAACCTAAATACAACCAGTTATATAACCAGATATGCAAAGACAATATCTTTTTTCTTTTAAATAACTGTTAGTCTCTTGTGTAGTCCCTCAGCTTTTAGAATAAGACTTTTATAATCCCCTACAGGAAAGTAAAAATATCACTTTGCAAGTATTCATACTGCTGAAGAATGAAATACCTCACAAGCTGTTGCTGGAAATTTGAACTTTTTATTACTCCATGGTCAGTGTTACTTTCCTGCATAATAATGGAACTCTGTACCCCCACAGAGTATCAAAGGGAGGAACTGTTTCCATATGTTAAATAGTTTCCTTCTAACATGACACAAATGACCAGGGGGAGGGCTACAAGACCACATGTTAGTCATCTCCGACAACATCCAGGAAATCATACTTGTATTGCAAGAAAATTTGAGCATTGTATAGAGTGTTTGTGGGCTCTGACCTTCAGACGTGTCCTCAGGAATATGTGAGTTCCTTGCTGTGCTGATCTTGACCTCAAATCCAGGTGGCTACTCTCACAAGGAAACTGAGGCAAAAGCATCATACAAGGTCAAACAGGGCCACAACTCACACGTGACAAAGGTGTGTATGACACTCAGCTAGAGGAAATGTTTTCTCTACAATGAGCTTAATACACTTCCGTGTGTGTGTGTGAGAGAGAGAGAGAGAGAGAGAGAGAGAGGCTTTCATTAAGTATATATTTTACATTGAGCATGCACCTGCCCTGCCCTCCGCTGCCTCACCCCTTGGTTCCCCTAGACAGTCTTACCTCTACTTTCATGTCACATGACTTTGGTGTCTACATGAAATCTAAGATCCGTAAATGGGAGAGGACATGATATCTGTCTTTCTGACACTGGCTTAATTCATTTTATGTGATTCTCTCCAGTTGCATCCATTTCCCCACAGTCAACACGACTGTTCTTTTTTTAATATTCTATTTATTATTTTTATTTTATGTGCATGAGCATACTGCCTGCGTTATGTGAGTGCACCTGCGTCATGCGATGCCTGTGGAAGTCAGAACAAAGCATTGGATCCCCTGGAACTGGAGTTACAGATGGTTGTTAGCCAACATGTGGGTTCTGGGATTCGAACTCAGGTCCTCTGCAAGAGCAGCCAGTGCTCTAAACTGCTGAGCCACCTCTCCAGCCCTGACTTTGCTCTTCTTTGTGACTGAACGCAATACTCTTCGATAATACAGTTTCTTTTGTTCCCCATTGTTTCACTCCCCACATGCTTCAGATATTTGTCCTTTGAGTCACCTGTTAGCCAGAGCAGAGCCATTGGGTCCCCATTCTGGAACAAACTGCTTTTAAAAGTGTGGTTGAACTAGAAACGGGTATGAGTAGATGACAATAAACAGGCCTGAAGCAGTTAACTGGATATGGCCCTTAAAGTTTATTCTAGGAATTGTTTGAGCTCTCTTTATTAATTATGGGAGATAATACTCTGTCGTTAAGTGCATCACTTACCGTTTATTTGAAAACATGCACAAAACAAAAAGCAGAGGTATTTTAGCCAACAGTGCAAGCTGAAGTGAACATGGTCCCAGAGACTGAATTTGTTCACCTTTCCTATAAAGAGACGGAACATGACAAAGAAATCATGCTTAAAGTAGCACCTACACAGACGTCATCTCTCACTAACTGAATGTGTACTCAGACCCTCCTAGGTGCTCTGAGGGTAAAATACTGAAATGCTAACCCTCTCAGGGCCTGTGAATCCAGTAGTGTGGGCCAGACACAGTCTTGATCCTTCCTGGTAATTTTTAATTTTTTTAATAAAGGCTGTTTAAACGACTCCAAGAGCAGCATTAGAAAAAGGAGCTTGGAAGGGTCTCAGGAAGAGGAAAGAAGTGCACTTTGCAGAGGTCCTGGTGTTGCTGGAGGAGGGAACATCTTGCACAAAGGGAGGACCACACAATCCAGGCCAGCAATGGCCAGCCCTATGTGTCTGTCAAGCTTGAGAAATGTGGCTCCTCTCAGCACTGATCCACTGCAAGCCTGAAGCACCTACTGTCAAAGACGGAACATCAGAAAAATGCAAAAAAATCTCATTAGTAGTTTTTCTATTAACTGCATATTAAGATAGCACTTTAAGGGTATTGGGTTAATTATATTATTAGCATCAGTTTCACTCATGGAAAGTGCACTGCAAAGGGCTGAGAGCAAGCAGGGGTTGTGTGCAAAGACAAAGGGGAGACACAGTGAAGCTGGAGGAGCAGAGAGGACGGAGAGGGCTGTCTCCACCTGGAACACAACAGACAATGCAATAGCGCCCCTCACCAACAGGGGATATACATCCCAAAATGCCCAGTGCATGCCTGAGACCAGATAGCACCAAGCCTCATGCATTATACTTTTCCTGTGCATACATCTGTGATGAGATTTAATTCATAAATGAGGCAAAGTCAGATGTTAACAATAATAAAATAGAACAACTACAATAACTTCTAAAACAGCAGGTGGTTTTTTAGTCTCCTCTCTTGAAAGGGTTGGGATATCTGTCCACGGACACCACAGAGAGTGAAACCATCGATAGGGGGAGGCCTATTCATATTCCCTGGAGAAGTAAAAGGAAATAGAAAGATGTTGAGGAGAGGGGACACTGCCCCTCGAGAGGACCAGGACAGATGATTATATGTGCAGTGATGCCCATTTCCAGAGAGGCTGTCATACCTAGCAGTCTCCAGCTTCACCCAGGCAAGCTCGTGTGCTATGGGGAGGCCTGAGAAACAGGGTAGAGGACTTATAGTCATTGTGGATGGGATTTAATATCTTTATAAGCAAGTGAGAAATCCGTGAGATGTGCCATTAGTATTCTGAAGTTTCAGCAATGTTTGCCCTGTTCGTTGTTAGTCTATACATGTTTCTGGTACTCCAGTCTCCGTCTAAAATTTTTTTCTGTAAAACAACTTCTCACTTCTCTCTAGGTAACAGGTCTTGCATACTCCATATATGAGGCATATGCACATTATTCCCAAAGAGTTTAAAGAGAGGTCGAAACACAGGAGAGATCCATTTCATTTGTTGCAGGAACTTTATTGAAGATTTCTGGTACTCAGAGAGCTGTGGACACTGGAAGGTTTCTATTAATCCAATGACAAAGGATTTGAGAAAAGATCAAGAATTCCTGAGACCTGATCTCACTTACCTTGACTCCTGTGATTAGCAGTTGAAGAAAAGACGGTGAGCGAAGCAACGCCTTAGCGCAGGATTTCAGTGAGGTGAGCTGCGTACAGACACGTTACAAAGGAAAGAAAAGGAGGGCAGCGGAGACGCCGTGGCGGACAGAGAAGGTTCGGGGAAAGACGGAACAGAGTAGGCAGGGCCTGTGCGGAAGCCGCTGCGTGTGTCCACCGCTGTGACAAATACTGAAGAAATCACCTAAAGGAAGAAAGATTTGATTCACAGTTTTACACCTCTCAGGAGATGGTGGCACAAACCAACTCACATCATGGCAGCCAAAATGCTGGGAGAGGACATTCGTCCTTGTCCCTCCCGGCTTTTATTCCATCCCAGGTAATGATGGCAACGTTCAAGGAAGGCCTTCCCTCTCAGTCAGTCCTCTCCGAAACACCCTCCCAAACTTACTCAGTGGGGCATTTTAGTAATCTCCTAGACACCTCTCAGTTCAATCAAGCTGGCAATCAAACTCACCACCAGAGCAATAAAGCAGTAGCTAAAACTAGAGATAGGAAAAGCATGCAGGATCTGAGATGCAATAGAGGAATCTGATACAGTTTATTAGACCCACTGAAGCTGTCAAGATTATCACGTAGGTTTTCTCTTTTTAGGAGACAATAAGTCTTTGCTTCTCTTGTGGAGGAGAAGGGATGCTCAAGCAATCATAGTCCCCATAAGCACCATGTCTAAAAAGTCAGGAGGCAAGAGGCTATAAGGAAGATTTCGTTTCACGTGTCCCAAGGCTGTAATTGGTATTCATCATCACATTTCTTTGCTGTGCATATTAGATTTCCTTCTAACCGCTAACCTAGACTGATTTGTTCATCTTCAGGACTGAAGACTAAGGGTCCAACATTGACCTGCTTTGCTGGGCTAAGGCATGGTACCATTTCTGCCAGGCATGAAAGATTCTATGATGTCTCTTGATTCTAGGCATTCTTTTACTGATGTAACAGCAAGCCTGGATCTTCATATGAGTAAGTCCATTAGCCTGTATTAAAAATGTGCACATCAATGTAGTCCACTCCCTAATGAAGACAGAGTTATTTCCATTATCTCACAAAGTTATCTTCTGCAGTTTGCATTCCATTCCTCTCTCTAATGCCAGTGACTACCCTGATGTCTATCAATATAAATTACTTTCACCGATTCACTAACTTTATACAAATGGAATCACAGAGAACAGAATCACTGTGTCAGTATTGTTTCACTGGGCACACTGTTTTGAGTGCTAGCCCTTTGATGTATGTATCAGACATTCCTTATTCTGTACTATTGAGCCAGTAGGTCCTACTGAGTAAATGCATCAGAACACTTTAGTCTGGTTCAGTTGCTGGCAATTATGAATAAAGCTAATTATGGGTATTTGTGAATCTATATTTTCATGTCCTTGGGTTAGAATAGAAAATTATTATGTAATAATGAAGATGCATGTTTAATCATATAAATAACCACCAAGCAGCTTCCAAACATGTATGTACTTTTTAGCAATCCAATTGGCAGTGCGTGAGAATTCAAATTCCTCTAAACTTGTCTTCTCAGAGCTTCTTTCTTCAATATTTCTAAATTCAGTGTTCTTGGCTGACTAGTTACACTGAGCACATCTGCATTTGCCTATTCATTTATATTTTTATGCAGGCTCTATTCAAGTATTTTGACTACTTTCAAAATCTGGGATATTTATCTTCTGACTTTTAAATACAGCAACTTTACAATCTAGATATTAGACTTTTCATCACTAGAACAAAACCTATAGTAAAAACAACAGAAGAGAAGGAGGTAAAATGTGTTTCCCAGTTTCCGAGGTTTCGGTCCATCAAGGCGAGGAGAGTATGGGAGAACAGACAGGTTCACAACACGGTAATCAAAACTTGGGATGGGAAGAGAGGACCGGACACAGCTTCAAGGAGAGTCTCCCAGTGACCTATTCTTCAAACCAGTCCCACCTCCCAAGTTTCCCCATCTTCCTGATGTAGGAGCATGAACTATAAGCCAAGGTTCGAGACATGAGCCTATGGAGGAAGGGCAACATTCAAACCATAGCATTGCGCCTCCTGTTCCCAAAAGCTTGTGGTCATTTCATGGGCAAAATATATTTAGTACATCTCCATGAGTCCTTATATTTCAACAATTCAATAATTGTTCAAAAGTCCAGGGTAAACGTATCCTCTGATACTGAAAGAAAACTCCTAACTGTAAGCATGTATAAAAATCAGAAAACAAGCTATACATGCAGCCCAGATTCAAGGGGCTCGAGTAAATATCCCATTCCAAAAGGGGAAAACAAGAACATAAAATGGAGGGTGGGACCAAGGTGGCAGTACCGAATGGCAAACATCGAATCTTTCGGATCTGTGTTTGGCATCTGGAATAGTCAGAGGTAGGCTGGGAGCTCCTTCAGGCTAGGGCTACTGAGCACCTACAATTCTGCCACAGCGTCTCATGTGGCTTCTTTCTTGGGAGGGTTTGCTCACTGCCTGCAGCTTTCCTCAGCAGATATTTCACATCCCAGCATCTTAAATTCAGGAGGCAGTCTGGAACTTCTGCTTTACTCTTAGAGCTTCACATAGTGGCCTTTCGGGGGCCGCCTCCAAGGATCCTGACCATGCCGCACATCGCCTGCCTCTCAGGCATGTCTTTGACATTTAGTTGGAAGCTTCCATGTCTTCACAATTCTTGAATTCTGCACAAAAAATAGCATCACATGGACAAAGCCAACGTCTGCTGCCAGCTCAAATAGTGGTGAGGTCCCCTTTGACTATATGTATCCAGGCACTCTGAGTGCCCGGATGGCTGAACTCAGGGGAACACTTCCCTAGGAAGCCTTGTATGAGCAAGGCTCTTCTTAAAGCAGTTATTTCCAAATGAGCTAAAACTGTACAGCCTTCAGTCTGTGATAGATGGAGTCTGGCCAATCTCTGCAATGTCTTCAAGGCATCTTTCCTATTATACCGATACAAAGTATTTTGCTTAAGTTTGAGGATCAGATTCAGGGCTCTGTGACTGCTAGGCAAGTTCCCTACTACTGAACTACACCCCTGGCCCTGGACTTACTTTTAACGGTTCCAATCTCTTTATGAGCCACCCTTTCCTTGGTCCCAATTATACAAATCTTCTTTTACCCTACACAATCTGTCTCTTAACTCTGGCTTTTCTTCTTTTCTGAGAAAACTGCACTTCCAAACTTTGATTTTCAACAGGGTTTTCCTATGGCCCAGCTGGGCTGGAACTTGCTATGCAGACCAGGCTGGCCTTGGTCTCACAGAGATCCACCTGCCTCTGCCCCCAACGTGCTGGGATTAATGGTGTATCCCACCACACCCAACTATTTTCAGACCTTTTTCCTCTGCCCTTTGTTCATATTTCTCATTCTAAACTTGACTAACAGCATCCAGCAGCCATGCCTACCCTAGATACTTGATTGCCTGGACTTGTCCTCTACCAGAAAAAATGATCCATCTTTTAAGGTTAGCCTTCCATAACGCCTCAGGACAAGGGCAAAATGCAGATGTGTTCTTTGCCAGAGTTTAACACAAATGATCTCTATCCAGTTAGTGATCGAGTTCTGGTTCCCATCTGAAACACTGCAAAGACAAGGACTCTCTTTACTGTCCCCATTTCTGTTAGCATTCAGTCCTTTTGAGCTCCCACTAGAATCTCCTATTGAACTATGAATATCCAAAATCTTCCAAATTCCTCCCATACATCAGTTCCGAAGGTTTAAGAACTACACCTTTTGGCTTGTTACAGCAACACCTTTCTTTTCCCACAGCAAATTTCAATCTTTCTGTCACGGTGACAAAAACAATTTAAGGAAGGGGAAATATGTTATGACTAATGATTTCCAAGGCTTCGGTCCATCATGGGAGGAGGGCAGAGCAGCACCACTCACATCTTGGTGACCAGGAATCAGGAGAAGGGGAAGAGAAGGCGGAGAAATAAAGACATTGGAGACAGAGACCCCGAACAAGATACGTCCCTCAAGGACATGGCCTCAGCAATCTACTTCCTCCAGCTAAGACCCATTTCTTGAAAGCTTCTCAAAATAGCTTTGCCAGCTGGGGACCAAGCTTTCAGCAGCATGCCTGGGAGGGAGCATTTCATATTCAAATGATAATAAATGAAATCCTTAAAATCTGGCTCTATCATAAAGGATTGTAAATTCTCTGGGAGATCTAGTAATGTTCTTAATGGCATCATTTGTTGAGCACAGATTTTTCTTTAGACAGAGCTCAATTTACTATTTTTTCACTCTTAAGATTACATCCTTCTACTTGTAATTCTTGCCAAGATGGAGAAACAAGGATTGAATCTATTTTCCTGCCTGAATTGATTTTTAAAATGAATATAATATACTATACAACAGCTTTCAAAGCATTAGACATCAGACAAAACACAGTAAACTTCAGAGGAAAGGAAACAAATGAGGTGAACCCTAGAAGTGCCCCAGGTTAGTGCCTAGACCAAGTCCCCCAAGCACACAGTTACAAAACAGGGCACTGGAGATGGCTCCACAGTTAAGAGTGCTGGCTGCTCTTGCAGAGGACCTGGGTTCATTTCCCAGCACCCACACAGCAGCTAACAATCATTTATAACTCCAGTTTGAGGAGAATCTGACAACCTCTTTTGACCTCCGCATTGCCTGACGCAGGTGCACTTTTATACACATGCAGGCAATACACTCACACACACACACACACACACACAAAAAAAAAAATAAAAATAATAAAATATTTTTTCAAAAAACAAAAAAATCTGTCAAATAGTAATTTAGAAAAACACAAACCAACAATAAATGGAGAGGATAATAAGTCATAAACCAATAACATCTCCCAGGAGTGTAAGATCAGTTTATTATTCATACAGCAATCAAGGTAATCCATTACATTAAAAACTGAAAGAGCAAAATTATATGATCATCTCAGCAGACATAGGAAATACATTTGGCAAAATATAATGCATGGTTTAAAACGAAAACCTTTGAGAGCTGGGCATGTTGACACACACCTTTGATCTTGTACTTGGGAGGCAGAGGCAGACCTCTGTGAGATGGGGGCCAGCCTGGTCTACATAGTAAGCTTTAGACAAGCTGGAACTACAAGGGGACCCTGTCTAAAAAAAAAAACCACCCTTTGAGTAAACGGAAAACACTTTCCTGAATCTAACAAGAAACATCAATGAAAAAAATGATAACATTATTCTTAGTGATTAGAAAGGAATCTCACATCACTCTCTAATCACTGGAGATTATAGCCAGAAATCAGCAAGCAAAATTAAAACTAATAGTAAGTACCACTTATAGAAGCATGTGAAAAATGTAATATGCATAAGGAAAATATTATTAAGATTATACAGTGTGTGAAAGACCTGTTTGTAGATTTACAACATGAAACAGAGAAATTTAGAAGGTCTAAATTAATGGAGAAATAAACCATATTAACATGTCAGAAGTTTCAGTGTTGGACAGCTATTAATTATTCCCAGTTTTATCTATAGGTTCAATATAATACAATCAAAATCTCATCTCAGCTATCTGCAGAAAGCTGACTTTAAAGTTCATATGGAAATGTAAAGAATCTAGAATAGCCAAGAACAAATTTGGAGTGCTCATACTCCTGAATTTAAGATTTATCATGAAACTGCAATCAAGAAAGTGTGTTATTTATGTACAAAGATCTCAATGAGCAGAGAACAGAGAGCACAGAAATAACTCAATAGGAAATGACGGATGGCAGAAAAATGGGTATCCGTGTGCAAAGAAATGAAGTCCTGTCTGTTTTCATTACACATAAAAGTGAACTCCCATAATTCACAGGATAAAATGTAAAATTCAAAAATTTGAAGGAAACTTTATAACCTTGGTTTTGCAAGAACTCACTGGTTAGAATGCCAAATGTACAAGTCACAGAAGAAAAAAATGCATACTGTCAGCAGAGCCTAGTGGATAGTTCTCATAGGAGCCCAGAGGACAGAAATGCTGAAAGCAATGTAGAATGCTGGAGGTCCAGTTCATGAGGTGTCGCAGAGGACAACATTAGCAACTGGGCTAGAGGACGTTCTTGTGATGTACTGGCAAAGAATCTGGCTGCATTCTATCTAAGTCCTAAGATCTTGCCTGAGGCTAAATTAAAAATTAATGGACTAATTTCTTTAACAGAAGAAATTTCAAGAGAGCATAATGTCGAGTCCATGGCATGGTTATTACTGATAACTGTTGTCGATGCAAAAGCACAACTCTCATCTCAAAGGGGTTAACAGTTTACTCTGCAGCCAAATATGAGTGACCATGGTCCAGAAACAGAGATTCGGGTTACCCCAAATTCCATGTTCCAGTGTGGAAGCAGTTTCATGAAGTTTTTATAGTAACAGAACAGAGAAAAGCTATAAATCAAGACACTTTTCAAATACATTGGTGGAAACATTAAGTACATGGATATAGCAAAAGAGTGATCTCAGCTCTAGGCCTCAGATGCTATCTGATAGTGATCTTAGCCTTTTGGTTGGTGGGATTTTGCTAAGTTCCTGAAGGTTTTTTTATCTGTTAGTCACAAGGCACGAAAGTCAAAAACACAGGTTAGCAAGGCATGGCTATGTACAGGCTAAACATGACCCAAGATAAATTGCAATAGACTCTGGATCTGCAACATTTCAAACTATCCACAGTCATTAAAATGTTCAGCTTGTCAGTCTTGCAGGAGGTTCAGCTCAAGATGCAGAACTTTTCTGGGAACTTTTGTTCATATTCTTATGTAGATTTACAGAGAAACAGAAAGTGGTACAGAAAGAAATGCAAAATGCACAGTTTTGAGGAAAAAAAAGCACTGGAAAGCTTAATGTTGCAGCCAACACATGTGCTAAATGAGTGGCTATAATTGTTAAGATTAGTACCACGAAGGAGAGGCTCACTGGAACAATGGGACGGGTACTCTCAGGACAAGACCCTTCCAGCTAAGCTTCCAACTTGTAAAAGGAGTGAGTCTCAGAGGTCCCTTGCTGTTTCAATACACAAATGTTGCCACTAATATGGTTGAAGGGATAAAGTCCACCCAAGGCTGGCAGCCAAAGTTGGTGGTGTCATCTATGTGGTACTGACTTTGGGGACATAAAACATGAAAGAGTGAGGGGGTCACGAATTCTTTCTCTATGATTTCTGAGAGCTGTTCAGACCAGGCAGTGTATGACAGGGGAGTCCCTGTGTAAAGACCCTGAGAGAGGAGGAGGCTTCAAGAGGCCACTGCATAAAGCTGTGAAATAGAAGTCTGGGTTTCAGTGGAGACCAGAAGAAGTTGGAGATGTCAGAACCTTGAGAGATCTGCCAAGGAGAGCTGCATACAGGGAGCATAACTAGCCTGAGAGAGAGAGAGATGTTGCAGGCAGCAAAGTTGGAGGAGTTGGGCCATCTAAATTCCTAAAACTTAAGTCCCAGACATTAGACACAGAGCTGTAGGATTTGGTATTTGCCCTGCTAGGTTTGGTATTACTTTGGTCCAGTGCTTCCTCATTATGTCCTGGTCCTCTCTTTTGAACTAGGAATTTGTTAACATTCTGTACCATTGTATGTTGGAAATCCTGCTTTCTGTTCATTCTTGTTTCATGTTTGCAGTTGAAGATGTGATCTCTCAGCTTCCTGATTCAGCGGCCACCTGCTACCAGGCTTCCCTCATCATTGCGGATTCCATATCCAGAACCGTAAGTTAAAACGAACTCTTCTCTAAACTGCTTTTAGTCATGGTATTTTATCACAGAAACAAGAAAATAATGAATGTAATTGGTAATGGTACCAAGTTGGAAATAGCCTAAATGTCCAAATATAGCATGTGTTAGATCACAGACTCCCAAACTAACACAGTCTCTCTCTCTCTCTCTCTCTCTCTCTCTCTCTCTCTCTCTGTATGTGTGTGTGAATGTGTGTGTGTGTGTGTCTCAGAAATCAGGTCATGACTCCCTGCAGTCTTTCTCTCAGATCAAAGAACTGACAGGTGCTGACTGTGACTTCTAGAGTGCTCAGGCCTTTGTGGGGAAAGCAAGCTTAGCCTTCCCCTCTCTGCTTCCCAGAACCATGGTAACTTTGAACTCTGGCCCCAGTGCCTTTCTGCCTTGTGACTCCTCACATGTTTCTAATCAGTACTGTATCATAGGATGTGGAAACCCCTCCCACAAAGAAACCTTTGCTTTATTCTCCATATTGGAAGAAAAGGCTCTCTCTCTGTTCAAGGCCCCATTATGGCTGACTGCGGTCATTATGCTCTATCTCTCTTGATATTCTGGGAGCTCCAAGGCCTGTCTCTCCCTTCAGGATCCCTGTCATGCTATATATATGGCTTCTATCTCTTCTCATGATATCCTACTTCAAAGCCCAACCATGATGGTAAGAATCTCTCCTAATAAAGTTCTTTCTGAAGAATAATTTCATGTCAGATCCTTTCAGCTCTTTGTTCTGTGGGACAGTCTGTAGTGGACATGGCCTGAGTTCTAGGAAAGAGAGGGGGAGGCAACAAGAGGGTCTGTGATCTAATACCACACAATGCAAAATTACTTGACAATAAAATGCCACAGACTACAGATAGAGGTTATGACATGGACCTCAAGTAATTATGCTGACAGGAGAAGTCAGTTGTATGAAGAGTACACTGATTCTTTGTATCCATCTCAACGAACTTTAGAAAGTGCAAACAAATCTCTAGTCTAGTTTGCCTTTGTGGAAGAGGAGGGTGTGAGGGAGACACAGAAGTGTGAATACGTGGGAATGAGGGGCAATGGGCCTCATTCTTGATGGTAGTGCTGATGGTACCATATGTGGATACAGGAGGCAGATCTTGTCAAATAGTGCATACACCCAGAAGTGTACATTAATCATATTAATTATACCTCAATAAAACCCCAATAATGCAAAGGCTTAAGGAAACCACCATTTTATCAGCTTTCATGACTTTGTGGGTCAAGAAATCTGACAAGGCTCAAGTGGGTGATTGTCCCCATGGCCGTCAACATGGGTCTTGCTATTCAGCTAGAAGATGCACTAGATGGAGTTGCCCAGAAGGTTTCGGCTGTGAGCTCCAGTCTCACTCACATGTCTCGGGCTCTTGGGATGACTGGGAGGCTGGGTTCTATTGCAGCTACCCACAGAGCAGCAGTTCTGATCATCTCATGCCTGTCCGGCTTCTTACATAACTCAGGGATCCTAAGAAGCCTATGCAGAAGCTGCAGGGCTACTTCGGGGTCTTTCTTGGGGAATCTCTGGATGCTTCCGCCACATTCTAGGAATAAAGCAAGTCAGATCCAATAGAGAGAAGAACTAGATTATATCAGTCAGTAGTAACCTTCATCACTGAAAGGGCAGAGAAGGGTAGAAAGAACAGGAACTAAACAAACAGAACAACTGACCTGAGATCTGCTGAGGGCTAGTACTGTGATTTCAGTCACAGCGTTCCACCTCCTTCAGACAGCCTTCTTGTCTGTAAAATGAGGATAATGAAAAATACTCATGAGTGGCTATCATCAGCAAATTGTTGTACACAGCCCACTCTTCACCCCAAACAAAGCAATACAACAAGCTTCCATTGGTAGAGAAGAACCAGCAGGTGGCACACAACACAGCCTCCTCTCCTACCAGTTACCCACTAGATGACCGAACCAGGAAACTTTCTTCCCTCAGCCCTGGATTCCTCATATGTACACTAGAACTGAGAATACACACTGTTCAGGTGTTTCTGAGGACACACGTATAATAATATTACAGTATAGTATTGAGAAGCAATTTTTCAAGTCAGTAATGAAAGCACTTACTAGGTTCACAAAAGTCAACTCCCGTCCCTTGTTTCTTTCCTTAATTAACCTTTCATCTTGATCACAGATTATTGCAAGAGTCTTTGGAGGAAAGCTAGCATAGTGATAAAATTTGGAGGGAAAGGGGAAATAGACAGAGTCAAAAAGAGAGAAGGTCAGAGCCAGAGTAAAGGAGCAAACCATCAAGAGTAACTTATCTGGCAAGATGGCTCAGTGGCAAGGAACTTGCCACCAAACCTGACCTGGAGCCCACATGGTAAAAGGAGAAAACTGGCTGGCTCCCACAAGTTGTCCTCCGGCTTCCACATGCACACACACACACACACACACACACACACACACACACACAAATGAATTAATAAGTACCAAAAAATGATTAATGATATGGAGCTGCTGTTTGAGCCTTAGGAGACAGGACATAGACGAAGGCCTTTTGATTTCTGCACAGCACATGGCCAGTTCATGTAAAGGATTCTCGACTTGCACTAGAGGCCTTTTAGATTCAAACTTATGCATATTTATCCTTGCATGATGTGTTTTTTCTTTGACAATATTTGGTTGAATTATTCTTCTAGCCAAAGATGAATCTGTCATAGTAACACTGGAATCCGCAGTTGCTCCGTGTCAGGTCCCTCCAGCACTGAACGCAGGGCCAGGCAGGTGGGAGCTGAGGGGAAGGCGTGTAGCAGAGGAGAACCGATGTTTAATGTCAGTATGTCAAACACGGTAGCAAGTAGCATCCACTGGTGCTTTAATCTTCCTAATCTTCAAATTAGAGCTGATAAAATTGCTAGCATGTATTATGTATTTTCCAGGAGCCAGGCACTACTCTGAATGCTTTAACTTGTTTAGAGTGATTCTAGAACAATTCAGCTTGGGCTTCGTCCAATTAGTTGGAAACAAGGTCTTATGTGCAGGGGGTTGATCTGGGGAGGTGAAACTTAACAAATGAATGTGACGAGAGTAGGAGGGCAAGGGATAGAGCTGTAGATGCTTCTGTCACTGCTGCAGGGAGGGACCTCCGTTCTACCAGGGCCTGCATTAGTCACTTTCTGTTGCTGTAATAAAACATCATGAGCGGAAAGTGACTTTTGGAAGAAAGAATTTATTTGATGAAGAGGTATGCTGGAGAGCTTTAGTTGTCAGTTTAGCACATCTGGGTTTATGGAGCCTCAATTGGAGAGCTGCCTCCATTGGACTGGCCAGTGTCCATGTGTGGGGGGTATTATTTTGATCGTCGAGTGACGTGGGAGGGCTCAGGTCACTGTGGGTGGTGCCACCCCTGGCAGGGTGTTCCGTGTTGTGTAAGCAGGCTGAGCAGGGGCCAGAGGCAAAGGTAATAAGCAGCGTTCCTCCACGGCCTGTGCTTCAGCTCCTGCCTCCACAGTCCTGCCCTGAGTTCCTACCTTGGGCTCCCTCAGCGATGAATTGTGAACCAGGAGATGTAAGCTAAATAAACTCTAAACCCTTTCTCCCCAAGGTGGCTTGAGTCAGAGTATTTTGTCACAGCAATTGAAGGCAAACTAGAACAGAAATTGGCATGAGATCATAGAGTAATGCTGTGACAGACCTGTCCCTGGTGCTTTTGGAAGGACTGTGGAAGTGTTTAGATCGTTAGGCTAGAAAAGACATTGAGTGCTTAGAGTCTGTTGCTGTGGTGGAGCTTCGAACAGTTCTGCTGAAAAGAGTTATAGACGATGGAGACCTGCCTTGTGAAGCTTCAAAGGGAAGCGGAGACTCCCAGGGCTGTGTATGTGATGTTTTGAATTGGGAATCTCTGGGTTCTGATCAGCTGGGGCTAAAGAATCAGATGTGACAGAACCTAAAGTAAAACCTTTGCTTTACTAGGAAAATTGATGCTGGCTAGCTGGGGCTGAAGAATCAGCTGTGAGTAACACGAGACCAGCATCCCTGTGGCGAAATCTTCTGGGAGGTATTTCCTCAGGCTAGGCACTCAGAAGCTGTGGTCCAGAGAGGGCCGGAGCCTCCTCAAGCTGGAAACAGGACTTGGTAATGTATAAGAGTCTTCTGCATGGTTCTAGTGTTGAAAGTATGAAGGGGTCACAGATAGCAGCTGAGGCTTGGCACCCTGAGAGACCGGGAACGGCCTTTGGTGAAAGTGCAGTCTCAGTTGCAGTGAAGACCCCCAGGAGAAAAGGGGTCATGAGAGAATCTGAAGCTTTGCACCCTGAGAGGTCAGAAGAGCCCATTTGTGAAGGTGCAGCCTCAGTTGCAGTGGAGACCCCAGCTTTTTGGAGATGATGAAACCATGGGATGACCACCAAGAGCAGCAGTAGGTGTGGAATGGAGCCAGCCTGGGCCTGCAAGATGAGCTGTGTGTGCTGTGGACGGCAGAGCCGGAAAAGTGAAGCTGCTGAAATCCTTTGGAGCCCAGAAGATCTTGAGCGAATCCCAGATGTCCAGCCTTGAGCTACTTTACTGGACTTGTCAAGTTGATGATTGTGCTGAATAGCTTTAATTGTCAACTTGATATACCTGAGTTGAGGGAGTCTCAGTCGGGGAATTGCCTCCATTGGATTAGCCTGTGTCTATGTCTGTAGGGTATTTTCTTGATTGTTGAGAGATGTGGGAGGGCCCAGATCACTGTGGGTGGTGCCACCCCTGGACAGGTTGTTGTCTATTGTATAAGAAAGCAGGCTGCGCATGGACCAGAGGAGCAAGCCAGTAAGCAGGGTTCCTCCATGGTCTGTGCTTCAGCTCCTGACTCCAGGTTCCTGCCCTGAGTCCCTAACCTGGACTCTCCAGCTATATTCCTACCCTCTTTCTAACTTCATAGTCCCCATTCTTAACTGTTTACCTCTCACATAAGTATGACCAGGGACACTTAGAAGCAGACCTGAGTCTCCATGGTTGTTGATGTGGTTAATACAGTGTGACTTTGTATGTGCAGTCATGATTGATAGCCCTCAGTGCCTGGACCCTGCCATGGCCTGCCATCTTCCAAGGACACAGCTAGGAAGACTGACTGTGTTACATCCGGTCACCCTCCTGCCCTGAAGCAGCTTTCTCTTGATACCCTTAGGATCTGGTGAAACTCCTTCCCTAATGGACAGCAGCCACATTTCTTTTTATGGCCCCCATTTTCACTGCACTGCCCTATAACCGAAACATAATACCGTCTACTTACAGTAAACACACAATCCCACCCTCTCTAGGCAGACCCTGCTTTATGCTTTCTCTCTGAGTGGCCTCCTTAATAAACAAACAATTACTAGGAAATAAATGAGTAAACAATGCATTTCTGGGGCAGGAGCTAATAAATCTCTGCCTTCTCAGCTCTGCCTTCTTTATTACTCCGATTGGCCTCAGTGCACCATGCAAGGGAAATAGTGAGCGAGCTGATCAATTAGAGAAGCAGTGGGCCTGGTTTGACATTCTACGCTAAGGAGGAACTAACTGCTTGATTCCAGACGCTTTTTAAAACACATCTCAACAATCAATAGTCCTGTAACAATGTCTGAAAAAGAGAAGTCTCACTTACATCAAAGGAGCCATGTATGCATAGCCTAGTCACCGAGCCTGCAGGTTGCTCCAGCCTTGTCCTGGGGACATTTGGCTTCCTCCTCACCCCCAGTCAGTGGCCACACCCCCAGTCAGTATCTCACCAGTGCCCTAGCACCTGGGGCACATTGGGCTCAGGAGCCCTCCAGGCTTGAAGAGCTAGAAAGAAAAACTTGAAAATGCAGAGACCTCTGGAACTTTTGGACTTGAAGAAAAGACAAAGGCAGAATAAGAAGGATGCGCAAGGCTTTTTTCCACTTGAGAAAAAACAGCAACCTATAACTGATGATGCTTTAATGGAACATGATAAAGTATTTTCCACAATGCTCCAAAAAGGTGCCAGAACGTCACAAAAAGCCTCGCAGGCTCCAGCCTTCCTCTTCATTGCTTGATATATTCTCACCTGGAATCTGCCTGCCTTAATAGATCCCTCTCATCTTCAAGGACACTTGTGTCTGGAGCACCCTGGTATCTTGCACCTGGCCGGAAGCTCCACAGGGGATGTGCACCAGAGACAAGAGACTCCAAAAAGCAAAACCTTCTGCCTTCATCCTCCCAGAGTCCTGCCGATCACCCAGGCAGAGCCTCCCTAAGGCAAAGTGCCCATGTGATCAGTAATCACCAGAGAGAGGAATAAAGGAGTTGACATTTGAAACTCAAAAGGAAGGATGGCACCATCTTGTCCTGCTAAACCACCTTAGAAGGGAGAGGGGGTTCCTCTGAGGAGCCATCATCCTGGTTCCATGGAGTCTGAGTGCGACGGGCCAAATGTGCCTACCATCAAATGTTCCATCTTTTAAAATCTGAGCACTTATTCCCATGCATGTGGCCTTGGTAATGGAGTCTGAATGAAAAATTGAGATGGATCATGATCTACAAGGGAGGCTGCCACACGCAGAATCCTTTCGACTCTTTCTGCCAAAGAGCCATCTTCCGCAGATAAGTGGGGCAAATGACAGTTGAACAGCTCTCAGTCTGATGACCTTCGTACATTTCTGGAAGAACACAGCCACTTTTCCCCAAAAAGTGAGAAAAGCTGTTTCCTGGAAAAGCGATTTATTGTCTTGGATCTCAGAACATTGCCCCTTCCCGGGCTCTTCTTTGCCATCAACTGCCAGCCCTGCTCAGAGTTCAGTCTGGTGGTTTTTACAACTTCTAGCCAAGGTTCTTGTCACCTGAGTGAGGAAGCTCAGGTGTGGCCAGAAGTGGCTCTCTAAGCACCCAAGAATTCCAAAAGCCACCATTTGTTTCCACAAACCACCAGGAAAGTCTGATGAACATCACCATAACTGAGTATCTCAGCAATCCTAAGGGCTCGATCTTACCAACCACAACAGAGGAGGAAGGTAAGGTGAGGACAGAGTAAACTAGCAGAGTCACAGCCCGCAGGAAGTAGGAAGGCAAAGCTTCTAGCTCCGGTTGTCGTGCCTGTAATGTGCAGCTGCTGCTCTACTGCCCTCATCACTGAGATCCCATGAGGGGATCAAGTGTGGAAGTGGGGGCGAGGACCCTGACTTCAGTGAGCCCCATTGCCACTCTGTGCCCAGACCCTTCCTCCTGACATGGTCCTCCCCATCAGAGAGTAAGCGGAAGTTCCATTCCCTGAAAGTCATTGCTTGAGAGCTTGGATTCACCACAGCTACCTCAGAAGTCTTATCACACAGGTTGAGGGCTGGCCGGACTGTTCCTGCACTTCCTTTCCAACTCCTTGGTTGTGTCAACTTTGAAACAGAAAGATGATCTTGCAGATGAATGGACCTGTTAAAGCAACCCACTTCACTCTGGAGGGCAGGGCTAGAACTCGAAACCAGAAGCTGCCTCTGTGTCGCTCACTAACCTCATTCTACCCGTTGACCCCATTTTTCTCCTTTCACAGGAAAACTGGAGTTTCTTTAGTTTGAAAACACAAAGATAAAAGGCTTGTCTTGTGCTAAGGCAATTTCAATTTTTAAAATATGGTATTTATTAACTCTGTGGCCCCTGTTCTTAAATCCTAAATTCAACCTGAGTCCCCCTTTTCTCAACATCAGTTTATGCATGCAAATGATATTTACTGGAGTTGACAGGGGCCTGGCATCGGAACCCAGGCTGAATCTGCAGCAGTGGGCAATGCTACCAGAGGCCACGCCACCACCTCAAGGGCCCATGAGCTGGTTCCAGCTTGAGCTTCAACCTGGGGACCGCAGAGGGACAATGGAATTTCACCATTCCATTAGATTCACTTAGGATTTAACTCATTCAAGCCCCCCATCCCCTGGAAGTTTAATCTGATAAACCCAGAGGGACTGTGGGATTTGACTCATCACTGCTTGCCCCTTGCCCCCTCCCCCGAAGTAAGGTTGCCCTGGGGATCATTTCTGTGCCACAAACTACTCCCCAAATCTTTAAATAGCCATTTTATTTTGCTCATGATTTCATGGTTCAGGAATTTGGGGAAATCCAAGTTGGATACTCTTCCTGAGCCTCTCAAAGGACTGAAGTCGGATGTTGACTCAGGCTTTGGGAACCTAGGGACCCCATGGGGTGGAAATCCAAGATGCCTAGCACATGGCTAACAGATGATGCTAGGTGTTTCTGGGAGCTTAGCCGGGCTGATGAGTCAGAAACCATGTGTGTCTTCTCTGTCATGGCAGTCTGAGTAACTGGACTTCCTCCATGTGGCTTCCCTCTGAGTTCTCCCAGGAGAGCCAAGAAGCAGCTGCACCGTCTCTTCCTACTTTGCTGTAGACACCAGGTAGTGTCACATCTGCCACAACCTCTCAGTTTCGGGAGAGTCACAGGGCCGGCCAGGATTCGAGTGTGGGGAAAATGGATGCCGTCTTCTGAAGGGATAGGCAAGGTCACATTGTAAAAGAGCATGCAGGAGGGAGATATCAGTAGCCTGGTTTCCATGGAGAGGAATGGGAAAGCATACTCAGACCTTGATAATTCCTTCTCAGAGCAGTGTGGCTTCCATATGTCGTGTCCCAGAGACTTCAGGGTCACTTGATTGTGTCAAGGGTTCCCAGTAGGATGAGCAACCAACACATAGGCAGCTTCTCAGTAGACACTTGCTACGGGCAAGTGTGAGGAGAGACTGGGGATGCCACCTCTGGCTTAGCTCCACAGCAAAGAAAGTGTGGATTCAAAATGTAAATTGGGTCAAGGCTGGAAATCTGCCACACAGCTATCCAGAAATCATTTTTATTGGGGGAAGACTCTTCCCCAAAGAGTTAAGGATAACTGTGTGTGCTAGACGTCTCTCCCTAGTTTCCTAGACTGGAAACCCTGGGGTGTTTTCAGGTACATTCCCAGCATTCTTGTGACTTCTCCATGTACAATGAATCTTGAAATATCTGAAAATTCTTCCCTAATTCAGCTCCAGGCGGGCCATTGCCCATCTGCCCCTTCCCTGCTCACTTTGGATGTAGTCTCATTTTTCTCCTTATGGTTCTGGTGTCAGGTAGGAGCTGTTACTTGTCTAAGCTTTTGCTAGTCTGCATTTTCATGATGCAAAACTCCGTCAGATGTTATTAGAAAAATGAGAGTTGAAATGCTCACTAACAGGTTGCCATATCACCTCCGTTCTGTTGTTCTTCCTGCCTAGACCAGGGACCCCTTCTCAAAGACCCTGGCTTGCCACAGGTGTTGGGTTCATCTTTCCCTCCAACTGGTCTCTTACAGTCTTATGCCATGTTAGTACCAAATAATTCTGACACAAATAAGATCACCCCAAGTGTTGCAATAAGGTAATACTAAAAAGACAACGTGAGAACTGGTGGTGAGGGATCCATGTCAGCAATAGTGGCCCTTGATTGCTTGGGAATCAGAAATAAATAACTGACTTAGAAACCTGCATTGGCTCCTTCATACTATTCCGATTTGCTTTAGTGAATCAGCATTCTTAGAATACCAAACAGTCCCCTAATGGCCTGAAAGATTTGGAACATTTCCAAAGCATTAACAGTTTTCTGTACTCAGTTCCTGTGAGGTCTGGACTTCAGACTTTATTCTGGCCAACAGCCAGATGGTGCCAACTTATAATGACATAGATATGCAAACTCTGTAGCATCTCACGCAGGTTGTCCCAGGGGTCAAGATGTACTTTTTTTGCAATATGGTAAAGTCAGAACCCTGGTGTATGTATAGCAAGCTTATTTCATATACACGAGGAATCACCTTAGATGTTCCTTCTTGCTATGTATTTTTCTTGCTTTCTTTGTTTTTCAACATATATTTTCATTTCTACTGTGGAAATGCCATCACTCTCTCTTAAAAGGGCATCAAGAACGGTACATTTCACCTACTTAAAAAGAAGTGCAAGAAAAAACAAAGAGCTGCCCTTCCGCACATCAGCGTAGTGAGCTAAGGTTTCTAAGGACTAATCTGTTTCTTGACCATGCCATACCCACCAGTTCTTTCCATTGTATGTTGGGATCTCTTCCCTCTACATAACTAAGAAGACGTGGGTCAAAACTTGGAAAACACACACAAATAGGACTAACAAGAAGTGCAGAAAGTCTAGACTGAGTTCCTCACTCACAGAAGCTATAAGAACATCAAAACTAAAAAAGGAAGAGGAGGAATGGGTCCCGCCTCAATGACAGGGAAAATAGAATTGGAAAAACGTAGCTTCAAGGAATATAATTTTCTGGGGCAGAGTAGGAAGCCAAGTGAAAACATACTTAGCCCAAACCAACCCTTGGACAACTGTCCACACACAGTCACCCATCCAGCTGGCCCACCCAAGGATTCAGGTAAAATGAAGCATATCTGGACCTTAAGAAAACAGGCCTAGAAATCACTCCCTTCCACCTGGCCGGTCAGCTATGGGAATGAAGATCAGGAGGGAGACGCCCTCCTCAACCAGGCAGGCAGCAGGGTACGGCTGTGATGTGGAACCTACCTCACCAAACAAACACCCATCCAAAATGCACTTTCTTTCAACATTAGCAAATGTACCTCCACAGATGAGGACATATGCTTCATTCCATCTCTTCCGAGAAAGCCATACGTTATTACTACCCTCCTCTCTCCTCCTCTCCCGTCTTCTTCCTTCACACACCCCGCACCCCCAGGCTTCTGCTTCTCTTGACCCAGACTGCTTCAATCCCGTTTACTTCGCAAATCTTTCTACCTCAAAGGCCAGGGATGCAGCTGAGTTGGCAAAGTGCTTGCCTTGTATACATGAAATTTTTGGTTGGATTCCTAGTATTGAAAATATTCTTCAAAGGGGACTAGGATAAAATATCTATGCACAGCTGATGCTGATGTCCTCTACTGCAGTAGGTTCTGCAGACTGATCAACCCCTCGTCAGTGAAGAATATCACCAGCCCAGAATTGTTTTAATACCTGTAAGTAATACCTGTAAGATTCATATACTACTGAATCTAGCTTAGTAGTGGCATGCTGAATAAAATCCCATTGTATATATGGACCACATTTTCATTATCCATTCATTCCCTGTGTGTTTGTAATTATTAGAAAGGCTACTGGTTTTTTAATGCTAAATTTGTACCCTACCACTTTGCTAAAACTCTCAGTTCTAAGAGTTTTCTGGTGAAATCTGTTATGTATAGAATCATATCATCTGCAGATAGGGACAGACACTTAGGCCTCTTTTTCCAATTTGCTGCCCTTTTATTTACTATTCTTGCCTTATTGTTCTAGCAAAGACCTCAGGGATGATATTGAAGAGGAGTGAAGAAAGTTGACAGTCTTGTCTTGTTCCTGATTTTTAATGGAATAATTTCAAATTATTCTCCATCTAGCATAATATTGGGTAGGGGTTTGTTATATAAAACCTTTATTATGTTGAGATATGATCCTTCAATCCCTATTCTTCCCAGAGCTTTTATCACGAGAGATGTTGAATATTGTCAAAGGACTTTTTCTGCATGTATTAAAATGATCATGCGATTTCCATCTTTAAGACTATTTATATAATTTATTACATTTACTGATTTGCATATGTTGAATCATCCCTGGGTCTCTGGAATAAAGCCAACTTGACCATGATAAGCGGTGTTTTTGATGTGTGCCCTGTGTTCAGTTGCAAGTACTCGGCTGAAAAGTTTCCTATCTATGTTCACCAGAGATACTGTTCTATCTTCTTTAGTTATGTCTTTATCTGGTTTTGACATTAGAGTAATACTGACTTTTTCAGTATTAAATAAAGAATATTCCTTTTGTTTCTATTTTATGGAATGGTTTGAGAAGCACTGGTTGTAGTTCTTATTTAAAGGTCTGATAAAATTCTGCTGTGAATCCATTTGAACCTGGGTATATCTTAGTTGGAAGATTTTTATTACTGTATCACTCTCCTCACTTGTTAGAAGTCTGTTTCAATTATTGATCTCATTTTGGTTTAACTTTGAAAGGTCAAATGCATCTAGACCATTTCTTTTTTTATTTTTCCAACTTAGTCAAGTATAAGTTTTTAGAATATACTCATATTTTTTCTGAATTTCTTTAGTATGTGCTGTGGTGTGTCCCCTTTTCATCTCTAATATTGTTATGCTGGGTCTTCCCTCTTCTGGCTAATTTGGATAAGAGTTTGTCAATCTTGTTTGTCTTTTGGAGAATCAACTCATTTCATTGATTCTTTGTATTATTTTGTTTGTTTCCATTTCATTAATTTTTGTCCTTGTTTTAATTATTTCTTCCAGTCTGCTAGTTTATAAAAAATATTTTATTATTTTTATTTTATGTGTATGAGTGTATTGCCTGAGTGTATGTAAGTACACCCATGTCATTCAGTGCTCACAGAGGTCAGAAGACAGCATCAGATCTCCTGGAACTGGCTGTGGATGCTGGGAACTGAATGTGGGTCCTCTGCAGGAGCAGGCAGCCTGCTGTTTTGGGGTTTGAAATGTTCTTACTTTTCCAAACTCTTAAGATGCACCATTAAGTTATCCATTTGATTTCTCTTTGATGATTTTAAAACATATAATACTTGCCTTTATTCTTTGAGAATTCTTACATGCACACATTATCCAGTGTATCTGGATAATGCCCTCCCTCCCATGATAAGACTCCTCCTGGACTCCGCCATTCCATGTCTCCATCTGAACTTCATGTTCTCTAATTTTTTGTATCTTTTCATTTCCTAAGTCACTTACTTAAACTAATACTGAACATGTGTGCATAGGTATGGGCCATTCGCTGGAGTATGGTCAGGGTACCACGGGTCACACTCATGAAGAAAATTGTCTCCCTCTCCCCCAGCAGCCGTCAGCGTCAACAGCACCCCAGAGGTAAGGCCTTGGGATCCTCTTTCACATACATGCTGGAATGTTTGGGGAATTTTTAAATGTGGACATGTGGAGCTATAAACTTCTCTCCTAGAATTGCTTTCATTGTCTATTTGGTTTGCTGTGATTTCATTCTCATTTAATTACAGGAATGATATTTATTTCCTTCTTTTTTAAATAATATTTTTATTGATTCTTTGGGAATTTTGTGCAATGTGTTTTTGAATATAGACAGATCCCCTCCTTCTCTCAAAACCTCCTTTATTTATAGAACTTTATTCCATTGTGGTCACATAAAATACAATGAGTTATTTTAATTTTTCTATATATTTTAGTGATTTCTATTGTGTCCCAGTATATATTCTACTTTGCAGACACCTCTATGGGCTGCTGAGAAGAGTTTATATTTTGTAGTGTCTGGGACAAATGCACACAGTTCTGAGAAAAAAGATCTGTGAGAAATCAGAACCCTTCAGAACTGGCCAGGCCCACTCTTGGTTTAAATGGTTCCAAGAGTGAAGATTTTTTTAACTAGGCACCACAAAACCACAAACCAGGCTGTTTTGATGTGGATTTGTTTACCTGAACCTGGAGACAAGACTTTACCTGGAATTTATCTACCTTGTGGAGTTCCCACTTCTGCCCTGTTCCACATTTAGGTAAGATCTAGAGGATCCCTTCTTTTTTATTATTCTTCCCTTACTACTAACTTTGTTTTCCTCCCATAGCTTTCCATGTGTGGCTCTGACCTACTGGAAGTAGGCCACATAACCTTGAAATTAGTTCACTACTTTTCAATTTAGCCTCAGGAAAATTCTCAGGCTGTGGACAGACAGAAACCAGATCCTTTGCCAAAATAGCTCAGTTGCTATTTAAGTTCTTATTTCCATCTCGCTCTTGAACAACTTGAGCCAGGCCTTTACTAGAATGACCCACTAAGCTCTGCTTACATTTTTAACTATTTCTCAAGTCCAAATTTCCAAAGTCTTTCATAGTCCTCTAAAAAACAACATGGTCAGGTTCTTCACAGCAACACCCCACTTCTTTTACCAACTTCTTCATTGGTTACTTTTCTGTTGCTGTGATAAAACACCATGATGAAGTCAACTTATAGAAGGAACAGTTTACTTGGCTTAAGGTTCTAGAGGGATAAGGGACATCATTGTTTAAAGGCATGGTGGCAGGAGTGGCCAGAGCATAACATTGAGTGCTCATATTTCCAAGCAGGCACAGGAGGCAGTGAGAGACAAATTTGAAATGGCGCAAGGCTATGACCTCTCAAAGCCCACCCCCAGTGACATGCTTCCTCCAGCACAGCCACACCCCCTACATCTCTAAAAACAGTGCCATCAACTGGGGACAAAATGTTCAAATACTTGAAGCCTCTGGGGAACATTTCCTATTCAAGCTCTCACACTCTCCCAGCTTTTGCCACTGCTCTCAGAGTCCTCACTACTTCCCAATGACTGTAATACTGTTGGCCATGGGGGAATTCTTCTGCCATCAAATCTGTCACACACACCAGCACCATATTCCAGCCTCTGAAGGCCTTGTGACCATTGGTGACTGTGTTCACTGACTTATATCTTGAGATTTGAGGAAAGGCTTTGCTTCCTGGTTTCATTAATGTTGTCCCTGGAGTTCTGATTTGGCTTTCTAGCTGTTCTGTCTTATTTTAGCAAGTATTAGAAGTTTTATACACCATGCTGGTACCTCCCCACCATCTCCCAGAATTACAAGGAACACATGCTTTCATCTTCCATTTTGGTGATAGTGGCACTCTCCTGTGTTTTCATGGTGGCATGTTTGCATCTCAGCTGTTTCCTTGGTATTATAAAAGAATAAATAATTTAAATGGAAAAGCAATACAAGTGTGACTTTCCACAAAATTGAGCTCTGATTTTCAAAGCCCAGCCAATCACTGTTGTCCCATTAATCTAGTCTCTTTCCTTTAGGACAAATAGGAAAGGAAATAGGGAGATTCATGTGACTCAAGATTCATTTGGTCTTTACTATCTGTTACTATGCTTTTTCTCATTGCACAGCTGGTCAGTTCCCAGCACCCCCCGCCCCCAACACACGCTATATCATAGAGGCCAACAAGGAGAACATGTGCTTGCCTCCACTATTCAAACCTTCTTTGATCCACCATATCATACCCAAGACTTTTTAGGGAATTGCAGGACAGAAAAAAGGAAAACCTGTGTCTATCATTCCCTTAAGTAAGACTTTTCTGAGTCCCAAGAGAAACATTAAGAAGCTCAGATATCACAGATACTCTGGGTGCTCTGAATTCTAACGGCTGTTCTATATTTTGCAGTAAAAGTGACTTCCTCTAACTCCCAACTCCGAGTGAATTTTCACCAGTCTCCTAGAAAAGTTCTATACCCTTCTCACAGAGATTGGTCCCTTAGCATCACCGTGGTGCTGTGTTCCCTCAGTGTGAAGACATATGTATTAGCATAGGTTCTGAGGGTCCCAACAGACAGAGCTCAAACCTACATTAGTATTTCTGAGTAGATGTTAGCAAACCCTTTCTTCTTGTGGTCTCTTCACCAGTGAGGGCTATATCACTGCTGCTCTATTCTCATTGACTGAGAAATAAAAACTTCAGTCAATCAAACAAACTGGGAGAGGGAGAGAAAGGGGGGGGGGGAGAGAGAGAGAGAGACTTCTAAGCACAAATATTAACTCTCTTTAAAATCAATTAAAAAAACCCCAGAGAAAACACAACCATCATCCTGCCTTGTTGTGATCCACAAAGATACCCATGAACAACTGAGCTCCCTTTCTGCACTTTACCATATTAGGGCCTTTGGGATGCCGAAGCCCCTTCACCTTCACCACACCATACTACACCCACTTTCATACCCACTGGGACTGGAAACAGCCATTTTTCAGAAAGATGACTCCCAATGATCACCTTCTTAGCTGATCAGAGATTCTACCAAGCATAATAATATGGCCTCGGGCAGGGGCCATGTGGTGGTTTGAATGAGAAATGTCCCCCACAGATTTATGTGTTTGAACACATGGTCCCTGGATAATGGTGCTCTGTGCAGAGGTTTAGGAGGTATGGTCTTACTGGAGGATGTGTGTCTCTGGAATGAGCTTTGATTCCATAGCATGACTCCATTTCCCATTTCTCTCCCTATTCTTCTTCCTGATGTACTTGAAAATTTGAACTCTCAGCTTTCTGCTCCAACCACTTCCTGTTGCCATTCCTCCCCCACTGTTATGGATGCTCCCTCTGGAACCATAAACCAGAATAAAATCATTCTTTCACAAGTTACTGTTAGTCATAGTATTTTATCACAGCAACAGAAAAGTGGCTAATACATGCCATATATCTCCCAAATGCAGGGCATAAGAGAAGCCTATAAGTCAGTGTTATTCTTCCAGTTACATCCAGTGGTACTGTAGCAGATCACAGTGCTTCCTCAATGATGGAGAGAGCTTCACTACTCAGGACTCATGTGCTGAGGGAGAAGAATGATAAGAAGACATTTTATTCCTGTATTGCAGAAGCTCCACCCTCCACCACCAGCATGCCTGAGTTCAAAGGTCTTTGTGAATAACCCATCCCACAGACAAATTCCTGGGCCCTGCTGCCTTTGGAATTTAGCTTTTCCTATTTTCTCACTAAATCCACTTGAAATCTGGGCCCCTTGCCTTCTCCAGAAGACGGGAGGCATCCCCTTCTATTCAACCCATACCTCCTCATGGGATGAGTTATTAAGGTGACACTTACACTTCTGTAGACCCACAGAAAACTCTTAGCATAAGTTTTCTTGCAAGAAGAAAGTAGTAGACATCAAAATATCTAAAGAAATTCAAAAATTATCTTAGTATATTTTGAATTGTATAATGAAATAATCAAGACTGGATATGTTATAAAGAAAAGAGGCTAGCTGATCTTGGTAGTATAAGCCTATAATTCCAGCACTTTTGAGGCTTAGGCAGACAAGTTCAAGGTCATCTTGGGCTAAGTACTGAGCCACTGTATGCTACAAAATGAATAGGACTTGTCTAAAAAATAAAAAGACTTCCTATGGCTCATGATTCTGGATGGTGGGAAGGTGTTAGCATCAACTCAGTTTGTAGTAAGGACTGCATAATTCTTCATGCCTGGCAGAGAGAGGGAGAGAGGGTTAAGGTTAAGAGGGAGAACAACAGGGCTGACCTGCTTCATAGCAACCAACACTCATGATAACTAACCCACTGTCACAGGAATCACATCAGTCCCTTCATGAATGGAGATAAAGTCCTGTGGCCTCATTACCTTTTAAAACGTTTCATCATTTATTAAAATAAGTACACTAAAGACCAAGTCTGCCATTCGTGGATATGGGAGGGAGGAAATGTGTAGCGTGAAAAAAGGAAGCAAAGCGCAGTCTTCTCTGTCTGTTCTGAGGGACGGACTTCAGCCTGACTGACAACTGAGTAGCCAATGGCTTAAGAGAAATGCAGGGGAGGCTGGGAAGAAGAGAGGCGGGTGAGGAGCTAGGTATCCATCTTGGACGCACACTGGGGGGAGGTGGGTGTTCCCGTGATCAAAATGTAAGCTCTGTCATAGGCAACCTCCCTCTGGAGATGAACGTTTTGTGAGTAACATGGAATAAACTAATCTCTCTAAAGAACATTCTCTATTTGTTCAGTCGTTTCAAACCTGGGGGTGGGACGAGGCTGAATGCTGGGTCCCACTGTGAGAAAATTTATGCAACAACATGTATTGTCCAAATCATAGTAATGACTGTCAGGTTCAGGGTTCGAGAGACACAGCACACAGAAGGGACCAGACTCTGCTGGCAGCTAACAGGACCCAGCTTTATTGAGAGAAGACCAGATGGGACTAGCTCCTCTGCACCCACGAGTAGAGAAACGCTAGCCTCCTCGCCCCCATCTTGGGGCTGGGGCTCCGAGGAACCAGACTGGCGTGATCAGCCCAAGTCTGAGTCTCAAAGCCTTAAAACCTTTGTTGAGTTCCGTGGGACTTGAACCCCCGTCACTTCAACCCGACCCCTTGCCCTGGGACTTGAACCCAATGGCACCAGGGCTTCGGGACTCGAACCCTCAATGGCCGCCTGCTCCGGGACGCAAGCCCAAAGGCAGGGCCAAGAAGACCAACGCCAGATGCAAAAGCAAGAGGTTTTTATTAAAGCACTTGTACAAGCGGGCGCCCTGCTTCGGGATACAGAAGTGCGCCTGCTTACAGTGGCCTGTCTACTTTTAAAGCTAAAAACCGCAGGCGGAGAATTCCAGAGCCATTGTTACTTTCTGAGAACTTACAGTTTCGGGGGAAACAAAGCAAAGCGGGTGGGGTGGAAACAGTTTACAGCTTACAGCAATAGGTTACAGGTGCTCCAGGTGATCTTATCACAAAATTTCTCAAGCGTGCTCTTATACATTCTATGGTTTTAGAAGTTTCCCATTGTCTTAGGCAGTTTCATGTCTCAAGCAGTTTCACTTCCCTAAGGGGGCACACAGTACATTTCCACAGTATTTTAAACTTCATTTTATTTCTCACCTTCAGCCCCCTCCTGGCTTTTAGGGGAGGGAGGTTGCCATGACATCTAATTGATAAGGAAAAGAACTTATTGAAATCAGCCAGACTGTATGAATTAATAGTAGAATTTGTATGATGATGTTGGTAGTTTATGAGTTTTGCATGATTTTATATATATAAAGAACTCAGGTCTGTGAACGGATCATAGAACAGGTATGAACTTTCCTCACAACATTAGGTTGTAAGATGCAATAGGTTTCCCTAGAGAAACAGAAACAGCAGAACACATCTAATTATAACATAATTTTTATACTGGCTCACACAATCAGAGGCTGAATAGCCCCATAGAATCTGGTCAAGCCGAGCAGCCTGAAGTTTCAAAATGGAACAGAGAGAAAAGTCAGTGATGCAACCTCAGCTGAGACTGAAGGCTAGACTACCTTCAAGCACTGGAGAGCCTAGAGTCCAAGGTGGAAGTCAAATGGACCCACTCAAGAAAGGTCCAGCCTGTGTTCCCAAGAGTTCCCCCTTCTTCTAATACTTAGTTCCAACAAGTCCCCAGACTAAGGGATGTAGCTGCTAAACAGTTAAAAAGATGAAATTTACAGGTAGATAGATGGAACTGAAAACAATCATCCCAAGTGAGGTGACCATACTCAGAAAGACAAGTATCCATGTTCTCTCTCATAGCAGGAGGCTCACTTTGAAATCTTAGATACATGTTTCAATTTGAAAATCCAGAGAGGTCAAGAAACTAACAAACAGCCACAGGTTGGGGTAAGGAGGATTTCTGAGAGGGCTGCAGAACGCAGTGATAAGAAAGGGGAAGGGAACCTTAGAGTAGGAAGGGTTGAATGGGATGGGTAGTCGGCAGGTAGGGCAGGAGAGGAAGTGCGGTGAGGCAAAGTAACACTGAAGGCCTTTAGACATCGCCGTGTGGAAACCTA
Source organism: Eospalax fontanierii (assembly GCA_035773235.1). Taxonomy (NCBI): domain Eukaryota; kingdom Metazoa; phylum Chordata; class Mammalia; order Rodentia; family Spalacidae; genus Eospalax; species Eospalax fontanierii. The sequence continues at coordinate 7,921,413 of CM069538.1, forward strand.
GCACTAGAGCAACTTCTTAAAGTACACATATACATTGTAAAAAGAGATGAAAAGGAGATGCCCTGCATGCAGCAGGGGGACACCGCCACTTCTAGAAATCATAGGCTAATGAAAAAAAAAAAACTCTCAATGCTAGGCATGGACGTTCTCTCTAGAAGCTGTTTCCAGGCATCCCATAGACCCTCAGACAGTACTAGCCGTTGCACATGAGCTCTGGAACGAACGGAGAAATCAAGCTGGTGCTGACTTCAGAGCCTCATCTAGCTTGCACAGCACTGGAAGGGAAAAAAAATCAACCTTATCCACCTGTGCATCAACTATAACAAGGTATTTGTGTGATCATAGCACAAATATTGTGAGAATAATCAACCACTCTCTAACTGGATTCAAGGTCTGCTTCATAAGATGGGACCACACCTGACACTGATGCCAGGCTTAGGAACCTGAGGCTAGACAGTCACAAAACACTGAGGAAAACCTAATACTAGTTTTCTCCTAAATAGTTATCATGTTAAACTGACTCATAACTACTTATTGTTATACCCATAAAGTAATGCATCTCTCAGCTTTTACCAGAAAAGTTTCCTTAGGCAGCAGATGATGATTAACACAGAAACCCACAGTTGGCCAATTTGCAGAAAACAAGAGGCCATGGAGTACTTATTCCTGAATAGGACATCTGTATCAAACTTCTGCTTCCCAAGGCTCAGGGATCATTGCAGGAGAGGGACAGAAAAAAAAAAGTAAGACCCAGGGGTGGTGGATAACCACAAGGACACAACATTTTTCTAGACAACTATTCACATGAACTCACAACAGTGATGACAACATGCACAAACCTAAGGAAGGTTTTACAACTGAAGGGTGCTGGGAAGGACAGTCAGTCTCTTTCAGGGATGGGACTTTTGGTAGGTTAACCACGCTCGTAGATGGACTGACACTAAAATACATTTGAGGACAAAAATTAGACTCTATAGGCTTTATTTTATATATACTAGAATACATTAAATTAGGCTGTGGCAATAATAGGAGGTTCAGAAGGGGCGGGGATCTAAATACCATCAATTATATTGTATAAAAGTCACAAAAAAAATCGATAAAAAGAGTTGCACCTATCTCTAGCTAAACTGAAACTACTACTACAGAACTCACAGAGATCCACCTGTCTCTGCCTCCAAGTGCCCGGGTTAAAAGTGTGCACCACCACGCCGAGCTAGATGTGTTCTGTAAGGAGGACCGGCTTTTTTATTTGTTCTGTGTCTTAGACAAGACACTCAAAGACCTTCTTGGTAAACAGAGGACATGAAGCTGGAGATGGAGTCAGGGGGTAGAGATGGAGGTCTGAATATGATCAAAATGCATTGTTTAAAATTCCTGAATCAATTTTTTAAATGACATCATAAATCAAATGGACATAACACATATTTACAGAATATTCCACCCAATCACCAAAGAATATATTTTCTTCTCAGAATCTCATGCAACTTTTTCCACATTCAGTCACATACTAGGACATGAAGCAAGTTCCAACAAATTTAGAAAAACTGAAATAACATCTTGTGTTAGAACACAATAAAGGCAGTCCTGGGAGGAAAGTTTATAGCAATACGTGTCTACACAAAAAAACTGGAGAAATCTCATACTAACAATCTAATGATGCAACGGAAGGTCTTAAAAAACCAAGAACAAACAACATCCAAAAAGCATAGATGAGAAGAAACAGTCAAAGTCGGGACGGGGATTAATGAAATAGAAACAAATGCAACACAAAGAACCAATGAAACGGAAGAGTTGGTCTTTCGAAAAGATTAACAAAACTGACAAAATTTGGCCAAGTTAACCAAAAGGGAGAGATTACTAAGATGAATAGAATCAGAGATGGAAAGGGATATATCACAGTAGGCACTGGAGAAAGTCAGAGGATCATAAAGACACTTAAAAATCTGTATTTATACATTCAACTGGAAAATATAAAAGAAACACACGAATTTCTAGATATGTATGACCTACCAAACTTAACTCAGGATGAGGTAAACAATTTAAATAGACCATAACAACCAACAAGATATAATCGGGAATTAAAATTCTTCTAATTAAAAATGCCCAGTAGCAGATAGATACAGCACAGAATTCTGCCAGACCTTTCAAGAATTAGCATCAATCAGTACTCCTAGAATTATTCCATAAAATAAAAAGGAACAGTTCTAAATTCTTTTTATGAAGGCAGTATTACAGATTCAACATAAAAAGACACATAGGCCAATGTTTATGATGAATATAGGCACAAACATCTCAATAAAACATGTATAAATTCATCTACAAACATATCAAAAAGATTATCCACCCTGATCAAATTGGCTTCTTCCCAGAGATCCAGGGATGGTTCAAGATATATACATTAATAAATGTAATCCACCACATAAACAGATTCAAGCACAGAAACCACATGGTCATCTCAGATGTAGAAGAGGTGTTGACAAAGTCCTGCATCCCTTCATGACAAAAGTCATGGAAGACACAGGGAACATATCTCAACATAATAAAGGCAGTGTACCACAAGTCCATTCCAAGCATCATGCTCAATGAAAAAAGTAGCTGAAAGCCTTTCTCCTAAAATCAGGAATGAGACAAGAAAGTCCATTCTCCATTCCTGTTCAAAATAGTGCTTGAAGTCTCAACACGAGCAAGGAGACAGGAGAAGAAAATGAAGGGGACACGAGTAGAAAAGGAAAAGCCAAAGTGTCTGTATTTCCAGATGACACGATTCCACACACCAAGGACCCTAAGACCCCCAAAATGCCTGCAGCTGATAAACACAGTCAGCAAAGAAGTAGGATACAAAATCGACATAGAAAACAGTAGCCTTCCTATGTACAAAGGATAATATCTCTTTGCAGAGAAAGAGACTCAGGAAACAATCCCTTTCATGACAGCCTCAAAAGAATTTTGGAATAAATCTAAGAAAGTGAAAGACATGTAATAAAAACTTTGAGACCTTGAAGAAAAAAAATTGAAGAAAATGCCAGAAGCTGAAAAGACTGTCCATGTTCATGGATAGGTAGACTCAGTATTGTGAAAATGGCCAGCCTACCAAAAGCAATCTACAGATTCAACATAATCCCCATCAAAATTCCAATGTAATTCTTCACAGAAGCTGAAAATATGGCCTTAAATTTCATATGAAAATTTAAAAAACAGGATAATCAAAGTAATCTTGAAAATTAAAAAGAGCAGAAGGCAGGCATCACCATTCCAAATTTTAAATTATACTACAGAGCTATAGTAATAAAAACAGCAACACAATGATCAATGACTAGAACTGAGGACCTGGACATAAATACATGCCCCTATAGACACATGATTTTTTACAAAGGAGCAAAAAATGTGCACTGAAGAAAAGACAACATATTCAATAAATGGATAGATAAGTGTAGAAAGTTGAACTAGATCCATATCTCTTACCCTGCACACAACTTCAAAAGGATCAAGCACCTAAACATGAGACATGACACCCTGAGACTGAATGGGGAGAAAGGGAATACACTGGAACCTACAGGCACAGAAAAGGACTTGTTGTGCATAACCCTGATAGCACAGGCCTGAAGATCAACAACTGACAAAATGGGACCTTATGGACTAAAAAGTTTCTATACAGCAAAAAATAGCATCATTCAACTGAAAAGGCAGCCTACAGAATAGGAAAAAAATCTTTGTCTGATATATATCCAACAGAGAATTAATATCTAGGATATTCAAAGAACTAAAAAACTAAACATCAAGAAAACAGGCAACCCAATTTAAAAACTGGGCAAGGAACTAAACAGATTTCTCGAAAGATAAAATACAGATGGGTGAGAAACACCTTTTAAAAGGTTCACATCTTCAGCATCAGGGAAATGCAAATTAAAACTACATTGATTATTTCATCTTACCTCAGTCAGAATGGCTAAGATCCAAAACCCAAATGACAAGAAATGCTGCATGGTTGTGAGGAAAAGGAAACGCGCAAGTGAAAACTGCAGCAGCCACTGTGGGAGACAGTGCAAAGGTTCCTGAAAAACTCACAAATAGATCCACAGCGAGATCCAGGTGGGCCACTCCTGGGCAGGTTCCCAGAGGACTCTATCCTGCTGCAGAAACTCCTGGTCATCGTGTTCACTGCTGCTTTATTAGCCAAAAAACGGAAACAGCCCAGACGTCCATCAACTAACGAATGAATAAGAACATCATACGTTTACACAATAGAACATTATTCAGCTATTAAAAAAATGAAATGGTGAAAATTTCAGGTAAATGAATGGAACTAGAAACAATCATTCTGAACAAGGCAACCCAGATGCAGAAAGATAAGCCACAGGATTTCCTCTCACACATAGGAGCTGTCTTTGAATATTTAGTTGTATGTGCATCATTTAGAATACCCCTAGAGGGTAGGAAACGAGTAAGGGATCTTGAGGGAGAAAAGTCTTTCAAGAGAAGGGAGAGAGAACACTGTGATATAAAGGGGGAGAGAGGAGTGATGGTAACAGGAAGGTTCAGTGAGACGGGGGATGGATGGGGCAGAGGAGGGACTGTGGGGACAACAACTAACACTAAAAGCCTTTTGAAAAATCATATAGAATCAGAGTGCTATAAAAGTTCTCTAAAATATAAACATACATAAAAAGAGATTAAATTTAGTTATCCTGCAATGTGGGGACAATACTCCAACTAGACTAGACACTTTTACCCTAATAAATAAAAACCCCAGTACCAGGAATGGGTCACTTGTCTTTGAGATGTGGACCAGTGAGATCCCACAGACCTCCAAACACGACAGGTTATTCCCACTGCTCCTGTTTCCCCTCCAGAACTTGACAGAAAGACTTTACTGCTGAAAGCAACATACTTGATTCATAAAACATGGAGAAATAATCAGACATTTATCTTCACCCTACAGGCTAGTTTTCACAGTGCTGGCAGCTATTGTGCATTCTGCTGGATTGGAATGGAATGGAATGGAATGGAATTCATCAATCTTACCCAGCTGAGAACCCTTAAAACTACAACTCAAACTGGACCTGAAAAAGTCTACCCACTAGTGCAATCATGGCACATATGCTATTGGAGTTATCAACCACCCTCTGCGTGAATTTTAGGCCCATTCCACAAGATGGAATCTATATATGGCACCGTTATCAGGGCCAAGAACCTCTGGCTAGGTAGGCCATGGGTCTACTACAGAACCCGCTACGAATAGAACACAGTATTAAAATGACTCCTGATGACTTACTGATATGCCTGTAGATTAATGCATCTCTCAACCCTAACTAGAAAAAACTTTTTCTCTCAATAGAAGGTAATTAACACAAGGACGTTCAACTGGTCAACATGCAGAGAATAAGAGACTGCCAAGTGCCCAGCTCTAAATGGGACACATGTATCACTCTCTTTCCCCCAAGGCTCATGGATCTTCATGGAAGAGGGATTAGAAAGATTGTAAGAGCCAGAGATGGTGGATGATAACAAAGAAACCTTTGCAGGCAACTAGATTTACATAGGAACTCAGTAATTGTGACAGCATGCACAGTATCTGCTCAAACTAGACAAAACCCTAGCATGAAATGGAAGGGGGCGAGGTGGGCACACTTACTACCCGTTACTGAGTTGCCATTGGCATTTGAAGGCTGCTGGGAGAAGAAAACTAGCTTTCTTTAAGGATGTGACCTCTGGTTGTTTGACCACAATCCAGGGCAAGTTCCACACCCAAGAGTATTTAGGCGACACATCCTGGACCTGGTGTGGGGTAGGGAGGGGTGGAAATAAAAACAGATTTGGGTGGTGGGGACGTGGGGCTATCCAGGAGTTTCAGGAGGGGGGATGTGGTCAAAATATGAAAGAATGACATTTTCAAAGCATTAATAAAATATTAAAGCTAAATTAAAATAAAGAAATTCCCTGGGGATAGAGAGATGGCTCAGCAGTTAAGTGGTTCTGCTGCTTCTTGTATAAGACCTGGGTTCAGGTCCCAACACCCACCACAAACTATAATTCCAGCTCTAAAGGATCCGATACCTTCTTCTGACCTCCACAGACACTGTACTCAAACAAGTAAAATACAGCAAGTATGAGAAAAATAAATACACAAGTGAACTAAAATCCTCACCCAGCATAGAAAGTTGATAGCTATTTCAGACACATTAAAAATTAGCCCATATTTCTATTTTTGTGAACTAGAATATTATAGAAAATAAGGACATAATGGCAGAAGAAACACAAGGAAGGTGGTTCTCTCAGGGGGGAAATGGCATGTGGGTAATTGACTAAGACAGAACTGTTATTTTTGTGTCTTTTAAACTACATGTATATATCATGTCATAAAGTCCATACACTAGTTTTTAAACACATAAAGATTTCTTTATAACTATTACCTGAACTCGGAGGGAAAAAAATAGTTGAAAGCCTCTGTACAAATACTTTGCTGCTAGAGAAGCAAACAGAAACATAGAAGGTCACAAAACAATTTTTCTTGCACTAATTTTTCCTACATATTACATCAACACTACCAACATCATCATACAAATTCTACTATTAATTCATACAGTCTGGCTGATTTCAATAAGTTCTTTTCCTTATCTGTAACATCAGTCCATTTAAAATTGTTTCTTCCATATATGACATTATTCCTTCATCTTAATTGTCCGGCAAGATGAAGACAGACCAATATTTTTAAACTATTTTCAAGACAACAGCACAGAAACTGAGTAGACAATTCAACTCTGAATCAAGTTTATGTTTGCCCTACTTTTGCAACACCTGTTGGGTACACAGCTCATGTGCATGTGTGTGTGTGTGAAAGAGAGAGAGAAAGAGAGAGGGGGAAGAGTGTGAGTGTGTGTGTGTGTGTGTGTGTGTGTGTGTGTGTGTGTACATAGTTCCAGGTGCTACCCATTGCATTTTCTAGATTCTTGTGACACAAACCAGTTCCTGCTTGAGAGTCCGGTGCAATCCATTACTGGATCTTGAGAAAAGACTGTGGGATCTGCAGATGGCTCATGAAACACAAACTGAGTCACTGACATAGAACAAGCAGCAAACAGACAAACAGCTTGAGGCTGGGTGTCTCCAAGTTATTTAAGAAAATAGAACCACATCTACACTGCTCTCATTCCTTGATAACATGCTGAAACCTCACATCTGCAAATGGTGAAAGTATTCTAAATAGTTCAAACGAATAAAAGCTTCAGTTTTCTTTTATATGCCGTTACATTATTCAAATGTTAGTTCTATTGCATTCAAATATTACTCTGCAGACAAGATTTATGGAAGGAATGGTTTACTTTAGGGGAGGCTTGAATACTTTAAACCACCACAAAAGTATGGTAGTTTTCAAGTGAACTGTGTTTCTGTTTAAAATTTTGTAAAGCATGCTTTTCAATCAGGTTTCCTTTACAAGACAATTTTGTTGCTATAGTGAGTCTCATCCTGAAGTAAGGCTTCCTTTCTTCAGGTTTGCACTCAGCTCTACCTTTGCAGCAGTAAGACCATCCACACAGAGGTGGGAGGATCTGTTTGGCCATGCAAGGCCTCTCTCACTGAGGGCTTCTGGGGTTCTTCCCATGTCTCATCCAATTTCACAATGACTCAAAAGAAAAGGTACATCCCTGGCTTCTTTCTAAGAGCCATGGGTTATTCATGGATGGAAGATTTAAAGTATGTTTCTTTCATCCTGTGCAAAAGGATCAGTGTAAATGAATCAATGACCTTAGTATAAGACCTGAAAATTTGAAAATACCAAGGGAAAACATATAGGAAACATACTCAAGTCAGAGTGGCTATCATTTAGTAAAAAAGAGAAATGCTAGGAAGGACATGGGGAAAGCAGGCCCTTAGACATTGTTTTTCACCATGTATATTACCATAGAAACTATGGAAGTTAGTGTGGAAGTTCCCCAAATACAAAACAGAACTACTGTATGAATCAGCTCTTCTACTTCTGGGTATATAACCAAAAGAATCAAAGCCAGTTTACTATCGAGATACGTGCATACAATGTTCACAGTAACCAGGTCATCAGCCTAGGGGTCCGTCCGTGGATTATACACCAGGGTGTATACACACAACAAAGTCTTATTTGGTTATAAAGTGAAATTAAATCATGCCATTTGCAAGGCAATGGATGGAATTTGAGGTCTAAATGAAGAAAGAAGTCGCACAGAAAGAATCATCACGTGGTTTCTTTCCTATGTGGAGTCTGAGCAGGAGGAGGACATGAAAATAAAAAGGGGATATGGGAAGGGAGATGGTGAAGGGACTTCGGGAGGCTGATGGAAGGGAGATGGTGAAGGGACTTCGGGAGGCTGATGAACAGAATAAGCATGATCAAGTTACATTATATGCATGCATGGAAATATTATAATGAAGCCATTGTTCTATACAATTAATACACACTAATAAAAGTCTGTAGACTACAGGGGAAAAATGCAATTATCAATCTTAACTTGCTGAGAACCCTGTAAGCTACCACCGGCTTGGCAAGATATGCCCACTAGTGCAATAGTGGCACTGACGTTATGGAGTAACCAACACCTTCTGAGTGGATTTCAAGCGCACCTCAAGAGATAGAACCTATACTTGGCACCATCACTGGGGGCAAGAATCTCTGGTTAGATAGTTCATGGGCCCTAGGGGAGAATGTGCTACTAATACTCCATCAAATGGATACAGTATTAAAAGGACTCCTAATCACTTATTGCTATGCCATAGATTAGTGCTTCACTCAAGCCTCACCAGAGAAACTTCTTCTTGTGTGACTTCTTCAAAAGTAGAAGGCAGCTATAACAAGAGACTACAAAGTATGCAACCCTTAATGGGACATCTGTATCTCACCCTTCTTCTCAAGTCTCAAGGATCTTCCTCAAGGAGGGATTAGAAAGAAAAGCCAGAGATGGTGGATGACCACCAGGAAATGATTTTCCAGACAGTGGTGAAGTTGCACCTATAACTAACAGCACTTGTGACAGAATGCACAAGACCTGCTCCAGTTTAAGCCAGTTAAAATTCCAGCATGTACGGTGGAGGTGGACTTGAAATCCCATCTCTAGCTACAGAGCTATTGGCATACCATAGCTTCGGGGAGAAGAGTCAGTTTTCTTTAAGGCTGTGGCTTCTGGTGGGTCAACCACTCTCCAGGACTGGATCCACTCAGGAGTATTTGGGCAACATAAGTAAAAAGGAACACAAAGTTGTATGGGTACAAAAGTAGGCGTGGACCTGAGGAGTTAGGAGTGAGGGGCAGATGTGATCAAAATACCCTGTATGAAACTCTCAGAGAATTTAACAAAAATATTGTTTGAAATTCATAGTCTAGAGAGGAGTAACTTTGACCTACTACCTATTAACAATTAAAGACCAGACTTACTATTACTTTTGGTTAGTAAACTTAAACTTGTAGCTTATTTTATCCAACACAACAGATAATCCCTTGGTCACATTCTCACTCTATTTTTAACTTGTTAGAAATCCTATTTTCTGATTGGATTTAAGGCTCACATACAAGATAGAACCCATAGCTGGTACCATTATTGGGGCATGGTGGTGCACACCTTCAATCCCAGCACTAGGGAGGCAGAGGCAGGTGGATCTCTGAGTTCAAGGCCAGCCTGGTTGACATGATGAGTTCCAGGTCAGTTGTGGCTATAGGGAGATGATGTCTCAAAAAGACAAAAAACAAGTCATTCTGAAGAACTACAAAGCATGACTAGGAAACGTAGCTTAGATCACCTTTGTTCCAAAGTTCCCCGACCCCAATAAAAATTCAGTCAGGGAAAGGGGAAGGACATAGAATCTTGCTGGCAGATCCCAAGAACATCACCTTGTCCCCTTCTGACATCGCACATCTTTGGAAAGCTTTATCTTTTCTCAGGGACTTGGAAGTAAAGAAAGTAACATTTACTGGGATGAAATTCAGGACTTATACAGGTCAAAAGACCATATTCCTAAAATCACAAGACTTTACAACTCAGAATATAAGGGACTGATGTTTTCCTTCCTCCTTCTGCTTATGATAACCTGTGTTGAGGGGTGTAAAAGGGAAGATGTCAGAAGGTGAAAAGGAATTGCTGGGGGCAAGTAGCCCAACAAATGTAAGAACAGTAAAATCATATACCTCATCTCTCAAAGTCATCACTGTCTGGGTTACTGGGGATCACAAAGATGTTTAAAGAGCACAGGCAGGGATTCCCACAGAGGGTGGTCTTGGGAGACCCTGTGCTGTCAGGGGTGACGCTGTACAGGACAGAACTGGTTCTTCGGGGTTTCTTTGCTTTTTAGCTCTAGTAGGCAAACAAGAGCACTTGGAAGAGACAAATGTCTTCTCTCCAAAGTCTTGTTCTGATGTTTCCTTGGGTTTATCTATCAGCAACAAGTAGGCAACATAAAGGACTTTGACAAAGGCAAATTCTCCTCCTCGGCCCCTCAAAAAGCAGCCCTAGGAAGCCAATTCGTAGTATCCTCAAAAGGGGTGTTTGCTAAGCACTTCATGCCTGTCTTTTAGTTCTGCCTTTTTTTTCCCCTTCCACTGCCTGCTGCTTCTCTACTGTGCTATGAGGTCAACTCCATCTTTCATGGGATCTGCCCTCCAGAAGCTACCTGACACCTGACATTTTGGCACGTCAGTAAAAATCCAATTCTGAGTTGTCCAGTGCAGTGTGTGTGTGTGTGTGTGTGTGTGTGTGTGTGTGTGTGTGTTCTCCTGCCTGTTAATTGTTTGGAAATCAGGGTAAAATATTTGAGGCATCCTTGAACAGGTAAGGATGGAGCAGGTGGCTAAAACAGGTTGTACTCTTTAGGAAGTAATAGGAGAAGATGGACAAGTGATCCCACCCCAAGAAGACAGCAGAACCCTGCAGTCGCTAGTCTCGGCATTAACTTCAAACTCTTATTTAGAGTTCTAACAGAAATATAAGATTATTCAAATTTTCTATACTGTAAAGGAAAAATTTATCTTTTCTCAGGGATATGTTTTAGATATGTTTTAGGTCCTTTGGGGACAGGTGTGAATTGAAGGAGCCCTTCTCTTATTCTCTATAGAACTATCATTCTTCCTCTTTCATGGAGAGAAGAAAGGTCATGAAGAACCTCACAAGCAAATGTGCTGATGTTTCCTCACAGATAAGACAACAAAGCATCTCCATTCAAAACAGGAAAATATTCTGATTATGAACTCAGTAGTAATAAAAACCTTCAATGCCCTCACACAGAGAATATCATTTGTATTACTGACACAGGGGAGGTAAAACATATAATGAAATATAAAGCAACCTGTGGACTGCACATCCTGCCCTATGTTCTGCCTGAACCCAGTCATTTGCATTGATGGCAAAGTCATGAAGAGAAATCTGAGCTGATATTACTCTATGCGGTCAGAAGGAATGCCAGAACAGTGAAAAGAACACTGCTTTCCCTGGCTTGGCAGGTATGAAGGAAATCGGATGATATAACATGGACAAATAGGGTACCATTTTTCCATCACTGTGACAGTGCCCAAGACACTCAGCTTACACGAGGGCATAATGTACTTTGACTCGTGCTTTCAGAGGTTCCAGTCCATGGTTGCTTGTCTCTGGTGCTCTGGGCCTGTGGTGGGACAGGGCATCATGGTCAGTAGAAACAGTGACAGAAACTGCCTGCCTCCTGGTGATGGGGAAGCAATATCTAACAGACAGAAAGGAGCCCTAACATCCCCTTCAAGAGTGTGCTCCAGTGACCTAACCTCTTCCCATTAGGCCCACCTCCTAAAAGTTCTCTTCCTCCTAGTGGTCCGCCAGACTGAGGAGTAACACTGAAGATCCAACCCAGTGTATGCTGTTACTGCAGTGTGGGCCTTAGCCAGGCCACCTGCCATGAGGAATAAGCGAATGGCTCCTGTGGACATGCTGCTCTGCTCCGGCCAGGCATGACACCAGCTTCTGCCCTGCACCTGGATGACCTTCTTAAGAGACGGAACACTAGTGGCCGCAGTCAGGAACCATCGCATAGGACGACTGGCTAACCAAACCCATAAAATCCTTTGCACTTCCTTGAATAAATGAGTTTGCTGTGGCTCGCCTTCCACATGCTTCCAACCAGCTCCCGGTGTCTGTGCTTTGACTCCACGCCACTCACCCCTCTCGGCAGAGACCCTGTGTCCCCCTCTGGTTGGCCTCAACAGAGGGACCCCAACAACCCAGGACTAAGAGCAACATTTTTACTACTCATTAAGCCACTGGAGCTGCTCCCCAAGCCTCCGGAGTTAAGGCTCTAAGCACGCTACTGCACCAACATTAATGTGGGGTTTGTCTCAAATGTAGAATTTCTGAACTCAATTAGACTTTCTTGGTCACAATCTACACTGAAGAAAAATATCCAGGTGAGTCATATATATGTTCATTGTCCAGAAGTATTGCTTTAAGTCACATAGAATCTGCATAATACCTTTGTCTTCTTAAATATTTTAAGGGTACGAATGTGCTCAAAAGCTTTCTTAGAAATCCCCTTTATGATGGGCTAAGTAGACTACATGTGTGCCACCTCTCATTATTGATTTAATTACTGATTTTTTATTTTTATTTTTTAATTGCATTTTAATTACACCAGGAAAAAGTAGAAGAAATCCTATTGGCAAGGAAATTGTTAATACACTTACAGGTCAAACTTCATTCCAATTCATCAGATTCTTTTCATAGTCTCTCACTCTTGCAGACAAAAAGATGCAAATATTCCACAATTCACTCTGCCCCTCCTCTCCCCCTCCCTTCCTTCCTCTGCGCCCTTTCTCCTTCAGTCTTTCTCTTCCTCAATCCTTGTTTCCTCCCTTTCCACAATATCTGCCTCTTCTCAACACCTGGAAACTTCCAGTTTTGTGTAACTGTCAGTCAGGATTTTTCTGCTCATCTGCTGCGCTTCGCCTGCCTCTGTAAGAGGCAAGCTCTGGTCAGTGTCTCTTAGCACAATGCCCCACACCTTCCACGTTGTTCTGTCAACAGCCCCAGTGGCATAGTCTCCCAAATGGCCGTTGCAAGTCACTCCCCTCCACTCTCTAGAGGGCGTTTGAGGGGTAGGAGTGTGGCCTAGTAGTTGTGCTGGTTATACTGTTAACCTGACAGGAGCTAGAATCATCTAAGAGGCAAGCCTCTGGCATGCTTGTAAGGGATTCCCTAGATCAAGTTAGCCTCTGAGCACACCTATGAGAGGTTATCTAAATTAGAGTAACTGAAATGGGAAGACTGATTGGCCATCTAGATGGCACTGTCCCTTGGACTGGGGTCCTGGACCGAATAAAAATGAGACAGAGGAGAGCACACATATTCATCTTTTTTTGTTTTGTGACTATGGATATGACATGTCCAGCTACCTCAGACTCCTACTAGGCTGTACTCTTGAACTATGAAACAAAATAATCCCTTCCTTAGGCTGCTCTTACCAAGTACTTGTCCAAGCAATGCGTAAAGTCACAAATGTAATGATAAAATATGAACTCAGCATACATAAGGCCATGCCTGATAGAGGGAGGTGTGGGAGAGAGAGAGAGAGAGAGAGAGAGAAGACCCAATACCAAAGAATGGAGTCTATGCTTCTCTATAAAGAGGAGTTTCAGTTCTACAGGTGGTGTAGAACTTCTCCCTGTGTCACAAGAGTACATTCAGTTCTCAGTAAGAATATAAATCATATGTATATGGTCACAGTAATTCCACTGAGAACTGGATTGCTTATGGGACATTTCAGTTTTCAACCCAGCTCTCTATGAAATTGGTCAAGTTACAATTAACCTAGTTGTCTTAATTTTTCTCACAATAAGGCCCAGTGTTTGGCCCCACCCCTCTAAGTCTGAACAGACTGAGCGAACAGAGAATGCTCTCCAATTAGAGAAACCAGTTTATTCGGGGTTACTTAGAAAGGATTTACCACAAGACTTCTGATACACTCTGCCAGGATGGTAACCAGCTGCCCCATCATACGTTTCCTACCCAGCATTCACTGCTTTCCCCTTAGCCCTCCCCCTCAAGTCACTGGCTGGTTGGAAAGCAGTTGATTCTATTGGCTTCGTCTCCGTCAATCAAATTCTTAGAGGCCTGTCTTCCCGCGGCTGTCATCACTGCTGCTGTCATCACTGTGGTCACTTGCAGCTGTGTTTGGATCCAGCATGTCTCTGTGGGCGTGTCCATCAAGCCAGAGGGAAACTCTATGTAAATTTACCCTAAACTAGTATATGATTCATGTAAGAGTTATGGCTCCTAGAACATGCTGCAATACAGTCAACCTCAGTCCCTCAGACTCTAAAATATTGCAAGTATTTTATTATTGCAATTTTAGTGTTGCAACTAGCACTTTAAGAAAAATTTACGATGATAATTAGCAAAGTAGGATCAAGAACCAAACACTTCTGCCCCAGGCATGAAGAGAACCACGACTGTCTACTGCTACCAAAGTTTTCCACTATGAACACCTGCCAACGTCACTCACAAAATAAATCTTTTTATTACAAAAATTTAAGTCCAATCAGAATATAAGAACTAAATAGGTAGTATGAGTTTATATGTTGAAATGCATTTTTGAAGTAAAATGAGGTACCAAGTTTCAGGTTCAGCCCTGAAGAATTCCAGGCATTAGTTCTGCCCTCCTTGGGAAACAGCACGGAGTAATTGCTTTCAGTCATTAGACAGTGGAGGGCTTAGAAGAGGTCAAACATGCAAGACGAATTTCACACTCCCTTAAGCTTCAACTTGGAGGACCTTTCTACATCATAGCACAAAGAAATAAAAACCAAATGAAGAACGGAAATTCCATTAAGAACAGTCTTAGGCATCCACTAGGGGTCTCGGGACATCTTACTGAGGATAAAGGAGAGTCAGTGTACGCTGGAACGAGCATGTTAGTGGATGGCAGGTGGTGAGGGTCGGGTTTCTCACACAAGAGAAGAAAGCTATTTTGATCCACATGACAGTGAGTTAGAGTTGGAAACATCCATGTGAATTCATGATTAATATATGCAGATGTTATTTGTGTGTGTGCACATGCTTGTGTGTGCATGCATTTGTGAACATATAATACCAGGGCTGGATAGAAGGCTCAGAAGTTTAGAACACTGGCTGTTCTTGCCGAGAACCTGATTTCGATTCCTTGCATCCACATGGAGGTTAACATCTGTGTGTAACTTCAGTTCCAAGGGAATCCAACTCCCCTCACCTCTGCAGACATTGCACAACACAAGTGTACTTACATGCATGCAAGCAAGAGAGAGAGAGAGAGAGAGAGAGAGAGAGAGAATACCTTGCTTTGTTAGCTTCAAGGTCTTAGAAGCAGCAACGAGCATCGACAGTGAGGGGCGCCCTTCCCTTCACCCAAACTCCACCACATGCTTCACCTGCCCATCTAACCCTCCAAGAGCCACCAGAAGCCACGTTCCACCTCTTTGGCCTCTGAGTAGCCTGTGCACAGTATTTTATCTTTCCCATATTCTGTGATGATATGTGAATAGTTCTTTGGTTTATACTCTGCACCGTTCCTGCTGGGTGGAGGCTGTCTTACTCATTGTGCGTCATCTCTGTACAGTTGCTAGCATTTGTATTCATGGAGAAAGGACTGTATTCAAAGACTCCCTCCTAATTCCCATCACCTTCCAAGTCAGTCATCCTCAGTTTGAGTGATTAAGTTTCTTCTTTCCAGATCATGGGGGCTGGCTTTTCTTCTCATGATTTTGTCAAAAGTCAGAAAAAGCAATGTCAACAATCTGCCACATAAGCAGGAAGAGATGAATTGCTTTTAATGAAAAAAATTAATTATTCTGACAGGAACACAACACACTGGCTGCAGCATCTGACAGCTTTGGCTGGCTCACAGTCTCTCCGAACTCTTGCTTCTTTACCCTTCCTCTTTTTTATTCTTTTTATCCCTTGAAGCACAGGCAACACGGATTCTCAGGAGTGCTGAGATGGGGACAGGAGTTCAGAGACAACACGGATTTTCAGGTGCGCTGAGATGGGGACAAGAGTTCAGAGACTCACCCTGGGTACAGGCAACCTGACTAGGTTTGGAATTTCTTAGGAGAGGTGCTTCTGGACTTGTCTGTGGAGGTGACTCCAGAGAGTGGGTCATGTAGGTGGTAACATCACATGGACTGAGGTCCCAGACTGCAGGGAAAGGGGAAATCAGGAAGCCAGCTGAACATTCATCTTCCTCCGCTTCCTGGAGGCAGATAGATGTGAACAGCTGCTGTCCACGTGCCACCACTGTGACTTCTCCACCCTAAGCCTTCAAATCGGGAGCCAAGATGAGCCCTTCCCTCCCTAAGTTGCCTTTTGTCTCTGCTGCGATGAGAAAAGTAGCTAGTATAGGGCCTGCAGCCATTTCTTTGAAAGGAGCCATTTTTGTGGATTCAGAAGTGGAAAGCTGCCACTCCAAAGACATACTTCTTAATCTGCCCTTGACAATTTGTTCCTCCCATTGTTAGCATTCAAGAAGATAATAAAAGTTAGAAAGTTAACATCTAGTCTGACCTAGTGGTATATATCTGCAATATCAGCACTCAGTAGATTCCCCAAAACAAAACAGGAAAGCAGAGAGAGAAAATATGTCCTCTATCTCTGTCTCTCTAAGCTGAGAGGTACACTCATTTTCCTCCCAAGCTATTAGAATGTAAGGTGTGAAATGTGTGTACCAAACACTTAGAACTAACCTCAGAGATAGCTGTGAAAACAGATGAGACCCCAACATAATTATTTATTTAATATGTCAGTGAATACGTGAATTGATCTTACTGCCTAGTAGTTTAACCACAAGGAACCTGGGCAGATGTGAATGAAGGATGTATTTTAGGGAAGAGTAAGAAATCACATTGGAAGAGAAAAGTTCCTATTGATTGATCACATTAGGAAGAGAATGCCATATTGATTAAGAGCAGCTGAATATTAAGTAGTCTGAATTTTGATAAGAAAATCATATACAGATACTGTGAAGACAGAGTAGAGCATTAGGCTACGATATCTCTCCTAAGGGTTGTGAGAGTGGGAAGGTAGCCTAGAAATACAGCGTTGACCAATCAATGAAAAGCAACAAAAAGATATTTTCATACTGTGATACAATGTCTTCCTCTCTCCAACATTAAATCTAGGAAAAGAGCTGAACTGCAGCTGCTGAGCCCACTGATTTCCTATAAGGTTGGTTCAGCTTGGTTTGGGGGTTTTAAGGGGATTGTTGGTTTTGTTTTTATGTAAAGTTGTGTTCCAGATCTCTTAATTTTTTCATAGGTTCTGGGGAAGAGTAATAAGCACAATGTAGCTCCAAGTCATCAGAACCATGTGAGGATACAGAAGGCACCATGCAGCATGCCTGAACTTGCCTCATTGTGCTAAGAACTCCACTTTCCTACGGCAGACATTATGTGGGAGCCTGCGGTCCATCTGGCACAGATCATTCCAGCCATAGTCAAATGCCTTGACTCCTTTTGAATGTGCATGCTCTGCTCAGATTCATTTATCCACCTTACTGCACTCCTGGGAATTAGGGCTCTGGTGGTGACTGCCTGTGCTCTCATTCGAGTAAATAACCTTTCCTTTGTGTGACTCCTATTCTCCAGGTTCAATTTCAGTTCCACTCACACCAAGAGGCATATCCACCCTGTCTAGTAACAATAATATTTGTGTAGTGTTCCAAATGAGTGGAGACATTAACAGGCAGATGGAGAAAAAGCTGTTAAATCTCTCTTTTCTCCCAAGGACAGGAAAGGAATATCCCCTTCACTGTTTCCAGAGAGGGCTCAAAGCATAAACAGAGGCAGAGCATGAAATATGGAAGAATCACATCCTTTCTATGCCCCACAAAACCACTTCCTCTGGAAGTAATATTTGCAGTTTGTTTCCTCAAATCACAAAGTCATAAATTTAGGGCAATAACAAAAACAAGGCAATGCTATGAACACCAAAATCCAAAAGTAACCAGAGGAGCCCAGGAGCCGCACACAGAAGGGGCCGGAGATCTCTAGGCCACCTAAAGGAGATTCATGTCCTGGAGTGAATCTACAGGAGAAAACAAGCAGAGTTTGGAAATCCCATTGGGTTTATCCAGAGGGAAGACAAGCTGCCTTCAAGCAGTCACACTTCCCTCCTGATGGAACAGATGGAATACTCCATATTCCAGTGCATCCTCTGGTGCCTGGCTTGCACCAGGCACGTGCTGAATGAACTGAGCCTTTGGCAATACACCCTAGCCAGCTTCCATCCTCCAGGAACACAACAACAAACCAGAGACTTGTATTTCAATGACTTACAGTGTATTTTTTTTTAAAGCAAAAACCATATGGTTCAATAGCACAGACCAACTTTGCCATTAGGAAGACTATCAAGCTTTGGAATGCCAAATGAATTTTGCTTTTAGAGTCTGACCTATTAAGAGCCAAAGGCTTTCTAACAGAATAAGTCACTTCTTTAGGAATCAAAGTTTATCCCTCTTGGCTGTACATTAAAATCATATGTCTTAAAAAAAATATCTTATGTAAACTCCACCCACAATATTTATTTGTATTTAGGACTACCCATATCTTAGAGGTAGAGTGCCTGCTTAGCATTCGCAAAACCCTGGGTTCCATCCCTAGAAACACACACACACACACACACACACACACACACACACTTGCATTTACTTGTTCCGAGTAGGGTCCTAGGCAACAGCATTTTCTATCAGTGCCCCAGAATGAAGAAGCAGTAACATACAAACTGCAGATATGAGGGGCATTATGCTCCAAAGTGGAATATCCCAGTCAAGTCCACAGCCTTACCTACTTGGTTCCCAGTTGTTGGCAGTTTGGGGAAGCTGTGGAACCTTTGGAATAGGAGGCATGGCTGATGGTGTTGAGTCACAGCATGGGTCTTTAGGAGTTGTAGACTGGCCCTAATTCCTGCTGAGCTGCCTGCTTTCTGATACATGTATCCATGAACAAGTCATGCAGTATCTATGAACAAGCCACAGTAAACCTCTATCATTACAGCTCTGACCACCTCACTTTCCCTAATGGACTATACTCCCTTAAACCATGAGCCAAAACAAATCTCTTTTCCTTTAAATTGCTGCTGTCCAGGATTTTGTCATAGCAACAAGAAAAGTAACTAAACTAACACAAAGGAGTGATATGTCCTTCCTAGATGCACAGCAGCAGCGAGAGCCACTGTAGTCAAGCCTTCTGCTGGCCACATTCAATTTTAAATGTGGAGGCAGAGCATCTATTATTTCCCAGCGGGTAGTTCTATGTTTACTTTTTATGCATTCAGGTGCTTCATTGGTGGGGCAACATTTCTACCTGAAACCTGAAACCCCACAAATATTAAGAAGAGCTCCAAACCGAAAGTTCATTCAGAGGAAATGGAATAGCTCCTCTATCTCAGAAGAACCATTAGCTGTCAAACCCATTTTCAGAAGCAGAGAGGATCTGGAGGAATAATGGTGGCCCATTTGAACCCAAATCAAGGTCACCCTATCCTTATGCAAGGCCTTGTTGTTTCCTCTGGGCCTCTGGGAATAGATATGCTCCTAGAAGGTTTCCAGGGTTATCAACCAACAGAGGGAAACTGAGGCTCCTGGAGGAGAAGAGTCTTGGCCATAGTGGAAACAACAGCCTTCTTGGACCACTCCATGTGCCAGGGACCTCAGCCACTCATCTGTTTCATCAAATAGCTCATATCCAGGTTGGATTACATCCATTTTCTGTGCCTTAATTTTTTTGTCTGTGAATAGGATGATCAAAACACTTTTGAAAGGTTCACAAGGATGGAGAAGTGTTCCTAGGCCCATTTTTAAGTTACGTGTCTATGTCTGTTTGTGTGTGTGAATATGTACGAAGAAGTGCAGGTGCCCGTGGGATCCAGACGCATTGGGTGCTCTGGAGTTGACTGGATGCTGGGAACTGGGTCCTCTGCAAGAGCAGTGCACTTTCTTAACTTCTGAGCCATCTCTCTAGGCCCATTGACCTATTTTTCCAGCCTTCTTCTAAAACCTTTCAGTGCAGAGGCAAACAGATGGCCTCCCAAGAGTTTCTAGCTATAATGATCCAAGGGCTATGACTGACTGTCCATCCAGGTAGCTCCTGACTCCTGAAGGTGCAAAGTGATTGTTCCAGTCCAAGCCAGATCCAGGCTGCATGTCCAGTGAGTGTGGGTCTTGGTTATAGCAAGACTGAATTAGGGAACAGAGGCATCCCTGCTACCACCCCACATTGCCAGCCTCTCCTCTAATGCAGCATCTATCTTAGCCATTCGCGTTCTAACCACCCTTCCCCACAGAATGATGTTCAGGGTGGGGGTGAAGATGGCCAAACTTTTTCTCTCCCACTGATGGGCCATTTCTGAGACAACAGGTAGCACAAGAGGGGCCCAGTGAGACCTGAGGAGTCCAGCACATTCCATCCTCTCCACCTTAACTCTACAATGTCTCCACTCTAAGAGCTGGAGTATCCAATTCCTTATCTAATTGTCTTATAATGATAATGTTTGAAAACTTATTTAATCATATCTAATTCATTTGAGATTTTTCAAAATAAAATTTCTTGCTCTGAAGTTATTTATAAATTTAATGTGAAATATATTCAACTTTCAAGGGATTTGCTAAGAACTGTTAAACTTTTTAAAAGTTTAGTTGAAAAATAGCCCCATTGGACAACGACTAAACCCACTGGGGTGTAAGTCAAAACTGGACTCAGACATAAACAAAACACAACCAGAGACATTTCCACAGCTAATAGATGCTATGCCTCTTGTCTAGTTTATTAGTAGGTATCTTTTCAGATACCAAACAGATAATCTCTAGACATTCATCTCTCAAACTCCTTTTTTACTCCATGGTCCACACAGACTTATCAAGGTTGACTGATAATAAAGCCAGTGGAATTTCTCTTGATTCTGTGCATTCAACTTCCGGTTCTGACATTGAAAAGAACCAGAAAAGTCTCAGGTCTTGCAGAAGCTATGATGAGGGGCTTTTTCTTCTTTCCCTTCCCCTTGCTCCATCTTTGTCAGTGGATAGGAAATTATCTTTAGACTGCCTGGAGGGTCTTTGGCTTGGTTGTGGCTCACATCACTAACTAATCTGTTCTCAAAAGCAAACCATATGTGAGGTTCAATTTACATTCTCAAATGCTAAATGACTGTACAACCATTTTAATGAGAAAATGGATCTCACCAGTCCATGTACCTTTGGGGATTTATAGCAGTTTGACAAGGCCGAAAGTGTTCAAATTTCTTTACCCTGTATATAAAGAGAGCCTGAATCATCATCATCATCATCATAATCATCATTATCATCATCATCATCTCCTATTCTTTCTCTCCTCTTTTTGTCCTTGTTCTCTTCTCTCTCTTCCCCGTCTTATCTCTCTCTCTTCTCTCTTTCTGCCTCTAACTCTTCCCCTTCCTGTTATAATTTACTTACTGCACTTTACCACAAATTGACTTAAAAGAAAAATTTAGTGGGTTGACACAATCACTCTTCTTAAAGAAGACTCTGGCATTCAGGAAACCTAATTAGAATGCAGAAGTAAAGCCTGAAAGCTAAGCCAGTTAAGCCACTGCCATTGAGTTTTGGACTGGGAGAAATCTCTCCTAGGTATTTAAGCACTTTGGTTTCATGAAAAGGGATTAAACACAAAGTGGCCTGTATATTTCCATTTAGTCACTCTGCGGTGAGCTAGATCACTTTAATGCTGCAGGCAACATGGTCACTCAGGATGAAGAACGAGATGCATTCAAATAACAAAGGCTTAAATATATATCCAACCACAGTTTTCCCAGATCCCAAGGGCCAATTTTCCCTGCATTTTGGCCACCTCGGCTCTGAGTTACTGTTATAAAATGTCTGTTTTAAGAAGTAAATAAGTGATAATGCCAAACAGCTTCATGGAATAGCCTAGAAAAATGATTGATGGAGCAGCTGTCAGCTTCCTTCTGTTGCTACAAATGAAGACCACAGGCTGGGTAATTCAGAAAAAGAAAAGACTTATTTGGCTCATGATTTCGAAGATTGGGAAGTCTAAGGCATGAAGCTGGCACCTGGTGAAGGCCTCCGTGCTTCATCACAGCATTGCTGTTGTGTTAACTTTTCCTAGCTAGATGGGAACAAGTGACTATTCACCCTGTTAGGACACCAATGACAGACAGGAGGAATATCTCCACCCAAGTCTAGCTTGGTGAACCACTGCGTTTATTGGACTTATTTATAGGTGCATGGGCAAGGGGTCACTTACAAGAGTGTGAGTGACTCCAAAGCAGGAGCATCACTGAAAAGCCCCACCCCATCATGTATGACGACTTCCCCAGAGCTGCACAGATGGAGCCCCCTTCAGTTAGCCTTCCATATACTCTGGGACCTCCTGAGACCACACGAAGCTGGGGCATAATTACATCTGCTGGGAGAGGCTTTTCATTGAGAGGATCTGCAGTGAAAGGCTCTGCAGTGAGAGGGTCTGCAGTGAGACAGTCTGCAGTGAGAGGCTCTGCAGGAGGCCCCTTCCGGATCCCCCTTGATCTCAGGTAAGGATCTAATGAGTTTCCCCAAATCTCTCCTATGAGGAAACATCCCTAGGCCTGATCTTAGGGTTTCTTGTAGGTAATCCTAACAGCTTTAATTAAGATGGTAATGGCTGTTACTTTCAGAGAAGAGTGTTCCATAACACTGGCAGGAGAGCAACCAAGCATTCATGAGAGAAAGCACAAGAAACAGCTTCTCTAGTGAGCACCCCCTCTTGAGATGATGACACTAATTCATTTGCTCAGCCATCATGCCTCAACCTTCTCCAGTGAGGGCCCAGCTTCCAACACCACTGCATTGGAGGTTAGGATTCCAAAATCTGCATTTGGGAGTGGTATTCAAACTACAGCAAGAACTAAACCAAATTCTCATCCATTCCCATGCAAACCCGAGTGTCAAGATCTACTAACCAAATACAGTAACTAATATTCACCCAAGAAATATCAAATTGACACCTTTCAGCTAAAATGGCTGTGATACGTCTAGAGACAATTACAAAACACAGAACTGTGGCTTCAGGAGAGGGCTGAATAATGAAGAACTTACTTTTAGGGCTAGGTTTCCGGAGTCTTGCAGATTTGCAGTCACCTTACATCTGATTAATTTTTGTTTAGGAAAGTCACCAATATGGGAGCTTTTAATTATGTACAAGTTTCACTTTCTAAAGAAAAGTGTCATTGTATCTTTTTGTCTCAGGACTCTGATTTAATAGGCACATGAGGTGTTATTTTGGCTCTTTCTGTGCCATTGAAATATGATGAAGGAAGGGGTGACTATCTTTGTATAAGAGCCTTGAACTCTTAGGGCCAAATTTTCCTAGAACACGTTCTGGTCTCATCGTGTGCTAGAACACCTCCTGTGCCATATTCACTGGAAGACATATCTCTGAGATGAGTAGATATTAGTGAGTCATGCCAAGAACTGGACACCTATCTAATGAGTTTCCCACTAACTGAACAACAACACAGACCATGTGGCTCCACAAATCTCAAATATTTCCTTTCTGGTCCTTTAAAAAGTCGCTGACTACTGGAAGAAAACAGGGATTTCATTGTGTTGAACAGGTGTCCTTCAGGAAGTCCTATGGTGGCTCCAAGCTCCAAGCATACGTTATTTTTGATGAGCAAACCTGGACAGTAGAAGCCAAACATTCGGGCTGGAGGGTGGGGCAGGGCCTACACCCTGTGTGGCAGGGCTAGAGGGCCATCTCTACCTACGGCTTCCTCAATGGTGATGTATTAGCTTCCTTTGCTGGCAGAGAGATTTCCATTGAAACTGACACTATTTCAGGAAGAGAGCCTTTGCAGAGGTTCTGCCAACTGATGTGTGTGTGTGCCATAGGCATACCTTGTCTTTAAACCATGAAATGTGTTTAAAGTCTAAGAGCCTACAATATGGAGAAGATGAAAAACTACTCATCTTCCAGCCCCAGCCCCACAAAGTCTATTCTAATAATGCCTTCCTGCCTAAGACCTAGAAATTAGCTTTATCTAATGCTCAGTAACCCCAAAACATTTAGGTATTTTCCTTTCCACAATTCATCAGTCCTAATATATATTGGATGGCCTTTGGGGGCCATCTAGGAGAAAGAAACAGCACAAACATGTGATGGGTCTGTGCTCAGAGGCTGCTCTCCCTTCTGTCAGGAGACTCGATGCCTGAACACAGACATAAGCTTGATAGTTTGATAGGGACTTATATGATCATGGTTTAAATTTTAAGTGTCTTTTGCTGTTTTGCAATATTAAAAGTTATGCTGACTGGGAAAAGCTACCCTTCCCAGGGCTACTCAGTTCTTTGAATAGCAAAAGGCTCAGCCCAGGACAGTGTCTCTTCATATACAAAACCATCAGTTAGGAGTCTAGGACTCCAAACACACCATTAAATTACTTCCATGTACAGCAAACCAATATTTCTAAGTAAACTGAGAACTGGGTCCCAGAGAACCAAAGAGTAGCCCTGGAACACTTCAAAACTGTTCAGACTAAGTCAGTCCTGAATTGTTGAGAGACCTGCAAGAAGCTTGGATATGGGCCTTCCCTCCTGCTCCAGCCCTCAGACCTTCCCCTTCTCTAATGAGTAATAAATGAGTAATAAAACCCTTCCTTCCATGGTAGGGGCTCTCTAAAGTGACCTTTGTCAGTTAGGACCTTGGCATAGGACAGGATTGAGCCTCATTCCGGAAGCTTGAACCAGACTCATTGTTCTAATAGCTGTAAAAGTCAGGCAAAATCAAAACCACTCATGCATACATCAACGTCTCATCTGCAGAGAACAGACATAGGGGATTTAACACTGTCTTTTCCTTTACCAATATCCTTATCAATGGGATATAGTTAGTGCGTGCAGATTACACAGGATAAATCCACTCACACATTCTCAACTTCAAAGACTTTGGATTTCTTCCTCCATGAAAAACTAAGGGAAATTCTGGCATCTTCTCTCCACTCAGCATGGCCACCATTCAAGTCAGATTTCAGACACTAAAATAAGCAGCCAACTGGAACCAGTTCTATCGTTGGACTTGCATTACTGAATCCGGGATACTTGCTAACGCTGAATAAACTTCATTCAGTATCAGACTCTTCCTTGACTTAGTTGCCGCAGAGCCTGTTCTTAGAGCAATGTTCAGGCTTTTGGTGTTTTCTGCAGATGTTACTTGATTGATGACTGTCTTCGAACTATTACTATTAGCTGAAAATTTAGAGACCTTAAAGTTTATACAGATTTTTCAAAATCTTTAGCCCCAACTAGAGCATACAAAAAATATCAAATGCCAGAAGTTAGAGAGATGCTCAGTGGTTTAGAGCACTAGCTGCTTTTAGAGAGAATCCAGGTTTAGTTCCCAGCATCCACATGGCACACATTACAACCATCTGTAACTCCAGCTCCAGGGGGTCCAACACCTTTTTCTGGCCCCCACAGGCACCATATGCACATGGTATACATACAAACATGCAAGCAAAGCACTCATGCACAAAAAAATAAAAATAAATAAATCTCTAAATAAAAATAAGTAAATCTCTAAACAACAACAAAAAAATAAGATTCCCCTATGTGTCTTTGAAAATCATCAGAATGTTTTATCACAGCAATAGAAAGTCATTAATACACAAGTAAACTTTAAACATGATGCTGGGTCAGGAATCATTCAAATTTCTAAAAGAATAATAACAGTTTCAACTCTGGCTGACATAGGTAGGAAAGAAAATTATTAAAGGACATTGCAGGGACTGATGAGATGACTTAGCACATAAAGATACCTGCCACTAAGCCTAAAAACCTGAGTTTGATGCTCAGAGCTTATACGGTAGAAAGAGAGAACCAACTTGCACAAGTTTTCCTCTGACCTCCAAATATGTACTATGGCACACACAGGCGCACACAAGCACACACACACATAAATGTATTTTTAAAGACATTTTAGGCCTTGGGGCATAGCTCAGTGGTGGAGTGTTTGTCTAGCATGTAAAAGGTCCTGAATGTAATTCCCAGCACACACATGAAAGGATGACATTTTGATCTGGGCACAGTGGCCCATGTCTGTAACCCAAACCCTCGGGAGGCTGAGGCAGGAGTTGAAGGCCGGTCTAGATCACATAATGAAATACTACCTCAAGAAACTAAAAAAGAAGAGGTTACATTACTCCCCAAATTTCTAGGAAATTTAGGGATTTGCAGTAAATAAACGATGATGCAGAACTGCAGATGAGGAGTTCCCTGCCCACTGGACACTGCAGCACCCAGCAGGACCTGCAGCCCAGACATCAGCCCTCCAAGCCGCTGACGTCTGAGAAACTCTCCCAGCCAACACTCCTTGGAAGAGTGGTCTAACACCTGGCCATATAAAAAGCCATAAAGCAACATCCTCTGTGGACTGTGTTCAGTTTCCGTCTCCAGGTTTCTACCCTAAGTTCCTGCCCTGGCTTCCCTCAATGAAAAACTGTGATCAGAATGTGTAAGCCAGATAAACCCTTTCCTTCCAAAGTTTGTTTTGATCAGAATGTTTTATCACAGCAATAGAAAGTGATTAATACACAAGTAAACTTTAAACATAGTTTCTACAAAAGTGAATGAGATTTACCTCTCTCCTGAAGCCCATGGTGTAAAGGAATTTCCAAAACAATAGGAAGAGAAAGAGTTAAAATGCTGTAAAATTGAAAATGCCCAAAAGATATTCACTGCAGTAGGCATGGTCCAGCATGCCATTATGCATGTAATGAGTGCCTAATGAATGCTCACAGAGAGAGCCAACATATTCCCATTGAATATTTGATCAAGACACTCAGTTTTTCTATTCTATGTTATGACAACCACATATATTTTTCCTCTCACTAACTTATGTTGCAGAGTCTTGATTTTCTCTTCTAGATGGTATCAGTATGTACCCCAGTCTGGCCTCAAACTCAAGATCCTTCTGCCTCTGTCTCCCAAGTGATGGGATTACAGGGATTCACAACCAGGCCCAGCTCAGAATCTTGGTTTTTAAAATACAATTTTTAAAGTCACAGAGCGCTACACTGGAGGAGCTTGAGAGGGGAGCAAAAGGAGCAAGGCATTCATGCGACCTTAAGGAGCCCGATAGATGACTGAATGGCCAAAGAACAGTGAGCTTGCCAAAGGCATAAAGAGGTATTGTCTGAGTCCAAATGCAAGCCCATCTACTTCTTGGCTATTCCTAATTGTTAACATCTTTCATTATGTACTGGGTTAAAATTTCATTTGCTAAAACTTCTACCTATATGCTATTTTTTCCCTTTAGAAGAACAAAGCAAATTTATTTCTTCTTTCAAGAACCATTACTTCAAATATGGCAGAACAGCTTTGACTTTCCCTCCTCTCCTCTAGGCTGCAGGCCTCTGCTTCTCTTTGATCTCCTCATCAAGTAGACTGTGAACTTCACTGTTTGTTAGTCACCCTCTAGGGAACTCACTGGATAGTCAACACTATACTGCATAAATTTGTTCAGACCAGTGTTTGAGAGTTGTATTAAATACACTTTTGTTGTTGTAATAAAATGCCACAGCCAAAAACAGCTTACAGAAAAAAGTTTCTTTGAACTTAGGGTTCCAGAGAGAGAGTTCATAAGAGCAGAGAGGTATGACACGGCTGTGGGGCCAGGAGGCTGGCTGGTCCAGTTTCATCCACATACACAAAGGAGAGAAAAAGAACAGGAAGTGGGGTAAAACAATAAACCATCAGAGCTCACCCACAGGGACATTCTTCCCCCAGCAAGGCTGTACTTCTCACAGGGACCAGCAACTGGACACCAAGTGTTCAAATGCAGAAGCCTATGGGAGACATGTCTCATTCAAACCACCATATCAGGGCCACTGTCCCTCCTAAGCACACGGCCATACCATGATGCAAACTGCATCTAATCTAACTTCAAAAGCCCCCATAGTCTTTAACAGTCCTAATACTAAAAGTCCAAACTCTTTTGAAACTCGAGGCAATCTTTAAACTGTGACCCCTTGTAAAATCAAAAATCAAATTACATCCAACATACAATGTCACAGAGTACACAAAGAACAGAAAATAGGATCATAGTGAGGAAATACAGAACCAAACCCAGGAGGGCGAACACCAAACCCTCATCTCCATCTGTGGTGCTGGGGATTCAGTTTCAAAGCCTCTCTAGCCTGGCTGTCGGCAGCACGTCTCTCTCTTGCTGGTTCCATTTCATGTATGTGGCTTTCTTTGGAAGATGTCTCACAGCTCTGGCATCTCAGGTTTCACCTTCAAGGCTTCACAGAACGGCCTCTAGGGCCTCCTTGCAGGAACTCCTCCTCTGCCGCTCATTGCCCGGCCTCAGAGGCTCTCTCAGCTGCAGAATAATCTATGACTCCTTCAGTCTTGTATCTTTCTTGTCTCCAAAATCAGCACCACGTGGATGATACTGTCAAGTTCAGCTGTCAGCTTGGGATGGACCATGGCCCCCCTTCGACACCAGCTGCTGTAGTTTTTGAATAACCCTGGGTGGGGTCTTGCCCTAAGGGTACCTTTCATGTCTTTCAAGAGCTGGAACCTTCTCTTCAATGCTGCTAATCTCCTTAATAGCCTCCCTTTCACCACATGGCTTTTCTGCAACATTGTTCTTCCTAGTGCTCAGTTTCCTCTCCAAACCGTACATTTCTTCATTTCTTTCTGTCCCACTTGATGCTCTTAATCATTGTAGATCAGCATAAGAGTAATGAGAAATAATGATATCAGAAACTCAACGTTACTCTGTCTTGAAATTTTCCTTGTCAAAAAGAAATAGTTCATTACTATTTAAGTTATTCTTGGGAAAGTTCTCAGGACACAAGCTGAATGGTGCTGATTTTTTCCCAGAATGTCACGTGAATGGCCTCTAGCCCAGTGGCTAACGGTTTTCTTCTCTGAAACTCACAAGCTGGGTCTTGGCTGTCTGTGGTATTCTCAGCACTATGAGCTTGCAGACTTCTGCTCTAACAGCCCATTGATCTCTGCTTGCGGCAGTCAATAGCTTTTCTATTCCAGAGTTCCAAAGTCTTCCATATTCAAAAACAAAGAGGAAAGAAGAAGGAAGGAAGGAAGGAAGGAAGGAAGGAAGGAAGGAAGGAAGGAAGGAAGGAAGGAAGGAAGGAAGGAAGGAAGGAAGGAAGGGGAAAAGGGGAGGAAAGAGAGAACACACAACAACAACAACGTGCTCAGGATCTTCACAGCAACAACCTGACTTTCCCCCGCACCAATGGTTATTTTTCTGTTGCTGCAACAAAGCACTATGATAAAAAGCAACTTACAAAAGAGTTCATTTTGGCTTACAGCTCCAGAGCGAGGGTCCAGAGTGGAAGGGAAGGCTTGGTGGCAGGTCGAGGAAGCAGTGCCTGATCACATTTCACACATGCATCACACACAGGAAGCAGAGTGGTGAACAAAGGAAGTCTTTGCAGAGCTACTTTCTTGGTGCCTAGATGCTGGCTAGAGCAGCCTTCTGTCTCAGCATGGAAGCCACGCAGACTGCCAGATCATGGAAGCCTTCATGTACTAGCAGAAGAACTGAAGAGTCTGTAGCGGAGAAAGCACATGATCTTTCACAAAGGACCAGATTCAGGGCTGGCCAGTTTAGACCCATGAGCTCTAGAAGACTAGAGCTGGGGAGGACTCAGATTTGTTGGATTTTGGTGGTTGTTTCTGTGGGTATGGGTGTGTGTGTGTGTGTCCACAGGCAGGCCAGAGGACAGCCATAAATGTAGGTGTTTGTCTAGGTCCGTTTGTTATTCAGCTGCATATGCTGGGCTAGCTGACCTATAAACTTCCAGAGACACTCCTGGGTCCTCCCCCAATCTCACTATAGGAACACTGGGATTACAGATGTGTCCTACTCTACCTGAATTTTATATGGGTTTTGGTGATTGGAACTCAGATCTTCACACTTGTACCACAAGTACTTTACTCATTGAGACATCTCCCCAGCCCCATATTTTGTTGTTTTGTTTTGTTTTTGAGACAAGGTCTTGCTATGGAATCTAGGCTGGTCTTGAACTAACTATGTAGCCTAAATAGGACATTGAAAGTTTGTTGCTAATTATTGCCTACTTTCTCAGCAAGGATTCAATTGTATTTAATTTATAAAGTTTAGTGTTTCTAAACACAATATCATTCACAGTGACTCAAACCCAGTCTCTAAAGTTTCTGGGGTAAATATACAGTTTTCATCTCCTGAAATAGATAACAAACATTTATTTACCATGTGCTAGATATTAAGTATATGTGTGTATATATTTATATATGTGTGTATGTCATTGTATATGTATGTGTTTGTATATTCAAATACATACGATATTTCATTCACTCAGAAGCACAGAGAGATAAAATAACTTGCCCAAAGTTACAAAATAATGTCACCAGTGAAGGGGGAATTTAAACCCTAGTTATCAGTTTTAAGAATTCTTATTCTAAACTACATCTGGCCCCCATTATCCACAGATTCCATATGCACAAATTGCACTGTGAAGACTGAAAATACTCAGGAAAAACATGTATCAGTACTAATATGTGCAGACTTTTTCCCAAATCTGTTCTCTAAACAATACAGTGTAACAACTATTGTATAGATTTACCATGTATTGGATAGTAAAAGTAACCTTGCATACAGAGGCTGTGTGGATTACATACAAACACTGAGACACTGATAACAGGCACTGGGGCCTCCAAGCACTTTGGTGTCTGCAATGATCCAGGAACCAAACCACAAGGGTACTGAGGAACAACTGATGATGTGTTATCATCACATGACCATGGATATTAAGAAAATGGTATTTTGCTAGACAGTTTTTGTCAACTGGACACAAACTAAAGACTTTGAGAAGATGGAACCTCAGCTGAGGAGTTTCCTCCATCAGGTGGCCTGTGGGCATGTCTGGGGGGCATGTTCTGGATTGCTCAGTGATGTATAGAAGGACCCAGACACTGAGAATAATTCCATCCCTGAACTATAGAAGAAAGGAAGGTAGGGAGGCAAGCCAGTAAGCAGCATTCCTTCATGGTCTCTGATTCAGTTCCACCTCTAGGTTCCTGCCTTGACTTTCCTTCAACAATAGACTGCATCCTGGAAACAAGGCCTTTCTTCCCCCAAGTTGCTTTTGATCAGTGTTTTACCACAGCACAGAGAAGCAAGATAGAATAAGAATCTAGACACATTTTTCAGTTCCTAAGAAAACTGAATTATGTCATATGAAAAATTAAAATAATGCATAATAAAGTGGGTTTTGTCAGCACCATATGACTGTCCTATGCCATTGCCCTTTTGCACACTCCACATCCAGAAGAGCAAAGCCCACAACTGCACTGTACCCTGTTCCCTTGGGGCTTAGGCTCAGCTTTATAGCATTGAAGTTGCCAGGTCATGACTTCCAGATTTTCAGGCTTAAGCCATGTGTCACTCCAGAGCATCTTACTTCACCATAAAAATTGATAGCTGTTGGTTGTGTTGTAAGTTAAATAACAATGTACCAACCTGTATAACTAATTCAGGGCATCTTAAAGATGTCCTGAAGGCCTTGATTTGTCCCCATAGCCAGACCAAAATGGCACTATATTGCCACTGTAAAATATGTTTAACTTCCTGCCTGTACTGTTCACACATGATAACCTGGAAGGCAGCAAGAAGCCGACCTGACCCATGGGCAGAGAGCAACAAGAACTGCACTCAGCCTAAAAGGAGAGTGGATGGAATGGGTTGTGACATGTTGAAGGACTGATTATAGTCTCTTCATTGTGCACAAGAATTATATTTATCTTCAGAAACAACAAAATATCTTGCATTGTCATCTTATTTGAAACTCAGAGGATGGCCCTGACAGATTCCCAGTCCTCCAGTGTGTGGTGAGCTTGTTATAGTGTTAGCTAATTCAGGAAATGCCTTGACAGGTCCACTGCTCACTCTGCCCTGTCTCCAATTTCCTCTTTTTATATTGCAAAGAAACAGGCTCAGAATTTTGTAAGAAATTGGCTATTAACTTCAATTCAACCTTCTGTTGTTTCTCCACTGTACTTTTACTTAGATTATAGGATAAACCTGTTTTTAAGTAATTTTGAGAGCTTGTTTCTAAGGTCCCTGTACCAACCCCTGGCTGGTATAATAGCTCCATATATCAATCCAGTAGGGCAGCTATAATGAAATACCTTAGACTGAGTAATGTATAAAGAACAGAAGGTAATTTTGAGTGTCTTTGGTTTTAGTTGTCATGGGGCACAGTGTAGTGTTTTGATAGATGTATATGGTATGCAATGATTAAATCAGGGTCCTCAGCAAACCCACCGCTTCATATATCTGACATTTCTTTGTGCTGAGAACATTCACAATCCTCATCTCTCTCCTACTTTTTGGAGACAAGGTCTTCCTGTAGCCTCAGCTGGCCTGGAATGCCTGTGCAGACCAGGTCTTCCTGTGGCCCAGCTGGCCTGGAACGCCTGTGCAGACCAGGCTGTCCTCACACTCACAGCCACTGCCACTGCCCTCCAAGTGCTGGGCTTAAAATCATTTACATACATACCATTTTTGAAATGCAGAGTGTAAAATTGTCAAACATAGCCTTTCAGCTATGATAGACTGCTAGAACGTGCTCTTCCCAATAAGAGTTTAAAACCCATTCACCAGTCTTCCAGTTTCCCGTTTATTGTTTTTCCCATCTTCACCATTCTTCCATTCTGTTCTAGGAAGTCTACTTTTCTTCATTCCACCAATGAGCAATCTTATGTGGTCCATTGTCCAACTGCATCTTGGCTTTTCACTTAACACGGCCTCTCCCAGCTCCCCCCACACTGCCACAAATAACAGGATATCATCGTTTATGACTGAATAATCTTGTCCGGCAGCTGTGCTCACAATGTTCTCATCCTCTAATCCTCGGATCGAACTGATCCTACACCTTGGCTGCTGTGAGTAGTGCCACAGAACCTACAGGATCCAGGAGTCTCTCCACCATGCTGACTTAATTTCCTTTGAACAAATAGCTGGCAGTGGGACTGCGGCATCATAGAGTAGGTCCACTTTAAATGGTTTGAGAGGCTTCCTATTTTTTCCAAAATAGTTGTGCTAATTCACATTTCCATCAACAGTGCACAAGAATTCCCACTTCCCTGTCTCTCTGTCAGCATTTCATGACAGACATTTATTGCTCACAGTTCTGGAGGGTTGGGAAGTCAAAGTCAAGATATCAGCTGTTTAATGAGGCCACTCCTTAGGAAAATGGTACCTTCCCTGTGTTCTCACATGCTGTTAAGGGCAAAAGGAACTCAAGAGCTTCCTCAGGGTTTTTTTATGAGGATGCTCACCCCACAGTGACCCATGAACTAGAAGGATGGCCTTGCCTCCATAGACCCCACCTCTTAATAGCGTCACCTTTGGAAACAGGCTTCAGCATGTGAGTTTTTGAGGAAGAAGAACACCCCCTATAGATTTTTACAAAACAAAAAAGCTCTGTTTCAGACTTCTGGTTGACATTACAGACTTAACACTCTTCCAACATACTTTTCAGTAAATATCAGAATAATGGACAATCTTATGTTAATCTATAATGTTTTACCATTAAAGTTTTAGAAGTGGATGCTGACATGTGATAATCTAATTGAAAACAAAGGATGTTCAAATAGATGTTGAAGGCAGGCAAAAAGAGAAAACTGTAATTCATTTTCTAATGTCTTCAAATACCATTTTTGGCATGAGAGGAGAAATTTAATTAACTTTTGCCTTTGAGAAGTTTAATTTTTGTCAGCCCCTGGTGAGTTTAGATTGCTTGGAGGAAGAGACTGGTACAGACAGCACTTCTAGAATAAATAAAGAAAGAAATCTTCCTTTAAAATCCCCAGCAGGATACTGACTGTAAAGCAAGTGGTTGAGGAGTTTTGAGGGGAGGATTACTGGCTTGACAATAGATTATTCGCTTGACCAATCTGAACGGACTCTGCAAACCTTCTTGAGAGTCAGTGTAACCTTGTTGAGGTGAAGGTCAGAGGTTATGCGGTGTTTTCGTTAGCTTGCTTCCTTGTTTTTCAAACCTTTTCACTACTTATCACAGTTTTGAGAGTGAGGTGGGACCACCCAACATCCAGCATAACCCTGAGCCCTACTGAGACCATGACCTAGGCCCAGGTGATGTATGCACACAGGTCACCAGAGTGCACACGCATCTTCATTTCAGGGTTAGCCTGAATAGGAACTAGAGTCTGTAGATGCCTCTCACAGCCGCTGTCAGTGTGAAAGGAACAGTTGTTTTCTGCCGGTCATTATTTCTTTAAGGGATGTGAACATAAGCCATTTAAACCAATTTTCCTGAATGGAACCACATTCTAGAACATTTCGAGCGATGCAGCTTAAGATTAGAATCAACCAGCCTGCTTTGCTCCCATGAGCACCACAGTAGCTCACACTCTTGGTGAAATAAAGACTGGATGAAAGCCCTGGAGGCTCCCTGAGGAGTTTTTCTGAGCAAGAGGAAGGGAGCTGGAAGAACTTGTACCTCAGCAGTAGAACAAGGAGCATCAAAGCTTGGCTGCCCTGCAGGTGAACAGGAGCCTCTTACTTAGCTCAATTTTAAGAAAATTTAAAATGTACACAGAGACTCCCACATTTCACACACATCCCACCTCACCCACCGTGCCCTCACACCAACCAACTGCGACAGGTGAAAACTGTGACAGGTGGCACAGTTCTTCCATGTCCCCAACTTGGACCTAGGTTCCTTTGCTCTCCTGGAGAGCTCTTGACCAGCCTGACAGGATCCATTAAGTCCTTCTAATAAAAAAAAATCAAAAAAGAGAACCTGAAGCACAGACCAACTAAGTATTCATACTCGATCAGAAAGCAATCAAGCTACAGCAACAGTATAAACAGAATCAAGCTTCAACTCAACGAAAGTAGGCCTCAGTTTCATATACAACCAACAAAAGAATCCATATGCCCGGACCACAATGAAAACACAAATAAAATGAAAAACCAAGATATTATGTCCCCACCAAACCCCACCGGTCCTATAGAAGTGCTCTACAATAAGAACTACCTAGAGGGATCCCAGGACACAGAGTTTAAAAGAACAATCATAAACATGATCAAAGAATTCAATGAATTTAAAGAACATACAAACAACTCAAAGGAATCAAAGAGGATAGGGACAAACTCCTAACCTAAGCCAAAGAAAATACAAATACATGGATGAGTAAAATGACAAAGGAGATCCAGGATTTGGAAGGTGTATTTACAAGAGAGACAGAAATGCCGAAGAAAACTCAGACAGAAATGAAGATGGAATCGAAAAACTCAGTAAGCAATATGAAATATAAAGCAACAAGAAAAAGTCTTACCAACAGAATGAATGAAATGGAAGGCTGAGTGTCACGATTGGATGATAAAGTTGAAGAATTGAACTGCTCAAGCAAATACCACTTTTATGACTCAGATAAAGCATCAAACATCAGTTTCTATACAGTCTACCCCTTCTAATAATGATCATTGCATGACCCTGATAGAGGGCAAGAAATGGATGTTCACAGCACTTGGGATTCAACCAGCCAAGTAGAAGTATGAATTGAAGTCAGATTTTGTCTCAGGCAAATCAAGTTTTACAACAGGAGTTTCGTGCCTGTCTTCATTTACAGCCTAAGATCCATACCCACTACAGTTAATATTGTATGTTCCTCTCTGCACTCTATGCAGCTAAATAATTAACTCCCTCTATACCCTATCAATATGTCTTTCTTCAACTGTTAAACATGTGTTAATAATTCAAAAATTGACAAGTGACCTCCCAGCACTCCTGTGACTTCTGCTGACCTCAGAGCTTTTTAAAGAGGTCTGTCACTCCTGAACCCAACACTGGCTAAAAGCTTTCTGGTTCTGTCCTCTTTCTAGAAGCATCTTACTTGCTGGTAGGGTCTTGGGGTTAAATGGAATACACAGTTCAAGGATTCTGAGATTCTGAATCAATTACGGCCAACAAGGGTAGGAGCAACAGACACGGGACTGCCCTGAGCATCCGCCCAAGCCTGAGGGACAGTCTTTTTTTCTTTTCCCTTTTTCTTTTAACTAAAGATCTCTGTCTTTGGGGAAATCTCACCCCTGGGACTTTGGGGTTACACTAAATTCTTGATCCAGCTTAACTCCCACTTCAATCAAAGAGAATGGGTGGAGTGGCCAGACATCAGCTCCCCTGGACTGACTGCTTCCTTGTTCATCTTTCCCTCACACCCAGGTCTGCTCCTGAGGCCGGGTGATGGAGTTAGAAGTACTGTTTGGTCACTGTTACAGGTCTTGTTCAGCCATCAACTCCTTATTAAATTTCCTAACACTGGGTGGTCTGTGATGAAACTCGGATTTCAAATTCTTCTGAGGGAGAAGTCCTTCTGGCCATCAGGCCTTTGTCAAAATCATAGAATATACAAAAAATTAGCAAGTCTCCTTCTCATAAATACAGATGCGATAAGCAGGAGTGTTTTCCGAGGGCAGTTAGGATGGCTAAAGAGAAACCGGGCATGGCGGGCTGTCTCTGCGGTTCTTCACAGACAATTGTGCTGTATTTGCACCCTTCCACCAAGAACAGAAAGATGAATCTCAGAGCTATTTTTTTCTTTGCATCTAGTTTTTCTCTGTGGTGTTTTGGGAGCTCTCCAGCAACTGCACATCAGCAAGAAGATTATTTTAAACTGAAAAATCTTGGTATTCAACAAGTTCTGAATATCATTAATTTCCATATGTTCTGAAAGCTATTAACTGCTTTGCCTGTGCCTCTGTCACTGATATTCTACTCCTCTGCCGGCTAGACCAGTGTCGCCTCTGCAGGTGAGCCACTCTCTTGTTTTAGTGCTCTGCTGGTCTTGAATGATAGCTGCCGTTTGACATCCACACCTGCCGCGTAACCGCCCTAGGCCAGATTTAATCCGCTGCTTTCACCAACTTGTCTGTCAGCCTCTGGAGCTGGGCTATGTCTCTCTCATCTGTGACATCACTGCACGCAGCAGAATTTTAGAAATTAAATTCTCTAAGTATTAATGACGAGGAGCACTTTTATCAGATTCTAAAGATTACCAAAATTTTTGGTAATTTGAGCTACTGAGATGGAATGATGCCAAATTCTGAGGGTGCTGCCAGAAGCGAGGCTCTCATCACTCAACAGTCAAGAGCACCCCAGCTTTGTACCTGCACAAATCACAGAAGAGAACCAGGCTCCCAGCAGGACACAGGAGACATCTTACATGGCTGGGGACTACTCTGACTGTCTTTAGAGACAGACCAAAGCTCTAATGGCACCACCAAACCTACACAAATGCCTGTGTGGATAAGCAGAGAGGCTGTGAAGGCCAGGTAAGAAGCACAGAATCACACAAATACACGTTTGAAGGAAAGGCGCATAGTGAATCGTTACAGCCTGAGCTGTAAGCCACCTCAGCCAGAGACAGAGGAGGCCGATGATGAGCTTCCCACAATGAGGCTTATGCTCACACTCGGGGGGCGGGGGGGGGTAGGAATGTAGCTCAGATGCAAAGTCTGTAGTGTTTTATTTCTCCTACACCAATGAGCCAGCTCCTTTCCACACTATGAGAAACGGACACCTGAAGAACATTTCAACAGCTGAAAAAGTATCACTGCTAGCAGTGTTCATTTAATTCTTAAACCTATGCACAGCAGCCACGAAGTGGGTCCCACAAAGAGTTAGTGATGCAAGGAGAAAGCTCACCTCCAGGTGAACTCACGAGCATTCTGCTGGTTTCAAAGGTAAGCCCCTCCCTGCACTTTAAAGTTTTGATTGCCTGGGAACCCACTACTTAAATTAGTGCTAGCTATTATTAGGTTAGATTTATTGCTCTGTACTTTACATGAGCTTTAACTTTTTATCCTTGGTAAATTAGTCTAATTACTTATGTTACTTTTATTCCAGTTTCAAAGATGCCTTAGGAATGCATGGAGTCGAAGTAATAGATGCATTTTGTATAAAATGTGACACATTGACCCCACCCTATTTCCAGCTCTTTTGTTCATGCAGAATATAAGCTTCATGTGCCCATGAAACAAGTCCACCTCCCAGGGACTAACTGTAGTATGCTGTGGGAACCCTGGCAGCTGGCAAGGGAAATGAGTGGGGAAGAAGACAGAGACGTGGATTCCCCACTCAAGCCAATGTGGGGTCGGTGGCTGTTCAAGCAAAAAGGAGCAACAGCCAGGATGGGATGGGAGTTACCTCATCGGCAGATTTTAGAAACATCTAAAGACCTTAGGCTGCGGAACCTGGGTGCATCACACAGCCCACAGTGTGGACTATGTCCAAAGGAGTTATGGTCATGGGCGCAGAGCACAAAGACTCATCCCTCCAGTTATGTTCCCCTGACAAACGAAACGATTTCCTTTGCCTGCCCTCCTTCCTGCCTGCCGTACCCTCTTCCTCTCATCCCTCAGACAGAGCCAAGTATCTATCTATCAGTGAGATGGAACTGTGGCTGGTCTCTACCACAGCCCTGTACTTTTCAGGATTTAGACATTCTGGCCGCTTTATGATCCAAGAATTAGACACAGCATTGTTACCCAGTAAGGGTGTGTGCAAACTAAGTGGGTCTTTTCTAAGAGCCCAGAGAAAATTACTGAACCTTCCAGCAACAAAGCCAACAAATTCATTTGAAAGCATCAGTCAAACAGGGGTTGTGGGAGTCAATAAACCTTCTGTGTCTGGGGCAGTTCTGTTGGAGTGCTTTATAAAATGCTCACTCATCAAGACTGCCTTTCATGGAAGGGGAAAGCCGCGCGAGCATGAAGCTCAGTCAGTGTCCCACATAGGTTAAGGACACCGCCTCCTTTGCGGGGTTTGGGTCTGGGCTTTGTTCTCTGTCTGGTACAAGGTCTCATATCCTTGCTCTCCCGGTGAGCTACCTCCCCATGCTGCCTTCTTTGATCAGAGTTGTCTCTGTTTCAGATTCAGCAATGTGAAAGGTAGAGTAAGACAAGACAACAATCGAACTAAGGGTGTGCAGTGCGATGATGCCCTTGGTGGCCCGGATAGGATGTTAAT
This sequence comes from Eospalax fontanierii, assembly GCA_035773235.1. Lineage (NCBI taxonomy): Eukaryota > Metazoa > Chordata > Mammalia > Rodentia > Spalacidae > Eospalax > Eospalax fontanierii. The sequence goes on from CM069538.1 coordinate 7,960,457, forward strand.
GTCCCCTGAAAGACATCCTGGCAATGGCTCTGTGATTCTTTGAGAAGTTAGCGCTGACCTCCTTGCTTGCTGTCTGCAGTCAGTGACACGAATGAAATTACTTATTAGGAAGAGGACCTCCTCCATTGTTAGTTGCCTCGGCTGCAAATGTGATTTAAGACCTCTCACCCAGTTTTTATCTGTAGCAAGAGGCAACCCCTGTCCCCTGTGAAGGAATGAGCACCGTCTCCCTTTAAGAGTACTTAAAGGGAGCAGAAATTGAATAATTTTCACAATTTACTGGGGCTATTCCCCCTGCTATGGAATAAAACTGGAGATGTGGGGAGCTCGGGCAGAGAGGCGCCTAGCATCACTGCCATTCCTTCCAGCCACCCGCCTCCAAGCCAGGTGAGTGCGAAGTCCCACAGGCAACCTGGGTGATCTCTGTGGGTGTGAGCCATTTAGGTAAAGCACATTGAAATAAACTTTGACAAAGTGCACTGGGAGTAGAGCGCCAAAAGGAGGTGAGTAGTCCACCTGACGACACATGGAGCGCAAGGCCTCTCAGGACGCAGCCCTGTCCCTCACATCCCTGGAGGAGCCTCCCTTGTTGACAGAGGCAGCTTCTGTTCCAGAGACTTAAACTGTCATGCTTCTTTGCATTAGATTGAAAGGAGACAAAGAATACCCAGACCTAAAGTCCTAAAGTAGATTATGGTTCTAGAATGTGAAGTATTGAATAAAACCAGGTTAACTACTCTAACCAAATTAATACGAATCTGTCATATCTCCACTTTCTTTGGTAGGGTGCAGATCAGCCCTGTGTTCCAAAACCCAGGCTCCATAAGGACTGCCACCCAATTGCCACTGGAAAGTTGTACCAAAGCTATAAATTCACCTTAATGGTAACGACTGGCCCAAGTGCTGTTGCCTGAAAGAAGTTATTCTGATCCTGCACATGACACCATCGAAATGCAGGAGGAAAGCTATTTATACACCATGCAGTTATTTATACACAGAGCTGCACAGGATGCTGTGCCGATTAAATTATCTAAGTCTGATCCTCTCTTATTTTGAGGAGCATGTCATTTAGGCTGAACACAGCTATACATCTAAGTTAGAAGGATGTTTTTTTCTAAAATGATGCTAAATGCCTCTGATAAATTTGATAAAATATAGCCAAACGTTCTTGACTTTTATTTTTTGAGACAGCGTCTTCCTCCAACCCCAGCTGTAGACAAAACAGGTCTCCATCTCACAGAGATCTGCCTACCTCTGCCACCTGAGTGCTGGGATTAAAGGTGTGCCCCACCATGCCTGGCGGTTCACAGCTCCCTAAGGCCACTGCCCTGCAGTCTCTCTTCTTTCTGGCCCTGGGGCCGTTGTGTGGAAGCCTGTGTCCTGTCACTGCACTGAGCTGCAAGCCCCGTCCTGTGCAGCATTTTCTTTCCATATCACTCATTGGCTTTTCTCTTCTGTGTTCTGGGGTGGAGAATCTTCATTTCAAAGACATCCGCGGCATTGCTGTCATGTGCATCAGGAGCCCCACTCTGACCCTGTCTCCTATGGATGCCATCAGCCAGGAATCCACCTCTCTTTCCTTCCTTCTCTTTCTAGCCCATTCTGGCTGTCCTATTCCATCGAAGCTGTGGCACATATCACAGAAGGTGCTCCTCCTCCTCAGAGGCAGATTTACAGCAAATGCAGTCAGTCTTCCTCTGCCTCCACCAGCAACAGCCTGCATCTCTGACCTCTAGAGCATCCCCAGAGCATTGGTGTCCGCTCTGGCCTCATGTTCAGTCAGTGATGCTAGGGAATTAACAGCCTAGGAACTGGCCTCAACCAAAGGCCAATGGGAATAGGAACTCAGCTCCTTCAGCTCCCTTGTCTCTCAGGAACAATAATCATGAGACATTCAGGTCCCATTTTTCCCAGTTTTCCCACAGGCTCAAGCTGCAGTCCACTCGCTATGGTGTTTACTAATTCCCACCTACTGAATGCCACTTCAATCCAGTGTCACCTACGACCTTCAGCCACTCCTCCAAGCAGCACTTTGCTCTCAGTTCTGTCTCAGAGTCCGTTTCTATGTGAACCCCACTAGGGAAGGCAAGTCAGCCTCTGGATGCAGCCGGGAAACGTGCCAGTGAGGGCTCTTGTATGGGCAAGTAAAGGAAGCTGACCGGTCTCTTCTAAGGCTCATTTTGGGATGACTTGTGGATATGCCAGCTTCTTTCTCACTCAGAAGACAGCAATCTTAATAAGTTCAGAGTAGCCGAGCCCCACCTTCAGCTCCCGAGCAAGAACCAGGTCTGTGAAAGTAAAGCATGGCTATCTCACTCCCTCAGCTCAGCTGCCTAGGGCACAAGTGACCAAGAGCCAGTCACAACAGAAATGATATCTTGTTGAGAAGCTCATTTGTCCTATACAAACATAGGACAAGAAAAATACTAGGTGCCTTTCTCTGGCCTCCGCCTGCATCCCCATGGTAATGACCATATGATGGAAGGGCTGCCAGTGGCTGCATATGTCCCCTCAAAATCATGAGGGACAGGGTTATAAGTCAGTAAACCACCCTGCCTTCCCCAGACTCCATCACATGTGAACTAGGTATGAGTCAAATTTCTGCTTACCTTTACACAGTTCATCCCAGTTGATATCACCAGGGCTCTAGAAGTCAGCTTACTGAGGTCAGTATGCAGGACACAGTGTTCCTCACAGGAGCAAGACAAAGAGAACATCCCATAAGCATGTCCTCTGGTGCTTCTCCTTCAGAATAGCCATCTCAGTGTGATTATGCCCCTACCTAAGCATTTTTCTGCTTGGCATTTTCTCTCTCAACATGTGAGGTCCATGAAGACTGGGATAAATGTGTATCATTGGCTGTGTTTCTTTTACTGCTTCCCTCAATGCCAGGGCCACGGTTGGAAATTAATGCTGAAGAAAAGCTGAGAGGAAGGCCCTGGACATGCCTCAGATGAGGACTCAGAGCTATTTCCCACCAGCTGAAGAGTGCTAAGGAGAATCAGGGTTTCTTCACTTTGAACTACAGGCTGCTGGAGAGAGACGGAGAAGTTGACAAGACCTCCCAACGTAGCTGGAATGGGACACTGCAGGTGGGATCTGCCCACTGAGAGGCTCTGCAGGGCTAAGTTTCAACAGAGGAATGGGACAGTGTGGGCAAGAAGGAGAAAGAAGTGAGTACCTGACTGAGGGCACCCACGGAAGACATCCGAGCTCCGCACCCACATAGTGGCTAATAACCATCCATGACTCCGGTTCCAGGAGATCTGACGCCCTCTTCTTACACACATGCAGACAATACATTCGCACACACACACACAAAGTAATAAGATATTTAAAAAAGAAATAACAAAGATTCTCCACCATAAAACATAAAGGAGAAAAGCCAGTGAATTATATGAAAGTAAAATAGTGTACAGGGCTGGGCATGCAGCTCAGTATATCGATGAAATAAAGACCCAGGTCAAAAAGAAAAGAAAACAGAAAGGCAGCTGTCAGAAGAAATCAAGAATGTTTGACTATATACTTAATCAAATTTATCAGAAGTATTCAACATTATTACTTTTTAAAATATTTTATTTATTATTTTTATTTTTGTGTTTGAGTGTACTACCTGCATGTATGTAAATGTACCCATATTCTGCAGTGCCTGTAGAGGTCAGAAGAGGGTATCAGATGCCCTAGAACTGGAGTAACAGACTGTTAGTTGCCATGTGGGTGCTGGGAATTGAACCTGGGTCCTCTGCAAGAGCAACCAGTGCTCTTAACCACTGAGCTATCTCTCCAGCCCCTTAACATTATTATTTTTTTAAGCCCTGGTAAGTCCTCTGAAATTCTCATATACTACTCACTTGACCTATTAAGCCTACCTTTCCTTCAAAATCCTAAAACCTCCTTATTCCAATACATTCTGATCTATATCATCTTCCATCTCCCATTCAATAATAATGACTGTCACAGATAGCAAAGTTTGTAGCACCCTCCCAAGTGTCTCACACAGGCAAACTCATATACTGATCATTCAGTCGCACACAACCCGGGAAGTAGGAACTCTACTGTTCCCTGGGTGAAGCCAAGGAGCTCAGGAACCTACCCAAACTCACATGCCATTGTTTTATACTGTTATTCGAATCATGCTAGCTACCACTACGTTCAGATGTCCTTACATTCGTCAGGCATGACTTCCTTCTTTCTGGAATAGAATCCTTCTGAAGGTTTTGTGAGATAAAGTTTTTAGTGTGTGCCATTTTCATAATTCACTTACAACTTTAAAACAAAAGATTCCTGCATCAGTATCTGACTGCTCTCCCCACCTTCCCTGGGGGAGAGAAGAGGCAGGGAGAAATGAGACACAGCCCAGAAAGCAAGAAGGCAGGTGCCTTCCTTACAATGGGAGTGTTGAAGTTTCTGGTGTGGGTCCGAGTGGGCCTGAGATTCAGAGCTGAGGTTGGTGCACAGACATGCCAGCCCACTCTCTGCCAGGTCAGAAAGACCAGTCAGTCTTTGTCACTTCCAAGCACAACACCCAGGATTGTTGTCCCCTTTTAAAAGCCTCCTTAGTGACCTTTCAATAATCCACGGGTTGGTATTAAGAAATGTAACCCTCGGGCTGATGGAAGTCCTTGGCCAGAGTTCTCTGCATTCCTCTTCTATTATGGGGTGGAGAAGATCTGGAACATGAGTCTAGCTGCCATGCTCTTTTCCTTATGAAGAAGAGCAACTCTAGGTCAAGCCATCTCCCTCCTGGGATCACTATTTGTATGATACAGGGTCAGCCTCTAGCAGTCATGAGCTAGTCCTAAAAGGTATTTATGTGTTTCCTCTCCTTAGCCTTTCTCTGCCTTCAGCAGCTAGAAGCTGTTTTCCAGTCCCGGCTTTCCGGACCCCCTTAGCTAGTTCAGGCCAATTTGATTATGCAAAGTTCCAGGACTCCTTCCCAGTAAGAAGGGCGATATCTGTTAGGAGAAAGCACTCAGTCCTAACTCGAGTTTTTTACTCGGAACTCAGGCGCTAGAGAGAAGATGAAGGCTACACTAGAAGATAGGCAAATCAGAGGGCAGAAAAGGGCCTTTCAGTCCCTGACCTTCAGCTACCCTACAAGGACTAAACGGCAGAGCCCTAACTTCCCGTGCCTTCAGCCACATAGAACAGCTTCAGTTGGCAGTAAAGCTTTCTGTTCTTTGAGGCTGACCAACAAAACAGGAAGATAGACTCCTAAAAACCCTTCCCACCTAGCTCTCTTCCCTCTTTGAAAAGGATGCTTCCATCCTTCCAAAAAATACAGACGCTTTCCGTCCTCCATGTCCACCTCCAACCCACCGTTCCTTAGACGTCTACCCACTAGCTCCTCATCCTCAGCATCACACCTTCGTCAGGGCGACTGGACCGCCTCCCAGCTGTCCCCCTCTCCTTTACAAAACGCACGTCTCACCACGCGGCACACGCAGGGATACTCACACACCTGTTTAAGATTCCTCAGTGATTCTCTTATGACTTGCCATCATGGTGCAAATCTTTTAACCGTGTCTAAAGGGTCCATTAGGATGTTTGCTCGGCCCCTCTGTCTGGTCCTAGCCTGTGCTGCCTTCCTCAGTGTACTAGCTGCCTTGACCTTCATTTCAAGAAGGTAGTCTGCTTCCTCCCTCCATGAGGTCTTTGCATAGACTCTCTCCTATTGCAAAGTTCTTTCTTACCCCTTGGCTCCTGGACACCTCTTCCTCCTCATCCAGAGCACAGCCTTGGCTTCTCAAGCTTCAGCAAACCCCTCCCTGTCGCAGCGCCTTCCTGTAACAATGCCACAAAAGCCCCTTCCTCTTTCTGGGACCTCTTTCCTCCATCATAATCCAAGCGCCCTTGGTCAGATTTCCTGTCTAATGAAGTACTTGGTCAACCTCTATCAATTACTTTTGTTTTGTTTTATGACATCTCCATGTCTAAGGTGATGCCTAGGGATAGTAGTGTTCCTTAAACGTTTATTGAACAAGGACTCTGTGGAAGCAAGACAATGATTCCCTAACATTTTCATTATTAGTTAAACAAAAGGAAGCAAAAGAATAGCATGACTGAGATATTGTAAGGAGAATATTGAGCCTTTCTTGAGTATTTGATGGACTGTCAACTTTGTATCTCCTCAGTCTTGTCTACTTTAGGCCTCCCTTCTCTGAGCTACAGTTGGGTGGTGGCCACAGAGTGGGCACAGACTCAGAACAGCTGGGCCCAGGCACTGATGCTGATGGCTCTGGTTGGGGCTCATCAGTACTTGCCACCTGTGTGGATAAACCTAAGGATTATTCTGCAGAATGAAGCTCCAGGAGGAGCTCTTCCCCTCCCCAAACAACTTCCTCCTGAAACATTCCTAGTGACGCTCACTAAACATAGGGTGGGTGTGAGATCCAACCACCAACTGAGAAAGAGGCTTGCTGGGAACTTGCCCTTACATCTGAGACCTCTTCATCAGACAACTCAGAATAACAGCCAAAAGGAAACTGAAGAGAATTATCAGGAAAGATGGATAGCACCCTTGAGTCCAGTTTTGAAAACGTCAAGCCTTTCCTCAAGGAGGTGCACTCTTTCTTGATGGCCTCCTCAGTGGTCACCAGACTGGCCTGTTTCTACTTCACATCCAGCCATTACAGCAGGGAGCAAGGAAAGGGGCTGTGTCTGTGGGAAAGAGAAGCTAAGGAGGTGGTGGTGAGATGCAGACATCATGCCGCCTTGAATCTTGGCAAGGATCGTCTTGGTCTAGTGACACTAAAGGAGAAGAGTGCAGAGAAAGGGGCGTGAACACCCATATGTCTCTCCACCCCTCCCCCCAAGCCCCATGTTATCCTTATAAGGGCATTCGTAGTGGTAGGGCTTCAGGTGTCCGATCTAGCACATAAGGTTTGTAACACAGTAAATCACTGAATGTCTTTAACGCGTGTTTTTCATTGCCAAATAGTAGGTAGAACCCAGCTGGTAAATGAAAATGGAACCCAGTATAGAATGGTGCTGAGGACTATGAGGTCAGATGTGGGACAGCCTTCTGGGCATTGTGTAGCTTGTGTCTGTTTAGCTAATTACACTGGATTTCTCATTCCCCAGACCTTCCTGAGATGCCATACACGCATGTGTTTATTTCGCCCCTGGAGAAGGAAGGCATTTCCCCATGGACCACGCTTCCTCAGTTTTTCTGACACTCAGACCCTCTCTACTCGCTTTCACTTTCACAGTAAACTTCTGTGATTCATGGAAAATTGCTTTTCCTAATCTCAGTAACTGTATTGAGGTAGAAGAAAAGCCCTGGAACTTAAATCCCAGGTTCTGCTCAAGGGGTAGCGTGAGCTAGTGGCACGGCATTTGGGAGCGTCTATAAAAATCAAGTGTGGCTGACAGAGACACAATGCTGGACCTTGGGCAAGAGCTCAGGATGTCTTGCATACAAGTTTGTTTTATAATCTCAGTTCTACTGAAGGACATGACCCTCCTGCAGCTGGAGTATAACACCCCTGAGTCCTGTGCTCACCACTGCGCTGAGTGGAGACAGTCCCAGCAGTCCCTCCACCAGCCTCAAATACTGTTGAAGAGTGTCCACGTCTGCCCTAGGGGTGATTTAAAAAAAAAAAAAAACTTTATCTGGGCCCTAGTACTATAAAGACACACTTATGTGTGAGTGTATGTTAGAGGTATGCATATTAAAGGCATATTGGAATAACTTCTGTATGTAAAACATTTTGTTGATAACCTATCACTTTGCAAAATGTTTAGCCCATCATTTTGGAAAATGTGTGGTATCAGTTCCCATCACTGGAGGGCCTTGCTGAGGGAATTGCAAAAGAAGGATAGCAATGCAGAAGGTTGTTCTCTCTCTCACTCTCTCTCTCTTTCTCTTTCTCTTTCTCTCTCTCTCTCGCTTTCATTCTCTCATTCTCTCTCTCTCTGTGTGTGTGTGTGTGTGTGTGTGTGTGTGTGTGTGTGTACATGCACGTGGAGCTCAGAGGTTGACATCAGGTGTTTTCTGCTATCATCTTCCCCTTTATCTATCTTTTGAGACAGGGTCTCTCCATAAAATCAGAAGTCACTGACTGGCTAGGCTGGCTAGCCAGTGAGCTCCAAGGATCTGCCTGACTTTGTTCCCCAAGCGCTAGGGTTATAGATACCCATGACTGTATCAAGCTTTTAATGTGCATGCTGGGGATCCAAACCCAGATCCTCGTGCTGTAGATATCTTACCAACAGAGAGCCATGTCCTTAGTCCCAAGGCTGTGCTCTTAATTACTCACTGCTACAAGTTATACATACTGATGCCCATAAATCTCATTATTGCATCATCTATTGATCTACATGACTTCTAATCAGAGGGCTTAACATTTCCCATGCATTGAATTTGAAATTTTGAAGCTGATGCTAGGTCTTCCTACTGGCTAGCAATGCTCCCTTGGAAAAATGCCCCAGATCCATCCACAGGGAAGCTATGATTCCAAGAATTAGAACATGCCCCCTTGGAGTTTTCAGAGTGCTAGGGTGGACCTGAAAGAGAGCCAGTCCCCTCCATGTTTGTACAGGTAGGAACCAAAGACCTAGAGCAAGGCCACACCTCCCACCAGCAGCAAAGCCCAGAGGCCAAGAGATTCCCCTGGACCAAGAAAGCTCCCTAAAATGTGGTTGCATAAAGGCTCCCTGGGTCTGGCTCCTATCGACTGCCTCCAGCACCTTGCTGGGCATGCTATCCTTTCCCCCTCAACTCTGCTCAAGAGTTTGGCTTTATAATCTTTACCCAAACTCTGAATTTGAAGAATATTATATCAGCAATATCACTTCTTTTCACATGTAGAGTAATTGCTACATTTATCCTTGAAGAACAAAGTGCTCACTCTCTCTGTAGCTGATCCTAATTTACTGCGTCTGAGTAAAGTGGGTCCCCAGCATCTATTTTTCACAGCTCAGGAAAACAAGTTAGTTTGCCACTTCTTAATTTTAAAAATGTCTGCATATAACATAGCAAGGTCCGTGCAGCATGGCACTTGTGAGAGTGCGACTCCGCCCATGCTGTCTGTGCCAGCCACCAAACTCCCAATTAAACCCCACTGAGGGCCAGTAAACTGAGAGTGCAGCACAGACCAGGAAGTTTCACTCTATGATTAACCCCTCTAACTCATAAAGTTAATCAGCTGCTTTTCTAAATGCACCTGAGTCTATTCCAAAACGCAACACACATAGAGGCTTTTCTCCAGTGTGGAATTCCTCAAGGTTTTCCCTGACCAGCCATTTTTTCTTTCCTGAGTCATACTTACCTGTACACCCTCTCCAGTGGCAACTAGCATTTTCTGAGACACTGTTAGGAACCTGAAAAACAGAAAACCAAGATGTACCTCTTGATGTGTTTGCTGGGATAGATAGTGGCACATGTCCCCGTGCAACAGGACAAGTCTTCTGATTTATACTTGGAATGTGTTCTCTGTTTTAAAAAACTGTTTGTTTACTTATTTTTTTTTTTTTAGGTTAAGTATTTTAACTGCATGTATCTAACTGCATGTATTGTATACCACATGTGTGCAATGCCTATGAGGGCCAGAAGGGGGCATTTAATCCCCTAGAACTGGAGTTATAGACAGTTGTTAACTGCTATATGGGTGCTGGAAACTGAACTCAGGTCCTCTGCTAGAGCAGCCAGTGGTCTTAACCTCTGAGCCATCTCTCTAGGCCCTGGAATGCATTCTCTGTTTAAAGTTTTATGAAATGGAGAAAAAAAAATGTTATGCAATAAAAATTAACTAACAATGAGGTAGTCGTTAACTAACAATGAGATAGTCGCTAAGAACCTCAAGATGAGGTAAAGGAAGAGTGAGGAAAGTAAACAGAAATCTGCCCTGCCTCTTATGGTTGTTACAGGCTTAACTACCACATGCCTTCATTGAAATGTTTGTTTGCCAAACCGCTGCATTCTTGGGCTCTTTTGTAACCAGGTGCTTATGTGTAACTGCTTGCTTAACTACCGCATATACCCTTCTGGAATTAATCTCCTACTTGCCTGCTAAAGCTGACTGTGAATTTCCCTACAAACTTGAGCTTGGTGCCATTACCCAATGACCCAGGTGTCAGCTCGCCAACAGGAATAAACTCCCTCTCCTTCACCTGACTTGGCTACTGATCTCTTGATTCCCAGAAGTTTCCATGACAAAAACAAGACTTACAAATGGAGTGTGCAGTAGCAGTCAGAGATGACCCACCCAGGGAGATACTGCCTATGCTCAGGGACTTCCAGTGTGCCAGCCATGAGCCTACTGCATGAGGTTATGGGATGCACAGAGGACCTGGCTGCCTCCTTCACCATCGCTCTGGAGTGCTTTACTGAAGCTGTGGATTCTAAGCACTGACTGAAATACAGGCACTACTGACAAAGGTCTCCAGGGAAAGCAAGCAGGAGAGCTGGTGTTTGGGAATCCAGAACAAAGAAATTGTAGGTGATTCAGCCAGCATCACACGGCCATCTTATATAGCAAATCTGGAGCCTAAGACCTACTTTGATTTTTAAACAATTAAACTGTTGCTCGCAGAGACCCCAGCCTCGGTGCAGATAATGGCATTTAGCAGTACATATACAATGTATGCAAATGTATTCACTTAGAAATGTAACCACATTAGTCTTTAACCATCCTAATGGCTGTTTACAATATGTTGAAGTTGCTTCCTGATGGAAGAACTTCCTTTCACCAAAATGAATTGTAAACTTCAATTACTTAATTTTTAAAGAAAAACTAGAAGCAAATGTGAGCAAGTTTCTTGTTCTATGATGAGGAGTGTCTTTTCAAGTCTAATAACAATGGCAGAAATCATGATGGCGATAGGTTGGACTGCCTAAAACTAAATGTAACTAAGCTAATATACAAAAAACAGTAACAGCCACCAAACTCACTAACACAGAACGTGCATCTGCAAAGTGGTTAACAGTGAGAAAATGTGGCTACACAGAGAACACAGTGAGTTTATTTAACACTTGAGAATCCTCAGAAGTAGCAAAAGGAGCCAGGTGTGTGGGGACACTGCTGTGATCCCAGATCTTTGGAGGTTGGTGCAGGAGGATCTCCAGTTCCAGGCCCTCTATGGGAGAAAGCAGTCAGAGTCAAAGGACAGAATATCAGAGAGCTTGTCTTTTTGTTAAAATCCAACATTCTGAATGAGAGAAATAAGTGAAATTTTAGAGTAGTTTTGATTCTTTTAAATTGGCAATTAGGAAATAAGCATGAAACCTAGCGCTAGAAACAAGGTGGGGACCCAGCCGCGGGGAGGATGGAGGCGCCAATCCATGCCAAACCTAGAAGACCGTTTGCTACTAGATAGTAAAAGGCAAAAAAAAATTCACATCTCATTTAATATTGGAATTTAAATTTAAACTAATGATGTAATACTATAAGCTAGTGATACTACATAACCAAAGATTTAGATATATCATAGAGGGTTTATAAGAGGGAGATAGCACTGAGCAGATCAACTCGTGGACAGCTATACAACAGAATACTAAGTAATCTGAAAGTATGCTGGAAAATTGTTCAAAGACTTTTAAGCTTTAAGACTGGTTATAAAAACATCCTATGTATATATATGAATATATATATATATATATATATATATATATATAAATTGTACTTTTTTTGCAGGTTTTGGGCATGCTAAGTACACATGCTGAGCTACACCCCCAGCTCCTGTCTTATATTTACAAATATTCAATATTAATTAATTCATATGTACATGTGTTTATATGAATATAGAGAGAGTTGTTTATTTATGATGGTCTTGTCTCCCAATAAATATATTGTCAATTAAAAATATCATAGCCAAAAATACATTGACTTTGATAGCTTGGAAGCACTGCGCACCCTGGAGTTCCCATTGCGAGTCTAACCTGAAAGCAGCAGGGGATAAGGAGACAGGAAGTGGGTGGGGAGACAAGGAACCCTCTCACTCACCGGAGCAGGCAGGTTGGTCAGGCGGAGAGCAGACCTGCGGGCACGCTTCCCAGTGGCCTGGGGACAAGAGGACGAGTCTCTTTCACAGGTTCAGGGTTTCATTCCTCTCCCTTCAGGGAGGAGCTTGTGGTTGTTGTGTCATATTTATTGGAAAGTGTTGGAGGGTTGTGACCATGTGAGGAATGTTCAGGACTTAGTATTTTTCCATCACAGGGAAAGAACAAGATTCAAATGTATCCTCTCTTGAACACATGGCTTCATGCCAGCATAAATGGAAACATGTAAATCAAACTGGGCCCACCCGGGATGTCTGTGCATGTGTGTGGCACGCATACAGGAGAGAGCAGGCCCCATTCTAGGGTCCTTAGTTCATTAAAGAATGGACTCAAATGGAAGCTTTGGGACAGTTTTATTAGAATTTAATGGAAAATCATCAGATCAGGCAAGCTGTAAATCTTAGGCACTGCTGTTGCGCTGAGAATGAAGGAGAGCAGGAAGAAAACCAGGAAGTCATGCCTGTTTAGAGCTGGCGTGGAGGTCACACAGACACCATCAGACTAACAGCCATGTGGCGGGAAGGAGAAGGGAGCTTTAGAGAGAGGTAATCTGAACTGCTGGGGCAGCCTGAGGCGTCAAAGAGAGCATGTGAGAAAAGAGAGATGAGGGAGAAAAGAGAGGTCACGTTTTTCCTCAGAAGTCAGAAAAGCGGACAGGCTTACGGAGAGGCCATGTCTGTGACCATCCTGGTTCACACGAGCTGCGCTGAGGGATGCGAATGCCAGACAGGAGAGGGTCACCATCTCGTTAATGCACTAGGTATTCTGCCCATCTCTTTAGCGTGACTTACGGTGACTCCACCTTCTAGGCTAATTCTGTGACCAGGTGATTGACCCAGCAAAACTGGGAAGTTGGTCTTCATCCAGACCAGAGACTTTATTCTCCTGTCCAGCCTTCTCCCAGGCGACTTTTTGCTACTTTAACACCAATGATATATATCTTAAATATTTCTTTCTTTCTGTTGTTAATTGTTCTAAATTAGTTCAGATAACATGTAACTTCATAATTTTTTAAACACTGGGCTTTTAAGATAGCATTTTACAAGGTTAAAGGAAAAACCAAACCAACAGGCTCAGGTTTCTCTTACCAATCTAAATGACCTTCATTTACTGCACCCAAGGATAAAACTGCCCTCCCTCTTCCTCTCCTGATCTGCATGTAGCTCGGTAATCATTCCCTTCACATCATGAAAGAATAATCCGGAACCCCAAACTCTCTCATTCAATTAGCTCCCTACCTCTCCCTTATTCAATATTCAATTAACATTGACTCATGTAAACTCTTGCTATTTTAAACCCTGCTCTGATTAATCTGTGGTTTGTTTTGTTTTGTTTTAATGGCCAGCTCTCCTTTGTCCTTCTGAGCCTTCCTACCTGTCTGAATGCAAGAGGACTTTGTAAACAAGTGGCATTGTTATTCCACACAGAAATGCTTCCCCACCCTCTAATATCTATCCTGTGGACAGCAGCTCTGGTCCAGGCCAGCACTTGGCTGCTGATTTGGCTTTACACAGTTCAATTGCCCCAGGTAGCAGCTACCTCATTTCCAAAATGACAGCACCATTTCTAAGATGATGTGTAAACCAGTGGTCTACTGTGTCTGTCTCAACACAAATAGTGTTATTCTAATAAATGCCTTAGAGTGCGTCCCAGCCCCCTGTCACCACAGACACATTTCTTTTCACAGTTGTGTTCATTTCAAGAAGTTAGTCTGTCTCACAAATTATTCCAATATTTGTCGCATACCATGAATAATGGATTTTTTGGTATTTTCCTCTGATTTCTCTCATCCTTCATTTTCTCCCCTAATCCATCTTCCTGCATTGATTCAGGCTGTTGAGAGCCAGTTGTTTATCTCTGGATTTAAAACTGACTTTTTGTTTTCAACCCAAAAGAAGTTAATCATTTCTTATGTTAAGCTTATATCACTCCTTATCATACTCGATGTTATTTCAAGGCAAAAGGGAAGTCAAGAAAAATTAGAAGGTCAAGAATTGCAGGAAATGTCATTAAAATGGCCCAGGATGGGGATAACTTCCTATAAAGTTTGCACACACTATGCTGTTCTCAAAACAAAGGAAAGACCATCTCCCTGACCCCCTGATCTAAGACACAGACAGACTGAAACAGTAACTCAAAATGCTAGAGTGGAGCGGACTAGACTGCCAGACATCCCTGGCTAATGCAAAATTGAGCAGTCACTCTGGGTGGCAGTTCTCTACAGAACCAAGCAGGCACTTGACATGTGACCTAACAATTAAGCCTTTGGTCATCCATCTATGAGAAAGAGAAATGTAGTCACTCAAAAGCCTATACACAGCTGTCCTTAGCAGCTTCATTATTATAACCACAGATAAGAGCTAGCTGTAATTCCTCCGGTGGGGAAATGGTTAAACAGTCATGCAATGAAATCCAATCTGGAGGAAAAAAGGAATCCACTCTTGACACACACAGCCAACAGTAAAGGGTTAGACGAGCAGCAAATTAAAAAACCTCAAGGGTCACACTTGTGTGATTCTGTTTCTACTACGGTCATGGAATGGCCGTGCAGTGCCGGACAACATTAACGACCATGGCAGAGGGGGAGGGGGAGAAGAGGGGACAGGAAGTGCTGGCATCCGTGTGGAAACGACCCTGTATCTTCACTATGGTCATTATGCAAATCCCACAGGGAAAAACTGCATAGAACTGAACTAACCCTGAGCAAGCAGGGGTTTACGGATCTGATAAAACCCAACAGAGTCGCTACATCCTGTCAATATCAATTTCCTGGCTTTAATATTCTATTGTAATCATGCAAGATGCAGAGAGTGAGTGTATGTGTGTGTGTGCGTGTGAGTGTGTGTGTGTGTGTGTGTGTGTGTGTGTGTGTGTGTGTGTGTGTGTGCAGAGAGAAAGAGAGAGAGACTAACAGGACACAGCACATAGAGTAAGGACTGGAAGAACCATCCTACCTTGAATGTTTTCTACAAAGCTTTCTTATCAAAAGGAAATGCAAATCTTCACTCCTATAGTCCACATTTCCTGGAATTTTAAATGATTCCTAACTTTAGGTGTTCTATTTTGTAGTGGTTGCCATGGTAATGTTTAAAGAGAGGAGAACTGTACAGTGCTATACAACGGATCTGATTCTCTCCAAGGGGCTGAAATAACATTTCCTTAGAGAAACAGATGTCCCCCATCCCCCACCTGCTGCGCTTTGCCCACCTCAGAGGTCATCTGCAGCCCGGAATGTCAGGGGCTGAGTCCTTACAGCAGAAGGCAAGTGATGAAGGACGAGGCACGTGAAGTGTTCTGGAGCTGCTCCACCTGCTGGGATGGAGCTAAGGAAGGTAGGAGCCCCAGACATGACCTCAGTGCCCAGAGCAGTGACCTGCTTGTGACGGTGCTCTCCTCGCTTCTTCCTTGTCACCCATTCCTGACTCCACTGTCCAGACAAACCCAATGAGCCTGGTCTCCGGATCTGCTTCTACAAGGGTTCAATTAGAACTGAAGGTTCTTGTGTAGAATTCAGGAGCCCATTCTTTCACAGCTGAGATTTCTTTTTCCCTAATCAGTGGTAAACTCAAAGAAACTCCTACAAACCTCATGGAAATTTAGCAAAATATACTTTTTTGCATTTGTGACTGACAGTAGTAACCTCAAGTATAGGTTTAGGCATTTCTGAGGCATCTGTTTGTCTGGTCACCAACACCGCATTAACCTTAAGCTGTTATATTCAACATGTAGCTGTAAAGCCTTATTCAAACAGACACACTTGAGTTGGAGAGATGGCTCTTCAGTTAAGAGCACTAGCTGCTCTTGCAGAGGACTTGGTTTCGGTTCCCAGCCCCTACATGACAGCTCACAACCATGTGTAACTGCAGGTCCAGGGCATCCAATATCCTCTCCTGGCCTCCACAGGCATCAGACGTGCAGATGGTGCACTTACATACATGCAGGAAACCCTGATACACATAAAATAAAAATAAACATTTTAAAGTCATTGATTTATATATTTTTATAAAAGCAGACACACTGACAGAAGTCACTCTCGAGTGCACACTTCCTAGAAAAGTGACATAATGTCTCAGTGAACGTGGCCAGTGGTACTGCCACAGTCCCCGGAGAGGATGACAGAGCTGAAAATTCTTATTGCTCAGCGATGCTGTAGCCATGGTAACATTATAGCACAGCTGACTCACCTGTCTGTGGTGATGCAGTGTAAACAAACCTATTGTGCTGCTCTGTGACCGTACAGAATGTGCAGCTCTGCTCTGTGACCGTACAGAATGTGCAGCTCTGCTCTGTGACCGTACAGAATGTGCAGCTCTGCTCTGTGACCGTACAGAATGTGCAGCTCTGCGCAGCGTGTCACGCTTCATAAGGACAATAAACAGCTGCTACTGACTTACAGGTTCACCAGTGTGTACGTTCGTCACTCTTTAGAGCTTACTCCATCTACTCATTAAAAACCTGAACCATAAAGCAATGTGCTGTGTACACAGGCAGCAGCCCACATGCCTGAGTTTACTGTGTCTCTTGACTGATTCTGGCCATGCCCATTAGTTCACCTTGACATCAAGTCTGTGTAAAAACACTCCAGGATTGTCCATATGCAGCATTACCAAGCCACTTCACAGCGATACCCGAAGAAGCAGCCTGACTCTTAACTTTAGTCATAAGAGTGCCCAACTCAGAGGGCATCCATTCTTCCAGATGTCTCCCGGAATTGCGCTTTTGAGCCAGGCCTCATCTATAATTTTATTCAAGACCATTTCTCCAGCATCAGTTTGGGGAACTACAAGCTTGGATCCATCTTTACCAGACAATCTTTTCCTTTCATTCCTAGATCTAAAACCTGTCATACACTCAATGTCAAGCTTTCTTCTCAGTCTTCATTGTTTTCCAGTGAAGTGTGCTGCCTTTGGTGGCTTTGGTTTGTTCATTCTCAAGCACACCCACATTCATTCACTGTCTTGGAGTGGAGCAGCAAATTGGGGTTCTCAGGGACCAAGGTCAGGTTCCTAAGTCACAAGAGCACATGGCTCCATGAGTTTGCTTGCAGTAGCTTTTTGATTGCAAGGTTAGTTAAAAGTCATTAGTCCAGATTCTGTCCGTTTTACCAAAGTCATTCCTACCCCGGCACATCAGTGAGACTGACGGCCCGCACAGTTCTCTGAATGGTTACTTTTGTTGACACCTCACTATGCTTGTTCTCTGATGAGAATGTCCTGTGGGGCTCAGGCAAAGGGCTGAGGTGTTGTTGACTTTGCAAAAGCTAGCAAGTGAGTCAGTCAACCTGAAGTAAATGCTGCTCAGAGCAAGGAGGGAGGCAGCAGGCTGCTGGAAGCTATTCTCAGCATGAGTGCTGGGACCATCAGTCGACCCAGTCCTGTGAACTCCTGCAGTCACTCTCCCGATGTCACTGCTGCCCCCACTGTCACCATTTTCAATGGTTTGCTATAAATGTGCTTATGTCTAGGTGGTGATCTAAATATGCTTCTATGGGGCTGAAGAGAGGGCTCGGCGGTCACAGAGGACAGAAGTTTGGTACCCAGCACACACACAGAACAGCACTTCACAACTGCCTGTAACTTCAGCGCCAGGGGATCCAAGGCCCTCGTCTCAGCTCCACGGTCACCTGCACCCATGTGTACATACCCCATAGACATACACATATACACATAATTTTTTGTTATATGTTTAAGACAGGGTCTCCCTGTAGCCATAGCTGGCCTGAAACTCTCTGTGTAGACTAGCTGGCCTCGCTCTCATACAGATCTACCTGTCTCTGTCCTGAGTGCTAGAATTGAAAGTATGCACTGCAATGCCCAGCTACATCATTTTTAAAATCATAAAAATGAGTATTTAAATATGTTTTTATAAACGAAACATATGTAGCGGCTGAAAGCAACACGGCTTAGGGATCTGACTAGTCAGATCGCAACCGCACTTACCCCTGGCACGGGCGGCACAGTCTCAGTCAAGTCCCTCAGGCCTCCCGGGCATCTGTTCGCTTGTCAATAAAGTGAAGGTTTACAAAGAAGGTGAAGCAAGTTCAGCTCCAGCTTGACAAGTGAGATTCTCAATATTTTGTTCATACATGAGGCCCTGCTTTCTGTTATTATCCACACACTGATTCAGCATCAGCCAACCATCATCTATGTACCAAAAGGTCACCATGTCAGACAGATCAGCCTGTCCCAGTCTCTGCTGCTGCTCTGATGATCACCTCTACTCTTCATTCCACCTTGGCTTCAGATGCCCTGGGAGCCAGTGGCCACCAGGTGAGGCTCAGGACATGGGTCTGTCTCCAGCCTTTCCACAAGGCATGCGGTTTCCGGTAACTCTCGTGGTGACAGGCAGCAGGTAGTGGCTGTTCCAGGGAATTACCCACCAAGAGGACAAATGACTGTGAATTGCTCCAATGGCCAAGCAGAGTGCTGAAAGGAGAAAGGATGCAGACGTGAGATTGCCTCCCCAGGCTTTCTAACATGCAGTACAAGTGTGTGACTGTGTATGTGCACTTCAGGGAAAGAGAGGACGCCACTCTGTACACAGCTGTCTAAGATCCTGGCTGAGACTGAGACGGAGAGCGCTGTCCCTTTCAAGGCAGGAACTTCTACGGGCAAGCATCTGGACTTACAGGGGCAGAAGTCACTGTCCTGTAAATGGTTGCTATCACCCATCCTTTCCCTTTGTTCTGGTCTGGATCACATGGAATCCTTTTCTGAGTGACATATAGTAAATGATGCTCAGTGTCATCATATTATAAAGCAAGTTCTCCGCTGCTGCATGTTCTCACCAGCCATTTTTAACGTGCCACAGATGAAGAAGCATGATTTCAAATTGAATGTGCTCCAGAATGTGTCCACATCCACATGTGAGCCAAGTCTCTCTAATGTGAGTATGCATGAATCTTCCCAAGAGTGTCCATCGCTTTCTGCTCCAGGACACCGCTTTGAGAGTTAACCCTGCTGCTCTCCGTACTTGCAGCAACTAATAAGCCTGTCTTTGCTCTTAGCTCTTAGTGCTTACTGGCCTTGCACTCACCAAAGGTGAGCTCGCTACATTCTGTTCCTGCAAGAGGCCAGCTGCCTCTCAGCCTGTGGACAGCGTGCCCACCATCTCATTTTTCACAGTGTTCTTATAGGAAACGTATCCATAGGGAGCCTATGTGAGCATCTCGAGGTGGAGGTGCTCTTCCTGACCCTGGTCAGCAGAGAATATGTGCAGGCCAATATTCAGGTCCCTCTCAAGGTCCGGGCAACTTTCCATGCTCAGCAGCATTGACTCGGTCCGTGCTGGCTGGCTGCAGATTTGGTGAGCCTCTGATTGACCAAAAAGTGGTAATGGCAAGCTGCATCTGGTCGTCCTCCTAATTTAGTGTGGAATTCTTTGTTTCACTGTAATCCTTTCTGTATCTAACTTCCCGCACTAACTAGTGTAGTTAGAAAGCCACTATGAAAGAAAGAACCTTTGACACTTATTCAAATTCCAAGCAATTAAACCCAAATCCA
Organism: Eospalax fontanierii; assembly: GCA_035773235.1. Classification (NCBI taxonomy): domain Eukaryota; kingdom Metazoa; phylum Chordata; class Mammalia; order Rodentia; family Spalacidae; genus Eospalax; species Eospalax fontanierii. The sequence continues at coordinate 7,979,960 of CM069538.1, forward strand.
TATAGAAATACACAGCACATAGAGTAGACAAAACAAAGCTGAAGGCTTATTGTAGCTACAGATATCAAAATGGTGTGATTTTGGCATAAAAATAAACAAAGAGCTTGGAACAAAACAGACACCAGAAATAAGCACACCTGCATGTACACAGTGGTCTTCTGCAAAGTTGTAGCAGAAGAAAAGGTATGATCTTCCAGCAAATTATATCAGAACTGCTCAGCATATACAGGTCAAAACAAACACACTTCAGCTCAAACCTCACCTTAAAATGGACCACAAGCCAACATGTGAAACTTAAAGCCCCAAAACACTGAGAATAAATCTCGCCATCTGGATTTACAGACTGATTCTTTGAGTAAGATTCCCCCAAATTACATAAAGAATTGTTAAATTAGCTATCATTATAATTTAAAATGTCTGCTTTAAAAACAATGTCAAAGAAAATTAAGACATTGAGAGAAAATATTTGCCTATCCCAGTACTTAAAAATCTAGACTACAGAAAGAAGTCTCTGAAGTTGACAATAAAAACAGTTAAAAACAATGAGCAAAATCTGGGTGTGGTGGCACAGGCCTTTAATCCCAGCATTTAAGAGGCAATCTCTGTGAGACTGAGGCCAGCCTGGTCTCCATAGCAAGTTCCAGGCTAGCTGTGGCTACATGGACACCCTGTCTCAAAAAGACCAAAAAACAAGTAGATTTGCATATATGCTTTATCAAAGAAGACAAGGTGTTCACCATTGGTGATTATTAGGAAAATGTTAATCAAAGCCATAATCAAATACCTCTGCACACCTGTTATAATGACTAAAAGTCAAAGACTGTTCAGACAGGAAAGAATCAGAATGCTTGCATAATGATGATAGATATTTTTAAATGGTATAATCATTTTGGAAAATCTAGGGAAGCTTCTTAAAAAATTATACAAGAAATCCAGCCATTCCATTCCTAGCTATTACTCAGGAGATGTGAAAGTTAATGCCTCATATATAAATGTGCACAGCAGACCTACTTATAAGAGCAAAGCCACAAACTAAAAAAAGGGAGTGACTGGATAAACAAATTGTGATATATCCATGGAGTGGAATACTATTAAACAATGAAAAGGAATGAATTGTTGATACAAGCTGTGATATTAATGATTCTCATAATATTAATACTGAATGAAAAAGTCAGGTGAGAAAGACGAACTACTGTAAGATTCCATTTATACAAAATCTTTGAAAAGGCAAACATCTTCGCTGGCAGAAGTTAGTGTTATATGGGGGTACCTTTGGGGAGGAGGCAGGAGTCAAGGAGGGATGGAAGGAAAGATTACAAAAGGCAGGAAGTGACAGTTGTGGGGGAGTCTGTAGAATACCCCCACTTGATCATGCACTGTGTAGAAAGTTCTATTTCAGTTTTGCCTCAAAAAGCAATACACTCTGAATATCATGAACAGTCCAAATACAGGAAACAGCCATTGAAAACGATAAGCCAAGAGACAGTTTATGACAAGAAACACACACCCCTTAGGGAAGCATTGTCCTGTGTTTGGGGTGGAAATGTCCTTTCTCTATTTCTTAGACATGGAGCATAATTCTGTCAGGTTGGGACCTGTACATAAACAGTCATGCTCAACATAGTCTCCCATGACATGCACTTCTTGTCCTGCTACACCATGCATGCCAAAGTGTACAGTAGTGCAGCATGGCCATCACCACCACAGAAGAGTACTGTGAAATGTCTTTGTTCATCCTCTTCTCAATATATATCTGTATGTCCAGGGCTTTACCGTTTCAGATATTGCTGCTGTGAGTACACATCTATGAGCGTCTCTTGACGTTGCTCAGTGACTATATACATATATATGTATGTATACTCCTCTTTATTAAATAATGTAAAAACAGGGAGTGGAGAGATGGCTCAGCAGTTAGAGCATTGGCTGCTCTTACAGAGGACCCGGGTTCTAGTCCCAGCACCCACATCGGGGCTAATAACCATCTGTAACTCCAGCTCCAGTTCTAAGGAACCTGATGTCCTCTTTTGACCTCTGAGGGCACTGCACAACATGGGTGCATTTACATACATGCAGGCGTAACACTCATACACATACAATAATAAATAAAATATTTAAAAATAAATAGTGCAAAATGATTTTCCCAGTCATGCACCACATTACATTCCAATCAAAGCATACCCTTCACATTATGTCGCTCTATTAGTTACTTTCAGCTGTAACTAGGCAACTTCTAGAAGAAAGAGTTTGTTTCTGTTTAAGGTTCCAGAGGGAGATTATTATGACGGGAAGGGCATGGAGGCAGCAGGCAGAGCAGGAAGCTGAGGGATTAAATTTCCATCAACACGCAGGAAGCAGAGAGAGCAAACTGGAAGTGGGGACAGGCTATGGATTCTCATAGCCCACGCCTAGTGACAGACATCCTCCACGAAGGCCACAGCAGTGTGACCAGCTGTGGACCAAGTGTTCAAGCAGCCTGTGGGGACATTTCTCATCACCACGTTCTACCACCTGGCTCCCTTGGGTTATGACCATATCACAATGCAAAATGTGCTTAGTTCAGCTTTAAAGGTCCCCATGGTCTTTGTCTCAGTACTATTCAAAAGTCCAAAATGTCTTCCGCGACTCAACGCAATCTCTTTAACTGTGAACCCCTGTGAAAACCAAAAAGACAAATTACATACTTCCAACATACCATGGCTCAGATGTAACATTCTCATTCCAAAAGGTAGGAATGGAGGCGTAGTGAGGACATACAGAGCCAAAGCAAAACCAAAACCCAGCAGGGCAGACACCAAATCTTGTAGCTCTTTGTCTAGTGTCTGGTATCTTTAGTTTCAAAGGGCTTAGCACGGCCCAGCCCCTCCTGCCTTGCTGCTTGCAACACACAGCTCCCTCTCGGGCTGGTTCCACTCCATGTGTGCAGCTCTCCTTAGCAGGTGTCTCGTGCCTCTGGTATCTCCAACCTCTCAGAGACTCCACCACAACCCAACATCACTTTTACAGGTTCATGCAGTGGTCTCTGGAGGCTTCTCACAGAGACTCCAGCACTTCCACATGTTGTCTGGCCTCAGCAGTTCTCTGAAACCATGGACCAAAAAATCCATGAGCCCCTCGCTCTTGTGTCCTTCATGCCTCCAAAGCCAGTACCACATAGAGGGCACTGCCAAGTTCAGCTGCCAGTTTGGGATGAACTCTTGCCCTTTTGAATCACATTTACAGCAGCATTTGTATACAGTTGATTAGACCATTTCCTTTCACAAGTTGGAAGCTTAGCTAGGTGAGGGCTTGCGCTGACTGCACCCTTCCATTTTCCAAGGCAGAGCAAGAGGCTTTTCCTTAATGGCACACTCTGTCTTTAACACTGACGGCCTCTCTTCAGCACAGGCCTTGGCTTTAATGTTAATCTTCTTAATGTTCTTTTTTCTCTCCAAACTGTACGTTTTGTACATTTTTTCCTTGTACATTTCTTCTGCCCCATTTGCTCTTTTTCATTATAAATCTATGTATGAGTTACTGTTATAAACCATGCCACAGGCTCAACGTTAGGCTGTCTTGAAGTTTCCTCTGCCAAAGAAATTGGTCCAATCCTTTTTAATTTAGCCTCAGGAAAGTCCTTAGGACAAAGACAGAATGCTGCCTGATTATTTGCCAAAATATTACTCAAATGGCCTCTAGTCCAGTTGCTGACAGAGACCACAAAGGCTCTTGTATTTGAACACTAGGTCTGAAGTTGGTATTTGGGAGGTCATGGACTCTTCAGGAGGTGTAGCCTTGTTGGTGGAAGCACGTCACTGGGGGCAGGCTTTGAGGGTTCATAGTCTTGCCGGTTTCCACTTCACTCTTTATACTTCCTGCTTGTCATTGAAGATATGATCACTTACCTTCCTCCTCCTGCCGCCATGTCTTCTGCTTGCTGCCATTGGGCCTTCCTGCCACGATGGACTCTTATACCTCTGTAACTCTAAGCGCAAATAAGCTCTTTTGACCATAAGGTGATTTTGGTTCTGTTATTTTATCACAGCAACAAAATGTAACTCATAGAGGCCTGTAGTGTCTACGCAGTTATCTTAGTTTGAGCTAGGACTCTCTGAGAAGGTTGCACAATGGCCGTGTCCTGACGATGCATTTCTCCAATGAGACCTGTCCCTCTGCATTGCATGGATTTGTGCAGAGTGTGGCACCACAAGGCAGCCTTTAATTTGCATTTCAGAAGATTCTTTTTTCGCATGCCAGTTCTCCCTGCCAGACAGTCCAGTCTTGATGCTTGTTCATAAGCCTCCCCATGCCCAAGGCTCAGAAGAGAACTTAACAAGCAGCGGGTATGACAGAAGCAAGGGCTGAAGGGTGCTGGGTCAGCCGCTCCTGGCCAGTCGGCTCTCACAGAACACGGTCTGGATGGACAGAGAAGAGCAGCGGCAAGGCGGAAGCACTCCCGACTTGTTCCGAGTTGAATTTCTCCTGGGCTTGCGTTCTCTACTGCAGGCCAGGGAGACCTCACATTCCAAGATCAACCCGTGAGAAATGTTGGAAATAACCGAGATACCAGCTCTGTCTGCCTGCAGTGACCTGGACCAGGAACAAGAACGTAAATCATGGGTGCCTTTGCCATTGTGATCAACGTCTCCATCTCAGGGTCACTTAGCTGATCTCTGCCTCCGTTCCACATGCAGATGGAAGACAGCCCCTTCCAAAAGGGCCAGAGGGAACTGGGGCACTGGGTAGATGTTACGTCTGTTGGGAGGATAAAAGCCACGCATTCGGGCTTCTGGGACGGTGGGCCTGCGGAACCGGAACCGGAACCGCTCCTCCGTCAGTTCCTCCCTCCCGCAGGGTGCCGGACCCTCCCCAGGTGCCAGAAGGGGGCGGGGTGCAGTGCGATCCTGGCAGCTGCCTGTGCAGAAATCAAACCCATCAGACTGTCAGCCCTGCTGCCAGGCTGCGCCCATGCCGGCCTGAGTCCTGACACAACAGAAGCGCTGCAGCCCCACCCCCCAGCGAGAGCATCTGCTGCCTTTTTTAAGGCTCTTTATAAAGAAGCCGGAGCAAGAAGCCTGCTCTTCAGCAGCTCCTGCACCTGCCGGGTGGGACTGGATGACCTTCTCCAGAATGGTTAGGACCAGAGGTCAGGGAGCCCCAAAGGGGGGAGGGAGGAAGGGGCCCACTGGGACCATGGGACCCAGCACACTCTTTAAAAATTTCAAGTCCTGGCCCAGTGTTCAAACTCAGCCTTCTGGGCTCAGGAGGGGGAAGAGGCAGAAATCAGCCTGAAGGGCTCTAACCCCGCTTCCTCTCAGCTGCTCTTGCCCAGCCCTTGAAAGTGCACTGGGAAGGCGAGGTGCAGAAGCCGAAGTTGACAAACACAAACTAAACACAACTCCTCGTTAACAGCCTGTGACTCAGGATGACTCAGCAACATAAAACCAGGAGAGAAAAGAACCTACATTAGCAAAACTCTGCTGCTTCTCCACCTCCCGGCCCCCTCGGCCGGGGCACAGGAGCAAGCGAGTGCACGTGCACACGCGCGCGCACACATACACACACATCACTATGGGTCTAATAATTAGGCAAAGGGAATCTCAGCAGAGACCTCTCTCCCTTTCCTCTTAAGGAAGAAAAAAAATGAAGCCCAGAGAAGGCAAGTGGCTTTTCCAAAATTGCCCAGCTCAATGCTGACAAATAATGAGCTGACAATAATCCTGGAATTCCTGGACTTCTTTGAGAAGAGAAGTCAATGGAGACTGACTGGAGGAGAAGCACTGTAGAGGCCCAGTTACCTAGGTGGTTCCAGGCAGGAGAAAACATCAGGAAGCACTCCTGGGGAGAAGAGATGAAAAAGGACTTTGTAAAGCTCAGCTTTTCCTTACCAAACTCGGATCAGAGAGAGAGAGGCTAAGGGACTTTGCAATAAAATCAATGTCAACTGTAGAAAAGGCTTTTATTTCTGAAGAGGTAAAGAGACCTTCCTGGACATCTTCAAGGGTGGGGTTCTCTCAGGAGACTCTGTCTTGGTCAAGCATGTGTCGATATCCGGGTCAGCCAGCCCTGTGGAGTTTCCAAGATGTAAGACTTAGCACAGCCCCTTTGTGAGATGTAGAGAATGTTAACAAGAGCTTTCACCAACTGAGGGTGTACACCATACCCACACTGTTTTAGAAGACACGCTGCATCTTGCTCTTACAGCAGAGCTACGAAGTCATAACAGTACTGTCTTGTTCATCTTCACACTTTAGCAGCTTGAGGCTCTGAGAACTGTGTGTGTGTGTGTGTCTATCTGTCTGTCCACATGCCTGTACATGCAGCCAGAGGAGGACGTGGGGGTGTCCTATTTTATCATCCTCCTCCTTAATCCCTTGAGACAGCCTCTTGTTGAGCCTAGGGCTAAGCTGGCAACCTCAGGAGCCCGGAGAACCTTCTATCCCTGCCTCTACTTCCTGTCAACAGTACTGGGACTTGGGCCAGTGCATCACCTTGTCCAGCATTTTATGGTGGGTGCTGGGACCTGAAGTCAAGTCCCTATGACTGCACAGCAAGCACTCTTACTCAGTAAGCCATAACTCTAACCCAGCAAAGGACTCTTTTAAAGCCATGCAGTCTTTCACTCTCAGAGCTTTGTGAAGGCAGATGCATCCAGATGAGGCTTTCACTGCATAGCTGGGCTGGACAGATGCTGGGAGACTGCTCTCCACATCTACCCCTGCCTCTTTGGGGGCACGTCAACTCACTGAGGTGCCTCCCACAACATCCAAGGTAATGAGCAGTGAGGTCTTCATTCTGTCATGAATGTATACTTTGGGAAAGGTTAACTCTGCTGCGTTAGTTAGTTGTCAATTTGACACAAACTAGAGACACCTGGGAAGGGGGAACCTCAAGTCAGGAACTTCCTCCACCAGAGTGGCCTGTGGGCATGTCTGTTGGGCATTTTCTTGATTACTAATTGATGCAGAAGTGCCCAGCCCACTGTGGGCAGGACCATCCCTAGGTAGGTGGGCCAGATGGCTGAGCAAGAGGATAAACGGCATTCTTTCATGGCGTCTGCTGAAGTTCCTGCCTTGAGGTCCTGCCTTGGCTTCTCTCAAAGACGGACTGTGAGCTGTGAGTCAAATGACCCCTTTCTCGGTCAGGTTGCTTGTGGTCAGTGTTTTATCACAGCAACAGAAAAGTAACTAGAACATGGCCCAAACTCTGACCAGCTCCTGGGAGTCATCTCTGAGCCCTCAGAACATCTTTGTTGATAAGAGGGTCTCTCAATACCCAGGTCTTGACTCTCCTCAGAGGCTCTTTCACTGATTTTAAACTTTAACCTTTTACTTTGATAAACTGTGAATACAACACACTCTGTGGATCTTTCCAGAAAATCATCAAAGATGAGTATGGTTCTGACAACCCCAAATACAGCAAGTCAGCTGTTCTCTGGCACTTCCTAACTCCAGACCAAGGAATTGATTCCAGCCCTAATGAGGTCCAAGAATTCTTAACTCTTTCTTACTCTACTTCACAGTTCTCTGAGTATTCTTTCCCCAAGACCCATGTTCCTTCTTAGTGCAGTCTGCTCTACAACAGAGCTCCCCCTGCCTCTCTGAGATGACCTCAGGCAGAAGTCCTCTCTAGCAGAGAAGGGAGTAGGATTAAATCTCCAAAAATATGCTGCAAAATCTGCTGGGTAGGTGTGATACTCACTTCCCTCCTCTCCAGCATCGAGCCTCATTTCAGCCGAGTACCTACAGAGCTGAGGTGAAGAATAAATTTCTCTATCTGCCTTGTAGGTGGCATTGGTCATGTGACTAAGCACGGGCCAATGACATGAAAAGGAATGTGTGGCATGGGACTCCCAGGATGCAACATGAAAGAGAAACACTCTTACTTCCTTTTCTCTGGTTCCCCCGCCCCACGGTTGGAGCCAGGGCAGGAGTGGTGGGATAGCCCTGTGCTCCATAGGAGGAAGTCGTGTCCCAGTGGCTGGTCCGCCAGGATGGGGAGGGAGGAGCCTGGCTCCCTGAGAACGAGCAGACCGCCAGCTGCGTGCTGTCTCCTCCATATTCCTTTCCCATGAGACACAAGTAGTACGAGTCTTATTTGATCTGCTATTACTCTGGATTCTCTGCCACACACAGCTGAGCCTGTCCTAACCAAAGCAGGCTGATCTCCTACCTAATGAGGGATTGAGTGGGGCTCCAGATCAGAGCCCATCCTGCCTGCACAGAGCAAGGATGATTCATTTAGGAGCACTCTATTCAGAATACTATCTTCTCCTATTTCCTACAAATCAAATTACCAAGAGAACAATTGGATTTTTTAAGTCTCTCAAAATGTTCTCTTTAGATGTTCTTGGTACTAAATAGTAACAGAATTTAAATGGCATCAACAAAATGCACAGGCATGACGTGCAGACAAGTTACATAAAATTGAGAAGCTCCCAGGGGCCTGGTGACTGTGATGGAAAAGCAGCCTAAAATAGGGGCTGATAGATCTGCCTCTGGCGTCCACGGCCTTCTCACTGCAGCCCTCTTCTCTTGTTGAACCAGCACTTGTGACTCCTGAGTCCCTGCACTCAGCAGCCCTGCCCTGTGAGTGCTAGGCATGGCTCAGGATGTGGTATCATCATCATCATTATCATCATCATCATAATAATAATTGTTATTGTTGTTACAGACTTGCAGAAAGAAAGGGAGCTAACTAACACAGGCAGAAGACTGCAGTCTCACCCAGAAATCAGGACTGTGTCTGACATTCTCTGCCTGCTCCTAACACATCAATAAGTCAAAGACACTTTTTACAAGACCCATGTTCCTTCTTAATGCAGTCTGCTCTGCAGTACAGCTCCCCCTGCCTCTCTGAGATGACCTCAAGTAAAAGGTCTTCGCTACACTCAGTGCAGGGTGGCTGAGTGCGGGGATTCGGGAGTCACAAGTGCCGGGACTTGGGAGTCACAAGTGCCGGGTCCAGATTCCTTCGCTGCCTCTTGGCTGCTGAGGGATGCAGAAGAGATTTTGCTTTTTCCTGGCTCATTTGCTTCATTTGGAAACAGGATGGTGCCAGGGCTCAGGTCGCCCCTTTTAGGGCCTCCTCTACTCTGTTCGGCACGGGCCTTGCACTCACACTTGGGATTGAAATGCAGCTTTAGCTTCTGATTCCAAGGCATCAGACCTTGATGGTGCTCAGGAGATCAGAATATTGAGGTTGTGCCTGGTCCTTTAATGTCACCTTTGTCTGAATTTCACTTTGTAAGAGGAAGGAAGAACCCTCTAACTCAGAGAAGAGGGCTGCTGCTGTGAGAAGGCTGTGGAAGCCAGAGGCAGATCTGTCAGCACGTTCTACATCTGGAAGAACGGTGTTGAGGCTGGAAGCTGGCCACAGAAGCGTAAGAGCTGGAGATGGGCTCCCCAGAACCCATGTAGAAGCTGGGCATGGCCACACTCATCTGTAACCCTAGCCCTGTGTAAGGCAGGGTCAGGAGGATCCACAGAACTTGCCGGTCAGCAAGCTTAGTTGCATCAGCCAGCTCCAGGTTCAGTGAGAGACCCTGACTCACTGAGGCAGACACCTGATATTGACCTCTGGTTTCCAGACCCACCAGCACACACTGTTGTGCACACACATGCAGGTACACACACAAGAACTACGGTAGTCAAAAACAAACAAAACAACGCCAATCAGTGCTAGATTAATACTCAGGGCCTGTTTCCCATGGAAGGGCCAGGAATGCAGTCAGCTGGTGAGCCTGTCCAGGGTAAATCGCCAGGATGTAGACTTCTGCCCATGCTTGATGCTTGTGCTTTCCAGAGGCACCACACTTCTGAGCCTTGCAGACACATGGCAGGCAGAAAGAAGGAAGGAGAACGCAAGAGCATACTCCCCAATTTCCCAGCAGGCAGCCGCCCACATCATTCTTAGCTGTCTCATATGGTCACTGGTAGCTGCAAGGGATTCTGTGTAGCTGTATACACTTAGGGTTTCTGTTGATAAGGAAAAGAGGCGACTGGATACTGGGTGATGGGGCAGGTAATCTGTATGACAACAATAAAAATGATTTCTCGCACCCCACCAGACCCCACACTTCCAGTAGCCTGCCCTCAACCCTAGGCTCTTCTTCCTGCCCCCCACAACCAAAGACCTCCATGTCCCCCACTATCCACCAGACCTCTAGAGAAACCATCAAAGAAGTTATATCCTAGGCCCCATTTTTAGGCCTGTGTTGAGGCTGACTTTTGCAACTAAAATTTGGAAAGAATGTTCCAGAGCATAGCCTTTTTCCAACAAAATATGAGCCACCACACCCTAGGAAGAAGCTTTCCTAACTTCTCCTATTTTATCAACTATTTGCTGGCCCCAAAGTCATGCCTTAAAACTCATACACTGGCCTAGATAGTCCTTCGAGCATCTTGGAGACACTAAAAAGATATGTAGAAATGCTTTAATGCACTTGATATAAACTTAGTGTGGCCAAAAGTCTCTTAGCAAGTGCCTCTCCCCTTTGATGTGGGAGGCAGCCAGCAAGAGTCACCTCCTAAGGACCAAAGTGCAGAGCATCAAACTGGATACGCCTTTGGACTCCAAAAGTCAAGAGCTTGAACCTTTGTGGTTTGCTTTTTTTCCCCCAGAACAGCAGCAGAATCAGCTCCTGGGACCTCGGCAAAGGGAAACATGAGTCACAGAGTTGGAAGCTTGTGTTTAGGAAAGTTTTGTGGTAAATTCATCTTATAGTTGGGTGGGATGAAACTCTATATGATTCTTCTGGGCACCAACTTAGACGTTTAGAAAGTGAATCCCCTGATAAAAGATACTTCACAGGCGCCTTGTGAGAGTCACAGGGACAGTTCTGCAGGTTCAGGTTTTAAGTAATGGTATAGTCAGAAAAAGATATGCTTATTACTCACTGGAAACAAAATAAAGCCAACCTGCCCTCTTTTTTCAGGTGGGGCAGTCAGAGGACAGGGAGAAATGTCACCGAAGGTAAAGAAGACAGGCCCCATGTGAAAATTTAAAAATCTTAATCCAGTGGCCTTAGAACTCAAAAGTTCTACTAGGAAGGCATGGAAGTCCCTGCTGTGCCCTTGATTGAATTAAATTTGCTTCTACACAAGTGCATGCGAAAATCACATGAACTATCTAAGAAAATATTAGTGGATGAATAAATCCTCTCTTGGGCTACGAGTATAGTATTTAGAAATAACAGCTCATATGCAATAGGCTGGTTACAAAAACTTATCTGCTCTGCCCTGAATTCACACTTTATCATACGACGTCCAGCTTCTCTTACCAAGTAGTGGAGTTTATTTCCCTCCCATCAAACCCAAGCTAGGGTCTCTGGCCAATAGAAAGCATCAGAAGTGAAGGTATACCATTTCTATTCCCTTTGTAAAGCATATCCACCTAAAGCAAGACTGGGATAGCCTAGAGGAGAATGAGCAGGTATGTGTCCTAGCCAAAGTTATCCTTCATCAACCTCCAGCCAGCCAACCTCTAAACATACAAAGATGGCTAGTCAAAACAAGACAAGCTACCTGCCTATCCCCCAGCTGACTGAGTGAGTTCAGAAGCTGATATCTCAGAGACTTCTGGGCCATAATAAATGCTTATTTTTGTAAACCAGGACCATTTCATCAAGGGCCAGAGAGTGATAGTGGAGGCTTCATAATTCATACTGAGCCTATGGCATGCATGTTCCTTTCAGTTTTCCAAAACATCAATGCAAAACCATTCTTATTTTGCTAGTCCTGCAAAAAAACACACTGCAGGCCATAATTTGCCAACTCCTTGTTTTAAGTCAGTGAGCCCTGGGACATTTGTTAAACAGATAAACTAACATACACGTGGTCTTTTATGTGTCCCTGTTTCTCATTCACTTGTAGACAAAGACTAAAGCACTACAGTTGATTCCTCCAGGAGGGAGATTGACTCCACCAGAAGCAAAATGGCCATTGACAAGCTCTGACCTTCAAATTGATCTTCTTTTAATAAAATAATAGCCTAGAAGATAGTTTTTGTGATTAGAATTTTTTTAATTATAATAGTCAACATTATTGGTCTCCAGTGGATGATACCAGCATCCCCAAAAGTCAGCCAGGGCCAGTCTCATTTGCTGGGACTGTTGGAGCCAACAGGAGCTGTTGACTTAAAGCAGAGGCCAGCAGGGACCCAGGGATGCACTCAGTGACTCAGCCTTCTCCAACTATGCAGTAAGCTCCAGCCCCAGCCCCAGCACCTCTGGACACCATTGTGTGAAGCTCTAAAGAAAATTGGAGGAAATAAGACAGTACATGCTGATCTGAGTCATGCCTTCAGAAAGTGAATGGCCTTTAAATGATTGAGTTGGGCTGAGCTTTCTGGACTGAACTAAGTATAGTTTTTCAATATTACTCAGTGGGTTGGAACACAAAGGGAAAGTAGATGAATTGTAAGAACTGGTATCTGTTGGGGGTTAAACTGTGTGCCCCTAAAAAGCTATTTGGAAATAAAGTCTCTGCAGGTGTAACCTGGTCAAGATGAGACTTTTGGGGTAGGTACTCACTAACATGACTGGTATCTTCTTTTGAAAGAAAAAGGGATATGCACAGGGAGACACAGCCACATGTGAATGGGATGAGAGATCAGAACTGGTATAGCCATAAGCCGAGAAATGCCAAGATTACTAGAGACACAAGAAGCTGAAAGAAAAGCAAACAGATTCTGTCCTAGAGCTGCCTGAAGAGCACAGCTCTGCCGACACCTTGGTTTCTGACTTCTGGCCTGCATACCAGACAAAGAATCTGCATCTGCTGTTTGATCCTCCCAGCTCCTGGTGCTTTGTTATAGCAGCTCCATGAGACAAATACATCTACTGTGCTTACAGGAAACTACTCACATCTTTTAATTCGTGTAACAATGATTATTTCTTTTATTTTTAATGTTCTATTTATTTATCTTAATTTTATGTGCATGAGTGTTTTGCTTGCATGTATATAAGTACGCCTCTGCATGCAATGCCTATAGAGGCCAGAAGACAGTGTTAGAGCCCCTGAAACTGGAGTTACAGATAGTTGTCAGCCACCATGTGGGTGCTGGGAACTGAACTCAAGAACTGTAAGAGCAGTCAGTGTTCTTTACTCCTGAGCCACCTCTCTATCTCCAACCAATGATTATTTTGACACTGCTTTTCCAGGTCTCCTTTCCAAAAATCAAAGCAGCTCTTGAATGTCCCTTGAATGCTGGTAGAGGTGGGGGGGGGGGGGGCCGATCCTGCTCCAGGGAGGGGAAAGATGGATGTGGAGCTAGAGAGGGCATATTCCAGTGGTTCTGAAGGTTTCAGGCTCGGCACTGAATTTGGTTTGGACAAGAAAGACTAACCAAAGAGTACTTTAAAAGTACTTTAACTTTTGGGGAGGAGTGGGGTGGGAGGGGGCATTAAAATCATCAGAGAATATGACCTTTGATCCCCATGGTCAGAAAATGAAATTCAAGGACTTTATCTTAAGGCCAGCAGTGCAGCTCAATGGTCGAGCACGTGTCTAGCATTCAGTGTCCAGCGTGGAAAAGAAAGCAGGAAAGAAAAGAACCGATGCCTTAATAAGATATATTTAACAAACAGATTTTAGAAAAGAGCAAAGAGAGAGAACAAAAGGAAATCAATCCCAGCAGAAGCCATAAAGAGACCCCAAAGTTCAAGGGTCTGAGATCCCCTTGCCTGTAGGAACCCAGAGAAAAAGTGTGAAGAACCCTTCCCTGGCTCCCTCTCTGCCTAAATGAGGACTCAAAGAAAGATCTGGGCGAATGGCATCCCCTAGTGGCCGAGCAGAGGCACCCCCGGCCAGCAGCCCAGCTCCTCCAGGAAAAACACATGGGACATCAGCAGCACAGGGCAATGGAACAGTGTACTGGGAACTCGACATGATGGTAATAAACACGAAGCAGGAGCACAGTCACAGAGCACCGCAGGGCAGGACAACCATGTTTTATGGGTCTTAAATTTCATACCAGAAGAGAACATATTTCCAGGGCTTTGAAAAGCTAAAAAGGTCTTATTTTTTTTCTGAATCTATTTCAGAAGAAGAAGGCGAGATAAAATTATAGAACACAGAGATGAGTTGGGAAGAGCTCCTGAGGATTCAAACCACTTGGAAAAGCTCTTTGGAAAGAAATTCTGGGTAGTTGTTAGAGGAATAACTCTTGAGAAATGTAAATTTAAAAAGCAAGATTTTTAAATGCTTTAGGACTGTTTAGAGCAACCAGTATCTACCACAAATAAATTCTTGTCTTCTTCCATGGTTTAAGTTACAAAATAGACATAAATAGCAGAATTCAGTCCTCCCCACCACCCACAACTAATCAATGCCTATTGCTTGCAAGCATCTGTGTATTTGTAATCAAATCACTTCATGATTTCACGAATCATCTACAGCAAGCCCTCTGCAAATGTTAACTGTAATTATTGGAACAATCCTGCAAGGTGAGTGTTATTAATCAAACTTGACAGGCTAACAACTGAACAAGTAAAGTCATTAAATAAACTCCCTAACATTAAGCCAAAACTCTCCATAAACTCCTCTGATACTCCTCTGAAGACCTTGGACCAGCTCTTAAGCCTCCACTTACTGCAATGAAAATAATGCTGGGACTGAGGATTCACATTAACATGAGTGCAGGAGATCTCTCTGGTGTCCAGAAAAGGTTCTGAAAGCTGGGTTTATGAGAGTTGCACAACTCAGTAAAGCACCACAATCCTCCTATCTGATTTTCATTTAAAATGGATAAAGTTATGATATGTAAATTATACTTAAGTAATATAAATACATTATTTTAAAAAAGAATATATTGAACCTACAATATATTGAACCTACAATATATTGAACCTATAATATATTGAACCTACAATAGTGATAAGAAATACAACGGGATACAAGAATCTAAAGAGCTGACTTTTGTTGGGTTTGCTTCCTCGAAGACTTGGAAACAGAATGAAGGGAGCCGGGAAGTGGCAGTCACAGTGACGCCCCCACTGGGAACGGCCCGTCCACCCGGGTCTCCCTTGCCACCAAGACTTGTTTGCAAAACTTTTATTTGTATCAGTCTCTGGTTCATAAGGAGTTATGTCATTTGAACCTAAAATTATATAATTAAAAAAAAAACAAAAAACAAATACAGGGTTAGACAGGATTGCTGTGGGGAAAGGCGCTAGCAGCCAAACCTGACAACCTGAGTGCGATCCCTGGAACTTGTATGGTGGGAAGAGAAAACCCACAGATTATCCTCAGACCTGACCTCTACATGCGTGACATGACAGGCACACACAAAGAAAGGAAGTAAGAGGGGAGGGAAGGGGAGAGAGGGAGGGAAGGAAGAAGGGAAGGAGGGGAGGAAGATTAAGAACCTGAATGTTCAGAGCAAAATCTCAATGCATTAGCACCACGAGCCAAGTTGCCCTATGGGTCAGGTCGCCTCCTCCTCTCTTCCTTAGCCCTGCGGGCCAGCCATGTTGCTCTGGCTCCTATCTCATCTGCTAACACAGGTCTTGGCCAACTCACAAGGTCTCCAAACACTTTGGGGGCCCCCAGGGATGATGTCCTACCAGTTCTTGGGTAGTCTGAAGCTGTTTCGTGGCTTTCATCATTGTCTTCTCCCCACTGCTTCAGCTCCCACCCTGTGAGCACTTCATCCTTGAGAGGCAAGCACCAGTTCCCCATGAGCCACCAATCCTACTTGATAGGCCAGAAATGCCTTGGCTTCTTGACACAGCTGCCCACCCAGGGCCTACGTCCGCTTGTGGGGGTGTAGGAGCCGAGAGCCATGGTGTGGACAGCCAGCACACGGTGCTGTAGAGTGAAAGGCGTAAACATGCTGCGCTGTTAGGAAGGCCCTGGCTCAGCGCGTTTTCCAGTCCTTACCTGATGAAGGAAAATCTGACTTAAATCTGAAAATGTGACCCAGTAGATCTCCCTGGAAGGGCCACCTCAGAGACCGCCTCCCTTAATAAATGGAAACAGGCAAAGGATCATTTCTAATCTTGATGGACAAACCACCCACACTTGCAGCATGTTCCACAGAGCAAATTACACCAGAGTCAGCAGACAGCTCAACCTGTGGTGATCTGCCCCTTGCCAGGGAAGCCTTAAATCACTCCAGCTGCCAGAGGCCAGGAAAATCAATCCAACACTACCTCAGCTATCTTGAGCACAGCGCAGGACCAGAGCAGGCGGAGAGATGGTTTAAAGAATCTTATAATCAAGGTGCAGTTATAAGGCAAATGTGCCAATTAATTTTTTAAAGCAGTGTTTTAGCATGCAGAAAGCTATCCTTCTTGAGGATCTGACGCGCCTTCAAACCTATTCCAGCCTGTCTTTCAACAGACTATCCTAACAGCACTTTGAAAATTTAGCCATATTTTCTTCTCAGTCCCAAGAAATCTGTTGATTTCATTTCTATCTCCAGAGATTCTAAAGACTTTAAAAATCTAGCACGCCAGACCTCCATGTGATCCTACTGCTGGGTACTAGGCTCTCACGGAAGTATTTATTGATTTTCAGTCCTTCTTGCACCCACAATCCAGCTCCTACACCATTTCCTTAAGAGGTATCCGGGGCCCTGCTCGTCCCTGAGGACTTTCCTTTCTTTTTGAACAGAATTTGCCTTTGGACTGTATTCTCTTAAATAACTTCTGTGCTTTGGTTATAATTACCTATTCAGAAGATTTTTAAAGATTTTGTTTTGAATTCTGTGGGGAGAGAACATATGTACACATAAGAGCAGGGGTCCAAGAGGCCAGAAGAGGGCGTCGTATCCTTTAGAACTGGAGTTAACAGATGGCTGTGAGCTGACAGTCATGTGTTCTGGGAGAGCAGTAAGCACTCTTAACCACTGAGCCATTTCTCCAACCCCTACTAGTAATCTTAATAAATCTTAGAAAAGTACAGCAGTGTCCTGCCGTGCCCGTGGTTTCAGGCTGGAATGATCAACAAAGCGATTAACAGAAATATTATATGCCTAGGCTCTACCAAGGCCATATTCACATAAGGCTAATAAACGAGATATTGTTAAAATTGTTCTATTTCATTACTATTAGAGTTAATTGCTAATGTGTTTAAGTGATAAATTAAACTTTATCATGGGCATTGTATGTTTATGAAAAAACATAGAATTCAGTACTGTGAGAAGCTTCAGAGGCCTACAGGGAGTTTTCATGTGTACCCCTTATAGATAAGAGGCAACTACTGTATGATCACCTCACAGTGGTATTTCTCCAGGACCCCACCCATCAAGACACCTTGATAAACAGCTAAATATATGTCCCTGCCCTGACATTCACAGCTTAGCAACCCGCACAATCTGAGGCCAAGGCCCAGGCAGCAGGCAACCATGCAGATAACCATGAAGTCCTTCTACAGCAGGTGAGAAGCTTCAAGCACTTCATGGATCATTCACAAAAGAACACCTAGACATGGTCTTTGTCCTGTCAAAGGTTAAGGTCTAGCCAGTAAATTACAGAAATAGACACAAACTATTCAAGAATAAATATAAGCTATGAACAGGGTAAAGAGCACTTATTTCTAGAAAAGTGGGTCAGAAGAGGTGAGACATAAGCTAAGCCTTGGGGCGTAGGATCAAAGGAGGCCACGAATCTGAAAAGAGGAACATCCCCAGCAGTGCGTGGTCAATGTGAGGAACGATAGGGAGGAAGCTGGCCCTTGCTCGTAAGAGGCAGCCAGCCATCTTAGGAAGGGAAAGGTCAGCTGGCTCAAGCCGGTAGAGAAGAAAGGGCAGAGGTAAGAAGGGTGTTGCCTGCAGAGACGGTAGCAGATGCAATACTGCCTCCTAGGCCGGGAAGTATCCTTGGGTGAGCCACAGGGAAAAGCTGCCCTTGAGTGGCAAGCTCAAAGGAACCAGGACTGGAAGGACAGCCCTCTAGGGAGGGCTGCTGCCTGGTGCCAGTCACAGCCTTTGCAGAGGCAGCCAGCTCACCAAGAATGTTCAGGAATGATGCTGGCCCCAGCCACATCCTCTTCCTTCTGAGAGTCCAACAGTCAGTTAAGGCATAAAGCAGAGACCTGAGAAAGAGAGTGGGTCTGGAGGGTCTGGAGGGGTCAGAGAAGTGAGTCCAGCACAGGCACAGTCACCTAGTCAGTGGTGTGTTTAAAGTCTGGAGCAAACTCAATGGCTCCTTATAGGTGTTTAGGCAGGTGGAGGTGAGCCTGGGCAGGTCAGAGAATCAGGGTCCTCCTCTTCTAGGTCCCTGCAGACATTCTACAAGGAGCCCCAAGCCCAGGCACACATTGTCACATGAAACCAGTGTATTTCTTCACAGCAGTCATCTGTGAAGTTTCCTTCTGCCGTATCTCAGCAATGGTCTAAAAAAGGAATTTCCCAAGAACCTCTGCCCTTAGAATGTCAGGTGGGGTCCCCAGGGAATGGGAACAAAACACCTAGGCCCAGATACCAACTGTGCTAGACCCACCTTCAGCCAGGTCAGGAGTAGGGCAAGAAACAGGGGGTGGGGGGATAATTTTCTGAGTCATCAATGCCCCACAGAAGGTCACCCTGAAGTGGCAGTAAGCTCCATGTTCCCTCCAGGGAGATTGATCTGCCCCTCTTCGTGGAAAAAGCCTTAGATCCAGTGGCCAAACATTACCAAGTTCTGAGCAAGTCACGGAAGTCAGGGGCCTTCCGGTTGGCATATCCCACACGCACGTGGAATTATGCTGCTCCTAGTCCCTGGGGAAGGAAGACATGACATCAAACAGTCCGTCAGAATCGCTGTTCCAGAAACTGCCAGCATGATGCGTGGGCCGCGCAAAGGTGACGGGGCAGCGATTAGCTCGTCTCTAATTATACGAGATTTACATTAGACAGCAAGTTTATTTTGGAAAGCTGCAGAAAGACGCCAGCAGTGGTGAGGACGAGGGGGAGGAGCTCTGGCTTGGCCTTTAGAATATAATGGCTTGTCGTTGCCATGGAAACCAGCTCCCTGTGAGTTCCCAGGAACCTTATTCTATAATTATAAGAGCTCTGATAAGGGGGGTGGGAATGGGGATGTTTTTCCCTTTATAAATTGTATTCAATGGCTGAAAATAGAAGAACCTGAAGAACAAAGCCTATTATTAACCTCCATCCACTAAGGTGGACGCACTTCAGCTGCGGAAAGCGCCAGTCCCTCAAGTTCTGGATGTGCCCAGAATGCCAAAGCTCAGCCAGGACTACCTCCCCTAGTTCTAATCACCTATGGGTGCAAATACAGCCAACATGTGACACGGATGGAGAGACTGGGCCTAGCCTGAGATGCTGCTCGGGTCCCCATCGCAGGGAAGTTCACAGTTTATAAGAGCTCCTTTAATTGCTGGAGGAGTTGTTAGGGTCAGATCCTGAGTCTTGGAAGCCCTAACAAGCTAGGCTCAGGCAGCCATCCTTAATAAGCCAGTTACACAGACAAATAACAATGAAAAGCAGAGAAAGGAGCTTCATTCAGTGTGGTCTCATTGGGAAGAGAAACAAACAGATTCAATGACCTCCAAGTCCATCTTCTTCAGGGATTAGGCTTAAATAAAGAACAAGAGGTGTGCACAGCTGAGCAGGTCACCTTGCAGAGCTTTCATATCAAAATCAAACCCCCAATTTCCAGATTCAAGATTTTTATCAGCAACTCCACAATAGACATTAATGACAGAAATGTCCATTGATGCAACAATATCTTTCATCTTTGGAATTTTGTAGTCTAAATGTTTTCACCACTTTTTATTGAATTTGTATGTAGTTTTAATAGAGTGAACACTTTCTGCACTGACTCATTAAAAAGGAAGTCTGGCAGTTTGGTAAGCTTTTTTTTTTTCTAAAGACTTTCCCTTTTTAAATGGGTCATGGTCTTTAAAAAACCACATCAACAGTGTAAAGTATGACTGTGTATGTTAAGGGCACTAAGTCAATAAAATTGCCAGAAGCTGTTCTAAAGCTATTCAAATACTGCATCTAAAAAGTTCATCCACTTGCCCTCTAGAAGGAGGAAATGAGGGAGAAGAATAGACAATGTTCCATACAGTTCATGACTACAGAACCCTGTGGCCTCAAGCTAATAGCTTTTTAAAAGCCAGAGGGATATTGGGAGAAATATCATCCTGGCACTGGTAACCTGCTTCTCACCTCTTGATCACCCACCTCTTCTGGAAGCAAGAGGAAAGAGTTCACCCCCAGTATCTGCTTTGGGTATGATTCTTATGGCTACAAGTCGTAGAATTCCAAGACAGTCACTAAAACAAAATTATATTTATTTCTTGCTGGCCATGGTGAAACACTTCTGTAATCCTTGCACTTCGGAGACCGAGGCAAGAGGATTAAAGTTCAAATTCAGCTTGAACTATCTCAAAAATAAGGGGTGGAGAGATGGCTCAGAGATTAAGAGAACTTGCCACTCTTTTGAGGGATCCTGGTTCAGTTCCTAGCACCCATAACCAGGCAGCTCATAACTGCTTGTAACCCCAGTTCTAGAGGATATAATACCTTCTTCTGGCCTCTGCAGGCAGTAGTAAGCACATGGTATGTGTACATACATACAGGCACTCACACATACATAAAAAACAACATTAAAACAGACAAATATGCAAAAAATTACATGTGTATATTATATATATACATTGGGTGTATGCATATACACATACATTATAAATACACACACCCATATATACAGCACACGGGGATGATACGAGGACTCCTCGGGGACCCAGCTCACCACTCTGCCTTCTGCATGACTTGATCTCATGCTCATGATCCACCACAGCAGCTACATCACGGCATTCTGTAGAGTCGAGCAGGGAAGGCACAAAGAACTCTGAGCTGAGCAAGTGGGTTATAAACTGCCTGCCTTCTAAAGAAGGTCTTTGGGAGCTTCTGCATGGCAATTCTCTTTACTCTCATGGGCCAAAACCTAGTCCCCAGGCCATCTTAGCAACCAGGGAAGCTGCCTGGAAAATGAACACTTTCTCCTGGGCAGCTACATCCCTGGTCTACAGTCAGAGGTGCCAGGTGAAGGTGAAGTGCATAATAGGAAATAGCCAGCAGTTCTCACCTCCCATCTTCTACATCTCAGCTCTGTTTCCACATCATATTTGCCAGGTGACTCACCTGAGGCCACCCCTAGATCCAACCATGTTCAACAACATGGAACTAGGAAACTTGTTTGTGGCCTGAGCTAACTTGAGGCCCTTGTGCTATGGTGACATCTCACCATCTCTACCACATCTCACTCCATGGAGCACACAACCATGTTACAGAATCAAGAGTGTTAACAGCTCTCCCTCGTCTGCATTGTGTTGGTCTCCTAACACAGTTCTCTTCTCAGTTTTTCATGAGAAGACTTCAGTACTTTAAAGCCAACCTTTGATTGGCCTTGATAGCAGCCATGGACCTAACCCAATTCCCAGATTCCCCCGGGGCTCCCAAGTCCACGTGATTTCCAGGAAAAGAATTCAGAGGAGATAGAAAGAGTTGTGTCAATAGGAAGTTTACTGAAAACTACTGGAGCCCTACCACCTGAGCAGCCCCACTCTCCCCTACCCCATGTCCCACATTCTCCTCCCAGCCTTGGGCACAGGCACACTTTTACTCTTAATCCCCCAGGTCTCTGGACTACCCTCATAGTCTACTGTATCATGATCCCCATTACTCAGACCAGCTCAATTTTTCAGTCTAGTTTGTTAGAGGCCTCACAGGCTGTCCATACTCCAACTTGCATTCCTTAGACCAGCCTTCTACCCTGCCAGTGCCCATCCCCAACTTGCCTTGGATTCCAGAGACCATCCTTCTTCCCTGGTAAATCTGATCCTGCCCCCTGGGTCTCCACTCCCCTCCTGCCACATCAAATTCCTCACCCCACATCCTGTTCTCCTCCCAGCCTTGGGCACAGGCACACTCTTCCTCTTAGTCCGCCAGATCTATGGACCACCCGCTTGGAGTGAGTTCTCTAATCACACCATGCCCTTCCCCCTACATCGATACCATCTGCAGCCCCTCCACTTACTTCAGTACTATGCTTCTGTGCCCCTTTGTAGGGGCTTAGATCTTTGCAGACTGCCTGAGAAAGGCTGGATTCAGGGTTTGCCTAGCAATCTTCCCAGATTGTGCTGTGCCTGCTGGGGACCCAGGCTTTAAGAGAGAGCCTGAGAGCATCTGCTCTCACCTGACTTGTGCCTCTAAGAGAACTCTTGAGCAGTTAGATTAGAGCCATCTGATCTCCCCAATATACAATCAAAAGAGAGAGCCTGAAACCTAGACCAACCAGCTTTTCATACCCAATAAAGAGAATACCCAAGTCATATACAAAGTATACAAAGAGAATCAGACTTCAATTCAACAAAGGAAGGCTGAGTCTCACATCAGAATCACAAACAACAAGACAAATCCACATGCCAAGATCACACAAAAAATAATAACATGAAAATGATTTGTCCCTACCAAACATTACCAGTCCTACAGAAGAGTTCTACAGTGAGAACCTCATAGAAATTACCCAAGACACAGAGTTTAAAAGAACAATCATACATGTCATCAAAGAATTCAGTGAATTAAAGAACATACAAATAAATCAAAGAACTAAAAGAAAATAGAGATAAACTTCTGACTGAATTCACAAAAAAGAAATATTGAAGAAAACTCAGACTGAAATGAAGAAGGAAGTGAAAAACTCAGTAAACAATTTGAAACAACAGGAGAAACCCTCACAAACTGAATGAATGAAATGTAAAACAAACTATCTGGACAGGATGACAAAGTTGAAGAATTGGAGCACTCAAGCAAAGATTATGAAAAAAAAATTTAAACACAGGAATGGAATATACAGGAAATGTGGGACACGGTGAAAAGACCAAATTTACACATCATAGGCATAGGAGAAGAATCTCAGGATAATGGTATTGACCAGATCTTCAACCAGAGTATTCAAGAAAATTCCCCAAATTAAGAAATTCATGCCCATACACATACAAGAAGCATATAGAACACCAAACAGACAAGACCAGAAAAGAAACTCTAAGTGTACAGAACAAAAATAGAGCACTGAAATCTGCAAAAGAAAAATAACACTGTACATATAAAGGAAAACCGATCAGAATTACAGCTGACTTTTCAATGCAAACTATGAAAGCCAGAAGAGCCTTGGACCAAAGTATTCCAGTTCTAAATGACCATAGATGCCAATCTAGAATACTTTGCCCAGAAAAAAAAGTCTATTCTAATTGAAGTGGAAGGAAAATCTTCCACAACATGAATAGGCTGAAAAATTCATGTCCAGAAAACCAGCCCTTCACAGAATAATTGAAGCAATACAAAGAACTGAAGAAAGGAACAACTATACCCAAGAGACAACAGAAATAAATGAAGATCTAACTAGGGAACCATAAAGTTAGACAAAGATGTAAACAGAATTTTAAATGATGGGAACCAATACACATCTTTCAATAATAACTTTAAATGTCAATGAACTGAACTCCCCAGTCACAACCAAAAAAAGATCAACAGTTTAAACAGACCCATAACATATAAGGAAATTGAAACCATAATACAAAACCTCCTGACACACACACAAAAAAAAAAACAGGCCCAGATGGATTCACAGCAGAATTATATCAGACATTTAAACAATATATCCAATACTACTTAAGTTATTCAAAAAGATAGAAACAGAAGGAGAACTGCCAGATTCCCTCTGTGAAACCAGCAACACTGTAATACCAAAACTAGGTAAAGATACAACCAAAAAAGAAAACTATACACCCAGATCCTTAGTGAACATAGATGCAAACATTCTCAACAAAATACTTGCAAACCACATACAGACACACATCAAAAAGATCATCCACCATGATCAAGTCAGCTTTATTCCAGAGATGCAGGGATGGTTCAACATACTTAAGTCACTAAATGTCATAAAGCACATAAACGGACTCAAAAACAAAAATCACATGGTCATCCCAATAGGTGCAACAAAGGCCTTTGACAAAATTCAACATGCATTTATGTTAAAAGTCCTAGAGGGAATTGGGCTGGAGGAAACATACCTCAACATAACTAAAGCTATATACAACAAACCCATAGCCAACATCATTCTAAATTGAGAAAAACTGGAAATATTCCCATAACAAGTAGGAGTTGCCATTCTAATATCTGACAAAAAACAGACTTCAAACTAAAATGAATCAGAAGACACAAAGAGGGTCACTTAATTCTGATCAAAGGAACAATTAACCAAGAAGATATTACAGTCATGAACATATATGCACAAAAACTCTGGTGGACCCAACTTCATAGAATCAGTCCTATAGGACTTTAAGACACAGATTAAAACCAACTCACTAATAGTAAGGGTCTTCAATACCCAATTGTCTCCATTAGACAGGTTAACCAGACAGAAAATAAACAGAGACATCTGAATTAATACAATACTTCAAAAGGACCTAACAGATATCTACTGAATATTCCACCCAAGCACCAAAGAATACACATTCTATTCAGCACCCCATGGAGCTTTCTCAAAAATTGACCACATACTGGTGCACAAAACAAACCTCAACAAATACAAAAAAAAAATCATTCCATGCATTCTATCAGATCACAATGTAATAAAACTTAAAATCAACACTGGAAGAAGCCCTAGTAACTTCTTGAATTCATGGAGACTAAACAGCATACTCCTGAATGATGAATGGGTCAAAGGAGAAATTAAGAAAAAAATTAATGTATTCCAGGAATTAAATGAAAAGGACAATACAGAACAACAAAATATGTGGCACACTTTAAAAGGAGTCTTAAGAAGAAAGTTTATAGCTTAAATGCCTACATTAAAAAATCAGAAAGAGCACAAATAAATGACTTAACATTGCAACTCAAGAATCTTGAAAAGCAACAACAAACTCAGCAGACTAGAAGACATACCAAAAATGAGAACAGAAATGATTGAAATAGAAACAAAGAAAACAGTATAAAAATCAATAAATCCAAGATCTGGTTCTTGGAAAAGCTAAACAAGATAGACAGACCCCTAACCCATTTGACCAAAAGAAAGGAAGAGCAACTCCAAATCAACAAAATCAGATATGAAAGGGAAACATCACAGCAGACAACACAAAGATCCAGAACATTGTAAGGGAATATTTTGAAAACCTGTATGTTATTAAATTTGAAAACCTTCACAATACACAGTAACCTAAAAAAAAAAAAATCTCAGACTAAACCTGAATGACATTAAAGGTTTCTACAGTGAAAATTTTAGATCTTTAAAGAAAAAGATCAATGAAGACACCAGAAGATGAAAAGACCTCCCATGTTCATGGATTGGGAGAATTAATATTGTGAAAATGATCATCCTACCAAAAGCAATATATAGATTCAAGCCAATCTCAATCAAAATTCCCATAACATTCTTCACAGAATTAGAAAAAAAAGTCCTAAAATTCATATGGAAGCACAAAAGACCCCAGATAGCCACAGCAGCCCTGAGCACAAAGAGCAATGCATTACTATACCAGATTTCAAACAGGGACACCATCCTAAAAAAGCAGCATGGTGCAGGCATAAAAATAGACCCATAGATCAATGGAATATAACTGAAGACCCAAACGTGACTACATACAATTTCAGTCACCTGATAGTTGACAGTGGGGCCAAGAACACTCACTGGAAGAAAGACAGCATCTTCAGCAAATGGTGCTGGCAAAACTGGATCTCCACCTGTAGAAGAATGAAACTAGACCCTTTCACCTTGCACAAAAGTCAACTCAAATGGATCAAAGCCCTCAATGTGAAACCTGTAACTCTGAAACTATTTGAAGACAACATTGGCAGTAATCTACAAGATATAGGTGTAGGAAAGGACTTTCTAAATCAAACATCAGTTACTCAGGAATTAAGGTCAGTAATCAACAAGTAGAACCTCATTACACTAAAAAGCTTCTGGACAGCAAAAGAAGCAACCAAGAAAGTGAAGAGAAAACCCACAGAGTGGGAGAAAATGTTCACCAGCAACAGAGTTTTAACATCCAGAATACATAAAGAACTCAAAAAACAAAGAATCAAGAAAATAAGTGACTCAATTAAAAGACAGGCTAAGGATCTGAGCAGAGAGAATTCTCAAAATAAAAAATAAACATCTTAAAATGTGTTCAACATCGTTAATACTAAGGGAAAAGCAAATTAAAAATCACTTTAAGATTTCATCTTACCCCAGTCAAACTGTCTCAGATCAAGAGAACAAATGATACCAAATCTGGAGAGGATGTGGAGAAAGAGGAATAATCACTCACTGCTGGTGGGATTGTAAACTCATGCAACCCCTATGGAAAGCAGTGTGGAGAACTCTTAGTAAACTAAAATTGAATCTACCATTTGACTTCATTTTACCACTCCTTGGCATATACCCAAAGGACTGACTCATCCTACCGCACAGACACTTGTACATCCATGTTTGTTACTGCTCTTTTCACAACAGCTAAGAAATGAAAGCAACCTAAGTGTCCCTCAGCTGATGAGTGGTAATGAAAATGTGGTCCATTCACACAATGGAGTTTTACCCAGCAGTAAAAAAAGACGAAATCATGATATTTGCAGGTAAATGGATGGAACTAGAAACTGTTATTCTATGTGAAGTAATGCAAACTCAGAAAAAAAACGATGTATGTTCTCCCTCGTTTGTGGATCCCAACACCAAATCCTGGCTATGTGAGTATGTATCCTGATGTAGATGCAGGAACTGGGAGAATGGAAAGGAACCAGGGAGGTAAAGGGAAGGAAGAACCTGAGAGAGAGAAGAATAGCAGTAGACAGGTGCTACTAAGGGAGAAGCAAAAGGGGAGGTGGTGTTCAAATGGGTCAGGGAGGGAGTGTTACCCAAGGAGCTAAGGGAATAAAGGGAGAGAAGGAGCTCAAGAGAGGTGTGCTCATAGGAAACTGGTATTAACACAGGATCAATGGGGAAATGGGGACAGTTTAGTTGGGAAAGACACAGAGGGAGGGTCAAGTAGGGAGGGGGAAGATAAATAATGCTACTAGTATAAAACACTAGAGAGAATCATATGACCTAATGACAAATTCCACACACAGTATCTGTACATGAGTTCATGTGTATGACTGAAGGCTACATAACAAGAAACAGTGTTACACAGGAGAAATCTTCCTTTGAATTTTGGCCAGAGTGGGCCAAGAATTCCCAAAATGATATCATCTATTGCCACAGCCCTTGACTGCGTCCCAGAACTTGAAGGTAAGACCCTATTGCTGAAAATAGGACATACTTCAGAGACCAGATTTAGAGCAATGGAGTTGGAACTGACTTAGCTAGCTCTCATAGTTCTGGAGGGCACTATGCAAGTATCCAAGGAAGAACATCAATCAAAGTCCAACACTAGTTTCATGACTAAATAACCACATCAATGACTGGCACAGCACTCAACACTAGTGCAATAGTGGCACTTTTATCCTGGGGATGATCAACAGCTACCTAACTGGTCTTAGAGCCCACTCAAGGCGTGGAAACTCATGTGTGATGATATTATAATCCAAGCCAAATACTGAGGGCTGAAGAGGTCATAGATCTTAGAGAAATCCTCAAGGCTGTCACTTCCCTAGGCTAATGTAACCTCTTACTAAGTGCAAAATATGAATCCTTATATATACACTCAAGGATCCCAGGCACCACTCATCAAAGAGGTTTCTTTTGAACCAGACAAACTATTACAGAGTACCACAACTAGTCACACACAGACATTGTCTGTGAATTGCCCATGCCTAAGAGGCACATCTATAAAGCAACCTCTACGCCCAAGGCTCACACATCATGAACAAGGGGTCAAGAGAACATTAATGAATCTCTTAAGTCTCACTAATGAAGCTCCCCCATACAGCTGAGAATCAGTAATACAAAGGTTCACAAACGCTCAAAAAGTGGAGACTAAGAATCTGCAGAGTGTGGGTCCCTAAACAAGACTCCTATATTAAGTCCAAGTCTCAGGGACCATTGTGGAAGAGGGGCAGAAAGATTGTAAGAGGAGGTGTATGACCATATGGAAATAGAATCCTGTAAGCTCCTGGGACCCTGATCATATGAACCTACAGCAATGTACCTGCATGCTCAAGACCCACGCAAACTCAGGCAGACAAAAACTCAGCTTGGAACTGGAGAAATGGGCAGCAGACCCCAATCTTTGTTAGAAATATTGGCAACTGATTACTGTTAGGTGATGATGAACAATCACCCTAAAATAAGGGACTGTGGATAGACTGACTAGACCTCAGTGGATGAACCTGCACTGAGGAACATTTGGGGATACTAATCATACAATAGACCTTAACACAGATGAAAGAAAGTATGGATTCCAGTTTGGGGGCTAGGGGAGGCCATTGTATAAGGGGTATAAAGATGATTAAGATTGATTGAAATGTTCTGTATGAAACACACAATGATTGAAAAAAAGGCAGAGCATAAGAATCAGGGTTACTGCTCTATATTCAGTGTTTGGAGACCTCAGACTCAGGATGAAGGAAAATCAAATCCCTTGCAGAGGGCTTACAGTACTCTGCCAAGCCAGGGTAAGAGGCTGAGCCCTAGCGGAAAGCTGAGTAGCCTGAATTATTCAAAAGATTAGAAACTGCTCTGCAGACCACAGCCATGTGTTCATTCTGGCCCTCCTCCCTAGCTGTGGTTCTCCAGGCAAACATATGTGCCCCACTGGTTTTTAATAGGTATAACCTGAGCTTGGGAAGCTGAAAATTAGCAGGTGAAGTGTCTAGCAGTAAATGATGCAGAAATGTTCATTGTTTCTTCATTATTTTATTATGATCATTCTTAGTCTGAAAAGAGCAAATTCAGCTGTTGGGCGGTGGATCGATCCAACCCAAGGACAAGCTAGGCAAGTGTTCCACCACTGAGCTCCCCAACTTTGTTTACTTATGCTTTGTTGGTTTACTTTGTTAGTTTTTTTTTCTTGAAACAGTATCTCATTCTGTAGCCCAGGCTGGCCCAGAATTCACTATGTAGCCTAACTTCAATCCTCCTGCCTCAGCCTCCGAAGTGTTAGGATTACGGGTATGAACTACCAGCTTGGCCTTATTTACCTCTTCTAAGGCTTCAGTGAGGTTTCTACATGATCTTAACAACTTTGTTCACAGCCAACATGTTCCAGGCCTCTCTCTGTAATCAGGAAGGTGGTTTCCTGTGTGTAGAATGAGGCCTCCCCAGAAGCACCCACAGGTGACAGTATACTCTCAGAGATAAAATTAAGACAGGCATTAGGCACACAAGGTCTAAAGACTAATAGAATTATTCCTAATTCCAATAGATGTAATTTATTTTTAACATGAAAACCTGGGACTGAGCAGCTAAGGAGCTGAGAAGATGGCTCAGCAAGAAAACATACTTGCTGTGCAAGTCCACAACCTGCGTTTGATCCAACGAACTCATGGTAGAAGAGAACCAACCCCACATGTACACTGTGTTTTCTCTCTCTCTCTCTTTCTTTCTCTCTCTCTCTCTCTCTCTCTCTCACACACACACACACACACACGTGCACACACACACAATAATAACAACAGTAATATTTAAACATTTTAAAATAAAAGACAGGAGCTGAAAATATGGCTCGGCAGTTAAGAGCATTTATTGTTCTTGCAGAGGACAGGAATTTGGTTCCCAGCACCTGTTAGGCAGCTCACAGCCACTTATAACTCCAGCTCCAGGAGATCTGACACATTTTTCTGGGTTCTGCTGGCACTTGTACTGACACGCTCATGCCCCACACACAAATACACACTTATACATAAGTTTTAAAGAGAAATGAATCTTTAAAAAGAGAAAAGCAAAAGGTATCCATAAAACACATCACAGGGCTCAGAATGAGCTGAACGAAGGCATGCATAGTCTCCACAGAGGGGGCTGATAATAACACCCTCTGGGTAAGTTGAGGCTCTTCATAAAGCTTTTTTATTTGTTTTGTTATGGGTTTGTTTTATGTTTGTTTGTTTGTTTAGATCTTGAGATTCAATAAAGGACCCCGTGAATGCTAGGCAAGCATTCTACCACTGATCTCTAGTCCCTAACCTTTGAGAACCCTTTTTTTAATAGATACATTTATGGTTTGATTATCATGTTTCATCTTTCTAGAGGACTGGGGTTTCCAAAAGGAATGAAGACAAACATCTAATTTACAGAGATTTAGCTTCAGACTGAGTGATCTGGGAAATAAAGTCTCCTGAATAGTACAATACTATAAGATTCACTGCCTTTTCCACATCCAGGAATCCAAAGCTAACAGAAACCTGTTAGTCCCAAAAAGATTGTGTGCTGTTTTCTGTTCTAAGAATGGAATGCCCTAGATACAATCAGCCAAAAGAACTCTAAGACCTGGAACTGAAGGAAATCTTTTTAGGATAATAACCAGTCTTAAACTTAGAGATACTCTATCCTCTGTCAGCTAGAGAATTTAAAGGCAATCTGGGGCCACCTTTAAGGAAGGAGAACGGATAAAGAGATCATCTACATATTGTAAAACCACTTCTTTGTGTAAAGGTGAACAATTTAGGTCTTTAGCTAGGACCTGTCAAAAAAATATGGGGGTTAAGCCCTAGGATGAATAGTTGTCTGTCTCAAACTTGCACATCAATCTTTTCAAACGGAAAGGGGGAAGAATAGAGAGAGATGGCTCAGTGGTTAAGAGCACTGCAGAGGACTGAGTTCAGTTCCCAGAACCTACCTAGTGGTTCATAATCCACTGGCAGTAACTCCAGTTCCAAGGGATTTGACACCCTTTTCTGGTCTCTGTGGACACCGAACGACATGAGTACACTTACAGGTAGGCAAAACATTCATGCTCATAAAATAGAAATAAATAAAAATTTTAACAAAGTACATGGAAATTGAGGCTCGGATGCCATGAGAACATGAAAGAAGGCGTCTATTAGGGTGTTAGAAAGAATTTGGGTCAATAAAGTACAGGGTTTGGGTTGGAGAGATGGCTCAGCAGAGGACCCGGGTTTGATTCCCAGCACACACATGGCAGCTAACAACCATCCTCAACTCCAGTTGCAAGGGACTTGATGTCCTCTCCTGATCTCCACAGGCACTGCTCGACATGGATGCACTTACACTTACACACATGCAGGCAATACGCTCATAAATATAAAATAGAAATAAGAAATAAAATTTTAAACAAAGTACAGGGTTTAGGGATCATTAATTGTATAGCGATAACAATTCATTTATAGTACAAAGGTCTTTGTTATATTGTCTTCATCAGACGTCCGTGAGTAGCACTGTTACAGGATAGCTGACAGGGAATTAAAAACCTATAACGGAGAATTTACTGGTTAGGATTTGAAGTCCTGCTTGGGATTCAGACTGGGGAAAATATTGTTTATAGTTAGGAAAAACAT
Source organism: Eospalax fontanierii (assembly GCA_035773235.1). Lineage (NCBI taxonomy): Eukaryota > Metazoa > Chordata > Mammalia > Rodentia > Spalacidae > Eospalax > Eospalax fontanierii. Next base: position 8,011,325 of record CM069538.1, read on the forward strand.
GAATCCTTTAATCTGATTATAACTGGGGTAGCTGAGGCTTTACAACCCAGGATGCCAGTGACCCATACTTGGATATTAAAAGAAGACCTGAAATGACTGAATCTCTGTTTGTCCCTTCAGGAGACAAGTCATGGCCATTACTGTGCGATTCTATATGAAGCTGAAGACAATTTGGACTCTCATTTTTGCTAGTAAGTCCATGATCAGCAAGCAGCATTTCTGGAGAAGGTTAAGGAGACAATATAAAAGCAGAGTATAGCATTTGCTCACAGGAGACCCATTGATGCCATAAGACAACAAAAGTCAGATACCAACTACTTGGAATACAAAGTAACAGCAACCTGGATGATCTCACTATTTTGCAGAAAATAATCAGCCTTTTCTGCAACTTGAAGATTTTCCTGAATCTCCACTCTAGTGAGGGTGACAGTTGATTTGTAGATCAATTGGAGCTGAGGACTTCCTTAGTCCAGGTCGAAAACCTGGGCCTTTGATCTGGGGATTCTTTGATACTGGGGCAATAATGCCTCCAGTGTCACACTGAAGGTAAGGAGGCTTAAAGGATGTCTGATATTTGTCAACAGACATGGCATGTATGCATTTCATCTGGGAGAGGAGCCAGCAGAAATTATCTTAAAGGTTTTATCTTATTTTTTAATTACGTGTATATGCATGTGTTTGTGTAGGGGCTGTGCATGAGTGCAGATGCCCTCAGAAGCCATCTTCTGGTTGTTAGATCCCTGGAGGTGGAGTTACAGGCAGTTGTGAGCAGCCTGAAATGGGTGCTTGGAACTGAACTCACTTCTTCTATAAGAGTACTGAATGATAATTGCTGAGCCATCTCTCTGGCCCTCCAATGGGAGATTTAAAGTTGCCCCAGCTCACGAGCCAGCCTTTGAATCCAAACCAGCAAGTTCCAGGTACAGTGGGAGACTCTGTTTAAAAATAAGGTGAAGAGTGATTGAAGAAGACACTAAACATAACCTCTGGCCTCTACATGCACACTCACACCTGTGCACACACATACAAAAAGAAATTAGTATGTATAAAGATGATGGTTTATATTATAGAAGCCATCGAGAGGAGAATATATTTGAGCCTTGTGAGAATCAAATTCAGGCAACACAAGACCATGTAAGCACTCTCTCCCTTCCCCTCCTCCCAAACCACACACACACACACACACACACACACACACACACACACAATGTGTACCTCTCTTGCTGACAGCATGCTTTCATCATAGAAGAAACAATGGAACTGCCAATAGTTTCTGAACTTCCCAACCACTTCAGCCACTTGCGGGAGACCCTGACGGATGCTATCTCTGGTTCAAAGGCAGAAAATGGCAGGAAGAGCTCCATCAGTCTAGCTTAGTCACGTGTTCACTTGGATATGAGCAGGTGTGTCCAGGTGGGCCAGGCCAGCTGAAGCACATGGATGGAGGAGAGAGAGAGGAGCAGAACGTTCTGTTGGAAAAGTAAGGAGCAAGTGCTTTCTGTTAATGGAAGTCATTTGATCAGTGAGCCTTGAGAATAAACCGTGCTTTTAACACCTTCTCTAGACTACTTATGATACTTAAGAAATGGTGACCATTATATAGGGCCATATAATTTCTCAAAACGGTAACTCCAGTGTCAGTGTTTCTACATCTAATGGGCCTATGGGTGTATGTCATGAAACTGTAATCCCAGTGCTGGAGAGGCAGGGACAGGCAGATCCCTGGAGCTTGAATTATGTAATGGATTCTGCATGTGGCCAAGGATAGCTATGAATATGGTCCAACACAAAATCATGAACTTATGAAAAACATTATGAGATTTTTAAATGAAATTTTGGAGGAGTGGGTTGTGTGGTTCTTGAATGTGAACTTTGTAGATGACAGCACTGTGTTGCCATGTCAGAAGGTTGGGCGTGCCAGATTGTAGGTAGTGCATGTCAGTGGAGAACACAAGTACCTACACAGGTGCTTATTAAAGACACTTTCCTAAATGTAGGTATAATAACGAATTCAATCTTCACCTTGTTTTCATGTGTCTCCTTCCACCACTCCCACTACAGTCTCTCATCTGATTTCTTTCTCTGGGTGTTCCTGACACAGGGACTTCTTTTCCTGATTTGTCCTGTCCTCTGTGTTCTATGACTGTTCCAAAACACAGGACGTTTGATTAGTAGTGAATTACTGTTGACTCTTGTTAATTGCCTTCTGTTTGTAATAGACATATGGACTATCCACAGATGAAGATCACCCTAGTTTCTGTGATAACAATGTGGGCCACAAGTCTTAATTTCAAGTCCAAAGGCCACTACAGATGATTTTTAAGCAGAGAAGTTTATTTAAAAGGATAATCAATAGGTCATAGAATCTCAGAGGAAGGAGGCTAATTATTCAAGGATAAACTTCCAGAAACTGAACCTAGTCTTCTCCACAGATTTATAGAGTATACTGCTTTTTTTTCCTAAAGCCTCAGGATGTAGGGTTAGACTAAGGATACTTCTGCATTGTGGATACAGTATACAGCCATCCTGTCTCATGAAACCCACTTGGCCCCATGCAAAGGAACCAATAACCAGGCTTGTGGGGGAATCTCATTGTGTTCTATCTGGTCCCTTTGCTCTTTGGAGAGCAAAGATCCTCTATTCTGAGGTCAAGGACAAAGCTCACATACCTGTGCTCTGGAACCATAGATAAGAGTCTCTTCCTCGGGTAAAAAGATGCACTAGGGCTCTTGAGACAAGCCACATGAGTGACAACTGTTCTGTGACTGCTGTGAAAGTAATCACTGGAGTTTGGTGAATTATTGTTGCCACAGAGACCTATTGTTTTCATCTGTGTGTAGCACCCCAAAGCCCAAATTTCCAAACACCCAACTGTTGCTGCATGTTCAGCACTGCACAAAACTGACAGTGCTGAATGCTAAGAACCAGAGTATTTGAGAAAAGCAGGACAAAGGCCAATTGCCATCTTCTTGTCTCCTTACCCCTCGCCCATGTGCCCACACGTTGCCTCTCATGCTCGGTCAGGGTAAGCCTGCTTTCTGAGTCTTTCGTTGCCTCTCATAGTGAAACATTTTGGCATCTATAAAAATCACTTATAAGTCATTACACAGGTTGGGAATTTGGAAGAGGTGTACAAAGACAAGTCTCATACAAACAAATTCCCTTTTTTATCCATCCCCCATCCATAAATTTAATATTTTTTAAAAGATTTATTTATTTTGTGTATTTTATCTATTTATTTTATGTGTGAGTTTTGCCTGCATATATGCGTTACCACTCTTGGAACTGGAGTTACAGATGGTTGTGAGCCACCATGTGAATGCTGGGAACTAAGTTTGGATCTTCTGTAAGAGCAGCAAGTACTCTTAACCACTGAGCCATCTCTCCAGCCTCCCTATGCATAAGTTTCAAAACAGACCAAAAAAAAAAAAAAAAAAGCTAAAAACTATGTCACAACTACCCAGAGAGAAACAAACTTGGGTGCCATGTGCTACAAGGTAAATATACCTAAAACGTGTTTGAATTCTCTGAGCTTTTTCCTCACCATTCCACACATAAGACTCAAGGAAATCAAGTCAAATCAGCCACCTGTAAAAAATGAAAAAATACAGATCCTGCTGGAAAGTTCACCCTACACCTCCCAGCTCAATGGGACCTCACAAAGATAATAGTGCAGATCCTGCTGGCCAGGATCAGTTTTAAATAGCTCTCAGCCCCATTTGTGCCTTAAAAGCTCATCTTCCATCATTTTCCCACACTTCTTGTCAAGACTGATGAAAACAAAAAAATTACTATCGAGTTCAGTTACGGGAGTGTGCACTGGGAAGCCAGGTATATCTCATCCATCACCTAACTCTCTCCCCTCTGCCCCAAGTGGATCCTTGTAGAATAAAACAGGAAAACCTTTCTCTTGTTTCTCAGATCACAGAGATCTAAGATCTGAGTCTCTGAATTGCTGTCTCCCTTTGCTGACACAGCAGCAAAAGAAAAGCAGAGATTACCAAGGAGGGACTCACTGCACACTCAGGGGCTCAGAGTCCTGCAGTGGAGCACCCCCTGGGTGGGGCTCTGTGCTTTTTAGAAAAGAGAATAAGAACCTACTTTTTTTATTACAAATACCTTAGATCACTTAGTTTATAAGAAAAAGGTTTTCTTTTGTTTCTCATCTTTGGAGGGTCCAGATCACTCTTGATTGGCCCCACTGCTTTAGGTCTTGGATGAGACAGCACATTCACATCAAGGTAGGTTCCATGGTGGGCCAAAACCATTTCATTCATAGCTAAGAGGCTAAAAGGGGCAAGGAGGGCTCTGTGGTGCCAAATCCTCTACAAAGACATGTTCCCAACGAACTGCTAATCCCATGTCACTCCTGTAACCCCCCCACCAAGCTGTGCATCCCTCATCAGGGACACCCCTCCCCATTAAATGGAGAAACAAAACAAAATCATCTCTTTTAAAGCAAAAGGTTCCAAGTAACTGAAACAGCAAACTCACTTGTGTTCTGTTCCTAGTAATGTGGGTATTCTACCCTTAAACAATAATTTGGGGTGTAAAAAATTAAGTAAAGCTGGGCGTGGTGATGCACGCCTTTAATCCCCACACTTGGGAGGTAGAGAAGGGCAGGTCTCTGTGAGATGGAGGCCATCCTGTTCTCCATAGTGAGTTCTAAGCCAGTTGGAGCTACAGGGAGACCTTGTCTCAAAAAGACAAATCAATAAACAAGTAAAAAGCTTCATTTGTGAGACCAGTTTTAAAATGAGCTCCTAAGTGCTTTTTCATATACTTAAATGTTTTCAGTTTGACATAAAGTTCGATTGAAAAATAAAAACCAATAGCAGAACTTTCAAGTTCAGTGGGAGGTTAGTTTTGAATCTGAAGGTGAGATTTGTACCACAAATCTCAGAAGAGAAAAAAGACAAAAACTGCAGCAAAACTGGAAACCTAGAAAGCAATCCTCCACCCTAGGGGAATTTTGTCAACTAACACATGCATGAACCCCAAGAGAAGAGCTAGGACAGTAAGAGAGGGATTTCCATGCACCTCACATCACCACAGACATCTACCACCCAGATACTGATGTGATGTTTCCAAGTATTTGCACATTTGCCCCCAGTTAGTGGCGCTGTTTTCGGAGGTTTTAGGAATGTGGGCTTGCTGGAGGAAACACATCACTGGGGGTGGACTTTCAGAATTCTTAAGGCTTGCCAGAGTTCTAGTCTCTCTCTGCTTCCTGTGCCTGTGATCCCTGGGCTTTCTGTTGTAGCCACCACTGCCACCATGCCTCCCTTGCCATTATGGACACTAACCCTCTGAACCACAAGTCAAATAAATTCTTCCTTTTATAAGATCCCTTAGTCATGGTGTTTTATATCACAGCAACAGAAAAAGTAACTAATACGCTATAGTTCTGCCACTCCATGTAATGAAACCAGTTCCAGGATGGTCCATTGCTTACTAAATAGTGATTGGTGCCAGTTACCACACATTTCCTCTGCTTGCTCCTTTCTCCAGAATTGTCCTATTCCCTTGAGACTAGATAGAACCATCAGGCTCACTTTGTCCATAAAAAAGAAGTGCAGCATCTCCTTTCAGATAGACGCTTTAACCCAGGCATAATGCAGTTGCCTCCTTAAGCTGGTAGGACACTCCCTAGGGAGTCCTGGTGTGACTCTGATGATGGCGGGCAGTAGGCATGATAAATAGCCTTGTTCTATTGAGGTCCTGAAAACTGGGAGGCCTCGTGTCACTGTAGCGTGACCTCAGCAGTGCTGGCTCATACCCTGAACTAGGGCTTACAGGTACTCCTCACAAAACATCAGGACCCCACTGCCCAGTGGATGTAAAGGAAAAAATATGTAGTTCATTTTTTAGGAACTCTAAAATCATAGTCGTGGTCACAAACAATACATAGTAAGTGCATGGGACTGTCCCAATAAAACTTCGTTTACAAAGCAGAGAGGCCATACTCTGTGACACTACACTTCTCGCTGCAGCTACTAAATGGGCATCTAAGCATAAGAATGAAATAATTTCAGCAATTTTAAGCTCCCATTAATTTCCTGGTCTCACAGGAAAAAAATGGTACAAAGTAAGGACTTCATTTTAAAGGGATTAAGAAGAAAGTCATTTTCCCAAGTGAAAGCCATTACAAGTTTCGGATTCCATCTGAGAATCTGGGTGTTTAGCACATTTCTCATTCAATACATTGCTGCCACGATAATGCAAAGTCCAAAGCTATCCACTGGACATGTCTTGCTAAGTCTGTGCGCTCATATTTAATGCTTCTTTATATTAATTTTTCAGTTGAATATTGTACTGGAAAAATGCTTGCATGCTGCAGGTGTAAACCTTCACAAAGGAGGTCTTCATACCAGGCAATTACATTTTCTAATGAGAGAAAGGCCCCGACTTCCTTCTTATTTTGAGCAGCAGCTGGTGGAACTACAAAGACAAGTGAGTAAAAAGGTGCTTTTTTCTGGAGCTACTGGGTCTTGCAGTGCGTGGTACCGTCTGGATCTCCTCCCTCACTCTGCCCCCTGTTGTCAGTAGGACTTTTCATCCCACGGATTCAAGTTGGAGACAGCCACATGTCTTGGTTTGGCCAGTGGGGTTTAGACAGAAGTGCAGTGTGCTGCTCTGTGTGCTTCAACAAGCTCCTGGGGGAACCGATCACTCAGCTTGAGCCTCGTGTTCTCACCTCTGCACTGTGCAGATGGATCTGTGGAGTCAGAGCATTAATGTTTGCTGTTGTAAGCCACTAAGTTTCTGAATTTCATGTTACATACTGTCAGTGTTGGTCACTGTTCTTCTTACTTGCCAGAATGTTTTGAGGATTTTTTTGGCATGGTTATATGAAAAGAAAATCATGATTTGTAAATAAATTTCAGTTTTATCAAAAAAAAGCCTCCATCTTTTTACTAAAGTAATCAAGTATGACTAAGTCTAAAATTTCATGGAAACTATTTTCTAAAGTTTTCAGAATTTCTTCTTTTAGCAAGACAATGTTTTGAAGAGCTGAGGGGCACGCCCTCAACTCCTCCCTACAGTTCATTAAACTATTCTTGGGCCAAATAAAGAAAGACCCCTTAACTGTATGGTGGCTGTTTCCAACCATACACCAAACCCTTTAATGAATTCCAAATCAATTAAGTAGATTACTACCCATACATTTCAAATGAAAAATAGAAACCATTAGAGTTTATCACACAAAAAATAGTAAATATTGGGACAGGGGAGATGGTTCAGCAGTTAAGGCTGCTTTTGCAGAGGATCAGAGTTCAATTCCCAGCATCTATACTGAGCAGTTCACAACTTCCTATAACTCCAGCTACAGGAGATTTGACATTCACTTCTGGCCTCTGAGGGTACCAAGACATACTTGTATACACATATACACACACACATAATAATAAAATAAATCTTAATAAGTAAATATTATTTTGTAAATATGCATCTCTCTCTCTATCTCTCTCTATATGTGAGAGAGATACTGATTATGTTGGCAAAATCTCAAAGTTTTGCAGACATTATACTAAGAGGACCCAGACCTCTAGGGACAGTCAGTGTCTGATCTCATTTATATGAGGTACAAGGAGCAGTCATAATCACAGACAGCAAAGTGGTGGTTTCTAGTCATTGGAGAAGGGAGGATCGTGGAGATGACATTTCAAGGGACAGAGTTTCAGTCTGGGGTGATAAAAAAGCTCACGGTAGAGAGTGTGATATTCACACAACATGAGCTAATGAATATCATGGAACTAGACAGAAATAATTAAATTGATGATTTTTATATTATGTATATTTTACAACAATAAAAAAATTTTAGGGCTAGAGAGATGGTACTGTGGTTAAGAGCAGTTCAAATCCCAGCTCCCAACTGTCCATAACTCCAGTTCTGGGGGATCTGATACTCTCTTCTGACCTCCGTGGGTATTGCATGATATGGGTACACTTACACACATAAAACAAAAGTAATTTATAAAATATAAAAATACCTGAGTACCTCAATCAGTGCTGGAAAGACACTGATAACACTCAGAATCTATTCTTCTTTAAAAAAAAAAATCCTTTGTGAGTCAGTACTTGAAATGCAGACTCTAAACATGATGAAAAACAATCCACATTAACTAAATGAAGAGCAAGAAAGTGACTTTAATCACTCAGACTACTTCTGGGATTTCTAATTTGTATACTTAAAAAAGTGAGGTATAAATAATATTAGAACAGACACAAAAAATAAGAAAAGAGAAAACTTAAGTTCCGAATAACATTTCACCAAGAAAACATAAGACTAAAAGTCTATTATTATAAAATTATAAAAGTCGCTGTAGGAAAACAAGCACCATAGCACCCGTCAGCATGTCCAACAAACACACTTCACCCTACAGAACTGGCTCGCGTCTTTGGTAGAGTAATGAAGGAGACAGAGGCTGGCATCAGCCGGCTAAGTAAACGAAGTAAACACTAAGTTTGGACACAAGAAGTTTGAGGAAGTGGCCAGATTAAAGGGAACAGCCAGCTCTACCTCCCCACTCTGAAAAATAACTCTCAGGAGGGAAATCATCTAGCATGTCCAACATTTCTTTCCCTTTCTCCCCATTCTTCTTCTTTTTCCTCTACCAGAGCGGACATCTGAATTCACAGATGCATGTAGAATTATTACAGTTAAATTAAATTACTGCAGACTGAGGCAGTGAGGCTGCCCCAGGGTCCATACTCTCCTCCACTCTTACTCTAATGGCCGTCCATCTCCTCCCTGGGTTACTGTTCATTGTTACTGATCATTTCACAAAACTTAAAACCTATCACACAATAACTTTTGGCCCTCAGCAAGTTCCTTGTAACTTTTTTCAGTAAAGTCAAACTCTTCACAAAGAAGATAGTTAATATTACTGCCCAGGAGATAGAATGATTATAATAATTTTACCTCAATTACATAAACAAAAATCAATTGTTGCTACACATTAGTATTGAGTTGTTAGGAGATACAAATAAAAATTTTTTTCTCTCACATGACAACTAAAATGAATACAAATAATTGCAACAAAAAGTTTGTACAATATAAATGAAAAGAATCACAGGCTTTGGTTGAGGTTGAGAGAGAGAGATGCACACAATCCAGGGTAGAAGACCTTAAAGGGTAAAGATGACAACGTCTGAAAACATTTGACGGCAGAAAATTCCACACAGTTTCTCATGTGGATCTTTAAACCCTTTAAATAATGAAAGTAACTGGAATGACACACCCTGGTGAGGAAGACCTCATAAGTGAACTACAGACTCCAAAGCCATTGGGTAAAATTTCCATATTAGCCCATAAAGACGTTAACTTTCTGCATGGCAAAAAATGGAAGCTGGAGTGATGACTCAGAGGTTGCGAGAACTGGCCACTCTCCCAGAGGACCTGGGCTCTGTCCCCAGCACCCACAGGGCAGCTAGCAGCTATCTAACTCCAGTTCCAGGGGATCCAATGCCCTCTTCTGGTCTCCAAGGGCATTACATGTATTTCCATGGAAAAAAAAACACTCATGCACACATAAAGTAAATAATAAAATAAACATTTTTTAAGGGAAAAAAAGAAAATAGAAAAGTGAATGACAAGTTAAGGTATAGTCACATGTCAAACATAAAAGGGGAACTATATTGGTGCAAGTGTTCTGTTTTTTCTCATTAAACATACCTTAATGGGTCTCAGAATTCTGTGACAGATTTTTGGATAAGTTATTTCCATTAAAAAATACTTATTTTAGGGACTGGAGAGATTGCTCAGTGGTTAAGCACTGGCTGCTCTTGCAGAGGACCCAGGTTTGGTTCCCAACACCCACATGGTAGTTTACAACCATCCATAACTCCAGCTCCAGGGGATCCAATGCCTTCTTCTGTCCTCTGAGGGCTTTGCACAACACAGGTGTACTTACATACATGTAGGCAAAACACTCAAACATATAAAATAAAAATAATCTTTAAAGTACTGATTTTAAAAAATTATAACTTAAAACTGCCACATACAAAAAGAGAATAGTCCACAAACATTATCCTTTCTTTCTGAAGTTTAGACAGTGCATTGCTATCATTAACCAGTCTTTTACTATAAAACTTAAATGACCAATTGAGACAAGCAGTTCTGAGACCATTTTTCCACCACAGATTGACTGGAGTGGAGGGTATTAGGGATAATATGCATTTAACCTTCTGCATTTTCTGGGCAGTCTTGGTGACCTTGCCAGTTCCAGCAGCCTTCTTGTCCATGGCTTTGATGACACAACGACCTTCTGCCTCATATCACAAACACCAAACATCCCAGAGGAGGATTCAGAGCCGCTCTCAACACACATGGGCTTGCCAGGAACCATATCAACAATGGCTGCATCACCAGATTTCAAGAATTTAGGATCATCTCCAGCTTCTTGCCAGAATGAAGATCAATCTTGATTTTAAACTCAGCAAAGTTGCAAGCTATGTGAGCTGTGTGACAATCCAGCCTAGGGGCACAGTCAGAACTAAGTTAGCCCGGACAGTTCAGGATAATCACCTGAGCAGTGAAGCTAGCTGCTTCCCTTGGTGAATCATTTTTGCTCTCACTAGCAACATTGCCATGTTAAACATCTCTGACAGGCACGTTTACATTGAAGCCCACACTGTCCCCAAGAGCATCTTCACTCAAAGCCTCACGGTGCATTTCAACAGACTTTGTATCGGTTGTGGCATTGCCTGGAGCAAAGGTAACCACCATGCCAGGTGTGAACACAGCAGTCTCCACTGCCCAGGGACAGTCCCAATACCACCAATTCTAAATACAGCCTGGAGGGGCTGTCAAGAGGCTTGTTAGTTGGCTAAGATGGTGGTAGAATACAATCCAAAGTTTCCAGCACCGTGGTTCTATTGGCACTGCCATCTTTAGGAGTGGCTTTCCATCACTTGAACCCAGGCATGTTGGCACTTGGCTCCAATGTCTTGACACCATTCCAACCAGAAACTGGCACAGATGCTCCTGTGTCAGGGTTGTAGCTAATTTTCTTAACATAGGTACTGACTTCCTTCCTCATACAGCGTTTGGCTGTAGAGCACCTCTGTGGACTCTATTTGTTTGAAACTAACAATTAGCTGTTTCACACCCAATGTATAGGCCAGAAGCGCATTCTCACCAGTCTGCCCATTCTTGAAGACACCTGCTTCAAATTCACCACCACCAGCCGCAAACCTTTCAATGGTTCGTTTGTCAGTCCCCTGACGTGTAGATCAGATGACCAGCAATGGTGGACTTGCCCAAATCTGTGTGTCCAAATCAAACGGCCACAATGTTATGAATCCTTTCCTTTCTTATACTGGTTTTGAGTTAGCAGTAGTTTTCACAACACCCACATTCTGACAGCAAACCCATTACTGGAAAAGGAAAGTGTTTTTAATCAGTAATATAGTATTTAACTAAAATTTAAAAATTGAAAAAGAGCAAATCCCAAATAGCCAAAAATTAAGCATTATCCAACTTCAATTCTAATCAAATAATGAATTTTTTTCATTTAAAAATTACTTTATTAGTGTTGCTTTCTAAAGTAAGTGACATGATTACACTGACAAACCTTGTATAGGTTGGAGAATTTGAAAGGGAGTGAATGGCAAACTTACCTTATAGAAACAGTGACAAATTTCACATAGTTGAAGCTTGCCATACAGTTTTATCAGTAAACTATTCAAAAATTATAGTAGACAGAATTTTTAATTTATATTCTACAGTATAATTACATATTTTTAGTTGAGTGTTATGTCAGTTTTGTTATTCAGTACTTTCTATTTCTTTTTTTCTTAACTTCCCATACTGTGATTTTTAGAAGTTCAATCAGAGCGCAGGTGAAGGCTGGGCCTGTAGAAGTTATAAAAATAGGGAACACGTAATCGATTTGCATGTCATCCTTGCGCAGGAGCCATGCTGATCTCTGCATTGTTCCAACTTTGGTATATGTGCTGCTGAAGTGAACACTAACGCAAAAATTCTTAAGACACAGTTTTCTTGAGGACGGGCCCAGACCTTTGCAGATGACCTGAGAGCGCCCGACTCGCCTTCTTATGGTGCTAAGGAATGGAAGCAGCTGACAAGTGGATAACAAAAATGTGTTACATTTATACAACGGAGTTCTACTTAGTGATAAAGAAAGACAATGAAATTTGCAGGCAAATGGATGGAACTAGAAACTGTTATGCTAAGTGAAGTAACCCAGACTAAGGAAAGCAAACTATGTACGTTCTCCCTCATTTGTGGATCCTAGCACCAAACCCTTACATGTGAGTATGTATCCTGATGTAACTGCAGGAACCAGGAAAACAGAAAGGAAAAGAAAGAACCTGAGAGAGAAAACAGTAGGAGACAGGTGTTACTAAGGGAGAAATGGTGATATTTTAACTGAGGAGGACATGGAGGGAGGGTTAGATAAGCAGAGAGGGGAGAGATAAATAATGCCTAGCTAGTGTAAAACAAGGAATGGTCATATTAGTCCAGAAACCTACTGAAAAATTACATAGACAGCATCTCTACCTGAGTCCATGTGCATAGCTGAAGGCTGCATAACAAGAAACAGTTACCAGGCAGGAGAAACTTCCCTTTGAATTGTTGGCTAAGGTACTCCAAGAGACTCCCAAAATTACACAGGCTTGCCAAGTCTTTGATTGCCTCCAAGAAATTGAAGGTAAGAAGACCCTTCAAGACCCTCTGAAGACAGAGCAGACTTTGGATGCAGGATTTGGAGCAATGGCACTGGAAGCCACTTCTGAAGGCTAACTCTCATAGTTTGGAAAGCATTACACAAGCTGCTAAGTGAGAACACCAATCGATGGTCTAATCCGAGTTTTAAGGCCTAATAATCACAACAATAACCAACAGAGTATACTGTATTGGGGCAGTAGTGGCACTTTTATCTTGGGGATAATCAACAGCTACCTAATTTGACTTAAAGCCCATTCAGAGGGAGCAAACTCATGTGCGGTACTGTAGACATAGCCAAATACACATGACTGGATAGGTCACAGATGTTAGAGAAAACCCTACGGCTGTCATATCCCTAGACAAATGTAATTTCTTACTATGTGCAAATTATGGATCCTTATATTTACAGACAAGTATCCCAGTCACCACACATCAAAGAAGCTTCCTTTGCAACAGATGGAGATTATTACAGAGCTACACAACTGTTTATACACAGAGATTTTCCGTGAATTGTCCAAGCCTAAATGACACATATACAATGCAATTTTTACACCTAAGACTCATGGAACATGGTGGAACAAGGAGTAGAGAGAACACTAATGCATCTTTTAATTCTCATCAATAAAGCTTCCTCATGCAACAGAGGATCATGAACACAAAAGGATACAAATGGCTAAAGTGTAGAAAATAAGAGTCTGCAGAGTGTGGGTCCACCCACCCAGGGCTCAAGGACCGCTGTAGAAGAGGGGGTGGAAAGACTGTAAGGGCCAGGGAGGAGGTACATTACGATATGGAAATAGAGTCCTACAGGCTCCTGGGTCCCTGTTCCTATGAACCTACAGCAATGATGCCAGCATGCACAAGACTCATGCAAATTCATGCAGACAAAAACCCAGCATAGAACTGTGGAAATGGGGAGCAGACCCATTTCACTGAAGAACTAGTGGCAGCTAATTACTGCTGGGTGAGGAAGAATTCATCTTCTTAAAGGGAGTGACTCTAGATAGGCTGACAAGACCTCAGTGAATGAGTTTGCACTGAGGGATGTCTGGAAACACTAACTTGACGTGATAGACCTTAACACGAATGACAGAATGTGTGAATTCGGCGGGGGCAGGGGTGAGGATATGAAGGTGCCAATGGGGAAGGGGCACAAAGACGATTAAAATGTTCTGTATGAAATACATAAAAATTCAATTAAAAATTTCCAAAAATGATATAATTTTCTCTGACCACCAGATGATGTTTTCTAAGTAAAATTTTCTTTTTGATTCAGTATTGCACATTCTTAAACACAATCAGTGGTCATAAGCCTGTATAACTTTTTGCTAATTTGGTTTGGGGATTATTTGAGCATCTCTCTAGGTAGCCTAGAGCTCCTCATTCTCCTCCCTTGGTCTCCCAAGTGGTAGGAGTACAGGTCAGAGCCTCCATGGCTCCTGTGGGAATGTCCTAAGATATTCATAAAATGTGCATAACGTTTAAGTGGTCTTCCAGGGAAGAGGATCACTGTTTTTACTGTATGTGTATGAGTGTATTGCTTGTGTGTATGTAAGTGTACCTGTGTCATGTGATGCCTGAGGAGGTCAGAAAAGTGCATTGAATCCCCTGGAACTGGAGTTACAGTTTCTAGCTGCCAGGTGGATGGTGGGAATCGAACCCAGGTCCTCTGCAAGAGCAGCTAATGCTCTTAATTGCTAATCCATCTCTCCCATTCCAAGAAAGATCATTTTGCCAAGGTATAGTAAAATAAAAAGTATCATTATGTGAACAAAGGAACCTTTGACTTTTATGAATAGTGAAACATTAGAAAAGGTTTGACTGTCCACCTCTATCGGCAAATGAAAGGTTGGTCTAGCACACACTGCCCTTTAGGAGGCCAATGCTGGGATTCCCAGGAGCTGTGCCACAGGTTCAGGAGGGGCCAGGAGGCCTGGCTCTGCATAAGCCTGACTCTGCTACAGCCTAGGGTCAGCAGGTTGCCTACCCTCCCCAGCATAGGGACAGCCACAACCAGAAGTACAGTGGGTCAGCTCGAAGGTCACCAACGTAACCCTGGACCATTATCAAAATGATATTGTAGAATGGTAGACACGGTCTCTCTGGAGTTTTTGTTTCTTATTGGTTCATTCTATGGTAAGTCCCGCCCTCTGACCAATAGGGGAAGGAGGGAGGCGGGAGTAGGGAAAAAAACCATCATGGCCTTGAGCAGAGGAGAGGAGCGGAGATCACTCAGATCCACGTGGAAAGAGAAAATGCCCCATCCCAGGCCCACGCAGACAGACAGGAACTCCGGAAGCAGCGTGCCACGCCCCCCGCCATCCAAGGATCTTGTGAGTGGGATGAACTGAGGAGCCTGCGCTCGGCGCGCAGCGGTTCCAAACTAAGGGCCCCCGGCGGGAGAGCCTGGTGCGCGTCCCCAGAGAACTTATACCTTATAAATAAACGAATCGTTCTAAATGAAAGATCACTTTTCCGTTTATCCAGCTGGATTAACTAAATCCCACCCGCTAGAGCGTGAGGGGAAGATTTATGCAACAGATATGCATATCTGTGTCTGGAAAAGTTAAATAAAACCCCAAGGCAGCAACAAGGAAAAGTATGTCCTTATGGTTTTCTGAATTTCCTCAGTGTCTGTTGTAATGTTTTCCTTTTCATCCCTGAGATATTGATTTGAGTCCTCTCTTTCTTTTGGTTAATTTGGCTAAAGGTGTGTTGATCTTATTAATCAGTTCTTCGTTTCATTGATTCGTTGTACTCCTTTCTTCATTTTTATTTCATTAATTTTGGTCTTGATTTTATTTGTTTTCCTATCTACATTTTTAAGTATTGTTTGTTCTTGGTTTTCCAAAGCGTTCAGGTGCACCATTAACTATTTATAAGAAATGTTTTCAAATTTCTGATGTCAGTACTTAATGCTGTAAGTTTTTCTGATAGGACTTGTGTTCCATAGACTTTAGAATCTTTTCATTTCCATTCAGTTTTAGGAAGTTTTTAATTTACCCCTTGATTTCTCCCTTGATCCAATTTTCATTCAGTAAAGTGTTGTTTAATATCCATGAGCTTGTGTATTTTTGCCCATTGCTATTGTTGTTCATATTCAGCTTTATTCCTTTGTGGTCAGAGAGTATAGGATGCTATTTCAATCTTCCTAAATTTGTGTCCTAGTATGTAATCAATATTGGAGAAGGTTCCATGCACTGCTGAGAAGAAAGTGTATTCTTTGTTTGGGTACAATGTTCTGTAGATATGTTAGGTCCATTTGATTTATGATGCTTATCATCTCCAAGGTTTCTCTATTTGTTTTTGTCTGGCTGACCTGTCTGTTGGTGACACTAAGGTATTAAAATGTTCCACTGTTATTGTATTGGAATCAATGTGTAATTTTAGATCTAACAGGGCTTCTTTTATGAAATTGATTGTCCCATGTGTGGGGCATGTATGTCTAGGATTATAATATCTTCTTGGTGAATTGTTCCTTTAATGAGTATGAAGTGACCTTCTCTATCTCTTCTGACTAACTTTAGTGTGAAGTCTATTTTGTCAGATATTAGAATAGCTACACCTGCTTGTTTCTTAGTTTAATTTGCTTGGATTAGCTTTTCCCATTCTTTTACCTTAAGGTGCTGTCAATTATTGATGATGAGGTATGTTTCTCAGAGGCAGCATACCAATGGATTCTGCTTTCTAATCCAGTCAGTCTGTATCTTTTTTGCTGGGAGTTGAAGGTTTTTATTGACAAGTATTTATTAATTCCTGTTATATCGGTATTACAGTGTTGTTTTCTTAGATCTCTTTTGATTGACTGTTCTAGGAAAATTTATTCTTTGTGCCCTCTTGAGAGTGTTTAATTTTCTCTTCAGACCAAAGTATTCCACTGAGTATTCTCTGTAGAGCTTGTTTCTTGGACATTAAATTCCTTAAATCTGTTTTTATCGTGGAAAGTTTTTCTTTCTCCTTTGATTACAACTGATAGTTTTGCTAGGTACAGTACTCTTGGTTGGCATCTGTGTTATGACTTGTAGGGCATACTTCCAGGCCCTTCTGGCTTTCATAGTCCTCAGTGAGAAATCAGCTGTTATTCTTATGGGCCTGCCTTTGTATGTGACTTGATCTTTCTCTCTCACATCTTTCAATATCTTTTCTTTGTTCTGTATGCTTAATGTTTTGATTATTGTATGATGTGGGGAATTTCTTTTCTGGTCCTGTATACTTGGCATTTTGCGTGCCTCTTATACCTTCCTAGGTATCTCTTTCCATAGATTTGGGAAGTTTTCTTCTTCAGTTTTATTGAAAATATTTCTTTGCTTTTTACTTTTTTCTACACCATTCATAGATTTAGTCTTTTTACAATGTCCCAGAGGTCCTGCATATTCCATTTCTGGGTTATTTGAGATTTAACATTTTCTTTGATTGAAAAAAAAGAAATGACCAATCCATTTCCCCAACCTTGTCTTCAAAATCTGATATTCTCTATTCCATTTCTTACACTTCCTTTTTCTCCTTTCCTCTAAAATTTCTGAGTTCCTGAGTTTTTCATTTCATGTTTTATTCTGGTTTGGTTTTTCTTCAGAGTTTCTGTCTCTTTACTGAATTCTAATTTCATGTTTTGAATTATTTCGTTATTTCATTCAGTTGGTTTTTCGTAGTCTTCATTCAGTCTTTTATTCATCTCCTCTTTGAGTTCCTTGAATATATTTAAAACTATTATTTTGAAATAATTGCACATCCCTTAGATTGCTGTTCTCAGGAAACCCTGTGATGCAGACACTAATTTCTGGAGAAGATATATTATCTGGTTGTTATGTTGTTTATGTTTTTCAATGAGACATAGGTGTCTGGACTTATGTGGTAGTGTTTCTTGGTATGGGTAGAATCTCATCTTTGTGAATGTTTGTGTCTTTTTTTGAAGTTTCCCCAACTTGTCAGGTTGTGGTTCAGATGAATAGTGCTTGGTGGTCAGTTCTGGGGCCTCTGTGCTGATGTGCAAATAGGATTTAAGAAGTGGTCTCAGTTTACCTAGGGATGGGTGCAACTTTTCAGTTGAGCTTCTTGGATTGACTCCATATGATCCTGGATCAGCGGGGTGGGCTGGGTGGCTGCTAGGTGAACAGGGTAACTGATGAATTTGGCTGAGGAGCTCACTGGCCTGGGGTATTCAAGGATCATACCAACCCAAACCGGCTTGAGAGGTGAGGTGGTAGGGCATGGGGAAGTCTCTGGAAGGGGAACTGATGACCACAGGTCTGGCGGGTGAGGGATCCCAGCAACTCAAGCAGGCCTGGAAGCCGAGATGGCCGAGGGAACTTACCACAGCAAGTCTGAGGGAGTGCACAGAGCTAGGGCAGGCAAGGCTCTTAGCTGCTTTTAGTGACAAATATTTTAGAAACTCAAGAAATAACTGTTAAGAAGGAAGAAACCTGGTTGAGCTGGTTTGGGTTTGTTTTAACATAGATAGATATATACAGAGGTAAATGCCTTTTCTTGAAAGATAAGATTCAAGGCTGGTCTATGTCTCTTCGCACTGGGGACTAGAGGAATTCTGAACTGGAAAGGCTTTCCTGTCCCATGTGCCAGTTACCATTCCAGAAGCTGGAGGAAGAGCCTCTAACATAAAATTTGTTGAAAGGCAATGTGTAATTATAATCACGTGTGTAGCATGTCTCAAACATCTTAAATTGCTTATCTGCTGTATGCAAAGTTTCTCTGTGATAGAGCATTTGTGTATATGTGTCCATTGTGCATTCAAGTATGCATGCGTGCGTGGTGGTGATGGTGGTGCTTGGCATCCTACTCAAAGCTTCATGCATGCTAGGCAAGGACTCCGCCACTGGACTTCATCTCTGCCCAAAGGAACAGTGCACCCAAACACCCTGCTTCCCATCATGGCTCCCCAAGTAAGATCTGAGTGTTTCCTGTGACATCCTCTGGGTCAGTAGTCTAGTCAACAACTTCGCCAATATTCTGCGAAAGAGTGAATTCTTTTAATGTGTTGTGAACCAAGAATTAGAGGGATTTTTAAATTTATTTTATTTATTTACTTTTATGTGTATTAGTGTTATACCTGCATGTGTGTAAGTGCACCCATGCTGTAAAGTTCCTGCAGGGGTCAGGTGACAGGGTCAGATCCCTGGGAACTGGAGTTACAGACAGTTGTTAACCACCATGTGGGTGTTAGGGTTCAAACCTGGGTCTTCTGCAAGAACAGCCAGTGTTCTTAATTGCTGAGCCATCTCTCCAGCCCCAAATTAGAGTGTTTTTAAGCCTAACAAATTACCAATAACTTATGACACTGACACTTGCTATCCTCTTTTTAAAGACATTTTTTCCTGAATTTTAACTGAAGTGATGGGTAATTTTTTTTTGAACAGGACTTCAAGGATTCCTTTTAGATTATTGATATTTACATAAGAATTGTGCAGATTGCTCATAGTATCTTGTCTGAACAGATCAGACAAAATCAATAAAATCTTAATTATAAAAATTATGATGACTAGATGCTAATTTTATTGCCCCTGGGATGTGTACTGTTCATAAGGCTGTTATCCTCTAATTGCTTGGACATGCATGAATTCCATCATGAGCTCTGTCGGTACTACAGACACAGTTTATTATTCAAAACACCTTTCAAAGACTTGAAGCAGCATCAACAAAAATCATAAATGTACCCAGAAAGACATGAAAACAGAGCAGCAAGAGTGCACGTTTGCATTACTGAAGCAAGTAATCTTCACTCAAAGAGGGAGCAGCAGTCCGAGCTCCCTTAAGGAGATCAAGTGCTTAACGAGATTGGAGAGCTAAGGTACCTGGAAGTGTCTGTTCTGTTTGTTTGTTTTATGCAAAGAAAATTGCTTCACCCAGACCACAGTACAAGTGGAGGGTGGGCCCATGGTTTGGATATGATTTGAACCTTGTCCCCAAGGGTTAGATAGTTTCCAGCCCTGTAATATGACAGTAGCGAGACCTTTAAGATGTAGAATCGTGAGAAGTACCACCCTGGGGAGGTATAAGTGGTTCTTGTGGGATTCTAAGAGAATGAGTTGTGGGAGGGCACACACCTACAAATGGGTCCTGTGTTGTATGTGGATATATATTTAAAACCTTTAAAGTATAGCACGCTTCTAGGCACACAGCTGTGTATGAAGCCCAGAAGGAAAACTGTTCTAAGTGAGGAGGGTGGCTTTTAGCATCTCTATGCTTTTCTGTGCCTGAATTTTCTTTACAGTATGTTATTTCACTTATAAACAGAATGAAAAGACGAAAGCCCGGTTCTCATTTTAAAAGCAGAATGGGCCCCGGTGCCAAGGATGAGCTTTGAGTGACTGCACTGCACCACAGGGTCAACAGTTGTAGTCATGTCTCATTCTTGCTGGAGATGTGGATGCAGGGACTGGGGGGAGTATGTGTGGGGCATGTGGAGTCTGGAAAGTCTTTGTACCTTCCTTCCAGTGAACTGATCTTTTAAAAAAAAGTATTCCTAATACAAAAAATAAAACCCCACAAATGTAAAAGAAAATGTGTATTATCTTTGAGAAATGATTTCACATCTAGGAATTTGTGTCCAGCAATCATTAGAGCAGCACATGCGAGTCCAGCTGCAAGATGTTTGCTGTGTGTCACATCTCGTACTCAGTACTTTCACTTCTGAGAATTCATCCTGAAAAGTGCTCAGCCAGGGAAGCCTGAGCAGCCATGTGGGGTGGGTGGGAATCTGAGTCAGGCTGAGAGCCCTGCATCAGGGAAGCTGATCTAGAATTGCAGCTGGTCTTGGAAAAGGGGCATGGGAAGAAGGGCAAAGTTCTAACTTAGAAAGCAGTCAGGCTCAGCCATGAGAGTCTGTGATCAACCCTGTCCCGCCAGGGACTCCAGATGCTTAAGTCCATGGCTCATTTTCTTGTTGTACCTTTAGAGTACCACACTTCCTCCACTTCTGGATTCAGGCTGGTCTTTATCAAAGGAGACAGTCTCTGCTTTGTCTTCCCTACAGGCAAAGGAAGTGCCTGTTGTTTACATTAAAGGGTATTGTCATCCACTGACCAAGACATTTATAAAGGGGTTTTAGGACCATAAACCATGATATTCAGATGTCTCAAAGGGGGTCTCTGACATGGGAGGCTGACATACTGTGTGTTGGTGTGTGGTTATGTAGGTGTGCTGGTGTGTACTGTGTGGTATATCGGTATGTTGTGTGATGGTGAGAGAGTGTGTTGGTGTGATGGTGTGTGGTATGATGGTGTTATGGTATGTTGATGTATCAGTATGTGGTATGTGTTGCTATGGTGATGTGAGGGTGTATTTGTGTGGTGGTGTATGGTACGATGGCATATTGGTATGATGATGTGTTGGTATATTGGTGTGCAGTATGTTGGTATGAGGTTGTGCTGGTGTGATGGTGTATTGGTGTGTTGATATGATGGTATGAGGATGTGCTGATGTGCTGGTATGATGATATGTTGATGGTGGTGCGATGGTATGTTGATGTGTAGTGTGTTGATCTGTTGGTATGAGGTGTGAGGGTGTGATGGTGTGTTGGTGTGATGGTGTACTGGTACAATGGCATGTTTATGAGTTGATGTGTTGGTGTAAGGGTGTGTTGGTGTGTTGTGTTGGTGTGAGGGTGTAAGGTATGAGGGTGTGATAGTGTGTTGGTGTGTTGTGTTGTTGTGAGGGTGTGTTGGTGTGAGGGTGTAAGGTATGAGGGTGTGATAGTGTGTTGGTGTGATGGTGTATTGGTGCAATGGCATGTTGATGTGTTGATGTGTAGGTGTGATGGTGTGTTAAAATGTTGATGTATTGGTCGGTGGCATGTTGGTGTATTGGTGTGATGGTGTGTTGATGTGTTGGTGTGATAGTGTGTGATATTTTTGTGTATTGCACATATTTTGTGTATTGTGCAATAGTGTGGTATTATAAACTATAGATTGCACTTTCTTTTTAAAGAGGAAGCTGATGTAGATGTGTGCATATTTCAAATTGTACCTGGGAAGCGGCTGGCTGTAACTGACCCTTTTCTAATTTTAAAAATTATTTATTTTATTTTTCACATATATGAGTGTTTTCCCTATATCTATTTAGATACAACTGTGGAGGCCAGAAGAGGGCATCAGATCCCTTGGAACTGGAGTGATGGCTACCATGTGGGTGCTGGGAACTGAACGTGTGTCTTCTGAAAGAGCAGACAGTGCTCTTGACCACTGAGTCATCTCTCCAGGCCAAAATGGCCCCTTTCCTGCCCTTTCCCCTCGCTACTACCCTTGTCATACAGCAACTGAAGGAATATGAGCTCTTATAACCTTACACGAGAAGACAGACGGCATTCAGTTCTGTATCTCCTTCCTGCTGAGGAACTGAGGATCCTATCTGCAGTTCCATTATTCCTTGCTCCCTAAGGAGAGTGGGCCACTGTGGCACAAGAGTGAAGCAGTCACTGCTTCATCCAGAAGTACTGGCATCTGACGCTGCCTCTCTGGTAACAGTGGCTGGAATCCTTGGTGTGTCATCACCTGTAGGCAGCAGTTTGGGGATTTTGGAAGAAATAAACTTTAGTGTTAGGTCTAGAAGTCAAGGCCAAAATGAGTAATACTTCTATAACGATCGGCTACAGACTAAGGCTGGGAGAAAACACTTGACAGCAGACCAAGTGCAACCAGAGTCAAATCCCTGGCTAGATTTGTAGGCAACCTCATTCCCAGTCCCCTGAGGGTGAGTCTCTATCATTCCTAAGCCATGAACACAGATGCAATTGAGTTTTGTTAACAACAGCCTAGAGGCCAGCTTGCTCTGCCAAGAGCTAATCTAAAGATAGCTGATTGTCTCCCGCGACAATGGCTAGCGACTCAAGGGAGGTTAGAGCTGTGCGGCCTCAGTAGTGGAAGAAGCTAAGGTGGTTGTGTTTTTATTGAGGTTCCCCCAGATGACTTCATGTTAGAGGAATCCACTCCAGGGGTCTGCCAGACCCACCAAGGCCAATTCCAGCCAAAACTAATGGAATTCCTCACTTATTACACATGTGGACGATGTTACGAAACAGAAACTCCTGGTAAGCTCATGTATCCCAAGGTACAGGCTCCTGGGTGTTGGAAAATAGGTCTTACTGGAGTTAGACACTGATCTACAGATGGGATGGTATTCTTTAGAAAGAGCATAATGTTCCTGTGACCCCCAGAACTGTTTGTCACGAGGGAGACAAAAGGGCCTACCTCAACTTAAGTGAACCCTTCTGTTCAGTCATATCTATTTAAGCTATGAGGGAGTTCGTAAAGATTGCCAGTGATATCCTCCTCAAAAGAAAGCTCTTCCAGGGAGGCATATCATATCACTCAGGTACCATTGACTAGACCATTTTTACTACTTGCTATAAAACTAACTATGCACCTGATTGAAAAAAATTAGAATATACTTGTAGAGTCTGTGGCTCATGATAGAGTAGTTGATTAGGATTGATGGAGAAATCATTTCATAACTTTAGTTTCACTCGCAGAAGAAATAATCAAGGTTTGAAGTTAGCAATGTTTCCAGAAGTGATAGAAGACAGATTTGCACATAGCCACCTAGGGCATACCAGCTGCCCAGTGGTGCCCTGGGGTTCCCCTGGGGCCTGAGACTCAAAGGATGGCCTGAAAACTGGGATAAAATAGCAGCCGTGTAAGTCAGGCCTGAAGGTGAGTGTGGCAGACCCAGCTGCAGCGGGCTCTCTCCATGACGCCGCGCCCCCCAGCAGTGATAGTGGAGGATTCAATTCCCACTCACGCAGAACCAGACATAAGAAAAGAACTTCAGAGAGTTTAAATGCCATCAGGATGGGACTTGCCTGCTGGGACTCAATGAGCACATTCGCTGTTAAGACGTCCTCCGGAAGGTGTCTAGAAGTAGCAGCTAACATCCTGGGTCTGCAGACCTACTCATCTGAAATTTGACCATTTGAATGCCTTTTGAAGAGAAATCCTAGATCCTCCATTGGTTCACAGCTCCAAATAGAGTCCTCTCTCTCTCACCTTGAGCCTTTCTGGAAGGTAGGGTTTTATCCTGGGCAGGTAAACTCAATTAGTAATTTCCTGAAGTTTGACAGCTATTAGAGGGTATGGTGATTTGAATGACACTGTAGGAGAATCCTATAAATCTAGAAAGTCTCCAATCCTCTTCATCAGAAAGGTTGTGGAGACCCCAAATTGTCCCGACCAGCAGGACAAGTAATGATACACAAGGAGGATGTTGCTTCAGGCTGCAGCAGCTTCCTCTTTATTTTTTCTGCCTTATATACCCAAACATTACATAAGCAAAATATGGCCAACCAATCAGCCAAAAGGTCATATGGGCCAACCAATCAGCCAAAAGGTCATATGGGCCAACCAATCAGCCAAAAGGTCAAGTGTTACATAAGGTCCTTGTGATCATGCGCTGCCCACGTGCTCATCATGCATCCGGATCTTCTAAGATCCAATCACAATACACTTCCTTAAACTAGAGGTCCTCATCCTGGCAGTTGCCAGATGCCATCTTAGGTGACTATGTTGAAGCCGGCCACCCCAACACCAAATATCAGACACCAAGGAGTACACATTTAGCAAAGAAGAGGGTCATCATAGAGGGAAATAGCTTCAGTGCTTCCAAGGAAAGTGACACTGTCATCAAGACCCTGACCCATCTCAGCAGATGGCACAATTGATAGAAAAAATAAAAGTCAGTGGACTTCTCCTAAGTCCCTGGAAGTAACCTCCTGAGGAGTCTTGACTGACTTTCCCAGTCAAAAAAAAATGTTTTTTAAGATCTTAAACACCCAACTAGAAAATATAACAGAATTGTAGAGTAATTGGTAATACACATCCAAAGAGCTGAGCTAGATTCTTAAGGAACTCTAGAAGTTCTGCTGTCATTATGAGATCACTCCAAAAGGACACTAGTGTATACAATGTTCAAAGAAGAATGCTAACAACGTTCAGAAGTTTACAGACACACCTCTGGCATCTTACCCAACAGCAATAAAGCTCAAGATTCCCAGTCCCACTAGCTTTTCCATAATGTATTCTCAAGTCCATCAGAAGGTACCTCACCAGGTGTTATTAAGCCCTTTAAAACCTAGCTCAGCTCTTTGGTGTGTATTCCCAATTACTCCACCATCCTGTGACCATAGAAAATCTGAGCAAACACAGTTAAGGCTCTAGATGTGTGTCAGGGTGACTCAATAAAGAAAGCCTGTTTTGTGACTGTCATGGTCAGTCAAGACTCCCCCCAGAGGTCAGAAGAGGGTGTCAGAACCTCTAGAACTAGAGTTATGCACAGTTGTCAGTCACCATGTGAGTGCTGGGGATCAAACCCAGGTCCTCTGTTAAGAGAAGTCAGTGCTCTTAACTGCTGAGCCATCTCTGCAGTCCCAAGAAAAACAATTTTCAACACAAGTCTAACTTATTCATTTTCTACTTGCCTTTCTCATTCACCCCATAGTACTCCCTTGTGGGATCCGTGCCCAGACACCTGCTGGACAGATGTGTAAAGGAAACCTCAGGTCCTACAATGATGAGGAGAGGAGCTTGGCAAGCATGCGCCTGACCACACCCTGTTTCTATCTACTGACCAGGGGCTCCTCTCTCTTGTGGTTATAAGTGTCTCCTATCACCTGCCATTTTTAAGGGCTTTGAGGCAGAATTCGAAGGTGAAAATGGCACTCCCATCTATTTCAGCCGAATCTCAGGATAAGCCACGTAATTGATACCCAGGACCTAAAGCTTATCATCTTCGATGCTACAAGCACCACATAGTTGAGACCTGGTTCTGACCCGTGGCCCACACTTCTTGGTGTGTCTTGGGAACCCTGGCCTGGCTGGCTGCCTGACTACTGCACAGTGCTCTATCCCTACAAACACATATCAAAATGTGGCCAACTCAAAACCAAGAGAGGAAGGATGGAGAAGCTAACTTGGAGCCTGCTGACCTTGAGTTTGCTCAGCTTTCCAGAGGTGCTACAGAAGACATGACAGAGCATCCTTGGAAAGGCTGGCTGTCTGTGGCAAGCATTGCCACTAGCCAGGGGTCTCATTGTCCAGCATCTGCTGATGTCAAGCTGACCAGGACAAAAACATCAAGAAGTTTATAATTGAACTTCCAGTGATGAAACACTTGCCTACCATGAGCAAAGCTTTGGTTTCTGTCCCCACTGTGAGACACACACACACACACACACACACACACACACACACATTTAAAGGGTAAGCTAAATTTAAATACCTATGTTCTTTCTCTGAATTCCCCTAAAACAACTATATATTTTTTTTCAAGAGGAGGAGTTAAAACAAGCTTAAACCAACCCTTCTCAGCTGAGCCTCACCCTGACTCCACAAATGACCTCATCTCACATCCCACAAAACCTGAGGGGCGGGGCATGGTGACTCCCATCTGCAGGCTCAGTGCTGAGGCAGGAGGATCACACAAATGAAAACAAAAAACAACCTCATCTAAATTCTTGTGGCTACATCTACACCCCTCGTCCACTAACTGTCCCCCTCCTCCTTTCCTCTCTCCGTTACTGACAATGAGCTGAGCTTTGGTTCCAAGGCTGGACCTCCGGTTGCCCAGCTCCCTTCACAGTCAACTAAGCCAGGAACCACTGCACCACCTCTCCTCTTCTTCCTTCTGTCACCGTCTTGCTTCACTATGCAAAGATTGCAAAAATCTATATATATTTTAGACACAGTGTGTCTGTGTGTGTGTGTGTGTGTGTGTGTGTGTGACATGTGGCATCATTGCTCACCTTCTATCTTGTCTGAGACAGGGTCTCTTGTTCACTGATGCCTAGACAGGCTATAGTTGGCCCATAAACATCTGGAGATTCTCCACCTCCCATCTTGCCATCACTGGACAGACATGTGTTAGCCACAGTCAGCTTTACACGGGACTCTGGGGTTATGATTCATGTCCTCGTGTTTGTGTGGCAAGCACTTATCCACTGGGCCATCTTGCCAACCTGAAACCCTGTACTATAACAGCTTCTCCCAATGCCCCTCCCACAACCTTTCACCCATCAAGTTTTCACCCACTGTCTTGGCCATGTGCCAATTCCCACAGTGGACACTGCCTCTCCTCACCTAATGCAATGAGTGGGTTCCTCAGTCTCCCTGCTGAGCTTCCTCCCCACTGCCCTGGGACCTCCCCAAACCCCCCCCCCCCCCCGCACGGTCAGGCCTGCCTTGGACTCCCTCTACTTGTTTCTCCTCTCCAGACCACTACTGGGCGCCTCCTCTCCTCAGCCCGCATTCCCCCTCGGGGTTCTCATCCAGTCCTGTGGCTGGGGCTCCAAACACCACCTGTGTCAGAACATCACATCAGTCTCTCCCTCGTGGACCTCATCCCTCAACTCTGCGCCTGGTTCCTTCTGACAGCTTCACCTCAAATATCAATACACACCTAATGCAGCCAAGCCTCGCCCCCGGCTTCTCAAAATCACTTTTTCCGCTGCAGCCTTCCTACCCCAGCGCTGGCGAGGCCGTGCCGCCGGGTGCTGAGGTCAGAAACGCGATGTCACCCTCCAAATTCTCCTTTTCTCTTACGCTCACAGCTGACTGCTCATGAACCTGCAGCTTCCCCCCTCCCGCCCCCGCGACAGCGGTCTGCCGCTCCTCCCCCGATTCCCACGACACACCTTCCGAACAGTGCTTTCCACTTCCGGCCCTGCTGCGTCCAGAAGCCATGGTTAAAGCCCAAGTCAGATTCTGTTCCCTGGAGCTCCCGGATTCCTCAGAGCCGAGCCCTGCCCCACCTGCTCTGCCTCACTGGCCTCGCCGCCTGCCGGTGTCCACCCGCCTCCTCCTCTCCACCTGTGCCTCCGCTCCATTGTGCCTCCGCAGCACCTCGGCTCAGGACGGCCGTGCTGGCTATTCCTTCTGCCTGAGTTGCTCCTCTCCCGCATCCCCAGCTTCCTCTGAGCGATGTCAGGCTCACCTTCACAAATGGTTCACTCACACATCTCCCTCAGCACCCGAAGTCCGTGCCTGTGTGTCCCTCTTTTTCTATCACATGACACACAGTGTTCTCTCATTCTCTCTCTCCTCCCTCTCCTTCCATCCTTTCCTCCAAATAATTAACATAAGAAGAGAGGAAAGAAGGAGGGAATGAGAACCAGAGGGGAGAGACTAGTAGTCAGGAAAGGAGTGACGAGTGAGAAGGGTACAAGCCGATGCTCCAGCGAAGAGCCACCTCACCCCACTGGTCCCCAGGCTGCCTCAGAACATGGTGAACGCCCCGAAAGGTAGTTTCCTTTTCCATAGGAGTCATTAGATCACATTCCCACTGCCCAGTGGTCCCTGGACAGCTCTTCCGCACTGCAGAAGACAGGAGGGCTGAATCCCTGGGCCTATCCCCAACCTGCTCCCGGAGAAAACGCAGACAAGTGGGTCCATTTGAAAAACAGGTGCTGGAGGGTTCTTTTCTGGGAAAATTTCTGAATTAACTCCAAATGATTAGAAAATTTAAATTTGAAAAGTTTCACAGTGAGGGAAATAATCTTGAAATAATGTCAGATTCTTAATAAAGGACTGTAAAAGGTATTGCATTGGAGGTGCGAGCATTGGATCGTAAGCAAGATCACAGGGCAGGGCCTGCAGCATCCCGAGGGGACTCAAGTAATGCCGCGTGAAACAAGCCGATATGTACCCAGCACAGGAAGAGAAGAAGATCCAAGTGCGTCGTGACGCTTCATCTCCTGTGTGCCTTGGTCAGGAAACTGCTGGCGGATGTGCTTTCCTAAAACAAGACAGTGGACTGAGAAAGAAGCATGGGGCCAGAAAACAGGAAATAGAGGAGAGACAAAGAGAAATGCAGAATCCTTAAAGGAGGAACCGGCACCGGCTGGGCCCCAGATCACAGCCAGAAGTGGGGTATGCTGGGAGGGGGACACATGACTAGAATAGCTGATATGTTGGGCTGTGGAGAAAGTGGCACTGAGAGGCACTTTAGAGCAAGGTGGAGTATTTAGGGTGAATTTTAAATGGATGCATGGAAGGCACTCGGAGTTTTAAAAAATAGAATTAGATATTCAAGAAAAAGGAACAGAACCCATACATTGCTCAGTTCAACATCAACTGGTATCTTAGGACCCACTAAGGGGTAAGCACTGAGGATCAGTTTGCTCTAAAACTGGGCTATTAGTGGGCAGTATGGAAGGGCACGGGAGAGAGCATGAACTCACGATGACAAGGGCGACGCTCCACGCCTCCCTAACCCTAAGTCCTTTCTCCTTGGACACAGGGCTAACTACACATGCCCAGCGGCTCAGCACATCGGCTGCCCTCCGGCGCTTAGCTCTGATGGGTGCAGTTGAGAGCAGTGCTAACGCACCACTTCCCGGCATGACCCGAAATGTCTCAACATTTTATCATCTGTTCTCAATCCCTCCTCCAGGGAAGACATGAAAGCCACATGCTGAAGATGGTATCATCAAAAGATGGCTGGAGCCTGATCCTGTGGCCCTAAATGTATAGAGAAGAACCTCTTCCCCCATACCCTGCACTGAAAGAGAGAAGCCCCACTGTGCTTACGCTGCCGTCACAAGGAGGTTGTTTATTAGAGCAGACAGCATTGCTAATCACCCCCAGTGTACTCAACCACCTACTATGGGGAAGCATCAAAGAACTTGAATCAACAAACCGGAAACAGGCTGTGTGTTGAAGTGGTGCATCCAGTAGGTCAGAACTGAGAGCAGGGCAGACCTGAGAGCGGAGTAGAACTGGGAGCGGAGCAGACCTGAGAGCGGGCCAGACCTGAGAGCAGAACAGACGTGAGAGCAGGGCAGACCTGAGAGCAGGGCAGACCTGAGAGCGGAACAGACGTGAGAGCAGGGCAGACCTGAGAGCGGAGCAGACCTGAGAGCAGAACAGACGTGAGAGCAGGGCAGACCTGAGAGCGGGGCAGACCTGAGAGTGGGCCAGACCTGAGAGCGGAGCAGACCTGAGAGCGGAGCAGACCTGAGAGCAGAGTAGAACTGAGAGCAGAGCAGAGTAGGTGGTGACTGCCTTTCCTTGTAAGCCTAAGAGTGGTAGCTAACTTAAAAATGTTTGCACAATTGAAAAAAAGGACATCAATTATTGATTTGAAAGAGATTTATAGGCTTTCAAGACATGGACACAGCAGCATAGATGATTAGAGAACACATAATATAAACAAGAAAAGTGAAGTGTGTGTTGTGAGTGAACCACAGAAAACACCCTTGGCACACGAGCACGTTAGACCGTGATAGCATCAACGCACAACAGCATCCATGCGCACCCACACCGGAGTTTGCTGTGCCTGCTCTGATGGGGATAAGATGTCTCTCAAAGGGCAGGAAACTTGGGAGTATTCAGAGCTGTTCCACTCACACTGCTCCGGAATGCAGGTCTTTTCAAAGCACTCCTTTCTCTTGCTAGAATGAGAAACTTTGCTGACATCTGGTGGATAGGTATCAAAATCAATACTCAAGTGTAAGTTTTGTGTCTGCAAAGCGATTCTCTCTCCTTAAATGTACAGTTCATTCCATACCCAACCTGTAAAATTAATGCTTTGGACATCACCCTTCCTCAAATACCCACTGACTGTCCCAGCCGTGTAGATCCAGACCTCACAACTGACTCCACCTTGCCCTTCTAGGCCCCTTTTTCCGTTTTCTCCCTTTCTTTCTGGCCTTCCGGCTTAAGAATATTTCTCCTCTAATAAAAAAAAAAGACCTCACCTACCTTGTTTTTTTTAATTTTTAATTCGTATATGTATGCGCACATGTGTGCCACATCATACCTGCAGAGGTCAGAGGACAACTTTTAACAGTCAGTTCTGTCCTTCCATCTTGGGTTCCAGATATCAAACTCAGGTCCTTAGGTGTAAGCAGCAAATGCTTTTATTCAGTGAGCCATCTCACCCCTCAACCCCAATGCTGATTTTGGTGTAAGGCTGTTGCGTGCAGTCCCAGAGGACAGAATCTCTGGGGACAGATTCTGGCCCTAGGCTTTAGCCCCACATGGGAATTCCCACCCACAGTGCTACACTCTGCTTGGAACTGGAGTGTTCTGTGTCTATCTAAACGACCTCCCAGCCCTTGAGTTTCAACCAGGAGCCAGAAAATCGCTGTCTGTGCTTTGAGTCTTAAAAACATTTGACAATCTGAATGGGGTTGGAGAGATGACTTGGTGATTAAGAGCACGAGCTGTTCTTGCAGAAGACCCGGGTTTGATTGCCAGCACCCACATGGTGGCTAACAACCATCCATAATTCCAGTTTCAGGGGATCCAACACCCTCTTCTGGCTTCTGTGGGCACTGCACAACACAGGTGCACTTACATACTTGCAAGTATAACACTCATGCATGTAAAATAAAAATAAATTAATAAGTAATTTTTAAAGAATTTGATATAATTAAACCAATAAAGATAACAAAGATTAAGAAGCCAGGTTGGAACACTTTCAAATATAAAGTATTGTTTATAAGAATCTTGGCATTTATTTTTTTGTAACATCCAATAAAATTGGTTTAGCTGGCATATGCTAGTTACTTTTGCATGGCTATGATGAAATGCCTGACAGAGGCCATTTATAGGAGGACAAATTTATTTGGGCTCACGGTGGGAAAGGTATCAGAAGTTCATGACAGCGGGAGTATGAAGCGGGGCTCTTCACGTCCTGGAGGCCCAGGAAACAGATCAAAGAGAACAAGAACAGAAATCTGTCATAACCTTCAAAGGTCCACCTTAGTGACCTACCTCTGCTGGCAAAGGGACACCTCTTCAATGGCACCACCAAACAGGGGGTCAAGTGTTCAGAACATAAGCCTATTGAAGGCCATTTCAGATTCAAATCAGAATGCTACAACTGCATAGCATCAAGATTTCCATTTAGAGAAAGCTTTAGAGAGTGAAGATAAATGAGCCTTAGCAGACAAGGCCATCCTCACACTCACCTGCACGGGCTCTGCTTAGCAGTCAGTCCAGCCGAAGCAGAAAGAATGGCCTCATTCGCTCCCCTTCAACAACCAGATTCCAACCAACAAATTCTAGTTTATCCTCTCAACCAGTGACCACAAGATCAGTAGAATAACTAAAGTTTCTGCCCTTGAGTTTACCACCTGTAGGTAGAATTCAGGTTGTACAATTCTGCCATAGTATTTAGCAACAAGGGAAGCTGATCCCTTTAGTTACATCTGAGCACTGTTAGTACCACTGTGATTAGCCCACAATGTTTAACATCAGAAATCTGTGCTTTGCCCAGCAATCGGTCATCTCTCTGTTAACCAACCAGATGAGAAGGAAAGAGAATGTTTAAGTGTCTTTCCTAAAAATATCTTCAATTACATTGTACACTAGGGAAACTCTAAGAATAGTATCAGGAAGGAATTGTGGCCCCAAATTGGAAAATGGATTGTCTGTGTGTCTGCCCTGCAGCTGTGGTAAAGGTTTTGTTGCCTGTCCCAGGTCACAGGCTCATTAGCATCAGGAGTGTAAAATCAAGATTTCATATGTGGATCTTGGAATATGAGCCACACATGCATGGCCCTTCAGTCCCCTCAGAATTAACCCATCATAAATATCCTGCTCAATTAACAGTCATTTCCACAGAACCTCTATCAGCCAGGGTTCCGGCAGGAGAAGTCAAGAAATACCAGATAAAAGAACAATTTTAAATTCCATAGGAAAACCACAAGGAACTGTATGGTCTTTTGAGGCAGACTCAGTGAAACTGGACACTGGGGTTCGGGAGGCACAAAGGGAGCTATCCCAACTGGAGAGGGTCTGCTGTGTGAGAGGGAATGAGGGCCAGCAGTGAATGAACGCCAAGTTCACACTGAGTCAGGAGAAGAAACACCGGCTTCACCTCCTTCCTTCCTTCCCACTAGCTGAGGCTAAGTGGCAACAAGAAGGCAAGGAGGCCAACTGGTTCAGCCATGCCATCACCATGGAGTAAGAGAAGGTCAAAGAAGAGGTCAAAGAGCAGAGGAAAACACCTGTCCTATCCAAGGCTGACGACTGCCAGACAGTCCCTTAGAGCCCATATACACTTTAGAAAGAACTTGGGCTACCAGGGTGATTAGAAAACAGAGATAGCAACACCCTTAGTCCACAGAATCCACCTGCCAGACCACTCTGAACCCACACTCTTTTCCAGCCCTCGATCACAGGATGCCCACTGACATCTCTAATAAGACAGCTAAAACAAAGCTATGGTAATTATATACTAAATATATCTATGATGTCAGGACACAGTCATGATTAGCAACTAGTAAATGGGACACCAATGAAAAGTCAAAATTCTATTACATTAACAAAAAATTGTGGAATTTCCAGGTAAGAGGGCCGACTAGAAACCAGTTGGAACCAGTGGCCAACTCCAGTTTTAGTTTTCAAAATAAAGGGAACAAGAATATTTCACCACTCTGTCAGCTACTGTTTCAGTGCCAGAACTGACTTGATCAATACCACAACAAACCTCTTCTACTATCAGACTCCCACACTTTCTAGACCACCAGACTGGACTCACTGCATCTGCAACCGATGCAACCTTGGTGCAGCTGTCATAGCCACATTCACCGCAGGCAACTGGGCTAAAAGATTCTGACCAGAGATCTACAGAAGGGATGCTGGTAAGTATTTCATAGCAGGAGTCCAGCAACTGCCGCCAGGGCCACCATCAGGGCCCAACCTGAAAGGTGAGGCTGCAGGATCCTAGCACAAAGAGGCCTCCAGAACTGGGGAAAGGCTTTGCCAGTATCCACCTGACAGAAGATCAGTGTCTAGAATATACAAAGAATCCAAATAATAAATACCAAAAAAACAAACAGCCCAATTAAAAAGTCGGCTATGGGACTGAACAGAGAGTCTTCAGAAGAAGAAATACAAATAACTAAGAAATATTTTTTAAAGTTCTCAGGAAAATACAAATAAAAGTATTCTGAGATTTCTTCTTGCTCCAGTCAGAATGTCTAAGATTAAGAAAACGAAAGACAATACATTCTGCCCGGGATGTGGGGAGTGGCAAACCCTTGCGCACCGCCAGCGGGTGCGTGAACCGGCACAGCCACCAGGGAGACTGGAGTGTGGTTCTGCATGAACGTCTGGATTGTTTTTTCTAGTTCTATGAAACATGATGTTGGAATTTTGATAGGTAGTGCATTCAATATTGCATTAAATTTTGGCAGTGTAGCCATTTACACAATATTGACTGTAATATTGTCTTTGATTTCCCTTTCCAGTGACTTGAGGTTTGGTTAGGTATTCCCCTAGGTACTTCGTTTTGGAGGGTGCTGATTTGAATGGGAGATTTTCCTAATTTCTTTCTCTGAGAGTATAGTGTTGGTAATATAAGAAGGCAATTTTTCGTACTGATTTTGTATTCTGAAACCTTAGTGCGTTTGTTAGATCTAAGAGTTTTCTAGTAGATTCTATAGGGTCTTTAAAGTACAGAATCATGTCATCTGTAAATAAGGATAGTTTGACCTCTTCCTCTCCTTTCTTATCCCCTGTATGCCTTTCTCTTGTCTAATTTCTGTAGCTAGGATAGAGCCCTGTATTAGATAAGAGCGGGGTGAGCATCTTTCTCTCCTTCCTAATTTCAGAGGAAACACCCTCAGCGCGTCTTCATTTAGCACTGGCTCTAGGTTTGTTGTCTACAGCCTTTATGATCTGAAGTATCCTCCATCTATCCTAACCTCTCTAACAGTTATATCATGAAGACATTACTACTTGTTAAGTAAGGTGTGCTTTTCATATATTATAAACACAGAGAAATACCAAAAGGATGAAACGCATTATTCAAGGTAACCAATTGAATACAGATATTACTTTTCCTCCCAGATTCCACTGAAATAAAACAAATTCAAAGTATTACCATACATCTATAAGCAATTCCTACAAGCCAGAGCAGTGCCACTATAAACCCAGATAGTGATAAATTTAGAGATAAAGCAGAAGTGAATAGATCAATGCCAAAGCCCACAGATCTGTGAGCGCCATCTACTCAAAGTTAGCAGAGAGGGACATCCAGAACAGTTCGTGTGATACTTGGACCTCTGAAGAACCCCAAGTCAGTAAAGGCCTGAAGGGTCTTTAGGAGCCAAAGGCTTACAGTTGGCTCACCTTTCTAAAATTATATTTCGGTTAGGACAGTGTTCTAAAGTAGGTGCTGAGGCCCCAATAGCTCACTTTTACAAGGGACAAGAGGCATGCTTGTCAACTGAAGACAGGCCTCCTAGCTCCTAGTCACCCACCTTACCAAGAAGCAGCTCAGTGAGGGCACCAGGGAGCGTCCAGGTGGGCAAGTCATGGGTGGGAAAAGAGCTCCTACCCAAGAAGACAAGCAGCAGGTGTCGAGGGTACATTTAAACAACCGTAGCACTCAGTATTCTAGCCAGAAGACAGTGGGACCATGATTTACACTGTGTTCTTATTCTGCATCTGTGAAATACTTCATAATAACGTTTTAAGAACTGCTGTAAAATCTCTCAATGAAGACACATTTATCTGGTTTATGGTTCCTTCCATCTTACTACAGCTTCTTTTTCTAATGATTTCAAAGAATGTTAAATTTAATAAATGCTTATAGATAGTAATTAGCATAGATAGTGATGTGATCTGAAATTATTTCTATGTGTCTGTAAACATACACAAAGAGATACATAGAAATGCATCTATTTTAATGTTCAGAAAATATTAACACACATTTTTCAGGATAAGTGGATTTGATATGACTTGTCATCTTCCTTTTGTACTTTTTACAAAACATGAAGTCAGGTATGATTGCTCACTTGGGAAAATTAAGTAGGAGGATCATCATGAGTTCAAGGCTAGCCTGGGCTACACAGTGAGTCACATCGAGGCACTATCCCCAAAAACTTCATGTTAATTTTTTTATAATGAACATTTATATCTTTATAAAGCACTAGATGTTAACTCTATTGAGCTGAAATCCTTTGGTCACTTTCCCTTGTGGGCAAGTGGTCTCCCACTGCCTTGAGGACATAGCTGGATGAGACATCAGGCTCAGGGACCCGTGGCACCACCAGGGCATTGAAAACCTACCCTGCGCCAAGCCTCCTCTGCCCATCAGTCACAAAGATCAGAAAATCACTAGCCAGGCAGAGTGTGCTGAGATGCAGTTACCAGCAGCTACCAGTGAGCTCACAGCTGAGGGGGGCCTGGGGCACACCCCTCTGTAAGCGCACCATGGATCCCTGGGTTACCTTGCAGAGAGCACATGATGACGCCTTTTAGGAATGACTGGACACAGAAGGACTGGGGCTCAGTGCATGTGCATCACAGAGTTTGGGGCCTGCTGGGCCAGTTGTACACCTGGTCAGGCCTCACAGAAAACTCCCTTGACAGTCATCCTCACAGCCCACAGAGGCCAGGGGACATGATGGATGATTCTGAGGAACTCAGAGAGGAGGCACCAGGGAGACAGGGACCTTCCTCCCAACACAAGGGGCTGGGAATCCGATCTTTTGAAATCCTGGTATCAAAGCCAGAGAGACCTAATCTATTCTTCCAAGACGCTTAGTCCATTCTCTCTTCGGCTGTTCTGCAGCTCTGTCCTCTCATTAGAAGGACAAAAGGAAAGAATTGCATATATTATGTTAGAGATATTTATATATGAAGAATTGCATATATATAATATGTAGACAGTTATATATGTATATATGTGTGTCTATGCATATGTATATTTTTGCATATTTATCACTATCTTTAAAGATGTAGCTCTGATTTGCTAACCCAGTCCTTATTTGATTCTTTCATAATACGTATCTATCAGTAATTATTTCACTTATCTTCAGTTTGTCTCGCCCCTCCTCCTCTCACACTAGATTGTAAATCTCCATGTGTCCAGGAAGTCAGGACTACACTGCAGTTGGAAAAATGCTGACACCAGGGATCCAGAGCTCCTGGGATTTCACATCATATGCCAAGAACAAGTCACTAGGCCTGAGTCACTGAAAATGAGAGCGGTAACTAGGAGACACTTACAGGACCCCAGAGTGCTGGTGTGCTGGTGTGCTGGTGTTATGGTGTTCTAGTGGGTGGTGTACTGGTGGGTGGTGTGTTGGTATATTAGTGCAATGGTGTGTTGATGTGTTGGTGCGATGGTATGCTGGTGTATTGGTCTGATGGCATACTGGTGTGTTGATGTGTTGGTATGATGGTGTATTGGTGTATTGGTGTGATGGTGGGTTGATATCTTGATGCATTGGTGTGATGGTGGGTTGGTGGCCCACAGGAGCATAGGCCTGTCATTCCCAGAGACTTTGTAGTCATAGGCCTATGGACACAAGAATCCACAAAACAAATTCATACCAGGAATAGCCTCTTTGTAATATATATACGTGGCTGAGTGAACTTTACATCTTAAAATGATCAATTCTCTCCCTGTGTCTCTCATTAGAGCAGTCAACAAGGACTCTTGAGGGGATATGGAAGACAGAAGCAAAGCCAGAGCTGCACTGTATCACATGCATTACCGGTCACCTGCTCACCTCCATGCATGCAGCAACAGTCAAACCAGCAACTGCGCCTTCTTCCTGCACCCTGCTTTGGCACACACACCCTGGACTAGCTGCAGATGATGAAGAGCTGAGACCACCAAGGTCAAAGACGGGGGGAAATGACAGACTTCTGCCTGCCCTCATGGGCTCGGCTCCGTGGGGAGTCTGGCTCACCTTGCTTGCCTCCACGCTACGGTCATCTTCCTCCCAAACACCTGCCAGACTTAAAGCTCCTGCATCAGGCTTGAGAACAGCAACCACGCAGCCCATGCCCAGGGCATGCCCCAGCAGTCCTGTTTCCCTGCTGGCAACCCTTCAAGTTCCATTTGTTATGGTGTTATGAAAATGGCCGAAAATAGCCTTGTATGTGTTTTTGTAAAACGATGGTTTCTGATAAATAAGCTAGAACATTCAACTGATGGAATATTACAAAGAAATGAGCTACCAAGCCATTAAAAGGCACAGAGGAAGCTTGAATGCAAATTACTAAGTGAAAGAAGCCAGTCTAAAAAGACTGCCCTGGACAGTTCTCTTTGGTGCTCTAGAAAAGGAACAATCATGGAGACAGAAAGATCAGAGGTTCTTAGGGATTGGGGAGCAGGAAGGGTGATCAGGAAGGGCCCAGAGGAATTCTAGAGGAGCAAAACTGTGAGATACTATAATGGTAACTGTGGGTCCTTATACATTTGTCCACCTAGAACAGGCACAGCACCAAATTGAACCCTCGTGTGAACTATGGACCATGGTGATCGTTAGGGGCCAGTACAGCTCCCCAGTGGTATAACAAATATTGCACTCCAGGGAGGGATCTCGATAATGAGGAAGACTAATGTGAGGAGCAAGAGGTGTATCTTAGGGAAATTTATGTCTTAAAAAAAGAGCAAGTGTTGCTCTCATTCCAGCGATGGAAGAAACACGAGACACATGAAGCACTGCTGATTATGAATTCAAAGTTCTGCCAAAGAGAAAAGGAGAGAACGGGGCACTACATTTGGGTTAATGTCAAATATTCTAGTGTCAAACCAAATGGACAGTGCATCCCTTGTCCCCTCCCTAACTTCACACCCACACCTTATGGGACCTTACCAGCTGATCTGCTGCCTCCCAACTATCAAAGGAGTAGCTCTGTCTCAAGGACCTCAACTTCAGGGAGAGAATCTCAACAAATGTAAGTGAAGATAAGGCGCTACTGTGGTTCTGCCTGGACAGGATGTAAGCCTCTTGCAAGTGTGCAGCATGAACATGTGGACCTTCCAAACGTGCGTGTAGCTGGCTGGATGCACACACCTTGTGTGGAGCTTGGGGACCGGGGAGAATTGGGAGACCACTGAGTGAGAGATGGCATGTCCAGAGAGGAGTCCCTGCCAGCCAACTGAAGCTTCCCACTGCATCTTTCTGCAGAACTCAGCCCCGGCAGGTCTGTAACTGGAAAACAGAATGCTTCAAAGCAGCTTTGCTGAGGCTAACAATAAGCTGAACTTCCACGTAAAGGCAACTCTGGCTTAGCACAGAGGAAGCGTGCTGCGTGGCACAGGCGGCACTCCTGTCTGCATGACCCCTGAAGGAACCTCTTGCCCATGGCTATGGCCAGCAGAGCGGCCTTGAGGGCTTGGGTCCACAAGACATATTATGTCGGAGCTACCTTAATGGAAAGCTTAGAAGAGACACTTTTGAATTAATAAAAAAGAAAAAAAAGATTCTCTTTGGGATTCTATAAGTGAAAGCATTTTGAAACAACTTATGAAAGCAGAGTCCATCCCATCATCACAGCCCAGGGACTGCTCGCTCACCACTGGCTGCACGAAGTTCATTTCCTTTGGTGGTATAGAAAATGATTTAAGAATAGAAAGGTAAACCAGGTCATTTTTGGACAGCAGGCCCAAAGGACAGTAATTCAAGAACAGAGGAGGATTTACAGCTGCCATGGTTTGAATATGCTCCGGCCCCTCTGAATTCAAGTGAAATTGGCTGTGCTGGCCATGGCAGGGGGCAAGGCCCTTGAGAGGCAGTTAGGATGCCTTTCATGCATACCTGTGGCCATGGCGCTCCCAGAGGCTGAGATGGAAGACTTCCTTGAGCCCAGGAATTCTGGAACAACCAGGGGAACCCAGTAAGACCCATCTTACACTTTAACAGAATAAGGTGAATTGGTGACTAAGAGGGATTGGTGCTTTTTTCATAGGAGAGGGTCCTCTGAAAGACTGAGTTGTTGTGAAGAGAAACTTCTCCCGGTTGCTGGCTTTGTCTTCTGCTACCATGAGATTCCCTCAGTAAATCCTGCCACCACGCCCAGGTATTTCCCGTCCCCTGTACATTTATTTTCTTTATAAATTACCTGGTCTCTGGTATTTTGTTATAGTTGTAGAAGTCAAACTCAAACAAATGAGGGCAAATGTTGCTGGTATCACACTTATTGGACAGCAGCTCTTATGTGAAAAGATAGCTTTTGTGATCAGACAGTTCTGACATGTTCTTCTTGGTTTCATACCTAACAACCACTTAAGGATGGCTTCAAGAAAGAAAGAAATTCTATTTAACTTCAAAAAAGCAAGCAACTAAATGCACTCCTAAGTCCAGTGACTTGTGTGGAACCTGAAAAGAAAGTGTAAGTTTTCCCAAGTGTTGAACAGTTCAAAGACATGTAAAATGAAAGGCTGGAGGGGAAAGGGCAGGACTGCGGGACTGGGCTGCATCGGTTTAACCCTCCAAAGCAGCATAAGCTCAAAGGGTGTGGAAGAATGGCCAGCAATAGGCTTCATGGCAGGGTGAGGCTGGGACACACACACACACACACTCACACACACAATCTTGCAGGGATGTAGTGAGATTCACTGCTAGTGGTAATTAAATAAAAATGAATTTTCTTAAAGGTAGTAAAGCAACAAGGGTTGGAGATACAGCTCAGTGGCAGAGGGCTTGCTAAGCATACACAAGGTCTTAGGCACAGTTCCTAGGAGCACACATTTTTTAAAAAAGTATTCAAGCAAGTAGCATATGCCCTGAAAAAATGAATATTATTTTAGAAAATGTTATGACAGATAATAATGGTACATATTTATCCGATAGTATGCCATTTCAGTAAATGAATGCAATGTGTGATGATCTAATCAAGATGGTTAGTACAACAATTACCTCAAATATTGATGCCTTGAATATCTGTCATTTCTTTGTGTTGGGACTATCTAAGCCTCTCTTCTATGTATTTTAAGAAACACAGTAGATGGCTGCCGACGATATTTGCCCTAGGGGGCTGAGGACATTAGGGGTTATTTCTCCTCTATCAGTGCACTCTTTTTCCCACCCACTCCCCTCCTTTCTAGCCCCTGGTATCACTATCCCACTCTCCACTTCTCTGTCAGTTTCTGTATATGTAAACAAGAACATTTGTTTTTCTGTGTCTGACTTCATTCACCTAATATAATGTCCTGGAGTTCTGCACATGTTGCCAAAATGACTGGGTTTCATTTTTCTTTAACATCTCTCAACTCTCACCAGAGAAGCTTCCTCATGCAGCAAATGGTGATTAACACAGAGACCCACAACTGGTCGATGTGCAGAGAATAAGAGACTGCAGAGTGCTTAGCCCTGAATAGGACTCCTACATCAAGCCTCTACTTCCCAAAGCTCAGGGATCATTGCAGAAGAGAGGACAGAACATTTGTAAGGGCCATAGGTAGTAGATGACCATAAGGACACAGAGTTTTCCAGGCAGCTGGGAATTACTCATATGAACTCACAGCAGAGGTGATGGCACGCATAAGACCCACGTAAGCTCAAGTCAGACAAACTTCCAACATAGACATGTGGAAGTGGAGAAGAAGCCCAAGACTTAGCTGAGGAGATACTGGCTCGCTGCAAGGGGAAGACTCAGTCTTCTTTAAGGGTGAGACTCGGGTTAACCAGGCTCCATTGGATGGACCCACACAGAAGGGCATCTGTGGACACAAATTTGGTTTTATAGGCCTTAAAATATATATGTGTTGGAGTACATGCAATTAGGTGGGGTACAGATAGGAGAGAAGGGTCTAAGTAAGATCGAAATACATTATATGAAATTCTAAAAAATTCAATTAAAATATTTTAAACTTCTTATTGAGAAGTTCACACACTTATACATAGAATATCATATCCACTCTCCATTTCTCCTTCCAGCTCTCCTCACAACAGGCCCCTTCAACTTAATGTCTTTTTTATTTGATGACCCACTACTGGTCATGTATGCATCAGTATAGTACATCCACTGGAGTATGGGAAACCTACAAGTGGCCATATCCTCACAAAAGAGTGACTCTTCCTACCCCCAGTAGCTATCAGCTATCAACAGGTCCTCAGTAAGAGGTGGACCTGAGGATTAGCTACTCCATGATGCTGAGATTTTGTCTGGTTTGATCCTGTGCTGATCTCGTGTAGGTAACCATTGCCTCTATCAGTTAATGAGTGCATTCGCCATGTCATGTCCAGAAGACAACATTCCGCAACACTCCTCGCCATTCCCCAGATCTTACATTCTTTCCAGCCCCGCTCCCCTGGAGTTCTCTGAGCCTTGGTGGGGGGAGTTGAGGTAGGTGTCTCATTGAGGGCTGAACACTTAAGCTCTCATTCTCAGCACTTTGACAGTTTATGCATCTCTCTGGTGACTACCAAAAAGAAGCTTCTCCGATCAAGGTTGAAAGCAGTCCAGGTCTGTGGACATAAACCAAATGTTTAGGAGACAGTTTGACATGACCATTTAATGAAATGACATTGGCAGAAAGTACCAAGGGGCTATGACCGCCTCGGCCATGGGCTTTTGATCAAGATGCAGTAGCTGCATGACATTTCCTCCTGCAGAGCAGGCCTCAGATTCAATCAGAAAGTGGTTAGTTACCCCATAGCATACCTGTGAGCCTGGTAGGTCAGTACTGCAGCATGCAGGGTCTAGTGCTGGGTAGGGCTATTGATGTCTTTTCTCCCCTCGCAGCCTGAATAGCACCTTCTGGGACTATGAGAGGAAGCTTGCATGGGGAACATTTCCTGGTCAGTTTGCGACTGATTTCTGTACACGCCACAACAAAAGCACATAGTGTC
Source organism: Eospalax fontanierii (assembly GCA_035773235.1). Taxonomy (NCBI): domain Eukaryota; kingdom Metazoa; phylum Chordata; class Mammalia; order Rodentia; family Spalacidae; genus Eospalax; species Eospalax fontanierii. Next base: position 8,053,570 of record CM069538.1, read on the forward strand.
TTCAGCAACAAGGTTATGAAAGGTAACCAAGGACAATGGCAATTGCCTGTGTTGTTTTGGAGACCTCTAGTACCAATGACCGGCAGAGAGGAATCCCATGTGGTTTTCATTTAATAACTTGTGTTTTCTGAGGGACATTATCCACCCATGAAAGGTAATTCCATTCAAACTCCTTTTTAAAGATTTTTGAAATAATATTTTCATTGACTGAGAATTTCTTATAACATATTTGATCATATTCAGACCTCCTCCTCCGCCTCCTCTCAAATCCATTCCACTTCCTATTCCTCTTCACTTCACGTCCTCTCTTAGTTTTTAAGGCCTGCGCAGTCTAATTCGTGTTCTCCCAGTGCTCTTGGGTGCATGTCCATCCCCTGAGGCATGGTCAGCCTAACCAACATCACACCCGTAATGAAGATGGACTCTCCCTTTCCCCACAGCTATCAGCTCCAACAATTCCTCAGTTAGAGGTGGGGCCCTGCGTCCGTCTCAGTTAGAGACGGGGCCCTGTGTCCGTCTCAGTTAGAGGCGGGGCTCTGTGTCCGTCTCAGTTAGAGGTGGGGCTCTTTCTGTGTCCGTCTCCCTCCTCCAGATGTTGTCTGGCTTGGGTATGCACAAATCTTGTGCATATTGTCACAGTCACTGTGGGTTCATATGTGCAACTGTCCTGTTGTGTCTGGAGAGAATGGTTTCCTTGTATTCATCCACCACCTCTAGCACTTAAGAATTTTCCAACCTCTCACTCCCCCTTCTACAGTGATCCCTGAGCCTTGGGAGGAGAAGGTGTGATATAGATGTCCCATTTACAGCCGAGAACTCCAGTCCCATATTCTGTGCATGTTGGCCTGTTGTGAGTCTCTGGGTAAATAGCACTCTGCTAGAAGAAGCAGCTTCTCTGGTGAGAGCTGAGATGCACTGATCTATGCATATAACAATAAGTCATAGGAGTCAGCTTAATACTCTGTGGACTTAGCAGGATGATAGCAGTAGGTTCTCCCCTAGGGCTTGTGCTCTGTCTAGTCACAGGTTCTTGGTCCTGATAACAGTACCAGTGAAGTGGGCCTTAAACCCAACCAAAACATAGCATTCGTGCCATTATGGCACTGTTGGGCATATCTCACCAGGCCAGTCATTACTGTAGCTCACAGGATTCACAGTTTGGTAAGACTGATGATTACTTTTCTCTTCCAGCAATATGTACAGCACCTTCCAGCACCAGCCAAGCTAGTCAGCAAAGATGAAGCTTTGAGATCAGTACCAGCCTGATTTCTCCACGCTTGTTCTACAACTCAAGTATGTAGTATCTTCAGCAAGGGGCTCTACTGTCAAATTCTGATGGGTAACCAAGAGCAATGGCAATAGCCAGTATTGTCAGAGGGTCTACAGGAAAGAGGGAGCTCATTCCTGACACTGGGCTTTTTATTTGCTAGCCTGTGGCATCTGGTAGGGACATTCCTCCACTCCATTGTATGGATCTCCATTTAATATCTTTTTCTCTATGTATAGTTTAAGAAGCTTCCACACTGGTAAGTTTCCACCTGACTTTTCAAAAGGCTGGTGGTGTTTGTTGTCCCTCCACTCTCTCTACACTGTCTTCCACGTTCCCACCCCATCTTACCCTCCTGTCCACCGCGCCCCTCTTCTCTATATCACTGCTTTCTGTCTCTGCTCTAAAGACGACCCTCCCATGGCCCCCTACTAGTTTCTTGACCTTTGTTAATTTTCCAGTTGAAACACACATTTCTATTTCTAGGTTTTTGAGGAACCTCTACATTGATTTCCAGAGTGGATACGCGATTTCGCACTCCCACCAGCAGTGAATAACTGTTCCCCTTTCCACACATCCTTGTCAGCATTTGTTTGGGTTTTTTATAGTGCCCGAGGTCTTGGATGTTCTATTCCTGGGTGTGTGTGTGTGTGTGTGTGTGTGTGTGTGTGTATACATTGTTGTCTTCAGATTTAACATTTTCTTTGACTGAGTGAATCAATTCCTCCACCTTGTATTCCAGACTTGATATTCTCTCTTCCACTTGATCCATTCTATTGGTGAGTCTTTCTACTGAAGTTTATTTTGTTGATAAGAGTTTTTCATTTCAAGTTTGATTTCATTTTGACTTTTCTTCATGAATTCTATTTATTAAATTCTACTTTCATATCTTGGATTGCTTGTTTCATTCACCTGTTTGGGTTTCTGTGGTATTCATTCTAGAATTTATGCATGCCTTTTTGAGTTCCTTAAACATATGTATAATTGTCATTTTGAAATCATTGTCATATGTATCAGCTAAGTTGCTCTTGTCAGGTGATGTTGAAATGGGGCACTAACTTCCAGATGAGACATAGTGTCTTGGTTATTTATGTTGTTTTGTTTTTGTGATGGGATCTAAACGTCTGGAGTTATATTGATGTGGCATTTCTTGGTATGGGTATCTGGTCTCACCTTTGTTGGGAGGGTGTCACAACTGTTGCAACAAATAAGAACACCATGTAATGATAAAAGAATCAATCTAGCAGGAAAATATAATCATTAAAAATACATCAGAAGACATAAAGATATATATACATAATATACATAATGGAAGAACTGAGGGGAGAAATAGCCTCAATCACAGGAGAATTCAGTGCCTCACTTTTAATCACAGATAAAACATCAAGACACAAGGTCTATAATACCACTTCCAGTAAAGAGCAGAAAACTTGAACACTGAGTGTGACCAATATAAAAGACATTTCACCCCCAGCAGCAAAAGACAGATTCTTCTGCAGCTCCCATGGGCTCCTCTCCTGACACATTAAACATCACGTCGCAAGACCGGTCTTAACGAATTAAGAAGACTGAAGCACTACCGAGTACTTTGCTGGGTACAGTGAAGAAAACTACAAACAGCAGAAGGGAGACAGGAAAACTTACAAATACGTGAAAATTAAACAAAAATGCTGTTAAACGGTCATTCGGTGAGTGATGACATCAAGAAGGAAATTAGAAAATACCTCTAGACAAATAAAACAAAACACAGCATTCCAAAGTTAATAGAATATAGCAGAAGCAGCACAGGAAGGGAACTGATTACAACAAACGCCCACATCAAAACAACAAAAGAGGTCAGATAAACAATCTAATTTTACACCTCAAAGAACTAAAAAGAGAGAAAAAAAACTAAGCAGAAAGCAGGAAATAAAAATTGGATTAAAAAATAAATAAAATAGAAAACAGATGATGAAAAAGATTAATGAACTCAAGAGCTGGTTTTTCAAAAAGACAAAATTGACAAACACTTGGATAAACTGATTAGGAAAAGAAAAAAAGATGACAAATAAAACCGGAAGTGAAAGGTAGAGTAATGCCTCGGGAACAAGATGGCCCGAGAGGGCAGTCGGTGGGTGGAAGCCGGGAGAGAGGGGGAAAGTCCTAGACACCCACGAGCTCCCGAGTAAAGCTGAGAAGATGGTCCGAACAGAACTGCAGCTAATATGAACACTGCACCAGTCCTCCGAACCTCCAGACAAACCCAGACCAGATGGCTTCACTCTCCAGTTCCACCAAACATTTAAACCTTTCCAAACAGCTGAAGAGTGGGGACCATTTCCAGACTCGTTCTCTGAAGCCAGAAGTACCCCAATACCAAATCCAGAGGAAGATGCTGCAAGAAAAGAAAACACACTTGATGGATGAAGTTTGGAAATCCTGAACAAAATATGAGTAGATGAAATCCACTAGCTCACTGAAAGGATCATAGGCCGGGCTCAGCACACTGAGGCATTTTCAGTCTGACAAACCTGAGTTCTGTCCCCAGGACACACACAGGAGAAGAAGACTCCTGTAAGTTGTTCTCTAAACCTCCACACACGCTCCACAGCTGGGCTGGCATGCACACATGATGAGTGAGTGAGTGAGTGAGTGAGTGAGTGAGTGAGTGAGTGAGTGAACAGGGGACTGGAGAGATGGCTCAGCAGTTAAGAACACTGGTTACTCTTGCAGAGGACCTGGGTTTGATTCGCAGCACCCATGTGGCTAACAAGCACCTGTAACTCCAGTTCTAAGGGATCCAAAGCCCTCTTCTAGCCTCCACGGACATTGCAGGATATGGCTGTACTTACATATATGCAGGCAATATACTCGAACACAATAAAATAAAAATAAATAAATCCAAAAAATTAAAATACATAAATACAATTCTCCAAATAAAAACATTTAAAGGATTGTACACAATAATCTGGTGGGTTTTTTTCTCTTGTGGTGCTAGGATGATTCAATAGATAAAAATCAATTGGTGTGATACGCCACATTAATAGAAAATGATAAAAATCACACCGTCATCTCAGTAGATACAGAAGAGGCATTTGGCATTATCAACATTATTTCAGAATAAAAATTCTCAAAAAAACATGGTAGAAGTAAAATATCTCAAAGCAGTAAAGGCCACATATATGAAAATGGCAGAGTTAACACACCCAACGTGAAAGACAAGATGGGGGCCACTCTCACTGCTACTCAACATTCCTGGAAGTCCAGCCAGGGCAGTTAGACAAGGAAACAAAAAGACTTCCAGATCAGAAAGTGGAGTGGGTGGGAAAGTGGGGGTGGGGGGTAATAACAAGCTGTTAGCGCCAACAAGGCATAAAGTTGCAAGATTCAAAACCAGCAGACAAAAGGCAGTTGTAACTCTCCACCCTTCCAATGAATTATCTGCAAAGGAAACTGGGAAACAGTACTATTTACAATGACATCAAAAAGAAAACAAGGCTTAGAAACAGACTTCAGAAGTGAAAATTTTGTACTAGAAGCTACAAAGCATTCATGAAAGGAATTAGAGAAGATGTAAATGACGGGAAAGACAGCCTGTGTTTATGAACTGGAAGGCTTAGCGCTGTTAAAACATCTAGAGTGCCGAAGGCAACCTGCAGCCAGTCAGTCCTTATCAAACCCTAATGGCATGTTTATAGAATGGAACAAGCAATTCTGCAATTTGCATCGAACCACAAATTACCAAATCATTCTTCAGAAAGAAAACAAAGCTGGAGGCATTATGCTTCCTGATTTCAAACTATGTTATGAGATTATAGTTATCAAAACAATATGCCACTCACACAAAGAGAGACCTAAACCAGCAGAATAGAGCCTAAAAATAAGCTACACTTATATTCCTAGGCAGAACGACCGAGATGGCATGGTGGGGGAAGGGAGACTCTGACACAGATGTTCTGGGAAACCACACGTCCAGCGCAAAGAAAGAAAGGAGGCCACTCAAACCTCCGTGAGACACAAAGGTAAACGGACTGCAGATGCAAACACAAGACTTGAAACTATGAAACTTCTGGAAGAAATCATGGGAGAAAGCTACATGGCACTGGTCTTGGCAGTAACCATGAGGGTGCCACTGAGAGCAGACAAGGGAATAAAGGACCACATCACACCAATAGGATCCCAACAGTGGGAAAATGGACTGTGGGGAGAAAAGGCGACCTGCAGAATGAGGGAAAATGTCTGCTTAATTTCTGCAGTAATTAAGGAACGTTTTTAAGTCAAGGGTGAAAAATTACCAAATTAAAAAATAAGCGGAGAAACTGAACACATAGCTTCCCAAGAAGACCACATAAATGGCCAAGAGATATGTGAAGAAAAATGCAATTCAAACTCACAGTGAAATCTCATCTCAGCCACATCACCAAAGTGTCAACGAGTGTTGATAAGGATGTGGAAAAATTGGAACTCTTGCTCACTGTTGGGAATGTAAAACGGTACAGCCACTATGGAAAATAGTAAGAATGCACCTCTGAAAATTAAACCTATAATAGTCATGTGATCCAGCTGTACTATTTCTGAACATTCACCCAAAATAATTGAAATCAACACCTTGGAGAAAGTCAGCTAAGGCAGTGCCCATAATTCCAGTACTCAGGAAGCTGAAACAGGAGGGTCGCAAGTTAGAGGCAAGTCTGGGCTACACATAAGAGCTTACCTTAAAAAGCAGTGACACTTTTAATCCCAGCACTTGAGAGGTAAAGGCAGGCAGATCTCTGTAACTGAGACCAGCGTGGTATACATAGCAAGTTTCAGGCCAGATTGGGGCTACAGGGAGACCCTGTCTCAAAATAATAAAATAATATTAATAATAATAATAATATCAAATAGTCAAATTCATAGAGTCAAACAATGAAAGTATATTGTCCAGAGATAGGCTAAGAAAAGAATCAAGATCTACTAATCCAGCTGGAGGACTGAGCTCTAGGCATCAGGAGATTGCCTCATAGCCTTCAATACTGCACAAAATACTTCAAATTTGTTAAGGCAACAAATATCCTGGTAAATACTCTTACCATATGAAATAAAGAATTCATTCTTACCATAAGTAGCTTCTGAGACGAAAAAGATAAAGAAATGACGGTCCACTAGAATTTCAAAGGAAACTTACCTGACACTTTTAAGTTTTCTCTTCTGCTCCCAGGGCATTGTCTTGTAGGGCGTGGTAGCACATGCCTTTAATCCTAGCACCAGCCGGGTCCACATAGCAAGTTGTAAGCCTGCTGGGGCTCTTGCTAGGGTAACCAGGCTCCAGTGCATGGACCCACACTGAAGAGCATTTGAAGACATAAATTCGACTTTATAGCCATGTGAGGATGAGCAAGAAGGCAACATTTCTGTTGTTTAAGCCAATGAGCCTGTCATTCTGTTCTATTAGTTATGTTTGTGTTACTGTGACCAAAATAACTGACGGGAACAACTTAGGACTTATTTGGGCTGATGATTTCAGTCCATCAAGACAGGGAAGGCACAGCTAAGATCATGGCAGTTAGACTGGTGTTCATCTCATTGATCAAGAAGCAGAGTGTCAGACCTGAACCAAGTGAGCTATAACTTCCAAGGCTCACCCCTAGTGATCTCCTTCTGCCAGCCAGGCCCCACCTTCTAAAGGTTCCTGGGAATCCCAAAAATGTGCCATCAGATGGCGACCAAGCATTCAGAGCATAAGTGAAGGACATTTAAATTTTAAAATCATAACAACTTCATTATGACAGTCCTGACAGAAAATACAGAAGGGAAAAGTAGAGCGGAGGATGGGAGGGCGGGGCAGGATAACAATGCATTCATTCTTGATTTCCTTTGTGCTTGGAGACCATCTTGCACAGTATGAAAGAAATAGAAAAGTAAATAAAGCTTTGGAGAACTCCCTTCATCTTAGCCAGGGATATCTTCAGGATGAGCTGTGCATAGAAGAGCTCCGTACACACCCCATCACTCCACAAGGGATCTGTAGACCTCCTACAAGGAGGTGAGTCTGCATTACCAGCTCCTGCCTACTTGACATAACATGGTGTCTCAGGGAGGCAGTCAAAGGAAATCATACTGAATTTCTGCAGTTTGGTGGATTCTAATGTTTAGGAGGCTTTCCAAATTAGTCATGGGAGAATGGTTAGATCTGCATGTTTTTCCTAACCCTTCACACAACTTCTAGTTCTGGCTTCCAAGGGCCAGGGAGGTAAAACGAATTGAAAGATAAGCTCCTTTGTCTCCACCAAAATCAGATTCCACATAAGCATGTCGCCCGGGGAAGGATCCGTGCTGGGGAACGGAAGCCCCTGCCGACATCCATGACAGGTGTCAGCGGGTGTGTAGATCTTGCTGTGATATCTCCTGGTCATGAGAGAAAGCAGAGCTCAGAAGAGCTTCTGTTGGAAGATACAAAGACTATGAACCTCACATCATAGCTGAAAACATTATGCTTTGAAAGTGAAATAAATTCCCATTCTCGGAGGAGCTTCGCTGGTGCTGGGGAGAGTGGATTTTGCTTTTGTAACCTTGCATTAGAGAGTCTGAGGTAACAGACGGGGCACGGTCAGGCAGGATGCTCGCATGGCATCACTCCTCTGTTTTGTTTTCACTGTCTCTTTCTCTCTGAGAACCATGACAGCAGCCACAACCCTTCTTGGTCCCTGACTTCAGAGGAGGGTTGTATCTTAGGGCAACCAGCAGGAGCCACCGGAGCCTCATTTGCCCTTTGCTTTCCCCAAATATCGCATCCTTGAGCGGGTGGTTAGCTGGGAGCCTGGGAAGCAGGCCTGGGACCGGACGTCAGTGTATACCATCTTTCTAGATGAAAGAAATGGAAGAGTCCTGGAGAGGCCACAGGTATCACAGGTAGAATGGTCACGACCTGGTGGCTACACTGTCTGTGGAGCCTAAGAAACAACAGGACTGGACCAGCCGTCCTTATATTCCACAGGAGAGATGAAACTCACTGTTGAAGTGCTTTAAGGTCTAAAATATATGCTGTGATCTAAGCAAGTCCATGAAGAAGCAAGAATATCTTGAGTAAGAATTGTGAGAGCAAGTGTGTTGGACCACATGAAAGAAACAGAAGGCAGAAGAAATGGGGCCGAAGTACAAAGTTCCTGGAGTCACTAGAGTTCCACACCGTTCACCCCAGTTTCAAAACCCTCAAGATCTGGGCCAAGAGCCCAGTCACTCTCCTCACATGGCCTCAAAGTCTGTGAACACCTGCCCTAACCTAAGTGGGCTGGAGCAGCCGTCCTCTCACATGCCCTGGAATTCTGAGAGTCAGAAGTCAGGCAATAGTTCAGAGGCTTAGCTTCACACATCACGAGCCTCTCCAGGGTGCCTCAGAGACTGGGATGGCTCGATGGCAGGAGGCTGTCAGTGGGCGGCCAGGCATGGACTGGCAGGGAGACCAGAACTGCTCACAGCGCAGGAATCCTGCTCGGTCTGACGCATCTTTTCCATCTGGCAATGCAACTGTGTGCCAGCTGCCGCTGCTCCACCTTCTTGGCTGGTGTAAGCAAACTAGAGCCCAGGGACTGAGTCTGGCCTACCCCTGGAACATAAGCCACTCAGGACCTATGATGCTTTCCCATACCTGTGGCAGTGATGAGTCACGTGACACAGAGATCCTATGGTCACAAAATCTTAGGTATCCATTATTTGGCCCTTCATGAAGTAGATACATGTTGATGAAGTCACAATTGTCCGGACCAGAGATGGGCAACCAAGAAAAAGTGTCTAGTCGGCATGTCTTACCTCTACGCCATTCAGTCCTGCAGTCAAATGAGTAGAGAAAAGGCTCCAGAAAGCCCACAGGCAAGGCCCCCACATTATCATGGTCAAAGCTTATGCTTTTAATCCTAGCGCTAGGGAGGTAGAGGCAGGCAGACATATGTGAGACAAAGGCCAGTCTGCTCTACAAAGCAAGTTCCAGTCTAGTTACGGCAAAAGGGAAAAAACAAAAACAGAATAAAGGACAAGAAAACAAGAAACTGGTTTCCTCTTGAGAGCCCTGGGCCATCCCAGCCTCCACCTCTGGCCTCCTTCCTACCAAGGTAAGTAGGATCTTTTCTCTTGCATCAGCCAAGAGCTAGGGTTAGAATGATATTCAAGGAAAACCTAGGGAGTTAAAAACAAGATAAGACATCAAAAACCTCAGGAATGAACTTGCTCACACACAGAGGGCCATGCTGTTGTAAAGAGGAAAGTGTTACCCCAGCTGGTGCAGCAGGATATACGCCGGATTTCATAAGCCACGCCTCCCTTAAGCCATGCTGGAGTCTTGGCTGCCCCAAATGCTGGGTCCCCTCCAGTGTGGTGTTCAGGTCAGTCTACAACAGCCTCATTCTCTAGGGTCTGTTCTCACAGGTGGTGCCCTGTCCCAGTACATCCGTTCATCACAGTGAACTACCGGCCAGGTGACCCCTCAGAAAGGGCTCTGTTCTCACCCATTTGCAGGGGAAACAGGTCCCCTGAACCCCAAAAATGCTTAGGTATGGTTCTGTTTCAGGTGACCCACAAACAACCTTTTCCTTAAAAATGAATTTTGTGAATGAGTTCCAAGAACACATCTGTCACTTAATAGCTCTGTAAGAACAAGAAAATTATTTGTCATCTGAGCCTCTGTTTTCTTTCTCAGAGTAGAAAACAATTCCAATCTCACAAGGTTCAATGATACACTTGAAGTCTTCACTGTGGTGACAGGAACAGGACGAACGTGATTTAAACAAACGGGGAAATCCCACTCATAGCAGCACAAGAAGCTCTGCCCCTCACAGCACCCCTTGGGGGTAGACCTGCACTCTCCCTTTTGTCCTAATTTACCCAGTGTACCCATTTTATCCTGTGTCAATTTCTTCTCTCTTTTTATTCCATTCCTGAGGCAAGAAGAATAAGAAATACAGTTGTGATTTTTTAATATTTTATTTATTTACTTTTGATCTTTTTTGAAACAGGGTCTCCCTGTAGCCCCAGCTGTCCTGGAACGCACTATGTAGACCAGGCTGGCCTTGAACTCACAGAGATTCACCTGCCTCTGCCTCCCCAGTGCTGGGATTAAAGCCATGCGCCGTCACACCCCGTCTTATTTATTATTTTTATTATTTGTATATGAGTGTATTGCTTGTGTGTAGGTAAGTGCAGTCCTGTCATGAAATGCCTGTGGAGGTCAGGAGAAGGTGTTGGATCCCCTGGAACTGGAGTTGACTTATGGATGGTTGTTAGCCACCATGTGGGTGCTGGGAACCGAACCTGGGTCCTCTGCAAGAGCAACCAGTGCTCTTAACTGCTGAGCCATCTCTTCAGCCCCCAAGAAATTGAATTTCCACTCGGTTATATTATATAGCAATATAAAGGTGAGATTGTCTACACTCCCGCTTCCCGTCTTTCTTTCTTCCATCCAAATAAGTCCTACCAACAGACACGTGTGCCTGATTTACGTAACAAAATGGCAAACCGGAAATGTTCAAACGCTAAGCTTGAGTCTGAGGCTAACACTTCCTACAACCTTTAGAGAGTCACTTGAGCTCTAGGTCTCAGTTTTCCCAGCGACAACCATAAAGGATTTGCACTGGATTCTGTCTGTCCACATGTTTGGGAAAAAGGTTGAAACATGAGGAAAGACCCAAAGGATCCTACAGTTTGGAGCCAGTTAGCCATGGAAGAACAAAGCTTTCAAGCTCTCATAAATTAGAAACCAACCTTTAATTTGATTTCTTTGCATATCAGCCTTCCCTGCTGCCACTCGATTCCCCAACTACATATGACAAAATGACACTGTCTCTGAAGCTCTTAGAATTGGGCATTTGTCAAATAAACTTGAATCCAAGAAGAGGAGCTTCTAGGCAAATACCACCAGGTAGAACCTATGAAGTACCACACAAGTTAGGGAGAAACCCAAAACTGGTGATGTCATTTTAAGCCAAGACACACCTGAACTTCACCACAGCCTGTAGACATTCCATTATGTAAACAGCATGTTCCCTTTTACATTGGTTTATTTATAATAAAAAACCTAATTGAGAGAAGCTGTTATCACTTACCAACTAAAGATCTAGACCGATCCCATACCCAGCGGCCAAGCACCTGATGTTCAGGCGGTGCCCACCAACTCAGCATCACCTTGCCAGCCATGCTCTGTCCAGGCTCAGGTGAGTTTCTTTGAAGATCTTTCTTTTGTACTCCCTAACAGCATCAACCACTCTGTATGTAAAAGCTTCTTCTGATAACAGCATTCTGAATAACTCAGAAACAGGACAAATCTTTTTATTTGAAATGCTAAGTCTTTCTCCACAGAAATGGTCATAGCGTCATTGTTCAGAGTAGCTCTGACTGGAAACACCTCAAACCTCCGTCAACTACTGAATATATTTTATGATGTGGTATTTCAATCCCATGGAATATTACTCTGCAATGAAAGGAGGCATCAGAGACATACTATGACACATTAATGGACCTTAAAAATGGTTTGCTAAACCAAAGAAGTAGATCCAAGACACTGAATATTATGGGATCCCATTTATGACAATGTTTGGAAAAGGCAAAACTACGAAGTAGATAAGTGATTGTGGAGGTGTGAGGAAGGGAAACTGACTTAACAGTAAACATGTATGAGACATTCTGGTGGACTATAGAGATGCTCCAGAACTGAAATGATGGTATAACCTGGTAACACTTTTCAAACCATCATTGACTTGTGTACTTGAAATAAAGTATATAATTTTTAAAAAGTATATTTTTTTTACCATCTCAATGGTAAAAGTACATGTCTAGCATGTCTGAAACCTTTGATTCAATCCTAAGACAAAAAAAAAAAAGATTTATTTTTTATTTTATATGTATATTTGCCTGTATATATGTTTGTGCACCATGTGCATGCTGTACCCATAGAGGCCAGAAGAGGGCATCAGATCCTCTGGCACTGTAGTTGCAGACAGTTGTAAGCCACCATGTGGGTGCTGGGAACCAAACTTCAGTCCTCTGTAGAAGCAACTAGTGCTCTTAACCACTGAGCCATCTCTCCAGCTCCAAGACCAAAAAAACAGGTTCGATTACTTTAAAAATTGCAGTTCAAAAGCATGTTTTTAAAAACCTTTTGGAGTATGACTTTACCTCTCAGCCTCAGAAAGTCAGAGGAGTAACCACACTGCATCACTGTTTCATCATTGCTAAAGGTTTCATACTTTAGATGCAGATGCTTCAGGTATGAGCTGACTGTGTGTCCCATAAGAACAACCCAGAAAGTTTTTGTTTTTTTAGTGGTCAAGTCTCCACTCTTTACCACCTGTCAAGTGTAGTGAGGACAGGATACTGAAAAGTGTGTCTGCTAGTGCAACCTGGGCTCCCGGGTATGCATGCATATGTGTCCTGGCTTTTGCTTGGTGACAATGCTCATCATACTCTCTTCCATCTCTTTGCAGAGTTTTCTAGGTACGGAGGACAGAGAGAGACTTGGAGCATGGACGCCACCTCAGCAAGCGATCCTGTCTGTTTGTAACATGTAATAAGAGTCCTGTATTTGCATGCTGTATAGAAGTCAGGACATTTGGGAAGCATTCATGGCCCACTGCCGAGCAGAGCAGCTAGCCAAGCCCAGCACCAATGAGTCGTTTGTGTTTACAGAGGAAACAAATAATTAGAACAGATCAAAGGCGTGACGTGATAATTAGAAACATGCTCATTGCTGTTCAGTTGCTGCCAAGGATCCTACTCTCCAAGACGGAGAAAAGAACCAGGCATCGGTTTCAACCAGCCCCAAACTCCATCCGCACACACTGGGTTGATGTTTGTTTCTCTGCTGAGGAGCCTTGATATTTCAAAGCTTGCCACATCTGTTCTTCCTTAGCCTGTTGGCCTCTTCAGATCCTTTCAGACAACCTCAGATACCCTGTTATCTGGATGCTGTTCCTAATCCTCTTATCCAGGGCGCGTACAGCTGGTTGCTAAAACACCCTCTACAGTCTCCTTTGTCCTTAGAGTTCAGAGTGAATTTGCCTGATACCCCCAGCACATATCAGCTCTGTCCTTAAGACAGAAACCCACCCAATACATGTTTATGGGTAGTAAAATGTATGTCCCGTCCATTCTGCAACACCCCTTTTGTAGGACCCTCCACTTCCACACTTCCGTCCCACTGGCCTCTTAATTCGTAGAGGAAAGAGAAACAGTCTGCTCTAATAGTCCTTCCACTGGCAATCCTGTCTCCCTCCAGCTCTCACCTGTGCCCTGTCCGCCTCACAATCCCTTTGGTGAGACTCTGTCTCTTAGCCTCAGGAAGGGAACCACACTGTAATTTCACTTGGTTTTACTCTGTAGATAAAGAAGTTTGAGATACACAAATCCTGGGAGATTCCTCAGAATGCATGGTTTGTTTGTCTTTTAAATGATCTAGCTTTTCAAAAATATTTTACTTATTATTTTTATGTTACGTGTATGAGTGTATTGCCTGAGTGTATGGAATTGCACCCATGTCGTGCAATGTCTGTGGAGGTCAGAAGAGGGCATCAGATCACCTGGAACTGGAGCTTCAGGCAGTTGTTAGCCAACACGTGGGTCCTGGGAACCAAACTCAGGTCCTCTGCTAGAGCTCTTAACCACCGAGAGCTATTTCTCCAGCCCTAGTCTCTAGCTTTAATCCACCTGCAAAGTATGTGTACGTCAGGTATTGGGTTCTGACAGATGAAACTTTTTATTGTATTCTTTTCTGTCTTTCTTCAGAATCTCTTGGGGCTATGTGGGGACCTGGCAGAATAAAGACGTATTGGGTGCAATTTCTTTCCTCTTGTCAAGGCCAAGTCCAAGTCCAAGGTCAAGTCCTTTCTGTTTCCGGTGTCTCCAAATATCTCTCTCTCTCCTTCCTTCACTTCATCACGTCATCCGTGGGCTTCCCAGCACACTCAAGTTGACTACACACATATGGCCAAGAATAAGCACAGACTTGACGAGCAGCAGCAGTCACAGGTGAGAGAAGCAGGAGGGAGAGCAGCGAGAAGAGGAAGTGAGAGCGCTGGGGAGACCTGGAGGGGGCGTGGCTACCACAGCAGCACACACTAATCCCCACTGTCCCTCCCTTCAGTGTGGCACTCCAAGGTCATCTGGCGTGATCTGCATGTGTACATATATGCTCCACACTCAGTCACCATGCTCTGTCTCCACAACAGCTCCTGAACTAGTTCTCTGGCTCATCACAGTTCTGGGCCATCTTCTCCTGGTGACCTCCTTATCATTTTCTGGGTTCTCTGTTGACACAACAACACCGTAGCAGCACACAAAACTAATCTATGAAAATCAGTTGCTTTTCAATATATCAATAATGAACTTGCTAACAAAAACATCAGGGAAATCATCTCATTCAAATAGCTTTTTTAAAAAACTAGGAATAAACCAAGAAATGCAAAATCTCTGCAATGAAAGCTTTAACACACTGTAGAAAGATGCTGCAGACATAATAAGCCAGAAAGGCCACCTGGTGATCCACAGGTCCAATGCAGTTCCTATTAGTACCCCAACGACATTATTCACAAACAGAAAAAACAATGCTAAAACTCAGTGGAAACACAAAACACACTGAAGAGCCAAAACAATGCTAGAAGAAAAACGATGCTGGAGAGTCCACAACACCCAATGTCAAACTGTACCAGAGAGCCGCAGTAACAAAATCATAAAACCAGACATGTAGACCGATGGGATAGAATGGCGGAGCCAGACATGAACTCATAAAGTTAAAGAAACATAGTTTTTGATAAAGCAATCAAAAACATACTTCAGTTTCAGCCTCTACATACAATTCTGGAAAACTGGATATCCACATGTAAAAGAATTAACTTCAGATCACTCACTCCATGCAAAAGTCAACTCAAAACGGAGACAGCACCTTAATGTAAGACCCAAGACTCGGAAACTGCTAGAGGAAACCACAGGGGAGGCGCTCAAAACACAGGCATAAGCAAGGACTTTCTACCAGGACTAGTTTCTAGTAGGACAGGAAACAACCCCAAGAACTGACAAATGACACTGCATGTAATGGAAAAGCTTTTGCACAGCAAAAGAAACCATCAGAGTGGAAAGACAGCCTACAAGCAGAGAAAGATTTGCCTACTGCACATCTAACAGTGAATTAATAGTTGGAATCTATAAAGAAATCCAGAAATTAAATGCCACCCTCACCAAAATAATCCACTTAATGAATGGGCTCATTAGCTGAACAGGTAGTTCCCAAAGGAAGAAATATAGATGACCACCAGAAAAACGTAAATTAAAGCTGTTTTGAGATTCCTTCATCTCACCCAGTAACAATGTCTAGCATGAGAAAAAGAAAAGGAAGAAGGGAAGGAAGGAAGGAAGGAAGGGAGGAAGGGAGGGAGGGAGGGAGGGAGAGAGGGAGGGAGGGAGGGAGGGAGGAAAGAAAAGAAAACCCAATGACAATAAACACTGGAAAGGATGTGGACAAAGTTGAACCCATATGCACTGCTGGTAGCAATACGTAAGCACACAGCCAGTGTGGAGATCAGTATTGACATTCCCCCCAAACTAAAGACAGAACTAGCCCATGATTCAAGTTTTCCATTCCGTGGATATACCCACAGGATTCTAAATCAGCATACTGTGATTTATTACACTATTCACAATAGCTATGATATGGATCCAGCCTAGATATTCATCAGCAAATGAACGATAAAGAACACGCAGTACATAATCAAAACAGAATTTTATTCAGCATACAGAAGAATGAAATTATGACATTCACAAGAAAATGGATAGAAGAGGAAGTCATTATGTGAGACCAAATAAACCAGACTAGAAGGACAAATAGTACACACACACACACACATACACACACATACACACACATACACACACACATATACACACACATACACACACGCACACACACATATGCACACACATACACACATATACACACATGCGCACACACATACACACATATACACATACACACATATACACACACATACACACACATACAAACACATACACACATACACTCACATACACATACACACACATACACACACATACACACATATACACACACATACACATACACACACATACACACATACACACATACACACATATACACACATACACACACATACACACATACACACACATACACACATATACACACACATACACACATATACACACATACACACACATACATACATACACACATACACACACATACACACATACACACACATACACACACACACACATATCTGAAGGCACAAAAGTAGAAAGGGGACTATAAGTGTGGAAAGAGTTCTAAAGGTAGTAGAGGGAGAGGGAGTAATGGGACACATTTGTCAAAAAAAGACAGAAAGGAGTATTATTTGTGTGGAAGAGCCAGCAGGCTCCATGCAGGGATGGTATGGGTGTGGGGAGGGCGGTGCGTGGACCAGCACAAAGCGTGTGATGATGTATGTGGACGGAAGTGTCACAGAGAAACCCACTTCCTCCTATGCTCAGCAGAATAGTACTGTAAAGAATGGAAACAGCCCTTACAATCTGTGATTTAAAAAACAGCCTCACCAAAACCAATAGGGGAACGACAGAACTTGGAAACCACATGTCTCAATCCCAGACCAAAAGCAAACAAAAAAGCAGGCAAGAGTCTAGGCAGCGAGTGTGATCCTGTTGCCAGTCTTCAGGGCTCCCATCACCCCAAGATTTATGTCCAAAATCTTCTGTGTGAGGGGCTTAACAGATAGCTCAGCAATTAAGAACACTGGCTGCTCTTGCAGAGGACCTGAGTTGGGTTCCCAGCACCCACATGGCAGTCCTAACTCCAACAACAGTCCTAACTCCAGGTCCAGGGGATCTGATGCCCTCTTCTGACCTCCGTGGGCATTGTGCTACACAGGTACACTTACATACACGCAGGTAACACATTCATACACATAAAATAAAAATAATACTTTTCGAAATCTTCTTTGTGGGATCCAATATTCGAGGGCCTCTTCTGCCTACCACAAACTCTGTGCCTCCCTCAACCGTCTGCCTCACCTTTCTGCCTTCATCACATCCAGCTTCTCTCGCTCTTCACCTGCACCACCTTCTGGCCGCTCTGTGTCTCTGCTGGCCTCCTTTTTCTCAGCGCTCAAGATCAAGCTTGCAGCTGTAAGCTCTGCTGTCCACACCTGGGGAGTACAATTCATGCTCAGGTCTAGCACTTTCTATCCTGCCTATTCTGTAGACACCTTGGCTTGCAATGTCTTCATCTAAACTGTAAAGATCCTTGTGGCAGGGGCTCTCTTCTGTTCACCTTCATCATCTCAGTCTGATTCTTACAGAGTACTTTAAAATATTTTACTATTGTTCACATATGGTGAGGTCAACAAATCAGGATACAGCAGCCACTGAAAGGACGCTTTGATGCTCCCAGTTTCTGAAAGGAGAGGACATCCACACCCTGGGGAGTCATGTGGGGAAGCCATGTTGGGAGCGGACCCAGGCATGAGTGGGGCAGGTCAAGCAGGTTTAGGATGGCCTAGTTTAAATAATTTGGGCAGATCCTGGGACCTTAGGCTATTCCTACTTTCCAGCACATGGCTTTGGGGTTATAAGTGGGGGGGAAGCTGGGCATAGTGGCACACACCTTTAATTCCTGCGCGTGGGAGGCAGGGGCAGGTGGATCTCTGTGAGATCCACTATGATCTACATAGTGAGTTCCAGGCAAGCTGGGGCTACAGGGAGACCCTGTCCCCAAAAGACCAAAATAAACAACCAAAGAGAGGAGGAAGACTGTCCCCAACTGAGAAAACCCAAGAAGGGGGTAGATGTGGGTGAGGGGATCACAATTCCCCTGGAGCGGGGGCTGTGCAGCCTCTGAACGGGGAACAGATGCTGAAGCGTCCAGTTTACAGGATCTGGAGGCATGATAACACAGAAAGTGCTTAAAACAAGCAGGAAGAAAGACTAAATGACCGGGTGGCAGGAAGGTGACAGACAGGCAGGGAAGGTGGGCGATGGCAGGTAGCTCGAATTCCAGTAGGCGGGGGAGGCACCTGATTTTCTACTTTTGGGTTTTTTGCATATTTCAAATATAAGAGAAATAGACCGTCTGTGAAACACTTGTTTTTAACCCTGAGACATAAGCAGCTTTCTTCCACAGGCTACCGAGCTTAGATGTATTTTACAGATACATTTATCTGCAAGGTATTCTATAGCACAGTTAAACATAAATTCATGTCGGAAAGAGGAGTGTGGAATTTGTGTTTACCATTCCAATATGAGTAATAAAAACTGCAGCTGCTCTCCTTTGGAAGTGCTGGTTTGAATGATGGAGCCCCAGATCTGGAATAAGGTTTCCAGGGCCAGAAGAAGTGGAGGATTTGAAGGAACTAAGCCTCTAAGAGCTCAGCGGCTTCAAAATTAGGTAGCCTGTGACTGACACCCTCTGCTCCGCCTCCTGCTGCCCCAACCTTTCTCTTTCTCTCCCTTCTGCCAAATCTTACCCAAATCACTGCAATTTCCGATGTAGCACAAGGGCATTTTCGGAAGGAAGTCACACTTTGGAAACAGAACAGCGATGCACAGCTGAGGTTTTCAGGATTTCTAGTTTGGCCCCAGGGAAGGCCTGTGGGACATTTGAGGAGCTCAGAAGCAAATGCAAAGCTGGTATTTCCTCTGCTCCTATCAGGAAGGCCATGGGGCCCTCGTGCAGTTGGGCTCCAAGCGCGAAGCTAGTAGCAAGTGGGTTAAATAGCGCCAGACGCGCTATGGATCAGTTTCCAGTCCACTAAGTATCTTCTTGAAAAGCGTCATGGTGTCCAAGTTCTAAAAGATAACGGAGTCTCTCGGCAATGAAAGATTCTATTAACTTTGAGAAAAATTCCCATTGTTTTTCCAGAGAGCATCAGAAACAGAACTGATGCAAGAAAACTTCAGCAAGGGGTCAGGATCTATCCTGTCTAGCCCTTGCTTCTAGAAAAGACACAACTTTGTACAAATGGCAGGGGCCTACAAGACCCAGGTGCTGTCACAGGCTTCCTCCAGCCCCAACCACATCGGTGCAGCCATGTGCTGGGCACCTTGTAGCAGCAGTCCCCACTGGCTCTGGAGACACCCCCTAGTCTTCTTGCAAGTGCACCTCAGCATCTTCCACCTGGATAGATGTACTGACACCCTGGGAAACTACTGGATCCCTTTGCTTTCTAACGTCTCCTGTGGGCAGTAAAGGCTTCCTTCAGAGTTGAAGCTGGTGAGTCCGCAAGGGCCAGTGGTTCTCCGCCTGGGGGTGGGGAGGCTCTTGTGCTCCTCTGCATCCAGCATGCCCCTCTGGGCCCTGGCCTCACTCATCCTCTCCTCTAGGACATAATTTTTATTTTTATTTCTCTAGCCTAGAAGACAAATGTGCAACGAACGCCTCTCTTCATACATCTTTATTATACACAGGCCCCAGAGGCAGCATGGTCTCTGCCATGGCTCCTTTTCTCTCCTGAACTGCATCTCTGGCCCCCAGACTCACCTAGTTCACACCCCCACTAAAGCCTGGGGATAATTATCTTCTAGGAAAATGTTCTTGATTTTCTTCAAGAATTTTTATTTCAGTCCCCAGACCCTGTAAACATAGAGGCTCTGGGTAATTTGGATATCTACACCAGAACTGAGATCTAAAGTGTTACCTGCAACTGTTGTGTGGTCATTATGCTAGCATGACTTCTGGGCCAGTTTGAATATGGACTCCACACTGAAAGGTATTATCAAACTATTGAGGCATTCTGTTAGGTGTAATGCTAATACTGTTATTTGTTACTTTTCTGTTGCTGTGATAAAACACCATGAACAAGGAAACCTATAGAAGGAAGAGTTTATTGGGCACATGGTTCCAGGAAACCAGGAGTTCATCATCATCATCATGGGCTGGGGGGCGGGGGAGAAGCCTTGCAGGAAGCAGCAGCCAGAGCAGAAAGCTGAGAGTTCATATCTTCAAGCAAGCACTGGAAACAGGGAGGGAGAGAGAGAGAGAGAGAGAGAGAGAGAGAGAGAGAGAGAGAGAGAGAGACAGAGAGAGACAGAGAGAAGAAAGGGAGGCTGAGACTGGAAGTGGGGCAAGGCTATGTGAGCTCTAAAAGCTGCCCCCAATGATGTGCTTCCTCCAGCAAGGCCACACCTCCTGAACCTCCCCAAACAGCACCACCCACTGCAGCCAAGTGTTCAAATAATTCCAGCCAGCTGAGGGCAGTGTCATTCAAACCACAATACTGACACTGGGGTTGTAAGGAAAATTTAAATATCATTCATGGATCAAAGTAGCCAAATCCTACATGGGAAAACATAAATAACTGAGCCTAAATGAAGGGCAGAGAGATGTACTATTATTTCAACATCTTTTCAAAGTTTGAACATTTTCATAACCAAAAGCTGAAATAAGGAAGCAGTCAAATAAAGTATTTCATGTTATAAATTTTAAGTTAATGAGAAAAATAAAATCTTTATTAGATAAAGTTTTTCCTATGTCAAGATACGCTAATAATTCAGAAATCTGGGAGGAAAAAGCTCCAGAAAGTGGCAGAGAACTGTGCTGAGGGCGATGAGGGCGTGAAGGCGGCCTCCTCTTCTCGCCTGGGTGTCGGGGGAGAGGGCGGTCAGCAACCAGTCTGAGTGCAGGAAGGCTGACCAAAGACACTTGTCCAGTGATTCTACTGTGAAGACTTTACACTAAACAAATTCCAAAACAAAGGGGAAAGGTTCAGGGCAGGCGCACACACTGCTCTTGCAGAGGACCTGAGTTTGGTTCCCAGCACCCACATCGGAAGGCTCACAAGCACCTGTAACTCAGCTCCAATGCCTCTGCCATCCACGGGCACCTGCACTCACATATCCATAGCCACACACATATACTAATTAAAACTAAAATAAAAAACTAGGAGGAAGCTGAAGATTCCCAACACAAAGAAACTAAACATGTTTAAGGAGATGGAAATGCTAATTATCCCAGTTTGATCAGTGCAATAGTATGCATGGAATAAGTCACTACACAGCACTCCACAAATATGCACAACGCTTATATGTTCATTAAAGAAGATGAAAAATATGATGAAACAGATCAATATCTGTGAACTTGTGGAGATGCCCACAGTGAGATAGAGATGGGTAGACAGAGGTAAACAAGGAGAAATTATAGCCCTTGAGGGGGTTTTTGGTGTAACATGATTTGGTTGGTTGGGGAGTTGGGGTTTGTGGTGGTGGAAATGGTCATGTTGCTGTTTTGTTTAGTTTGTTTGCTTTCCTAGAAATGTGCGTATGTACACATGCTCACCTATAACAGTGTGTGTACATGTTCATGTACATGTGCAAGTAGAGGCCAGAAGTCAGCCTTAGGTGTTGTTCCTCAGAAACTGTTATTTGTTTTTGAGAAAGGTTTCTCATGGCTTGAAACTTATCAAGTAGGCTGGTGTCTCTGTCTCCCCAGAGCTGGAATTAAAAGCATATGAGAAGAGAGGCAAACAATGCCTAACTGGTGGGAAAAAAAGAAGAATTCATATTAGTCCAAAAACTTACTGAAAAATTACACATACATGAGTCCATGTGTATAGCTGAAGGCTACATAATAAGAAACAGTGCCAGACAAGAGAAATCGCCCTTTGAGTTGTTGGCTGGGATTGTCCAAGAGACTCCCCAAATTACACAGGTTATTGCCACAGTCCTGACCGCCTCCCAGAACCTGAAGGTGAGACTCTATTGCTAAAGATAGGAAAGACTTAGGACACAGGATTTGGAGCAATGGAGCTGGAACAGACCTTAAAGCTGTATCCCCTAAAGATTAGTTCTCACAGCTTTGGAGGACACTATGCAAGCTGTTAAGGGAGAACATCAATCAATGGTTCAACCCCAGCTTTAAGGCCAGTAACTACAAAAATAATCAGCACAGCAAACTACACTGGGGCAGAAGTGGCACTTTTATCTTGTGGGTAATCAACAGCTACCTAATTGGACATAAAGCCCACTGAGTGGGAAGAAACTCATGTGTGGTACTGTAGACATAGCCAAATACACATGTCTGGAGAGGTCATAGATCTTAGAGAAAATCCCAAGGCTGTCACATCCCTAGACAAATATAATTTCTTATTATGTGCAAAATAAGGATCCTTATATTTACAGACAAGTATCCCAGTCACCACTCATCAAAGAAGCTTCTTTTACAACAGACAAAAATTATTATAGACTTCCACAACTCTTCATACACAGAAATTGTCTGTTAATTGCCCAACCCTAAGTGACACATCTGCCATGGAACCTCTATACCTAAGGCTCACAGAACATAGTGGAACAAGAGGTAGAGAGAACACTAATGCATCTCTCAACTCTCATCAATGACGCTCCCTCATGCAACAGAAGGCCATGATCACAAAAGGACACAAACGGCCAGAGCACAGAGACTAAGAGTCTGTAGAGTGTGGGTCTTTGGACGGGACTCATATATTTAACTTTGCCCACCCAGGGCTCAGAGACCATTGTGGAAGAGGGGACAGAAAGATGATAAAAGCCATGGGAGGAGGTGCATGGCCATATGGAAACAGAGTCTTCCAAGCTCCTGGGACCTTGTTCATACGAACCTACAGCAATTGTGCCCACATGCACAAGACTCATGCAAAGTCAAGCAGACAAAAACCCAGCATAGAACTGAGGAAATGGGGAGCAGACGCATCTTGGCCAAAGAACTACTGGCAGCTGATTACTTCTGGGTGAGGAAGAGCTGATCTTCTTAAAGGGACTGACTCTAGATAGTCTGACTAGATAGACCTCAGTGGATCAACTTGCACTTAGGGACATCTGGAGACAGTAATTTGACTCAATGGGCCTTAACACAAATGACAGAATGCATGAATTCCAGTGGAGGGGGCCTACGAGAGGGGGCCAAAGGGTAAGGAGGTATAAAGACAATGAAGATGTTCTGTATTAAATACACAAAAAAAATCAATTAAAAATCGACCAAAAAAGCGTGTGGTACTGAGCTCAGCTTTTTTTACACGGATTCTCAGCATATTACTCAGGATCACTGCAAGAATTTTACTGACTGAGCTGTGTCCCCAGCCCATTTTGTGTGGAGCACTGTGTGTGTGTGTGTGTGTGTGTGTGTGTGTGTGAATGTGCATGTGTGCGTGTGCATTCATGTGGCGGTCAGAAGATAGCTGTGGGTGACTTTCCTCCTCAGACACTGTCCGTCTTGATTTTTGAGACAGGGTCTCTTTCTAAACTGGAACTAATTTACAGGCTATCCTGTAAGCTCAGGGAATCCGTATGTTTTGGTCTTCCCAGCACTGGGATGACAAGTATATATCACCACCCTCAGCTTTTTTATGTAGGCCAGGGTTCGAACTTGGGTCCTTATGGTTGTACAGCAAACACTTTATGGACTGAGCTAGTCCCTATAAATACTTTAAGGATCGTTTATTGCTCTTGTAAGCAGAATATTTTAAAAGGCCATTTCCATGCAGCAGTTAAAATGACATAGCTGTTTTCACTCAGCACAAATCAACGGAGACACAGCAGTTGCCAAGTGATTCCGCCTGTGTCTCTGAAAAGGAGGGACAACCATGGACACAGTTCTTTTTCCTGTTGAACCAGGACTAATGGGAACAGTCACAAGGCTGTGTTCCAGGAACTGAAGAGTTAACTGCATACTCAGTGCTCAGCTTCCAGGAAGCCAGAGCACTTGTGGCTGTGATCTCTATTAAACGTGCAGGTTACGTCTCATAGTTTGATTGAAAGTGTGCCATCTACTCTGTCTCTCCACAAACAAATGCATTATTCTGAGCTGCCAGCATTTGGAGGCACACAGCTTGCATCTTCTTATGAAGAAAAAGAAATACTGTGTATCGTAACAACCAGATCATGATGGATAAAACATGCCTAGGTTGGAGGGCTTCTCCCATGGCCAGGCCACAGAGTCAGGGCAGGCTGGGCTGGCTGGACAGTGATGGAAACCAGGCATCCCTCAGCAGTCACGCAAAATGTTAGAGGACTGCGTGTGAATGTGCCTCCAATGAGGATGCTCTTCTCTGATCACATCCCTACCATTTCCAAAGAACACACGGCATGCATTGTTTATTTCAGTGGTGACAGTGAGCAGTCGCATCTGATTCCCTCTGTGCTTCCAAGTCATGAAGCAGGAAGGAAAGACATCGCAGACATCCGTACGTTCTCTGGGGACTGGAAAACAATATCAAACTACTCATAAAAAGTTTTCCTACCCGTGTCCTAAAAAAGCTGCCATTGGGACGGCTCTCATAAAATGTGGCCAGTCCTTACACCTCAGCATGAGCATCAGAGGGACCATGGGAGAAACGTAGGAGAACATGCTCCACCCCAGACCTGCTGTACAGGGTATGTAGAAAGTAAAGAGCATGTGCCAAGGGAATCCATACTCACATTTTCCAGAAGCTTCTCAATGAGACCTACCTAGATCTCTCAGGTCACAGCAGAGTCATATGACCACTCCTCAATGCAAGATTGGAATTAGGCTTTTCAGTTGGTCTCACAAACATCAGAACCTCACTAAGACAGGCTCTGACAGTAAGGAGGAAGGGAGAAGGGCTGCTGGGTGGAAACGGGAGTACTTGCTGGGGTTCCTTTAGTGGTAGGAGGCCCAGGAGTGCTCTACACAGGGCTTCTGGATCGTTTCTGCAGTCAGTGGCCTCCCTGCAGCTTCAGTCTGGTTCATCCCAAGTCACCTTTTGAATAAGGGCACGGCTCTGCCTCGCCACCTCATCTCCTGTCCTCTCTGCTCTCATCTCTGAGTAGTGCTCCGATATTGTGTCCTACACTGCTAATATTAGAAGCAGGCACCTGGCCTGGAGCTGGTCCCCTTTCCTCACAGGAGCATTTTCTGTATTTTGGGCAATACCATGACTGTGCTGAAGGGAGCCGCCTGGCCCTTTACTTCACCTTCTCGAGTTCTTCTGTGAGTATCTTTGGCATTCCCAGTGTTTTTGAGGGTGGCCTTACATACAGCCCGCACTTGTTAAAGGCTAAAAGCTTTTCCATGAAGGATGTCTGTGTAAATCCACCATGTTCTGAGAGTTGTTGCTACATAACAAAGTACCCAGATCCTGATGGCTTCAAGCGATAGCTTGCTCTCTCCTGAAGCTTGGTGGTTCTCATGTAGTTGTAGTCAGACATTGGCTGAGGCAGCACTAACCTAAGGCTAGCATGCAAGATGCCTCCTCCCACAGCCAGTGTGTGCTGCTGCTGGACTACCGACAGTTCATCTGGGCTATAAGAGAGAATGTTTAAGAGCAGCACTGGAAGCTGTAGAGTTCCTTCTGAGATATCAGAAGCCCTAGACACACTGTACACAGAGCAAGTCAAGCAAGTCACCTAGACTTGCCCAGATTCAAAAGGAATGGCATTAGGAGCCAATCATCTATGGGAAGAATAGAACTTGTGGCCATCTTCAACCAATTATGCTTTGTTTTATAAGTGAGGAAACAGAGATGCAACAAGGTCTTAGCCATAGTCACTCAGCTGTCAATGACAGAGTCTGCACTAATCTGTGATCTCCAGCCACCACCACCAAGCCCAGAAAGTCTCATAATTGCTTATAAAGTGATACGGTCCATTTTTGCCGATAAGTACAAATATTATCCAAATTGGGAATGGGGACCTTCTGTCGGTAGAAATTCCAGACTTTGTTTTAGGGAAAACTGAATGTAAAATTCTTCACCACCAAACTCCACAGGCTCCCTCTGTATTCCAGGCATGACATGACAGGAAGATGAGCTGTCTGCATGGTAGAAATTCCACCATAATAAAAAGCAGCAATGGCTTTTGTGCCCTCTTGACTCAAAACCAGATCCCAGAGAATTCTTCAGGTACACATGACAAGTACTGACAGGGCTCTCATAACTTTCGAGCATTTTAGAAAATGTACAATGAAGAAAGTCTCTGCCAAGGACTTTACAGTCTAAGGCCAGAAACAGAACAGGTAGTTCTGCTTCTGGAAGCAGACTTCCCTGAAAGATTCCCTCCCCACACCTTTCCAAGGTATCAATATCAATCCCAAAACAAAGGAATTCTGTCCATGTGTCCTCATCTGGGGAAGATAGACTTTAAGATGTCTCCTATCCAGTGTCCAATTTTCCCCATGCAGTTCTTCTAACTGGTATTAGAACTACAGATCCCAGCTACCTATGTGCCACATTCAGAACATGGACCTATATGTCACTTCTAGGTTGACATGAGGCTTTTACAATGGCCCCCAGACATGTTTCAGGTGCTGGCTGCACCATCATCCTAAGGCCCAGATGAGAACAGTGTTCCTCTGACAAGCCTTGGTGGCAGGTAACAAAGGAGAACCAAACTTCATTGTTTTCAGCCATGGGACTGTTGAGGTCCTTTGATGCTGCAGCATATCCTAGCCTTTCCTGACTAATGCACCGGGAGACAAGACAGAAGGATCCATGGTCCCTAAAGTCATAGTCAAAGCAGCACTTCGATATTGCTCCCCTGCTCCCGTCAGAGAGGAATGAACTGGTTTTGAAAGCACTGCTAGTTTGGTGGTTCTTGTTCTGTTTTGTTGTTTTGAGACAGGGTCTAAATTTAAAAAGAAAGCTGAGATTTTTCTGGGAGTTCTAGCCAAGAAAGGTTTGCTTCACCTTTAAACCATTTGCAATTGCAAGTGAAAAACCTGGTTCCCAGAGTCATAGGCAGTATCACTGCATGGACCACAGCCTGGTCTCACTCATCCCCATACAACACCACACAACACCGCTTTATTGTTTCCTGTCCCTTCCCCCGTCCTCTGCTTCCCTCCCTCCTTCCCTCTCTCCTTTCCTTCCTTCTTTCTGTTTTCTATGCATGAGTGAGGCCTCGTGCTGCCTGGAAGTACTCTACCAGCAAGCTAATCCAGTCCTTTTTCTTTTTCCTTTTAAATTATCTTTTCTTTATTCTTTGACAATTTCATACATGTATACAATGTATCTGGATCCTGTCCATCCCAGTCCCTCTCTCCTCCTCTCTCTGCACCCCTTAACACATCCTCCTCCCACCCTATTTTTTTTTGTAACCTACTGAGTCCATTTAGTGCTGCCTGTTGGAATGCTGACTGGTCTTGTTGGCTTGATCTTGGGCAGCAGGTCTTGGGCAGATAACCACAGCTGCTATGAGTTCATGAGTGTACCAGCCATGCCACGTCTAGAAGACAGCATTCACAGCACTTCTCTCCAGCCTCCTGTTCTTACATTTTTTTCTGCCATTTCTTCTTAAGTTTTCCTGAACCTTGATAGGAATCTTTCCTTTTAATTTTTTAAATTATTTTTATTTATTTATTTTTATGTGTATGAGTATATTGTCTGCATGTATGTAAATGCAGACATGTCATGCAATGCCTGTGAAGGTCAGAAGGTTTCAGATTCCCTGGAACTGGAATTCCAGATGGTTGTTAGCCGCAATGTGAGTGCTGAGAATCAAACCCAGGTTCTCTGCAAGAGTAGCCAGTGCTCTTAACTGCTCAGTCATCTCTCCAGCTCCCTTTCTCTTTCTTTTATTGTGCATGGTATGTGTGCATGCGCATGTGAAGGGCAAACCAGGACATTCGATGTCTTCATGTATCGCTCTCTGACGTACTGCATCCAGGTGGCGTCTCTCACTGAACTGGAAGCTCACCTTTTTGGCTAGCCTGGCCTTTTTGCTCTAGGGAGCCTCCTGTCTCCAACTCCCAGTGCTAGGGCTCAAGGTATACAACCATGTGTATGTTATCACATGGGAGGACTTAAGCTCAGGTCCTCATGTGTTCAGAGCCCCACTGAGCCATCATCCCAGTCCTGCTCCTTTTGTTTGGGACAGTGTATTGCTAAGTCATTCAGGTGGCCCTGTAGCTCAGGAAGGCCTTGAGTTCCCCAGGATAGCTGGGATTACAGACGTGTGTCAACAGACCTGGTGCCTGACTATCATCCCCATTTTCTCACTCCCAAAGGACAAAACAAAAAACTCCGCTACACTCTCTCTCCTCCTCTACCACACATTCCCATTATTGCTCAGCCATGCCATGTCTAGAAGACAGCATTCAGAGCGCTTCTCCCCTGCTTCCCTCACAGGCCCAGCTCAGAATCACCCTGAGGAATCTTTGTCACATTTGTTCCCCAGTAAAAACTAGGGGAAAAGATAGTATTGTCATGGAAAAACAAATCACAGGAGAGAAGGGAATTAACATTTGCTTCGCCCCTTGATATGCAGTTCATTTCAGTACTAGCTTCTCTCATCCTTACCAGTCTTTTGACATGGGCATTACATAACAAAGAGCGGTATAACTGCAGTCCTATCCCAAGCAGCATCATAATCAATCCGCTTTACAGACGGGCAGTGGACAGTCCGAGAGGCTGAGCATCTGTCTGAAATCCAGAACTCTGTGGACTCTCATCTTTTCATCAGCTCAGCACAGGAAGCCAGCTGTTCTTTTGTAACACAAAGTCCGTCTGTATGAAGGGTCCTGGAAAGCAAGAGTTTATGCCTGTTCTCCAAGTCATGGGATAGAAAGTGGCTGTAGGGATAGTTTGAACTACAAAGCCTCCTGGAAGGAGAGGTTTTAAACTCACCTTTTTTTTTTTTCATGATCTCATCACAGAGAAAAAATTAAAAATAACTTTCAGCTGCGGCTCATTGGAGTATATGAAGGTTTTTCCCAGCACGTGACATCATTTTCCATCCAGACTTCTGTGTTAAAAATAGCCCCACAAACACTTTGAACTATTGTCCACCTCAAACACAGTATGGATTGGGTGTTTACTGCTTTGAAGAAATGTTTTGTGACATAAGAAGCAGTGACAAGCTGCTCCAGGGCTTGCCTGGTGCTCAGCAGGATTCATAAACTTGTTGAACTTATCATGAACACACACACACATACACACAAACAGAGACAGAGATACACAGATACACAAAAACACAGAGGCAAATAAAGACAGATACATATAAACACAAACAGAAAGAGATGAGAGACAGAGACATACACAGAGACAGAAACAAACACAGGGACAAACATGTACACATAGAGACAGTGAGACAGACATACAGACAGACAGACACACACACACACACACACCACTGACAGAGTACAACGATTCCAACTCCACACAAGGCCATTTTCTATCTCCTGACCAGGTAGATCAGTGAGCTTCCACATTCAGCCTCCTACCTGTTCTTTTGTCTGGGTAGACAGCAGCTTGGGTGAGCTCTCCCCTTCTGCAAAGGGAGGTAAGTGGCCTGTTCTGTCCTGGAGCAAACACAAGGCCTTGCTTGCTGGTACAGCTTTGTAAGTGCAGTGCAGGTTGAGAAGAGGAAGTGATGGCTAGCTGTAAAGCCAAAGCTCCTGCACTGCAAGACTCTTCTCAGACAGGGGCAGAGAAACACACTAATCTCCGGGTATAGAAATAAGTCACTGGGAGTCATTTTAATACTATGTACACTTAGTAAGATATTAGCAGAGGTTCTCTAGGGCCTATGACCTATCTAGATACAGGTTCTTGACCCCAATAATGGTGCCAGGTCTGGGTTCCATTTCATGGAGCAGGCCTTAAATCCAGTCATGGTTGGCTACTCACATAACATTAGTGCCATTATTGTGCTCCTGGGCATACCTCGACAAGCCGGTCATTATTGTAGCTCTCAGGGTTCAACAGCGTGGTATAATCGATGGATTGATGGTTACTTTTCTCCTCTGGTGGCAAGCATAGCACCTTCCAGCATCATGAAAGCTAGTCAGTAGGGACGAAGCCTGCAGGCCAGTACCAGCTTCAATGCTCCATGTTTTATGATGCAAATATGTGTTGTCTTCAGCAAGAGGGTCTCTTCATTATGCTCTGGACAGTAACCAAGAGCAATGGCAATAACTGTAATGTTTGGGGGTCCATGGGATTCTACTAGCAAACAACTCAAAGAAGGCAACGGATTCTTGGCACCCAGGATTTTATTTGCTGGGATAAGATGTCTAGTTGAGGCATTGACCCCTTTGTCGTTTTAATTGCACTTTCCTGATGGCTAAGGAAGTTGAACATTTTTAAAGTATTTCTTGGCCATTTGAATTTTGAAGGCTCTTTTTAGTTCCAGGTCTCAATTTTAATTTATTTTTTTATTTTTTGGTCTCCCCGTAGCCCCATCTGGCCTCGAACTTGCTATGTGGACCAGGCTCGCCTTGAACTCAGAAATCCACTTGTCTCTACCTCCTGATTGCTGGAACTAAAGGCGCGTGCCACCACACCCAGCCCAAAGAAATATTGTACACTGTTTATTTACTTATGTCTTGGGGGCGTTCTTTTTGAAAAAGGGTCTCCTGGTAGTCCCAGCTGGCCTAGAACTCATTATAGAGACCAGGCTGGTCTTGAACTCACAAAGAGCCTCCCGCCTCTGCCTCCCAGCACTGGGATTAAAGGTGTGTGCCACCATGCCTAGCTTGCCTCATTTTTTAAGTGGGTGGGTTGTTTTCTTGATGTTTAGCTTTTTTAGTTCTTTGTGTATATTAGACATTAATTCTCTGTCAGTTATATAGCTGTTAAGATTTTTTCTCATTCTACACGCTGCCTCTTCACTCCAATAATGGTGTCTTTTGCTGAACAGAAGCTTTACAGTTTCATGGGGTCCCTATAACTCTCTTTCGCGCATATATCTATGAGAGAGAGTTTCTACAGTGTTAGATTTCCATATGTTTTTTCAGAGGCCTTTGGTGTGGTCACCCCTCCCTTCTCTCCGGTGCCCTCCCACCTGTCATCCCATTTAATCCTTCGTGTTGCACATTCCTCTTTCCCCCTGTATTAGTCAGGGTTCTCTGGAGAAACAAACTGACCAAATGAATGGGGATTATTTGACGGGCTTACGGGACAGAGTCCAGGTAACCCAACAATGGCTACGCCACACTGGAGAGGCTGAAATCCAGTAGTTGCTGCATGTCTTAGCAGTCCCAGTCTGGACCGAAGGCCTGGGGGGCTCCTGGAGATCTGCTGGTCTTCAGTCTACCTTGGAACCCAAAGACACTGGTTCTCATACAGTGAAGGAACCCATAGCAACAGGATAAACTTACCAGTGAGCGAAGGCCAGCAGGCAAAAGGCAAAACTCCCTTCTGCATATCCTTTTACGCACATTTAAGGTGCGTCTTTTGGTTTCCAATAATCTGATCAAGAAAGTCCCTCACATTTTAGTTCATTCCAGGTCCGGCCATCATGCCCCCTTTATGACACTGTGTTCTCTGTCCCTTCTCTTAAAATGTCCACTCCCCCTCATGGCCCCTTAGTATTTCTCTAACCTCTATGGGTACTCCAAATGAAACACACAGATCTAAAAATCCAAAGCTAACATCCACATGACAGAAAGAATGAAAAGTGTGTCTTTCTGGGTCTGGGTTATCCCAGGATGATTGTTTCCGGTGCCATTCATTAAACTGCAAATTTTGCAATTTCATTTTTCATAAGAGCTGAATAACATTCCACTGTGTAGATGTACACAATTCTTATTGTCCATCCCTTAATGGACATCTAAGATGTTTCCACTGCTTGGCTATTGTGAATAGAGCAGCAATGAACATGAACGAACAAGGATCTCTTTAGAAGGAGACAGAGTCCTCTGGGTATGTGCCCAAGTGGGAGCCGTACTTCTAGCTTTGGAGGAGCCTCCACGCTCACTTCCACAGTGGCTGCACCAGCAGCGCTCCCAGCAGCAGCGGATAAGTGCTCCCTGTGTCTCCACATCCTCACCAGCCTTTTTTCAGGTGTCTTTTTTTAAACTTAGTAATTCTGATTGGGGCAAGATAAAACTTCAAGGCAGTTTTAATTTTATTTCTCTGATGGCTAAGGATGTTGAACATTTTTAAGTGTTTCTTGACCAACTATATTTCATCTTTTGAGAACTCTGTCTTTAGTTCCATGTCCCATTTTTAATTGGGTTTGATGTTTTCTTGGTGTTTA
This sequence comes from Eospalax fontanierii, assembly GCA_035773235.1. Taxonomy (NCBI): domain Eukaryota; kingdom Metazoa; phylum Chordata; class Mammalia; order Rodentia; family Spalacidae; genus Eospalax; species Eospalax fontanierii. Next base: position 8,085,767 of record CM069538.1, read on the forward strand.
GTTTTTTTTTTAGTTATCTATGTATTTTAGATGATAATCCTGTGTTGGATGTACAGCTGGTAAATATTCTGTAGGGTGACTATTTATTCCAATGATGGCGTTTTTTTTTTTTCTGTACAGAAGCTTTTTAGTTTCATGTGGACCTATTTTTCAATCGTTGGTCTTAATGCCTGTGCTATCAGGGCTGTAGTTAGAAAGTCCCTTCCTGTGCCTATAAATTCCAGTGCATCCTCTACTTTCTCCTCTATCAGATTCAGGGTATCAGACTGTATGTTAAGGTCCTTGATCCATTTGGAGTGAAGTTTGTGCACAGTGAGAGATGTGGATCTAGTTTCTTTCTTCTACATGCCACTCTCCAGCATGACCAGCACCATTTGTTGAAGATGTTATCTTTCTCCAGTGTGCATCTCTAGCCTCTTTGTCAAAATTCAGGCAGCAACTGGTACATGGACTTATATCCAGGTCCTCGATTCTATCCCAGTGATCAACGTGTCTATTTGTATGCAAGTGTCATCCTGTGTTTATTCCTCTGTAGTAAAATTTAAAGTCAGGGATGGGGACACCGACAGCTCCTCATTTACTGTTAGGATTGTTTTGGCTCTCTCGTTTTCATTTTTATGTTTCCATATGAAATTTAAGATTTTTTTCCAATTTCTGTGAAGAATTGTGCTGGGATTTTTATAGGGACTGTTTAGCATCTGTGGATTGCTTTTGGTGCAGATGGCCATTTTCACAAGATTGACTCTACCGATCCATGAGCATAGAAAGTCCTTCCATTTTCTGGTATCTTTTTTTTTTTCTTCAATGTCTTAAAGTTTTCATACAAGTCGTTCACTTCCTTTGCTAAATTTATTCCAAGATTTCTTTTGAGGCTGCCATAAATGGGATTATTTCCTGGATTTCTTTCTTAGTGTGTTTGTAATTTGTATGTCGGAGGGCTACTGATTTCTGTGTGTTAATTTTATATCCTGATACTTTCCTGAATGTGTTCATCAGTTGCAGGAGTGTTCTGGTGGAGTCCTTTTATGTATAGAATCATATTAGATGGACTCTGTCCTTTCCTACTCGCATCCCCTTTCTCTCCCTGTCACTTGTTGCTCCAGCTAAGCATTATATTGAACAGAAATGGAGAGAGTGAACATCCTTTTCTTGTTCCTGATTTCAGTGGAAATGCTTTGAGCTTTTCCCAGCTTAGAATGATGTTCGCTGTGGGTGTGCTCTATATTACTTTTATTATGTAGAAATATGTCCCACGTATCCCTAGATTCTCCATGACTTCTGTCATGAAAGGATGTTGTATTTTTGTCAAAGACCTTTTTTTGCATCTAATGAGATGATCATGTGGTTTTTGTCTTCAAGTCTGTTTATGTGATGGATTACATTTACTGATGTATGTACGTTGAACCCTCTCTGCATCTCTAGGATGAAGCCAATTTGATGATGGTGGAGAATCTTTTTGATGTGCTTTTGCATTCTGTTTGGAAGTATATTGTTGAAAACCAAAGAGATCCTCTATAATTTTCTTTTTTGTTATAGCTTTGCCGGTTTTGGTATCAAGGTAATCATTACTCATATAAACTCTTCATAAAGAGTTTGGAAGTGTTCCTTTGCTATTTTATGAAATAATTGTCAGAGTATTGCTGTTAGTCTTTGAGGATCTGGTGGAATTCTGCACTCAATCCATTTGGTCATGGGCTTTTTTTAGTTAAGAAATTTTAATTACTGCTTCTGTCTCATTATGGATCTATTTATATTGTTTACTTCATCTTGATTTAACTTGGGTATGTCATATGTAACTAGAAATTCATTTCTTTTAGATTTCCCAGTCTAGTGGAATACAGATTTCTTGAAACTCTGAGAACTTCGTACACGAGTACTGTGTTTGCACCGTTTCCACCACTCCCTCCTCCCTCCAACCCCTCCCATGTCCCCTGTCCCTCTCAATTTCTAGTCCTCTTACTTATTGTTACATATATATGTGCACACACACACACACACAGACTGTGCACTAAGTCCATTTAATGAGGCTTGTGTGTACATGTGTCACCTGAGGTCAGATAACCTATCAGGGAGGTGGTTCCTCAAGAAAGCTGATTCCTCCTCTCTTGGCAGCCATTGATTTCCTGTAGCTCTTCACTTGTGAAATTCCTCCCCATCCATACTGGCATGTCAACTGGTGTTGTCATTATGCATGTCTTCTTAGGCTACCATACTGTGGAGGCTGCATGCATACAGCTTTCCTATCCTGTGTAGAATGTATTATATGACAGTAGGCACCCTGTTCCTCTGGGTCTTAGACTCTTTCTGACCCCCTTTTTACAACGTTCCCTGAGCATTACGTGTGGAGGTTGCATTACAGATGTGTCGACACCACAGTCACTTATTCTCCACATTTTTGTAGACCTCTGTAATAGTCTCCAACTGTTAGTGAATAAGCTTCCTTAATGAGTGGTGAGAGCTACACTTAACAGGCAGGTCTGGAGTTCTGGCACTCTACTCCAGGCTGGGCCTGGGCGTGTGGAGACTCACTGGGCTGGACAAGGTTCTGGGAACTCACCGGGCCGGGCCGAAGCACAGACAGCACAGTCCAGGCTGGGCCTGGGTGTGTGGAAGACAGAATTTTTTTAAAAAAAGACTATACATAGGATTCTCCAAATGAGTACATCAGTTTCTGATGTAGTAAGTTCCTTTTCACTCTGATTTTATTAATTGGGTCCTCTCTTTCTTTTGGTTAATCTGGCTAACGGTTTGTCAATCTTGTTAATTTTTCAAATAACTAATTCTTTATTTCATTGATTCTTTGTATTTTGATTTCTATTTTATTCATTTCAGTCCAATTTTGATTATTTCCTCCTATTTACTCTTTTTGGTGTTTGTTGTTGTTGTTTTTCCAAGGCATATCACTAAGTTATTAATATGAGATGTCTCTAATTTTCTGATGTGGGCACTTAGTTCTCTGAGTTTTTCTCTTAGGGCGGCCTTCATTGTGTCCCACAGATTTTGGTATGCTGCATTTTCATTTTCTTTAATTCTAGGGATTTTTTAAAATTTCCTTTTTGACTTCTCCCTTGACTCGATTTTCATTTAACAGTGTGTCATCTAGTTTCCATGAGTTTGTGTACTTTCTGTGGCTGTTGATACACCACTTTATTCCTTTGTGGTTGGATAGAATGTGGAATGTTAACACAATTTTCCTGTATTTGTTGGGACTTGCTTTGTGTCCTAATGTGTATCAATCTTGGAGAAAGTTCCATGGGCTGCTGAGAAGAATGTCTATTCTTAGTGCTGGGGTAAAATGTTCTGTAGAAGTCTGTTAGATCCACAGGATTTATGGTGTCATTTAAGTCTGTTTAGTTTTTGTCTTGATGAGAGTTGGGTATTGATGTTTCCCACTACCACTCTGTTGGAGTCAAATTGTGGTTTTAGGTCTAACAGTGTTTCTTTTATGAAGGTGGATGCCACGTTTGATGTGTAAATGGTAAGAATTGTAATATGCTCTTAGAGGACCTTCCCTTTATTAACTATCATGTGACCTTCCTCATTTCTGACAAGTTTCTCCTCATTCTTCCCTACTCACAATTCATAGGTTTGGGAAACTCCAGCTAGGCCTGGGAGTGTGAGATGGCGAAGAGGGAGAGAGTGGAAGTCCTTCTTTAGGCAGTCCTCCTCCCAGCTGTGCGGCTAAGGATCGCAGCCAGGGCGGGGTGAGGGCTTGCTGCTTTCATCCTCCGGCTCCTAAGGCATTACCTTCGGCACTGAGGACCGGTGCCAAGGGAGGGGCGGGGGGATCAATGCTTCTTTCATCCTCTGGATCCCAGTATATGTCTTGTCCTCTGAGATACGTCTGCTTCTGAAGGAGGGAGGAAGGGAGAAGATGCCGCAAGCCTCCCTCTTGGGACTGTTGGCAGCGTTTCGGGAGGTGTGTATCTGCAGGGCTGGCTCATGTGTTGAAAACTGAACTCAAGTGGGTCAATAGAGATCACTTCCGGGCCAACCATCTGCTCCAGAACCAACCTCACACATCTCTGCCTCACCTTTCATAGGGTCCTGGTTTCAAGGAGTCTTGTGCATATGCACATGAGCATAGGTAAAACAACACTTGGTAAAAACAGCTGGAAAAACCCATTATCCCACATTCAAAAATTAAGATGGCCAAAATCACTCTAAGAAATGGCATGTTGCAGTGCATTCCAAAATAAAGAGAAAGAATGCGAAGCCAAGAGTGCAATGAAATGACAGATCTAACCTTGGTTCTCCCCTGGGATTATACACATTTTGTAAACAGCTCCCTGCAAATCTGCATATCAAAACCAATTGTGCTATTTGGACAATCTTTTTACCCCAAAATTAGGCCAAATTCTATGCTGAATATTAACTGTCTACAAAATCTTAAAAATTCAATTTTTTCTCAATAAATTAAGATTTTTCAAGATAAACTTTATTGTCTTCCATTTTCTTAATCTTATAACTAGAAGGGGAATTAAACTTTCTATACATTTGCAAAACAAAAAAGCATTGCTGAGCCTGGGAGCACTGAGCACCTGTGAGAGGAGGCTGCTTTCGTTATTAAAGCAGCTGCTCACAGTTCTGTGGCGACGGGTGGAACTCACAGCTCGCTGTCCTGGAGGCTGGCCAGCCTCCTGCTTCTCCTGCAGCTCTGACAAGGTCTTCCTATTTAGCTGGCTGAAACAAAGCATGCTTGGGCAGAGATGGCTGTGCTGGATACACAGACCATAACTGAGGAGGCAGGCTGTGTCCCTATTTACAGGCTCTGGAGATGAACCCACTTCCAAGCTCATTGAAACTGTTGGTGTAATTCCTTCCCTGTAGACAGGACATCCCCAGTTCCTTGCTGGCAGCTGGCCGGAGCCATTGGCAGCCTCTAAAAGTCATATCCAACCCATGACTGCTGACCCCTCCATCTAAAGTATCTCCTCCTGCTTCATCTTTCTGGATGACTCTTCTCTCTTCTTATGTGACTCCACTTACAGTGATAAAGTAGAGTAACCTATTTAAGACTACTTTTTTTCTTTTCTTCAGACAGTGGCTCACTAAATACCCCTGGCTAGTCTGGAATTTACTACGTAGACAAGGCTGGCCCCATACTCACAGAGATCCACCTGCCTCTGCCTCCCAAGTGCAGAGGATGGCACCACGACGCCTGGCCTCTTTGAAGGAATTCGTCCTGGAGGCCTTCATCTACCCACAGAGCCCTCAATGCCGCGACTGTCAGTGTGTCAACAGTCACGGTCGGGCCTCTTGAGGGACACCCTTAGAGCTCTGCCCACTCTATACTCCTCTTCCATTCACTGAACGGCTTTAGTTGCTTTTCTTCTTTACATGTTCGAGAACCGTTATGAAGGCTTTTCTTCCCCTGTGCTCTCACACGTGAGGCAGACGTGAGGCACACACACAGTGGCAGCAGCTCCTCCACCGAAGCGCTGACCTCACACTCCCCAGCACAGCTTCTGTCCCCAGTGACCGTGAGCATCTCCTCAGTTAAGTGGGGCTGGAGGCTTATCACTAATTCACTGAGTTACAAATCACAGAGGTGACATATCTGGAAAGGCTTGTAGACCTAAGCTGCTTTGCCCATGTGTGCAGACACAGACATAGATACAGAAACTAGATTTGGCTCATATGTCACGTTTTCTATGATAAATGCTCTACTCTTAAGGGCTGTCAGCCGTCCCCAGAGCCTGGGGGCAGGTACCACTAAATACACTTGTCATGGCTGGCTGGAGAGATGGCTCAGCAGTTATAAGTACTGGCTGCTCTTACAGAGGACCTGGGTTCGGTTCCCGGCACCCACATGGTGGCTAACAACTGCCCCAACTCCAGTTCCAGGAGATCTAATGCCCTCTTCTGAGCTCCATGTGCATTGTACAACACAGTACATACATGCAGGCAATACAATCATCACATAAAATAAAAATAACAAATTATTAAATATTAAATATTTAAATAAATATTAAAAAAATAAAATGTACTTGTCTCTGACCAGTGCAATTAGCTTTTCACCATCAGACTTACCATGCTTCAGATCATGGATTGAGTTTGACTCAATGCCTTTTAGCACCAAGCAAAGTTGACCCATAATAGTCACTGAATCAAAAAACAGCCCCTCCCAACCAGTGTCTTGATGCCACTGACACAGGGTGCCAAATCTTCACCAAATGGCCGGAGGCCAAGAATGTAGGCTTAGACACATCTCAGAAGAAGCTGGTGTCTGCTCTGTGGCCTGAGTTTTCCTGGGGAGATATAAATTAACATGCACACATCCCATGAAGAGGCCACAGACAGACCAATCAAAGGACTCCATCCAACTGTAGCTTGGTGAGCCAACGAACTTATAAGACATTTCTTACGGGAGCATGGGGACTAGCAGGAACCCTGCTGGGAAGTCTCACCCCAGTCAACGGGTTGCCTCTCATCTAGGGGCAACGGGATCACAGAAGGGTCCCATGAGCATCTTGAGTGCCACCCATGGACCTCCTCCCTGAACACTAGCATTCAACACTCTGCTTCCTGACTGTAGATGTGATGTTACCAGCTGGGTAAAGTCCTGCTGTTAAGATTAACCCACAGTGATGGACGAGAACCTGGAACTGTGAGCCAAAACAAGTCCTTCTTCCCTTCCTAAGTTGCTTTTGTCAGAGTATTTTGTCATAACATCAGAAAAACTAACAAAGACTATCACTACCCCGAATAAAACGAGAATTCAATGAGAACAGAGAATGGGTGTTGCCTTATCAGCTAAGAGCCATGCTGCAAGAGATATCGTCGCATAGAGTTGATGGGATTCAGACCTGTTTCACAGTCTTCTAAAGAACTCCCATCATCACAAAACACACAGAAGCTCAGATTCAGTGCCAGGGAGCAGCACACTGGACCACTGTTCTAATTCACCCTCCATCGCTGTAACAAAACACTCTGACCAATTCCAACTTGTGAAGGAAAGGATTTATTTGGCTTACATCTCCCAGGTCACAGTTCGTCACTGAGGGAGCCCAAGGTAGGAACTCTGGGCAGGAACCTGGAGGCAGGAGCTGAAGCACAGACCATGGAGGAACGCTGCTTACTGGCTTGTTCCCCTGACTCAGCCTGCTTTCTTAAACAATACAGAACAACCTGCCTAGGGATAGGGTCAACAATCAAAAAAATACCCTATAGACACAGCCACAGTCCAGTCTAATGGAGGCAATTTCCCAATTGAGACTTCCTCAACCCAGGTGTGTCAGGTTGACACTAAAGCTCTTCAGTACAGTCACTAACTACACTGCCTCCTGTCACCAGCCCCCATCAGCACACGCACATAAATACACACAAGTTCACACAAATATTTGCACACATCTATGTACACACACTTCTGCACACATCCACAGATTTATGCACATGTGAAAACACATGTTCTTATGTATGAACATACCACACGTATACACACATATACATGCACATATTCACACATGCAAATACTTATGTACTTGTTCATACATGTGTACAGCAACACAGACTCACATATCCATAGGCTTCCATATCAAATATGCACATACATGTTCACAGTCACAAGCTTGCACGTCAGATGTTCAATACACATACATATATTCACACCCACATCTGCATGATGCACATGCACATATGCATGCACACATGTGTATTCACACACACATGTTCACAAATACACTTATTTAAAACACACACATTATGAAGAGATAACTGAGAAACTTTTAGGTCAGAAAAATAATGATGTGAAAATGATTTTATTAGTTTAAGTAAGTGGGTAAATAAGATAATTTGCTTTACAGATAGGCCATATTTGATAATATGGTCAAATCACCTCAGTACAAAGAAGAACATACCCCCCAAACAAGGTTCGATGGGGAGAGGCCTCCGTGAGAATTGTCCTGCTAGTGGCGAGTCATCCTCATTTCTTAGACCCAGGATGTAGAACGTCACGCCAGAGTGAATTCTGTGCCTCCTCCCCAGGTCAGCCCACTCACATGACCAGATCGCCGTTCTATCCAGACTGACGCCACCAGTAGCCAGCGGCACAAACAGCAGATCCTGAAGACACAAAGGGTACTGGAGGCCTGGGAGCTCCGGGACAGGAGAGTGGGGCCCTGGACGGACACACCAGGAAGGAAGGCTTCTCCTCCAGAAGGTCCCAGGGAGAGCACTGTCCCTGTGTGGCCCCCAAAAGATGAGGGACAAATTAGGGCACATTTCCATTACGCTGCCTTCTTCCAGTCCATCCCCTCCACAAACTGTTCCCAGTGCTCCCACTGGGACTTGATGGATCAGTATGAGGCACAGCAGGTGCTGCTGACCCAAAGAGAAAGGACCAGAGGTCAAGTGCCTGAGCTGGCCCACTGCTGCCTGCCCTCCACATTTCCCAAAGTGAGTAAGACATGGACTCAGGTCTTTAAAATAAAAAGGAAGACTGGCAAGCTGGCCAACTGGCACGCCATTATCCCTCCTTCTTGTTTCCTCTATCCCTCTCTCTTCACAAGTTCCAACTGTGCGGCCTTACCAACACTGCTCAATCAACCCAAACCCATTAGTTCAGCCTTTTCCTTCTCAGGTTCTCCAGGGTTTTGTCTCTTTGTTTCTAAGAGCGAAGTTCAATATGAGATTAGCAATCGTAGTAATCACCATCATCATGACAAGCCAAGGTCCTAGTTAAACCACTTTACATGGTTCTCTTCAATTCTCACTTCAACAGTGAGACAGGCCCTCCAGTCTTCTGCCAGTTAAGATCAGTCAGCTGTCAAAACACTGAGACCAAGGCTCAACCACAAGCACTTGTTCTCATGTTCAGAGGCCTTCAGGTGTATTCTAGTTCAACCCGCTATCCTGGGCCAGCTAGCACCTCTGCCCCAGGCTGCCTAGGAACCGAGCTTGGTTGGCTCTAGGCCACAGTCAGGCAGCATAGCTGTTTGCATATGTGTGTGTGTGTGTGTGTGTGTGTGTGTGTGTGTGTGTGTGTGTGTTTAGACACGTACTTTCAGGACAACAGTTGTTCTCTTCGTATCGTGGCCACCAAAGGCTAAATAAAAGACTAACCAAACTGCACAAACACACTTCAGTCCTCTATCCCCAATGTCCAAAGAAAGTCTCACGGTAAAGGCCTACTTCTGCATGTAAGGAAGGCATCCACCCATAACAGGAGAGGTAGGAATGCACACACTCACCCAGTAGTGATCCCGTTTGAATGAGGATGAACACCCACTTCTCAAGAAGTAGACAAGACCTGCTTTTGAATCAGACCAGCAGCTCTTCTACCTGCTGGACATTCTACTTGCTGCTCTCAACTCCTGAGCAGTTCTTGGTTCTCATTTCCCAGCAGCTGCTGAAGATTCACCTTCTCTCGGGTTGTAAAATCAGAAACAATTTTCAGCCCTTTTCCAGCTTTCAAAACTGTGCTGTTGCAGTCTACTCTACCTTCTTTATGCATCTGGGTTTATGCCCATCCTGGTTTGTTTCTGTACTGCTATGATAAACACCATGATCAAAGCAACTTGGGGAAAGTGAGGTTCATTTCACCCACAGCTTACAGTTCATCATGGAGGGAACCAGGACAGAAGCTCAGCGCAGGCAGCTGGAGGCAGAACTGAGGCATAGACCATGGAAAAATGATGGTTACTCCTCTGGCCTGTGCTCAGCATGCTTTCTTATATAACCCATGACCACTTGCCAAAGGGTGGTACCACCCATGTTGGGTTGGGTCCTCCCATATCACTCAGCAGTCAGGAAAAATGCCTCAGAGGCTAATCCAATAGAGATAATTCCCCAGTTGAGGGTCCCTCTTCCCAGCTGTGTCAAGTTCAAAGCTGAAGCTAGCCACCACAATGCCCATTAAAAATAATCCCTCATGAGTCCTTCTTGTGATAGAATGGTTCTATGTGTTGATGCTGCTGTTCCATAAATGCAAGTGTGACCACACTGTACAGAACCACACACACACACACACACACACACACACACAGAGCATGAGAAATTGTCAAAATCAGAATAATCTCTAAAGAGTGGGTCAATGTAATTTTCCAAGTTTCAGTCCTATGTTTTAAATACCCTATGATTGAGTTCAGCCAACTCCCTCAGGGCATCTTTCCTGCCCAATGCAAAGTACTTGGCTTCCTTCTAATGGCTCTAATCTCTTTAGCAACCACACCCTCCTTGGACTCAACTTTAAATATACTCCTTTTTCTGGCTAAACTTTTAAGTTTTTAAAATCTTACCACTTGGCTCTTTGTTTCAAATCTCACTATAAATCTGGCCAAAAGTTTCCACAGCCTGAATGCTGGCCTGCCTTGAAATTTCTTTTGCTAGATTAATTAGCCCATCCCTATTAAACTTGGCCTCACATCAAGTCTCAGGGAATGATGTGGACAAGTTATTTGCCAGAATGTAGCCTGACTGGCCTCTAATTCAATACCCAAGGCCTTCTTCTTAGGTGAAACCTCATGAGCTCTCTCTTAACTGCTTGAATTTTGGTCAGCATTCTGGTCTTCTGAGCACATACCAGAATCTTCCATTAAATTTGCAAACATTTCCAAATTCCTCCCACAAAGTAGTTTCCAAAGGCTTAGCACATGATCAGGCCATCACAGCAACAACCACACTTCTCTGTACTAATTTCCTGTTACCTTTTATTGGGACAAAACACCTGACATAAAAGGAGAAAAGATTTACTTTGGTTGTTTCTGAGGTTTTGGTCCGTGTTGGCCCATCTGTGTGCACCTGTGGCCAAGTGCGGCATTAACAACAAGGGGCACTGGCCATGACAAAACACCATGAACAAAGGCAACGTACTGTTTATTCAGCTGACAGTTCCAGAGGGCCTGAGCTCATAATGGCAGGGAAAGCATGACATGCTAACAGGAACAGGAAGCTGGCTGGTCCTGTTTCCATCCACAAACAGGAAGCCAAAAGAATGGGAAGCAGGCCAAGGATACAAACTCTCACACTCCTACCCCGAACGGAGTATTTCCTCCAGCAAGTCTAAAGGTTCCATAACCTCTCCAAGCAACTGGAGACCAAGTGTTCAAATATGGGGGACATTTTCATTCAAACTCAGCACACAAAGAGAGGACAGCAGAGCAGAGATACTCAACTCATGAAGGCCGAGAAGCACAAAGAAAAGGCAAGACAGACCTTTTGAAAGCATTCAGTGACCCGCTTCCTCCAAATAGACCTACTTCTTATAGTCCATTCAGCTATGACTCATCAACAGATGAATCGACTGGCAGGGTTAGCACTCTCATGATCCAATAACCTCTTAACAGTGCTACTAGCTTAGAACTTACCCATCAACACAAGGGTTTTCAGGAGGCATTTCACAGTTAAGCCACAACATCTAAGGACAACCTTTGTCTGTTCCTCTGAACAAAGTCTGAAATTTTGAAAAAAAATCCATCATGAGTAAGGATCAAGGACTTCCAAGCTAGAAAAAGAAAACAAATCTCCTGTAAACTGATGACGATACAGCGGCACATGCTGGTAAGAGAGGAAGACTAATGCAGAAATGGTCATTACAAAGACCCGTGGGGTGACCATGCAAACGTTCACCCCTCCTCCCGAGTTCCCAGTGACAAACCAGAGTTCAATTCCAATGCAGGACTCCAGGTTTCCTTGCAGAGCATGAGTGAGGGTTACTGAAGGGAAGGTGGGTGGTCTAAAGCCGCCCCACGGAAAGGTCTGCACGGCACGGAGGGCAGCTTCCCCACTGTTGTGCAGATAGAATCAGGTGTCCTTTCAGAATAACAGAAATACTGCTGGGTAAGATGCAGTCTCCATGTAGTTTTAATTTTTATTTCTCTGATGGCAGATCTTCTATGGACACATAAAATTCTCTGTGTATGACATGAAAGTAATACTGTTGAGTGGGACAAGGGGACCAAAAAGAGGGAGGGAGAATGAAAGAGAGGAGAGGGCTATGGGGAGATATGCTTAAAATACAACACACATATGTGCAAAACCCAAGAGAATTAAAAAAGGAAGTATTCTGGAGTAAAGATAATGACTGCACACAGCTGGGAACGCACTGGCTGCTGCTGGGCTTTCCACTTCACATTTTATGAATTTTACATCAATAAAATTCATCAGCAATTGAAAAATAAGATAAAGAGCTGTGGTTTGGTGCTACACATATCTTTATAAATTTCTAGGACTTTAGGCTTCAATAAAACTTTATGTGTAATAATAGTGAGTAAGTCATGGTTTGCTTCACCCGCTGTGTAGAGAAAGAAGATTATAGATTTCTTTTTTTGTATTATTAGCTACTATTTATTATGAAAATCTAAGTTAAATATTACGGTCTGCACTATCCTTTACATATTGATTATACAACTAAAGTAAGTCAACTTTTCATTTACAGAAAACAACTGTAAACATTTTAATTGAGTTTTTCTGATTTTCATACAGTATAACTTGAAATATTTAGATTCCCTCCGTCCACACCCCACACACGAACAAATACACATTGTCTATGTTGTCTAATGTGTAGGTTCATCCACTGGAGCCTGGTTACCCAAGAGTCCCATGCTTGAAAGAGACCATCTCTCCTCCTTCCAGCAGCCATTGGTTGCCAAAATTTCCTTAGGTTGGGACTGGGATTCTGACCCACTTCCCCAGGTCTATGCTGGGGTTTTGTCTAGTTTGAGCTTGCATGAGACTTTGAATGCTGTCACTATTTCTGTGAATTCATATGAGTAACATGACCAGCTGTCCAAGACTACTCCAAAGTTAACACACCTTTTGTTTGTCATCCTATAAGGACTTATAAATGGCATTATTTCTGTAACAACATTCTACTTCGCTAAGTCTATAATAAGCAAGTTTCTATATCTGTGTGCAGTTGACATTTGTATTCAATCTAAAACTTGAGTTATCTGGGCATGGGTTGGCTCCAGCTCTGTCTGGGCCCTGTCTTTGCTGACTCAGTAACAGTTTCAGCACATTCAATCCTTTCTCTGAGCCTCTGAGCGCTCCCATGTGTATAACTACTTACTTTCCAGGTTCTACCCACAGATGGTACGTACAGGACTAGCAAGCATTATTAGATACTAAAGTCCACAGATAGCCTTCCCTCTTCCAGCATACCTTCAAGGCAGGTATAACAGCACAGGCTTAACTTGGGGAGAGTGTTCTCCCCAAGACAGAACACTCACATTTGGACTTCACTGATCAGTGGTGTCTCATAATAGACTCTGGACTTATAAACAAATAGCCTAGGAGATGTTTATCTTAGTACCATGCATTTACTATCTTTTCTTTGGTCCCTGAACCCATGAACCTTTTCCCAATAACCATGTTTCCTTTATCCCAATCTAGAATACAGGGTACTTTAATTTCCTCTGTTTTAACAACAACAAAAAATGTTTATACTGTGTATAATGAGGGAACTCGATCATGTCGTGGCTAGATATCACTTGTACCTCGAGGAAGCATGTGCTGAGAGACTGAATCATACACGAGCCATGCCTGAGAAGGCAAATATAATGAAATAGGGACCACCAGGATAAGGCTTCCAAGTTTCAGGCTCAAGTGAGGACATTCCATTGTTTCATGGCACTTGATCCTTGTGGGTGGTCAGAAAAACAGTGTGCCTATCACTGAGCCATACTGGCTATGAAACGCGCTCCTGTAGGATGTGAGCTTGGTAAACCCCGTGGCAGTTCTCAGTAGCTTTCCACATTCAACTGACTTTCTACCATTTATGAGCTGCCATTTTTACTTAACTCTGCACTGTCAAATGGGGATGATGCCCAGCATAGGTTTGTCATGAGGATTAATAGCCATGTGTGTGTGCGCGCACGTGTGTGTGTGTGTGTGTGTGTGTGTGTGTAGCACTCACAACACAGACACTCCTAAGTGCCAGTTTGGGGAATCATGAAAGCAGTCTTTTATTCACTCTCAGTACTGGATTGATAGGCATGATCTGTGTAATCTTACTAAGGTTTCATCAGTTTGATGAGTTTCTCTGTAAGATCATTTAAACTGCCCTTATCATTAGATAAGTAAAAGTAAATGCAGGTGGACTTCTAGGCCTGCCATTCTTCAGGATGCCTCTCAGACTTGAGCTTGGCACACACATCCTAAGGACTGTGTCTTCCACAAGCCAGGAATGAATACACCTGGTGGAATGACTAGAGACAGCTAGAGCCTCTCTGATTCTTCAGTGCTGAACCCAAACTCACACACATGCAGCCTCAGGAGATGACAGAAGCTAAGTTAAATATGCCAATGAACAAAACTTCTAAAGGTCTGCCAAATACTCCTCATAAAACCAATATACATACAAAGCTGGCATGTTTAAGGCATCTTATTCTTATTTTCTATTATAAAAATCCTTATAAAAATTCTATTATTGAACGTGAAAAAAACAGACAATTTTAAATCTCTTTCTTGGCCACACAAGGTGATATTGGAGCCATAAACTATACTATCTTTCCAGGAAAACCACAAATTCTTTCAAGCAATTGAAGTGAAACTTTAGCAAATGTTACACCAAATATATTTTGGGCAAGAATGCTGGCCAAAATGCTTTTCCTTCCCTCCCTATTGCAAAAATAAAAGGCTTTTCTAAGCCTTAAGAAAATCCAGAAAAGGCTTGTATTAAACCATTACCTACTTTGTTAAACATCAAATAAAAGACTTGAGGGCCTCTTTCCATTAAAAAAAAAAAAGATAAAATGGTTAAAAAGAAACATCAGATGTACTGCCTTCCTGCCAATCATTTACAGAACCGCTATCTGGAAAATAGGAGATAGTCATGGGCTAGTCAGAAAATGTCTCCATTGAGGCCCCTGCACAAAGCCCAGGGGAGTGCTTTACCCACAGCAGGGGACTTCGTCAGTCACACTTTCCCCACCTTCCTCAGGAACCCCGTAGCATGCAGTGACAAACAGAGGCATTTTTCCAGGACCCTTTTACTATTAACCCCGGCTAGTAGGACTGGCTTGCCTTGAAAAGGGTGTGAGGAAATAGGCTCCGCTTGACTCTGTACTAGCAATCCCGTATCAGTCACAAGGCTCTTCAGTCTCCTCCTGTATGAAATGGAAAGGCTGGACTGTGGAGAAGATTCAGGTATAGATGCTTGCCTCCAAGTCCTGATCAAGCCCAGGTTTGATCTCCAGGATCCACATGTGGAAAGTAGAGTCCTTTGACCTCTGTGTGCACCATGGCACACGTGTGACCACACAATAAATAAACGAGTCAATGGAAAGACTAGAGTGTCTGCTCAATAGCAGTTTTGTACAGATGCTCTACTCAGAGTGCAATTCAAAAGCTCCTCATCTACGAATCCCACGTGGGTGACAGAAGCAGAGATGTGCAGTTCCCACCACAGGACAGATGGGACTCACTCTGACACAGGTAATACGAAGGCTTCATCTGGTTACATGTGCAGGCTGGGGACCCTCAGCACCTCTTCTCCGTTTTGCCTAACTGAAGTAACTCAACAGAGAAATCTCTGGTTCTGCTTGGCTTCCTGGGCCCAGTATACTATTATGCTAATTTAAAGAGGCACTCGACTTCAGTATTAATATTTGCTTAATATTTATATTTAAGATTTAAGTTTTTATTACCTTCAGTTGTTTGGGTGTGCACATGTGCATGGAGGTTAGAAGATAAGAGTTGGTGTGTTCTTTCCAACCTGTGAGTCCAGGTATCAAATTCAGGTCATCAAGCATGGCAGTCGGGCCTTTACCGACAGAACCATCTCACTGGCACAGCATGTAACAGGATTTCTGTCTGTCATTACTGCTAGAGAATTTTGAAGACATTCTGAAGAAAAGCCAGCTTTCTGGACTTTACCTCTGAACAAATCAATGACAAATATCACTGAGGAAATATTTGTAGCTCCATTCAGACCTAGCGAATTTTTCTAGTAGATAGAAAACAGTTTATCTGATGTGTCTGAAGAGACAACTGCTGATTTCTCCTACCCATGCAGCTACTCTGGACAGAACTCACTCTTTTAATTCTTAGGACATGAGCTTTGGGTGGGACCACTCTTGGAATGGACCCGCTGGCTTTTCAGACATTCCTGTATATAGACATACCTTTCTAGTATAAGAAAACTGTTTAAATAGTTTAAACAATGACCATGACTAACACTGAGGTCTACAGAACTGCTGAAAGCTCAAGTTTCAAGGACAGCTTGATATGCCGATGAAGTGAGTCTTGCCGGTCTCTCAAACACTAGCTTCTCTCAGGCAATCAGTGTTTGTCTGAGAGGCTGCTGGTAGCTCTGTCCTTCCATATCAAGAAACTGTCTTATGCTAGGACTGTCACTCAGAGTCCTGACACTCCTCTTGGACTTGCTTAGGCCACAGAGCCACCCCTGCCCAATCCCGAGGTTGAAACTGGAATGTGCGACATGATGCAGCTCAGATCCTGTGCTCCACCACTGAGCTGTATAGTTTCAGCTGGCCACTTAACACACTTGGGACGAGGGAACCTCAACTGGGGAATTTCTTTTCTCGGACTCACCTATGAGCATTTATGTGAGGCATTTTCTGGACTCTGGAGTGATGTGGGAGAGCCCAGCCCCCAGGGGTGGTCATTGCCCCTGGGCAGGCGGCCCTGGGTTGTATAAGCAAGAAGGCTGAGAAGGGGCTAGAGAAGCAAGCAAGCAAACAGCATTCCTCCATGATTTGTGCTTCAGCTCCCGCCTCCAGGTTCTTGCCAAAAATTTCTGCATCAGTTTCCCTTGATAATGGACTGTGAGCTGTACGCCAAATCAACCCTGTCCTCCCCAAGTTGGTTTGGGCCACAGTGCTTTTATCATGGCAACAGAAAGCTAAGAAAAATATTGAAGATGTGAGAAAAGGAGGTGACATCTGGGCACATAAGTCTGGACCACTGGCCACAGTGTCCACTCGATCCTGGAAAGGACTCAGGTTTTAGCACATGTGTAACAACAGTTTAGTTTGGGATTTTTAAAAATGTTGCTTAGCTTTTTAGAAGACAGAGATAAAGACCAGCTAAGGTTGGTATGTCCTAGACACTCCTTTATACATAGTACAATGCTTGCCTACCAGGTGTAAGGTTATAGGTTCAATTTCCAGTACTGCAAAATAAACTTCAAAAATAAAATAATGACAATCCCATAAAGGGAGTTTCAAAATTTGAAATTTACCTTTATGAAATTGTACAATTCAATCGTTTCATTTGCCTTATATTCTCAAAGAAAAAGAAAACAAGAAATATCAATCACACCTAATGAAATATAGAAAAAAAGCACACAGATGATACAAGGAAAAATGGTAACATACAGATTATTTTAAAGTCTATGGTGCTGCAAAGAGGGTGCATGATCTGACTTTAGTAAACACTTAGCACCGAAAAGGCTAAAACCCCCTACTTAACTACACATCAGGAAAGTCAAACGTGGAGACAATCTGCTTTCCAAGGTGCATATTACTTTTCCTTATCTGGCCCTAACTTGATTATGTTCAGCCTTTTGACACTGTGACATGCCACAGTGGTCCACAAATGTCCTGGTGTGCACTCTGTCCTATCTTGGGATGCATCACAGGCTGAACAATACCTGCTAATCCTTCCTAGTTTAGCTCTCAGTAACAATTTCACAAGAAATTTCACAATTTCTTCACACTTACAAAGTCAAAGATCTTTATGTGGTTTGACAGTACATTACAAAGATGAAAAAGCACACATGGTAAGTACTCTGACCAGGTTTTTGCAACCTACTCAGAGCCACTTGGCACTTTATCAATGAAATCAGTTTGGAAGGGACTATCCCACATTTAGCAATGCAAATGTAAATCTTTTTAAACACCAGAAGCTAAATCTCCTTCATTTCTTAAAGCCCTGTGGGTTTACAAATAGGTAGCACATGGTCATTGGCCATTCTACCTCACATGTAAGAAGATCACTACAGCTCTCAAGAACCAGTGTCCACTGTACAGTGCAGGTGTAGTGCAGCAAACTATAAACAAGTGTACTCAAATTCTACCAATAACCAGCCATGTTCTAAAGAAATAACTAAGGGGCTGGAGAGATGGTTCAGTGGTTAAGAGTACTGGCTGCTCTTGCAGAGGACCCGGATTCAGTTCCCAGCACCCACATGGTGGCTAACAACCAACCATCCTTAATTCCAGTTCCAGGGATCCGACACCCTGCTCTGACCTCCGTGGACACGGCACAGGATGGGTGCACTTACATACATGCAGGGAATACAGTCATACACATAAAAAATATTAAAAAGAAGCCTTCTTCTAGATTTCCCTTTATGTCACAGTATATGGAATATATTTTGATCAGACAAATATTTAAATATTTATGTAAGCAGCTTACTGGATAAAGTAGAACAGTATTCCAACTACAGTATTTCTTTGGTACATTTTGCCGATTGCAAAAAACTAGTTAGCCATACAACTAACTTCTAAACTTTCATTAAAGTAAGAAAAAAAACTCTTATTTTCAATTTATATTTATGACTAAGGTATAAGACAAGGAGATTTGTGAGGATACATTTATTGTTTCATTACTGTAACTGATTTCTGAATCATGCATAAGAGCAAGTCCATTAGCACACTGTCCTGTTATCCATTTCAGTGTCCCCTTCAGTGCAATCATCAGAACTGGACATGAGAAGTTTAGGAACAGCACATCCCCTGCTGTTGGGATGCCACCAGAAGCCAACTCCAGGTTACTAAATGCCAATTAGGACGCAGACCAATGTTTCTAAACACAAAAGACGACTGACAAAAGTGGCAGACTCACGATTCCTCCCAAATTCAAACAAAACTGACTACAACACAGTCACACTGAATGATAGATTTTCATCTTCTACTTTTTCTAAACACATTAATCTGAGAAACATCCTTAAACTTTGAACACTCCTTACCCTCTTCGTAAAGGCAAAGGACAGAATCTCTTTCTCTGGTAATAACGAGGCTGTCAGGAGAGGTGGGCTAATTCCCTAGCTCTGCCTGAATGACTCTGGCTTTATTTCACCTCTATTTCCTTTATTCTATAAAGAATTTGATCTAAACTCTGCCTGGTGCTTCTTGCCAGCTCCGAAGTCCCACAATGCTTAGAAAACCATGATATTGAAAGAGCACATTAAGATTACAGCAGTGATTGCCAAAGAGTGGTCCTGCATCATTGCCGCCTGACAATCTATAGGACCCCAGGCTCCAGCCCACGACCACATGGCCAGCACCTGTGTATGAAGGCCTCCAGGAGAGGAGCATGAACAGTGCCACTTGAGAACTACTGGACTGAACCCAAACTGCATTTAAGAAGTTCAAAGTTCCAAATGCAAGGTAAATCGCTGAAGTCCGTTCTCATCACCAGGTCTCTGTTTACCAGACTGCATCAGCCACACCAAGGGTAAATCGCTCACTACCTGCAATACTGCACTGCAACTCTCTCAAACATTTCTGGAAATCCTGAAGAAAGTGAGGCCCAAAGGCAAAAATCAGGGCAATTTTAGCTACTAACAATTGATAAAATATAATTATACCTCCAATTAGTAAAATTAGATATTAATTTTTTCCAGAAGCTATTTATGATATATGAAAAAAATAATTTCCTAGCTATCAAGACTTTCTTTTTAACTTTGTGATTATTCAATAAAAGATATGACCAGTTGGGTAGCATATGGTTTAAGATGTACTTCCACCAAAAATATTAATAATAAATATTCATGGTAAGGAGGTTTTATAATAAAAATAATAAATTACCTAAGAGTAACTATAACTGCTTTTTATTCATGTATCTTAGTTTTTAATTTCTACTTTGGAATAATCAAGAAAATGTCATACTATTCCATGAAAAAATAAAATTATAACAAGACATGTAAATTATATATAAATAAAATTATTTATAATTATAAATAATAAGTAATTAATAGAATAAAACTTTACTCAACTATTCTGTTCTTCCAAAACTAGGTTGGCATATTAATAAGACTGGTTCAATATCATGGTTTTCTAAGACTATAAAATGGAGGGAAAAAAGGACTATCTTTTCTTTCCTGGCCTTTTTTTAGGAAGGTTCTCTCGTGGCCCAAGTTGGCCTTGGATTCCTGGTCCTCCTGCCTCCACTTGCTCGATGCTGGGATTACAGGTGTATACCACCATGCCTAGCCAAGACCTCTTTTTACATTATCCCATATACATTTTAAAAATGGCCCCCAAGGCACCAAAAAGAATCTACATTATGGCTGAAATATCTTAAACAGCACAAAGAAAACAACAACACTGAATCTGAAATTGAATTATGAATTTGAAAATGCATAAATCTGAAATATACTTTCTTAATTCCTTTTCTGTTTTAATGTTTAAAAGCTACTCTAAATTAGGAGTATGAAAGACATACACAAAATCCATGCACCTGAGTCTGGCTAGTTTGCTAATGCATATCTTAGGGAGTTTGATTTAGAACAGCAAAAACTAGGTTCTTAAGGCAGTTATCTACTCGGTTTGTTTTGTTTGAAGATTGTCATTCCTGCAACAGGATGGATAAAGCTCAAGAAGATATCACAATAAACAGTTTAAAGTCACTGTAAGCATCTAGCATGCCCTAAATAAATTCACCTCAGTAAATCTAGCAACACAGCACAGCTTGTGAGATGCTTAGTCAGCTCGATATGCCAATGTAGTTAACATCACATTGTATTCTCACAGCATTTTTCAAAGCTTCTTAGCAAACTACAGTGAGAAACATTAAGTGTATCCAACGTTAAAGAACAGAGCTGTCAAATACATCTTTCTGACAGGTATAGGTACACCTAACATGATCAAAATCTTAAGACTAGTATATAAGGCTAGTTAGAAAAAACTTTATCAATGTGTTCAGATCCTCGATTTTTATAATATTCTTACTAAATTCTATATACTAAAATCTGAGCTGGTTAAAAGGATGACAAAATAAATGCAATATTTAACATAGTTTTTATTTAACTTGATAATGTAGAATGGGATGATTTCAAGGCAAATTCTGGATTATTTTAGCCACAATCCAACAGTTCACATGATTCTGAAGCACAGTCTTATCTTCAGTAACTACCCACCTCTAACACAAACACATCCAAAGATACCCGTGTACATATATATTAGTTTTCAACAACTCTTGATTTTAGATTCTGACACACTTCAAAATTATCCATTTGATGCAAGTGCCACAGGAGATAAAAATTCATGCAATGATATGTAGTTTTCTTTAAGGTAAATCCATCATTTGATAATTCAATGCTATATAAAGTACATTGAATATCTAAAATAAAACAAATGCCAATTATATCATGAATTAATAATATATTTATTGTCTTGAAACCAAACAGGCCCAAGTTACTTTTTGTCTTTTTGAGTCAGTTGTCTAAAAGCTTGTTCCTCTCAAGTTTCCTGTGTAATAAAAACCAAGATAATTCACTTCTTCTTGGCAATTAACAAGAGATGGCAGAAGGTTCAAGGTAGTTATGTTCTTGATACCTCAGAGTCAGAAAGTACTTCTTCTTGAGCAGGTTCATAATCTCCTGCGTTTTCAGCTGATTCAATATCTAACTCATCATTACTTTCTGCACTGTAATCAACTTCTTCAAGGAATCGAGGTTCATCTTCATCCAAAACATAAGTGGTAGGGCTGTGGCCAAAACATACAGAACATGCAAGACCTCGTGAGATTGCTAAGGTTCTAACAGAAGATGATGCTCCCACACAGAAATAACTTTTATATCACTAGTAATGTAAACAGTTTACATTAACTTTAAAACTTTCATCCAAATGAACAAGTTGAGAAATTTATAATAGCTGAAAGCTCCCTGTTTCAACAGTAAGGAGTGAAGTCTTTAATTACGGCAGTCCTACCATCTATCATACCAGTAGATAGAGGGGAAAAATGGACTCTCATTAGGGTACTTCAAAGGTTTCATCGAAGCATAAGTTACTAAGATTTATTTTTAAACTTCTATTTAATCAATGTAAATCAAGGAACAGATCATTTGAAAAGCCCTTGTAGGAAACCGTGGCATCTAATTGATTCCTTGAGTAATGCACTAAAACCATGTTAATCTATGAACTGGTTAGCTGCCATAAACAGTCCACAGTTACATCCCCCAAAGGTGCATAGGTCTAAAATGACAATGAAAAACAATGAGCATTTTGCCCCCAGATTATTTTTCCACTAGGAGAGAGAATAAGATATTTTCTTAAAAAGCACTAAGTGCCTTTAACTATTTCATTAGATACCTGTAGAGAATAAAGACAACTGTTCAATTCAATATTGTGGTATATTCTCTCCTCTTCAAAAAAATCATATTCTGATTCCTTCCCATTGGTAGAATATCTCTCTCTCTCCCTCTCCCCCTCCCACCCACAGAAACACTGCAGGAACAATTCAAAGGCCCTGCGGTTGTGAGTCAATCTTCATTTCATATTGGGGCGGTGAGAAGGAGTGTAGGGAGACGGGGAAAGTAAGAGAGGGTTCCCTAAGATGGCAGATGCTTGTTGTTACAGCAGAGAATGACAGGAAAGAGGAGTCCACACAGGAGTGGACACCCAGGCAGAGCCAATAAGGAGGGAAAAATGGCTGTGGTGGCCCTGTAAGACTCCAACCCAGACCCCATTTAGCAGACTCCCAGCTCTGGGACCTGTTCCTTGCCAAAGGAAACTGTGATTGCTTGAATGAAGTGCTTCTTTCACTTTGTGTTTCTGCCTTTACCTTCTCCATAATGTCAATTCTCCATCTCACCAAAGGAACTCAGCTATCCCTAGATGACCACCCAAACCCTCACTGCCTTTATTGGGGGATTTGGAATTTGAGAAGACTAAAAGTCAGTACACCCAACTGAAAATCATGAAGGACTCAAGTGTCCATGATCATCTGGCCCCTCAGGGGTCCCTTCAGAGTCAAGTGAGGGCCTGACTACAATTAGCACAGTTGGAACTCCCACTAAGTCCTTTCTCTGGTGGAGAATAAGGAGAACATGGGATTGAATTCCTGGAGAGGGGCATGCCTTGATCTCATATGGTCAAACAGAGATTTTTTTTTCACATGAACTTGTTCAGCAGAGAACCGGAGGAGGGTCTTACACCACCACTTCTGGGGCAAGAGATACTGCTGCCAACCTCAGAGGCCAACCGTCTCTCTGGGGCAGGGAAGACCAATGATCCAATGACCGACCACGCCTGGTGAACCCCTCTGGTCCCTGAGGTAGTTGGGCTAGTTTGTTTAAACACACCTGGGAGAGGTCTGTGAGGCGTGCCACCTCTCCACTGACACGTCCTCGCACACCATGTTCAGATCCCCCAGACTGCCCCTTCTACACTCCCTACTTTGACTGGCGCATCCCTCAACACAGATCTCCTCTCTCCTTGATGCTTCTCTTCCATCTCGGGCACCACTTTCTCAGTCGGTCAGTTTCTTGGTCATCATGCCTGAGGGACTACTGATGGAGGACGCTGTTATCTTGGTGGCTAACAGCCTTGTAGCAGATACTCACTGCACTCACAGGGGAAATATTTAACCCAGTAGTCCCTGGGATGGTGGTAATTTATTTTCCCAATTGGATACCCCTCATCCTGTCAGGATGCTATGTGCTGGTAAACTCTTTGAGTCCTCCTACAAGAGATTAGATGGCACTTCAGCTGCTTGCGGGAGTGGCCAACGTTAAAGCTATCTTCATGGCCATCACTTTCCACCCTGTACTGCCCAATCCCCACACCCTCCAAACCCAGATCTAGGACAACCGCTATTTGGTGCTATATTTGAAAGAAGCTTTTTTTCTACATATCTCTACAACCTCTCAGTCATCCTTTGCTTACTTCAAGGATCCAACTCAGAAGTACAGATAGGTTTAGAGCAGTCCCCATTTATCTGGGTTGGCTCTGGCCCAGGACTTCATGGTCAAGGTCCCAGATAACTTTACTCCAATATGTGGATATTTTCTTACTCTGTGCAGTATCTGAGGGGGAAATTTCTTAGGGAACCCAGTCCCTGCTCAATTTTCTGGCCATGAAGGGCCAGGAGGCCTCTTGAAAGAATGCCTAACTATACCAGTCCCAGGCTACACACTTGGGAATGATACTGGAGGGAAGAAAATGCAGCTTGAGTTCTGAATGGATTCATCCTATCTTTCTTGGCTTACCCACTTCCTCAGACTGTCAAGCAACAAAGGGTCTTCCTTGGAGTTACTAGCTTCTGAAGGATCTGGATCCCTAAATTTACGGAACTGGGCAGCTCCTTTATGAACTCCTCAAGGAGGCTCATAAGTGTCCCTCAGCCTCCTGGGTGTGGGAAGCAAAGGCCCCTTGCTCTCTGAAAGAGATCAACAAGGCACTTACTTGGGCCACTACTTAGGAATTACCCACCTAACCCTGACTTTACCTTTATGTAACTGAAAGAAAAGGAGCCACCCTGGGGCCAACATCCCAGCCAGTGGTATACCTAAACAAAGAATAGGAGTCAGTGGCTGACGGAGGGCCATGCTTGAGAGACATAGCAGTTATGGGATTCTTAGTTCCTAAAGCACACAAATTAACTCAGGGAACACCTTCACTGTATATGCCCTCCATAACATTGGGGGAATAAATTCAGTTGTCTGATAGGAGGACAATAAAATATCAGGCTCTTTTAAATGAGAGGCCCAGAGATGACCCTTCAAGTCTGACCCTATCCTAACCCCTACTACCTGCCTTCCGTTATGGGGAAAGTTTTAAGCATGCATGCCAAGAGGTCTTGCTAGAATCCAATGCTGTCAGACCTGATCTTAAAGACCAACTTCTGGAAAATCCAGGACACCAACTATTCACTGGTAGGTGCTTTTTCAATTCAGGATAAAATTTGTAAGGCAGGATATTATACTGTAATAACAAAATAATAGGGATGACTCTTCAAGTTCAGTCCCTCTCCTGGTCAATGCTAGTGCCCAATTAGCAGAGCTGACAGCTCTGATTAGGGCTTTGATCCTTAGAGGACAGGGAAGGGTAAATATTTACACTGACTCCAAATATGTTTATCTGGTATTACACAGGAATACAGCTATTTGGAAAGGGACTTATTAACAACCTTTGGAACCCCCACAAAACATTCAAAGATTCTAGATCTATCTGAAGCAGTTCAGTTCCCTTAAGAGGTGGCAGTCATGTACTACTGGGGATACCAAAAGGGAGAGGACTCAATGACCTGAGATACCCACGTAGGAGATGCTACTGCCAAAACAGCTGCACTCTGAACTGACGGAATGTTTCCCCTTCTATGAAGAAACTCCCTCCTACCCAAGAAGCCGTACTGTACTACCCCTGAAATGGGGGAAGGCCCCAAAGAGGCTGCACCCTGGACCATCGAGGATGGCAGGTTGCCCTCAACAGCTGTTTGTGGCTGCCTGGATCATTACAATGGAAAAGTTTAAAATCTTTCTGCCAACTGCATATCTAAGGAGGGAAAACGCCATTCCTCTAACTAAGAGAATGTTTGTGAGAGAGGGAATATCAGATTCTAACACCCAAACAGTTCAGGGATGTAAAATCTGGCAAAAGACCAATCCCTGCAATAATTATTTGCCTCCTCCTGGAAGAGAGAAACAAGGAAAATACCCAGAAGAAGGACTGCAAGTGGACTTTACCCACTTGGCGTTGGGGCTGAATACCCACCTCTTATTAAAATGTGCAGACACTTTCACTAGGTGAGTTGAAGCCTTTGCTTGTGAAACAGAAAAGGCATAAGAGGTAATAAAGTCTCTCCTAAGTGAAATTATTCCTAGGTCCCAAAAGACTAAGAGTATACAAAATGGTAACAGACCAGCCTTCAAGGTACAAGTCACTGCAGAAGTTTACAGGGCCTCAGGAATACAATTTAACATGTACTATGTCTGGTATCCCCAGTCTTCCAGGAAGGTAGAAAGAAAGAAAGGTCTACTCAAAAGGCATCTTACAAAACTAATGCAAGAAGTCCAAACTCCCTGGAAAAGCTACTGCCTTTACGCCTGGTGAGCCTGAGGAGTACCTGGGCCCACTGGGACTGACTCTTTTTGAGGCCCTGTACGGAAGGCCCTTCCTTTCCAGAGACCTGCTGCATAATCCTGAGAC
Source organism: Eospalax fontanierii (assembly GCA_035773235.1). Taxonomy (NCBI): domain Eukaryota; kingdom Metazoa; phylum Chordata; class Mammalia; order Rodentia; family Spalacidae; genus Eospalax; species Eospalax fontanierii. The sequence continues at coordinate 8,111,824 of CM069538.1, forward strand.
CACCCAGCTGAGATTACACACCACCTACCCAAACCACGTTCCTTTTGGAACTGACACAGGGGGCGCCAGAAGGGAAAGACATAGTGCCTTCCCTGTTCTTCCCCAGAGACCTAGTTCTAATCAAAATGATCAAAAAGACAGTCTTCCCACTCCCCAACTGCCAGGACCCTTATTCTGTTATTTTATCAACCCCTATGGCTGTCAAGGTAGTCTGGGTAAATTCTTGGATTCATCATGCCAGGATGGTGAAGAGGCCTACTTCGAGGCCTCCATTAGAAAAGGATACAAATATTGTTTCTGCAGAGACTCCTGCAGGTCACTTCACTTAGCAACCATGTAACTCACAGATGATTAGTATTCCTTTGTACCTATACATTACCCACTTGTCTTTTCCTCTTCACTATGTAACCCTATCAGTAAGACTCTACACCGTTACTCCTTCTGGAACTCCATCTCATCAATTGCTACTATGTGGAACTTTTCTGGAAACAGTCACCCTTCTCTGGGCTATATTCTCCACGTTATAGTCTTGGGCTTTGTCTTCTCCATTTCTTTAGTGTTCCTGATCCTAAACTCACTTAATTGCTTTAATGCACAGATTCATGGATTTGCTGTAAAAACTCCTTCCTCTACTGAACTCAACTGAATGACTATCCCTTTCAAGGGGATCCTTTAGCCTTCAATTAGGTTACCTTAAAGGAGCCAAAAAGAACCCCTGACAAGAACCCTTCAGTGGTCAGGAAAGATTCACAAGGTATTCAATGTCACTCCTAACTTCCACATCACACAATAGGTATTAACAAACTGGCCTATAATTCTTCTGGGTCCTAGTTCTGTTCCTGTGAAAGAGTATATAACTGTAAGTCCTTAACTTTTAATAGGCCTGTCCTGAAGCTTGATATCACCATTCTAAACTCCACTGAATCAGGCTGTACCAGGAATGACTCACCTCTGCTGCTTTTTCACAAATTTACCTAATCCATGGATTAAAGACTGACCCTAACAATAGTATTATAATACCTCTGCCTCTAGCTGCAAAACATTTTATCCTTGTGCCATGAATGCCACACTAGGATTCCTTAATTCCCACTGGGTGGGACAGGGTTATTTCAATACTTAACCCTAATTGTCATTCTTGGGGGTTCTGAGGAACTTTTTGTGGAGACTCCAGGGTAGGACTCAGAGCCAGAAGAAAAGAAAGATTCTCTCCTTACCTAGAAAACACATGGCTCACTAGACAATATGGCCTGGCCCAAACAGTCCTTTCTCATATCACTGTCTATAATATGACCTCTCTAACCACCTCTTGCACTAAATGGTATAGAGCTCCTTATAGTAGGAGGTGCTCAGAGAATGTTAATAGATTTTGCACCCTACTCTGATCTGTTTATCACCAAGGCATCTTGGCATCATGTACCAAAGCATTTGCAAATCTCACTAAAAATCACTGCCAACACTCTCTTATTGAGACATCCCTGGAGAGCCTGGCCCAAGTAGTGATGGATAACTGGTTGGCCTTGTATCTACAGCTCACTGATCAAGGGGGTGTACGTATAATGTAAATACATCCTGCTGCACTTAAATAAACACCATGTCCCAAGTAAAGACCAACATCCAGGCTCCCTTCCTGGACGTGCTCCATCTCCTTCTTGCGAGCCGTTTGTCATCACTGCTATTTGCTTCCCAGCACATCCAAGCTACTAAATTACAGATGGTCCTGCAGATGGAATCTCAGATGTCCTGTGCACTAGAAATCTACTATAGCCATCAGGATTGATTACGGGGGCCCCATCATAGATGTCCTCCTTTGTGGATTGATACTTTCTGAGCATGGCCCCTACCCAGCATCCACACAGCTAGTGACAGCCTTCCCCCATTCCCTAGAACAGTCAGAGTCAATCTCTGAGAGGGGGACTGAGGTAAAGTGAGAAGGAATATGGGTAGATAGGGAACACATGATCAGGTACATAAGACGGCAGCTTCTTGTTCTCAGTGGACACTGTAGCAGAAAATGATGGGAAGAGGGTACCCAAGTGGGTGGGGACACCCAAGCAAGACCAATAAAGAGGAAGGGGAAATGAGGACCTAGTCGCCCTGTAAGTCCCTCAACCCAGGGCCTGTTTAGCAGATTCCCAGCTCTGAGATGTCTCCCTTCCCAAAGGTAGTTGTTTGCTTGCATCAATAAAGCTATTCCTTTCACTTTATCTGCACTTTAGTCTTCTGTCTTTCTCAGACAGTCAATTCTGCTTGTCTCACAGCATGAACTCAGCTATCCTCTAGAAATCTACCCAAACTTCTGTTACAATATACATGTTTGTTTAGAGCCCGTTTATTTCCAAAAGATTCTGACAGCTGAAACAAATAAAGCTTTAAAATTAGACAATAGTAAGAGAATGTTTAAACAAGGAAAAAAGCAGATGTTAGTAAGTACTGGAAATGGGAGAATCCTCGTAACTGAGTATTAAAGTCAGATTAAATATCTGTTAAGAAGAAAGGGAAAGTTAATGGATGACGGGGTTCTAAATTTCTGAAAGGAAAAGGTAAAACTCATCTAACAAAAGTGCTTTTTTTCTTTCAAATGAGTTTTAACTTTACAACCCATATATATCTAATATATAGATAGATATATGCAGATATAATATATCATATATCTAATATATAGTGAATTTCCTTTTTAAAAGTTCAGATCTTGCTTATGATAGAGTAGTCCTGATAAAGAAGCTGGTTGGCTTAAAAATTATATGAGATGTCACAAAAGACCTAACACTTGTAAGGACAATTTATAGTTTTAAATATAAATTTTAAATATTTAGTATGAATCTGTTAGGTCTTAATGGGGGAAAAGGCTGTTAGAAAAGATCACTTATCTTTTAAAATGACTGCTACTATCTTTCTTTTTAAATATAAAAATCTATTCCTCCTTGACCTTAATGTTTCAAATTCTCCTAGAAATCTCAGGTGATTCTTAAAAAGATGGGAAACTAACTAAAGCAAAGGAAGACAGGGATGAGAAAAGACAAATCCCATACCATACAACTGCTTCTCTTCTCTCTACAGACGGCTGTAACAAGGTATGATTATGGAAACCAGGGAGCAGGCAGGTGTTCACATGCAGACTGGAGAAGCCAGCGTACTGAATGCCAGAGGTGAGGCACAGAAGCACTGTCTCAGTACAGGTAGCAAGACAGCAATCTCTATACTGCAAGGTGGGCAGTACGATAAACAGGACCTAAACCAGAATTTCAATGTGCTGTCCTCTGGTAAGAAAAGGAGCCTGGGAGCAGTTGAGAGAGATGGCTCAGTGGTTAAAAGCACTGGTTGCTCTTGCAGAGGACTGGCCTGGGTTTTGTTCCCAGCACCCACAATGTTGGCAAGCAACCATCTGAAACTCCAGTTCCAGGAGATCAGACATTCTCTTCTGGCCTCCATGGGCACTACACACACATGGTATACTTACATACATGCAGGCAAAACACACATATACATAAAATATATGTAAATACATAAACAAAAAACAAACATTTAAAGGAGCCTTGATGTTTCTCTGGGGTCAGAGCAATAATTTATTCTATATATGAAGCAGAATACTGAAAGTTACTCAATTTTTAACTTAAGAAAAAAAAGTTTAAAAGCTAGTCTTTTTCAAACCATATGCCAATAAAAAAAGAGAATAAGAAAAGTACAATTCAGAAGCAGCAAAGATTTCCAGAATGAAGCCAAATGATATCTAAAACCTCAATGAAACAGTTGTCAAAGGCTAATGTGCATTGCTTTAAGACAGGCTGCAGGAAATTAAAAGACATATCATAGCAAGGGAAGGTCAGGGGTCTGGATCTAGGTACTGTTTTGATTCTGTAAGCTCTTGAACTTGGTTTAGTCATGAGTTTGATATGCACAAACTTCATTCATTCACTTGGAACTCTGTTCAGGACATCACTTATTCTGGTAAGAGTAAGAGTGTGAAATGAGTCCATTCTTCCTACTCCACACATGTAACCCACAATAACCCTTTCACTCTCGTCTCCAGATCCTGATAAAATCAGGAGATTGGCCTCAGCCTGATGAATGACTTCCCACAATTAGGATGAGGCCACACATGCTACCTTAAAAACAATATTAGGACCGACTGTGAAGGAAACAAGGAAGTCTGTGACAGTCAAGGATGTGGAGAGATCAGGACAGAGAGGAGAGCCAATGAAGCCAGGTTTAAGGAACTAGAAGAGATTTAAGGTAGGAGAAAGGGAAGGGCAGTGTCATTCTCAAAATGCTATTGCAGTGGCTGTTTTCCAGGCTGCTGTCACTAGCTGCCTCTGCTGCCCATAACTGGTGACAATTCTGACACCCTTCCATTCTCATTTGCTTTGTTCCTCTCTGCTGTGTCTCCGTAATGAACATGTTGTCTACATTCCTCAAAAACAAGCACTAATAAGGATTCTGGATTTCCAGCTCTTCTTATGTGCATGCCCTCTGAAGGAGCATTTAATTTGCTTTCTGATCAGTTCCAAATTCATGTATATAGCCAAAATTCTCCACTAAAATTCTCTTCTAGAAGCACAGACTTGCCAGATTAGTCAGTTTTATCTCACATGTGCCACAAACACAGCATGTTGACACATTCTCACAACCAACTTTCCTTTAAAAGAAAAACTTTAAGGCAAATTTGCCCTAAGGTTATAAAATAATCCATTTACATTGGCACATAAGAATTTAAAAATTAGAAATTCTTGTCACTACTTCCTTGCTCTCATTTTCTTCATCTGCATTTATTCCCTTTGCACTATTAGCTTCCCCACACCCACCGTCCTGACACCCTTCTAAACTGTTAATGCTTGGGGCACTGATGACTAGTCAAAGCACTTCAGTAAGAAACATCTTATTCTAAGTGACAAAAGCACTATAGTTGGTGGCATCCCATCACTCAGGAGACAGAAACAGGTGGATCTCTGTAGATCGAGGCCAGCCTGGTCTACATAGTGAGTTCCAGGCCTATAGCTAGGGCTATAGGGAAACCTTGTCTCAATACAAACAATATATATACTACACACACATTACCAACAACATAAATAATGACAAGACTATAGGAAAAGTTTCCAAGAAAAAAAAAAAGATAGTGCTATGAATAATCAACTATTAAGAAATAATATATTATGAAATAATAAATGGCAATAATTATGAGGAAATAGACTGCTAATCTGCACCAGAGAGGAGCAGACTGACAAGGAACAAGATCTATTAATGATTCCATTCTGGTGGTGGCTATTTGAATCTGCAGCCCAGTAGCAGAATCTCCATTCATTTTCCTTCCTCACTCTATCTGGAGCAGATGGAAATCAATTAAAACAACAGAGAACAACAACAAAAATACATCTACGTGGAAATCTATATGCTACATGGTCCTGGAAGAGACAAGCTCCAGGATGCCCTGCGGTCAGGTTTCCACTGAACATCACTTCCTGGTCAGAATCAGACTAACAAAAGTTTCCAGTTTGAATCACAACACACATTACATGGAGGATGTATCAGCACTTGTTCCATGGTTCAAAACATAAAACTATCGTTTCCTCTTCACTAAAAGCCATTATTATAAGAATAGGGAGGAAAACCCTTTTTCTTTTGATAGTTTCTTGATCTTCTATCTTTCTAAGCACTAAAGTAAGCCTTTCCAAATCCTTTTTAAAAAATAAATTTTATTTATTTTTATATGTATCTTTTGCCTATATGTAAGTTCACCATACATGTTGCATGTAATACCCATAGAGGCCAGAAGATGGTAATGACTCCTTTGGAACTGGAGTTACAGAAGTCTGTGAGTCACCATGTGGGTGCTGGGAACTGAAACTGAGTCCCATGCAAAGTCGCCATCGCTCTTCAACAGTTCTAGGCGTTACTTCTTTACCAAGCCTCATGTGCTGTCTTCCAAGCCCTAGTCGAAAACTTAATAAAACCTCCAGATAACTCCAGGCCATATAAATTCACTAAGTGTGTGTGTGTGTGTGTCTGTGTGGTGTATACAACTATGCACCATGCATATGTAGATACGTGCATGTGTGGAGACATGTATGTGTGGATATGTGCAAAGGTTGATGTCAGGTGTCTTCTGCAATTACTCTCCTCCTCATTTTTTTGAGGTAAGATCTCATTGAACCAGGAGCTCACTGATTTGGCTAGACTGGAGGAAGGTCAGGAAATCTTCCTAGTATCCTCCTCTCTCCATTCCCTGTGCTGGAATTATAAGGTGCACGCTGTCATGCCTGGCTTTTTATGTGGGTGCTGGGGCTCCAAACTCAGGTTTTCTTGCTTGCATAGCAAGCACTGTACCAACTGAGCCATCTCAGCCTGAATTTTTAATGATTAGCTTTAAATGTCCTGGCATACTTTATAAGCAGTGTGATGTCACTTCACAGATAGAACTGTGCTTCTTGCAGTATTCCAGCAGCTCCTCAGAAATGATACTTTCCTCCCACTTCATCAACCCTTGCTCAAAGTCTAGTGCAATGCTTCCACAGAGGGCTTACAGTAGATCCTAGAATGGAACAGGTCGTCCACAAAATGCAATCAGCTAGAGATGCTGGGCAAGGCACTGACATCAAAAGAATGATTTGTAAAAGAACGCGGAGGGTGGGGGAGGCAGGGCAGGGAAGAAGGGGGACCAGGGAAGTAAAAGACATCATTAAGGGCTAGACGAGCCGGAGTTCTCACTGGGAGCTGGAAATTTGAAAACAAGATTAAGTCCAGGATGCAGAATTAGAATGAAAGGTGATCCTGAGGGTTTTCAGATTATGTCTCTGTGAGTGTATGCATGTACTGCATGTGCATATACATATTCATGTATGTAAACACGTATACATTTAGAGTTTTGTCCAAAAGAAGCAATCAATAATAGTTATGCTAGACATGGGCATAAATGCTATTTTATACCACCAGTAATTACATAAGCCTTGGAAAACTGGCATGATTTCAACCTTAGGATAAACCACAACACCCAAAAATGAGCCTGAAGTCTTGTTGAGCCAGAAAGTAACTGGAGTCCCCAGACCATGCCGACCATCAAATATGGTGATTCTAGGCATCAAGATAAAGTGCTGGGAGTTTCAGATTAAAAATCCATTGAATTAAAGTATGAATCATAAGTTCAATACATATATACTTAAAATTAATAAATAACAATTTTGATGAGAAACAGGATACTGGAATAGCTGTAAAGTAAACCCCATGAAAAATGATTTTTAAAACAACAATTGCAATGGAAAAATTTGGCAACCCATCTTGACTGATGATCAAAGGGCACATATGAAGTAACAGGATGCTGCAGGAACGGTACTGGCCCCAAACACGCAAATTCAGATGGAGCACCTGTAAACCTCAAAATATCAGGATACCCAGTCACGGGAACACCAGAGTTGTGGGCAGAACTCCTATGAGATAGCAAGAGAAAGACGGCATGGAGAAAGCAGCAGCTAATGTTTAATTACATAAACTCAGCAACAAGAAAAGGCTAGAAACAACTTCAAGGAGAAAGCTACTTGCTCTTATAACTGCTGACTACTAGGCAATTTTATAAGTATAGCGATGCCAACTACAAATTCTTTTCAAGATTTAAAATATTTTTTTAGTTATGTGTACTTGAGCATAGGTACCCACAGTCAAAAGGAGGGTGCTGGATCTCTGGAGCTACACTTACAGGTAGCTGTGAGCTTCCTGGTGTGGAAACTAGAAATGGAACCCATGTCCTCTGCAACAGCAGTATGTGCTCTTAACTGCAGAGCCATCATCTCTCCAGCCCTGAGAACTACAAATTCTTAACCTTTTCATGTACCATAATCCTCTCAAAAAGTCTGATAAAGTTTATGACCCTCCCATGATATAAAAGAAAACACACTTACAAAGGAAAGCAATTACATTGAAGTGAAATTATCCAAATGTTAAAAACATGCAGCATGGCAATATGTGTAGTAGTGTAGTTCTTCAAAATAGAAATTTTCAAAATACATACCTCTTTTTAAAAGAATGAGCCTGTTAGGGACATTGTATAACCATATCTGTATATTATTAATAAAGAATGGTCTTTGAGGGTATCTAAATGAGGATATCATGTCCATGACTATAATAGAACATGAGTTAAAAGGTGACTTCCAGACATCAGTGAGAATTAATGATCAGTGAGAATTGATGGTCTTCATTATTGTTTAATTTTATTAATACTGTGTGTATATGACATGTATATGTGGGCATGCATGTGCAGAGGGCAGAAAAAAAGTGTAGAGTCCATTAACATGGGTTCTGGGAACCAATCTTAAGTCATCAGGCTTGCTGGCAAATACTTTTACCTGCTGAGCCCTTTTGTCTAATCCAAGAACTGGTAATCTTAGCATTTGCTTCCACAATGGTTTAGCCCATACTTTGAAGAAGAAAGACCTACCAGATCACTTGTCTAAATTATCACTTTTATAAAAAAAAAAAAAGAGTTTCAATCACTGTTTTATTGCACTTAAAACTGCTACATTGACTTACATATTATCAATATATTGACAAATTAACACAATGATGAACTGATACATAACAAAAATCATGAAGGTTCTATAAATGAGACTATTTTTACCAGTACATATATACTAAAAAATAAAACGCCTGGCATTATGACTAAGAATTACAGTATTGGATTACTCACACTTATAACTGCTAAAATTTCATGTACAATGAACTTTCAAAGAAAAAGACTATTTTGGAATAACTTGTGACAGAAATAAATGGCCAAACATTGCTAATTTTATCTGCTTCTAATATACATAATCAGGTTATAATGTTTTTATACACAAACCATTAAAGTTTTTATACACAAACAAAATCTCTTGAAATATAAATCATGATTCGAAGTCTTCTTAATTTAGGTATCATCTAAGTGGAATATTTCTTCATTTCTTGTTTTTGGGTAAAATGTGAAGTATTACAATTACTAAAAACAGCATTCAAAATATAAGGTGTTTCCTCACAATCTCATTTAAATATCAACATTAAAAGAATCAATCATCACAATTTGGAACAAATATTAGATACTTATAACTAATTATATTAATTCTAAACATGCTCTTGGCTATCAATTGCCATGCTTTTTCCATACTTAACTGTTCTAATGAAGTCTAATAGTACACTACAACCTAATAAAAAAATAAGCAAGTGTGTCCTACCTAGTTACTTTACAGCTTGATTCAATTAAGTCATTTTCAAAGTCAAGCAGGTTGGAGGGCAAATTATATTCCAATGGAGAAGTCAGTCTTTTCAAACGCAATAAACCAACACAAAATTTTGCTCCCATCTCTTCCAATTCTCGAGTGCCAATCTGTAAACCCTGGAAATAAAGTAAAACCACAAAGTCTATCAGATACTTTGGCTGCAACTCAGAACCAAAAAAAATTCTAACTCCATTTACAAAACTGAAGTGTTTTTATGGTAGTTGGACAAAAGTACTCTAGGTCACAGAAAGAAGTTAAAACACTATCTTTTTGTTGCTGTTGTTTTAGTATTGGTTTTTGAGAGACAGGATCTTGCCACATATCCCAGACTGGCCTCATACTTGGAATCCTCTGGCTCCTGACTCCTGAATGCTAGGATTACAGGCTTGTGCTACTAAGCCTGGCTCCAAAAGAGCATTTCTAAAACATATACTTCAAAAACTCTGGCTCCTAGAGAAGAGCCTATAAATCTTGCACTAAGCATGTCTACTCCCCCATTTACTGTAATGCAAATTTTACCAACAATCTGAGGGAATGAAAACAAATGAACATATAATTTTATGCTTCACATTACTCTTGTAGTACATGTGTGAAACCATATGTGAAAAGCTCCTGCTAGCATTCCTTGTACTGTTACTTTAGCTGCCAATACTGAAGTACACTGAAGTTATTAAAGTAAATGTTCTGAACATCACCTTACACAAGAGTAGTAAACAATTTTCCATGTTCCATTTCAATTAAAAGTTGCTGTTTTTTTCTATTACATTAAAAAGAATTATATACCAATCCCATTAATTTTATATAAAATCACAAATACTGACTGCCAATTATGTTTCTCATTCCTTTTCCAGGAAAAAAAAAAATAAATCTCTTAACACCAGCAGAAGCTGTACATGTAGATGAGAAAACACACAACTAGAGTGGACTACCAAACAGCAGCCAGCTAACATAGTTCCTATTGTGCACATAAAGTGGAAAAAAAAAAAAAACACATTCTAACAATGGTGCTCAGCTGGAAGTACATTCTTTCTACAGTAAAAATTGCTTATAATCACTTGGGACTTAAGGATTTTGGCTATTTCCTAAATATTCTAGGAAAATATGTTCTAAATGACTCTAGTAGGACATTCATTAGCTTAATTTAAGAATTTTAGTAAGGCTATGGATATTTCTAAGTTACTTCATGGAAAATAATAATCACCATTTATATCCTAAAATTCAGTCACAGGTTTAGAGATGGCTCAGGGGTTAAAAGCACTGGCTGCTCTTGCAGAGGACCTGGGTTTGAGCCCCAGCACCCACATAAGGGCTAAAAACCATTTGTAACTCCAGTTCCAGGGGATCCGACACCTTCTTCTGACCTCCAAGGGGCAGTGCATGACACGGGTGCACTTACACACATGCAGGTAATATACTCATATGCCAGGATTGCCGGCAGGTAGGGCGGTGGAGAAGCCGGTCCAGCCGGCCTCCTCCAGGGGCTGAGCAGGATGGTGAGTGTCGCCGGCCTGGACCCTCTCCACTCTGGAGAAAAAAACACACCAAGCCGGGACTGTCCAATCAGGATCTCGTTTATTGCAGTTTACAGGATGTCTTATATAGGGTAGGGGTGGGGCTGAAGGGAGTGAAGGACCAGTCATTTTCTGTCACATAGGCTGCAGCCAGGCAGTGGCCATTTTGACAAGCCAAAGACTTGGGTGAGGTTCAGACAGCTGCATTCAAGACGGTTGGTTAGAAGTGGGTTGTGTCTGAGCCATTGCCAAGATGTCTGGCCGGTTTGCAGTTCCCGGTGGGTCGGGTGTGGACACCCAATCAACATAACGTACTACAGCCCGGAACTCCTGGACTCAAGCGATCCTCCTGCCTGGAGCTGCTGAGCTACGCCACGGCCTGCGTGCTGGACAGCGGCCACTACTCTTGCCTGGTGGATGCGCTGCACTGCACACACATCGCGCTGTCGCCCCGCTACCTGAGCCAGAAGCTCTCCGGCACCCGGGAGCAACTGGACACTGAGCTCCTGCGCTACCGAGTCTTTTAGGTGTCCCTGACGGCCGAGATCCTGGAGCTGGCGGGCAACACTGCCCGCGACACGCATCATCCTGCGCCACCTGCAGCTGGAGCGCGGAGCTCGGGGGCAGCTAGGGGCGTTGATCTCAGCCGTCACGAACTCCAGCACCAGGGCCAGGTACACCAGCGTGCCAGCCCCGATAGTTGTCCTGCCGCAGGGGCTGGTGCACGCCGCCCACGGGGAACTGCAGGCCCACCCTAAAAGAGCGGGCTGGAGCCGCAGCCAACGGAGGCCCAACACTCATACACACAAAAAAAATTTTTTAAACTTCAATCTAAAACTACCACTGAAGATGAAGGAGATTATTTCCTAAAACATTGCAGTCATCCAACATGCAGGCTAACAAATTTAAAGCACATGAGTGTGTAAGGGGACAGGAAATATATAGAAACAGTACTTTTTATTTATATTTCACTTTGCACCTAAAATTTTCTTTTAAAAAATTATATTAATTTTTAAAGTATATGATATGATGAAAATCTTGCATGTTAGTTTTAAAAAATTTTTGTGTACAAGTCAATGCGCATTCCCCTTTGTGTGCATGTGTCAATGTCAATGCCAGGCCTTTCTCTACTGCTTTCCACCTTTCAATTCTTACAATCTTCCAGTTAATGAATTACTCTGTGTGTGTGGGCTGAGACACATGTACCACAGTGCATGTGTGGGGGTGAGAGGACACCTTTCATTCCTAGTTCTCTCCCTCTACTCTGTGAAATCTGAGATTGAGGTCATCAGGTTCATCAGCTCTGTTCTTTTCTGATGTCTCTGAATGAACTCAGAGCTTGCTTAGACTGGCTGGCAGGTAAGCCCTCCCACTCACCACCATCTACCTGTCTTTACATCACCCTCTACTGTGGAGTTACAGATGTGGGTCTGCACACCTTGCTCATATGTAGATCCTGGGATTGGGCTCAGGTGCTCACACTAGCCCAGCAAGCACTTAACCACCATTTAAAAAATCTGGCTTAGGAAGAAACCTTTCTCTCCAGAGTTGTAAATCAATGACAATTCTGTTAACTAAATCACATAAAAGAGAAATGAGAGTGTTTATCAGGTATCCACTTTGTTTTTTAAGTTTATATATTTATATATTAAAAACAAAGAGGGCCAGGCAAAAAGGTGCTTGCCACTAAGGCTGACAACCCAAGTTCAATTCTTGGAACCCACGTGGTGGAAGAGGAGAAATGACTTCCACAAATTATCCTCTGGCTTCTATATGCATGCTGGCAAGTCATGTAAGTAAATAAATAAATATAATTAAAGTACTTTTAAGCGGTTTTAATACTTTGTTTCAAAACATAAGTTTCAGCTTTTTAAATTTGCCCTTTTCAATGACCAACAAAACCCTGAAGCACAAGTCTCATCTGCTTTGATCCCTTCCGCATCCGTGCCCAGAGGCTCGTTTCAACAACACCGATGCTTTAAGTCACGTCCACTGGCCTAACTGCATAAACATCTCTAGAACAATTTCCAGTCTGTTTCCTTAAGCCACATAACCCAGAGTTTTTAACTAGGAACGGCATATGTTCTTGCATGAAACTGATTCTTGAACGGTTTTCCCACACCACCTCAGTAAGAGCTCTGAGAATCCTGCAAAGGCTGTCTACTAAAGCCAATGATGGGCAAGTGGGGTACGCTCACACACCACCCAGAAATGCTAACAGTCACTGTCAACAATATTTGGAGAGATCTGATGCTATATTTTGGAATATTCCTAAACCTTAGGGAAGCATTATCTAACAAAAAGTGCCTAGAATTTCTTCACATTCTGAAATTCTAGGACCTCAAATTTTAGCACTGATTTTCAAATCAATAGTTTTCTTTCAGCTTTTCAAAAAATGAAAGCATCATTATTTAGGTTCTTTTTAAAATGCCAACATCAACTATAATATATTTACACTAAAAATTCATTTTAAATTCATTTTTATCTTATAGATATGAGTGTTTTATTTGCACAGTAAGTGCATCCATGTTGTACAATGCCCATAGAGGCAAAAAAAAAAAAAAGCCACTGAATCCCCTGGAACTGGAGGTAAGGATAGTTGTTAGCCGCCATGTAGATTCTGGGAACTGAACCTGGGTCATCTAGAAGAGCAGCCAGTGCTCTTGACCACTGAGTCATCTCTCCAGTTTCTATACTTACATTTTTATTTATTTATTTATTTATTTTTTTGAGACAGGGCTTCATGTATCCCAGGCTGGGCTTTGAACTCACTATATATTCAAGGATGATCTTAAACTCTCAATCCTCCTGCCTCCTCCCTTGAGTGATGCAATTACAGAGGCATGCAACACCATACCTGGTTTATGTAGTACTGGGAATCAAACATGTGGCCCTATGTAGCTAGTCAACTCTATCAACTAAGCTACAACCTTAGCTGCAGTTAATTAACTCTTTTTCAACATAATGTGAACAAGACATTCTTCAAGTGAGGTATCAAAATCTTTCTTAGCTAGGTGTGGTGGTACATGCCTTTAATCTCAGCACTCAGCAGGAGAGGCAGGGGCAAGCAGATCTTTATGAGTTCAAGGCCAGCCTGGTCTACACAGGGAATTCTAGGCCAATTGAGACTATAGGGAGACAGTATCTCCAAAAAGATGAAAAAAAAAAACTCTCCAATTCAGCATCCCATTTTCTCACCAACAAAAAAACAAAACAAACCAAAATGGGTGAGATAATTAGCATGACCCCTGAAACCCTTCTATGCAAAGATGAGAAAAACAAATAATTAGTCTTCCTTACTGCCCACCTGAGGCCCAATCCACTGCATACTAGGTACTCTATCTTGAATAAATCCTGAACTGCCACAATCTTACAATTTCAAAGTTTAAAATGTGGGTGTCAAGCTCACACTCCTGAAGTCTGAGCTACTTGAGAGGCCAAGGTAGAAAAGCCATTTGAGTCCAGAAGTTCAAGGTAAGCCTGAACAATGTAGCAAACCCTGCCTTAAAACCCAGGAGATGGGTGTGGTGGCACATACTTTAATCTCAGCACTGGGGAGTCAGAGGTAGAAGGATCTCTGTGAGGTTGAGGCTGAGGCCAGCCTGGTCAACCTAACAAGTTCCAGGCCGAATAAGACTACAGAGAGTCCTTGTCTCAAAAAAACAACAAAAAAACCAATTAATTAGTTAATTAATTAATTCCAAACAAGTGATTTATTTCAGAGAAATTATAAACAACAAAGTGAGGCTGGGGAAATGACTCAGCGGTAAGAGTCATAGCTCTACAAGCATGAGGATCTAAATGAAAATACTAGCACCCACGTAAAAAGATCTGAATGGCTGTGGACACCTGTAACTCCAGCCTTTGGAGTTAGGGGTGGCAGGTGGAACCCCGGAACTCACTGGCCAGCTAGCCTACCCCAAATGGCAGGCTTCCAGTTTGCTGAGAGCCCTTGAGAAATCAAGGTCATATGGTAGACAGCAATAGAGAAAGACACCCTCCTCTGCCCTCCTCATGCATGAACATTGTCCAATACAACCCCAATCCCCCAAGTCCAGGAATACTACAGCACCTGATTCTATTACTGCATATTACACATATAACTCAGTAAGACAACTGTGCATTTAATGCATACTTGAAAACTATGACAGTATATATGCAAAAAAGTCCTCAGATATCTTTTAAAGCTAAACATCTGAGGCTGGAGCGATAGCTCAGCAGTTATGACAGTTATGACAATGCACTGCTCTTGCAGAGGACCCAAGTTCAGCTCTGAGTACCAATGTCAGGTGGTACAGTCACACAGCCTGTGACTCGAGCTCCAGGGAATCCAACCCCGTTTTCTGGCCACCACAGAGCACCTCTACTCATATGCACATAAAAGCACACAGATACACACACATAATTAAAAATAAGAAAATAATAAACATCTGAAAAGTCTTACCTTGTACTTCCCCTGATCACAGCCACACAAGGTGCTCTCCATGGTATAGCTTCTCTGTACTCCTATTTCACGCCAAACTACAACACGTGCTGTGGATTCTTTAGATTTTTCCACAACAAAGCTACAGCTGCTCATGCAAAATGCTGGAGCAATGTGGCTCAATATCTTAGGCAAAGTCTGTAAAAAATAAAAACGACAACCAAGAGGTTCTTTATAAAGCACTGCTTTATGTTCAACTATTCCATCAAAGGCAGTGGTCAGAGAGGTGCCACGTGCGCTTTCTTGCTATACCTCTCCCCGCTACTCAAACACACAGATAGGTTTTCTGCTTTTCAAAGTACCAGCTGGTAAGGAAACACTTTTACAATAATCAGTAGGCAAAATATACATTTATAATAATTTATAAACACCATGATTTAAAAATATGAAGACAGGGGTGTCAGAGATGATTCAGTGGTTAAGAACACTTGCTGTTCTTATACAGGACCCAAGTTTGGTTCCCAGCACTACTGTTGGGTGGCTTATGACCTCTTATAACTCCAGCTCCAGGGGATCCAATGCCCTCTTCTGGCCTCTGTGGGCACCTGGTTGCATGCGTGCATGCCCACATACAGACACATACACATAAACAAATTTGAATATGAAGAAAAACATGTTTAAAATATAAAAAAAAAAATTGACTAGGAAAAGGCTAACTGACTTAATACTAAATGCTAACCTTCCCTAAATTAATAAATCCAACCAAGGTAATCATAATCAATACACTCCAACACTGTTTCCAACTTAATAGTCTTTTTTATTTTTATTTTTATTTTATGTGTATGAGTGTAATGCCCGCATGTGTTATGCCTGCATGTGTGTAAGTACAATGTCCACAGAGGTCAGAAGAAGGCGTCAGATTCCCTAGAACTGGAGTTATGGATTGTTGTTAGCCACCATGTGGGTGCTGGGAATCAAATCCAGGTCCTTTGCAAGAGCAACCAGTGCCCTTAACCATGAAGCCATCACTCCAGCCCCTTAAAATTATTCTTAAGTTCATCTGAAAATGTAAATATGTGAGTAAATGTTGTAAAACTATCATAAAAATGCCTATGGCTGTAGAAATACTCCAACAGGTATCAATGTAGACTGTAAATCTAAAATAATACAAATGTGACAGTATGTAGAAACAGACAGAGCTCTACAAAGAGTTCAGAAACCACTGCTCATTCATTAAATACTACCTTAGTTGATAGTCACTGAGAAAAACAATCTGAAGTCACTCATATTTAATTAAATTAAATCCAGAAGCCATTTCTGCTAGTCTGCTTTAGCTACTGTGATAAACACCATGACCAAAAACGACATGGGGAAGAGGGGGCTGATTTCAACTTACACTTTATAATCCATCACCCAGGAGAGCCAGGAGCACAGGGCAGGAATCTAAAAGGCAGGAACTGAACCAGAGGCCATGGAGAAACACTGCTTACTAGCTTGCTCCCTCTGGCTTGTTCAGCTGTCTTTCTCATACAACCCACCTGCCTGAGGATGATGCCACCCACAGTGGGCTGGGCACTCCCACATCAAGGAGGAAGTAAGAAAATTCCTCATACACATGGCCACAGGCCATAATCTGGAAAATCTTTCAGTTGAAGTTCCCTCTGACCAGGTCATTCTATTGTGTGTCAATTTGCTAAAATCTAACCAGCATACCATTGAAAAAAATCAACAGGAACTGAGGATGTGATTTAGGAGTGCAACATTTCCCTTCCTTGCACAAGGTCCTGGGTTCCAATATCAATTACTACACACTAGAAATGAATTTTAAAACATTTGTAATACACAGAGTTCTTACTTTTAAACAGTAATTACATGAACATTAGGAAAATCAGGATATGAGAAAAGACTATTTCCACAGGGAGACTGTAATGTATCAGACATGAAAACCTCAACCTCATTTCCAACTGTACGTATGGAAGTTAAAGTAGTCAGGTATTATTTTGACAAAGCAAAGATGGTACAAAAGAGTAAGATATGGAGAAAGGGTACCAACATTCATGATATGAGGGAGAATTCATCTGCTTAATCCTTATAATGGGCAATATGGCAATCAACCACCCACCCGCAGGAGATACTGAACAAGTATGTTTGACTGTACTAATACAGTAATTTTTTTAAATGCATGAAGTTACAGATCCAGATATAACTGACCTGGAAAGATGGTCAACAAATATCATTATGAATAAAAGCAAGTTGCTAAGTAGCATTTAAAAAGGGGGAGGCTCAGCAGTTCAGAGAGCTTACTCCTCTTGCAAAATACACAGGAACAGCTACCAGCATCTACATGGGATTGGAAACCCTCTTCTGGCCTCTGCAGGCTCCTGCATGCACATGGTACACATAAACTCTCACAGGTACACACACATATACAGAAATAAAAAATAAAATATAAGATAAATACTTCTGAGTGTGGTGTCTCACACCAGTTATCTCAAAAATCAGGAGGCTTCAGCAGGACACTGGCATGAGTTCAAATTCACCCTGTGCTAGAGTGAGACTATTTCAAAAGCAAACTAATTAATTAATCTAATTAAAATAAAGGTATGAGACATACATCCACTTAAAGAGGGGTGTCTTAGAAGTGAGTTACACAACAAACATGATATCACTGACTACTCTTTCAGAGAGAGTGAGTGAGATGACCTTCACTACCACTTTACCCATGTCTTCTAGCTGTGTCCGTCCTATGTCACATGGGCGACATGCAGCTCTGGATAAGTAGGAATGCAATCCAAATAAAATCACAAATTTTAAAACATGAGTAGTGCTGTGACTTTTTTATAATTCGATTGCATAATTCTCAACTGTGAGCTTTGTAGATGGCAATGTCTTGTAGCAATGTCAAAAGGCTGGACATTTCTAGAGTGTTCCTATGTTTAGTTTCTAATTTTTAAATTATTCTTATTGACTTATTTTTGTGGGCATGTGTATATGTTTATGTGTGGGTATGTGCATACTACATATGTGGAGGTCAGAGAAAAATGTGCAGGAATCAGTTCTCTCTCTCCACCAAGTGGGTTGTAGGGATTGATCTCAAGTTGCCAGGTTTGGCAGTAGGTACTTTACCATCTGAACCATCCCATCTGTCACAGTTTCTCCATGTTTTATGTCATTCTAATCATTTTATTTATTTGGAAAGGAAGAAAAGAGGGGACACAAAAAGCATATTTTTGAGTTCTGCAAAAGGCTATGGGCTGTTACTAAAACATTTCTAGAAATCAGCCTGTGCACGCATCACTAAGGCAAATGAGATGTCATTATGGAGAAGAAAGCACAGCAAACTTGAAAGAAGAACAGCTTCTTTCTGTCCTCCACACACCGCTTTTCAGCCAAGGCCTCAAGCATGTTACAAAGAAGTCTCAGCTCATTCATTTGCACAGTAGTAGTGATAAGCTCTAATTACATTACTGAGCATTCAAAACAAAACCCTCCTATGAAATCCCTTGTATAAATATGAAGATACATTTTGCATTTAGTAAGAAGTTACATTAGCCTAGGGATATGACTGTCTTGGGGATCACTCTAAAATCTATGACCTCTTCAGCTATGTGTATTTGACTATGATTACAGTATCACACATGAGTTTCCTCCCACTGAGTGGACTTTAAGTTCGATTGGGTAGATGGTGATTGCCCCAAGATAAAAGTGTTAATAACTGTACCAATGTCATCTGCCAGTCATTGATGTGGTTATTTGGTCATGAAGCTAGTACTGGGCCATCCCAGTCACTACTCATCAAACAAGCTTCTTTTGCACCAGATGGAGATTGTAATACAAAGTACCACAGCTGGTCAAAAACAGACATTGGCTATGAATTGCCCATGCCTAAGTGGCACATCTACGATGCAGCCTCTACACCCAAGGCTCACCCAACATTGAACAAGGGGTAAAGAAGTCACTAATAAATCTCTTAACTCTCATTAATGAAGCTCCTTCATGCAACAGAGGGCCTGTAGCAAAGGTCACAAACAGCTAAATCATGGAGATTAGGAGTCTGCAGAGTATGGATCCCTGGACGGGACTCCTATATTAAGTTTCACTCATCCAGGGCTCAGGGACTATTGTGGAAGAGGGGGCAGAAAGATTGTAAGAGCCAGTCAGGAGGTGTGTGACCATATGGAAATAGAACCCTGGTCATATGAATCTACAGCAATAGTTTCAGCATGCTCAAGACACATGCAAACTCAAGCAGACAAAAACCCAGCATGGAACTCGGGAAATGGGCAGTAGACCCCAACCTTTGCTAAAGAAATATTGGCAACTGATTACTGTTGGGTGAAGATGAGCTAGTCTTCCTAAATCGAGGGACTCTAGCTAGGTTGATTAGACCTCAGTGGATGAACCTGCACTGAGGTTACTTGGGGACAGAAACTTGACACAACAGACCTTAACACAGATGAAAGAATGTACAGATTCCAGTTGGGGAACTATGAAGGGGTGCTCATGGAGAAAGGAATATAAAGATGATTAAAATTGAAATGTTCTGTATGAAATACACAATAATTCAATAAAATTTTAAGCCCTTATATAAAAGCCATAATCACAGCCCAAATAAACAAATATAAATATTAGACATTTGTCTGTATATACAACTAATTCATCTACTCAGTCAGCCAGTGCCTGCTCAGTACTGGGGACATTTAGCCAATCAATGAAACAGAGATTAGGCGTAGTCACCTAATTTAAGATAAGTAGTGTACTTTATCACAATAGTTAGCAATATTAGAAAGTGCTCCAAAAGTTTCATCATGTTATTAAAGCTAAATCATCCATTTTCCTCCAATAATGTGAAAATCACAGCATATAATAGAAGTTGTCTTAGAAACAATTTTGAACTAATTTCAAACTTAGAAAAAATTTAGAAAAACTTAAGTTACAGAAAGTATTTTCATCTATCTTTCAGCACTCCTAATGTTAATATATCAACAATAATAAGTAAACTGCAGACCTTATCATCCCATTTTAATCAATTTTCACTGCCTTCTTGTGTCAGAATCTTATACCAAATCTCACACAGCATTTAGCCATTAATTCTCTTTAGCTTCCTGGACTTCTTAATGGTTTCTCGCTTTTTCTGTATCTTCTGACCTGGGTTGACCACTTGTGACTGAGGCCTCATACACATTGTGAAGAATATTGTGAAGAGTACTGGTCAGTCAATTTTGTCAAATGCCTTTCAATTTATATATCATGATTTTTTTGTATTTTTCCTGAGAATATAAATGCTTAGAGTAGAAAAACAAGAAGACAACTGATCATAAGCACAGCCACTAGACGTATTAATCCATCAACACTCTACCACGCAAGATTCCATTTTATGGTAGTACACACAGTAGCCCTTTAAATGCTAATGTCTTAATTTCTAGAATCTGGAAATGTTTCCTTACTTAACAAAAATAACTGTCCAGCTGTGACTCAGTTAAAGATTTAGAGATGGAGCTGTGATGGATCCTAGTGGACCCAATGTTATGATAAGAACCCTCATTCATAAAGGCAAAGAGACTTGGTGATGTTACAATGGAAGCAGAAGTCCTTGATTTGATTATTGATAAAAGAGACAATGATATAAGGACAGACAGACTCACTCTGGAAGAGGGCAATGGGAACACAAAAAAGTACTTCTCCTCTAGTACCTTCAAAAAATAATTCAGGCCTGCTGATGCTCTGGATTTTAACCTGGTAAGACCTGCATGAGACTTGCGATCTGCAGAACTGTAAACTACTAGGTTTCTTTTAAGCCCTACATTTGTGGTAGTCTACATAATGACAACTGGAATTAACAGGTGTGACCTGCAAATAGTGGGAAATGCGCCTCTCCTTCCCTCCCTTCCCCTCCTCTGACACACACAGCAGCGCCTTCCCCAGACACTCAACAATCTTAGAGAAATATGCTTTCCAGCATGTGAAAAGTCTGAGAAGCCCTACAGACACGAAACAAAGTGCAGTGTCTACAGTGATCACCAGAAATACCTGGGCCTAGGAGGGAGGGGAACATGAAACATCAGCCTGCACTGCAAAGGACTGTTAGGGAAAAAGCACGTTCCTTATTTTACATAATCTATATCATTCTGCTTTACTTCAGAGTAAAATTCAGATATTAAACCAAATAAGGAAACTTCAGACAAGAGAAGTAACAAAATTCTGAGAAAGCTAAGACCAAAGATTCATTTTACTCTTAAGAGTAAAGTAATAGGTCATACACTTATCTTCCCACATATTGGTCTGCAATTCACTCAACCAGTCACCTGACAAATACTACTGAGTGGCTATGATGATTAAGGTATCATGCTATATAGTAGCAATGTTCACAAAAGTCAGAAATGAGGCACGTTTGTTAGGCACACACGGGTGCTTATTATCTAGAATAAAGAGTCACTTTCATTAAAACAAAGCACTGGAGTAAACTTGTAATTCTTGAGTTATATGGAAGAGATAATAGGGTGAATATGAAACCTGATTGCAGTTTAAGTGGCTAAGAAGGGATTCCCTGAACAGTGAAATAGTTTTAAAATGCAAGAAGGCTGTAAGTGGTGTTCAGAGAAAAGGGCATGGAAAGGCTTTCTGTACTGCCATTTGTCTAGCTTTCTCCAGTCTTTCAGGTCTCTGACTACTGACACTGCTTATCTAGATCTAAATTAGTATTTCCTATTTTTGCTTTATCTCCCTGAGCTCCGCTATCTAGTTTACTTAATGTGGCCTAACTTGATAAGACTCTGAGCCATGAAACAATCATGGCAGCTCACTGTTGAATGCTGACACAGTAGGCGTCTGAGACATTCTGGAAGTCTCCTTCACCTTTATTCTAGGTTCTGTTTCTCTTGTGGATTTAATTTCCTTATGCCTTCTTTTTCAAATATTCTGGTAAGAATATCTTCCAGTAGGCAAATGTTTGATACTTTTAATGTCTAAAAATATCCTATTTTACTCTCACATTTATTGATAGGTAAGAAGGAAAATACCATTTTGATACATAATCCTTTGTAGAAGAATCATGAAATTTCATATAGACATAACACTCATATCCATTAAATAAATTTTCTTTAAGTTAAAAAAAAAGAGTTAATGACTTTCCTATGCATAATCAATGATCAACAGCCAGATATGTGGAGGAAATTCTTATATCCCAACTGCAACAAGATTCATAGGTATCACAGCTATCTGAAGAAATTTTATTTCATTTAAAAACTAAAAGACTCAACTGATTAGACAGGCAATGTTCATGGATACCATTGGTATCTCGTTAACGCTTTCAAACTCAGTTTAGACTCAAATCTACTAAAATCTAAACAAGGTTCATCTACAAAATGATCCTAAAATTAACAAGGAAAAGAGAAAACAAATAAAAACAAAACATCCAACACAGTTGTAAAGAAAGAAAAGAGGATCCAGTCAGAATGTGCCATAATTAGAATGATATTGCATGCAAAGACCATAAACAAGAATGACTACAATAAACAAACCTCCAACACACATGCATACAGAAACATGTATGAATCAACAGCTTCAAATCAGAGTAAAGAGGCACTGTCTAGTAAATGGTGCTGATACAACTGGTATCTCTGGGCAAAATAAGACTGCATCCCCATGTCAAATGTAAAACCAAATTCCAAATGGCTGAAAAAAAACTGTGAAACTAAAACCTTGAACTGAAACTCTGAAACAAAAAAGGGAAGACATGAACACTAAATGTGAGGAAATATGTGTACTAAATTATTTTTATAGCTTATATTTGCTTGGAATTGGAATATTCATGAACTATATAATAATTACCCTGTACCCAATGTCTTCCACAACATCACATGAAGTTGCGTTATCATGAGTATGCCACACTGTCTCTTTGATACTGCAGCCATACATGAACACATTCTTCTTTCTAGAATGGCCATGATAATCACAATAAACCTGAAAAAGAAAATACATTTAAATAATTAAAACTCTGGAATTTATACAGATAACATTTCAA
This sequence comes from Eospalax fontanierii, assembly GCA_035773235.1. NCBI lineage: Eukaryota > Metazoa > Chordata > Mammalia > Rodentia > Spalacidae > Eospalax > Eospalax fontanierii. The sequence continues at coordinate 8,135,011 of CM069538.1, forward strand.
AAGATATACCCTGTTGGTTTTGACTGGATATTCATATAAACCTTATAAAGAGATGAGTGATATAGCTAACTTTTATTTCTAACTTTTGAATTTATAATGTTTCATCCCACATACAAAAATGACTTTTCCCTACAAATAGTTCTTTGTTTCGTTTTACACTGGAGATTATAAAAAGAATGCTTTATCATGATTTTGCTTCAGTAACTTTATGACCCCCCCCATAAAAACCTTCAGAGTCATAGACTGCCAATAAAGGTTGTTAATATCAAGCCAATGAACAGCCCTGAGCTCCTTGGCCTTTTTATTTCAAAGGATCACTATTTACCAAGTAATAAAATCTAGCTCTGGACCTCAGCAACTCCATTCTCCCCATGCCCCACATCCTATTGTTCTTCTAGCCTTGGGCACAGGGGCACTCTTGCTCTTAGCACCCCAGATATCTAGACTACTCTTAGTCCAGACCCACACACTGTGTCCTGAATTCCTTACTCAGACCAGCTCAACTTTTCAATCTAGCTTGTTACAGCCTTCACTGGCTGTCCCCAACCCCAACTCGCACTGCATTCCTGTGACTAGCCATCTATGCCAGTTGTGGGAGGGGACAGCCACGGTAGATTGCAGGTCTAGGGTGGGCAAAAGGAAGGTGGGGCTGGGTACAGCCTTTGAAGGCTCTATCAAACTAGACTGAAAAATTTTGCTGATCTGGGTCCAGATTTCAGGACACAGAGGGAGAGAGGGAGGAAGGGAGGGAGGAAGGGAGGGAAAAGGGCAACCCCAAATCAACAACACCAGAGATGAAAGCGGAAACACCACAACAGACAACAAAAAGATCCAGAACATTATAAGGGAATAGTTAAAAACTTATATGCTATTAAATTTGAAAACCTTAAAGAAATGGATGTTTATCTAAAAATCATGGGAATCATCAAATCTAAACCAAGAAGAGATCAATGGTTTAAACAGACCCATAACATATAAGGAAACTGAAACAGCAATACAAAACCACCTACCAAAACCAGCCCAGGACCAGATTAATTCATAGCAGAAATCTACCAAATATTCAAAGAAAATCTAAAACCAATACTACTTAAATTATTCAAAAAGATAGAAACAGAGGGAGAACTCCTAAATTCCCTCTATGAAGTCAGCAACATCGTAATACCAAAACTAGGTAAAGATACAAAAAAAAAAACAAAAACAAACAAACAAAAAAAAAACAAAGAAAGAAAACCATAGACCCATATCTTTAGTGAACATATATGTAAAAATTTTCAACAAAATACTTGCAAACCACATACAGACACACTTCAAAAAAAGCATCCACCATGATCAGGTCGGTTTTATTCCAGAGATGCAAGGATGGTTCAATACATGTAAGTCAGTAAATGTCATAAAGCACAAAAAACGGACTCATAAAATCACATGATCATCTCAATAGATGGAGAAAAGGCCTTTGACAAAATTCAATACATTTATGTTAAAAGTCCTTGAGGGAACTGGACTGGACGGAACATACCTCAACATAATTAAAGCCACATACAACAAACCCACAACCGACATCATTCTAAATTGAGAAAAACTGGAAACATCCCCATTAAAATCAGGAACCAGACAAGGCTTTCTGCTACTTCCACTCCTTTTTAATGCAGTGTTTGAAATTCTTGCTAGAGGAATAAGACAAGAGAAGGAACTTAAAGGAGTACTCATTGGAAATGCAGAGGTTAAATTATCCATTTTTCCAGATGACATTATATTATACTAAGAGATGCCAAAAATTCCACCAGGAAAATCCGAGAAATGATTAACATTTCAGTAAAGTGGCAGGTTACAAAATTAATCTATAACATCACTAGCTTTTCTATATACCAATAAAGTGCAATCGGAGAAAGAGTGCAAGGAGACCCCCCACTCGCAGTGGCCTCAAAATAAATAAAGCATCTTAGAAATGAAAATTTTAGATCTTTAAAGAAGGAGATTTAGAGGACACCAGAAGTTGGAAGGAACTTACAAGCTCATTGATTGGAAGAATCAATACTGTGAAAATGACCATCCCATCACAAGCAATATATTAGACTGAATCCAATCCCAATCAAAATCCCCATGATGTTCTTTAGAGAATTAGAAAAAACTAACCTAAAATTCATATGGAAGTACAAAAGACCAAGGATAGCCAAAGCAACCATGTGTACAAAGAGTAATGCAGGAAGTATTACTACACCAGATTTCAAATTATATTAGAGAGTTATAGTCATAAAAACAGAATGGTACTGACACAAAAACAGACCTGTAGTATAAAATAGACCAATGGAATATAAGACTCAAACATAAGTACATGCAATTTCAGTCACCTGATATTTGACAAAAGGGCCAAGAACACTCACTAGAGGAAAAGATAGCAGCTTCAGCAAATGGTGCTGGCAAAACTGGATGTCTACCTGTAGAAGAACACAACTAGATTCTTCTCTTTCACCCTGTACAAAAGTTGATTCCAAATGGATGGAAGACCTCAATGTGAAACCTGAAAACTCTGAAACTGTTAAGAAAATACTGGCAGTATCCTACAAGATATAGGCATAGGAAAGGACTTTCTAACTCAGACATCATTTGCTCAGGAATTAAAGGTCAATAATGAACTAGTGAGACCTCATTAAACTAAAAAGCTTGTATACAGCAAAAGAAACAACTAAGGAAGTGAAAACATGCAGAATGGGAGAATATCTTCACCAGTGACACATCTGACAGAGGTTTCATATCCAGAATATATAAAAAACTCAAAAAAAACCCACAAAGAATCAAGAAAACAAGTGACCTAATTAAAAGATGGGCTAAGGATCTGAGTAGAGAATCCTCAAAAGAAAAAATAAAGATGGCTAGGAAACATCCTAAAAAGTGTTCAACATCATTAGTAATTAGGGAAATGGAAATTAAAACCACATTAAGACTTCATCTTACCCCAGTTAGACTGGCTAAAATCAAGAGAAAAAAATGATACCAAATGCTGGAGAGATGTGGAGAAAGAGGAACGCTCACTTGCTGGTGGGAATCCCACTGCTGGTGGGATTGCAAACTGGTGCAACCCCTATGGAAAGCAGTGTGTAGAACTCTTAAAAAACTCATTTGACCCAGTTATACCACTCCTTGGCATAAACCCAAAGGACTCATCCTATTGCAGAGATACTTGTACATCCACATTTGTTGCTGCTCTTTTCAGAACAGCTAAGGGATGGAAGCAACCTAAGTTTCCTTTAACTCACCAGTGGATAATGAAAATGCGGTACATTTACACACTGGAGTTCTACTCAGTGGTAAAGAATCACAACATTTTCAGGTAAATGGATGGAACTAGAAACTGTTATGCTAAGTGAAGTAACACAGAACCAGAAAAACAAACGATGAATGTTCTCTCTCATTTGTGGATCCTAGCACCAAACCTTTATATGTGAGTATATATCCTGATGCAACTGCAGGAACCAGGAAAATAGAAAGGAACCAGGGAGGTAAAGGGAAAGAAAGAACCTGAGAAAGAAGAATAGCAGGAGACAGGTATTACTAAGGGAGAAACGGAAAAGGGGAGTATTGAAATAGAAGTGGGAGAGTGTTATACAAGGAACTCTGGGGATAAAGGAAAGGAACAAGCTCAAGAGAGGTGGGGCCTTAGGAGACAGGTATTATCACAGGAGAAATGGAGAAAATGGGGACATTTTAAATGGCAAAAGGCATGGAGGAAAGGTTAGACAGGGACAGAGAGGAGTGTAAAACACCAGACGTAATCATAGTAGTCTAACAACCTAAAGACAAATTCCACATATAGTATCTGTACATGAGCACATCTGCATAGCTGAAGGCTACATAACAAGAAACAGTGCCAGACAGGAGAAACCTTCCTTTCAATTATTGGCAAGGGTGGTCCAAGAGACTTCCAAAATTGCAGAGGCTACTGTCACAGCCCTTGATTACCTCCCAAAACTTGAAGGTAAGACAAAACCACTGCTGAAGACAGGACATTCTTTGGAGACCAGAATGGAGCTGGAACTGACCTGGAAGCCATTTCTCCTGAAGACTAGCTCTCATAGCTCCAGAGAGCACTATGTGAGTATCCAAGGGAGAACATCAATCAAGGGCCCAACACCAGCTTTATGATCACATAACCACATAGATAACTGGCACAGCACTGTGCAGACTACTTTTATCTTGTGGCCAATCAACGGGTATCTAATGGGTCTTAGAGCCCACTCAATGGAAGGAAATTCATGTGTGGTACTGTAATCATATTCAAATACACATGGCTGAAGAGGTCATATATCTTAGAGAAATCCCCAGAGCTGTCACATCCCTAGGCTAACATAACTTCTTACTAAATGCAAAATATGTATCCTAATATTTACAGTCAAATATCCCAGTCACCACTCATCAAACAAGCTTCTTTTGCACCAGATGGAGATTGTAATACAAAGTATTACAAAGTGTCTCTGGTCACAAACAGACATTGGCTATGAATTGCCCATGCCCATCTACAATGCAGCCTCTACACCCAAGGCTCACGCAACATTGAACAAGGGGTAAAGAAGTCACTAATAAATCTCTTAACTCTCATTAATGAAGCTCCCTCATGCAACAGAGGGCCCATAACAAAGGTCACGAACAGCTAAATCATGGAGATTAGGAGTCTGCAGAGTGTGGATCCCTGGACGGGACTTCTGTATTAAGTTTCATTCACCCAGGGCTCAGGGACTATTGTGGAAGAGGGGGCAGAAAGACTGTAAGAGCCAGTGTGTGACCATATGGAAATAGAATCCTGTAAGCGCCTGGGACCCTGGTCATATGAATCTACAGGAATGATTTCAGCACACTACGACCCATGCAAACTCAAGCAGACAAAAACCCAGCATGGAACTAGGGAAATGGGCAGCAGACCCAACCTTTGCTAAAGAAATATTGGCAACTGATTACTGTTAGGTGAGGATGGGCTAGTTTTTCTAAATCGAGGGATTCTGGGCAGGCTGACCAGACCTCACCGGATGAACCTGCACTGAGGTCACTTGGGGACAGTAACTTTACACAATAGACCTTAACACAGATGAAAGAATGATGAATTCCAGTTGGGGGGCTCTAGGGGGTGCTGGGGAGGGATATAAAGATGAAAATCGACTGAGATGTTCTGTATGAAATACACAGTGATTCAATAAAAACAAAATTTAAAAATAAAATAAAATGTAGCCTTGGAAAGGATCTATAATTAATGCTACAATTGCTGAAACCCCTGAAGGTCATATCTCAGGCCACAAGCTCCCCATTTCTCATCTCCAATTCCTCATTTAAAATATACTAAATTTGATGAGATTAGTTCCACAGCTACAGTCACTATAGCCTCAAGCGGTTGTTAAAGCCTTCACCTAGTCCAAAAACCATGAAATGCTTTATTTCATGAGGAAAAAAAATTACAAATTTTTTAAAATAACATTTTAAGTATATCATCTTTAAAAGATGAAATATAAAATATATGAAAATAAAGATTCACACATCAATGGCACCCTTCCATAAAGTCTTTCATCCTTTCCTAATGAAAGATTAAACAGTTCAGACTACGACAAGACAGGAACATTCTAATCAAAGGCCAGTGAGACCAGACAGAATGCATGAATGAAGCACAACACTTTCTCATGGAATCGCCACTCTATTTCCAGGATGCACTGGAATGAACTTCACAACTAACTGTCAGAAACACGCTTCTATGGCATGAAATCCGGAAGCTGTAGATTGTGCCCTTTGTGCTGGCCATACAACGAAGTAAAATACCTAAGGCATTTAACTAGTAGTTACCAATATGCATCAACAAAAAATAAAAGGCTTATGAGAATTATAAACAATAAACAGGAATATGAATATATTATATTAATGTAATTACCACAATCATTAGAAAAATGGAAAAGATTTTTTAATTAACACTTGGCTTTTATAATCAGAAAAAAATGTACAAACTTAGTAATTCATGGGATTCTGGTAAAATGATAAACTAAAGGTTTATCATTAAATGATAAACTGCTGAAGTGTGAGTCTGTGAAGGAGAAAATCCAAACTTAAAAAAAAAAAAGAAAGAAAGCTGACTCTATCCCAAAAGAACGAAAGACCTTTGGAAATCCACAAAGAATGCTGAGAAAGAGCAGAAAAAGCAGAAAAGCAGACTGAACACAGGCACAGGACACAGTTCCCTGTGGGCACACTTTCCTGGGGCCCAGCTGCCTGGCAGGTGGTGAAGTGGCCTTCAGATAAAAGCCTGGCAGTCCTCAGCCCTCATAAGCCTTATGAGCCCAGACCCCTTATTAATGTCGCAAATGCAGCTACAGGTTTTGGTGAAATAGTGATGCCTCCAGGGAACAGAATGGGTTAGTGGTGGCTAGAAATTCCATTTTGTCATAACATATGACTCAGGACAGCAGCCAGGAGTCATCTGGAGACAGAATCTATTTTTTTAAAACAGAACTGTCCCAGGGGCCTGAGCCCAAGGAAAAATCATAGAAAGGAAGGCATGGACAGCAGTAGGACAGAGTACTGACAGCCAAAGGGGCAGGCAGCCGGAAGCTGGTAATAAGCCAGGGGAAGGGAGAGGGCATAAGCAGAGGAGGCTCTGCCACGGGAGGCCAAATAAAGATCTCATCAACTGAAAACAACCTGCAGTGTGATAGCTCAGCTTGAGGCCAGCAGGTGTAGCCACCTGTCCATTGTTCATTGCTGTAGAGCCCAAACACCAGAGGTATACTCCATACCAATCCACCAGGAGTGTGATTAATACTAAGGTCCCTCCACAGGTACTGATCTCAGTGCTGTGGCTGGTTCTCACACTCTCATCACATTGAAGGGACACTCCTAAGCTCTGGCCACTCCAGACAGTGATGTGAGGAGTCAGGTGAATGAGAAAGCCTTCCCAGCCCACTGAATACAAAGTTAGCAGAGGTCCCAGGTTTACATAGGAGGAAAACTACCACAGTGAAGGATACCAGACACTTGCCCAGTACAGACTCAGCAATCGCATAAACCACAGGAAAGACAAGAGGCCACAAGTTCTATAATTCTCCTCTTTTCCATGTTGTCTGCAGTTGTCAGGGACCCGGAGAGATGCTGCTCTAGCACCATGACTTTTTTTTTAATTAATGGTTTTTAAAGTTCCTCTGTGATTCCTATCCACTCCCGAGTTATCTATATATTAAACAGGATTTATACTTTATTGAATTTTTATTAATTATTCCCCTTCATACAGTGCTCTAATTTTTTCCAACTGGGTATTATTTTTCTTTTCCTTAGGTTCTTTCCTGTCCCTTGTGCTTCCTCCTTCACCCTTCCTATATTTTGTAGTAGCAATCTTACTATATTTTTTTAATTTGATTTATTAATTTTATTTTATGTATATGACTGTATCACCTGCATGTTAAGTGCACCTGTGTCATGCAATGCCTGTGGAGGATAGAAGAGGGTATCAGATCCCCTGGAACTGGAGTTATGGATGGTTATTAGCTGCCATATGGGTGCTGGGAATCAAACCTGGGTCCTCTGCAATAGCAGTCAGTGCTCCTAAAATACTGAGCCAACTCTCCAGCCCCTTCAGCTGGAGCATTCTTTAATGTTCTTGTATTCTTTCATTCTCTTCTTACACTTACTTAAGTTTAATTTCCCCTTGCTGTGTTTCTTTCCCTCCATGACATTCCTCTTCATTCCCATCTCCTTTCTTATGTCTGACTTTGCTTCTCCTCCTTAACTAGCCCCTTCCATCTCATTCATTTACTATTTCTCACTTATCCTGATTAACTTCACAGAACACACTACAGGAGAATCGCCATTTTCAGCCTTATAGAAACTGGTGATATTAGCGGGCTTAATTGATTTGAAATATATTATATCCTATATAGTTATATATCCTTTACTATATTCTGATGCTGTGACTGATATAGCAGTTTGTTTCCTCTTTGAGACTCAGTAAGATTCCCTCAAAAAGCCAGACACATCCAAACCAACAGATACACAAATTGCCAACAAAGAAACACAAGAAAACATAGCTACATGGCAACATGACTCCTTGAAGAGATCACAGCTCCTCTACTCCTAAACCCAAAGATGCTGAACTATGCAGAATGTTAGGTGAAGATTTTGAGACTTTGGTGAAAGTGAACAGACATAAAAGTAGATACACACAAGCAGGTAAGTTCAATTCAGGACCTAGAGATGAAAGTAAGCAACCCAGAGGAAAGTCAGCAGAATCACCAAGAAAATCAGTAATGTGTATGAAAAAGTCAGCAATGTAGAAAAGAAATTCAGTAAAGAAACTGAGATTTAGGGAGGAAAATACAGATGCTGGGCATGAAAAACTCAATGACTCAAATCAAAACACAGGGAAAAGCATCACCAATAGACCTGACCATGCAGAAGAAGCAATACAGAAACAGAGGACAAAGTTGAATAAATCCTAGGTTCAAACGTCAGTAAGGAAAAAGGAAATAAATAAATCAGTATGACCTCAACTTCTAAAAACTCTGGGATATGACCTAGCGATGAACAAAAATCCAGGGGATAGAAGAAGGAACTACAAGAAACAATAAAGGAATAAAAAAATCTAGTCAATGAAATCACTGCAGCAATTTCCCAAACCATCAGCAACTCCCAAAGCCAAGAAAACATAGAATGATACATTTTAAACCCTGAAAGTAACTGCCGAGATGTTTTATCAAGTGAAGCTATCTTAAAAATAAAAATCCAAATAAGAATGGATATTTCAAGGCAAACACAAATGAAGGTAGCTCACAACCAACACGACAGCACTGCAGAAGACACACAGAAGAATACTGGATGTATTAGTTTTTCGTTGCTGTGAAAAACACTGACCAAAGCCAACTTGGAAAAAGAAAGGGTTTATTTCCTCTTACAACCCAAGTATTAATCTAACACTGAGGGAAGAAGAGGTTATACTACTAAGTGACACACAAAGTCCAGCAATGTCTGCCATCTGGACTCACTCATGAACTTCTGGGCTCAAAGGACTCGGGTGTCCCTCTTCTCTATTTCTGCCTAGTAGGCTCAGGGCAGCTCCATCCCACACCTGTCACTTTCCTTGGTGGTTATCTCACAGACCTGGTATTTCCAATATGGTAGCACCTCTACTTCAAATGAGGCTGCATATTCACCAATGGCATCTCAGGGACTCAAAACCTGTTACATAGTACCAGGCCATGACTCCTTCAATCCTGGGACCTCCACTGCAACTGAGACTACACCTTCACCAGTAACCTTCTGGCCTCTCAGCAGGGACTCCAACCAGGCCAGATGGTGCCAAGCCTCAGCTGTTCTCCATGACCCACCCCTTCATGCCTTCAAAACAAGGACCATGTGGGAGATTCTTGCATATCGCCTAGCCACACCTAGCCAACATCCACTGTCCCCACTGAAGCATAAAAGCTTTCACTTCCAGACTCTCAATCCAAAATATATCAAACAAATGGCCCTAATATGGTTTTCCTTTCTTCTGAAACTTCACAAACCAAGCTTCCAACTTCTGCATTGCTCTCAGCATTATCTCCTAAATTGCTACAACTCAGTAAGCTCTGAGAACTCAATGGAGTTTGGAGCCCAAAGCTCCAAAATCTTCCGTAATATTTATAGATGAAGAAGAAAGTCAGTCTCAATCATGAGAGTACAGGAAAGAATAAATTTTATGACAGGAATCAATGACCAAACAATAAGTAGGAAGGAATTCATCATTTCCAACACAGTAAATCAGCTACCTCCAGATATGAGCCAAGGAGAAAGTAAAAACAATAATCCTACCAAGCAGAAAAAAGCAACCAAATCAGAGCAATGAATAAACATCTCTCATTAATAATCTTAAATCTAAACAGTTTCAATTCACAATAAAGAGATGCAGACCAACCAGGTGACAGGACTAAAAGAGAAGGCCAAAAATAATAAAATTAAAAATGAAAAGTAGGACATTACTACAGATTCCAGTGAAATACAAAGAATCATCAGTAGTACTTTAAAAGCTTACTTTCTAAAAACTAGAATATCTAGAACTAAATGCATATAACCTACCAAAATTAAATGAATATATAAATAACTTAGACTCATAACACTAAGCAAGACTGAAGCACAAATTTTAAAAACTCTCAACAAAGAAAAACCCAAAACTAGATTGATTCATGATCAAATTTTACCAAGCCTTTAAAGATAAGCTAACAGCAATTCTCCTCAAACTGTTCCATAAAATGGAAAAGCAAGACTAGAACTGAAGTCATTGTACAAAGCCAGCATTATCATGGTAAGGTAAAACTTTGTCAAGACAACACAGTCAGAAAAAAACCTACAGAAATTAATGATGACTACAGATACAAAAACCATCAACAAAATGCTGGTAAACAAATCCGAGAACACATCAAGATCATATACCATGACTAAAATGGTTCCATTCCAGGAATCCAAGTTTGGCTGAACATACGCTAATTAACAAGAGTAATATAACACAAAAACACAATTAAGGACGGAAATGACATAGAAAAGGCCTCCAACAAAGTTCATCATCTCTTCCAATAAAATCACTACAGACTAGAAATAGAAGGAACAAGCTCAACACCACTGAGGATGTCTAAAACAAACCTACAATCAGCTTCATACAAAATGCGAAACAATGAAAACATTTCCTCACTGGAATGAGGCAAAGTACACACAGCCTGCACTCTTATCCAAGAGTGCTCAAAGACTTAGCTAGAATAAAACACATAAATAAAAGCCACACAAATAGATAAAAGGTCAAATTATTCCTATTAGCAAAAAAACATGACTTTAAAGACCCAAAAGACTCTACCAGAGTACTCTTAAACACCTGAAAAACATCTTCATCCAAGTAATAGAATACAAATATTAAACACAGAAAAGTCAATAATGAACTTGCCAAAAAAGAAAGCAGAGAAAATAACTCATTGTGAAACAGCTTTAAAAATAAACTGATACAATACATAGGAATAAATCTAACCTAGGAGGTTAGAAAGACATTAAGGAAGACACTCTAATATGGGAACATTCCTATGTTCATGGAGAGAATTAACAATGTGAAAATGGACAAATTACCAAAGACAAAATCTACAGGTCAACACAACTCCCATACAAAATTCCAATGCCAATTTCACAGAAAAAAAAAAATTCTAAAATTCACATGAAAGCACCCAAGATCCTAAATATCAAAGCAATATGCTTAGCAAATCTCAAATTTTATTATAGACCCACATTAAGAAAAACAGTATGAAACTGGCACAAACACACACTTGTAGATCAATAAAATAGAAATGGAGATCCAGAAATAAGGCCACATAGTTGTAACCACCTAATTTTTTAGATTCATTTGTTTTTATTTTGTGTGATGATTGTCATGCTTGCATGTATGTAAGTGCACCACATGTGTGCAAACCCAGAGGCTAGAAGGGGTGTCAGATCCCCTGGAACTGGAGTTACAGACAAGGGTGAGCCACCTTGTGGGATCTGAACCTGCATCCTCTGCAAGAAAAGTCAGAGCTCTTAATTATTGAATCGTATCTCCATAGCTACCTAATTTTTTTTTCAAAGGTGTCAAAAACATTCATTGAAGAAAATGCAGTCTTTTTAGCAAATGTGCTAGGGAATCTGGATTTCCACATTTTAGAATGAAATTATATCTTTCTCTCTTATCCTGCACAAAAATCAATTCAAAATGGATTAAACACTTTAATGCACAAGCTGAAACTCTGAAAGTGCTAGAGAAAAACACTTCAAGTGACAGGAATATGCTAGGACTTTCTAAAAATGACTCAATTAGCACAGGAAATAATTCCAAGATTTGGCAATGGGATTACGTAAAATTTAAAAGTTTCTGTATAGCAAAAGAACCTATCAGTGAATTGAAGGGATAACCTTCAAAACGTGAAAAGATTGGGACTGGGTCCAGCTCTCAGAGATCTGATGCCCTCTTCTGGTCTCCACAGGCACCTACACATATACAATATACACTCACACAAACACATGCAATTTTTTTTAAGGAAAAAAAAAATCTTTGCCAACTATATATCAGACACAAGAGTAATGTCTACACTCTATTGAAAAATTAAAGACCAAAATCCAAAGTCATCCAATCAATAAAGGGGAAATACAAATGACCAATAAAAACTTGGAAGTATTTTGGGGCTGGTGAAATGGCTCAGTAGGTTAATGCACTTGTCACCAAGCCTGATGACTAAAGTTCAATTTCCAGAATCCACATGGTGGAAAGAGACTCCCAGAAGTTGTCCTCCGATCTTTATACCTGTAATGTGGGGCATACCTCCCCATATACATACAAAACAAATATAATTTTAAAAATTTTTAAAGAAAAAATTTTGAAGAAAAAAGATGCCATCAGGGCAAGGTGGACTGAAACTACTCCATCTCACCCCATCAGAACAGCTGTATTAGAAAACAAATGCTAGCAAATGCTGACAAGGACACAGAGAAAGAAAAGCTGCTTGTGGGAATATTAACTTGTTCAGTAACTATAAAAATCACTATGAAAGTTCCTAAAAAAAACTACAACAAATTGAGCTACCACACAACCCAGATATACTATTCTAAATCAATATACAAGTGGAATTTTATGCATCAGTAAAAACATATATATATTTGCAGAGAAATAGATGCAACTGGAAATCATCAAGCTAAATGAAATAAACCAAACATAGAAAACAATACTACATGCTTTCTTACATAAGGGGAACCTAGGTTTAAAATTATATGTGGATGCTGGGCATGGTGGTGCACGGCTTTAATCACAGCACTTGGGAGGCAGAGACAGACAGAGCTCTGTGATATCAAGATCAACCTGGTCTACATACAAGTTCTAGGTCAGTTGAGGCTTACAGGGAAACTCTGTTTCAAAATTAATTAGTTAATTAAAATTATATATGTATGATTTATATACACATTTGTAAGTCACAAGACTAGAAAGAGGACCATGAAAGGGAAAGACAAGATCTTAAGGAAGTGGAAACAGGATGACAGAACATCGTATGTAACAGGACAGCAGAAGGGATGTGGAGAGAGGGTTCAGGGAAGGCAGTGGGGGGAAGAGAAGAGATGAGAACATGGTACAATGCATGTACGCATGCAGAGCTCATCATGAAATATATTTCTGTGTGCTAATCTAATTAATTAAAATATGCAGTCACTAATTAATAAATATATTTGAATATACAAATTAAAACAAATATTGCCACTTACTAGAGGTAAACGCTTCACTGCAGCCAGGTATTGGAGTAGCCCCTTTGCATGGTAAATTGTAGGATGCAAATCTGGGTTTGGACTTTGCCACTGTCTGTTCAAATCCTCTCCACTTAAAGAACAGCGATGACTACACAAAAATAAGCACAAAGACAGAGAAATACAAGTATCAACCATTACACACATTTCTGATTTGACTTTCTGACTTATTCTAACAAGTATTCCAAAAGGTGTAGATAGGGAGCTCAACTGATTATGCATTATATCCATTAAGTAAACATGTATCATCATTTGCTATGTATAAAGTCTTTAATCACACATGATATCAATGTTGATTTCAAATTTGTAATAACCATTTTTAAACTATAAGAAATTCTTAATTTCCAGGGTTATCTTCTGGATTTTATATAATTTATTGATGGTCACATTCTCTACTGACTAAATAATAATCATTTATTTATGTTGACCAAATTAGTAATTTTGTGTGTGTTGACCAAATTAGTAATTTTGTATAAATACTATTTGAGCCCTCCTTCTGAGAAAGACAAGTATATGAATATTATGCATTCTTGCAAAAATGTAAATACATTTTTATTTGCTCACAGGTGTTCTATCATCAAGATCGCACAACTGACACTGAGAACAAGAGCTATATGCAAACATCCTTTTCATCTCTGGACATGATTTTTCTAAAAAAATTTAAGAAAGAGATTTTGTGGAACCATATACTCATGGATACAACCAATATACCTGTTCATTTAAAAGTTTATCTTTGATGAATTCCCCACCAAACCTTATTTTTCTTCTAGAAAAAAAATAATCAAATTTGTTTTCTGAATTAACTTGGACACTATTAGTTCAAAAACTTTATATACAAGCACCATAATAATCTATTACATTCCTGTAACTATTACTTAACTTACTTCCCATTGATGACACCATCTGGGTTTAGCATAGGAACAATTTTAAAGATGTAAGATTCTCTTAAGCTCTGAGCAGTAGGGTTATTACTCATGAGATATTCCAATGTTCCTTTCATAACCCAACTTGCATTAGTTTCTCCAGGATGTACCCGAGCAGATAAGAAAATGTAAGGGCGATTTCCTAAACATAAAAATCTCAAATTAAAATGAACAGCTACTGAAAGTTTGAATGACATTTTCACTTTGGGGCTTTAGAACTCTACTCAATTGTGAACTGGTGAAACTCGCTATGTACACACTGTATTCAAGCACTGCACTAGGCCCTATGCAGAGACAAATATAAGATATAAGCAATGTTGTGAAGAAGCTTGTAATATGAACATGCATAGTATTTAAGCCACTTATTTTCTAATGATTACTATAACGTAAAAAAATTAAAATAATCTTTTTTATAAACTCATGGGGAAAAGGAAAATATTTAGTTGTTTTGCTCTATAATGAAGCAAGCACAGACAAAAAGTATTATCTGCATGCATAAATTAACAAAAGGTATTTCACTAAAATTTGGATATAGAAGTCCACAAAACAATCACATAACCCATTACTCCTATGTTCATACACAGCAATTGTTTTCCTGTTCCTGGAAATATTTATCAAAATCTGAACTGCTTTCTTATTTCTACTACTGCAGCTGTAAAATTGAGGCAATTTTAAAAATTTAAGTGACAGAGAAAAACAAGTAGCTATTTAGTACTAGCTATCAAAACACTTGAACTCACAAAACAATTGCTGTGTTTTAGCTGGAGTCTGATTTCTAAGAATGACTAAAGACACCTGAGAGTCTTCTGTGACTCTCTCACTTTCCAAAAGAGGAAAGAGACACAGAGGTAGGTCTGTGGTTAGGAGAAATGGGGCCCAAGACTACAATCTAAGACTTCTGAGCTGTGTTTTATTTCCACAGGAAAAAACGCATAAAGCAAACAAAACTAAGTAAGAATGATTGATGCTCTGAATGAAGAAGACAGACTTACTGAATTGACATATATGTTCATAATAATTAGACTCTGGCATTGCTGTTATAGTCACCAAGGGACAGCTGTTTCCAGACAAGGTTTCACATAACACATCCTTTCGAAAATAGATCTGCTGAGGATTGTGTGCTGATTCCAATTTTTGAAGATGCATCTTGACAAAAATTTAAAAGCAAAGTATATAATCATTAAAAACTCCCTAATGCTATATAGAAATATTGCATGCAGGTATCCACATAACTAGAAGATAATCTGATTCTTAAACTCTTATCCAAAAGCCTCAAGGTCAAATGTAGTTCACACACCAGTATTTGAGGAACTTGCAAAAGGAACTTCCTAAGTGTGTACACCATTAGTTACATCACACAGCCCAGGAGGGTCTGAGCGATAGTCTACTCTAAATAAGCTCCTATCAGTTCAAGTGAGGCTCTGTTGTCAATCTGAGTTATGAAAAAGTATTTGGTTAGAATCCTGGAATTAAAGACTATAGACAGGTAACAACAATCTAAAATTAAACAGCAGAAATTCCGAACAACTCCTGCTTTCAAAGTTAATACAGGTTCATTATAAATTATCTGAAAGACAAAGTAAAGGGGAGAATTTTAAGACACCACAGTTACATCACTTTGATTACTATTAATAAATGTAATATATACAAACAAAACTTTCATTACATGACTTTTTATATTTGTCACATAACTTACACATATATATATATTCATAACTGAGAATACTATAATATAGAATGATATAGATTTAAATATGTGATCATACCAAAAATACAAGTCTGGTTTTTTACTGTAGATATGGAGCTGGTTTATAGTTCACCACTGCTGTGGACTCACAATCACAAGTCACCACTGCTGTGGATTCAAAATCACCACAAGTCATCACTGCTGTGAACTCACAATCACAAATCATCACTGCTGTGAACTCACAATCACAAATCATCACTGCTGTGGACTTACAATCACAAGTCACCACTGCTGTGAACTCACAATCACAAATCACTGCTTCTGTGAACTCACAAGCACTACAAGTTGTCGCTTCTGTGGACTTACACAATCACTACTAACCAAAAAGGTTCCATTTGCCAAGAACTGTGGGAGGCACTAGGAGTGGGAGGGAAACATGCGGCTCCAATCTGGAGACAAGGCAGAGTGCTCTGAGAACTTAGGATAAGGGGAAGGGAGCCTGGTGAGCCTGGTAGTGAGGAAAAGTCTTCTAAAGAAGGTAACATTTAGACTAGGACCCAAAGGTTGGATGAAGGAAAGAGACAGAAAAAAAGGCCAAAAGGCAAGACAGTATACTTAACTCAAAGACTATAGCTAGACCAGAAAGCATAAGGGTGAGAAATGCAGAGCCTGGTGCAGAATAAATGGTCTGGAAGACTTTCAGAAAGCATGGGATACTACCACGGGCCACTGGGGCAACTTACATGACACAGGAAGCATCTTTTTCAAAAGTTCAGTATATATTTTACTGTGACTAGAAACAGTACAGGAAAAGAAAAATATATATAATTCCACAGATATTAAGTTAAGAGAGAACAAAATGTTACACAGATTAAAGTTCATTTTAAATAAACATTAAATAATAGTTTAAGCCATTTAAGTAGATACAGCCACCAAAAGTGAAAAATAAATGAATCCTGGTAAGAATTTTAGATTTGATTAAGATGGCTGGAGAATCACTAGTTTTAAATAGCTTTTATGAAGAGACTGGACACGAAAGAGCTCTGGTCACAGCTCTGAAAAGAGGAAAAAAGGGAAGGAAAACTAAACCCAGTACTGTCCTAGAAAGAGGCTGGTAGACACACAGGTGAGGGGTGATAACACAGAGGGACTGGAACAAAACAGAACTCGAAATAAAAGGTGAGGCTGATAGTAATACATAACCAGACAAATAAAAATGACCTCCAGGTTTACTTCATATATACATATTTATTAGTACCCTAGGATGAAGACCCTCACAGCAGAACTTACTAAATTTTCATGTAGGTATGAAGATGTAAAGATTCCTGAACATCACCTCTCTAATGTAACACTGAGAGGCTAATTCAGTCATCAGTCTGGTATCTGTTCTGCTTGGCAGATGACATGTTTTCCAAACATACTAAAGACTTCTCTCGGGTCACACTTCTCCTCTGGTCACACTGCTTTTGGTCACACTGCTCCTCTGGTCACACTGCTCTTGGGTCACACTCCTCTAAAGGTCTTTCTTGGTAAGATGATCATTCCTTCAACATCCTTGGCCATTACAACATTTTGTTGTGAGAATAAATTTACCACAGTTGGTCATTTAGTTACTTGATTTAGTTTGTTCATTTTTGTTGTACAATGCAAATATTCAAAAATCTCACAAGATCTCATATAACTCATATTCCATACTCTAAGGATTCCAAAATGAAACAATTCCTATAGAAAAATTCAAAACAAAGCCACATTTTCCTACAAGATTGAGTGCTTTTTCCTAAACAAATTGAAATTTCATCCAGTTAAAATCTGTACATCACAGAAATCTCAGCTAAGAGAACATCAATTTCTAGAAGTAGAATATATAAAATTTCTTTCATTACTTTTTATTTTCACTGTGGAAGTGTGGGAGTTCAGGCATGTGTATTCAGGTGTGGTCACCCATGTGCGTTCATGAGAAGGCCCAAGGTTGACATGCAGATATCAACCTCAATTGCTTCTCTTCATTCATTCATTCAAGACAGGATCTCACAATGAACCTGAGTCTTGCTGTTTGGGCTAGACTGGCCGACCAGCAAGCCCGGGGAATCTGCCAGTATCTACTCCCAATGCTGGGGATATAGGAACTCACAGAGGCCAAACCTGGCTTTTTCTCTTGGGTGCTCAGGTTCCAAACTCAGGTCCTCCAGCTTGTACAGCAAATACTTTCTCCATGAAGCATCTCCCCAGCCTCTTTCATATCTCTTTTAATAAAGACCATATTCATATTTTTCTGCCTTCAGTGTTTCTAGTAAATAGTATAGTAGTTCAGCACTGAATCTCTTTTCCTATTTTATTAAAATATTTAACTACAAGCAATTTTTCTCCAAT
Organism: Eospalax fontanierii; assembly: GCA_035773235.1. NCBI lineage: Eukaryota > Metazoa > Chordata > Mammalia > Rodentia > Spalacidae > Eospalax > Eospalax fontanierii. The sequence goes on from CM069538.1 coordinate 8,153,290, forward strand.
TACCTGATACACATACAAAATAATATTCTTACTAGTTTATAATTTGGAGCACTCACCTGTAAAGCAGAATATGTATATGGGTAGTGGTAGGCAAAATAGCAAACATCATCTTTATGTGGAAAGTTCACGGTGAACGTAATTGTATAGTAGGATTTTCCCTTTTGCCCACCTGCAGCCACTGAACTTCTTGAGAAGTGATTTCTACAATTGAAAAGCATAAAGCATGTTTATTCCTCTAACACGTTCTGATTTTCCTTTGCTAATTTTATTAAGTAGAATTTCAGAGCGAGAAAAAAGAATATATAACAAGTTAAACTTAACTACTTCATACAATATAGACAGCACTAACAAAGCAGGTAAGTGCTGTCAGCTAACATTACTTTTCAGCTCTAGATTTACTAAATAAGGCTAACAGCCTAGGAAATCAGTAAATATCTTTAAACTTCACTCTTTAATAGCAACACATATTACTAGATCTAGACAATGATAAAAGGCTAATGAATTTTTTTATGTGTGTTTGTTGGTTTTTTTTTTGTTTTTATTTATTTATTTATGTTTTGGAAACAGGGTTTCCCTGTAGCCCCAGCTGGCCTGAAACTCAGTATGTAGACCAGGTTGACCTTGAACTCAGAGATCACCTGCCTCTGCCTAATTTTTATTATATAAATATGTGAGACAGTGTCTTACTATGCAACCCTGGCTGGCCTGGAACTTGCAATTTTAGACTAAACTGGCCTTAAAATCACAGAGATCCACCTACACCTGCCTCCTGAGTGCAGTTAAGTTAAAGGTATGTGCTACCACAACCTCACTTGATTAAGTTTTTATATCTAACTGCCAGTTTACAGGATACCCATGAGATACAATTTATTTGTATCAAAGACACAATTAGCAAAATACAAATGTGAAAGTACTGTATGACAAACAATCTGGTTCCTTTGACATATCAGTAAGAAATAAAAAGAGAAAAGAAAGCCCTATGAATAAAAGAACACTTAAACTAAACCTGATGTATGATTAGCAAGGGAGATTGGCAGATCTCAGCTGATAAAGGCCTGTTTGTTTGGTTTGGGTTTTTGAGACCAAGTCTCTTTGTTGCTCCAGCTGGTCTGGGACTTGCTATATAGGCCAGGCTGGTCTTGATCTCACAGAGATACCTGCCTCTGCCTCCCTGTGGGGATCTGAGTATTGAGCAAGGCAAGCAACTCCAGATACCCTAAAGGGATGGCAGGTGTCTGACCTGCTCTGCCTGATGTGAAGCTACTATAGATATGAATCTTCCTTTCCCCAACCCCAGACCAGAACCAGGTTGTTGGGTTTCGTTTCCTCGTTCCTGAACTTCCACAGCCTTCCCGCCCTTTACCCCAAAACCCCACCTCTAACTTTCCCGCCTTCTGTAACGGTCAGGAGGCCTTCCTATATAAGCCCCTGCATTGGCTCTAATAACCGAACTACCTACCAACGTAGTCTCCCAGGTGGGGAACTCCTCCCGCTGCACTCTGAGCCACCTGAGGTCCTGTTCGATCGTCCTCCATTCTCTGGCATGGCTGGAGCACAAGAGCCGTGCTGGAGATGGAGACCCACCCACTTCCCAAGAGCTGAGATTAAAAAATGTACCACACCTGGCAACATAAGCCACTTTTAAGGAAATAATTTGATAGGTATTGTTTGTTTTTCTGATGATGGCTCTTTCCAAAAGTCCAGTAGTTCTAGAAATGAACCATGTTCTAGTCTATTTTATACTTTTAAAAATGCATGGTTTTTCATAATTTTTTAAATTTCTGAATTCTTTGTCTTAATTTTCTGAGGTGAGATAATGGCAATGTGGTTAAATGGTCTTAACTGGTCTTTGTCTTCTACAGATAAAATACAGTATCTGAAAACCGTTTCAACACTTCAGCCTGGAGGCCAGGGGGATTGCTCAGTAGGTAAAAGTGCCTGCCACAAAACCTGACCCTGTCAATTCAGTCCCCAGAACCACATGGTGGAAGCAGAACAATGACTCCCAAAAGTTGTCACTTGATCATCTGTGATGACTCAAGAGGTTAAGAGCACTAGATGCTCTTGCAGAGGACCTGGGTTCAGTTCCCAACACCCATACAGCAGCTTACAGAGATCCTTAACTCCAGTTCTAGGGGATCTGATGCCCTCTTATAGCCTCCAAGGGTACTGCACAACTCAGGTGCAGGCAGAACAACAAAAATAAATTTTTAAAGAATATTTTTGGAGCATGCAAGAATATGCATGGAGCCATGCATGGTGTGGCACACCTTTAATCCCAGCACTCGGGAGGCAGAGACCAGGCCAGCTGGGGCTACAGGAAGATTCTATGTCAAAAAAAAAAATTAGCATGGGAGTAGAGGTTTCTGAAGTGCTGAAACCAATCTACTGTGTCAATTATCTACTGCTGGAACCAGGGGATGTAAGGTGCACATGGAGACCAGAGCCTATCTAACCCCAGTACAGGTGCTTAGAGGAGTTCTCTAATAAAACTTCTTAATGATTTCTAGTTTTGAAAACTCTTTTTTTATTTTTATTGTTGATACTACATTTAAAAACACCATCAACTTAGTTTCTGAAATCCCAAAAACTTTAAAACAAAACAGGGTCTATATTGTTATTTATTCACACAGACAAATGTTTGAGCTATTTTCATTCAAATTAGTAGATTTCTCATGAACTGAGTCACTCTACTCTGAGCAGACATCCAATGACAAGGACTAAGAACTAAAGAACACACAAAAGGAATTCAAGAAGTAGTCCTTGTCAACTGTTTAAGTTGAATATCTAATGGAAGAGGCATGTATGACACCATAAAATAGTGAAATGGCAAGTCACAGGTTATAAACCAGTAAAACATACTCAAGTATTAGCAGAAGACAACTTTGTTCCATTTTATAGGAAACACAAGTATCACAGGGCTTGCCTGCTAGGAAAGGTTAAAAATGTAATGCAGAAAGTCATCAGTCCTCACTATATGAACTTCTGGCTTCTGACAAGCAACTAGACAGTGCATAAAACTACAAAGATAGTCAATAGATGGGCATATATATATGGACTTGAACTGAATTCCAGTCTGATCTGGAGATAGCCTAGAGAAAAACCAAAATTCAACAAAACAAAACAATCTTGTCATCATTAAAGAACGGAACAACTCAAACTATGGTCACTTATGTTGTAATTTGAAAAGTACTCATGGGCTGATGATTCCTATTATACAAACTAGAAAGACACAGATGCTTCAATATTCAGTAGCCTAAGAAATTCCAAAACCTTGCCAACCACCACCAGATCGGTCAGTTTCACTCCAACATTATGAGAAAGAGAAAATGACCAAAGAGTATTCTATGTTAACTTTCCATTTTAAAAATGCAAGCATATTAAAGTGAGGATCCATTGCCCATTACCTTTATTTCTGTTCCTCATTTATTTGCTACTTATTTTGCTAATAAAAGTAGAGGGAAACCCTACTGAGATGAAGCCCAAGGACTGCTTCTTTCCCAGAAAGTAACAGCATTTAAGACCCAGGCTTTCCCAAATACACGGGAAAACTATTGAAACAGTTAAAATTCTGCAAGTCATTATCTGCTGAAAAGCTAAAAAAGAAGGGATATTAATGCTACTTAAGCATAATATTAAAAGTCAAAAATCTACTTTATAAAAAACTGAAAACTAGATTAATAAAAAAGAAATTGGTAATGCTAAGGAGTCACATTTCAGTAGCTTTGGCAGCCATACAGCAACATTAAGCCTAGCATTCCAAAGGAAATAAATACTAGGACTAAAATTATAAACAGATGCAATTGTGTGCAATCCATGGGAAATAATCATGAGTTGTCAAAGTTCAACACTTTCCTTATTATTCAGGATTGGTATTCAAATTTAAATGACTGTAGGGAAACTGATTTCTTTAATATAGATGATCCAGCGGACTGCAATTGAACGGGTTCCTTTAACCACTTTCTATTTCCATAAGCCAGATATAACTCATAGTAAATGATATTTTTTTAAGAATATGAAGGAAGTATCAGTAAAACAACAGGAAGGGTTAGAAGAGTCCAGACCACCAAAGTTACTGTCTTTTCCTCCTAATTGGAAAGGCCAAATAGAACAACAAGATATTTAAGCAATTTAAATTTTAAGAGTTTAATCCGAAAGTACATATTAGTAAAATATTTCCAAAAAGACAGCAAAATAGTAATCAAAGTGTTTCTAATGAGGAAAAGTGTGACTTAAAAAAAAATAACATTTTCAGTTGTTAAACTGAAATCACACATTCTAGTTTTCCAAATAAAGGAAAACACATAAGCAAGAGCAAAGTATTCTGTCAGTCACAGCAGTCCAACTTAAATATAAAGATAAGGAAAACTATATTAAAAGTAAGACTTATGGAAAATTAAATTGAATAATAAATTGACTGCTGTCAATGTTATGAATATGAGGAAATAGTTCTCGAGTCTTTAAAAATGTGTGGATATAGGAAATAAAATAAGCATTATTTTAAAATGTTGCCTGGACACATTTTATATGTAGAATTAAGAGTAAAATGGGAAGAAGTACTGTAAGAATCTCAGATCATTTAGAAGTGGAGCTGCAGCCACACACAGGTTATCTGTATAACACACAGATACACACACCACACGACACCCACAGCTCAGGGACCATCAAGGAAAGGGGGCAGAAAGATTCTAAGAGCCAGAGGTCAGGGAGGACTTTAGAGAAGAAATGTCTTCTGGACATGACAGACCACTGCACTTATGAACTCACAGCGGCTATGGTTGCTTGCACAAGACCCAGTCAGTAAAAGTTCCAGCACGAAGTGGGAAGGGGTTCATGGCCCGCCCTAACGGAGGGGCTATGAACCACTGGGGACTTCTGGGGGAGTGAGAGTCTGTTTTCTTTATACTGTGGCTCCTAGGAGGTCAACCGTTCTCCAGTGGATGGCCCCACACCCAGGAGTATATGTACAGAATAAACTAGAATTGGTGGCTTATTAAATGCAAAAAAAAAAAAAAAAAAAAAGAGGACACAAAGTTGGGGGAGTATCTGGAGGGTGGGGTGAATACAATCAAAATCACTGCAAATAATTGTCAAGGAATAAAAATATTTTTAAAAAATAAATGGAGCTGAAGAATATATTTGGTATCATAGGAATAAATCCATTACAAGTTATTACCTATAATTTCTATTTCTAGTTTTAGTGAATAAAGTTTTAAAATTTCCTTTCTTTCAAAGCCAGGGTAAAGCCTGAAATCTCAGCATGGGAGTCAGAAGCAGAAGGATCAAGTTTGAGATCAACATGGGCTACACAGCAAGACCTGTCTAGGAAATTTAAAGGCTGATGACATGTAACAAAATGGTTGAGGTAAAATTTGGATCTAAGTCTGTCTTTCTACAAAACACAGTGTTTCCACTATATATCTGGATTTCAAACACATGGGACTCTTCAGAATTAGTAAGCATAGCATCACAATTCAAAGAACATACTAATTCTATTTCTTATTTGGACAATAAAACTAATATTCCCTTTTATAAGGTTCTGTAAGTAAGAATACTTACTTGTAATAACAAATGTCAGTGCCCATACGAATCCACCATGGTCTGGCATTTAATGCTTCCTGAACTGAATACATAAGTGGCTGCATACCTTGTAAAGAGAGGAGAGAACGAGAAAATTCTTTTCAGAGTTTTTGATGTAAAAAATTAATCTTGCCTTTGTAGAAAGTAACAGAAGTTGAAAAAAGCTGAGATATATTACATTTCATTTTAGTATGTATTAAAAATCTGAGAGATTTCTTTAAAATATAATTCAACCAGTATCTATTTTTAAATTTTAACTAAAATGGAACAACTTTAGCGTTGAAAGGTTACCAAATAGTCTCCATTAAATTTTATGTGTTAGATCAATTAAAGATACCATATTCCTTGTAAAAAGTAAAATATCAAACATATATAAAGAAATAATGAGGAGCTGTAGAGACGGCCTTGTGGATAAAGCACTTGTCACTCCAGTGTGTGGCCCCAAGTTCCAGACCTCAGAACCTATGTAAAGACCAGGCACAGTAGCGTCTTTTTGTAGGTCTACTGCTCTGAGGAAAGGAGAGGAAGAAACAGGAGAATCTGGGAGGCTCACAGTCTGGTTAGCCTGCCTTCAACAAGCAGCTAACACAGAAGACAGCCTCTCTCAAACAAGGTAGAAGGTAAAGACTGGTACCCAAAGTTGTCCTCTAATCTGTTCATGTGCACCATGTAATGGGCACATGTGTATACCACACACATACACACACACTCTCACACTGAACTAATGAGGAATCTCTCTCCTAATTCTTCATGGACTTTCATATGTGGTAAGAAGGAAAATATGTGGTAAGAAGGCACAATAATGTATTTGTTTTCATTTGCACACTTCTCCACATAAATACGTATGCACAGTGGGAGCTGTTAACAAAAACAGGGTTAAACATACAATAATTTTTCTTGGATATTCTTAGAAATATGTTTTCCATGTGAAGTTTAAAATCATCTTATTTGACCAGGCTTGGTGGCATATACCTTTAATCTTAGCACTCAGGAAGCAGGGCCAGGCAGATCTCTGTGAGTTGCAGGCCAGCGTGGTCTATATAGCAAATTCTAGGTCAGCCAGGGCTGCACAGTGAGACCCTGTCCCCTCCCCTTTCCCCCAAAGCCCCATTAAATTATCTCATTTCATTTCCGAAAATGATATACTAGATTTTTAATTAGAACTGAATTAAATTCATAACTTGACTTTAGAAAATCAATTTTTTATTGAAAACTGGTTTGACTTTAAATTCTAACTTATGGATGAAATCATTTCCATTTTCTAGATATAGGAATATTCAGTTAAATATAAGATTTTTTTTCCTTTCTATTTCTAACAGGAGTTAAGAACTATTCGTTGTTAGGATTTATCTTAAATTCACATTATTCAATACACAAAATTTTGGCAGAGCTTTAGTGTCTCGTGGATTTGTGAGATATATAATCCTATTATGTGTAATTTTTAATGATTTATTTCCTCTTACAGTAGTCAGATTATTTTATTCTCTATTTTAATTGTATTTCAAGAAATCACAACCTACAAAGCTGGCGATGAATATAGTAATAAAAACAAGCAGCTGTTTCTCTCATACTTTTAATGTACTTGCCATTTTGTGCAAGCCAGTTTTATCTTGTATAATACAAAAGAGAGAGTATCATTTTACAGGTATAAAAACAGTCATTACACCCTCCCAACCCCCCACCCTACATGGTGAGAGCTATTATTATTCTCTTAACTTGAATAATTTCACCAGAATGCTTCCTATATTTAAAGTTACAATTATTTTATCAAATGCCTTTTCCACATCCACCAACAGAATAATGTGGCTTTTGCCCTTTACTCCACTGACACAGAACATTACATACTAGAAGGTCCTTATTGTGAACTATCTTTCCATTCTAAGGAAATGCTATTCTTTTAGCAAGTGATTCAATTAGCTATTATTTAGAATTCTATATCTAGATTCTTAACTTGGCTCTTAAAAATTAAGTATAGAGATTACATTAGGTTCAGAAAAAATGAAGTTAAAATCATGTTGACTGTTTCCATGATTTAGTAGAATAAATAATAAAAGTCTAATTTACTTTTTATAGGATAAACAAATATATTCCTATTTTTTCCTCTTCTGTTTAGTTTGGTTTCTTGAAGCACAGTATCATGTAACCCAGGCTGATCTTAAAATTATTACTGATCCCAAGGGCTAGGACTACATTTATGTGCTATCATGCCTGTTTTTTGTTCAATTGTTTTTGGCTGTTGCTTTTCTTCTGAGGCAGGGTATCTCTATTCAGTCCTTGAAGAAGGCCTTGAACTCATAATCCTCTGCCTTAGTCTTCAGAGCACTGGGACTACAGGAATAGACCACTATGCTCAGCTTTCAATTTTTCTTTTTAATAGTTTGTAACCTCTTTTAAAATTTCTACTGGGGCGAGGAGTATGTGTAGAAAGATGGCTCAGTGGGTAAGAGCACTTACTGCATAAGCATGAGGACCCAAGTTCAAATCCCCAGAACACTTGTAAAAAGCCAGGTATGGCCATGCATAGGCCTATAATCCCAGCACTGTCAGATGGAGACGGGAGGACCACTGGGGCTGTCTGCCACCCTAGCTCCCAGGTTCAATGGGAGACCTTGTCTCAGAAAATAAGGTGGAAAGTGACAGAATGGAACATATAACATCCTCCTCACCCACATACGTATACCATACACACACCCAAATAAAATAAAATTACTTTTTCCTAAACATTGTTGGTATTTCTATGTTTTACATATTTTGGTATAACATTATATTCAGTATTTATTTTTATTAATTCTCTTACTTCGGCTTTGGCTTACTTTTTCTCTAATTTCTTTAGTTGGATAATTATTTTCAGTTTTTCTTATTCTGCATAATGCAATTCAGTTTTCCATTTAATACCAGTTTAGTTAGGTCTCCTAAGTCTAAGTTGACAACACGGCTTTTTCCCTTGAGCTTTCTGCTAGAAAGAAAATGTGCATCTGCATTATATGAGGGGCAGTAATTATGTACCAGCAATGAGCCTACCTCTACTGAGGAGCTAATTTAAATAGCTAACATTTCTGTCCATACTGGAAAGAAACTTCTAAATAACTTCTACCATCAATTTTAAATTTCTTCTTTGGGTCTTTTTTTTTTTTTTTTTTAAAGACATCACATAATTTTCCAAAGCTGATTTTCTTAATTACTTTTTTGATTTATACCAACAGTTTGGATCACAATGGATCCACAGACTATTTTTTAAGTCAGTAAATTTCTTTTAATAAAATACACAAGCTTTTTAGTGTTTCATGAACATGAAGATAACATTTGTGCTTCCTCCATAAGCAGATTCTGAGAACTGCTAAGTGACACTATCTCCTCAAATTAATATTCTAAGTATTAATATTCTTCACTCACTGAGAAGCCAAGATGCATGTTCCCCAGTTCAAACGCTTCCTTCATGTCCTTCACCAAGTACTCCAACGTTCATGGCATTTGTTCACCTCACATTTGAAGTCCAGTGTTTTTATTTTTACAGTTTTCCTGTCTTTATCTCATCTTTTATGGGGGAAGAGGGAGTTGAGTCAGAGTCTCCCTGATGCCCCATTTGGCCTAGAACTCACTATGTAGACCATGCTGGCTTTGATCTCAGGGATCTGCTTGCCTCTGCATTCCAATTCCTGGAACTAAAGGCCTGTGCCACCACACCCAGTTTATTTCATCCTTCTGATGGAAGAACAGAGGCTTTTTTCTTCCTGTATCCCTAATAGCTTGTTAATCATACATCATTTCTAAGAATCTATTCCACTTGACTTTGAGCCCAAATCCTTGACCCCATTAACTCCAGTCTGGACTTGCAGTCTGGACAACCCATTTTCTAGAAGAGCTTCTTCAGCTCTTATCATTGCTGTTCGTTGGCCTCCTGTGAGTATCCTCATTTCTCACATCTGACAGCTTTCTCACTCTTAATTTCACTCTTAGATAGCTGAACTATATCATCAAATATTTTGCAAAAGTGGAATCTTTGTGAATCCCAAGACTAAGTTTGGTGACTACATTGTTGTTCAAATTCTTTACATTCTTGCTTATATCTTCTTGGTTTGTCAGATTCTGAAAGGGTACTTTAAATTCTCATTCTGTCTTCAAAAAGCTTAATTTATGGGAGCATTGCATAAAGGTTCATGGAGTTCTCAAGGGCCACAGCTTGTAAATTCATATTCTGTCTCTGATCTACTTGGTCTTTTTCACCCTGAATTTCTCTGTCTGACATTAATATTAGCACTTCTGTTATATTTTATTTGCATTTACCTAGTTTATCTTTGTTCAATCATTTCATTTTATATATCCTTTGTCACTGAGCTAGCACACAGCACTGCTAGAGAACTGATGTCATAAAGCATTTCACATCTTCCTGATCAGTGAAGACCCACAGGCATCCCACTTGATTAAGTTCATCATGTATTTCCTACTACTTATCAAGTCCTTTTTTTCTTCTTTAACCTCTTATTTTTCCTAGTTCATCTGATTTCTCCATGCTTCCCTTTCTTCTCACACTGGAGGCTACGTACTAACTCTTCAACTGTACGTCCCATTCTTTTATAGTCTACATTAACTGCTCTCTTTCTGAGACTATACACGAAAGCAAGTAACTATGCCATTAGATCAAGACAAGACTTACTTCTCCCAGGTTCTTACCTTTAAAAGAATGCTATTTACTTAACATACTTTCTAAGTCCTTAGTTCTGCACCTTGAGATCTTTTCATGTACTCATTTTCTTCAAATAAAGCTTAGGTAGCAGATTTCCTTAGAGACACCAAGATGTAGTTTGTTGGCAACAACAAACTAATGTTAGATTCTACAAAGGATACTTGATTGTCCTAAAGCTTCTCATACCACAGACTCTGAAGAAGTCCTGAACTAGTCTGAATTTCTGTATGCTGAACAACATAGTACTTACAAGCATGTAATCTGCAGCCAGACTACCAGGGCTTGAATTCCAACTTCACCACACACCATATGCATGACCTTCTACAGATTGCTAAACAATGGATCCTCCCTCCACCCCCATCTCTTGAGTAAAATGAGGGTTATGTGAACTGAGTATCGCGTGAGTATCGTGTTAGTACAGAGGACAAACCTGGCACAAGAAGACTTTCAGTGGTGTCTACTGCTGACACTGTCCTCAGTTCCTTTTAAACAACACACGCCTTTCCAAGAAAAAGTGTACTCAGATTTTTCTCTTTATTTTTGAAACAGCAATTTCACTGAAACACATAAGTCATGTCTGATTTCTCAGTCCTTACTGAGCCAGTGGGACTCAGTGAGCCATTTAACTCTCAAGTTTCAACCTTCACCAGACACATAAAACTCATAATAGTTAACTACAGGAAGTAGAAAAAATTTCAGGGTGAGGTTAAAGGGTACTTCAGATTTATCTAAAGTGCTCTAATTTTTTAAAAGAATGTATTCTAATATTATTTTTTAAATGAATAGTATTAAATTCTAGTGAAAAGAGAGTAATACTTGGAAGTTCTGACTGAATATATATTTTTTTAAACAGGTTACGATAGCAAGAATCAATCTAATAAGGTAACTTAGACTCCATGATCTAGTCTATGCAACATGATCTAGAAAGGCTGAATTTGAGTTAACTGATTTATCGCTTTTAGCCAAAAGGATAAAACTTTATTTGCCATCAAACAAGTATGTTAAAAATTATCCATCTTTTCATCAGGATATCAGCCATCAAAATAGTAAATTACCATGATGATATTCAATGGTACTAGTCTTGAATGAAAACCAAATAAAATCCAGGGTCAATGTTAACTGTGAATATGAAGAAAGGTGAAGTGTGTCAGGCTCTAATCATCAGTATAACATGACTCATAAACATAAAATTTTAGCATTAAAGTTAGCTCATTTAACAGATAAGGAGGACAAAAAGTTTAAAATGGAGACTGCATAACCCCCCTTAAGGCATCTCTATCACAAGCTGCACATGTTATTTGGATTCATTGCCTCTATAGACTCAAAAACACAAATTTCCAGTAAACAGCTAGTCCTACAACATAAAATTACACCAAAAATAGGAATATCAGAATCTTGATCTGGAGGACAGATGAAGCTACTTAAATCTGTTTTTCCATATATCCCCATCAAAAAAATAAGTAAATTCAACAACAGAAAACAAGACGTAACCCCAACACTCAGCATTATGAAAAGACAGGGCTTTATCTGTAGTAGAGAAATAGGCAAAGCTATGGTAGCCAAAAGGAGTCAGTACAGTAGATGTAGATAAAAGTGGATTTGGGGCCAAAATGCACTAAATGAACAAAAAGAAGGAATGCTTTAAAAAGTGTGTGTGTGCGTGTGTGTGTGCACGTGTGTGCGCGTGTGGGTGTGTGTGGGTGCGGGTGTTGGGGGGGTGCGGGTGTGGGGGGGTGCGGGTGCTACGGAGCATGTGTGAAAGTCAGAGGACATCTTTCAGGAGTTGGTTCCACCTTTCCAGCATGGAGCTAGAGGATGGAACTCAGGTTGTCGGGTTTGAGAACAAGCATCTCATCTCACAGGCCCAGAAGGAACTCTTCAACAAGAGTCAACAATTCAGTGTTTAGTAGCTATGCACCAGAGAAAGGTCAGTTTCTGTGTTGGTTTAAATAGGAAATGTCCCCTACAGGCTCATGTGTTTGAACATCTGGTCCTCAGCTGGTGTGCTGTTGGGAAGGTTCAGGACTGAGTTCAGGGTGGCAGTGGTGAATGCAGACTTTCAGAGATTATGGATTCCTCCCACTTCCAGTTCAGTTTGCCCTCTCTACTTCCTGTTTGCTGTTGAAGATGTACCCTCTCAGCTACCTGCCTACACGCCTGTCTACTGCCATGCCTCCCCCACCAATATGGACTCCCTCCTGCAACCATAAGCAAATACACTCTCTTTTTCCATAAAGCACTTTTGGTCAAGGTGCTTTATCACAACAATAGAAAAGTAACTAATACAGCCTCCTAAATAAAGAAGAAACTACAGGAAACAAAGAGAAATAAACACACTATTGGCAGAACTCTTAGTTCAATAATCTATTAAAGAATTGAAGGACTAAAAATGTGGCTTTGAGCTAAACCTTTTAATTGATTGAAAAAAATCAAACTTAAGTGAGGGTCTACTATATTTCACACATTAATGATAACTTCTGATCCTGACAGTCATAATGTAGTGACACACACAGAAGCAGTAATTTGTAGAAAATATACACAAAGCAATCAGAGCAATGCGGCACCATTTACAATGCGCCAGAGTAAGATCTGCCTCTGGACAAAATATGCAATGTTTCCTTACACTTGTAGTAAACTAAGTTTTTAGAAAGAGTTTATGGGTTGAGGAGATAGCTCAGTGGATCAACTGCTTGTCTCAGAAGCATGATGATCTAAGTTCAGATCCCTGGAACTTATGTAAAAGCCAGACGCAGATGCAGGTGTAGATACAGGGAGATGGTAGGAAGAGGCAGGAAAATTTCTGGAAGCTCATGACTAGAAAGCCTGATATGTGCAGCAGTGAACAAGAACAGAGATCCTGTCCCAAGCCAAGTGGAAAGTGAGGTAAGGTGAGGCAGGGCGAGGCCCCACACCTGAGGTTGTCCTCTGGCTTCAACACTCATGCTGTGACATGCATGTGCCCATACTCAAACAGACAGATTCACACATCACATCAGAGAGAGAGGAAGAGATAGAGAGAGACAGAGACAAAGGGAGACAGACAGACCTTAGATGTGTGTTTTGTGCTTGTTCATTTTATGTTCCAAATAGATCTTCTTCATAGTTCAAGTATGTATTGCCACTATTTAACAAATATTTACTAAACATTTACTATGTGTCCTATTATCAATGTACGTAACAGTCAACAACAAAGACAAACTCATGTGGAAAGGTAGCAAAAGTATTAGTTACACCACTAAAAAAAGTAAGATTTTCAACAGTACACTAGGAGAAAAAGAAGAATCAAAGGAACATTTGTTAGAACTAATTATCTAGTCTGGGGAGTCAGGGAAGACATACCTCAGCTCAACTTTAAGGTATAGAATTAACAGAGTTTGATAGTACATTCCCAAAATGTGCCTACTGCGTGTTTCCAAACATGTTTGGTTTATATAAGGTAGTTACAATTCTGGAAGATACAGGGAGAGAATGAAAGAGAAGCTTGATGCTAAAGCTACTACTTACTAAATGCAAAACTGCCATCTAGTGGCCATTTAGGAAAATCCATTTCCTAATGGAGATGAGGAGCATAGTGGGTAAGTAGTGGCAAAAATTCTCAAATTCAGCAGTTGAGTGAAGATATTATTTTCTTTATAATTGAGAACAACATCGTAAATATATTGCAAGACTACTTTAAGATCATTTGTGAGAAAAGTAAGTACTTAAGAAAATCACCTTAAAAAAAAAAAAAAAAAAACTAAACAGGCAACTAGAAAAATAAAAAAGCCCATTTCCTAGGCTCCAGTACTCAGTGTTCCCTAAACAAAAAACTCAATCCAAAGTACAAAAGGAAAAACTACTGATGACAGGCTACTGAAATAAATACTATCTCCTCATTTCAACTGTGTAAGCCAATTAAATAAACTCTTGTAGGTCTCCGATAAAAATAATTTTATTAGTCATCAGTACTCTCCTACAATGAAGTCAAATGGACCTGATGCTCCTGATTTTAACTGTACAGCCTGTTATCATGCTTACAATGCTGAATTCTAATTGATCAAAACATTCAATTTTGCCAGGCATGGTGATGTACACCTTTAATTCCAGCAATTGAGGGACAGAAACAGGCAGATCTCTGTGAGATGGAGGCTAGTCTGGTATACATAGTGTGTTCCAGGCCAGCTGTAACTACAGGGAAACCCTGACTCAAAAAGAAAAAAATCATTTTTTAAATCTTTTATTGGTATAACGGTGAACCAATATTTGTTTTGTGTGGAATTAACCTAGCAAATCAGCCAACACTCTCATTTTAAAAGTTCTTTCTACCTAAAAATCTTCTTCGATAATTTACACTAACTTCCTAGTTAAATATTTACAGATTTCTGGAAAGAAAATTCACAACCTCTTATCCAAATCCAGAAGAATCTATAATAAAGATGGAGACAGAAAAAAAAATCAATGCATGATCTAGCCCAGGAGTGGGTGAGGTGGCATCGTAATTTCCAATTCCACAGCAACATTTCAGCTAAGCCCTTAAAGAATAACAAAAAAAGGAAGAGACAGTGTAGAGAAAAAAGACGAGGAGGGGAAAGAATAAAAAGAGGAGGAGGAGGCAGCATGTGGTATCCGACATAATTGAATGATATTTAAATAGGCTCAAATCATCTATATTAAAAGACAAAGGATCAAAGAACAAACTCAAGCCTATACTTACAAAGACAAGAGGTAACCATATGTCAAGTTAATTAAAATCAAAACAACATGAAACCAAAATTGAAGACCAAAGCACTGAAAGGATTAAATGTATAGACGAAAAGAATGTGGACTACTACAAGCATCTATATAACAACATACACCAAACTGGAAAAGTGGTTTTTGTTGTTGTTTCTTTTATTGAGACAGGGTCTTCCCTGTAGCCCAGCAGGCCCTAACTCGAAATGCAGACTAGGCTGGCCTCAATCTCACAGAAATCTGCCTGCTTCTGCCTCCCAAGTGCCAGGATTAAACATGTGTGCCACCATACCTGACTGAAAAAGTGCTTTTTAAAAATGAGAACTTGTCAAATACAACAGAACTGAAACAAAAAAGACAGAAGACACAGTACAGAATACAGATGATAAAATTGAAGAAATGAATTTATAATATTAAATGTGAACTAGTAAATAGATATTGGATTTTACTCATCCCCATTCCTAACACAGAGCTCCTGAAATGCTGATATCTGAGTGACCCTAGTTACCAACACAGAACACAAAAAACTCGTCATGTCCTAAGCAGAAAAGATTCTACCAGCAATCTTTCAGAGAGTTTTTCCATCTTTGACTTGGCTGTTAACAAAGGGTTCCTTCATATCCTAGAATCTCATGGATGATAGAGTTGGGGTGGGAGTCCTAGAAAGGTGCTGGTCATCAGTAAGGTCAAGCAATGCACAGAAGCTTTGACTTTTCAGTCCAACCTCCACCTTCCAAAGAGAAAATAAAGTTGGAAGTTACTGATCAAGCACACCAATGTAATGAAGCCTCAATAAACGTCTCCGAAGCAGAGAGTTCATGCATATTCTGGGCTGCTGAATACACTCAGATGCCATATGCCAGAAAGGTGGCATACTCCAGTTCAAGTAGAGAAATTCTGAGCTCGGGTGCTTCTAGATCCTGTCCTATGACCCTTTATTTCCATATTCATCTGTTGCCTTTATTTTATAAAAGTATGGATGAGCTCTCACAGCAAATTATCAAACACGTGGTTGTTGGAATCTCTAATTTGGGACCAAGCTGGCCAGAACTGTGGTAAGCTAGACGCTGGTGAATGAAGTGGCTGAAGTCTTGAAGGACTGAATCCTTAGCTCAAGAAGCTGTATAGTACCTCTAAGGAGTATCCTAACTGAATGAATGAACTGTAGCTGGTGTCTGCAAAGAGGAGAATAGCAAAGTATGGGCACTTGGTCACCGAAATGCTGGACACGGTATGAGTACTAAAAAGAAAGCTGGTTCTCTCTCTCCCTCTTTGTTAAATTAGTGTGTATTAATTGTTGCTTTTAGAGAATATACATCATTTCCAATTGCCTATAAAAACAAAACCAGATCAGATATAATATTCGATATTTCAAGTCATATTTCAAATCATTAAAAAGTTGCAAAAAATTCTAAATATCAGTAAACAAAATGAAAGTAAATTTGAAAACAACAATTCTTTAAAATCTTTTTGAGATAAGGTCTCCCTATAGCCCCACCTGGTCTGGAACTCACTATGTAGACCAGGTTGGCCTTGAACTCACAGAAATCTACTTGCCTTTACCTCCCAAGTGCTGGGACTAAAGGCATGTGCCACAACACCTGGCAAAAATAAAAAATAAAATATTTTGATCAAAATAATCAACCAACTAAAAATATAGTAAAAACTTTTCTTAAATACTTTTTGGATCAAAAGAAAGATGCCAAAAGCTGTATACAATTACAAGAAGCTGAGCACACTAATGCATGGCCACCACTAAGGAGACAAAGGAGGTCAGGAGTTCAAGCTCCCTCTCATCCACGTAGAGTGTGATGCCAACCTGGGGACATTAAACCCTGTCTCAAAAACAGCAAAACTACAAAACAGAAAAATACCCAAAACCTGGTGTGGACATGGAATTAAGTTGTAATAAAGAACAAATTCAAAAACGGAAATGCTCTGATGACCTACAAAAACAAATTTAACTAGAAGTTAAAAAAACGTGAATTGCTGGGAGGTAAGGGCAGAATAAAAGAAAAATTTCTAGAGGAAATGAACAAACTAGCACCTAAGCTTTTAATATAAAAATAAAATGTTCTCAACACATAAAAAGAAGAGCCAAAGATGGAAACAAATACACATAACAGCAGTTATCCAGGAAACACTCTGCTAGTACATGTCAGTAAGTAAGAAAACATCAGTCATCAACACTGTCTCAATAAGAAAGAGAAAACTAAACCATGCTGTCCAAAACTAGAAAGGCATTGAGAAAATACACACTGGATATCGTGTCTTATTTTGACTTTAATGTAAACACTGTTGATATTTATATTAGGCGTATAAACACTCAAGTAGCAAGACAATGTAAAAACTCCTCCCAAAATCAAAGAGAAATTTCTAGTAAATTAATTCTAAAAATAGAAATCTCTGACAAAATTACTGTGAACATATTTCTAGTAAACATCATGGGTGGCAGTGCATACCTTCTTTTAATCTCAAAACCTGGAGGTGGGGGCAGGAGGACATCAACATGGTGGGTTCAAGGCCAGCTGAAGCTATGTTGAGACTCTGTGTCAAAAAAAAAAAAAAAAACACATATAGTAAACTATTCAAAGAAACAGATATAAAAAGATTCTAAGTTAGAAAATACTATAGCATGTTAGGCTATGGTTTTTTAATGTAATATTAAAATCAACAATCTCCAACGAAAGCTAATATATAGTTAAGGCCATAGCTTGTGAGAAATACAGTATTTTAAACAAATGGAGGCATATATGATTACAATGTTAGAATAACTCAAAAACCGAAAAACTATGAGCAGTAGTGTGTGATAACAAACAGTTTGGATAACCCTCATTAAAGCTATTTCAGAGGAATATAATTAATGACAGTGAAACACTGACAATGAAACATTTAAAGTAGAGAATACATAGTTATTAGCCATACTTTCTAAATAAAGTCACAACTATGTGTCAGTAAACATGACAGCACTATAAAAAAAGACTGGCATAGAACAGCATAAAAGTGATTCTCTCTGGGCAGTGTATTATCAGAAGTTTCATTTTCTTCTGAACACCTATGCATTTTCCCAAATTCTATATAAAGTGAGTTTGGAAAGTGTGATAGACACACAAAAACATCCAAAGTAGAAAATGGGAAGAGGCACAAAAATTCAAAACTAATGCTGTCATGTCTCCTACTGCTTTGAGTTAGTTTTAGTTACAGAACTTTATTAATTTCACAATTCTGAATGACACTAATGGAAGAGATTATTTTATCTACCACATGGAAATACAGAGTTTTAAGATAAAGAAGCATTTCTCCAGGTAAACTGTTCTAGCTTAAAATATTATGAGTACCAGTTTTAAATGAATAAATGTAATTAATAAAAATACCATCTACATGCAGTACTATTCAAAATTTTCATTATCATATAAGGAATAAATATCCCTTAATATTTTACTCTTATGGAACAGCAAAAATACAAATAGAATTACATTTACTTAACTTTTTTTTTCTATTCTAAAAACATTCTGCTCAGTTAAATAAAAACAATCCCTACCTTTACTTATCTTCATGACACTTTGAATGTGGTTCCAGTAAGGTAAGTTTTTTACAAGATATAGAAAAGCTGAAAGATTAACAAATATACCTAAGAAATGTCACATTCAGTCTATGGCCACACTACCCTGAACCTGCCCAAAATTATCTGATCACAGAAGCTAAGCACAGTCAAGCCTGGTTAATACCTGGATTGTTAAAAATGTCACAATCAATAATTATGTTAAAAACCAAAATCACAAAAAATAATGATTGTGAAACAGACTAAATCAAGAATATTCCTATCGGTAGTCATGCAAACCAATATAACTTACTGACATTTTTATCGAAATACAGTTTTCTAAAACATCATTTGAAAATGAGATTTCAAAACTCATTCAGTGTTTATAACTATACCAGATATTACTCTACCTAATCTTCCTATTATTGTGTTAAATAAATGAGTAAAGCTTATATCTCACCCAAGTGGAATAACGCTGTGGTATACCATTCCCTATTTCCCAGATACATGATGACAACTGACAACAACCTCTTCATCTCTTAAGAGCTTTCATTTCTGAAGTCCCTTCAAAGAGCATTATCATAGTCATGTTTTAATAACCTAAGGAAATTATCTCAAGTGGATGATACAGACTGCCATGTCTCAGTTGTTAAAAGCTTTTTAATCTTTGTAAGGAAATAATGAGGACCACTAAGATTTTGTAACTTGTCACATGTTGCTCCTCAACCTGTAATGTCAGGGTTCTTTTTAACATGAAAAAATAATTATTTTGTATAAAAAACTTGCTATTATCACAAGTTTCCATTTTTAAATGCTAATATCAAGTTCATATAATTATCCTCCACAGACATAATTCCTGAGTACAATGCCTGTCCATAGACCAAATGCCAGACAAATAACCCTTAGTTTCATACAATTAGAGTAGGAAATACAAGTCTTAAGTGAGGCTATACTTTAGATTTCTACTGCCAAAACATTCAAGTTTCAGAACAATTGTCTCAGGAGCAGAAGAGAAAGCTAATAAACAAAAAGCTGGTTCTTTGAAAATGCCAATAAAACTGACAGCCTGCAGCAAGAAGAGCTAGAAAAGCAGGGCTGTCCTGCTGTGAGGGAGACCACACACAGGAACAACGGAACAGCACCCAGTACCTAGTGTAGGTGCTTAGAACACTACCTGGAAAGCCTGAATCTTTGGTGGCTAACTAGGTAAGAGTCTAGACAAAGAATGCAGGAAAAGAGGCAGATTACTAGAAGCAGAAAATGAAATTGAGGCATCACCACAGACCTTACAAACACCAAAACGGCAATAAAAGAATATGACAAACAACTCATTTGACAACTTAGAAGAAATGGATCAATCAGTAAAAAGCACAGGCTATTACAGCCCACTCAACATCAAACAGATCACCTTAGCAGTCCTGAAACTAATAGAGAAACTAAATTTTTAATTTTAAAAGATGGTCAACAAAAGAAAATCTCTAAGTATAGATGGTTTCACTGGAAAATTCCACCACACATTCAAAATTAACACCAAACACATAAGGGCTTTCAAAAGATGGAAGGAAGCTGCTCCGTGTTACACCAGGTCAAAACGGAGGAAGTGTAGGCTGATGCCCATAAATGTACAAATATTCTTTTTTCTGTTTTTGAGAAGCCGGATCAAACCCAGAGCCACCACTGAACTACTGCCCCATCATAAAATGAAAAGAAATTCTTTATCGTTTGCTTTCTAATATAGGATTTGGATTTGTGCAGCCCAAATGTCCTGGAACTCAATAGCTAGCCAAGGCTAGCCTCAAATTTGCAAGTCTCAGCCTCGTGTGCACTGGGATTACAAGCATGCACCACCGCTATGCTCGGCCTAAAATGCAAAAACTCTTTTACAAAATATTAACAATTATTATATTCAACCAGCATGGGACGTTCATTCTATACAGGAAAAAAGTTATTTCAACATCCTAAAATCAACCACATGCCATATTAACATGCTAAATAAGGAAGGAAACTGTGCTTAAGAGCACTGGCTGCTCTTGCAGAGGATCCAAGTTGACTTCCCACCACCCACATGGTAGCTCACTACAATCTGTAACATCAGTTTCAGGCGATATGACTCCGTTTTGTGGCCTCCATGGGCACTGCACACTTACATGCAGGTAAAACATTCATACACATGAAATAAAAATAACTTAAAAAAAAAGAAAATTCATACGATTTGATGGAACTACTAGTGCAAAGATAATGTCCATAGTTGTATTCAATGTGGATGAAATGAACAATAGCCATTACATTTGGATTACTTGTCTACACATACCTAGCTCTTTTTTGCCAACCAGAGTATTTCAAATTTTGAATAATATCTGAATTTCAAAAACTGCAGATATTAAATTTTTAAAAATATTTTTATGTGTATGAATGTATTGCCTGCATGTGTGTAAGTGTACCTGGGTTGTGCAAAAGCTGGAGGAAGACAGACGTGGGCATTGGAGCCCCTGGAACTGGAATTAGGGATGGTTGTTAGCTCTCATGTGGGTGTTGGGAATCGAACCTGGGTCCTCTGCAAGAGCAGTCAGTGGTCTTAACTGCTGAGCCATCTCTCCTGCCTCAAGACACTGAAATATTTTTAAGCTAGTGCTTTTTGTTGTTGCTGCTGTTAAAATTCATTCTTGTAGTTAAGGTGCCTGCTGCATGCCCTCTCAATTGGGAAGGAAAATTGTCTTACCATAATTAAACTGACTGTTGGACTTCTCACAGTTAATGATGTTAAACCTATAAGCAACACCTGGCCTCATTCCACTGACTTCAAAGTAAAACCACTGATGATAATGGTTGCTGTTTATATCTGAGTTCAGAATAAGATCGTATTCATTTCTAAAACAGAAGATAAAGACAACTGATGAAAATTAGGAAACTATCTATGCACATACAAAACAAGAACATTTAAATTGGCTTACTTTCTAATCTGAATTACTTTGCGCAGATTCCCAGATTCAAATTTTGAGTTAAACTTCAAAACATCTCCTTCTTCTGGTGTGGTGTAACTAAATATTTTAAAACAAGTACATTAAAATATATCACATTTCAATAGATAATCAAGAAAAAGAATGACAGCATATATAGAAATATAGAACCTCATTATTTTTTAAACAAAGAATACAGCAAAAATAGCAAATTAAAATTTTTTTACTTACATTTACACACAAGGAAAGTATGAATATAAGACCTGTCTCTACTTTTATACTGATATTAAGGCCTTTGCCTTGCCAAGTGACATTTCTGAAATACTGATTAGCACATAGGAAAAACAGAAATTTATATCTAAAGCTGTATATGATCAGTAACAAGCAGCACTAATTCTAATAAACCATGAAGTTTGTGGATGAAAGCATTATCTTCAGTTTAGAGGCCACACTGCCTTGCTCTTAGCTAACACAGAAGGTTTAGGGTGCGTTCTCACAGCATACAATGACCACCTAAGTGCCAGATACTGCTTTTGTCTGTTTGGTTCCCCCACAGAGTCAAAATTCTTGTTCTTCTAATGATTTCATTCTAGTTCAAGAATTAATGAACTCTACAAAGCTCAATGATTTTCTCAAAAGATTTTTTCAGTTAGAAATAATCTGGGGAGCTAGAGAGATGGCTCAAGGGTTCAGAGCAATAATTGGCTGCTCTTCCAGAAGACCTGGGTTCAGTTCCCAGCACCCATATGATAGCCAAAAACTCTCCTTCACTTCAGTTCCAGGGAACAACTTCTGACCCCGTGGACACTGCATGTCACAGGTGCGCTTACATATATGCAGGCAAACACTCATACACATAAAATAAAAATAAATATTTTTTAAAAGGTAAGAAATAATCTGGGAATTCCCACGCTTGGGATTCCTGGGCTTCTATATTTCCATATCTGACATGGAAGTATAAACACTGAAATAACTACAAGATGTTTCATAAGTAAATGCGCTTTTCTTCCCTTTTATATATATAAGAATATCTTAAAGTCAGGAATGGTGGTAGATGTCTATAGTCCCAACACTTGAGAAACTAAACCAGAAGGACTACGGTAAGTTGAAGATCAGCCTGGGCTACATGTGAGTTCTAGACTAGCATAAGCTACAGTGTAAGACCCCCACCAAAAACAACAAATATTTTCAATCCAGCCATTAGTTTCGCCATAGCTTTTACTCATTATGTCTGCCTCCCAACAACAACAAAAAATAACATTTTTGACAGTTTATTTTCTCCAAGCATGATGGGTAAAATGTGAAACTTCCAAAAAGTTCTAAAATAATAAGAAAAGACCCACAGAGGGTAACTGAAGTTTTCATTTGAGTATCTGTAATTTTTATTTAACTACAGTTAAATCTTGAAATGCCTTATCAATGATAATCTGAAAGTAGTAAATGATGAGTCAAAAGCCACAAACAAATCTGTGTCCTCGGCTAGGTAAGGAACATCAAGTGAACTGAGTGGCAAAGAGATGACTAGAGGAAATGGGGCAACTGGGGAGAGTTAGCAAGCACATGCTGCTTTCAAAGGTGCTAGAACGTTCTTGTCCCAAAGAAACAAACGTTCAGTACTGCAGGACAAGACGGTCTATCTTGTGAAATCCCCCGACTCTTTGGAAGTGGACTTTCATTTTTCTAAAAACACAGGATTAGTTTACAACTTTTAAATTTCACCTAAAAGCAAATAAAAGTCTATTGTGTTTTTCAATTTAGGTAAATAAACTCAGTTTACCATAACCATCATAATCATCATAACCCTGTCAAAGGGTGAAAACAGCTGGAAAAGTAGGTGGAAGGTAACTATAATTATTTTACCTTTCAGAAATAACATGGAGATTTTGAGAAATAAAACATAAAAAGGTTTTAAAAATCAGACTTACTTTGGGTTATCTAAGTCATATACCACTCGATCTATGATATCACTCTGATGTATCAGCCTCTCAATGTCTTGGGCAATTTTTGTCCTGAAATCATAAAAGACAAATTTGACAAAATCTACTACAATATACCAATGATGTCAGTGCACAACCTTCTTTAAAATAAGTTTGGAATGAAAGGTATAAAATGATATATTATGTTTAAAAAATCATTCCTTTACTAAGGATTGTAAACAAAATAGAACACAAAACAAGCAAAACAAACGCATTTACTAAAATTTGAGTTTTGAAAAATAACCATATAGAAAATGGCCACAATAAACCTTAGAAAAAGTAGAGAAGGGGAGGGAAGTCCTAGAAGGTCCAGTAGTACATAGAAGTGGTGCACTAAGCCATAAGCACTGTGTATATGTAACAGCAGCATTACTGGAGAAGGTGAGGAGCTGAAAAGTTAAGACATCATACAAGATTTTAAAAGCCCATTTATTTACAAATATACCAAAAAAGTCAACTGGTAGCATGCTCGAATGTTCTGCAGAATCCCCCTCCTGCATGGTGGGAGAAGGTGGAGGGCAAGAAACAACAGGTAGTACCAAAGCATAACTGGAATAGAAGATTCAAAGGCTCAGGCCAGATGTTACAAAGTCCTGCAGTGTTGACACAAAGCTATCTCAACTTGTTCTTTTAAAAAGATTTTTATTTGGAGGCGGCAGGGGGCGGTGGGTAGGGGAGGCTTGGAGAGATGGCTCAGCAGTTAAGAACACTGGCTGTTCTTGCAAAAGACCCAGGTTCAAATCCCAGCACCCACATAACAGCTAGCTAACAACTGTCCATAACTCCAAGTCCAGAGGGTCAGACACTCTTCTAGCCTCCATGGGCACTGTGTAACATGGGTGCACTTACATACATAACACTCATACACATAAAAGATAATAAAATAAAAATAATTTTTTAAAAATTTATTTTTTAATCATGTGTATGTGGGGAGATTGGCATGTGCAAGCCAGGGCAGGTACTTGCAGAGGCCAGAGGCATGGGATCCCCCTGGAGTTATAGGTGGTTGGAGACCACCCTATGTGCATGCTGGGAACCAAATCCCAGTCTGTGCTCTTAACTGCTAAACCATCTCTCCGGTCCCTAAATTTGTTTTTAAGGAGGAAGTTGACAATGTGAACTAATTTCACTTCCAAGTTTGTTCACTCCAGCCATAGACAAATGTAACGGTGATTGGACTGTGGGTTATAGATCTACGGAAAACAGTGTAAGGAAGTTTGTCAAAATGGTTATCATAAAATCTCAAAAATAAACTGAACACTAAAAGACTCCTTAACTTCAGGAAACTCTGAAGCTACCTTGGTACTTACACAGCTGTTTCTCTCTGTGCTTAAAGAAGACCAGGAGTACCAACTGTCAAGAGTTTGGATTTGAAATGCCTCCTGAAGACACAACAGCTGAAGGCTTAGTCTCCACCCCGTGCTGCAGTTGGAGAATCATTAAGAGGTAGTGCCTAGTGGGAGGGAGTTAGGTCAATGGGGGGAGGAGAGACCCTTGAAGAGGATACTGGGAACCCAATTCCATCTCCCACCCCCCTTCCATCTCTCCTTCCTTGCCACCATGAGGTAAATGGTCCTGTTCCACCCTGAACTCCCTGCCACATTGTTCTGCTTCACCCTAGATCCCTAAATAACACAACCAAGCAGACTCAGACTTCAGAAACCAGGGAACAAAATAACTCTTGTATTCCTGTGAGTTGTTTACCACTGCCATTTATTACAGTGACGGAAAGCTAGCACAACAGTATACCTTAAGGTAATAAGCAAAGAACCTGTCATAAATGAAGAATTAGGCATTATCAAGAAAATATTTAAAGGTGCAACAGAGGGTAATTCACATAGAAAGTCACAACTGACCAAAATGTAGAGAGTAAGAGACTACAGAGCTCGTGTCCCTCAACAGGACTCCTATATTAAACCTCTGTCACCCAGGGCTCAGGGACAGTGTAGAAAGAAGAGATGGAAAGATTTTAAGAGCCAGGAGTGGTAGATGACCACAAGGAAGCAGAGTTTTTCAGGCTTCTGGGAACTTGCTCATATGAATTTATAATAACGTTGACAGCACGCACAAGACCATGCAAACTCAACCCGACAAAAAGCCAGCACAGAAGTGAGGAAATGAGTGAAGCCCGAACCCTGGCTGAGGAATTATTGGCAGCTGATCACTGCTGGATAAGGGAGACTTGGTCTTGTTTAATGGAGTGATGCTGGATAAGCTGACTAGTGGATGAACTCACACCAAGAGACATCTGGGAGGTCACAAACTCGATCTGATAAGTCTTAACATATATGACAGAATACAAGATATCTGATGGGGGGTTGGGGGAGCTACATGCAGGGATGCAGATAGGAGAGAGGGTCTAAATATGATTAAGGTGTATGAAATGGGCAAAAATTCGATAAAAATATATACTGAAAAAACAGTGAAAAAAAATCGCAGTTGGTTGATGACTTAAGAGATTGTTGTCCATTCATGTTTATCTATGGCCATACCACCCGGAACATGCCGAATCTTGTCTAAATTCATTTTTAAAAGACATCCTCAATAACTGGATTGTTTAGCAATGGATTGTTTTCAATTCCTGGTAATAAACCGAGATGGAAAAAAAAATAGTAAAAGGTATGACAGTTAGACATATGAAAAGTACACTAAAAAAACAAGAAAAGTATAACATGAAAATCTGATTCATCAAAGAGCTAAGCATGACTTTTCAGTTTATTCTACAGAAAAATAACTCAATACTAACAAAATAGTCTACAAGGAAAAATGGCAGTGTGTTAAGTTACTCTTCCTGCTGCTGAGATAGAATACCTGACAAAACCAGCACAAGAAAGGCAGGGTTTCTGTTGTCTTAGAGTTCAATGGGACGCCGCCCACTGAAAGAGACAGCATGGTGGCAGCAAGGCAAGGCAGCAGTCACAGCACACCTGCAGCCAGGAAACCAGGGCGCTATGACGGCCAGCGCTATGATGGCCTGCTCTGTCCCTTCCACTCAGCCCAGGGCCCAAAGCTATTCCAAAATACTTCTTACATAAGGTGATCTCCCCACCTCAGAAAAACTCAGCTAATCTTTCACAGAAATTCCCAGAGGTTAACTTAATCTAAATATCCCTCACAGACATGCCCCAGAGACAAACCAAGCCAGATAATGGGTGGTGGGCAGTGCACAAATATGTGCTCCTATACATAAGAGCACACAAGCAAACATATGCTTCTAAGACATTTGGAAGTCCAAGGCTGACATGTGGAGTCATCCTTGACACTCCACACCTTATTAATTGAGGCAGAGTCTCTCCATGAACCCTGACCTCACCAATAAGGCCAGTCTAGCTAAGCAGTTTGCTCCAGGGATGCTGTCTCTGCCTTCTGAGTGCTAGAATTACAGGTGAGCCACCATACCCACTCAGCATTTCCATGGGGTATGGAGACCTGAACTCCAGTTCTCATGGCAAGGGCTTTACTCACTGAGCCTTCTCCTCAGCAACTCCTAGATGATTCTAGATCCTATCAGGTTGACATAATCCATCCCATCCACTATTAAAGATTAAATAATAGTTTTGGAGCCCACTGAATTTTGTTTCTTTCTTATACAGTCCAGCAAGGCCTACAGTGGGCTGGGCCCTCCTACATCAATTAGTTGTTAAGAAAATGCCTCACAGGCATAGCCAAGGTCAGTCCCAGAGAGGAAATTCCTCAACTAAGGCTCCTTCTTCCTAGGTGTCTCTAGTTTGTGTCAAGCTGAAAACTAGCACACTTGTGAAAATGCTGTTAGTGTTATTTGGAATTCTCTTGTATGGTTATCTACCTTGTGTGTAATCCCTGATTTTAAAAAAAATGCATTATAGAATGAGCAGATTCTATTAAAGAAAATCTGTCTCAACAGTTAAAAAAGTGCATAAGATTTCTGTGTATCTCCTCAATGCTGGTAACACAGTAACATTAATAATTGTTTTAAACATATATTGATGATTACATACACTTAAACAGTTTCTGTTTTAAGTTGGATTTAAAAACTAAACATGAAACTCCTCTCAAACTATTCCTCAGATTTTTTATGTATACTTCTTGTATTCATATTTTATAAAGTAAGAACATCCATGGGCGGTGGGTCTGAGCTGTCCAAGATAGGTAGCAAGCAAGCCAGGCGAAGAAAAGCAATAAGCCATTCTGTGGTCTCTGCTTCAATTTCTGCCTTGGCTTCCCCTAGGATAAACTGTGAGCTATCACTCAAATAGACCTTTTCCTTCTCAAGTTGCTTTTGGTTGTGGTGTTTTGTCATAGGAACAAAAAGTATCTAGAAAAACAAAATAGGTTTGGGTGGGTTTTTTTTTTTTTGTTTTAGAATTAGCGGTCTCACTATGTTGACAAGACTAGCCTCCAACTCTCTTGCTCAAGCAGTACCTCTGGCTCAGTCTCCCAAGCAGCTGGAATTACAGGTATGTATCACCATGTCCAGCTTACTATTTTTTTTTTTTTTTTTTTTGGTCTTTTTGAGGCAGGGTCTGCCTGTAGTTCCAGCTGGCCTGGAACTAGGCTGGCCTTGAGCTCACAGAGATCCACCTGCCTCTGTCTCCAGAGACCTGGGATTGAAGACCTGTGCCACCAGGCCTGGATTACTAAGTAATTTTAAAGGAACATTATGTTTCCTTTTCCTGAAAGTGGTAAGAACAGTAATTCCTCATTAATTTGGACAACATTCATTACTATGTTGAGATAGGGATTACAATGGCAAATAATGCACAAAAATGTTCAGTACTTACTCAAAACAAGCTGAAGACTAGGTAACTGACATAAGAAAACTAACATCAACATTCTCAATGCATTTCAAGACATAAGTGCCTCTGAAAGCTTTAGAAATGGCTGCTACCTATCAACATTTAGTATTTGGTCATGAATGCACAAGCTTAAAGCCTTCAGGATACGTATCTATAAGGATCAGCAAACTTCCTGTAAAGGGAAGGCTTTTCAAGCCATATGAGCTCTGTCAAAACAACTCAATTCTGTCATTCTAAGACAAAAATAGGTATAGCTACCTACCAAAAAAATTATTTGTAGGTACAAATACAAATTTGATGTAACTTTCTTATGCCACAAAATAGCATTTTTGTGAACTATGTTTTAGCCATTTAAGCATGAAAAATAAAATTAGCCTGTGAGCCGAACATAAAGAGGCAGTGGACAGGACATGGGTTACAGTTTGCCAACTCTGACCTCAGTGAATGACTAACAAACTTTGATTATGATCAATAAATGAATACAATCTGCATTACAAGCCTACAGAAGGGGATGACAGGACTATGAAATAATATACAGCTACATATATTTTTTTCATTTCATATTCATTACTAATGGGTACGGACTTGAATTTGAAAATGTTGACTTAATTCTCTTTGAATTATTAATATTGTAATACATTGATCTGTTCCTTGATTTGGATTAAGGTTGCTAGCTAGAGAAATAAAAATCCAATGTCCCATCTAGACAGAGACCCGCTGGGAGAGCCAAGTCTCTAGCCTGCTTTTCAGAGTGCATCCCACTATTTGTTTTGTATTTTTATTTCTAATCTTAAACTAATGTTACCTAAAGCAACAAATACGTTGGAAGAGTAGGTGCGTGCATTTGTTTCTAGGTCCTCTAATCCACACCATTGCTTTGTGTCTATTTTTGTTACTGTGTGTATCTTCAGGTCAACTCTGGTAATAACTCCAGTTTGCCACCCGGTACCTTTTGCACTTCCATATGAACTTTAGGTTGCTGTTTATTGTCTACTTCTGTGAAGAATGCTATTGGAATTTCAATGGAGATTACATCCAATCATTTTTATTATTAACTAGTATTTTATTATGTTATACTATTAATTCTGCCAGCCCCTGAACATTAGGAGGTCTTTCCATCTTTTAGCATCTTCCTCAGTTTCCACTTCTGTGTTTTAAAGTTTCTGTTGCAGAGATCTTTGACTTTCATGACTAGGTTTTCCCAGGGAATGTCATGCTGCTGGTGGTAGAATGGCTTCGCTCATCTTTCTCAGCATGTTCATTAGTGGTATATGGGAAAGCTACCGATCTTTGTTTGCTGGTACCTTGCTTCAAGTGTTTATCAGCTCCAAGAATCTTATGGTAGACACTGAAGCCTCTTATGGCAGCTTCTTCAACAGATAGCTGGCAAATATTTACATGAAGAAGAATGAAGCTATATCCATTAGACCCTGTCCAAACAATCACTTCAAAATGGATCAAGGACCTTAATGTAAGACCTAAAACTCTAAAATTGCTAGAACAAAACACAGAGAAAACATTTCAAAACATAGACAAAGACTTTATGAAAAAGACTCCAATAGGTCAGAAGTAATACCAAAGACTGACAACTGAATACATGAAGTTAAAAAGCTCCTGAGGCCAGTGAGGTAGCCCAGAGGTTGGGGTACTTGCTGCCTGAAGACCTGAATTCAGTAAAGAAGTGTACGAGTCAGCCAAATTTCAGTCACCATCACATAAAAAATATGACAGACCAGGAGACAAGGGCTCTCAACAACTTCCAAAGGTTATGGCTCTTTTCCACAGCAACAAATCAGAAGCCAAAGAAGTCTTCATCAGCACCCACGCCCAAAAGCATTTGGGGAACATAGACTTGACAGGTCTTTAAAAACAGAAAATAAAACATAAACTGGGACGGGGTAGAGGGCTGAGGCAGAGATGGGGAATGTGATCAAAATACATTCTATGAAGTTCTCAAAGAATCAATAAAAACACTTTTTAAATTTCCCTGGAGAAACAACTGAACAACAACAAAGTACGAAAATCTGTGGGAAAATCTCTACAGAGAACAAAATCTTTGAACATTTTAGAGAGGCAAAGACCGTTCCTCTCTCAAAGGTGTTTTGAGTACCACAGTACCACCTTCCTCCCTGTCCAGTTTTCAAAGGAAAACACAGGCAAGAGAGTTGTAAATTACTGGGCTGTCTCTGCCCATGCTTCTTTAGGTTTTAGTTCCTTGGTAGTTTAGCTATATACCAACATGCCTATCTTTTAGATACACAAACTCTTATCAGCCTTATGACTTTTCATCATGCTGTTTATATCACAGTATCAAAACAGATGTTAAAGCTTTGATCTGAATAGTAGAGAAACTTGGTAGTACATTAGCCTGAGTATATACACAGGCAGTGAAAAAGTCAGTTGCTTCATGAAAATGGCCTACATTATGGCACAATGTCAAAATACTGGATATGTATTCTCAGGATTCAGGAGGTTGTGGCAGGAAGGTTTCTGTGAGTTCACCCAAGGCTACATAATAAGTTTCACATCAGCCAGGACTACCTATCAATAACCTGTCTCAATTTTTTTAATTGGACTCTAATCCGTAGATGAGATTGCTTGCACAATTCCAAGGTCACTGTCAATGTTTCAGGCACAAGGTGAGACGACCCGTCATGAATGGTAAGGGAGAGATGAAAAGAATTACAGTAATTATCAGTCTTCAGCAGGACTAACCCTGGGGGAAACTGAAGCATGCGTACCAATGATGGAACAATATTTCTTAAAGATTAAGCCAGGCAGGAGCAAAGTCCAACATCAGAAACAGTGATTCAAAGGCAGAAGAGGTCAAAAGAGTTGAGAATGGCAGGTTCTACTCCTGCAGTATGGATATTTTTGTTTTTTTTTTTACAGAGACAGGACAACTATTCATGGTCATAATAAGTTTACCTACAGTAGGAATACACTTAATTAAAACATAAATTTTCCTTAATACTGAGGCCCATAAAGTCAGCAACTGAACAAGATGATCTTTGGTTATAAAATGTTGATCAGAAGGTCCATAAAGGGAAATGAGAGTATTTAGCAGTAGAAATCAAAGCTGAGAATCAGCTGTCTTTATTCCACAGTCCTTTCTTCTAATCTAACCATATTTCTGACATTGTAACTGGGTAGTAAGAACAGAAAGTATTTTTAGTTTAAGGAAACAATGCAGAAATTTGCTTTTTAGTGTTTCAAAAGCACTTAAGATTCAAAAAGTACCAGGCTAGGGACATAGCTCAGTGATACAACATTTGCTTACCATACATGAGGTCCAAGATACAATTTTTTTAATGCAGATACTACCATGTGGAGTCAAGACGGCACCTTGCACTTAAGGGAGAGAAACTAAAGAGTAATGCTGAAAGAGAAAAAAGCAGGTTGCTGCTAATTATGACTTACTCCAGTTAAGTTCCTGTTCTAAGACTACAAGACACAAGGCATGCAAGGAAATTCCAGGGGGAAATGCACATGAACAACAAACAGAGAGGTAACAGTGGTGGCAAGGCAGCTTTCATACAGAATCTAGGTCTGAAACCTGGGAAAGGAGCACATCCTTCAGTAAGAGAAGAGTCCCAGACTCTAGCGCAGCACAGAAGAGAAGCCGTACACATGAGGAGCCCAAAGCAGACTGCCTCTGAGCAGCAACCTGGCCTGCAAGAATGACAGCTCCAGGATCTCCACCAAGGTGAGTGCAGGCACAAAGCAAGAGGATTGGGCTCAGTAAAATGCTCTGTCGTACCCCAGATATAAAGCAGCTAAGAATGTTACAGCTACAAGCCTCAAAACAGGTTTTTTCTCAAAGGAAGAAGACAGAGCAGCACATGACCTGTGTGTTACAGAGATCTACTTGAGTCTCCACTCAGGTTTGCAGAATGGCTTCACAGCTCTGTGGTATGGAAACTTGGAAGAAAAACAGCACAGCTAACTTTACCATCATCACCATGACTATCCTTAGGGCTACAATTCCCAGGTCTACCCTCAAGAATCTGCCCAAGTCCTCCTCACCTTCAGCTAGCACCTCTGCAGCTCTTTTTTTATGTTTAAATAATATTCTCAATTAGAATACAAAGTATTAGGTGTCATCCTGGCATTTTCAAACCTAACTTCAAACCTCCTCGCCACCTCTTCTTTCCCACACCCTGCCCCATTCTTCGTGCCCTTCCATCCCCAGGAGTTTCGGTTCTACTTTCATGTTATCTGTATTCTATTACCTTTTTCCTCTCTTGTCATCCCGTTTCTAGACTCATGGTCTATAAATATATACATGTAAATATATACATATACAGAAACATCAAAAGCTAGGACCCACATATGCATTGTAAGAGAACATGCAAGTATGTGTCTTTCTGAGTCTGGGTCACTTTGCTTAGCATAATAATTTCCAGATCCATTCATTTTCTTGAAATTTTCTTTATGACTAGAAATTTCATTGTGTGTCACATTTTTCTTATCCATTCATCAGTTGATGGTCATCCAAACTTGCTTTACTTCCTTGCTATTGTGAACTAGAGCAGCAATAAACATGGATGCGCAAGTACCGCTACAGTAGGATGTAGAGGCCTCTGAGTGTATGCCCAGCAGTGGTAGAGCTGGGTTCATATGGAAGTTCTAGTAAAAAATTTCTGAAAAACCTTTACACCAATAATGGCTGCACCGTGCCCCATGGAGTGAATGTGGGTTCCTCTTTCCCCACTTCTAAAGCTCTTGCCAGCTTATCTGGTTAAATGTTCCAAATGCTCACCACTAGGGGACAGGAACTCCTGAGAATCACTGTTCTTACCTCAGGGTGGCTGTGACATATTCATTCACAGTTTAAAACACGGGCAACAGAGTAGCAAGAAGCAAGTGGATGACCCCACTTCCATACATTTCACCCTGCTGCCACTGTGTAAAAGCAATGTCACCTCCTTGAGCTGAGCACAGTTAATGATTATATCAGGATGGGAAATCTTCTTCCCATCTTTTGGTCTTAGAAGTAGTCTAAAGAATGGAGTTGGCAAACACAGCTTGTAGTTATTGTTCCCTTGCTATGTGCCCTGTGTTGAGACAGCACCTACTGTGCAGGCCAACTCTCCTGGCCCTGGCAGAGCCAGAGGCGCAGGGAAAGAAAACAAACTCCTCTAGGGAAACAATGGAAACTAGGATAAAGAGGGTCACTTCTGTGTCTTCTGCTGGTTCCCAAACCCATGTGCTTTTAATTCTCTTGGAGGTGGGGGAGAGGTTAATTTTATTTTATGTGTATGAGTGACCTACAGGTATGTAAGTGTACCGTACGAATACAATGACCATGGAAGACAGAAGATAGCATCTGATCCCTGAAACCGTACTTTCAGACAAGTGTTAGCTGCCATGTGAGTGCTAGGAATCAAACCCAGGTCCTCTGTAAGAGCAGTCAGCACTATTAACCACTGAGCCTCTCTTCTGCCTCCACCAGCCTGACCCTATGTGCTTTTATGCAAGCGGAGTAATTCTTTTAAGTAAGAGTTTCACACATGTCTTTTGCAAATCATTTCAGCCTATCATGAGGCCAGCTATCTCTGGGTGGTGCAGTGTATGATTCAGCAAATGCCATGGCCCAGTCTTACTCCCATGAATCTTTCCCAGTGAAATAAGGTTCCTGTTCCAATGTCATATGGGATTCCAAAACCATGGATCATCAGTTGGCAGCACTAAGTATACACTAAGTTGTTAAGTGAAAGAGGTAAGTTATACCAAATACTATAGGTACAAACAAGTAGCTGAGGCTTTAAAGAGGTTTATATTGTAAGAAGACTCAAGAATCAACTGTAAGGCCTTCCTTTTTCAATAAATACTATACTTTTAGGAAGAGTATATAATTTTTCTTTCAAAATCTGATAACACATCATCAAAAAACATCACCACCAAAAAACATCACCAAATATAGTTCAGACAAGCTACCCAGGTTATTGTCTAGGTTTTTTTTAATATACCAAGCTTTCACTAGTTAGTATTATTTAATAGTTTGTAATATATTTATTATTATGCATTCTAATCATTCTCTAATTAAATACCTTTTATGAATAGCCATTTTTACAGTGTATTTCCAACTGAATCTCAAACAAAATAAATAAAACCTTATTGTTTCAATTATAGTCTGTTTTAAAATCGCTAAACCAAGTGTGAATGATAAATTACTAAATATTGCTAAGATTATATTTATTCAGAGATTATAAAAAAATCATAATCTTAGATTTGGTCTAAACATAAAATTTCTACATTACACCAGGGTCATATCTACTATTCTTGATTCATGTAGATAAGCAATATGCCTAGAAAATAAAATAAGCCTGTACAGTATAAATTATACCGGTAAATTATCATGTGCTGTTTGTACCTGTTGAGCACTGACTCTGCAGACAGTGTAAGACCCCTTGTCTCAGACTCAAGCACTTAATCAAGTGTCCTGAGATCCTTGATACTAGGACAGGCTGATCCCCTGGAACTGTGACCAGGAGAAAGCCCAGCAAATAGCCTGAGGATATTAAAAACAACACACCCTTGAAAACAGCTGCAGGGTAAATTATTTCCAACCAAGCTATAAAATTTTCTGAGGTGCATCACCAGAAAGGAGACAACTCTGCTTGGGACTCAGAATTGGTACTCTACCTGACTGTTTCACAGGCCTTCTCCAGTCATTTCTGCTGGATGTTCTGCCTGATTTGATTATCGGCTACTTGTTATGTGTTCTTTTCCTTTTGCTTGCTAAATACTTAATAAACTCATTCAAAACCTAAAGTATGACTATCATGGGTCATTCTCCAGACAGAACAAACTATAGGGACAATTTCAAAGCCATAAATACACCCTAAGCAGCATGAAAAACAAAAAATACTTACTTGAATTTGTAATATTTTTCTTCCCAAGTATTTTTAAATATGTCCCAACTTTTGACAACCATCATACTTTGAGAAGGAAGAAATCTGCAACTCACCTTTGCACACCATAAGGTCTTTCTAAAATAGGTTCTTTGAATGGAGGTGGAAAGTGACCAAAATAATCAGGATAAGCCACCTCTGAATATTCTGGAACAGACTTTGTATTTTTCACAATCTCAATATAGAGGTCAGGATCATGGAGTGCTGATCCATCAGGTGCTTCAACAGATGCTTGTTCTACCGATGAGGTTGACTCTGTATCTTCATCATCTTCAGTTTCAACCCCAGTACAACACAGCTTCCCTAGCTGCACTGTCCGTCCTTCAAACAGAGAATTTCCACAAGCAGCCAAGTGTGGACAAGCTTTCGTGCAGGTGAGAACAGTGAGAGGGAGGCCCGAGTCCTTCCTCATTCCTGCAGTCAAGCCCGGGACTATTTGAGAAGGCATATTCTGCAATGTGATTCTGTCCAAGGCCTTCACAATATCACTGTTTAAGCCCTGGGCTGAAGTAGCTCTATACTGACCACCTAGCTGCTGATACACTGTCCTGCCATTATCCTTCCCATCTTCTTTTGCTTCATCTCCTCGGGAAAATACTTTCTCCTTCACTACAGCTCCTCTTTTTACACTACCTGAATTCCCAGATGCTTCCTCTCCAGCAGTGGGAACAACAATGGGGCCACGCATTTTTCCCTCAAACACAAAAGGTTTTGGTTCTTTGGAGATTAATTCATAGTCCTGTTTAAAAAATAAATAAAATTTTAATGTTATCTGTCGGTACTAAAATACAGTAATAAAAGTAAGATATTTCTTTTATATGCTCTTAGGAAACCTAGCACTTTAAGATTTTAAGCAGAAAATGTTTTAGTTTCACTAATAAAAGAGAAAAATATTTAAGTGCAAAAAATTCCCAACACTTACTTTCTTATCATAAAAATAATGTATACATATCACAGAAATATGGGGCATAATCAAACAAACATGAAAATCATCCAAAATCCTATAGAAGAAATACAATGACTAAACTGTCACCGTTAATACAACCACCAAAGTGTCTTCCTGGTGCATTTACAGTTTCTGCTTTGTACCAAGCACTGTTTCAGCCATTTAAGGTACTGCAGTTTACATTTAAAAAGGAAATTTACCTTTTATAGTTTTTGCAGGCACAGAAGATAGATAACTGTCCATACTAGCAATATTACGACACAGGTAATAAACACTAAACATATTTTTATAGAGCACTGGGAGGGTAAAATGCTGCAGCCAAACAAAAAGAGAGAGAGGAGAGAGGGGGGAGAGGAGAGACGGGGGGGTGGAGAGAGAGAACCACGCTGTGCACTGAGCATCAGAGAGGCAGAGGGTGATTACAGGTGCCTCTGGTGGGCTCACTAATCAAATGAGAATGCCACCTCACATTCCAAGCAGCAAGAAAATACAGTACAAGTGCCCCAGAGTGGGAGAATGATTGGGATGTTAAAGGTGAGGGGCTGGATGGAACAGGACCAAACAAAGTGAAATCCAAGAAGACAGAAAGGCCCAAATCCTGGAGGGCCTTCAGGCTATTAGAAGAACGTTGTTTTTCACCTCAATGAAACAGAATCAGGACGGTTGTGTTTTAAAATGCTATCCTAGATCAGGGTTTCTTAAGCCCAGAAGTAAATACTTTGGGCTCTATCATTCCTATTTGTTGTTCGTCTTGCAGGGGGAGGGGAGGAGCACTGTCTTAAACACTGCATGCTTAGCAGTATCCCTGGCTTCTACACACCAGATGCCAATACCACCTCCCTCTTTACTCCATTTGTGAAAACCGATAGTGTTAAATGTCCCCTGTCTGAGAGGCCAGGTGAGCCCAGTTAAGTGTCAGTGCCCATGTTTCCAAAAGCAAACTAGGCAAGGGTAAATAGAAGCAGAGAGGTATAGGGAACTTCTGAACATACTGCAGAACCAAGTTTATATCCTGATATGGTCTACAAGACCGAAGACTGGATGGAAGACACAAAGAGGTTGCAAATGATGCCCAACAACTTGAAAAATATCAAAATCAGAAAATGAGCTCTGGACATGTGAAGTGTAAGCTATTTACATACTGGTGGAAATTTAAGAACATTGCTAGATATGAATCTTAAGTACTGTCTAACAGCTTTTGTAACTGCTTAACTGGCTTCTGTAACCACTTGTTTGCCTGTTGCAAGAACAAACATGCAATACCTTGTGTAAATCTTGTATAACCACTTAGACCATCAAGATGTGATTTTTACCTTTATAAGCTCTGCTCTCCTCTAGTCAGTACTGTACTCTCTAAATCCCAACCCAGAGAGTGCAATCACTGGCCAGCTAATAAAATTTGGCTGATTGAGACATCTGGAGTCTGGGTGGTCCCTTGTCAGTGGTCTTGGTGCCACAACACAGGAAGTCAAATTTCAAAAGGGACTGCTAGACTAGGGAGATGAGGGAGTGGGTGAAAGCATTTGCTGTGCAAGCATGAGGCCCTGAATTCAAGCAACCAGAATCACATGAAGCAAAGGCTGGATGTGGTCACACATTTTCTCTTAACTCTAGTGTTGTGGAGGTAGAGACAGAAGAATCACTGGGGCCTGCTGGCTACCAGCCTAGCTCCAGGTTCAGTGAGAGATGCCATCTCAAAGAAATAAGGCAGAGAGAGTTAGAGCATGGCAGCAGACATCCTCCTTTGGCCTCCACATGCACACACACAGACATGCATATACACTACACACAGATACCACACACAAAATAAATGAGAAAAAACTTTTAAGGCTTCTGCTTACAGGTCAATTAGTCATTTTTCTTCCAAATGCTTTTAGAAATAACTTTCAATCTGTATGAGATTTTATTGTTATTGTTGTTTAAGATAGGGTCTTCTTAGGTAGGTAGCCTAAGCTGGTCTGGAACTATGTAGCCCAGATTGGTTTCAAACTCACCGAAATCTTCCTGCCTCACATTCATAAGTCTTGACATTTTAGGCATGAGCCCATATGAAATTCTTTCAAGTATATATATCACAACTGATTTAATCACTCTCCTACTGTTGAGTATTTAAACCAAAACTTTGCTATTAAACAGAACTCTGAAATTTAAGCCTTTTATATAAATTTTTACTGAGGATGATTTCTTATGCACTAAAATGGAATTAGTAGGCTAGATATTACATTCAACTTTAAAGCTTACTATAAACTTTCTAATCTCCAAAAGTACTAATGTATTCCTAGTCACAATGTATGGCAACATTTCAAGTGAACTCAGAATCAACAATATTAGGTATACAGTTTTTAAACTTTTCTCTAGATCAGTAATTACAGATCATACTATTAGCATTTGAAATTACAAAGAAAAAAGAATGGAGAGCTAGGGAGATAGCAAGCAGGTAAGCAAGTCTGCTGTGAAAGCATGAGGAACTGCATTCAAATCCCCAGAATTCACATAAAAGCTAGGCATGGGGTACAGAGAGATGGCTCATTAAGAAACGGTGCTTGACACTAAGCCTGACAACCTGAGCTCAATCTCTGAGACCTGTATGGTGGAAGAAGAATACAGACTTCTCTGATGTATATACACACAGAACAAAGAAAGAAAAAGCTTTCTTAAAGTCATGAGGGTGTCTATGACCCTAGTGCTGTGGAGGCAGATACAAGAGGATCACTGGGGGTTGCAAGCTTAATTCTAGGTTACTATTGACAGACTCTGCTCAAAGGAATAAGAGAATGATACAACAGGATAGCTAAACACCACAGAAATATGTAGTATACAAGCAAAACTAAAATAAACAGGCAGGCATGGCAGCGCACACCTTTAATCCCTGGAGAGGCAGAGCCTGGTCTACATATGGAGTTCCAGGTCAGCTGGGGCTACAGGGAGACCCTGTCTCAAAAAGCCAAAAACTAAATAAACAATAGAAATTAAGTTTCAAGACAAAGGTAATAAAAACACTAACCTCAAAATTACTAGGAGGTGCTCATAGAACAGTATTTAGAGGGAAATTTATAACATGAATATATGAAAGTTATTGGATACCTGTTTTTAAGATGATAATATTTTAAAAAATAGAAAAAAGTGAATAAAAGCAGGAAAATTCAAGCCACAGCACTTTAAACCTGTTGTTCAGATCAGGATCATTAACCTAACCTTGCTAAAAGTGATTGTAGGAACTAGCACACACAGTACTACTTGTGCAAAATGATTTGACTATAAACATGCTCCATTAATAACGTTGATAATAAGTTAAACCAAATTAAAACATAAGGGGAAATATTGAAAATTTTAAAATGCTTTTTGAAATCCATATGGTAGGGCTGGAAAGACAGCTCGGCAGTTAAGAGCACTCTTCCAGAGGATCTAGGTTTGGTTCCCAGCATTCACATGGTGGCTCATAATCCTCTGTAACTCCAGATTCATGAGATCCAATGCCCTCTTCTGACCTCCAAGGGCAAAGCACACATGGTGCACTTACACACATGGAGGTGAAACACTTGTACACATAAAATAAGAATAAATAAATCAGTGGTGTGTGATGGCACCTGCCTTTAGTCTCAGCACTCAGCAGAGGCAGACAGATCTCTGTGAGATCAAGGCCAACCTTATCTACATAGCAAATTCTAAGCCAGCTGGGGCTACAAGGAGACTCTAGTTCAAAAATAAACAATTTTTAAAATCCATCTGGCAAATGTCGCCATGCTACCACAGATATATAGGGAAGAAAGCTGTGAAAATGCAGAATTCAGACTCTTCCAATATATGTCCATGGGGAAGCAAGAATAAATAAAACTCTGTAACCAGAGATTTAAATGTATAGTAAGTCTTAAAGGGTCTATTGGTAATTACTTTTAAAACACCAAGGCTGTTGGGGATGTACCTCAAAGGTGGAGTGGCTGCTTAGCATGCATGAGGTCCTGGGTTCACTCCTCAGGAAACAAAAAAGGTTTCCATATGCTGCCTACAAATGATAATCATTCCCCCTCCATCTAGCCACTGAATAAGCAGCCTTACACTTCTGGAAACAAAATGGATAGCGTTCAGGATGCAGACACATATAGTTTCAAAGGTTAAAACTGAAAGTAATCGGCAAATCCAAGTAGAAAAAGTCAGAATTAAAATTTATTTCACACAGGTTTAATATCATATGGTGATGGTTGAATAAAGTTCTTTCAAGCATTTTCTATTAATAGAATCAATAAACTCATAATCTTCAACAGTATGTGATTTAAATATTGTTACCTATTATTCAAATATACACTTCAAAAGAGGGACTAAAGTACTGGAATAATGCATTACTCTGAAACTTAAAAATAAGACAACAGGGTGCCAACACAACTTCTTTATTAGTAAATTCAACATGTAAATAAAAAACAATGTAAAATCTCCCTTAACATATACCACGTAATGGCAAAGTACACAATATACTAATAAATATGCACTATTCTAAATATTAACCTGAAGTAACTTTGTTTAACTAGAATAAAAGGTATTAACCTAGAAGATTTCCAGAGCTCTCAGATGAGCCTTGTTTAGGTGGTAAACTGTAATTAGGACACAGGGAATCTAAAGACAGGCCTCAGAGTCAGAAAGAAGGCAGTGACTTAGAGAAAGAGAACCAAATTCCTAACCTTGACATCCATTATGAAATCATGTACCCCCACATCAAAGTCATAACTTGCAATCAAATTATATATTGTTATGTACATATAATTATAGGAAATTGGGTGAATTCATCACTTTAATCAATTTCTACTTTAAATTCCCTCAACATTATCTGTCTTCCCGACTTAACAAGCACTTGGTTTATCTTCAAATGGTTCCTAGCTGAAAACACACGAAAAAAGTAGCTTTAGAGCTGCTATGGTTCACACCACACCTTCACCCCGATTCCGTACCTCCTCCTAACTACTCTCTTGTTCCAAGTACCTTCCAATGCACTTCAAACCTACTGGGAGTGCCGAAGTGGGGGGTGGCGAGGGTCTTCCACTGTACTCCAAGGTTCCTAAGTTCACTACCAAAGACAAACCTGAAAAATCAGTGCTTTAGAAGATGGCCTGCATCACTAGCTGGCAAATATTTCTCTTTTATGCTGTATATATAAACTCATTAAGTCTTTTTCTTTAATCAACTGTAATTAAGAATTTGGAATTTGGAGAGCAAAGAAGTTTGTGGTAAAAGCTACAAGTCTTAGAGATCATCTGGTTCAAGCACATACTTTAAAATCCTGGAAAATCTCACAGCCTTATTTAAGAATGCACCACAAGTCAAAACAGTGAAAATAAAAAAAAAAGATCCACTAATTGCCAACAGTTCAGTCAATATTGCCTGCTGTGCAATCCAAATCAATTAATTCTATTTCAGTAAATAAGAATAAGAAATGTTAACAGGACTATGATTCAACTTGGATTTAAGATTTCATACTGCCTTCTTTCCTCTATAACCCCTATACTGCGGGACAGTAAACTATGAGGGGAAGTTACCTCAATGAATTAGTTCTCAGCATTCCTTAAATAAGCAAAACTGACACAAGGAAGACTACAACAAGATTTTATAATACAATTTTAAAGGATATAAGACAATAAAAACATCTATTAAGTCAAAGTAAAAACTGGTCCAGCTCCCCCTCAATCTGCAGCTCGAAATGTCAACATAATCACCAATATCAGTAAACCAACACTAGTTTCATTTTTCAGAAATGAAAATTAGTTGTTACAGGTCTAAGAAAGAGAAATAGAATGTTTTATTAAAGCCAATTAAGATGCAAATATTCAGGCCAGGTATGGTGACACATGCCTTTAATTCCAGCATTCAGGAATCAGAGGCAAGTAGATCTCTCTGAGTATGAGGGCAGCCTGTTCTATATAATCAACAGTCCAATCGGAGCTCCACAGTGAGACCAAGTCTCAAAACAAATAGCAAAATTTCTGTATTATACCTGAAAATCATCAACAAGCTCAGGGAAGAGGTGTTCATACATTTTTAATTCTTCTAATGTTCGTCCTGGTACATGCTGGGGTTTTAATTTATTAATATCTGTTTCAATATCATCATTCTGAAATAGTAAAGAAAAAATATGTTGTTATTTTTTAAGGTAGAGAATATATTTTATACTCAAAATGCCCCAAATATTATTACATGTTATTAGAGAATAATCACTAATCATGATTATATTCATTTTATCTTAAATTCAGTTTTTAATTAGTGATGGATTACTCATTATGTTGTCTTTTGGTTTTTGGTCATGTTAACCATAATATAAGAGAATGTACGCTCCTCAAGACAAAAATCCCTTTGAAAGAAAAAGACTAAGTATTCTCTCCTCAATCTCATCATCACTGTGGTGTGTATAACAAAGGCAATAAAACCTGAGAAAATTAAGTTTTGAAACATGTATAATAAAGACAGCAATAATCAAAGTAATTAACATTACTGGACAATCACTACAAATAGATTACCACCATTTAACAGAGAAGGAAAATTATATATGCTATATATAATATATATAAAGAAATATATACATACATACATATATACATACATGGAGAGAGAGAGGGAGAGGGAGAGGGACAGGTAGGGGAACAGGAAGAAGGTGCGGGATGGGGAATGGGGGGACGGGGAGAGCCAGGCAGAGACAGAGACATTATGAGCTTGGAGAAACACAACCCAGGATGCAAAATCAGAACAAACACTGTTAGCCAGGATGAAGCTTCAATACAGATATGACTATCACACACCCCTATATGCTCCATGGTAAACAAAAGTCCCTTAGCAAAGCTTCCTGTTCCCATTAGCACTATTTTCATGTGTGGAAGAGAAGTAGAACTGAAAATGTTCCTTTAGGAAAGGAAAGAGTACATTGAGAGAATGTCCTCAGAAAAGCAAGGTATGTATCCGTAATCAATTTTGGCCATAAGCTCTTTAAAGAAGAACTGATATATCTCATAATTGGAGGGCAAGCATTAGTTTACTGAACACCCAAGCTGTTTTTTAAAAACTTCAGAACAATTCATTATGTTCAGATGTCTAAGGATCCAAAATAAAATCATTTGCTAATTTTCAACTGGCACTCATTTCTAATTTTCATACTACCAGAATAAATTATCCATTTTTAAACCTTAAAGTACATTTATTTTACTCTGCTTAAATCATTACAGACAAGTATCTAGCTATAATTACACACATTAATTAGTAATCTTAAAGGAAAAATATACTGTGTTTCTTAGTATTTAATATTCTGAAACTTGCTTTTATTTGTATAATCAATGAACAAGATTTTTCTCATTGCTATGAATAAGAGACTGATTTTATTTAAATACACTAATCACTGTATCACTACCTTGAAATTATCACTACATAAGTAAGTTTACAATTATGAATAAATAATGTTGTAATTTTCTTAACATCTAAAAATCCAAAGTAAAGAAATATTTTACAAAGGTATTTTTTCTCTCTAAACAAAGGCCTTGATGATAGGACAGAAGGGAAGAGCACTTGGCCTTAATCAGAAAGAAACAGTCTGTTGCCTCTCCTTAAAGTTCCTCTAAATATTAAGGGAGAAGGGTGTGCTGGGTCTTTATGGCTATCTGGTGAGTATTCTTGAACCTCCGGGTCATAGAAACAGTCCAGACTAAAACTTTGGGGCAAAGAAAACTGATTCACTAAGGTGAGGAAAAAAGCAAAACAGCAATTAATATCATACTCACTACACTGCAGCCATTCACCTGAAGCCAATACGATGAGAATCCAATTTTAAAAAGAAGAAATAGTAAGTCTTCTTAATAAGTAAGTCTAACAGCCAATGAAGGTCAGAGAGAGACAGCAGTAACGCAAAAAGAAGTTCAGCAGTTTAACAGGCAGTTTTATACTACCTGAAGAATATTGCTATTTTGTTAGAGTAGGCAGAAGCGGAAGGAGGGAGGCACTTCCTGAGGCTGCTCTCTGAAGCCTGCCTTGTGACTTGCAAGCTAATGGGCGACTTCTCTGTATAGCAACTGCCAGCATCATGAGGATTTGATGGTTACTGTATATAAACAGCCTGAACTGCCACAGGATTAAGTGTTCAATACATGCTGGGGTTTCCCCATTACGATAACTGCTTTGTTAAATTAGAGAAAATGTGAGTAAATCACTGTTAACTCTAAAAATGGAAGCCAGTAATTCGATTTTTCAAAAATGCCAAAGCCATGAACAAAGAAATCTGTGGAAATTCTCAATTATGAAGAATAAATTAGAGATAAAACAATTGAATACAGTATCTAATGCTGGCTCTTGTACTAGAGATGACAAAATAATCATAAAGAACAGTATACAATCAAGTGATAAACTAGAATATAGACAGCAGATTAAAGTCTCATCACTGTACGCTCGTTAACTTATGTTGATGTTTATGAATAAGACCATGATGTGTGACATATATAGCTCTCAGACAATTAGTTAACATGACACACTAATTCACAATTTCCCAGCAGCCAAATCACTCATTCTTTGTTGGGCATAACGCAGGGTGGGCCGAGCTAGGCCATCTGTCAGGAGGAATGAAGGAATGGCTCTCGTGGGTGTGGTGCTTCACACCAGTTGGTTGTGAGGCCAGTTCCTGCCCAGTACCTGGAGGGAACCTGATTCACCTGGGAACAAACTGCAAATGGCT
The DNA here is from genome assembly GCA_035773235.1 of Eospalax fontanierii. NCBI lineage: Eukaryota > Metazoa > Chordata > Mammalia > Rodentia > Spalacidae > Eospalax > Eospalax fontanierii. Next base: position 8,198,068 of record CM069538.1, read on the forward strand.
GTAGTCAGGACCCCATCCCATAAGGCAATTGGCTAACAAGACCTATAAGACACTCTGCTCTTTCTTGAATAAATGAATTTCCTCAACTCACAGAGTCTACTCCCCCAGTCCCCCATGGCGGAGATCATTCGGTCCCCCTCGGGCTGGCCCTGAGTGCTGGGACCCCCAACATATAGGCAAAGAGTCAACACACAGACTCTGAGAGTTGAGTGGAAAGCAAGCAGTGGTGGTCTGCTGCAAACTCATTTATTCAAGAAAGAGCAGAGTGTCTTCTAGGTCTTGTTAGCCAATGATCTTATGAGGTGGGGTCCTGATTACAGCTAATTGCAGTTTGTTCCCAGGTGAATCAGGTTCCCTCCAGGTGCTGGGCAGGAACTGGTTTCACAACCAACTGGTGTGAAGCACCACACCCACGAGAGCCGTTCCTTCATTCCTCCTGGCAGGTGGCCTAGCTCAGCCCACCCTACATTATGCCCAACAACTGTTCACATTTAATTGAGTTCCAGTCACTCGTCAAACTCTACATTCCTAATCATTACAAATACTTTAACAACTGTGAGATATGAATGAACTATATCAGATTTTTGTGAGTTTCTATCAAAATATATTTAAAACTTTTATTTTATTTTTTATGTATTGTATTTATGAGTGTAGTGCCTCCATGTATGTAAGTGCACCTGTGTCAAGACATGCTCACTGAGACCCAGAAGAGGGCATCAGATCTCCTGGAACTGGAGTTACTGACAGATGTTATCGGACATGTGGGTGCTGGGAACCAAACCCAGGTCCTCTGCAAGAGCAGCCAGTGCTCTTAACTGCTGAGCAATCTCTCTAGTCCCTATCAAAATATATTTTAAAGGTAAAGATTAATCTGAAATTTCAGTGCTAATCTCAGAGATTTCACTACCATCAAGTACACTGCAAATAACCCAAACAAAATTTAATATTATCTAAGAAAATTCAGTTTAGAACTTGGAATCTACCAGAGCTTTTTACGTACATCAGGTTCAAAAGCAAATACTTAAGTTAACCCAGATTCCATGTCTTGACCATCAAAACCTACACTACATTCCCATTTGAGGCCAGGACACAAACATCCATTCTGCTAATTCGACAATTTTGCTGAAGCATGCCTTTAATACACAGTACTTAAGCTGGTTCTGTAAATAAAGATACAAATCATCTAGCATTCTAGTCTCTGAAAGTCAAGTTTACAGTGTGCACCAATTTTAAGTCAGTATTCCAAGACTTAAAAGAAAAAAAACATCAAAGTAATTCCCTCTCACCTGAAAACTAGGCAACAATAGTAAGCCAAACAGTTGACAAATTGAAGAGTTCACTGTATAAAGATGACATAATGCACCTTCTACCACCAAATAAGACAAGAGAGTTTCTAAGCTTTCAGGCTTGTCATACAATTCTGAAAACTCAACTGCCTCTTTAACCTCAACAGCTGTGCAATTCAAGTAACGGACTTTCATCCCCTAAGTCAGCACTTCTCTCCTTTTCTATTTCCAGTTAAAGACCTAAAAATCATTACAAAAACATTAAACATGTCAGTTGCAGACCATGTTCCTTATGTTTTCATAGGCCCCAAAGACTGCTGACAGACGGTAATGCATTTTGGAATAAACTGCCACAATAATCTCAAACCACTTTTCTTAGATTTCAAAATGTAAGTCAGAAAACTTAAGATCTTTCTGGTCAAGAACAGTGAAAAAGTTACATTAGGGCTGTTTTCAGACCAACAAGATTCTTGTACAAGGAAAAGATGGAGATAAAACTATTTTATTGACCAATATATGCATTAGTCAAGTCTTTGTTTTAAAACTGAACTACACAATTTATAGTTTACTAAGGGTAAAAATTTACCAACCTTAAAATTGTGATCTAAGTCATCTTCATTTTCTATTTCATTTTCGGCTTCTAGATCAATATCATCGTTGTCATCACTTTCATCTACAACATCATCCACTGTAATACAAAACATGCTATAAGTAGATTAAAGGGAATCATTCTACCACACCAATACCCAAAGGTACTGTGTATGTCACATATGTCTGTCTGTGTCTCTGCATGTCTTTGTGCACGTGTGCACGTGTGCAAGAATAAAGTATTTCAGTAACAAAAAAATGGTATTTTTAACTGGATCAGGGTTATTTATCTAACAATAATTTCCTTTGTATTGATTAAATTTGTTCTTTGAGAATTTCATACATGGTGGGGGGTTTGATTTTTCTTTTGGGATTTTTTTTTCTTTTAAATTTCTTACTAAAAACATCTGTAACAATGCCCCAGTCTCAAAATCTATGAAATAATATGTGAAAGTACTTTAAAATTTGGAAAGCACTGTAAAATTAAAACTAAAATGCTTTGTTATTGATATTCTTAGTTATAAAAAAATCTAATGTCATATGACACAGTAGCCAGAATGAAACATTCTATTTCCGAATTATGATGACTTTCCATGATTTATTTCATTTCTTTTCAATTCACAACTTATTTGTTTCAAAGACCATGTTATAGACTGGGAACATTTCAAAAATTTATTAATATAATTCTAGCCCTAAAAAGCTCATGAGGTTAAAAGCAGAAAGGAGGAAACAAAGAATCAGAACAGAGACATGGCAGAGAAAGCATAAACATAAGACAAGAAACCCCAGACAGGTGACACACTTAAGACCAAGGGACTGATCAGTGATCGCTTCAAACAACAGGTGATTTCCACAATATCTTGAAGAACTCTTCAGTTTGGCTTTTATAAAGAGAAAAACAGTATCTTTGGACAGCAAATATGACTAGCATGAATAGTGTCTGGGAAAGCCAAAAACGAGACAGGAAAGGATGATGTCTAGTCAGCCAAGTTAGTGAAATTTTTAACCCACAAAAGTAAGCATGGGATTTCCAAAAAAACACGGTTTGGTTCAACCTGTTCTCACGAAGGTGAGAAGAGAGCCTGCGGCTGAACAAGGCCACGCCACAGGGGCAAAGACAGCTAAGGGAATCTCTGGACCATTACAACAGAAAAGGAATGAAAAGAAAAGGCCTGCAAGAAACTCTGAGTAAAGGGGAGGACATGGACCACGGCTTCGTGGGAGGCAAGGTGAGAAAAGCAGAAAGTTCTTTGAGGTTTCTCAGATGAACGACAGTGCTTTCAAACAATGCTGAAAATACTGAGCTGTGTTCTTAAACTCTCTGACTTCTAGTTCCGAGGTGACGTGTACAAAGATGACTGACAGCGCCACTCTAGTATCAGTTCTGCTTTCCTTGGTATTCATGAAAGAACCCCTGTATTTTAGCTAAAGGATTCTAGCTTCTGCTGCAGTAGTGATAGCAACTCCTATGAATAATGTTTAGCCAGTGGTGTATGATGCAAAGTGAAAAGTATATATTCCAAATCACAGTCTTTAACAAGAAGGTTGCAGGAGCTGGAGAGATGGCTCAGCAGTTAAAAGCACTGGTTGCTCTTACAGAGGACCCAGTTCAATTCCCAGAACCCATATGACAGCTAACAACCATCTATGACTCAATTCCAGGAGAATCTGACACCCTCTTCTCACTGCTGTGCGTATTGGATGGCACAGCTACAGGTAAAACATTCATACACATTAAATAAAAATAATAAATTCTTTTTAACAGAAAGACTGCCTTCTGTTTTGCTTTTGTTTTCCACGGGTATATAAGGAAACCACATGGAGAACCCGTACACATCTTTCATAGCCTAGTACTCGGAAGTCTATGGTCCAAGATCATTTGCCAGTCTTGAAAAGGAGTATGAGGTAGGAAGAAAATCATTTGTCTTAGAGCAGTGTAACAAAGGGGTTCTGAAGAAAAAAATTCCCAAATTCAAACCAAGCTCCCTAACTTACTACCTATTTTGATCTGGAGCAAGTTACCTAAGTTCAGTCTTGATTTCCTAACCTGTAAAACAAAAATATCTGTTCATAGTGTTCTTGTGGGCATTTAAAGAAGTCAACACAAGGCATATTATAAAAATGCTCACAACCACTGCTGTTCGAGTGGCTGTTATGGGTATCTCAGTCTATTTGAACTATAATACTGGTACCAAAGAACTTCAAATTCCTTTTGGATATAGACAGCTTTAATAAAGAAAAAAAAAACTATATCATAGTTAACACTTGGACATAGAGGGAATAAAAGAACTCCTTAGGAAAAAAAAAACCACTAAATTCGAAAAAGTCTACAAGAATGCCTGCTTTGATAGGGAAATGGAAAACACAGGTCATATTTAGAAGAAAAAAAAATAGTTTAATTTGGGGCCAAATTTTTCAAGTATTTTCCTTCACAGGGCACTTTTCCTTTAGGGTTATCCTCTGAATGTGAACGAATTGTCAGATGGTTTAGAGCCCAAGACCTTCTTTTCTACTTCAAAGACACAAATGCTCTTAAGAGCCTTTCTAATAATTAATTATACCTTCATCATGTAACCAGGATATATAAATCAAAATTGCAATCTACTTTCGTATTTAAAACAGTAATATATGAAATAACTTAAATATCAATCATGAGAAAACTAGTTATACTATATCCCTGGGTTGTAACCATTAAAAGCAATTAGCCAGCACTTCTCATGAGGACTATCTGAAATGGGTTGTTTCCACTATTGTATTGTGCCTATATATATAAACTTTTCCTTTACCTGTTCTGGGTTCTGTTAGCTATATAAACACAGTCTATTTGATGTAAGTATTCTTTTTTTCCTATGTGTAATATGCTATGCATACATAGGTCTGTATCTGGTAAACAACTATATTTTACTCATTTTTGTTATAATTGGTGCTTCACAGAGTATTTCGTTAAGTCATGTTTTGTAACTGATTCTCTTCGGTCATCTGGGTAACGGTATAAGAATATCCTTTTTGCTAATACAAATAACCTTTATGCTAACTACTCTTCAATAGTTAAGACCTTTCTCTTACTGATTTAACTAGAGCTTTCAAAATGATTTAGAGGTATCTTCTTATATGACATGACTATTTTTAATGTTGGGTATTGATTTGAGTTAGGTAACAGATTTTTCAAAAACTGCCACAATTCCCTAAAAACTTCTATCTTGGAATTGATAAGATTTTTATGAAATCTTTTCACATTGCTTACTAAGAAAATCATTTAGTTTCTTTCCTTTGACCTACTGTTAATAAATTTCCCTCATTTTAGTATTACAGTGAACTCAATTTCTTAAAAATATGTCCCATACAGAAAAAAATTACACAATGCAATTTGCTAATATTTTAAGGTTTTACATTTACTTTAGTAAGTGAGATTTAGCTGTAGCATGTTTCACATGGTTCTTGCCAGGTTTTGCTTTCAGCATCATGCTAGCTTCTAAACTTTCCTTTTTTTCTATGCTCTGCAAAATAAAGGATAGGAAAATTTCTTGAAAGTTGAGAGAACTAACCTATAACATCATCAACGTTTGATGACACTGAACAAACTTCACTACATATTCAATTTCAAGTTTTCTACGCTTCAAGTCAGTTTTAATTACTCATTTGTCCCTAAAAATGCATTTCGATCATATATTTAAATATATTATGAGGGGTTATATTTAATGTCGGCTTAGACTGATTTAACCTCCACTATGTGACTTTCCAAGGACTTGGAGGTACATTACACCATCCACTAACACTGCTGTTATCAATCAACCATTGTCATTTCAATGGCTACAGGTTTGACTTTGCTCTGCTGTGTGGCACGTGTCATGTGCTATCGGGCTTGTAAAAAATAAGCTTTGCTGTTTTGCTTTACACATTTCTCCTTCTGCCTTTATATTTTGTATAATACAACGTCTTCTTCACCTCCTATGGACTAAGAGAAATGCACACATTTCCTATTGTGTCCTGTCAAGCTTTCTACCTTAAGTCTCCAGTAGATATGAGCTTGTTGGATCTTGTTTTTACCCCAATGGAAGAGTTCCCATTAGTTCACAGAAATATTTTACACATTGAGAATTATTACTGAAAGCTGATTTGTCTGTTCTTGTATTGTATTTGAATCTCTCAGGGGTCAATTCGTCTCTGAAAATCCTTTCTTTTAACATAGCAATGGACTCATTCAAATAAAACAAAATAATAAAGAACGTTAAAGTGTTTATAGTCTCTAAAGTTAATCCATGCAGTCATTACATGGTTCAATGGAACGCAATCTAAGGATCTCTGTTAAACACAGATTTCTATAACTATCACTTGAGAAACTCAAGAATAGTGTGTTTGGAAATTTACAACATAAATTTTAATTATTTGTATAAAAGACTCCATTTATGTCAACTATATTATGTATCTTGTACTAAAGACCTGGTTGGTAATTTTTGTATCGATGCAGCAAATATTTAGTATTATAGTTAGCAGCTTATAACATTTAATGCAATTACTCTTCTACTAGGGCTTCTGCATGCTTGGCATTTTTTATTCAGCTTGTCTGAGTAGAGTACACTTCACGTCAGGAAGTGCAGCTCAGTAATACGCCTCTGTGCCCTTACATTTACAATGGTGGCAAGTTAATGAAGATTCAGAAATCTTGAATCAGAATTCTTTTCTTCACATCTCCAAATACTGTCTCACTATGTTTTGATACAATGCTCTTGAGGCCTGCTCCATCTATTAAGCAAATACTAAATGCACCCTCATTATACCTCACGCAATTTAAAGGATGCAAAAGATAAAATAAAGGAGAAAAAACAGTCCTATCATGGTATTCCGCTTCTGTCCCTGGTTCATGACATACAGCTCCTTTGGTATTACTTAGGCATAGTGATGTCTTTTGTTCGGATGAGAAGGCCCTTGGTAGAATCCTATGCTGCTTCAGGAAGGAGGATAATGGCAGGATTACAAAAAGGGTTGGAACTTCACCCCACTCCTCAGCTTCTGAAGAGGAGGAAGGACACAGAAACCTAATTAGTCACCACCAATCAACGATTTAATCAATCTCACATATGCCATGAAGCCTCCACAATAATTCTAAAAACATGGGGCTCCAAAAACTTCTATATTAGGGAACACATCAGTCAAGGTGCTAGGAGGATGGTGGTGGCCTGGACAAAGTAAAGATCTGCATCCCTTGCCCATACCTCATCCTATGCTGCTCTTCCTTAGAACTGTGTCTGAGATACATCCTATGCAATAAGCCAACAAATGTAAGAAGAGTACTCCAGACGTAAGTGAATTGTTCTAGCACCTACCTAGCAAATTACCAAAACAGACAAGAGGGTTGCAGGAACTCCCCCAACTCCCCAAAATCTTCATAGCCTGTCAGTCGGATACAGGGGAAGCCTGAATATGTAACAGGTGACTGGGGCTGAGTTCAGTAGCGTCTGCACTAACCCCAGGTAGCATGTATGTGAACTTAAATGAACTGGAGAACATCTATCTAGTAAGCAGAGAAATAGAAAAGTGGTTCATATGAAAGGCAAACTACATATGTGGTGTTAGAAATATGAGTGAAAGAGCCCAGATCTACTCTTGTGGAGTTCACAATTTGAGGAAAGTTTAAAAAAATTTTTTTTCTTTTGGTCTTTTTTGAGAGAGGTCTCCCTAAAGCCCCCGCTGTCCTACACATGGGAGGTCAGAGGACAACTTCTGTGAGTGAGCTTTCTCCCTCTACTATGTGAGTCCCAAGAATTTAACTCAGCGTGTCAGGTGTGATAGCAAGTGTCTTTACCCTACAGAGACATCTACCCACCTGACTTTTCAACTTTTAAAAGACCTTTCTGGATGATCCATTTGTTTTGATAATTAAGTATTTTTAAAAATAAAGAATTATGATATAAGGCCTAGGAACCTGTGACTAGACATGTCACAGGACACAGAGGAGAACCTAATACTATTATCTTGCTAAATGGAGAAAGTATTAAGCCAATTCCTAATGACTTCTCTTATGCCCATAATAATGCATCTCTCAAGATCCCCCTAGAGAAGCTTCTCATGCAGCACATGGTGATTAACACACAGATCCACAACTGGCCAATGGAGAGAGAATAAGAGACTGCAGAGTGCTTATCCCTGAACAGGACACCTGCAACTAACATGTCAACCAAAACTCAGGGATCACTACAGAAGAGAGGGTAGAAAGCTTGTAAGAACCAGAGGCAGTGGATGACCACAAGGAGACGGAGTTTTCTAGAGAGAGGTGCAGTTACATATATGAACTCACAGCAGTGCACAAGACATGCACAAGCTCAGTCCTAACACAGGGGTGGGAAAGTGGGCAAGAAGCTCTAACCCTAGCTGAGGAACTACTGGCAACTAAGAGCTGCTGGGAGCTTGAGAGTCAGTCTTCTTCAAGGCTGTGATGCTGGGCAGGTTAACCAGGCTCCAGTGACAGACCCACACCAAAGGGCATTTGCAGAAACAAATTAGACTGAATAGGCCTTAAAATACTAGATAAAAAGAAGACAGGAAATCAGGCAGGGGGCAGTAAGGGAGGTGCAGACAGGGGAGGAGGTCTGGATATGACCAAAATATATAATAGGAAACCATCCAAAATTCAGTAAGAAATAGTAAAATTTTAAAGCAGTAGGTGCAAATCTTATATACTATTAAAATATCATGGATTGCAAAACTAACTTGAAAACAACTTAAACAAGTTAGACTGAATAGGCAAAACAGAGCTTTCTGGACATAACAGGGCAGTTCCACATACGATCTCACAGCAGTTGTGACAGCACATCCAAGACCTATACAAACTCAAGACAGACAAAACCCCAGCATGGGGAGGGAGGGGGCCATGAGGATCCTCTCCTAGTTGAGGAGCTATAGGTAAACGATAGCTGCTGGGAGAGGAGAACTCAGTTTCCTTTGTGGGGATGACCCTCGATAGATTGACCAAACTCCAGGGGATGGCTACACACCACCCAAGAATGTCTGGAGAAGAACAACTGCACTAGATAAGCTTTAAAAATAAGAGGAGGGTCAGCATTGATGGCATACACTTTTAACCCCAGCACTTAAGAGGCAGAGGCAGGCAGATGTCAGTGAGTTCTAGACCAGATTGGACAACAAAGCAAGTTCCAACTAGGGCTATCTAGTGAAACTGTCTCAAAACAAAAAAAAAAAAGAGAAGAGAACATCAAGTTGGGGGTAGCAAGATGGGAATGGATCTAAGAGAAGACAGGAAAGAGGTAGAGGGAATATGATCAAAATAAACTACGAAATTCTCAAAGAATAAAAATATTTTTCTGAAAAGACCACATTTTTTTCAAAACATAATCGATAAGCAAATAGAACAGAAATTCTATGATTATTTACAACTACTTTCCCTTTCCCATTTCACTAGATATTGTGAAAAAAATTAATCCTTACACTAAAAAGTTTAAATTCTTCCTTACTACATACCTAAAATATCACCCAGAAAATGAAAAGATCCTACTTCTAAAAATCTTGCATTTTTCCTAAGTCAGTTATATGTACATTTTTTTGGGGGGGATAGAGTGGGGTGGGTTGCTCAGCGGGTAGAAGAGCCTGCTGGCAAGACTGAATTCCAAATCCAATCCCCAGTACTTCCATGGTGAAATCAGCTCCCTCAACCGGTGTCCTCTGACCTCCGCAGCAGTGCTGTGACCCACATGTGTGCATATGCATGCATACATATGCACACGCACACACACGCACACACCCATAATGCTTAAAATCACTAAAACGCTGCAAATGTAATCCTGAACAATTATGTAAACATTTAATGTTAGTACATACTTTGGAATTTTACATTATCAACTAGTTTTATTGTATGTTTTCACATTCACATTCCAATATACGTAACACATTCTATACTATTTCCCTTAATTATGAGACTTCAGTTTATTATATATAAAGAACTGTTTATTAATTAAAATGAACTAAAATGAAATTTTCCCATGCTCATTCCTTTTACTAAGTAATTAGACACAAACTTTAAAAAACTATCAACAGAGTCCCCCCAAATTCCAGGAACAGACAAGAGTACCCCAATCCCCCAATTCCAAGAACCAACAAAAGTCGGTGGTCATTCATGGTCCTTCCTACCTTCAGGGGGTAAGCTGTAGAGCTGGGCCACAGGTCCAGTCACAGGAATAACTGGAAGCTGGAAATGGAAAGAACTTTTAATGGTTGGGAGTGGCAGGCGATTTTTGGGAAAACACTTTCTCATTATCAGACTGGAGGTATTGACAAGTGGGTCAAGAGTCCTGACTGCCAAGCATTCCTGTTGAAAAAAAGGAAAAGATGCCCTTAGCGTAAATAGCTAAAAAGAATTCTGTTCAAAACATTAATATATTAATAATTTCACAGAGACAAACATCATAAAAACCAACATTTTAATATAAGATAATTTAGAAATAGCTTTATTCTTCAGAAGTTGTCTATGTTTTTTGTTGTTTTGCTTTTGTTTTTTGAGGCAGGTCCTCCCTGTAGCCTCAACTAGCCTGGAATTCACTATGTAGACAAGGCCTTGATCTCACAGAATCATCCTGCCTCTGTCTCTTGGGGGCTAAAATTAAAGGCCTGTGCACCAACACTCCAGGAGTATCTATTTGTAAGTAAGCATCAGATGAGAGAAATTTTGTAGGATTTTTCCTGTATGTTTATGCAAAAATCAATACCACCTTTTTTAAAAAAAAACATTTTTTATTTTTATTTTTTATGTGTATTTAGGCCTACATATATGTTAAGGTGCACCCTTGTTGTGCAGTGCTCACGGAGGCTAGGACAGGGCACTGGATCCCCACGCACTAGAGTTATGAATGGTTGTTAGCCACCACATGGGTGCTGGGATTGTAACCTGGGTCTTCTGCAGGAGCAGCCAGTGCTCTTAACCGCTGAAATATCCTTTGAGTCCCCAGTATCATCCTGATAATGAAAACTACCAAGACACTATGTAAGAATCACTTAGGAGACATACAGCAAGTTCAGGGAATGAAAAATAAGAAGAGGAGGCGAAAAGTGTTAACATAAGGAAGATTTAAGAGAGAAAAAGAAGCCAAGCAGGGTGGAGCACACCTTCACTCCTAGCACTCAGGAGGCAGAGGCAGGTGGATCTCTGTGAGATCTAGGCCAGCCTGGTCTACACAGCAAGTTCAGGTCAGCTGGGGCTACAGGGAGACCTTGTCTCAAAAGATAAATAAATAGTCATTTAACAGTATTATTAGTGGCAAGTAACATTTCAGTGGATCATGAAATGTTAAATACACATTTGTACATCTGACTTTGTGAAATAAATGCAAAATCAAGGCTCAGGAATGTTGAGCCACCTAATCCACATCATCATATAGCAATTATTTATTACTTTTCATATTAAAACAGCAAAAACATGTATTTAGGACTGTATAGAAAAACACTCAGGTTAAACAAACCATGTGTTCAGATACTTTAACCACTGTCATTGGAGAAAGGTTGTTTATCATATAGTAAAACAAAAAAGTACAACCGGGCCAACTGGCTGGTGATATTAAAAGGACAGACTTCTTTCTAAAAGCTGTAGGCTTCTGGAAACTTCAACACCCCATTTCCATCCTTCTACCCAACATTCTTACACACACTAGAAAGATCTCAGCAAACACACTGTCATCATGAACATGTGTATTGAAGGCTAGCAGAGCTGGCCTTGCTACTTGCACTACTTGCAGTGCTCACTTCTGGACCTTCTGCATTTTAAAATGGCCCTACCCAACAAGAGACACTCTCAACACTGAGAACCAAACTGCCCTGCCAGCTGGCAGAGATCCTCTGAGATCTTATAGACAGCCATATGGACCCCTCTCCTGACTGGTACGTTTTATACACTTTACAACTTTCTCTCCCTCTCAAAGGGAGAATTTCACAATGTAGAGATTCTGTACCCCGACCCTTGATCCATTTGCCTCTGAGTCATTGTGAAAATGACTGCGCATTATGGTTTTAAGAAATCTTTTAATATATTTACCATACATTCACTTTTCTGAGTACTTGCACATTAATTAAAAAAACAAAATCGTATCATTAGTATATAAGTAGAATGGAAGGAAAATAACTTACTTGCGAAGTGTTGTACAGAATTTTCATCCCATTAGCATCGATAAATGCTTTTCTTCCCAACTTGATGTTTGTAACACTTTTTAAGCTCTGTAAAATTCCTTTCCGAATGAGCATGTTTCTGTGTCGATTATCATGGCGGTGCCAATCTACATAAATTGTTAAAAGCACTTGAACATACCCTCTGTCTACAGCTCTCCTGGCATTTGTTTCTTTAACAAAAGAAAATTGAGAAAGAGTATTTTATAAATGTAGACATTTATATCAGTAGGCAACGTTAAAACAAAGCAAAGCAAAGTATAACCTAAATACGTTCTCATCCTTAAAAAAAAAAAAGACAACCATATACATATTTAAAGAATTTTCCAACAAAATAATTATGCCATGTTGCCGAAATCATTACTTTTTCCAAAAATTTTCATGGCTTTACACATAGTAAAATGTCTTTATTAGCTGGGCATGGTGGTACACATGAGTAATCCCAGCAAACAGGAGGATCACAAGATTGAGGCCTGTGGGATCTCCATGTAAGGTTAGCCCTATCGCAAAAACACAAAAATTTTTAAATTAGTTTCTTAAATTTCTTTACTAAGACAAAATCTATACCTTGTCTTAAAATGTCATATTAATAAAGCATCATAATTTAAAGCTTCAGGATAAGATATTTGTATACTTTAAAGATCATGAATAATGTTTCCTAATGCTTTTATTTGACTAGCTATCAACATAATTTTGTTAGGAGACATCGTCACTTGTATTTATTTCTGCTAAAAACATTGTACTCCCATGAAAATTAACCCCACTGGGACTTCAGCTTCAGTTATATACAAGCTTTTTGGTTCCAGTGAAATTATTCTAATTACCCCACAATTGTACAGACACTCCTCAACAAAATTTAAAACAGAACTTGTAGTACATTAAAGGTAAGAAGTACTACACCATTTTTAAAATTTTTATTTATTCATCATATTTTATATGATTTATCTGCATGTAAGTGCACCCATGCATGCAATGTCTAGCAGAGACCAGAGGAAAGCATAAGATCCCATGGAACTGTAGTAACCCACAGATGTCAGCTGCCTTTTGGGTACTGAGAACAGAATCTGGGTCCTCTGCAGGAGAAGCGAGTGCTTAACCACTGAGTCAGTCTCAAAGGACTACATAATTCAGAAACGGTTCTTTCAGGCATTAATTCTTTGTTTGTTCTAGTTTGGGATTCTTTTGTTATGTTTTGGTTTGGTTTTGTTTTTGAGATAGGGTCTTCCTGTAGCCCCAAGTAGCCTAGAACTCACTATGTAGACCAGGCTAGTCTGCCTCTGCCTCCTGAGTGCTGGCATTAAAGGCATGGTACACCACGATAGGCCCAGGCATTAAATTTTTAATGTAGTGAAAACTAAAGGTATTTGTAAAAGGACAATTTTAATGGAATACAATTTAAAAATACACAAATTAGAATTGGCAATATTACATCTAAGATTATAAACCAAAGAATACTTTACTGAAACAGCAGCAATAAAGTAATATCATCACACACATAGAGCTACCCAGAGATGCTTTGGTGGGTCTATTATAAGGGCTGGAAAATGAGCAGAATTGGAACACCGACCTATCTGAAGTTACTTCGTTACAAAGAAATTCTAATTCCTTCTTCATCTCAAATTAACCCACTAGAGACCCTGGCTATGGTACAGATACCAAGATGGCGCTAGCCACAACTGCCTGAATGGATCATTAGTTTCTAAATGTGCTTACACAGCCTGATACACATGAACAAGAAATAAACTGACTCATCCTCTTTCAGAACTATACTTACATATTACGGAGGTGGAAGGAACACACCAAGGAGAGGTAGTTCTGTTTGAGAGCATTTTAAAACCTCTACTGTAAATTGAGTGTGGTAGTGTATGCCTGGTATCAGTACTTGGGAGGTGGACGAAGGAGGATTGCCACCCTGGGCTGATAAAACAAGACTTTGACTCAAAAAAACAGAAAGAAAAAACAAAACAAAACAAAACAAAAAGACCCTTTATTGTTTCTGTAACAGCAAGTTTTCTAAAGCTGTGGCTACTGGCACAATCAGTTCAATTGTTTTGACCAACAAAAGTTTCTTCTATTTTAGGGCTCGGAATGTTGACAGAGTGCCTGCCTAGCAGGCAGGAAGCCCTAGGGTACCATCCCCAACACCACATAAACCAGGCATGGTGGGGCACACATGTAATCTCAGTCTTGGGCAGGTGGAGGAAGAAGGATCAGAAGTTCAAGGTCATCCTTCTCTGCACAGTAAGTTACAGGCCAGTCTGGGGTACAAAAAAGCTTAAAATGAATATACTTTGCTTACACCACTTGAAATTTGTAAGTCTTTACTAGCTGTATGATTTAGATAAAAGTCATTATAATCACTGGAACAAAAACTTTGTTTCAGCTAGAATTCCCAATAGACTAAATAAATGGTACCTATAAAAAATATTAGCCCTGGCCCTCTTGGTTGGGGGCAGTCCTGCACCTAAGGCAGGAAGATGATGGCCACAAAGACCACAAAAAAGTCTGGATGATCAACTCTGTCCAATTTCCTATGAAAATTGGGAAGTGAGTACTGGGGCCCACACAGATGCTGAAGAGAAACACATAGGGCCAAGCCAAACTCTCATCCTCACCATCACTGTCCAGCTTTAAGGAGAGCAGAAAGGCCATGTTGGCCAGAACTGATGTCCATCAAGAGTGGCAATAATGCTGAATAGGCATAGCATGTGAAAAATACTACAGAGGTTGGACACTGCCTGGCATTGATTCAGGTGAGTCTGATATTACTAAAACCATGCCAGAACTTAAACACAGAAAGCTTTTCTTTAATAAAAACTTACCAGAGCTTGTTTTCAAAAAAAAAAAATGTCAACTTTTTATGAAATGCCAAATTAGAAATTCACTGTAATTCAGACACAGGTACTAAACTGACCCTTAAAAGATGTAAACAGACCTACCTATAATCTACAGTATGCACAATTAAAACAAATTAGTAAAAGGGTTTTATTTATGCAGTCAAGGTACAAAAGTCCCTGAAAGCCTGTCTCTTCTTCCCTCTGTAAGAACAAGAAGCTGCATGTTTTCCTTTCAGCTGCAGCATTTGCTTCCCACTCCAGCAAGGGCAAATGGCTGCCTGCCTTTATGTTCTTCCCTCTGCCTTACGCTCTGCCATACTTATCCTTATAGGCAAATTTACCCTCTCCAATAAATGCGACCCCAATACAGAATTTTCAAAAATATAAATGAGGATGCCCCAAAATGCCATGGTCCGTTTAAAAATGTGCAGCCTGGCACTAAATACTATTTTGCATTATTAAAGCGAATCATACTTAGTGTGAAATCCAATGTGAAGACATATTAAATATAAACTACTTGTCAGTTTGCTTTGTTTCAGTTGACAGAGTAAACAGACGTCTGTCCCCAATGTTCTCCTTTGCAAAAGAAAGGTAAAAAACGAAGACTCCTACTTAAAACTGAAGATAACCACATCAGTCATCTCAGATTAACTGAATTGTAAGATGTTTGAAGCAGAGTTTCAGTTTCACTGACGTGGAAGGACTTTATCTTCAGTGATTACGAAAAGTCAGTAAGCTTTAATAAAGGATCAAACAGCTATTTTATGCATTTCAAATGAAAAGTACATATCTATATGAATTGAACAATTAGGATTTATAGAGTGTGAATTTTAACTACATCAAAGGGAGTTTATAAATACCTTGTAAAGCTAATTCAAATATGCATCTTCTCTAAAGTTTATTATATCACATATGAAAATAATGATATAGTATCATCTATTTCATTCCAAGAATAAAAGTGTTAGTGAGAATTCTTGTGAATAATAAAGATTATATTTTTATTTATTTTATTTCTGGTTCTTTGAGACAGGGTTTCACTATATGGCCCTGGCTGACCTGACACTCCCTGTGTAGACCAGGTTGGCCTCAAATTCACAGATAATCATCATCGGTCTGCCTCCCAAGGACTGGGATTACAGACAGTTGCCATCATGCCTAGTTTTAATTATTCATCTGCTATTATATTCTTTTTAAAGAATCTACCAACTGAAATTTAAGAACAAGATGGCCCTACCCCAAACAATAGGTTTTTAAAAACTAGCTCCCTACTTGTTCATTACTGGGAGGAGAGGGCATAGCAAAGTCATTGACACTGATCTTCAAGACTAAATGTCAAAGCTAGTATGTTGATCTAATCAGCTGATGATACCACAGAGTAGTAGTGAAAATATTTCAAGAAATATGAGTATGTTGGTAAGAAAAAATAAACGATAAATGTAGATAGTTATTCTCCAAAAGTATAAGATAAATCTCCTCCAAAGATTCAATTCTGAAGACAGTGTTTTATAAATCTACATCATGTCATTTTTCAAATGCTATAAATTTGAATTTACAGTAAAAAATTTATAATAAAAGACACTAAGCTAAAATCATGGTTTATGTAGTTGATAGGCATTATAATACTAATGCAGTTGACAGAGCATTACAGTATTTACTGAGCCATAATTTATTCAATATATTAGGATAATTTATTCAAGCACATTCAACTCTTAATGTGGTATTGGGAGTTTTATTTACTATAAGAAGTCAGCCTTAAAACTATACACTAAATCTACATTTCCAGGTTCTTGAACATAATAATTAGAATCCTCTAAATATAGTAGCTATTTCTAGTATTTAAAAACTTACTTGATTTTAGCAATGCAGCAAGAGTGTCTAAAGCAACCCTGTCAACACAACAAGAAAACACAAACAACAACAAAACTAGTAAAATTAGTCTACAGCAATAAATTCATACAATCTTGTCAAATATTATCTATTACCTACTCCAAAACTTATTTATTCTTGCACTGATAATTTTTTTCTGTAGATATCTGTCCCTTCAGTTTAAAATAGATATAAAGATTAAAATACATAGAGCACTCCAAAAACTTTATTAAAATTAACATTGTCCTAACTCTTTTTGTCAAAAATTAGATAAATAAAATCGATTCTACATTTGTATTTACTTTTCTCAAGCACACAAAGCAGTCATACTGAAAAATCACAAGCCCTGGCTTACAAAATAACTAAAATAAACATGAACTCAAAGAATTCTACAGACGCTCTCCTAACTTTCTGATATTAAGGTATTTTGGCTCTGCCACACTAGAATCCTCATATTTAAGGTGATAACAACTGTAAATTTTGAGGAAATTTGAAGCAATCATTATCACAAATTAACAAAATTATCTCAAAACTTTCATTGCCCTTTATAGAACAAGAAAATAGGTCTAAAAATTGAAGATACATATTTTCTGGAACATTCACAGATATACATAGAGAAATCAACTGCCCTTAATCAGCCATAAATATATATATATACAGTATCTATCACTGTAGGAAAGCCTATAATTTAAAGTCATTTTTAAAAATCAATTACTGAAAAAATAATAGTTCAACTTAAAGAATATTAAGCCTACATAGTATAATATGTTCCTATAAGATGTGAACAACTATAATTTTCACAAAAAATATGTAACTCAAATGTTTCACTCACCATTAAAATTTGTTGAATGCCTACTAGCCACTTACTCTTCATGGGTCTATACTAGAAAACAAATTTCTCATCCACAGATAATTTTACAATCTACATAATATAACATAATATATCTACCTATGAAAAGAAATTCAAACTAGGGAATAAAGTTAAAAAAATGTGGAAAAGAAGAAGCAGATTAACTAGATGTAGAAAATATAAAGAATTTAACTGACTAAAACGTTTTCAATGGACAGACTTATTCACAATAAAACCTGAAATTGTAATTCATAACTACATAATAGGTGCTCAAAAAAAATGCCCAGGGAAAGAAACTTCTAAATAGTTACACTTGGTTTGGCACAAAACAAATGTGTAAACTTTACTTATGGTAAAAGTCCCAAAATAAAAACAAATGTATGTTTTTTAAAAAATATTACAAATTGTACCTAGAACTTTCTAAAAACAACATGAAGTTTTGGTATTATTAAAAGTAATGAACATTATGAAATTATACATGGAATTTTTATTGCCTTGAAAGTCCAAGGAGCCTACTTGCAGGGCTTCCTATCTGATGCATAGAAAGGACATATATTTTTGTCATACTTTTATACTTTTGTAATAATGTACAAAGTGACACAATGCTAAGAACAAACATTCTCAAAAAAGGATGAGTACAGACAGCATTAAATTGGTGAGAATGCGGGCTGGAGAGATGGCTCAGTGGTAAAGAGCATTGACTGCATGTGCAGATAACTGGGTTCAGTTCCTGGCACCCACATGGTGGCTCACAACTATCTGTAACACCAATTCCAGAGGATACAACACTTTTCTGGTCTCCATGGGCACCAGGAAGACACATGGTACATACACATACATACAAATAAATACTCATACACAAAAAAGTAAAACATAAATCTTGAGCCTAATACCAGCATTCAGGAGGCAGAGGCAAGCGCAGCTCTGTGAGATCGAGCCCAGCCTTGTTTCCATAGTGGGTTCCAAGTCAGCTGGGACTACAGGGAGACCCTGTCTCAAAATAAAATAAAATGAAATAAAATAAAATAAATGAATGAATTAATAAATAAATTATTTTTTAAAGATGGTCAAAATGGGGCTGAAGAGATGGCTCAGTGGTTAAGAGCACTGGCTGCTCGTGCAGAAGACCTAGGCTTCGTTCCCAGCACCTACATACTGGCTAACCATCATCAATAATTCCAATTCCAGGGATCCAATGCCCTCTTCTTGCCTCCAGAGATTTGCACTCATGGGTGCATTTGCATACATGCAGGAAAAACATTCATATACATAAAATTAAACTAAATTTTAAAAAGTAAGCATAGAACTAAATAGATCTTCCTAATCAAACAGTTCTTCATAAAAACTAAACTGAAAAAGAAAGCTATTCCAAAAGATGTGATGTCAAGTATCATCACAGGTGCTTTTTAATTTATGAACTTTCTACCTTAATTCTTAAACTAATCCTGGCTTACGGATATGCCATGATTCATGGATATGGAAGCTGCAGTCTTTAGAATACGATATGCCTAAAATCACATAAAAATTCTACATGGAAAAAATGAATTAGATAAGTCATTTGTTGACCACAGGGAGGCTGTCCAGGGCAAGATGTCTAGGAAGTATTTTCTGTTCTGTAAAGGCCACTGAGGCCACTCAGGTACTAAGGAATGCTTGGAGCACCTAGCCCAGGAGGCAGCTGGGTCCTCTTCAAGAACAGCCAGAGATTTAACCACTGTGCCATCTCTCCAGACCCCCACTTTACAATTTTAAAACTACCTGCAGATTTGTTAACGGATAGTAGGCCCTCCCAATTGTGCCTACTGAGCCTAAAAATAGTGAGTCACCTCTGCATGAGTATTATGCAATATATTATGTCAGAAAGAATCAGGTGTAAGAAAAGAGGACTAAATAAATACTTCTCTCCATGGCACTCTGCTTATTATTATGTTATAACCCCCTTTAACCAGTGCTGAGTAACATCAGGGGACCTAACTCACTGGTACACTGGTTGACCATTATGTATGAGGTCCTAGATTCAATCCCTAGTAGCGAAAAAAAAAAAGGCAAAAAACAATAAAGCTGAGATAAAATAACTTCTCCTCTGGTGATTAACAATCTGGTGAATAACTGGGTTTAAAAAGCTTCAAGAGCCAGGTGGCAGCATGCGCGTCGCTCACAGTCAGGGGCACTGCCACTGGGCACTTCTCGCCATTGCGATGTAATAGTCTCTTTGCCAACTGTTCTGTTTTACTGAGACTATCATGACCCACCTAAATCATTAACCTCTCATACAGATGGAAGTCAATGTCTGTGAAACACGTGTCAAAGAACTAGGAAAAAGATCCAATGCATTCTTCTGGCCTCTAAGGGTGTCGCTCGCACGTGACACACTTAATATACTTGCAGGCAAAACATACATACATATGAAATAAAACTAAGTAACTTTTTTAAAACTTACTAGTTTTAAAACTTACTAAAAGAGCCAGGCATGGTGGGTGGCACATGCCTTTAACTCCAGCACTCTTGAGGCAGATAGCTCTCTGAGATGGAGACAAGCCTGTTCTACACAGTGAGCTCCAGGCCAGTTGTGGCTACACAGAGACCACATCTTAAAAAAAAAAAAAAAAAAAATTAATAAGTAACTAGTAAGAATGAAGGAGGAAAGTATGCCTCTACAGGTTCCAGAAGGAACATGACCAGACTCTGCAACTGTGAGGCAATGAATGTCTGTTATTCAGGTTACCAATTCTGTCGTACTCATGACAGCCCTAGGAAAGTAACACAGTGCAATGGAAGCAATTATTTATACAATCAACTCAGGATTTTCTCATCTCTAGCAAACTCTTTTTAATTGCATGTGTATGTGTGTGTGCCTGTATGTGGATATGTGCACATATGTACAGGTGCCTATGCAGGCGAGAAGAGTTAGTCAGATACCTCAGAGCTCGAGTTACAAGCAGTTGTCAGCCATGGGTATTGAGAATCAAAGTCAGTCCTCTTCAAGAACAGCAAGCACTCATACTGAGCCATCTCTCCAACTTCTACAGCTAATTCTTCATTTGAAACTGTAAAATTCTTCAGAATATCTTTCTCCCAACTGTCAGCTGTTTACAACATGCTTGAACCAAATAAAGTCCTGCTAACATTTTCTAGTATAAAACTATCATGATTTTTACTGATGTTTATTCTTAATATTGGAAAACTGAAATATGAGCACAGTTCTTTCTGACTCCAAACGTCACTGAGATTGCTTCACGGTTCCATTAGTTTAAAAGAAATTGCCAATTTGGTACAAAGGCACCTTGAAAAAATTTACCAAAACATTTTGAAAAGGTAATAAATTTCAGCACTTATGTGTGAATTTATAAGTTAACAAAATAATTCTAAAATATTAAATTCCTAAGATGGCGTGGATTCAGGAAAATTACAAAAGAATTTTAAATATTATTGAACAGCATAGTTCATATTATATTGATTAATAATTTCTCAGTTCTAATTATTTATACTTTCTGATACGTTTTTCCAATTATTCTAATTCTCACAAAAAAGACTACTACAAATAATAATAGCCCAAAAACAACTCAAAAGGTACTGTGAGGTCTGCAGTCTGTGGCTTACTCATGTAGGAACAGGAGGGAAGAAAAGCTTACATCTAGGCACTCATCAAGTTTCATGTATTTAGGTTGGTGTCAGTCCTGGCAATGACCTTCAACAGAAGGTAGATGAAGTGGGCCCTACACATCTTGACTCAGGTCCTTGTACGAGGGAAAACAATGGGAAGACAAACTGGTGAGGAAACTCAAGAAAACAGTTATGACGATGACACAAACTGCTTCCTTCTGAACAGTTTAAATCTAAAACCTAACATTTGAAAAGAAAAGAAATCCTGAAGGGAAATATCAATCTTCAAACACAAACCTTCCCCAATCCTCTTCCCTTTTAAGATAGCACCCTGTTTAAGGAGAGAAAGAACAGAAAGTTCAAGATGTCTGGGTTTTCACAGTTAATTAGGGTAGAGACCCTCAGATTTCAACAAATGATAATGAAGATACCGGTGTTTGGCCAGTAAATGGTTTAACTTTTTTGAAGTAACTATAAACTTTAAAAACTGGTTCTTTTAAAAATGTAAGGAGAGGGCTGGAAAGATGGCTCAGCAAGTAAAAGCACTAGCAGCACAAGCCTGACAACTGAAGCTTGATCCTCAGTAATCAAACACAAAGCCAGGGGCTATGTGTGGTGAACATCTGCAATCTCAGACTCCTGAATCAAGAAGGGAGGTAAGGCCTGGGGAATGGAGCAGAAGCTTCCTGGCTGGCTAGCCTGGAGTACAAAGTGCAGCAGCAGGATCAACAAGAAACCCTGCCTCAACAAGGTGAGAGACAAGACACTCAAGTACTCTGATCACACATATGTGCCATAACACACAATGCCCACACAAATACATACACACATAAATTGCTAATAACCAATAAGAAAAAAGAATGAGATAATTTTAAAAACAACTTTTTTCCTCTGAAGCTTAAGGCCTACTGATTTCTACATGGTTCTTGAAATATCTCATGTGGTACATTTTAGGGACTTTGATTTGCTAGTTTACGGTGTTGGGTACTGACCCTACAGTCTTGAGGAAGCTAGGAAGTCCCTCCAGCACTGCTTTAGACTTTAACTCAAACTTGTTTTTGAAATGTTCCATTTCTCCTATGAACATTTGATAGTAGATGTGGTAACTTGGATACAACAGGGTCATAAAGATTTTACTGTAGCAATGACTTTTACAATGTGGACATACTCTAGACAAATAAATTTTACCTAACCTTGAAACATAATGTAAACAAGCCATGTGCTCCTCTTGTGAGCTGATCATACAGCTTTAATCCCTCATGACCCTTCCTTGCCCTTGACTCAAAATATATGAATGTAAGTTTGCTTATATATCAAGCAAACAGTGCTTATCTTATTGCAAACAATGAGAAATTGATGGTATCTGTTTATGATTGCATGTGTTGGTCTACATCTAGGAATCAGAAGGGACATAATCTCAGATGACAGTCTGAATTTCACGTCCTTATTTCCTGCTGCAGATAGGAGAGAGAGAGACAGAGAGACAGAGAGAGACTGACCAAGCTCTTGTTCTAACGCACAGTTCTGAGAGAATTCTAAAGGAAGACATTCTCAACAGTTCAGGTCTGCTCTTGGCATTAAAATGGATGCTGAGAGTCTGCCTGCTTTTGATTAAGGCATAAGTGTAATTTGGCATACATGCTGCAATTGCATAGGAAGACCACGGTCCTTACACTGAAGATTAATCTGTAAAGGAATTTCATCACTTAAGGGAAAAATAAAGTGTAAATTAAAAATGGGTCTGAGAAGACAGCTCACGTGTTTAGTGTATAAAAACCCATGAGCTCAATCCCCAACACTATAAAAAGTGTGTGTGTGTGTTAGCACTACCTAGGGCTCATACTCCCATACTGCTTACCTAAACTACAGTACATTAATATAGGCATTTGCACTAACAGGATTCATCTCATTAAATCCCTGTATCAGTTTATAATGAACTCATCACTGTTACCTATTACTTCTACATCCAGGAAACAGGATCACCACAGGTTAAGTCACTTGCCTTGGACTGTGGAACCAGTAAGGGGCAGAACTAACAGAAACCGAAGTCTACCTGCCTCTGCAGTCCTCTGCACTACACTGACTTGGCTAAGTTGGTTTTACCAGCTGTGGTATGAACATTTTACTTCATTACATTTCACCACACATTTTAGGATTGCATATGGTGTTTGCCTTAGTAAACATATGGAGTCACCTTACCAGATATCTAATGAATAATTAGATGTACAAGGAATCCTTCAAAATATTTCAACCTATTTGTTTATTTAGAGGCAGCATCTCCCAATGTCCCAGCAAGTAGCAACATTCCTGCCTTAGCCTAGCAAGTGCTAGGATTACAGGCATACACCACCACACTCCGTTATTGTGCTCTTTATTAAGAAAACATGTGAAGACAATAGATGTTCTGAATCCTCTGTGTTCAACAATAAAGTCTGGAGGCTGAAGGGATGGCTTAGGAGTTAAGATTGCAGAGAACTCAAGGTTGGTTCCAGTACCCATGTTGGATGCCTCATAACCACCTGTAACTCCAGCTCCAGGGGATCCAACGCCCTCTTCTAACCACCTGAGGCACTGCACTCACATACCTATACAGACACAAAGACACAAAGACCACACACATACACATACACACAATTAAAAATAATAAAAATGGGGGTAGAAAGATGGCTCAACTGGTAAAACACTTGCCACAAAGTTTGACAACCTAAGTTTGATCAGCAGAATTCACATAAAAGCAGAAGCAGAGAGCCCACTTATCAAAGCTGTCTTCTGATTTCCAAGTGTAGATCAACACATACAATAACAATAAAAATTTTGAAATAACAAAAGAATCTTAGAAGTATTTTTTCTTTTTTTAATTTATTAGCTATGAAACTTTTATAAAGAATTTGTCCTTATGAAGTACATAGGCAAACTTTATCTTTTTAAAGTATTATATTTTATCATTTTTAATTATGGAGGAGGTTTGGTATGTATATATATATGCAGGTGCCTGAAGATATTCTTAACTGCTAAGCCACCTCTTCAACCACTATAGTCATTTTTAAAGGCTTATTTTTATTGTTATTATGTTTGTGTATGTACATCTGTATGGCAAATGTGTGCAGGTGCTGCAGAGGCAAGAAGAGAGGGCTGGATTCCCTGGAAAAAGAGTTAAGGTGCCTGTGAGCCACCTGACATAGATGTTAAGAATGAAATGCAGATTCTCTGGAAGAACAGGAAGTACTCTTAAGCATCAAACCATGTCTCCAGCCCCAGGAGTCATTATTTCACAACCCTTAATCAAACTGATCCAGGCAGTGGAAAGAATGAATACCAAATCAGGAAAAGGCAAATGGACAAGAATAATCTGATGAATAGATCTCTTAGCTCAGTGACCTTAAGTGATGTTAAACAAAGTACCCAACACCACCTCTGAAATATTTAATTTTACAAAGTAAATGTAAGCTGGGTATGGTCGCACATGCCTTTAATCCTGGCACTCAGGGGCAGAGGTAGGAAGATAGCTATGAGATTGAAGCCAGCCTGGTCTACATAGTGAGTTTCAGGCCAGCTCGAGTTCTAGAGAGGCTCTGTCTCAAAACAAAAAGTACCTATACTCAAGTTACAAGTATACACAAAAGGAGACTACACCTGTATGCTAAATGGCCTGAGCAAAGTCACCCGAATCCACAATGCAATACATTTTACAGAAATACCACAGTGGCCCTTCAACAAATAGAACAGAATAGTAAAAGTGGAGGAATGCTGACTACTAGTGAGACTGGGTAACAGACACGGGGAGGGGCACTGTACTGCTCTACTTTCTTAGAAAGTCGCAAACTTTCTTAAGATAATAAGCAATGGTCTGACTTATTTTATTTCTTATCCAAACAAGACAACTGTAAAAATGCAATTCTGAGACAAGCAAAGAACACACAGATCACAGATTATACTAAGAAACTGATCGTTCACTGGCTACCTCTGGAGTAGTGTGGTTATCTTCAGGTCCCTGTTAAACAGTTAGATATTAAAGCCTATTATTCATTTATACAAAGAGATAATCATATCAAGGAAAGTATATATGATTTACTTGCCCATTCTACAGGAAAATATGCAAATGGAACTGCGGCAGTGACAGAAATGAAAATGTTGAGATGTTGATGACTACTAAATGTAATATGGTATAAACTTTACGTTGCATATGTTTATAAAATGCCATGAAACTGTTTAAAGAAGCTCAAGACAAGGCATACAAAATAACTGCACATTGCTTCATTTTCTGACATGAGGTTAAGGGATATATAAGTAAAGGAAATTAAATATATGCAATATATATATATATATATATATATATATATATATATATATATATATATCCCAGGACAAGAAATAAAAAGAATAACAGGATTTTTGGCAAAACAGAAATGTGTGATCTTTAACATACATAGGTAATCATGAGAAAAAGGAAACAGACATTGGAAGATTACAAAATTGGGTGAGAACTATAGTAGGCACTCAACAAATATTTCTGAATGAATAATACTCTATAAATGATCTACTTCCTCTTAAGTATCTAGAAGCACAAAAAGCCTAAATCTCTATAAAACACTGCATTTAGTGAATCAAAATTGAAATTGAAAACTTCTAATTTAAAGATTACCTTTAATGAAGAAGCTCTTTATCATGATAAAATCACTACATAAGATCTAAAAAAAGACTCTTAATACACATATCCAGAAAGAAGGGCTCAGAATAACTAAGGATAGCCTTCTACTCACATTCAAAACATCTACTCACTTCATAAGACCCGAGCTCTTCTTACTAAATGGTCCAATGATTTTAAACATCAGCTCCACAACTCCATTTTTACCTAAAGATACTGAATTCACAGCTGAGAAGAAAAAGACGCAAAATTATATAGAAACTTAGTGATAAGTATCCAAAATCATTCAAAAATCATTTAGTAAATGTAAATGCAGGTGTTTCTGAGCATTCTAAAAGGTTTTCATTTCGTTTTGCTTTGTTTTTACCGAATATGGAAGGAACTTACAGACCAAAAAGAGTTCTTACAAGAAGATACTTCAATTGTTCCATTTATTTCCTTCACAGAAGTGGATGTGGGCAATGAGAGACAACAATTATAGGTTCTACTCAGAGAAAAATTAACAAATAATTACTAAATCAGTTTCCAAATACATTGAGTTATAATTTTTTAATATTTATTATTTCTGTTCTATGCATGAATGTACTGTTTACGTGTATGTAAGTGCAGCCGTATCGTACAATGCCCACAGAGGTCAGAGGGTGTCAGATACCCTAGAACTAGAGTTATGGATGATTATTAGCTGTTATGTGGGTGCTGAGTGTAGAACTGAACCCAGGTCTTCTGCAAGAGCAGCTAGTGCTCTAAATCAATGAGCCATTGCACCAGCCCCATCAATTGTTTTATACCAGTGAGGAGTTCCCAGTTCAGAGGAGGCTAAGAGATTTCTGGAGAAAATTATGCCAGGGCCCATTCTTCTAATGTGAATAGGAGTTAGCTATGAAAGGAGCTACATGAAGTTAAGAAATAGATGTTCTGGAACAGCTCAAGAGACAGAGATAACATGTACGATGACTTAGAGGCCATGAAAATCATTGGTACAAGCAGTTACATGTTAAAACATACACTATGACATGGAAGAGTCAGAAAAGAACGATTGAAGGACCTTACATGTTTCAAAAAAAAAAAAAAAGCTGTAGTGAATTGCCCCAAAGCAGCCAACAATCAAATAGATGTTTACACAAACGGGCCAGAAGGCAGCACTCTGGAGAATGGGGTTTCCTGAGGTACAATGGGGAACTTCACTGAAGCAACTCAGTTTACAAAAACAATTTCGGTATTCTATAGGCAACAAGCAGTAAGTAATGACCTAATCAGAAAAATGCATCCATCATTTTTAATTCTGAACAGATGTTTACTTTTAAAATTCACACATAAACCATTTGTTAGTGTTCTAGTGGTTAATTCAATGAGGGGCTACCAAAAGCCCCAGGTTCTGGGTTCTACAGGGCGATCTTCCTCCCCTCTCTGTTTACGGCTACATTATCCTATATGGCGAGGCCATCTTTTATTTTTTTCCTTGAGGTATTTCAAATTATTTTAATTCAAATTAAGTTTTAATTTTAAATCAATTTTTTTCTATTTCTAATGCAAACTTTTCATTTTTTCCTTTATTCATTCTTGTTCCTGTGTTTATTTCTGTTCTTCTTTGAATACATATCTAATTCATTCATTTCCTTATGTATTTTTAGTTAAAGAGGTGTTTACTATTTATATTTCTAAGCACCTCAGCTAAATTGTCAATGTATAAACACACACATGTATGTATATATGTGTGCATACCACACACACACCCCTCTCAGCACTATATCATTACTGTGCCATGACATGCATATGGGTCTATAATTTATTTCATATTGTATATGTGTATGTGATATATGTGTACAGATATTTGTGAGCATGTGTGTGTGCATGTGTGTACATGGGGAGGGAGGCCAGAGGTCAGTGTTAAAGGGTCTTATATTCTTTCAACCTTATCTTTTGAGGCAGGATCTCTCATCAAACCTGGAGTTCAGTAACTTATTAAGACCAGCTGGCCACCAAGTTCCAGAAATCTTCCCATTTTGCCTCCCCAGTACTAGGATTAGAGCATGCAACTGCCACCCCATCTTTTTACATGGATGCTGGGTATCCAAACTCAGGTCCTCGTGCTTGTACAATACACATTTTACCAACTGAGCTATGTTCCCATTCCCTAGACTATAATTTCAATTTCAGGTTCTTTCATTAGCAATTAAGATTTCATAGTCAGAAAATATATAAGAAATCAAGTTAATCTCAAGGATTTGAAACCTAACGTGGTCAAGTGAGTGTGAGGTGGTATATTTTATTATAAGACCATCCTCTCTATGGTTCCTCTTCTCTCTGGCTTCCTCTAAGGTTTTAATACTATTCCTTTTCTGTTCTACTACTTCTCTATCAACAGATAGAGATAATTAAACCAACGGATGATACTAATATGTGCCTTCTTCCTCCCTTTCATCTGTGAAAATCTATAGTTTCATTTCCTGTTGCTGTGATAAAATACCCTGACAAAAATAGCTTAGGGGAGAAAGACTGGGGGGTTTTGGGCTTGGTTTTGTTTTAGCTCACAAATCCAGATTACAGCCCATCACAGGGAGGGAGGACAAGCAGCAGGTCACACGATCCAGAATGGAACACGGAGTAACCACAGCATGCAGGCCGTCACTCATCTCACTTCTCCACTCTTGCAGTGTAGGATTGGTGCCACCCATAGTGGGCAGGTCTTCCCATCTCAACTGACATAGCCAAGATACATTCCACTCAGACTTGCTCACAGGCCAATCTTATCTAGGCAATCCTTCACTAAAACTCTCTTCCCAGGTGACTCTAGATTGTGTCAAACTAACAAAACTAGCAATCACAGAGACAGAGGCACTTTCCCAGTTGCTCACACTCCTATGTTCTTCCATCCAAAGTTGTCCTGCAGGCTCACTTCTCACCCCAATCCATAACAAATTAAGAGAACTAGTGACAATGCTCAAGACCCTGTCACCTCATCTTCCAGCTCCAACCACTCAGCACACCTGAGGCTACGAGCTATAAGTCACATCAACTCTCCTTTTTACTTTTCCAAAAATTTTAGACTTTAGGTAGTTTTAAATCTCCATTTTATTTAACTTCACAACCCTGAAATACTCACAGTTGGTAGAATATACTCGTAAAAGCTGAAGACAAGGCAGAACCAAGCGGTAGTTCTGCAAATGCTGCTTGACCAAATTCAGAGTTATATTCAGAGCCCCGTTAACTCTAGCTTTCACTCCAAATTTTTTATCTATTAAAAAAAAAAAGGCAGTTTATTCATGATTTTTTTTTCCACATAAAACCATCTGAATGAAAAGTAGTTGAAAGCAACGACAGGCTAGGGATATAACTCAATGTCAGTGGACTTTTCCAAGTATGCACTAGCACCCCGCAACACATACAATGACATGTTAAATGTAAATTATATGTCCATATGAAATGTAAAGTTGACATGTAATAGTCAAAATTACAATAGTTTTTGTATGGTTTCTAAGAATTCTTATGCTTCTGAAGTGTATCCCGCAACCCACTCTCAAGTAGCAAGCAGGAGAACACAGGGGATGCGGCTAGAGTGAGCAGCCCAACATTCATAGCATGAAAAGCAGAGCTTAACTTCTCTACCCATCCAATTCAACGCATCTCCAGGAATATAGTTAAAGGGAAAATATAAGTTTTCATTGTCAATATTATTTGATATGAACCATATTATTTTCAAGTCTATAAAATAATATAAATTGATAAAAGCACGAATAGCTTAGAAAAAATAATAGTGGCAAATATATCAAAAAATTTCTAAGAGAATAGACGGAATAGTGCAATAATTCAGTTCATGCACATAACAGGTAATGATCAAATCAAGGGAGTTAAAATTTTCATCTCCTTAAATATTTTCTTTTTAATTTTGACTTGCAAGGTAACTATGTATTTACAGAATACAGGGTGATATCTTAATATATATACATAATATGCACAATTCAGAGAAATTGACATTTCCACCTCCTTATCATTACTTTGTGGCTGGAGAAAATATCTTGATTTTCATTCTCACACAGAGATTAAAAAGGGGAAAAATTAAATAACAAGATTTGCTTAAATTTTAAGGATATTAACACTTTTAAAAAAAACAGTAGAAATAAGTAGTAACAGAACTTTTAAGTGAAAAAGAATTAAATATTCCTAAGGAAAATTAATTTCACTTCACAAGAAAAACAGAAATTACTGTACAATGTCCTTGAATGACAAAAAAAAAAAGGAAATGTAATACAAATACTAAGAGAATAAAAAAGGTCCTGAGCTAACTTAAGACTGCCTTCCACACCCATTCTTGTATTTCTCAGTATTTTGCATGTTCTTCTGTTGTAACACCGAATCTCAGAATTTTCCAGGTGTTCTGGTGTTCATGAATTGTTTCCTGAACCTTGGTACTGTGTGGGCATGAACACGACTATTAACACAAATCAACAGCAGGATTTCTTCCTGATTTCCCAACACTCCTATCCTCATCTGTTCCTTCTAGCTTCAACAAGACACCTATGTGTTTGCTCTTTACATATACATGCATGCAAGAGAACATACATACTGACACACTAGTCATACTGACATTTCCTCCATTTCTACCACATTCAAAACAATTCCTTATGAATTGTGGGTCCTCAATTCTTGCTGGTCAGTAGTTAAAAAAAAGTTAAAAAAAAAAAAAAGTTAAAAAGCATTCCAGTAACTAAACCCAAGAAAAACTACTTTCGATGTCAAAAGTGAAGCAATTTCAAGACATAGAAATTCAAAATTACAAAGATGGTTCTAGATTCAACAATCAAGCAATAAAGCTCTTACCTTTTGGTCCAATCTTTGCAAGAATAGAATGAGTCTGTATCATTAATTCCTCATGTGGGGAAGATTCTTTGCTGGCATTTGTAAGCAGTTGTAACAGTATCTGTGAACCACCTTTGGCAACTAAGAAACTTGCTCTTCGACCTCCACCTAATAAAAAATTTTTTATTGTAAAAAGCAAATCATCCTACAGTGGGTATCACAACTTGTTAACACTCAAGACATATTTGTGATGTTGATTTCCAAACAAAACAAATATTATCAAAGTCACATTTTGGTTTTGTTTTAGTAGCAGAATCTCACAGGCAACCCAGACTGGCCTTAAACTTGTGATCCTTGTTCACAGTCTAAAACTTCACAACTGCTAAAACTGCAGCATATGCTACCACACTCGGTTCTACAATTCATTTTGCCTTATTTAGCTAAACAGTGTCATACAGAAAAGAAAAATCACAAATAACATAATTTTAGGTGAAGGTGCTATATATTAGCAGAGCTCATTTCACGAATATTTCACTATATCAAAAACAAAGCATTGAGTTGAAGAGACAGCTCAGTGCTTAAGAGAATAGACTGTTCCAACATAAAAAGAAAATCCCAGCACCCAAATAACAAGCTGGGTGTGGTGTTGCACACCTGTAACGCCTAGCACTGTGAGAGACAGACACAGACACAGAGACAGAGACATGAGGCTTGCTGACTGCCAACCTCGCCAAAAAATTCAAGCTCTAGATTGAAGAAAATTCTGCCTCAAAGGAATCAGATGGTAAGTAACGGGCATGAGGGCGGCCAGCACCACCTCCCAGGCCCGCATGCACCTCACACACCCCAGTCCCCGTCCATGCACACAGCTTCTCTTTCTCTCTCTCCTGCCCATACACACACGCAATGCAATAACAGCATTTTATTTTCCAAATGTTAATACTCAGCTTCTTTATTAGTAGCAGAGAATTCTAAATAAAGTACACAAAAATTAAACCAAAGCAAGTAAAAACTTACCAGATGACACCAGCTCAACAAGTATGCTTAAGATATTAAGCATAGTTTGAAGGTCTTTCGTATTCTGAAACAAACAGTTGATTTGCTTTATTAAAATACTGTAACATTTTTTTGTTCCAAACTTTTGAACCTGCTGGGAACTACCTACATTTACCAAGTGACCTATCCACTGTCTCTAGGCACAAATACAGACTCCTACTAATCTCATATTAATTCACTACTTTAAACTTTCTATTATATTTGTTTATTTATCTGTGTATGGGGAGTGGGTACAGAGGTCAGAGAACAACTAGCAAGTGTCAGTTCTCTCTCTCCACCACGTGAATACTCACAATTAAAACTCCGGTTTGGCAGCAAGAGCCTTCACCAACGGAGCCATCTTGCTGCCCCAGTATCTTCATCCTGTCTTGATCTTTGTAAAATAAGTGTTTACAAATCACTTGAGCTTTAATTTTCTAAGTATCAACAGTACTGTAAAAAGAACTGCTTCTCATTTGAATTCCTCCTCTTTCCACCAAATAGATGACAAAATTAAGTAAATTAACATGCACAAAGCCTTCTAACCAGGCACAGAGACCTGTTCCTGCTCTTCCTCAGGAGGGTGAGATAGGAGGACCACTTGAGCCCCTCAATTCAAGACCACCCTAGACAACATGATGAAACTTTTGTCTCCCTCCACAGCAAACAAAAAGCAGTCCAGACAATCATGAGTTTACTGTCTATCCTGTGAAAAGTATTCACACATAAAATACACAGAATTAAAAGTAAACCACATGCACACATCTCTCCAGAAGGTACTGCTTTGTTCATATTATATGAAACCTTAGCATTTTAAACATCAATAAATGAAGAACTTCTTCAATCTTGTTAAGAGATACAATACAAACCTCATTATATAGCTATCCCATCTGCTAGATGACCAGTCACTTACCTATGAGAAGCTTAATAGCAACAAAAGCTGGACTTGGTGGCATACACCTTTAATCCCAGCACTTGGGGGCAGAGGCAGACTTCTGTAAAAGCAAGACCAGCCTGTTCTACACAGTGAGTTCCAGGCCAGCTGGGAGACCCTATCTCAAAGACCCTCTTCCCCTCATCCGAAAAAATGGAATGATAACTAAACACACATATAACATGTAGACACCGTACCACACCACACACACACACACACACACACACACACACACACACACACACACACTGAAAATTTGCTTCTGTATGTGAAATTAAATTACTGGAGCTTGTAAGTCAAAGAAGAAGGGCATTTATTTTGCTGCTCTGTCGACAGAAAATGCCAGCTTGCTCTCCTGAGACTCCCCAAGCCACACAGAAGAGGGCTACTTTAAAGCGCCTGAAAACCTCTTCCTATGTAGTAGAAATTCTTTATGTAAAAGAAATTATGAGTTGAAATAGTTTTTTTTCTCAATTTTTCAAGTATATAAATATATAGAAAGAGAGTACGTGGAATTGTTTTCTGTGTTCTTGTTAATATAGTTTAGAAACTTTTTTTTATAACTGTTATTTATACCTAAGAAAACCTTGTTATATGATTATTTTGAAACTTTCTCCCCTTGCTTCTTATACTGTTGTCATTTGATTTTCAATGCTTAAATATTTATTTGTTATGACACTAACTTGTGTTAAATCCAGATGGCTCCCAATTTGTCCCAGTTCTACTTATTAAGTATTCTTTCCACTCCCTTACTAAAATGTACTTCATTAAAGAGTACAAAATCCCCATAAGTATTTTAATTCATTTGTGAATATTCTATTCTGTTAAACTGGTATCTCTATCGCTCATGAATAATTTCTTTTCATTTCTGAAGCTTTATATCCCTGTGACAGTTAACAGTAATAGTCATTTAACATTTATCACCTTTTTTGGCAATGTCCTAGAATACTGTTTCTGCTGTATTTTCTACGCCTCAAACTGAACTTTAGAAACAAAACTGCTGGTATTTTATTGAGACTACCCCATTTGCTGCTCAACCTAAGGGAAAATGAAATTAAAGATCTCAACTGTTAAAGATGTTAAGACTTTCAAAGGAAGAAATCACTTAATCCTTATTCCTAACACTGCTTTGAAGAAAATGTATATTCTTGATCCTGAATACATCCTGCTGGCCTATATAAAACATTTACCTGGACACAGAAAATCAATTAAGATCAATACAATTATTAAAACAATAAACAGAGTAAAATGAGCCATTAATTCATCAAAAACAATATATAACTCATTAAATTTCAAATGATAAACATTTGTATGGTAAGCTAAGGATTTATTTTCAGATAATGTTTTATTTTCAATTACCAATCAGCATGTCTAAAGCTTAGATTTCAGGTGGGCCAGGACTGACAGAACACAATTTTAACCCCAGCAACTCGGGAGGCAGAGGAAGGCAGATCTCTGAATTTGAGGCCAGCACGATCTGCACAGAGAGTTGTAGGTCAGCCAGGACCACATGGAAAATCCCTATCTGACAGCAAAAAAATAAAAACAAAAATGAAAAGAGATAAAATTTTAGGCGGAGCCAGATGGCTTATGGGGTAAAGGTGCTACACAAGCATGAAGACCTGAGTTCAATCACCGGAACCCACGGAAAGGCGGAAGGAGAGAAGCAACTCCATCAAGTTAAATCTCTGACACCACACACACGTTGTGGCAGGTGCACGCATGTGCACACACACACACACAAATAAATGTCATTAAATTTAAGATTAAATTTCAGTTATACTCATAAGGAAATAGATGTTTACACAATATATGTTAGAATATTTGTATCATTTCAAATAACTACTTAAAACAGAAAACAACCTTTCCTCACTGTTTTTCTCTAAGAATGTTTATGCCTCATACAAGTGCAAATGTATGTATGTTGACTTTAATAGCCCTTCCTATGGGTAGTTATGTAACTAAAGGGAGGTAATTTACCTCCAATGTTGACAACAGAACTTCCACTCCCGTAGAACCTTTGGTTGTCATTTCTCTCCGCGTTTTTTCTGAAAGGTAAAAAATAATTTCTTTAAGCACAAACCAAGAAAGCAAATAACATTTGGTTACATATTAGCTAACACTGACTCAACAGGTCTCCATTGGCCCAATAAACATTTTGACCTGGCTTCTGGATATCCACCCCTATTAATCCTATTAATTATACTTTATGGATCTAACTCCAGACTTCAGTTAACAAGACTTTTATCACGGGCTCAGACAGACCCTGTCAATCCTTCCAAAATCTTAAAAATCAATATCAGTCCAGGTATGAGAGCTGGTGGTGAGCTATAACTGAAGTGGGAGTTATAACAGTTGGCTTCTTTACAGGCCAACAACTAGTTAGTCAAAGTAAGTGACAGTAGAAACACCATACTATTTTTTAAACATTTTAATTGTATTTAGTACTGTACTGAAATTCTGAATCATACAAAATGAAAACCTAAGAAAAATTACTGCAAGAATCGGGAGACAAGGTCACTTAAACGATCTGCCTTGTCACCGGCTGGGAGGAAAGTATGCAAACATCTCTACTACATTATTCAAAAGTTCCTTTATCTTCTTCACAATTCTTTGATGCACAAAAGAGAAAGAAATACATTGTAACAAAGGACTCACATTTCCTATCCCATACACTTTACCTACATTATCTCAATGCTTCTCTTTTAGCCCTCTGAGGCAAGAAAATAAAATAAAATAATTCAAGAAACAGGAATTTAAATTGAAGGTAGGGGGTGATCTCTGAAACAGACCAGGTGATTGTAGTGCTGTAAAGTCTAGAACTTATGTTCTCTTTTATTAATTTAACATATTTCTCAAAGAGTAAAAGGGTCATTGTTTTGACAGAATTATTGTGCAAGAGATTTTGAACCCCTCCCCAACTTTTTCACACTTGAGTATTAATAGCAGAATTCTTTTAATGCAGGGGAACCATACCATTAATTCCATACTTTGGAATTTAAAAAAAGAAAAGACAAACCATCTACTTTCAATAAAGGACACACTCCACAACAAACCTTAAGGACTGTAGGGCCAAATTCAATGGTATATACAGAAATAGTCCAAGTAGTTTAAGAGCAAAGGCCTGAGCACAGAGTCCTGGATGAGAGAAAAATACCAACACAAGTAGATGGGGAAAATATAAGACTTTTTGTAATCTTTCATGTGTTTTACATTTACCTTCTCACCCTTGATGGCCTCTATTGTGCTTATGTTTTAAATCTTCACAATTTTATTTCTTTTCTTAATGGTTTCTACAGAGATTAAGATGAGCTTCTTATGGCACACTGCTCTCCAGAGCAGATTCTGTTGAACTTACTCAGCCTGATATTCACTTAAAAATTAATGTAGGAATTATTAAAAAGAGGGGCAAATGAACAGAAAATAGTATAGCACTATTTATGAGAGTTATCAGTGCCTAAAAAGATGCTAAAGTTTAACTGTCATATTTATTTTTAAAACAATAATCCTATGCTCTTTAGCACCATCTCACATGCAGTTAATGCAATTTGTTAAAACTTAAAGGAACTTTTCAAAATAGAAGTGCCACAAATAATAATGAGACCTGAAACATCCCCTCATCTTTGTCCCAGCTGCCATACTGCTAGTGTTTAAGAGCACGGCAAGCTTATCTGCAGGCTTCTGGAGTTAGTAAACTAAACCTTTTTTTTCTAAGTATATGAATACAAACTATCTTTAATCTTCTACAAGTCCAGCTGCCCCCCACGAAAAACTATAAAGTCATTAAAGGAAAAAAATATTGCTTCAAAGATCCAATACATCCTTGGTGATATATTTTAAAGTAAGATAAGTGACTTGTAGAACCAAGTCATTTCAAATATTAATATATGTAATAATAAAAAGATGCAGAACTAAACCAGGCATGGTGGTGCGTATCTTTAATTCCAGCATTCTGGAGGTGGAAGCAGAGGAAGAGGCAAGTGGATCTCTGTGACACTGAGGCCTGATTTACGTAGTGAGTTCTAGGCCAGCTGGGGCTACAGGGAGACTCTGTCTCAAAAAAAAAAAAAAAAAAACCAAAAAAGAAGCAGACCTCTATTAGTGATAAAGCACTGCATTTTCACCTTCAAAGCAGGGATGAACTCTGTGCCTTTGAAGAGAGACAGGCCAATGCAGTCTCAAAGTCCCTTATTAGTCTCTACTGTCACTTTGTTTATGTTAGACACCAAATGAAAATGGAGTGCTACAAGAGGTTCTCCATTTTACTTCAGATTTTCCTATCACCTAGAAGACTTTGATGTTCATTTAGATAATCCATTCCAACATCTAGCTCCTTATTTTCTTGGCCTAATGGCAACAAAACCCATTCATATGCTCTAATTTATCAACCTTTTCAATGACCACTTTCAGGTCCACCTCCCATACTTTAGCTGCTACCTCTCCAGTTCAGAGTACACTGTCTCAAGATTCCTCACCCTCTTTCCTTGATAAAGGTCATGTAAATCTCTGTCATCTTCAGTCACGACTTCTAACCCACCAGCCACAGCACTGTTTTCTCACAGTACCGGTCTCCTTCACAACTAGCTGGAAATCAACACCTTCCTTTCCAAACTGTCCTACCCAAACACTGAATTCTAAACTATAAACTCTCAACTTCTTCACCACAGTAAAACTAAGACAAGATTTCTTTCTCCTGGCCTCTTTTTAGGCCTAAATGCCTAAGTAATAAGTACAATATTCAATTGTTAAGGTTTCTGGCATATATAGATATAAAATATACAATAATCACTTAAAGAACAAGGGCTGGTGAGATGGCTCAGCAGTTAAAGAGTACATGCTGCCCTTACAGAGGATGGGGTTTGAGTTCCAGCATCCACAGTAGCTAACAACCATCCTCAATCCCAGATCCAGGGAATCCAACACCCTATTCTGGCCTCTGTGGGCACCACATGACAGAGATGCACTTACATACATGCAGACAACATTAGCCCACATCAAAGTAAAAATAAAGACTCAAACAGATAAAAAAAATTTTTTTACAAAGTAAATGAAGCTATATTTGAAAACAGAAAGAGAAAACAAGAGGCAGAGAAATCAACACACAAAAACCTGAGTGAATCCTATAATAATGACAAATTAAACAACATGTTGCTAAATAACCCACTGGTCAAAGTAAATTAGAACGAAACAAAAACAAAAATGCAACATGACAAAATTTATAGAATGATGGGGCTGGGGAGATGGTTCAGGGGTTAAGAGCACTGGCTGCTTCTGTAGAGGACCTGGGTTCGATTCCCAGCACCCACATGGTGACTTACAACCATCTGTAACTCCAGTTCCAGAGGAACTCTTCTGACTTCCTCAAGAATTTCAGGACATGGGTGTACTTACACACATGCAGACAATACATTTATATACATAAAATAAATTTTGAAAAAGAAATAAAATTTACAGAATGAAGTTAAATATATAGAGAGAAATTTGTAGCTTTAAATGCCTAGAAAATGGTCTGAAATCAATAACTTGAGTTTTCATTGTGATAGCGGAAAAGCAAGCACAAATTAAACTCGTACTCAGATGGGGGAAAAAAGCAATAAATTAATGAAAGATATTAAGAAACAATCACCAAGCATGTATCAACAAGAAAGAGAATGTATATGAAATGGCTATAACACACATGCTTCTACAGGGAAAAAAATGGTAAATAAATATTACAAAAGTATACAATCAGAAAATGCAATGGGAAATTGTAAATCTGAACTGTTTGAATAAAGTATAACATGCTGAAAATCATCCAGTTATCAAAAATTGGAACATTCTTAGTATATGCATTTAAAGAAATGAAAAGGTATTCCCAAACCAAAGAAAGAACTAAAGCTTACCTTGACTTTGAGTCAAATGAAGAATTTTTGATGTAACATATCTGGCAGTATCTGATTCTGGAGCATCAATATTGGTCTTCTCTAACTGAGCCAGGAGTGCCACAATCCGAGAATTATTGGAAAGGCTAAAAAAGAATGTTCTGTACATTAGAATATTTTTTACATAAATTATAAGTTGAATGAGGTTCATAAAGATCAATACTTTAAAATTTACTTTCCAAAAACATTAACCATTTACATGTCACATTCCCTTGCAGTTTCACTGCGCTGTTAAAACTGATTGAGAAGTACATCGTATTACAGAAAAGTATAAAAGGTAAACATACACTCAGCCACCCAGTTACCTTGTATCACACCATCAAAAGTTCATTTTCTACTAACAAGACTTAGTGTGCTTTCTCTGCTCTTCTCAAACCTGAAAATCCTTTCCTCCCACCCTACTTCTCATCCTCTTCATGGAACAGTTACAAAATCAAGAAAAAACAGACTCCAGCACCAGATCCTCAAACTATACAATCCTTCTTCCTTGTTCTCATTATGCAACCATTTGAACACATGGCCAGTTCTAGTCTCCCTACATACAATAAACAAGCCCTTCAAACAGGTGTGGTGGCCAATGCCTGTGATCCCAGAATTTAGGAGGCTAAGGCAAAAGGGTCACTGCAGTTCAAATAAGTGTCAACTACGTAATGAGCTCCAGGCAACCCTGAGCTCCAGAGCAAGACACAATCTGAAGCAAACAAACAGAAACACCTGCCTAACCTAGACAAGTTAAATAAGTATTATTCAGCTTTTCAGATAGTGAGATGTGAACTAGAGGAAAAGAGCAAGGTAGAGGAATGATCGGGTATGAGAGGAGGAGAACAACTTTGGGCAGAGTGGTCCACAGCATCATTCAAAGGCAAGTCTAGCAGAAGATAGTGAACTCTGCAGATTGTAGTAGGAAGGAGTCACAGCCCAAGACCCCAAGACAAGAACATGGCTGCTGGGTTCAGGGATCAGGGATGTGGCTAGATCAGCTAGAGGAGACTCCAAGGAGAACAGCGGTCAGTGCTGAGCCTGAACACAGAAGGACTGACCAAGACACAACATTTGGAGGCTAAGAAGTCACTGGAACGACCTGGGATTTTTTTTCCCCCAGAAGAAAATCAATGGAGTCTCTTTCTTTCAAAGCTCTTTTGAGCCTAGCATGGTGGCATATGCCTTTCACCCCCAGCACTTGGGACACAGAGGCGTCAAGCATCTGTAAGATAGAGGCAAGTTCTAGGTCCACTGGGAGAACAGGGAAGACCGTGTCTCAAAAAGTACAAACAAAAAAAAAGGTCTTTTGAGAAACCACTCCAGAAAGTTGTTCCATGGCATGTGCATCTGCATACCCACAATGATAAATCTTTAAAACTCTCCTTCACTGGGATTCATATTACAACTGTGACTGTTTTCTCATCTCTGTCTCCTTTTCAACTAGATTATATCCATCAGCAGTCAGCCAGGATCTAGACATTTCTGTGCTGCAAACTCAAAGGACATTGGTTCCTGTTCTCTGCCTTTTTATACTCTTGCCTTTTCAAACCACCAGTTTGCCTTATGGAAATTACAAATCTCCCTTCAGTTTACTTCACTAGCTAATAAGGCAAATCACACATCTATAAGTGAATTTCAAAGAAAATACAATTCTGACTGTGCCTATGATGGTTGTACTTGCTACAATCCATTGTCACTTGAGAGGATCTTAATGAGCAGTTTTAATGAAGAACTATATAGGCCAGGCTGTCCTGTCTGCGGGCATACCTGTGGAGGACTACCTTGTTGATTTCATCAGCTAGACCCTGAGCTGTGTGTCAGAGTAAACAAAGCTAGTTGAACAGGGCAGACAAGGCAGCATGGGTACAATGTTCTTCTCTGCTCTTGACTGCACCTGATGTAACTGCCTCAAGCTCTGGCAGCTATGACATCCTGCAATTATGAACTGTGACCTGGGACTGTAAACTAAGATTAACCGTGCCTCCTCTCTGCTTTTTGTCAGGATATTTTGTCACAGCAACAGAAATGAAACGGGTATAGTGTCCAGAGGAAGAGAACTAGAGTCACTATGCCTAGTCCTCTGACTGTCACACTAGCTGTGTGTGGTGGTTTGCATGAGAATGTTCCCAACAGGCTCTAAGTACTTGGATGTTTTGTCCCCTGTTGGTGGTGCTGTTTTGGGAGGTCTTAGAAGGTGTGGCCATGCTGGAGGAAGCACATCACTGGGGGCAGGCTTAGAGAGTTCTTAAAACTTCCATACTCTGCTTCCTGTGCCTGCTTGAAGATGTGAGCTTCTGCATCTACTCTAGTCACCTCTGCCCCCATGCCTCTCTGCCATGATGGACTCTTGCCCCTTTGGAATTCTAAGCTAAATAAACTCTTCCTTTTATAAGTATCCTTGGTCAGTGTTTCTATCACAGCAACAGAAAAGTGACTAATAGAGTAACTGGTACTAGAAGTGGGGTGTTGGCTATGAAGGATCTAGCCATGTGGGTTTGGAGAGGAATGTGAAAGACTGGAAGTTTGGGCTAGAAAAGTGGTTGGTTGCTGGAAGCACAGTCTATCAGGCCATTCTAGTAGGAGCATGGAAAAAAGTAGTGCTGAGAACAATGTAGTTCCAAAAGGAAATAAGGACTTAAGCAGCAATTAGGATATTTTAACAAAGAGTCTAGCTGGAGTCTGCCCACAGCCAAAAACCTTGTCTGAGGCTTAGTTGAAAAAAACAAGATTAATTTCTTTGGCAGAGGACACTTCAAGGCCAAGTAGAAATGGTGATGTGGCTATTAAGGGTAAAGAATATGCAGATCTACAGTGAAAAAGAACAAATGGAGCAGAAAGAAATGCAGAATGTACAGTTTGGAATGAAAAAGAGTACTAGGAAGATTAATGCTCACACTAAGGCAGCTGAAGGAGAGGATTCGTTTGAAGGGGAGATTAAAATGATTAAGGAGAGGCTTAGAGAGTAGCACTTAAACAATGGAGAGGGAGCCTCCAGGGCAAGACCGCACCCAGCTAAGCCGCCAACTTGTGAAAAAAAATTGCAGGGTTTTCTACTAGAAAACCACTGAAGAGAAAAGCTTGGAAAGTGGATGAAGCAGGATGGGGTCCATGCCAAACCCCCAGCCAAACTTGGCAGTGTCATCCACCTGGAGCTGGCTTTAGAGGCATGAAAGATGCAAGAGTGAAGGGGTCACTTGTTCTTCCTCTGTGACTTCAGAGAACCACAGAGGTCAGGAAACAGGAAGCAAGGGCGTCCCTGCATGAAGAAGGCCCTGAAAGGCCATTCTGTGAGGCTGTGAAGGTGAAGCCTGGTTGGCAGTGGAGACCCCAAGATGATGTTCATGATGTCAGAGCTGTGAGACATCTGCAAAGGAGAGCTGCACACAGGGGTGGCACCATCCCAAGAGAGAGATGGATGCTGCACACAGCAAAGCTGAAAGAGTTGAGTTTTTTGAAAGTTAAGTTCCAGAATTTGGACATGGAGCTCCTGGATTTGGTGTTAGCTCTGCTGGTTTTGTTCTTATTTTGGTCCAGGATGTCCTCACTATGCCTCTATTCCTCCATTTTGGAATGGGAATGTGTATTCGGTTCCATTGTATGTTGGGAGTGTGTAATTTGTCTTTTGATTTTCAGGGGCTTACAATGAAGGCATTATCTTGAGTCTCAGAAGAGACTTTGGGCTGTGGACTTTTAAACAATATTGCGACACTAAAAGACTAAGCAATCCTCAAAGACTTTTCAACTATTCTAGGACTGTATAATGTGTTTGTGATTGGATGTGGGGTAGTTTTATCATGTTAGGTAGAATGATGACTTGCCATTGCTTTCATTTGAAAATTGCTTGACATAAAGAGATGCAATTGGGTGTCAAGCTGACAGGGGTGATACTTGTGATAGCTGATCCTGGGTGTCAACTTGACTGGATCTGGGAGTAACTGAAATGAGAGAGATCTTGAATGGATCATCTAAGCTAGAAGACCCACCCTAAATGTGGGTGTCACCTTTTGCCGGGAGCTGTATAAGCAGTCATGGCAGGAGGGAGCTTTTCCCTGTTTTTGCCTCTTACCTTCTCTGTCACTGGTTGAGTTTGTCTTGCTGCTATGACCAGCTTTTTTGGATTTTGACATCGTCTGAAGATTAGCAGATCTCCTGGAATCTATCAGGCCAGATTGGGACTGTTTAAGACACCCAGCCTCATGGACAGCACAACTACCAAACTCTCACTCTCCCGTGTGGTGCAACCATTGTTGGACTACTTGGAGTCTATCCTGTAAGCTAATATATACATATTCATTCTATGGATTCTGTTTCTTTAGCGAATCCTGACTCTCACAGATTGAAGGTTGGACAAAATTCTCCCCATTGTATATGCATATGAGCCTATGGGGGCAAGGGAGTAGAATGTGGTGGTTTGCATGAGAATGTCCCCCATAGG
The DNA here is from genome assembly GCA_035773235.1 of Eospalax fontanierii. Classification (NCBI taxonomy): domain Eukaryota; kingdom Metazoa; phylum Chordata; class Mammalia; order Rodentia; family Spalacidae; genus Eospalax; species Eospalax fontanierii. The sequence continues at coordinate 8,241,011 of CM069538.1, forward strand.
CTCTAAGTTTGCCAAATCTCCAGTCACTCTCTGCTTCCTGTGCCTGCTCGATGTGAGTGCCTAGCTTCTGCCTCTACTATAGCCAACTCTACCACCATTCCTCCCCACCATAATGGACTCTTGTCCCTTTGTAACCATTAGCTAAATAAACTCTTCTTTTTATAAGTTTCCTTGGTTGATGTTTCCACCACAGCAACAGAAAAAGTGACTAATACACTGTGTGACCATGTATTCACACTCCAGACAGGGACACATCATAAGACTTGAGATAGGCAACTTCCCAGGTTTTGTTCTTAAGACTTTTATGTGTATCTTTCCCATTTCCACTACAAGATATTAAGAACCAGAGAAAATACCTTTGGTACAAAGAACAGTGTATTGTAGATACATGTTTCTCTCTGAGGTATTTTACAATTGGTTCATTTAGCGGCAAGTCCCGTCCTCTGACCAATAAGGGGGTAGGAAGACAGGGAGAGAAAAAAAAAAAAAACATGGCAGCAAGTTGCAGAGAGGGGCACTGAAACAGCACTGAGAACACTCAAAGCCATGCGGGAAGAAAGTGCCATGGACCAGGCTCATGGAAGGCCAAGACTCAGACGGCAGTGTTCCAGGTCCCCGCAGTCCTGAGAATCACTGAGTGGAAACAGAATTCAGGCCAGGGACAGAACAAGAGCCATGTGCCACTGTGGCACTGCGCTGGACTTTGCCAAAGAAATGGCGGCCAGTGGTGGGCCAGATGTTTGAACAATAACTTTGTGAGTCACCCTAAATAAGTCAGTCTCTCTAAATGGAAGACCAATTTCCATTTTATTCTGCCAGATTGACCAGACCCAGCCCACTAAGGCATGGAAAATAAATTTCATGAGACAAGTGGCACTGTGAACAGGATCCAGCTGACAAAAAGATGGAAAAATAGCTCAGCGGTTAAGAGCGCTAGCTGCTCCTGCAGCAGACCCACAAAGGGAATGCAGAAAAATGGAGTTCTGGCATGGCTGATACAGTAGATCCTCCAGTAGCTAATTAAGATAATGCCCAAAGCCAGCAATATCTGGGGGAGAAATTCCAGGAAGGGAGCCCACTTGTGGTTGACACGGGGTGGCCCATTTACTGAGCCACTAGGCATCACTGCAGGATTATGGCGCTACTCTGAAAACAGTAGAGGGTCTGAGGCAGACTTTAAAAACTCTGCTGGATGGGAAAAAGGCAAGATTGCAGCAGGCGATGGCTGAGGCAGCATGGCCTCTGCTATGTGTGATAAAAAACTTATCCCAAACAGAGATTATAGCCCGGAGAGAGACCGAAGAATTAAGAGAGAGATTAAAACGAGAAAAGAAAAAAGACCAGCTTTTACTGCATTAGCCACTGACTCACTGATAAATTACATAAAAAGGAAAAAAAGCCCAGAGTGTATCAGCTGAAAACCCACAAGAGAAAACAGACAATGAACAGTTAGGAAGCAACCCAGAAGAAGCTAAAAATGCCTCTCAGGTTTGACCTGTAATACAAAAAAAAGAAAAAAATTCAAATGTCAACATGTTGCTGGAGTCCTTAATGAATATAAGGATTTAGTGAATAAAGGGCTTTCAGCCCTAGAGCTGCTGGAAATAGGGAAGACATTCAAACAAGTTGCAAAAGAGCCTGTCATTACCTAGCTCCTGAGAATATGGGACAGGGGAGCAGATGATATTAACTTGAATGTTGCAGAGGCAGGACAGCTGAGCAGCATAATCACTCAACCCTCCTTGACATTTAAGCTGCATAACCTGGGACAATACAAGGGAAAGCAGTCAGTCTCTGATGAACTGGCTTCTGCACGCCACTGGAGACACTTGGTTATCACCACGTGAGATTCCCATGGATTTCAGGAGCTGGAGCATGACATGAGAAGGACAGGTGCTGTTACGAGAACTGGGTATGAAGAAAGTAATATACAGTACCCTGATAACTGGACTAGATAGGACTGTGTTCACTAGAGATTTAATCAGGGACTTCATTAAATAGGGACCTCAAATTTGGTATAGAGATTTAACGTCTGTATTGAGACATCTAGTGGACAAGATCTTTACAAGATAGGAGAGGCCTTGACAAATTTAAGTAACCTAGACCAGCATGTAAAGTATGTTTGTGGAAAAATAGAACAACCTAAAGGATGTATAAGAGAGGCAAAACAGAAAAGGGGGTCTGCTGGGGTTACTCGTAGGCAAATGTGGCGAGACTTGTGTTTAGCCCAAGTTCCTAAAGAAAAGATTGATAAAAAGCCAAATTCTGTGCTAAAGCACCTCTGGGAGGCCTTAAGCCCTGAGAAACAGTTCACAAAAGATACACAGATGATGAAGCTTATCCCAGGAGTGGATACCACCCGCCTCCCAGAGTAAACAGAGTACATTTCTCCCCTGTGACTGGCTGTTTGAGGGGTGGAGACAGTTTGCCTGTCCAGGGCCTCTCCCAACAGCCAGGTGTGGTCAATGGAGAGACCACAGGTGAGGCTAGGGCCAGGAATCAGACTTTGGATCTCCTGGCCCTGGGAAGCCAGAAGGGCAAGAGAATCCTTATTCCTCCTTGGCCCTATGTAAAACCAAGTAGTTTGTGCCAGGCCCAATGATGTGAGCAAGAGTAAAGAAATAGTTTATATAATTGTTAACTAGCAATTCCAGTACCAGGCATGGGTTGACCCTCCCTATGTGCTGTTGGCCAAGGGAGCCTCAGAAGCCCCCTTCTACCAAAACAAAAAGCAGTTGCCACACTATAATGCTGGTTGCCCACTTAAGTGGACGGTAGGGCCCTATTACTGAAGATGTGACATGGCTCAAGCATGGAAAGCGATCTAGCTGAGACTGAGCTGAAAACACCCTCCAAATGGATGGCTGCCCTTCATAGTGCCAGAGGGCTATGAAGACTGCTATGGGAGAATGGTCCTGAAAAGCTGTACTTAATGACAGATCTTGCATGCTTCACTGTCAGATGTTATACAGGTGTAACAGACGCTTGTCTGGTATGTGCACCCTCAGCATATTTATAATTGGATTTAGGGCCTACTCTTCAGGGAGAAAACACATGCCTGATATTAGATAAAAAGCTAACTCCCGATGGTATTGGAAGAAGTTATAGGCCCTAGTAGAGACACTATGTGATTTTTTGTGAGGTGAATACGATACATCTACTTAGGTACTGTCTAAACATTTGTGTTTGTGATGGTTTATATGGATCCTACTGCTTTCCTTTATGGCTATTGTTGTGCTGTTATGTTTTGTTCATCTTTCAGAGAGAAAGGGGTGGAGTATATTGTAGATACATGCTTTTCTCTGAGAATTTTTTACTATTGGTTCAGACAGCACCAAGTACCACCCTCTGACCAATAAGGGGGCAGGAAGACGGGGAGAGGAAAAAAAAATGGCAGCTAGTTGCAGAGAGGGGCACTGAAACAGCACTGAGGATACTCAAAGCCATGCGGGAGGAAAGTGCCATGGCACCAGGCTCATGGAAGGCCAAGACTCAGACGGCAGCATTCCACACCCATGCGGTCATGAAAATCACTGAGTGGAAACAAAATTCAGGCCGCACGCCACAGTGGCACTCTGCCAGACTTTGCCAAAGAAATGGCGGCCAGTGGTGGGCCAGATGTTTGAACAATAACTTTGTGAGTCGCCCTAAATAAATCAATCTCTCTAAATGGAAGACCAGTTTCCCTTTTATTCTGTCAGATCAACCAGACCCCACCTGCTAAGGAGTGGAACATAAATTTCAGGAGACAAACCAATATGTTGAGAAAAGCAGAGCGACTCTATTGCCCTTGTACTGTGAACACTTGAAAGAAGGCTGGTAATATATTTGAACCTATACTACCACTGTACTTTGGGATCTCTACCACACCAGCTCAGTACATACCCAAACTCACATGATGTTTTAATCGAGTAGACTGTACTTTTTTCTCCAAATTAAATTGTTTATGTAAAAATTTTTAACATGGGGAGTAACATGTGGAAGTCAAAGGACAACCTAAGGGAGTTGGCTCTCTCCTTTCACCATGTGGGTCCCAGGGTGTGAACTCAGGTTGTCAGGGTTGGTGCCAAGAACCTTTATTTGCGGAGCTGTCTCATCAGCCCAATATTTATATGTAATCAGATCTATTATGAGAGCAGTAAAATGCCACACACTAACACTTGTCCACAGTAGCTTTCTATTGGTGTGATAAACCACTCTCACCAATAACAACTTGAGGAGGAATGAGTTTATTGCACTTTACCAAGTAACAGACCATCTTTGAGGGAAGTCAGGCAGGAACTCAGGACAGGACTCTGGAGAAATGTTGCTTGCTGGCTTTCACTCAGCCGGCTTTCTTACACAACGCAGGACCACTTCCCTAGGGGTGGCAACATCCACAGTGCGCTAGGCCATCCCACATCAATGAACAATCAAGAAAATGCCTCACAGACATGTCACAGGCCAATGTGAAAGAGGAACTTCCCCATTCAGATTCCCACTTCCCACATGTGTCAAATTGACAACTGAAGCTATCTAACACAAATGTCTCCTTGTTAACTTGGCACAAAAAACATATCACCATTAAACCATAACCTTTCCATTTCTTGTTCCTAAGATTTCTTGTTAATATTAATATCACAATATAAAATAGTACAATTTTTTAAGGCCCCACAGTTCTTAAATTTTTCAATACATTAAAAGTTCAAGTTCTCTTTACAAATCCAACGTCTCTAAACCATAGGGTCCTGTAAAAATCAAAAAAGTGAAGTGCTTCTTTCTCCAAGAGGGAAGAACTAAAGCATAATCAGATCAAAAACATACCCCAAAAAGCCAAGGAGTGTAAATAAATAGGCTCAATGTCTAACATCTGGGATTCACTCATAATCTTCTGGGCAGTTGCTCCTCTCCAGCTATGCAGACCACAGCACACACAGCTTGTCTCAAAGGCTCAGGCCAATCCCATCCCATATCTGCTGCTGTCCTTGGTGGCCATCCCATAGTCCTCACACCTCCAATATCCCAGGGGTCTCCATTGTAACTAAGGCTGCATTTTCAACAACCACCTTTCCTAGCCTCACAGAGTGCCAAGTCTCAGACTGTCTACAAGACCCCTTGATCCTGGGATTTCCACTACAACTGAGGCTGCACCTGCCCCAAAAGCCACTCACAGTGCTGACTATCAGCTACTCTGATTGCTTCAAAATCAGTACTATGTGGGAGACTCTTACTGTGAAATGTAGCTACCAGCTAGATGTGCAGCGTGGGTCCCCCAGACAACAGGTTCTAGGTGCTAACCATGAAGAGATACTTCCCAGAAGATTTAACAGCAATGTCTCTTGTAAAGGACAAATGATTTTTCAGGCCCAGCTTCCGAGCATCAATGTCCCAGGAAAGCACAAAGGGTTTCATTTCTATAGATTCTTAATTCAAAATATATCACCACAAACTGACAAACTGTCTTTGTTTCCCTCTGAAACATCACAAGCCAGGACCCTAAAGTCTACATTTTTCTCAATATTCTTATCTTCCAAGCTCCCTCAGAACAGCCCAGTCAGAACTAAACAATCAACGGCTGTTCCAGGCCCAAATTCCCAATGTTTCCATAATCTTCCCCAAAATATGGTTAGGTCAGTTACAGGAATATCTCACTCTTGGATACCAATTTCTGTCCTAGTTAGTGTTCTACTGCTGTGATAAAACACTCTAACCAAAAAGTTTATTGGGGAGAAAAGAGTTTATTAGATCACACTTCCAAGTGACAGTCCATTTCTGAAGGAAGTCACACAGGAACTCAGGACAGGACCCTAGAGGCAGAAACGGAACCCCAAATCATGGAGGAATGCTGCTTACTGACTCGCTTCTCTGGCCTGTGCTCAGTCTGCTTTCTTATACAACCCTGGACCATGTATCCAGGGTGGTGCTACCACAGTCTATGTGACAGTATCATTCACAAAGCAGGGCAGCCTTCTCCTCTTAGTTAATCCACTTAGGAACTGGCTTTACAGACTTATCTAGACATGCGCTTCACTGATCTCCCAGGTGCTTTTCAATCCAATCAAGCTGACAATGCAAATCATCAAAGTCTAAAAGAGGTGAATCCTAAGAGAGATGACTCTTAACTACAGTTGTGCTGAGTAAAAGATATCAGACTCCCAGACTTATGTCTATAGATCCAGAAAAATTTATATAGCTCCATTCAGATAAAGTTGTAGAAAAGCAAAAGTAATAATACTGACCTGTAGGGACAGAAAACATGTGAGCACCTAAAGTGAAGAACAGAGTAAAAGAGGGTTCTAAAAGGGGCAAAGAAAACACTGGGATATTATGTTAATTATTTTAACTGAGGGGTAATTTCACAGCTATACACAGATTAAAAGGTATCAAACTAAATATCCTGAACACATACTGTTTTTGCTGTAGGCTATTTATATCTCAAAAAGCTATTATAAAAATTATAGGTCGCCAGACAGGAAATGACAGTGTATTACATGAGGGCAAAGCTAAGCAGGAGAGCTGGCAGGATAACTCAGTAGGTAAGAGTGCTTGCTGCCAAGCCTAACAAAGTTTGAGATCAGTCTCTGAACTCTACATGGGAGAAGGAGAGACCCCAACTCCTAACAACTATTGTCTGACCTCCATGCACACCATGGCATGGGAGTGCACACATACACAAGTACACACATATACACAAATAAAATGTAAAAATGTTTTGAAAAACTAAATAGGAATGATCAAAGTATATTAAATGAGATACATTTTGCTTTATATACTGATATAATTTTTGACTTTTAAGAAAATAAAATAAACTGAGTAAGAATAATAGAGCAGAGCCTACAGACTGGAAAGCCCAAATCTTATCTAATTAGTAAGGAAGAAAGAGGCTAGAAAGTCAAGACAGGGAAGTAAATGATGCTGAAAGGCCTGGAAAGAAGGGAGATGGGGAGAAATAGAACACCAGTAACCGCAGTATTGGTGTTTGTCAGGAAAAGAAGGACATTCCCTAGTGTGGTAAAACAGTAGGGCAAACAATGTGGAAAACAGTAGACACTGGAGGAGACAGGAAACAAAGGGTGTATTATCTCCAGGATATGTGAAGGAAGGCTCATTTGCTATGGGTGCACATGATACATGTACGGATTTCAAAGGCATGAGGACATCAAAAAAACCCACAGGGCTCCTTCAGAAATTAGGAAAACAGGGCTAAGGATACGGCTCCACGGGTAAAAGTCCTCGGGCAAACTGAAGAATCTGTGTTTGGAGCAAGCACCTACACTCCCAGCACTCCTATGAGGACATGGGAGGCAGAGACAGGGAGTCCCCGGAAGCTCACAGGCCATCTAGCCTGGTCAACCCAGTGGACAAGACAGACCTGCCTCAGACAACACGGGAGGCAAGAACCAAAAGGAAAGTTTGTCCTCTAACCTCCGCACACACGCACCATGGCATGTGCATGCCTGCACTCACACACATACATGAAACACACATACACCCCATACACACATATCCTCCCAAAAAACACACTTTTTTCAGTTTTGGAAAATGTCTTTTCTAAACCATAGTAGTAAAACTGCCCGACTGAGTTCTAGGCAATGATTCGTATCTGGCAAGTTACTAGTACTTAACTCCTGGATTAATATCTGCCACATTGGTTCGTTTTTTAATACTTCTCAGCTAAACAATAACGGTTAAATAGCACAAAGACTCCACCATGATAGAAAAACAAAGTGAGGTGTTTGCAGGAGTGGGCAATGTATTCTACACCAGATATGAAGGAAGAGATGAGAGAAGATAAATTTATATATTACAGTTCTAAGAAAGGTAGAGCTGACACCTGAAAAAGAATCTAGAAAGAGGATCAGCTTCTTATCTTTCAAGAACTCAACATCCACTGGGCATGGTGGCCCACACCTTTAGTCCCAGCACTCAGGAGCAGAGGTAGACAGATCTTTGTGAGATCAAGGCCACCCTGGTTTACATAGCAAGTTTCAGGCCAGCTACAGGCTACATGGATACAGGTAGAACGTGTGTCATTAAAAAGAAAGAGAGAGAGAGAAAAAGAGAACTCAAAATCCATGTCTATCAAAGTCCATATTATTCAAAGCATTGTGTTACTGTATTAAGTACTGCATTCATGTTTCTTTCCTACTCTCAAGGATTTAGTCCCAAATTACATGAAAGTATCTACTAGATACCTCATGGTTAAGAAATAAATCATTAACAAAAAAATATCAATAGAAGCCTCTAGAGACATGGAAAGTATATAAAAAATTTTCTGTGGAAATGTATGGCTTGATCAAGCTGAAAGAATAATTAATTAGAAGAATTCTTGAGGATATTATTTCTCCCCACTTTCAGATCTCTGGAGGATATTTTCCTGAATTTTCAATCTCAATATGCCACACAGGTGTTGGAAGACTCCTTGGATACCCAAATCCATGCATGCTTGAGTTCCTTATGTAAACTTAAACACACCCTCAGGTATACCTAGTTCCATCTCTAGATTAGTTACTAACACAATTTAAATCCTGCACAAATCATTATGATATTCTATTATTTAGGAAATAATGACAAGAAAAATCCCTGCCCATATTCAGGGTAGACATAAAATCTACCTTCAGATATTTTTAAATGTACACTTAGTTGAGTCCAGGCATGCAGAACCTGGATACAGAGGGTGGCTAAACTGTAAGAAGGAATAAAAATTCTGACCCTTTTCTATCTCAAGTTATTACTGCTTTCAGCTTGCTTCACAGAATAGGAAAAATGTTGTGGTTTGAATATATAATGTACTCCCCATGGGATTTTGATGATTAGTTCCCAGGGAGTTCTGCTATTTGGGGAAGTTTTAGAAACAGGAGATAGGGAACACCTAGAGGAAGTAACTGAGGTAATTTCTTGGAGTTACATTATCTCTGGGCACTTCATGGTGGGAAAGAGGGAGGGAGAGAAAAAGGAACTGAGTTTTTGTTTTTTAAGACCATAATTCCCTTTCTATAGAACCTATACTGGTAGTGAAACAATGCAATTTATTATGGCGTGTGGTGGTTTAAATGAATTGTCCCTCACAGGCTCCAAGTGTCTGGACACTTGGTCCCCACTTCCTGGCACTGTTTGGGTAGGGTCACAGAACCTACAGGAGGTATGACCATGCTCGACAAAGCACGGCACTACAGCAGGCTTTCAGGGTTCTCAAGCCTTGCCAAATTTCCAGTCTCACTCTGCTTCCTGTGCTTGTTTGAAGATGTGAACGCTCAGCATTCTGCTCCAGCTACCTCTGCCACCAGCCTTCCCACCACAAGGGACTTCTCGCCCCTCTGGAACCATATGCCACATAAACTCTTCCTTCTCTCAGTAGCCTTTGTCACGGTGTTCTAGCACAGCAAAAGGAAAATAACTAATACATGGTGCAACCATGTTTAATAACTAGAAAACCAAACAATTTAAGAAATAAATTACCTAAAACGCTATACTTTCCATTTTATGACAATCTATAAATGCAAATGACACTACTGCTGATAAAGCAGAAACCGATTATTATTAGTAACAGTCAGCAAGCTGCCAATTATTCCCTCAGCTGGGCATTACTTACTCTTCAACGTCTTATAATGGCATTACCATTAAAAGAGTTTTACACATGAGATAACAGCCATACCAGAGTTCATTAATCTGTCTAGAGATGGTCTAGCTAAGATCTAGAATCCATAACCAACAAAAAAGATATATGATGCTTTATAAAATTCAGGGGTCAATTAAACTATTGTGAAAAGGATGAGGAAGCATGGAGATTATGAGCCATGCAGTCTGTTATAATTAATCAGCTTTGCAAATCTAATGCAAAAGCTGCCAGAACAATGTTTAAATGAATACATAGGCTGTGATCCAATAAAACTGAATCTTGAGATTCCTATAATTTCATGTATCATAAAATATTATATTTTAACTATTTAAAAATGTGAAAACCATTCTTTGCAGATTAACTATACTAGAAGTGAGCCAGACTAGGCCTGTGGGTTGTATTAGCTGATTCTTTAATGCAAAAACATTAATAAAATATATGTATAACAAACTTTAACTTACACATACATATTAAGCAGTTTCAGTAACTGTCATGCATTACTTCTATAATTCACAGAGCAAACGGAAATACTGCACCTTTTTTCTGCTACCACTTTTAACTTGTTCATCTTGCGTTACTTCATTTCACCATTTCAGATAAACTGAAAGAAAAATGATAACGCTATTAGACACCTAACAATTCTATTTTCTGTACAGAAGACATTACAAAAGGTATATAACTAGAGGTTGCAAGGTAACACTGAAAAGCAAGAGAGGTAAGTCTTACCTAGTCTAGCAGATCCCTACAGTCTGTAATATGCAATTATTTACATTTTACAGATTAATTTTAGATATTTTATCAAAATCCTAGAGCTACCAAAAAAATGCAGAACTAGCTACAGAGACCACACTGGCGCCAAATGCATAAAGATCTGACCATACCACACACGAAAACATTTTTAATTAGTACGTTGTTTAAAAAAGGTCTCTAACATCATCTTATTTCATGTTTCCATCATTAGAAAGTACTCATAAAATTTAAACAATCTTTCACTTTGATTCACACAGCTTTTGAAATTTGTCAGATGTACTTTAAAACTAGTCACAAAAAAAAAATCCTTGATTTTTCTTTAAATGTTATGTACCCATGGATGCTTATGGAAACAGAATTTAATGGTATCACTGGAAATATTCATACAACAGTTACCAATCATATCATTCAAGGAAAACATTCAAAAAAATAGAATTCAATCTCTTTCATTTAAAGTATTTAAAAGATAGAAATATAACAATTCTTTTAATTAGACAAGAACTTTTTTCCATTTTTCCTCAATGAATCACAAGGAAATATGTATTTAAGACTATGTAAAAAATTAAATAGACTGTTTTTTAAGGTCACTGAGAAATTTTAAATTGCTATTATTTGTTTCACCGAACATAAAGTAACTTGTTCCAATTCCCAAGCTAAATAAGACTCATCATACATACAAAGGAAGAAAAAAAACCCTCATCTGTGCTTTCAAAAGCATTGCTGGTACCATAAACAGCAGGTTGTCCTTTCTACTTGAAAACTAACTAGACATGGTGACAGAGACCTCAAATTCCAGCACTTGTGAGAAGCAAAGAGGAGGATCAGGCATTCAAGGGCACCTTCAGTTACATAGAGAGTTCATGGTCAGCCTGGGCTACAGGAGACCTCAAAAAAACAAAAGGAACAGGCCTGAGAATATGGCTCAGTTGGTACAATCCTTGCCTAGCACCTATAAGGCCCCGGATAAACCAGGTGTGGTGACAAATGCCTGCAATTCCCACACTCAGGAAGCAGAGGCAGGAGATCAGAAGACACTACCTCAAAAACAAATAAGCAGAAAGATGCTCAACAGCACATCTCTTGAAAAGTACACTGTGATTTTTTTTCTCCTGAAACAGAGTTCCTGCTAAGTAGCAAGCATGGAACTTAAAATCTCCTGGCTTACCGCCAAGTGCTGAGATTATAGAAATGAATGTTCACCTAGCTCTGGATGTGAATTTTGTTAGAACTGAAAAAACTAATGTTGGATACACTTTATCATAGCCAACTCCACTTCAACAGTTAAAAAAACAATTCAAATGGCAGTTTACAGTAAAATACCTAAGCACAGGTGCATCTCTGCTCTCCTTACAGGGACTAGACAGTAAAGAAAGAATGTATAAGCCATGATGAGAAATGATACAAAAACAGGGGGGAAAGGGACTGGGTGCTCTGCACAAAAGCACCACTCCAAGTGGGAGCCAGGGACTCCGCAATGTCACCGCCACCTAGAACTACTTGAACTGCACACAACTGTCTGCTGCCTCGATAGTTTCAGGCCCCACCACTCTGGAAAATGCTCAGTAACCAGGCATCCAACATCACAGACGAAACTGACTATCCTCAAGCAATTCTGCTTTCACACAAAAGTACCCAGTAAAAAAGGCTGTGTCTCCACCTTACCACCCTAGGTCCAGGCCAGTGTACTCCTTACACACCCTGCTTTCTACTGCTGAAATCTGAGGTCAGAGTACTTCTGAAGGAATCAAGAAAAATCCTTTTTGCTGTGAAAGTCTGTTTCCACTACAGTACAGAGGACTAGAAAGCGCAAGCACCAAGAGGCAGAAGTGCTGCACTGTACCAAGTATGTGCACGGCCAAAGAGTTGTGTCAACAGAACAGAGCACAAAGAACCAAGAGTATATGCCAAGAATGACTGGCAGCAACTACCACAGCACACAGGCAGAACCCACTACGGCCTCTTTATGGCATCATTTTCATCACCATAAAATCACAGTATTTCTGAAGGAAACAATTCCATGCTCCCACTTCTCCAACCCAGTTCCTGTCTAATTTCTCTCCTCTAGAAAGCAGTAGTGGTCGCAGTCAGCAAGTCCTCTCTCCCCATTCTCCTTCATATGCATTCCAGTCAGGCTTTCTGCTCCACTCAACAATGGTACTGCCAGGACTTCCACATGGGGTTTTTGTGGAAGGTTTTGGTCTTTAAAATATGCACGATACATACACTAAAAATATGCAATGATACATATACTGAACATTTACAAGTTTATAGAAAGAAACATTGTTCTCTTAATAATTGATTATAATTATAATATAATAATTGTATTATTACATACATGACGCATGCTCATATATAACTGCAAAGAATAACAATTTTCTCAAAAACATATACCGGAAAAAAGTCAGCCTGTTCACCAAATGATGCTGACAAAACTGGATATCCACCTGCATTGGAATAAAATTAGCTGGGCACGGTGACACGCACCTTTAGTCATAGCACTCAAGATTCAGAGGCAGGCTGATCTGTGAGTTCAAGACCAGCTTGTTCTACAGCCAGGGCCACTTAGTGAGACCCTTTCAAAAGAGAGAGGGGAGGGGAAGAGAGAAGAGGGTTGGATCCATAGCTCTCACCCTACACAAAAATCAATTCAGAGTAGAACACAGACCTGAATTTAAAACCTGAAACTGCTAGAGAAAAACAGGGAACATACTTGAACACACAGACAAGAACTTTCTGAACAAGGACTCTAAAAGCACAGGAAACAGCCCTAAGAATTAACCATTGAAACTACATGAAATTAATGTTTCTGTAGACCAAAAGAAACTTTCAATACAGTGAACAGACAGCTGCCAAACAAAAGACAATTCCTTGCCAGCTATGCTTCAGATGTGACTGATAAGAGATTATAGGCAGAATTGCATTTTTATAGTTGTTCTTCCTCTTCTGGTATTTCAGGAGCTTAAATGCTTCTAGACTTCTCTGAAGCTACAGTTTCAAATGTGATTTAAATTCATCAGTCTCATAATTTGTGAAAGATCAGAGGCAAAGGCTGCCTGACTCCACAAGAAAACTGGAGGCACACTTAATCTGATTGCAACAGGATACTCAGAGGGTCCAGAGACAAGCCAAAGGTTTTTCCAACCTGGCATCTGTATTTCTAAGGTTCTTTGACAGATCAAAACTTTTTTTATGGGTTTGTTTTGTTCTGGTTTTTTTTCTATAAAAAAAAAAAAAAAAACAAAAAAAAACAGGGTCTCCCTGGAGCCCCAACTGGCCTGGAATTAGCTATGCAGACCTGGCTGGCCAAATCTCAAAGAGATCCATCTTCCTCTGCCTTTCAAGTCTATAATTAAACAGAATGCATGCACCACCACACCCAGCTCACTGATCAGAGTTTTGTTTTGTTTTTTTAATTAAAGTTTTAAAAATGTTTCATGCTGGTCAGTCATGGTGGCCTGAGCCTTTAGTCCCAACACTCAGGAGGCAAAAGCAAGTGGATTTCTCTGAGTTTGAAGACAGCCAGAGCTACACAGTGAGACCCTCTTCCAAAGAACAAAAAAATGCTTTGTGTACCAAACAATGACGGTATTCATAGTAAATACACTTAACTGTTTTGTTAAAAATCAGCCATTCGGTAATACACAGGAGAACTGTATTTACGTGGCTAGAGGAGGCCTTGGTAGCTACAAGCTGTACTACACAGCAGCAGGATGGAAGGTTTATAAATTTGCCAATATGACAGGTTTTTTTAAGATACAATATGAGGAGGAAGCCAACAGGCAATTCTGGTAAGTTAGTAATGAAGAATCATGTCTTGAAAATCATTTCACTACACTAGTGTCTCAAATGGCACACCTAAAGAGTCCACCTTTACAGTGTAAACTAGTTATCAGTCAGTTTATACCCACAGAGGCTGCCTCGTCCACACCTGTAATATACAAGGGTTCTAATTTCTCCACATCTGCACCAACACCTGTTATTTTCCATGTTTATGATCATAGTCATCCTAGGTGTGAAGTAATTTGTCATTCTGGCTTGTATTTCTTTGGTGATTAATACTATTCAAAATCTTTTTATATGATTACAAGCCACCTATATCTCTTTGGAGAAATTCTATTCGAGCCTATTACCTATTTTAAGCAATTCCACTCCTTGGCATATACCCCCAAATAATCCAACAGACATTGTATGATAATGTTCACAGCAGCGTTAGTCACAATAGCCAAGAGCAGAAACAACTCAAATCTTCACTAACAGATGGATATAAGAGCAGAATGTGGTGTGTATTTACAGTAGAATATTATTTTGTCATAAAAATGAGCTTCTGCTATTCTACAGCATGCGTGAACACTGAAAACATCATGCTACATGGATTAAAGACCCATCAGAATGACATAAAACTCCTAGAAGAAAACAAAAGAGAAAACTTTCTCAACACTACTCTCGGTAATAATTGTTTGGACAGCATAATAGAATCACACAGGTAACAAAACAAAACAAACAAGTTGGCTATACAATTCAAGAAAACTTGTCCACAGCAAAAGTAAAGAGTCATCAAAGCAGATATAAGCAAATCCTGAAATGAAACCCATCAATTGATAGGCTGGTCTTATCAGTAATAAGCAGAGTTGGTAAAGGTAGGAACAAGCTTCGTGTGGGTTCACAGGTAATAAGTGTGTACAATACCCAACAGCCTTCTGACCACCAGGTTCCTGATTGTGAAATAACAGAGTGGTTCCAGAAACCATGTTTTAGAAGTAATCTCACAATTAGGCAGTAGACTTCTTAATCACAACAGACACCTCCCCTCAGTCTCTGGTTCTGAGATAATGTTTTAGAAGTTGCTTCTTAAAGCTCAACAGGCCAGGAAAATGGCTCAGCAGGTATAGGCTCTTGCCACCAAGCCTGACATCCTGAGTTAGATCGCCACATAATGGAAGGAGAGAACAGACTCCTGCAAGTTGTCTTCCGACCTCCACACTGTGCCACACACTAAATAAATGTAACTTTAAAAAATTGAGCTCAGCCTATTATCTCTTCAGATTTCCCAACAATACTGTAAGCCAGTTAATCCTTCGGCGAGATAACTGATTTCTTAACGTTCATTTCCAACTTCATTCTTTTTGTAAGTTCTGTGGAGATGCTATGCCCTCTAAATATTTTCTTCGTTGCCATCTGACATATTAAGTTTTGCCAAGAGAGGGCACTAGAAAGACAGTGCAGGAAAAGGTTTTAAATTCCACTGGGTCTCACCAGGCAAGCCAACTAAAGGCCTACTTCTTCAGAAAGTGTTTCTCCAACACAGGCTCCAGTGGCATGCAAAGCTTCACTAATAACAGCCCAAGCAGTTTTGAGGCAGAGTACATTCCCCTGAGACCTTAAAGTATAAACTTGTAGCAAATCCCACTAGAAAAAGACCCCAGTCTTGACCTATCCTTTTCAACAAGACAGAGCTCTCACCTAAGGATGAAGAAGCACTCGAATTCAGGCCTCATTCTTGTCATTCAATCAACATCCGTGCATCCCAATGTCTTTCAATTATTTAATAGCCAATAGTAAAGTCTCTCTACTTAAGCTAGCGTGAGCCTGTTGTCTACAGCTGAAGCCTCCCTTTTCCTTTTTTAACAAAAAGATTCCGGGAAAGGGAGAGTGACAAAAGAGTAACAGCCTCAGAGATGAAATTGAGCTACAACAAAAAATCTTAAGTGATACTATCAGGTACTGATCATGCACAGCCAAGGTTGAGATCTTACTATTGGTTGTATTCCTGGGCCAGCATAGTAAATATTTTAACTACAAATAACAACTCCATCTTAGAATATTATCATTCCTCGTAAGCTAAATGTCTATTTTAAAATTCACTCTTGGGGCTGGAGAGATGGCTCAGCAACTAAAAGCATTGGCTCTCTTGCGCCTGAGTTCTGTTCCCAGCACCCACAGGGCAGCTAATAATCATCTTTAACTCTACTTCCAAGGGATCCAACGTCCTCTTCTGGTCTGTGAAGGCATCGTATGCATATGGTGCATTTATATACATGCAGTCAAATCACTCAAACACATAAAAATAATTTTTTAAAAAATGTTTTAGACACTCTCCATTTTATAACCACTGAAATGGTTGTAACAGAAGGTGGAGGGGTGAGACTGTGGAGAAGCTGGAACTTTATACTTTACTGATAGCAATTTTAAAGGGTGCAGCTGCTTTGCAAGCAATATAGCAGCTTCTCAAAAGGGTAAAGAAAGCCAGACATGGTGGTGCATGTTTTTAATCTCATTTAATCTCAACACTCTGAAGGCAGAGACAGGTAGAGCTCTGTGAGATCCAAGCCAGGCAGGGTGACACTAAAAAAAAAAAAAAAAAAAAAAAATCCTCTTTCAAAAAAGTAACAAGCAAACAACTGTAAACAGACAGTGATCACATGGCTCAGCTATTCCATTCTTAGGTATGAGACACTCCCCAAATGTAAAACATGTCCACACAAAAACTTGCATTAGGGGCGGGAGAGATGGGTCAGCAGTTTAGAGCACTGCTGCTCTTGCAAAGGACCTGGGTTTGGTTCCCAGCACCCACATTGTGACTTAACAACTATTCATAACTCCAGTTCCAGGGAGTCCCACTCCCCTCTTCTGGCCTCTTTGGGCACTGCATGCAAGTGGTACTCTTACATACCTGAGTCAGGCAAAACACTCATCCTCACAAAATAGAATCAATCAAAAAATTTGTAAACCTGCACGAATGTTCAGAGAGGCACTATTCGTAATAGCCAAACAGTAGAAGCAACTCAAGATGCATCAACTCACAAATGGGAAAATAAAACGTGGCATACCCTTACAATGCAGTATTACCCAATGATATCAAGAAATGAAGTACACTTCTGGGGTGAAATCCCAAAACATCACATTAAAATAATTCAGTCAGTCACAAAAGGCTGTATCATTATATAATTTAATTGATATGAAATATTCAGAATAGATAAACTACACAGGAAGGTGGTAACTGCCTATGACTAGGAGAGCCAGGGAACCTGCATAGGTAATGGCTAAGAAGTAGAGTTTGCTTGGGCAGTAATAAAATCATTCTAAAACAGTCAGTCAGTGATTGCCATCGTGTAATGAAACCCTTGGTTCCAGACCCCAGCAGCACATAAAAACCCACACAGACCTGTCATCCCTGCATTCAGGAGATGGAGAGAATCAGAAGTTGAAGGTCATCTTTGGCTACAAAGTGAGCTCAAGGTCAGTCCAGGCTACATGAGATCCTGTCCCAAAAAAACAAGTTCTAAAACTGTGGTAATGGTCCCACAACCCTGAGAATACACTAAAAGCAAACCTCATACAAATAAATTCTCTATAAGTTATCTCTCAATAAAACTGTTCTTTAAAAAGTGGTCTCTTGGGTCTAGAGAGATGGCTCGGTGGTTAAGAGCACTGGCTGCTCTTGCAGAGGACCCAGATTTGATTCCCAGCACCCACAAGGCAGCTAACCATCCATAACGCCAGTTCCAGGGGATTCAACGCCCCCTTCTGACCTCTGAAGGCACTGCACACCAGTGCACTTACAGACTACGCACAAAAATTATTTTGTTTTTTAAGTGGTCTCTGTGAAAGTATTCTGAATTCCTAAATGAAGGTTAGGGAAGACATCAACTACCTCAGAGCCTGTTTCCCATGATGTGGTCATGCTCTTTTAACCACCTGGGTTTTCAGGGGTGTACTGTGATTTATTCATCAGCATTGTGTGAAAGCATCCATATTATTCATAGACCCACAGTACACACAGCCTTAACTGCAGGAACAGGAGCTAACGCTAAAATGAGATGTACAAACTCGATCTTACTGTAAAAGTTATAAAGCAGTAACAACCTGCTCTGTCTGGTTAGCCCACACTTTTAAAAGGCAGTTTGTCTACTGCAGTGCAGAAATTATTCAAACCCTTGGACATTCTCAAGTTTTGAGGATGCCCTGATATTTCTCTCCCAACTATAGCTAGTCTCCTAACACACAGAATCTAAAACATGAAGCACTCTGTTCTCACTGACTGAAAATCAAAATTAAGACTAAGAAGGGCAGGCAAGCACACATGCAAGCACACATAAGTGTATAAACAGCATCAGAATTTCATATACTTAAGGTGTCCTAATTTTCATTCTGCACAGAAAGTCATCAAATAAGTTCTGGTACAAACTGAAGTTGTAAGGTCTAAATGTATAAATATTTCAAATATACACGCTTTTAACGTTTTTTTAAGATGGGAGTCTTACTATGTTGCCCAAGCTGACCTTGAACTAGTCTCAAGTTATGCTTCTGCTTCAGTCTCAGAGTAGCTGCAAGCATACACCACTGTGCCCAGCATTAAACTTTTTAAAGTAAAAGTACTACTACTACAAAAAAAAATCAATGAAAATAAATTTTGAAAACCACATAGCTCACACTTCAATGTCAACAGCTGCATTCAAGCAAAACAACTTCGTTATTTTACTCTCCTCTGTTTATAAATGGATCTCTCTGGAAGTATCATTGGACACGATGCTTCCGCTACTTAAAAACTTCTGTGAAACATTACCCTAATGAGCAAAGAGAACATTTTCTATTAACTAGAATTGTTATTGGAGTAAGGGCAGCTGAGAAAAGAATGCAGCTGAAGTTCTAGACGGTTCTACCAGAAAGCACAGAGAAACAAGTACACTGAAAATGCTTCATCTTTCGTCAGCTTCCTCTAAATGTTTCATCATGGAAAAGGAAATCGCTTTTGCAGAGCATCTTCAAATGGAGCTGCTATGCCTCCATTGGTTATGTAAATCCTGATTAATAAGAAATATCCCAAAGATGCCCATAATTCTGGCACCATAAAAATGGAAAAAAGGGATAAGTTCAGTACAAGCAGAAGTAGCAGCGCTCCCAGCAAAAGAGGAGTGCCTCTGCCTAGCATTAAATTAGGGATATATATACTGTAGACAGCTTGTATTAACCTTGTCTACATTACTATACAGAGGTCTAAATTTTCATCTGCTTGCGTTACTTACTGTAACATTCAGGGAAATTGTTATAAATGTTTTACCCCAACTCACAAATTTGTTCTGCCTACATTACTGTCATTAATCCCATGGAAAACGTCTTATAACCTTTTCTGATCATGCAGACTCATTAAAAACAAGCAAGACTGAATGGTTCACACATTACCACATAAAAGAGTTCAGATACATAGAAAAAGTCTTATTCGTTTTGACACATGACACACTGTAATTCACCTACAAATAGATAGGGTCTTATTGTTTGGGGATCAAAATCTCATTACTTTTCAATTACACTATTTATTTAAGATAACTCTTCTTTCAACCCAGGTTTTAGCTACTGTTAGACTTAAATGTCAAATTTTTAAAGTCTAAATAGGTGATAGTAAATATTTTCTCTGCCTCTAATCTATGACTCTGACCCATTACAATTACTGAGAATATTTTTTAAAGAGGCATCCCATAGCCCAACCAATTCCCACTGTTTTCACAATAAAAATCAAAATATACAGAATATTAAGAACAAAAAGGCAGTAAGACCTATTGGAATCAGCAAATAAAATAACATAAATAAGTCCCTTCCTTATCAGGAATCTGATGTGCAAACCTCCTCCCTGAAGACTAGCTCTCATATCAGAGGATATTATGCAACCTGTTAAAGGAGAAAAATCAGTGATTAGAGTCAGTTTAAAATTAGACTCAGATCAGAGTCAGTCTAAGCCTAATAAACACAACAATGACTAGCCCAGCAAACTATCTCTATTGCTGTAGTAATGGCACTTTTATCTTGAAGGTAATCAACAGCTATCTAACTGGACTTAAGGCCTGCTCAATGAGAGGGAACTCCTGTAAACATAGCCAAATACACATGGCTGGAGAGGTCATAGCTCCTAGTGAAAAATCTATGTCTGTTACATCCCTAGAAAAACCTTATTTCTTACCGTGTGCTAAACATGTATCTTTATATTTATAGACAAGTGTACGTCTCACCACTCATCAAAGAAGCTTCTTTTTACGGAAGATGGAAGATTACAGAGTTTTAGAACTAGTTAAATGCAGAAAATAAGTGTCTGTGAGAAGCCCAACCCTACATAACACATCTACGATACAATCTCTAGAAACAGCAGAACAGGGGCAGAAAGAATATCAACGCATCTCTCAACCCTCAGCAGCAAAGCTTCATCATGCAACAGATGGTGATTAATCTAGAAAAGCACAACTGGCCAAAACGTGGAGAATAATAGACTGCAGGAGCCAAAGAGGTTAAAAGCCTGACTGCTCTTTCAGAGGACCCAGGTTCAATTCCCAGCACCCATATGGTGGTTAATAACCATCTGTAACTCCAGTTCCAGGGGATACAATGCCCTCTTCCGTTCTCCAAGGACTTTGCACATGGGTTCACTTGTATGCAGGCAAAACACTCTCACACATAAAATAAAAATATATAAGTCAAAAATTTTTTTAAAAAAATAAGAGACTGCAGAGTATAATCCCTGGATAGAACTCCTGTATTAAACCTCTGCCATCCAGTGCTCAGGGTCCATTTTTGAAGAGGGGATGGAAAGAGGTGGATGTCCACAAGGAACAGGAGTTTTCCAGGAGGCCGGGAATTACCTCATTCGAACTTACAGCTATGTTGACAACATGCACAAGATCCATGCAAACACAAACTAGACAAAAACCCAGCACAGAAGTGGGGAAATGGGTAAGAAGCCCCAACCTGAGATGAGGAACTATTGTTCACTCGTCACTGCTGGGTGAGAGAGAGTTGGTCTTCTTTAAGGGAGTGACACTAGATAGGCTAACTAGACTCCCTTGGATAGATTCACATGAAGGGACATTTGGGGAAACAAACTTGACTCAATAAGCCTTTATATATGACAGAATGCCTGAAATCTGACAGGACTGTGGGGGTGCAGATAGGCAAGGGGTCTACAAATGACTAAGAGGTATTATATGAAATGCACAAAAGCTCAATGAAAATTTTGCTTTAAAGAATGAATTTTGAGCTGGATGTGGTAGTACATGCCTTTAACCCCAGCACTGGGGAGGCAGGGACAGGCAGGTCTCTGTAAGACTGAGGCCAGCCTAATCTACAAAGAGAGTGACAGGCTAGCTGAGGATACAGGGAAATTCTGTCTCAAAAAGACCAAAAAGAAAAAAAGAATTTTGTCAATTAAAAAGAAAGCATAGCAAAATAGATAATAGACCACAAATCAACTTTATGCTATCTTTGAGAAACTGACTTTACATCCAAAAACACAAATAGATTTTAAATGACAGGACAACATTCAGGAGACAGAGGCAGGTAGACTTCTATATGACAAGTCCTAGGACAGGGACACTGTTTTTAAAAAAAAAAAAAAAATCGAAGTGAAAGGATGAAAAAATAAACCTGAAATCTACAATGGTTACCAGGCGGGTTAGCAAGATGACTCTGTAGGTAACAGAGCATGCCATGCAAGTGCAAGCCTGATGACCTCAGTCAGATTACCAAAACCCACGTTTAAAAGAAAAAGCCAGATGTATCTAATCTAGCACTCTTACAGTGAGATGGGAGAGAAGAAAACTGTCCAGAACCTGTGGAGGACAACTAACCTTGAGTCCCCACTGTGGCAGAAACAAGAGAGAACACACCCTGCCTCAGAGAGTGGAAGGTGATGGGGCTGGAGAGAAGGCTCAGCAGTCAAGAGCACTCATTGCTCTTGCAGAGGACCCGAACTCAGTTCCCTGTACCCACATGGTGCTAACAAACATCTGTAACTCCAGTTCCAGGGGACCCAACACCCTTTTCTGACCTCTGCAGGTACTGCACGACCCAAATGCACTTACATACATGCAGGCAATAATCATACACGTAAAATTTAAAAAACAAAGTGGAAGGTGAAAACTGACTGCTAAGTTATCTTCTAATCTCCACATGTACACCATGACCTAAGTACACACAGCCTGTACACATACCCAAAATAATTAAAACTTTAATAGGTTACTAGAGACAATACCAATAAAAGGTTCAACAAGGTAAAAAGATATCAAAATTTCATTTACACACAGAATAGACCATCAAACGCAAAAACAACAGAAGAAAGTTCTACAATAAAACCTACAAATGGAGACCTCAATACCTTACTCTCAGTAAGGATGGAGCAGGACAGAGAAAAGAACACTTGAACACAAGAGCTGACTAGACCAAAAGATATATATGGAACACTGCACCAAAATTAGGTATTCTCAATTGCACAAGCACAATGCTCTCTGGGACAAACATATATGAGGGCACAAACTAAGTCTCAATAGATTTTTTTTTCCTCTTTTAAAACTAAAATGCTGATTCTTAAAAAAGATAAAATTGACAAACCTCTAGCAAAAATAAGAAAAAAAGGAAAACTTTTTTTAAGCAAATGGAAGTGGACATATTAACTATGGGCTTTACATAAATAAAGGATCACAAATAAGTACACGCCAACAAACTAAACTGTATAAAATGAATAAATTCCAGAATCACAAAATCTACTAAAGACTGAACAGGGAAACTGATTAACTGATTCTCCCTAGTTAAGGAACAGAACAAGAATCAGAATTCTGACAACACAAAGCCTAGACTTGATGGTTTCACTGACCAATTCCAGCAAATAGTTAAAGGACTAGCTACTAAGCCAATATGCCCAAACTTACACATACATGTACATGCACACTTGTGCACACATACATGCATGCACGGGGCAAAGAGACACTAATAGTCTTTATGATCACTGATGCAAAAATCTGCAACATAATACTACCACACTCAATAATAAATGCAGGCCCAAACCACACTGAGTTAACACTTCCATTCCGCTGACCAACATCTACAGGGGGAGGAAAAGAAGCTGACGAGGAGCAGTCCAAACTCCTGTACACTGCTATACAAGGGGATGCTTTTAGAAAACCATACAGAAACTCCTCACAAAACTGAAATTACCACATGATCCACAAAGTCCATTTCTGATTATGTTCAAGAGAACCACGGTCTTGTACATCCATGTTCACTGCAAATGGTAAAAGAAACCCAAGTGTCCCCTGGCTGATGAGTAGATAAATCAAACTTGGGACTCACACAACAGAATACTATCCAGCTGCTGTTTAAAAACAACTACAACATGAATTTTGAAAACACTGAGCTATATGTAGCAACCCAGTCACAAAAGGACAAATGTTACATGATTATACTCATATACCAAGTACCTAACACAGTCAAATCCATTGAGACAGGAAGAACAAGAATAAAGGGGGGAGAGAAGGAGCCATTTTATGTCAGCATCTTTTTCTGATCTTATTATAGTTTTTATTCCCAATGTAACCTCTTATATTTTCATAATCTTAAATCATTTTCCCTGTAAGGAAAAATGTGACACAAACACAGCTTCCTTTGATCACAGCACTCAGGTGGCAAAGGCAGGCAGATCTCACCAAGTTCAAGGTTAATTCAAGCCTAGCCTAGTCTACATAGCAAGTTCTAGGCCAGCCAGGGCTACATAAAGAAACCCTGTCTCAAAAAAAAAAAAAAAAAAAAAAATTACATTTGAACTAAAATAGAAATGGCTTACCAAAATCGGATTCTTATTTTTAGATGATGCCAAATAACTGATACTATAATCTCCATCTACCTCCACTTAAAATCATTCTGAACTAACTTTACTGTACATATTTTTACCCCTTTTAAAATAATGCTTTTACAGAATCCTCAAATCTTTAGCAGAAACAACCAGAGACTGCCCTTCGTAATCAAAGTTTTCTGGGACTCTTTATGGCTTGAATATTTAAGTTCTCAAAGTACAGCCCATGGACCCCTGGGATCCTGACAATCATTTGGGGGCCCAGAAACTAAAATTATTTTTGTAATAACACTAAAATTTTAAATCTTAAAGACTGTTATCTCCAAACAAGTTAAGGTAGTTCACCAAACTAAAACTTATCATTGTATTTTTTTATCCTCGAGAACCAGCAATTTTTTAAAAAGCCAATTTGAATGTCTTTGAACAATCAATAAATTTTAAATTTTATTACATCCATGTCCTTGAAGACCATATAATATTCTTTTTAAGTTTTTATTACACTTGTGTGTGTGCCTGTGGAGGTCAAAGAGCAACTTGTGGGAGTCAGTTCTTTCCTTCCACTATGTGGGTCCCAGGGATTATTTTCACTGAGCATCTTTCTGGGCCCCAAAGTTCTGATTTTTTTCTTGAAAACTCAAATCCTACCATTCTCAACAAATATGACTATCAGTTTGTTCCCTTGAAGTGACAGGCTCATTTTGTTCACTTCCATGAAAACTGTCAGGATACGCAAGTTTGAACACACATACTTTCTTTCAAATGGTGTTTCTTTAAAAAAAAAAAACAGAGGAGGCTAATTGAAGCTCTCAATTCCGTTACAGCACTACTCTCCCTTGAAGTAGCCAGCCATGAACCACTGTAATTCAGTACAGAGCAAAAGTGCTTCATGGATACTACCTATTTTGTCATATGATCATAAAGCTTTGTGCTGGCAAATTGGCAAAAGGCACATTTGTCCAAGAAGAACAACGTGAATTGGCTCCCCAGGACTCACACGCTTGAACACGAGAACTGACTACTGAAAGCTGTCCTCTAATCTCCACATGCCTGTCACAGCACACAACCACACACATACATACAGATACACTCAGTAAGTCTTTTTAAATCAGAACTTTGTAACATTCCTATTCACTTTCCACATTATGTTTCCAGGCAAACAACTTTCATATTTTGTTTCTCAAGAAATGATATTAACAAATGCTACTTCCATCAGGCCTGGTGACACAAGTGACACAAAGGCTCAGGAGGCTGAGGGAAGAGGATCACCTGGGCAACTTAGGGGGATTCTGTCTCAAAAAAAAAAAAATACAAAAGAAAAGCTAAGCAAAGATGGCACACCTCATTGATCCCAGCACTTGGGAGGCAGGTGGATTTCTGTGAGTTCAAGACCAGCCTAGTTTACATTATAAGTTCCAGGCCAACCAGCGCTACACAGGGAGACCCTGTACCAAAAACAAACAACAACAACAACAACAAAATAAAAATAATACAAAAGTGGGTTGAGAGCATAGCTCAGTGGCAAGGGGCATGCCCTGGGTTCAGTTCCCAGTATTGGGTCCCCAAAGTGTGACATTCTTTGATACCATAAAACAAACTGCCTCACCATTAGGAAGATGTAAACTCACCCATATTTATATCTGACCAATGAATTACATTACAAATTCAGGGATGGGTGTAAGATCCATTCAAAGTTTATAATCACAGATTCAACGAAATAAAAAAAATAAAAAAATAAAAACCTGATGGGACTTCAGCTCCACGTGCAACTAAACTCTAAGAAAGAAAGTGCCACTTCACTCCATATATATGATGCCATTATTCCCAGCAGGAGCTGGAGGATCTCTGTGAGTTCCATTCCAGCAGAGAGAGACAGGCGGGAAGGAGGGAGGGAAGAAGGGAGGGAGGGAAGACGGGCCATTTGTTGAGTTTTGATGCCATACTAATCAAGAATATCCACAATTATCTGAAAAGGCTATTAAATGTCCCTCCTTTTCCCAACCATTAATTAACTCTCTCTGGCTGGATTTGCTCCCCATATATAGTTCAACCAAAAACAACAAACTGCAGAAGCAGAAATAACAGTAAAGATTTACCAAAGTTAAGAATGGAGCCGACCTCAATGGCAGAAGACTTGCCTACATGTGTCACGCACAGGGGAAAGAGAAGGAAGTAGAGGTCAGAGGGAAGGGAAGAGAGGCATGGGCAGTTTACAAAAATGTAAAAT
This sequence comes from Eospalax fontanierii, assembly GCA_035773235.1. NCBI lineage: Eukaryota > Metazoa > Chordata > Mammalia > Rodentia > Spalacidae > Eospalax > Eospalax fontanierii. The sequence continues at coordinate 8,267,189 of CM069538.1, forward strand.
ACCACTCTTCTTACTAGGTTTGCAGGGTTTTCATTTACAAATGTGTCATTGATATTAACATGCAATGAGTGTATAGCTGTCACCGTTACGTGAATTAACAAAAAATATTTAATTTGTAACAGTAAATATGGATACTGCAATCATTTTTAAGACTGTAAAAGACTCCTGAGACCAAAACTTGGAAAACATCTACGATTCGGAAGCAGGCAGATCTCTGGGAATTTGAAGCCAGACTGGTCTGCCTATATATCAGGTTCCATGCCGGCCAGGGCTACCTGGCTGAGGTGGTAAGACCAGTTTAAAAAAAAAAAAAAATCAAAACAAAAACAGGATATTAATTCAGGCTGCACATCTCTAATCCAAAATTTCAAAATCTCAAACTGTGGGAATCACTTTTACTAATACACATAATCTGCACTAATATTCACTTTTAATTAACCCTAGCAAAAGCATGTACTCTTTGATCTGATGACTGGGGTGTGTCCTCGGTAGCCTTAATTTGATACTCCACCAAAAAAAAGAATGGGTAAATGAATGAATGCATGTGAGCATGGCTGAGGATGAATGAATGAATGAATGCATGTGGGCATGGCTGAGGATGAATGAATAAATGAATGCATGAGGGCATGGCTGAGGATGAATGAATGAATGAATTCACGTGGGTATGGCTGAGAATGAACATGTCCAAGCACTGAGAAAAGGTGTCCCACCTCCATCGAGCCCACCTCCACTGAACCCTACTTCCACAGGTCACAGTGGAGGTTAGGAAAGACATAGGTTAAATGTGAGTGAGGGATGAAAAGACCAGATGGTCTGTGGAGATTGAGGATGGAGCTGGACCTGCATTTCACCAATGAGGACAGAGAAACACATTGGAATAAAAATGTGAGTGTGGGCTAGCCAAGGCGCCACAGTTCTGAGAGATATCTCAGGCAATGGTTCAGGCCCACTCTTAAAAACTTATTTTAAGAGTCAAGCTTTTATTCAGTCTGAGGTAACTGGAATGTGGGTGTAATTAATAACACTGGCACCAAACCTTCTGAACACCAACATGACACTACAAACAATTTACAACTGACCTCATTTGGCATACTGCAGTCAAAGTGTAGGCATACTAAAAAATAGTATATAAAGTCACATTCATGTATTGATATATGAAATATAAATCAATGCCTCATTCAGACTACGGTACGATCCCCACGTGTCTCATTAGGTGTATGCAAATATTCCAAAATTCAAAATCTAAACACCTCTAGACCCCAAGCACATCAGATAAAGAGATCTTCAACCTGTAGCAAATCCCTACAAACCAAGAACAACCATAGGAAATCACAAGAGAAAGGGGACTATCTTCTTAGGAAAAGTACATGAAAGCCAAAAGGTGACACAATGTCAGATCAGAACTTTATTCTGTGTAACATCAACAAAAAGCAAAACAGAATGTTTAGATTAAAACTATTTGGTATGTCCTGGAAACATTATACAACAACCTGATGAGAGAAACATGTATGTACCCACTAATATTTATTTTGATTCTACCTTCAATAGCAGCATATGATAAAACAACACTAATAGCAAAGTGGAAACTAGGATTAAAATAGCAGCAGCCACCACCATGAGGGAGACCATCCAAGGTTCAGTCAAAGGACACAGGCAAGGATGCTTCGGAACTCTCCAGCAACATCCCAGGGCACTCAGCTCAGGGTGTAGCTGATCTATTTTAAACTGACTTACATGTTTCCAAGACAGTGAAACTATACACTCACTGCTTCAAAGAAGAAAACAGATCATAAGGAATTAATCTGTGCTAACACTTCCCCATCAACCCAAAGTCTTTCTTTGGTCAATTAAAAGAGGGGAAAGAGTGAGAAGAATAGCAATGCCTACTAAGCACTAACTATGTCCTCTACCTACCCTGTGGGAAAACTCTCTGCTTGTACTAACTTACTTTGTACTGGACATCAGCCTAAGGGGTAAACTCCACTGTTATCTCCTTTTTTGGAACTGAGAGAATTGAAGTCAAAGGATAAATAAGTTGCCTACAACTAAGCCAGAACAGGGATTCAGCCAATCTGGCTGAGACCCAACTCCTTGGTCACTACACTACAGTACACAGCACAGTAACCAACAATAACATGAAGTTGAAAATCTGCAGAGCCCTCTCACAGGATCACCATTACCAATGACTACTAATGAACTTTCAGGCACGGGAAGAAGCAAGCAAGAGAAGCAGACCTTGAAGATGAATACTGTGGAGGAGACTTAAAAACAAAGTGCAAAATACAAATTACAAGATTTCACAAGTCTTAGACCTCCTTTTATCTCTAATAGAGATCAATCATTACACAGCAAACTAGACAGACTTTTTAATTTTTTTGTATATGTGTTTTCCTTGCATCTTTGTAAGTGCCTCACAGACATGCAATGCCCACCAGAGGCCAGAAGGGGTGGTGGGTTCCCTTGAACTGTTAGCTGCCATGTGGGTGCTGGGAACTGAACCCTGGTCCTCTACAAGAGAAGCCAGTGCTCTTAACCACTGAACCATCTCTCCAGACCAGGAAGCAAGATTTTTCTAAAGAGAACTCTTTAATTCTAAGGGAAAAGCTAGATGGCACAGCAAGAAAGGGATTTTTGCCCCAAGTCTGAATTCACATGGGGGAAGAAGAGAAACAACTTTCCCATGTCCTCTGACGTACATACACACATATAAATGAAAAAGAAAAAGGAATGCCTCAATTGAAAGCAATTAGAAAAGTTTAATAAAAATTGCTATTACAAAAGTTTATAAATTACATTAATGTATTTAATATTTTGCAATGTCCAAACAGAAGCGTTTGTTTCAGTGTTCAACACAGATTACAGTTCAACATGTCTATCAATTCAAGGCAAAACTCGGAAGGTCATTATAAATGAACACTGAATTTGACTCAAGGGGTGGAGTGGGAAACAGCAAGTCATGAGAAACCCGTGTTGACTGATTGATGCACATCGAACTGTCTCTCGATTAGTCTACAGAGGATAAGTTCGCTGATCTTCCAGGGCTTTGGTTTTAACATTTGGCACGTGTTTTAAATTGCTTAAATAAATCATTTCTTTTTTGGTCTACTAAAATGAAAACATACATTCCACAATACAATTACAAAAATAACTTTGACTTTCTTAGGAAAAATGAGAGAATGACTAAGAATGCTTCAGAGGTTAACAAAGTGAAAACTCGGTTTAAATGAAGTGAAAATGAGTGATCGAGATGACTACTGAATCTCTCCTAACTAGAAATCGCCATGCATTAGAATTAAGCACCGTTACAATTCCAAACACCTGAAGACCAGGGGGAACGCAACAGAATAATGCAAAGCTAAGGAAATTTCCCGTTATCTTCAGGCACGCAATGTTAAATTTAAGGGGAAACCCGCTATAAATAATCAACATTCACACCGATTATACTATCAAGTATTAAACTCCATTCTACAACCAATCCGTGCAGGGGGCTCATAAGCAGCTTACAAGACAGGGCGGAAACCAACCCGAGCTGCGCAAGCGTTCGGGAAGCCGCAGCCGCACTGTCATCCGCGGCGATGGTTCAGGTCCAAATCACAGCCCCTGGGACCGACTGTAAACAGGGAACACCGGCCACACCAGCCTGGTCCGCCGAGGACAGAGGACAGAGGATGGGGAGGGAGACTAGACGAGACGAACTTCTCGGGGCGCCAGCGGACAGCTCACGGCCAGCAGCCCCGCCCGGCTCGCGGCCCCAGCAGCGGTCTGGTGCAGACCGGGAAGCGCAGCGGACCCGCCAGCCCTGCACCCAGTCGAGGGAGCCTCGGCCGGGAAATCGCGGGGCGGCGACCCGGACACCGGAGCCCTGACCCAAAGGGACTCCGTCCAGACCCAGCCCCTCCCTCGCCCCCACAAACCCGCGTCTCCCGAGCGGCCAGGTGAGGCGCTGAGGAAGGGCCGCTGCGCCCCCGGGTACGCCGCTACCCGCCGCGGGCGGCGCGGGGAGCCGGGCAATGGGCAGGACGCGCGGCCGGCGGCGGGGACGCTCACCGTCTCGGCATGGGCGCTGGCGGGGGCTGCGCAGAGCCGCCGCACCGGGTTGGGCACCGGCAGCTCCCGAAGCGTACGGCGGATCCCTCGCCGCCCGCCGCCCGGTGTTTTCATACAAACCCCGGTGGCAGAAGAGGCGGAGGCGGCGAAGACGGCTGCGGAACCTGCCCGCATCCCGGGCAACGTCAGCGCGGCGCCCCGCCCAGCTCACGCCCCAGCAGGCCGGCTCGCGCGCAGCAGAGCGCATGCGTGGAAGGGCGGGGCGCCTACAGGAGAGGGCGGGGCGCCTACAGGGGAGGGAGGGGCGTGTGAGCCTGGAGGGCGCCGGGCACAGGCTCCTGGAGAGAGAAATCAGGCGGGCTGGGGGGGGGGGGGTCGGGGCACCAAGGAGTAGGGGCGGGGTGGACGAAGAGGACCGGTACGGAGCAGAAGGCCGATTACCCAGAGGGGCGGAGCAAGAGGGAGTGTGGGCCATGGCGGGCGGGCCCTGAGAGGGCGGGGTGGGGCGTGCCGGAGGTTGGGGAGGGCGGAGGAATCCGGGAGGCTGCTGCTCTGGCAGCCTCTGCTTGCCTGCTTGGGCAGCAGCTAGCTGACCTCCTTGTTCTCCAAATCACCTTCCTTTCTTCTTCCCACCCAGAACCACGCCTTTTTTCCGGAATTTTACCTGGGCCCTTCACTATCAACCACCCTCTCTCTCAGGAGGTGTTTTGAGGCTCCGGACTGTGCAGTTCTAACTTCCCTTTCCACCACCGCCCCAAACCTAGATCTAGTCAAACCTTGGTAATCCCGGTAAAACTTAGACCTTTCCTAACTCCACGGAAGCCCATTGTAAGAGGCTGGGAACGCTAGACATAGAACAGGGCTCCCCATAAACCGTGGTATTGCACCTGTGGCCAAACCCCAATAAATCAGGTGTCCAATGTTGCCGCGAACGAAATGCCAAGCCCGTGCATTTCTAAATGTGTTACGTGCTAGCAAATAGTCACGAAAACATTGCTCCCAAGTTGTTCACTTGACATGCTGGTGTTTTGACTGTATCTAAACGCGCTATGGCGTATTGTTAATAAATACATCATTTACCGCTGTTTATGGTATGGTAAGGGATGTAAAATTAGCGCGACCGGATAAGGGGATAAATTAAGACTTATGGGAGTTTTATTTTCTATTACCTTGTTTAAGCAAAATTGAGCCGGTGTGAAGGCTGTTCAAAATGTAGTTTATGGTGCAGAACCGTCCTTCATGCAATTTGTTCCCGACAGATGTCTTTACTAAGATGAGCTAGAGACTGCCATTTTATAAATGTTACTGTTTTCCCCATGTGAGCTCCCAATGATAGATTACAGTATTTAAAATATTCTTAAAACAACCTCCAATCTGATTATCTAAGAATAAACATTTTAAAATATTTAAAAGTAAGTAGTAAACATGAAACATTGGAAGAACATGTTCCTAAATGAATCAACTCCCAATACTAAAAAGAGACTATGTGCTAGTAGAATTTGAATTCCTCTTTAGCAAAGCATTGTGATTTAATGGTCAGAACATAGACCCAGAAAGTTCACCCACAGAGCTATGTAAACAGCAGTGTCATGTAGATTTCGTCGCAAACATAATTTGCAAATGAGTGATATGTGTTTAGCTATGAAAAGAACGTAGAATTGTACATCACCCTCCACACCCTCTATCAAACCCACATGGGAGTGCCTGGCCTCTACTGCTAAAATCTAAAATATATATAAACACAGGAGTTTGACGGAAACTTTGAGAGCTCAGGAGGTAGCAGGCTTCTCTAAGCACCCGGTTCAGCCATCTCCAGACCTAGGAGCAAGGGTCCTCCTTCAGCTTCACATGTTAGATGTCATCTCTCCCAGAAAAGTTCTTTTAAACACCTTGGGGATGGAAAGATGGATTAACGGTTAAGAGCACTGGCTGCTCTTGCAGAGGACCCAGGTTTGATTCCCAGCACCCACATGGTTGCTAACTCCACTTTCATCGGATCCAACTCCCTCTTCTGATCTCTGAGGGCACTGCACGACATGGGTACACTTACATTTATGCAGGCAATACAATCATGAACATTTAAAAAAAAAAAAAAAAAAAGACACAACTCAATCTTTTCTTTGACTTAACTTACTTCACTTTCCCCAGAGGACTGCTTTCAACCTAATTGAGCAATAATGGAATTTTAATTATTTTGAAACGCACTTTATTGTGTGGTTGATGTGATATGATGTGATTCACCTATCAGCTTTGTTTGTGAAGTTTGTTCTGATTCTTTCTCTCTTTGAATTCATAAAACTAAAGGGGGGGAATCTTTGTGTGACAAACTCTGTAAGATGATATAAATTAAATATAAACAATTAGGGTGAGGGATAGCTCAGCGGTAGAATACATGTTTTGCATATCTGAGGCCACCTAGTTCAATCCCAAACACTGCAAAAAAAATAATTGTTTTTAAAAATCATCTGATGTGAATCAGTCTAAGCATGGAGTAATATTCATTTAACGGAGATTGCTGAAATTAGTCTAGTACCTTCCAGATAACCAAGAAACATTTCTTCTTTCAATGTTAGGCTAATCATGAAAACAGATGGTTGGTGCTTGGAGCCCTTATCTCTCCTTTGCACATCTAGATGTAACATCTTGTACAATGGCAAATGCTTTCTATCTGGTAACCTGTGAATCATTCAAAGTGGGAAAATTTGGTCCGTTCCCGTCAACTTATTTTCTCCATTTCTGAAATGGAACTTAAATGTTCTTGACAAAATTGAAACCTTGAATATTGGCATACCTTTAATCCACTTATAAGAATTTATCCTAAGGAAATAACTGGGAAAGTACAAGTTATCATTATAAGAATTTTTTTCTAATTTAAAGGGCCAGCAAGAAGGCTCGTATGTAAGGGAATCTGCCACACAGCCTTGACTGAAGTGAGGGGAAATTAGGAGAGCTAGACCATCACACCACAGGCAACATGGTGACGGGGCTAGGAAAAGAGTCTCCCCTCACATTCAGAGAGGTGCTGCATCAGGAGAGAGTGCCTCTGCCTGTGGCATGATAGGGCCCTGCAGGGAAAGCAGAGAGCAAAAGTGGTTTCTGATTCTTACAGGTTTTCAGGGCGGTAAGCAAGCTCCAAACTAAGTGATCTAGCTTGGCCTAGCCTACATTCCAAAGAGCACAGATGCAGGCTTTAGCAAGGACTTTAAACTTATCTGGCAGGTGCAAAGGGGGAGTTACTGCAAAGACAGAGCACAGCATGTTTTCTTATCAACTCAGCATTCCAGAGAGGTCTACAGGTGGGTGTGGCCTAATTTCTAAAACAGACAAGCAGCTAGTGGGTCTGTGATCTAAGTTATGATTCAAAAAGATTAAGAACACAAGTTAAGATAAACTCATAGATAGTATCAAAACATTCATGATATTTCATTAGGTAAATTAGCAAATCATCATGATGCTACTTTTATGAAACTATCTTTATCTGTTAAAAGATTGGAAATATATAATTAAAATTTTAACAATAGTTATCAATTAATGGTGAAATTATAGGCCAGTTAAATTTTATTTTGATGGGACTGGAGAGATGGTTCGGCTGTTAAGAGTACTAGGTGCTCTTGCAGAGGACCTGAGTTCAGTTTTTGACACTCACAGTGGCTAACAACCATTCATAACACTAGTTCCAGAGGATGTGACCTCCACAGGTACGGCATGGCCTACATGCAAGGAAAACATTCATACACATAAAATAAAAATAAATAAATAAAACACATTTTTTAAATTTATTTTTCTATTCCTCATGTGTGGTACATTCTCTGCAGCAATGTATGTATAGTATTTAAACAAGAAAAATGATAAGGTCATTATTTAAATCACCATTTATTTTGGAAGCTGATGAGTAAAAAAGTTTAGTGCATGTACAAGCAAATATTAAATCATGAAGTACACATGTTAATTCTTCAGACTTTAAAGCCACAGAACTGAGAGAGCAAAAGATGGCATTGATCAAAAGGCAAGTACTGGAAACTCATGTGTGTACATTGATCTCTTCTGCCTCACTATTTTAAAAAATTATTTAATTTTATCTTATGTATATGAGTGTTTTGCCTGTATGTAAATGCATCTTGTGCATGCAATGCCTGTGGAGGTCAGAAGAGGGCTTTGGATCTCTTGGAATTGGACTTAAGGACAGTTGTTATCCACCATGTGGATGTAGAAAAAAAACTCAGGTCTTCTGCAAGAACAGCCAGTGCTTCTAACCTCTAAGCCATCTCTTATTCTTATTAAGTCATATTCTTAATCCAATAACTTGTGCAAATAAAGAGAATTTAGGTTTTTCAAATTATAAAGGAAGTCATCCTGTATTGGCATATTCAGCTTCAGAATTTTAATATAAAAAGTAAATTTGGGGCCAGGAGAGATGACTTAGTGGTTAAGAGCACTTGCTGTTCTTGCAGAGGACCAGGGTTTAGTCCCCAGCACCCACATGGTAGATAGCACCAATCCTTAATTCCAGTTCTCCGGGGATCCGAAGCCCTCTTCTGATCTCCATGGGCACTGCACAACATAAATGTACTTACATACGTTCAGGCAAAACACTCATGCACATAAAATAAATTTTTAAAAAGAAGTAAATACTAATAGATTTTTTTTGTTTTGTGATTGGGTCTCATATAGTCTAAAAAGACCCAAAACTCTCTATGTAGGCAAGGATGACCTTAAATTTCTCACCCTCCTGCCCAACCATATGAATGTTAGGACTATAGGTATATGCCATCATGGTTATGTGGTGCTGGAAACCAAACCCAGGGCTTCATGCATGCTGGGCAAACACTTTACCAACTGAGCTACATCTGTAACCCCTATATTTTTCACAGTTTTGAAAGAAACATTATTTACACATTTAGACTAAATCTCCATTCAGGATACCTTTAACTTCTCAGGATTAGATTGTGTTTTGATTCTTCTCATCCCAGGAGGGATGGAAATTTCAGGACAAGTATTGTTTACATCAGTGAGAGGACTTATTTATTCTGTAGCTGTATTAGTCACTCAGGTCTGAAATCCAGACCTTGGAGAAGACACAGCTATGATTTACTAGATGGCAAGTAAATTGTTATCCTCCCTTGCCAGTGAAATTTGATGTAACTATTTCCTCTGGAACTTTCTGGAAATCTCCTTGGTAGCATGCTAGTGAAAAACTAGGAATCAGAGAGATGCCTGATAATAATCAGACAGATAGACAGGACAAAACGGTCCTAGTTAAATTGATGTTCTTTTCACTTAAGCATCTAAAATGGCCAACGTCTGAGTTATTCTCCATCTCTAAAACAGACTTGGTTCCTCCATGCCTGTTACTACCCTGGGAGGAAAAGGTCTAATAGGACTTTCACATCTCTCACCTGAGAAGGCTCCTGTAACAGGAACCAATCCACTTCTCTGTCTTTGTTTTAGTTACCAAATCCCCAAAGATATCCCATACCAGGCAATTCTTAGGGAAAAGAGAAAGTCAATCCACCTGCAAACATATATCCAGGCAGATTTGGATACTGTCTCTGGGTCCCTTCTTTACCCTGAAGAGTCTCTCTCTTTGTATGCTGTGCTGCATGTGAGCTTTTGCTTTCAATAAAACTTGACTTAATGCTGAGATCTTGCTTTTCCTTATTTTTTATTCTTTAGATCAATAGAGAAAAATAATCTTTTCTCTATCTCTAACAATCCTAGAGAATATCACCCTGACAGTACAAATAGTGAAAGCCATTCATGGGAGGTATTTCACTGGAGACAGTCCACTAAGAAACAGCCTGAAGGGGTGCTAGCCATTGGTCACTGTGTGATAAAGAGCCAGGTATTGCAGAAGTTGCCTAAGCAGATATTATGGTCTTAACTAATGTCAGATTAATATTTCAGCAGTGGTCAAAGTAAGCCTTAGTACCAGTGGGTCCATTTTGTTGATCTCATGCATAACTTCCATGCCAGCCATGATAGCCCCATTTTGTGTGGAGTTTACATGGTGATGACTGGAGAAAGAAACTAATGCTCTCAGGTGATGTCCTTTTGTCAGTCTGGCCATTATTAAGTGGATGTCTTTTGGTGAGCCTTCATATGGAATGCAAATGTCTTCACAGTCTGTGCCCATGCAAATAGACCCATCCATCCATACATCTCTTTCCCCAACTTCCTTGTCATCAGAAGTTTGTCTTATTTTTTGGAAGGCCTTGATCCTGCAAGCCATTGGGATCAGGGTATGTGTTGTAGGCAGCAAGACTGGAGGAGCAAAGAAACCTAAGCACTGTGCAGCTGAGACAATTTCATCAGGAAAGCCCTGAAGCTAGCGATGGAGCCAGCGACACAGAGATTGGTGTTCGCCCCATGGTTCTGGTCTTGCTTTGATCCAGTATTTCCTCATTAGGCCTCCATTTGGGGATGAAAATGTATGTTCTGTGCCATTGTATGTTGAATGCATTTTATTAAAAAAAAAAAAAAAAAAAAAAAAGGTCCTAGTTAAGAGGTTGCCTCAAATCTCAGAAGAGACATTGGATTTTCAAACAGTCTTGCAATTGTTCAAGAGTCTGGGGAGTCCTTATTCTTTGAAATTTTCATACATGATGTGCCTTCTAAAAATAATTATTTTTAAGTGTATGAGGATTTTGCTAGCATGGACGTAAGTGCATCCCTGCCGTGCAGTGCCCATGGAGGTCTGAAGAGAGCTCTGGAACCCCTGGAACTGGAGTTACCACAGTTGTTAGCTGCCACGCGGGAGCTGGAAACCAAACCCAGGTCTTCTGGAAGAGCAGCCAGTGATCTTAACTGCTGTGCCATCTCTCCAGCTCCTACACAAGGTATCTTGATCAAATCCACCTCTCACTTGTCCCCTCCAACTCCCCAAAGAGCCCTCATTACACCTCCCTCTCAACTGCATGTCCTCCATTTACAATTATCCATTTATTTTAACGCACAAGCCAGTACGCAGCATTCCTCCTTGGTCTCTGCTCCAGTTCCTGTCCTGATTTTCCTCACTGATGGATTGTGGTGGGGGAGTCATAAGCTGAAATAAACCCTTTCCTCCCCAAGGTGGTTTTGATCATGGTGTTTATCAAAGCAATGCAAATCTACCTAGGACAGATAGGTTGGTGATTATGAACCTGTATTGCCCTTGCAGAGGACCTGAGTTCAGTTCCTAGCACCCACATCAGGTGGCTTTCAGTCACCTGTAACTTTGGCTCCAGGGAACCCAAAGCCTGTGGTTTCTGTGGGCATCTGCACATCTGTCCTGTGGGGCAGGCCTCATTTCTAATCAGAAAGTAGCTGACTAATCCCATAACCTTCATGCCATGGTTGTGCCAGTGAGCACATCTTGCCTTGTGGGTTGGTGTTTTAGTATTCAAGATTCATCACTCAGTAATGCCACTGAGAAATACCTCAAGCAGCCTAAATAGCACCTTCTGTCTTTATGAAAGCCAGACAGGAGGGGCAAGTTCTAGGTCAGTTCTGGCTTGATTTCTTTATGCCCTGCAACAAAACTGCATTTTGTTATCAGCAATACAGCCTTATCATCTAGCTCTGGTGGCAAGGGCAATAGCCTGTGTTGTTTGGGGCCTCAGGAACCTCCTTGACTAATAAGTCATAGAGAGGTAGCCCAATCCTGGCATTGAGATTTTCAGTTAATAAATCTTCTCTTCTGGTTTTATTTACTTGTTTTAAGTGTATATGTGGTTTTAGGTCCTTTCCTCTAGTTGTTCCTCTCTCAGAAGCTCATTATGGAAAAGCTTTGTAAACCTCCAAATTTTTACATATCATGGTTGAAAGTCCCTTGTAGTTGGGCATGGTGGCACAAGTCTTTAATCCCAGCACTCAGGAGGCAGAGTCAGGAGGATCTCTATGAGATTGAGAACAGCCAGGTCTAAATAGCAAGTTCTAGTACAGCAGGAGCTGTAGAGAGACCTTGTCTGGAAAAAAATAAATAAAAAAAACCAAACACACAAATAAATATCCCTTTGTAGTACAGTACATCTCTATTTAACAGAAGTGATTCATACAATTTTTTACTTAATTTTTTAGGACACCCAATACTAATTTTTAAAGGTGATAATGGATGCTGTAAAAAAAAAAGAATAGGGATGATAGGGAGTATCTTAGACTAAAAAAACCAAACACTTTAGTTAGTTTTGATAATTACTGTCATTTGCTTATTTAACCACCAATAAAATTTTTAAATATTCATCCACTAAAATAAGTTTTATGGTTATAATTTAGCAGAAATGCCCAAACTAGAAATAATTATTTTTAAAAATCTTATTATTTTTATTTTATGTGTATGAGTGTATTGCTTGCATGTATGTAAGTGTACCCTTGCTGTGCAAGGCCCAAGAGGTCGGAAGAGGCTGGTGGATCCCTTGGAACTGGAGTTAAAGACAGTTGTTAGCCATCATGTGGGTGTTGAGAATCAAACCCAAGTCCACTTCAAGATCAGCCAACCCCAGCAATTGTTCTTTTTAACAGAAATTTTGCCTACTTTAGTTTTCCAACCAGGGAAGAGCTAACCTTCACCTGTTACTTTCACTTATTTAACATTTGGATAAAATGTAATCCAAATTTAAATGGTTCAATGAAAAAAAAAATCCTTGTTGTCTAAACCAGGATTATTTGGTTGTAAATATTTCTCAAGCATCAGATCCATGTGAGGGAATTAAGTTTTGACTTTAGTAATTTTTAAAGTAATTTAAAAATTTTTATTTATAGTGTTTTGATGACCAGTATGTTTACTGATATGTGTGTAGTGTCCTTGTAGAAGACAGAGCTGACCGGTGGGTGCTGAGAGTCATCTTCCTTTAAATTTTAGCTGGTCACAATCTTTTAAGGACATATGCTGCTTCCTACTTTTGTCTTCATCTTTCATTTTTCATTTGGAACAGTCCTTTGCTTTATGCAATACATTATTTTACTATATAAAAATCCTTTTCCATGAAAAACATTTCCTTTTCCTTTAGCCTTTTCAAAAATAAAACACATTCTGTATATATAACTTTTATATTTATTTTTCTTGTTATTTTTTTTTACAAAATTTAGAAAAATGTTAAAAAGACATTTTATGTATCTGAGTGTTTTTCTTGAATGTATGTATGTGTACCATGTGCATGCCTAGTGCATAGGGAGGCCAGAAAGGATATGTCAGACCCCCCTGAAACTACAGTTACAAATTGTTATGAGCCACAAATGATTATGATTATGTAGGTGCTAGGAACTGAACCTAGGTATTCTGTAAGAGCAACAATGCTCTTTTTTTAAAGTTCCCTATTTATTTTTTTATGTGTATGAGTGTTTTGTCTGCAGGTATGAAAGTGTACCCATGTATGCAATGCCCACACAGGCCAGAAGAGGACATAAGACCCCTGGAACTAGAGTTACAGATGGTTGATAGCTGCCATGTGGGTGGTAGGAACCGAATCTGGGTCTTCTGCCAGAGCAATAAGTGCTCCTAACTACTGAGCTATCTCTCCAGCCTGAAAACATTTTTTCCTAATAAAATAATTATATTTCCAATGAAAACTCAGGAAGCTGTATTTGAAACATTGGAAATATACCTATTCTAGCTTAAATATATAACAGTTATAAATATAGACAAAACATGTTAAATGTCCTATGTTCTCTTAAGAGATTTAAATTAAATTTTTTCTCAAAGATTTAGTCATATTAGAACCGGCATTTAGAAGTTGCCTCTGTTAAAATGACCTTTTCATTACTCTGACATTTCTGTTTCCTTTCTCTTTTTGTAGCTTATCAAATTTATTTTTATTTTATTGTATTGTATTACTTTGAGACAGGGTCTTACTACATAACCCTGACTGGAGCCTGGAACTCACAGAGAGCTCTTCCCCAGTGCTAGGATTAAAGGTGTGTACCACCATACCCAGCCATCTACCTATTTTTCAGACAGGTTTCCATATAGCCAAGGTCGGCTTTGAAATTCACTGTGTAGCCAGTGATGCCTTTGAACTTCTAATCTTTTTCCTCTACCCTTCCAAGTGTGGGATTATAGGTGTGTGCTTGTATAGTAAATAGGGAATTCTCTCTGAGGTTTTTTTTAAGTCCCGCCCTCTGACCAATAAGGGAGGAGGGAGGTGGGGAGTAAGGAGGAAGAACATGGCGGTGAGTCCCTGGGACAGGCAGAGATTGTATCCACACAGGAAGAAAAATGCCCTGGCCCCAGGTCCACGCAGAAGGCCAGAACCCAGGAACCAGAGTTCTAAGTCCCAGCAGTCCCCAGGATCATGTGAGCAGAAGCAAAGAGGCTAGTTGGGATCAGACACCAAGCCCTGTGACAACAGGCTCTGTGCCCTGAAGCAAAGAGACTTGCATTCCACCGCTATGGCGGCTTAGGCCCGTGGGTCACTAGTAAAAATAACTTTATGGCTCACCTGAAATAAATCAGTCTGTCTAAATGGAAGATCAGTTTCCGTTTGATCCAGCTGGATTAAGCAGACCCCGCCCGCTAAGGCGTGGAGAATAAATTTCATGAGACAGTGCTATAGGCAGTGCTAGAGATTGAATTTATGGCTTTTTACATGCTAGACAAGCACTATTAACAGAACTACATCCCCAGCCAGGTTAAACAAGTTTCAAAATGACTATTTTTTTTCTTTTAGTACCAGATTGTTAAGAGTTGTATCTCATCTAGATAAGCTAATATATGACTCTTAAAAAGCCTGTTTTTTAAAAAGGCAACAGCTGTCAAAAAATATTTATATTTACATATATAATACATATCTTGTTAGGCATGCCAAGAATAGTACTATCACACAGAAAGTTAAACATTTTAAATGGAATGGCCACAGGTTTTGCTACTTAGTTATTTTAAGGAATTTTAGGGGCAGATTAAGTTTTATTAGAAAGACCTAAAGAAAGCAGAGAGCCTGGTGGTGCACACCTTTAATCATAGCACTCAGGAGGCAGGGACAGGCAGAATCTCGGTGAGTTTCAGGCCAGCTGTGGCTATAGGAAGACCTGTCTCAAATGAAGACACAAGCACACAGAGCAGGAAATAAACTATTTTTTATCTTAACCCAAGAGTATTGTGTCTTTTCTCCATTGGCTGGGCTTTGATCTCACAGTCTTTCCCAGTTGACTGGTTTTACAAGAATTGGCAAAAAAGAAATGAAGGAGGAGAAAGAGGCTGGTGAAAAGGTGAAAAGGCTCAGCAGCTGCTGGCCAGAGGGTTCCCGGAATGCAGTAGAGCCTTTCTGTTCAAATACGTTTTCTGGGGTGGGGTAGGGGATGGGAGGCTTAAAAGATTTGAATTCCTTCTCATAAACAAAATTTTATAATGTTTAACAGAAAAGACTGATATTTAATGTTTCTTACACATCCATTCATGATCTCTAATTCTGTCAACCAGGACTTCTAGTTTAGTGCACACACACATGCACACACACATGTACACACACACAGATTAAGTATCTAATTGAGGAAGCATAAAACCAAGCTATCTTTAGTTAGATGTCCCCATTTTCCAAAAATACTTATTGAAGGGTTTGAGGTGGGGATTCAAGACCGATTGCCAGGGTGTAACAAGGAGTTTATTAGAAGAGTTACTGACACTATGGACAGACAGACAGAAAGGCAACAGCATTGTGGGCATTCAGAGGAGAATTCCAGCTCTGGAATCAAAGGCAGACAGCACGTGGAGGCCATGAAGAGAGGAATCAGAGCCCATGTGGCAGAAGTAGGGGCTCCTTTTATACCTTTCTAATCATGGGGGAGGTTTTATAGCCAAACCTACAACCAGGCCCCCTGTTTCCCAGGCAGAAGTCAAGGAGAGGGGTGGGGGACAGGATGTATGAAAATCAATACCCCCTTTGATGTGAACTCACTTATCGGGTGGAAGATTTTGGTACCAGAAGTCTGTTAGTTAGGGACTTACAGACATGCCACAGTAGAGGGCCTATCAATAAAGTATCGTGGCCTGAGCAGCAGCTAGAATCTCACATTACACCACACTTGCAAGTTGAATTAACACAAGTATCAAACTTTAAAAACCAACTAGAGAACTCACTATTTTTCTTCAAACATTTCTTCTTATTACAGTAGCAAAAAAAATCCCCTTAAGAGAAAACTGGTCAAGAGAATAAGAATCTCCCACCTGAATGGACCAACTTCCCAGTTTCGCTGGTCAATCTCCTGATCAATCACCTGGTCATAGGACCACCCTGGAAGGCAGGTTCACCTTAAGTCATGCTAAATATAAGTGGAACACCTAGTTCACTAATGAGATGGCGAACTCTTGCTGTCTGCAATCCTGCCCCTAGTGCAATACTTATGACTGGGACACAGTCATATCGTTTTCTCGAAGTCTGGCCACTTTTCTGAATTCTTCAAAAGAAGCATAACTTCTCCTTTACTTCTTTATATTTATTTCCTAAGCATGCTTTCCCTAATATTTTGGGCTGCCCCAACATTTTGGGCTTTCTTACTCTTTCTTTAAAACTCTCCACTATGTGGCTGCTAGCATGCCAAGTGTCTGTTCTCCATGCTGGCTCTCAATGGCATAGTTTTATGATTTTTCCTTCTCTCCTCCATTCCCCTCCTCAGGGAAGCTTCTGACATTTAGTTCGCCTCCCTTGAGGATTTTTCTTTAAATTTTAATAAAATTGTCCTAAGGCTTTTGTTTGAGTTCATTCTTAAATTCTTTTTGAATGAGAAGAGACTAAGAACCAGGAAAAGGGACCCCGTTTTCCCTTGTATCATCTGGCAAGCACAAGGGACAGCCCCAACTTCTACCAACACTCCTTTGAGATACTGGAGGAGTAGCTGGAGAGAAACATCAAAAGCTGGCAAATTAACAAACTAAATGTTGTGGACTACAAACAAAAAGAAACTGGATACTCAGAACCGAATGCAAAGAAAACAAAATGGATACCTTAAAGTGGCGGAAAGGAAAATATTTCCACATATATGAGATCCCAACAACCAGTTCAGAATGTAACAATAGACCACTGACCAGATCAAGATAAGTGCCAGGCCCCAAAAGGAAGCAACATCTACCCATAAAAACCATGCTAAACAATTGAGCACCAGGGGCCCATGCTGGTACCTGGTGCTGATCTTGGCGACTCCTCTAGTGACAGTAAATCATCCTTGGGGATCCACATTAGTTGCCAAAAACTGTCAATGCGAAATCCACAGCTCTCACCCCAAAGTATTCCCAGATCCTTCTGGAGCAAATTATAAGTGACCACTGCCCGGGAAGAAAAATTCAGGTTACCCAAATATGGTAACAGTTTCATTAAGTAACAAAACAAAGAAAACCACTATTCAAGGTACTTTAAAAAATATTCTGGTGGGGGGCTGGAGAGATGGCTCAGTGGTTAAGAGCACTGGCTGCTGTTGCAGAGGACCTGGATTCAGTTCCTGGCACCAATATGAAAGCTAACAACCATCCATAACTCCAGTTCCAGGGAATCCCATATCCTCTTCTGTCACTAAAATTTCTTCTGGGAAGTTTAAACAATGTCTGCCCCCTCCTCCTTTGGTCCCTATAACAAACCGAGGTATAATTTTGCCAAATGGAGTCTGGGAAACCAGTGAGTTTATTGGGTTTACTTATAGAGCAATGGATGAGGGTTTACTTACAGGAGTGGGAGTGCTCCTCTCCTAAGGCCACACTGGAAAGTCTTCCTCCAGTCGTGGATGGTGACTTCCCCACTGCCACACGAAGTGTTGAGAGAGCTTCCTCTTTACTTCCTCAGCTTGCATACCTTTAGCCTCCCCACCCATGCAACTAGATTGGCTGGAAGGTGTGGCTGACTCTCCCTGTCCCTCCTTTCTTGTGGAGTGAGAGTCCACAAGCTTAGCAGTGATAATCCTAGGCAAACAGGTGCAATCAAGCTTGAGAAGATAGCATCTGTCCATGATCTGTCAGAGAACAGTCCTATGCAGCACAACAGTAGGTTTAAAAATATTCTGGTCAGGGGCTGGAGAGACAGCTCAGCAGTTAAAGAGTGCTGGCTGCTTTTGCAGAGGACCATGGTGGCTAACAACCAACCATACTTCCAGTTCCAGGGGATCCTATGTCCTCTTCTAAGCCAGGGGCATTGCATGACATGGATGCATTTACACACATTCAGGCAATACACTCATACATACAAAATAAAAATAATAAGTAAATACTGTTTTAAACGCACTGGTGGAAGCTTCCCCTTAAAATGCCTGCAGAGGGGCTGGAGAGACTGTTTAGCAGTTAAGAGCACTCACTACTCTTAAAGAGGACCCAGGTTCAGTTCCTAGCACTGACATGGAAGTCCACACCCATCTGTAACTCCAATTCTAGGGAACCCAATGCCCTTTTCTGTCCTCTGTGATCAGTGCACGCATGTGGTGTACTTATGTACAGATAAAACCTTCATGCACATTAAAATAAATCTTTTAAAAAGTTTTTAAGTGCCTGCCAAGTAGCTACCAATATAAGAATTAAAGAAACTGCCTTCTCCAAAATATGTGCATTGCAGGTACAACCAGTCACCTAAAATTCTCAGCCTAGAAGTCCCTCATATGAGATAAGTTACAATTAGCCAAAGGAATTTATAGGTATGAGATATTTAACCGGTAGGTGGGTATGTCTTGGTTAGAAACAGTTTAAATACTTATGAGTTAAATGAAAATGAAATAGGCACAAAAGAGGATGACTAACGAAATGTTCAGAGATTGGATGAATGGTGCGTGCATGCTCTGGGCAGAGAAGTACCTCTGAGCTTGAAGTACATAAAAGCCCACAATAACAGACAGGAGAGAGCAGAAGACAGACTTTAAGTCTGTGATGTTTCTTTTTAATATTGATTCCTGTCTTCTGATGTTATCTCATATCAGGGTTTGGAGGACATCTCTGAAAGGGTCCCACGTAGTTGTGTCCCTAAACAAGGAATTGAAAGAGACACAGTTTGAGCAGAGGCAGTGAGTTTATTTCTGAGAGAAACCAGAAAATTCTGTAACTCAAATGGCCCTGCTGTACAAAGGATACATTATTTTATGTCACACAGCATGGGCTTTGAGACTCATTTTCATAGCACAGGTTTTTTCCTGTATGTTTGATCTATTTAGTCTAGATACAACTTTGTATCTGACTTATCTCATTAGCATTTTAAAACTCTTCCCAGGTTTTGTAGTATTACCTGCAGACAACTCTAGAGTGCCTTTGCACCTCTTTTGGAGCTCATTATAGTTGACCTTGGTCAGGAGTTTTCCAGCAGTTCCTCTTTGCCAACTACGTTTTCTATTTAATATATTTTATTTATTATTTTTATTTTATGCATATAAGTGTATTGCCTGCATGTATGTAAGTGTACCTGTGTCAAGCAATGCCAGTGGAGGTCAGAAGAGGGTATCAGATCCTCTGGAACTGGAGTTAAGGATGGTTGTTAGTCACCATGTGGGTGCTGGGAATTGAACCCTAGTCCTCTGCAAGAGTAGCCAGTGCTCTCAACTGTTGAGCCATCTCTCCAACCCTGTCAACTACGTTTTTATATGCTAATTTTATAAGGCTTTGCCTCTGGGACTTCAGTCTCCATCCCTATTCTCTTTCCTATGATGAGGGAAGTTGGGCAAACTCCCTGAAAGGCAGAGAGATGGGGCCACTGACAAATAACAAAGGTAGCAAATTTCCAGTTTCTTTTCCTGAGGTAAAGGCTAGGATCTCCTTTAACCTAAGCAGGGTCTCTCTTCCTGCTGAGGAATCCAGACCAGTTTAGATAAGTCTAAAGTTGGACCAAATTCTTGCTTGGGGCTTTGAACCTATTAGCCTTCTCTTTAAGTTGACTAATCTAAAATGAGGGGAAAGGGACCTGCTCTATATCATCAAAACCACTTAAAAAGCCCAACCCTCCGAAGGGCTTTGGATTTCAGTTTCCAAATTCCTTCTCTTCTTGTGGAGAGTGTCCCTGTGTGAGTGAGGGGTTTGATAAAGTTTGTTGCCTGTTATGGCTGAGATTGTTCCTGTCTTATAATTCTTTAATTGGCAGAGGAATCAAACCTGAAGGCAACAACACTGTAGCACATACATGATGATTCCTGAAATAAAGCCCTGTTCTCTTTTATAACTAATGTGCTTCAGATTCTGTTGGCATTGCAGTATGAACTGACAGCTGAGGGCAGGACGAATGATGATGCAGCAGCCCAGCTCTGAGGCCTCTGCTATGAATCAGCAGCAATCCTGAGTGTTTGTCAATGGTGTAGCTCTGGAAAATCACTAGCCTCCATCAATAGAATAAGTAATCACTATGGATGCAAAAAACACAGCTGTCACCTCACATAGGCTAAGAGACCAATTATTTATTTATTTTTATATATTTTTATAAATAACTAAAATATGTACTGAAAAAGGAATCAAAGCTATCTTTGGAGCTAAACGCCACAGTTTTCTGGTGGAACATCTGTTTATTCTGGAGCCAAGTATGAGTGAACATGACACAAGAACAGAGTCAGGAGACCCCAGTTTCATGTCATAATGGGTCACAATTTCATGAAGTTATTATAGAAACAGAGAAAACAGGTTATAAATCAAGACACTTCAAATACAGTGGTCAAGACATCAGAGGCAGATTACAGCAAGGCCAAGGACCTCTGTTACAGGCCTCAGATGCCACCTGAAGACACTCAGCTTCTGGGTTGGTGGAAGCTAGTGCTGCTAAGCTGATACTTTCCTAAGATTTCACCTGGGAGCCAACTGGATCTTAGATCAGACATAGGCGGGAAAGCAATGACTAATAAAGGGGTTAAAGATGGCTCAAGGCAATCTTTATTTGGCTCTGGACTGTAACATTTCAATCTCGCCACAATCACTGACGTTCTAATCAGGTCACCAGCTTTTCAGGTTTAGTGGAAGAAGGTATGGGTCATTGCCAGGAACTTTTGTTCACATCACTAACCTGTACAGGAATAAGAAAGAAGCCCATGGGTAACGGGAAGAGGAATTTGAGCTCAGGCAGGCATTCAGAAACAACTGAAAAGGCAAATAGTAATATGTGAAAAATTGATCCTTCCGGTCAGTTCCTTTATTGCCAGGAAGGGTCTAATTCAATTAGGGAATGCTCAAGGAAAAAGGCTTGTGCAGTCTTGAGCCTGGGTGAATAGCCTCAGTGCTAAGCCAGTTATTTTGAGAGATTCATCACGTGCTAGTGTCTGGGTATGCCAGTTTGCTCCCTACAGCTCCTCCCTGGAATGTTCTGCCTTGCCTCATGTATTTCAGCATATACCTGACCGGTAACCAACAACAACCTCTCACTGCTGCCTGCCCCACTGTGCAGTGTCTCTATTGTACAGTCTCTTTTTTTAGAGACAGGGTGCTTCTGTAGACCCAGCTGGTGGCCTGGAACTCACTATGTAGACCAGGCTGGCCTTGAACTCACAGAGATCTGCCTGCATGGGATTAAGGACATGCACCACCATTCCAGCAACTGTACATTCTTATGCAAACTAAAGATACCAGGAAGGCCACACCTGTGTTAAAGCTACAAAACCTAATGACTGGCTAGAATTTTTTGACTGCAGAAAGTTAGAAGTTTGTAGATCCAGAGCCAGGCTATTTTGGACTATTTAGTTCCCTTAATAACCATTTACTGCCCACCCTTGTGTCAGCCCTAATGTACTTGTGACTACCAAAAACTTTCAGTGTATTCTTAGCAGGTCACTAGCTTCCATAGATACAGAAGCGATGGAAAGATGCTGTCAAACAGTATGTAAAATCAGCATCAGAGTTTTCCCACTTTGCTTTAATCCTGTTACCTGTGCAACTTCCTGTCTACACAGGATGCCATCTACAGTTAAACCCTTTAATGGCTGTTTTTACTGTTCCAACCAATGCTTTTTGTTATGAACTATTATAGGAAACGGAGGCACAAGGATCTCGCCACACACAGAAAAGTCAACAAAAGACTTATGAGGAGAAATAGGAAAGGTTTATCCACGCCAGTAGCCTTTCCTTCCAAAGACTGCAAGACCCCAGTTCTGTTCCTTCAGTTTATAAAACAATTTTGATGTATGTATTTTATTTTAAATTTATGAGTTTATTGCCTGCCTTATGTCACTGTACTCCTGCTATGCAAAACACGTGGAGGTCAGAAGAGGGCATCAGATCCCTTGGAACTGGAGTTACAGAGGGTTGGTAGTCACCATGTGGGTCCTGGGAAACAAACCTGGGTCCTCTACAAGAGGAGCCAGTGCTCTTAACTGCTGAGCCATCTCTCCAGTCCCCCTTCACAGTTTTGTAAGTCTGCCAACATTATTCCTTAACTGTCAGAGCATTGGAGGTTTAGGATACAGCCTATGTGACTACTGGCACAGGTGCTTCTGGGCTTTAAGACCACTGAAGGAAATTCCTTTTGCAGGCATGTTTGCAGAGGAAGATATTTAGGGCAGAAGCTAGGCTCTTCTTTAACAGTTTACTGTAAGTGCCTTAGCAAGGAGGGCAATTACAAACAGATGTTCCACCAGACAGCGGTGGTATTCATCTCCAAAGATAGCTTTGATTCCTTTTTCAATATAAATTTTAGTAAGTATTTATAAAACCACTATAAGGTGAGTACTGTGTCATAAAGTATAATAAGTCAGAAAGCAATATTTAGACACACAAAAGTGACATTAAATGTGCATGAAGTGTATTTTTTCCATCAGAACTAATGGATTTGAAGCATTTTTTGAAATCCCTGTGAGTGTTCTCATATCTCCACCACTGACTGTGGAAGTCCTTTTGACATAATCCGAGGAGTTCCATTCCCCTCTCTGCACCTCCCCTCACTGCTCCCGGCCCCAATTTAATGATCTCTCATTAAATGTGGCCTCTAGAATATGATTGTGTACCCCAATGTCCTCCAGTGTGAGTCCATCCACTGAGCTAACCAAGAGTTCCAACCCTGTAAGATACTGACTGTCCCCTCCCAGCAGCCATCAATTGCCAAAAGTTCCTTAGTTTGGGTTGGAATTTATTACCCATTTCACCATCTATGTCTAGGCTGGGATTTTGTCTGGTCTGGGCCAGGCTTGCATACAATTGTGCATGCTGTCACCACTGTTGTGAGTTCATATGAATAACTGACTGGGTGTCTGGAAGGTTCTGTTTCCTTGTGGTCATCCACCCTCTCTGGCTCTTAGAATTTTTCCACCTCCTCTTCCACAATGAACCCTGGGTCTTGGGAGGCAGCTTCTGTACAGCAAAGCAAAAACCAATAGTGAGAGGGGAGATAAATAATGAGATAAATAATGAAAAACCAGAGGGAAATGTATTAATTCACAGTGCTACTGAAAAAATACACATAAAAACATATACAAGTAGATGTGTATAGTTGAAGAATATAAAACAAAAACCACAGGAGAAACCTCCTGGTCCAAGAGACTGGCAAAATAATACAGCCTATTTGCCACAGTTCTTAGGTGCCACCCAGAACTTGAAGGTAAGCCACTATTTCTAAAGATAGACCATACCTCAGGTACAGGCCTTGAAGCAATTATGCTGGAACTGACCAGGAAGCCTCCTCCCTGAAGACTACCTCTCATGGTCTCATGGTATACAGTTGCCAGGGGAAAAAACCCAATGAATGATCCTACCTAGCTGTAAATCCTAATACACAACAATGACTGGTCCAGCAATCTGTAACTATTGGGTACTTATACACACACAGGTAAAACTGATACATATTAAATACAAATAAATACATTCTTAAATTACTATACTTAGGACCTGAGGATATAGTTCAATGGTAGAGCCCTTGTCTAGCATGTGCAGTGTCCCGGATTTAATCCTCAGTGATACCAAGAAGAAAAAAAGAAAGCAAATTATATTTTAAAAACAAGTTTCCTGTAGGGATACCATCAGCTGTATTTCTTTTTAAATTCACTGGATTGTATTTTGAACTTCTTATTCCATTTTAGTGTGTGTATGTGTGTGTGTGTGTGTGTGCGTGTGCATGTGTGTGTCTGCATACATGTGCAGGAGTGTGCACATTTCAACTCAGGTCATCAGGTTTAATTGCTGGCACCTCTATCCACTGAACAACCTCACCAGCCTTGTTTGTCTTTTATTTTGTACTTAATTTTACCTTACCATCAAAACATCTACATGCCTTAAAAATCAAATGTGTAAGTAAAATGTGTTAGAAGAAACCTAACTTTTAACTGGGCACAGTGGTTCAAGTCAGCACTTAGGAGGCCAACAGGTGAGGATTATTGTGAATTTATGGCCAACCTGGGCTACAGAGCGACTTGCAGGCAAAGTTGGGCTACAAAGAACCTGTCTCTGGTCAGGTGTGGTGGCACATGTCTTTAATCCTGGGAGATAGGCAGAACTCTGTGAGTTCAAGGCCAGCCTGGTCTACATAGCAAGTTCCAGGGCAGCTGGGGCTACAAGGAAACCCTGCCTTTAAAAAGACACACACACACACACACACACACACACACAATAGAACCTGTCTCAAAAAACTGAGCGGAAGAAAGAAAAAGAGAGAGAGCTTGTCTGCACCCACC
The DNA here is from genome assembly GCA_035773235.1 of Eospalax fontanierii. Lineage (NCBI taxonomy): Eukaryota > Metazoa > Chordata > Mammalia > Rodentia > Spalacidae > Eospalax > Eospalax fontanierii. The sequence goes on from CM069538.1 coordinate 8,291,735, forward strand.
ATCCTCTTTCCTCTTATAGTTGATTTTTAAAACTTTAATGGTTTATCTTTCCATTTTATCGTTAATTTTAAATCATGTACTTAAGCAGTTTTAAATACAGTGAATCATTTGTTATTAAGAGTTATTAAGCCTTACAGTTACCTAGAACTTCATAATTTATAGAAATCTTTGACCCATCCTTCCTTTGTATAAGTTGCTTTCATTGGGTACTTCATCCTTTTTACTTCAAGTCATCACATAGATCATGTTGATGATGAGTGAACCTCCTGAAAGGCAAAGCAAGTACCACAAGCTGTCAGACACTGTTATGTGGCTTGGGCCCCACTAATCCTTTATTAGTTTAACTCCCAATAATAGAATGTGTAATTCAATTCCACAGTGTGGTACACATGACTTTGAAAGCGGTCACATGATGTTGTCCAGAATAGAACAGAAGGCAAGGCCAAATACTTCTGTAAAAGCTAAGAATCGTATGGTTTTCTTTTATTGTTTGAGAATTACATACATACATTTTTAAACTATTTATTTATTGTGTATGATTTGTTTGGCTTACCTGTAAGCTTACCTGTGTCATACAATGCCCACAGAGGTCAGAAGATGGAGTCAGATCCCCTGGAACTGGAGTTATGGATGGTTGTTAGCCACTGTGGGTGCTGGGAACTGACTTGGGTTCTTGGTAAGAGCCATCTCTCCAGTCCCTACACATGGCATTTTCAAAGGTCTTTAGTATTAGCTATCCATCCCCACACTCCCTCCTCTACCCTTACCTCCCATCTCTGTCGGGAGCCATTTGCCTGTTTTTGAGCTATGCCCTAGCTTAGGGCTAAACAGGGAACAGTCCTGGAAGTGCTGTGGGAGCAGGGTGCTTTGATATGCAAGAATCTTGTGACTCCTGAATGGGAGTCTGCCTTGAGCCCAAGGCTGAGGACCCATTGTTAGTAGATGTGAGTGACTTGAATATTTTCACATATGTAAATGCATGTTTGTTTTAGCTTGAACTCCTGATGGTGGTATTGTTCCTCATTCATTTGTAAGACTATAACTACATTGAAAATAATTAAGTCTTGGCCTCAGTATTGACTGAGCACCCTCCCGAAAACCATCTTTATTTCTCTCTCTCTTTATTTCTCAATCCTAACTCCCCAATTCAGATACTGTTCGATTTCTGCCGGTGGGCTCCGGCACATCTCCCACCCCATTTAACCCTTCCTGGAAATAATCATTCTGAGTGACGAAACCCATAGAATGAGGAGTACCAAAAGAAGGGAGGTAACCAGAAGGGGCCATGGAGGGGTAGATTCTAAGGAACAGGGATAGACCACAGCTGCTGTAAATGGACCGGGAAGGGTGATGGGGAATTTTTTACAGCTATTTCAACAATCTTCAACAAATTTAAACTTTTATTATTATCATGTATATGTGTGATATGACCTGTGTGCATGCGTGTGTGTGTGTGTGTGCGTGGGTTCGGTTCCCTGCACCCACATGGATAACAGCCGTCCATAACTCCCACTCCAGAAGATCCAGCACCTTCTTCTAGCTTCTCTAGGTGCTGCAACATGGACACTTACACACAAGCAGGCAAAACACTCACACATATAAAAATATAAATAAATTTAAATTTAAATACATTAATTCACTGAGTGCCTTTTAATTTTATATTTAACCTCTGAAGCCTCATAATTAGGAAAGAGATTAAGAAAAGACAAAGTGATTTTTATATCTTCCCCTTCCAAATGTTAACACATCTGAAGGTTAAGGGTGAGAATTCTGTCTCTGCACAACTTAGAATCTTTAGAGAGGAAGGTGCTGTTGGATATTGTGGGGCGGAGGAGTATATATGTGTGTGTGTGTGTAGGTATGTGTAAGTGCACACATTTATGTGTGGGTGCACATTCATGTGTGCATGCAGAGACCAGACGTCAATTTCAGGTGTCCTGCTGTTTTGCTTTCTACCTTAACTATTTTCTATTTTAATTTTTGCTTTTTGAGATAGGGTTTTTCCTGTACCCCAGCTGGCCTGGAACTTGTTTTTTTAGATCAGGCTGGCCTTGATCTCACAGAGATCTGCATGCCTCTGCCTCTCGAGTGCTGGGATAAAGGCATGTGGCCCCATGTCTGGCTCGACCTTAGTTTTTGAAAAGGTCTCTCACCGATCCTGGAGCTTACTTATTGGCTAGATATGCTGGCCAGCAAGCCCCAGAGATCTTCCTGTCTCTGCCCATTCAGTGCTAGGGGTGTAGGCCCATATTATCATGCCCAAGTTTTCGTTTTAGTGCTTGGGATCTGAACTCAGGTCTTTGAGCTTGCACAGCAAGCAGTTTGCTGATGGAACTATCTCCCTCCCCAGCTCCTATTTTGCTGTTTGGTGTTTTTAAGGTCATTGATTCTGTATAATGGAAATTATAAAGTAAAATTGCCTGATCTTATAAGCATTTACCAACTAGTTATTAGAAACATAAAAGAAATTCTAATACTATTACTATGCTATAAAATAACTCCAGTTCAGTGACCTGTACTAGACCCACATACTAGGTTTGATAGTTATTGTCAACTTGACCGGACTTGGAATCACCTGGAGAACACGTGCTCTTTAAGACTGTTTCCAGAGAGCTTTAACACAAAAGGGAATACTGTTTTTATTTAGTTACTTTTCATGTGGCTGTGGGAAAATATCCTAACAAAAGGTGGCAAAGGGAGAAAGAGAGTATTTGGCTCACAGTTCTGAGAAATAAAATGGAGTTTAAAATACTGTGGAAATGTACTGTGTGCCCCCTTAAGGAAGTGAAACTGCTTGAGACATGAAACTGCCTAAGACAATGGGAAACTTCTAAAACCATAGAATGTATAAGAACACGCTTGAGAAATCTTGTGATAAGATCACTTGGATCACCTGTAACCTATTGCTGTAAGCTGTAAACTGTTTCCACCCCACCCGCTTTGCTTTGTTTCCCCCGAAACTGTAAGTTCTCAGAAAGTAACAATGGCTCTGGAATTCTCCGCCTGCGGTTTTTAGGCGCGCTTCTGTATCCCGAAGCAGGGCGCCCGCTTGTACAAGTGCTTTAATAAAAACCTCTTGCTTTTGCATCTGGCGTTGGTCTTCTTGGCCCTGCCTTTGGGCTCGAGTCCCGGAGCAGGCGGCCATTGAGGGTTCGGGTCCCGAAGCCCTGGTGCCATTGGGTTCAAGAACCAGGGCAAGGCGACGGGTTGAAGTGACGGGGGTTCAAGTCCCACGGAACTCAACATTTTAATGGCTAAATCCATTGTGACAGGGAAGCTTCAGCAACAAAATCTTGAGGCAGCTGGTCATACTGCATTCACAGTCAGGAAACAAAGAGTGATGACTGCTGGTGTTTGCCTAGCTTTCTCCTTTCTATACAGTCCAGGATACAAGTCCCGAGAATGCAGTTTCCTATTTTTCTCACAGGCAGGTCTCCTAGATGATTCTGGATCCTGTTAAGTTGATAACATTAACTATCACATCACCCTGTGCTGGGGTCCCATACTGAATAAAAAGGGAGAAAGGAAGAAGTCAAATTCACATGAGCATTCATTTCTCTCTCCTTTCTGACTGTGACCCAGTGTGAGCAGCCTGTGTTCCCAGTGCCATTCTTTCCTGCCCTGGGCCCCTCAAAAGAAGAGTTAAAATAAATACTTCTTACGTTCTTTGTATCAGGTATTTTGTCACAGCAATGAGAAAAAAACTAAAATAATAGGTCAACAAATTGTGATCTGCAGGCTAAATTCTAGACTTACAAGTTTAAAAATATAATCTTATTACTACTTCATTACCAAGCTTGTCATGGTCAGCTTTCCCCTACTCTACCCGGCCCCCAGCTTTGACGATTGAAAGAGCTTAGCTTTTTTCTTAGCTAACTCAATATGTGAAGTACATAAGTGTGGGTTCCAGAAATGTAAAGAGTAGAGGGAGAGACAGCTCTGTGCTGCCACCTTCAGCCTAGGGGGTCCCCTTACTTCTTAGAGATCTTGAACTCAGGTTAAAAAAAAAAAGTTTGGCTTCAATGCAGCAAAGAATTTCAGGATTATCCAGTATAAAACAAGAGTTGGGGCTTACAAAAGATATGTTAATACAACACAAGGGTTGAATTTCTCTCAGAAAAAAAGACATCCCAAAGCGTGAGTATGGGCCTCTCTGAGAGAGTTAAAGTATATTAAAAGACATTCTTAACATAGATTTCAAGCATGGGGGCGACAGGGCAGGGCACAAGAAAGAGAAGCACTCAGAAAGTAAGACACACTGGACAGTGTGGGTGTGGGTGTGGGCTTCTCTAAGAGAGTCCCGCTTCACCATCTCTACAGAAGTCATACACAGGACTTTGATGGGATTTGCTCAAGAATCTAAATGAGGTCACAGAATGGGTTCCTGTGGGACATCTGATAGGATTACAATAGATAAGACAAAGCCATAGATCACAGGAATGCAAAAAGGTAGGATATCTTTACTGTAAGCAAAATTTTTGGGACAAAGTCCCTCTTTCCATCGCTGCCTGGCGTAGAACTCACCATAGAGATCTGCATGGCCTCTAACTCATGGAGAGGCACCTGCCTCTGCCTCTTGAGTGCTCGATTTTTTTTTTTTTTTTTTTTTTTGCCTCCACCATCCAATCAATAATCTTGTTCTCAGATTCTTGAGAGTCCCAGAGCATGTCTGAGTGGAAAATGAGAATTTACTCAAGGTCATGTGCACTCACACCTCAGGGCTGCTTTACTGCTATTTTAACATAAAATATCTATACATCATGGAAATACAAATCCTATGTATTACGAATTTGATGTTTCCACATCAAAAGTTGCTAATTGTGCTGGAATTCTTGATTCTCAGCTGGAGACACACTTCAACCAGACTTCAGGGTAAGGCGTTCCTTTCTTCCTTGACTTTCTACCTGCTTCAGAGTTAGTTTCAGATCCTGGTTTTTGTATTGAAATGGCTGGAGGTAAAATAATGTTACATGGCACATGAAAATTAGACATGAAATTTTTGGAGGCCTCAAAGTTTAACCAGACCTTTACCATGACCATTCTTTTGCTTATCTTATCTCTGTTGATTTTTGCCCTATATCAGAAGAGATAAATTGCTGCAAGTGAGAGTTTATGACTCTCAAAAGAAAAAGTATTTGCTGCCTGGACTTTAACCAAAAAAGTACCAAACCTACACTTGAAAAATCCCTTATAAGACCACTAAAAAATAATACATAAGTGTATGTAAATTGAGTACCTCTAACCCCAAAATCCAGAATTCAAAACTTGTAATGCCCAAGTGGAAAATATCACATATGATCTCTGATGGGTCATATTAAAAATACAAACACACTAAAATAAAATTACCTTCAGTTTTTATATATAGTATATTTATTTTTTATTCTATTTTGTGTGTGTGGTTTTATGTGTATGAGTATGCGTGTGTTGGCAGGGGAGTGTAATCACCCATGCACTTATATGTGGAAGTGTTTCCTCTAACTTCTTGACCTCTCAGCGAGGTTGACTGGCCAGTCAGTTCCAGGGATGCATCTTTCTCCACTCCCCTAGCGTTGAGGTTACAAATGGATGCACTGCACCCAGCTTTTCCATAGTGCTGGGGATCTGAACTTAAGTCTTCGGAATTGCAGAGCAAGTACATACCCACTCAGTTGTTTTCCCCGCCCAAGATATATTTAAAATATAAATGAATCTAATGTTTAAATCTGCATTACACTGCAAAGATATCACTGGGTGAAGGCAAATACTGTGAAATTTTAAAAATCCTCAACCCAAAACACTTCTGGCCCAAACATTTCAAATGAGATATCCAATCTGTATACTTGTAGTCTGTTTTTTTCTTTGTCAAGAACATGTAGATGAATCCCCATAATTTTTTAAACCCATGAAAGATGCTAGTTTTACATTGCAGAGCATTAGGCAAACTATATTGTTAAAAAATGTATTTCACTAATATCTGTTCATCATTTGTTCTATTTTTCGCTCAATTAAACAGATAGGTGTTATTCATCTGGCAAATAAATGTAGCAGCTAAGAAAGAAAGAAAGCTTTTATAGGTTAGGGAAAAATGTTACTCCATTCCTGCAAATGAAGGTCATTCACTTTGGGGCATGAATTATGAAGCAATCAAGGGATCTTGCTTAAGAATATTTTCTGAAGAAATGGCTCAGGGGTTAAAAGAACTGGTTGCTCTTGCAAAGGACCCAAGTTTGGTTCCTAGTACCCACCTGGTAGATGCTAACAATCATCCATAACTCTAGTTCCAGGGGATCCAACCTGCTCTTCTGGCCTGCTCGGACATTGCATCGCACAGGTGCACTTAGACACAGGCAGGCAATACAATCACACACATAAAATTAAAATAAATATTAAAAAATTAAACAAGAAGAATATTTTCTCAAGTACACATGCTCACATCGGAAGAGGAGAGACATGAACTGTGAAGTCTGGGAACTGTTGGCCATGCATGCCACCATAATGACTATATTCTTTGTATCAAAAAAGGTGATCAGTAATTTAATAGATTCATCAGAGTCAAAAATAAAATTTTATTCTGTCTTCTAGTATTCATAATGTCTGCTGGGTATGGAAGCTCACACCTATAATACCAGCACTTGGGAGCCAAAGGCAGGATGGGTTCAGTGCCAGCACTGGCTGCAAAGCAAGACTCTGCCTCAAAAATTAAAAACTGGGACCTGGAGAGATGGCTCAGCAATTAAGAGGATTTGCTCTTGAAGAAGACTGGGGTTCAGATTTCAGTGTGACAGGGACCCTCCCACAACAAAGGGAGGTCAATACACATGATGTGTGCCACAGTGCAGGTGCACACCTTTGCCTGTTATGATCCTGAAGCATGTAACAACCAATCAGAGTGTTGGTTACCACATATAGGAGACAAAGAGACTAAACTGAAAAGGGGAACTAGGAGGATATGTGAAAGGCTGAACTCTGCTGTGCTAGATGCTCAGACTTTGCAGAGGAGTCCTCAGAGTCAAAGCTAGCACCAAAACACTGACCCTGGAAGAAAAGGCTCGCGGTGTCTCATTTCTCTGTACCACCCACAGCACCGGTACCCACATGGCAGCTCACAACCACCTGTGACTCCAGTTCCAGGGAATCCACCACCGTCTTTTGGCCTCTGAGGGCACTACATACACATGATGCACAAATATACATGTAGGCAAAACATTCACACATAAAATAAAATAAATACATTTTGAAATAAATAATTGAAAATGAATTTAAAATAATTGCTATCCATCAGTAAACATTCAATGGGGGTTGCTCTAGTTTTCTCATGTTAGGATCAGGATCTTATGATATGGCCCAGGATGGCATGGAATGCCTAGGCTCAAAAGTGGACCCCTGCTTCAGCCTCCTGAGTAGCTGGGAATGACTATAAGTAAGGACTACTGTGCGTAGCTGCAATGGCTGTGCCTGTCAGAGAAGAGTCTAGAAGCCAGACTGATATCCAGTTTTGTGTGGCTAATAAAGATAGTGTTAAATCTCTTTAAAGTACACATGAAATCACTAGGCACAACGTAGCCAAAGAAGGTTCTCTATACTTCTGAGAACCTGAGGTAGCTTATTGTACAAGACTATCCTTCTAGCCATCTTCAGGAACTCAGTTGTGCCTGCTTGCAAAAGATCACCCCACTGGGCTTGTTGACTTCACCTCATAGAAGTACAGAGTGGCGATAGTCATGGGACTGTCACCTGAGTATCCAGCCACTCATTCCATCTAGTTGTATGGAATTCTGCCCTAATTGCATGTGGCCTTGAGGTTATCTGGCGGAGGTTAGGGAATATAGGCTTGGAAGGACTAGGGATGGAGGCTCCATCTGTGCAGACTATGGGGTGCAGACTGTCTAGTGCAGCTGCTTTGTTGTCTCCCACACTTGCATCAGAAACCCCTCACCTATGCTCTTCCCTGTTGGTTTCCCAGGAGGAACTTTGGTGGAATCCAACTTTGGTTTGTTATTGAGACCTTACAAGGCAGAGGGTAGACACTGCCAACCCTCCCGACAGGGAAAAATTTTATTATTTTTATTTATGTGTGTGAATACATTGCCTGCGTGTATGTAAGTGCACCCATGTCTTGCAATACCTGCAGAGGTCAGAAGAGGATGTCAGATTCCTCTGGAACTGGCATTATGGACAGGTGTTAGCTGCCACGTGGGTGCTGGGAATAGAACCTGGGTCCTCTTCAAGAACAGCCAGTGTTCTTAATGGCTGAGCTATCTCTCTAGCCCCTTATTATTTATTATTTATGTGTATGTGTGTGTGTGTGCCTGTGTGAGTTTATGTGAACCATGTGTGTGCAGATGTCTAAGGAGGTCAGAGAAGGTCATTCTCCTGAACTGGAGTTACAGGTGGTTGTTTGCTACCTGATGTGGGTGCTGGGAACCGAACCAGGGTCCTCTGCAAGAACAGTGACTGCTCTTAGCCAATGAGCCATCTCTCCGGCCCATAAACATAATTTTTAAAAAGATTTGTTGGTATTAGAAGGATTAAGGAATTTTACATTTAAAGTAGAATTCTTCAAAACAATTTTATGGTCTAAATCTTAGTGGAAAGTTCATACTACCAAAATGCCCTTAAACACTTTTTACAATGACTAATTGTTGGCTCCTAAGTGAGAATGCACATTTGCATTTTTTGATCCTTTTTACATAATGTAGTAGGGAGACTGAAAACTATTTCAATAAGCCACTGGAACATTTTTATTCAGTAGACATAATCTTTGAAGCAACAGTCTCAAAACATATTAATTGATTTTCACTTATAAAAAGATCTTATCTAAGAAGAAAACAATTCTACAAGAGAATGATCTCTTTAGGTTTCTTAGAGTATTTATGTAAATTATAAAATATGATTTAAGGCTTAGAACTTTTCATGGAAGCCACCATTTTATTTTTATAATCTTGAAAAGCTTTTCTTGAACAGCTTTGCCGATATAAAGAATGAAAAGTTTTGGCTTCGTTTCTTTTTTCTAAAAGCCTTTAGACTTCTTGTTTTAGACTTATATGAGTACTTGGTGATGTCTAGACATCGAAATAAGAGCACCATTAAATTTGAGACTTCATTTGCTTGTTCTCCATGGAAGGAGACCCTCCTGCCTTGCCTGCATTCCTTTACCACTGTGGGTGGCAGAGCTAACCCAACCCTGGAGGAACAGACTCCTTGTCCAAGTGGGGGAAACCATTATTTACAAATCAGAAGCATTCCACCAAAGTCTACCTTCAAGGAGATTGTCCCTGTGGCCAGTGGTCCTCATTCCTTTCTATGTGTGAGAACTATGCTTAGTAGGAATCTTTGCAAGGGTGATATCAGAGATGTTCCACTGTGGATACAACATTCCCTGAACAATCGGACAGAAAACCAGCTCATGCTAATGATATCAGAGCTAGAGCCCTGTCCAGTTACCAGTTTCTGACTTGGAGAATTCTTAAACAACTAACTTACATAGTAAAGACCGTTTCTATTTCATCAGGCACTGAAAAAGAAAATGGATATGATCCATTAGGTTACAGGAGAGCCAGCTCTCAAGTGCCAATATTTCAAAATCTTAGATTAAGTAGTGTGGCCTTAATTGCCACAGCCTGCGTCATGTTTGCATTTCGGAGAGGTTTATTTCTTTCTTCTGAGGAAAGGAAATGTGAATTCTGAATCAGCTTTAGGTTGACTGGTTGGATTTTAGGAAGGAAGAGACTCTCTGTCTAGGTTTCATTTCTTCTGTGCTACAAATGTTTTTAATGTAAGAGGTAATGCATTTACACAGATGCTGAGCCTCCAGAGCCAGCTGCTCAGGAACGCTTATCCTGAGCATCATTCAACAATCAAGAAAATACCTTACACACATGGCCACAGGCCAGTAAGATGGAGGAACTGCCTCTTCCCAGGTGTGTCAAGTTGACAACCAAAGCTATCTAGTACACATGCCCCCATCACACAGTATGGGCATGCCTCCCTCATCAAGTATGCATAACACACACACACACACACACACACACACACACACACACACACACTATGCGTACATGCAGGCACACACAATAATAATTTTTAAAATACAATGTAGTCATAGGATATTAACATTATATATTTATCAGTTCTGCCAAATATAGCATTAATTATGCAAACAAGAATAAAAACTTTTATCATAAATGCAGGCAATTAATTAATCCTTTTATTTATTTTCTAAAAATGTTTTATGATTTTTATTTTATTTCTTGTGTCTGAGTTTACTGTCTGCTTGTATGTAAGTGCACCCAGGTTGTACAGAGGACAGAAGAGGACATTGGATCTTCAGGAACTGGATACAGACAGTTGATAGCTGTTGTGTGGGTGCGGGGAACTGAACCTGGGTCCTCTGCAAGAGTAATCAGTAATCAGTAATCATCATTCTGGCCCATTTATTTATTTATGTATTTATGTATGTATTTATTTATTTATTTAATAGAATCCTATGTAGACCAAATGCCTCAGACTCACTATGTAGCCAGGATGATCTTGAATTCCTGATCCTCCTGCTTCCGCCTCTGAAGTGCTGTAATCACAGGTCTGCTACCACACCAGGCTTCAAAACTCTTGACAGGCACCTACAAATCTCCTAAGATTAACTTGTTGTTGGAAGATAAGTGTTACAGTAATGTAATTTTAATCTACACTCATTTTCAGTGTATTATGCAGATGTTTATGTCACTATAGTGCTTTTCCATGTTCACAGTTTACAATTTCAATGTGTACATACGTAACTCACTGACATAAGGGACAGTTCTCAATAGTATAAATTATCCCTCAAAGGAAAAATAAGGTGGTAGTAGGAAGGGTGCTCTGGGAAAGTAGCTTGCCACCAAACCTGATAACTTGAGTTCAAGCCCCAGACCCACATGGTACAAGGAGAGAACTGACTATGGCAAGTTTTTCCTCTGACCTCCACATGTGTGCTGTGACACCTGTGTGTACTCACACACATACACACATATGCACACACAAATATCTGTAAGTTTAAAAAGAGAAGGTAAGTATGATGATGTATACCTGTAATTCCAGTGTGAAAGTTGGAGGCAGGAGTATCTGAAGTCCAAGGCCTGCTTGGGCTACATGAGACAGGAAAAAAAAAAGCAAACAGTACCCCACAAGGAACTCTGAATATGGTATCACTTAATTTAAATCAGTGCAACATGGTTTTTAATATTTTAGCCGTTTTCTAAGCGCCACAATGTCAACTTGCCGACTTGATACATATGACAGGCCAGCTTTACTCACTAACTGTGCATTAAGTTCTTTTAACCATGTTTCTCACCTTTTTTTTTTCTTTTTGGTAAATCTCTCCTTTAAAAAGTATTTTGTTTATTATTTTTATTTTATGCGTATTAGTATACTGCCTGCATATGTAAGTGTACCTGTGTCATACAATGTCTGTGGAGGTCAGAAGAGGGTGACAGACCCCCTGGAACTAGAGTTAAGGACAATTGTTAGCTGACATGTGAGTGAGTCCTGGGAGTCAAACCTGGATCCTCTGGAAAAGCAGCCAGTGCCCTTAACCACTGAGTCATCTCTCCAGCCCCTCCTTTGTAATATTTTTTTAAAGTAAAACCTTGATGTTTCTATTTCAGTGGATCCAAACTGTACTTTTTGTTCTTGGAGGAAAGGGAAGGAAGGTGGCAAACACTGTAAAAAGGAAGTTTCAAAAACTAAGCCTTGATTTTCTTTTATTTTTGTGTATTTACACTTGACAAGTCAATCATCTTCAACACTAAGAGATAAATTACTGGCAGGTCAGTCAGTCTTACAATCTTGGGACCTAAAGTTTATATTATGTGAAGAAAAGAACAGGGAATACTGAAATTTAGAACAGAATGTGTACTGACTAAATTGGTCAAAGTAATTAGATCAGTCAGGCTTGGTGGCAAATGCTTATAATCCTAGCACTCTGAAGTCAGCTGGGGCTACTGATCAAGACCGTGTCTCAACAAAACAAAACAAAGTCCAGACAAAAGACAATGGTAGAGATACACATTTCAGTAGGTGGCAGAAGAGAGAATAACAAATGTAGTAACAAAAGAACATGTTTCCCATTTTAAGGGGGGAAAAAAATCACAAGGCAGTTTAGCCCCTGAAGTCTGTTTGACCTATCCACAACTAAGGTCTAAGACAAAATTGTCAATATTTTAAAATAACCTCCATTCTTTCCTTGAATATCAAATAGATTGGTAGTCACATATTCAAGTACAAAAAAAGTTCAACAAATGCAATATTACTGAGGTCAAAACAAACAAACAAACTAGATATGGGATAGTAGCTCAGTCAGTAAAGAGCTTACCACAACAGGAAGAGGATCTAAATTTGATCCCCACAACCCAAACAGACATCAGGTGTGTTGCCATGCACTTGTAATCAGGCCGGCCTGAGGGGTTGGGGGTGAGTAGACACAGAGTCAAGCCACAGACTGCGGGAGTTGGACGGGAAGCAGCCCAAGCACATGGCACTGCAAACTCTCCTTTGTGGAATAGGTGCAGAAGCTCTTATAGGTCTGGAGAGCCAATGACCTTATGGGGTGGGGTCTCAATATAGCCAATAGTAAGTTTGTCTCCAGGTAGGCAGGTTCTTTCCAGGTGCTGGTCTCACAGTTAGCCAGAGCAGAATGCCACACCCACAGGAGCCATTCCTCCATTCCTCCCAGCGGCTAGGCCCACCTTACATTATGCCCAACATAATCCCAGTTCTGGGGAGGCAGAGACAGGACCATCCCTGGGGCTCTCTGCATATCCAGTCTGGCTAATCAGGTGAGTTCCAAGTCAAATGAAGTACTCTATGTCAAAAACAAGGTTAACAGCTCCAGAAGAACACCACCCAAGATTGATCTCTGGCCACTAGCAGCCCCTAACCCTATCCCAACACACATATGAAAGACAAATTTCAAACTAGAAAACGAAAATCTCCAATATAATATATTCAGTTTTCAAATCATCAACTAACATGGCTGGACCGGCTTAAATTGCTCTCACACTTACACCCACAGTGGACACCCCAGTCACTGCTCTTTGTGTAGCACAAGGCCATGGAGTCAGAGATGGCATCCTCAAAGCCAAACTTTAAAGAGATTTTGAAAACTAATTTCTAACTTTTACAGAAAAATATCTTCAAAACTACTTTCTCTCATTCCCTCCTCCCCCACACTAAATCAGAATTCTCAAAATTGATTCCAGGCCCCCCCCAATCTCTACAAATTAAAATAAAAATCAAGAATAGAATAATTATGTATTATTTATATATGTAACATATATATGTAATAGACATATGTAATAGATAATATATATATCAGTAGTCCCAGCATCTAAAAATCCCTTTAGAGGTTGGAGCTTCCACTGCTCACAATCCCAATACCCACATCCATTTAAGCGCATGCTTTCCATGTTCTCCAGAACAGCTCTGAGTAGCCATGGCTCAATCTTTGTGGGGATGGGGAGGGTTTTTAAAATAGCTTTCTCTGTTGTTTGGTTTACTTTATTATCTGGGTGGCACTTACTGCTTTTTGACATCACATTGAGTCACTCCTGAGAACCAGCTCTAAGGTCCAACTGACAACTCTTCTCCCTGATTTGTTTTTCAGCTGTGCCCTGTGCCAAGGTAGAGCCTTAGAAGCCAGAATAATACTTACTAACCCTTGCTTCTGTTTTTGTTTTTAAAATTATTTTATTATTTTTGTGTCTATGAATGTACTGCCTGTATGGGTAAGTGAACCCATGTTGTGCAATGTCTGCGGTCAGAAGAGAGCATCTGATCGCCTGAAGCTGTTCATGCAGCTGGGTGCTAGCCACCATGTGGATGCTGGGAATTGAACCCAGGTCCTCTGCAAAAGCAGCTGAGCCATCTTGCCAGCCCCTCTTCTGTTTTCTTACCTGGCTTTTCAAGGAATTTCTGGAAGCTCCAACCTCTTAATTTTTGGTGGGAGACACTACATTTGAGCAAAGATCCCTATATAATGTACAATAACTGGAGCATTACAAACATGCATTTATTTTAAAATTTACATACATATATAATCTAGATATTATTTGAAAACACAAAGAACATGCTTTCTGTTTTATATTATTTTGTGATAAAATATTTTCTAACTTAGCTGCAAGGCACTGGAAAGCTTTCTCTCTGAATTGGCCTTGAATCTACTCATCAGTGGTCTGTAATCTGTACTCAATCTGCCTGTGTAGCTAGCTCACTTATTTCCAACTCTCCATAAAATTGGCTTGAGGAGCTTTCTTTGCTAGACGTCTTGCTGAAATGCTCCTATCTTAGATCTGCTTTACAGAGCAGACCTAACCACCTCAGTAGTATTTCCATCTTTGTCGGGGAAGACTGGCAATAGACAAGTCTCCAGTAGTTCAGATTTTCACGTATTTACAGACATTGAAACTGTTGGACATTACCCCCACCCCCACCCAAGACTGGAATTGAGCTTAGAGCCCCATGCATCTTGGACAAATGCTCTGTTATAGACTAATATTCGTAGCCATGGACATTACTCTTTCGAAGAAGAGACCATGCTGGGCATGTTGGTAGACATTGGTAATCCTAGCGCTCAGCCTGGGCCAAATCCTGGAGAGAGGGGGAAAGGAGGAGAAATAGAGACAGAGAGAGAGAAAGAGAGAATGAATATGAATGTAGCTCAATTGGCAGAGTACAGCTTAGATCTTATAGTCCATCATCAAGGAAGTGCCAGAGCCCGCCAGCAGAAATCGAACTGCACCTGAAGCAGGGAGTGAGGATGAGAAAATATAGAGATAGAGAGAGAGGAAGAGAAAACAAAGGGACAGACTCAGAAGGGCTGTCAGTCATACTGAAGCTACTTGCCTTTATTAAGTCCCCCCTATTTATACTATAAAATGAGCTAAACAAAACAATGGGTGAAAGTTCAACACAAAACAATACTAACACAGGCAAAATAACTTAAGATGTGATTGGCTTCTTTCAAAGATCTTCAGGTGAGCTCAGTCTTGGGCATAGAATAAACTTCTCCTTAGGTGTCAATCGTTTGCATAACAAAAACTCCTGCTTCCAACAGCACTTATGTGCACTAGATTGACTTCTGCCTAACCCCAAACTAGGCCATAGTTCAAGGCAGGCAAATGGCTCCCAACAAGGAAGGGAAGCCAAGTTAGGAACTCAAGGCAAGGGTTTGAAGCAGAAACCACGAAGGAATGCTGTTATTGGCTTGCTTCCCTGCCTGGCTCAGCCACCCTTCCTCTACAGCCCGGGCCCACCACCCCAGAGATAACACCACCAACAATTAACAATTAAGAAAATACTGAATAGGCCAATCTGATAGATACAATTCTTTGGTTGAGTTTCCTTCTTCCTAAGTATCTCTAGTTTGTGTCAAGTTTTCAAGAACTAATCAGCACACTAGTCTGCATGAGACCCTGACTCAAAAACTATTAATGATGGGACTGAAGAGATGGCTCAGCATTTAAACAGCACTGACTGCTCTTGCAGAGGACCCAGGTTCAATTCTCAGCACACACCTGGCAGCTAACAAACCATCTGTAACTCCAGTTTTAAGGGAATCTGATGCTCTCTTATGATCTCCTCAGGGACTGAATGACACGGATGCACTTATGTACATGCAGGCGATACACTCGTACACATAAAATGAGCAAATAAAGAAAAGATATTACATTGAATGCACTGGGTCTAGAGAAACTCAACTGTGATCCTAAGGATGAATAATATATGGAAGGTTTTAGAGATTCCAGAACCATAGTAAAGGTAAATTGAGGTCTACTATACTCCAAAACATCAAGAAGTTTACCTAAGGGCTGAGGACACAGGTCTAAAAGACTGAGGTGAAGGTATTTGGTTTATAGAAATATCAGAACTCTGGAGATGATCAGAAACTGCAGCAATGGACTCGTTTCCCTGGGGATATGAGGGCACCAGGATGCTTTATGATATAAGGAAAAACAAAACCCTGGTTCAAACTGGCATAAATGACAATGAAATTCATTAGTTCACCAACTCAAACTCTGAGAGGCAAGGTGGATTTCAGGTCCATGGACTCTATTGAAGAGTTTTCCCCATCACTCCACCTTGGGAGACAAATTCTAAAATTGATTTAGACTGTCTTTCCTGGGATTGCAATGAACGTTCACCAGTAAACCAATATACCTTTTAGAGTTTTGAGTGTTAACTGTAGAAAAGAACTTTTAGTTCTAAGCCAGAGTTTCTTTTCTGACTTTTAATATAGAGCCAACTTAAGGGCAACACAAAGTTAAATGAAGTAAGAACAAACCCAAAGGCATGAGACGTTACCCCTAGCTACACAGCTGAATACAATCCTCTGGATATTCCCATACCATGGGGGATTCTGTTGTTCTAATCAGAGACCTGAGTCAGGTGGGTGTTTGAGAACACCGTCCCACAGGCAGGATATTTGAGGAAGAAGTCTTTCTTTCCAACTGAAAGCTTGTTGCAGAAAGAAACATGCCCAGGTATCTGTCTAATCTGGAAGATATCTGGCCTAACTTCCGCAAATGGTAAAACATAAATCTCATAATCCTATCTAGGTATTGTGAACAATACTCTTTCTTTCTTTTATTTATGTATTTATCTGTGAGACAGGGTCTTACTATGTGGCCCTGGCTGACATGAAACTTGCCACATAGATGAGGCCATCCTAGAACTCACAGAAATCTACCTGTCTATGCCTCTCAAGCGCTGGGATTAAAGCTATTTGGCAGCACACCTAGTCATCTTTATTTCTTTTATACATATATATATTTATCATTATTTTCATTATTTTATGTGTATTAGTGTATTGTCTAAATGTAGGTAAGGTACACTTGTGCCATGCAATGCCTGAGGAGGTAAGAGGGCATCAGATCCCCTAGAACTTGAGTTACGGGAGGTTGTTAGCTGCCATGTAGGTGTTAGAAATTGAACCTGGGACTTCTGCCAGCGCATCCAATACTCTTGACCACTAAGCCATCTTTCCAGTCCATATTACTTAACCATTAAATGTATTTTTAACACAGGGAAATTTTTTGTGGTGTAGGAATTGAACCCAGGAATTAAACCACATGCTAGAAGAATGCTTTACTACTGGGCTGCACCTGCAAAGGGATATTTTTTTAACAATCCAGTTTGTCTTATATGTTAAAATTTATATTGTACTAAAAGGAGAAACTATTATTTACTCTCAATGAAATATTTAATTTAGTGTAGAATGATTTCAGTGTTCTTAAGACATACTTTTGTCTTGGTAGATTCCTCTTTCAAGGAAAAGAGTCTTTAAAACTTTTACTTTCTGAAGTGTATGACATCTATTGATTTTAAAAATAAAATTTGCCTCGTGTTGAAGCAATCCTCCTTTAAGAGACACCTTTACCCTATGCGCCCTCCACCTTTTGATAGCATATACATTTCTGAGAAGTAGGCAGAGATAATGCTGGATTTGCATGAGAATGTTGGCTCCTTTCTCAAATAGAACTATCTGGTATAAGAAAAGCAAGCCCAGGAGCTGGCAGAGAATCTCTGAATGACAGTCTCACAGCATGGAGACCACGGGTCTCATGTTTCCACTTCATTCCGTGAGTATGTGCAAGTTAGTCTTTTTAAAACTTAAATATTTTAAGTTATATGTCGATGTGCATGTGTGTGGAGATGTGCACATCTCATGTACAGGTATGCAGGTGCCCATGGAGGTCAGAAGAGGGCATCAGTTCCCCTGGAGCTGGAGTTACTGGTGGTTGGGAGTCTTTAGACATGGGAAGCAGACGCTAGTCCTCTGTAAGTGCAGGATGCTCTCTTGACCACACAAGCCATCTCTCCACTTCTAGCTATTCTTTTACAAACTAATATTTTATCATAAATACGGTTAGACTTTTGAAAGGAACAGGGTTCGAGAGGTCCCTTGTGAGAGAGTAGTGAGGAAGAAGTATGCTACTAGGAGACTGATCCAAGGTTGGCGATATCACCTAACTAGACTTAGACACCCTGCTTTCTTGCATTTCTGCTGTGACAGGTATTTGAAAAGTTCCAAGAACATTCCTGGATAAGGGATGCTTGCAAGAACAAAGGGCCCAGTTAGTAGCAATGTGGAAGTGGTTATTTGTCCTGCCTACTGTAGCACTTCTCTGTTTAGGGCTTTGCTATCAGGAAAGGCCCATTCCCAGGAGGGTGTTTGGGGCTGGTGTTTTGCCTCTGGTGAGAGCTGTTCCTGGAGAAAGGCTGCTGGGGATGTGACCTGTCATTTCTTCACTGCACCTGTGAGAAAGAGGCTTCCAGCAGAGTTTGGGTTCTAATACTTCAGTATAACATTGAGACTTGGCCTCTCATGCATTAATTTAGCTGACTTAGCTAATTATCCCTTTATCTTTTATAATCTTCATGAACTCTAAATTTCATATATTGGTATATTTTCAACAGCCCCAATTCTTGCATGTCCTAAGGAGAAAAAAATCTAGTGCTCTACTGAACATTGCTAATGATAGTATGGAATAGGTGATCGCCCTTCCACCCATACTAAAATATATTCTCTGAATAATTTTCTTATGTTTTGCTAGCCATTTTGATTATGATTACTATTTTATTATTATTTATGATTTATATTTTATTTTGATTTGGTTATGATTGTTCCAGAAGGTTTCATTTGGATACTTCATTAGTTATCCCTCCCAGTGAGTCATATTCTCCTTTATTTTTAAATAGGATTTCTCTATGTAGTCCAAGCTGGCCTTGAACTCAAGGTCCCCCTGCCTCAGTCTCCCAAGTGCTGGGATTACAGGCATTACCACCACTCCTGGCTTAAGTTTAACTTAACATTATAAATTCCCATACTTTTTTTTTTTTTTTTTTGGTGTTTTTGAGACAGGGTCTCCCTATAGCCCCAGATGGCCTGGAACTTGCTATGGAGATCAGAATGGCCTTGAGCTCACACAGATCTGACTGCCTCTGCCTCCCAAGTGCTGGGATTAAAGGCATGTACCACCACACCTGATTTTATGAATCTATCTATCTATCATCTATCTATCCATCTACCTATATATCTATCTCTAAACTTCATTTTTGTATTCAAGTGCATTTTAGGAACAACTGGCATCGAAACATGAAAACATACCATTCTATAAATAACAAAATTATCTTCATGGTTTGCTACACATATTTTTTTTTAATTTGACAGAGTTCTGCAAAGACTCACATGTATAAGGATTGCACAGATTAAGCGACCTTTCATATTTAATTTCAGAAAAAAATGATCATTAAAGCTTGTAAAAGCTACACTTGAAGGATAAACAGGAGTTTGTAAGATGATGTCTAATGAAAGTCTATTACATTTGGTTCCATTTATTTTAGAATAAAGGATTTTATATTTTATCTCTTGTTGAAAAACTTTAAGCATCTGAAAGCTTGCTTTTTAGCCAACCTAAAATACTTTTTTCTCATCTTTGCTGAGTACTTAGAATGTACAGATGCTGAAGCATGGTAATAGTTTTAGAAACTTAAATCACTGACTGGGATTTTGAGGAGACAAAGGCATAAAATAAAAGACTTTTCCCTCAGACATGTTTACAAATTGGTTCTATGACTATCAAATTTTGTCTGAGTGTGACAAAAATAAAGCACTAAACTTCATTGTATGGAGCCAGGTAACCTAGACAATGTGGTGAACAGCACGAACAACTATCAAGACACTGAGAAGATTGTTACACTTGTGAGGACGAGGCCTAAGAAAAACCACAAAATATCCCTCGTTCCACCTGGACTATTACAGGCCCAGGCTTGTTGAGCAAGCCAAACTGTTATAGGTCCCAGGCTCTGTGGACAACAGGCCTGGGCATGATGCGCAAAGCCTAAAAACAATAGGACCAAATAAGGTATAAACAGAACTCTGCAATGTACTTAGGTAACGGTCAGCACATTCCTTTGTCCTAAAGGTGACTCCCACCAATGAGAGACCCCTATGTCCCCTTCAACCCATTTTTGGTGTATGCGACCTTCATAACCAATTAATTTAAAGACATGTTTGGTGCGCACAGGCTTTTGTGACCAACCTGGAGGGAACGTGGTAAATCCCCCTCCTCCCTTTGTCTAAAACCTATAAGAAGTCCCTTCTACTTCTCCTCATGGCCACTGTCCCCGCGTCTGCTGCACTGGCGTGTTGGGCTGTTGACGAACTCGCAAATAATGATCCTTGTGCGATTGCATCGGATTTGGCTTCCCTGGTGGTTTTTTGAGAGGATCCAGAGACTTGGGCATTGCACACTATGTAATACTGTAGTTCACAAAACTCTGATTCGTAGAACCCTGTGAGTACTGTAATCTGTTTAGTAAGCTGGGCGTGGTGGCACAGGCCTGTTATCTCTGTTGCAGGGGATGCTGAGGCAGGAAAATGGCAACTTGAAGGCCAGCATGAACTATATAGCAAGACCCTGTCTCAAAATAAAAAGTCAAAGCTAGCTGGAGATACAGCTCAGAGATAGATGACTTGCCTAGCATGCATGAAGCCCTATGTTCAGTTCCCAGTATTTAAAAGAATAAAAGGTCTGTTTTGCAAATAAGAGCACTGAGAATATATTTTCAGGACACTTAGAATACTGACACTAGATGTCTGTTAAATATGGAGGACTGGCACATTGACCTCCGCAAAAGTCAAAAGGAATGGGTGAAAAAAAAGCAGACAATATATTTAAAGCACCAAGGCAGATGTGGGAGGCACTGACAATTGTTTCAAAAGGATCGGACCATTTGCATGTCACCAAAGACCCAGGAACTGACTGAACCAGCTCTTCTACAGATGAAAGTCTGGAAGGAGGCTAAAAACAGGGAAGTGTGTTTAAGAAGCACAAGACCTGACCTCTCCTCCCCAGTTGCATATGGTTTGCTGTCGCCTCTTCTTAATTTCTCTTAGAAGATTGGAAGGGCAAAGTGGGCAGGGAGAACCTGTAGCAAGAAGGGGCTGGTGTGAGGGTGAGAAAAGGATAATACAACAGATGCAGAGGGATACCTCAAGAAAAAAGGAGTTCAGTAAAAATGCCACAGTGGACGTTGAGTCTCTTCCTCTACTCGAAATGGCTGGCAGCTGGCAGATTTGGAGTGCAGAACTAGGTTGTGAAGCTCTGAATACACAGTGATGTGAGTGATACCCCAGGAGCTGTACAGTGAGCATTTTGCATGTGTGGGCCCTGGATCAAAACTACCCTCTCTCAGAAACTGAACCAGCTGATAACACAAGACCAACTGAATGACCTAGACCAATCAACAGAAGCCAACACTTGACAAGTCCCCACCAAGAACACAGAGCCCAGGTCTACCCATGGTTCAATTCGGACATTCAGCCAAGAATGAGGCCTGGAGAAATCTTTACTAGAAAGAGACAGAAATACAGTTAGCCCAGTACAGGCCTTCCACATCCAGGGTCCAGTCAGCTAAGGAGCAAAAAATATCCAGAAAAGTATTTTAACATGTACAGAAATTCTGGATCATCATTCCCAAAACAATACAATATTATTTACACCACAGTACAATACTACTCACAAACCACTTACAGTTGTATTTGTTAATATGAGTGGTCTAGAAATGACTTAAAGTATATGGGAAGAGGCTGGGGATAAAGCTCAGTGGTAGAACAGTTGCCTAGAAAGTGTGAAGCCTAGATTAAATCTCCAGCAGCATACATACACACACACACACACACACACACACACACATACACAAGTATATGGAAGAATGTGTATAAAGGTTGTATGCAAATACTGTTTTAGATGAAACTTGAGCAGACTTTGTTATCAGTGGGAGTCCTGGAGCCAGTCCCCTTGTGTACCAAGGATAACTCCCATTAGAAAAGAAAACTTAGAGGACTAAAGTAGGCAGGAAGATTACCATTACTATTACTAGACAGATGAGAAAGTAATGCATACATGGAAGATAAAGTATTACAATAAGAAATGGAGAAAAAATAGCTCTAGGAAATCAAAAAATATGATAGCACAAATGAAAACACTGGAGAAAGTCTTGTTTTCAAAATATGAATCTTTTAAAAATTAGCATTAGTCGTAATCTACAGACAGTTCTGAACAACTCAGATGCACTCTGTGCATTTTTTTTCTAGATTTCGTTTAGCGTCTGGAAAAAAATCATCAAACACTTTGGAGAATCTGCAACATATATACTTCTATTTTTTTGTAAGTTATTTTCTACAGTCTCATTCTCAGTGTATTTACTGAGCACCAACTATATGTCCTAGTTGCTAGGAGTACAGTTTTCATAAAAGCCGGCAGTTTCTGCCCTTAGGAAACACTGTGGGAAAGAGAAACTTTAAAAAATTATTAACACGAGGCCTGAGGCTGAAGCTCAGTGGTACAGCTTGCCTACTAGACACTAGGACCTGAGTTTTCTGCACAGCGCGGCACGCGTGCACACACACACACACACACACACACACACACACACACGCACGTACATCTAATTGACTGAGGCCTGACTGCAACACACTGTCAGCGCCAAGCGGTTTCCTCAGGTCCGCAGCTCCAATGGGAAACTAACCGCCTTCACTCTAGAGTCTCCTTTATGAGACTACTATGAAGCCTGACAGGATGGGGCGGGCTCTAAGGCCTCAGTCCCCGCCCCCTTCCAGGTCCCGCCCACTACCTGGAAGGTGAGAAAAGAAAGCAGCTTCCGGTCTCGCGATGAGCTCTATTCTGAGAAGAAAGGACGACTGCCAACGACCGAGTGGCGGCGGTGGTGAGTTAGCGGGTGTGGCTGGGAGCGCGAAGTCCCGAGAGTAGGAAAGAGGGGTTGCTGTCTTCCGCCGGCACCGGGTTAGCTGCTGTGATGGCAGACTCTGCGTCCGGGCAGGTGGTGGTGTATTAGTGAGCAGCAGTGGCGTTTACCATGAGATTTAATTGCATGGAGGTAGATTTTGCAGTACATCCAGTAGACTCAACAGAGTTCTGTTTAAAGAGTTTTCAGTAAGTCTCACTCAATACTTAGTTTTGAAATACTGTTGCTGTGAAAGCTTTATCCTCTCTCTCACACGAGTGTTGATTTTCCAGGAATAATGGTATGAAAGCTTCTGTAGAGGAGGAGGATTCAGGATGGGAGCTCAGTGTTCCTGAGAAAATGGAAAAAAGCAATACAAGCTGGGTGGACATAACTCACGATTTTGAAGAAGCTTGTCGAGGTAAGTTTGAATTTTTGGACAAGTTTAAAGTCAGCCTCAGGGTAAAGTAAAATCATGATTGTGGCTTTTCAACCTATCCTGACAAATGGCAAAAGCAAATCAAAACAAGACAACCGGTAATTGTCATTTATCAAGTCTGTGATAGCTGTGATAGTCCCAGGCTGACCAGGAACTTCCGGTGTGGCCTGTACCTCTGAAGTGCTGGGATTACAAGTAGGGACCACCATGACCGAACAACACTTTTCTCTGCCCTCAGTTTTAAATCCAGTATACATTTGGTAAATAATTAAGTACAGGATAAATGTGGTGGTGCATGCCTTTAATATCAGCGCTCAAAAGGGAGAGGACGATCTCTGAGATCAAGGCCAGCCTGGTCTACATAATGAGTGAGTTCCAGGCCAGGGGGGATTACAGGAAGGCCCTGTCTCAAAAAGAAGAACAAAATTAATTACAGATGTTGGGACACTTAAAAAATATTTATGTGTGTGTGTTTATGTACCTAAGTATGAAGGTGTATGTATGTGCAGGCCAAACTGGGGTTTTGGATCCCTTGGAGCTGTAGTTACAGGCATTTTGGGGGAAGCCTGGTTTGTGCTGGGATCCAAACACTGGTCCTTAGTACATCAAGTACTCTTATGAAACATCTTTCCAGCTCTGTGAAACTTTTTCTCTAAATTCTTTTAACTGTAATAGGCTAGAAAATACATGATGGCAGGGGTGGTGATGCAGGTCTTTATGCCAGCATTTCAGAGGCAAGGGCAGAGGGAGGTGAATCTTTGAGTTCAAGGCCAGCCTGATCTATGTGGTGAGATCCTATCCTCCCTAACCACCCCCCAAAAAGAAAAGAAAGCAGCATGACAGTAATTTCTAACTATAGAAACACCAATCATATTGAGCATAAGAGTTTTTGCATGTTTGAGGGTTGAAAATAGTTACATCTTGTTATTCCCTACATAAGATCCTCTGGTGGCTGGCTTCCTTTTGGAAAAATAAAATCCTGACCTCTTCCCCCTGGTTTTATAAGATCTGGTTCCTGCCTACTCTCAGACTTTATTTTTGTACTATTGCTCTATCCTTTCAAGTCACCCATATCTCATTAAACTCTCAAGGTACCAGGGTCTTCGTGAATTTTGCTTACTATATCTTACTTAAATTAGTATTTACCAGGCCCACATAGCTGAATCCCTCTTCGTGCTTTTTATGTACCCTTCTCGAGGAGGACCTCAAAACCACAAGTTTCAGCAAATTTAACCCCTCGTCTCCTTTTTAAATTTACCTTTACTAAATCGCCCACCGTGTTGTATTTTCTTCAGTATGCTTATCTTTGTCAGAAACCATAATTGTAATTATTTCTTACCAATTGTAGGCCTTACTTGTTATAATGTTTTGTAATCACAGAGATCATGTGTATAATTCTAGCATATAGAGCAGTGTGCAGCACCATAGTAAATTCAGAAAATGTTTGAGAATTGTTGGCTTGGTGGCACATTACCTATACTATGAGCTTCTCAGAAGTTTGAGGCAGTTGAATCACTTAAAGGACTGGAATATAAGACCATCCTGGGAAATAAAAGACACCCCCCGACACACACACACTCTGCTCTACAAAAAACAGCTCCCCACCACTAGCGATGAATGTTTAGAAATAAATGATTAGAGAAATGAGCATGTCTGTACTTTGAGGGAGTGACTAAAGAGTAAGAAGAAGAAACAGATAATAGAGTGAGAGGTTGAATTCCAAGAAAGGATGGGTTAAGACCAGGCAAGTAAAATTGTTGTGGGGAAAGGTGTAGGGATACGCTGAGGAAAAAGAAGAGAATGAAGAAGATAATCCAGGTAAAAGTGGCTGGGCAGGATGATGAATTTGTTCCTGATGGTATCCATCTTCCCAGGAAGGCGAGACGTTTTGGTAATAGTAAGGTGTGTCTGAATAGTGCTTTAAAGGAGACAAGTAAAGACTTGGAGCAGTTTCAGGTGTAAAGGAAGCCAGCTAAGTATAAGCAAGATGATAAATCATGTGCCTTCCCTTTTAGTGTTTGAACTACAAGTCCAGTTAAAGTATGTCTCAGTGAGATAGTGGAAAGAACATTGAAGTGAGAGCTGCCCATATATGTCTACCCCAGGGAGAGAGGAATGTCATGCTGTAGTTTTTATGCTCAAACTTTGGACGATTTAAATGGTTCACACCAATCATTGTTGACCAGTTTTAAGTGTGTGTCCATGTGTATGCATGTATATCACAGGACTGTCGTGACTGAAATGGGAAAGTTGCATCTTAAAGGAAAGGCCATATTTTTGTAAGTGAAGATGAGGAAATTTTCCTAGATTGAGGTAAACCATTTGAACTAGATTTCAGTGAAAGTTTTATGTTTTAAATATTGCTTGGATACAGAGCAGTTTTTGAGGATCTTCAGTGCTGTTGTTTTTACTTTTTGTTAATTTGAGCTTTTTAAATAGGCAGTGATAAGGGTTCTGAGCATAAGATTGAGAATGTGTTCTTGATTTTTTTTCTAAAAATTTCAATGTAGCAATTAAATTAATTAGCACACCAATACTATGTTTCCTCATCACATTTTCATACATAATTTTGATGATTAGCTCTCCCTCCCTCCTTGCCTGCCCCTCTCCCCACGTGCACCTAGTGTATGATGCACTACCTGTCACATGTGTTCTGTTACCCTCCCCTTTCCTTAGACCCTTTCTTCCTTCTCATGGGTCCCTTTCTATTTTCAGACCTCTACCCATACTCCCACATAAACACACATAAAAACATTAGAAGCTAGGGTCCACATATGAGACAGAACATGGTATTCGTCATTCTGAACCTGAGTTACCTCATGTAATATAATTTCCAGGTCATCCATTTTCCTGCAGATTTCATAATTTCATTTTTCCTTATGGCTGAATGAAATTCCATGGTGTTTATGTCCCACATTTCCATTATCCATCTATCTGTTGATGGACATCTGGGCGGATTCCATTTCCTCGTTCATAGGAGTACAGCAGCAGTAGACCTGGATGTGAGGCATCTCTGTGATAAGATAGAGAGTTGTTCGGTTGTGCTGAGGCACGGCATAGAGCGTCATACAGTGATTGTATTTTTAGTGTTTTGAGAATCTTCCACACTGATTTCAACAGTGGCTATAGCAGTTTTTACCTCCTACCAGCAGGAAATTGAGAGTTCCACTTTACCCACATCCTTACCAGCATTTGTCTGTTCATTCATTAATGATTTTGATAATAGCCATTCTGACTAGGACGGAATGGAATCTCAAAGTAATTTTAAAATAATTTTTTGCTTATTATATATATATGAGTATTTGTTCTGTTGATCTACATGTCTGGTTTTGTGTCAGTACTGTGCTGTCTTTCTTACTGTGACTCTGTGTTAGAACTTGAAATCAGGTGTGGTGATTCTTCCAGCAATACTCCTTCTGCACAGATAGCTTTGGAACACATATGTGCAGTGTCCTTAGAGGCCAGAAGAGGGTGTCAACTCCTCGGGGAACTGGAGATACAGGGAGTTGTTAACCATCATTTGGGTGCTGGGAACCAAACCCCGGTCCTCTGCATGAGAGGCCAGTGCTCTTAACCACAGAGCCATCTCTCCAGCCCACAAAGCAGGGTTTTTGTTTTTTAAATCTTACTATTTTTATATGTATAGGTGTATTGTCTGCATGGGTAAGTGCTCCCCTGTCATACAAAGCCTGCAGAGGTCAGAAGAAGGCGCCATATCCCTTGCCTGGAACTGGAGTTATGGACAGTTGTTAGCCACTATGTGGTGCTGGGAATCAACCCCAGGTCCTCTGTAAGAACAGCCAGTTCTCTTAACCACTGAACCATCTCTCCAGCCCCTCAGAGTAGTTTTAATTCGAAATTTTTGTGATGCCTAAGTAGTCTGTACCATTTATTGGCTGTATATGTTTCTTCTCTTAAAAAAGGATTATTTTCATTTTGCAATTTTTGGCCTACATTTATGTAAGTGTACTGCAGTTGTGCAATGGCTGTCGAGGCCAAAAGAGGCCATCAGATCCTCTGGGACTGGAGGTTGTTATCCATCATGTGGGTGGTGGGAGCAGAACCCAAGTCCTCTGCAAGAACTTCCAGTGTTCTTAACTGTTGAGTCATCTTTCCGGTCCCTGTGTTTCTTTTCCTGAGAGTGGTCTATTCAGTTCATTATTAGCCATTTGTTGAATCATAGTTCTGTTTTTCTGCTCTTTAATTTTTGCAGTTATTTGTTCTACACAATTACCTCCTGTTTGAAGAAAAGCTTGCAAAGATTTTCTCTTATTCTGTAGACCATGTGTTCACTGTGCAGAGTCTCCTTTGCTGTGTAGAATTTTTAAATTTACTGTAATCCTATTTATTAATTCTTGGGGCTCCCTGCTTGTGTTCTTGGTGTTCTTTCCAGAAAGTTCTCTTGTGTATGCCTGTATCTTGAAATATTTCCTCTTACCAGGTTTAGTGTTTCAGGTTTTAGATTAAGGTCTTTTAAAGTATTTTTTAATACTAATTAAAAAAAATTTTATGTGTATGACTGTTTTTTGCCTGCATGTATGTAGCTGTACCTGTGTTTGCAATGCCCAAACCCAAGTCCTCTGCAAGAGCAGCAGGTGCTCTTAATCACCAAGCCATCTCTCCAGCTCCCAAAGTCTTTAATCTAATTTGAACTGATTTTCGTACAGGGTGAGAGATAGGGATCTAATTTCATTGTTCTGCAAGTGAATATTCAGTTTTTTCCAGCACCATTTATTGAATAAGCTGTCTATTTTTCAGTGTATGTTTTCCACACCTTTGTTTGAAAATTAGGTGGCCATTGCTATGTGGGGTTTTGGGGGGGTCTTCTATCTTGTTCTATTGATCTACATGTCTTTTTTATGTCAGTACTGTGCTGTTTTTATTACTGTGACTCTCTTAGAATTTGAAATCGGGTGTGGTTATTCTTCCAGCAATACTCCTTTTGCACAGATAACTTTGGCTATGTTATTTGTGTGTGTGTGTGTGTGTGTGTGTGTGTGTGTGTGTGGTGTTTGCATATAAATTTTAGGATTTTTTTTCTAGTTCAGTGATGAATGTTATTGGAAATTTGATTGGGAATGAAGCTGTAGATTATATTTAAAAATCAGTCATTTTTTACAATATTTATTCTGCCAATCCAGGAGCAGGACAAGTCTTTCTAATATCATATATCTTCAGTTAACTTTTTTCAGGATCTTAGACATTTTCATTGTAGAAGTTTTTCACCTCCCTGGTTGGGATTATTCCTAGGTATTTTATTATTGTTTTTTAACTATTGCAAGTGGGATAGTTTCCTAAATTTCTTCATTATCTTTATCGGTACACATATGAAACTACTGCCATCTGAATGTTGAGTTTTGTATCCTATGACTTTTCTGAAAGTATCTGATCTGCAGGTTTTGTGGTGGAGTCCATAGTGTCTTAAGTGCAGAATTAAGTTACCTGCAAATAGGGGTAATCTGACTTTGTCTTTCCTATTGTATCTCGTTTCCAATCTTAAAAAAATATTTTATTACATGTGTATGAGTGCTTTACTTTCACAAATGTAAGTGCACTGTGTGTATGTATGTGTGCCTAGTGTCTTGGGAGGCCAAAAGAGGGCATCGGATTCCTTGGAACTGGAGTTGAGATGCTTGTGAGCTGCTCTGTGGGTACTGGGAACCATACTCAGTTACACTCAAGAGCAGCAAGTGCTCTTAACCTCTGAGCTCTCTCTTCTGCCCTCTTTTTGTAAACTTTGTTTTGTGTTACTGTTCCAGCTAGGACTTCAAGTACTATACAGAATAGAAGTAGAGAGAGTAGACACCCGTGTCTTGTTCCACTTTAAGAGAAAATACTCCCAGTTTTTTTCATGTTTAGTATAATGTTGGCTATAGGTTGTTAAATATAGCTTTCCTTATGTTCAGATATGTTTTGTCTGTTCTTGTTTTCTTCAGAATTTATATGGTGACAACACGTTAAACTTTAACAAATGCCTTTTTACACCTATTGAGATGATCATGTGATTTCTGTCCTTAAGAAATGTAATGTATTGCATTTATTTGCATATATTGAACCTTGCCTCCCTGGGATGCAGCCAACTTGGTTATAATGTGTGATCTACTTAATCTGTTTCCGAATTTTGTTTGAAAGTATTTTGTTGAGAATTTTATGTCTCTGCTTATCAGTGAAATAGTGTGTAACTAATTTTATTTTAGTCTTGTGTTTCTCTGTATTTGTCTGTCTGTTGTTGCTATTCAGTTTTCGTATCAGGGATACTGGCTTTATAGAGAAAGTTCAGTATTGACTTTCCATTTTGGTAAAAGAGTTTGAGGAGTGTTGGTATTACATCTTAAAAGTTTGGCAGTCCTGGTCGTTTCTTTGTGGGTAGACTTAATTATTGCTTCAGGCTCATTGCTTGTTAGGGGGTCTGTTTACTTTGTTTCTTCTAGCCTTAACTTTGGTAGGCCAAATGCATTTAGAAATTTACCATTCTTATTTTATTACTGTATTTTTTAGGGTTTTCTGTTTTGTTGAATGCATGTGTTTGAAGTATTTCTTAGTGATCTAGGTTTCATTGGATCACCTCCTTTTTTTTTTTTTCTTTCAACTCCAACTTTATTAGTTTGGGGCTCTCTCCTTTGATTAGTTTGACTAAGGGTTTGCCAATCTTGTTATCTTTTCAAAGAACCAATTCTTCCTGTGTGTTCTTTTGATCTCCTTCATTAATTTCTGCCCTAATAACTGATTATTTATTGGTGTCACAGTAGGTGCGCCATCTCCCCAGCTCAAGATTTCTGATTTTTTAATGTGAGCACTTGTAGGTATATATACACTTTTCTTCTTAGGATTGTCTTGGTTGTAGCCTAGAGGTTCTGGTAGGATATGCTCTCATTACCATGTGATTTTTAGGAATTTTTAGATTTTCTCTGATTTCTTCAGTCACTCAGTCAGTGCTTCTTTCTGGTTGGAGGAGGGCTCATCCTCTGTGCTAACCTTAGTTCTGTTTTTAGGATACCACAAGCTCCATCACAAACTTCCTGTTGAGAATGTTGACAGTCTCTCAGCCTCAGAGTCTTAGTCTTCTGCTGGTATCTCTGCAGTCTTTTTTTCTTGTCAGGATACGGCACTCTCCTCCAGGTTCTACTGCACTCTTCCCGAGGTCCAGTGGATCCTTTGCTCCATGGGGCAATAGTGAGCATGGGGGATGATGAGTATTTGTAGATTTTTCAACTTCTTGTATCCCTTTTCTAGAGTTGTAGATATGGGTTGCTGTGCTGCTGTCTGCCAGTAGAATGGATTCAGGCACACACTTCTTTCAGCCTCCATGGGACCAACTCCTCCCATGATCTGATCATTTGCTTCTCTGCACACTGGTCGGGGGAAGGGGCTGCTCCGTGTTAGAAATCTCAACTTCAGATTCCCTTTTCTCCTGTGTATTGGGGGTTTTCTCTGATCCATTTTCCTCTGTGGGCTGCTGAGTTCACCCTTCTAGTGGGTTTCCAGCAACATGTACTCTTTCCCAGCTCTTGTGCTGTGTGTTCAGAGTCGTCTACCACACATCCCTGGCAGGATCCAGTCCAGTGGCCTCTTCTTGATGTTTAATACAATGACTTGGACACACTGAGTATCTTAGAAACAGCATAGAAAAATCTTGAGTCAGACGTGGGCAGAACAAACTCTGCCTTTCATTGACCCGGCTATCTTGGATAGTTTAGCCAACTTAAGTCTTAGGTTTTTCTTCTGTGAAAAGAGGTTTTTATTTTAGGCAATTTGTAGGGTTTGATGAATAGTGGATATGAACTTATGGGCTGAGGTAGGCAGTTGGTGATGGTAGTTCTCGCTGCTTATGATTTTATTGAATTCACTGTTGGGAGTGCAATTTATACTAGTGGATTAAGATTAAGAGAGCCCACAGCCTTAGGCAAGCTTTTACATTCAGCCCAGATTGAGGTGTTAGAGCCTTGGGGTAGGATAGTGATAGAATTGATTAAAAGGGTTACATATAAGAGCAAAAATGTTCATGTAGCATGTTTGATTGACTGGTGTAGTGATGACAAGAGCATAAGAAATGTGTTCTTTAAATGCTCCTTTTATAAGCACACAGCTCCGAGCCCCTTAAGTCTTATGGGTGGATTTCACAGCAGCTCGTTCAGAAACATGAATTATTATGATTTCCTGCTTTATCTTTGACATTTAAAACAGGTTTGTGTTATTACACCATACTTCCATTAGTATTAAAGATTGTTCTTATATGAAAATTGAACAGCGCAGTGAAAGCTGTGCCATTTGTTTGTTTGCTTTTGAGACAGGTGTCTCTGTAGCCTTGACTGACTGGCCTGGAACTCACTGTGTAGACCAGGCTGGCATCAAACTCGTAGAGATCTGCTTGCCTCTTCCTCCCACGTGTTAGGATTAAAACTGGTGCCACTGTGCCTGATAACTATGCCATTTTTTAATCCTGTTTGGTTTTTTTGTTTATTTTGTTTTTTGAGACAGGGGTCTTAAGAACTATGTATCTGACTGGCCTGGTATTCAGTATGTAGCCCAGACTGGTCTTGAACTTGCAGCAGCTATCCAGCTGGGATTACAGGTGTATATCTGTACAGCTTTATTCTGTATATTTGAATACCCCTGGGACATGCTTTTCAACCACAGTTGTATATAACACGGTTTGAAGACCAACTATAGACTTTAATCTTAACTACAATGTCAGTTCCACTACTTGATTTTGTGCATCTCTGTGTATGTTTTCTACTTTTGGAGGACTGTAAGAATTGGTTTTAAGACAACAGTTTAGAGTACTGGTTGAGATAGACTCTTTGGTATGACTTTGAGATGACATAAATAAGCCCTGCTTCTTTGTGGAAGAAACCACTGATAGGAGACATGGTTTAATCTTCAGTATGGATTAAAAGGAGTGTACCATCACCCTTTCCTGTTAACCATCATATTAACTCTTCCTTAGTAACTGTTGTACCGTTTGAAGTGGCACAATGATGAGTTATACTGCTTGGAATTAAATTTTGAAGTAAAATTAGTCTTTTATATAAAGATACAGGGACAAGGACTGTTGGTAGATCTTGAGCTCATATTAACTGTTTTTTTCTTCTGGAAATAATCAGATTCATAGTCTTGATTATAATTTAGAATTCTGTTGAGACATTCTAAACCCTAAGTGTAAGTCTGTAATCCTAGCACTCGGGAAATAGAGGCAGGAGGATTTTGCGTTCTAGGCTAGTTTGGGTTGCATACCAAGACTGTCTCAAACAGAACCCAAAACAGAACTGAAAAACAAAGCCATCAGAGCAAAATGAACATGTACATAAAATCCAAAGGAAAAGTGGACGCAGTTATATCTGTTACTAAAGAGAGAACATTTGGCGAGACACTGCTGATTCTTTGCTTGGTACTGTAAAATTTGTGAACGGATGATGAAGTTAACTATTCATACACATTTTATCATTCTTTTAGTGGCACTTAAGAGCTTTATAGATAAATAAAAACTTGTAATTTTCAATAATTCTTTCATTTATTGTTAGGCAGGTGGTATACAGTCCTTCATACTCCCTATCAGTGATCTTGTGGCTTTTAATTAATTTTTTGTGTTTTCCAAATTATAATTTAAAAATTTAATGTATGCGAGTGTGTGTGTGTATGTGTGTGTGTGTGTGTGTGTGTGTGTGTGACAGAGTCAGAAAGCTAGTGTGGGCATATGTGTGTCATGTGCATGTGTGAAGGTCAGAGGACAGCTTTCAGGAGTCAGGTTTTGCTTTCCACTTTGTTGAGTTAGGGACTCATTTTTGCTGCTGTGTAGTACTCCAGAGTAGCTGCCTTTGGACTGCTATCTGGAGCTTACAGGCTATTCTCCTCTCATCGTGCTGTGGAGTGTTGGGATTACAGACGTACCACTGCATTCGGGTCGTTTTTTTTTCTAAACATGGGTTCTGGGGATTGAACCAGAGACACAGGCTTGTGTGGCTAGAACTTTTGCCTGCTAAGCATTTCCTGAAGCAGCCATTTATTTTGCTTGATAGATAACGTGATTATTTTAAGTTGTACTTGTTGGCCTTTCTTCTCTAGGAAAACTTGCCTAGTGTACACCATCTCATCCGTGTACTTGTAAACAAGGCTCTGCTCTTCATATTTTATTCAGTTCTCTACATGTAGATGATTTTTGAGTTACAACCATAAGTTAGATATTTCATTTAAACATAAATGATAAACCACCTTAATGGTCCCCACATAGTTCTGCTGAATTTATTTCTTCTTTTAATTCATTTACTCCAACTTGGGTAGGAGATAGGAAGTCAGTTGGAAACTGAATTTCTGAGTGGAACCTTATCTTTGAATACCAATCTAGAGTGATCTGACTTGACTTTTATGTTTTAGAACCTCTGGTGTCAGTTTTTGGTTCTTTTCTCTTGGGCAGACTGTATTTAGAGAAAGTTGTCTTGAGATTGAGGATCTGACTTGACTGTCTCTGATGTTAACAGTTAAGTGAGGGGTAGTCTGGTGTTACCACATATTTTCCAGTTCCATCTATTTTTCTTTTTAGCTGGATAAAATTCCAATATGTATATTTACTACATTTTCACTATCTACTCATCTCTTGATGGACATCTAGGCTGACCACATTTCCTGGCTGCTGTGACTAGAGCAACATTGAACATGGATATTCAAGTATCTCTGTGGTAGGATATAGAGGTTTTGTTGTTGTTGTTTATTTGTTTTTGATATTTGTCCAAGAGTGATATATCTGGGCCATAGGGTAGTTGTACTTTTAGCTGCATCCTGGTTTCTATGGTGGCTGCACCACTTTATATGTCCATCAACAGTGGATAAGTGTTCCCTTTTCCTCAGATCCTCTCCAGCAGTTGTTATCATTTGTTTTCTTGATGATAGCCATCCTGACTGGAAGAGACAGAATCTCAACCTATTACCTTGCTGATTAAAGATGTTGAACACTTTAAAACAATATTTCTTAGCCATTTGTATTTCTTCTGAAAACTCTGTCCAGTTCCATTGACCATTTTTTTGATTGGATTATTTTCTTGAGGTTCAGTTTCTTGAGTTCTTTGTGTGTTCTAGAAACTAATCCCATTGGATGTGTAGCTGGCACACATCCTGTAGAGTGCCTCTTGCTGGATTGATAGATTTCTTTTTATTGACTATTGGCCTTATTTCCTCAGCAACTAGGTTTCTATTCAGCAAGCCCTTATCCTTCACCTTGAGGTGTACTCCCTTTTTCCTGTAGCAGCTTCAGAGTTTCAGTTCTTAGGTCGAGCTCTTTGATCCATTTGGAGTTGATTTTTATGCAAGGTGAGAGATAAGTATCAAGTTTCATTTTTCTGAATGTAGCTATTCCATTTTCTCAGCACCATTTGTTGAAGATGCTGTCTTTTTCCAATACTTGTTTTTGTCATCTTTGTCAAAAATCAGGTGGCTAGAGTTGCTTGGAGTTGTATGTTGAGTCCTTTCTTCCATTGATCCATGTCTTTGTGCCAGTACCATGGTTTTTGTTTGTTTGTTTGTTTTTATGTACACTTGTTTTATTCATAATTTGTAATGTTTTGGGTTACCAAAAATAATTCTGATGATGGTAGAATTTAACAAAAAGAAATCTTTAACCTCACCTCAAAATATCCACTGATCCATCTCATTCAATAGCCATATAGTCAGTGTTAAAAAGAACATAAAGACAAACATGCACACCACGGTACGGTTCTCACAAATGTCTATTTCATTATTGGTGGGAGGCACATCGAACAGTTAAATACATTAAATAATGTACAGGTGACTGCACAGCTGTAGCATTGATAACTAGATAACCAATCCAACTAGAAACCAGCTTACAGGGAACTGTCTAAATATTTAAAATACAGTTCTTGCTTAGATCATCCTTTGTTTTGATCAGACCTTCTGGGGAGGTGGGAAAAGGATGAACCTGTTGGTCACATGGAATATATTAAGGTCAGATCCTCTGATAGCAGTTCCCAGAGATTTCTGCCAATTGTATTAAGCCTCCAATTCCAAGGCAAGCTCAAGTTTGGCCTCCAGCATTAAAGCCCTTCCCATCTACCAGAGCAGACAGTCTAAATTCACACCAGGCCTCAGAGTCTGCCTGTAGCTCACTCCAATTAAACTAGAGTTGTTGACCCTTGCAGAGATGGAAGCAGTAGCATCCAACTTGTATTTAGCTGCAATGCCAAAATGAGTGCAGTTGGTACCTGATCCCTAGCAAAGTTTCCTGACGTGTCAGAATCTTCACAAACTTTCTGATAAATTGATACTCCAAATTCTGTCCCATTATTGACATTACTGTGTAACTGGAAGTCGCCAGTCCAGTAGTTACTCCTTGTCAGCTTTGATTTGGTACTGACAAAGGTACCAATCTGGTACCCAGCAAGCCAGCCCTCCTAACCAAAGACAGCTGAAGCATGGATTGTAGGTCCAGTAAAACAAAGGTCGGTATCACAGGCAAGGTTTATGCATTCCCTCTCGTAAGAGGACTTGATTTTACCACTTTTCTTTCTTGTGTTTCGTGAAAAGGTCAGTTATCAGTTTCAAACTTTGACAAATCTGGTCTTCAATTGCAGTTTCTGTTCCCAGAGTGTTATTTATTGGTTTTCCATTTTTCTGTGAAAATCAGTCCATACACCATTTATAATTCGTCTCCAAAGTCCCAGTAAGTTTCCTAATGTCTGTATTAGATGAACCAGATATTGCAAATTCCATGCCACTGCATGACTTTTTCACATCTATCTTTACCAACCCGAAGCCAAATCCTTTGTTGAAAATGTCTTAGGCAGCCTTGCCAAGGGCAGCATATGATATTGTATAAATAATACTTTTCAGTCTATAAGCTTCAGTCTTTCTTCCAGTTCTTTCCTCAATTTCTTCATTGTTTTAAATCTTATTATGGAAGATTTTTTACTTTCCATGTTTATGTTTATTCCATGATATTTTTTTCTTTCTAGGCTATTGTGAATTGTATTGTTCCTCTGATTTATTTTGCAATATGTTTATCATTGCTAAATAGGAAGACTACTGATTTTTGTAAGTTAATTTTGTATATTAGTTAGAGTGCTCTAGCAGAACAGGATCAATAGAATGAATGTATATTAAAAGGGGATTTATTAGATTCGCTTACCAGGTATGGTCTAGGTAGTCCAACAATGACTGTCTCACAATGGAAAGGTTTTAAACCAGTACAAGTAGCCAGGTAGGTGCCTCCCCTTTTGATGCTGAAGTCTATGACAGTCTATATTAGAGTCCATATTGAAGGAATGCAGTAGACTAACAGCAGCAGCAGCAGCTTGGGCAGATGAACCTGTCCGAGAGAGCAAAGGCAAGCAGGCAAAGGCAAAGATGCCGTGACCTTCTTTTATCTGGGCTGCCAGTGGAAACTGCTGCCCACATTGGGCGTGAGGGGATTGGTTTCTGATTTCTGATAAAACCCCTCAGAGGTGTGCCTAGTCAGTGGCTAGACTTTTAGTTGATTCTAGTTTGAGTCAAGTTGACAACCAAGATTAACCATCATATTTGTTGTCCTGCTACTTTGCTGAAAATGTTTATGAATTTAAGAGCTTTCTGGTGGAGTCTTTAGGGTCTGTTCGATACAGAATCATATCATCTGCAAATATAGACTCTCTGACTTCCTATTTCCTTTTATTTGCTTCTCTTAATGCATTCAGGACTGTATTTCAACATTGCAGAAAGTGGATACCTTTGTTTCTGATTTTAGTAGAAATGGTTTGAGTTTTCCCTCCCTTAATTCAGTGTTGGCTATATATATATGATATATATAGCCTTTCTTATATTGAGATATGTTGCTTCTTTTCTGAGTTTAATCATGAAGTGATATTGGGTTTTGTCAAAAGCTTGGGTCTTTGGAGATGACTGTGTGATAATATAATTTATAATATTTGCTGATTTTTATGTATTGAACCATCCCTACATCTTTGTAATAAAGCCAGCTGTATCATAGTCAATATTTTTTGTGTGATTTGTTAAAAAAAATTCTGTAAGTAATTTTCTTTAAAACTTATATTTTTATTTTATGTGTATGTATGTGTATCATGTGCATGCCTAGTGCCTAGGAGGCCAGAATATCCCTTGGAGTTACAGATAACTGTAAATCACCATGGGTGCTTTGACCCAAACCTGGGTCCTCTGTGTGAGCAGCAAGTCCTCTTAACTACTGAGCCATCTCTCCAGCCCCGGTTTGCAAGTATTTTGTTGAGAATATGTGCATCCATGTTTATCAGGGAAATTGGTCTGTAAGTTTCTTTTTTCTTTTTGTTGCATCTTTATCTGATTTTGGTATCGGAGTGATGCTAGCTCTGTAGAAAGAGTTTGGTAATGTTTCTTCTATTTTATGGAACAGTTTGAGAAGCATTGGTTTTAGTTCTTTAACAATTTGGTAAAATTCATCAGTGAATCCATTTGGGCCTGGGCTTTGTTTAGTTAGGAGATTTAATTACTGCTTCAGTCTTCCCTGCTTATTATACATCCATTTAAATTGTTTCATCTTGGTGTAATTTTGGTAGGTTGTGTGATTCTAAAAAATATCCATTTCTTATAGATTTTCCAGTTCAGTAGAATCAAAGTTTTTAAGGTACGCCCTTAAAATTTTCTGGATTTCTTTGGTATCTGTCACTCTGTTTCATTTATTTCATTAATTTAGTCTTTTTTTTTTTTTTTTTTTGGTTTGTCCAAGGTTTTATTCATCTTTTGTTTCCCCGTCAGATTAAAAAATATTTTTTAATTGAATTTTTGTGATTTTCATAATATAGTTTGATAGTATTTAGATCTGCTCTTCCATCCACAACTCCCCCCACACCCAATTTTATGTACTATCTTGTATTTATAATATAGCTTATATAGTCCTGATTTGTGTCTCCAAATATCCTTCAGTGTGGGTCCGTCTCCTGGGCCCATCCCCGTAACACACTGCCTCTCCCTCTCTAAACAGCCATCAGTTGCCTTGGTTGGGTTTGACCCAACTCTTTGTTTCATTATTTTTTTGTATTTAGTAGTTTCCATTTCATTAATTTCTGTCCTGATCTTGGTGATTTTGTGCACTGACTTAGAGTTTGGCTTGTCATTAAGTTATTTGAGATCTGATTTCCTTTTTAAAAATATTGTGTGTGTCTGTGTATGTATGTGTGTGTGTGCATGTAGTTTTGTCTGTGAGTGCAGGTGCATGCTTACCAGGATGTATTCACTGAGGTCAAAGAACATCTTGTCCGAGTTGGTTCCCTCCTTCTATCATGTGGGTTCTGAAGACCAAACTCATATTTTCAGACTTAGTGGCAGATGGTTTAACCCACTGATCTATCTCACCAGCTGTCTTCCCCATTTCTTAATGTAGATACTTAGCGCCATAAACTTCACTCTTAGTATTGCTTTCATTGTAACCCATAAGTTTCGTTTTAGTATGTGCTATTTTCATTTTCCTTCAATTTTGGTGATTTTTTTTGTTGTTGTTGTTCTTGATTTCTGGAGGCATTCATTTATCATTCAGTACTGTGTGCTCTTCAAACTCCATGAATTTGAGTATGGTCTAGATTTTTTTTGCTGTTGATTCATTGTCTTACTCCATTTGGATCAGATCGAATACAAGATTTTTCAGGTTTTCTACATCTGTTAAGAATTGATTTGTATACTAACATACGATGTATTTCAGAGAAAGTTCCCTGGGCTACTGAGAAATATGTGTATTCTGTAGTGTTTGGATGGAATGTGGTGACAATGTCTATTAAGTCCATTTGACTTATGATAACATTTGATTTAAATAGTTCTGTTTATTTTCATTGGTGAGAGTGAGGTATTGAAGTCACCCACTTGTATTGTGCTGGGGTTAATTTGTCACATTTTATGAAATTGGATTGTGCCCTTAATCAGTGTCTTTGAAGTGACCCTGTGTGTGTGTGTGTGTGTGTGTGTGTGTGTGTGTGTGTGTGTCTGTGTGTGTAGGGCTAGAGTTACAGGTGATTGTGAGCTACCTGATGTGGATGCTGGGAAGTGAATTTGTGTCTTCTACAAGAGCAGTGAGCCCTAAACCACGAGTCATTACTCTAGTCCTAATGCCTGTCTTTTGATGTAACCTATTTTATATATATAGTCTTTGTCTTTTGATTGGGGGAATTGAGACCATTAATCTTCAGACTTATTACTAAAAGGTGCATATTGATTCCTGCCATTTTGTTGTTTTTGTAGTGTTTGTTTAACTTCCTCCTGTGTTCTTGCTTAACTGTTGTTCTAGTTTAGTTTCTTCCCTGTGGCTTTGTGGGAAGGATTCCTTCAGGTGCCTTCTGTAAAGCAAGCTTAGTGGTTATAAATTCCTTTAGTTTGCTTTTATCATGGAAAGTTTTTATTTCTCCTTGGTGTATGACAAATAGCTTTGCAGGGTTTAGTAGTCTGGGTTGGTGGTGGTTGTCTTTCAGAACTTGAAATACATCTATCCAGGCTCTCCTGGCTTTCTTAATGTTTCAGTTAACAAATCTGTTACTCTAATGGAGCCTGCCTTTACATATCTGTATATCTAAATATGAATGACTTAGTGATTCTCTTTTGCCTCTTTCAGCAGAGTTTCTTTGTGTTGTATATTTAATGTTTTAATTATAATATGACAAGGGTAGGCTTTTTTTCTAGTCTTACCTCTTTGCTGTCCTAAATGTCTCCTGGATATTTGGACATCTGGATTGGCATCTCTTTTCTTAGATCCTGAAGAGGGCTTTGGAATCCCTAGAACTAGAGTGGTTGTGAGCTATCTCATGGGTTCTGGGAATCAAATTTGGGTCTTTACAAGAACAAGTGTTTATAATTATTAAATCGTCTCTCAAGTCCTTTATGATATTTTTTTAAATGTATTTATTTTATGTGTGCCTGTTTGTGTGTGTTATGTGCATGTATAGAGGTGAGAGGACAATGTGGGGGAATTGATCTCTTCTTCCACCATATAGGTCCTGGCATTGAACTCAGGTTGTTAGGTTTGGTGGCAAACATCTTTACCTGCTGAGCCATCTCACTTGTCCTTTTCCCCCTTAAATTCTTCTGAATTTTTTTGCTGTGATCATAAAGTGTAGATTCACTCTTGCATAGAGTTTTGTATATCTTGTACCACTGTACCTTCTTACTATTTTATTTTTTAATTACATTTACTTATTTTGTATGTGCATGTGTGTGAGCATGTGAGCCATGGTATGTGTGTGTGGAGGTCAGAGCACAGCTTGAAGGAATTGGCTCTCTCTACCCGAGTGTGTGTTCTGGGGATCAAACTCAGGTCATCACCATTGACTGCAGGTGCCTTTACCTTCTGAACTATCGTGCCAGCCCTTATTATTTAAACTTTGTCCTTGTTGGATTATTCATTTCCTTCACCTTGTCTTCCAGCTTAGATATTCTGTCCTCCCTTGTGCTTTCTGTTAGTGAGACTTTCCACAAAGCTTTTAAAATTGATTTACTATGTATTTCATTTCTAGTATTTTAGATTGGCTTTTTTTCTTCAGTATTTCTATCTTCTTGTTGAATTCCTCTTTCATGTGTTGATTCCTTTTCCTTATTTGATTCAGCTGTTGTGTTCTTGATCATGATTATATTTTCTTTTAAAGTACTTAAAATCAAGAGAACCCAAAGGAATTATATTTAACTCACCCTTACTGAATGCTATTACTGTAGGATTTGTAAGTTTGGGGGAAGCTACGTTGCATTTGTGTTTCATGTTACCTATATTACTGTGTTAGGATTTAGCATCTTTAGGATTTAGCAACCCATTTCTGCTTGGGTTTTACGTTTTTAATTTGCATATCATTTTAGATGAAGTATTTTCAGTGTCCAAGAGGGACTTGAATGTGGTAGAATTGAGGTGTACTATTCAGGAAATAGTTCCTGAGTCCAGAAGCCCAGGGTACCTGGTGAAGCTCTATATTATTCCCTGAACAGAATATAAGCTGTGAGAACAAACACAGCTACTGGGTATTTCCACCATGCAAATGTCATAACCCAGTTAATGGCAGTGGCCCCTCCCATGTCAATAACTGTTGGTGAATAAACAGCCAAGGGTAGTGTGGAGAATACTCATATTTTAGCTAAAAAGACTAGGAGCGAGAGAAGAAGCAAGAGTGGGTGAGGATAGGGTTAAGTATTAGATCGACTTTGAAAAGAAAAAGATTGAGGTGTTTAAGTAGCTGGGAGGGGGCAGTTGGGATACTGTTAGAATCCATCGATTTTTAGAAATTGTTAAACCTTTTGAAGGTTATAATTAAGTAAAAAGAGGAAGGGCTTAGGATGAGAGAAAGAGGAAAAGATGATGGAATAAGAAGAGAAGTGTATGAGATGTGGCTTGCAATAAATGCCTTACAGTAAACTGGGAGGAGAAGCAGATACAACAGTCCTAACACTTGACAGAGTAATAATATTCAAACAAAGGCAGAACCATCTGGAGACATGTAAGGAAGAATGGAGAATAATAGAAACTAAGAAATAGAGCGAATAGAGTGAATTGTGGCACAGCTGTCCCCAGTTGAGAGATGATGTTCTCAGATCTGTCTGGCTCTTGTAGTGGACTCTACTTGGTGTACTGTGAATGAGGGGCTGACTGGCTTCTTGTTCTCTGTGGTTCTGGTTTTGCAATTTCTACTGCTCTGCTCCAGGCAGCTACTACATTTTTTTCCCCTGCAGTCTTCACTGGTCACCTGTGATCTGCCAGAATTATATCTGCACAGGGCATACGTAGACAACAACAACCACCGCCTCCCCCTCAAAACAGCATTTAAACTATTTGACATGCTGCGGGGTGGTTTTCGCATACACTTGAACTTTGAATTCACCTGCACTGCTTTGAAACCATTGCTGAAGTTCTACCCCTCAGTTTGATTGATTTGGAATGCTGCTTGGATGCTGGTTTTGAAAAGTCCTCTCGTTGATTTTAAAATCAGCCAAATGTGAAACCTGGTGCTTCATAAGGCCGCTAACACTGTTTTGTGTTTTTCCTCCCTCCGTCCCTCCCGTCATCCCTTTCATCCTCTGTGCTGAGGGTAGAACCCTAACTGTAGTGTGTGCTAGGCCAGTGTTCTACTACTGAGCTACATCTCAAGCCATGAACACTGTTTAGATGAGCAGTTTATCAATTTTTTTTGGACATTATTTAAATAAAGTAGAATTTTAAAAAGTGTTCTTGACATTATTCCTGCAACAGCAACATCAGATTAGATTATGATACCAC
Source organism: Eospalax fontanierii (assembly GCA_035773235.1). Lineage (NCBI taxonomy): Eukaryota > Metazoa > Chordata > Mammalia > Rodentia > Spalacidae > Eospalax > Eospalax fontanierii. Next base: position 8,334,142 of record CM069538.1, read on the forward strand.
GTGGCTTAAAGACAACTTGAGAAGTGGCAGTTCTTTCCGTGGAAAACTTTACAAAGTGAAATACACTAGTAATTTTTAAAAATGATTTTTAAATTTGTAATTTGGATTGGAAAATTAAGATGGTAGCTCACATTCCCAAAAATCTTGGTTTTTTTCCCCCGAACCACTTTAATTCATATTCTTGAAAACACTATAGTAATCATTTAGTAACTATAACTATTACTTAGAAAATGAATTTTAAAATAATGTAAGCACATTTCTTGTGGTGCTTAATGTTTCTCTAATTGTTTTCCTTAGTCTTGAAAGTTAAATACAAGTGAAATATTATTTAAATAATTTTTCTCTTTGATTCTTTTAGAACTAAAGTTGGGAGAACTGCTTCACGATAACCTGTGAGTATGTGTCTTTTTAAATGGTCTAATACTTCAGTCTTTTTCTCATGTAGACATCCCTCGAAGTCCAGGTAATTTTATATTTCAAAGCTATGAAAATGGGTTAGAAATATACTAAAAAATTTTTTAAACACTGAAAAAAATTTTATGTGTATGAATGCTCTGCCTGCATGTATGTAGGTGCACCTGTGTTGTGCAGTGCCTGCAGAGGCCGGAAGAGAGCATTGGATTCCCGGGACTGTAATTAGGGACAGTTGTTATCCCCTATGTGGGTGCTGGGAACTGAACTCCCCTGCAAGAGCAGCCAGTGCTCTTAACTCTTTAAGTCATCTCTTCAGCTTTTAACTTGGGTGACTTACTCTGGTTATGACTTGAAATGTGAAACTGTGACTTGGGATCCATTTCATGAGGGTAGATGTACGACTTGTAGAATTTCTTGAAGAAAAGCTGTCAGTTCTGTATCTAGTGGGAGATTTATTGATGGTCAAGGTATCAGGTGACTAAATGCCAGGATAGAAATGAACTGAAGATACCCAAGAAACAGTGTAATGGAAGTGCTGACTTGTGTTTATATTTCCATCTGAAGTCTCAGTTTCATGGTTAGGCCTTTGAAATTTTGAATTAGTAAGTAGACAAAATTAGATACTGTTTGCTGGGAGAGCTGGGGAGTGCATAAAGTTCTGTCCTTAAACTTTAGTGTGCATCAGAATTGTCTGGAAAGCTTTAAGAACACCTGGCTGGACTTGACTTTGAGAGTTCCACATTTAATAAGTTGGGCTGGAGACCAGATTTTGAATTGTAACAAATTCCCAGATGAGATTTATGTTGCCAATCCATTTTGAAAGCTTAAAATATTTCTGCAGTTGCAGTTATCAACTTTTTCCTTTATAGCTTTGGAAATGAAAGAATTTTGTTTGCTTGCTTGCGTGTTTTAGGTTTAGAACTTGAGTCTGGTCTATTTTTTTTCAAATTACATAAATCAAACATTTACAATTTTCTATGTGGTTAGTGTTTTTTCTCAGCAATGTTGACTGATTTGTGTGTTTCCACTGGTTCAAAAGTGTCTTCATTCTATTTAGTTCCTATGAAACTTGGATATGGGCTACTTCAGTATTTTTTCCATTGATCTTTGTGTTTTAGAGTGTGGTTTTGATTATTGTAACTTTGTAATGTTGTTTGATATTTTGACTAATCTATGTTCCATGTTGTTTCTGTTGACAAAATACTTGTGCATTTCTGTACATTTTCTCTTTTGACTTGGGATATTCTTTAAAATACTGTTCTGGCTTTGCTTAGGAGTCACCACATTTATAGATGAGAGTTGTTTTTACTAATATGTACTGTGATAATACTGTCCTAGTGTCTATCATAAATTATAGCATTAGGACATTAGGGACTTTGCAGGAAAAGTTTGTCTCTTTGTTTGTTTTTTTCTTTTTTTTAGAACTGGGAATTGAACGCAGTCTTTTTATATTTGAGATAAATGCTTGGCTCTACTGAGTTATTCTCCTGATTTTTAAAGCTCTTTTGTCTTTCTTTTGCTTTTTATTTAAGAGAAATGATTTAGTATGATGGTGTAGTTGTCTTTAGTTTTCGGGTAGTCTAATGACTTAAAAAATATGAAGACAGTAGTTTGGTGGTCAATCAAGCTTTTTGTTAAGGCTTTTCCTGTTCCATTTCTTGAGGCATATCTCAATGCTTTTGAATCAGTTTTCTGTATATAGCAATTATCTGTTTCTCTGGTGAGCTAGCAGTCAGAATTTCTGTGTTTTGCATTTTTGTAATTTTTTGGACATTCGAAATTATCAAACTTTTAAGATAAGAAGATGGAGCTGGAGGAAGAAAAATGGCTCAGTCAGTTAAGTGCTAACCTTACAAGCAGGAGGAACTGAATTTCATCCCTAGAATCATGTGAAAATGCTAGTGTGAGTTTGTAATCCCAGTGCTGGTGAGGTGGAGACAGGAGGATCCCTAGGCCTCGCTGGGGCCAGCCCAGCCTAATTGACCCTGTTTCAAAGGACGTGAGTGGTGTCCCTGAGCATGACACCTGAGATTGTCTTTTGGCTCAGACGCACATGTACACACGCATTGTATACACAAGTACATATGCATATAAAGAAGATGTATGGAAAATGAAAAAAGTTAGATGTGAGAATGGATGTTCTAAAGGTTAATGAAAAAGCAAAAGGTAAAAGCAAAATCGATTTCATGTAAGATGGTCCCTTTTTTCCAAAAGCTTTTAATGTACTTCATTTTGAAGGAAGTTTAAAGACATTCTACTCCTCTCCCCCATGCATGTAACATTATGCAAATAGTGAGTACGTGAAAGAATTTTTGTGCTAAATGATGATTAATTGAAGTAGAAGACATAGCAAATTAGACTAAATACATAGAATACTCAAGTTGGTAAAGTATTGTAATAATTTCTCTACTGTTGTGGGAATCTAGGTTCAAAAACAGCTCTTGGGGTTCATTTATTTACAGATTTGGTCTTTTTGAAGGCATGTCTGCTATTGAAATGATGGATCCCAAGATGGATGCTGGTATGATTGGAAACCAAGTTAATTGAAAAGTTCTCAATTTTGAACAAGCTATCAAGGTAGAATTCCTTGCACTTTGTGTGTGTGTCTAAAAGGATATGTTTTCTTCTATGTTAAAATGTGCTTAATAATGAAATCAAATGAACTGTCCAAGTGTATTTTCAGGTTCAAGTATCTTTGAAAGCTTCTCAAATATATAAGAATTTAAAGCCAGCATAGTGGCACATGGCATTTGTACCAGCACTAGGGAGGTAGAGAATCGAGAGCTTAGTCAGCCTCAGCTACATAGTGAGTTTGAAACCAATCTGGGTTGAATGAGACCCTGTTCTTAAAAAAAAAATTAGGTATGTTATTATTAATCTCAGTTAAAACCTGGGAATTAATTATGTGAGGTCCTCATTATAAACTTCTAAATAGTCATTTATGTATTTTAAATTAATTTTGAAGTATGTGAGATATAGTTTCAAATACCAGGATAACTGGCCCAGAGATTATATTTTGTGTATATATCAAGCAAAATTCTTAAGGCTATGAATTTCAGGTTTACTGAGACTTGATTCAGAAGTTTCTTTATATTTAACATAGAGTTTAATTTTGCATGTTTTGTACAAAGAAAGATTATCTTAGCAAATAGATTTTGTAAGTAAAATAACTTCAGGAGAGTACTTGAACATTCTTTTCATTGTAAATGGTTTCAAATCTTTAAAATGATTGGTATTTATTGATTCTTACAACTAATTTGAAGCCAGAAATGTTGACTTACATATTTGTAATTAAAATATTTGAGATGCTGTGGGGCAGGAGGATTGTTGTGAGTTCAGTCTACAGAACAGGCTGTGTTTCACAAAAGCAGTAAAAGCTCAGAAAGGGGTGTGCTGCCACACTCAACTAAAAACGAAACAAACTAATCTTGAGCCAGTAGGTAGCACTATATCTGGATCCCACAATGGAAGCAAAGAACCAACTCCTAGAAGATTTTCTCTGACTTCCACAAGTACCCCTTGTCTTTGTGCGTGTGTGTGTGTATATATGTGTGTGTGTGTTTCTGACACACACAATAATAAATAAAATATCACAACTCATTTCTCCAGGTTACAGTCATATTAATTGTCTTATTTTACATTATTTCACTTTCAGAATAACTTGAAACAAGTAAAGCAGAAAATACTGTCTTTCTAAGAGAATGGGAAAACTGAATCCCCCCTTACACACACACACACACACACACACACACACACACACACACACACAATTAGGGGCAGTACTAAGAAAGCTAAAGCCAGTTCTGACCACGCTTTCTGCAGGGATACGGGAACCTTCAGGCGAAAGATTCAATCCTCTTCTGTTTTTAGCAAGTGGCACCTAGTGTCCAGGGAGGAGAAAATAAACCCATTCCATCAAAATGCCAGAATATGGGCCCTTGAGCTGCTTTATCAGAGATCTCAGTGACAGGATTCATAATCCCAACCTGGGTTGCATAATTTGAGTTGTGCTTTAGAAATATTTACTATTTGACAATTTCCTTTGTTTTTTCTTCCTTTGTGAGGCCCAGTCCCATGTAGTTCAAGGTAGTATTGAACTTGCTATATCTATATATGGCCTATCGTTCCTGGTGAGATTCATTATAAAGACTGTTAACTGTTTCAAATTAGGCTTTGCCTTTTTTTCCTTACTCAAGATTTAAGACACATATTATTAAACACTTAAGATATGATTCCTACAATTAATAATTAAAGGTAAAGTTTGATAAAGCTTATTGGCCTTGCTGGGCATAGTGATGCAGGTCTGTAATCTTAACTCTGGAGAGATTTAGGCCATGGGATCCGGAGATTCAGTTCATCCTGGGCTACATGTGACCCTGCCTTAAATGAAAAAGAATAGAATGAAACAGAACAAAACAAAGCAAAATAGTATTTTAAGAATTCAGTATCTTAATTTTATGAAATATAAGCTAGTGTTTTCTTTGAATTTTTATAAATATTTAATTTTTGAAAATCAAAGTACTACTGTACGTAGTAACCAGTAAGTTTTTTAACCTCTGTGTTTATGTCCCTTTAGGATGGCACTATTAAAATTAAAGACCTCACCTTGCCTGAAATGATAGGAATAATGGATACCTGTTTTTGCTGTTTGGTAAGAATTAAAATAAGGCTGTTGGTTAAATAAACCATGTTCTTGAATTTGAAAGTATATATACTAGTATTGAATGTTAAATATGTAATGCTATTAAAATGGATACAAGATTAGCAAACTAAATTATGCCATAGGAAGCAACACTTCATCTTCCATCTGGGTGCTACTAGGATCTGGTTTTCTGGGTAAATGGGTATTTGTGTTTCAGTGAAGATAGTATTCTGTCATTATGTAAAATGCCCTGTATTGTTTTAAACTTATCCCAAGAAATGTATAATTGGAAGGTTCCGTGAGATAAGTACAACTGAAGCAAAGGGAGGTATGAATTGGCTTTGGAGAGATTGTTTCTACTTTAGGGTAAATTGTGGTTAACTGGTGATCTTCTGTGACAAAAACATTTTAGTGATGTTTCGAATACCTGTCTTGTGTAGATAGTGATGTTTATTGTAGAAAAACCCTCATGTGTATCCCGACCTCCTACTTTCTGACTATTCTTTCTTTTTAAATTAACATTAAATGTGCAACATTTATTTTGTTCATTCACCACATCCTATCACGTATGTTAGAAGCATATGCACATTAGTTGTTTTGTATGTATTATTTCTCATCTGAGTCTTGGCATATGCTAGGTACCTGCATTTTATTATATTACCCGAGGTTATATTGTTGAGAGGGGCACAGACAGAATCCCATTTGTGATTCTTTGTCCTATAACTCTTAATCTTTCTATTACCATTTAGGAGTACTCTATTTCTAAACGAGTTGGGAAGGGCCAGGGAGGCTTGCTGAAGGTAGATTTGCAGAGAGACAGTTCTGACAACTGGTCAGTGGTTTTGTAATGATAATGTAGAGCCAGAGAGGAAGGACTAGGCCCAGATATGGGAATAAAAAAGACTATAGAAAGGAACTGATACTGGTATGAGATACTGAAGAGTGGCAGGCACAGAATCAGATCACAGTATTGTAGTCAAAGAGGGAAAATTGCATAGATAGGACAGTGTAAAAATGTCTGGTTTTTGTGGATGGCAGAGGACCAAGTGTGAGTGCCATGTCACTAACTACAGAAGAATGGAGAGATAAATAGTGGAAGGACTTTTGCCAAAGTTGAGAAGCAGCTGTATGAGACTTTGAAACTATCTTTAAGAGATTATGGTTTAATAATACATGGTTTTTAATCTGAAAACTTTCTCTTCTGCACAATAATTACTCTTAAGTACATACCTTAATTATAACATTTTACATATCCCTGTCTCATTATGTATTCCAATAATATTTGTTTTCCTCCACTGCATAATTCTTGGATTTAGGGTAAAATAAACGGGCAGATTTATTTAAATTCTTTGTTTCCTTACATGTAAAGATGGAAAAACACTGCCTTTCTCAAAGTACTAGAAAAAAGGGGGATGAAATATATGAAAATACTTAGCATAATTTGGGGAACATAGCAGTTCTCGGTTTTGATTGCTGTTATTCCTAGCCTCCTAGTTTCCAGAGAAATAGTGTTGACTATTTTTGTAGAAATATTCTTCTTGTTTGGAGTTTCAAGTTAGATAATTATTGTATGTTTCTTACAGTAGGACTCTGTTGGTTCAGTTAGTGATGGTGAGGAGATGAGTTATGAGAAGCAAAAGACCTGACCAGTTGGAAACTTGTGAATCCCCTCCTTTATGGATTTTTATTGATTACATTGTGGACTTGATTACTTTTGAATGCTACATAGACATTCTAATTTCATTAAGACAACAAGAATATTGCAAACTGAGTTATAGATTCAGAATGCTTCCCACGGGTAGCAAGTTCTTTATAGTGTGGATTGAGCATACCTGAAATCTGAAACTTTTTAGCAGTAGCTTCATGTTCAAAAACGTTTCAGATTACAGAGCATTTTGGATTCCAGATTAGTATAAGAAATACTCACCTTTAATGGATTTTTAAAAACTTCAGTCTGTGAAAATGAAGTCTAATTCTTGTCTTTTCGGTCTGTGGCACTATTGGATCAATTTAGACTTTACAAACTTTGTATATCACCTTAAATAATGTAGTTTGTCTTTGTTTGTTTTTTAATTTAAATAGATAACGTGGTTAGAAGGCCATTCCTTGGCACAGACAGTTTTTACGTGCCTTTATATTCATAATCCAAACTTTATAGAAGATCCTGCTATGAAAGCTTTTGCCCTAGGAATCTTGAAGATCTGTGACATTGCAAGAGAAAAAGTAAATAAAGCTGCTGTTTTTGAAGAGGTAAGTATTTTGATATAAGAAATCCTGATGCCATAGATCATCTTACTATGATGTATTTAAATGACTTTATGATAGATGTTTTTTCCCTACATGTATAGTTAAGGAACAATTTTAAAAGCTCTACCATTGCTCTGTGTGGCACATGCCAGCGGACAGAAGCAGAAGGCGATAAGGAGTTCAAGAGGCTACATAGTGAAACTATCCGGGTAAAAAACTGCTGCCTGTGGTGGCATGTACTTGTATATTTTAGCTCTTGGGGAAGCTAAGGCAAGGGGACTCCATCTCAAGGTTATGGTCTTAGTACCTACAGGGTTTCAGCTGCATAAACTAGTTCTTGTCAAGAAAGTGCTTTCATCTCATGTGTTTCCTCTCTTAAGTGCTGTTCATTGAGTATCCATTTGTGTAGAGTAGAAGTCTGGATATTACTCACACAGAAAATAGTCTCTGCCCCGAACCTCTTAAAAAACAGAAAGGCTGTACTTTGAGGCTCTGGATAAGAGGAAGGCAAGGAAACAAAAGTTTGAAGAATGGAGTCTAAAGCATTTCCTGTTTTGTCTGAGCATCTCACCCAGAGAATAATAAAGTTCAGAAAGAAAGACGTTTTTTCTCCTTTTAAGAAATCAGGTCACTGAAGAGAGGTCTCAGCCATTAAGAGAACATACTGCTCTTTAGAATACCTTAGATTAGTTTCCCAATACCCATGTCAGTTGGCTCACAACTGCCTGCAACTCTGGCTCTGACACCATTGGCCTCCCCGGCAGTTACATGCCTGTGCACATATCTACATACAGACACACATGCATATGTTTTTAAAAAATTAAGTTTCAGATGCTTATAATTTTAAGAAAGGATGAGCTCACATTTAAAGTAATTTATAATTTTTCTTTATGTATAGTATGTAAAATTTTTAAATTATGTGTATGAATAAATATGTACACGATATGTTGAATGTATGGGTGGTAAATTGTTTATGAAATACTGCCTGCTTTTAAACACTCAGCTGTTTAGTTAAGTACTTTCTTTGATGTGCATATCATTTTGGAAGGTCTTACTCATTTGAATTTAATTTTTAAAAATTGAGGGTCTGGAGAGATGATTCAACAGTTAAGAGCCTGTGCTGCTTTTCTGGAAGACCCAAGTTCAGTTCCAAGCACCTAATGTCAGCTGACTCACAACTGCCTGTAACTCTGACTCCAGGGGATCTGATACCTCTGGCCTCTGTGGGTATGTGTACATGTCCCTCCCCATTAAAAATAATAAATCTTTTTTAAAAAATGAGTTTGAGGAACTGGAGAGATGACTCAGTGGATAAGAGTACTGGTTGCTCTTGTAGAGGGTCTGGGCTTGATTGTTAACACCCACATGACTGGTAACAGCTGTCCTTAACTGCAGTTCCAAGGGATCTCACGCCCTCTTCTGACCTCCATGTGCACATGTGCAGGTGCATGTGTGTGCATATGTGCAGATATGTGCAAGTGCTTTGGATCCCTTGGAGCTGAATTTATAGGTAATTGTGAGTCATCTATGTAGCTACTGGGAATGGAACTGTGGTCCCCAGTAAGAGCAGCAAGCACTCTTAACTGCTAGTCCAGCACTCTGTCCCTAGAAACTTTTTTTATAGCCTTACGTTATTAAGGGTGGGAAAATACACACTCTCATGTTATAGGGTATGAATGATAGGAACAATTGTTGTTTCCTTCATTTTAAATACTTTAAAATTTTTTATTTGGAAATACTTTCAAATTAGCAATAATTACAGTACTGGTATGAAGAGCACCATACATTCTTTATACATTTGATTTTACTATATTATTCCACTGGTCACTTCACTTGCTTGTTCTCTCGTGTACTATGCATGTACATATTTATGTATGCACTTTTTTCTCTGTACTGGTATTATTGCCATTATTACCTCTTTATTTTAAACATTTTAATGTACATCATCTTAAAACATTTTTTATATTTTAATTTAATGCCAAGGACCTGGTCATACTCCAAGTTTGTTATTTGACTCTCTACAGTACAGAATTTAGTCTTTTAAAAATACATTTATTTAGTATTTTATTTTTGTATATGAGTGTATTGCCTACATGTATGTAAGTGTACCTGTGTGCTGCAGTGTCCACAGAGGTCAGAAGACAGCATTGAATTCCCATGGAACTGGAGTTACAAATGTGGCTGCTGGGAATTAAACCCAGGTCCTCTGCAAGAGCAGCCACTCCTTTTAACCACTTAGCCATTTCATTAGCCTCTAGAATTTAGTCTTAAATAATACTTTGCATTTATATTGCATCTCTCCCTAGTCACCTTCATTGTATAGCAAATTCTTATGTTTTCTTTAGTTCTAAGGACATGGATTTTTTTTCCTTTTGGTGCTGGGAATTGAACATAAGGCCTTATACTTGCTAAGCAGTTACTTTACCATAGAGTTATATTCCTAGCACAAACAAGAATATTCCTAGAGTATAACCCTCTAAGGCTCTCCCTCCTTTTCGTAGACTACTGCTCAGTTAGGATTTCTCTGTTATTTTCTCATGATTAGATTTAGATTAGGCAGTTCTGACTGGCGTATGATACAAATGATGATGTGTACTTCTTAAGGTAGCGTATCTAGATGTGTGCAAGGTACAACTGTTCTTCAGCAATAATATTTTAATCTTTCCAGCAAAGTATAATCTGACTACCTTTTTAAAATTATTTTTTCCTTCTGTTGAAGCAGTTTGGTGCTATACTTCAGGATCATAAACCTTGCTCACTACAGTCTCTTCCCTGTAAATTTAGCATCCAGTGATGGTATTTACCTGAACTAATCATACTCTGATGTTTGAAAAATGGGGATGTGGAAATTGGGGGTATGTGGTTCATTTGTAGAGCACATTACCTATCATGTACATGGCCAGTATTGCTTCAAACTCTGGAATTGCAAAAGAGAGAATTTTTTTAGCTCTACTATTTCTTTGACAGTTTACATTTTTTTTTTTTTTACCATAGAACCTATGCTGTTTTTGTGCAAATTCTTACAATTTTTGCAAAGAGAGACATGGTCTTTTCTATCATAGTTTAAAACGTGCATGACTTAACAGCTTTATTTCTAGCCCTTAGTTTCCTTTTTCTTATTCCTTTTTAAAGTGCTGGGGATTGAAGCCCACCCAGGTATGGATGACAGCTCAGAAGAGCTGGAACCCTGGAACTGATTGCATGACTCCTGGCAACTCAGCAGGTTGGAGAGTGTTTTCCAGGCAGCTCAGCTGGTCTTTGTGTCCTCAGCAGTCCTTACTATGTATAACCTTGAGGAGAGAGGGACATTTTACATCTGATCGGTTTCAGGGAGTTCTGAGACTTGAGTTTTAGTTAGCCTGCCTTTCGAATCTCCTGCCTTAACAATCCTCCTTCAGAACTTTCTAAAGAAATTATTACATAATACCTGTGTGTATATATGTTTCTTACAGTATTTTGTAATAACTAAAATCTGGAAACCACATGGCAATGAATATGATGAGAGTTAAGACTCAAGATAGCACATTTGGGACTGGAGATATATCTCAGGTTGTAGAGTGCCTGCCTAGTACATGTACTCGGTCTGACATTTGATCCTCAGCATTATATAAGAGGAGGAGAGAGAATATGAATATTGAGTATGTGTTCCTTTAGAATAAGGTGGGTTTATTTGCTCGTTAAGATCAGATCTTCAAAGAAAGAATATTCAAGCATAGAAAAGCAGACAGGGACTCAATGTGCAGCTCCAGGGCGACCTTTGGCTTGTGATTCTCCTTCATTAATCTCCTGAGAGTTGAGAATATAGGTGTGCACTGTCATACCCCTCACAATCTTTTTTAATTAAGGGAGGTTGCTAAATCTTTATACATAAAATAATTGGGGTACAGAGAGTTGGAATATAATTTCTGTTTGGATTGTTCGTATCAACGTGTGTACATTAATTTGTTTTAAAATAAAAACAAAATTTTAATAGAAGAAATTAAAACTAGATTTCTGTGCATACTGGGAATCAAGGACCTAGAAACAAGTCTGAGAACATTTAGCTCAAGAATAATATAGAAAATAAAATTTAAATAATTAGGCTTATTCATTATCAGGTCGCTTAGTGACTTTTTATTTAGGAATCAACTTTTTTCTAATTTTAAGACCAAGATAAAATTATCTGGAAAATCTGTCAAGTTCAGGGAATCAGGAACAGACCAGCCCAGGAGCTAACCTTTGGTTATATTTCTTTCCAAGTCTATCTTTACAAAATCCCAGTACTCAAGAGGCAGAGGTAGATTGATCTCTGAATTTGAGACCAGCCCAGTCTCCATAGTGAGTTCTAGGCCAGCCAGGGCTACATAGTGGGACCCTGTCTCCAAAATAAGATAATCATTTCACTTTCCATCGATAAAAATTTCAGAAGGGGAATGTTGGCATAAATTGGCACTTGGATTTTTACTGTGGGAATATGCAACTATTTTGCGGATGCAAAAAAAATTTTAGTACATTTATTTTTTGTGTGTGCATACGTATGTACCTGCACATGCATGCATACACAGTGCCATAGTGCACATGTGGAGGACAGAGAACAACTTAAGGAGTAATTCTTTCCTGCTACCATTTGGTTCCTGTAAATCAAACTCAGGTTATCAGGCTTGGGGGCAAGTGCCTTTTACATGCTTAGCTGTCCTCCTTTTTGAGACAATACCTCATATGACCCAGGCTGGCTTCTTAAACTGTACAGCCAAGGATGTCCTTGAGCTTCCTGTTCCTTCTGCCTCTACCATCCAGTTGCTGGAGAAGAGTTTAGCAGTGTATGAGTGTTAAATATGTTGATAATATTTAAGCTAGGTCTTTTACCTCTAGCACTCAGTCTGAAAGAAATGAGAACGGATATAGATGCTCAATGTCTAAATATTAATAAGACTAACATTGAAATGCCATGAATGTTACACTTGAAGTAATTATGAATAATTGTTACACATATTGAATATTGAATACGTAGTCTTTGGTGTAATGACAGAGTGCTTCCTGGTTTGGGAAAAGGCATACTTTAGAACTCAAAAAAAGCAGCTCTGTAGCCAACTTTGTAAAAATAGAATTGGAAAAAAATATAACCGAAGGTTAGCTCCTGGGCTGGTCTGTTCTGATTCCCCGAACTTTACAGATTTTCCAGATAATTTTGTCTTAGTTTTAAAATTAGAGAAAAAAATGGATTGTTAAATAAAAAGTTACTGAGAGACTTGATAATGAATAAATAAGACTAATGTACTTAATTATTACCCAATTATTACTACCTTAAAATGACTTACTAAGAGTGAACAACTGACTATCTTAAAATTAATGCTGCTGCTTTTGTGTGTGTGTGTGTGTGTGTGTGTGTGTGTGTGTGTGTGTGTGTGTGTATTGAGACAGGATATCGTGCAGCTCAGTCTGGCGTAGAATTCAGTTTGTAGCTGAGACTGGTCTTGAGCTGGTCTTGAGCTCCTGATTCTTCTGCCTCTATCTCCCAAGTGTTGGGATTACAGATGAGTGCCATTGCCTGCAACTTTTTGAATGTACATTCTGTGGATTGAACTCAGGTTGTCAGGCTTGCATGCCAGGTTCCTAACTCAGGTTGTCAGGCTTGGTAGGGAATGACTTTACATGCTGAACCATCTTGCAGGCCTAAGGAGATATTTTTCATTCTATTTTGAAACTCAAGTACACCAGGAATTGGAGAGATGATTCAGCGGTTCACAGCACCTGCTACTCTTGCAGAGGACCTGAGTTTGGTACCTAGCGCCCACATGGCAGCTTATAACCATCAAGTAACTCAATCTCCAGGGGAAGTGATACCTCTGTGATCACTGTGCTGCACTTAGATGCAGGCAAAGGCTTATTCACACAAAATAAAAATAAAGATTTAAAAAATAACAAATACTCAAAATTTGGTGTATATTTTAGTCTTAAAGCCCATTTCAGTGTGGGTTACCTACATTTCAAGTACCCAGTAGCCATGAGACTAAGGGCCTGCTATGTTGGATGGTGCAACTTAAAATACTGGTATGGCCCAAGTTCGGCTTTGCATCTCTTCTGTATCTTACCCTTGGCTGATCTCATGCAGTTTCATATTCTTAAACCTGGACCTGTTCCCTGAACCTCATCACGTGTGCCTATTTCTTTCCCCTCCTGCATGTGCATCACAAACTTAAGTTTCCAAATTTGAGCTGCTCATTTTCCTCTTGATTTCAACTTCTTCCATTCTTATATCTCAGTTTCAACAAATAAAATGCCTCCATTCTTTTGATCAGCACACCATTCTTGGGTCTTGATTCTTCTGTACCCTACTTGTAAACCCTTAGGAAGTTCTGCTTACCCAGAAAGTTGGCAAATTGAAGCCTGCAAGTTGATGTAGCCTTCCTCCTGTTTTCACTGACGTTTGAACTAGGAATGGGTTCTGCATTTTCAGATGGTTATAGTTAATAAGTATATAAGTTCCCAAGTAATATTCTTTATTTTTCCACTTGGCCTGCAAAGTATAAAGCACAAATTACTTGTCCCATTAAGGAAGGCTGGCATTGGTCTATACGATTTATTTAAGTAGTATGTGCCATTTATTATGCAGGTACTAGAAATAAAATGACAGTTTGTGTCACTGCAGTGCAGGCATGATGAATAGCCTGGACACCAGCACCTTCTTCCAGTCCACACCTCCACCTTGTGGAACCTCTATGTCTTGAGTATTTTTATCCTTGCTTTTCACTGGCATCTGTTTCTTTTCACTCATTTACTCATCTTGCCAAAATTTAATTATACGTATAATCTGTTTTTTTTCCTCTCCTGTTTATCCATGTTTAAACTTTTCTCTTTTTTTTGTCTTTTCGAGACAGGGTCTCTGTAGCCCCAGCTGTCCTGGAACTCATTATAGACCAGGCTGGCCTCACACTCACAGAGATCCATCCACCTGCTTCTGCTTCCTGAGTGCTGGGATTAAAGGCATGCACCACCATACATGGCAGACTTTTATTCTTTTATTATAAATTTGATCTCAAGAGACTAATAAGCAGAAATACAAAATTTACTTAGAAATTGAACATTTTTTTCTGCTTCTTACATGATAAAACTGAGCTTTTTTTACAGATCTAGTCCCAGTTTTACTGCATATCGACTCTCCTGGTCATATTATAATTCATCTGTCTCTGGTTATGGTGTTTGGTCATAACAGCTCTTGCTTTTGCAGTGAACATTTTCTCTGATTTGTAGTCCTCTAATCTTACCATTATCTTTTCAGGGCAAAATGCTACTTACCTTTAAATTTTGGTGGAACTCTTTTGACTGCCAGAACTGTAGATACTGGTTTTTATGGAACAGTCCTCCTTGTCATCTTCTGCCCTAGTGTGATTATTAGTAACACTCTCTTGTACTCTCCCGGTGCCTAGTTGAGTAATAATTCTATCATCAGGTACTTTTCTTTCCATTTTTTAAACATGGGCGTGAAGCGTATATTTTGTGAACATGGAATCACATGTAAAATAAAGAATCTAAAGAGGTTGGGCTAATGGAGTAGAAGGAAAGATTGTGCTTATATTATTATTATTTGGCTTGAAAAAATGTGCATCATTTAAGTTGATGTAGTCAGGTTTGCTTCTTACATGCATATGAATACATTTCTAAGTACTGTGAAAGTAGGTAAGTTAAACTGTGGAAGTTCCTAATTGTCCTGGGAGAGGAAATGCTATTTCTGTGGTCTCTGTTTTGAAACATTTTCTGTGATGTGAATACATCGCTTTTTATTTAACATAGTAGAATTGTGAAGTTGTTTACAACTTGCCTTTTTCCCCTGGATAATAGAAAATAAACTTCTATGTATACCAGCACATGTATATAGATCTTTGGCACTATGATGGGGCATATAACAAACAACACACAGTGAAGAATGCAGTTTTTAAAAAAATTATATATAAATGCCATTGTGTTGCATGCCTTTTAATTCCAACACTCAGAGGCAGAGGAGGATTGATCTCTATGAGATCAAGGCCAGCCTGGTCTACATAGCGAGTTCCAGGACAGCAGGGGCTACAGGGAAACCCTGTCTCAAGAAAAAAAAAACAAAATTTTAAGTATATCTATTAAAAGATACATTTCATTTTTAATTTTGTATGTGTGTGTGTATATGCATGTTTGTGTCTGTGTCTGTGTTAGTAGTGCAAGTACCTGTGGAGGTCAGAGTGTCAGATCCTCCCTGGAGTTGGAATTACAAGCAGTTGTTACCAGAATACAGTTTTTGAATAATTATTTCTGGTAACCGAGTTATAAAGAGTACTAAGATTGGACAGGAGATTATTGAAGCACATGATCTTCCCCCAACCTAGTTGTGAATTACAAAGATAAAGATGGTATTTGTGGAGAGAAACATGGCAGTATCTTAAACTGGAATTATCAACAGTTACAGAACAAAATTACATGTGTCTCCCAGTACAGTGCTCTAAGAAAGACACATCACTTGTGTAGTATTCTTAACACATACGACAGAACTTGAATTTTCCCTTGAACGTATACCAGGAAGCCCATGTTCAGAAATAGGCTACAAAATTACTTTGTCAGCCAGGTGTGGTGGTACATACCTTTAATCCTGGAGGCAGAGGCAGGCAAATCTGAGAGTTCAAGGCCAGCCTAGGCTACATAGTGAGTTCCAGGATAGCTGGGGCTGTAGGGACACCCTGTCTCAAAAAAGACCCTCCTCCATAAAACTAAAAATAGCATTGTTCTGTTATTTCATAGTATCTGGTACGAATGATAAAAATGAGAAATTTATTTCACATTAAAGGAGATAAAGGAAACTTGGTTTCCTCATTTTAGAATTGTACTGTGACGGTTATGTGAGAATGATTTTTTTTTTAAGAAAATCTCCCTAAAGGACCATTATAGTCTATTCTTTAGTTTAAAAGGCTTAAAGAAAAATACCAAAAATTACAAAAACAAATGTTGTAAAGTGTCATTTGGACAGTGTAGATGAGGGACATCTTTACTCTTTTTCTGATTTTGTGATGTGAAATTTTGGCTCAAAACTGAAAGTATATACTGTGGAATGCGGCCACTGTGCCTCAGTATCTTCCCCTGTATAGTGCCCGCTTACTGCATTATTGTGAAGAAAATCAGATTGATAGAAGTAAGGTATTTAGAACAGTGCCTGGTTGCTAGGCATGGTGTTCCATCCATGTAATCCCAGTATTTGGGAGATAGAAACAGGAGGATCAGGAGTTCAAGGCCACCTTCATCCACAGTTTGGGTTAAACTTCCCCCTTTAATGAACAGTACCTGGCACTTGTAAGCCTGGAATCTTGCTCTTAGTATTGGTAATGCATTTACATATATAAGAAGTTACAAACCGCTTTTGAATAGATGTGTATGTTTTAACGTTGACTCCTTGTGCTAGCATTATAAATTCTGTACTGTACAGTGAGATTTTGATTGCTTGAATCAAATAATAAAAAGAGCTCCTCAAATGTTTATTCAGACTTTAAACAATATTCTTGTTACTGCCCAGCCTATTGCCTCCCTGCCCCCACTGAGTGCTCAGGAACCTTGTTTTCTTTCTTTAAAAAAAAAAAGATTTATTCGGTTATTCTATTTGTAAAATGAGTTTTTAAGTTAATGTCACCAGAACTTTTTTGAAAAGCTTATAAAATGTATTTTTATTTTATGTATTTGAATGTGTTGCCTGCCAGTGTGTAAGTGCACCATATGCATGCAATCCCCCAGAGGCCTTGGATCCCCTGGAAGTGGATTTACAGATGGCTTTGGGTGCTTGGAAGTGAACCTGGATCCTCTGCAGCCAGTGCTCTTAACAACTAAGCCACTTTTGAGACAAATCTGTTTTTGTTTTGCTTGAGACAGGCTCTCTCTGTAACCCTAACTGACCCTGAACTCGCTATGTACATTGGGCTGGCCTCCATCTTAAAGAGATCCATCTGCCTCTGCCTCCTGAGTACTGGGATTAAAAGTATTCACCATCATGCCCTGCAAGACAGGTTTCTCTTTTTGTTCAGTTACCCCCCAAAATTTCTGATTTATTAGATGGCAGAAAAAATAACAGAATCTGCTCAAATGCTCATAAACAGTTAGGCTTGCTAGGGGCTGAAGAATTCTTCAAACTCCCGCCCTGAACTCCGGTACCCTACCAGGATCACATCACTTGTGTTCAGTAATGATGGAACTACACTTGGAATAGCATCATCATAGCATCACCATATAGGAACTGGATTATGACACAGACCATCCTGAAGATGGTGTCTTCATTTGCCAAGTGACAAAGGCAGAAGCAAACTCAAGTCCACCTACTCATCAGGGAAAGTGGTTTCTCTATGGAAAGCCTTGTTTGCTTACTATAAAGACAGGTTTCTTGATGTAAAAAAACCTATGTCTCAGCCTCCAAGATGCTAGAATTATAGGTGTACACCACTGGATTTGACTTGTATAACATACTATGTGGTGATTATTGTGTATTAAAGGGATTCGATTCATTTTATTAGAACACTGTAATAAAATAAGATTATTGTTTGGATGGAATCACATTGTCTTTTCATATTAACAGTTTCCATGTTTTCTAAAATTATTGTAAATACTAATATAAATTTCTTTCTGGGCTATATTGTTTCAAGTTTAGTAGAACCTTAAAAATCCCTAATAACCATTATTATATTGTGTCAGTAATGTGATCATTGTAAAGTACAATAAATCATGATGGCTAGTCTGGTAGTATATGCCTCTAGTCCCAGGACTTGGGAAATAAGATGAGAATTTTGAGTTTGGAGCCTGCCAGGGCAAGACCCTGTCTCAAAAAATCTGCAGCCAGGGCTGTAGCTTAATGATAGTGTTTGCCTAGCATTTGCAAAGCTCAGTGTTTGATCCTTAAAGAGTATGACCTTTGCACATTAACGTGCCATACTATTTTCTAGATAATGGCTCTATACTTGCAACATTGTATTTTACCCTTATATTTTTGTATATCCAATACCAGTCTGCACAGAGTGCTTTTAAAAGGGGGTTTAGAAATGAGAGGCAAAATAAACTAAAAGTTTTCTGTCCTGACACACACATCCTTCTCACATGTTGATTTCAAGCATGCTACCCTTATCATTGCTCTTTGAAATACTCTTTTCTTCATTTTGATTCTACTGTTTTTTTTTCCTCACCCCCCTGGTTAGTCCAGGTCCTGTTGTATTCCCTGTCTTCCTCTATGCCCACTCTAGACTGATTTCCTTTAGTTTTGTGGCCTTTAACACTGTGTACTAAAGAAATTCAAATATATGCTTCTAGTCCTGATTCCCTCCCTGATGTTTTGACGTAAGTGCCTTCCTGAAATCCTATTTGGTGGGTGAGAAAAATTTTAACCTTAATATAACCTGCTCCTCCTAAAGTCTGGCCCACCTCAAGAAATTATCTTCTGTCAGTTGCTCAGATCAAAACCTAAATATGCTGGATGTACAGGCTCAGACCTGTAATCCCAATATTTGGAAGACAAGCAGACAAGTCTCTGTGTATTCAAGGCCAACCTGATCTACATAGCAAGCTCAAGCCAGCCAGAGCTACAAAATGGGACTCTATCTCCTGGAGTGGGGTTGAAATTCGTAATTTAGTTTATTTCATTCAGCTCTGCCTTATGAATATATACTGATTTTAGCAACTTTTTATCCCAGTTTGAGTCACCCTCGTACCTAGATTGTTGGATAAAGTAAATATCTGGTCCCATGGATTCCCTTGATTTTTGTCCATGAATAAAGTTCCAATATGAACTCTTATTGGCAACAGTTTGTTCACATTTCTCGCCTGCTCTTCATTCTCTAGTGACTTAAATTCTTGTTATTGATTCACATACTTAGACAGAACCTGCCATGCTCTCCCTGAAAGATGGCTTCCTTTATACTTTTTGGCAGCTTTTCAACAGGTTTTTTGTTGTTGTTGTTTATTTTGTCTTTTCAAGATTCACCTACTTAGTTTTTAAAAGAAGATTTTGACATACATTTTTTCAAACCCTCGATTTTTTGAGATTTTCAGTTACCTAACCATACCGGCTCTGTATTCATTTCATGGCTGCCGTAGAGTAAGTAGTACTGGCTTCTTCTAAACAAAGCAGACATCTGATTTGCCACAGTCTCTACCATTCCTCACTGTATTTTGGTAATTTGCCGTTTTCATTTTTTTGATCCCTGCTATAGACTAAATCATTCATTCAGTCAACACATTTGAACAGTTGTTTTTTAACCAACCGTTTTTCTAAGACCTGAAGATAAAGCCCTTATGTCCTGGATGATTCATTTTGGGGGACAAAATAGTGTACAAATAAAGAAGTACATATGGGATGCTGTGTGGTGGTAGTTCTATCAAGAAAAGCAAATCAGGCTAAGGGACAGCAAAATACGGTAAGAAGATGCAGGAGGAAGCTACTGGATGAGGAATTGACACCAGGGGCTGGAATGGAGCAGAGGATGGACCTGTAAACATTGTTAAAAAACTTATTTTGGAGTGATATCTGCATATTTAAAAATTCTAAGATCTGTTACATGTTGAATGGCTAAAGATGAACTGTGACTGCAGTGAAGTAAGACTTCAGTGTGGGAGAACAAGATCAGTGCCACAGAATGCAGTGTAGAGACCGTGGTGAGCTTCTGAATTTTACTAGGAAACTATGAAATAGAGAAGTGGCATTCATGGCTGACTTCTTTAAAAGTTCCTCTGACATCTGGTACAGCAGCGACTCTTATGGCATGTGGAGAATCTGTTAAACAAGAATGAAAGAGGGTGTTAATTTAAAACAGAGAGATAAAAGGTTGAGAAGGGGTTTGGGTTAAATTTACAGATCAAACACAGGTTTTCTGATGGCTGGGATTAGGGGATATGAGACATTGAGGAGTGGAGGCCCACCTGATAAACGTTAGGAAAATGGATGGTCAAGGGTTCTTTTGGATATGTAAAACTTGAATATCCTTTTTGAGATCCAAATAGAGATGGGTGTGTACATTGAACCTAGAGCATAAGCTTATAGCTCAGTAATGTAACTTGAAATTTTTATTTTTATATCTATTTATGTTTAATTTTTTTGAGGTAGGGTCTCCCTGTAGCCCCAGCTGGCCTAGAATTTGTTGTATAGATATAAATAAGGTCTCAAAACTCGTAAAAGTCTACCTGCCTCTTTCTCCCGAGTGCTGGGATTAAAGATATTAAAGGTGTACACTACCAGGTCCTGCACCTGAGATTTTTTTTTTAGGAGACCCAGTCATGTACTAGTACTCTCAATTCTTTGAGACCAGGAGCATGTTGTGTATATATATTTTCTTATTTAGTGTTCTAGTCTTTCTCTGTGAGGTACAGTAACTGACTTGACTGACTTGGATGCTCACTGTTTTTGTTAAGCAACCTGAAATTCTGCTGTTTATAAACCACCTTTGTAACTGTCTGTAACTCAGGTGTGTGTGTTAATTATATGGGAGTAGTATTCCTTTGGTAGATCTTACAGTTTCTTTTTTTTAAGTTATTTTTATTTTTTATTTTATGTGTATGAATGTTTTGCCTACGTGCATTTAAGTGCACTCATGCCGTGCAATGCCTGTGGTCAGAAGGGGGCATTGGATCCCCTGGAACTGGAGTTAAGGTTGTTAGCCGCCGTGTGGGTGCTGGAACTTGAATTCATGTCCTCTGTAAGAGCAGCGAGTGCTCTTAACTGCTGAGCCATCTCTCCAGCCCCATCTTATGACTTCTTAAATCAGCCAGATAAGTTTAAATTCATTTTCTTCAAAGTGAGACAAAAAAATCCCTTAATTTGTTCATGTTTCAGCAGTGAAATAATTTGAAAACTGGGCCGGAGACCAATGTGTAAATAATTTTTTCATAGACTATAAAATATACTTTTCTTTGAGTAATACTACTCGAGAATACTTAACCTTTGTCAATAGGCAAGCAGCTAAAACTAAGGACAGATGTAGCCTGGCATCATGGTGTTTTAATTGTATGCCTGTAAAGACAGCTTGGTTGTATGATAGCAGCATTGAGACAGGCTGGATGACAACGCATTTCTGTTTTCTAATTAAATAGTGATTTTGTTAGAGAAATATGGTTGCTGATATTCAAGGGTATGATCATTCTTTTATTATATAGGAAGATTTCCAGTCAATGACGTATGGATTTAAAATGGCCAACAATGTGACGGATCTTCGAGTTACAGGTACAAACCAATTGTAAAGATAACTCACACAATTTGTTTTTACATTTTGATTTTCTAAACTTAAAACTCTTTCTAGGAATGTTAAAAGATGTGGGAGATGATATGCAAAGAAGAGTAAAGGTCTGTTTTTCTTTTCTTTGGTTAAGGCTGTTTTTTACTGGGTTGGTTTTTTGAGACATGGTCTCCCTGTATCTCCAGCTGACCTGGTTCACCTACTTCTGCCTCCTGAGTGCTGGGACTAAAGGTGTATACCATCACTCCCAAACCAAATGGGATTTCTGCTCATTTCCTTGTTTTGGTTAGGGTTATTTTTAGAATGGCATGATTTGTAAGGTGATGCTGATTTTTCTGAGTTGATTTTGAATGTATCTGGAGTTTTAATTAATTGATTCCTTTAAAGGACAGTAGCAGTATTGTGGACCATACGCTTTGCTTCTGATCTTTACATAAAAGTGAATTTATATTAACATTTATAGGAAAAATAACTTAGCACTTAATGTAGGTTTATATTTGTCTTCATTTACTTTTTTTTTTTTAATTTTAGAGCCCTCGAAGTCGACAAGGAGAAGAGACAGATCCAGCACTTGAATGAGAAGTAATTGAGCTTATTTTCCTGGTGGATACTATCAGAGAAGTCTGCCTCTTAATATTGTAGTTTTATGAACTGTAGTATAGTTTATGAAAGCCCCTTCTAAGAGAGTTCTTTAAAAATTGGACATTGTAGGGATATTTAATTTTCCTTAATTTATTTTGGTAGAATGATAATACATTTTATTAAAATAATGATTTGATTTCAAAACTTCTCAATATTCCTGTGAGGTAGGAGGAAAACAGAAAAGGTCATTCAGAGATGATACCTCAAAACTTGGTAAGCCTCAAGAAATTCCATGTTGTCAGAAACTGCTGAACCTTCTATTAGCACTTTAAAAATAATCATTTTAGAAATGCTAATGAGCAGTTTTAGAAGTAATACTCTTAACTTTTGACTTTTGATAAGTGTCAGTCCTACTGCTGTAGAAAACTTACAAAGGAATAGGCTTGATTTTATTAAGTGTATTGTTTTGTATTGTATTTATAGGCTTGTTTTGCAGGCATTTAAAAACTGCAGGTAGAGGAAGCATAGGTACTGTACTAAGTTATTAATCTAAGCATTGAAGAGCTAAAAGTATTTTAAGGTGAGATTCCTTTGGTAGGCTTTGCCTTTGTGTGCTTTCTTACTGTACTTTCTTGTTTTTGTTATTGTTTTTAGCACCAGCAATGCTTAGCAGTATTCAGCACAGTGAAATTCACTCATGTGTTACTGACAGTGCTTATAGCCTTTACCAAGAAAGAGGTAAGGGATTTACTATAATGTGGCAATTTTTGGATTCAATGCCCGAAGAAAAGTTTTCAGATAATTCCAATGGCTCTTTCTTAGATACCTAGTTCTCTGCATCTGGTATATTTATACTATAGAAACACTGTTGTTTTTGTAAGAGGTCATTGAGAAGTTACTTACTTCATAACATATTGAGGTTTATTGTAGGTAGAAAAATAAGTGTTTTAGGTACCCCCTCCCCCACATTTTAGTGATTACTTCATTGAATTATTGACATTTTTCCATTTTTTTAGTTTATTCTATCTCTACTTTTTATTTTCTATAAACCAGAAATATATTTTTTAATGGATTGTATAAGATAAAGAATCGAGAGAGAAAAATATTATTTATCCTGTCCGGTTTTGGGCATCTTGCATTAAAGGAATGATTTGTGTAAACCAGTATCATTTCAGTAACCATTAATTTCATTATTGTTTATAGGATTTTCCTATTTAATATATATCTTTCAGTGAAAGAATGTGTAAGAATGTTTTTGGTGATTTGTTTGCTAGACCAGTGCTGTTGCAGAAGCTCAAAAATTGATGGTCCAAGCATCAGATCTTCTTTCTGCTGTTCATAATTCATTGCATCATGGCATCCAGGCTCAGAATGATACTACTAAAGGAGGTAATTCTCCATTTTCTCTACTCTTTATAAATTCTTTCCTATCTAAAAGATGTAATTTGATTTATTCTGAAACATCGTTTAAATCAGTCTACCTTGACTCTCAGAATGTTTCCTCCAAATATTTGAGTGCTTTAGGCTTTTTCTGCATGGATTTATACTGAATTGAAAACAGTTTTGTAGAACTTGGCTATTTCTGATATCTTTCTATTGGATTCTGTGTATGTACCATTTTTATATGGTCCTTCTGTGCTGTCAACAGTAACTTCATTTTTAATCGTTTCCTTTCTTTGCTTTGAAAGGTCATTACCTTTGTTATATAGTCACTGTCTACTGCACTAGAGCAGCCTAGGCATTCTCTCTGTGGCTCACCATGCTCATATAGACCTCTGTCTTAACTGCATTCTAATGCTTGTTGGTTTGCCTTTCCATGGGAGTTTGAATACCATTGAGATGAGACTATGTCCTTACATTTTTGACATGCTGATAGCATTTAGATTTTATTTATGAAATAACCCTTTAAAGGAATAATGGGTCTTATATAATCCACTATGGGACTGTTGGTTCTCACTCTCAGCCCAGGGGACTCAAACCCCTTTAGGCTGCCTGAGAGCCCAACCTTGGGGAGCCTCGACCTCATTGACCTCACTCTCAGTCCAGGGGACTCGAACCCCTTTAGGCTGCCTGAGAGTCAATCCCAAGAATCCAGACCATCAGATGCAAACAGCATGAGGATTTTACTGCACTTGCGCAAGTGGGTGACTTAGCCTCGGGAAGCCAACCCCCCCGCCCCCCGGCCCTGCTCGGACCAAGCTTTTATAGCAAAAAACCACAAGATTATCATATATTGACATACAGGGTATAGATTGGCACAGACCAGGGTTACAAAAGCACAACTTTTACATAGTCCAACCTTATGCCACAAGCATTGTGACATATTAAAAAATGTTGACTTGACAAATGTTTTAACCAGAAGTCTATTTTTACAAGAAAGGGGCTTTTTCAGTTATTACCCCAGACATTATCTCACATACCACGAGTTGTTGACATGGCTCTTGTGACAGGAGATGCTGACATAGCCCTTATGACTTTTGGGACTTTCTAGTTAGGGAGGGGTGAGCTCACAAGGAGGTTTTAATGGCTTTTTATTTGAGTGAGGGTCCTACAGGACCAGTGTTTTCGATAGTGTACAACTTTAGTTTTTCTTAAAATTATGTAAGAGTGTTTCATTCAATCCGCAGCCCTCCACCGATCCGGACTTTGTCAATGAACGTAGCCGGGGTGCTACAGTAATATCTCTAGCATTACTATTCTTTATTAGGGATATCCTGGCAGTCTAGGGTATTTTGTGCTTCTAAATGAAGAAAATTCTGTGAAAAGTGGCCTTCGAATTTCAATGAGGACTGCATGAAGTCTGTAGAAAGCTTTTGGAAGTATACCAATTTTCATAGTATTAGTTCCTCTAATCCATGAGAATGAGAGGACTTTTTATCTTCCAAAACCATCTTCAATTTCTACAGTATTTTCATTGCAGAGTTTACATTGTGTTGGTCTTTCACTTCCTTAGTTTTATTTTCAGATTTGTGTTTTTAAAAAAATAAATTATATTAGGTATATGAGTGTATTGCCTGCATGTGATGAGGACACTTCTGTGGGATGGCAGCCGACAGGGATTTGAACCTGAAAGCAGAGAGGAAATGTAGATGTGGAGTATGGGAGTCCAGCCAGGGAGAGGAGAGTATGCCTTGCCCCGGCTTCGGTAGCATCATGGGGGCAAGATTGTCAAGAGACCAAGCTGAGTAGGGATGGACTCTATCTATGTGCTAACCTACTGTATTAGTTACTTGCTGTTGGGACAAAATAGTTTGCAGAAGCAATTTGAGGAAGTGAGGATATTTATTTCAGTTCACAGTTCTGAGATATAGTCCATCATGGTGGGAAATTCATGTTTGCAGGGGTATGGGGCATCTCGTCACATTGTATCCACAGTCAGGAATGCCTGTGCTCAGCTCACTTTCTTCTTTTTATCCAGTCCAAGATCCCAGCCCACAATTATGGTGGGTATTCCCACCTCATTTATCCTAATCTAGATAATCGTTCATGGGTGTGCCCAGAGTCTTGTCTCCTGTGTGATTCTAGATCCTGTTAAGTTGACAATATTAACCATCACAGGTGATATAAAGTTTAGTCTAAGCATGATGACAGGATGGGATAACGCCTTGAGCAGGAAGAGGGAGTATCTGAAAAGATGGCTTTTGTGGGGAATTGTACCTTAAACATTTAAGGAAGGGCATCTGTACAGAATAGGTGGCCTATTATGGGGTTTCAGAGCTTATATGATCCAAGAGAAATGTTTCTGAAGAGGTGAACTTCTGAATATAGTAGAAGTCATATTGCTTGCGATGTCTGTCATAAAAGATTATAGTAGACTGATGAGGTCTCTAGGTCCTGATACTTGGAACCTATGAATGTCACTTTATTTGAATAAAGAATTTTTACATATATGGCTGTGCTTGATGGCACACACCTTTAATCCAAACCGATTCAAGGATAGTTGGATTGCTAGATGAAGGCCACCCTTATCTACATAGTGAGTTCCATGCCAGCTGGAACTACAGGGATATCCTATCTCAAAAACAAAAAGTCTTTACTAATATGATTAAGAACCTTTTTATATCTTCTTTAATTACCCAATTAGACCCTACATACCATCAGAAGTATCCTACTGAAAAAGCTGGTGGTTAAAAGTAGGACCCAGAGAAAAGAAAGGTCATAAGAAGGCAAAGGAAGATTGATGCTCCGCAGATATTCGTCAGACAATGCCAAGTAGCCCTGAGAAGCTGGAAGAGGCAAGGGCAGGTTTTACCCAGAGCCTCTGGACTCAGTGCTGCCCTACTCATACCTTGATGTCAGCCTACTGAAGTTAATGCTTAAATTCTATGAGAAAAGGAACTTCTGTTTTAGTCTGCATAATTGATGATAGCATCTTTAGAAACAGTGATTGGATTAGGGGGTGTATAGTATTTATATAAATGAATTAAAATTATACTATCAAATTGGGGGATGAATTATGATAATTTCTAGAAGTTCAGAAGGCTTGGTTGAGGGCTAGATGTGGTGACCCACACCTTTAGTCCCAGCACTCAGCAGGCAAGGGTGGGTGTATCTCTGAAATCTACGCCAATCTGATCTATGTAGCAAGTTGCAGGCCAGCTGGTTGCTACAGGGAGACCCTGTCCCAAAAACCCAGAGAGAGGGAGAGGAAGAGGGAAAGATCTTTGGTATTAGATGGAAGTGAAAGGTGGGGAGGTAGGGTATAAGCTCATGTTTCTAATAGTTGTAGAGTGATAAAGAAATAGAGATGTAATTCCATAAATATAAATATGTAAGTATCACAGGCTGTCCGTTGTGTAGTTTTTTTCCTCAGGAAACATTTACATGTATTCACCTATCCCTGATGGGGCACCAACAAACATGGATATATTCCACTAAATTTGCTTTGGTTACTTGGAGAAGTATGAGTTAGGGCTTATTTACAGGAGCATGGCTAACCCAAAGATAACTGCATCACTGAAAGCCCTCCCTATCCTAGGTGATACTCAGGGAAGCTCTGTTCCTGGAGGTCCCTATACCACTTGAAGGTAGATTGACAGGTCACCAGTCTCCTCTCTAGCAGTCCTTACTGCTTGTATAACCTTGCCGAGGGTATCTTGGGAATCTTATAAGTTTCAGGAACTTCCTGAGATTTGTGAGTAACCACTCACAAACTTAATGAGTCTTTTAAAATTTTCTTTAAAAATGTTCATATGTTTTTTTATTGTGAGGTGTGTATGGTTACGGGCACATCACCATGATGAGTGGAGATCAGGATAACTCGTGGGAGCCAGCTGGGTCATGGAGTTCAAACTCAGGTCATCATTCTTGGCAGCAGGTTCCTTTACCCACTAATCTATCCTGCTGGCCCATACTTCCTAAGTCTTAACAAGCTTCCCTTGAGGATGGAATGTTTGAGTTGGGAAGCAATTGCTGTATATCAGTGTCCAACCTTTTGACTTTCTATGACATCATCTACAAATAATATATATTGAGGTGCATTTGTAGCTATCCTGGGACACCTTTGGCAGCCTGTGGGCTGCAGGTTGGAGAAACCCGTTCTAGAGTCAAGAGTTGTGATGCTCCAATAGGAGTGATGCTGCTTAGTTTCTCCGACACTAAAACAGTGCAGGATAGTGTGGGACATTGGCTAGCTCCAGGACCGAGAGCAGGGGAGAACATTGAACATTGAACCTGGAACAGTATGGTAGATGCCAGAATGTGGTGGTACCTGATTCAAGAATGACTAAACTCCTAGAGTCATTTAAATTAGGAATGAACCCTGTCTGTTCCCAGAACTGTTCCTTTCTGATTTATCTTGCAGCTGTTCTTTCAACCAAAGGCATAGTCTATTTAACCAGTACATCCAGCATGGTGGGGAAATAAATGAGGAACTTGGTCTTATCAGGGAAGAATTTGCCTTTTCCGACAACCACTATCCCAGAACAGCACGTAAAACCACAAACAGATGTTGATTTCAGTGTTTCTGTTTTCAGCAGTGGTGTTTTCACAATCACACAAAGCACTATTCTAATTGAGGGTGAAATAGAGAATATAGTTTGAGATTAAAGCTATGTGTTTAGCTCAGCCTGTAAAAGTATTCCAAGAGGAGCCCAAGGCCTAGTAACATTCTTTTCCTAAAGGGTGTCTAGAGTGAAATAAGCTGGCTATACAGGAAGAAGGCAGATTGAAGAGTGTTCAGTGATCTCAAAACAGAAGATTAACTTTAATTACAAATTTAAGTAAGGCCAGAGACATGCCATGAAAGTCATTCCCACAAGTCAAAAGTTAGTATACACTCAAATGAATGATAGGTACCTAGCATTTGAACACAGAAAATAGCAAGAATGACCTCTCACATAAGCTGTGAGTGCCGAAGCAAATAAATCCTGATAGACCATAACCTGTTAAATTAAAGAAAAACCATTATTTCATATAAATAAATGAATAAGTAGGCAACTGATAGGCATATTTATATAAGTCCTCTCCAAAATATTTATTAAATACAACTTCCTCTAGTGAGGAAGCCTGTTAGCTACCATCTTAATCAAATGACCAAAGTTATCACCAGTAGTGTGTAATCATTACTTTTTGTTTACAGAATGACTTATCGTTTACCATTGTTGATTCGGTGTAATGAGAAAATCACATCATCTCTTATAGTCTAGAAATTCTAACATGAACTGATCATGAAGAAACAAGGCTAACCTACATTGAAGAGTAGCAAGCAGAGTTAGTGGTCTGATGGCTTTCACATATGCCAGTTTCATGGAAGTCAAGGAAAGATAAACTGTTCTAAGTTGAAGAAAAGGCAGTAAGATTAGACACAACTTGTGGTGTTGACTGGCATGTGACTAGAATAGCCCACAAATCTTGAATGATTTTTATGATAATAAGTTGCCAATGTTAGTTTCCTAATTCTGATTATGTAAGTACAGAGTAAATCAGAGGGTTATTTGATATTGTCTGTACTTACAAGTTTAATTAAGTTAGAAATTTGTCAAAATAAACAAAAAACAGTTAAAGTAAAAATCATTCTAGAAATACATTGGTGTTTGTGCCTGTTCAAGAGATGGGCTCGTGATAAAGCACTTGCTTACCACACTTGAGGCCCTATTTTCAATCCCCAGCACTGTAAAAAAAGAAAACAGAAAGGATTAAGAAAGGGATGTACACAGAGATGAAACACACATGCCAGTCATCAAGAGGAATCAAGTATATATACATACAATATAATTTTGGAAATGTCCTGAGTGGAAACTTTAGGTTCAAAGGAGTAGAAATCCTGTCCTTTCTTTTGTTTGAATGTTAGAAAGAATGGCGAATACAGATAGAAATTCTACTTGTGCATGGTAGTGACTGACTAGAAAAATCTCAGTGAACAGTTCTGAGTGGTGATATGTTCTTTTTGTCCGTTATGATTGTTACATTGTTGTATGTACTTTTCAGGACATCTTGGTCTTTACATTTAATGTTTGCTTTGCATTGGGTCAGTTGTATCTCACAAAGGTATTTTAAAAAAATCACATGGGTGTAAATGACAACGGTTAGCTTTTAAGACAGAAACTGGGAATCACTTGTGGGTAGGAGGCTTGATTTTTCACTGTATGCCTTTAACATTTTATCATTTTCATGTATTACTATTAAAGATACATATAAAAAATTAAAATATGTAGATTCATGTAACACTTTTCTGTTGGTTATTTTTGTTTGTTAATAGATTGGTTTATTAAAGATAGCTTTTGTTTCTTCAAACAGGATCTCTTATAGCTTAGATTGGCCTCTATCAGTATATAGCTGAGCCTAATGTTGAACTGCTGCCCTTCCTGCTTTACCTCTAAGTGCTGGAATTAGAGATGTACACCATCACATTCAGCTGTAGATTTTTGTTAGTGGTGGTGGTGTTGGTGGTCGTGATCTTAACAGCAGTCCTCCTATCTCAGCCTCCTACGTCCTGAATCACAGGTGTGAGCCACTGTGCCCAGCTACGGTAGCTTATTTTAAGCAGCAATTTAGATAGAATGCTTATTGAGATCATGCCTTGAGTATAACATTTGTGGTTTAAATAATACTCTTTTTTACCCCCCGTGTTACATGCACATGTGCATATGTGTGCAGATAGGTTAATCCTTCTGGGCATGTGTGGAATCCAGAGATTATTGGGGTGCTTTCCTTAATTTCTTGTTCACCTTATTTTTTTGTAACAGGATCTCTCACTGAACCTGGAGCTTTCCCTTTCAGTTAGATTTTATTAAGCTAGGTAATATAAATTATATTCCTGTCTGAGTTCATTTGGTAAGGGCTACCAGAGTCTGTTCAGATGTTTTTTTTTTTTAATGTAAGACAGTCTGACAAATAGTATGGTAGAGATTGAAGTGTAATGGGAAAATATTTTTATGTTGTGTTAATGGAGGAGATTATGTCTGATAAACTTTTATGTTTTATGGGTTCTGTTATTTTGAAACCGAATGTAAACTTCTGACTAGCTTTTAGCTCTTCTCTTATTGAACTGTAGTGTATATCTCAAATAACTGCTTTGATCTTTTATTACAACTTAAGATGTCTTTTATAGGATGATTACTAAGTCTCTCACTATACATGGAATTAAATAGACGGAGACTTAAAAGTACCAGTTAGGAACCAATTTAACCATTAATATTGATGATGTCCAGGGAAATACAGTGAAGAAAAAAAAATTAAATGATAGAATAGTGTGTAGATACCTTTTAAGTTTATGCATAGAAACTTTGTCCCTAATCTATTTATATGCCTCTATTTTTCCTGATTAGTATTCTATTTATATGACTCTATTTTTACTGATTAATATTTTTTCTAACTAACTTTACCTTTTTAGGCCTTTACCATTCACATTTTTAGGGGAAGTCTTTGCTCTTATTTTTCAATGGATTATGCTACTCTTGTTGTGTCCTGGGCTTATCTACACTGAATTATAATTAGTTTATCTGTGTAAAACAATATTTCTCTACTCAAGCTTCTCAGGAACATATAGCAATCTCAGAAATACATATTTCACAATTCAGGAATGCTATTAGCATTTAGTGGAGACTTATGGTTAACACCCTATCATATAGGAAAGAGCTGAATAAATTTCCAAATGTAGTATCGTTTTATAATGTACTTTAAAGATTGTTTAAAATGAGTATAGAATTAATTATGTGTTTTATTCATTTCTCATTAATAGTTTTTCCATAATAACTTAAGTATTGTGATGATTAGTTTTAATTTTTGACTTGACACAATATAGAATCCCCTGGGAGGAAAGTCTCAAGGGATTGTCTATATGAGGTTAGTCTATGGACATGTTTTGGGTGGGGGCTGTCTTCATTCTCTTAATTGAGTTAGAAAGATATCATAACTAACTGATGTGTAATAAAGAGAAATTCAGGCTTTCAGCTTTTCATTTTACCATGAGCATGTGACATATCTTGTTATTCAAAATGTAGCCCAGTGTCTCTTGTGAACCAGGTATTTAGATGTTTGGAATACAAACCAGTTCCCTTTCAAAAGAGATGGAAATTAAAGGTAGAGACAAATGACCCAGCTCCTCACAGAATACATAGGCAGACCCAGGGGGAGAAGACATTCACTAGTAGGCTGAAAATAAAGGGCAGTTTTTCAGATAGAGAAAGTAGGTTGTGGAAAAGTAAAACAGTAGAGTGGAACACATTTTGAGTCATTGTGCTACAGCTTAGGCTGTTAAGGAATAGGCAGTGTTAAATGATTTTCACCAAAAAGTAAAATCCAGACTCAAATACAGATTATAAAAACAAGCATGTGTTAAGGATTTTTGTTAAATTTACTCAGTGAGAGCTCAGATGAGAAAAATTATGTAACAGGGTCTCACTTGGTAGTGCAGACTGGCCTTGAGCTTGATTTCTTCTACCTCCGTTTTGCAAATGCTAGGATTGCAGGTATGTGCTACTAAGTCCAGCTTTGAAAGTGTTTGTTTGTTTTGTCCTTTGGTGGTGGGGACTGGACTCAGTTCCTCATGCATGCTAAGTAAACACTCTACCACTGAGCTACAGTCTCTAGCTCTCATCCTTGAAAAACATTCAACAGCATAAATTTGTATGAAATAATGAAATGCATAAATAAATTGTAAATGGCAGCAAAGCTCCTCCCCTGCTCCCATGTAATGGTAAAGAAGACCATTGAGTCTAGTCAGAATAGAATTTATGTCTATAAGTTACCTACAATTGATATGTCAAACAGCTCTAATAGAACCAATCTGATTTCTCTTGAGTGGAATAAGTTTTTCTGTAGTAATAGCAAGAAACCAGAGCACTTGTCAATGCTCTACCAAGAAATGAATAAGTAGAAAGGCGAGTGAACAGAGCATTTGGGATAGGAGCACAACTTGGGCTACATTTTAGAGAGCAAAATTGAGATAATGTTGTATAAGAATAATTTAATGAAGGGGCAGTATTATATAATGTCAGAGTGAAGAACAAGTTTATTCATAGACTCCTTAACAGTTACTGACTGAATAAATATTTGAAGTACGAGACAAGGTTGCTATCTTCAGTTTTTTAAAGATAACATTTTATGAGAATGAGAGTAAAAGATAAGATATTATTAGGAGGAAGATACAGTGTTTGAACATGTGCATTTGAGATGATCTGGGATACCAGAGTGGTGATATCCATTGAATAATTCCAGATCATTAGTTTATAGGCAAGAAGAAAGATTGTGACCTAAGGATTTTAATCTGAGAATCATCAGTTATATCAGAATTCATATAAAAATAAATAACTTCATTGAGGGGGGACTTTGTATGATGAAGAAGAGGCCAAAACCTGGGGGACGTCACCAAAGATGCATGATCCTAAGGAACAGTTGTAAGGTATTCCTCAGGAGAAGTATTAGAGTGTGTCAGCCCTATTTCTAATTCTTAGTAATGGAACTATTTGGCTTTAATTTTGTCTTACTGAAATCGGAAACTATTCTTAGGTTGAGCCTGTTTCTTGACCAGCAGACTTTGAATCTAAAATTTGCAATTGGATTTCGTGGATTGTGCATCCAAGTTGCAGAAGTCTGGTTTGGAGCTTTGTACAAGTGTGAGAAGAGAGAATGTCGTCGAAATTCTGGTCTGAAACCCACTAAGTCTGTCAGTTTTTATGATCATCTCTGTTGAAAGAATTCAGATGAGTCAGAGTGTAGTGTAAAAGGTAGGAAGGATTTATTGCAATGTAGAGTATGCACTCTAAAGTTCTGAGAGTGATCAGTGGTCAAAATGATCATAGTCCCCCTTCCTCAGGCTTTAAACTATTTTCTATAATCTCTAGAACAAGCAGCTTTGGGGTCTTTCTTTAGTCTAGATCATCATTAGCTGTGTTTCGACTGATTTTTATAGGAGGGGGCTAGTGGTGCAACTCCTATGATGATACTACATATGTCTTTACTCTTTACCAGAAAGTCTTTTTGTGTGTGTGTGTGTGTGTGTGTGTGTGTGTGTGTAATGAGGTTTAGTACACTTAGAATCAGATTTAGCTAGTTATTCATTAATGACCTTCTAGACAGTTCATGATTTTATTTCTCCTTCCAGAGAGAGAAATAATGACTTAGTTCCTTTTGACCAGCATTGATACCCTGCTGAGGCCCGGTGTGATGTGATGTTGCTGGCCTTTAATCCAGGCACTCAGGGGGCAGAGGCAGGCTTATTGTGCTATTGGGACCAGCCTGTGCTATATAGCAAAAATAAAAACAATGAAAAAACTAAACAAAATATTGAGATAGTTTTTCTACAGGCTCCTGTCCCTGAAAGAAAGATCTAGCTAGACACAATGTGCTTTAAACCTGCTAACGTGTATTTAACAAGATCCCCATCTAAAAATATTACTAATGAGCAGAAAAGGAGAAAGAAGAACTCACCCTTTGGTTTTCAAAAATATTTTCTTAGGAATTTCTGTAATTATACCTCAGTGCCAGGTATATTCAGAACTCACTGGGAGTGGCCCCTTTTCTCTGGAATACTACATGGGTAAAATTGAATTGATTATCTTGGTCAGTGGTTGAGGGGAAAAGAAGCTTATGTAATTTGTTATGC
Organism: Eospalax fontanierii; assembly: GCA_035773235.1. Classification (NCBI taxonomy): domain Eukaryota; kingdom Metazoa; phylum Chordata; class Mammalia; order Rodentia; family Spalacidae; genus Eospalax; species Eospalax fontanierii. Next base: position 8,368,274 of record CM069538.1, read on the forward strand.
GCTTTTGCCTTTCTTTACAGTCTTTTGGTTCAGCATTGTTTCTTATTTGGAGAAACCATATTGACTATATATTATCCTCTTCTTGTCTTGGAGTTCATTTTGAAATGGAAATCCCCTTCCCTGATGACAGTTAACATCATGTTGCTAGGAAATACAATTCTGAGGTTACTTAAATCTCATTAAAATTTGTGTATATGTAAATTCTAAAATTATAAAAATGATTGGATTTAATAATTAGAATTTGGAAATATCGTTGAAGTTGGGATTTTTCTTTTTAGATCTAATAGTACCTTCATGTTCAAATTTAGAGAAAAAGTGGGGAAATGTTACTTTCCCTTCTCTTGTTTTAGATCATCAAATTATAATGGGTTTTCAGCCCCTTGTGAACCAGAGGCTGCTTCCACCCACCTTCGCTTCATATGCAAAAATAATTAAAAGAGAAGAAATGGTCAACTATTTCTCAAGATTAATAGATAGAATAAAAACTGTGTGTGAAGTTGTGAACTTAACCAATTTACATTGTATTCTGGTAAGTATAAATTTCTATTTTGGAATATAGCTTTGTTTATAGCCAGTCTGCTGTAAGTGCAGTTTGCTTTCTCGACCACTGAGCTACTTTTCCATTTGTGCCAGCTGGATGTCCTGCCGACTACGCCAAATGTTGCATAAATTTATCTCCACGACTTATCGGATGGGATCTGGTTAATCCAGCTGGATAAAACAGAAACTGATCTTCCATTTAGAATGATCTATTTATCTAGGAAGTTACAAAGTCTCTGGGGATGCGTGCCCTGCTTGCCCGAAAGTTTGCTACTGGTGGTGGCTGGCCCAATAATGTTTGGAACCGCTGCGCGCAGGGCGCAGGTCTCTCAGTTCATTTCACTCCCGAGATCCTTTGGAGGGCGGGTGCATGGCACGGTGCCTTCTGGGTTCCTGAGCCCAGGACCCAGGAATTTCTCATCCCACGTGGATCTTAGCAACCTCCGCTTCTCTCCCCAGCTCGCAGCCATGATGATTCCGCGTCCTCTACCGCCTCCCTCCTCCCTTATTGGTCAGAGGGTGGGACTTGCCATAGAATAAACCAATAAGAAACAAAAGCTGCAGAGAGACAGTTTCCTATCGCTCTACAACCAGTCAGGTCAAGATTGTTCCTAGGTGGTTGTAAAGAACTAACTACCACTCCTCATTTCGTGATCTGCGTAATTCAGCCTAAAAGGCCTGATACACTCTAGTGTCCATCTTTACCCTGTCCTCTGTCTTTCCAGCCTCAGCTTTTACTGCTGCCACTCTTACTCCACCTCACTTGTACTGCCTTTCTTGCTATTCTTTGGGAGTTTTATTTATTATTGTTATGTTATGTGTATGAATGTATTGCCTGAATGTATGTAAGTGCACCTCTCTCAGGCAATGCCCACAGAGGTCAGAAATGGGCATAGGATCCCTTGGAACTGGAGTTATGGATGGTTGGTAGATGCTCTGTAGATCCTGAGATTTGAACCTGGGTCCCCAGCAAGAGCAGCCAATGCTCCTAACTGCTGAGCCATCTCTCCAGCCTGCTCACATGCAGGGAGGATAAAGGACATTTTCCTCAAAAGTCCTGACTGGTGCCCTGCTCCTGCAACCTTCAAGTATATTGAATATCATCTTGTGAGAGCTGCTGTGGTGACCTTACTTAAAAATTACAATCCTAAGCCAGGTGTAATGGCTCACACCTTTAATCCTAGTACTTGGGTGGCAAAGGCTGGCTGAGCTGTCTGGGGGTGAGGAGGGCACAAAAATGAGATATTATGACCTCTGGCTGGGAAAGCAAGTGTTTTTCTAATGTTCTTTGTAAAGAGACATAGAAACTTTGCTCTGTTTTGACCTTACAGAGAATGTTGGTAATATTCCTATGTCCTTGCCTTACTACTGTCTTAATGAGAAATATAATATTTAAATTTAAATTACTAGTTTAAATCTGATCATAAACTTTTTAAAAGTCTCAGATAAATAGAAAAAAAATTGCGAACTTTGTAGTAGATTAAATTAGAAGCCATTTTTATTTACTTATATAAATATTTCCCTCTGAGATTAATGAACCAGTTCTTTGGGGGCTAATCGCTTTCCTACGTGTGTGTGTATGTGTATGTGTGTGTGTGTGTGTGTGTATTGGGAGAATAAGGAGAAGACTAGATTTTATTCCTACAACATTTTATTATCATTATGTAGATTGCTTTATTTTTCTAAGAATTTCCCACTCATTTAAAGAATAAAATCCTACTATGGACTGGGTATCTGAGCTATGAAATACCTGGGACTAGGAATGTTCATATTTTTACTTTTTTCACATTTTGAAATATATGCATGGATTCTCTGTGTTACTCATCCTTAATCAAAATATCCAAAATGTTTCTAAGTCTGGAGCTTTTGGACATTATTTTGACTCACAGAATTTTTTGGAAAACTGGGCTTGCAAGGTAACACATACCTGCAATCTGAAACACTTAAGAGATGTAAGTAGAATGATCACAAGTTCAACATCAGTCATCCTTGAGTGCCTAGTGAGTTCAGGACCAGCTGGGCTACATAAGACCCAGTCTCAAAAGCCAATTTTGGATTTTTTGTTTTCAGGTTAGAGATGCTCAACCTATACCTCTTCTGTACCTCTTCTAGAACAGTTTCAATCAGAAGAGGGACTATCATAGTTTACAAACATGAACAATATTATACTTCAAAGAAGTTACTCATATTTCCTCAATCCAGACATCTTGCTAATTAATGTGTCTGCTGTCTAATTAGTGCAGTGCTGTAGGATTGTACATGAAGCAGTGTTGCAGGGAGAGTAGGAATAGAAGAACCGTAGTCAAGACTTTATAGGTATTAGACATCACTCAAGCTATGTAATTGTTAAGCCTTCTGGTAGTATTAAAGCAATACAGAAATATCAGTTTTGTACTACTGGCTTTTGATTTAAAAATAAGTAGAAATGATCTCTTTGAAGTTGCAGGAAGATGTCTACAAATTGAAGGGGTATGTTTTTGTCACATGAAAATATACTTCACAAACAGTCACTTTTTCTACTTTGATATATTTTTGTGCTGATTTCCTTAAAAACTGGCACCTATAGCTTTCAAATGGCCAAGGAAAGGATAATGGAAAAGCAGCAGAAAGGCTGTACCAGTAAAAAAAAACAATAAATAAATAATTAAATAAATAAACGTGCTGTGGACTTCTATTTATTTATTTATTTATATTTATAGACAGAGCCTCTGTGTGTGACAGGCTGGCCTGAAACTCACAGTCCACCTGGCTTTGTGGACTTTTTTTTTGTTTTTTTTTTTTTTTTGGCCTTTTAAAGACAGGGTCTCTTTGTAGCCCTATCTGCCCTGGAACTCACTATGTAGACCAGGCTGGCCCTGAATTCACAGAAATCTACCTGCCTCTGCCTCCTGAGTGCTGGGGTTCAAGGTGTGTGTCACTGCACCCGATCTGTGAACTAACTTAGGAATTGAAATGCAACGCATCCTAGTTTTTTCAGACAAGTAGATAGAGAACTCCTTATGAGTTGTAATGGGTGATTAGTCTCATTTACTGTCCCTGCCTAGAAGAGAAGGTAGAAACTGAATTCCTCTATTAGTGATATGTGATTCTTGAGTTCCCTTTCTTGCTTTTATTCCTTTCCAATTCCCTGTATCAGAAGATCTTAGATAAGAAGTAGCCACATGGAGGGCTGGAGCAATAACTCAGCAGTTAAGAGCACTAGCTGCTCTTGCAGAGGACCCAGGTTCAATACCCAGCACCCACATGGTGGCTAACAACCACCTGTAACTCCAGTTCCAAGGGATCTGACACTCTCTTCTGACTACGATGGGCATTGCACCACATGGGTACACTTACATATATGCAGGCAATAAACTCAGACACATAAAACTTTAAAAAGTTTTTAAAAAGTAGCCAGAAAAAATAGGCTAGAAATGAGGCATCAGGAGTCCACAGACTTTTTGACAACACCCAGTGACTTGGGAGGAAAGTCATCTGCAGTTGTTCTGTCACAGTGGTATGTAGAAAGGGAATCAGTGAACTCCTTGAGGCCTGGCAAAGAGCCACCAGGAAAAGATGCTTCAGAGAGAATGGTATAACTTCCTGCTAAAACTTCATAATATTAGCTATTTGAGGAACAGCTATTTTTTAACTTTTCAGTTTAGTTCAGTTATGTTATTTGTAGATTTTGGTCCTAAGATAAAAGTAGAAGCGAAGTGAAGTTTACATTTAGTAAAGAAGACAAGTCTTTGTTCTGGGATTAAAGGTGCATACCACTAGGCCTAGCCCGAGATCAGTTTTTTAGAATTTGTATTATCAATTACAGTTCGCCCATTGAGTCGAGAGATCACAATGAGTCAGGCCTATCAGAATATGTGTGCTATAATGTTCAAAGTAAGTGGTTGAAAATTGTGTTCTGTTTGATGTTGGACTCTCTCATTATTGTCTAGTTTATTTAAAGGAAACCCATTTCTGTGATTCTTATCAGAATCTGATTTTACCTTCATTTTATTTGCCATTTGTTTGAAAGTTACTTACTTAAGTCTAGTTGTCTTCAACAAGGAGTAGAACCCTCACTTAACATCGCACAGCCAGTTGATATGTCATGTAGGTGGGAGCAAAAGGGAGACCTTACTCCTGAATAATGACAGGAAAGGTGTTGGGCCTCATGGGTCCAGACATGTGGCCTGGTGTAGCTTTCTGAGTTTCACTCGAGTTTTGCAGCCTGTCTCTGACACTCCACTTCCGCATAGGAGTGACTCAACTAGGCCTAACAAAATGGCCTCTACCTGGGTACAGCCTATGTGGCAAAAAATGATTGGCCCTTCACTTCCCATGTTTTTAGCCCCAACCCTACCCTATATACGACTGCCTGACACAATAAAATGAGTTTTTGCTTCGACAAGACTCCCAATTCGGTATGGTGATCTTCTCCGCAGTGGGGAGGGGTTCGAGTCATTGTCACTTACCTTCCCGCTCAGCCTCCTGGAGGAGACCAGCTGGACCGGCTCCTCCACCACCCTACCTGCTGGTGAGAACCCGGCAGACTGGTGCCCCATGTGAGGAATCCCGTGTGAGGAACGGCTGCTCACCGGAAGAACGCTGACAAGCCAATTGGTCTGTGCGTAAGTGTACCCCCATAAATTATGGGGTAGTCTTTTTCTAGGCCCACCTCCCAAAAAACCCTGAGACAACTCTCCTCATAGAGACCTAATGAGGCCCCCATGGCACCTGTGTCTCAGATGCCCCATCCCACACCCGACGCTTTACCTGTCTCGGGGAGGAGTATTTACCCTAGTTTGGATTACCTTATGCAGCACACTGCTGGCTCAAGAAGGTGAGCCAGGCTCCCTCGGCCCCCCCACCTTATGGTGTGGAGGTGCCCCCCCTCAGGGACCCTGCTAACCTTTTTCCCATCAACGTGGCCCCTGGTGGCAACCACCCAGTGGCCTGGTATCCCTGGGAGGCCCAGGAGAGAGTGGCCCCTAGGGATGTTGGGTCCTTGTCCCACCAAACCTGAGCCATGGTGGCTGCCCTACAAATTGAACAGACAGGAGGAGATGACTACCCTGGTAAATGCCCTTCAGTAGGTCTCAGTAGGCAAGGAACGAACATGTTTCAGTTGTGGCAGAGAAGGGAACTTTAAGAGAAAATGCCCCAAACTTTTAAAAACAGTGCCACCTGTGCCTAGCGATACACCTCCACCCTATGCCCTCTGTGCAACAAGGGATTTCATTGGGCCAAAGATTACCGTTCCTCATTAGATCCGCCCTACACATGCCCTTGGCTCCTGGAACATCTCTTAGTAACTCTGGTCCACTATGCCCCACCTAGCCCCCTACAGCAATAGTGTATCGTACTCTGTAAAAAATACATTCAGAGCGTTAAATTTCCCTCTTTGGACTTTTAAAGTGTCCCAGAACTTTTGTTGTACTGTCCAGAAAACCTTTATTTCTTTTTTAATTTCTCCTTTGTCCCGTTCACCATTCAGGAGTGTGTTGTTTAGTCTCTGTGAGTTCGTGAAATTAATAAGGCTTCTTTCGGTGTTACTTTTAAGTTTTATTGCATTGAGGTCTAAGGGAGTGCACGGAGTTGTTTCAGTATTTTTGGATTTGTTGAGGTTTATTTTGTGCCCCAGTATATGGTCATTTTGGAGGAAGTTCCAACAGATGCTAAATAAAATGAGGTCTAAGGGAATGCACGGAGTTGTTTCAGTATTTTTGGATTTGGTGAGGTTTATTTTGTGCCCCAGTATATGGTCATTTTGGAGGAAGTTCCAACAGATGCTAAATAAAATGAGGTCTAAGGGAACGCACGGAGTTGTTTCAGTATTTTTGGATTTGGTGAGGTTTATTTTGTGCCCCAGTATATGGTCATTTTGGAGGAAGTTCCAACAGATGCTAAATAAAATGTGTACTCTTTGGTATTTGGATGAGATATTCAGTAGATGGCTGTTAGGTTCATTCAATAGATGGTATTCTTTAATTAAGATGTCTGTTTATTCCCTTTCCTGTTAAACTGGCTAATGGAGCTTAAATGTTTGGTAAAATTTTGCTGGGAATTTATCTGGATCTCAGTTTTTTATCATTTGGAAGGTTTTTGTATTATTGTTTCAATTTCCTTATGTTATGGGTTATCAGGAACTATTTTTTGGTTTATGTTCTGAGGTAAAACATTCCAACCTGCCTGTAAGCTCCTTCAAAGCTGCAGGTGAGGAAGTGAGCGCCATCAGAGCTTGTTGCTTCAGGGCAGGTTACAGTTATAAATACCTTGCCTCTAGAGTAAAATAAAAATGTTCAAAAGACATTCTATTCCTTCGGCTTCTCGCCACCAGCATTCCCCTAGTTGTAAAGATGGCTAGCCTAAGAGCTTTCATGTCTGTCTTTCGTTCCGTCTCTTGTGATTTGGCAAAATCCGAGTTTTGTCATTTGTCTGTGTCTGTTTTGTCTTAGATGTTGTGATTGTTTCATTGTGGCCAGAGTGAGTTAAAAAATGTCAGAATGCCGTTACTTCAAATGTAAAATCAAGCAGTTATTCAAGATTTCTTAGACCCCAAAGAAAAAGAAAAATAAGGAAACAGCTAGATATCAAAAAAAGGAAAATTTTCTACCATTTATTACCCAGCAAAGCCTGAGGTTAAGCTAAAAGAAAAAATAGTTTTAAAAATGTTACATTTACAAGGTGTGGTTAAATCTCTGCCCTTGCAAATACATTCTTCTACAGCAGCTCAAGGTGGAGCAGGCCCTTTCCTTTGTTAATTACTCTGGGTTAAATCATGTAAATTCCACCGGCCTTGTGCCTTGCCCTAGGGCGCTCTACTTTCTGCAACAATTGCTGAATGGGGTTTCAGCCCTTTTGCAGCTTGCAGTTTACTGCATTGAGAAAATGGCTCGATGGTAACGTGCTTGCTTGGCATATACAATGTTGTGGGTTCAATTCTTGTTTACTAATTCTATACATGCATTTAAACAATACAAGGACAACTGATCTTTTCCCAAACTGTTGTGCATCTAGTGATTTCTGTAGTATTGTATTTTACTACACAGCAAAAATGATGGCAACAAAAATAGTACAGGTATTTCCATCCCTACTAGTAATTACTGAACTCAACAGCTCTTCTGTCCCATGTAAACCACTGTGTTTAAAAAAATAAATCTTTATGTGTAAGTTTTTGATAATACTGAGAGATTGACTCTGGAGCTGGATTGGCCATCTCGCTTCAGACTCAGTCCTATTTCAGGATGCTCTTCAAGACTTGTTATGGGCTAAGGCTGGCCACCTAACCTTGTAGCAAGTAAAAAGAAGAACAATACAGCCTCAATGTAAGGACATTATGCTGTTGAGGATACTAAGGGGTAAACTAATTTCAATCTGTTTTCTAATACTTTGCCACATTAGGCTTGCCCCCCCAAATAAAAACCTCACAACCCACAGGGACAAACTACCATGGAGCACAATTATAAAAACAAAAAGGGGGAATTAGAGAGCCTGTGGCCCCACATTCAACTCCAACTAACATTGTTTAAAATTTTCAAAAATCCAAAATGGAACCTGAATTTGTCCCACATTGGAGTAAACAAAAACGGAGACCAGAGTTACATGGCTCTGTATTCCCTATGGATGACCCACAGCCTTTTTTGGATCCCAGCCAGAAATTAAAAGAAAAGAAAGAAATTTAACCCCTTAGCACAGTAGGTAGAACCACTGAGGCCTATGTCTCCTTTCACAGGTTGCCATGACTGCCAAATACCTACTATGGATAATAATAGAGCTGAACTTGGAATTGGACAGGACAAACTTCCAACACCCACCAACAGGTTACGGTCCAACAGAGAGTCAAGTCCGGCACCACTTCACGAATAGCCAACCTGACTACCGCCTTCAACACCAGACACACTTGGCCGGAGGGAACTGGGACATTAATGACTAGACAGATATGGGTGGGACAGAATGCCTAAACCCCCGGGAAGCTAAGGCAAAGCATGCCATTAGTCACCAATTTTCTCCAAAATTGAAAAATTTCATATGCCACAGCATCCCATATAATCCTCGAGGTCAGGCAATAGTAAAAGTCATAACCAAACACTTAAATCTCAATTACAAAAACAAAAGGGGGAATCTCTACCCCCACGTGATAAAACACCTGCCTCGACTAGAGGATAATGATAATCACTCTTCCAGGGAGTGTCTCACAACTGAGGACTAGGTCTTGATTTTCTAACTGCCAAAAAGGGAGGCATCTGTTTGTTTTCACAGGAAAAGTGCTGTTTGGGTGACCCAGGATGGACTTGAGAAAAAGGCGGTGAGAACTTCAAGATAATTTTCTGTGGGCTAGCTTTAATGCCCTTTGCTTGACCCCTTCCTTGTTCTCCTTTTCCTCCTGACTAAAGGACCTTATATTTTTAAAAAATTAATACAATTCATTCACCAACGTCTCGAGGAAATTAAACCAGGTCGAGGTCCAGTATCAGAGGCTTGCTACTCAGAGTGATTGGCTATCCTCTAAAGAACGGCCCTCCCTTGCCCTCCATTTGGCCAATGACGGGTAAGATCTCAGATGAACTGAGGCGACCTAAGACAGGTCATAGAGTGGATCCATAATAAGGATGATACATGACACCCCAATGACGGGTAAGATCTCTGAATAGGGGATGACCTAAGACAGGGGTCATGTGCCACTGCTGTTTATTTTAAAACAGAAGGGGGAGATGTTGGGCCTCATGGGTCCAGACATGTGGTCTGGTGCAGCTTTCTGAGCCTCACTCGAGTTTTTCAGCCTGTCTCTAACACTCCACTTCCGCATAGGTGTGACTCAGCAAGGCATAACAAAATGGCCTCTACCTGGCTACAGCCTATGTGGTGAAAAATGATTGGCCCTTCACTTCCCATGTTTTTAGCCCCACCCCTACCCTATATAAGACTGTGCCTGGCACAATAAAACGAGTTCCTGCTTTGACAAGACTCCCAACTTGGTATGGTGATTTTCTTTGGAGTGGGGAGGGGTTCGAGTTGTCGACACTTACCTTCTCTCACAGCCCCCTGGAGGAGACTGGCTGGACCGGTTAGAACCCGGCAGAAAGGCTTCATGGGAGAGATGGTTTTAGGGATTTTTAGGAGCATAGGTAGGTAGAAGTAGACTCTCAGTGAATTTTCAGGAGGGTAGTGAACATTAATTTTGAAATTGTACAGGTATTTCAGGAAAGATCTTAGACAACTTACAGGATAGGTTTTACAAAATGGGGCATTTGAAAAAACTTTTCCTGTGAAATTATATATTTGTTCTTTCAGAAGCTTTTACTTGAAGATCTCTAAGCAATTACAAAAATACGAAATGTAGAAGAAAAATATCTGTATAATTTCACTGGGAAAAATAGTTATATTGAACACTGGAACTTGAACCATTTTTTGTATAGGACATGAAATATAAATTAAAAATGAATACTAGAAGTCCACATACAGTCTTTAAGTAGCTGCATTTTTGTTCTTTATTTTGTACTCATGAAGATGCTTATTCTTTCAAATGGCTTTCTACATTTTTTAGTTCCCTGTTCCTTTAAACCATGGTTGCAGTTGACATGGATGGCAGAGTACGCAAGCCCAAGTTTGAGCTCGATAGTGAACAAGTACGGTACGAGCACAGGTTTGCTCCATTCAACAGTGTGATGACCCCCCCACCAGTGCACTACCTGCAGTTCAAGGTGAACTTCCATTCTTGTCTCCTGCCTTAGAGGTCTCTTTGTACCAAGCCATCTTGCTGGGCCAGAGGGCAGACAGATAACAATAGCAGTCTTAAATAGAATACTGTGGAAATTGTTTGACTTGGCTAGATATACTATCACATTACTCCTTATTAAATTGTGAGGAGACTACAGACAGTGTATGAGGGTGAAGAACTGAATATTCAGAATCTTTATTTGAATGGATAGTCAGTGAAGAATTCTGTAATAATTTTGAAGGGTTTTAGATGAAATGTGATTTTGAATGAAAGCCTCTGATTTTGTTTTGCTTTTAGGAAATGTCTGACCTCAATAAATACAGTCCTCCTCCTCAGTCTCCAGAACTGTATGTGGCCGCTAGTAAGCACTTTCAGCAAGCAAAAATGATACTGGAAAATATCCCTAACCCAGATCCTGAGGTAAGAGTGGGTCTACTGTCATAATAGAGGACAGGCAAGGCGGAAAGCACAGGTCCTGCTACTAGATGGGCATTAATTTAAAGGCATCAGCTGAATGCTATTAGTAAATAGAGCCTGTCTTGTTTTTGCCAAGAGTTTGAGACAGCTTTGCCAGCTTAACCATTTAAGTCACCACCACCCCTGCATCTCACTTTGCCCACACTGGCCTTGAACTCATAGTGATTGTCCTACCTCAGCCTTCCTGTAATGCTAACATTATGGCCATGAGGTATCATACCCAAGTTCCACTTTAAGTCTTAAATATAAAAAATGATCTAGCCAGTTACCATTGAACATTACTCCATACTTGACCATTTAAAGGCTATTGATTTAAAAAAAGAAATAATTATGGTTTAGACTTTTGATATTTAAGTAATTTGCTTTATCAATCTGATTTGATTGAGATATACTTATTCTAATAAGTAAGAGTTACCTCTCATTTGTGCATACTGTTTGGGGGCAGTACTTGAGACAGCTTCATTGGAGAGATAATTTAGCATTATCTGTCAAAAATCACTAGTGCTACCTCAAGGAAACAGAGTTTTCCTGACAGCTGGTCAGTTACTCATGAACCCACAGCAATGGTGACAGCATACTCAAGTCCTACGTGAGCTCAAGCCAGACAAAATCCCAGCATCGATGTGGGAATGTAGGTAAGAAACCCCAGCCCTACCTGAGGAAATATTGACAACTGATGGCTGCTAGGAGGGGGTCAGCCTCATTGTAGGGTGAGACTTTGGGTAGGTTGACCGGGCTCTATTGGATGAACCCACACCAAAAGGTATTTGGGGACACAAATGTGACTTTATAGGCCTTTGTGTATGTTTGTATCTCTCTGTGTATTAGAGTACATGAAGTTGAGTATGGGGGTAGTCAGAGGGATACAGATAGGAGAGGGGATCTCTAAAATACATTGTACGAAGTTCACAAAAACTGAATTTAAGAAGGTGACTAACAGACATGAACTTGAGGAGAGTGGAGAGAAGCTCTGAATGTGGTCAAGATACACAGTATGAAATCCTCCAATCAAAAAATATTTTTTTTGCATTTTTGTGTATTTCATACAATTGTTGTTAAGTAAGTTTAGACCCTCCCCTCCCCCATCCATGTCCCCATATACGCCCCTCCCCACCAGAGCTCATGCATTCTTTCCTATATGTTAAGTCCTATCCAGTTAAGCCTTTGTATGCAGGTATCCTTCACTGCAGGTTTGTCCATTGGAATCTAGCCAGCCTGTCTAGAGATCTTAAGGAAGACCTACTCTCCCTCACCCAGCAGTAGTCAGTTGCTAACAGTTCCCAGACTAGGACCAGCCCGCCACCCATTTCACTCTCTATGCTGGGTCCTTGTCTGATTGAGTTGGCACAAGTCTTGTGTAGTATGCCAACATTGCCGCAGATTCACATGAGCAATTTTCCAGTGGCCCAAAAGCCTCAGTATGTTCAGAGACCAGCCCTGGATCTTACAGTTTTTCCATCCCTTCCGCAATGGTCCCTAAGCTGTGGGTGGGTGAAGTTTAATATAGGAGTTTTATCCAGGGACACACACTCTGTAGTCTCTTATTCTCTAAAACTTAGCCATTTGTGGCCTTCTGTGTGCATCGCACTGTGTCGTGTATGGACATTTCACTGGTGAGAGTTAGGGATGTTCTAGTACTGTCTCTCCCCCATGCTCTGCTATGTTCCTTGGGCCTGAGGTTGAGAGGTTCCACTCTAGATACGTCACATAGGACTGGCTGTCTGTCAGATATACATTCTCTATGTGTGACCAGTTGTGGAATTCTCTAATAGCCTCCATCTTTTGCAAAAAGAAGCTTCTTTGACGAATGGTGGATGGCACACATGTCTGTAAATATGAGGATCCATATTTAGCGTATGGTAAGAAATTTCATTTTTCTAGAGATATGAGAAATAGGGTTTTCTCTAGATCTGTGACCTTTCCAGCCATGTATGTTCCACTTTAATTACAATGCCACCCATGAATTCTCTCTCATTCAGATGACATTGAGTCTCATTAGATAGTTGTTGATCACGCCCAGGTAACAGTGCCACTGCTGCAGCAGTGCATGTGCCCGTCCTTCCTTGTGTGTATTAGGCTTTAGCAGTGGGTTGGACCGTTGACTGACTTTCTCCCTTAGTAGTTTGCACAGTTTCCTTCAGAACTATGAACTTCAGGTAGAAGACTTCCAGGTCATTTCCAGCTTCATTGTTCCAAGTCCCTTGTCCAAAGTATGTCCTGTCTTCAACAGTAGGGTCTTACTTTCAAGTTCTGGGAGATAACCAAGGACTCCGGCAACAGTCTGTGTTATTTGGGAGTCTCTTGGACAACTTGGAGGGAGATCTCTCCTGTCTAGCACTGCGCTTTTCTTCTTGCCACACCCCGCCATACACATGCACTGATGTTCGGGAGCTGTGTGTGTGTTTCTCAGGGGGTTCCTGAGCCAACACGTTTCATGCTGGCTTCCCACGAAGCCCAAGCTCCACCCATCTCTCTCTCTCCCCCGTCAGCCTCAGTCCTCTCTAGTCCAAGCACTCCATGTTTCCCACCCTTTCCCAGATAACATTCCCCTCTCCTGAGTCACCCCCACCTCCACAGGACCCTGCACATCCTCCCTCCTCTCTCTCATCCCCTACTTCCTCCCTGGTAACATCTGTTCCCTGCTGTCCCCTCTTTCCCTTTACCTCCATGTTTCCTTTCCATTTTCCTGGCTCCTGCTGTTATATCAGGGTATATACTCACATGATATACACACTCACATATTGATGCTGCCATCCTCAAGTGAGCGTGAATGTAAGTCACTTGGTTTTCTGAATTTGTGTTACTTCACCTAGTATAACAGTTTCTAGTTCCATCCATTTACCAGGGTAGTAGAAGGGCTGGTCTGTGTCAGGCAGATTGAGGAGTCCAGGTAGAGGTGGGGTCAGGACAGCCTATGGAGGGCCTTAAGAAACTACACTAGAGGATTTAGCTGGTTTGTGTTATGAAGCTAGTCCAGAGGTCTGAAGTAGAGGGGCAGGAATGGGTCTAGGCCCAAGACTGGCAGAGGGGTGGGATGGGTAGCTATGTTTTTTATTTTTATTTTATGTGTATGAATATTTTGCCTTCATGTATGTACGTGTACCCATGTCATGCAAAGCCCAAGTAGACCAAAAGAAGGCATCACATCCCCTGGAACTGGAATTAAGGATGGTTGTGATCTACCATATGGGTGCTGGGAACTGAACTTGGATCCTCTGCAAGAGCAGCCAGTGCTCTTAACCACTGAGTGATCTCTTCAGCCTGTTTTTTGAAATAAATAAAAACATTAAAGAATCACCAATTCTGGGGCTAGGTTATACCTCAGTGATAAGTCCTTACCTATCATGCACAAGGCTTGAGCTTCATTTCCCACACTGCAAACAAATTTGAAAAGCGTGAAAATTATAAATCTCAGACTTAGCAATTCTAAGAATTTACCTTACAGACACATTTGCACATATAGGAAGTGATGGATAAATATTGGTATTCATTATAGCAGTTTTTTTGCAAACAGTCAAAGAAACTTTGGTGTTTATGAACTGTAGACTGATAAATCATGATACATCCATCCATTCAGTGGAATTCTGTATGGCCTTCATGTGCTGAAGGAAATATTATTTAGGGTGAAATGGATTTAGATACCAAAGTTTAAAACTGTGTATAGTTTCAGTCAAAAGTAGGTAAAGAATGAGGTGTGGTGGTACACACCTTTAATGCCAGCATTTGGGAGGCAGAAGAGGTGAATCTCTGAGATTGAGGCCAGCCTGGTCTACATCGCAAGTTTCAAGCCAGCTGGGACTACAGGAAGACCTTGTCTCAAAAAGACCAAAAAAAAGTGGTTAGAGAAGACAGTGTGCATTATGTGAATATATGATTTTTATAGAAAGATATTGACAGTGCGTTTGTTTCTTGAGAGGGAAGCTCAATACCTTGGAGGAGATCTTTAGAAATCTATATCCACCTCCTAAAAATGGTAACTAAAACTTTGAGGTAGTTATCAATAATCGTGGACATAGTTAATTTTGTGGAAATTTCATTTATTAATTCAACAAAAATTTATCAAGCAACTACTGTATTCCCAGCAGAAAATAAACAGCCTGATATCCCAGCCTTCTTGGATGTCAGCAGCCAAATAAGTATATTATGTATTGCATTAGGTTAGAGAACTGAAGAAATGCTCTGGTGGAGGGGATTAAGCTTCCCTTTTCTTCTGCTTGACATTAAACTCAGAGTCTTGAGCGTGCTGGACAAACGGCTGTCACTGAGCTATCTTGAGTAAATTCTAGAAGGTGAAGTGAGTCACATAGATGCCCAGGGATGGACCCCTTGTAGACAGAGGGACCCATATGCAAAAAGGTACAGAATAGGAGTGTCCCTAGAGTGTTTGAGCACCAGCTAGGGACTGGTGTGGTTGGAGTTGAGGAACGTTAATTAGATTTTGAGCAGAGGGTAGATAGATCTGACTTCTGTTTAAAGGAACATTCTGAAAATAGACCAATACATCAGAAGGTAGAAGTCAGGGATTTGGCAGCAGTAATCCTGGTGAGAAGTGGTGGGAACAGTGCAAATAATCAACACTGACTGCTTTCTCCTTGTCTCTGAAGATGGAGTCTTCTGTACTGGCAGTGGATTAGATGTGGGATATGGGGAAGTTAAGGATGACTTGAATGTTTTTAACCAGAGCTACAGAGGGAATTGATTCACGTGGGCAAGACTGCTAGTGCTAGTGGAATATGAGCACTTGCCAGGCAGGGCCACAGTATAGTTTTGGACATGCATAACTCTTACCACGTAATGTGAAATGAAATGGATTTCTTGGATAACAACTCATTATAAGGAATATTTTTAGTTTGACATCTTTACCTGACATGAGTGAAACTGCTGTTTTAAAGTGGTTTATTATGTTCCATGGGTGAAACTGCTCTTAATGAATGCATCGGTGAACGTTAAATGGTTTTATTACAGACATAATTATAATTTTTTTTATAAATGATTGAGTGAAAATAGTGTTTGTAAAGGCAGATAAATTTCTTGACAAAAAATGCACTGCTGCTGATGTGAAACTACTTTTCTGTGATGTGTTCAGTAAGGTCTCTGCACTTCACTGTTTCAGCAGTTGAGAAGTGTTCTAAGTCAGCTGTCGTGCTGTGAGACTGTGATCCCAGCACTTGAGAGGTAGACACAGTAGAATAAGGAGTTCAACCTCCCTCAGTTATCTAGCAAAACAAAAGAACCCAACAAACTCAAAAATTAACCAAAAGAAGTTGAAAAACATGGAATGTATTAAGCAGATAGATAGATTCTGGTGAAATTTAAAAGGAATTTTTTGAGGAGGGGATCTCTACATGAAGATTGTGATTTTGTGTCATAACAGATTTGTAAGGATTTATAATCATTGTTTTAAACAAAAAACATGTAGTCCTTTAACTGTTAGTTTTGACACTGAAGAGATCTCACAGTGTTGCTGTGACATTCAACAGGTAGGATGGTAGAAACATACGGATTGTTGAACTATATGGGTCTTAGATTTAAGTGCGTTGTGTCCCAGTTTAACCCATGAAATGTCTTCAGGTCAAGGTTCTATTCCAGACCCACTGACGTCAGCCTGAGAGTGCTGGACACAAGGCTCCAGCCTTTCTTTGCTGCGCGTTCCTCTTCCTGTTTTTACTTTTTTTTTTTTTTTTTGCCATGATCGTTGTCTAAGTCTGTGGGGCTTTCCCTTTTGTCCTCTTCAGGGAGCAGTACTTTACATTTAGTAGAATGAGCTCCTCTGAAGTTTAAAGTAGCTTTGTGACCTTGGCCTAAGACTAGTGGCAGTTCATTTGGCTTACGGTAGAAAGGATCCCGAGTTAGTGTTAGAGTTGATCTGACTTGATACTTTTTTTGGAGGTGCTGAGAGTATAACCTAGGACCTCTCACATATGCTGGGCAGACACTCAGTGAACTATACCTAGCCTTGTGGCATCTTTCTTGAAAATATATCAAAACTTTTTCCTAGAAATACTTTGAAGCATGCCTGACTGAACCTGCCTGCCATATTCGAGGCCTTCCTGACTTGTCTGATCAGCTCTGAGGTAGCCTGGCTCTGTTGTCAAGAGTGCTTAACAGGTTAGCTGAGAATAACCAATAAGCAGCCTGAAATTTCAGAACCCACAGAACAGCATATGTTGATTCTGTTTCATTTGTTGAAAGGAAATCAGCACTTCTTGGTCAGAAATTCTAAACACTTTCAACCAAAACAGAGCTATGGTAGGAAGAAGGCAACAGGAAGAATAAAGTTCCCTGCGAGCCTGGGACATCATGACATAGAAAGACGTCATGGTGAGAAAACAAGGTGTCTGAGGGTGCAGAGGACTTCAGAGGTCTGGCAAGTTAAGAGCATGATGGAAAGATGGTTGTGCAACACTGACAGTACCATATCTAGGCAGAGTTAGGCATCGGATCTGGGTGCTTTTGCAGAGAAACGGCTACCTGTACTTCCAAAGGCGTTTTAAAGTGTGGTTTTAAAGAGATGAAGTGACCAGGGAGTGTTAAACTAGGCCACCTGTGCATTCATTTATGCTGGAGGGCTTTAAGCCACTTGGTGGCACAACCCAAGGGGAACACCAGGAGTTGCACAGTAGCCTCTACGATTACTGCTTTCCATTTAGCCAGACACTTACCAACTTTGGGACCTGGAGGCTCTTATGAATCAGGTGTGAGTGATACCTGCAGGTTCTGTTTAAAATTCCAACACCAGACCACCCCCGAGGAAAATGCAGTGTGCTTTGATTGATTATGAGACATGTCACCAGTGGGCTTCTGGGATAATTTGAATGAGCCCCTCTCATAATCAAAGCGAGAGTATTACAAGATTGCGCTTTACAGGCGGAAAAATACATAGCTGTAGACTTAGATAAGCCCACAGAATTACTCTTAAATGTGTTAATATTATCACTTCTTTTTGAACTGATAATTTAGTATAATCTGTAATATTTTCATTGTAAAGAAAAGCAGGCATGATTCATCATTCTGCATGCCGCACAACCACCATTTTGCTATGATAGTAAAAGCCAAGCTTTTGGTAGAAGTCTTCTACAAGGACTGTAAGGGCTAGATGAGAAGCAGCATGTGTTTTGTTTTTTTTAAGACGACATCCTGTTTCATGTCATTAAAGGACTAAGGCAGCCACAACTCTAACACAGCAACTCTAATGAATAGAGACTTTTAAACTGACAAAGTGAGAGAGAATTCATGCCAACACTAAGACTGGAACATAAAGGGAGGTCGGAGAAGAACTCCAATAAAAATTTAAAAGCATACTTCATACCCCTGCCTCTCCTGAATGGAAAACTTTTTCTAACAGAAAAGTATTACAGTTGGAGACTGTCACATGAACACAGGTAGGCCCTGCTTTGAGCATGCTTGTGCCCTGCTGAGTTCAGGAACCACAGTTCACCCGCTAGAATCTCCAGAACTGAGCCCCACTTTCCTCCCTGAAAACAAGGGGCTTAACCAAATGCTTCTTGGGTCCCATCTGCTATAGACAGCATCACTGAAAGGAAGTTGTCAGTGTGACTGCCAATGGTAAGAACTCACTTACCAAACTGTCAAGAACCGACTCAGGTCCGACCTAATGACATTACCATCTCTGAACTACGATACAAGACATTTTCAAAATAAACACTGATGTTTGACTTTCAAATAATACGTAAACTACAGCAAAAACAACTACTGATTTCCCTTGCCTTTCTAAGTATTCCAGCTGATAACACGGGTATCTCCAGCAGTCAACTCTCTCCTTTACTGTAGTAAGAGCAGGTGCAGCGTCATCCTCACCTCTGTCCCTTCTTGCCTGAGATCTCCTATAGCCATGCAGGATTTTGTTCATGGTCTAGTCCAATATCTGCTTTTCTTGGTGGTGTGCTTAATTACTAGAGATTTCACTTTGCCCACACACACCAAAAAAGGTAGAAGCTACACACAGGTGTTCAAATGGTAAGTAACCTAATAATGGTCTGTAAAGTAAGAACAATGAAGGGTATCTTTAAATTCTTGGTGTTTTGAGGCAGGGTCTCTGTAACCCAGGCTGGCTTGGAACCTGCAGGAATCCTTCTGCCTCAGCCGCTTGAGCCCTGCAGTTACCGGTGTGAGTCACTTTTTCGATAGTTTCACCTTTTTTTACAGAAAAAGACCTTTGTATTGAGGCTGTCTAAAGCTGTGACTAGTGGTGTTTATGGTGACAGTCAGATGCAAGATGGTGTCAATATTTGGGGTGGGCGGAAGCAGTGTGGGGAAAGGAGCCTCTGAACTGGGTCGGTATTTCGACAACGTTCCCTGAGATGGCCTGCTCTCTCTGTACAGCTGAACAAAGTGGTAGAACAGAGCAGGACAGTTCCTCAGCATTTGCAGTCCCAGCAAGACAACCAAGACTGCAGGATGATGTCCCTTCCTGGGGCAGCCGCTGTCTCCCCAGGCATGACCTCCACCTGTGGCCTAGCCATCCATGACTCTCTAGCCTCTGTGGCCCTGTGTGACTGTGCCCTGGGAGCGTTTCTCGCCTTGGCTTGTACTTCAAAGCCTTGGTGTAGCTGGGAGAGTCCTTCATTTTGCAGAGCAGTCACTTTATTGAACAGGTAGCTGTCTCCCCATGTCTCCCATTGTGCTTTATTCCCATTTTACTTGCTGAAAAAGAGCAATGCTCTGAATCTGAGTGAGGAGGTGGAGTCAATATGTTAGGGCTGCGTGTTAGTGGAGACTATGGGAAGCAACTTTGAAGCATGTTGTTAGCATAAACATTTCAGTTTGGGGAAAGACACTTAAATTTGCTCATAGCTATATTTTCCAGTTATTATTGAAATTGATAGCACAACATGGATCTAATAATGCAACTCATTCTTTATTTCCCAGCCATGGAAAAACAGGCAAATGGATTACTTCTTTTTTGAGCGAGCTTACTTCGCTCGCCCCTTTTTTGAGGTCGTTGATTGGCACAACCTTGTCACTCTTACTGAAAACTGATATTTTAGTCATGTAAACTTGGTGTCAAACTAAAGTCCCTGTGACAGACAGGTTCCTGCCACCTCCTAGGCCTAAGAGTCTAAAGCCTCTTTTCCAACTGATACATAAAACATGGAGAGAATCTTATGATTCATTCTGGGCAGAGACTGTACCCAACATCAGTATGGGGCTAGCCATAGAAGGGGGTTGATCATCATCCTCTATACCCCAAAGACTTTTGGGACTACTACTCTCACGGGGAATTGAGACAGGAAAATGTAAAGGAGGAAAATCCAGTGACTAGCACACTAAAGGCAGCAGCAAAGAAACAACTAGCAGTCCTAGGTCCCCCTGAGCTTCATTCATTCAAGAGAGCATGCCCAGAACAGCCTGCATTATAGGAACCTGGGACACGTGGGTACAATGTTCATGACCCATGAATGGTCACTGGGGAACTCTTCTTAGTCCTTCTGTCTCGCCCTCTTGGAGACAGGTCACAGGGAAAGCATGGTACACCTCCTGGCCCCTCTGTTTCCCACCCTTAATAAACTATCTCCTTTCCTGTAATTGCTTTATACATGTATTTATGTATATGTGTGTAATGCAGTAAATCACTATTTAGAGTTCTGAGCTATTTTATGTAAATTTTGAACCTTCATATTTGAGAATGTAGAATGCTTGTTGATGGTAAAAGTATGAGTTATCTGTGCTCTTATTCTTACTCTTACAGCATGCTCTCCTCACCATGATGACCTGGTCTGCTATCATGTACCATGTGACCCTGCAATCTTATTCCCACTGTCACCACTGTGTTTTCCTCACCATGATGACCTGAAGTCTCCTGGGAACTGTGGGCCATTTAAACCTGTTCTCCCTTAAGTTGTTCTGTTACGCATTGTGGTCATGGCAACACAAACATAGTACAAAGAACTGGTACCAGCAAAATGGAGTTGCTGCTGTGATGACTGTGACTTACAGGTTTGTAGGCCTTTGGAGCTGATTTGTGGGAGGAATTTGGAAGAATTTAGAGAAGCTGTAGGATGCTATAGGGAGAACTTCATGGGCCATTCTGATGGAAATTGAGAATTTCAGAATGCTAATAGAAATCTGGGCAGTAGAAACTGCTCATGATTTTTTAGGTGGGAACAAGGACTGTATTGGGGATTAGATTAGAGGACTCTGTTGCATTCTGGTTAAAATTCCAGCTACATTTTACCCATATTCTGAAGATTTCAATGAGGCTTAATTCAACAGTCATGTATGGTGGTCTGGAGAGATGACTCAGCAGTTAAGAGCACTAACTGCTCTTGCAGAGGACCCAGATTCAGTTTCCAGCACCCAGATGGCAGCTCACCACCATCTGTAACTCCAGTACCAGGGGATCCCATGCCTTCTTCTGCCCTCTGTCGGCATTGCTTAACACGGGTACACTTACCTACATGCAGGCGAAACACTCATAAACATAAAATAAAAATAAATCTAACATTTTTTTAAAGAGTTACGTACTAATTTGTTTCGTGGTAGAAATTTCAAGGGAGTATATATAGCATTTGGGTCCATTGTATTGTCATCTCTCATTGTTTTTAGACAAATTTATAGCATCATGTAGGATCAAACAGTAGACTGGAGGTTTGAAAAACCATGCAATTTGGCAAGGAAGTGAGTGTGAATACAGCTAATGTGGCAGAAAAGCAAATGGGCCACCAAAGCAGCTACGATTATTGAAGGTCTTAGAACCAAGAAAGAGAAGCCTTGTACTGAGACAATAGGGAAAGTGCTTTGAAGACGAGACCTCACCAAGGAAATCTCTGAGGTGTGAAAGTACACACTCATTTTAAAGACATTTCTTTGGAAAGTGAGGGACTAAAGAGAGTGTTCAAAAAGGGAAAGCCATGCATTGCCCTGCTTGAACGAGGCTGCTGAGTAAAGTGATTTCTCAGGGCCACAAACCCAGGCATTCAGGAATTAAGGTCCAGTGGAGCCTGGCTACTATTCAGGAGCATCTTGGCCTTATCCGTATGATGCTATTTTTGCAATTACACAGAATGCAGCTGTTGCATGGTCATGGAGCTTTGCAGATGAGGAGGAAATGCCAGCACTACCTTGCATCTCCAGAATGACCACTCTTGGATCAGGCTGCACATTTTGTGAGCTGCTAGCTTCCTTTTGCTAAGTGAGTGCAACATCTTTATGTCACTGGCCAGTACAGCATTAGTTCATAGCACTGTCTCACACACTTCTGTGGCTGTATCCAGACCCAGCAGGTCCCTGGCCTCCCTTAGGAGCCATAGAAATTGTACATACCCAAATTATAAACCTTCTTTGGGGACTTTCATGTCTTACTCTTTTAAAATAATTACAAACACAATACTGACATTAATTTACTAGTCTATCCAATTGTTTTTTGTTAAAACATAGTAAAATTGTATACTCTTTTAAGGATGTTTTAAATTTAACTTTAAATTAAGTTTACTTTAATTAGCATGTGAAAACAAAAATTATGTGTGATGTTTCATACATGCATTGTAATGTTAAAGTCAGCTTATACATGTCTGTTCCCCCAATATTTATCATATCTTACTGTGATAAGTTTCAAATCCTCTCCTCTAGTTTTTTGACCTACACATTCTTTGCAAGCATTCTTTGCTGGGCCAGAGGCCCCATTTGGTCTATGTCCTGGAAGTTCAATGGCCTCATGTTTTAGGTGTTTCTAGCGTGTAGCTGCAGGATTAATTTCTTTTAAAAGCTGCAGTGTACATCATTTGGCAATTTTGTCACTCCAGGTACAACGAAAAATATCCATGATTATATGTGATTTGGTTAAGTCTCCATCAAACTTGTTCCAATTCAAAGCAGCCAGTTTCACAATGAGAAACCACAGCCCAGAAATAGCAATCACAGATTTTTCCTTCGCTTTTAATTGAAACTCACGTGTTTCAAAACAATGGTTGGGGTTTCTCAAGAAAAGTGCTATGTGTTATTCAATCAGCACAAACCAGGCCTCAGTCAGCACAGGACTGAGCTCATAACCTGGAATAGAACTGCTGGCAACATTGGTTCGGAGCACCACTGCCTTCCCCAGTGGATAATATTTAAATTATATGTGTGCTGTGTACAGAGCAACCTGAAAGAAACCTGGGTTTTCCCTTCCTTCTGCTGGCTGTGAGTTCAGAACACAGGCTCTGCTTTATGATGGATGTGTCTATAGATAGTGGAGTTAACTGACTTGCAGGGGAGTCCCCTCCTGTGGATCCCCACTCCCTGAGAGCGCTCATTCGGGCTAGGAAGGATATTTCTAGCGAACAGCAGTTTGATTTGAAATCATGCCTTTGAAAAGGTTTAACAGTAAGAGGTAAACTTTGAGGACTAGAAAGCAACAGACGTGTCAGTCAGTGTAGGAAGGAAGTGCACACTTGTCTTGCTGGGCTGGTTGGAGCCAGTTCCATTTTATGGAATTCTAGGCCAGAGACACTCCATAAATTTTTCACAACGATCATAAAATTCCTTTTTATGTTTTTCTTTAACCCCACCCCCTTCTCTATTTCTAGAGTTTATTCATGACATGGGAGGCATGTCTGGGCTGTGAAATCTGCTAACACATGCCTCAGGACTGATCCTGGCCCTGTCATTTGAACTGGACAGAACAGTACCCCAGCTGTAATGTGAGGATATTTGACTCTATCAATCACCACAATAGCTGGGTTGCGTTTTCAGTATTGCACAGGTAAATAGATCACCTGGAATACAGTGCTACATTTATAAAGGCCTAGCAACAATCACTGCACAGAAAGGGTGCCCTGTTGAAGCCATTTTGACAACAGAGTAGGGTCATGATCTAGAGAAGTGGACATGTCTCCTTACAGCCCTTGCAAAGTAAAAGTACCCAAATGGATCCAGTGTCCAGAGTATTATGCAGAAATGGGCTGATTGGGCTGCCTCACTGAAAAGTGCTCACTATTGACCTAGGATCAATAGATAGAAGAGTGGGGTGCTTAAGAGATGCTTCTGGGGCCGAGAACCAAGCCTCAGAGACTTGAGGCTTTTCTCTTTTCTTCTCCATGCCTCACCAAGCAGACAGGTGAACTCTGGATACCAGACCCTCACCATTTACAAGTCTTTAATCTTGTCTTCAAGAGAGACTGGCAGGGCTTATCTCCCCATCTCCAGGGAGGAGGCTGATAGTGTCCAGGAAGTGTACAGAGACTTACTGCTGGTGACTCTGAACAGGAAGTCCAGATCCCCACTCTGGACATGAGTGCAGCCCACAGTAATACTCACGAAAAGCTCTGCAGTGAACCTGAGCCAAAGGCTGGGTTACTATGGCCAGCAGAAAATGGATGCCATGCCCAGCTAAGGTCAGGGCTCCTTACTCATTTCCCCTGTTCTAGGCTGGGTTTTTGTCTGGTTTGAGTTCTCATGGGTCTTATGTATGCTGTCACCAGTGCTGTTAGTTCATATAAGCAAGTTCCCAACTGCCTGGAAAACTGTTTCCTTTGGTCATTCACCAGCCCTGACTCTTAGAATCCACGATGGTCCCTGAGGCCTGGGTGGCAGAGGTTTAACATGGGAGTCCTAGTCACAGAAGTCTCTTATTCTCTACATTTTGGCCAGTAGTGGCTTTCTGTGTTCATTGCCCTCTGTTGCACGAGGAAGTTTTGCTAGTCTTCTTTAAGGGAGTGATGCTAGATAGGCTGACCACGCTCCAATGGATGCACTCCCACCAAGGGACATCTGGATACACAAACTTGACTCAGTAGGCCTTAAGATGTGACAGAAATCAGGTGTGGGGGGTCTATGGGCAGGTGCAGATAGGGAAGGGTCTAAATATGAATAAGACATATTGTATGAAATGCACAACTATAAAAAAATAAAATGAAATATATTATATTGTAATAAAAGAAGAAAAATGGGTCCTTTCCAGTATAAATTATAGTTCAGCAAAGTTATGAAATTGAGAGAGAGTTTGGGTTATTGTGGTTTGCTTCCTTAAATTTTTTAAAAATGTTTTTCGATTTTTTAATTCTTATTAAATTTTTGTAAACTTTGTGCATTTTGGTCATATTTAGAGTCTAAAACCCTCCTTTCTACTCCCATCCAATACCATGTATTCTAATAATAGATATATAACATATATAGTTACATATTATTATATATTATCCATACTAAGACTTATAAAGTCAAATTTTCGTCCCCACGTGCCCTTCGGTGTGAGTGTACTTTGTCTGCATGTATGTGCACCATGTGCATGCAATGCCTCTGAATGCTGGATCCCCCGAAACTGGGGTTACAGATGGTTTTTAGCTGCCATATGGGTGCTCGGGAACCAAACCTGAGTCCTCTGCAAGAACAGCCAGTGCTCTTAACTGCTGAGCCATCTCTCCAGACCCTGTTTTCTCTTTTACTTTTTGAGAAGTGTCCCATGTAGCCTAGGCTGTCCTCAGACTTGCTATATAGCCAAGGATGAGCTTGAACCCCTGATCCTCCTGCCTCTATCACCCAGCTGCTGGAACTATAGGCATGTACCACCACTCCTGACTGGATTTTCAAATATAAATAAACTATAATATGTTTTTCATTCTTTTCAATTAACTACCATTAATCCTTATCTTCCAACCAATGGCAACTGTAAAATTAAGCTTAGGGGCCAAGAACGGAAGCTCAACCTAGGTCCTCATGAACTACACATTTAGTCTAAGGATTCTCTTCTTTGTTCATGGTTAACAGAAGACAGAAACTCCAGCAATATGTGAAAAGTGGCAATTGATCCCAAGAATGTCAGCTGCCCATAGGAAAAACCCTGTCTTCCAGAAAGTTTCAGGCCACAATTCCATGGCACCCTGGTTATGGTACAGTGCTGAGTATGGTCAATGGTTGGCAGACACCAAGTGATAAAAAGTCATTTGTAAGACTGCCTGTGGCCATCTGGGATTCTGATACCACTCACTATTGGTTTTGTTTTTCTGTCCTAGGGATCAAACTCAGGCCACGACTGTTCATAAAACTTGAGAACCTGACTGTTTCATAAAAACTTGAGAATTTCGGCTGGGAAGGTGGCTGAGTTGGTTAAGTGTTTGCCATGCAGGCTGAAAACGTGAGTTTGATCTCTACAACCCATGTACAAAGTTTGGCATCGTGGTGGGCCATTTAATGCCAGCATTGGGGAGAGACAGACAGGAGACTCCCTGGGACTTGCTGGTCCACCAGCCTAGCCTGCCTCAGGCTTCAGGCCAGTGCGAGACTGTGTCTCAAAAGATGGGAAGTTGGAAGACCGTACCT
Source organism: Eospalax fontanierii (assembly GCA_035773235.1). Lineage (NCBI taxonomy): Eukaryota > Metazoa > Chordata > Mammalia > Rodentia > Spalacidae > Eospalax > Eospalax fontanierii. The sequence continues at coordinate 8,394,240 of CM069538.1, forward strand.
GAGATCTAATACCAAAAGTTGTCCTCTGGCCTCCATATACGTGTACTCATCTTTACATATACACACACAAATGTGCAAACACACACAAAATTGAGAATTCATCTCCCAGATCCAAAATAATTTGTCAAATTTTCCCTTCTTGGGAACACTGTCTTGTGCCTGGGTAGAGGAGGAGACGCACACAAACAAAGAGCCATCACAGCCAACAAGAAGCAGAAACTACACATTTGACTGTGTGAGTTAAACTAAGAAGATGTGCTCTTGAAGGGAAACTTCTAGAAGGGACCTGGAGAGAAAACGTGGGGATTGGAGGTGTCACATTTGCACACCTTGCTGGCCAGCAGAAACAACTCATCTCACCCCATTCTTGTCCCTCAGGGTTTCTAGGAAGGAAACTCCTGAGACCTGTGGGAGTTTAGCTTCTGGCCCCGACACCATCAGTACCAGATGGCTTATGATGAAAAATCAGACCCATTTCCACCATCGAATAAAATCGCTCATCATGGAATTATATTCAGTTAACCCTATTCTACTTCCATCATCTCAGACTTGACTATCAGCCTGTCCCCAAGCATTTTGAAAGTTCAGTCTCTGTCATACAAGTGAAGCTTCTGCAGCCGTGCATACACCGGCTACTTGGAGAATTCCAGAAACCTTGGAGACATTGCCCAACCACACACTTTCCCCACACAGAGCAAGGGGGAATACTTCCTGCATTGGTCCTTCAACAAACAAACAGGTAGTAAAGTTACTTTTAAAGACACACAGTATCCATTGTTCAACAAGGGTTTCAGGGGCCAGGTCATCATTAAGAAGCACAGAGAGGCAACCAGTGAGAGATAAACTATCGCATCCGTTTTCCTAAACACAAGCCTGGTGTTACCTAACCCATGCCACCCACAGGACACTGAAAAAGGACATCACTTCATCAGAAAGTTTTTGTGAGCAATCAGTATTGTCACAAATGATGGAATACTTGGGAGGAAGAAAATTTGTTCTTCAAAACGGTAGAAAAGCATTTTCTGTTAAAATAACCAAGACAGATCTTCAACAGTGCCTATAGTGAGGAACAGTCAGAGGCACCTGGCCAACTTCCCTCCTGCACATAGGTTTTTCTGAGGGTCCGCCTCCCTAAGGAGCATAGGTGAGGGATGCTTTGACGTGGTAGCTCCTTCTGTAATGTCACACTTTTCTGGAGCTGTCTGTCCCTTTCTTGTTTCATCTATTCTGTGTAGGGTAACACAGATCAGCAAAAAGGTCTTGGCTGCTGGTAATTCAAAGCAAGAATATTAGCTTTGTCTTTGTCATGTTTTCCCAGACTTCATGGCAGCAGGGGCTGGGGGAACCCTTGAGGCATGGAGGGATTTCTGCTGTTTAAATGTTTGACATGCTTTCCAAAGTGGTGAGTTTGAGGGTTATATCTTAAAGTGATATTTTGTATGTCAAGTTGACAAAGGATGTGGTTGTGATAGCCAGCATGACCTAATCTGGAATTATCTGGGAAGAGTCTCACTGAGGTATTGCCTAGATCAGGTTGGCCTGTGGGCTTGTCTGTGGGGGACTGACTGATGTGAGAAGACCCAGCCTGAAAGTGGGTGACACCATTCCCTGGGCTTGGGTCCTGAACTGTGTAAGTATTGAGAGGGTCTGAGCACAGGATAGCGTTCTCCCTCTGCTCCTGATGTGGATGTGACCAGCCGCTTCAAGTTCTTGCCCTGACTTCCCAGCAATGATGGACTGTAACCTGGAACTACAATCTAAAACAAACGTTTTCTTCCCTCAGTCGCTTTTTGTCAGGATATTTAATCACAACCATAGAAATGAAATTGAAACACTGATACGCTCCCTGGCCCCAGAATTCATTCCGGGAGGGGGGTCCCGCAAACCTTTCCTTTATCCATATAATACCCATATGATAAGGGTATCCATGACTGTTGATAGGCCCCAGTCTTGGGTAAGTCCGTTGCTGGCAGCCATGAGTGCTGTGAGTCATGACTCCATTGGCTGTGCCATGCCCAGAAGACAGCGTCTCACAGCTTTACGCCCTATGCTCAGACTCTTACATCCTTTCCAACCCGCTCTTTGGTGATAATTCCTGAGCCATTGAGGGGGAGGTATAAATGTCTTGTTTGGGGCTGAGCACTCATCCACCACTCTAAGCACCTTGAACAGAGACATCTCTGATTAAGGCAGGGACTAGTATCAATGGTTAGAAGGCAGCTTGGTGCCATGACAAGTTAGCTAAAAATAGTGATAGTTTGCCTTAGGGCCCGAGACCTTCTCACACACTGGTTTTCAATCAGGTTTATAGTACCAGATATGAACTCCTTCGTATAGAATGAGATTGGTTGACCCCCTTATTGCAGCAGTGGGCACATCTTGCCTGGCAGGTTGATATTGTGGATCACAGGGTCCACAGATGGGTAAGACTGTGATGCCTTTTCTCCCCCAGCAGCAGATATAACTATGAATGCTAGCCACAGGGAGGAAGTTACCAGCACAGTTCCCCAAAGGCTGAGTTCTTTGTATTCCCTCCCTCGTGCTAGTTATAAGCCATTTCCAAATGGAAGGATGAATTTCTTCGTGTGGCAGAACATTTGAAATCAGGGCCTTGTATGCAAGGCAAACACTCTATCTTGGAGCTTTACTCGTGCTGTGGTTGAACAATTTAAATGTAACCATGAAACTTTATCCTCTGGTTCTGCATCCTCCAAGATCAAAAGTATTTCTATTGCAATCTCTCTACAGGGACGTATGTGAGCAGTAACAGCACAACAGAGGAATAAAGTTCCAAAGACCTTCAGATGTGATCTGATCTCACCCCAACAGAGTTCAGATTCGATGCCATTGCGAGAAACTTTTCAAATTCTCTTAGTGCTGGAACTTCAGAATTATGAATAGCAGACTGCTTGCACAGAAGAAATGTGACAGAGTCCCCATCACTGACTGTGGAGAATATACCTTGGGACCCTGCTGCCTTCTGGTAGGAGACGTTTTCTTATATCCTGCCTACAGTGGTGCCCTATTCAGCTCTTGAAAGACTGGAGCAAATTACAATATCCTGCCAGGCAGCAGGATGCACTATTAGAGACACTACAGTTACAGGGAAGCAAGAATGCTGGGATCTTTGATGTACCGCACATGGTGTCACCAAAAATTCATGAGGATGGTGACTTCAGTCTAGAACTGCAACTGCTTGGGAGACTAAAAAATACCAATACCAGTGTGTGTGTGGTGGCAGGGAGAGATAAATAATGCCAAGGATGTTTGAAAAAGCCATAGGAAAACATTATTTCATAAGCACTCTTAATAATACATATGCAATATATATGCATATATGTATTTCAAATGGAGTCATCCCACATGAGGTGACAATGCTCTTTGCAAGAACTGTTATCTAGCAAAAACCCCAGGTCAGGCATGAGAAAACCAGACTTTGAATTGTTAACAGGTCAAAGTGGTTAAAGAGACTCCCAAAACAATATAGGCCACTGACATTGACATATGCATATATGTATTTCAAATGGAGTCATCCCACACGAGGTGATAATGCTCCTTGCAAGAACTGTTATCTAGCAAAATCCCCAGGCCAGGCATGAGAAACCAGACTTTGAATTGTTGGTCAAAGTGGTTAAAGAGACTCCCATAACAATATAGGCCACTGACATTGACATGCGTAACTCCTAGAACTTGATAAGACCTTCATTTCTGAAGACAGCATACACTTTGGACACAAGTCTTGGAGAAACTGAGCTGGAACTGACGTCATCTCTGAGGACTAGCTCTCCTGGTTTTGGAAGGTGCTATGCAAACTGCCAAGGGAGAAAAGCAATTAACAGTCATACCCAGCTGTAAAGCCTATGAACCACAACAATGACTGGCCCAGCAAGATTTTTCTAATGGGGCAAGGGTGGCACTTTTAACTTGTGGGTAACCGACAACTATATAATTATCCTTAAGGCCCACTTGACAGGAGGATATTCATGCATGGTCCTGTAAACCTGGCCAAATACCTATGGCTGGAGAGGTCATGGACCTTAGAGGAGAATCTACTACTGCCATTTCCCTAAACAAACATAATCTCTAACTGTATTCTAAACACTTATCCTTAAATTCAGAGGTAAGCACAGCTCTCACCGCTCATCAAAGAAGCTTCTTTTTGCAATAGATGGAGATGATTACAGAGAGCCACAATGGTAAAAATGCAGAGAATCAGTGACTGTGGGGAGCCGAGCCCCTGTGGACACCTCTACAATGCAACCCCTAAATCTAAGGCTCAGGGAACACTTCAAAAGAAGGGTGGAAGATTGTAAGAGCCAGAGAACCTGACACCCGCTGTTGTGAGGGAGTGTCTTCCAGACTGTTAGAAAATGTTAGATTGACTTGACCAGGGCGATATGAAAATCAAAGCCGAGACCAAGCTCAGGAGCAGATTGTTCTTTACTAAGAACAGGGAAGGTGGTGACAGTTTCTCTGAGGGATTTCAAACTGAGCCCCCAGGCACACTTGGTAGGCCATTTACAAGAGCCAGGGACTGGGAAAGGGAAGGTTAGAGCTATTTTTGTAGTTCAGATTAAGTGCTAGTGACATGGTTTGCAAGTTTGAGACAACAGGTATTGCCGTTTTTCTCCATATAACACTGTCTCCAGGTTGGGGATTTTACACAGTTTCTGGGTTGGAAATCAGCTCTGATCTGAGATTTATCTGAGGTTTACTTAATCCGGTATGGGCCCTTTTGAGCCAGGCATTTATCCTTCACAGACATAGCAAGGTAACTGCACTCAAGAAATCTCAAATGTCCTCTTAGATCTACTCTGATCTCTTAGTCACAGTCTGTGCTGGATAGCTTCAGTTGTTCATCTGACACACCTGCTGTGGCGGTTTGAATGAGAATGTCCCCCATAGGCTCTAAGTACTCTAACATTTTGTCCTCAGTGGGTGGCACTGTTTTGGGAGGTCTTCAGGGTGTGGCCATGCTGCAGGAAGCACGTCACTAGGGAAGGGCTTAGAGAGTTCTTAAGCTTGCTGGATCTCCAGTCCGTCTCTGCTTCCTGTGCCTGTTTGAAGATGTGCAAGCTTAGCTTCTGCGTCTGCTCTAAACACCTCTGCTGTCATGCCTTCCTGTCATGATGGACTGTTGCCCCTTTGGAACCATAAGAGAAATAGTACACCTGGGTAGAAGAAAAACTCAACTGAAAAATTGCCTCCATTGGATTGGTTTGTGGGTCATTGTCTTAATTACTGGATGATGTGGAGAACCTAGCCCATTGTGTGGGGGGGTGCCACCCAGGACAGTTGGTTCCATATTGTATAAGAAAGCAGGCTGAGGGCTGGAGAACTGGCTCAGTGGTTAAGAGCACTGACTGCTCTTGCAGAGGACCTGAGATCAAATCCCAGCCCCCACATGGCAGCTAACAACCATCTGTAACTCCAGTTCCAGGGGATCTGATGCCTTCTTCTGACCTCCTCAGGCATTGCATGACATGGGTGCACTTACACACATGCAGGCAGTACATTTATACACATAAAAAATTAATTTTTTCCTAAAGAAAGCAAGCTAAGCACAGACCAAGATGGCCAGCCAGCAAGCAGCATGCCTCCATAGTCTCTGCTTCAGGTTCCTCCCCTGAACCCTAGCTTTCCTCCATGACAAACTATAAGCTGAAGGAGAAATAAACCCTCTCCTCACAACTTGATTTTGGTCAGTGTTTTAACACAGCAATAGAAAACCAACTAAGACAAAAATTGGTACCAAGTGTAGGTGGTATTGTGAAGAACCTGAGCATGTGGCATTTTGGAAGAATGTGGAAGACTTTGGAAGTTTGGACTGGAAAAGAACTGAATACTCTAAGCAGAGCTTAATGGACCATTCTGGTGGGAGCCTGGGAGAAAGCAGTGCTGAGAATGAAGCAGTTTCAGAGGGAAGTAAGGACTTAAGTAGCAACTGTGATATTTTGGCAAAGAATCTGGCTAGCATCTACCCACAGCCTAAGAGCTTGCCTGAGGTGAAATTGAAAAGTAATGGATTAATTTGTTTGGTGGAAGAAATTTCAAGACAGCCTAATGTGCAAAAATGGTGACTGTTATGCAGCTCCACAGTGAAAAAGAATGAATGGGGCCGAAAGAAATACAAAATGTACAGTCTGGATTGAAAAAGAGCCTAGAAAGATAAAAGCTGGAGCCAAGGCATACCCTGAGGGGAGGTTCTCTTTCATAAGGATAATAGAGCCTGTAAGAAAAAGCATAGAGATTTGCCCTTAAACAATGAAAAGAGCACCTTCAGGGAAAGACTACAGCGAGCTAAGCTTCAAACCTGGGGAAGGAAAATGCTGGACGAATTTTTTGCTCCTAGAAAACCAGAGTGTAAAAAAGCTGACAATGTGGATGAAGCAGGCCAGGATCCAAGCCAGATTGGCAGCCAAATTTCACAATGTCATTCGCATGAAGCTGGCTTTAGAGGTGTGAAAGATGCAAGAGTGAAGGGATTATCAGTTGTTCCTCCACAGTCTCAGAGAGCTGCTGAGGTCAGACAGCATGCAGCAGGAGTGTCCCTTTAGGAAGAAGGCCTGACAGGACGTTTCATGAAGCTGTGTAGGTGATGGATTCGATGTTTTCCCTGCTGGGTTTTGGTCTTGTTTTGATTCAGTATTTCCTCAGTATGCCTCCACTTACCCTTTTGGAATGGAGCTGTGTATTCTGTTTGTGGTATGTTAGAAGTATGTAGTTGGTCTTTTGATTTCACAGGGGCATACAATTAAGAGATTGCCTTGAGTGTAAGAAGAGACCTTGGACTCAACACTTTTGAATAGCATTTGAGACAGGTAAAGACTGTGGGGATTTTTAAAGGTGGACTATATACACTTTACATCTTACATGGTCATGAGCCTTTGTGGGGCAGCGAGCAGAATGTAGTGGTTTGAATGAGAGTGTCCTCCATAGACCCCAAGTATTTGGACATTTTCTCCACAGCTGGTGGCACTGTGGGAGATCTTAAAAGGCATGGTGCTGCAGGAAGCGCATCTCTGGGGGCGGGCTTATAGGGTTCTTAAGCCTTCCCAGATTTCTAGTCTCTCTACTTCTTGTACCTGCTTGAAAATGTGATCGCTCAGCTTTCTGCTTCAGCCACCTCTGCTGCCATGCCTCCCCCACCATTATGGATTCTAGTCCCTCTGCAATCGTAAGCCTAATCAGCTCTTCCTATTCTAAGTTGCGATGGTCAGTGCTTTTTATCAGAGCAACAGAGAAGTAACTAATACACACTCCTTACAGGGAGATGCCTGTCCTTGAGCACTCAGTTTTGAAGTCTGGTTGAAAAGAAAATTTAATGTAGGTCATTAGGTATCTCCCAAGAATCTTTAACATGGGGCACAGTTCAGGGTTCACTGTGAGCTGTAGCCAGGTGATCAGGGGAGGGAGGAAGTCTACCATGGCACCACTGAACACATGCAGCTCTGAGTAGCACCATCGTTTGCACTGTGCACCCTAAGGACAAGATCTCATGTGCCAGGAAAAATGGATGTGTGGCACTTGGGGGATAGCTGCATGTACCACTCAGCCCCATTGGAGTACTGACAGGGTAACTTTGGATAAAGGGATGTGAAGAAAAGGGTCATGGTGTTGGATCATTGGATAAAAATCAGTTTTGTTTGAATGGCAACATTATTCCTCTCCATCTTCATGTTTTTCTTATATTTCTGCTTAAATATATTTTTCCTGATATTTGGCACTTTCTCAACCTGAGAAATTGCAGTATTTTACTGACAGCAGAGTGATGATTTAATCTGCAAAACCATCATCAGTCCAGACAGCATGAAATAAGCAAGGAGGGGGACAGTACCCTGAGTTATTTTTCCAGGAGGCACAAATCAGTGTTAAGAATAAAACATCAAGTGTTCTGAAACTTGTTAACAAGCACCCGTAGGAGCTGTTCAAGCAGCACCTGCCCTGTTGTAGACAATACCCCACTCAGAGTCCTCTGCAACATCAGCTCCAACACACACGGGTATAACTGTTTTTAAGAAACGATAAAAGTGCTCTATTCTGACAAACTTACCTGTCCTTTGCAGGTGATATGATCGAATAAAGAGAATATTGCTCTAGAGTAGGCCCGAGGCTGGAAGTTACAGATTTATGTGGGTTAGACTGAAAGGTGGGGAAAGTAACTGAGGGAAATACATTTGCTGCTGAATATCGGCAATAGAGCTAAGCCCAGAGGTAAGAAACAGGAGCGAAGGCTCTTTCAGGAGTATATTATATCCATCCTTCAATAACAACCTCAGGGAAAGTGGTCATCTTTCAGCAACACAGAGGCAGTCGGTGAGAGCAGAATTTGTCTCTCCCTATACACAAGAACCATGTTACCTAAAGGCCATGCCACACACAGCAAACACGCAACCACTTTATCAGAACATTTATTGAGAAAAATCGGTATTGTCAAGAAGAAGTGGATTATTTGTGAAGAAAACATTATCCCTGTTCAGGTAACAGGGATAAATTCTCAGATAGCCTTCACAGCCAAATGAGCCGCAGCCCGAGGCACTTGCCGGGCTGGACTCCTAAAGGTGAGATGTTGATGAGGCTCTGGCTCCCGCTGGAGCATGTATAGGCCATGCCTCTGAGCTGGTAACTTCTGCTGGACAGCCACGCCTTTCTGGGGCTGACAGTCCCTGGCTCCCAACAACCTCTTTATGCTGGTGAAGCCAGCAGCTAGGCTGGAGGAATTTCCGTTTGGTGCTTGAGGGCAGAAAGCTTGGTAAGGGAAGTGACGTTCCTGCACCCTCTCTGCTTGAACCTGAACTTCTTTCTTTTGCTGGCTTTTCCTACCATTTGTCTGAGGAGATGAGGGCGCCTTGGGGCAGGCATCATCTACTGTACTGCACCTGTGCCCTGGTCGCTCCTTGTTGACCTTCTCAGCGTCTCTCATTGTTTTCTGAGCTACAGTGTTCCTAGGACAGGCAGCAGTCCCCTTAAGCAGCTCTGGATTCTGCATTGGTGATGTTGGGAGACCGCCCTTTCTCGGTACACCCTGCCCTTTGCATTTTCCCTTAGAATTAAAAAAATTCAGAAGTTTTTTGACCTCATTTCTGAGCAATAGTTCAGGAGGCGTCTGCATCTTCCTTGACAGGACTGGGGAAGTTCTCTGCCCATGAGTTCCCTGTGATGGCCTGTCCTGTGCATTGTTTTTTTTCTCATTGGGTTGGGATATCCCTACCCCTGTCTGCCCTGCACCAAGCTCTCCTGTTTTGCATGCTGGAGGGCATGTTTTCTTGGCAGGTGGAGGGAAGTCCTTGTTCTGCCACTTGCCTGAGACATATTGAGGCACCCAGGGCTCCTGCTGCTGCTGCATGCTGATCCCTCTAGTGTGCTCCACACGAGGAGTTGTCATGGACCCACTGGAGGAGCTCTGGTCAACAGTCACTCCAGGTTTGTAATTCAATTTATGTACAGCATGGGGCACACCATTATCGGGCCCCAGAACTGCGATGTGCTGCTTGTCCCTGTCCTTGGACCCCTGACATGTAGAGTCAGGTGTCTGCGAATCTGCCATTTCCTTCAGGGCCCTTCTGGTTACTGCGGTGTTCTCTGATTCCATCATATTTCCACCTGTCCCCGAGGAGCTCTTGTACTGGCTGGTGTGCAAGGTCATAGACTGTGCTGAAAGACCACAGAACTGACCTCCCTTGACAAGAAACAGACTTGGTTCTTGAGGCGTCTGGGTCTGGTTGGAAATATGTGGAAACACAATTTCAGTGGACCTTGTGGGCATCTCTGGGCTGCGTCTTTGCCCCTCTCCCGACTCCTTGAGGCTGGCTGTGTTTATGACACTGGGTGTCTGTTTCAGAACAGGCTGTCTGCCAGTTGTCCTACAATGCATGTTGTTTTCATGATCATCCGTGTTGTGAAAAGGTCCCTGGACCTCCTGTCCTTCCTTGCCCATAGGTGAGGTAACCGGGAAAGGACAAGGCCCTGTTCTGGACACAGTGCTAGGGACCTGTCTCTGGGTGACCTCTCTGGTGTTACTCCACAGATGTGAGTCAGTCTCTGGAGAAGGTCCTCGTGCCTTCCACAATTCTTCCTCCAGAGGAAAAGTCTCTGAGTACCTCTCCTGGACCATGCTAGCTTGGTTCATCACAACATTGTGTAGGTCTTTGCTGTCTTGTTGCTTAGATAAAGAAACCCGTGAGAGCCCATAGCTGCTCCTAGTCTCAGATGACTCAGTTAGTTCACAGTGAGAATTTGTCCCTGCTGGACACTTAGCCATCCTTTCAGGCAGGCCCCAGCGGTGTAGGATGAACCTCGTTTGGAGATGGTGCTCTAGTTTCCTCCGAAGCTCACTAGTGAGGGGGAAGACTCCAGAAGAGGTGGTCCTGGGAGCATGAGCTTTGGAGGCCTCCCTAACCAGTGAGAGGTTGGAAGATGGATGGTAGAGTTCTTCCTGGGATTCGTTGACCACAGTGGGCAAGCTCCACACCCTCTCCTGGTTTCTGATGTTATATTCTAAGGGGTGGATTTCAGATGGCCCCAGAGATTGAGCCTCATCCTGGTGTCTCTGAAAATATAGCCCACAGATCTGAAGCTGGGCTTGAGGAGAAGGCTGGAGGACTGGCACTGGGCATTCAGGCTGAATCTGGAACTTCTCAGGGACAATTTGGAACTGAGATTCGGTCAAGGTTTGGGGCATGGTCTGTGACTGACTCTCAGGCAAGGACAGAAGTGTGGAGTGAGTAAGGGCTGATGGGGAGATTAAGATTCTGTTGAAGGAGATACAGGTTGACGAGCAGCGAGTTGACACAGTGGTGGTGGAGTGTATGGACTCGCTGTGCAGACAGGGGAGGCCCCAGAAGTGTTGGACATGTTTGGGTTTCAAGTGGTCTTGGGAGGTTTGGGGATGAAAAGGCTGAGGGTGTGTGGAGAGCCCCTGTGCCTTGTCTTTGCTCATCTCCAAAGAAAGGGAGACTGGCGTGTTCTGTGGATTAGCAGCTAACTCTGAGTTTTTCTCCCAAAATCTAAGAGCTTCTAGGAAAGACTCTGTTTTACTTTCCCTATCCTTTGACACACGCAAACTTGTCTTACTCCTTCCTTGTCCCTTAAGTAGTGCCAGGTCTCTAGAGTTACGTAAAGAGAGGTTTCCAGGCAACGTGGAGTAGGGTGAGGTCTCTTCCTCCAAATGGGCGTCAGAAGACGGGAGATCAAGAGGTTCCTGGTTGATCTGGGTTTTCAACCCTGATCGTGACTGGATGTCAGCTTCACACTGCTGGCGGGCAAGCTTTGCCTGTGAGTCTGTTGCACTAATCCTCTTGTCCGTTGGGACATTAGTGAATGACACACTGGTGCTGCCAACCAGAGTCTGAGTGGCTACTGGTAGGAGAAGCAGTTCTGCATCCTGAGTGGCATGTTGTGGTGAGGGCCGGAAAGAGGTAAGTAGATGGGGTGGGACATGGTCCAGTGGGAATTTAGTGTTCGAGACATTAAGAGACTTTGATGGCAGACATTGACCTTGTGATGTGCTTGGAATTATGCCTTCCGAAGAGGTGCCCTTCTCAGTTGAGAAAATAGAGGGAGAAGGTGAAGAGGACTCAGGTCGAGGGTGTGGAATTGGATGCCTTAGATGGTTTGGTGGGATGAAACAGGACAGAGTACATGAGGTCTCTGTCATAGATGATGTAGAGATCGGACTGGACACAGAAGCATCATCCTGAAAGTAGGACTGATAGAGCAGATGACTGACCTTAGCGGTTGCTCCATTGCACACATCACACAGGGGATCTGGACAGAGAACCTTCCGTAAGCAGGAGGGATCATATGGCTTTCCAGAGGTTCTGCGGAAGTCAGAAAGTTCAAACGTGAGGGCAGGGCCGGCACGTGAAAAGGAGGGCCGGCTCTCTCCATTCTTGCTGCCCCATCAGTGGCCTCCAAAGAGGCCATAGGATCTGCCCACGTCCTTCATGCACATACGTGTCCTTTGGCTACCCCTCCCATGATAAGAGCAGGTTGTGCCAAGTCCCTGGGATGTGTACATGGGAGAAAAGGGGCCTGGACAAAAGGGAAATGAATCACCTTTGCACAGTAGAGGGCAGTTTTCTCTCCTCCTGTGCCTTCTGGAATCGTGTAGAACCTGGAAAAGCAGAAGTGTGGGTTGTGTAGAATGAAGATAGAAACATGAAGATCACACCTTTTTTCTTTTTCTTTTTGAGACAGGGTTTTCCTGTAGCCCCAGCTGGCCTGACTCTTACTGTGTTGACCAGGCTGACCTCGATCTCACAGAGATCCTCCTGCCTCCGCCTTCTGAGTGTTGGGACTAAAGGTGTGTCCCACCACACCCAGCTATCAAAGTCTGAAAGGACCAAGAACCAGTAGACAAGGTGAGGTCATCAACAACTACATTAAAAATGTTTATGTGTGACTTCATTTAGAAGGTACCATCAGGTATATCACCCTACCTGATGCTCAAAACCACCACAAGAACAGAAGTCTTGATTTCTTCAGAGGTGTCTAAGCACCTAGGTTTCAAGCATGTGTGAGATACCAGGAGGCAGGAGCTTTGGCTCTGAAGCAAGCAGCAGCCCTCTGTGACATCTGTGACCATTGCCTGGGTGGGACATCAGTGCTTCATGCCCATGGTGAGCACAACAGGACTCTGTCTTCCCATGAGCCTCTCCTGTGAGGGCTTGGTTTCATGAGACAGTGTGTGACAATGTGACCTTCTCATACCGTGGACATGGGACCTTACGGAACTGACAGGAGGGGAAACCTGGGGACACAGGTCCGCTAGGTGGGAACCTACCTTTAAATGATCTCCTTCCTTTCTTAGCTCTGTCCCGACTCTGGACAAAAAGAGAAAATTATTTATTTCTGTTATCTTTCTTCCTAGGATGGACAAAACTTCCATGAACCAAGATTTGCATTCAATTAAGGAGATTATTTTTCCTTTGCTTACTTCAGTTTTTGCTTGTTTGAAAAACCAAAGGAGGATTTTATCTGTGAGATTCACACTTGGGACTATCAGAAGTCCTATGCTCAGTGGACTTTGAGGTCAGCAGCCATAGCTGTACCCCCTAAGACCTTGAATCCTGAGGGGCAAAGCTCAGGCTCCGGGCTTTTCTCACAGTCAGTGCTCAGCATGGCTCTCCCAAAGATTCCAATTTGGAGAAATACCAGGTAAAGAGAGACACAAGGTGGGGTCAAGTGTCAGGAGAGGCTAGTTTCCTTCAGAGAACCTGATGTCTGTAACTAAGTCTGTAAGATCAAGAATCAGGGCTTGGCCCTGGACCCTGAAACCTTCAGTTGCATCAAGAGGGGTAGGCTATAGATCTAAGGCATCTCTCTCAGATAGTCCAACTCTTTCACTAACTTCAGAACACAGTGGAACATAGCAATAAAGAATCTCTCTTGGAGGCTCACCATACTTCCTTACCTTTGGGGTGTCCTGGTTTTTCCGAAGTAATGGTAAGAATGGGCTTAGTATCAGGTACCATAAGTACAGTAGAAGCATCCCCGCAGCACTCAGAAAGACGCTATCGGGGTCAATATCGAAAAGAGTTGAGCCAGAGCTCAACCATGATTCAAAATGGCTATTCAGAAACGAGAGAAAATTCTCCATGGTCTGAATCGCTCGGCTGCCTGAGGCAACTGAGTTTTGAGGCTGCATGGGCCTCACTATAAAGCCAGATCTACATCACAGAAGAGGGAAGAGTCACAGAGGGTTTTGTGAGGGCGGAGCACTGGGGGGCCCCCAGTCCCTCTCCTCTCCCCAGAAGCCCCAGCAGAGCCTTCTGATGGTGCACACAGCTGTTTTCTACTCCTCTCTCCTCACTTCATGTTCCTTAGGGAACTTTGCCATTTGCTCCATATATGTCCTGGACTTCACCTTAGTCCGCTTCGCTGTTGGCAGCTCTGAACTGGACCTAGACAATTCCCCTGTCTAGAAAATCTGACTTGATGCCTTCCTAGAAGCGACTGTTCTCCTCCAGAGTTAGTCTCACCAGGACAAATGTTCTCCAGTATATGTGCTGTGTGGAATGGTTCCCCTCTCACCAGCTCAGCTACGGGGAGAGATTTCCTTTCCATGACTTTTTGTGAATGTCCAGTAGCAAAGTTTTTTGTTGGTGTCTTTAATCAGGGGAATGCTTCAAATCCCGAAATGATCATAAAACAAAATAAACCACGTTTATTCTCACAGTACAGGAACATGGTGGGGTGAAGAAATGTGTGCACCTGATGAGTGTGTGGTAAGGGGGGGTGGTAACAGAGATGGTAAACCTGGTCAGAAAGGAGAGGTGTGGATCACAGAGTATGGTGTGGTGGGTGGTATGGAATAAAGTTGAAAATAATGTCATAGGAAGGCCAGCCTGCTGCAGTGTTAGGCAATACAGCAGGCGGGGAGGTCTCTGGGTAGATGAGGCTGAAGAGGACATCCAGGTAGGCAAGTTGACTAGGAACTCGAGGGCCGGGTAAGCTGGGTAGATGGATATTTTCAGCATGGATTGTACTGGATAGAAGTGAGTTGAGTGGGAACACACGAGGCTAGACGAAAGAGGGAGAGAGGACCAGTGGGTAGGCTGGCAGGTCAGCAGGCAGTCTAATAAGATATGGGGGTGGGGACCAGGGCTCAGTCACAGCAGATCATCGTAGACTGGGCTGAGGTGGGTCCTGGGCCACCTGGATGGAACAGGATGAGGTAGGAGCTGAGACCACTAGGAGAACTAGGTTGATGTAGGGTATAGTATGGAATGGCAGCCTAGGCTGCTGCACGGTTCCAGAACCTGGCCTGCACAGCAGGCACTTGCAGGTGAACATGGCCTGGCCGTGGGCTAGATTAGGGTGAGTTGGGACACAGTGCAAGGAGTGGATTATCTAGGGAGTGTGGCAGGTCAGGACATGGCTGGTGGTCAAGTGACACACAAGTACCATAGTTACACTGGGGTTTGCTTAGGAACAGGAAGAGGAGGAGGGCTGGGGACATGAGTTCAGGGACTTGTGAGCATGCCGGGGAAGAGTAGGAAGAGACGGAGAGATGGAGAGCCTGGCCTGCTACATCAACTAATGAGAGTTCGGGATTAGACTGGCTGGAAGATCAGCAGAGGCACAGTAGGACGACTGGGGAACGGGTTGCACAAACTGGAATAGGGAGATGAGGCTGGTGAAGGAGTCTAAGGCAGAGGACTTGACACAGTAGGTAGACTCAGGTAAGTAGGGTTAGCAGGGAGACCGAACAGGGCAGTGTGTGACAGTCCTAGAGTCTTGAAACATGCAGCCTGTGGAGACAGGCAGAAACAGACTCTGGTGGTTCGAGAACCAGGCTGTGTGTAGTCTATGGACTAAGATGAGGGAGGTCACAGGGCTGGCTGTCTGGGCTAGAGGTGGCGTATTACCATGAACTGAGGAAGAGTGTGGGCTAACTGACCACTCAACAAGGCATTTGCAGGTGAATGTGGGCTGGCCATGGACTAGATTAGGGTGAGTTGAGACACAGTTCAGGCTAGTAGGCTACCCAGCAGAGCATTAGGGTGAGCTGCGGAACCAGGCACTGCTGTTAGTTGAGAAAAGGCAAGTTGGTAGGCTACGTGACATCATAACTGAGGAACCTGGGGGTCAGAGCTCCATGGTGGACTAAGGTGAGGTGAGGAAAATGTGCAACAGACCAGTTGGCAATGGTCTAGGGCAAGTTGTAGAAGTAGGCTGGGTGGCAGTTCAGGAGGCAGAAGACTAGGTGGAGCTGGGGAACAGGGCGCTCCAGATGCTATAGTGCCAGTTAGGGATGGAGCAGACAGCATGCTAGTGTGCGGTGGTGGAGTAATCAGGCAGTGTACTGGGGCTTGATAAGAAGTGTCCATTTGGCATCCTTCCCAGTGGTGGAATTGTATGAGACTGGACAGTGGACAGACCAATAGATCACACAGATCAGGGGCAGCATGGGAACGAGTGTGGTTTTTGGATTGTGGATTGGGATACAGTGGTATACAAAGGGAAGTAAATATCACTTTAAAAATTCTTCTGAACTTTATAAATGGGACACTTTAAATTTTTTTCTGTTTTATATTGTGTTTTCTCCTTAGTCTGGGTTAATCTAATTATGTTTCAACCAAATGTCTTTGTCTTAGCACTCTAAATTCTTATACAAAATCTGTGTTTATACTAGTTCAAAGAATCTAGGTTGACTATTTTATTCCTTGTTCAATGTTTTGATTAACCATTAGTTCAACTAAGAATAAAAAATCATCTCTTTACCCAGAAAAAAATATTCTTCATTTAAGAGGGAAAACAGTTAATAATTATAACAATAACAAAAACAACGAACATTTTATCTTTATTTTAAAAATATTTTATTTATTATTTTTATTTTACGTGTATGAGTGTTTTGCCTGCATGTGTGTAAGTGCCCCACATGATGCAGTGCCTATGGAAACCAGAAGTGGGCATCAGATTCCCTAGAACTGGAGTTACAGATGGTTGTTAGCCACCATGAATGCTGGGAACTGAACCTAGGTTCTCTGCAAGAGCAGCCAGTGCTCTTAACCACTGAGTCAACTCCCCAGCCCTCCAGTGAACATTTTAAAGAAAGAAAAGAAATTGATAGCTATAATTAAAATGTTTCTAAAATCTTCACAATTCCTCTCATTAATAAATGGCATCTGCGACTAGAGAGATGACTCAGCAGTTAAGAGCACTGGTTGCTCTTGCAAAGGACTTGAATTCAGTTCCCAGCACCCACATGGAGGCTACCAACCGTCCATAACTCTAGTTCCAGGTGATCTAATGCCTTCTTCTGGCCTCCACAGACATTGCAGTTTTATACATGCAGGCAAAATAATTATATACATAAAATAAAGGTAAAAAATTTCAATTAAGTACAGCCCACATTTGCCACTGGCTGGTCCTCTGTGTGACTTCGACGACCAGCAAGTGGCCCTGTATGAGTGACACTGTAAGTGGCAGTGTCTGGGCCTTGGAGCTTCCTCCACATTCTCAGAAGCCTGTGCCCCCAGAGAGAAGGGGTGGAGCTAGCAGCCAGCACCAGTCCCTAGACTGTTAGGGAAGCCATCTTGGTTCACTCAGCCTCAGTCTTACAGCTTCATGAGCCATCCCAACTGAGCATTCCTCTCCAACTTCTGTCTCATACCTTCTTTCTGCCCCTTCTGCAATATTCCCTGAGCCTTACAGAAAGTGACAGAGATATCCTGTTTAAGGCTAAGGACTCAACAGTCACATATTCTCTGTTTTGTAATCAATTACATTAACTACATTAACTACATTAACTGCCACTCATTGCAAGACGCTGCTCTGTTGAAGACTGAGCGCAGCACCAATCTATGGATATAAATATAGGCATTTAGAAGTCAGTTTGACATCATGACCATTGTTATAGGTTCAGGGCATATTACCTCCTCAGCCATAGGTTATTGAGCAGGTTTATGGTACTAAGGATGAGTACTTTCCTGTGGAATGAGTCTCAAATCTAATTTTTAAAAAAGGAGTTGGTTACTCCCATAATAGACATGCCACTATTACACCAGTGAGCATACCTTGCCAGATGGATTATTACATTAGTTTGTGGGGTCTATAGCTAGGTAAGAAAACCACTGACAACTTTTCTCCCTTAGAAGCTTGCATAGTACCTTCTAGCACTATGAAAACTAGCCACCAGAGAGGAAAGTTCCAGCTCAGATCCAGCTTGATTTCTTGATGTCTTGCAACCCAAGTGTGCAGGTATCTTTGGCAATAGGGTATTATGATCTAGTTCTGATAGGAAAACAACGAAAATGGAAATAGCCTGTAGATTTTGGGGGTCTCTGGGGTCTCCCTAACCAACGGGTAGTAGGTAGGTATCCTACACTTGGTACTGAAATTTTCATTTAACAACTTAAGGCTTCTTGGAAGAGCAATCTATGCAGTAAACCTCTGCTCAAACTTTTAAAAAATCCAGGTTTTGATTTACTTACTACATAGTAGTTTTCCAGAATGCCTTTTTGTATATTCTGAGTTTTGGTTAACTGTTTCCCAACCCTCTCCTCTCCCCCATTTCCATGTCCCCATCTTCGCTTAACTCTTTCACCTGCAGTATTCTATCCCCTCCACTTTCATAGTCACATGTGTTCTGCTAGTCTCCCCCGTCTTGTGAGACTTCTGTGTTCCACCTCAACCTCTAATAATCCATTGTAGTTTCTTGGCCTTAACAGTCATTCTGATTTAAACACACTAGTCTAAGAATTCAAAGTGAGTATCTACTAGGCTCTATTTCCCGGCTGTTGTGAATAGAGCAGCAGTGAGCATGGGTGTGTATCTCTGTAGTAGGACAAAGAGTCTTTTGGGTATATGTCCATGTGTGTTATCGCTGTGTCATATAGAAGGTTTCTTCTCAGCTTTCTGAGAAACTTATGACTGGTATCCATTGTGGTGTCCCAGTTTGCACTCCCACCGACAGTGGATAAATGATTCTGTTTTTCGACATCCATACAAGCATCTGTGATATTTTTATCTTTTCTTGTGTTTGATAATAACCATTCTAACTGTAGTAAGACAAATTCTCAAAGCTGTGTTAATTTGGGTTTCCCTGATAGCTAAGGATATTGACCACTTTAAAAAATATGTATTCGCCATTTGTATGTCTTCTGAGAATTCTCTGTTCAGTCTCTCCTTGTTTTTCATTGGGTTATTTATTGATGCTTAGTTTTTTAAACTTAGGTATTTAAATATTCTAGATAGTCTATACATCTCTCTCAGATATATAGTTGGCAAAGTTTTTTTTTTCTATTCTGAAGGCTTAATTTATAGTTTCCTTTGCTGTACAGAAACATTTTAATTTCACGAAGTTCCAGTTGTCACTTGTTGGCCTTATTTCCTGAGCAGCCAGGGTCGTATTCAGAAAGTTCCTACCTAGGCCAGTATCTTGAAGGATACGTCCTACTTTTTCATCAACCAGTTTCAGAGTTTCAGCATTTAGAAGGCAATTTGACATCATGTCCATTGTAAAAGGTTTAGGACATATTACCTCCTCAGCCATGGCCTATTGAGCAGGTTTATGGTACTAAGCCCATAGTACTAGTATGGTACTGTCCATATGGTACTAGTCCATATGATTTTAGGTTCATACTTCGAGGTCCTTCATTCATATGGAGTTTCTTTTTGTGTGCAGTGAGAGACAAGGATCAAGGTTAATTCTTCTACATGTAGAGATCCAGTCATTCCAGCACCATTTGTTGTAGATGCTGTCTTTCCTTCAATGCACATTCATGGCTTCCTTATCAAAAGTCGGGTATCTGTAATAGCAGGGACTTGTATCTAGGTCCTGGATTTTTCATTTTCTGTTTTTGTGCCAGTACACGCTGCTTTTGTTACTATGGCTCTGTAGTATAACATGAAAGCAGTTGTTAAACAGCTTTAATGATATTATTTTTTTCTCAGGATTGCTTTAGCTAAAGCAATCTAGGCTCTTTAGTGCTTCCATGAATTTGAGGGTTGTTTTCTATTTAACAGGAGAGAAATGTTTAGTAAGATTATACATGTGCCTAATTGTAAATTCATGGCAACTCACCCCGAAGGATACACATGCAGTTTCCTGGAAGGAAGAGAGCAGGAAGGCTTGAGAGGGGGATCATGCCCTGAAAACTCCCAAACCACAAAGGTTGGTGAGTTTCTTCATTGCTTGAGCCCCACCTCCTTTTGTCCTTATCTGTCTCTGATGCTGCTATTTACCCCTTCCCTCACAGCACACCATGCTTTGGTGTAGGTGGACAAATTCATTTTCTGAAGTTTTGTGGGCTGTCCTGAAAACTATGCAATTTAAGAGGGCAGGATTGTGGGAATCTTAATTTGTATGGTCAGTATGACATTTGGGTCACAACCTGAGACCGGGGGTTGTAAGCAGGGTGCGGGGCAGTCTTATGGGACTGAGCCCTTAACTTTTGAGGTATCCGATGCTATCTTTAGAGAGTATTGATATAAATTAAATTATAGAATGTGCAAATGGTGTCCTCAAGAGAATTTCTGTGTCTTGAGACCCTATCCTTCCACTCTGGCCACAGAAATGTACTGTATTTGACTGAATAGAGAGAAAACCGTTTATTTTCCCCTTTTATAACAACAAAGAAAAAAATCTTATGAGGTGTTTTCTGTGGAGAAGGTTTGTTTCTGCAAACATGAGCTTCACTGAAGTCAGCTCTGTTGGTGTGAAATCAGGGTCCAAGGAGCTCGTCTTTCTCTCTGCATTAAGACTGACTGCCAGGATCTCCCAGCCTCCTTGGGGATGTACTCCACATGGTGGCCCACTGGCTCCCTTCTTTGGGCTCACCAAACTTCTTAGAGCCTTACACATGCTTCTCAGAGCTCTGGCACCCTGACAGTCTTAAGAACCATGTCAACAAGCCTTGTCACGGAACCTAACATTCAAAATCCAGGTTTAACACATCGGAAAAAACAGGCTGCACGCCACAATGCCACGTAGTTGAAGTTGGTCTAGTAGCCATCAAGACTAGATCTGGCTTTACATACATATCTGAATTTGCATACATTTCCACATGACTGCTCATATGGCCATCATTCACATGAGATGCATACATTGTGGGAAGTACCAGTCTAGTTTAATTCCTGTTTGAAGTATTTTCTAGGTCTACACTATTAAATGAGAGCTGCTAGGCACACAGGACTACTAAGCGTTATAATATATAATGTGATGAGTGCATAGGTTGATGTGTTATAGTATGAAAAAATTCTGCACATCTTCTTATCGAGCATGTATAATGACTACATGCTGAAAGCCCAGTATTTGGTTATATTGTGTTAAATAAAAGAAACTTTTTTTTTCAAAACAGAGTTCCATGATATAGTACTGGCTGCCTGGAACTCACTATGTAGACCACGCTGCCTGGAACTCACAGAGATCCACCTACCTCTGCCTCCCAAATGCTGGGATTGAAGCTGTGTTACATCATGCCCAGAACGTGTTAAATAAATTATAATATTCAAATTAACTTTGCCTATTTCTTCTATATTTTCTAATGTGGTTTCTAGAAAACATAAATCACATAAGTGATTTTTCTGTTGAATAGGCTTTTTCTATTGGAGAGCATGGGTCTAAAACAAAACAATGTGTGGCAGTGGTTTCAAGCAGACATCTAAGAACAGATATATGACAAAAATCAATGTATACATAGGTTCAAAATAGATCTTGTTTTCTTTTTTAATTTAAAATTAATATTTTCATTTTATGTGTATGAGTGTTTTGCTTGCATGTATGTAAGTTCACCACATGCAGGCAGTACCCAGAGTCCAGAAGAGGTCACTGAAGCCCCCGGAGTTACAGATGGTTGTTAGCCCCATGTGGGTGCTGGGAATTGAACCCGGGTCATCTGCCAGAGCAGCCAGTGTTTTAACTGCTGAGCCACCTTTCCAGCCCTAGATCTCATTTTCTTAAAGAGAGTGGGCTTAAACTAAAAATTATGGGGGTTGGAGAGATGGCTCACCAGTTAAGAACTCTAAACTGTTTTTACAGAAGACCCGGCTTCAGTTCTCAGCACCCACACTGGGTGACTCACAATTACCTGTAATTCCAGCTCCGGGGGATCTAATATCCTCTTCTGACCTTCTGGCATCGTGGGCACTGCATGCATGTGGTGCACACTACAGACAAGCAAGTACACATACATACAGATAAAATAATTTATAAGCCATAGCAAAGCATGCCTGAGTTTAAATGGGAATATTTTCTTTCTTGAATGAATAATTATGCAGATCTGCATTTCTCAAAACCCAGAGTAAGAATGCCAAGAACACTGCGGAAGCCCTCTGGTTCCATCCTGAGTTCCATCCTTTTCCTGCTCTAGGTCTGCATCGTTAGATATGGTAGCTGAGACAACGCTCCCAGAGATAAAACCCTTCTTATGGTTAAATATGAAATGCACTCCATAGCCTTATATGGTGAATGCTTTACCTGTAGCTGATGACACCGTAAGGGGGAAACTTAGGAAGTAGGGCACAGCCACAGGAAGTAGGTCACTGGGGCTTACAAGTTTTATCTGCTCCACTGTCCCCTCCTCCCTCTTAGCTGTGCATCATCTCTGAGGTAAAAACCCTCCTCTGCCCCAGGCTTCTGATGCTATGATGTTCTCTCCAAGCCTATGGGCATAGTGACCATGGCCTATACTGTCTGAGACAGTCCTGTAATTTATCTCTGGTATTTGGGTGATAGTGGTAATGATGCTAACACGACCTTCCCGAACTTCGTGTTTAGTATCTCCTTCCTTATTATGTGGTTTTCTCATATGTGTAGGACTCCTTCAACAACCCAACATTATCATTGTAAGAGGGTCTCACTATGCAAACGTGGCTGGCCTGGAGCTCATTATGTGAGATCCACCTGCCTCTGCCTCTGCCTCCCACATGCTGGGATCAAAGGTGTGAAACAACCTACCTGGCTTGTATTGTGTTTTTTTTTTGTTACGTAAATAAAAGCACCCATAGACTTCCCTGCTTCTTACAGGGCTCCCTCACAGCGATCCTCCCCTGTTTCTGAACACCTCTCTATCTCCACTAAACGTCCTTGTTTCCTTGGTGGCATTTATTTTCCATCTTGTTTGGTTACACTTGCCTTGTTTACCCCAGTTAAGTACATCAGGGAACAGAACATGCTCTGGAATCAGAGCCCTCCTGGCTAACCTTGAACGCCCCTGTGAGCAGGTCTACTGCCTGATGCCTGTGAGAATTAAAGGCATTAAACTAATTCAGGCCCAGGGTTTACCAGACCGCCAGGCAGGCAGCTAGAGTTGTTTTAAATGTTCACTTTTCTTACTGCCAGCTACTGTCTGCTTGCTCTGAAACTCAAACTCACACTTACTGCTACCGTAGCAGTACTGCGGTGAGGAGCCTTTAAAGGGTTAAAAAATAGGAGAATTTAACTGCTTTTTCTAAGTCCTCGCTTAGTTATAATAAGAGTGTGTGGTTGTAAAGAAGGTCCTTCCTTTCTGGCTCTCTTCTGCATAGACTTGCTTGCCATTCAGTTTTTCTGCCATGCTATGATGCACCTGATGGGACTGCCTGACCTAGTTCCCAACCTCCAGAGTTGACAGCCAGAGAAACCACTTGTGTTTATAAATTCCCTGGCCTAGAAATTTCAGTGTAGTGGCACACTTGGGCCGAGGCATGGTGGGATAACTCAGGCCTCGGGAGAGGCCAGCGGAGGACCTGTGGCATTGGTTACTTGTCTTGTTGCTGTGACAAAATATCTGAAGCAAAGCTGGTTTAAGGAAGAGCTGTTCGGTTTGGCGTGCAGGTTTGTGGGCGCAATCCCCACGACAGCAGCAGGAGCTCGCAGCAGCTGATCATGTATCTGCCACTAGGAGGTGCAGGGTGATGGACGCTTGTGCTCAGCTTGCCTTCTCCTTATTAAGTCCAGGACTCCAGCCCACAGAATGGCACTGGACACATTTAAGGTAAGTCTTTCGACCCCAAGTAAATTAATCTAGACAACCCCTCACAGACATGCCCAGTCAGAGATTTGTTTCCATGGAGATTCCAAATCTCATCAAGTTGACAATCAAGATTAACCATCACACCTGTTTTTAAAGAAATGAGAAATAACTGGCCCCTGGTATAGGTTCAGAGACGATCTGGACTGGCTGCTTTGTGGAGTCAGGGGCACTTTGGCTGTGGGGTGGATCATGAAATGAGGCAGCCAGTCTCCCAGTGATTGAAACTCAGAGAAGTGCTGTACTTTTCTGCTGAGTAATGTAAAACAGGGGGACAAATTTCCTTACTGTTTTCTGTGACTCCTGAGTGTGTCCTCCTATGTCTGTTTCGACTCTACTTCCTTTGATAGTGAAGAAAGCCCTTCAGTGTAGAGGCCATCCTTCCACACACCCACAATGTACTAAATGGGCTTGTAATCAAGTCTGGAAACACTAGCCAGGGCTCACAGCCTTATCCTTGCATGCCATTCACAACAGCACAAGTATGTCCATGAAAGGTCCCAGCAGTCTGAAATAAGACAGTGCATGAAGAAGAAGGAAAGGAAGAAGAGGGGACACTGGTGGAGAGTCATGGTGGTGGGAGACCAAAAACATTCCAGCCACATCTAGTGGATTTGCTTGGGCCTGAGAATGCAACTCAGTGTTACAGCACATGCTCAGAGTGTCTTGGATTTAATCCCTGCAATGCAAGTAAATTAATGACTAGACATAGCAGCACATACCTACAATCTGAGCATTTGGGAGGCAGAAGCAGGAAGATTGTGAGCTACAGGCCAGCTTATGCTACATAGTAAGGGGAGAGAGAGAGAGAAAGAGAGGGGGGAGAAGGAGAGGGAAAGACAATAGAAAACTGCCTCTGCTTAATATTGAGATCCCAAGCTTCATGGTTGGCCTCCAGGGACCTGTACCTGCTTAGTGGCCTCTTGGTTAAATGGACTGTGGCCTTAAAGACTGACATATGCTGGGGCAGGAAGAGGAAGTCATCCTTGCCAGCCTAGGCAGGCATCCAGTTTGACACTTTGGTGTATTCCCATCATTCTGTTTTGGTCCAAGGTTTGCCCATGAGCTCTGGTTCTGGAAAATGCAAAGGAAGCTCTGTATCTTTTCCTCTCCACCCTTTGCAGTGTCTCTCGTCTACTTGGGCTGTTGACCCTCCGTGCTGGACATGTAAAGAGGGTAGAAGGAAGACCCCAGACAGTGGGGAGCAGAACAAAGCCCGGGCTACATATCTGTGGGCACTTCTGGATGGATAGGAAGGAGGCAGAGAAGGGTAAGGAGAGAGGGCAAGGTAAACCTAGAGTCAATGAGACTCTGACATGGTAGCTAGCTTTTAGGGTCCTGTGACTAGCCCGGGAGGAAATGAAAGTGCTTACCCTCCTGACAGGAAGGAGCGCAAACACTGTAGCCTGTCACCATACAGCTTTGATCTCCTGTCTCTTCACCCCCTGCCTTCCTGACAAGCAGACTGGTTCACTATACTATCATAATGCTGTATGACAACTGCTGTTATTGTACTTAGCACTTGCTTTATCATAGTCCATTTAAAAGACCATCCTTGACACTAAGCTCTGAAGTCCAAGGCCAAGGCTGCATGTCCTTCACCTGGCAGACCCCAGGCCCAATGCTGAATCTGGAGTGTGTTAATGCTTTAGTGAGTGTTAAGTAATTGTATCACTGTTTGTTGTGATATTTGGAAATCTTTAATGTCACAGAAACAGCTATTTGATAGCACGAGGCAGGGAGTTGAGTTCAGGAAGAGAGTGGATGATGGAAAAGCACTTTTTATAACAACACTAAATAATGGCCTAGGCTACTGACATTGGCTCAGAAGTAGGGAACAGTATTTGGGGATACCATCATCATGTGACATGTTTACCTGATTCATGTAGCTGTGCTCTGGTCTCCATCTCCATCCTTGCAGAAACAACTGACTGAGACAGCTTGCAGTGGTTTGAGTATATCCTGTGCTAGAAATGTCGTTTCCCAGCGATACATGATTATGACTCCCCTGGGGGCAGATTAGTTAGAAGAGGGTGTGGGTCCAACTCTTCTAAAAAATAGGACGTGAGACCTGAATGTGGACATTCGTGTGATGCCACCTGCCATGTTCAGATGCAGCAAAAAGGCCCTCACCAGATGTAGCTTAGATTTCCGAGCTTCCAGAACTATCAGAAATAAGTTTCTTTTCAGCATACATTACCCAGTGTCATGCACTCTCTTATAGCAACACAAAATGGACTAAGCTACCACCATTTCTCCAGAATGGATGCTACTGGGTGACGTTGTCTCATTCACTGAGAATTACCACCTATATAATTTATAGTAACCTCAGATGGCGAGATGGCTCAGTGGGTAAAGGGGCTTGCTGTGCAAACCTGGCAGCCTGAGTTCGATCCTAGGAACACAGGTAGGGGGGAAAGAGAGAACCAACTTCACAAAGTGGTCCTTGACTCCACATGCTCACTGCAGCACATGCCTCCCTATCCCCAATAGTAATACTGTTTTTAAATTTAAAAATTGCAGTAACCTGTGCCTAATATGCAATGTGTACCATGTTAAGCATTTTAAAGTTGTAGCTCAGTGACATTAAGAATATCCACACTAGTGCACACTTAGCAGTCTGTCATCTACAAAACTGAACAGAGCCCGAAGTGGGAGGCAGCCTTTGCTCTACGTCCCCTGTCTATGGACTTCACGAAGTAGAATCTCAGTCTTTGTCTTTCACTAAGTGGCTCATTTCACTTCACATCCCTCAAGCTTTATCCATGTTGTAGCATCTATCAGATTTTTTTAACTTAAATTTTTACTGTTTGAAGTACTGCATTTACATCATCTCCACCCCTTTCTCTCGCCCTCCAGTTCCTCCCATGTTCCTCCCATTCCCTCTCAATATCCTGATCTCTGTAATTATTATTGCCACACACACATACAATGCATGTGGGGTTTGTGTGTGTGTGCGTGTGCGTGTGTGTGTGTGAAAACCAGTCTTTTACTGCATGTTCCAGCAGCCAGAATGCCATGCCCAGGCACATGGGGCCAAGCAATGTCGACTGATTCCTCCTAAACTTTTACTGAAAACACATCTTTCTTCCTATAAGCTGCATCTGTCAGGTGACCACAGCAATGACAGAAGTGACGAATGCCTGGCTGGAGAGACGGTTGAGAGGTTAAGAGCACTGACTGCTCTTGCAGAGGACCTGGGCTTGATTCCCAGCACCCACACGTGGAGGCTAACAACCATCTGTAACTCCAGTTCCAGGGGTTCTGATACCCTCTTATAATCTCTGCGCACTTACATACACGAAGGCAATACACTCATACACATAAAATTTTTAAAAAAGTAAAGTGTGTGGAGTTTTTCTTCGTTTAGGACAATGTTTCATATAGGATTGTTAGATGCAGCCTTTATTATGTGGAATCATGGGCCTTCTATCCCTAGCTTCTCCATGACTTTTATCATGAAAGAATGCTGTGTTTTGTCAAGACCTTTCCTGCACGATTGAGATGATCATGTGATTTCTGTGTTGGATAACTTCAGTTGTCAACTTGACACTTGGGAAAAAACTCAGCTAAGGAATTATCTCTATCATTTTGGCCTGTGGGCATGTAGATGAGGAATTCTCTTGATTGCTGAGTGACATGGGAGGGCTCAGCCCACTGTGGGTGGTACCACTTCTTGGCAGGTGGTCCTGGGTTATCTAAAAAGCAGGTTGAGCATAGGCCAGGGAAGCAAGCCTCAAGGTTCCTGCCCAGAATTCCTGCTCTGCCTTCTCTCAATGATTAACCAAGGTGTATAAGCCAAATAAACCCTTTTCTCCCCAAGTTGGTTTTGGTCAGAGTGTTTTAGCACAGCAAGAGAAAAAAATTAGGACACTATTCCTGAATCTGCTTACATGGTAAATTCCATCTGTTGATTTATGCATGTTGAACCATCAG
This sequence comes from Eospalax fontanierii, assembly GCA_035773235.1. Lineage (NCBI taxonomy): Eukaryota > Metazoa > Chordata > Mammalia > Rodentia > Spalacidae > Eospalax > Eospalax fontanierii. The sequence goes on from CM069538.1 coordinate 8,421,635, forward strand.
TGTATTTCTGAAATGAAGGCATCTTGATTGTGAGGCCTGATCTTTTTGATGTGATTTTGAACTTGATTGGAAAGTGTTTTATTAAGAATTTTTGCATGTATCAAACTGTTCAGGAAGGTTGTTTTGTAATTTTCTTTTTTTGTAGTGCCTTTATCTGGTTTTGGAATCAGTGTAATACTGGTTTTATAAAGGGCTTGGAAGCATTGTTTCCTTTCTACTTGTGGAATAATTTGAATAGTAGTGGTATAAATGCTTCTTTGCAAGTCATAGAATTCTTCAGTGAGTTCATCTGGTCCTGGCCTTTTATTGATTTGCAAATTCATTTTAGTACTGCTTCAATCTCAATTTTGGTTATAGGTCTGTTTAAACTATTCCATCTTGGTTCAGTTTTGGTAGGTCACACACATCTAGAAATTTATATATTTCATTTAGATTTTCTGATTTACTGCAATACATGTTTTTAAGATACATCCTCATTTTTTTATTTCATTGGTATCTATTGTTATGTCTCTTCTTTCATCTTTAAATTTACTAATTTGGGTCTTCTCTTTCTTTTTGCTATTTTGAATGTTTTTCAGTCAATCTTGTTTATCTTTTTAAAGAACTAATTTTTTATTTTATCGATTCTATGTATTTTTCTATTTTATTTAAATAGATTTTGCTCTGACTGTAATTATGTATTTTACTTTTGGTTTTGTTTGTTTTTGTTTTCTCAAGGCCTTCAGGTGCACCCTTATTTACTTGAGAGCTCTTAAATTATTTTCCTGTAGGCATAAATGCTACAAACTTTCCTCTTACAACTGCCTTTATTGTGTCCCAAAGATTTTAATTTTCATTCAATTCTAGTAATTTTTCTATTTCCTCTTTGATTTCTTCAGTGACCCAGTTATCATCCAATAGTGTGTTTTCTAGACTCTATGAGTTTGTGTACTTTGTGGAGTTGAGATCTATTGCTGTTTATGGTACACTCTTATTCCGTTTTAGTCAGAGAGAATGCAAACTATTTCAGTTTTCTTGTATTTGGTAAGGCTTGCTTGTGTTCTAAAACGTGCTCTATTTTGGAGAATGTTCTATGTGCTGCTGAGAAGAATGCATATTTTTTAGTGTTTAGGTGCAGTGTTCTGTAGGCATCTGTTAGATTCATTTGATTTACAGTGTCAATTAATTCCAACATTTCTCTGTTTAATGTTTGTCTGGATGTTTGGCCTGTTGATTAAAATAGGGTATTGAGGTCCCCCACAATTACTTTGCTTACTTTAAATCTAATAGCATTTGTTCTGTGAAACTGAGTGCATGTATGATGTGTGTATGTTTAGAATTCTGACACCTTCTTGATGAGTTGTCTATTCAATGACTGTGGAACGGCCCTCTTTATCTCTTATGACAACTTTTAGGTCTATTTTTCCAGATACTAGAATAGCTTCACAGCTTGTTTCCTTGCTCATTTTCTTGGAATGTGGCTTGCTATGCTTTCACTTGAAAGTAGTATGTATCCTTGATGGTGAGGTGTGTTTCTTAGAAAAATAAAAATAATAGATTCTGTTTTCTGACCCGATTTTGTAAGTCTCTGTCTTTACTGAGGAGTTGTGACCACTAACATTCAGAGTTAGTATTGAAAGATATGCATTAATTCCTGTCATTTTCATGATTTTCATGGTGCTTTTATACACCTTTGGATTAATTCCTGTGTTTCTTCCCCCTATGGCTCCTTGAGTATGTCTACCCTTCACTGATGTTCTAATTATTCCATCTAGTATCTTTTATATGGCCACAGATCCTTGCATTTGTTTATTTACTTATTTTTTATTTTATGCATATGTGTGTTATGCCTGGTGTATGTGTGTGTGTCTCTGTGTTGTGCCATGCCCGCAGAGGACAGAGGGGGTGTTGGAGCTCCTGGAAATGGAGTTACAGAAGATTGTGTGCTGCCTGACACAAATGCTGGGAACTGAACTCTGGTCCTCTGGAAGAGCAGCAACTGTTCTTAACTACTGGGCCACCTCTCCAGTCCCAAGCCTGCATGTATATGTGACTTGGACCCTCCTTCTTTCAGCATTCAATATCCTTTCTCTTTGCTGTGCTCCTAGTATTTTAACTCTAATATGTAATGTGTTCTATAGGCTTCTTTTGCTTGGAAATGGGCATCTTTCTCAAGATTTAGGAAGTTTTCTTTTATAATTTTATTGAGTATATTTTCTAAGCCTTCGACCTGGGATTCTTCTCTTTTTCTCCATGTGGAGAAACTAACACGCCTGCTTTGCAGCAAATCAACCTGCATGGGAGAGTTTAGCTGGAGAAGGCGCCTAGGACCAGGGAGTGGTCACAGATGCTGGGGGCGGAGGGAGTATCTGTCTGCATCCATGCTGAGCTGGACCACGGGTGGCAGGATGGCTCCAGTAGGCACAGAGGAGGAGAAGGAGTTGCAGGTAGTGAGGTGGAGGGACTCTCTTCCCTGGCCCTGGCTGGCCTGAGCAGGGTCCTGAATGGCAGTGCAACTAGAGGAGGCTGCCAGAAAGGGAGTTTCAGGTCGTTCCTGTGGAAAGACACCTTACCTGGTCCAGATGGAGCCAAAAGCTTGGTCAGTCTTCGGATTTTGCAAACCCGCTGGAGGTAGGAATCCAAACACTCGATGCTCTGAAGTGTGCGTGCTGGCTGGGGACTGGGATTAGAACCATGAACTTAGTGACCTCTAGGACTTCAGCAATATAGACTCCTGGCTCTGCAGTTACCACTGACACTCCCAGAAGTCAAAACTGCAGGCCCACACTGACTTTGAAACTGCTAGAGGCAAATCCTCAGTCTCTCAGGGGACTGTAGGCCCACTGGCGCTGAAGCTCTGGCCCTGCAGAGATCTCTGGGGCACTGGGGCTGGAGACGTCACTTGCCGGCTCTCTGTTCCCCCCGGAGATAGAGTTGAACATGAGGCCATGCTGTGTTCTCTGGGACACTGGGCGTCTTGATGTGGCCGGGTCGGCTTCTTCGCAGCATCTCTGGCATCAGCCTGCTAGATGCTGGCGTTACTCTCCCCCTTCCTAGTCCTGTCAGCCAAAGCGTCTCACCACGGGGAACCACTGGCCAACATGGTGCTCCCTGTTCTGTGCATCTTTTTTTTCTAGATGAGACCACTCTGTAATCTTCTGGCTACACTTTGCTTTTTCCCAATAATTCATCTTGAAGACCTTCCCAAACCATCATATAGAGATCTACCTCCTCCTTCATGACTGCATATACTCACTGAGCAGGTTTGATGTGTTTGTCTGATCCTTTGTATGAAAGGTCTTTTGGTTGTTTTCCTCATTGATGCTGCAGACATCATTGGCCAGCAATTGGTGTGGTGGCTATAGTGTGCCAGGCCCATTGTTCTGGGTTTGGAAATACGGCTTACTATACCCAGACAAGATCAGTTTGTGCATCCAGGATTGCTGAGTCAGGGGTTTGTGATCATGTGATTATTCATTAATAGTTAATCATTAATAGTTGAAAGTGTGCTGTAAATACTTCAAGCAATGGCCTGTCAATAATTAGACCATGGGGTGTTTTGTTTTTTGTATTCTGAACACAACATGCATTACAACCCAGAGGTCTAAAATTTACTATGTAATAATTTCAGAGTTCCCTCTCAATTTAGACAGACTGTTTACTGTATGAATTGATAGATGAAAAAAGAAGCTAGCTTTGCAGATTCATGGGATGTTTCTTCCCATTGATGTAAAAATGTGTAATTTATAGCATAATCAAGTCAATTGCCAAAATCTTGTCACCTAATTCTGTTTTTCACATAACAAATCTTCCTTCCTTCCTTCCTTCCTTCCTTTCCTTCCTTTCTTTCTTTCTCTTTCTTTCTTTCTTTCTTTCTTTCTTTCTTTCTTTGTTTCTTTCTTTCTTTCCTTCCTTCCTTCTTTCTTTTCTCATGGTACTGAAGGTAGAACTCAGCGTTGCACATATACTCGGCAAGTGCACTGTCATGAAGCTGTCCCTCTACCCATACACTCTCCACTGCCTACTTCCTAATATTTGGACTGTTGCTTTTTGAGGTCTCCCTGATTATAAGATAGAAACTATATTAAGAAAATACAACGTACGCTTCAGAAATTCTTGTGAGTAGTTTCTTATCACACAGAATACTTGAAATCCCCTCACATTCTCTAAACTCTGTAAAGAGAGAAACCTGACTTTCATGAATTAGGTTCCTGAAGCAAGTACTTATTGCTGCCTTCCATAGAACTGGGATGTCTGGTAGAATGCTGAAGATACTTGTATCCTGTCATATATGTGAGTGAAAAAGTAGGTTCCAAGGTAAAGTAGGTAGTTACTGTTAGATTATATTAATGTACATACTGATTTTTCAAAGACACAGTGTAACCAGTTTTCAAACTCTTTTCCTTCTGTTTTTGAGTGGAGGTAATGGGGTCGAGCACAGGGCCTTGAACATACTAACCACATTCCCTTCCCCTGAGCTACGCAGTATTGCCTTCAAGGGCACACGACTCATGTTCTTACTTTCTTTTACAGGTCCAGCTTCCCTGTGGTCCTCCCCCTTCTTACCAGTACCACAAATACCCATCTTCCTCATGCAGTAGCACCCCTGTTTCTGTCTCTAACTCAGATAAAAGCTATTATTCTGTTTTCTTAGGACTGAGATCCTGCCAGAGAGACTGCAAGATGAGGACTCTGCTCTCTGTTGTTACCTTCTTTCCTAGTCAACTTTTGATATCTGTGCTTCCCACCCTAGTCATGGGAGACCTGTCTAAAGCAACTGGTACATGCATGAATGCCTTGCAGAGACTCCACGGAGTATGTGGTGGAGTTGTGGATATAGGACAGTGTGTATGGGGCAGCAAGAAGATTTGGGCATCTCTACTCACATGAAGACAGTAGAACATGTTCATTTTATGTTCTGCTGGACAGAGCTTTGTATTCCCTTTCTCCTACAGTTCTGGGTCCAGCATCCTGGTACCCCCAGTTTTGGCTGCTGGCACTCTCTGTGAGCAGCTTCTGAGACTGTGCATCGGTGCCTGGAGATGCACAACAAACAACACAGTGTTGTGTTTGTCTTCCATAGTTTCTATGATTCAGTCTTCATTCTGTCCTCTGCTTTCTCAAGCAAGCAATCTGAGAGATGTGGGGAAGACTTCTGGGTAAACGGCTTTTACCTCACCCTGTAATCCCAAAATTAAACTTATGTTGTGGGATTTAACGCTGCCTTACCTTTTTGTAATGCAAAACAAGCAGTATTGCCAACCCTGGTCTCCTCTTGTAACCTGAACATATAGGTTTAATTCCTCCTCACCCCTCCTTGCCCTTGACCCACAATAATGTGTGTATAAATAGCCAGCAAAGCAGTGAGCGTTCCTTGGGTGTGACAAGAATTATCCCATTTTTGTTGCAAACAACATGTGGGGTTAACTGATAGCATCTGTTTGAGCATGTGTATGTTAGTCTAGATCAGTAGAGTCAGAAAGGACAAATTCCCTGATAAGACAAGTGTTTTTACATTTTCCTTCCCTATTTCATGCTAGATCTATGGTTTCAATAAAGAGAGATCAAGGCTTTTGTTCAAGAGCACAGTTCCAGGAGAGATCTGGAGGAAGAAGCTCTCAGAACAATTCTGGCTCCCACTCTTGGTTTAAATGGAAATGAAGAGTCACGTTGTTTTTATTCAGGGATTGTCATAACATGCCTCAGAAAGATGGAAGACCAGTCCTCTTTCCTGAGCATTCTCTACTTTCTCTTCCATTCTCTAGCTGGCTGCCTCCTCAGTGGATGTACTTTCAGATACGCCGCTGAGTGACTCTGCCCTCCCTTGGATTTAAATGCAGACGACCATTTACTGTAATCTGACTATCTGTGTTTCCCCGGTCTCCCCTTTCACTCATGAAGGAGATGCTGTTTTCTACCAAGAAACCATTTTCCTTCTGTGCATAATCCCGTTTATTTGCCCGTGTATTCTCCCATAATCAGAGGCATTCTGTGTTTAAGCCTGACAGTGTCAGAATCCTCCAAGTGGCTTTTGATTTTCAGTAAGAACATACTTCCTTCCATCCTACACCAATTTCATGGAATTCAGCAGTATTTATTTCCTTGATCTTAATATATAAGCACCACTGGATAAAAGAGACAGACAGACAGAGAAGGAGAATGACTTTTCAGGGGTTGGGGAAGAAATAGGAAGAACCATTTATAAAGCAAATACAGTTTGAATACATCACAGTCACTTCTTGATAAACAGGAGATCACAGTTCTCCAAAGTGCCTGGGACATCAAAGGCAAACTAAGTACCTAGCAATTTGTGAACAGCTTCTGTACGTGAAGATTCTAGGTGGAAACTAGGAGCAGGAAAACAGGGAGTGTTGCAGAGGTCTTCTCTTAAAACTCTTTCTCACCCTCCCCCCTGTTAGGCCTCCAACCCTTTGTGCCCCTGTCCTACCTTCTGATCACACTTCAGATATTATAAATCTAGCAAAAACTAATTTTTCCCAGGAAACAGCTTCCTTAAGACTTATCCTTCAACAAAAAAGAAAACATCTCAATTTAATAAAAGAACTCCGTGCCCTTGACCTAGAATTGACAAAGGCTTCTGAGACTCCCTTGTGCCTCCTAAAACCTCATAAACCTCCAAAGACCCTTCGTGCTGTTCCAGTAACCCGGAGCAAATCCCTTTCCCAAACCCAGAGTCCACAGACTTCACAATCTCAAGGAGAGGACGAAACTTCCTCTCAAGATGGAGACTCAGAGCAGGAAGCCAAACCCTCAGACGACTCTGACTCAGACTCAGGTGAAATCCAAGAACAAAAATACCGTTGTCTTGGCTTAAAACATCTTAAAGACTTAAAAATGGCAGTCACTAACTATGGCCCAACAGCCCCTTTTACATTGGCTATACTAGAAAACCTTAGTGAACGATGGCTGGTCCTTAATGATTGGTACTTCCTGGCGTGTGCCAACTTAGCTGGTGGCGACTTTGTCCTTTGGAGAACTGAGTTTGCCGAAAATTGCCGAGAAATAGCTCAACATAATTCTCAAAATTCTAAAACAAAAAATGGACCAGAGATAAATTACTAGGGCGTGCCCCTTATGATAACAATGAGGAACAGACTCGCTTCCCTCACAGCCTCTTAGCCCAAATACAAAATGCAGGACTCAAAGCCTGGAAGCGGCTTCCCCCTAAGGGCTCTGTAACCACATCTCTAGCAAAACTCTGCCAAGACCCAGACGAGCCTTACAGTAGCATTTGAAAGTGCCAACCCTGCCTGTCAGGCTGCCATTTGCCCCCATCGCTCCAATGAAATATCTGATTATATTAAGTTGTGCTCAGGCATAGGAACAGCCCATCGCCATTGGAGGGGCTTTAAAGGATTTTACCCAAAATAAAAATTGCTTTAACGGCAAACAACCAGGTATTTCTCCAAAGAATGTACAGCACCTAGGACTACCCACCCTCCACCCACTAGCCTCTGCCCCCATTGTAAAAGAGGAAAACATTGGGCATCTGAATGTTGCTCTAAAACTGATGCCCAGGGCAACCCAATACCACCGCAAAAAAACTTCCAAATGGACTAGCCCCCGGTCCCGAATCAGGGACACAATCCAGGGGCTATCAGGTTTGTCCCCCAAGCTTACCCACCAGTATTGCCTCCCTCCAACGAGCAACAACAGGCAGTGCAGGATTGGACCTCAGTCCCTCCACCAATACAATATTAACCCCTGAAATGGGGATTCAGATACTATCTACAGGGATATATGGTCCACTACCTGATTAAACCTTTGGACTTATCCTTGGGCACGCCAGCTCTGCTCTCAAGGGCCTCCATGTTGCCCCAGGAATTATAGATGCTGATTATGAAGGCGAAATAAAAATTCTCGTCTCTTCCACCATAGGTCCCCTACATCTTACTTCAGACCAAAGAATTGCCCAGCTAATCCTACTTCCCCTAATTAAAAACAACCACAATAGGGCTGTCCAAGGCCCCTGGGGAGATCAAGGCCTGCTACTCAGATAACTATTGGGTACAACAAATCACAGAATGCAGGCCTCTCCTCAAACTTAAACTTGATGGAAAAACCTTTATAGGATTGATGGACACCAGAGCCGATGCCTGTGTAATTTCCTCTAGGGATTGGCCTCCTAATTGGTCTTTAATAGTGTCCCTCACCCACCTCCGAGGCATAGGACAAACAACTAACACCCAACAAAGTTCAAAAATGCTCACCTGGTCTGATGAGGAGGGTAATCAAGGCACTGTTCAAACTTATGTGGTGCCTAACCTCCCAGGCAACCTCTGGGGCCGTGATATTCTTTCCCAATTAAATGTTATAATGTGCAGCCCAAATGAAATAATCACCCAACAGATGTTAAAACAAGGGTTCCTCCCTGGCCAAGGACTAGGCAAACACTCCCAAGGACTAAAAATCCCCTCCCTATAAAACTCAAACTCGATCGCTTAGGAATTGGTACCCCAAATTTATAGCCACGGCCATTGATAATCCTGTACCCCATGTAGATAAAATACATTGGAAGTCCGATGAGGCTGTATGGGTTATCAATGGCCTCTAACTTCTGAAAAACTGGCTGCAGCAACAGCGTTAGTACAGGAACAGCTTAAAGCCGGCCATATTGAAACTACTGCCTCCCCTTGGAACACCCCAATCTTTATAATAAAAAAGAAGTCAGGAAAATGGAGACTTCTACAAAATCTCAGGGAGATTAACAGAACTATGTTTTCCATGGGAGCCTTGCAACCTGGCCTCCCCACCCCTGTTGCCATCTCATCAAGATATTTTAAAATCATTATTGACCTTAAGGATTGCTTTTTCACCATTCCCTTACACCCTAATGAGAGAGAGCGCTTCGCTTTTAGCCTCCCCTTAACTAATTTCAAAGGACCTGCACCTCGTTTCCAATGAAGGGTCCTCCCACAGGGAATGGCAAACAGCCCCACCCTGTGTCAAAAATTTGTTGCACAAGCAATAGATCCCCTTCGTAAACTATGGCCTTCTGTTTACATCATTCACTACATGGATGATATTCTCTTAGCGGGGCCCCAAGGTCCCCAGCTCCTGGTTTGTGCTCAACAGCTCTCCCAAAGGCTCACAGCCCTCAGACTTCAAATCACCCCTGATAAAATTCAACTAAGAGACCCATACTTCTACTTAGGGTTTGAACTACACCAAGAAAAAATCTTCACTCAAAGAGTCCAATTACGAACCAACTATTGAAAAACCCTCCATGATTTTCAACAATTCCTAGGTAATGTTAATTGGCTTCGACCTTACCTAAAACTCACCACTGGAGAGCTCAAACCACTGTTTGAAATTCTAGAAGGCAACCCCAATCCTTCCTCTCCCCGGAATCTTAACCCCCAAGCAAAAAATGCCTTACAACTAGTCAATCGAGCAATTCAGGCCCAAAATATCTCCTTTATAAAATATAATAAACCTCTTAAATATGTCATTTGTGCCACTTCTCATTCTCCCACTGGAGTGTTCTGCCAGACAGGGCCCCTCTTTTGGGTCCACCTTTCCACTTCACCCCCTAAAGTCCTTATGCCTTATCCTTCCTTAGTGGCTAGACTCATAGTACTGCGGTACTCTCAAATCAAACAGCTTTTTGGTAAAGAACCTGATCAAATTATACTTCCATATTCCAAAGAACAAATCAGTTGGTTATTACAAACAACTGACGATTGGCCCCTGGCCTGACTTTTCTTCTCAGGGACTATTGACAATCACTACCCTGGTGATAAGCTCCTCCAGTTCGCTAAAATTCATCCCTTTATCTTCCAAAAGGTCACTGCAAATGCCCCACTGACCGACGCCCACCTGGTATTTACTGACAGGTCAAAAACGGGAATAGCTGCTCTGGTAATAAACAACCAGACCACAGTCATTCCCACACCCCATACCTCTGCACAGCTTGCTGAATTATGTGCGATTATTAAGGCTTTTCAACTCCTCCATAATACCCCTTTTAACCTTTATACAGATAGTGCTTATATAGCCCAATCAGTTCCCTTCCTAGAAACCATTCCCTATATCAAATCCTCCACCAATGCTGTTCCCCTTTTCAAACAGCTTCAAAACTTAATCATCTCCTGCTCTTCTGCATTCTTTGTGGGCCATCTACGTGCCCACTCTAACCTTCCTGGCCCCCTCACTGAAGGCAATGTGCATGCAGATACAGCCACATATTTAACATTTCCTATCCTAAACGGATCCATTGATCAAGCAAAACAGGCCCATGATTTGCACCACTTAAATGCTCAGACTCTTTGCCTCCTTTTTAAAATCACCAGAGAACAGGCCAGGCAGATAGTTAAACAATGCCCGGCATGTGTCTCCTTCCTGCCTACCCCCCACCTTGGGGTTAATCCCCGTGGCTTAGTCCCTAATGAAATTTGGCAAATGGATGTTACTCACCTCCCAGAATTTGGAAAGCTTAAATATATCCATGTAACAATTGACACCTTCAGTGGGTTTATTTTCACCTCTCTTCAAGCTGGTGAGGCCTCAAAAAATTTTATTTGTCACGTTCTTCAATGTCTTTCGGTTATGGGCTTGCCAAAAGTTATCAAAACAGATAATGGGCCTGGATATACTGGCAGCAATTTCCAACATTTCTGCCGACAACTACAAATTAAACATGTTACAGGTATTCCCTATAACCCTCAAGGTCAAGGTATTATAGAATGTGCCCACCAGACACTCAAAAACACTATACAAAAACTTAAAAAGGGAGACCTGTACTTTACCAAATACTCCCCCCAAAATACCCTGAGCCATGCTCTGTTTGTTTTAAACTTTGTAGCATTAGACAATAACAGACAGTCCACAGCTGACCATCTTTGGCACCCAAAAACCCATGGAGAATTTGCCACAGCTATGTGGAAAGACCCTCTTATGTCCACATGGAATGGCCCGGATCCAGTCCTAATATGGGAACGTGGGTCCGTTTGTGTTTATGACTCTAAAGAAGAGGCTGCCAGATGGCTCCCTCAACGACTGGTCAAACGGTTTGACTCCAGTCAGCCAAAACAAACGAAAGATTTAAATAGTCAAACAGTTTGACTCCAGTCGGCCAAAATGAACAAAAGATTCTGCCATCTGCGCTACCATCAGCGATGAATTAAACCCATCCAGGGGAATTGCCCGCCCCCCAGAGATTCTTGTTATTCTTTTATTTTTCAGAGAATGAGGAGCCTTATCACGCTCTGGATCATCTTCCTGATGACAACTCCTTCAGAAGAAGGGCTTGGCTCTGGACCTTCTGACCCCATCAAATTTCTTACAGCCCTGTATGGACCAGCCTGCAACTGCAGAGGAGGTACCAAACCCTCTGGCGTAACCACCTCACTCATCCCTCATGGTTATACCGCAGATTGTGGGGACAAAACTGCCTTCTTAAAATCTTACAGCACTCCTACTTCCATTGGACAGGAATGGGTATGCTTATTAAAGTGAAAAATTATCCCAAAAAGCAACGGAAAACCCGGGCCCTGCCCTACAAATTGTAATTTTGTCTCCCAAATGAATTCCATGTGTTACAACACTTTTCAGGAATGTGCTCACAATAACCAATATTACTTCACAGCCATTCCATTCAGAACTTATGCCGGCTCCACCGGAGGTGATTGGCCCGTCATACCCCAGGTCTCCAACAAGTACAAAAAATATGCTACCGCCTCCTGCCATGCCCCTTTAGAAAAGCCAGCATGCTGGTCTAAACATGCTCCAATTCATGTGTGGGATGGAGGCCCCACCGATCTAGTCAGAGAAGAAGAGGTTAAGGAAACTCTCAAAAAAATGAGGGAATCCTTAATCCCCCGCATAGACTATCACCCCTTACTACTCCCCAAACCCAGAGGGGTAGACTTGGATCCTTACACCTCCAAAATAATAGATGCCACCCACCATGCCCTAAATATTACTAATCCTCAATTAGCAAGCGACTGTTGGCTATGCTTGGCCTTGAGCACTCAATGGCCCTTGGCCATCTCCCTATTCGACAACTCCATTCTCCCCTCAGGGCCCTCTGATAATTGTATACTCAATATTCCCTTTAAAATTCAACCTACAGGATTTAACAGCTCAACTTGCTTTTATAAACATTTTCAGAATAATACCTTTGATACAGATTTTGGCCAGGTCACTTTTACCTCCTGTTCTTCTGTAATAAACGTCTCTACAGCCTTCTGCACCAACCCAGGGCAGGTCCTCACTGTGGGAATGGGCTAGCATATTCAATGCTCCCTGCAAATTGGACGGGACTGTGTGTCCTAGCCACTCTCCTCCCAGACATAGAAATCCTACCTGGCGATGAGCCCATCCCTATTCCCACTATTGATTATATTATTCCCAGACACAAAGAGCCATTGAGTTCATTCCCTTATTGGTGGGACTAGGAGTAACTGGGGCCTTAGCCACTGGCTCCGCAGGCATGGGAGTAGCAATAAGCACTCCCGCCTGGCACAGCAGCTTGCAGATGACATCCAAACCATTTACAAATCGATCCAGGATTTACAGGACCAAGCTGATTCCCTAGAAGAAGTAGTTTTACAAAACAGAAGAGGCCTAGATTTACTAACTGCGGACAAGGGAGGTATCTGCTTAACTTTACAGGAAAAATGCTGCTTCTACACTAATAAATCAGGCATTGTTTGAGACCGGATTAAGAAACATCAAGAAGAACTTGAAAAACGCCGCAGGGAACTATTTGATCAGCCCTTTAGCAGCGCCTGGAATGGGATCCTCCCCTACCTCCTCTCCCTCCTGGGCCCCCTACTTTGCCTATTGATCCTTTTGTTGCTAGGACCCCTTCTCTTTAACAAACTTATGGGGTTTATCAAAGCCCAAATAGACTCCCTGGCTTCCAGACTGATTCAAATGCACTACCAGCACCTCACTCTAGCCGATGATCATAACATAGCCGAGCCATGAGAGAATGGACTCCCTTTGGGAACCGCATAGGACTCAGAGCTATGTCCGCTGACGCAGATGGGTACCAGCTAGGGGTGCGAGAAAAACACTGCAAGGGAAGGACAACGTAGTCCAACTCTGGGTTCCCTGAGAAACATCCCTGGTTGCATAGAGGTTGGAGCATTTGACCCGAGAATTAAAAGCCTCGAGTTTTGGGGGGGATGACGTCCAAATCATTTACAAATCGATCCAGGATTTACAGGACCAAGTTGATTCCCTAGGAATCAACTCTCCTCCCCAAAAAGGCTCCAAAAATATTGGGAGGATCAGGCCTCTGTTTCTCCCCTCTGGTTAAAGCCTATTGCCTTTTAATGGCAACAACCCTTCTCACCTGTTATGGCTTATGGCTTAGTAAATTAAGAGAGAGGAGCTGTCGGGGCCGAGCCGAGCTAACAGAGGAAGGCCTGAGCGGCACCACCCTTATCACTCCCGCCTGGTTCAAGCCCCGGTTTCCCTTCTTAGTGCCATCCTCCTGACAAACACACAACTATTTACGTTGGGCCCTAAATGCCAGAGGTAGTGTCTCCTAGCAACGGTTCTTGCCCTGTTAATTGCCACATTCCTGTCTAACTAACTATTCACTCCCACCTCTCCAAGCCCCTTCCCCACCACTATATAAACTGTGCCTTTGCTCAATAAAGTTGAAGGCTCGATCAGCTTCTAGACCTGCTTCTAGACCTGCCTTCGGTCTTTGTGTCTCCTGTCTCCCATTTGTCTCCCCCACCAGGTCTACCCACGCTGATAGTGTTCCCGCGGGCCAGGACAGTTGCACAGTAAGCTCATGCTTCCCCTCTATATTTTCCACGTGTTCCTACAGTACCAAAATACTGCAGTATTTTCATCCTAACTCTCAGCACTATCTCAACCTGAGAGGGCAGTGGCTTTTTCCCCATAGACATTCCTCTACTGAAAGCAGAGAGATGACTTGCTCTGCAGAACTATCGCCTGTCTGCACAGCCTGAAGAAATAAATGGAGAGGAGAGCAGTTCCCATGGGTGACATTCTGGTAGGTGCATCTCAGTGGCAAGGCCAAAATGACGGGGGTTTTGCAATACATCGATAAATTCCTCATAAGGTCTTGTTTAAGCAGCATCTGCCTTTTTCTATATTCTACCACTATCACATAGACTCAGATTCAGTAACAGCCCCATGCATGCTCAACGTTCATCTCAGGTCACAGACAACTGCTCCAAAAACAAGACTAAGTCACTGGTTCTAAGAAACTTATCTGTCTTTATAAAGATGACATCGTGCCAAGACCACTGCAGTCAAGAATATAAAACAGCTTTAATCCCGGCGCACTCAGGAGGCAGAGGCAGCCGGACCTCCGTGATGTCGAGGCCAGTTTGGTCTATATAGTGAGTTCCAGGTCAGCTGGCACTACAGGAAAACTCTGTCTCAAAAAACAAAAAGAATATGGAATGATCTATGAGGGAAGATGTGTGTGGCAACCCTGTAGTGTTAGGATGCAATAAGAGGTAGGAAGCAGACTAGGGGCCGAAGGTTCGTGAGGGGCTATGTTATATCCATTTGCCAATAAGAGCCCAGAGGATGGGTCATCTCTTATAAGCAGCACAAAGAGACAAGAAAACTCTGAACTAACTTGTCCCTTTCCCTGTGCACAAGCCCTGTGCTACCTAGAGCCTAGGCTCTTCACAGGACACTGGAGAAAGGACATCACATGGTCAGAAAATTTATTGGGAAATCAAACAAAAAATTACCGGGAAGAAAGCATTCTCCACAGAAAGTCTGGATCAACATTTTGTTTTGGTATTAGGAACAACCATGCCAACAGTGCCTTCAGCACAGGCATGTGTGGCTGAAGGCACCTGGCCAGCTTGACGCCTACAGGTGGGTTTTTGATGAGACTCCAGGTCCCTCTGGGTCATGGATGGGGGATGTCTCAAACAATGTAGCCTTTTCTGCAATATCACACTTTTCAAGGGCTGCTTGTCCTCGTCTCTGGCTGTAGGACTTGGCATTTCGCATTTGAGAGCAGGAAGCTTTGGAGTAGGAGGGAAACCCCTGGATAGGCTTTGCCTGAGCTTGCAATTGTGCCTCATGCTGAGTTTTCTCAGATTTCATGAGGGAAGAGGGATGTTTTGGGGGACAAGGGCTAAGTATGCCCTGCTTGTGCCCTACTTGTTTCCTGAGGACTAGCCCAGTGCCTCTCATACATTTCTGGGCTTCGGTGTTCCCACAAAACTTGTCTCTTCTTGTAATTAGGCTTGTGGTCTTATCAGGTGCTAACGGGAAGCTTCCCTTGGCCAGGGACTTTTCCTGTTCTTTGTGTCTTCTTCCAGGAGAAAGCCACTGCCAAAAGCACTTGATCTGGTTTGTAAAGTGGTTTTCAGAAGGCTGCCTCTTAGGCAACTGGGCTCGAGAGGGTGTGCACCTGTGTGTTTCCTCTGGTGCCTTGTCCTGAACAGAGAGTGTCTTCCTTCTGGTTAGGGATGTTCCTAACCCTGCATCCCCTCCACCAAATTTGCCTGTCTTGGTTGCCTGAACACATGCTGTCTTGGCAACTTGGGGGTACTCCTTTTCCTGGCTCTTGCATGAAATATGCGCAGGGAGCCAGGGACCCTGCTGCTCCAAGCTGATCCCTCCAGTGGACCAGTGCACACACAGCACCTGAGAAGCCATCGTGTCCCCACCAGAGGGGCCCTGGAATTTGGAAGTCATTTCTTCTGAGGCAAGGGGCATGTCATGAGGGTCCAGAGCCTGGATGCCCTTCCCACTGTCTGATTTCAACATGAACCCTCTGGACACCTGACTTTTAGAGTCAAGTGTGTCAGGATCTTGGGAAACTGATACTCCTTTTAGGGGCCCTCCATTTCTCAGGGTGCTATCTGATTTATGTACAGTTCCATGGCTCCCTGAAGAACTCTCCCTGGGAGTGGTTGTCACAACCTTGGCAGGTTGTGGTTGAAGATCAGGGAGTTCCTTTTCCTTGAGTATCTCTGTGGACCCGTTAGATATAGAATCATCTTCCCAGTCCCTCCTTTTTCTCTCAGGCCTCTGTGCACTGGTGTTGGAACTCAGTCTCTCATCCACTGGCTGGAGTGGTCTTGTGGGAGGCTCTGGGCTGTGTGTATTGTCTGATCCAGGCTGTTTCTGGCTGGTATTGTCTGTAGTGTTGGGTGTCCATTGCTGGCCTGGCTTTCTGCTATTTTGGACTCTACTAAGGTCTTCTACAAGCACCTTCTTGTTCTCAGGAACTGATTGCATCTGGTTCACCTGCTCTTCCTGCCTGACAGGTGAGGCAGCAGAGAGAGGAACTTCTGGGGTCAGGATTAATTTGATTGTTTCCATTTTGTCCCTACTGTACGCATCATTGTTTCTTGTACAGGAGACAGAGGCCCGATGGATAGAATCCATTTCCGAAATGGCAGAAAACAAGCGGAAGTGGAAAAAGGGACGGGATGTGTTTCCTTTTGTCATGTAGGACCGTAAGGACTCCTCAACTTTCTGGGGAAGACCATACATCATCTGCTTATTAAAGGTTTTAATATGGTCTTCCAAAATCTTTTCATTGCTAGGCCTGAGTGTTAAACTTTCCTGTTGGTTTTTCAGTGGGCCATGCTCTTCCACCAACGGCACCATGTCTTTCATCTGACTGGGGGATTTTTCAGGTGGAGGCAATGCCACTTTGACAGAATGCCATGATCTGTCCACAGTGCCTGGGATCTGACCCTTGTTGATTTCTTTAACTTTCCTGTTCAAATGTACTTGCAAAAAATTGTCACGCTCTTTCTGACATTGGCTCACTGGTGCAGTCCTTGAACATTTGCCTGGTAAAATCTCTAATTGGTGTTCTGGGTCTGCTTCAGCATCAGATTGTAGGCTGTCTCCTTGAGTGGCACTGGGCTCGCTCTGGAGATGATCTTTCGGGCCAGTCTCTGGACTATGTGTCTGTGCCTCGGTCACACCCTTGTCTGGATCAAGGCTCTCTGACCTCGCAAGAGTGAGACTCTCTGACCTTTTCTTAGGAGCAAGACTCTCTGACCTCTCACAGAGGGTTCCAGACTGGCCTGGGAAGAAGTTCAATAGGTCTTTGCTGGCCTGGCGCTTCATGAAAGAGATCCATGAGAGTCCGTGGCTGCTCTGAGAGTCAGAGGGGTCAGGGTTTTCTGTCTGAGGACTCATGAGGGATACGGACTGACGGATCCTCTGGGGCAGGCCCCAGAAGTGTTGGATGAGCCTCTTTCGAAGGTGGTGCTCTAGTCTCTTCCTGACCTCCTCACTGAGGGGGAAGTCTTCAGTGAGAATGGTCCTGGACATACGGACCCTGAAGGGCTGTTTGAACAACAAGATCTTGGGAGGTGGGGAACAGGAGCCTTCTTGGGTCGTTTGGACCACAGGGGGTAAACCCCACATACTTTCCTGTATTTTTTGCAGTATGTTGAATTCCAGGCGGTGAATTTCAGCTAAGCTCAGAGGTTGTGCTTCATTCTGGAGTCTATGAAAATGCACCCCACAGATCCTATACTGGGGCAGTGAAGGTAGCTGGGCTGGAACTAGGTGTTGAGGCTGGGCCTGGGGCCAGGCATGAGATACATCCTTGGCCTGAGATTGGGGAAGGATTTTTGGCCAGGCCTGTTTGTCACTCTTAGGCAAGGACAGAGATATGGGGTGAGGAGGACAAGTGCTGGCTGTAGAGGCCGTAGTGATTTTGTTGAAGCCAGCACATGCTGAGGAACCATCACCCAAGGCAGCAGTTGTGGGACTGATGGACTCGCTATATAGAGAAGGGAAGCCCCAGAAGAGCTGGATATCCTTGGTTTCTACCCGGTTTTCATCGTTCTTTGGAGTAGGGTGCTGCTGGTATATGTGAGGGTCCCCTGATTTGTCTTTTCTGTGAGCCAAAGGAAGGGAGACTTCCAAGTTCTGTGGACTGGCAACTGACTCTGAGATTTCCCCCAAAGTAAGTGGCTTTTCAAATTTTTCTGCTTTTGTTTTCTTATGCTTAAATGTAATGAAACCGCTCCCCCTTCTCTCTTGGCTCTCACAGAGTTCCAGGACATCAGGGCTAGGAGATGGGAGGTTTCTAGGCTCTATGAAACATGCTCTTCTGTCTCCCTGAGATGGGGCTTGAAAAGCATGGGTGTCTAGAAGCTGTCGGTTAGGACAGTGTACCAGCTTAGTTGAGGACTGGCTATCAGCATCCAGCTGCTGCTGGGAGGCTTCTGACATGGCGTGCTCGGCATAGTCAGTGCCTTTGGTTACTGGGACATCAGACGACAGCTCATTAGGGCTGGCCACCACAGACAGGGTAGCAGCTGATTGGGGAGCCAGGTCCTCTGATGGGAGAACTAACTCTGTTCCCTGAGTGCCATGTTGCAGCAGTGGTGGAAGGGAGACAGGTGGTTTACGTGAGATGTGGTCCAGTGAGACTTTGGGGCTTATGGGAGGAATAGGCTGGGGCAACAGAGAGTCACCTAGTGATCTGGGAGAAAGTAAGTCTTCCAAAGGAGTGGTTAGATTAGGCGAGGGAACGGAGGGGAAAAGTGAAGGCTCACGCTGAGAGGCTGGATTCAGATGTCCTGGATCATTTGCTGAGCGGGGTGATGACACGAATGATGTCTCAGAAGCTGTGAAACAGGACACACATTCCTGCTGGGAGGCCTGAGAGAGCAGATGACTGACCTGAGCAGCTGCTTTGTTACATACAGCACAGAGGGGATCTGGACACAGCAGCTGCCGAAAGCCGGTGGGATCATATGACTCTCCCAGGGAGCTGTAAGGAGACAGAATGTTCAAAATTGTGGTCAAGACCAGTAGAAAAGGGAGGCCTTCAGAGCACAGACTCCTGCAACTCAAGTACCTCTTCACATTGCCCCATCCATGGCTGCCAGAGATGCTGTGACCGCCCTCCATGCCCTCCTTTCACAGACTTGTTCCTTTGGTTCCCCCTTCCCTCACAAGGGCAGGCTGTGATGACTCCCCAAGATGCACAGAAAATGGACCAGGGGAGAGGAGGAAACAAGAGTCACCTGTGAAGGATGTTTTGCAGCTTCTGGCCCTCCTCTTCGTCTCTCTGGTCAGTTTTCCTACCTGGAAAAGCAGGACTGTGGGTTACACGGAGCGAAGGCAGAAATGGAAAGGAGCCCTTTCAAGAAAGGACTTAGGCTAGCCATGTATGAGAACCCCAGGAGCCTTCAGGCAGTGTCAAATGGCCCGTGATAACACTCAGAATGTCCACATGCATGTGGCTCCACTTGTCAAGTCCCTTCACCTGTATCTCGCACGATTCACAAAACCACTCTGCGGTTTCCTTGCGGATCTCTCAGCTGCTAGGAATAAAGCTCTGCACACTGTCAGAGTCAGAACCTGTGCTCCAAAGAAGCCGTCAGGACTGCTTCCTTATCTCTCATGGACACCGAGGGCCATGTCCACAGCCCAGGTCCATCCCTGCTTCATACCCATGAGTGAGCAGGTTCAGGACTCAGGTTTATCTTGGTCTACAGTCCTGCGAGTCTGTCTAGCAACTGACATGGTGAGATCATGGGCCTACATCACAGTTCTACAACTTTATGGAAAGGACATGGGGGAACCATGGGGAGGGGAAGTCAACAGGAGAAACCTACTTCCTCTTTTCTTCCTGCTTCTGTCCTGTGGCTGTGAAGAGAAAACAACAACAGAATGATGGTTGGAAAGTATTTGTATTGTTTCTCTTTCTAAGACATTCAGAATTCCATTAACCATGTATATCATGAGGTCCCTTCTATAAATTATACTCTCCATTTATTAACTTTAAAAGTGAAAGCCCTGTGTTTTTACCATTTCTCTTTGAGAAACTAAAGGAGGATTTGTGAGATCTACACTTGGTTTTCTCAGCTAGAATTCTTGTTTGATGGCATAGAATCTGAAGCCAATGGTCACAGCTGTGCTCCCGCAAGGACCCTGTGCCCTAAGATCATGGTCCAGGATCCATTCAGAAGCCTTCAGTGGTCAACCTTGATCTCCTGATCAACTCAACATGGAAGAAGTCTTAGTGAAAGGGACACATGATCCGAGAATACAGCACACTGATCTAGTGTCAAGAGAGCCTGGTCACATTCAGAGAGCCTGAGAACTGGAACCAGTCCAGTAAGATCAGGAATTGGTGCTTGGGTCTTTATCCTGGAACCTATAACCACACACAGATACTGTGGGCTTCAGATGAAAATCTTAGTCCTCCCCAAATCCCTTCCCTGCTAGGCCACATGCCCCAGGACAACGGTGTTATCTCCTCCCCAGTGTCCCATCTCAGGCATCCCTCTGAGACAATCAAACTCATTCAGTAATTTGAGAATACAAACAGGACACACAAATGAACAATCTCCTTACCTTTTGGATGTCTTTACTTTTCCATGGTGACAGTAAAAATGATTTCAATATCAAGAAGCAAATATACAGAAGAAACAACCCGACTCCACTCAGAAAGGTGAAGTTGGGGTCAATGTCAAAGGAAGTTAAGCCAAAGCTCAGACATGCGTCAGTAAGGCTACTCAGAGATTTGAGAATATTCTCCATAATGTTAACAGCATGGCTGCTGGAGGTGACTGAGTTCTGAGGGTCCAGGGGCCTGACTATAGTCCCAAGCCTACATCACAGAGCAGGGAAGAGTCACAGAGGGTTCCTGAGGGTGGGGATGAGGGTGTGTCTTCAGCTCGTCCCCTTACCTCTCAGGAGCTCTGAAGAGCCCAGTGCCTAAACCTGCTGCTCAGTTTTCCACCTGCCTTTCCTCAAACCACATTCCTCAGAGAACCTGTTTGTTCCCTCTGCAACCCAGACGTTAACCCAGTCACTGTTACCTGTTTGAAGGACTTGATTTGGACCTAAGAAATTCTCATATCTTTAAAGTCTGACATGATGCCTGGTGTGTAGTTTTGCCCACATTTACAGTCTTTTTTGTTTTTTTTTTAAAAGACAAGGTCTCTCTGAAGCTTCAGCTGGCCTGGAACTTGTCATGTAGACCAGGCTGGCCTAGATCTCACAGAGATCCACCTGCCTCTGCCTCCCGTGTGCTGGGATTAAAGGTACAAACCCGGCACACTTACCATCTGAATGACTCAAATGTCCTCGGATATATACTATCTATAGAATGCTAGTCCTTTTCACCTTTTACATTGATTTATCTTTCTGAATATTGAGCAGATTTTTGTGTTTTGGTTAGCCTTTAATGTGTTTGATCAGAGGGACAGAGTCAAATCACAAAACAGACAGAATTCTTGATTGTGCGTGATTAAAACATCAAGTGTTCTTGAGTTTATGCCATGCACTTTTTAAGCTAGCAACAATTAAAGTCACATTAAGACTTTGTGCTACACACACACACACACACACACATACCCTTTGACAAATGTATTGTTTTCTTATCTAAAAACAATCATCTGTCTTTTTCTTTCGATCTATCACTTTGACCCTGCTTCCGCCAACTCCACCTTACATACAGTTGTTCCTGACCACTTCATCAGTTTTGCAAAAGTTCCATGATTTAGCCAAGACAAAGCCGACAGTAGGCCATGGGGTTGATACTCCAGGTCGTTTGTGGCAGAGTGGGACCCAGGAGTGTCAAAGCCTTAGGGAACAGCCTTGTGTTGAGAAACCTCACATATCACTCATTGGAGCCACTCTATATGGTCACCTGGTATTGTATAAACTGAAGAGCCTATCATGTTACTGAATCATTTCTTCTCAGGTTAAAAAAAAACAAACCCCAAATCCTATATAGCACCCACACCCCACAACTTCTTCTAAAGAACAATTTGTGATTCATCCAATTTGGGATTTTTTTTGTTGTTTCCTTGCTTTCCCATCCCTTGAGTGATCCAGTAATGTTAGATGCCTCTGGATCTCGGTAAATTCCTTTAACAATTTGGGGGATAAGTATTCTATTCTCCTAATTAACAAACTTGTATTCTATAACCAGTCAGGGTATATTTAGTATAATTAGATTTTCCCCAACATGATGGTGTGCACATGGTTCTTCACTGTCTGCTAATCTGCTTTCTGGGATAAAATCTCTAGTAAAGTAATGAGAACTTTCTTTGGGCTCATGGTTCTGTATAAATTATCTCCATAGGTGCTTGCCATGCTGCTTTAGACATAGAACAGCATATACATGGTGGTGTTAGTGCATTGTAGAAAGAGATTGCTTTTCATAGGAAAGACAGGCAGGAAAGATTGTTTAAAAGGAAGGGCCAGGGACCTCACATTCCATTCAAGAGCACATCCTGAATCATCTAACTTCTTTCTACCAGACTCCTCTAAACGGTTCCACTACTTTTCCTCAGTGCCACATACTGGTGGCCAATACACACACATGTAGGCATTTGGTGCCCTAGGTATGGTTTTATGAAGAACTGGGAAAATGTTCTGTTTGTGAACTCTATTTTCCTTTTTTTGGTAACAATGTTCTGGTGGTTCCAGTAAGCATTTTCAGTTTGCTTCCCATATGTTTCTTCTCACAACATGAATCATGGCTTATAAGGACTTTACATTCTGGGAGCAGTACCAGAAGTATCATTGAGAAAACAGATACCTTCCTATTCTTACCACATTTCTTTGTAAGTTTGGCTCATGGTTGGTGGTTTGAGAGGAAAGCAGATCATCTTTCTTACCGGGAAAGACACAGGACAGAAGAGTTCACGAGGACTGAAGTTTCCACAAGAAGCTCAGAGTTCATCTATCTGGGTATGGCATAGGTTTCAGACTATCACTCTAAGCAGTGAGTACGTGGTCCTGCATGAGCTTGTAGAGTATGGGTCACATAAGTTAAGGACGCTTTTCAAAAACTTGTGGTTCCCATTCCCAAATTAGATATACCTCAATCGAGCCCTGCTGTGTGTTAGGGCGATCAAGAGAGCCATGCCATGCTTCAGAGAGCCTTTGATCACAGGCTAGAACACAAATGCTGTCCCTGAGACACAAAATCTACACAGACACAACATGTAGACGTTGGACAAGATTCTAAGACTTCTGAGTGAGTACATGAAGTGACGATCCCACCAATGGCACCTCCTTTGTTTATTAAACAAGGCAGAACTGAAACATACTGATAAAATGAAGGAATCCATTCATAATAGTCATTTCTCGGAAAATGAAGATTTGAGTCTCCCAGAAAAAGAAGGGAGGCGAGTCCCAGAATCCCATTTTTATGGTGTTAGCATCAAAGGAGGGCTAAACAAGAGGAACCTTAAAAGAAGGGAGAGGAGCACTTCATGTATGCTTCTCATTTGACTAAAGCTTTCCAGTGTGGTCCCTCCCATCTCTCCCATCTAGTCCCAAGTCTGTAATCTCTGGGAATGCCAGTGGCTAAATAAGTCTCAGAAAACAAAGTCCTCAGAAGATAGGCTCACAGGAAGTCAGACAGAGACAGTTCTCAGAGTCCCTGATCTGTCCACCCATAGGCTTGAAGCAGTGATGGGCCTGGGCAGACAGAGGGTACTGCCCAACAGAGAGCCACATAAGATATCAAGGGAGGACTGCCAGTCACTCGGCTGTCGTGACGTCTGTCTCCTGACATTAAGTGAAGTGCATCAGTCTATGACTGAGTCCTTATTCACTCTTCTTTCTCTGTAAACCCTGAGGACTAGATAAGCCCTTTCTCCTGAGCTTTCTCTACCTCCTCTCTATTCTCTTACCTATCCAGGTTACCTCCTTTTCTGATCTACTTTCATCTGTACCACTTGGTGACTTGGGATGTGAAGTGCCAACAAATCATTTATCAGCCTGGCTGTGCAAGTTTCCCCATCTGCTGCCACACCACATTCCGGGAACAGATCCTGTTTGGTATCAATCAGTCACCTGTCTGTAATGCATAGATCTGCTGTGTTGTCTGTGTACGTTCCCACCATCTGATACATTCAGATTGTTTTTAGATTAAGTTAGTTCTTCGATAGTCTCACGCATGTATATAAAGCGTTCTGCTTACTCTTTTCTCATAGTCCTCCTTATCTCCTTCCCACACCTATCAATGTCTCCCTCCTCCCTACTTGTCTGGTTCCCAGATTCATGACCTTTTGGTTTTGTTTGCAACTAGTTTAACTAGAAATATCTGTGTGACCATTGGATTAGAACGATCCATTGGAGCCTATTGAGGTCACCTGTGGGAACACAACAGAAGGCAGTGATTTCTAACTTCCCTGATCTCTCCATAGGAAACAGTTCAGGAGTGAAGCTTAGTTTCCCAGGCCCCTCCTTCACTCACACCTGCCAACTGACGGGATATTTCTTGTGAAGAACCAGTGTTGCCATCTGAAGTTGTTGAGAGTTCGTGATTACAGTGGCTGCGTCTTGCCCAGAAGATAATATTCTGCAGCCATGTTCCCTATCTTCTGGCTTTTACATTCTTTCTGTCCCATCTTCCAAAATGTCCCTGAACCTTGGAGGTGATGGCATGCTTTGTTTAGGGCTGAAAACTCATTCATCCCCTTTTCTCAACACCTTGTGCAGCCATGCACCTCTGCATTTACCACAGTTCACTGGAAGGAAAGGCATCTCTGATTTAGGCTGAGAGTGGTAATTTGTCTATGAGTATAAACATATAAATGTAGAAAGCAGTTTGATATTGTTAATTTAGCTAAACAATAGAATTGATCCCCCTTAGGGCCTATGATCTCCCCCAACATGGGCTTTTGAGTGGGTTTAAAGTACCAGATATGGACCCAACCTATGGAGTAGGCCTCAAATCCAATTAAAGAACCATTGCTTACCTCCATAATGGTGTCACTATTATACAAGCAGGCTCAGCTTGCCTCGCAGGTTGGTATCATAGTTTGTAGGGTTCATAGCTAAGTAAGATCAGATGGAATTCAATTTTTTTGTACATTTTTATTTTATTGAATTTTTGTGTATTTCATAAAGAATATCTTAATTATCTTTATATCCCCTTCCCCACTGGCACCCTTCCATATTCCTCCCCCCTCCACTGGAATTCATCCATTCTGTAATTGGTGTTAAGGCCTATAGAGTCAAGTCAAGGTCCCCAGACATCCCTCATCCACTGGGGTCTGGTCAGCCTATCTGGAGTCCCTCCCTGTAAGAAGAGCAGCTCCTCCCTCCCACCAGTATTCAGCTCCCAATGGTCTTTGGCTAAGACTAAGGCCTGCTGCCCATTTCCACAGTTCTGTGCTGGGTTTTCATCTGCTTAAGTTTGCATGGGTCTTGCGTATGCTGACAGCATTGCTGTAGGTTCATATGAGCAAGGTCCCAGGAGCTTGTAGGACTCTATTTCCATATGGTCATGTACCCCTTCCCTGTCCCTTACAATAGTTCTGCCCCCTCTTCTGCAATAGTCCCTGAACGCTGAGTGGGTGGAATTTAATACAGGAGTCGTGTTCAAGGACCCACATCTGCAGACTCTTACTCTCTACACTTTGACCATTTGAGTCCTTTTGTGTTCCTGGTCCTCTGTTGTATGAGGGAGCTTCACTGATGAGAGTTGAGAGATGCATTAGTGTTCTCTCTACTCCCTATTCCACTATATTCCCTGAGTGTAGAGGCTACATTGTAGATGTGTCACTCAGGCTTGGATAATTCACAGATAATCTTTGTGTATGACCAGTTGTGTAAGTCTGTAATAATCTCCATCTGTTGCAAAAGAAGCTTTTTTGATGAGTGGTAACTGGGATACTTGTCTGTAAATACAAGGATCTGTATTTTGCTCGAAGTAAGAAATTACATTTGTTTAGGAATGTGGCAGCCTTGGGGTTTTCTCTAAGATCTATGACCTCTCCAGACACATGCATTTGGCTAGGTTCACAGTAACACACATGAGTTTCCTCCCCATTGAGTGCGCTTTAAGTCCAATTAGGTAGCTGTTGATTACCCCCAAGATTAAAGTGCCACTCCCCAGTATAATTTGCTGTGCCAGTCATTTTGGTGATTAGGCCTTAAAGCTGGGGATGGAATTCAGTTTTTAAGAATGAAAACATCAGAGTTATCTGTGTCTTACTCCTACCAGGACCATACTATCTTCAAATAAGCACCCTCTCATTTTCACCAGTAATATTTCCTTCCATCTGGTATCAGTCACATGGAATCTGGTAGTATTTCTTTCCTTGGCCTTGATTTATAAGCAACTGACCTTATTCTTCTCTGTGTGCTGTGCCACGGACTCACCAACACCTCTGCCTCCTGTCCAGCCAGCATACCAGGTAACAAACCTAATGCATATCTGTCTCTCGGCTTTGCCAACACATACTTTTCCTCAGTTCACTAGTCCATGTTGCCTGCTCCATTTCACCTCCATTGTTTCCACTGCTCTTGTCCTCCATCTCCCCCTCGTGCGCCCAGACCGCACTGTCCCCCGGCTCATTCTACTTTCTCACCACCTATGCAGTTCCCTAACTTTCCCTTGTCCACACAGTGCGCCCGTCTAGCACACTCCTCTCCTTTCCTCACCTCATGCTTCTTGGGCACCTCCTGGCCCATCACCTACCGCGGTCCACACCTCACCCTGCTCAGCTGTGGCCATTTGCCAGCCCTCAGTGTTCCCCACCTTGCTCTAGGCCACCTACTGTGTGCCATTCTCCGGTGCACCCTAGTGTGACTTGCTTATCCCACCCCCACCTCTCCTTATTCTGTGAGGACCTTGTTTTCTAAATCTCCTTTGCTACTGTCCGGCCTGTTCACACAACAGATCATCTTCCCACCTTATTATAATTCAGAAAACCAAAGCTTTTCCCCACCTCAGTTTCACCAGGACCGTCCGATTGCCAAGTTCATCCTCAATGCAGCATGTGGCCCGACCTTCCCTAATCTGCCACCACCTGACCTGCCAGATGACCTGATCCCGTAACTCACCACCATTGAGCTCTGTGTGAGCTGTCCATCTACTTGCTTCCCATGTTTCCTTGTTCCACCAGCAGGCCTTGTTTCCCACCTCAGCTTGTGTGTGACCACCTGACCTGTCAGCCTGTCCTGTTCCCTGGCTTGTACTTCCGACAGTGAAGCGCCCAGTCCCACAGGTTAGCCTAGTCTAGTACATGTTCTGATCCCGATTGCAGCCTAATCCACTAGCCTGCCCACTTGCCCAGCTCACTCTAGTCCACTGTTTCCCAAATCTCTATACCCTGCGAATGGTTCACTGGTCAGCCTGTCTGCCACCTTTCCTATAAATCCATCAAGAACTCAAAAACCCCTTGTCCCCCTGTTCCAGGCCTATTGTTGTATGACCCTATTTTCTGGGAGCCATGAAAAAAGTTTACTCACCTGAGAGAGGGAACCAATGAGAGACCAAAGGAAGGATACCATAAAAGTCCAAGTTGGTGAATAAATGAGTTTTATTGTGGTTACTTAGAGGAATATGGGTGATGGGTTACTTACAGGAGCAGAAATGACTCAAAGACAGCTGTATCACCCAGAGTCCACTGCAGCTTGGGTGACAGCTCACGAAAGCTGAAACCTGGAGCACACTGCACAACCGCAGTCAGCTCAACAAGTCGGATGTGTCTTTTCCGACTCAGCTCAGTTGGTCTATGCATCTGAGACAGCTTGCCTGGTCTCTGCCTCAACCAGGAAACTCAGCTGGTCTGAGAGGTTCTTCTGCAGGCCTTAACTGCCTAAAAACTCTTGAGGATGGAGGGGCTTCCTGCATTTAGACAGCCTCAGGGACTTCCTGAAGCTTTTGAATTCTTCCTGAGCTCAACAAGTTTGGCTCAGGATGGAATGGTTCCATATCTTTTGGAACATCCTGTGTCTTAAGGAGTTTCCCTCCACAATGGAAATGTTTTATCTCAGAGGAAATTGCTGCTCACTGGTGAACCTGTCTCCCGTTCTCCACTTCAGCCTACTGTGTGGTTGGTCAACTCTCCTTAATCCACCAAGACTGTCACCCAAATCTTGCTGATACCTAAGGTCTCCTGTCAATATCCCAATACGAACCAGTACAATTTTGAAAGTCCCATATCTTAAAAAACATTTAAGCACTTTAAAAGTTCAACGTCTCTCTAAAATATCCGAAGTCTTTTTAATTATGGGATACTATAAAGTAAAAAGCAAGTTGCTTTGTTATTTCAAAAGGGAGGAACCATGCACACTTAAACAAAACCAAAGTCCAGCAGGCTGCTCATTGTCTGATATCTGGGATCCACTCATGACCTTCTGGGCTCCCAAGGACTTGGTCAGCTTTACCTCTCTGGCTCTGCCATCCACATCATGCACAGCTTGTCTGCTAGGCTCAGGCTGGCCTCTACGCCATACATGCCATTGTCCTTGGCAGAGAGATATCCCATAGTCCTGGCATTTTCAGTGTTCTGGGGTCTCCTTTGAAACTGAGGTCCCATCTTCACTATGGTCGCTCTTGACCTTTTCAGGAACTCTGTTCCTGCCATATGATTCCCAGCCTCAGTTTCTACCCATGACCCCTTCAATCCTGGGGTTTCTACTACAGCTAAGGCTGCATTTTCACCAACAGCATCTCCTGGCCTCACTGCAGGAAGACCCTGACCCCACCACAAGTGCCAACCCTCAGGAGTTGCCCTCCAGGACCTCTTTATGCCTTCAGACACCAATACCATGTGAGGGACTCTTGTCAAGTTTGGCTGTTGTTTTGAGGTGTCCCGTGAGACCACAGTGTCTGTATGCTGGCTCTGAGGAAATATTTCTCAGAAGATTTCACCTCAGTGATTCTGGTTTCTCATTAATTATATAGCTTTTTTTTTTTTTCTCAGCCCTGGCTAACCAGTGTCAGTTGTCCCAGTATAAGCATAAGTTTCAGTCCCCAAAAATTCTTAATACAAAAATATCACACAAACAGCCCAACAGTCTTTGTTTCCCTCTGAAACTTCACAAGACAGATGCCCATTGTCTGTATTTCTCTCAGTATTTCTGTCTTCCAAGATTCCTCAGAACAGCCCATTAAGCTCTGAGCTTTTCCAGCCCAAAGTTCCAAATATTTCTACAATCTTCCCCTAAACAATATGGTCAAGTCTCTTACAGCAATATCACTCTCTGGTACCAATTTCTGTTTTAGTTTGCTTCTCTGTTGCTGTGGTAAAACACTGACCAGAACCAACTTGGGGAACAAGGTTCTGCCTCCAGCTCCAAGATTAGACCCAACTGGACGCAGCCTATGACCCTGATGATGGCATCTTGTAACTGTCAGCTACTGTGTATCACAAACCCAGCAGAGACCCAGGACCATGGAGGAATGCTGCTTACTGACTGGCTCCCCTAGCCTGTGCTCAGCCTGCTTTCTTATACAATCTAGGACTACTTCCCTGGGGGTGGCACAATCCATAATGGGCTGGGCCTTCCCACCATCAGTCAAGAAGCAAGAAAACTGATCTCATGGTCAATCCAACAGAGAAAATTTCCCAGCTGAGGTTCCCTCTTTCCAGGTATGTCAAGTTGGCAACTGAAGCTATCCAGCATAAGAGCGGGAGATGGTCATGAAGTTCTACCTTTAGGTGTTGGGAAGTGATGGTTACTGGAGAGTGAGACTACGTTTGCTTCAGGCATGAAGCCCTTGAGAGGTTACCCATGCTCCAACAGGTGGTCCCAGACCCATACACTTACAGGCAGCACTAAGTGGACTCAACAGGTTAAAAAAAATAAACAACACAAAGAATTGGGGCAGGGTAAAGGTGGGAGTAGGGAGGGGAGTGACTGGATGGGAGAGAGAATGGGGTGTAATTGATCAAAATACCTTATGGTGATGTATGAAATTTTCAAATAACTAAAAAGTATAACCAATGAGGGGAACCACTTTTCTTAGGTGGTTTTTCAGCGGTAATATCTCAATGGCAAGGTCAAAATGGCATGACTTCTGAAATACATTAATAAGCTGTTCATAACAGCTGCTGTAAGCAAAATCTACCCTGCCCCCAGATTATGTCCTAATCACATAGAATCATTGCTGCAATATCCCAAGATACACCTCTGTTTACTGACAACTCTTTCAAAGAAATTACTAAGTTGCTCTGTTTTCATGTCAAGGACAGGCAGCAAGACTAAGGAGAGCCCTGCTGTAAGGAAGATGAGAAGGAGTAGACTGCCTGCAATGTCAGCAAACCTGAGATAAAGTGGTAGTAGGCTCTACCCCCTCTACCCTGCCTCCACCTCCCAAAAAAACAGGCAGTAAAGTTACTTTTAAAGACACACAGTATTCATTCTTCAACAAGAGTTTCAGGGGCCAGGTCATCATTAAGAAGCACAGAGAGGCAACCAGTGAAAGATAAACTAACACATCCCTTTCCCTAAACACAAGCCTGGTGTTACCTAACCCATGCCACCCACAGGACACTGAAAAAGGACATCACTTCATCAGAAAGTTTTTGTGAGCAATCAGTATTGTCATAAATGATGGAATACTTGGGAGGAAGAAAATTTGTTCTTCAAAACGGTAGAAAAGCATTTTCTGTTAAAATAACCAAGACAAATCTTCAACAGTGCCTATAGTGAGGAACAGTCAGAGGCACCTGGCCAACTTCCCTCCTGCACATAGGTTTTTCTGAGGGTCCGCCTCC
Source organism: Eospalax fontanierii (assembly GCA_035773235.1). Lineage (NCBI taxonomy): Eukaryota > Metazoa > Chordata > Mammalia > Rodentia > Spalacidae > Eospalax > Eospalax fontanierii. Next base: position 8,452,063 of record CM069538.1, read on the forward strand.
CTAAGGAGCATAGGTGAGGGATGCTTTGACGTGGTAGCTCCTTCTGTAATGTCACACTTTTCTGGAGCTGTCTGTCCCTTTCTTGTTTCATCTATTCTGTGTAGGGTAACACAGATCAGCAAAAAGGTCTTGGCTGCTGGTAATTCAAAGCAAGAATATTAGCTTTGTCTTTGTCATGTTTTCCCAGACTTCATGGCAGCAGGGGCTGGGGGAACCCTTGAGGCATGGAGGGATTTCTGCTGTTTAAATGTTTGACATGCTTTCCAAAGTGGTGAGTTTGAGGGTTATATCTTAAAGTGATATTTTGTATGTCAAGTTGACAAAGGATGTGGTTGTGATAGCCAGCATGACCTAATCTGGAATTATCTGGGAAGAGTCTCACTGAGGTATTGCCTAGATCAGGTTGGCCTGTGGGCTTGTCTGTGGGGGACTGACTGATGTGAGAAGACCCAGCCTGAAAGTGGGTGACACCATTCCCTGGGCTTGGGTCCTGAACTGTGTAAGTATTGAGAGGGTCTGAGCACAGGATAGCGTTCTCCCTCTGCTCCTGATGTGGATGTGACCAGCCGCTTCAAGTTCTTGCCCTGACTTCCCAGCAATGATGGACTGTAACCTGGAACTACAATCTAAAACAAACGTTTTCTTCCCTCAGTCGCTTTTTGTCAGGATATTTAATCACAACCATAGAAATGAAACTGAAACACTGATACGCTCCCTGGCCCCAGAATTCATTCCGGGAGGGGGGGTCCCGCAAACCTTTCCTTTATCCATATAATACCCATATGATAAGGGTATCCATGACTGTTGATAGGCCCCAGTCTTGGGTAAGTCCGTTGCTGGCAGCCATGAGTGCTGTGAGTCATGACTCCATTGGCTGTGCCATGCCCAGAAGACAGCGTCTCACAGCTTTACGCCCTATGCTCAGACTCTTACATCCTTTCCAACCCGCTCTTTGGTGATAATTCCTGAGCCATTGAGGGGGAGGTATAAATGTCTTGTTTGGGGCTGAGCACTCATCCACCACTCTAAGCACCTTGAACAGAGACATCTCTGATTAAGGCAGGGACTAGTATCAATGGTTAGAAGGCAGCTTGGTGCCATGACAAGTTAGCTAAAAATAGTGATAGTTTGCCTTAGGGCCCGAGACCTTCTCACACACTGGTTTTCAATCAGGTTTATAGTACCAGATATGAACTCCTTCGTATGGAATGAGAGTGGTTGACCCCCTTATTGCAGCAGTGGGCACATCTTGCCTGGCAGGTTGATATTGTGGATCACAGGGTCCACAGATGGGTAAGACTGTGATGCCTTTTCTCCCCCAGCAGCAGATATAACTATGAATGCTAGCCACAGGGAGGAAGTTACCAGCACAGTTCCCCAAAGGCTGAGTTCTTTGTATTCCCTCCCTTGTGCTAGTTATAAGCCATTTCCAAATGGAAGGATGAATTTCTTCGTGTGGCAGAACATTTGAAATCAGGGCCTTGTATGCAAGGCAAACACTCTATCTTGGAGCTTTACTCGTGCTGTGGTTGAACAATTTAAATGTAACCATGAAACTTTATCCTCTGGTTCTGCATCCTCCAAGATCAAAAGCATTTCTATTGCAATCTCTCTACAGGGACGTATGTGAGCAGTAACAGCACAACAGAGGAATAAAGTTCCAAAGACCTTCAGATGTGATCTGATCTCACCCCAACAGAGTTCAGGTTTGATGCCATTGCAAGAAAATTTTCAAATTCTCTTAGTGCTGGAACTTCAGAATTATGAATAGCAGACTGCTTGCACAGAAGAGATGTGACAAGAGAGTCTCCATCACTGACTGTGGAGAATATACCTTGGGACCCTGCTGCCTTCTGGCAGGAGATGTTTTCTTATATCCTGCCTACAGTGGTGCCCTATTCAGCTCTTGAAAGACTGGAGCAAATTACAATATCCTGCCAGGCAGCAGGATGCACTATTAGAGACACTACAGTTACAGGGAAGCAAGAATGCTGGGATCTTTGATGTACCGCACATGGTGTCACCAAAAATCATGAGGAATGTGACTTCAGTCTAGAATTGCAACTGCTTGGGAGACTAAAAAATACCAATACCAGTGTGTGTGTGTGGTGGGGAGAGATAAATGATGCCAAGGATGTTTGAAAAAGCCATAGGAAAACATTATTTCATAAGCACTCTTAATAATACATATGCAATATATATGCATACATATATTTCAAATGGAGTCATCCCACACGAGGTGATAATGCTCCTTGCAAGAACTGTTATCTAACAAAAACCCCAGGCCAGGCATGAGAAACCAGACTTTGAGTTGTTGGTCAAAGTGGTTAAAGAGACTCCCAAAACAATATAGGCCACTGACATTGACATGACTTCCTCCTAGAACCTGAAGATAAAACCTGAAAAATCAGTGCTTTAGAAGATGGCCTGCATCACTAGCTGGCAAATATTTCTCTTTCATGCTGTACATATAAATTCATTAAGTCTTTTTCTTTAATCAACTGTAATCAAGAATTTGGAATTTGGAGAGCAAAGAAGTTTGTGGCAAAAGCTACAAGTCTTAGAGATCATCTGGTTCAAGCACATACTTTAAAATCCTGGAAAATCTCACAGCCTTATTTAAGAATTCACCACAAGTCAAAACAGTGAAAACAAAAAACCAGATCCACTAATTGCCAACAGTTCTGTCAATATTGCCTGCTGTGCAATCTAAATCAATTAATTCTATTTCAGTAAATAAGAATAAGAAATGTTAACAGGACTATGATTCAACTTGGATTTAAGATTTCATACTGCCTTCTTTCCTCTATAACCCCTATATTGCTGGACAGTAAACTATGAGGGGAAGTTATCTCAATGAATTAGTTCTCAGCATTCCTTAAATAAGCAAAACTGACACAAGGAAGACTACAACAAGATTTTATAATACAATTTTAAAGGATATAACACAATAAAAACATCTATAAAATCAAAGTGGTAAAAACTGGTCCAGCTCCCCCTCAACCTGCAGCTCGAAATGTCAATATAATTACCAATATCACTTAGTAAACCAACACTAGTTTCATTTTTCAGAAATGAAAATTAGTCGTTACAGGTCTAAGAGAGAGAAATAGAATGTTTTATTAAAGCCAATTAAGATGCAAATATTCAGGCCAGGTATGGTGACACATGCCTTTAATTCCAGCATTCAGGAATCAGAGGCAAGTAGATCTCTCTGAGTATGAGGGCAGCCTGTTCTATATAATCAACAGTCCAATCAGAGCTCCACAGTGAGACCAAGTCTCAAAACAAATAGCAAAATTTCTGTATTATACCTGAAAATCATCAACAAGCTCAGGGAAGAGGTGTTCATACATTTTTAATTCTTCTAATGTTCGTCCTGGTACATGCTGGGTTTTTAATTTATTAATATCTGTTTCAATATCATCATTCTGAAATAGTAAAGAAAAATTATGTTGTTATTTTTTAAGGTACAGAATATATTTTCTACTCAAAATGCCCCAAATATTATTACATGTTATTAGAGAATAATCACTAATCATGATTATATTCATTTTATCTTAAATTCAGTTTTTAATTAGTTATGGATTACTCATTACGTTGTCTTTTGGTTTTGGTCATGTTAACCTAATATAAGAGAATGTACGCTCCTCAAGACAGAAATCCCTTTGAAAGAAAAAGACTAAGTATGCTCTCCTCAACCTCATCATCACTGTGGTGTGCATAACAAAGGCAATAAAACCTGAGAAAATTAAGTTTTGAAACATGTATAATAAAGACAGAAATAATCAAAGTAATTAACATTACTGGGCAAGCACTAAAAATAGATTACCACCATTTAACAGAGAAGGAAAATTATATATGGTATATATAATATATATAAAGAAATATATACATACATACATATATATACATACATGGAGAGAGAGAGGGAGAGGGAGAGGGACAGGTAAGGGGACAGGAAGCGGGAGGGGGATGGGGAAGGGGGAGAGGGGGAGAGCCAGGCAGAGACAGAGAGAAACACAACCCAGGACACAAAATCAGAACAAACACTGTTAGCCAGGATGAAGCTTCAATACAGATATGACTATCACACACCCCTATATGCTCCATGGTAAACAAAAGTCCCTTAGCAAAGCTTCCTGTTCCCATTAGCACTATTTTCATGTGTGGAAGAGAAATAGAACTGAAAATGTTCCTTTAGGAAAGGAAAGAGTACATTGAGAGAATGTCCTCAGAAAAGCAAGGTATGTATCTGTAATCAATTTTGGCCATAAGCTCTTTAAAGAAGAACTGATATATCTCATAATTGGAGGGCAAACATTAGTTTACTGAACACCCAAGCTGTTTTTTAAAAACCTCAGAACAATTCACTATGTTCAGAGATGTCTAAGGATCCAAAATAAAATCATTTGCAAATTTTCAACTGGCACTCATTTCTAATTTTCATACTACCAGAATAAGTTATCCATTTTTAAACCTTAAAGTACATTTATTTTACTCTGCTTAAATCATTACAGACATGTATCTAGCTATAATTACACACATTAATTAGTAATCTTAAAGGAAAAATACACTGTTTCTTAGTATTTAATATTCTGAAACTTGCTTTTATTTGTATAATCAACGAACAAGATTTTTCTCATTGCTATGAATAAGAGACTGATTTTATTTAAATACACTAGTCACTGTATCACTACTTTGTAATTATCACTACATAAGTATGTAAGTTTACAATTATGAATAAATAATATAGTAATTTTCTTAACATCTAATAATCCAAAGTAAAGAAATACTTTATAAAGGTATTTTTTTCTCTCTAAACAAAGGGTTTGATGATAGGACAGAAGGGAAGAGCACTTGGCCTTAATCAGAAAGAAACAGTCTGTTGCCTCTCCTTAAAGTTCCTCTAAATATTAAGGGAGAAGGGTGTGTTGGGTGTTTATGGCTATCTGGCGAGTCTTCTTGAACCTCCGGGTCATAGAAACAGTCCAGACTAAAACTTTGGGGCAAAGAAAACTGATTCACTAAGGTGAGGAAAAAAGCAAAACAGCAATTAATATCATACTCACTACACTGGAGCCATTCACCTGAAGCCAATACGATGAGAATCCAATTTTAAAAAGAAGAAATAGTAAGTCTTCTTAATAAGTAAGTCTAACAGCCAATGCAGGTCAGAGAGAGACAGCAGTAATGCAAAAAGAAGTTCAGCAGTTTAACAGGCAGTTTTATACTACCTGAAGAAAAATGCTATTTTGTTAGAGTAGGCAGAAGCGGAAGGAGGGAGGCACTTCCTGAGGCTACTCTCTGAAGCCTGTCTTGCAACTTGCAAGCTAATGGGCCACCTCTCTGTATAGCAACTGCCAGCATCATGAGGATTTGATGGTTACTGTATATAAACAGCCTGAACTGCCACAGGATTAAGTGTTCAATACATGCTGGGGTTTTCCCATTACGATAACTGCTTTGTTAAATTAGAGAATATATGAGAAAATCACTGTTAACTCTGAAAATGGAAGCCAGTAATTCGATTTTTCAAAAATGCCAATGCCATGAACAAAAGAAATCTGTGGAAATTCTCAATTATGAAGAATAAATTAGAGATAAAACAAATACAGTATCTAATGCTGTATTTAATTTAATGCTCTAGTACTAGAGATGACAAAATAATCATAAAGGACAGTATACAATCAAGTGATAAACTAGAATATAGACAGCAGATTAAAGTCTCATCACTGTACCCTCGTTATGTTGATGCTTATGAATAAGACCATGATGTGTGACATATATAGCTCTCAGACAATTAGTTAACATGTACACACTAATTCACAATTTCCCAGCAGCCAAATCGCTCAGTCTTTGTTGGGCATAATACAGGGTGGGTCGAGCTAGGCCACCTGTCAGGAGGAATGAAGGAATGGCTCTCGTGGGTGTGGTGCTTCACACCAGTTGGTTGTGAGGCCAGTTCCTGCCCAGCACCTGGAGGGAACCTGATTCACCTGGGAACAAACAGCAATTGGCAGTAGTCAGGACCCCACCCCATAAGGCTATTGGCTAACAAGACCTATAAGACACTCTGCTCTTTCTTGAATAAATGAATTTGCTCAACTCTCAGAGTCTACTCCCCCACTCCCCCACAGTGGAGATCGTTCGGTCCCCCTCAGGCTGGCCCTGAGTGCTGGGACCCCCAACATATAGGTGAAGAGTCAACACACAGACTCTGGGAGTTGAGTGGAAAGCCAGCAGTGGTGGTCTTCTGCAAACTCAGCTGACTTTTCAACTTTTAAAAGACCTTTCTGGATGATCCATTTGTTTTGATAATTAAGTATTTTTAAAAATAAAGAATTATGATATAAGGCCTAGGAACCTGTGACTAGACATGTCACAGGACACAGAGGAGAACCTAATACTATTATCTTGCTAAATGGAGAAAGTATTAAGCCAATTCCTAATGACTTCTCTTATGCCCATAATAATGCATCTCTCAAGATCCCCCTAGAGAAGCTTCTCATGCAGCACATGGTGATTAACACACAGATCCACAACTGGCCAATGGAGAGAGAATAAGAGACTGCAGAGTGCTTATCCCTGAACAGGACACCTGCAACTAACATGTCAACCAAAACTCAGGGATCACTACAGAAGAGAGGGTAGAAAGCTTGTAAGAACCAGAGGCAGTGGATGACCACAAGGAGACGGAGTTTTCTAGAGAGAGGTGCAGTTACATATATGAACTCACAGCAGTGCACAAGACATGCACAAGCTCAGTCCTAACACAGGGGTGGGAAAGTGGGCAAGAAGCTCTAACCCTAGCTGAGGAACTACTGGCAACTAAGAGCTGTTGGGAGCTTGAGAGTCAGTCTTCTTCAAGGCTGTGATGCTGGACAGGTTAACCAGGCTCCAGTGACAGACCCACACCAAAGGGCATTTGCAGAAACAAATTAGACTGAATAGGCCTTAAAATACTGGATAAAAGAGGACAAGAAATCAGGCAGGGGGCAGTAAGGGAGGTGCAGATAGGGGAGGAGGTCTGGATATGATCAAAATATATAATAGGAAACCATCCAAAATTCAGTAAGAAATAGTAAAATTTTAAAGCAGTAGGTGCAAATCTTATATACTATTAAAATATCATGGATTGCAAAACTAACTTGAAAACAATTTTAACAAATAACTCTGAATAGGCAAAACAGAGCTTTCTGAACATAGCAGGGCAGTTCCACATACGATCTTACAGCAGTTGTGACAGCATACCCAAGACCTATACAAACTCAAGACAGACAAAACCGCAGCATGGGGAGGGAGGTGGCCATGAGGATCCTCTCCTAGTTGAGGAGCTGTAGGTAAACGATAGCTGCTGGGAGAGGAGAACTCAGTTTCCTTTGAGGGGATGACCCTTGATAGGTTGACCAAACTCCAGGGGATGACCACACATTACCCAAGAGTGTTTGGAGAAGAACAACTGCACTAGATAAGCTTTAAAATAAGAGGAGGGTCAGCATTGATGGCATACACTTTTAACCCCAGCACTTAAGAGGCAGAGGCAGGCAGATGTCAGTGAGTTCTAGACCAGATTGGACAACAAAGCAAGTTCCAGCTAGGGCTATATAGTGAAACTCTGTCTCAAAACAAAAACAAAAAGAGAAGAGAACATCAAGTTGGGGGTAGCAAGATGGGACTGGATCTAAGAGAAGACAGGAAATGGGGAGGGGGGGATATGATCAAAATAAACCATAAAATTCTCAAAGAATAAAAATATTTTTTGAAAAGACCACATTTTTTTCAAAACATAATCGGTAAGAAAATAGAATAGAAATTCTATGATTACTTACAACTACTTTCCCTTTCCCATTTCACTAGATATTTTGAAAAAAATTAATCCTCACACTAAAAAGTTTAAATTCTTCCTTACTACATACCTAAAGTATCGCCCAGAAAATGAAAAGATCCTACTTCTAAAAATCTTGCATTTTTCCTAAGTCAGTTATATGTACATTTTGGGGGGGATAGAGTGGGGTGGGTTTCTCAGTGGGTAGAAGAGCCTGCTGGCAAGACTGAATTCCAAATCCAATCCCCAGTACTTCCATAGTGAAATCAGTTCCCTCAACCGGTGTCCTCTGACCTCCACACACACACACCACAAAATAGCAAAATTTAATAATGCTTAAAATCACTGAAACGCTGCAAATGTAATCCTGAACAATTATGCAAACATTTAATGTTAGTACATACTTTGCAATTTTACATTATCAGCTAGTTTTATTGTATGTTTTCACACTCACATTCCAATATTTCTATACTATTTCCCTTAATTATTAGACTTCAGCTTATTATATATAAAGAACTGCTTATTAATTAAAATGAACTGAAATGAAATTTTCTCATGCTCATTCCTTTTGCTGAGTAATTACACACAAACTTTAAAAAACTATCAACAGAGTCCCCCCAACTTCCAGGAACAGACAAGAGTCCCGCAATCCCCCAATTCCAAGAACCAACAAAAGTTGGCCGTCATTCGTGGTCCTTCCTACCTTCAGGGGGTAAGCTGTAGAGCTGGGCCACAGGTCCAGTCACAGGAATAACTGGCAGCTCGAAATGGAAAGAACTTTGAATGGTTGGGAGCGGCAGGCGATTTTTGGGAAAACACTTTCTCATTATCAGACTGGAGGTATTGACAAGTGGGTCAAGAGTCCTGACTGCCAAGCATTCCTGTTGAAAAAAAGGAAAAGTTGCCCTTAGCATAAATAGCTAAACAGAATTCTGTTCAAAACATGAATATATTAATAATTATGCAGAGACAAACATCACAAAAACCAACATTTTAATATAAGATCATTTAGAAATAGATTTATTCTTCAGAAGTTGTCTATGTTTTTTGTTGCTTTGCTTTTGTTTTTTGAGGCAGGTCCTCCCTGTAGCCGCAACTAGCCTGGAATTCACTATGTAGATAAGGCCTTGATCTCACAGAATCATCCTGCCTCTGCCTCTTGAGGGCTAAAATTAAAGGCCTATGCACGAGCACTCCAGGATAGAAGTATCTATTTGTAAGTAAGCATCAGATGAGAGAAATTTTGTAGGATTTTTCCTGTATGTTTACGCAAAAAATCAGTACCATGTTTTTTTAAAAAAAACATTTTATTTTTATTTTTTATGTGTATTTAGGCCTACATGTCCCAATGTGCACCCTTGTTGTGCAGTGCACACGGAGGCTAGGAGAGGGCACTGGATCCCCACGCACTAGAGTTATAAACAGTTGTTAGCCATGACATGGGTGCTGGGATTGTAACCTGGGTCTTCTGGAAGAGCAGCCAGTGCTCTTAACTGCTGAGACATCCTTTGAGTCCCCAGTATCATCTTGACAATGAAAACCACCAAGACACTATGTAAGAATCACTTAGGAGACATACAGCAAGTTCAGGGAATGAAAAATAAGAAGAGGAGGTGAAAAGTGTTTACATAAGGAAGATTTGAGAAATAAAAAGAAGCCAGGCAGGGTGGAGCACACCTTCACTCCCAGCATTCAGGAGGCAGAGGCAGGTGGATCTCACAGAGATCCAGGCCAGCCTGGTCTACACAGCAAGTTCAGGCCAGCTGGGGCTACAGTGAGATCTTGTCTCAAAAGATAAATAGTCATTTATAAATACTATTTAAAAGTATTATCAGTGGCAAGTGATATTTCAGTGGATCATGAAATCTGAAATACACATTTGTACATCTGACTTTGTGAAATAAATGCAAAATTAAGGCTCAGGAATGTTGAGCCACCTAATCCACATCATCATATAGCAAATATTTATTACTTTTTGTATTAAAATAAGAAAAACACATATTTAGGATTGTATAGAAAAACACTCAGGTTAAACAAACCATGTGTTCAGATACTTTAACCACTGTCATTGGATAAAGGCTATTTATCGTGTGGTAAAACAAGAAAGTACAACCAGGCCAAATGGCTGGTGATATTAAAAGGACAGACTTCTTTCTAAAAGCTGTAGGCTTTTGGAAACTTCAACACCCCCATTTCATCCTTCTACCCAACATTGTTACACACACTACAAAGATCTCAGCAAACACACTGTCATCATGAACATGTATACTGAAGGCTAGCAGAGCTGGCCTTGCTACTTGCACTACTTGCAGTGCTCACTTCTGGACCTTCTGCATTTTAAAATGGCCCTACCCAACAACACACACTCTCAACACTGAGAACCAAACTGCCCTGCCAACTGGCAGAGATCCTCTGAGATCTTATAGACAGCCATATGGACCCCTCTCCTGACTGGTACGTTTTATACAGTTTACAACTTCCTCTCAACTTATCAAAGGGAGAATTTCACAATGTAGAGATTCTGTACCCGACCCTTGATCCATTTGCCTCTGAGGTCATATGTGAAAATGACTGCATTATGGTTTTAAGAAATCAATATATTTACCATACATTCACTTTTCTGAGTACTTGCACATTAATTAAAAAACCAAAATCATATCATTAGTATATAAGCAGAATGGAAGGAACATAACTTACCTGTGAAGTGTTATACAGAATTTTCATCCCATTAGCATCGATAAATGCTTTTCTTCCCAACTTGATGTTTGTAACACTTTTTAAGCTCTGTAAAATTCCTTTCCGAATGAGCATGTTTCTATGTCGATTATCATGGCGGTGCCAATCTACATAAATTGCTAAAAGCACTTGACCATACCCTCTGTCTACAGCTTTGATTAAATGTCAAAGCTAGTATGTTAATCTAATCAGCTGATGATATTGAAGAGTATTAGTGAAAATATTTCAAGAAACATTAGTACGTTGGTGAGAAAAAAATAAACTATAAATGTAGATAGTTATTCTGCAAAAGTATAAGATAAATCTCCTCCAAAGATTCAATTCTGAAGACAGGGTGCTTTACAAATCTACATCATGTCATTTTTCAAATGCTATAAATTTGAATTTATAGTAAAAAATTTATAATAAAAGAGACTAAGGTAAAATCATGGTTTATGTAGTTGATAGGCATTATAATACTAATGCAGTTGACAGAGCATTACAATAATGTGTTTATTAAGCCATAATTTATTCAATATATTAGGATAATGTATTCAAGCACATTTGACTCTTAATGTACTATTGAAAGTTTTATTTACTATAAGAAGTCAGCCTTAAAACTATACACTAAATCTATATTTCCAGGTTGTTGAACATGACAATTAGAATCCTCTAATATTTCTAGTATTTAAAAACTTACTTGATTTTAGCAATTCAGCAAGAGTGTCTAAAGCAACCCTGTCAACAGAAGAAAACACAAACAACAACAAAACTAGTAAAATTAGTCTACAGCAATAAACTCATACAATCTTGTCAAATATTATCTATTAGCTACTCCAAAACTTATTTATTCTTGCACTGATAATTTTTTTCTCTGTAGGCATCTGTCCCTTCAGTTTAAAATTAGATATAAAGATGAAAATACATAGAGCACTCCAAAAACTTTACTAAAAATTAACATTGTCCTAACTCTTTTTGTCAAAAATTAGATAAATAAAATAGATTCTACATTTGTATTTACTTTTCTCAAGCACACAAAGCAGTCATACTCAAAAATCACAAGCCCTGGCTTACAAAATAACTAAAATAAAAATGAACTCAAGTAATTCTACAGATGCTCTCCTAACTTTCCGATATTTTGGTTCTGCCACACTAGAATCCTCATATTTAAGGTGATAACAACAGTAAATTTTGAGGAACTTCGAGGCAATCATCATCACAAATAAGCAAACTTATCTCAAAAACTTTCATTGCCCTTTAAAGAACAAGAAAATAGGTCTAAAAATTGAAGATAGGTATTTTCTTGAACATTCTCAGATATACATAGAGAAATCAACTGCCCTTAATCAGCCATAAATACACACACACACACACACACACACACACACACACACATATACACACAGTATCTATCACAGTAGGAAAGTCTATAATTTAAAGTCATTTGTTAAAAATCAATTACTGAAAAAAACAGTACTCAGTTCAACTTACAGAACATTAAGCCTACATAGTATAATATGTTCCTGTAAGATGTTAACAACTACAATTTTCACGAAAAATATGTATATTATCAAACTCAAATGTTTCATTCACCATTAACAATTTGTTGAATGCCTACTAGCCACTTGCTCTTCATGGGTCTATACTAGAAAACAAATTTCTCATCCACAGATAATTTTACAATCTACATAATGTAACATGATATATCTACCTATGAAAAGAAATTCAAACTAGGGAATAAAGTAAAAAAATGTGGAAAAGAGGCAGATTAACTAGATGTAGAAAATATAAAGAATTTAACTGACTAAAACGTTTTCAAGGGATAGACTTATTCACAATAAAACCTTAAATTGTAATTCGTAACTACATAATAGGTGCTCAAAAAAAAAAAAAAATGCCCAGGGAAAGAAAGTTCTAAAGGTTACATTTTGGTTTGGCATAAAACAAATGTGTAAACGTTACATATGGTAAAAGTCCAAAATAAAAACAAATGTATGTTTTTAAAAAACATTACAAATTGTACCTAGAACTTTCTAAAAAGAACATAAAGTTTTGGTATTATTAAAAGTAATGAACGTTATGAAATTATACATGGAATTTTTATTGCCTCAAAAGTCCAGGGAGCCTACTTGCAGGGCTTCCTATCTGATGCATAGAAAGGACATATATTTTTGTCATACTTTTATACTTTTGTAATAATGTACAAGGTGACACAATGCTAAGAATAAACATTCTCAAAAAAGGATGAGTACAGACAGCATTAAATTGGTGAGAATGCGGGCTGGAGAGACAGCTCAGTGGTAAAGAGCATTGACTGCACGTGCAGATAACTGGGTTCAGTTCCTGGCAACCACATGATGGCTCACAACCATTTGTAACACCAGTTCAAGAGGATACAACACTTTTCTGGTCTCCATGGGCACCAGGAAGACACATGGTACATATACATACATACAAGCAAATACTCATACACACAAAAAAAAACATAAATCTTGAGCCTAATACCAGCATTCAGGAGGCAGAGGCAAGCAGAGCTGTGAGATCGAGCCCAGCCTGGTTTCCATAGTGGGTTCCAAGTCAGCGTGGAACCAGGGTGGGTTCCAGTTCTAGGTACAATTTGTAATGTTTTTAAAAAACACACATTTGTTTTTATTTCCATAGTGGGTTCCAAGTCAGCTGGGACTACAGGGAGACCCTGTCTCAAAATAAAATAAAATGAAATAAAATAAAATAAATGAATGAATTAATAAATAAATTATTTTTTAAAGATGGTCAAAATGGGGCTGAAGAGATGGCTCAGTGGTTAAGAGCACTGGCTGCTCGTGCAGAAGACCTAGGCTTCGTTCCCAGCACCTACATACTGGCTAACCACCATCAATAATTCCAATTCCAGGGATCCAATGCCCTCTTCTTGCCTCCAGAGATTTGCACTCATGGGTGCATTTGCATACATGCAGGAAAAACATTCATAAACATAAAATTAAAATAAATTTTAAAAATAAAGCACAGAACTAAATAGATCTTCCTAATCAAACAGTTCTTCATAAAAACTACATTGAAAAAGAAAGCTATTCCAAACGTCAAGTATCATCACAGGTGCTTTTTAATTTATGAACTTTCTACCTTAATTCTTAAACTAATCCTGGCTTACGGATATGCCATGATTCATGGATATGGAAGCTACAGTCTTTAGAATATGATATGCATAAAATCACATAAAAATTCTACATGGAAAATTTAGAATATGATATGCATAAAATCACATAAAAATTCTACATGGAAAAAATGAATTAGACAAGTCATTTGTTGACCACAGGGAGGCTGTCCAGGTCAAGATGTCTAGGAAGTACTTTCTGTTCTGCAAAGGCCACTGAGGCCACCCAGGTACTAAGGAATGCTTGGAGCACCTAGCCCAGGAGGCAGCTGGGTCCTCTTCAAGAACAGCCAGAGATTTAACCACTGTACTCATGACAGCCCTAGGAAAGTAACACAGTGCAATGGAAGCAATTATTTATACAATCAACTCAGGATTTTCTCATCTCTAGCTAATTCTTTTTAATTGCATGTGTATGTGTGTGTGCCTGTATGTGGATATGTGCACATATGTGCAAGTGCCTATGCAGGCGAGAAGAGTTAGTCAGATACCTCAGAGCTCAAGTTACAAGCAGTTGTCAGCCATGGGTATTGAGAATCAAAGTCAGTCCTCTTCAAGAACAGCAAGCACTCATACATACTGAGCCATCTCTCCAACTTCTACAGCTAATTCTTGATTTGAAACTGTAAAATTCTTCAAAACATCTTTCTCCCAACTGTCAGCTGTTTACAACATGCTTGAACCAAATAAAGTCACATTTTCTAGTATAAAACTATCATGATTTCTACTGATGTTTATTCTTAATATTGGAAAACTGAAATATGAGCACAGTTCTTTGTAACTCAAAACGTCACTGAGATTGCTTCATGGTTCCATTAGTTTAAAAGAAATTGCCAATTTGATACAAAGTCACCTTGAATTTACCAAAACATTATTTAAAAGGTAATAAATTTCAGCACTTTTAGGTCAGTGTGAATTTATAAGTTAACAAAATAATTCTAAAATATTAAATTCCAAAGATGGCATGGATTCAGGAAAATTACAAAAGAATTTTAAATATTATTGAACTGCATAGTTCATATTATACTGATTAATAATTTCTCAGTTCTAATTATTTATACTTTCTGATATGTTTTTCCAATTATTCTAATTCTCACACAGAGGACTACTACAAATAATAATAGCCCAACAATAACTCAAAAGGTAGTCTGCGGTCTGCAGTCCACGGTCCACAGTCTGTGGCTTACTCGTGTAGGAACAGGAGGGAAGAAAAGCTTACATCTAGGCACTCATCAAGTTTCATGTATTTAGGTTGGTGTCAGTCCTGGAAATGACCTTCAACAGAAGGTAGATGAAGTGGGCCCTACACATCTTGACTCAGGTCCTTGTACGAGGGAAAACAAAGGGAAGACAAACTGGTGAGGAAACTCAAGAAAACAGTTATGACGATGACACAAACTGCTTCCTTCTGAACAGTTTAGATCTAAAACCTAACGTTTGAAAAGAAAAGAAATCCAGAAGGGAAACATCAATCTTCAAATACAAACCTTCCCCAATCCTCTTCCCTTTTAAGATAGCACCCTGTTTAAGGAGAGAAAGAACAGAAAGTTCAAGATGTCTGGGTTTTCACAGTTATTTAGGGTAGAGACCCTCAGACTTCTATAAATGATAATGAAGATACTGGTGTTTGGCCAGTAAATGGTTTAACTTTTTTGAAGTAACTATAAACTTTAAAAACTGGTTCTTTTAAAAATGTAAACAGAGGGCTGGAAAGATGGCTCAGCAAGTAAAAGCACTAGCAGCACAAGCCTGACAACTGAAGCTTGATCCTCAGTAATCAAACACAAAGCCAGGGGCTACGTGTGGTGAACATCTGCAATCTCAGACTCCTGAATCAAGAAGGGAGGTAAGGCCTGGGGAATGGAGCAGAAGCTTGCTGGCTGGCTAGTCTGGAGTACAAAGTGCAGCAGCAGGATCAACAAGAGACCCTTCCTCAACAAGGTGATAGATAAGACACCCAAGTCCTCTGATCAGCACATATGTGCCATAACACACAATGCCCACACAAATACATACACACAGAAATTACTAATAACCAATAAGAAAAAAGAAGGAGATAATTTTAAAAACAACTTTTTTCCTCTGAAGCTTGAGGCCTACTGATTTCTATATGGTTCTTGAAACATCTCATGTGGTATATTTTAGGAACTTTGATTTGCTAGTTTATGGTGTTGGGTACTGACCCCACAGCCTTGAGGAGGCTAGGAAGTCCCTCCAGCACTGCTTTAGACTTTAACTCAAACTTGTTTTTGAAATGTTCCATTTCTCCTATGAACATTTGATAGTAGATGTGGTAACTTGGATACAACAGGGTCATAAAGATTTTACTGTATCAATGACTTTTACAATGTGGGCATACTCTAGACAAATGAATTTTACCTAACCTTTAAACATAATGTAAACAAGCCATGTGCTCCTCTTGTGACCTGATCATACAGCTTTAATCCCTCATGGCCCTTCCTTGCCCTTGACTCAAAATATATGAATTCAAGTTTGCTTATATATCAAGCAAACAGTGCTTATCTTATTGCAAACAATGAGAAATTGATGGTATCTGTTTATGATTGCATGTGTTGGTCTACATCTAGGAATAAGAATGGACATAATCCTCAGATGAGAGTCTGAATTTCACTTCCTCATTTCTTGCTACAGACAGTATTGAAGAGAGAGAGAGAGAGAGAGAGAGAGAGAGAGAGAGAGAGAGAGAGAGAGACTGACCGAGCTCTTGTTCCAAAGCACAGTTCTGAGAGAATTCTAAAGGAAGACGTTCTCAACAGTTCAGGTCTGCTCTTGGCTTTAAAATGGATGCTGAGAGTCTGGCTGCTTTTTATTAAGGCATAAGTGTAATTTGGCATACATGCTGCAATTGCATAGGAAGACCACCGTCCTTACACTGAAGATTGATCTGTAAAAGAATTTCATTACTTAAGGGAAAAACAGAGTGTAAATTAAAAATGGGTCTGAGAAGACAGCTCACGTGTTTAGTGTATACAAAACCATGAGTTCAATCCCCAACACTATAAAAAGTGTGTGTGTGTGTATGTGTGTGTGTGTGTGTGTGTTAGCACTACCTAGGGCTCATACTCCCATACTGCTTACCTAAACTACAATACATTAATATAGGCATTTGCACTAACAGGAGTCATCTCATTAAATCCCTGTATCAGTTTATAATGAACTCATCACTGTTACCTATTACTTCTACATCCAGGAAACAGGAGCACCACAGGTTAAGTCACTTGCCTTGGACTGTGGGACCAGTAAGGGGCAGAACTAACAGAAACCAAAGTCTACCTGCCTCTGCAGTCCTCTGCACTACACTGACTTGGCTAAGTTGGTTTTACCAGCTGTGGTATGAACATTTACTTCATTACATTTCACCACACATTTTAGAACTGCATATGCTGTTTGCCTAAGTAAACATATTGAGTCACCTTATCAGATATTTAATAAATAATCAGATGTACAAGGAATCCTTCAAAATATTTTAACCTATTTATTTAGAGACAGCATCTCCCAATGTCCCAGCAAGTAGCAATACTCCTGCCTTAGCCTAGCAAGTGCTAGGATTACAGGGATGCACCGCCACACTCAGTTATTTTGCTCTTTATTAAGAAAACATGTGAAGACGATAGACGTTATGAATCCTCTCTGTTTAAGAATAAAGTCTGGAGGCTGAAGGGATGGCTTAGGAGTTAAGATTGCAGAGAACTCAAGGTTGGTTCCAGTACCCATGTTGGATGCCTCATAACCACCTGTAACTCCAGCTCCAGGGGATCCAACGCCCTCTTCTAACCACCTGAGGCACTGCACTCACATACCTATACAGACACAAAGACACAAAGACCACACACATACACACACACAATTAAAAATAATGAAAATGAGGGTCAGAAAGATGGCTCAACTGGTGAAGCACTTGCCACAAAGTTTGACAACCTAAGTTTGATCACCAGAATTCACATAAAAGTAGAAGCTTATCAAAGCTGTCTTCTGATTTCCAAGTGTCGATCAACACACATGATAACAATAAATAAAAATTTTGAAACAACAAAAAAATCTTAAAAGTATTTTTTCTTTTTTAAATTTATTAGCTATGAAACTTTTATAAAGAATTTGTCCTCAAGAACTACATAGCCAAACTTTATCTTTTTAAAGTATTATATTTTATCATTTTTAATTACGGAGGAGAGTTCGTATGTATATATACATGCAGGTGCCTGAAGATATTCTTAACTGCTAAGCCACCTCTTCAACAGCTATAGTCATTTTATAAAGGTTTATATTTATTGTTATTATGTTTGTGTATGTACATCTGTATGCCAAACGTGTGCAGGTGCTGCAGAGGCAAGAAGAGAGGGCTGGATTCCCTGGAAACAGAGTTAAGGTGCCTGTGAGCCACCTGACATAGATGCTAAGAATGAAATGAAGATTCTCTGGAAGAACAGGAAGTACTCTTAAGCATCAAACCATGTCTCCAGCCCCAGGAGTCATTATTTCACAACCCTTAATCAAACTGATCCAGGCAGTGGAAAGAATGAATACCAAATCAGGAAAAGGCAAATGGACAAGAATAATCTGATTAATAGATCTCTTAGCTCAGTGACCTTAAGTGATGTTAAACAAAGTACCCAACACCACCTCTGAAATATTTAATTTTACAAAGTAAATGTAAGCTGGGTATGGTCGCACATGCCTTTAATCCTGGCACTCAGGGGCAGAGGTAGGAAGATAGCTATGAGATTGAAGCCAGCCTGGTCTACATAGTGAGTTTCAGGCCAGCTCGAGTTCTAGAGAGGCTCTGTCTCAAAACAAAAAGTACCTATACTCAAGTTACAAGTATACACAAAAGGAGACTACACCTGTATGCTAAATGGCCTGAGCAAAGTCACCCTAATCCACAATGCAATACATTTTACAGAAATACCACAGTGGCCCTTCAACAAATAGAACAGAATAGTAAAAGTGGAGGAATGCTGACTACTAGTGAGACTGGGTAACAGACACGGGGAGGGGCACTGTACTGCTCTACTTTCTTAGAAAGTCGCAAACTTTCTTAAGATAATAAGCAATGGTCTGACTTATTTTATTTCTTATCCAAACAAGACAACTGTAAAAATGCAATTCTGAGACAAGCAAAGAACACACAGATCACAGATTATACTAAGGAACTGATCGTTCACTGGCTACCTCTGGAGTAGTGTGGTTATCTTCAGGTCCCTGTTAAACAGTTAGATATTAAAGCCTATTATTCATTTATACAAAGAGATAATCATATCTAGGAAACTATATATGATTTACTTGCCCATTCTACAGGAAAATATGCAAATGGAACTGCGGCAGAAACTGTGATAGAAAACTGTGATAGAAACTGTGATAGAAATGACATGAAAATGTTGAGATGTTGATGACTACTAAATGTAATATGGTATAAGCTTTACGTTGTATATGTTTATAAAATGCCATGAAACTGTTTAAAGAAGCTCAAGACAAGGCATACAAAATAACTGCACATTGCTTCATTTTCTGACATGAGGTTAAGGGATATATAAATAAAGGAAAGTAAGTATATGCACCATATATATATCCCCCAGGATAAGAAATTAAAAGAATAACAGGATTTTGGCAAAACAGAAATGTGTGATCTTTAAGACATACAGGTAATCATGAGAAAAAGGAAATAGACATTGGAAGATTACAAAATTGGGTGAGGACTATAGTAGGCACTCAACAAATGTTTCTGAATGAATAATACTCTATAAATGATCTATTTCCTCTTAAGTATCTAGAAGCACAAAAAGTCTAAATCTCTATAAAACACTGAATTTAGTGAATCAAACCTGAAATTGAAAATTTCTAATTTAAAGATTACCTTTAATGAAGAAGCTCTTTATCACGATAAAATCACTATATAAGATCTAAAAAAAGACTCTTAATACACATATCCAGAAAGAAGGGCTCAGAATAACTAAGGATAGCCTTCTACTCACATTCAAAACATCTACTCACTTCATAAGACCCGAGCTCTTCTTACTAAATGGTCCAATGATTTTAAACATCAGCTCCACAACTCCATTTTTACCTAAAGATACTGAATTCACAGCTGAGAAGAAAAAGATGCAAAGTTATATAGAAACATAGTGATAAGTATCCAA
This sequence comes from Eospalax fontanierii, assembly GCA_035773235.1. Taxonomy (NCBI): domain Eukaryota; kingdom Metazoa; phylum Chordata; class Mammalia; order Rodentia; family Spalacidae; genus Eospalax; species Eospalax fontanierii. Next base: position 8,471,915 of record CM069538.1, read on the forward strand.
AATCATTCAAAAATCATTTAGTAAATGTAAATGCAGGTGTTTCTGAGTACTCTAAAAGGTTTTCATTTGGTTTTGCTTTGTTTTTACGGAATATGGAAGGAACTTACAGAACAAAAAAGAGTTCTTACAAAAAGCTATTTCAATTGTTCCATTTATGGCCTCCACAGAAGTGGATGTGGGCAATGAGAGACAACAATTATAGATTCTACTCAAAGAAAAATTAACAAATAATTACTAAATCAGTTTCCAAATACACTGAGTTATAATTTAATATTTATTATTTCTATTCTATGCATGAGTGTATTACCTCCATGTATGTAAGTGCAACTGTGTCATGCAATGCCCACAGAGATCAGAGGGTGTCAGATACCCTAGAACTAGAGCTATGGATGATTATTAGCTGTTATGTGGGTGCTGACTATAGAACTGAACCCAGGTCTTCTGTAAGAGCAGCTAGTGCTCTTAATCAATGAGCCATCTCTCCAGCCCCATCAATTGTTTTATACCTAACTGAGGAGTTCCCAGTTCAGAGGAGGCTAAGAGATTTCTGGAGAAAATTATGCCAGGGCCCATTCTTCCAATGTGAATAGGAGTTAGCTATGAAAGGAGCTACATGAAGTTAAGAAATAGATGTTTTGGAACAGCTCAGGAGACAGAGATAACATGTACGATAACTTAGAGGCCATGAAAATCATTGGTACAAGCAGTTACATGTTAAAACATACACTATGACATACTAATGGAAGAGTCAGAAAAGAAGGCTTGAAGGACCTTACATGTTTAAAAAAAAAAAAAAAGCTATAGCGAATTGCCCCACAGCAGCCAAAAATCAAATAGATGTTTACACAAACTGGCCAGAAGGCAGCACTCTGGAGAATGGGATCTCCTGAGGTACAATGGGGACCGGCATTGAAGCAACTCAGTTTACAAAAACAATTTCAGTATTCTATAGGCAACAAGCAGTAAGTAATGACCTAATCAGAAAAATGCATCCATCATTTTTAATTCTGAACAGATGTTTACTTTTAAAATTCACACATAAACCATTTGTTAGCATTGTAGTGGTTAATTCAATAAGGGGCTACCAAAAGCCCCAGCTCCTGGGTTCTACAGGGTGATCTTCCTCCCCTCTCTGTTTACGGCTGCATTACCCTATATGGCGAGGCCATCTTTTTTTTCTTCCTTAATTGAGGTATTTCAAATTATTTTAATTCAAATTAAGTTTTAATTTGAAATCAATTTTTTTCTATTTCTAATGCAAACTTTTCATTTTTTCCTTTATTCATTCTTGTTCCTTTGTTTATTTCTGTTCTTCTTTGAATAGATATCTAATTCATTCATTTCCTTATGTGTTTTTAATTATATATGTGTTTACTATTTATTTTTCTAAGCACATCAGCTAAACTGTCAATGTATAAATACACACACACATCTATGTATATATGTGTGCATACCACACACACCCACCCCTCTCAGCACTGTATCATTACTGTGCCATGACATGCATATGGGTCTATAATTTATTTCATATTGTATATATGTATGCGATATATGTGTACAGATATTTGAGAGCATGTGTGTGTGCATGTGTGTACATGGGGACGGAGGCCAGAGGTCAGTGTTAAAGGGTCTTCTATTCTTTCAACCTTATCTTTTGAGGCAGGATCTCTCATCAAACCTGGAGTTCAGTAATTTATTAAGACTAGCTGGCCACCAAGTTCCAGAAATCTTCCCATTTTGCCTCCCCAGTACTAGGATTAGAGCATGCAACTGCCACCCCATCTTTTTACATGGATGCTGGGTATCCAAACTCAGGTCCTCGTGCTTGTACAATACACATTTTACCAACTGAGCTATGTTCCCATTCCCTAGGCTATAATTTCAATTTCAGGTTCTTTCATTAACAATTAAGATTTCATAGTCAGAAAATATATAAGAAATCAAGTTTATCTCAAGGGTTTGAAACCTAATGTGGTCAAGTGAGTGTGAGGTGGTATATTTTATTATAAGACCATCCTCTCTATGGTCCCTCTTCTCTCTGGCTTCATCTAAGGTTCTAATACTATTCTTTTTATGTCCCACTACTTCTCTATCAACGGATAGAGATAATTAAACCAGCAGATGATACTAATATGTGCCTTCCTCCTCCCCTTTCATCTGTGAAAATCTACAGTTTCATTTCCTGTTGCTGTAGTAAAATACCCTGACAAAAATACCTTAAGGGAAAAAGAGTGGGGGGTTTTTGGTTTGTTTTTTTTTTTTAGCTCACAAATCCATATTACAGCCCATCACAGGGAGGGAGGACAAGCAGCAGGTCACACGATCCAGAATGGAACACGGAGTAACCACAGCATGCAGGCCGTCACTCATCTCACTTCTCCACTCTTGCAGTGTAGGATTGGTGCCACCCATAGTGGGCAGGTCTTCCCATCTCAACTGACATAGCCAAGATACATTCCACTCAGACTTGCTCACAGGCCAATCTTATCTAGGCAATCCTTCACTAAAACTCTCTTCCCAGGTGACTCTAGATTGTGTCAAGCTAACAAAACTAGCAATCAGAGAGACAGAGGCACTTTCCAGTTGCTGACACTCCTATGTTGTTCCATCCAAAGTTGTCCTGCAGGCTCACTTCTCACCCCAATCCATAACAAATTAAGAGAACTAGTGACAATGCTCAAGACCCTGTCACTTCATCTTCCAGCTCCAACCACTCAGCACACCTGAGGCTACGAGCTATAAGTCACATCAACTCTCCTTTTTACTTTTCCACAAATTTTAGACTTTAGGTAGTTTTAAATCTTCATTTTATTTAACTTCACAACCCTGAAATACTCACAGTTGGTAGAATATACTCCTAAAAGCTGAAGACAAGGCAGAACCAAGTGGCAGTTCTGCAAATGCTGCTTGACCAAATTCAGAGTTATATTCAGAGCCCCGTTAACTCTAGTTTTCACTCCAAATTTTTTATCTATTAAAAAAAAAGGCAGTTTATTCATGATTTCTTTTTCTACATAAAAACCATTTGAATGAAAAGTAGTTGAAAGCAACGACAGGCTAGGGATATAACTCAATGTCAGTGGACTTTTCCAAGTATGCACTAGCACCCCGCAACACACACAATGACATGTTAAATGTAAATTATGTGTCCATATGAAATGTAAAGTTGACACGTAATAGTCAAAATTACAGTAGTTTTTGTATAGTTTCTAAGAATTCTTATGCTTCTGAAGTGTATCCCGCAATCCCCTCTCAAGGAGCAAGCAGGAGAACACAGGGGATGCACCTAGAGTGAGCAGCCCAACATTCATAGCATGAAAAGCAGAGCTTAATTTCTCTACCCATCCAATTCAACACATCTCCAGGAATATAGTCAAAGGGAAAATATAAGTTTTCATTGTCAATATTATTTCATATGAACCATATTATTTTCAAGTCTATAAAATAATATAAATTAATAAAAGCATGAACAGCTTAGACAAAAATAGTGGCAAATATATCAAAAAATTTCTAAGAGAATAGACGGAATAGTGCAATAATTCAGTTCATGCACACAGCATGTAATGATCAAATCAAGGGAGTTGAAATTTGCATCTCCTTAAATATTTTCTGTTTAATTTTGACTGGCAAGGTACCTATGTATGTACAAAATACAGGGTGATATCTTAATATACTATGCACAATTCAGGGAAATTGACATTTCCACCTCCTTATCATTACTTTGTGGCTGGAAAAAATATCTTGATTTTCATTCACACAAAGAGATTAAAATGGGGAAAAATTAAATAACAAGATTTATTTAAATTTTAAGGATGTTAAGACTTTTGAAAAGCAACCTGTAGAAATAAGTAGTAACAGAAATTTTAAGTGAAAAAGAATTAAATGTTCCTAAGGAAAATTAATTTCACTTGACAAAAAAACAGAAATTATTGTACAATGTCCTTCAATGACAAAAAAAAAATGGAAAAGAAATACAAAAACTAAGAGAATAAAAAACGTCCTGAGACCTAACTTAAGACTGCCTTCCACACCCCATTCTTGTATTTCTCAGTATTTTGCATGTTCTTCTGTTGTAACGCCAAATCTCACAATTTTCCAGGTGTTCTGGTGTTCATAAATTGTTTCCTGAACCTTGGTACTGTGTGGCATGAACACGACTATTAACACAAATCAACAGCAAGATTTCTTCCTGATTTCCCAACACTCCTATCCACATCTGCTCCTTCTAGCGTCAACAAGACACCTATGTGTTTGCTCTTTATATATACATGTATGCAAGAGAACATACATACTGACATACTAGTCATACTGACATTTCCTCCATTTCTACCATATTCAAAACAATTCCTTATGAACTGTGAGTCCTCAATTCTTGCTGGTCTGTAGTTGATTGTATAAAGCATTCCAGTAACTGACCCCAAGAAAAAGTACTTTAGATGTCAAAAGTGAAGCAATTTCAAGACACAGAAATTCAAAGTTACAAATATGGTTCTAGATTCAAAAATCAAGGAATAAAGCTCTTACCTTTTGGTCCAATCTTTGCAAGAATATAATGAGTCTGTATCATTAATTCCTCATGTGGGGAAGATTCTTTGCTGGCATTTGTAAGCAGTTGTAACACTATCTGTGAACGACCTTTGGCAACTAAGAAACTTGCTCTTCAACCTCCACCTAATAAAAATTTTTTAATTGTAAAAAGCAAATCATCCTACAGTGGGTATCACAACTTGTTAACATCCAAGACATATTTGTGATGTTGATTTCCAAAACAAAACAAATACTATCAAAATCACATTTTGGTTTTGTTTTAGTAGCAGAATCTCAAAGGCAACCCAGACTGGCCTTAAACTTGTGATCCTTGTTCACAGTCTAAAACTTCACAAATGCTAAAACTGCAGCATATGCTACCACACTCGGTTCTGCAATTCATTTTGCCCTATTTAGCTAAAAAGTGTCATACAGAAAAAAAAAATCACAAATCATGTAATTTTAGGTTCAAGGTGCTATATATTAGCAGAGGTAATGTGACGAATATTTCACTATATCAAAAACAAAGCATTGAGTTGAAGAGACAGCTCAGTGCTTAAGAGAATAGACTGTTCCAACATAATAAGAAAATCCCAGCACCCAAATAACAAGCTGGGTGTGGTGTTGCACACCTGTAACACCTAGCACTGTGAGAGACAGACACAGACACAGAGACAGAGACATGAGGCTTGCTGACTGCCAACCTCGCCAAAAAATTCAAGCTCTAGGTTGAAGAAAATTCTGCCTTAAAGGAATCAGATGGTAAGTAATGGGCATGAGGGCGGCCAGCGCCACCTCCCAGGCCCGCATGCACCTCACACACCCAGTCCCCGTCCATGCACACAGCTTCTCTTTCTCTCTCTCCTCCCCATACACACACGCAATGCAATAACAGCATTTTATTTTCCAAATGTTAATACTCAGCCTCTTTATTAGTAGCAGAGAATTCTAAATAAAGTACACAAAAATTAAACCAAAGCAAGTAAAAACTTAACAGATGACACCAGCTCAACAAGTATGCTTAAGATATTAAGCGTAGTTTGAAGGTCTTTCGTATTCTGAAACAAACAGTTGATTTGCAATATTAAAATACTGTAACATTTTTTGTTCCAAACTTTTGAACCTGCTGGGAACTACCGACATTTACCAACTGACCTATCCATTGTCTCTAGGCACAAATACAGACTCCTACTAATCTCATTTTAATTCACTACTTTAATCTTTCTATTATATTTGTTTATTTATCTGTGTATGGAGAGTGGGTACAGAGGTCAGAGAACAACTAGCAAGTATCAGTTCTCTCTCTCCACCATGTGAGTCCTCACAATTAAATTCCGGTTTGGCAGCAAGGGCCTTCGCCAACGGAGCCATCTTGCTGCACCAGGATCTTCATCTTGTCTAAAATAAGTGTTTACAAATCATTTGAGCTATAATTTTCGAAGTATCAACAGTACTGTAAAACGAACTGCTTCTCATTTGAATTCCTCCTCTTTCCACCAAACAGATGACAAAATTAAGTAAATTAACACGCACAAAGCCTCCTAACCAGGCACAGAGACCTGTTCCTGTTCTTCCTCAGGAGGGTGAGGTAGAAGGACCACTTGAGCCGTTCAATTCAAGACCACCCTAGACAACGTGATGAAATTTTTGTCTCCCTCTACAACAAACAAAAAGCAGTCCAGACAATCATGAGTTTCTGTCTATCCTGTGAAAAGTACTCACACATAAAATACACAGAAGTACAAGTAAACCACATGCACATGTCCCTCCAGAAGGTCCTGCTTTGTTCATATTATATGAAACCTTAGCATTTTAAACATCAATAAATGAAGAACTTCTTCAATCTTGTTAAGAGACACAATACAAACTTCATTATATAGCTATCCCATCTGCTAGATGACCAGTCACTTACCTATGAGATGCTTAATAGCAACAAAAGCTGGACGTGGTGGCATACACCTTTAATCCCAGCACTTGGGGGCAAAGGCAGATTTCTGTAAAAGCAAGACCAGCCTGTTCTACACAGTGAGTTCCAGGCCAGCTGGGAGACCCTATCTCATAGACCCTCTTCTCCCTACCCAAAAACATTGGAATGATAACTAAACACACATATACACACCGTACCACCCGCCCCACACACACACTGAAAACTTGCTTTTGTATGTGAAATTAAATTACTGGAGCTTGTAAGTCAAAGAAGAAGGACCTTTATTTTGCTGCTCTGTCGACAGACACTGCCAGCTTGCTCTCCTCAGACTCCCCAAGCCACACAAAAGAGGGCTACTTTCCAGTGCCTGGACAACAAATAGAAAAAACTGAAAACTACTTCCTATCTACTAGAAATTCTTTATGTCAAAGAAATTATCAGTTGAAATAGTTTTTTTTCTCAATTTTTCAAGTATATAAATATATAGAGAGTACGTAGAATTGTTTTCTGTGTTCTTGTTAATACAGTTTAGAAACTTTTTTTATAACAGTTATTTATACCTAAGAAAACCTTGTTATATGATTATTTTGAAACTTTCTCCCCTTGCTTCTTGTACTGCTGTCATTTGATTTTCAATGCTTAAATATTTGTTATGACACTAACTTGTGTTAAATCCAGATGGCTCCCAATTTGTCCCAGTTCTACTTAAGTATTCTTTCCACTCCCTTACTAAAATGTACTTTATTAAACAGTACAAAATCTCCATAAGTATTTTAATTCATTTGTGAATATTCTATTCTGTTAAACTGGTATCTCTATCACTCATGCATAATTTCTTTCCATTTCTGAAGCTTTATTTCTCTTTGACAGTTAACAGTAATAGTCATTTCACGTTTATCACCTTTTTTAGGAATGTCCTAGAATACTATTTCTGCTGTATTTTCTACGCCTCAAACTGAACTTTAGAAACAAAACTGCTGGTATTTTATTGAGACTACCCCATTTGCTGATCATCCTAAGGGAAAATGAAATTAAAGATCTCAACTGCTAAAGATGTCAAGACTTTCAAAGGAAGAAATCACTTAATCCTTATTCCTAACACTGCGTTGAAGAAAATGTATATTCTTGATCCTGAATACATCTTGCTGGCCTATGTAAAACATTTACCTGGACACAGAAAATCAATTAACATCAATACAATTATTAAAACAATAAACAGTAAAACGAGCCATTAATTCATCAAAAACAATATATAACTCATTAAATTTCAAATGATAAACAGTTATTTACTTGTATAGGTAAGCCAAGGATTTATTTTCGGATAATGTTTTATTTTCTACTACCAATCAGCATGTCTTAAGCTTAAATTTTAGGTGGGCCAGGACTGGTGGAACACAACTTTAACCCCAGCAACTCGGGACGCAGAGGAAGGCAGATCTCTGAATTTGAGGCCAGCACGATCTGCACAGAGAGTTGTAGGTCAGCCAGGACCACATGGAAAATCCCTATCTGACAGCAAAAAAATAAAAACAAAAATGAAAAGAGATAAAATTTTAGGCGGAGCCAGATGGCTTATGGGGTAAAGGTGCTACACAAGCATGAAGACCTGAGTTCAATCACCGGAACCCACGGAAAGGCGGAAGGAGAGAAGCAACTCCATCAAGTTAAATCTCTGACACCACACACATGTTGTGGCAGGTGCACGCATGTGCACACACACACACACACACAAATATCATTAAGTTTAAGACTAAATTTCAGTTATACTCACGAGTAAATAGATGTTTACATAATATATGTTAGAATATTTATACCATTTCAAATAACTACTTAAAACAGAAAACAACCTTTCCCTCACTGTTTTTCTCTAAGAATGTTTATGTCTCATACATGCGCAAATGCATGTATGTTGATTTTAATAGCCCTTCCTATAGGTAGTTATATAACTAAAGGTAGGTGATTTACCTCCAATGTTGACAACAGAACTTCCACTCCCGTAGAACCTTCGGTTGTCATGTCTCTCCGCGTTTTTTCTGAAAGGTAAAAAACACTTTCTTTAAGCACAAACCAAGAAAGCAAATAAAATTTTGTTGCACATTAGCTAACACTGACTCAACAGGTCTCCACTGGCCCAATAAACATTTTGACCTGGCTTCTTGATATCCACCCCTATTAATACTATTAATTATACTCTATGGATCTAACTCCAGACTTCAGTTAACAAGACTATTATCACGGACTAACACAGACCCTGTCAATCCTTCCAAAATCTTAAAAATCAATATCAGTCCAGGTACGAGAGCTGGTGGTGAGCTATAACTGAAGTGGGAGTTATGACAGTTGGCTTCTTTACAGGCCAACAACTAGTTAGTCAAAGTAAGTGACAGCAGAAACACCATACTATTTTTTAAACATTTTAATTGTATTTAGTACCATATTGAAATTCTGAATCATACAAAATGAAAACCTAAGAAAAATTACTGCAAGAATCGGGAGACAAGGTCACTTAAACGATCTGCCTTGTCACCGGCTGGGAGGAAAGTATGCAAACATTTCTACTACATTATTCAAAAGCTCCTTTATCTTCTTCACAATTCTTTGATGCACAAAAGAGAAAGAAATACATTGTAACAAAGGACTCATATTTTCTATCTCATACACTTTATCTACATTATCTCAATGCTTCCCTTTAGCCCTCTGGGGCAAAAAAAAACAAATAAAATAATTCAAGAAACAGGAATTTAAATTGAAGGTGGGAGGTGATCTCTGAAACAGACCAGGTGACTCTAGTGCTGTAAAATCAAGAACTTGTGTTCTCTTTTATTAATTTAACATATTTCTCAGAGAGTAAAAGGGTCATTCTTTTGACAGAATTATTGTGCAAGAGATTTTGAACCCCTCCCCAAACTTTTCACACTTGAATATTAATAGCAGAATTCTTTTAATGCAGGGGAACCATGCCATTAATTCCATACTTTGGAATTTAAAAAAAGAAAAGACAAACCATCTACTCTCAATAAAGGACACATTCCACAACAAAGCTTAAGAACTATAGGGCCAAATTCAATGGTTCATACAGAAATAGTACAGGCAGTTTAAGAGCAAAGGCTTGATCACAAAGTCCTAGATGAGAGAAAAATACCAACACAAGTAGGTGGAGAAAATATAAGACTTTTTGTAATCTTTCATGTGTTTTTCATTTACCTTCTAACCCTTTATGGCCTCTATTGTGCTGATGTTTTAAATCTTCACAATTTTATTTCTTTTCTTAATGGTTTCTACAGAGATTAAGATGAGCTTCTCATGGCACATTGTTGCCCAGAGCAGATTCTGTTGAACTTACTCATCCTGATACTTGCTTAAAATTTAATGTAGGAATTACTAAAAAGAGGGGAAAATGAACAAAAAACAGTATAGCACTATTTACGAGAGTTATCACTGCCTAAAAAGATGCTAAAGTTTAACTGTTATATTTATTTTTAAAACAATAATCATATGGTATTTCGCACCATCTCACGTGCAATAATGCAATTTGTTAAAACTTAAAGGAACTTTTCAAAATAGAAGTGCCACAAATAATAATGAGACCTGAAACATCCCCTCGTCTTTGTCCCAGCTGCCATACTGCTAGTGTTTAAGAGCACGGCAAGCTTATCTGCAGGCTTCTGGAGTTAGTAAACTAAACCTTTTTTTTCTAAGTATATGAATCCAAACTATCTTTAATCTTCTACGAGTCCAGCTGCCCCCCACGAAAAACTATAAAGTCATAAAAGGAAAAAAATATTGCTTCAAAGATCCAATATATTCTTGCTGCTATATTTTAAAGTAAGATAAGTGACTTTTAGAGCCAAGTCATTTCACATATTAATATATGTAATATTAAAAAGATGCAGAACTAAACCAGGCATGGTGGTGCGTATCTTTAATCCCAGCATTTGGGAGGTGGAGGCAGAGGCAGAGGCAAGTGGATCTCTCTGAGACTGAGGCTAGCCTAATTTACATAGTGAGTTCTAGGCCAGCTGGGCTACAGGGAGACCCTGTCTGAAAAAAAAACAAAAAACATGCAGAGCTCTATTAGTGATAAAGCACTGCATTTTCACCTTCAAAGCAGGGATGAACTCTGTGCCTCTGAAGACAGACAGGTCAACCCAGTCTCAAAGTCCCTTATTAGTCTCTACTGTCACCTTGTTTATGTTAGACACCAAATGAAAATGGAGTGCTACAAGAGGTTCTCCATTTTACTTCAGATTTTCCTATCTCCTAGAAGACTTTGATGTTCATTTAGATAATTCATTCCAACATGTAGCTCCTTATTTTCTTGACCTAATGGCAACAAAACCCATTCATATGCTCTAATTTATCAACCTTTTCAATGACCACTTTCAGGTCCACCTCCCATACTTTAGCTGCTACCTCTCCAGTTCAGAGTATACTGTCCCAAGATTCCTCACCCTCTTTCCTTGATAAAAGTCATGTAAATCTCTGTCATCTCCAGTCATGACTTCTAACCCACCAGCCACAGCACTGTTTTCTCACAGTACCGGTCTCCTTCACAACTAGCTGGAAATCAACACCTTCCTTTCCAAACTGTCCTACCCAAACACTGAATTCTAAACTATAAACTCTCAACTTCTCCACCACAGTAAAAAAAAGACAAGATTTCTTTCTCCTAGCCTCTTTTTAGGCATAAATGTCTAAGTAATAAGTACAATACTGAATTGTTAAGGTTTCTGGCATATTTAGATATAAAATATACAATAATCACATAAAAGAATGAGGGCTGGTGAGATGGCTCAGCAGTTAAAGAGTACAGGCTGCTCTTACAGAGGACCGGGGTTTGAGTTTCAGCACCCACAGTAGCTAACAACCATCCTCAACCCCAGTTCCAGGGAATCCAACACCCTCTTCTGGCCTCTGTGGGCACCACATGACAGAGATGCATTTACATACATGCAGACAACATTAGCCCACATCAAAGTAAAAATAAACACTCAAACACATGAAAAAAAAATTTTTTACAGAGTAAATGAAGCTATATTTGAAAACAGAAAGAGAAAACAAGAGGCAGAGAAATCAATACACAAAAACCTCAGTGAATCCTATAATAATGACAAATTAAATAACACATTGCTAAATAACCCACTGGTCAAAGTAAATTAGAATATATTGTGAACGAAACAAAAACAAAAAGGCAACATGACAAAATTTATACAATGATGGGGCTGGAGAGATGGCTCAGCAGTTAAGAGCACTGGTTGCTTCTGTAGAGGACCTAGGTTCGATTCCCAGCACCGACATGGCGGCTTACAACCATCTGTAACTCCACTTCCAGGGGAACTCTTCTGACTTCCTCAAGAATTTCATGACATGGGTTCACTTACACAAAACAGACAATACATTTATATACATAAAATAAATTTTTAAAAAAGAAATAAAATTTACAGAATGAAGCTAAATATATAGAGAGAAATTTATAGCTTTAAATGCCTAGAAAACAGTCTCAAATCAATAACTTAAGTTTCCATTGTGAGAGCAGAAAAGCAAGCACAAATTAAACTCAAGTACTCAGATGGGAAAAAAAGCAATAAATTAATGAAAGATATTAAGAAAAAAATCACCAAGCATATATCAACAAGGAAGAGAATGTGCATGAAATGGCTATAACACACATGCTTCTACAGGGAAAAAAATGGTAAATTAACATTACAAAAGTGTAAAATCAGAAAATGCAATGGGAAATTGTAAATCTGAACTGTTTGAATAAAGTATAACATGCTGAAAATCATCCAGTTATCAAAAATGGGAACATTCTTAGTATATGCATTTAAGAAATGAGAAAGGATTCCAAAACCAAGGAAAGGACAAAAAGCTTACCTTGACTTTGAGTTAAATGAAGAATTTTTGATGTAACGTATCTGGCAGTATCTGATTCTGGAGCATCAGTATTGGTCTTCTCTAACTGAGCCAGGAGTGACACAATCCGAGAATTATTGGAAAGGCTAAAAAGAATGTTCTGTACATTAGAATATTTTTTACATAAATTATAAGTTGAATGAGGTTCATAAAGATCATTGCTTTAAAATTGACTTTCCAAAAACATTAACCATTTATATGTCACATTCCCTTGCAGTTTCACTGCGCTGTTAAAACTGATTGAGAAGCACATTGTATTATAGAAAAGTATAAAAGGTAAACGTACACTCAGCCACCCAGTTACCTTGTATCACACCATCAAAAGTTCATTTTCTACTAACAAGACGTAGTGTACTTTCTCTGCTCTTCTCAAACCTGAAAATCCTTTCCTCCCACCCTACTTCTCATCCTCTTCATGGAACAATTACAAAATCAAGAAAGAACAGACTCCAGCACCAGATCCTTAAACTATACAATTCTTCCTTTTTCTCATTATGCAACCATTTGAACACATGGCCAGTTCTAGTCTCCCAACATACAAGAAACAATGCCCTTCAAACAGGTGTGGTGGCCAATGCCTGTAATCCCAGAATTTAGGAAGCTGAGGCAAAAGGATCACTGCAGTTCAAGTCAGTGCGAACTACGTAATGAGCTCCAGGCAACCCTGAGCTCCAGAGCAAGATGCAATCTGAAGCAAACAAACAGAAATACCTGCCTAACGTAGACAAGTTAAATAAGTATTATGCAGCTTTTCAGGTAGTGAGATGTGATCTAGAGGAAAAGAGCAAGGTAGAGGAATGATCGGGTATGAGAGGAGGAGCGCAACTTTGGGCAGAGTGGTCCATGGCATCATTCAAAGGCAAGTCTAGCAGAAGATAGTGAGCTCTGAAGATTGTAGTAGGAAGGAGTCACAGTCCAAGAATCCAAGACAAGAACATGGCTGCTGGGTTCAGGGATCCGGGATGTGGCTAGATCAGCTAGAGGAGACTCCAAGGAGAACAGCGGTCAGTGCTGAGTCTGGACACAGAAGGACTGACCAAGACACAACACATTTGGGGGCTACAAAGTCACTGGAAGGACTTGGGATTTTTTCCCCCAATCTCTTTCTTTCAAAGCTCTTTTGAGCCTAGCATGGTGGCACATGCCTTTCACCCCAGCCCTTGGGACACAGAGGCAGCAAAGCATCTGTAAGATAGAGGCCTGCCTGGTCTACATGGCAAGTTCTAGGTCCGCTGGGAGTACAGGGAAGACCATGTCTCAAAAAGTACAAACAAAACAAAGGTCTTTCGAGAAACCACTCCAGAAAGTTGTTCCATGGCGTGTGCATTGCAGAGAGGGGCACTGAAACGGCACCGAGGACACTCAAAGTCAAGCAGGAGGAAAGTGCCATGGACCAGGCTCACGGAAGGCCACGACTCAGATGGCAGTGTTCCAGGCCCCTGCGGTCCTGAAAATCGCTGAGCGTAAACAGAATTCAGGCCAGGGATGGTATAGGAGCCACACACCACAGTGGCACTGTGCCAGATTTTGCCAAAGAAATGGCAGTTGGTGGTGGGATGGATGTTTGAACAATAACTTTGTGGGTTGCCCTAAATAAATCAATCTCTCTACATAGAAGATCAGTTTCCATTTTATTCTGTCAGATCAACCAGACCCCACCTGCTAAGGAGTGGAACATAAATTTCAGGAGACAAACCAATATGTTGAGAAAAGCAGAGCGACTCTATTGCCATTGTACTGTGAACACTTGAAAGAAGGTTGGCAATATATTTAAATCTATACTAACCCTGTACTTTGGGATTTCTACCATACCAGCTCAGTCCATACCCGAACTCACATGATGCTTTAATCGAGTAGACTGTACTTTTTCTCCAAATTAAATTGTTTATATAAAAATTTTTAACATGGGGGGTAACATGTGGAAGTCAGAGGACAACCTCAGGGAGTTGGCTCTCTCCTTTCACCATGTGGGTCCAAGGGTTTGAACTGAAGTTGTCAGGGTTAGTGCCAAGAACCTTTACTTGCTGAGCTGTCTCATCAGCCCAATATTTATATGTAATCAGATCTATTATGAGAGCAGTAAAATGCCACACACTAACACTTGTCCACAGTAGCTTTCTATTGGTGTGATAAACCACTCTCACCAATAACAACTTGAGGAGGAATGAGTTTATTGCACCTTACCAAGTGACAATCCATCTTTGAGGGAAGTCAGGCAGGAACTCAGGACAGGACTCTGGAGAAATGTTGCTTGCTGGCTTGCACTCAGCCGGCTTTCTTACACAACCCAGGACCACTTGCCCAGGGGTGGCAACATCCACAGTGAGCTAGGCCCTCCCACATCATTGAAAAATCAAGAAAATGCTTCACAGACGTGTCACTGCCAATGTGAAAGAGGAACTTCCCCATTCAGATTCCCACTTCCCACATGTGTCAAATTGACAACTGAAGCTCTCTAACACAAATGTCCCCTTGTTAACTTGGCACAAAAAACATATCACCATTAAACCATAACCTTTCCATTTCTTGTCCCTAAGATTTCTTGTTAATATTACTATCACAATATAAAATAGTACAATTTTTAAAGGCCCCACAATTCTTACATTTTTCAACACATTAAAACTTCAAGTTCTCTTTACAAATCCAAAGTCTCTAAACCATAGGATTCTGTAAAAATCAAAAAAGTGAAGTGCTTCTTTCTCCAAGAGGGAAGAACTAAAGCACAATCAGATCAAAACAAACCCCAAAAACCCAAGGAGTGTAAATAAATACGCTCAATGTCTAACATCTGGGATTCACTCATAATCTTCTGGGCAGTTGCTCCTCTCCAGCTATGCAGACCACAGCACACACAGCTTGTCTCAAAGGCTCAGGCCAATCCCATCCCATATCTGCTGCTGTGGCCATCTCATAGTCCTCACACCTCCAATAACCCAGGGGTCTCCATTGCAACTAAGGCTGCATTTTCAACAATCACCTTTCCTAGCCTCACAGAGTGCCAAGTCTCAGACTCTCTCCAGGACACTTGATCCTGGGATTCCCTCTACAACTGAGGCTGCACCTGCCCCAACAGCCTCTCACAGTGCTGACTATCAGCTACTCTGATTCCTTCATTCCTTCAAAATCAGTACTATGTGGGAGACTCTTACTGTGAAATGTAGCAACCAGCTAGATGTGCAGCCTGGGTCCCCCAGACAACAGGTTCTATGTGCTGACCCCGAGGAGATACTTCCCAGAAGATTTCACAGCAATGTCTCTTGTAAAGCACAATTGATTTTTCAGGCCCAGCTACCCAGCATCAATGTCCCAGTAAAGCACAAAGGGTTTCATTTCTATAGATTCTTAATTCAAAATATGTCACCACAAACTGCCCAACTGTCTTTGTTTCCCTCTGAAACATCACAAGTCAGGCCCCTAAAGTCTACATTTTTCTCAGTATTCTTATCTTCCAAGCTCCCTCAGAACAGCCCAGTCAGCTCTAAACAATCAACGGCTGTTCCAGCCCCAAATACCCAATGTTTCCATAAGCTTCCCAAAAATATGGTTAGGTCGGTTACAGCAATAACTCACTCTCTGATACCAATTTCTGTCCTAGTTAGTGTTCTACTGCTGTGATCAAACACCGTAACCAAAAAGTTTATTGGGGACAAAAGAGTTTATTGGATCACACTTCCAAGTGACAGTCCATTTCTGAAGGAAGTCACACAGGAACTAAGGACAGGACCCTAGAGGCAGAAACTGAAGCACAAATCATGGAGGAATGCTGCTTACTGACTCGCTTCTCGGGCTTGTGCTCAGTCTGCTTTCTTATACAACCCAGGACCACCTATCCAGGATGGTGCTACCACAGTCTATGTGACGGTATCATTCACAAAGCAGGGCAGCCTTCCCCTCTTAGTTAATCCACTCAGGAACTGGCTTTACAGACTTATCTAGACATGTGCTTCACTGATCTCCCAGGTGCTTTTCAATCCAATCAAGCTGACAATGCAAATCATCAAAGTCTAACAGAGGTGATTCCTAAGAGAGATGACTCTTAACTACAGTTGTGCTGAGCAAAAGATGTCAGACTCCCAGACTTATGTCTATAGATCCAGAAAAATTTATATAGCTCCAATCAGATAAAGTTGTAGAAAAGCAAAAGTAAATAATACTAACCTGTAGGGACAGAAAACATGTGAGTGCCTAAAGTGAAGAACAGGGTAAAAGAGGGTTCTAAAAGGGCCAAAGAAAACACTGGGATATTATGTTTATTATTTTAACTGAGGGGTAATTTCACAGCTATACACAGATAAAAAGGTATCAAACTAAATATCCTGAACACATACTGTTTTTGCTGTAGGCTATTTATATCTCAAAAAGCTATTATAAAAATTATAGGTAGCCAAACAGGAAATGACAGTGTATTACATGAGGGCAAAGCTAAGCAGGAGAGCTGGCATGGTAACTCAGTAGGTAACAGTGCTTGCTGCCAAGCCTAACAAAGTTTGAGATCAGTCTCTGAACTCTACATGGGAGAAGGAGAGACCCCAACTCCTAACAACTATTGTCTGACCTCCATGCACACCATGGCATGGGAGTGCACACATACACAAGTACACACATATACACAAATAAAATGTAAAAATGTTTTGAAAAACTAAATAGGAATGATCAAAGTATATTAAATGAGATACATTTTGCTTTATATACTGATATAATTTTTGACTTTTAAGAAAATAAAATAAACTGAGTAAGAATAATAGAGCAGAGCCTACAGACTGGAAAGCCCAAATCTTATCTAATTAGTAAGGAAGAAAGAGGCTAGAAAGTCAAGACAGGGAAGTAAATGATGCTGAAAGGCCTGGAAAGAAGGGAGATGGGGAGAAATAGAACACCAGTAACCGCAGTATTGGTGTTTGTCAGGAAAAGAAGGACATTCCCTAGTGTGGTAAAACAGTAGGGCAAACAATGTGGAAAACAGTAGACACTGGAGGAGACAGGAAACAAAGGGTGTATTATCTCCAGGATATGTGAAGGAAGGCTCATTTGCTATGGGTGCACATGATACATGTACGGATTTCAAAGGCATGAGGACATCAAAAAAACCCACAGGGCTCCTTCAGAAATTAGGAAAACAGGGCTAAGGATACGGCTCCACGGGTAAAAGTCCTCGGGCAAACTGAAGAATCTGTGTTTGGAGCAAGCACCTACACTCCCAGCACTCCTATGAGGACATGGGAGGCAGAGACAGGGAGTCCCCGGAAGCTCACAGGCCATCTAGCCTGGTCAACCCAGTGGACAAGACAGACCTGCCTCAGACAACACGGGAGGCAAGAACCAAAAGGAAAGTTTGTCCTCTAACCTCCGCACACACGCACCATGGCATGTGCATGCCTGCACTCACACACATACATGAAACACACATACACCCCATACACACATATCCTCCCAAAAAACACACTTTTTTCAGTTTTGGAAAATGTCTTTTCTAAACCATAGTAGTAAAACTGCCCGACTGAGTTCTAGGCAATGATTCGTATCTGGCAAGTTACTAGTACTTAACTCCTGGATTAATATCTGCCACATTGGTTCGTTTTTTAATACTTCTCAGCTAAACAATAACGGTTAAATAGCACAAAGACTCCACCATGATAGAAAAACAAAGTGAGGTGTTTGCAGGAGTGGGCAATGTATTCTACACCAGATATGAAGGAAGAGATGAGAGAAGATAAATTTATATATTACAGTTCTAAGAAAGGTAGAGCTGACACCTGAAAAAGAATCTAGAAAGAGGATCAGCTTCTTATCTTTCAAGAACTCAACATCCACTGGGCATGGTGGCCCACACCTTTAGTCCCAGCACTCAGGAGCAGAGGTAGACAGATCTTTGTGAGATCAAGGCCACCCTGGTTTACATAGCAAGTTTCAGGCCAGCTACAGGCTACATGGATACAGGTAGAACATGTCTCATTAAAAAAAAAAAAAAAAAAAAAGAGAGAGAGAGAAAAAGAGAATTCAAAATCCATGTCTATCAAAGTCCATATTATTCAAAGCATTGTGTTACTGTATTAAGTACTGCATTCATGTTTCTTTCCTACTCTCAAGGATTTAGTTCCAAATTACATGAAAGTATCTACTAGATACCTCATGGTTAAGAAATAAATCATTAACAAAAAAATATCAATAGAAGCCTCTAGAGACATGGAAAGTATATCATAAATTTTCTGTGGAAATGTACAGCTTGATCAAGCTGAAAGAAAAATTAATTAGAAGAATTCTTGAGGATATTATTTCTCGCCACTTTCAGACCTCTGGAGGATATTTTCCTGGAATTTTCAATCTCAATATACCACACAGGTGGTATACTGACAGAGACCTCAAATTCCAGCACTTGTGAGTAGCAAACAGAAGGATCAGGCATTCAAGGGGAGCTTCAGTTACATAGAGAGTTCATGGTCAGCCTGGGCTACAGGAGACCTCAAAAAAAAAAAAGGAACAGGCCTGAGAATATGGCTCAGTTGGTACAATCCTTGCCTAGCACCTATAAGGCCCTGGATAAACCAGGTGTGGTGACGCATGTCTGCAATTCCCACACTCAGAAAGCAGAGGCAGGAGATCAGAAGACACTGCCTCAAAAACAAATAAGCAGAAAGATCATCAACAGCACATCTCTTGAAAAGTACACTGTGATTTTTTTTCTCCTGAAACAGAGTTCCTACTAAGTAGCAAGCATGGAACTTAAAATCTCCTGGCTTTAAAATATGTACGATAGATATACTGAAAATATACAATGATACATATACTGAACATTTACAAGTTTATAGAAAGAAACATTGTTCTCTTAATAATTGATTATAATTATAATATAATAACTGTAATATTGTATACATGAGCTGACGCATGTTCATATATAACTGGAAGAACAA
Organism: Eospalax fontanierii; assembly: GCA_035773235.1. Taxonomy (NCBI): domain Eukaryota; kingdom Metazoa; phylum Chordata; class Mammalia; order Rodentia; family Spalacidae; genus Eospalax; species Eospalax fontanierii. The sequence continues at coordinate 8,491,190 of CM069538.1, forward strand.
CAATTTTCTCAAAAACATATACTGGAAAAAAGTAAGCCTGTTTAGCAAATGATGCTGACAAAACTGGATATTCACCTGCATAGGAATAAAATTAGCTTGGCACGGTGACATGCACGTTTAGTCCTAGCACTCAAGATTCAGAGGCAGGTGGATCTGTGAGTTCGAGACCAACCTGTTCTACAGCCAGGGCCACTTAGTGAGACCCTTTCAAAAGAGAGAGGGGAGGGGAAGAGAGAAGAGGGTTAGATGCATGGCTCTCACCCTACACAAAAATCAATTCAGAGTAGATCACATACCTGAATTTAAAACCTGAAATTGCTAGAGAAAAACAGGGAACATACTTGAACACACAGACAAGAACTTTCTGAACAAGGACTCTAAAAGCACAGGAAACAGCCCTAAGAATTAACCATTGAAACTACATGAAATTAATGTTTCTGTAGAGCAAAAGAAACTTTCAATACACTGAACAGACAGTTGCCAAACAAAAGACAATTCCTTGCCAGCTATGCTTCAGATGAGGCTGATAATAGATTATAGGCAGAATTGCATTTTTTATTTTTGTTGTTCTTCTTCTGGTATTTCAGGAGCTTAACTGCTTCTAGACTTCTCTGAAGCTACAGTTTCAAATGTGATTTAAATTCATCAATCTCATAATTTGTGAAAGATCAGAGGCAAAGGCTGTCTGACTCCACAAGAAAGCTGTAGGCACACTTAATCTGATTGCAACAGGATACTCAGAGGGTCCAGAGACAAGTCAAAGGTTTCTCCAACCTGGCATCTGTATTTCTAAGGTTCTTTGACAGATCAAAGCTTTTTATATGGGTTTGCTTTGTTCTGTTTCGCTTTTTACTTTAAAAAACAAAAAACAAAAAACCAAACAAACAAACAAACAAACAAAAAAACAGGGTCTCCCTGGAGCCCCAACTGGCCTGGAATTAGTTACCCAGACCAGGCTGGCCCAAATTAGCTACGCAGACCAGGCTGGCCTAGATCTCAAAGAGATCCATCTTACTCTGCCTTTCAAGCCTAGAATTAAATAGAATACATGCACCACCACACCCAGCTGACTGCGCAGAGTTTTGTTTTGTTTTTTTAATTAAAGTTGTAAAAATTTTCATGTTGGTCAGTCATGGTGGCCTGAGCCTTTAGTCCCAACACTCAGGAGGCAAAGGCAAGTGGATTTCTCTGAGTTTGAAGCCAGCCAGAGCTACACAGTGAGACCCTCTTCCAAAAAAACAAAAAAATGCTTTGTGTACCAAACAATGGTAGTATTCACAGTAAATACAGTTAACTGTTTTGTTAAAAATCAGCCATTCGGTAATACACAGGAGAACTGTATTTACCTGGCTAGAGGAGGCCTTGGTAGCTACAAGCTGTACTACACAGCAGCAGGATGGAAGGTTTATAAATTTGCCAATATGACAGGTTTTTTTAAGATACAATATGAGGAGGAAGCCAACAGGCAATTCTGGTAAGTTAGTAATGAAGAATCATGTCTTCAAAATCATTTCACTACACTAGTGTATCAAATGGCACACCTAAAGAGTCCACCTTTACAGTGTAAACTAGTTATCGGTCAGTTTATACCCACAGAGGCTGCCTCGTCCACACCTGTAATATACAAGGGTTCTAATTTCTCCACATCCTCACCAACACCTGTTATTTTCCATGTTTATGATCATAGTCATCCTAGGTGTGACGTTTTATTTATATTTATATAAATAATTTATATTCTGGCTGGTATTTCTTTGCTGATTAATACTATTCAAAATCTTTTTATGTGATTACAAGCCACCTATATCTCTTTGGAGAAATTCTATTTGAGCCTGTTACCTATTTTAAGCAATTCCACTCCTTGGCATATACCCCCAAATAATCCAATAGACATTGTATGACAATGTTCACAGCAGCATTAGTCAAATAGCCAAGAGCAGAAACAACTCAAATGTTCACTAACAGATGGATATAAGAGCAGAATGTGGTGTGTATTTACAGTGGAATATTATTTTGTCATAAAAATGAGCTTCTGCTATACTACAGCATGCGTGAACACTGAAAACATCATGCTACATGGATTAAAGACCCATCAGAATGACATAAAACTCCTAGAAGAAAACAAAAGGGAAAACTTTCTCAGCACTACTCTTCCGACAGCATAACAGAATCACAGGTTAAAAAACAAAACAAACAAGTTGGCTATACAATTCAAGAAAACTTGTCCACAGCAAAAGGAAAGAGTCATCAAAGCAGATGTACACAAATCCTGAAATGAAACCCATCAATTCATAGGCTGGTCTTATGAGTAATAAGCAGAGCTGGTAAAGATGGGAACAAGCTTCATGTGGGTTCACAGGTAGTGTGTACAATATCCAACAGCCTTCTGACCACCAGGTTCCTGATTGTGAAATAACAGTGCGATTCCAGAAACCATTCTTTAGAAGTAATCTCACAATTAGGCAGTAGACTTCTTAATCACAACAGACACCTCCCCTCAGTCTCTGGTTCTGAGATAATGTTTTAGAAGTTGCTCCTTAAAGCTCAACAGGCCAGGAAAATGGCTCAGCAGGTATAGACTCTTGCCACCAAACCTGACATCCTGAGTTAGATCCCCACATAATGGAAGGAGAGAACAGACTCCTGCAAGTTGTCTTCTGACCTCCACACTGTGCCACACACTAAATAAATATAACTTTAAAAAGTAAAGCTCAGCCTATTATCTCTTCAGATTTCCCAACAATACTGTAAACCAGTTACTCTTTGGGCAAGATAACTGATTTCTTAACCTTCATTTCCAAATTCATTCTTTTTGTAAGTTCTGTGGAGATGCTATGCCCTCTAAATATTTTCTTCTTTGCCATCTCACATATTAAGTTTTGCCAATAGAGGGCACTAGAAAGACAGTGCAGGAAAAGGTTTTAAATTCCACTGGGTCTCACCAGGCAAGCCAACTAAAGGCCTACTTCTTCAGAAAGTGTTTCTCCAACACAGGCTCCAGTGGCATGCAAAGCTTCACTAATAAGAGCCCAAGCAGTTTTGTGGCAGAGTGCATACCCCTGAGACCTTAAAGTATAAACTTGTAGCAAATTCCACTAGAAAAAGACCCTAGCTATCAGTCTTGACCTATCCTTTTCAACAAGACAGAGCTCTCACCTAAGGATGAAGAAGCACTCGAATTCAGGCCTCATTCTTGTCATTCAACCAACATCTGTGCATCCCAATGTCTTTCAATTATTTAATAGCCAATAGCAGAGTCTCTCTACTTAGGCTAGCGTGAGCCCTCTGTCTACAACTGAAGCCTCCCCTTTCCTTTTTTAACAAAAAGATTCCGGAAAAGGGAGAGTGACAACAGAGTAACAGCCTCAGAAATGAAATTGAGCTACAACAAAAAACCTTAATTGACACTATCAGGTACTGATCATGCACAGCCAAGGTTGAGATCTTACTATTGATGGTATTCCTAGGCCAGCATAATAAATACTTTAACTACAATTAACAACTCCATTTTAGAATATTATCATTCCTCATAAGCTAAATGTCTTATTTTAAAATTCACTCTTGGGGCTGGAAAGATGGCTCAGCAACTAAAAGCACTGGCTCTCTTGCACTTGAGTTCTGTCCCCAGCACCCACAGGGCAGCTAATAATCATCTTTAACTCTAGTTCCAAGGGATCCAACATCCTCTTCTGGTCTGTGAAGGCACCGTATGCATATGGTGCATTTATATACATGCAGTCAAATCACTCAAACACATAAAAATAATTTTTTAAAAAATGTTTTATAACCATTTTATAACCACTGAAATGGTTGCAATAGAAGGTGGAGGGGTGAGACTGTGGACAAGCTGGAACTTTATACTTTACTGATAGCAATTTTAAAGGGTGCAGCTGCTTTGCAAGCAATATAGCAGCTTCTCAAAAGGGTAAAGAAAGCCAGACATGGTGGTGCAGGTTTTTAATCTCATTTAATCTCAGAACTCTGAAGGCAGAGACAGGCAGATCTCTGTGAGATCCAGGCCAGGCAGGGTGACATTAAAAAAAAAAAAAGAAAAGAAAAAAATCCTGTTTCCAAAAAAGTAAGAAGCAAACAACTGTAAACAGACAGTCATCACATGGCTCAGCTATTCCACTCCTAGGTATGAGACACTCCCCAAATGTAAAACATATCCACACAAAAACTTGCATTAGGGCGGGAGACATGGGTCAGCAGTTAAGAGCACTGCTGCTCTTGCAAAGGACCTGGGTTTGGTTCCCAGCACCCACATAGTGACTAACAACCATTCATAACTCCAGTTCTAGGGAGTCCAACTCCCCTCTTCTGGCCTCTGTGGGCACTGCATGCAAGTGGTACGCTTACATACCTGAGGCAGGCAAAACACTCATCCTCACAAAATAGAATCAATGAAAAAAAATTTTAAACCTGCATGAATGTTCAGAGAGGCACTATTCGTAATAGTCAAACAGTAGATGCAACTCAAGATACATCAACTCACAAATGGGAAAATAAAATGTGGCATACCCTTACAATGCAGTATTACCCAATGATATCAAGAAATGAAGTACACTTCTGGGGTGAAATCCACAAACGTCACATTAAAATAAGTCAGTCAGTCACAAAAGGCTGTATCATTATGTAATTTAAATGATATGAAATATTCAGAATAGATAAACTACACAGGAAGATGGTAACCGACTATGACTAGGAGAGCCAGGGAAGCTGCATAGGTAATGGCTAAGAAGTAGAGTTTGCTTGGGCAGTAATGAAATCATTCTAAAACAGTCAGTCAGTGATTGCCATCGTGTAATGAAACCCTTGGTTCCAGACCCCAGCAGCACATAAAAACCCACACAGACCTGTCATCCCTGCATTCAGGAGATGGAGAGAATCAGAAGTTGAAGGTCATCTTTGGCTACAAAGTGAGCTCAAGGTCAGTCCAGGCTACATGAGACCCTGTCCCAAAAAAACAAGTTCTAAAACTGTGGTAATGGTCCCACAACCCTGAGAATACACTAAAAGCAGATCTCTTACAAATAACTTCACTATAAGTTATCTGTCAATAAAACTGTTCTTTAAAAAGTGATCTCTTGGGTCTAGAGAGATGGCTCGGTGGTTAAGAGCACTGGCTGCTCTTGCAGAGGACCCAGATTTAATTCCCAGCACCCACAAGGCAGCTAACCATCCATAACGCCAGTTCCAGGGGATTCAACGCCCCCTTCTGACCTCTGAAGGCACTGCACACCAGTGCACTTACAGACTACCACAAAAATTATTTTATTTTTTAAGTGGTCTCTGTGGAAGTATTCTGAATTCCTAAATGAAAGTTAGGGAAGTCATCAACTACCTCAGAGCCTGTTTCCCATGATGTGGTCATGCTCTTTTAACCACCTGGGTTTTGAGGGGTGTACTGTGATTTATTCATCAGCATTGTGTGAAAGCATCCATATTATTCATAAAGACCCACAGTACACACAGCCTTAACTGCAGGAACAGGAGCTAACGCTAAAATGACATGTACAAACTGGATCTTACTGTAAAAGTTATAAAGCAGTAACAACCTGCTCTGTCTGGTTAGCCCACACTTTTAAAAGGCAGTTTGTCTACTGCAGTGCAGAAATTATTCAAACCCTTGGACATTTTCAAGTTTTGAGGATGCCCTGATATTTCTCTCCCAACTATAGCTAGTCTCCTAACACACAGAATCTAAAACATGAAGCACTCTGTTCTCACTGACTGAAAATCAAAATTAAGACGAAGAAGGGCAGGCAAGCACACATGCAAGCACACATAAGTGTATAAACAGCATCAGAATTTCATATACTTAAGGTGTCCTAATTTTCATTCATCACAGAAAGCCATCAAAGAAATTCTGGTACAAACTGAAGTTGTAAGTTCTAAATGTATAAATATTTTAAATATACACGCTTTTAACGTTTTTTTAAGATGGGAGTCTTACTATGTTGCCCAAGCTGACCTTGAACTAGTCTCAAGTTATGCTTCTGCCTCAGTCTCAGAGTAGCTACAAGAATACACAACTGCGCCCAGCAATAAACTTTTTAAAGTAAAACTATTACTACAAAAAAAATCAATGAAAATAAATTTTGAAAACCACACAGCTCACACTTCAATGTCAACAGCTCCATTCAAGCAAAACAACTTTGTTATTTTACTCTCCTGTGTTTATAAATGGATCTCTCTGGAAGTATCCTTAGACATGATGCTTCCACTACTTAAAAACTTCTGTGAAACACTACCCTAATGAGCAAAGAGAACATTTTCTGTTAACTAGAGTTGTTCTTGTTGGAGTAAGGGCAGCTGAGAAAAGAATGCAGCTGAAGTTCTAGACGGTTCTACCAGAAAGCACAGAGAAACAAGTACACTGAAAACGCTTCATCTTTCGTCAGCTTCCTCTAAATGTTTCATCATGGAAAAGTAAATCGCTTTTGCAGAGCATCTTCAAATGGAGCCGCTATGCCTCCACTGGTTATGTAAATCCTGATTGATAAGAAATATCCCAAAGATGTCCATAATTCTGGCACCATAAAAATGGAAAAAAGGGATAAATTCGGTACAAGCAGAAGTAGCAACACTCCCAGCAAAAGAGGAGTGCCTCTGCCTAGCATTAAATTAAGGATATATATACTGTAGACAGCTTGTATTAACCTTGTCTACATTACTATACAGAGGTCTAAATTTTTCTAACATTCAGGGAAATTGTTATAAATGTTTGACCCCAATTCACAAATTTGTTCTGCCTACATTACTGTTATTAATCCCATGGAACACATCTTATAACCTTTTCTGATGATGCAGACTCATTAAAAACAAGCGAGACTGAATGGTTCACATATTGGCACATAAAAGAGTTCAGATACATAGAAAAAGTCTTATTCGTTTTGACACATGACACACTGGAATTCACCTACAAATAGATAGGGTCTTATTGTTTGGGGATCAAAATCTCATTACTCTTCAATTACATTATTTATTTAAGATAACTCTTCTTCCAACCCACGTTTTAACTAGTGTTAGACTTAGATGTCAAATTTTGAAAGTCTAAATAGGTGATTATAAATATTTTCTCTGCCTCTAATCTATGACTCTGACCCATTACAATTACTGAGAATATTTTTTAAAGAGGCATCCCATAGGCCAACCAATTCCCACTGTTATCACAATAAAATCAAAATATACTGGATATTAAGAACAAAAAAGCAGTAAGACATATAGAATCAGCAAATAAAATAACAGAAATAAGTCCCTTTCTTATCAGTAATCTGATGACCAAACGTCCTCCCTGAGGACTAGCTCTCATATCAGAGGATATTATGCAAGCTGATAGATGAGAAAAATCAGTGATTAGAGTCAGTCTAAGATTAGACTAAGATTAGAGTTAGTCTAAGCCGAATAAACACAACAATGACTAGCCCAGCAAACTATCTCTATTGCTGTAGTAATGGCACTTTTATCTTGAAGGTAATCAACAGCTATCTAACTGGACTTAAGGCCTGCTCAATGAGAGGGAACTCCTGTAAACATAGCCAAATACACATGGCTGGAGAGGTCATAGCTCCTAGTGAAAAATCTATGTCTGTTACATCCCTAGAAAAACCTGATTTCTTACCGTGTGCTAAACATGTATCTTTATATTTATAGACAAGTGTACCTCTCACCACTCATCAAAGAAGCTTCTTTTTACAGAAGATGGGAGATTACAGAGTTTTAGAACTAGTTAAATGCAGAAGATAAGTGTCTGTGAGAAGCCCAACCCTACGTAACACATCTACGATACAATCTCTACACATAGCAGAACAGGGGCAGAGAGAATATCAATGCATCTCTCAACCCTCAGCAGCAAAGCTTCATCATGCAACAGATGGTGATTAATCTAGAAAGGCACAACTGGCCAAAACGTAGAGAATAAGAGACTGCAGGAGCCAAAGAGGTTAAAAGCCTGACTGCTCTTTCAGAGGACCCAGGTTCAATTCCCAGCACCCATATGGTGGCTAATAACCATCTATAACTCCAGTTCCAGGGGATACAATGCCCTCTTCTGGTCTCCAAGGACTCTGCACATGGGTTCACTTGTATGCAGGCAAAACACTCTCACACATAAAATAAAAATATATAAGTCAAAAATTTTTTTAAAAATAAGAGACTGCAGAGTGTGATCCCTGGACGGAACTCCTGTATTAAACCTCTGCCATCCAGTGCTCAGGGTCCATTTTTGAAGAGGGGATGGAAAGAGGTGGATATCCACAAGGAACAGGAGTTTTCCAGGAGGCCGGGAATTACCTCATTCAACCTTACAGCTATGTTGACAACATGCACAAGATCCATGCAAACACAAACTAGACAAAAACCCAGCACAGAAGTGGGGAAATGGGTAAGAAGCCCCAACCTGAGATGAGGAACTATTGTTCACTCGTCACTGCTGGGTGAGAGAGAGTTGGTCTTCTTTAAGGGAGTGACACTAGATAGGCTGACCAGGCTCCCTTGGATAGATTCACATGAAGGGACATTTGACTCAATAAGCCTTTATATATGACAGAATGCCTGAAATCTGACAGGACTGTGGGGGTGCAGATAGGCAAGGGGTCTAAAAATGACTAAGAGGTATTATATGAAATGCACAAAAGTTCAATGAAAATTTTGCTTTAAAGAATGAATTTTGAGCTGGATGTGATAGTACATGCCTTTAACCCCAGCACTGGGGAGGCAGAGACAGGCAGGTCACTGTAAGACTGAGGCCAGCCTAGCCTACAAAGAGAGTGCCAGGCTAGCTGAGGATACAGGGAAATCCTGTCTCAAAAACACCAAAAAACAAAAGAATTTTGTCAATTAAAAAGAAAGCATAGCAAAATAGATAATAAACCACAAATCAACTTTATGCTATCTTTGAGAAACTGACTTTACATGCAAAAACACAAATAGATTTTAAATGACAGGACAACATTTAGGAGACAGAGGCAGGTAGACTTCTATATGACAAGTCCTAGGACAGGGACACTGTTTAAAAAAAAAAAAATCAAAGTGAAAGGATGCAAAAATAAACCTGAAATCTACAATGGTTACAGTGGGGTTAGCAAGATGACTCTGTAGGTAACAGAGCGTGCCATGCAAGTGCAAGCCTGATGACCAGAGTCGGATTTCCAAAACCCATGTTTAAAAAAAAAAGAAAAGCCAGATGTATCTAATCTAGCACTCTTACAGTGAGATGGGAGAGAAGAAAACTGTCCAGAAGCTGTGGAGGACAACTAACCTTGAGTCCACACTGTAGCAGAAACAAGAGAGAACACACCCTGCCTCAGAGTGGAAGGTGATGGGACTGGAGAGAAAGCTCAGCAGTTAAGAGCACTCACTGCTCTTGCAGAGGACCCGAACTCAGTTTCCTGTACCCACATGGTGCTAACAAACATCTGTAACTCTAGTTCCAGGGGACCCAACACCCTTTTCTGACCTCTGCAGGTACTGCACGACCCAAATGCACTTACATACAGGCAGGCAATAGTCATACACGTAAAATTTAAAAAACAAAGTGGAAGGTGAAAATTGACTCCTAAGTTATCTTCTAATCTCCACATGTACACCATGACCTAAGTACACATACCCAAAATAATTAAAATTTTAATAGGTTACTAGAGACAATACCAATAAAAAGTTCAACAAGGTAAAAAGATATCAAAATTTCATTTACACACAGAATAGACCATCAAACGCAAAAACAACAGAAGTAAGTTCTACAATAAAACCTACAAATGGAGACCTCAATACCTTACTCTCAGTAAGGATGGAGTCAGACAGAGAAAAGACCACTTGAACACAAGAGCTGACTAGACCAAAATATATATATATATGGAACACTGCACCAAAATTAGGTATTTGTCTCAATCGCACAAGCACAATGCTCTCTGGGACAGACATATATGAGGGCACAAACTAAGTCTCAACAGATTTTTTTTTTCCTCTTTTAAAACCAAAATGCTGATTCTTAAAAAAGATAAAATTAACAAACCTCTAGCAAAAATAAGAAAAAAAGGAAAACTTTTTTTAAGCAAATGAAAGTGGACATATTAACTATGGACTTTACATAAATAAAGGATCACAAATAAGTACACACCAACGAACTAAACTGTATAAAATGAATAAACTCTAGAATCACAAAATCTACTAAAGACTGAATAACAGGGAAACTGATTAATTGATTCTCCCTAGTTAAGGAACAGAACAAGAATCAGAATCCTGACAACACAAAGCCTAGACTTGATGGTTTCACTGACCAATTCCAGCAATTAGTTAAAGGACTAGCTATTAAGCCAATATGCCCAAACTTACACATACATGCACATGCACACTTGTGCACACATACATGCATGCACGGGGCAAAGAGACACTAATAGTCTTTATGATCACTGATGCAAAAATCTGCAACATAATACTAGCCTACCACACTCAATAATAAATGCAAGCCCAAACCACACTGAGTTAACACTTCCATTCCGCTGACCAACATCTACAGGGGGAGGAAAAGAAGCTGACGTGGAGCAGTCCAAACTCCTGTATACTGCTGTACACGGAGATGCTTTTAGAAAACCATACAAAAACTCCTCACAAAACTGAAATTACCACATGATCCACAAAGTCCATTTCTGATTATGTTCAAGAGATCCACGGTCTTGTATATCCATGTTCACTGCAAATGGTAAAAGAAACCCAAGTGTCCCCTGGCCGATGAGAAGATAAATCAAACGTGGGACTCACACAACAGAATACTATCCAGCTGCTGTTTAAAAACAACAACTACAACATGAATTTTGATAACACTGAGGTAAATGTAGCAACCCAGTCACAAAAGGACAAATGTTACATGATTATACTCATATACCAAGTACCTAACACAGTCAAATCCACTGAGACAGGAAGAACAAGAACAAAGGGGGGAGAGAAGGAGCCATTTTATGTCAACGTCTTTTACTGATCTTATTATAATTTTTATTCCCACTGTAACCTCTTATATTTTCATAATTTTAAATCATTTTCCCTGTCAGGAAAAATGTGACACAAACATGGCAAGTGCTCATTACCACTCTTCAGGATGGTTCATTCTCTGTAGGAATTAAATGAAAAATTAACAGGAAATCAAGAGGCAAAAGAGACAACAACAGTTAAGAGCACTCGCTGTTCTTCAGACCAGAGTTCTCTTCCTAGCACCTGTGTCAGACAGCTCACACCTGAAAATCCAGCCCTCGGGGACAGGATGCCCTCTTCTTGCCTCTGAGGGCACATGCATTCATGCGCATGCATGCTCACGCACACACACACACACACACAAACACACGCACACACACACAGACACACACAAATAAAACCTTGAAAAGGAAAACCAAACAGGCTTTTTTGTTCCCTAGCTTGTGAGCTAAACTGAACTTTTGACATTATTCATTCACTCTTTGTTTAAAACAAACTCCCAAGTCAAGTGTAATAGCACACAGCTTCCTTTGATCCCAGCACTCAGGTGGCAGAGTCAGACAGATCTCACCAAATTCAAGGTTAATTAAAGGCTAGCGTAGTCTACACAGCAAGTGCTAGGCCAGCCAGAGCTACATAGAGAAACCCTGTCTCAAAAAAAAAAAAAAATTACATTTGAACTAAAATAGAAATGGCTTACCAAAATCGGATTCTTATTTTTAGATGATGCCAGATAACTAATAGTATAATCTCCATCTACCTCCACTTAAAATCATTCTAAACTAACTTTACTGTACATGTTTTTACCCCTTTTTAAAATAATGCTTTTACAGAATCCTCAAGCCTTTAGCAGAAACAACCAGAGACTGCCCTTCGTAATCAAAGTTTTCTGGGACTGTTTATGGCTTGAATATTTAAGTTCTCAAAGTACAGCCCATGGACCCCTGGGATCCTGACAATCATTTGGGGGCCCAGAAACTAAAACCATTTTTGTAATAACACTAAAATTTTAAAGCTTAAAGACTGTTATCTCCAAACAAGTTAAGGTAGTGTCACCAAACTGAAATTTATCATGGTACTTTTTATCCTCGAGCACCAGCAATTTTTTAAAAAGCCAATTTGAATGTCTTTGAACAATCAATAAATTTAAAATTTTATTACATCCATGTCCTTGAAGACCATGTAATATTCTTTTTAATTTTTTAGTACACTTGTGTGTGTGCCTGTGGAGGTCAAAGGGCAACTTGTGGGAGTCAGTTCTTTCCTTCCACTATGTGGGTCCCAGGGATCATTTCCCCTGAGCAACTTTCTGGGCTCCAAAGTTCTGATTTTTTTCTTAAAAACTCAAGTCCTACCATTCTCAACAAATATGACTATCATATTGAAGTGACAGGCTCATTTTGTTCACTTTGGTGAAAATTGTCAGGATACTCAAGTTTGAACACACATACTTTCTTTCAAATGGTGTTTCTTTGTTTTAAAAAAAAAGGAGGCTAATTGAAGCTCTCAATTCCATTATAGAACTACTCTGCCTTGAGGTAGCTAGCCATGAACAACTGTAATTCAGTACAGAGCAAAAGTGCTTCATGGATACTACCTATTTTGTCATATAATCATAAAGCTTTGTGCTGGCAAGTTGGCAAAAGGCACTTTTGTCCAAGAAGAACAACTTGAATTGGCTCCCCAGGACCCACATGCTTGAACACGAGAACGGACTACTGAAGGCTGTCCTCTAATCTCCTCATGCCTGTCACAGCACACAAACACACACATACATACATATACACTCAGTAAGTCTTTTTAAATCAGAACTTTGTAACATTCCTATTCACTTTCCACATTATGTTTCCAGGCAAACAACTTTCGTATTTTGTTTCTCACGAACTGATCATATTAACATATGCTACTTCCATCAGGCCTGGTAACACAAGCCAGTAATTCCAGCTGCTCAGGAGGCTGAGGGAAGAGGATCACCTAGGCAACTTGGGAGATTCTGTCTCAAAATAAAAAATAGAAAAGCTGAGGAAGATGGCACATCTCTTTGATCCCAGCACTTGGGAGACAAGTGGATTTCTGTGAGTTCAAGACCAGCCTAGTCTACATTGCAAGTTCCAGGCCAACCAGCACTACACAGGTAGACCCTGTACCAAAAACAAACAACAACAACAACAAAATAAAAATGATACAAAAGTGGGTTGGGAGGATAGCTTAGTGGGAAGGCGCATGCCCTGGGTTCAGTTCCCAGTATTGGGTCCCCAAAGTGTGACATTCTTTGATAACATAAAATAAACTCTCACCATTAGGAAGATGTAACTCACCCGTATTTATATCTGACCAATGAATTACATTACAAATTCAGGGATGGGTGTAAGATCCATTCTGAGTTTACAATCATAGATTCAACTAAATATGAAAAAAAAAAAAACTGATAGGACTTCAGGCTCCACGTGCAACTAAACTCTAAGAAAGAAAGTGCCACTTCGCTCCATATATATGATGCCTTTAATCCCAGCAGGAGCTGGAGGATCTCTGTGAATTCCATGCCAGCAGAGAGAGACAGGAGGCAAGGAGGGAAGGAGGGAGGGAAGGCAACCAGGGAGGGAGGACGACCGGCCATTTGTTGAGTTTTGATGTCATACTAATCAAGAATATCCACAATTATCTGAAAAGGCTATTAAATGTCCCTCCTTTTCCCAACCATTAATTAACTGTCTCTGGCTGGATTTGCTCCCTATGTATACTTCAACCAAAAACAACAAACTGCAGAAGCAGAAATAACATTAAAGATTTACCAAAGTTAAGAATGGAACTGACCTCAATGGCAGAAGACTTGCCTACATGCGTCACACACAGGGGAAAAGGAAGGAGGTAGAGGTCAGAGTGAAGGGGACAGAGGCGTGGACAGTTTACAAAAATGTAACATACCACTCTTCTTACTAGGTTTGCAGGGTTTTCATTTACAAATGTGTCATTGATATTAACATGCAATGAGTGTATAGCTGTCACCGTTACGTGAATTAACAAAAAATATTTAATTTGTAACAGTAAATATGGATACTGCAATCATTTTTAAGACTGTAAAAGACTCCTGAGACCAAAACTTGGAAAACATCTACGATTCGGAAGCAGGCAGATCTCTGGGAATTTGAAGCCAGACTGGTTTGCCTATATATCAGGTTCCATGCCGGCCAGGGCTACCTGGCTGAGGTGGTAAGACCGGTTAAAAAAAAAAAAAATCAAAACAAAAACAGGATATTAATTCAGGCTGCACATCTCTAATCCAAAATTTCAAAACCTCAAACTGTGGGAATGACTTTTATTAATGCACATAATCTGCACTAATAATTACTTTTAATTAAACCTAGCAAAACCATGTACTCTTTCATCTGATGACTGGGGTGTGTCCTTGGCAGCCTTAATTTGGTACTCCACGAAAAAAGAGAATGGGTAAATGAATAAATGCATGGGGCGTGGCTGACAATGAATGAATGCATGCATGTTGGCATGGCTGAGAATGAATAAATGAATTAATGCATATGGGCATGGCTGAGAATGAACGAATGAATGCATGTGGGTATGGCTGAGAATGAACATATCCAATCCATGAGAAAGGGTGTCCCACCTCCATCGAGCCCACCTCTACTGAATCCTACTTCCACGGGTCAGTAGAGGTTAGGAAAGACACAGGGTGAATGTGAGGGATGAAAAGACCAGATGGACTGTGGAGATTAAGGATGGAGCTGGACCTGCATTTCACCAATGAGGACAGAGAAACACATTGGAATAAAAATGTGAGTGTGGGCTAGCCAAGGGGCGACAGTTCTGAGAGAGATCTCAGGCAATGGTTCAGGCCCACTCTTAAAAACTTATTTTAAGAGTCAAGCTTTTATTCAGTCTGAGGTAACTGGAATGTGGGTGTAATTAATAACACTGGCACCAAACCTTCTGAACACCAACATGACACTACAAACAATTTACAACTGACCTCATTTGGCATACTGCAGTCAAAGTGTAGGCATAGTAAAAAATAGTATGTAAAGTCACATTCATGTATTGATATATGAAATATAAATCAATGCCTCATTCAGACTAGGGTACGATCTCCAAGGTGTCTCATTAGGTGTATGCAAATATTCCAAAATTCAAAATCGAAACACATCTAGACCCCAAGCACATCAGAAAAAAAGATCTTCAACCTGTAGGAAATCCCTGCAAACCAAGAACAAGCATAGGAAATCACCAGAGAAAGGGGACTATCTTCCTAGGAAAAGTACATGAAAGCCAAAAGTGAACACAATGTCAGATCAGAACTTTATTCTATGTAACATCAACAAAAAG
Source organism: Eospalax fontanierii (assembly GCA_035773235.1). Taxonomy (NCBI): domain Eukaryota; kingdom Metazoa; phylum Chordata; class Mammalia; order Rodentia; family Spalacidae; genus Eospalax; species Eospalax fontanierii. The sequence continues at coordinate 8,506,493 of CM069538.1, forward strand.
CAAAACAGAAGGTTTAGATTAAAACTATTCTGAATGTCCTGGAAACATTATACAACAACCCGATGAGAGAAACATGTATGTACCCATTAATACTTATTTTGATACTACCTTCAATAGCAGCATATGATAAAACAACACTAACAGCAAAGTGGAAACTAGGATTAAAATAGCAGCAGCCACAACCATGAGGGAGACCATCCAAGGTTCTGTCAAAGGACACAGGCAAGGATGCTTCGGAACTCTCCAGCAACATCCCAGGGCACTCAGCTCAGGGTGTAGCTGATCTATTTTAAACTGACTTACATGTTTCCAAGACAGTGACACTACACACTCACTGCTTCAAAGAAGAAAACAGATCATAAGGAATTAATCTGTGCTAACACTTCCCCATCAACCCAAAGTCTTTCTTTGGTCAATTAAAAGAGGGGAAAGAGTGAGAAGAATAGCAATGCCTACTAAGCACTAACTATGTCCTCTACCTACCCTGTGGGAAAACTCTCTGCTTGTACTAACTTACTTTGTACTGGACATCAGCCTAAGGAGTAAACTCCACCGTTATCTCCTTTTTTGGAACTGAGAGAATTGAAGTCAAAGGATAAATAAGTTGCCTACAACTGAGCCAATCTGGCTGAGACCCAACTCCTTGGTCACTACACTACAGTACACAGCACAGTAACCAACAATAACATGAAGTTCAAAATCTGCAGAGCCCTCTCACAGGATCACCATTACCAATGACTACTAATGAACTTTCAGGCACGGGAAGAAGCAAGCAAGAGAAGCAGACCTTGAAGATGAATACTGTGGAGGAGACTTAAAGTGCAAAATACAATACAAATTACAAGATTTCACAAGTCTTAGACCTCCTTTTATCTCTAATAGAGATGAATCATCACACAGCAAAGTAGACAGACTTTTTAATTTTTTTAAATTTTTATGTAGATGTGTTTTACTTGCTTCTTTGTAAGTGCCTCACAGACATGCAATGCCCACCAGAGGCCAGAAGAGGGCGTTGGGTTCCCCTGAACTGCTAGCTGCCATGTGGATCCTGGGAACTGAACTTTGGTCCTCTACAAGAGCAGCCAGTGCTCTTAACCACTGAACCATCTCTCCAGACCAGGAAGCAAGATTTTTGTACAGAGAATGCTTCAATTCTAAGGCAACAGCTAGATGGCACAGCAAGAAAGGGAATTTGCCCCAAGCCTGAATTCACATGGGGAAGAAGAGAAACAACTTTCCCATGTCCTCTGACGTACATACACACATACAAATGAAAAAGAAAAAGGAATGCCTCAATTCAAAGCAATTGGAAAAGTTTAATAAAAATTGCTATTACAAAAGTTTATAAATTACATTAATGTATTTAGTATTTTGCAATGTCTAAAGAGAAGCGTTTGTTTCAGTGTTCAACACAGATTACAGTTCAACATGTCTATCAACTCAAGGCAAAACTCGGGAGGTCACTATACATGAACACTGAATTCGACTCAAGGGGTGGAATGGGAAACAGCAAGCAAGTCATGAGAAACCCGGGTTGACTGATTAATGCACATCGAACTGTCTCTCGATTAGTCTAAGAGGATAAGCTCGCTGATCTTCCAGGGCTTTGGTTTTAACATTTGGCAAGTGTTTTAAATTGCTTAAATTAATCGTTTCTCTTTTGGTCTACTAAAATGAAAACATACGTTCCACAATAAAATTACAAAATAATTTTGACTTTCTTAGGAAAAATGAGAGAATGACTAAGAATGCTTCAGAGGTTAACAAAGTGAAAACTCGGTTTAAATGAAGTGAAAATGAGTGATCGAGATGACTACCTAATCTCTCCTAACTAGAAATCGCCATGCATTAGAATTAAGCACCGTTACAATTCCAAACACCTGAAGACCAGCGGGAACGCAACAGAATAATGCAACGCTAAGAAAATTTCCCGTTATCTTCAGGCACGCAATGTTAAATTTAAGGGGAAACCCGCTATAAATAATCAACATTCACACCGATTATACTATCAAGTATTAAACTCCATTCTACAACCAATGCGTGCAGGGGGCTCATAAGCACCTTACAAGACAGGGTGGAAACCAACCCGAGCCGCGCAAGCTTTCCCTAAGCCGCAGCCGCACTGTCACCTGGGGCGATGGTTCAGGTCCAAATCACAGCCCCGGGGACCGACTGTAAACAGGGAACACCGGCCACACCAGCCTGATCTGCCGAGGACAGAGGATGGGGACGCGGACTAGGCACCAGGAACCCGGAACTTCTCCGGGCGGCAGCGCACAGCAGACCCGCCAGCCCTGCACCCGGTCGAGGGAGCCTCGGCCAGGAACCGGCGGGGCGGCGACCCGGACTCTGGGGAGAACTGAACCCTGGTGCTATACCTGGTCCAGACCCAGCCCCTCCCTCGCCCCCACAAACCCGCATCTCCCGAGAGGCCAGGTGAGGCGCTGAGGCAGGGCTGCTCCGCCCCCGGGGAAGCCGTTACCCGCCGCGAGCGGCGCAGGGAGCCGCGCGACCGGCAGGACGCACGGCCGGCGGCGGGGACGCTCACCGTCTCGGCATGGGCGCTGGCGGGGGCTGCGCAGAGCCGCCGCACCCGGTTGGGCACCGGCAGTTCCCGAGGCGTACGGTGGACCCCTCGCTGCCCGCCGACCGATGTTGTCGTACAAACGCCAGTGGCAGGAGGGGCAGAGGCGACGAACACGGCTGCGGACCCTGCCCACAACCCAGACAACATCAACGCGGCGCCTCGCCCAGCTCACGCCCCGGCAGGTCGGCTCGCGCGCGGCAGAGCGCATGCGCGGAAGGGCGGGGAGCCAACCAAGAGGGCGGGGTGTGTGAGGAGGGAGGGCGCTCGGCACAGGCTCTTGGAGAGAGTGAAATGGGGCCCGGGACGGGGCGCCAAAGAGAGGGGGTGGGGCGGGCGAAGAGGGCGGGTACGGGACAGAAGACGGGTCACCCGGAGGGGCGGAGCAACAGGGAGGGTGGGCACGTGGTGGGCGGGGCCTGAAGGGCGGGGAGGGGCGTGACCGAGGCTGGGGAGGGCGGAGGAATCCGGGAGGCGGCTGCTCTGCCAGCCTCTCCTTGCCTGCTTGGGCAGCCGCTAGCCAACCTCCTTGTTCTTCAAATCACCTTCCTTTTTCCTTCACGCCCAGAACCACGCCTTTTTTCCGGAATTTTACCTGGGCCCTTCACTATCAACCACCCTCTATCTCAGGAGGTGTTTTGAGGCTCCGGACCATGGCGTCCTAACTTCCCTTTCCACCACCGCCCCAAACCTAGATCTAGTCAAACCTTGGTGATCCCGGTAAAGCCTAGACCTTTCCTAACTCGAAGGAAGCCCATTGTAAGAGGCTGGGAAGGCTAGACATAGAACAGGGCTCCCCACAAACCGTGGTATTGCACCTGTGGCCAAACCCCAAAAAATCAGGTGTCTAATGTTGCCGCGGACGAAATGCCATCATGCCCGTGCATTTCTAAATGTCTTACGTGCTAGCAAATAGTCACGAAAGCATAGCTCCCAAGTTGTTCACCAAAGGCAAAGACTTGACGTGCTGGTGTTTTGACTGTATCTAAACGCGCTATGACGTATTGTTAATAAATACATCATTTACGGCTGTTTATGGTATGGTAAGTAATGTAAAATTATTTAAGGGGATAAATTAAAACTTATGGGAGTTTTGTTTTCTCTTACCTTGTTTAAGCAAAATTGAGTCGTTGTGAAGGCTGTTCAAAATGTAGTTCCGGGTGCAGAACCGTCCTTCATGCAATTTGTTCCCGACAGATGTCTTTACTAAGATGAGCTAGACTGCCATTTTATAAATGTTACTGTTTTCCCCATGTGAGCTCCCGATGATACATTATAGTATTTAAAATATTCTTAAAACAACCTCCATCCCAGACCACCCTACTGAAAACATCTGATTATCTAAGAATAAACATTTTAAAATATTTAAATGTAAGTAGTAAACATGAAACACTGGAGGAACATGTTCCTAAATGAATCAACTCGCAATATTGAAAAGAGACTATGTGCTAGTAGAATTTGAATTCCTCTTTAGCAAAGCATTGTGATTTAATGGTCAGAACATAGACCCAGAGAGTTCACCCACAGAGCTATGTAAACAGCAGTGTCATGAAGCTTTGGTAGCAAACATAATTTGCAAATGAGTGATATTTGTTTAGCTATGAAAAGAATGTAGAATTGTACATCACCCTCCACACCCTCTATCAAAACCACGTGGGAGTGCCTGGCCTCTACTGCTAAAATCTAAAATATATATAAACACAGGAGTTTGACGGGAACTTTGAGAGCTCAGGAGGTAGCAGGCTTCTCTAAGCACCCCGTTCAGCCATCTCCAGACCTAGGAGCAAGGTCCTAGTCAGTTCCACATGTTAGATGTCATCTCTCCCAGAAAAATTCTTTTAAAGACACACCTTGGGGATGGAAAGATGGATCAACGTTAAGAGCACTGGCTGCTCTTGCAGAGGACCCAGCTTTGATTCCCAGCACCCACATGGTTGCTAACTCCACTTCCACAGGATCCAACTCCCTCTTCTGATCTCTCAGGGCATTGCACGACATGGGTATACTTACATTTATGCAGGGAATACACTTATACACATTTAAAAAAGAAAAAAAAAGACACAACTCAGTCTTTTCTTTGACTTCACTTTCCCCAGAGAACTGCTTTGAACCTAATTGAGCAATAACTGAATTTTAATTATTTTGAAACTCACTTTATTGTGTGGTTGATGTGATATGATGTGATTCACCTATCAGCTTTATTTGTGAAGTTTATTCTGATTCTTTCTCTCTTTGAATGCATAAGCCTAAAGGGGGGGAATCTTTGTGTGACAAACTCTGTAAGAGGATATAAATTAAATATAAACAATTAGGGTGAGGGATAGCTCAGTGTAGAATACATGTTTTGCATATCTGAGGCCACCTAGCTCAATCCCAAACAGTACAAAAAAATTAATTGTTTTTAAAAATCATCTGATGTGAATCAGTCTCAGCATGGAATAATATTCATTTAATGGGTATTGCTTCTGCCTGTGGCATGATAGGGCCCTGCAGGGAAAGCAGAGAGCAAAAGTGGTTTCTGATTCTTACAGGCTGTCAGGGAGGTAAGCAAGCTCCAAACTACATACTAAAGAGCACAGATGCAGGCTTTAGCAAAGACCTTAAACTTATCTGGCAGGTGCAAAGGGAGAGTTACTGCAAAGACAGAGCATAGCATGCTTTCTTATCAACTCAGCCTTCTAGAGAGGTCTACAGGTGGGTCTGGCCTAATTTCTAAGACAGAGAAGCAGCTAGTGTGTCTGTGATCTAAGTTATGATTCAAAAGGATTAAGAATACAAGTTAAGATGAACTCATAGATAGTATCAAAACATTCATGACATTTCATTAGGTAAATTAGCATACACATAAGATAAAAATAAATAAATAAAACACATTTTTTAATTTATTTTTTTATTCCTCATGTTTGCTACATTCTCTGCAGCAATGTGTGTATAGTATTTAAATGAAAAGAAAAATGAAAAGGTCATTATTTAAATCACCATTTATTTTGGAAGCTGATGAGTAAGTAAAAAAGTTTAGTGCATGTACAAGAAAATATTAAATCATGAAGTACAGATGTTAATTCTTCAGACTTTAAAGCCACAGAACTGAGACAGGAAAAGAAGGCAAGTACTAGAGAAACATGTGTGTACATTGATCTCTTTTCCCACATTTTTGTTTAAAAATTATTTAATTTTATCTTATGTATATGAGTGTTTGGCCTGTATGTAAATACATCTTGTGCGTGCAATCCCTGTGGAGGTCAGAAGAGGGCTTTGGATCTCTTGGAACTGGACTTAAGGACAGTTGTTATCCACCATGTGGATGTAGAAAATAATCTCAGGTCTTCTGCAAGAACAGCCAGTGCTTCTGACCTCTAAGCCATCTCTCCAGCCCTCTGTCATATTCTTAATCAATAACTTGTGCAAATAAGGAGAATTTAGATTTTTCAAATTATAAAAGAAGTCATCCTGTATTGGCATATTCAGCTTCAGAATTTTAATATAAAAAGTAAATTTGGGGGCAGGAGAGATGACTTCGTGGTTAAGAGCACTTGCTGTTCTTGCAGAGGACCAGGGTTTATTCCCCAGCACCCACATGGTACATAGCACCCATCCTTAATTCCAGTTCTCCGGGGATCCGAGGCCCTCTTCTGATGTCCATGGACACTGCACAACATAAGTGTACTTACATACGTGCAAGCAAAACACTCATGTGCATAAAATAAAGAAATTTTTAAAAAGAAGTAAATACTAATAGATATTTTGTTTTGTTTTGTGATTGGGTCTCATATAGTCTAAAGAGACCCAAAACTCTCTATGTAGGCAAGGATGACCTTAAATTTCTCACCCTCCTGCCCAACCGCATGAATGTTAGAACTATAGGTGTATGCCATCATCGTTATGTGGTGCTGGAAACCAAACCCAGGGCTTCATGCATGTTGGGCAAACACTTTACCAACTGAGCTACATCTGTAACCCGTATAATTTTCACAGATTCTTGAAAGAAACATTATTTACACATTTAGACTAAATCTCCTTTCAGGATACCTTTAGCTTCTCAGGATTAGACTATGTTTTGATTCTTCTCATCCCAGGAGGGATGGAAATTTCAGGACAAGTATTGCCACGGGGCACACTCTCAGCCTGGGCCTGGGCACGACGGGGCCCACTCTCGGGGCCCACTCTCAGCCTTTGGGTTGGTAGAAGCTAGGGGACTGTTTGTCTGTTATAAAAAGATTCTACTTAATAGTCACAAAGAGAAATACAGATGTAAACAATAATGATTATTATAGGAACTTTATATATATATATATATATATATATATATAATTATTATAAAGACAGCCCAAGATCATTTGGCCACCAACATATAATATTCCATCGTTTCAGAATCAAAGACATTAATCAATTAGAAAATGTCTAACATGAGGGCACTGGAGCAATGGCTCAGAGGTTAAGAGCACTGGCTGTTCTTGTGGAGAACCCAGGTCCAGTCCTTAGCACCCACGTGGTGGCTAGCAACCATAACTGGAGTTCCAGGGAATCTGATGCCCTCTACTCTATTGGTGTCTGCGGTCATTTTATGTATGTGGTACACCTGCATTCATGCAGGCAAAATACTTGTACATATAAATTAACATTAATTAATTTTAAACTGTTTAACACAAGTAGAGCTTTTAGGGTGGTGGGCACTCAGTTTACAGTTCCCCTTGTTGGCAAAGCAGCACATTTTGTAGATGTAAAGGCTAAATACTGTTTTATTTCCCAGGTGTTAGTAAAGCTCATTCCTAGAACCTGATGATGATGAGGCTGGCAAGGCAGGAAAGCAACAGTCTTTAGGAGAGAGCAATAGTTCATAAAGCCATTAAGGAAGAAATGCCTGCATCATACTGAATCTATTAGCCATTGGGATCAGGGTATGTGTTGTAGGCAGCAAGACTGGAGGAGCAAAGAAACCCAAGCACTGTGCAGCTGAGACAGTTTCATCAGGAAGCCCGGAAGCTAGCCATAGAGCCAGCTACACAGTTTGGTGTTCACCCCATGGTTCTGGTCTTGCTTTGGTCCAGGATTTCCTCATTAGGACTGCATTTTGGAATGAAAATGTATGTTCTGTGCCATTGTTTGTTGGAGTATGTACTTTAAAAAAAAAAAACGGTCCTAGTTAAGAGATTGCCTCAAATCTCAGAAGAGATATTGGATTTTTGAACAGTCTTGCAATTGTTCAAGACTTTGGAGACTTTTTATTTGAAATTTTCATACATGATGTGCCTTCTAAAAATATTTATTTTTAAGTGTATGAGGATTTTGCTAGCATGGATGTAAGTGCATCCCTGTCATGCAGTGCCCGTGGAGGTCTGAAGAGAGCTCTGGAGCCCCTGGAACTGGAGTTACCACAGTTGTTAGCTGCCATGCGGGAGCTGGAAACCAAACCCAGGTCTTCTGGAAGAGCAGCCAGTGATCTTAACTGCTGTGCCATCTCTCCAGCTCCTACACAAGGTATCTTGATCAAATCCACCTCTCACTTGTCCCCTCTAACTCCCCAAAGAGCCCTCATTACACCTCCCTCTCAACTGCATGTCCTCCATTTACAGTTATCTATTTATTTTAACCCACAAGCCAGTACGCAGCATTTCTCCTTGGTCTCTGCTCCAGTTCCTGTCCTGATTTTCCTAACTGATGGATTGTGATGGGGGAGTCATAAGCTGAAATAAACCCTTTCCTCCCCAAGTTGGTTTTGATCATGGTGTTTATCAAAGCAATGGAAATCTACCTAGGACAGATAGGTTGGTGATTATGAACGTGTATTGCCCTTGCAGAGAACCTGAGTTCAGTTTCTAGCACCCACAGCAGGTGGCTTTCAGCCACCTGTAACTCTAGCTCCAGGGAATCCAAACCCTGTGGTTTCTAAGGGCATCTGCACTCCCATGCACAGGCACACACATCTGGATACACACAAACATACACATAATTAAAAATAAACTTTTTATTTTTATCAATTAGTCAATTTATCAACTAATCAAACTAAATCAGGTTATGAAATAGTGATACCAATATGTTCATCAGTGTGGGGACTTTTGAATTTGACCTAAATGAACTTTGCATCATGAGATGACTATGAGTCTGTGGGTGTCTGAATGTGCACTGTTGCCCACAGGCTCCTGTGTTTGAACATTGGTCCCCTGCAGGTGATGAAGGTTGTAGAACATTTAGGAGGTGGAGCCTTGCTGGAGAAAGTATGTCACTGGGAGTGAGCTTGAGGGTCTCTAGCCTGGCCCACTTCCTCTTCTTTCTCTGCTTTCAGCCTGCCAATGCAATGCGACATACAGGCCTCGTGCCACTGTTGCCATGCCTTCTGCACAACGAACTGCATCCTCTCTAGAACTGTGAGCCAGAACAAATGAACCGCGTCCTCTCTGGAACTGTGAGCCAAAATGAAACTCTTCCCTGAGTTACCTTTATTATATTATCACAGCAACAGAAAACAAAACTAAGGAGCCTGGTGTGTGTGTGTGTGTGTGTGCTGTCCTCTGTATCTCACATAATTTTTAATGTAACATATAATAGGAGTATTCTACCCAAAGTTGTTATAATAATCAAGAACACTGTATGTCCTAAAGAAGTAAGGCAGCATAAAACAGGCATTTAAGTCAACCAAAAATCACACATTAAAAATTAGGCTAACTATATATTTTCCCCTGCATCTATATTCATGTGAAATTTGTAAAATACTTTACTTGATGCAGAAGTATTGGAAATAATTCATCATCTTTTAATCCTAGTTTATCTTCTGGCCAGTTTGAATTGCGATAACCTCATAAGGAATGGCTAGCATCAGTTTTAGGAAAGAGTGATCTTTAATATCTAAATTATTATAGCTCCTATTTGTGGAAATGTAACAGATTGTCTTGGTGTTGTATCAGATTGCAGTTTGGGAAGCTAAACTGGAAATCATATTATAGAGGAAATTAGAGAACAATATAGGTTCATATGATATACTGTCTGGTTAGCGTTTGTCAACTTGATGCCAACTGAAGACATTTGGGAAAAGAGAACTTCAATTTAAAAATTTCTCCCACTGGACTGGCCTGTGGGCGTGTCTATGAGGCGTTTTCTAGTTTTTGATTGTTGAGTGAGGTGAGAGGCACACCCACTGTGGGAGAGGCCACCTCTGGGCAGGTAGTCCTAGGCTGTATAAGAAAGCAGCAAGGCAGTAAGTAGCATTCCTACAGTCTGTGCTTCAGTCCCTGCCTGCAGTTCCTGCAGCTTCCCTCAGAAATGGGCAGACTATTACTTGGAGATGTGAGATGCAATAAACGCTCTCCTCCCAGAGTTGCTTTTGGTCAGAGTACTTCATCACAGAAATTGAAGGCCACTAGGACATACACCGTTTAAGAATTTTTTTTACATTTTTATTTATTTAAATTTGTTTTTGGTCTTTTTTTGAGACAGGGTCTTCCCGCAACCCCAGCTGGCCTGGAACTCACTATGGAGACCGGGCTGGCCTTGACCTCACAGTGCTGGGATTAAAAGCGTGCACCACCATGCCCAGTTTAACAATTTTTTGGCATACAAAATATTAGTGACAGGAATAGAAACAAAAGATCAGAGTTGTCAGAAATCAAGAGTTATAGGTTTTGTGGACATAAGTAATTTTTAAAATTTTATAATCATAAAGGGAAATGGGTAATTCCAAATATTATATAATTTTAGTCTTTCATCCCCAATAACTCTGTGACAGCAGACATTAAATGTGCATTTAATGAAGAAGCCTAGGTTCTTAAATATTATCACTAGAAATTAATTTGTTTTTTGCATAATTTGCATGAGAAGAGTCAATTCAAATATCTGAGTATCCTTAACAATAGTAAATGGAATTAAAGTTATTTTAATTACTTTAAGATCCTCAGACGCTGGTTATTTTGAGATTTTAATTTGTTGTATTTTAACATTTAAAAAATTTTTATTTTATCTACATGAGTGTTACACCTGCATGTATGTAAGTGCACCCGTGTCATACAATGACACAGAGAACAGAAGAGGGCGTCAGATCCCCGGGAACTGGAGTTATGGACAGTTGATAGCTACCACGTGGGTGATGGGTTTGAACCCAGGTCTCCTGCAAGAGCAGCCAGTTCTCTTAACCACTGAGCCATCTCTCCAGCCCCTATTTTAGCATTTTTAATATCAATGGAAATATAGTAATCTAATTGGTTGGACTCTGCTAATAATTTTCTATTTAATAAGAAGTTTATTTTAAGCTAAGAGCTTGTATTTAAAGCAGAAGCACCCCCCAAAGGAAGTCCCTTTTGATAGATTTAAAATAAGTCTTTGTCAATTGAAAAACTGGAAACTTTTTACCCAAATTATGCTGAATAATGAGAGAATTTTCTCAAGATGATACTGAAAAAAACCTGAATTTTTTAAAATGAAAACTTGGTTTAAGTAAAATGTCTGGTTAAACAAATATTCATAATTGAATTATCATCACTTGTGGCTTCTCTAAAACAAAGATTAGCATTATTTTTTTATCAGTTAGGAATATGCTAAAGAAAATTCCAAGTATCTTAGACAATTTTAAAAATAAATAGAAAAGCATTTAAGAAATATACAAAGGGGGACTGTGAAATGGCCCAGCAATTAAGAGCACTGAGACTCTTGAGAGGACCTGGGTTCTGTTCCTAGTACCCACATGGTAGCTAACAGCCATCCCTAACTCTTCTGACCTCCACAGGCATTGCACGACACATGTGCACTTGCATACATGCAAGCAACACATAAAAGGATACAAAATAATACAATATTTGTAAAAAGAAATATGAAAAGGGGGCTGCAGAGATGGTTCAGAAGTTCAGAGAACTGGCTGCTCTTGCAGAGGACCTGGGTTAGGTTCCCAGCACCCACATGGTAACTAACAGTCATCCCTAACTCCAGTTCCAAGGAATCCAGCATCCTCTTCCGACCTCCTCAGGCATTGTATGACATGGCTGCACTTACATACATGCAGGCATAACACTAATACACCTAAAATAAAAATAATATTTTTAAAAGGAAAAATAAAAAGTAAGAGCTAGTAGAAATATTTGGGTTTGAGTTCAGTCACTTAGTCACTTGGGTACTGAATTGGTAATGTAGTTGAAGATGAGTTCATGTGAATGAATGTGTTTCCAGAAGTTAGCACAAGTCTGTAGTGAAAAACACAAATTGAAGAGTGTATTTCCTGAAGTTTTGCAGCTCAGGAAGTGGTTAGAAGTTCCCTAATAGAGTCCTTTCCATCCAGGTTGAAGAGGAGTCTGATGTAATGTCTTCTTATTATTTTTATCTATTCATTTTTATTTTCTGTGTATGAGTGTTTTGCCTACACATATGTAAATGCACCCATGTTGTATAATGCCTACAAAAGCCAGAAGAAGGCATAGGCATCAGATCCCCTGGAACTAGAGTTATGGATGGTTGTTAGCCACTATGTGGGTGCAGAGAACAGAACACCATTCTCTGGAAGTGAGCCAGTACTCTTATTTGCTAAGTCACTCTCCAACCCGTCCTTTTGTTGTTGTTTGTTTTATTTTTGACAATTTCATTCATGCATATCATGTATCTTCATCACATTCACCCCAAACTGCATCTCTTCCACTCTCCCTACATACCCCGTCCACCCTTCATGTCATCTCATGTTTTTCTTTTGAACCCACAGAGTTCAGTAAGTGCTGCCTGCCTGAATGCTGACTGAGCTTGTGGCTTGATCTTGTGCGAGTAACCATAAGTGCAGTGAGCTCATAGATGCAATGGTCATGCTATCTGTGTTGTGAAGACAGCATTTCATGACAGTCCTTCTCACCATCTGTCCTCACACTCTGTCCTCCCCTGTTCTACCACGTTCCCTGAACCTCATAAAGGTGGATACAGATGTCTTATTCATTCAACATTCACTTATTCTCAACATTTTGACCAGTTGTGAGTTGTATTAACTGCTGCCCACTGACTAAGATTGAGATCAGCACAACCTATGTAAACAAAAATATTTAAAGACTGTTTGATAGCACAGCCATTTAACAAAATAACAGAAATAGGTTCCCGCTAAGGCTTTTGACCAGGTTTATAGCACCAGGAATGAATTCTGTCCTGTGGGGCAGGCCTCGTATCTAATCAGAAAGTAGCTGATTAATCCCATAACCTTCATGCCACGGTTGTGCCAGTGGGCACATCTTGCCTTGTGGGTTGGTGTTTTAGCATTTAAGATTCATCACTCAGTAATACCACTGAGTAAAACCTCAAGCAGCCTAAATAGCACCTTCTGTCACTATGAAAGCCAGAGCGCAGGGGCAAGTTCCATGTCAGTTCTGGCTTGATTTCTTTATGCCCTGCAACAAAAGTGCATTGTCTTATCAGCAATAGAGCCTTATCATCTAGCTCTGGTGGCAATGGCAATAGCCTGTGTTGTTTGGGGCCTCAGGAGCCTCCTTGACGAATAAAACATAGGGAGGTAGTCCAATCCTGGCACTGAGATTTTCATTTAATAAATCTTGTCTTCTGGTTTTGTTTGCTTGTTTTAAGTGTATATGTGGTTTTAGGTCCTTTCCTCTAGTTGTTCCTCTCTCAGGAGCTCATTATGGAAAAGCTTGGTAACCTTCCAAATTTTTAGATATCATGGTTGAAAGTCCCTTGTAGTTGGGCATGGTGGCACAAATCTTTAATCCCAGCACTCAGGAGGCAGAGTCAGGAGGATATCTGTGAGATTGAGACCAGCCAGGTCTAAATAGCAAGTTCTAGTACAGCTGGAGCTGAAGAGAGACCTTGTCTGTAAAAAAATAAATAAACAAACAAACACACAAATAAATATCCCTTTGTAATATGGTAAGTCTCTATTTAACAGAAGTGTCTCATACAAATTTTTACTTAATTTTTAAGGACACCCAATACTAATTTTTAAAGGTGATAATGGATGCTGTAAAAAAAAAAATGAATAGGGCTGATAGAAGAACTTATGGGAGTATCTTAGGCTAAAAAAGCCAAACACTTTAGTAGTTTTGATAATTACTGTCATTTGCTTATTTAACCACCAATAAAATTTTTAAATATTCATCCACTAAAATAAATTTTATGGTTATAATTTAGCAGAAATGCCCAAATTAGAAATAATTATTTTTAAAAATCTTATTATTTTTATTTTATGTGTATGAGTGTATTGCTTGTATGTATGTAAGTGTACCCTTGCTGTGCAAGGCCCACAGAGGTAGGAAGAGGGTGGTGGATCCCTTGGAACTGGAGTTAAGGATAGTTGTTAGCCATCATGTGGGTGTTGAGAATCAAACCCAAGTCCACTTCAAGATCAGCCAACCCCAGCAATTGTTCTTTTTAACAGAAATTTTGCCTACTGTTAGTTTTCCAACCAGGGAAGAGCTAACCTTCACCTGTTACTTTCACTTATTTAACATTTGGATAAAATGTAATCCAAATTTAAATGGTTCAATGAAAAAAAAAATCCTTGTTGTCTAAACCAGGATTATTTGGTTGTAAATATTTCTCAAGCATCAGATCCATGTGAGGGAATTAAGTTTTGACTTTAGTAATTTTTAAAGTAATTTAAAAATTTTTATTTATAGTGTTTTGATGACCAGTATGTTTACTGATATGTGTGTAGTGTCCTTGAAGAAGACAGAGCTGACCGGTGGGTGCTGAGAGTCATCTTCCTTTAAATTTTAGCTGGTCACAATCTTTTAAGGACATATGCTGCTTCCTACTTTTGTCTTCATCTTTCATTTTTCATTTGGAACAGTCCTTTGCTTTATGCAATACATTATTTTACTATATAAAAATCCTTTTCCATGAAAAACATTTCCTTTTCCTTTAGCCTTTTCAAAAATAAAACACATTCTGTATATATAACTTTTATATTTATTTTTCTTGTTATTTTTTTTTACAAAATTTAGAAAAATGTTAAAAAGACATTTTATGTATCTGAGTGTTTTGCTTGAATGTATGTATGTGTACTATGTGCATGCCTGGTGCCTAAGGAGGCCAGAAAGGATATGTCAGACCCCCCTGAAACTACAGTTACAAATGGTTATGAGCCACAAATGATTATGATTATGTAGGTGCTAGGAACTGAACCTAGGTCTTCTGTAAGAGCAACAAATGCCCTTTTTTTAAAGTTGAATATTTAATTTTTTTATGTGTATGAGTGTTTTGTCTGCAGGTATGAAAGTGTACCCATGTATGCAATGCCCACACAGGCCATAAGAGGACATAAGACCCCTGGAACTAGAGTTACAGATGGTTGATAGCTGCCATGTGGGTGCTAGGAACTGAATCTAGGTCCTCTGCCAGAGCAGTTCCTAACTATTGAGCCATCTCTCCAGCCTGAAAACATTTTTTCCAAATAAAAGTTTTCCAATGAAAACTCAGGAAGCTGTATTTGAAACATTGAAAATATGCCTATTCTAACTTAAATATGTAACAGTTATAAATATAGACAAAACATGTTAAATGTCCTATGTTCTCTTAAGAGATTTAAATTAAATTTTTTTTCAAAGATTTAGTCATATTAGAACAGGCATTTAAAAGTTGCCTTTGTTAAAATGATCTTTTCATTACTCTCACATTTCTGTTTCCTTTCTTTTTTTTGTAGCTTATCAAATTTATTTTTATTTTATTTTGTTCTATTACTTTGAGACAGAGACTTACTACATAACCCTGACTGGAGCCTGGAACTCACAGAGAGCTCTTCCCCAGTGCTAGGATTAAAGGTGTGTACCACCATACCCAATCATCTATCTATTTTTGAGATAAGCTTCCATATACCCTAGGTTGGCTTTGAAATTCACTGTGTAGCCAGTGATGCCCTTGAACTTCTAATCTTCTTCCTCTACCCTTCCAAGTGTGGGATTATAGGTGTGTGCTATATGCAGTGCTAGAGATTGAATTTATGGCTTTTTACATGCTAGACAAGCACTATTAACAGAACTACATCCCCAGCCAGGTTAAACAAGTTTTAAAATGACTATATTTTTCTTGTAGTACCAGAGTGTTAAGAGTTGTACCTCATCTAGATTAGCTAATATATGACTCTTGAAAAGCCTGTTTTTTAAAAAGGCAACAGCTGTCAAAAATCATCCTTAAAATGTTTGCATTTACATATATAATACATATCTTGTTAGGTATGCAAAGAATAGTACTATCACACAGAAAGTTAAACATTTTAAATGGGATGTCCACAGGTTTTGCTACTTAGTTATTTTAAGGAATTTTAGGGGCAGATTAAGTTTTATTAGAAACACCTAAAGAAAGCAGAGAGTGGGGTGGTGTACGCCTTTAATCATAGCACTCCTGAGGCAGGGACAGGAAGAATCTCAGTGAGTTTCAGGCCAGCTGTGGCTGTAGGAAGACCTGTCTCAAATGAAGTCACAAGCACACAGAGCAGAAAATAAACTATTTTTTTTATCTTAACCGAAGAGTACTGTGTCTTTTCTCCATTGGCTAGGCTTTGATCTCACAGTCTTTCCCAGTTGACTGGTTTTAAAAGAATTGGCAAAAAAGAAATGAAGGAGGAGAAAGAGGCTGGTGAAAAGGCGAAAAGGCTCAGCAGCTCCAGGCCAGGGGGTTCCTGGAATGCAGTAGAGACTTTGTGTTCAGATATGTTTTCTAGGGTGGGGTAGGGAATGGGAGGCTTAAAAGATTTGAATTCCTTGTCATAAACAAAAGTTTTATAATGCTTGGCAGAGAAGACTGATATTTAATGTTTCTTACATATCCATTCATGATCTTTAATTCTATCGACCAGTTCTTCTAGTTTAGTGCACACACTCGCACAAACACACGCACACACACAGATTAAGTATCTAATTGAGGAAGCATAAAACCAAGCTATCTTTAGTTAGATGTGCCCATTTTCCAAAAATGCTTATTGAAGGGTTTGAGGTGGGGATTCAAGACCGATTGCCAGGGTGTACCAAGGAGTTTATTAAAAGAGTTACTGACACTATGGACAGACAGACAGAAATGCAACAGCATCATGGGCATTCAGAGGAGAATTCCAGCTCTGGAATCAAAGGCAAACAGCATGGTGGAGGCCATGAAGAGAGGAATCAGAGCCCATGTGGCAGAAGTAGGGGCTCCTTTTATACCCTTCTAATCATGGGGGAGGTTTTATAGCCCAAACCTACAACCAGGCCCCCTGTTTCCCAGGCAGAAGTCAAGGAGAGGGGTGGGGGACAGGATGTATGAAAATCAATACCCCCTTTGATGTGAACTCACTTATCGGGTGGAAGATTTTGGTACCAGAAGTCTGTTAGGGACTTACAGACATGCCACAGTAGAGGGCCTATCAATAAAGTATCGTGGCCTGAGCAGCAGCTAGATTCTCACATTACACCACACTTGCAAGTTGAATTAACACAAGTATCAAACTTTAAAAACCAACTAGAGAACTAACTGACTATTTTTATTCAAACATTTCTTCTTATTACAGTAGAAAAAAAAAAAGCCCCTTAAGAGAAAACTGGTCAAGAGAATAAGAATCTCCGACCTGGACTGAAGACCCAACTTCCCAGTTTCGCTGGTCAATCTCCTGATCAATCACCTGGTCATAGGACCACCCTGGAAGGCAGGTTCACCTTAAGTCATGCTAAATATAAGTGGAACACCTAGTTCACTAATGAGATGGCGAACTCTTGCTGTCTGCAATCCTGCCCCTAGTGCAATACTTATGACTGGGACACAGTCATATCGTTTTCTCGAAGTCTGGCCACTTTTCTGAATTCTTCAAAAGAAGCATAACTTCTTCTTTTCTTCTTTATATTTATTTCCTAAGCATGCTTTCCCTAATATTTTGGGCTGCACCAACATTTTGGACTTTCTTCCTCTTTCTTTAAAACTCCCCACTATGTGGCTGCTAGCATGCCAAGTGTCTGTTCTCCATGCTGGCTCTCAATGGCATAGTTTTATGGTTTTTTCCTTCTCCCCTCCATTCTCCTCCTCAGGGAAGCTTCTGACATTTATTTTGCCTGCCTTGACGATTTTTCTTTAAATTCTAATAAAATTGTCCTAAGGCTTTTGTTTGAGTTCATTCTTAAATTCTTTTTGAATGAGAAGAGACTAAGAAACATGAAAGGGGACCCCGTTTTCCCTTGTATCATCTGGCAAGCACAAGAGGACAGCCCCAACTTCTACCAACACTCCTTTGAGATACTGGAGGAATAGCTGGAGAGAAACATCAAAAGCTGGCAAAGTAACAAACTAAATGTTGTGGACTACAAACAAAAAGAAACTGGATACTCGGATCCGAATGCAAAGAAAACAAAATGGATACCTTAAAGTGGCAGAAAGGAAAATATTTCCACACATATGAGATCCGAACAACCAGTTCAGAATGTAACAATAGACCACTGACCAGATCAAGATAAGTTCCAGCCCCCAAAAGGAAGCAACAGCTACCCATAAAAACCATGCTAAAGAATGGAGCACCAGGGGCCCATGCTGGTACCTGGTGCTGATCTTGGCGACTCCTCTAGTGACAGTAAATCACCCTTGGGGATCCACATTGATTGCCAAAAACTGTCAATGGGAAATCCACAGCTCTCACCCCAAAGTATTCCCAGATCCTTCTGGAGCCAAATATAAGTGATCACTGCCCGGGAAGAAAAATTCAGGTTACCCAAATATGGTAACAGTTTCATTAAGTCACAAAACAAAGAAAACCACTATTCAAGCTACTTTAAAAAATATTCTGGTAGGGGGATGGAGAGATCGCTCAGTGGTTAAGAGCACTGGCTGCTGTTGCAGAGGATCTGGGTTCAGTTCCTGGCACCAATATGAAAGCTAACAACCATCCATAACTCCAGTTCCAGGGAATCCCACATCCTCTTCTGTCACTAAAATTCCTTCTGGGAACTTTAAACAATGTCTGCCCCCTCCTGCCTTGCTCCCTATGACAAACCGAGGTATAATTATGCCAAATGCAGTCTGGGAAACCAGTGAGTTTATTGGGTTTACTTATAGAGCAATGGATGAGGGTTTACTTACAGGAGTGGGAGTGCTCCCCTCCTAAGGCCACACTGGAAAGTCTTCCTCCAGTCGTGGATGGTGACTTCCCCACTGCCACACAAAGTGTTGAGAGAGCTTCTCCTCTACTTCCTCAGCTTGCACACCCTTAGCCACCCCACCCATGCAACTAGATTGGCTGGAAGGTGTGGCTGACTCTCCCTGTCCCTCTTTTCTTGTGAAGTGAGAGTCCACAACCTTAGCTGTGATAATCCTAGGCAAACAGGTGCAAAAAGCTTGAGAAGTTGGCATCTGTCCATGATCTGTCAGAGGACAGTCCTATGCAGCACAACAGTAGGTTTAAAAATATTCTGGTCAGGGGCTGGAGAGACGGCTCAGCAGTTAAAGAGTGCTGGCTGGTTTTGCAGAGGACCATGGTGGCCAACAACCAACCATACTTCCAGTTCCAGGGGATCCTATGTCCTCTTCTAAGCCAGGGGCATTGCATGACATGGATGCATTTACACACATTCAGGCAATACACTCATACATACAAAATAAAAATAATAAGTAAATACTGTTTTAAACGCACTGGTGGAAGCAGCAGCAGCAACACAAGGAACTCCCTGGGAGGCTAGATGGCTGCTGTTCTGGACATCTGAGCTGGTGGAAGACGGGGAGCTTGTACATTCCCAAATGTACTTTCTATTTTACTTCATTAAATACAAGAACGTTAAATCACAATACAAAAATGTTAAGTCAAACACAGTGATGAGCCATAAACAGTTATTAAAGAGATTAAAAAATAGGATTAAAGATAATCTGACTTCCAATCTCTAAAATTGTATTTGTTCACAATCACAGAAGTTTTGATCAGTTAATCAGCCTTTTAAAAATGTTTACAGTGGCTTTTTGTGTCTATGAATGAATGTAAGTTCACAACGGGAATGTCCTTGTGTGGAGAATGTAACATTATAATCAGATTATAAAAATCAACTGAGTGGCTTTGATTGGTTTAAATGAGTTTCTTGTGATTTTCTCTAGACAGCCTTATCTACAACAAAAGAACAACCTGAAAACAACTCAACAGGAAGGAACAGAAGCTCTTTCCCTTCAGTGTAGGAGCTACCCCTAAAATGCCTGCAGAGGAGCTGGATAGAGTGCTTAGCAGTTAAGAGCACTCACTGCTCTTACACAGGACCCAGGTTCAGTCCTAACACTGACACGGAAGTTCTCACCCATCTGTAACTCCAAGTCTAGGGAACCCAATGCCCTTTTCTGGCCTCTATGAGCAGTGCACGCATGTGTTGTACTTATATTCAGATGAAACCTTCATGCACATTAAAATAAATGAATCTTTTAAAACGTTTTTAAGTGCCTGCCAACTGGCTACCAATATAAGAATTAAAGAAACTGCCTTCTCCAAAATATGTGCATTGCAGGTACAACCAGTCACGTAAAATTCTCAGCCTAGAAGTCCCTCATATGATATAAGTTACAATTAGCCAAAGGAATTTATAGGTATGAGATATTTAACCGGTAGGTGGGTATGTCTTGGTTAGAAACAGTTTAAATACTTATGAGTTAAATGAAAATGAAATAGGCACAAAAAAGGGATGACTAACGAAATGTTCAGAGATTGGATGAATGGTGCGTGCATGCTCTGGGCAGAGAAGTACCTCTGAGCTTGAAGTACATAAAAGCCCACAATAACAGACAGGAGAGAGCAGAAGACAGACTTTAAGTCTGTGATGTTTCTTTTTTAATATTGATGCCTGTCTTCTGATGTCATCTCATATCAGGGTTTGGAGGACATCTCTGAAAGGGTCCCACGTAGTTGTGTCCCCAAACAAGGAATTGACAGAGACACAGTTTGAGCAGAGGCAGTGACTTTATTTCTGAAAGAAACCAGAGAATTCTGTAACTCAAATGGCCCTGCTATACAAAGGATACATTCTTTTATGTCACACAGCATGGGCTTTGAGGCTCATTTTCATTGCACAGGTTTTTTCCTGTGTGCTCGATCTGTTATGTTTAGTCTACATACAACTTTGTATCTGACATATCTCATTAGCATTTTAAAACTCTTCCCAGGTTTAGTAGTATTACCTGCAGACACTCTAGAGTGCCTTTGCACCTCTTTTGGAGGTCATTATAGTTGACCTTGGTCAGGAGTTTTCCAGTAGTTCCTCTTTGCCAACTACGTTTTCTATTTAATATATTTTATTTATTATTTTTATTTTATGCATATATGTGTATTGCCTGCATGTATGTAAGTGTACCTGTGTCAAGCAATGCCAGTGGAGGTCAGAAGAGGGTATCAGATCCTCTGGAACTGGAGTTAAGGATGGTTGTTAGTCACCATGTGGGTGCTGGGAATTGAACCCTAGTCCTCTGCAAGAGTAGCCAGTGCTCTCAACTGTTGAGCCATCTCTCCAACCCGGTCAACTACGTTTTTATATGCTAATTTTATAAGGCTTTGCCTCTGGGACTTCACTCTCCATCCAACCCTATTCTCTTTCCTGTGATGAGGGAAGTTGGGCAAACTCCCTGACAGGCAGAGAGATGGGGCCACTAACAAATAACAAAGGTGGCAAATTTCCAGTTTCTTCTCCTGAGGTAAAGGCCTAGGAGCTCCTTTTACCTAAGCAGGGTCCCTCTTCCTGCTGAGGAATCCAGACCAGTTTAGATAAGTCTAAGGTTGGACCTGAATAAAATCTTGCTTGGGGCTTTGAACCTATTAGCCTTCTCTTTAAGTTGACTAATCTAAAATGAGGGGAAAGGGACCTGCCCTATACCATCAAAACCACTTAAAAAGCCCAGCCCTCCAAGGGCTTTGGATTTCAGTTTCCAAATCCCTTCTCTTCTTGTGGAGAGTGTCCCTGTGTGAGTGAGTGAGTGGTTTGATAACGTTTGTTGCCTGATATGTCTGAGATTCTTCCTGTCTCATAATTCTTTAATTGACAGAGGAAACAAACCTGAAGGCAACAACACTGTAGCACATACATGATGATTCCTGAAATAAAGCCCTGTTCTGTTTTATAACTACTGTGCTTCAGATTCTGTTGGCATTGCATGAACTGCATGAACTGACAGCTGAGGGCAGGACGAATGGTGATGCAGCAGCCCAGCTCTGAGGCCTCTGCTATGAATCAGCAGCAATCCCGAGTGTTTGTCAATGCTGTAGCTCTGGAAAATCACTAGCCTCCATCAATAGAATAAGCAGTCACTATGCATGCAAAAAAAAACAGCTGCCTCCTCACATAGGCTAAGAGACCAATTATTTATTTATTTTTATATATTTTTATAAATAACTAAAATTTGTACTGAAAAAGGAATCAAAGCTATCTTTGGAGATAAATGCCACAGTTGTCTGGTGGAACATCTGTTTATTCTGGAGCCAAGTATGAGTGAACATGACACGAGAACAGAGTTAGGTGACCCCAGTTTCATGTCATAATGGGGTAACAATTTCATGAAGTTATTATAGAAACAGAGCAAAGAGGTCATAAATCAAGACACTTCACATACAGTGGTGGAGACATCAGCGGCAGATTACAGCAAGGCCAAGGACCTCTGTTACAGGCCTCAGATGCCACCTGAAGATGATAGAAAGCAAATACCAATTTAGCTGGGATACACTATAAATTCTCTAGTTTATCTGTTGAAAGACCCACATTTCCAGTTTCACTGGTCAATCACCTGATCACAGACCCACCCTTAGGAAGGTGGGTTCTACTTAAGCTATACTAAATAGATGGGCGGAATACAGAGTATGTTAATGAGGCAGTGAACTTTTCCTGCCTGGAATCCCGCCTCCCGGGGCAGTTCTTCTGGACCTAGACACAGACATGTAGCGCTCCGTAAGTCTGCCGGCTTTTCTGAATTCTTCAGAAAAGTGTAATCTTTCCTTCTCTTCTTCACATCCTTTTTCTAAACATGCTTTCTTTAAGGCTTTGGGCTGCCCTAACGTCTTGCATTTCTCTACTTTTTCTCTAAAGCTCCTTCTCCCAGCCATGTGGCTGCCAGTCTGCCACGTGTCTGACCCCATGCAGGCTCTAAACCTGCATGACTTTTTGGCTTCTCTTCTTCTCCCTGTATGCTCTTCCTCCAGGCAGCTGCTGAGATCCCCAGCTTGCCTGTCTTGAGGATTTTTCTTCAAATTCCAATAAAATTGTCTTAAAGCTTCCGATTGGGTCCATTCTTAAATTCTTTTATGAATGAGACTAAGAACCCTCTAGGGGACGCTCTCATTTTACCCCGTTTCAAAGACAGCTTCTGGGTTGCTGGAAGCTAGTGCTGCTAAGCTGATACCTTTCTAAAGATTTCACCTGGGAGCCAACTGGATCTTAGATCAGACAGAGGCGGGAAAGGAACGACTAATAAAGGACTAAAGATGGCTCAAGGCAATCTTTATTTGGCTCTGGACTGTAACATTTCAAGCTCTCCACAATCACTGACGTTCTCATCAGGTAATCAGCTTTTCAGGTTTAGTGGAAGAAGGTATGGGTCACTGCCAGGAACTTCCGTTCACATCACTAACCTGTACAGGAATAAGAAAGAAGCCCATGGCTAACGGGAAGAGGAATTTGAGTTCAGGCATGCATCCAGAAACAACTGAAAAGTCAATATGTGAAAAATTGATCCTTTATTTCCAGGAAGGGTCTAATTCAATTAGAGAATGTTCAAGGAAAAAGGCTTGTGCAGTCTTGAGCCTGGCTGAATAGCCTCAGTGCTAAGCCAGTTATTTTGAGAGATTCATCACGTGCTAGTGTCTGGGTATGCCAGTTTGCTCCCTACAGCTCCTCCCTGGAATGTTCTGCCTTGCCTCATGTATTTCAGCATATACCTGACCGGTAACCAACAACAACCTCTCACTGCTGCCTGCCCCACTGTGCAGTGTCTCTATTGTACAGTCTCTTTTTTTAGAGACAGGGTGCTTCTGTAGACCCAGCTGGTGGCCTGGAACTCACTATGTAGACCAGGCTGGCCTTGAACTCACAGAGATCTGCCTGCATGGGATTAAGGACATGCACCACCATTCCAGCAACTGTACATTCTTATGCAAACTAAAGATACCAGGAAGGCCACACCTGTGTTAAAGCTACAAAACCTAGTGACTGGCTAGAATTTTTTGACTGCGGAAAGTCAGAAGTTTGTAGATCCAGAGCCAAGCTATTTTGGACTATTTTTAGTTCCCTTAATAGCCATTTACTGCCCACCCTTGTGTCAGCCCTAATGTCCTTGTGACCACCAAAAACTTTCAGTGTATTCTTGGTAGGTCACTAGCTTCCATAGATACAGAAGCCATGGAAAGATGCTGTCAAACAGTATGTAAAATCAGCATCAGAGTTTTGCCACTTTGCTTTAACCCTGTTACCTGTGCAACTTCCTGTCTACACAGGATGCCATCTACACTTTTAAACCCTTTAATGGCTATTTTACTGTTCCAACCAATGCCTTTTGATATGAACTATTATAGGAAACGGAGGCACAGGGACCTCGCCACACACAGAAAAGTCAACAAAGACTTATGAGGAGAAATAGGGAAGGTTTATCCACGCCAGTAGCGTTTCCTTCCAAAGAATGCAAGACCCCGTTTATAAAACAATCTTGATGTATGTATTTTATTTTAAATGTATGAGTATATTGCCTGCATTATGTCACTGTACCCGTGCTATGCAAAACACGTGGTGGTCAGAAGAGGGCATCAGATCCCCTGGAGCTGGAGTTACAGAGGGTTGTTAGTCAACATGTGAGTCCTGGGAAACAATCCTGGGTCCCCTACAAGAGGAGCCAGTGTTCTTAATTGCTGAGCCATCTCTCCAGTCCCCCTTCACAGTTTTGTAAGTCTGCCAACATTATTCCTTAACTGTCAGAGCATTGGAGGTTTAGGAATCAGCCTATGTGACTACTGGCACAGGTGCTTCTGGGCTTTAAGACCACTGAAGGAAATTCCTTTTGCAGGCATGTTTGCAGAGGAAGATATTTAGGGCAGAAGCTAGGGTCTTCTTTAACAGTTTACTGTAAGTGCCTTAGCAAGCAGGGCAATTACAAACAGATATTCCACTGGACAGCTGTGGTGTTCATCTCCAAAGATAGCTTTGATTCCTTTTTCAATACAAATTTTAGTAAGTATTTATAAAACCACTATAAGGTGAGTACTGTGTCATAAAGTATAATAGATCGGAAAGCAATATTTAGACACACAAAACTGACATTAAATGTGCATGAAGTGTATTTTTTCCATCAGAAGTAACGGATTTGAAGCATTTTTTGAAATCCCTGTGAGTGTTCTCGTATCTCCACCACTGACTGTGGAAGTCCTTTTGACATAATCCGAGGAGTTCCACTCCCCTCTCTGCACCTCCCCTCACTGCCCCCTGGCCCCAATTTAATGATCTCTCATTAAATATGGCTTCTAGAATATGATTGTGTCCCCCAATGTCCTCCAGTGTGAGTCCATCCACTGAGCTAACCAAGAGTTCCAACCCTGTAAGATACTGACTGTCCCCTCCCAGCACCATCAATTGTCAAAAGTTCCTTAGTTTGGGTTGGAATTTATTACCCATTTCACCATCTATGTCTAGGCTGGGATTTTGTCTGGTCTGGGCCAGACCTGCATGCAACTTGTGCATGCTGTCACCACTGTGAGTTCATATGAGTAATTGACCAGCTGTCTGGAAGGTTCTGTTTCCTTGGGGTCATCCACCCCCTCTGGCTCTTAGAATCTGTCCACCTCCTCTTCCACAATGAACCCTGGGTCTTGGGAGGCAGCTTCTGTACAGCAAAGCAAAAACCAATAGAGTGAGAGGACAGATAATAATGAGATAAATAATGAAAAACCAGAGGGAAATGTATTAGTTCACAGTGCTACTGAAAAAAGACACATACAAAACATATACAAGTAGATTGTATAGTTGAAGAATATAAAACAAAAACCACAGGAGAAACCTCCTGGCCCAAGAGACTGGCAAAATAATACAGCCTATTTGCCACAGTCCTTAGGTGCCACCCAGAACTTGATGGTACCCCACTATTTCTGAAGATAGACCATACCTCAGGTACAGGCCTTGGAGCAATTATGCTGGAACTGACCAGGAAGCCTCCTCCCTGAAGACGACCCCTCGTGGTCTCATGCTATACAGTTGCCACCGGAAAAAACCCAATGAATGGTCCTACCCAGCTCTAAATCCTAATACACAACAATGACTGGTCCAGCAAATTCTCACTATTGGGTACCTACACATACATAGGTAAAACTGATACATATAAAATACAAATAAATACATTCTTAAATTACTATACTTAGGACAAGAGGATATAGTTCAATGGTAGAGGCCTTGTCTAGCATGTGTAGTGTCCTGGATTTATCCTCAGTGACACCAAAAAGAAAAAAGAAAAGCAAATTATATTTTAAAAACAGTTTCCTGAAGGCTTACCATCAGCTGTATTTCTTTATAAGTTCACTGGATTGTATTTTTAACTTTTTTAACTTTTTATTCCATTTTAGTGTGTGTATGTGTGTGTGTGTGTGTGTGTGTGTGTGTGTGGATACGTGTGTGTGTGTGTCTGCATACACGTGCAGGAATGTGCACATTCCAACTCAGGTCATCAGGTTTAGTTGCTGGCACCTCTGCCTGCTGAACCACCTCACCAGTGTTGTTTGTCTTTTATTTTGTACTTAATTTTACCTTACCATCAAAACATGCCTTAAACATCAAATGTATAAGTAAAATGTGTTTGAAGAAACCTAACTTTTAACTGGGCATGGTGGTTCAAGTCAGTACTTAGGAGGCTAAGAAGTGAGGATTATTGTGAATTTATGGCCAACTTGGGCTACAGAGCGATTTGTAGGCAAGGCTGGGCTATAAAGAACCTGTCTCTGGTCGGGTGTGGTGGCACATGCCTTTAATCCTGGGAGATAGGCAGAACTCTGTGAGTTCCAGGCCAGCCTGGTCTACATAGCAAGTTCCAGGGCAGCTTGGGGCTACAGGGAAACCCTGCCTTTAAAAAGACACACACATACACAAAACAGAACCTGTCTCAAAAAACTGAGAGGAAGAAAGAAAGAGAGAAATTATAAAGTAAAATTGCATAATCTTATAAGCATTTACCAACTAGTTGCAAGAAATATAAAAGATGTAGGTGATGCTAATACTATTACTATGCTATAAAATAACTCCAGTTCAGTGACCTGTACTAGACCCACATACTAGGTTTGATAGTTATTGTCAACTTGTTTAAATCTGTATTACACTGCAAAGATATCACTGGGTGAATGCAAATACTGTGAAATTTTAAAAATCCTCAACCCAAAACACTTCTGGCCCAAACATTTCAAATGAGATATCCAATCTGTCTACTTGTAGTCTGTTTTTTTCTCTGTCAAGTACATGTAGATGAATCCACATCATTTTTTAAATCCATGAAAGATGCTAGCTTTCCATTGCAGTGCATTAGGAAAACGATATTCTTAAAAAATGTATTCCACTAATAATATCTGTTCATCATTTGTTCTATCCTATTTTTCGCTCAATTAAGCAGATAGGTGTTATTCATCTGGCAAATAAATGTAGCATCTAAGAAAGAAAGGAACCTTTTATAGGTTAGGCAAAAAAATGTTGCTCCATTTCTGCAAATGAAGGTCATTCGCTTTGGGGCATGAATTATGAAGCAATCAAAGAATCTTACTTAAGAATATTTTCTGAAGACATGGCTCAGTGGTTAAAAGAACTGGCTGCTCTTCCAAAGGACCCAAGTTTGGTTCCCAGCATCCAACGTAGATGCTAACACTCATCCATAACTCTAGTTCCAGGGGACCCAACCTGCTCTTCTGGCCTGCTGGGGCATTGCATGGCACAGGTGCACTTAGACACATGCAGGCAATACAATCACACACATAAGATTAAAATAAATATTAAAAAATTACACAAGAAGAATATTTTCTCAAGTACACATGCTCACATCGGAAGAGGAGAGACATGAACTGTGAAGTCTGGGAACTGTTGGCCATGCAAGCCACCATAATGACTATATTCTTTATATCAAAAAAGGTGATTAGTACTTTAATACATTCATCAGAGTCAAAAATAAAATTTTATTCTGTCTTCTAGTATTCATAATGTCTGCTGGGTATGGAAGCTCACACCTATAATACCAGCACTTGGGAGCCAAAGGCAGGATGGGTTCAGTGCCAGCACTGGCTGCAAAGCAAGACTCTGCCTCAAAAATTAAAAACTGGGACCTGGAGAGATGGCTCAGCAATTAAGAGGATTTGCTCTTGAAGAAGACTGGGGTTCAGATTTCAGTGTGACAGGGACCCTCCCACAACAAAGGGAGGTCAATACACATGATGTGTGCCACAGTGCAGGTGCACACCTTTGCCTGTTATGATCCTGAAGCATGTAACAACCAATCAGAGTGTTGGTTACCACATATAGGAGACAAAGAGACTAAACTGAAAAGGGGAACTAGGAGGATATGTGAAAGGCTGAACTCTGCTGTGCTAGATGCTCAGACTTTGCAGAGGAGTCCTCAGAGTCAAAGCTAGCACCAAAAAACTGACCCTGGAAGAAAAGGCTCGCGGTGTCTCATTTCTCTGTACCACCCACAGCACCGGTACCCACATGGCAGCTCACAACCACCTGTGACTCCAGTTCCAGGGAATCCACCACCGTCTTTTGGCCTCTGAGGGCACTACATACACATGATGCACAAATATACATGTAGGCAAAACATTCACACATAAAATAAAATAAATACATTTTGAAATAAATAATTGAAAATGAATTTAAAATAATTGCTATCCATCAGTAAACATTCAATGGGGGTTGCTCTAGTTTTCTCATGTTAGGATCAGGATCTTATGATATGGCCCAGGATGGCATGGAATGCCTAGGCTCAAAAGTGGACCCCTGCTTCAGCCTCCTGAGTAGCTGGGAATGACTATAAGTAAGGACTACTGTGCATAGCTGCAATGGCTGTGCCTGTCAGAGAAGAGTCTAGAAGCCAGACTGATATCCAGTTTTGTGTGGCTAATAAAGATAGTGTTAAATCTCTTTAAAGTACACATGAAATCACTAGGCACAACGTAGCCAAAGAAGGTTCTCTATACTTCTGAGAACCTGAGGTAGCTTATTGTACAAGACTATCCTTCTAGCCATCTTCAGGAACTCAGTTGTGCCTGCTTGCAAAAGATCACCCCACTGGGCTTGCTGACTTCACTTCATAGAAGTACAGAGTAGAGATAGTCATGGGACTGTCACCTGAGTATCCAGCCACTCATTCCATCTAGTTATGCAATTCTGCCCTAATTGCATGTGGCCTTGAGGTATCTGACAGAGGTTAGAGTATATAGGCTGGGAAGGACTAGGGAAGGAGGCTCCATCTGTGCAGCTATGGGGTACAGACTGTCTAGTGCAGCTGATTTGTTGTCTCCCACACTTCCATCAGAAACCCCTCACCTATGTTCTTCCCTGTTGGTTTCCCAGGAGGAACTTTGGTGGAATCCAACTTTGGTTTGTTATTGAGACCTTACAAGGCAGAGGGTAGACACTGCCAACCCTCCCGACAGGGAAAAATTTTATTATTTTTATTTATGTGTGTGAATACATTGCCTGCGTGTATGTAAGTGCACCCATGTCTTGCAATACCTGCAGAGGTCAGAAGAGGATGTCAGATTCCTCTGGAACTGGCATTATGGACAGGTGTTAGCTGCCACGTGGGTGCTGGGAATAGAACCTGGGTCCTCTTCAAGAACAGCCAGTGTTCTTAATGGCTGAGCTATCTCTCTAGCCCCTTATTATTTATTATTTATGTGTATGTGTGTGTGTGTGCCTGTGTGAGTTTATGTGAACCATGTGTGTGCAGATGTCTAAGGAGGTCAGAGAAGGTCATTCTCCTGGAACTGGAGTTACAGGTGGTTGTTTGCTACCTTATGTGGGTGCTGGGAACCGAACCAGGGTCCTCTGCAAGAACAGTAACTGCTCTTAGCCAATGAGCCATCTCTCCAGCCCATAAACATAATTTTGTAAAAGATTTGTTGGTATTAGAAGGATTAAGTAATTTTACGTTTAAAGTAGAATTCTTCAAAACAATTTTATGGTCTAAATCTTAGTGAAAGTTCATACCAAAATGCCCTTAAACACTTTTTACAATGACTAATTGGCTCCTAAGTGAGTATGCACATTTGCATTTCTTTAATCCTTTTTACATAATGTAGTAGGGAGACTGAAAAATACTTCGATAAGCCACTGGAACATTTTTATTCAGTAGACATAATTTTTGAAGCAAAAGTCTCAAAACATATTAATTGATTTTCACTTATAATATAAAAAGATCTTTTCTAAGAAGAAAACAATTCTACAAGAGAATGATGTCTTTAGGTTTCTTAGAGTATTTGTGCAAATTATAAAATATGATTTAAGGCTTAGAACTTTTCATGAAAGCCACCATTTTATTTTTATAATCTTGAAAAGTTTTTCTTGAACAGCTTTGCCGATATAAAGAACGAAAAGTTTTGGCTTCGTTTCTTTTTTCTAGAAGCCTTTAGACTTCTTATTTTAGACATATGAGTACTTGGTGATGTCTAGTCATCAAAATAAGAGAACCATTGAATTTGAGACTTCATTTGCTTGTTCTCCATGGAAGGAGACCCTCCTGCCTGGCCTGCATTCCTTTACCACTGTGGGTGGCAGAGCTAACCCAACCTGGAGGAACAGACTCCTTGTCCAAGTGGGGGAAACCATTATTTACAAATCAGAAGCATTCCACCAAAGTCTACCTTCAAGGAGATTGTCCCTGTGGCCAGTGGTCCTCATTCCTTTCTATGTGTGAGAACTATGCTTAGTAGGAATCTTTGCAAGGGTGATATCAGAGATGTTCCACTGTGGATACAACATTCCCTGAACAATCAGACAGAAAACCAGCTCATGCTAATGATATCAGAGCTAGAGCCCTGTCCAGTTACCAGTTTCTGACTTGGAGAATTCTTAAACAACTAACTTACATAGTAAAGACCGTTTCTATTTCATCAGGCACTGAAAAAGAAAATGGATATGATCCATTAGGTTACAGGAGAGCCAGCTCTCAAGTGCCAAGACTTCAAAATCTTAGATTAAGTAGTGTGGCATGCCCTGCCACAGCCTTGCCACAGCCTGCGTCATGTTTGCATTTCGGAGAGGTTTATTTCTTTCTTCTGAGGAAAGGAAATGTGAATTCTGAATCAGCTTTAGGTTGACTGGTTGGATTTTAGGAAGGAAGAGACTCTCTGTCTAGGTTTCATTTCTTCTGTGCTACAAATGTTTTTAATGTAAGAGGTAATGCATTTATACAGATTCTGAGCCTCATGCTCAGGAACGCTTATTCTGAGCATCATTCAACAATCAAGAAAATCCCTTACACACATGGCCACAGACCAATAAGATGGAGGAACTGCCTCTTCCCAGGTGTGTCAAGTTGACAACTGAAGCTATCTAGTACACATGCCCCCATCACACAGTATGGGCATGCCTCCCTCATCAAGTATGCATAACACACACACACAGACACACACACACTATGCGTACATGCAGGCACACACAATAATAATTTTTAAAATACAATGTAGTCATAGGATATTAATATTATATATTTATCAGTTCTGCCAAATATAGCATTAATTATGCAAACAGGAATAAAAACATCATAAATGCAGGCAATTATTAATCCTTTTATTTTCTAAAAATGTTTTGTTTATGATTTTTATTTTATTTCTTGTGTCTGAGTATACTGTCTGCTTGTATGTAAGTGCAGTCACTTACATATGTATGTACAGAGGTCAGAAGAGGACATTGGATCTTCTGGAAGTAGATATAGATAGTTGGTAGCTGTTGTGTGGGTGCTGGTAACTGAACCTGGGTTCTCTGCAAGAGTAATCAGTAATTTTAACTACTGAACCATCTCTCCGGCCTATTTATTTTTTATTATTTATTATTTATTTATTTAATAGAATCCTATGCAGACCAAATGCCTCAGACTCACTATGTAGCCAGGATGATCTTGAACTCCTGATCCTCCTCCTTCCGCCTCTGAAGTGCTGTAACCACAGGTCTGCTACCACCCCAGGCTTCAAAACTCTTGACAGTCACCTACAAATCTCCTAAGATTAACTTGTTGTTGGAAGATAAGTGTTACAGTAATGTAATTTTAATCTACACTCATTTTCAGTGTACTATGCAGATGTTTATGTCACTATAGTGCTTTTCCATGTTCACAGTTTACCATTTCAATGTGTACTTATGTAACTCACCAACATAAGGGACAGTTCTCAATAGTATAAATTATCCCTCAAAGGAAAAATAAGGTGGTAGTAGGAAGGGTGCTCTGGGAAAGTAGCTTGCCACCAAACCTGATAACTTCAGTTCAAGCCCCAGGACCCACATGGTACAAGGAGAGAACTGACTACGGCAAGTTTTTCCTCTGACCTCCACATGTGTGATGTGACACCTGTGTGTATTCACACACATACACACATATGCACACACAAATATCTGTAAGTTTAAAAAGAGAAGGTAAGTATGATGATGTATACCTGTAATTCCAGTGTGAAAGTTGGAGGCAGGAGTATCTGAAGTCCAAGGCCTGCTTCGGCTACATGAGACAGGAAAAAAAAAGCAAACAGTACCCCACATGGAACTCTGAATATGGTATCACTTAATATAGATTGGTGCAACGTGGTTTTTAATATTTTAGCTGTTTTCTAAGCGCCACCATGTCAACTTGCCGACTTGATACATATGACAGCCCAGCTTTACTCACTAACTGTGCATTAAGTTCTTTTAACCATGTTTCTCACCTTGGTTTTTTTTTGTAAATCTCTCCTTTAAAAAGTATTTTGTTTATTATTTTTATTTTATGCGTATTAGTATATTGCCTGCATATGTAAGTATACCTGTGTCATACAATGTCTGTGGAGGTCAGAAGAGGGTGACAGACCCCCTGGAACTAGAGTTAAGGACAATTGTTAGCTGACATGTAAGTGAGTGCTGGGAGTCAAACCTGGATCCTCTGGAAGAGCACCCAGTGCCCTTAACCACTGAGTCATCTCTCCAGCCTCTCCTTTGTAATATTTTTTTAAAGTAAAATCTTGATGTTTCTATTTCAGTGGATCCAAACTGTACTTTTTGTTCTTGGAGGAAAGGGAAGGAAGGTGGCATACGCTGCAAACAGGAAGTTTCACAAACTAAGCCTTAATTTTCTTTTATTTCTGTGTATTTGACACTTGACAAGTCAATCATCTTCAACTCTTAACAGATAAATTACAGTCAGTCTTACCCTTACTTGGGACCTAAAGTTTAAATTATGTGAAGAAAAGAACAGGGAATATTGAAATTTAGAACAGAATGTGAACTGACTAAATTGGTCAAAGTAATTAGATCAGTCAGGCTTGGTGGCAAATGTTTATAATCCTATCACTCTGAAGTCAGTTGGGCTACTGATCAAGACTGTGTCTCAACAAAACAAAACAAAGTCCAGACAAAAGACAATGGTAGAGACACACATTTCAGCAGGTGGCAGAACAGAGAATAACAAAAGAACGTGTTTCCCATTTTAAGGGGGAAAAAAAAATCACAAGGCAGTTTAACCCCTGGTCTGTTTGACCTATCCACAACTAAGGTCTAAGACAAAACTGTCAATATTTTAAATAACCTCCATTCTTTCCTTGAATATCAAATAGATTGGTAGTCACATATTCAAGTACAGAAAAAGTTCAACAAATGCAATATTAGTGAGGTCAAAACAAACAAACAAACAAACTAGATCTGGGATAGTAGCTCAGTCACTAAAGAGCTTACCACAAAAGGAAGAGGATCTAAATTTGATCCCCAGAACCCAAACAGACATCACGTGTGTTGCCATGCACTTGTAATCGGGCCGCCAGGAGTAGAAGAAAAGCAGCCCAAGGGCATGGCACTGCAAACTCTCCTTTGTGGAATAGGTGCAGAAGCTCTTATAGGTCTGGATAGGCAATGATCTTATGGGGTGGGGTCTCCAATACAGCCAATAGTAAGTTTGTCTCCAGGTAGGCAGGTTCTTTCCAGGTGCTGGTCTCACAGTTAGCCAGAGCAGAATGCCACACCCACAGGAGCCATTCCTCCATTCCTCCCAGCGGGTGGCCTTAGGCTAGGCCCACCTTACATTATGCCCAACATAATCCCAGTTCTGGGGAGGCAGAGACAGGACCATCCCTGGGGCTCTCTGCATATCCAGTCTGGCTAATCAGGTGAGTTCCAAGTCAAATGAAGCACTCTATCTCAAAAAACAAGGTTAACAGCTCCAGAAGAACACCACCCAAGATTGATCTCTGGCCACTAGCAGCCCCCAACCCTATCCCAACACACATATGAAAGACAAATTTCAATCTAGAAAAAGAAAATCTCCAATATAATATATTCAGTTTTCAAATCATCAACTAACATGACTGGACCGGCTTAAATTGCTCTCACACTCACACCCACAGTGGACACCCCAGTCACTGCTCTTTGTGTAGCACAAGGCCATGGAGTCAGAGATGGCATCCTCAAAGCCAAACTTTAAAGAGATTTTGAAAACTAATTTCTAACTTTTACAGAAAAGCATCTTCAAAAATACTTTCTCTCATTCCGTCCTCCCCTACACTAAATCAGAATTCTCAAAATTGATTCCAGGCCCCCCCCAAAAAATCTCTTCAAATTAAAATAAAAATCAAGAATAGAATAATTATGTATTATTTATATATGTAACATATATATATATAATAGATTATTACATATATGTATGTACTACTATGTAGTAGTCCCAGCATCTAAAAATCCCTTTAGAGGTTGGAGCTTCCACCGCTCACAATCCCAATACCCACATCCATTTAAGCGCATGCTTTCCATGGTCTCCAGAACAGCTCTGAGTAGCCATGGCTCAATCTTTGTGGGGATGGGGAAGGTTTTTAAAATAGTTTTCTCTGTTGTTTGGTTTACTTGATGATCTGGGTGGCACTTACTGCTTTTTGACATCACATTGAGTCACCCCTGAGAACCAGCTCTAAGGTCCAACTGACAACTCTTCTCCCTGATTTTTTTTTCAGCTGTGCCCTGTGCCAAGGTAGAGCCTTAGAAGCCAGAATAATACTTAATAACACTTGCTTCTGTTTTTGTTTTTAAAATTATTATTTTATTTACTTTATTCTTGTGTCTATGAATGTATTGCCTGTATATGGGTAAGTGCACCCATGTTGTGCAATGTCTGTGGTCAGAAGAGAGCATCTGATCTCTGGAGCTGTTCATACAGCTGGGTGCTAGCCACCATGTGGATGCTGGGAATTGAACCCAGGTCCTCTGCAAAAGCAGCTGAGCCATCTTGCCAGCCCCTCTTCTATTTTCTTACCTGGCTTTTCAAGGAATTTCTGAAAGCTCCAACCTCTTAATTTTTGGTGGGAGACACTACATTTGAGCAAAGATCCCTATATAATGTACAATAACTGGAGCATTACAAACATGCATTTATTTTAAAATTTACATACATATATAATCTAGATATTATTTGAAAACACAAAGAGCATGCTTTCTGTTTTATATTATTTTGTGATAAAATATTTTCTAACTTAGCTGCAAGGCACTGGAAAGCTTTCTCTCTGAATTGGCCTTGAATCTACTCATCAGTGGTCTGTAATCTGTACTCAATCTGCCTGTGTAGCTAGCTCACTTTTTTCCAACTCTCCATAAAATTGGCTTGAGGAGCTTTCTTTGCTAGACGTCTTGCTGAAATGCTCCTATCTTAGATCTGCTTTACAGAGCAGACCTAACCACTTCAGTAGTATTTCCATCTTTGTCGGGGAAGACTGGCAATAGACAAGTCTCCAGTAGCTCAGATTTTCACGTATTTACAGACATTGAAACAGTTGGACATTACCCCCACCCCCACCCAAGACTGGAATTGAGCTTAGAGCCCCATGCATCCTGGACAAGTGCTCTACTATAGACTAATATTCGTAGCCATAGACATTACTCTTTTGAAGAAGAGACCATGCTGGGCATGTTGGTAGACATTGGTAAACTTACCACTCAGCCTGGGCTATACAGCCAGATCCTGGAGAGAGGGGGAAAAGAGGATAAATAGAGACAGACAGACAGAGAGAGAATAAATGAATGAATGAATGAATATGAATGTAGCTCAATTGGCAGAATACAGCTTAGATCTTATAGTCCATCATCAAGGAAGGGAAGCCATGTCAGGAACTCAAGGCAAGGGCTTGAAGCAGAAACAACAAAGGAAGGAAGCTATTAGCTTGCTTCCCTGCCTGCCTCAGCCACCCTTCCTCTATAGCCCGGGCCCACCACCCCAGAGATAACACCACCGACAATTAACAATTAAGAAAATATTGAATAGGCCAATCTGATAGATACAATTCTTTGGTTGAGTTTCCTTCTTCCTAACTATCTCTAGTTTGTGTTAAGTTTTCAAGAACTAATCAGCACACTAGTCTGCATGAGACCCTGACTCAAAAACTATTAATGATGGGACTGAAGAGATGGCTCAGCAGTTAAACAGCACTGACTGCTCTTGCAGAGGACCCAGGTTCAATTCTCAGCACACACCTGGCAGCTAACAAACCATCTGTAACTCCAGTTCTAAGGGAATCTGATGCTCTCTTATGATCTCCTCAGGGACTGAATGACACGGATGCACTTATATACATGCAGGCGATACACTCATACACATAAAATGAGCAAATAAAGAAAAGATATTACATTGAATGCACTGGGTCTAGAGAAACTCAACTGTGATCCTAAGGATGAATAATATATGGAAGTACTAGTAGCTTTTAGAGATTCCAGGAACCACAGTAAAGGTAAACTGAGGTCTCCTCAAGTTTAAACATCAAGAAGTTTACCTAAGGGCTGAGGACACAGGTCTAAGAGACTGAGGTGAAGATGTTCTCTGGATATTTGGCTTATAGAAATATCAGAACTCTGGTGATGATCAGAAACTGTGGCAATGGACTCGTTTCCCTGGGGATTTGAGGGCACAAGGATGCTTTATGATATATATGAAAACAAAACCCTGGTTCAATCTGGCATAAATGACAATGAAATTCATTATTTCACCAACTCAAACTCTGAGACGCAAGGTGGACTTCAGGTCAGTGGACTCTACTGAAGAGTTTTCCCCATCACTCCACCTTGGGAGACAAATATTAAAATTAACTTAGACTATTTTTTCCTGGGATTGTAATGCATGTTCACCAATAAACCAATATACCTCATAGAGTTTTGAGTGTTAACTGTAGAAAAGAACTTTTAGTTTTAAGCCAGAGTTTCTTTTCTGACTTTTAATATAGAGTCAACTTAAGGGCAACACAAAGTTAAATGAAGTAAAAACAAACCCAAAGGCATGAGACGTTACCCTTAGCTACACAGCTGAATACAATCTTCTGGATATTCCCATACCACAGGGATTCTGTTGTTCTAATCAGAGACCTGAATCAGGTGGGTGTTTGAGAATACTGTCCCACAGGCAGGATATTTGAAGAAGAAGTCTTTCTTTCCAACTGGATGCTTGTTGCAGAAAGAAACATGCCCAGGTATCTGTCTAATTTGGAAAAGATCTGACCTAACTTCCACAAACAGTAAAACATTAACCTCATAA
Organism: Eospalax fontanierii; assembly: GCA_035773235.1. NCBI lineage: Eukaryota > Metazoa > Chordata > Mammalia > Rodentia > Spalacidae > Eospalax > Eospalax fontanierii. The sequence goes on from CM069538.1 coordinate 8,543,697, forward strand.
TCCTATCTAGATATTTTCACAATACTCTTTCTTTCTTTCTTTCTTTTTCTTTCTTTCTATTTGTGAGACAGGGTCTTACTATGTGGCCCTGGCTGACATGAAACTTGCCACATAGATGAGGCCATCACAGAACTCACAGAAATCTACCTGTCTATGCCTCTCAAGCGCTGGGATTAAAGCTATTTGGCACCACACCTGGTCATCTTTATTTCTTTTATACATATATATTTAATTATCATTATTTTCATTATTTTATGTGTATTAGTGTATTGTCTAAATGTAGGTAAGGTGCACTTGTGCCATGCAATGCCTGAGGAGGTAAGAGGGCATCAGATCCCCTAGAACTTGAGTTAAGGGAGGTTGTTAGCTGCCATGTAGGTGTTAGAAATTGAACCTGGGTCTTCTGCCAGCGCATCCAATACTCTTGACCACTAAGCCATCTTTGCAGTCCACATTACTCAACGATTAAATGTATTTTTAACACAGGGAAATTTTTTGTGGTGTAGGAATTGAACCCAGGAATTAAACCACATGCTAGAAGAATGCTTTACTACTGGGCTGCACATGCAAAGGGGTTTTTTTTAACAATCCAGTTTGTCTTGTATGTTAAAATTTACATTGTACTAAAAGGAGAAACTATTATTTACTCTCAATGAAATATTTAATTTAGTGTAGAATGATTTCAGTGTTCTTAAGACATACTTTTGTCTTGGTAGATTCCTCTTTCAAGGAAAAGAGTCTTTAAAACTTTTACTTTCTGAAGTGTGTGACATCTATTGATTTTAAAAATAAAATTTGCCTCGTGTTGAAGCAATCCTCCTTTAAGAGACACCTTTACCCTATGCGCCCTCCACCTTTTGATAGCATATACATTTCTGAGAAGTAGGCAGAGATAATGCTGGATTGCATGAGAATGTTGGCCCGTTTCTCAAATAGAACTATCTGGTATAAGAAAAGCAAGCCCAGGAGCTGGCAGAGAATCTCTGAATGACAGTCTCACAGCATGGAGACCACGGGTCTCATGTTTCCACTTCATTCCGTGAGTATGTGCAAGTTAGTCTTTTAAAAACTTAAATATCTTAAGTTATATGTCTATGTGCATGTGTGTGGAGATGTGCACATCTCATGTACTGGTATGCAGGTGCCCATGGAAGTCAGAAGAGGGCATCAGTTCCCCTGGAGCTATAGTTACTGGTGGTTGGGAGTCTTTAGACATGGGAAGCAGACGCTAGTCCTCTGTAAGTGCAGGATGCTCTCTTGACCACACAAGCCATCTCTCCACTTCTAGCTATTGCTTTACAAACTAATACTTTATCATAAATACGGTTAGACTTTTGAAAGGAACAGGGTTCGAGAGGTCCCTTGTGAGAGAGTAGTGAGGAAGAAGTATGCTACTAGGAGACTGATCCAAGGTTGGCAATATCACCTAACTAGACTTAGACATCCTGCTTTTGCATTTCTCCTGTGACAGGTATTTAAAAAGTTCCAATTACATTCCTGGATAAGGGATGCTTGCAAGAACAAGCATCAGTTTAGTAGCAATGTGGAAGTGGTTATTTGTCCTGCCTACTGTAGCACGTCTCTGTTTAGGGCTTTGCTATCAGGAAAGGCCCATTCCCAGGAGGGTGTTTGGGGCTGGTGTTTTGGCTCTGGTGAGAGCTGTTCCTGGAGAAAGGCTGCTGGGGATGTGACCTGTCATTTCTTCACTGCACCTGTGAGAAAGAGGCTTCCAGCAGAGTTTGGGTTCTAATACTTCAGTATAACATTGAGACTTGGCCTCCCATGCATTAATTTAGCTGATTTAGCTAATTATCCCTTTATCTTTTATAATCTTCATGAACTCTAAATTTCATATATTGGTATATTTTCAACAGCCCCAATTCTAGCATGTCCTAAGGAGAAAAAAATCTAGTGTTCTACTGAACATTGCTAATGATAGTATGGAATAGATGATCTCCCTTCCACCCATACTAAATATATATTCTCTGAATAATTTTCTTTTGTTTTGCTAGCCATTTTTATTATGATTACTATTTTATTATTATTTATAATTTATATTTTATTTTGATTTGGTTATGATTGTTCCAGTAGGTTTCATTTGGATACTTCATTAGTTATTCCTCCCAGTGAGTCATATTCTCCTTTATTTTTAAATAGGATTTCTCTATGTAGTCCAAGTTGGCCTTGAACTCAAGGTCCCCCTGCCTCAGTCTCCCAAGTGCTGGGATTACAGGCATTACCACCACTCCTGGCTTAAGTTTAACTTAACATTATAAATTCCCATACTTTTTTTTTTTTGGTGTTTTTGAGACAGGGTCTCCCTATAGCCCCAGATGGCCTGCAACTTGCTATGGAGATCAGACTGGCCTTGAGCTCACAGAGATCTGACTGTCTCTGCCTCCCAAGTGCTGGGATTAAAGGCATGTACCACCACACTTGATTTTATGAATCTATCTATCTATCATCTATCTATCCATCTACCTATATATCTATCATCTCTAAACTTCATTTTGTATTTTAGGAACAACTGGCATAGAAACATGAAAACATACCATTCTATAAATAACAAAATTATCTTCATGGTTTGCTACACATTTTTTTTTTTAATTTGACAGTGTTCTTCAAAGACTCAGATGGATAAGGATTGCACAGATTAAGCAACCTTTCATATTTAATTTCAGAATAAAAATTATCATTTATAGCTTGTAAAAGCTACTCTTAAAGGATAAACAAGAGTTTGTAAGATGATATCTAATGAAAGTCTATTACATTTGATTTCATTTATTTTAGAATAAAGAATTTTATATTTTATCTCTTGTTGAAAAACCTTAAGCATCTGAAAGCCTGCTTTTTAGGCAACCTAAGATACTTTATTCTCTTCTTTGCTGAGTACTTAGAATGTACAGATGCTGAAGCATGATAATAGTTTTAGAAACTCAAATCACGGACTGGGATTTTGAGGAGACAGTAGCATAAAATAAAAGAGTTTTCCCTCAGGAATGTTTACAAATGGGCTCTATGACTATCAAATTTTGTCTGAGTGTGACAAAAATAAAGCACTAAACTTCATTGTATGGAGCCAGGTAACCTAGACAATGTGGTGAACAGCACGAACAACTATCAAGACACTGAGAAGATTGTTACACTTGTGAGGACGAGGCCTAAGAAAAACCACAAAATATCCCTCGTTCCACCTGGACTATTACAGGCCCAGGCTTGTTGAGCAAGCCAAACTGTTATAGGTCCCAGGCTCTGTGGACAACAGGCCTGGGCATATTGGGCAAGCCTAAAAACAATAGGACCAAATAAGGTATAAACAGAACTCTGCAATGTACTTAGGTAACGGTCAGCACATTCCTTTGTCCTAAAGGTGACTCCCACCAATGAGAGACCCCTATGTCCCCTTCAACCCATTTTTGGTGTATGTGACCTTCATAACCAACTAATTTAAAGACATGTTTGGTGCGCACAGGCTTTTGTGACCAACCTGGAGGGAACGTGGTAAATCCCCTCCTCCCTTTGTCTAAAACCTATAAGAAGTCCCTTCTACTTCTCCTCATGACCACTGTACCCGCGTCTGCTGCACTGGCATGTTGGGCTGTCGAAGAGCTCGCAAATAAAGATCCTCGTGCGATTGCATCGGATTTGGCTTCCCTGGTGGTTTTTTGAGAGGATTCAGAGACTTGGGCATTGCACACTATGTAATACTGTAGTCCACAAAACTCTGATTCTTACAACCCTGTGAGTACTGTAATCTGTTTAGTAAGCTGGGCGTGGTGGCACAGGCCTGTTATCTCTGTTGCAGGGGATGCTGAGGCAGGAAAATTGCAACTTCAAGGCCAGCATGAACTATATAGCAAGACCCTGTCTCAAAATAAAAAGTCAAAGCTAGCTGGAGATACAGCTCAGAGATAGATGACTTGCCTAGCATGCATGAAGCTCTATGTTCAATTCCCAGTATTTAAAAGAATAAAAGGTCTGTTTTGCAAATAAGAGCACTGAGAACATATTTTCAGGACACTTAGAATACTGACACTAGATGTCTGTTAAATATGGAGGACTGGACACATTAACCTCTACAAAAGTCAAAAGGAATGGGTGAAAAAAAAGCACACTATATTTAAAGCACCAAGGCAGATGGGGGAGGCACTGACAATTGTTTCAAAAGAATCAGACCTTTTGCATGTCACCAAAGACCCAGGAACTGACTGAACCAGCTCTTCTACAGATGAAAGTCTGGGGGGAGACTAAAAACAGGGAAGTGTGTTTAAGAAGCACAAGACCTGACCTCTCCTCCCCAGTTGCATATGGTTTGCTGTTGCCTCTTCTTAATTTCTCTTAGAAGATTGGAAGGGCAAAGTGGGCAGGGAGAATCTGTAGCAAGAAGGGGCTGGTGTGAGGGTGAGAAAAGGATAATACAACAGATGCAGAGGGATACCTCAAGAAAAAAGGAGTTCTGTAAAATGCTACAGTGGACGTTGAGTCTCTTCCTCTACTCGAAATGGCTGGCAGCTGGCAGATTTGGAGTGCAAAACTAGGTTGTGAAGCTCTGAATACACAGTAATGTGAGTGATACCCCGGGAGCTGTATAGTGAGCATTTTGCATGTGTGGGCCCTGGATCAAAACTACCCTCTGTCAGAAACTGAAGCAGCTGATAACACAAGACCAACTGAATGACCTAGACCAATCAACAGAAGCCAACATTTGACAAGTCCCCACCAAGAACACAGAGCCTGGGTCTACCCATAATTCGATTTGGACATTCAGCCAAGAATGAGGACTGGAGAAATCTTTACTAGAAAGAGACAGAAATACAGTTAGCCCAGTACAGGGGTTCCACATCCCAGGGTCCAGTCAGCTAAGAATCAAAAAATATCCAGAAAAGTATTTCAACATGTACAGAAGTTCTGGATCATCATTCCCAAAACAATACAATATTATTTACACTACAATACAATGCTACTTACAAAGCATTTACAGGTATATTTGTTAATATGTGTGGTCTAGAAATGATTTAATGTATATGGGAAGAGGCTGGGGATAAAGCTCAGTGGTACAACAGTTGCCTAGAAAGTGTGAAGCCTAGATTAAATCTCCAACTGCATACACACACACACACACACACACAAAGTATATGGAAGAATTTGTGTGCACGTTGTATGCAAATACTGTTTTAGATGAAACTTGAGCAGACTTTGTTATCAGTGGGAGTCCTGGAGCCAGTCCCCTTGTGTACCAAGGATAACTCCAATTAGAAAAGAAAAACTTAGAGGACTAAAGTAGGCAGGAAGATTACCATTACTATTACTAGACAGATGAGAAAGTAATGCATACATGGAAGATAAAGAATTACAATAAGAAATGGAGAAAAATAGCTCTAGGAAATCAAAAATATGATAGCAGAAATGAAAACACAGGAGAAATTAGAGGATGTAGTAGATACTATGCCAGGAAGAAGGTAAAAATCAAACAGATTAATAAGAAAATTTGTTTAAATGAAGGGGCCAATTAAGGATATTTGAGATCTGAAATCTACCAAGATTCTACAAATGGAGGACAGTGGAAAAACAGCGAAGGGTATAATTAGTTACATTAAGGACATTATCTAGAACCGAATATGTGCATTTTCACATTCAAGCATCACTTAGTACCTAGCAAAATAAATAAAAATAGGTCTATCAACATGAAATTGCAGTGATTTTGTACAATAATTATTCTCCAATAAAATGAAAGTAATATATTGATTACCACTCAAAATTTTCATGGCTTGAAATAATCTTTGAACCAAGAAAGAAAATTAGATGAAGTCAAACAATCAAAAGGGGTAGGTGTAAGGTCTGGATTCAAGAGATGCAGCAGACAAAGGGATCAGAGATTCCGCTGGGAGCTAAGAGGACTGGTTTATTAAGAGAAGACCAACTGGGATTAGCTTCTCAGCATTCAGGAGTGGAGGGACCAGGCTGGCATGCCTGGCTTGGATCAGGATGGAGAAACTCCTTCAGGGAGACTGCGAGAGGCTAGCTGCCTTGGAGAGTGAGATAAGCCATAAGCCTCTAGCCTCTAGCCCCCTTCAAGCTGGTCAGTAGGCCCTTTCATAGGGAGGGGTTTTCCATGACATCTGATTGATGTTTAAAGTAAACTTTTGGTCAGGAAGCAATCCCTTTTCACAGCTGTTTGTGAATTCTGGGTTGGGAATCTTATCTATTCAAGAAGTTGTAAAAGTCAGTTCCTTTCTCAGATCTCAGTGGGCTCTGAGAGTCTGGTTAGAGTCGCCAAGGTGTCTGTCCTGGAACTGGTGAGGGGGGAGGCTGGGGCCTCCAGTCACATCTTACAGTAGCGATATGTTAATATCTTATAACCAAAACTGTAGAAAGAAACTGTCCTCTCAACTGTCCTTTCTACTAAATATCAGTAAAGAAAAGATAGATACCAACAGCTAGTCTTTTTTTTTTTTTTCAGACAGAGTCTCACTATGTAGACCAGGCCAGCCTTCAAGTCATTGAGTGACCATGCCTGGCCTCAACTATTCTTATGAAATTATGATAGAACTAAAACAGCCTGGGAATGGATTAATAAGAAAAAAGGAATAAGAAACAACAAGCTAGTTTTTGAAAAAGAGAGCACAAACAAATGGGAAAACTTTATAAATTGTATCTCTCTATATAACTGGTCTTTTGAGACATGAGTCTCATGTATCTCAAGTTGCCCTCAAATTCGTTACATACCTAAGGATGGCCTTGAAATCCTGCTCCTTCTGGCTCTGCCTTCTGAGTTGTGGGATTACAGGTGTGTACCACCATGTCTGAATTAGATAACTTCTTATAAGCCTGAGGGGGGAAAATGACAGAATCAGAAACGAGAAAGGAGAAAGAAATCTAAGATATGAGTAAAATTTAAAAAAACTTCAGTGTGCAGGAAAAATATTTGTGTTTCTGGGTGTTCTAGAGCAACTTTTATTAATGTTTTAAAATGTTCTTAATGTTTTTAAAGTTAAAAATAGAATGCAAAGTGCTATTTATTGAGTCTATTTTAAAGTGAATGAGACAGAGTAAAGGCCCACATCCTTGTGGAACATAAGTGGTTAGTCTGTGCAGAGGCTGTCATGCGCATGAACAGGCTGTATGAACAGAGCACAGTCTCCAGCAGCAGGTCATGCATGATTTTGGTATTGTTACATGTGGGTAATGTTTACTTATTGGGTGGTGTTGGTAATATAAGGAGAAATATAACAGTTATTATAATAAAATTGGAATAGACACTAAAATGGAGTATGGACCACTAAAGAGTAACTGTTTGATGTAATGTTTAAGGAAATGTAAGGTGTGACTGAAGGAAACTCCAACTCCTCCCTATTAATTCCAGGACAGACACCTTGGGGACTCCAGCCAAACTCCCAGAGTTCAAAAATATCTGAGACTCTTACAGCTCCCTGAACTAGAGTCCCGGACCCAGGGTTCACAAGGATCTGTAAAAAGGGATTGCTTCCTGGCCAAAAGTTCACCTTAAACATCAATCAGATGTCATGGAAACACCCCACCCCCATAAAAAGGCCTACTAACCAGCTAGGTGGGGCTAATGGCTTATCTTGTTCTCCCAGAGAGTTAGCCTCTTGCACTCTCCCTGAGGGAGCTCCTCCATCCCAATCTGGAGCCAGGCACAGGCACACACCCCCGGAGTCCCCAAGATGAGGGGGCTAGTCTCCCCCATCTCCTTGGGGTGGCTAGCCCTGGGAGGGCTCACATTTCTCCACTCCTGAGTGTGGAGAGACTAGTCCCAGCTGGTCTTCTCTCTTTCCCCTGGGGATCCTTAAGAAACCTGCCCTGTTAACTTCCAGTGCTTTGGTCCATTTGTCTGCTGCGTCTATCAAACCCAGACCTTACAGGAAAGACCATTTTTAAACTTCCTCATTTTCTTTGCATTTTCCATACTAACTTAAAAATGGTTTTGCTATGTAGCCAGAGTGGCCTGCAACTCACTACGTAGCCCAAGCTGACTGTGAATCTGCTATCTTCCTCCCTCAGCCTCCCTAGTATTGGGATTACAGTCACATGCCCAAGCTCAAATACCAACATCCTGTTTTGTTTGGCAGCAACATAGATGTCTGATGGCATTTGTAAGGTCAGGGTTCGAGAGTTGCAGCAGACAGAAGGGACCAGAGACTCCACTGGCAGCTAACAGGACCAGGCTTTATTGAGAGGAGACCAGATGGGACTAGCTCCTCCCCACCCAGGAGTAGAGAAATGCTAACCCCCCGCTGGGGGCTAGCCTCCCCAAAGAGATGGGGGGAGGCTAGCCCCTTCACCCCCATCTTGGGGCTAGGGCTCTGGGGAACTGGGCTGATGTGCCAGGCTCCTGATCCTGATGGAGGAGCTCCCTCAGGGAGAGTTTGAGAGGCAAACTCCCCAGGGGATTGAGCTCAGCCCAAAAGCCCAAGTCCCAGTCCAAATCTAAGTCTTGAAGCCCATCCTAGTCCCAGTCCTCAAAGCCTTAAAAAACCCTCAGCCCCCTCCTGCCTTTTAGGGGAGGGGGGCTTCCATGACATCTGATTGATGTTTAAGGCAAGCTTCTAGCCAGGAAGTAGTCCTTTTTTACAGCTGTTTGCGAATTCCTTGAGTCCTGAAACTTATCTGTTAAGGAAGCCCCATGTATTTTGTGAATTTGGGGTCTGGAGTCTTATCTGAACTATTTGCAAGGCTTAGATCTCTGAGAAGTTGTAAAAGTAGGTCTTTCCTCATGCATCTTTTGTAAACTCTGGCTCCAGGTTTCCTTTCATCTTCCTGAGTCTGAAACTGTTGGGGGGGTTCAGTCACACCTTACAGCACTCAGATAGGTGGGACAATGGAAATCCAATAGAGTACAAATCATGGTTTTTTCTATCCCCATTTTTAAAATCTGTCACTATGGACTGGAGAGATGGCTCAGCTGGTAAAGGTACTTGATGCTAAGCCTGAAGACCTGAGTTCTATACCTGGGACCAATATGGCAGAAAGAAGGAACCAACTCCTCCAAAGTTGTTCTCTGATCTATGTATGCAAAACAAATAAATAAATGTAACAACATTTTTTAAATTGTCAACAAATTTTATTCATTTATTCATCTCCAGTCCAAATAAATGATACTGAATCAAATACCAGGTATCATATTTTTTAACTGAAAAACATTTTAATATGAATTTCTAAAACCATATGCTTAGTTGAAAATATCACTATAATGCCATTACCTCACCTAAAAATAACTTCTTAATATGAGTAATATCCAAAGTTCAAATTGAGTTCAAAATTGTTTATACAAATTATTTAACGTGTATCTAATTTATATATTTTCAGTCTTTTTTGTCTTTTCTATTTTCTGATTCCGTAGTTTCATGTTTTGTCTGTCAACTAATCAATAACATTCCATGTTCACCTCCCTTTGGATGCAAGTTTAAGAATCTCATGCTTGGTTTGAATTAGGTCCTGGGTTTGATCCGCAGCACCACAAAAATAAATAAAAACATTTTGCCACGGAAACTCACTCACTCTTTTAATCTCAGCTCTTGAGAGGCAGAGGCAGGTACATCTCTGAGTTCTACACAGCAAGCAGGTTCTAGCCAGAGCTACACAGGGAAACTCTGCCTCAAAATATTTTTCAATAATTATACATATATAATTCATTAATGATATGTAGGAAATCTACATATAATTCTTGGCAACAAATTCAGATATTGATAGGCCTGAAGACATTGCTTGAAATTTATTTATAAAAGTGATTTTGAAAAACTTTTTAAAAATTATTCGTTTTAAGTGTATGAATGTTTTGCCTACAAGTACATTAAGTGTACCTTGTGCATGAAATGCCAGACAAGGCCAGAATAGGGTCAGATCCCAGGGAACAGGAGTTAAGCATGGGTGTCATCTGCCATGTGGTACTGGGAACTGAACCCAGGTCCTCTGCAGAGCAGTAGTGCTCTTAATCAGTGAGCCATCTCTTTAGCCTAATCTTGAAAAGCTTTTGAAAAATAAAACAACTAGTGTAAGCTACTTTCTATACATGTATCATATGAAAGAGTAACTGGAAATCAATGTCTCAGTCAGATTCAGTGGTTTTTATTTTTACATTATTAATGTAGACCAGGCTGGCCTCAACCTCACAGAGATTTGTCTGTCTCTGCCTCCTGAGTGCTGGGATTAAAGTCATGTGCCACTGTGCCTGGCTGAAGATCTAATTTTTTAAAAAGTGAGAAAAATATAACAATTTTTTATGCTGATGCACTAAACATACAGGATGATTAAATATTATCTCCTAAGAGAGTAATTTAGTTTACCTTTCATAACTTTATTTGGATTACTGTTGAGACAATGTCTCATGTAGCGCAGGCTGACCTTAAGCTCTATGTATTCAAGGATGACCTTGAACTGCTGGTTCTTTTGCTGCTATCTCTCAGGGCTGAGATTATGGGTGTGCCCCACCACACTCAGTTTATGCGGTGCTGGGGAGCACTCTACCAACTGAGCTACATCCTCAGCCCACCATATATCACACATCACCCAGTTTGCTGGTATCAGTATAAGGTGCCCAACTGAAGTTCTCCCCACACATTTTTAGCACGGAAAATGTATTATTTGAAGATTAGTAACATGATTTAGACCTACAGGAATTAGCTTCCATTTTTCAATTTACAGACTATAGTATACATTTCAATACGTGCATATTTGACACATGAAAGTCTTGTTTTCAAAATATGAATCTTTTAAAAATTAGCATTAGTCGTAATCTACAGACAGTTCTGAACAACTCAGATGCACTCTGTGCATTTTTTTTCTAAATTTCGTTTAGCGTCTGGAAAAAATCATCAAACACTTTGGAGAATCTGCAACATACATACTTCTATTTTTTTGTAAGTTATTTTCTACAGTCTCATTCTCAGTGTATTTACTGAGCACCAACTATATGTCCTAGTTGCTAGGAGTACAGTTTTCATAAAAGCCGGCAGTTTCTGCCCTTTGGAAACACTATGGGAAAGAGAAACTAAAAAATTATTAACACGAGGCCTGAGGCTGAAGCTTAGTGGTACAGCTTGCCTACTATGCACTAGGACCTGAGTTTTCTGCCCAGCGCGGCACGCGTGCACACACACACACACACACACACACACACACGCACGTACATCTACTTGACTGAGGCCTGACTGCAACACACTGTCAGCGCCAAGCGGTTTCCTCAAGTCCGCAGCTCCAATGGGAAACTAACCGCCTTCACTCTAGAGTCTCCTTTATGAGACTACTATGAAGCCTGACAGGATGGGGCGGGCTCTAAGGCCTCAGGCCCCGCCCTCTTCCAGGTCCCGCCCACTACCTGGAAGGGGAGAAAAGAAAGCAGCTTCCGGTCTCGCGATGAGCTCTATTCTGAGAAGAAAGGACGACTGCCAACGACCGAGTGGTGGCGGTGGTGAGTTAGCGGGTGTGGCTGGGAGCGCGAAGTCCCAGAGTAGGGAAGAGGGGTCGCGGTCCCCCGCCCCGCACCGGGTTAGCTGCTGTGATGGCAGACTCTGCGTCCGGGCAGGTGGTGGTGTATTAATGAGCAGCGGTGGCGTTTACCATGAGATTTAATTGCATGGAGGTAGATTTTGCAGTACATCCAGTAGACTCAACAGAGTTCTGTTTAAAGAGTTTTCAGTAAGTCTCACTCAATACTTAGTTTTGAAATACTGTTGCTGTGAAAGCTTTATCCTCTCTCTCACACGAGTGTTGATTTTCCAGGCATAATGGTATGAAAGCTTCTGTAGAGGAGGAGGATTCAGGATGGGAACTCCGTGTTCCTGAGAAAATGGAAAAAAGCAATACAAGCTGGGTGGACATAACGCACGATTTTGAAGAAGCTTGTCGAAGTAAGTTTGAATTTTTGGACAAGTTTAAAGTCAGCCTCAGGGTAAAGTAAAATCATGATTGTGGTTTTTCAACCTATCCTGACAAATGACAAAAGCAAATCAAAACAAGACAACCAGTAATTGTCATTTATCAAGTCTGTGATAGCTGTGATAGTCCCAGGCTGACCAGGAACTTCCGGTGTGGCCTGTACCTCTGAAGTGCTGGGATTACAAGTAGGGACCACCATGACCGAACAACACTTTTCTCTGCCCTCAGTTTTAAATCCAGTATACATTTGGTAAATAATTAAGTACAGGATAAATTTGGTGGTGCATGCCTTTAATATCAGCGCTCAAAAGGCAGAGGACGATCTCTGAGATCAAGGCCAGCCTGGTCTACATAATGAGTGAGTTCCAGGCCAGGTGGGGCTACAGGAAGGCCCTGTCTCAAAAAGAAGAACGAAATTAATTACAGATGTTGGGACACTTAAAAAACATTTATGTGTGTGTGTGTGTTTATATGTACCTAAGTATGAAGGTGTATGTATGTGCAGGCCAAACTAGGGTTTTGTATCCCTTGGAGCTGTAGTTACAGGCATTTTGGGGGAAGCCTGGTTTGTGCTGGGATCCAAACACTGGTCCTTAGTACATCAAGTACTCTTAACTACTGAAACATCTTTCCAGCTCTGTGAAACTTTTTCTCTAAATTCTTTTAACTGTAATAGGCTAGAAAATACATGATGGCCAGGGGTGGTGATGCAGGTCTTTATGCCAGCATTTCAGAGGCAAGGGCAGAGGGAGGTGAATCTTTGAGTTCAAGGCCAGCCTGATCTATGTGGTGAGATCCTATCCTCCTTAACCACCCCCCAAAAAGAAGAGAAAGTAGCATGACAGTAATTTCTAACTATAGAAACACTAATCATATTGAGCATAAGAGTTTATGCATGTTTGAGGGTTGAAAATAGTTAAATCTTGTTATTCCCTACATAAGATCCTCTGGTGGCTGGCTTCCTTTTGTAAAAATAAAATCCTGACCTCTTCCCCCTGGTTTTATAAGATCTGGTTCCTGCCTACTCTCAGACTTTATTTTTGTACTATTGCTCTATCCTTTCAAGTCACCCATATCTCATTAAACTCTCAAGGTACCAGGGTCTTCGTGAATTTTGCTTACTATATCTTACTTAAATTAGTATTTACCAGGCCCACATAGCTGAATCCCTCTTCGTGCTTTTTCTGTACCCTTCTCGAGGAGGACCTCAAAACAACAAGCTTCAGCAAATTTAACCTCTCGTCTCCTTTTTAAATTTACCTTTACTAAATTGCCCACCGTGTTGTATTTTCTTCAGTATGCTTATCTTTGTCAGAAACCATAATTGTAATTATTTCTTACCAATTGTAGGCCTTTCTTGTCATAATGTTTTGTAAGGACAGAGATCCTGTGTATAATTCTAGCATATAGAGCAGTGTCCAGCACCATAGTAAGTTCAGAAAATGTTTGAGAATTGTTGGCTTGGTGGCACATTACCTATACTATGAGCTTCTCAGAAGTTTGAGGCAGTTGAATCACTTGAAGGACTGGAGTATAAGACCATTCTGGGAAATAAAAGACACCTCCCCACACACACACTCTGCTCTACAAAAAAACAGCTCCCTCACCACTAGCAATGAATGTTTAGAAATAAATGATTAGATGAGCATGTCTGTACTTTCAGGGAGTGACTAAAGAGTAAGAGGAAGAAACAGATAATAGAGTGAGAGCTTGAATTCCAAGAAAGGATGGGTTAAGACCAGGCAAGTAAAATTGTTGTGGGGAAAGGTGTAGGGATACACTGAGGAAAAAGATGAGAATGAAGAAGATAATACAGGTAAAAGTGGCTGGGCAGGATGATGAATTTGTTCCTGATGGTATCCATCTTCCCAGGAAGGCGAGGCGTTTTGGTAATAGTATGTTTGAATAGTGCTTTAAAGGAGACAAGTAAAGACTTGGAGCAGTTTCAGGTGTAAAGGAAGCCAGCTAAGTATAAGCAAGATGATAAATCATGTGCCTTCCCTTTTAGTGTTTGAACTACAAGTCCAGTTAAAGTATGTCTCAGTGAGATAGTGGAAAGAACATTGAAGTGAGAGCTGCCCATATATGTCTACCCCAGGGAGAGAGGAATGTCATGCTGTAGTTTTTATGCTCAAACTTTGGACGATTTAAATGGTTCACACCAATCATTGTTGACCAGTTTTAAGTGTGTGTGCATGTGTATGCATGTGTGTCACAGGACTGTCGTGACTGAAATGGGAAAGTTGCATCTTAAAGGAAAGGCCATATTTTTGTAAGTGAAGATGAGGTAAACCATTTGAACTAGATTTCAGTGAAAGTTTTATGTTTTAAATATTGCTTGGATACAGAGCAGTTTTTGAGGATCTTCAGTGCTGTTGTTTTTACTTTTTGTTACTTTGAGCTTTTTAAATAGGCAGTGATAAGGGTTCTGAGCATAAGATTGAGAATGTGTTCTTGATTTTTTTCTAAAAAATTCAATGTACCAATTAAATTAATTTGCACACCAATACTATGTTTCCTCATCACATTTTCATACATAATTTTGATGGATAGCTCTCCCTCCCTCCTTGCCTGCCCCTCTCCCCACGTGCACCTAGTGTATGATGCACTACCTGTCACATGTGTTCTGTTACCCTCCCCTTTCCTTAGACCCTTTCTTCCTTCTCATGGGTCCCTTTCTATTTTCAGACCTCTACCCATACTCCCACATAAACACACATAAAAACATTAGAAGCTAGGGTCCACATATGAGACAGAACATGGTATTCGTCATTCTGAACCTGAGTTACCTCATGTAATATAATTTCCAGGTCATCCATTTTCCTGCATATTTCATAATTTCATTTTTCCTTATGGCTGAATAAAATTCCATGGTGTTTATGTCCCACATTTTCATTATCCATCTATCTGTTGATGGACATCTGGGCGGATTCCATTTCCTCATTCATAGGAGTACAGCAGCAGTAGACCTGGATATGAGGCTTCTCCGTGATAAGATAGAGAGTTGTTCGGTTGTGCTGAGGCACGGCATAGAGCGTCATACAGTGATTGTATTTTTAGTTTTTTGAGAATCTTCCACACTGATTTCAACAGTGGCTATAGCAGTTTTTACCTCCTACCAACAGGAAATTGAGAGTTCCACTTTACCCACATCCTTACCAGCATTTGTCTGTTCATTCATTAATGATTTTGATAATAGCCATTCTGACTAGGACGGAATGGAATCTCAAAGTAATTTTAAAATAATTTTTGGCTTGTTTATTTATATATATGTATTTGTTTTGTTGATCTACATGTCTGGTTTTGTGTCACTACTGTGCTGTCTTTCTTACTGTGACTCTGTGTTAGAACTTGAAATCAGGTGTGGTGATTCTTCCAGCAATACTCCTTCTGCACAGATAGCTTTGGAACACATACGTGCAGTGTCCTTAGAGGCCAGAAGAGGGTGTCAACTCCTCTGGGAACTTGGAGTACAGGGAGTTGTTAACCATCATTTGGGTGCTGGGAACCAAACCCGGGTCCTCTACATGAGAGGCCAGTGCTCTGAACCACAGAGCCATCTCTCTAGCCCACAAAGCAGGGTTTTTGTTTTTTAAATCTTACTACTTTTATATGTATAAGTGTATTGTCTGCATGGGTGAGTGCTCCCCTGTCATGCAGTGCCTGCAGAGGTCAGAAGAATCGCCATATCCCTTGCTTGGAACTGGTGTTATGGACAGTTCTTAGCATTAGTCATAATCTACACACAATTATGAACAACTCAGATGCACTCTGTGCATTTTTTTTTCTAAATTTCGTTTAGCGTCTGAAAAAAATCATCAAACGTTTTGCAGAATCTGCAACATACATACTTCTGGTTTTTTGTCATTTCTTTTTGACAGTCTCATTCTCAGTGTATTTACTCCTTTGTTGTGTAGAATTTTTAAATTTAATGTAATCCTATTAATTTTGGGGGCTCCCTGCTTGTGTTATTGGTGTTCTATCCAGAAAGTTCTCTTGTGTATGCCTGTGTCTTGAAATATTTCCTCTTACCAGGTTTACTGTTTCAGGTTTCAGATTAAGGACTTTTAAAGTATCCTTTAATATTAATTTTTAAAAATTTTATGTGTATGACTGTTTTTTGCCTGCATGTATGTAGCTGTACCTGTGTTTGCAATGCCCAAACCCAAGTCCTCTGCAACAGCAGCAGGTGCTCTTAATCACCAAGCCATCTCTCCAGCTCCCAAAGTCTTTAATCTAATTTGAACTGATTTTCGTACAGAGTGAGAGATAGGGATCTAATTTCATTGTTCTGCAAGTGAATATTCAGTTTTTTCCAGCACCACTTATTGAATAAGCTGTCTATTTTTCAGTGTATGTTTTCCACACCTTTGTTTGAAAATTAGGTCGCCATTGCTATGTGGGGTTTTGGGGCGTCTTCTATTCTGTTCTATTGATCTACATGTCTTTTTTTGTGTGTCAGTACTATGCTGTTTTTATTACTGTGACTCTGTTAGAACTTGAAATCAGGTGTGGTGATTCTTCCAGCGATACTCCTTTTGCCCAGATAACTTTGGTTATTTGTGTGTGTGTGTGTGTGTGTGTGTTTGCATATAAATTTTACAATTCTTTTTTTCTACTTCAGTGATGAATGCCATTGGAAATTTGATGAGGATTGAAGCTGTAGATTACATTTAAAATGCAGTCATTTTTACAATATTAATTCTGCTAATCCAGGAGCAGGACAAGTCTTTCTAATATCATATATCTTCAGTTAACTTTTCTCAGGATCTTAGACATTTTCATTGTAGAAGTTTTTCACCTCCCTGGTTGGGATTATTCCTAGGTATTTTATTATTGTTTTTTAACTATTGCAAGTGGGATAGTTTCCTAATTTTCTTCATTATCTTTATCAGTACACATATAAAACTACTGCCATCTGTAGGTTGAGTTTTGTATCCTATGACTTTTCTGAAAGTATCTGATCTGCAGGTTTTGTGGTGGAGTCCATAGTGTCTTAAGTGCGGAATTAAGTTACCTGCAAATAGGGGTAATCTGACTTTGTCTTTCCTATTGTATCTCTTTTCTAATCTTAAAAAAAAAATTTATTACGTGTGTATGAGTGCTTTACTTTCACAAATGTAAGTGCACTGTGTGTATGTATGTGTGCCTAGTGTCTTGGGAGGCCAAAAGAGGGCATCGGATTCCTTGGAACTGGAGTTGAGATGCTTGTGAGCTGCTCTGTGGGTACTGGGAACCATACTCAGTTACACTCAACAGCAGCAAGTGCTCTTAACCTCTGAGTTCTCTCTTCTGCCCTCCTTTTGTAAACTTTGTTTTGTGTTACTGTTCCAGCTAGGACTTCAAGTACTATACAGAATAGAAGTAGAGAGAGTAGACACCCTTGTCTTGTTCCACATTAAGAGAAAATACTCTCAGTTTTTTTCATGTTTAGTATAAGGTTGGCTATAGGTTGTTAAATATAGCTTTCCTTATGTTCAGATATGTTTTGTCTGTTCTTGTTTTCTTCAGAATTTATATGGTGACAACACGTTAAACTTTATCAAATGCCTTTTTACACCTATTGAGATGATCATGTGATTTCTGTCCTTAAAAAATGTAATGTATTGCATTTATTTGCATATATTGAAGCAACCTTGCCTTCTTGGGATGCAGCCAACTTGGTTATAATGTGTGATCTACTTAATCTGTTTCCGAATTTTGTTTACAAGTATTTTGTTGAGAATTTTATGTCTCTGCTTATCAGTGAAATAGTGTGTAACTAATTTTAAATTTTAGTCTTGTGTTTCTCTGTATTTGTCTGTCTGTTGTTGCTATTCAGTTTTCGTATCAGGGATACTGGCTTCATAAAGAAAGTTGGGTATTGACTTTCCATTTTGGTAAAAGAGTTTGAGGAGTGTTGGTATTACATCTTAAAAGTTTGGCAGTCCTGGTCGTTTCTTTGTGGGTAGACGTAATTATTGCTTCAGGCTCATTGCTTGTTAGGGGGGTCTGTTTACTTTGTTTCTTCTAGCCTTAACTTTGGTAGGCCAAATGCATTTAGAAATTTATCATTCTTATTTTATTGCTGTATTTTTTAGGGTTTTCTGTTTTGTTGAATGCATGTGTTTGAAGTATTTCTTAGTGATCTAGGTTTCATTGGATCACCTCCTTTTTTTTTTTTCTTTCACCTCCAACTTTATTAGTTTGGGGGCTCTCTCCTTTGATTAGTTTGACTAAAGGTTTGCCAATCTTGTTATCTTTTCAAAGAACCAATTCTTCCTGCGTGTTCTTTTGATCTCCTTCATTAATTTCTGCCCTAATAACTGATTATTTATTGGTGTCACAGTAGGTACTTTATCCAGTGAGCCATCTCCCCAGCTCAAGATTTCTGATTTTTTAATGTGAGCACTTGTAGGTATATATACACTTTTCTTCTTAGGATTGACTTGGTTGTAGCCTAGAGGTTCTGGTAGGATATGCTCTCATTACCATGTGATTTTTAGGAATTTTTAGATTTTCTCTGATTTCTTCAGTCACTCAGTCAGTGCTTCTTTCTGATTGGAGGAGGGCTCATCCCCTGTGCTAACCTTAGTTCTGTTTTTAGGATACCACAAGCTCCATCACAAACTTCCTGTTGGGAATGTTGACAGTCTCTCAGCCTCAGAGTCTTAGACTTCTGCTGGTATCTCTGCAGTCTGTTCGTCTTGTCCGGATACGGCACTCTCCTCCAGGTTCTACTGCACTCTTCCCGAGGCCCAGTGGATCCTTTGCTCCATGGGGCAATAGTGAGCATGGGGGATGATGAGTATTTGTAGATTTCTCAACTTCTCGTATCCCTTTTCTAGAGTTGTAGGTATGGGTTGCTGTGCTGCTGTCTGCCAGTAGAATGGATTCAGGCACACACTTCTTTCAGCCTCCATGGGACCAACTCCTCCCATGAGCTGATCATTTGCTTCTCTGCACACTGGTGCGGGGAAGGGGCTGCTCCGTGTTAGAAATCTCAACTTCAGATTCCCTTTTCTCCTGTGTATTGGGGGTTTTCTCTGATCCGTTTTCCTCTGTGGGCTGCTCAGTTCACCCTTCTAGTGGGTTTCCAGCAACATGTACTCTTTCCCAGCTCTTGTGCTGGGTGTTCAGAGTCATCTGCCACACATCCCTGGCAGGATCCAGTCCAGTGGCCTCTTCTTGATGTTTAATACAATGACTTGGACACACTAAGTATCTTAGAAACAGCATAGAAAAATCTTGAGTCAGACATGGGCAGAACAAACTCTGCCTCTCACTGACCTGGCTATCTTGGATACTTTAGCCAACTTAAGTCTTAGGTATTTCTTCTGTGAAAAGAGGTTTTTATTTTAGGCAATTTGTAGGGTTTGATGAATAGTGGATATGAACTTATGGGCTGAGGTAGGCAGTTGGTGATGGTAGTTCTCGCTGCTTATGATTTTATTTAATTCACTGTTCGGAGTGCAATTTATACTAGTGGATTAAGATTAAGAGAGTCCACAGCCTTAGGCAAGCTTTTACATTCAGCCCAGATTGAGGTGTTAGAGCCTTGGGGTAGGATAGTGATAGAATTGATTAAAAGGGTTAAATATAAGAGCAAAAATGTTCATGTAGCATGTTTGATTGAATGGTGTAGTGATGACAAGAGCATAAGAAATGTGTTCTTTAAATGCTCCTTTTATAAGCACACAGCTCCGAGCCCTTTATGTCTTATGGGTGGATTTCACAGCAGCTTGTTCAGAAACATGAATTATTATGATTTCCTGCCTTATCTTTGATATTTAAAACAGGTTTGTGTTATTACACCAAACTTCCATTAGTATTAAAGATTGTTCTTACATGAAAATTGAACAGCGCAGTGAAAGCTGTGCCATTTGTTTGTTTGCTATTGAGACAGGTCTCTCTGTAGCCTTGACTGACCTGGAACTCACTGTGTAGACCAGGCTGGCATCAAACTCGTAGAGATCTGCTTGCCTCTTCCTCCCACGTGTTAGGATTAAAACAGGTGCCACTGTGCCTGATAACTATGCCATTTTTTAATCCTGTTTGGTTTTTTTGTTTATTTTGTTTTTTGAGACAGGGGTCTTAAGAACTATGTATCTGACTGGCCTGGTATTCAGTATGTAGCCCAGACTGGTCTTGAACTTGCAGCAGCTATCCAGCTGGGATTACAGGTGTATATCTGTACAGCTTTATTCTGTATATTTGAATACCCCTGGGACATGCTTTTCAACCACAGTTGTATATAACACGGTTTGAAGACCAACTATAGACTTTAATCTTAACTACAATGTCAGTTCCACTACTTGATTTTGTGCATCTCTGTGTATGTTTTCTACTTTTGGAGGACTGTAAGAATTGGTTTTAAGACAACAGTTTAGAGTACTGGTTGAGATAGACTCTTTGGTATGACTTTGAGATGACATAAATAAGCCCTGCTTCTTTGTGGAAGAAACCACTGATAGGAGACATGGTTTAATCTTCAGTATGGATTAAAAGGAGTGTACCATCACCCTTTCCTGTTAACCATCATATTAACTCTTCCTTAGTAACTGTTGTACCGTTTGAAGTGGCACAATGATGAGTTATACTGCTTGGAATTAAATTTTGAAGTAAAATTAGTCTTTTATATAAAGATACAGGGACAAGGACTGTTGGTAGATCTTGAGCTCATATTAACTGTTTTTTTCTTCTGGAAATAATCAGATTCATAGTCTTGATTATAATTTAGAATTCTGTTGAGACATTCTAAACCCTAAGTGTAAGTCTGTAATCCTAGCACTCGGGAAATAGAGGCAGGAGGATTTTGCGTTCTAGGCTAGTTTGGGTTGCATACCAAGACTGTCTCAAACAGAACCCAAAACAGAACTGAAAAACAAAGCCATCAGAGCAAAATGAACATGTACATAAAATCCAAAGGAAAAGTGGACGCAGTTATATCTGTTACTAAAGAGAGAACATTTGGCGAGACACTGCTGATTCTTTGCTTGGTACTGTAAAATTTGTGAACGGATGATGAAGTTAACTATTCATACACATTTTATCATTCTTTTAGTGGCACTTAAGAGCTTTATAGATAAATAAAAACTTGTAATTTTCAATAATTCTTTCATTTATTGTTAGGCAGGTGGTATACAGTCCTTCATACTCCCTATCAGTGATCTTGTGGCTTTTAATTAATTTTTTGTGTTTTCCAAATTATAATTTAAAAATTTAATGTATGCGAGTGTGTGTGTGTATGTGTGTGTGTGTGTGTGTGTGTGTGACAGAGTCAGAAAGCTAGTGTGGGCATATGTGTGTCATGTGCATGTGTGAAGGTCAGAGGACAGCTTTCAGGAGTCAGGTTTTGCTTTCCACTTTGTTGAGTTAGGGACTCATTTTTGCTGCTGTGTAGTACTCCAGAGTAGCTGCCTTTGGACTGCTATCTGGAGCTTACAGGCTATTCTCCTCTCATCGTGCTGTGGAGTGTTGGGATTACAGACGTACCACTGCATTCGGGTCGTTTTTTTTTCTAAACATGGGTTCTGGGGATTGAACCGGAGACACAGGCTTGTGTGGCTAGAACTTTTGCCTGCTAAGCATTTCCTGAAGCAGCCATTTATTTTGCTTGATAGATAACGTGATTATTTTAAGTTGTACTTGTTGGCCTTTCTTCTCTAGGAAAACTTGCCTAGTGTACACCATCTCATCCGTGTACTTGTAAACAAGGCTCTGCTCTTCATATTTTATTCAGTTCTCTACATGTAGATGATTTTTGAGTTACAACCATAAGTTAGATATTTCATTTAAACATAAATGATAAACCACCTTAATGGTCCCCACATAGTTCTGCTGAATTTATTTCTTCTTTTAATTCATTTACTCCAACTTGGGTAGGAGATAGGAAGTCAGTTGGAAACTGAATTTCTGAGTGGAACCTTATCTTTGAATACCAATCTAGAGTGATCTGACTTGACTTTTATGTTTTAGAACCTCTGGTGTCAGTTTTTGGTTCTTTTCTCTTGGGCAGACTGTATTTAGAGAAAGTTGTCTTGAGATTGAGGATCTGACTTGACTGTCTCTGATGTTAACAGTTAAGTGAGGGGTAGTCTGGTGTTACCACATATTTTCCAGTTCCATCTATTTTTCTTTTTAGCTGGATAAAATTCCAATATGTATATTTACTACATTTTCACTATCTACTCATCTCTTGATGGACATCTAGGCTGACCACATTTCCTGGCTGCTGTGACTAGAGCAACATTGAACATGGATATTCAAGTATCTCTGTGGTAGGATATAGAGGTTTTGTTGTTGTTGTTTATTTGTTTTTGATATTTGTCCAAGAGTGATATATCTGGGCCATAGGGTAGTTGTACTTTTAGCTGCATCCTGGTTTCTATGGTGGCTGCACCACTTTATATGTCCATCAACAGTGGATAAGTGTTCCCTTTTCCTCAGATCCTCTCCAGCAGTTGTTATCATTTGTTTTCTTGATGATAGCCATCCTGACTGGAAGAGACAGAATCTCAACCTATTACCTTGCTGATTAAAGATGTTGAACACTTTAAAACAATATTTCTTAGCCATTTGTATTTCTTCTGAAAACTCTGTCCAGTTCCATTGACCATTTTTTTGATTGGATTATTTTCTTGAGGTTCAGTTTCTTGAGTTCTTTGTGTGTTCTAGAAACTAATCCCATTGGATGTGTAGCTGGCACACATTCTGTAGAGTGCCTCTTGCTGGATTGATAGATTTCTTTTTATTGACTATTGGCCTTATTTCCTCAGCAACTAGGTTTCTATTCAGCAAGCCCTTATCCTTCACCTTGAGGTGTACTCCCTTTTTCCTGTAGCAGCTTCAGAGTTTCAGTTCTTAGGTCGAGCTCTTTGATCCATTTGGAGTTGATTTTTATGCAAGGTGAGAGATAAGTATCAAGTTTCATTTTTCTGAATGTAGCTATTCCATTTTCTCAGCACCATTTGTTGAAGATGCTGTCTTTTTCCAATACTTGTTTTTGTCATCTTTGTCAAAAATCAGGTGGCTAGAGTTGCTTGCAGTTGTATGTTGAGTCCTTTCTTCCATTGATCCATGTCTTTGTGCCAGTACCATGGTTTTTGTTTGTTTGTTTGTTTTTATGTACACTTGTTTTATTCATAATTTGTAATGTTTTGGGTTACCAAAAATAATTCTGATGATGGTAGAATTTAACAAAAAGAAATCTTTAACCTCACCTCAAAATATCCACTGATCCATCTCATTCAATAGCCATATAGTCAGTGTTAAAAAGAACATAAAGACAAACATGCACACCACGGTACGGTTCTCATAAATGTCTATTTCATTATTGGTGGGAGGCACATCGAACAGTTAAATACATTAAATAATGTACAGGTGACTGCACAGCTGTAGCATTGATAACTAGATAACCAATCCAACTAGAAACCAGCTTACAGGGAACTGTCTAAATATTTAAAATACAGTTCTTGCTTAGATCATCCTTTGCTTTGATCAGACCTTCTGGGGAGGTGGGAAAAGGATGAACCTGTTGGTCACATGGAATATATTAAGGTCAGATCCTCTGATAGCAGTTCCCAGAGATTTCTGCCAATTGTATTAAGCCTCCAATTCCAAGGCAAGCTCAAGTTTGGCCTCCAGCATTAAAGCCCTTCCCATCTACCAGAGCAGACAGTCTAAATTCACACCAGGCCTCAGAGTCTGCCTGTAGCTCACTCCAATTAAACTAGAGTTGTTGACCCTTGCAGAGATGGAAGCAGTAGCATCCAACTTGTATTTAGCTGCAATGCCAAAATGAGTGCAGTTGGTACCTGATCCCTAGCAAAGTTTCCTGACGTGTCAGAATCTTCACAAACTTTCTGATAAATTGATACTCCAAATTCTGTCCCATTATTGACATTACTGTGTAACTGGAAGTCGCCAGTCCAGTAGTTACTCCTTGTCAGCTTTGATTTGGTACTGACAAAGGTACCAATCTGGTACCCAGCAAGCCAGCCCTCCTAACCAAAGACAGCTGAAGCATGGATTGTAGGTCCAGTAAAACAAAGGTCGGTATCACAGGCAAGGTTTATGCATTCCCTCTCGTAAGAGGACTTGATTTTACCACTTTTCTTTCTTGTGTTTCGTGAAAAGGTCAGTTATCAGTTTCAAACTTTGACAAATCTGGTCTTCAATTGCAGTTTCTGTTCCCAGAGTGTTATTTATTGGTTTTCCATTTTTCTGTGAAAATCAGTCCATACACCATTTATAATTCGTCTCCAAAGTCCCAGTAAGTTTCCTAATGTCTGTATTAGATGAACCAGATATTGCAAATTCCATGCCACTGCATGACTTTTTCACATCTATCTTTACCAACCCGAAGCCAAATCCTTTGTTGAAAATGTCTTAGGCAGCCTTGCCAAGGGCAGCATATGATATTGTATAAATAATACTTTTCAGTCTATAAGCTTCAGTCTTTCTTCCAGTTCTTTCCTCAATTTCTTCATTGTTTTAAATCTTATTATGGAAGATTTTTTACTTTCCATGTTTATGTTTATTCCATGATATTTTTTCTTTCTAGGCTATTGTGAATTGTATTGTTCCTCTGATTTATTTTGCAATATGTTTATCATTGCTAAATAGGAAGACTACTGATTTTTGTAAGTTAATTTTGTATATTAGTTAGAGTGCTCTAGCAGAACAGGATCAATAGAATGAATGTATATTAAAAGGGGATTTATTAGATTCGCTTACCAGGTATGGTCTAGGTAGTCCAACAATGACTGTCTCACAATGGAAAGGTTTTAAACCAGTACAAGTAGCCAGGTAGGTGCCTCCCCTTTTGATGCTGAAGTCTATGACAGTCTATATTAGAGTCCATATTGAAGGAATGCAGTAGACTAACAGCAGCAGCAGCAGCTTGGGCAGATGAACCTGTCCGAGAGAGCAAAGGCAAGCAGGCAAAGGCAAAGATGCCGTGACCTTCTTTTATCTGGGCTGCCAGTGGAAACTGCTGCCCACATTGGGCGTGAGGGGATTGGTTTCTGATTTCTGATAAAACCCCTCAGAGGTGTGCCTAGTCAGTGGCTAGACTTTTAGTTGATTCTAGTTTGAGTCAAGTTGACAACCAAGATTAACCATCATATTTGTTGTCCTGCTACTTTGCTGAAAATGTTTATGAATTTAAGAGCTTTCTGGTGGAGTCTTTAGGGTCTGTTCGATACAGAATCATATCATCTGCAAATATAGACTCTCTGACTTCCTATTTCCTTTTATTTGCTTCTCTTAATGCATTCAGGACTGTATTTCAACATTGCAGAAAGTGGATACCTTTGTTTCTGATTTTAGTAGAAATGGTTTGAGTTTTCCCTCCCTTAATTCAGTGTTGGCTATATATATATGATATATATAGCCTTTCTTATATTGAGATATGTTGCTTCTTTTCTGAGTTTAATCATGAAGTGATATTGGGTTTTGTCAAAAGCTTGGGTCTTTGGAGATGACTGTGTGATAATATAATTTATAATATTTGCTGATTTTTATGTATTGAACCATCCCTACATCTTTGTAATAAAGCCAGCTGTATCATAGTCAATATTTTTTGTGTGATTTGTTAAAAAAAATTCTGTAAGTAATTTTCTTTAAAACTTATATTTTTATTTTATGTGTATGTATGTGTATCATGTGCATGCCTAGTGCCTAGGAGGCCAGAATATCCCTTGGAGTTACAGATAACTGTAAATCACCATGGGTGCTTTGACCCAAACCTGGGTCCTCTGTGTGAGCAGCAAGTCCTCTTAACTACTGAGCCATCTCTCCAGCCCCGGTTTGCAAGTATTTTGTTGAGAATATGTGCATCCATGTTTATCAGGGAAATTGGTCTGTAAGTTTCTTTTTTCTTTTTGTTGCATCTTTATCTGATTTTGGTATCGGAGTGATGCTAGCTCTGTAGAAAGAGTTTGGTAATGTTTCTTCTATTTTATGGAACAGTTTGAGAAGCATTGGTTTTAGTTCTTTAACAATTTGGTAAAATTCATCAGTGAATCCATTTGGGCCTGGGCTTTGTTTAGTTAGGAGATTTAATTACTGCTTCAGTCTTCCCTGCTTATTATACATCCATTTAAATTGTTTCATCTTGGTGTAATTTTGGTAGGTTGTGTGATTCTAAAAAATATCCATTTCTTATAGATTTTCCAGTTCAGTAGAATCAAAGTTTTTAAGGTACGCC
Source organism: Eospalax fontanierii (assembly GCA_035773235.1). NCBI lineage: Eukaryota > Metazoa > Chordata > Mammalia > Rodentia > Spalacidae > Eospalax > Eospalax fontanierii. Next base: position 8,569,783 of record CM069538.1, read on the forward strand.
CTTAAAATTTTCTGGATTTCTTTGGTATCTGTCACTCTGTTTCATTTATTTCATTAATTTAGTCTTTTTTTTTTTTTTTTTTTTGGTTTGTCCAAGGTTTTATTCATCTTTTGTTTCCCCGTCAGATTAAAAAATATTTTTTAATTGAATTTTTGTGATTTTCATAATATAGTTTGATAGTATTTAGATCTGCTCTTCCATCCACAACTCCCCCCACACCCAATTTTATGTACTATCTTGTATTTATAATATAGCTTATATAGTCCTGATTTGTGTCTCCAAATATCCTTCAGTGTGGGTCCGTCTCCTGGGCCCATCCCCGTAACACACTGCCTCTCCCTCTCTAAACAGCCATCAGTTGCCTTGGTTGGGTTTGACCCAACTCTTTGTTTCATTATTTTTTTGTATTTAGTAGTTTCCATTTCATTAATTTCTGTCCTGATCTTGGTGATTTTGTGCACTGACTTAGAGTTTGGCTTGTCATTAAGTTATTTGAGATCTGATTTCCTTTTTAAAAATATTGTGTGTGTCTGTGTATGTATGTGTGTGTGTGCATGTAGTTTTGTCTGTGAGTGCAGGTGCATGCTTACCAGGATGTATTCACTGAGGTCAAAGAACATCTTGTCCGAGTTGGTTCCCTCCTTCTATCATGTGGGTTCTGAAGACCAAACTCATATTTTCAGACTTAGTGGCAGATGGTTTAACCCACTGATCTATCTCACCAGCTGTCTTCCCCATTTCTTAATGTAGATACTTAGCGCCATAAACTTCACTCTTAGTATTGCTTTCATTGTAACCCATAAGTTTCGTTTTAGTATGTGCTATTTTCATTTTCCTTCAATTTTGGTGATTTTTTTTGTTGTTGTTGTTCTTGATTTCTGGAGGCATTCATTTATCATTCAGTACTGTGTGCTCTTCAAACTCCATGAATTTGAGTATGGTCTAGATTTTTTTTGCTGTTGATTCATTGTCTTACTCCATTTGGATCAGATCGAATACAAGATTTTTCAGGTTTTCTACATCTGTTAAGAATTGATTTGTATACTAACATACGATGTATTTCAGAGAAAGTTCCCTGGGCTACTGAGAAATATGTGTATTCTGTAGTGTTTGGATGGAATGTGGTGACAATGTCTATTAAGTCCATTTGACTTATGATAACATTTGATTTAAATAGTTCTGTTTATTTTCATTGGTGAGAGTGAGGTATTGAAGTCACCCACTTGTATTGTGCTGGGGTTAATTTGTCACATTTTATGAAATTGGATTGTGCCCTTAATCAGTGTCTTTGAAGTGACCCTGTGTGTGTGTGTGTGTGTGTGTGTGTGTGTGTGTGTGTGTGTCTGTGTGTGTAGGGCTAGAGTTACAGGTGATTGTGAGCTACCTGATGTGGATGCTGGGAAGTGAATTTGTGTCTTCTACAAGAGCAGTGAGCCCTAAACCACGAGTCATTACTCTAGTCCTAATGCCTGTCTTTTGATGTAACCTATTTTATATATATAGTCTTTGTCTTTTGATTGGGGGAATTGAGACCATTAATCTTCAGACTTATTACTAAAAGGTGCATATTGATTCCTGCCATTTTGTTGTTTTTGTAGTGTTTGTTTAACTTCCTCCTGTGTTCTTGCTTAACTGTTGTTCTAGTTTAGTTTCTTCCCTGTGGCTTTGTGGGAAGGATTCCTTCAGGTGCCTTCTGTAAAGCAAGCTTAGTGGTTATAAATTCCTTTAGTTTGCTTTTATCATGGAAAGTTTTTATTTCTCCTTGGTGTATGACAAATAGCTTTGCAGGGTTTAGTAGTCTGGGTTGGTGGTGGTTGTCTTTCAGAACTTGAAATACATCTATCCAGGCTCTCCTGGCTTTCTTAATGTTTCAGTTAACAAATCTGTTACTCTAATGGAGCCTGCCTTTACATATCTGTATATCTAAATATGAATGACTTAGTGATTCTCTTTTGCCTCTTTCAGCAGAGTTTCTTTGTGTTGTATATTTAATGTTTTAATTATAATATGACAAGGGTAGGCTTTTTTTCTAGTCTTACCTCTTTGCTGTCCTAAATGTCTCCTGGATATTTGGACATCTGGATTGGCATCTCTTTTCTTAGATCCTGAAGAGGGCTTTGGAATCCCTAGAACTAGAGTGGTTGTGAGCTATCTCATGGGTTCTGGGAATCAAATTTGGGTCTTTACAAGAACAAGTGTTTATAATTATTAAATCGTCTCTCAAGTCCTTTATGATATTTTTTTAAATGTATTTATTTTATGTGTGCCTGTTTGTGTGTGTTATGTGCATGTATAGAGGTGAGAGGACAATGTGGGGGAATTGATCTCTTCTTCCACCATATAGGTCCTGGCATTGAACTCAGGTTGTTAGGTTTGGTGGCAAACATCTTTACCTGCTGAGCCATCTCACTTGTCCTTTTCCCCCTTAAATTCTTCTGAATTTTTTTGCTGTGATCATAAAGTGTAGATTCACTCTTGCATAGAGTTTTGTATATCTTGTACCACTGTACCTTCTTACTATTTTATTTTTTAATTACATTTACTTATTTTGTATGTGCATGTGTGTGAGCATGTGAGCCATGGTATGTGTGTGTGGAGGTCAGAGCACAGCTTGAAGGAATTGGCTCTCTCTACCCGAGTGTGTGTTCTGGGGATCAAACTCAGGTCATCACCATTGACTGCAGGTGCCTTTACCTTCTGAACTATCGTGCCAGCCCTTATTATTTAAACTTTGTCCTTGTTGGATTATTCATTTCCTTCACCTTGTCTTCCAGCTTAGATATTCTGTCCTCCCTTGTGCTTTCTGTTAGTGAGACTTTCCACAAAGCTTTTAAAATTGATTTACTATGTATTTCATTTCTAGTATTTTAGATTGGCTTTTTTTCTTCAGTATTTCTATCTTCTTGTTGAATTCCTCTTTCATGTGTTGATTCCTTTTCCTTATTTGATTCAGCTGTTGTGTTCTTGATCATGATTATATTTTCTTTTAAAGTACTTAAAATCAAGAGAACCCAAAGGAATTATATTTAACTCACCCTTACTGAATGCTATTACTGTAGGATTTGTAAGTTTGGGGGAAGCTACGTTGCATTTGTGTTTCATGTTACCTATATTACTGTGTTAGGATTTAGCATCTTTAGGATTTAGCAACCCATTTCTGCTTGGGTTTTACGTTTTTAATTTGCATATCATTTTAGATGAAGTATTTTCAGTGTCCAAGAGGGACTTGAATGTGGTAGAATTGAGGTGTACTATTCAGGAAATAGTTCCTGAGTCCAGAAGCCCAGGGTACCTGGTGAAGCTCTATATTATTCCCTGAACAGAATATAAGCTGTGAGAACAAACACAGCTACTGGGTATTTCCACCATGCAAATGTCATAACCCAGTTAATGGCAGTGGCCCCTCCCATGTCAATAACTGTTGGTGAATAAACAGCCAAGGGTAGTGTGGAGAATACTCATATTTTAGCTAAAAAGACTAGGAGCGAGAGAAGAAGCAAGAGTGGGTGAGGATAGGGTTAAGTATTAGATCGACTTTGAAAAGAAAAAGATTGAGGTGTTTAAGTAGCTGGGAGGGGGCAGTTGGGATACTGTTAGAATCCATCGATTTTTAGAAATTGTTAAACCTTTTGAAGGTTATAATTAAGTAAAAAGAGGAAGGGCTTAGGATGAGAGAAAGAGGAAAAGATGATGGAATAAGAAGAGAAGTGTATGAGATGTGGCTTGCAATAAATGCCTTACAGTAAACTGGGAGGAGAAGCAGATACAACAGTCCTAACACTTGACAGAGTAATAATATTCAAACAAAGGCAGAACCATCTGGAGACATGTAAGGAAGAATGGAGAATAATAGAAACTAAGAAATAGAGCGAATAGAGTGAATTGTGGCACAGCTGTCCCCAGTTGAGAGATGATGTTCTCAGATCTGTCTGGCTCTTGTAGTGGACTCTACTTGGTGTACTGTGAATGAGGGGCTGACTGGCTTCTTGTTCTCTGTGGTTCTGGTTTTGCAATTTCTACTGCTCTGCTCCAGGCAGCTACTACATTTTTTTCCCCTGCAGTCTTCACTGGTCACCTGTGATCTGCCAGAATTATATCTGCACAGGGCATACGTAGACAACAACAACCACCGCCTCCCCCTCAAAACAGCATTTAAACTATTTGACATGCTGCGGGGTGGTTTTCGCATACACTTGAACTTTGAATTCACCTGCACTGCTTTGAAACCATTGCTGAAGTTCTACCCCTCAGTTTGATTGATTTGGAATGCTGCTTGGATGCTGGTTTTGAAAAGTCCTCTCGTTGATTTTAAAATCAGCCAAATGTGAAACCTGGTGCTTCATAAGGCCGCTAACACTGTTTTGTGTTTTTCCTCCCTCCGTCCCTCCCGTCATCCCTTTCATCCTCTGTGCTGAGGGTAGAACCCTAACTGTAGTGTGTGCTAGGCCAGTGTTCTACTACTGAGCTACATCTCAAGCCATGAACACTGTTTAGATGAGCAGTTTATCAATTTTTTTTGGACATTATTTAAATAAAGTAGAATTTTAAAAAGTGTTCTTGACATTATTCCTGCAACAGCAACATCAGATTAGATTATGATACCACGTGGCTTAAAGACAACTTGAGAAGTGGCAGTTCTTTCCGTGGAAAACTTTACAAAGTGAAATACACTAGTAATTTTTAAAAATGATTTTTAAATTTGTAATTTGGATTGGAAAATTAAGATGGTAGCTCACATTCCCAAAAATCTTGGTTTTTTTCCCCCGAACCACTTTAATTCATATTCTTGAAAACACTATAGTAATCATTTAGTAACTATAACTATTACTTAGAAAATGAATTTTAAAATAATGTAAGCACATTTCTTGTGGTGCTTAATGTTTCTCTAATTGTTTTCCTTAGTCTTGAAAGTTAAATACAAGTGAAATATTATTTAAATAATTTTTCTCTTTGATTCTTTTAGAACTAAAGTTGGGAGAACTGCTTCACGATAACCTGTGAGTATGTGTCTTTTTAAATGGTCTAATACTTCAGTCTTTTTCTCATGTAGACATCCCTCGAAGTCCAGGTAATTTTATATTTCAAAGCTATGAAAATGGGTTAGAAATATACTAAAAAATTTTTTAAACACTGAAAAAAATTTTATGTGTATGAATGCTCTGCCTGCATGTATGTAGGTGCACCTGTGTTGTGCAGTGCCTGCAGAGGCCGGAAGAGAGCATTGGATTCCCGGGACTGTAATTAGGGACAGTTGTTATCCCCTATGTGGGTGCTGGGAACTGAACTCCCCTGCAAGAGCAGCCAGTGCTCTTAACTCTTTAAGTCATCTCTTCAGCTTTTAACTTGGGTGACTTACTCTGGTTATGACTTGAAATGTGAAACTGTGACTTGGGATCCATTTCATGAGGGTAGATGTACGACTTGTAGAATTTCTTGAAGAAAAGCTGTCAGTTCTGTATCTAGTGGGAGATTTATTGATGGTCAAGGTATCAGGTGACTAAATGCCAGGATAGAAATGAACTGAAGATACCCAAGAAACAGTGTAATGGAAGTGCTGACTTGTGTTTATATTTCCATCTGAAGTCTCAGTTTCATGGTTAGGCCTTTGAAATTTTGAATTAGTAAGTAGACAAAATTAGATACTGTTTGCTGGGAGAGCTGGGGAGTGCATAAAGTTCTGTCCTTAAACTTTAGTGTGCATCAGAATTGTCTGGAAAGCTTTAAGAACACCTGGCTGGACTTGACTTTGAGAGTTCCACATTTAATAAGTTGGGCTGGAGACCAGATTTTGAATTGTAACAAATTCCCAGATGAGATTTATGTTGCCAATCCATTTTGAAAGCTTAAAATATTTCTGCAGTTGCAGTTATCAACTTTTTCCTTTATAGCTTTGGAAATGAAAGAATTTTGTTTGCTTGCTTGCGTGTTTTAGGTTTAGAACTTGAGTCTGGTCTATTTTTTTTCAAATTACATAAATCAAACATTTACAATTTTCTATGTGGTTAGTGTTTTTTCTCAGCAATGTTGACTGATTTGTGTGTTTCCACTGGTTCAAAAGTGTCTTCATTCTATTTAGTTCCTATGAAACTTGGATATGGGCTACTTCAGTATTTTTTCCATTGATCTTTGTGTTTTAGAGTGTGGTTTTGATTATTGTAACTTTGTAATGTTGTTTGATATTTTGACTAATCTATGTTCCATGTTGTTTCTGTTGACAAAATACTTGTGCATTTCTGTACATTTTCTCTTTTGATTTGGGATATTCTTTAAAATACTGTTCTGGCTTTGCTTAGGAGTCACCACATTTATAGATGAGAGTTGTTTTTACTAATATGTACTGTGATAATACTGTCCTAGTGTCTATCATAAATTATAGCATTAGGACATTAGGGACTTTGCAGGAAAAGTTTGTCTCTTTGTTTGTTTTTTTCTTTTTTTTAGAACTGGGAATTGAACGCAGTCTTTTTATATTTGAGATAAATGCTTGGCTCTACTGAGTTATTCTCCTGATTTTTAAAGCTCTTTTGTCTTTCTTTTGCTTTTTATTTAAGAGAAATGATTTAGTATGATGGTGTAGTTGTCTTTAGTTTTCGGGTAGTCTAATGACTTAAAAAATATGAAGACAGTAGTTTGGTGGTCAATCAAGCTTTTTGTTAAGGCTTTTCCTGTTCCATTTCTTGAGGCATATCTCAATGCTTTTGAATCAGTTTTCTGTATATAGCAATTATCTGTTTCTCTGGTGAGCTAGCAGTCAGAATTTCTGTGTTTTGCATTTTTGTAATTTTTTGGACATTCGAAATTATCAAACTTTTAAGATAAGAAGATGGAGCTGGAGGAAGAAAAATGGCTCAGTCAGTTAAGTGCTAACCTTACAAGCAGGAGGAACTGAATTTCATCCCTAGAATCATGTGAAAATGCTAGTGTGAGTTTGTAATCCCAGTGCTGGTGAGGTGGAGACAGGAGGATCCCTAGGCCTCGCTGGGGCCAGCCCAGCCTAATTGACCCTGTTTCAAAGGACGTGAGTGGTGTCCCTGAGCATGACACCTGAGATTGTCTTTTGGCTCAGACGCACATGTACACACGCATTGTATACACAAGTACATATGCATATAAAGAAGATGTATGGAAAATGAAAAAAGTTAGATGTGAGAATGGATGTTCTAAAGGTTAATGAAAAAGCAAAAGGTAAAAGCAAAATCGATTTCATGTAAGATGGTCCCTTTTTTCCAAAAGCTTTTAATGTACTTCATTTTGAAGGAAGTTTAAAGACATTCTACTCCTCTCCCCCATGCATGTAACATTATGCAAATAGTGAGTACGTGAAAGAATTTTTGTGCTAAATGATGATTAATTGAAGTAGAAGACATAGCAAATTAGACTAAATACATAGAATACTCAAGTTGGTAAAGTATTGTAATAATTTCTCTACTGTTGTGGGAATCTAGGTTCAAAAACAGCTCTTGGGGTTCATTTATTTACAGATTTGGTCTTTTTGAAGGCATGTCTGCTATTGAAATGATGGATCCCAAGATGGATGCTGGTATGATTGGAAACCAAGTTAATTGAAAAGTTCTCAATTTTGAACAAGCTATCAAGGTAGAATTCCTTGCACTTTGTGTGTGTGTCTAAAAGGATATGTTTTCTTCTATGTTAAAATGTGCTTAATAATGAAATCAAATGAACTGTCCAAGTGTATTTTCAGGTTCAAGTATCTTTGAAAGCTTCTCAAATATATAAGAATTTAAAGCCAGCATAGTGGCACATGGCATTTGTACCAGCACTAGGGAGGTAGAGAATCGAGAGCTTAGTCAGCCTCAGCTACATAGTGAGTTTGAAACCAATCTGGGTTGAATGAGACCCTGTTCTTAAAAAAAAAATTAGGTATGTTATTATTAATCTCAGTTAAAACCTGGGAATTAATTATGTGAGGTCCTCATTATAAACTTCTAAATAGTCATTTATGTATTTTAAATTAATTTTGAAGTATGTGAGATATAGTTTCAAATACCAGGATAACTGGCCCAGAGATTATATTTTGTGTATATATCAAGCAAAATTCTTAAGGCTATGAATTTCAGGTTTACTGAGACTTGATTCAGAAGTTTCTTTATATTTAACATAGAGTTTAATTTTGCATGTTTTGTACAAAGAAAGATTATCTTAGCAAATAGATTTTGTAAGTAAAATAACTTCAGGAGAGTACTTGAACATTCTTTTCATTGTAAATGGTTTCAAATCTTTAAAATGATTGGTATTTATTGATTCTTACAACTAATTTGAAGCCAGAAATGTTGACTTACATATTTGTAATTAAAATATTTGAGATGCTGTGGGGCAGGAGGATTGTTGTGAGTTCAGTCTACAGAACAGGCTGTGTTTCACAAAAGCAGTAAAAGCTCAGAAAGGGGTGTGCTGCCACACTCAACTAAAAACGAAACAAACTAATCTTGAGCCAGTAGGTAGCACTATATCTGGATCCCACAATGGAAGCAAAGAACCAACTCCTAGAAGATTTTCTCTGACTTCCACAAGTACCCCTTGTCTTTGTGCGTGTGTGTGTGTATATATGTGTGTGTGTGTTTCTGACACACACAATAATAAATAAAATATCACAACTCATTTCTCCAGGTACAGTCATATTAATTGTCTTATTTTACATTATTTCACTTTCAGAATAACTTGAAACAAGTAAAGCAGAAAATACTGTCTTTCTAAGAGAATGGGAAAACTGAATCCCCCCTTACACACACACACACACACACACACACACACACACAATTAGGGGCAGTACTAAGAAAGCTAAAGCCAGTTCTGACCACGCTTTCTGCAGGGATACGGGAACCTTCAGGCGAAAGATTCAATCCTCTTCTGTTTTTAGCAAGTGGCACCTAGTGTCCAGGGAGGAGAAAATAAACCCATTCCATCAAAATGCCAGAATATGGGCCCTTGAGCTGCTTTATCAGAGATCTCAGTGACAGGATTCATAATCCCAACCTGGGTTGCATAATTTGAGTTGTGCTTTAGAAATATTTACTATTTGACAATTTCCTTTGTTTTTTCTTCCTTTGTGAGGCCCAGTCCCATGTAGTTCAAGGTAGTATTGAACTTCCTATATCTATATATGGCCTATCGTTCCTGGTGAGATTCATTATAAAGACTGTTAACTGTTTCAAATTAGGCTTTGCCTTTTTTTCCTTACTCAAGATTTAAGACACATATTATTAAACACTTAAGATATGATTCCTACAATTAATAATTAAAGGTAAAGTTTGATAAAGCTTATTGGCCTTGCTGGGCATAGTGATGCAGGTCTGTAATCTTAACTCTGGAGAGATGTAGGCCATGGGATCCGGAGATTCAGTTCATCCTGGGCTACATGTGACCCTGCCTTAAATGAAAAAGAATAGAATGAAACAGAACAAAACAAAGCAAAATAGTATTTTAAGAATTCAGTATCTTAATTTTATGAAATATAAGCTAGTGTTTTCTTTGAATTTTTATAAATATTTAATTTTTGAAAATCAAAGTACTACTGTACGTAGTAACCAGTAAGTTTTTTAACCTCTGTGTTTATGTCCCTTTAGGATGGCACTATTAAAATTAAAGACCTCACCTTGCCTGAAATGATAGGAATAATGGATACCTGTTTTTGCTGTTTGGTAAGAATTAAAATAAGGCTGTTGGTTAAATAAACCATGTTCTTGAATTTGAAAGTATATATACTAGTATTGAATGTTAAATATGTAATGCTATTAAAATGGATACAAGATTAGCAAACTAAATTATGCCATAGGAAGCAACACTTCATCTTCCATCTGGGTGCTACTAGGATCTGGTTTTCTGGGTAAATGGGTATTTGTGTTTCAGTGAAGATAGTATTCTGTCATTATGTAAAATGCCCTGTATTGTTTTAAACTTATCCCAAGAAATGTATAATTGGAAGGTTCCGTGAGATAAGTACAACTGAAGCAAAGGGAGGTATGAATTGGCTTTGGAGAGATTGTTTCTACTTTAGGGTAAATTGTGGTTAACTGGTGATCTTCTGTGACAAAAACATTTTAGTGATGTTTCGAATACCTGTCTTGTGTAGATAGTGATGTTTATTGTAGAAAAACCCTCATGTGTATCCCGACCTCCTACTTTCTGACTATTCTTTCTTTTTAAATTAACATTAAATGTGCAACATTTATTTTGTTCATTCACCACATCCTATCACGTATGTTAGAAGCATATGCACATTAGTTGTTTTGTATGTATTATTTCTCATCTGAGTCTTGGCATATGCTAGGTACCTGCATTTTATTATATTACCCGAGGTTATATTGTTGAGAGGGGCACAGACAGAATCCCATTTGTGATTCTTTGTCCTATAACTCTTAATCTTTCTATTACCATTTAGGAGTACTCTATTTCTAAACGAGTTGGGAAGGGCCAGGGAGGCTTGCTGAAGGTAGATTTGCAGAGAGACAGTTCTGACAACTGGTCAGTGGTTTTGTAATGATAATGTAGAGCCAGAGAGGAAGGACTAGGCCCAGATATGGGAATAAAAAAGACTATAGAAAGGAACTGATACTGGTATGAGATACTGAAGAGTGGCAGGCACAGAATCAGATCACAGTATTGTAGTCAAAGAGGGAAAATTGCATAGATAGGACAGTGTAAAAATGTCTGGTTTTTGTGGATGGCAGAGGACCAAGTGTGAGTGCCATGTCACTAACTACAGAAGAATGGAGAGATAAATAGTGGAAGGACTTTTGCCAAAGTTGAGAAGCAGCTGTATGAGACTTTGAAACTATCTTTAAGAGATTATGGTTTAATAATACATGGTTTTTAATCTGAAAACTTTCTCTTCTGCACAATAATTACTCTTAAGTACATACCTTAATTATAACATTTTACATATCCCTGTCTCATTATGTATTCCAATAATATTTGTTTTCCTCCACTGCATAATTCTTGGATTTAGGGTAAAATAAACGGGCAGATTTATTTAAATTCTTTGTTTCCTTACATGTAAAGATGGAAAAACACTGCCTTTCTCAAAGTACTAGAAAAAAGGGGGATGAAATATATGAAAATACTTAGCATAATTTGGGGAACATAGCAGTTCTCGGTTTTGATTGCTGTTATTCCCAGCCTCCTAGTTTCCAGAGAAATAGTGTTGACTATTTTTGTAGAAATATTCTTCTTGTTTGGAGTTTCAAGTTAGATAATTATTGTATGTTTCTTACAGTAGGACTCTGTTGGTTCAGTTAGTGATGGTGAGGAGATGAGTTATGAGAAGCAAAAGACCTGACCAGTTGGAAACTTGTGAATCCCCTCCTTTATGGATTTTTATTGATTACATTGTGGACTTGATTACTTTTGAATGCTACATAGACATTCTAATTTCATTAAGACAACAAGAATATTGCAAACTGAGTTATAGATTCAGAATGCTTCCCACGGGTAGCAAGTTCTTTATAGTGTGGATTGAGCATACCTGAAATCTGAAACTTTTTAGCAGTAGCTTCATGTTCAAAAACGTTTCAGATTACAGAGCATTTTGGATTCCAGATTAGTATAAGAAATACTCACCTTTAATGGATTTTTAAAAACTTCAGTCTGTGAAAATGAAGTCTAATTCTTGTCTTTTCGGTCTGTGGCACTATTGGATCAATTTAGACTTTACAAACTTTGTATATCACCTTAAATAATGTAGTTTGTCTTTGTTTGTTTTTTAATTTAAATAGATAACGTGGTTAGAAGGCCATTCCTTGGCACAGACAGTTTTTACGTGCCTTTATATTCATAATCCAAACTTTATAGAAGATCCTGCTATGAAAGCTTTTGCCCTAGGAATCTTGAAGATCTGTGACATTGCAAGAGAAAAAGTAAATAAAGCTGCTGTTTTTGAAGAGGTAAGTATTTTGATATAAGAAATCCTGATGCCATAGATCATCTTACTATGATGTATTTAAATGACTTTATGATAGATGTTTTTTCCCTACATGTATAGTTAAGGAACAATTTTAAAAGCTCTACCATTGCTCTGTGTGGCACATGCCAGCGGACAGAAGCAGAAGGCGATAAGGAGTTCAAGAGGCTACATAGTGAAACTATCCGGGTAAAAAACTGCTGCCTGTGGTGGCATGTACTTGTATATTTTAGCTCTTGGGGAAGCTAAGGCAAGGGGACTCCATCTCAAGGTTATGGTCTTAGTACCTACAGGGTTTCAGCTGCATAAACTAGTTCTTGTCAAGAAAGTGCTTTCATCTCATGTGTTTCCTCTCTTAAGTGCTGTTCATTGAGTATCCATTTGTGTAGAGTAGAAGTCTGGATATTACTCACACAGAAAATAGTCTCTGCCCCGAACCTCTTAAAAAACAGAAAGGCTGTACTTTGAGGCTCTGGATAAGAGGAAGGCAAGGAAACAAAAGTTTGAAGAATGGAGTCTAAAGCATTTCCTGTTTTGTCTGAGCATCTCACCCAGAGAATAATAAAGTTCAGAAAGAAAGACGTTTTTTCTCCTTTTAAGAAATCAGGTCACTGAAGAGAGGTCTCAGCCATTAAGAGAACATACTGCTCTTTAGAATACCTTAGATTAGTTTCCCAATACCCATGTCAGTTGGCTCACAACTGCCTGCAACTCTGGCTCTGACACCATTGGCCTCCCCGGCAGTTACATGCCTGTGCACATATCTACATACAGACACACATGCATATGTTTTTAAAAAATTAAGTTTCAGATGCTTATAATTTTAAGAAAGGATGAGCTCACATTTAAAGTAATTTATAATTTTTCTTTATGTATAGTATGTAAAATTTTTAAATTATGTGTATGAATAAATATGTACACGATATGTTGAATGTATGGGTGGTAAATTGTTTATGAAATACTGCCTGCTTTTAAACACTCAGCTGTTTAGTTAAGTACTTTCTTTGATGTGCATATCATTTTGGAAGGTCTTACTCATTTGAATTTAATTTTTAAAAATTGAGGGTCTGGAGAGATGATTCAACAGTTAAGAGCCTGTGCTGCTTTTCTGGAAGACCCAAGTTCAGTTCCAAGCACCTAATGTCAGCTGACTCACAACTGCCTGTAACTCTGACTCCAGGGGATCTGATACCTCTGGCCTCTGTGGGTATGTGTACATGTCCCTCCCCATTAAAAATAATAAATCTTTTTTAAAAAATGAGTTTGAGGAACTGGAGAGATGACTCAGTGGATAAGAGTACTGGTTGCTCTTGTAGAGGGTCTGGGCTTGATTGTTAACACCCACATGACTGGTAACAGCTGTCCTTAACTGCAGTTCCAAGGGATCTCACGCCCTCTTCTGACCTCCATGTGCACATGTGCAGGTGCATGTGTGTGCATATGTGCAGATATGTGCAAGTGCTTTGGATCCCTTGGAGCTGAATTTATAGGTAATTGTGAGTCATCTATGTAGCTACTGGGAATGGAACTGTGGTCCCCAGTAAGAGCAGCAAGCACTCTTAACTGCTAGTCCAGCACTCTGTCCCTAGAAACTTTTTTTATAGCCTTACGTTATTAAGGGTGGGAAAATACACACTCTCATGTTATAGGGTATGAATGATAGGAACAATTGTTGTTTCCTTCATTTTAAATACTTTAAAATTTTTTATTTGGAAATACTTTCAAATTAGCAATAATTACAGTACTGGTATGAAGAGCACCATACATTCTTTATACATTTGATTTTACTATATTATTCCACTGGTCACTTCACTTGCTTGTTCTCTCGTGTACTATGCATGTACATATTTATGTATGCACTTTTTTCTCTGTACTGGTATTATTGCCATTATTACCTCTTTATTTTAAACATTTTAATGTACATCATCTTAAAACATTTTTTATATTTTAATTTAATGCCAAGGACCTGGTCATACTCCAAGTTTGTTATTTGACTCTCTACAGTACAGAATTTAGTCTTTTAAAAATACATTTATTTAGTATTTTATTTTTGTATATGAGTGTATTGCCTACATGTATGTAAGTGTACCTGTGTGCTGCAGTGTCCACAGAGGTCAGAAGACAGCATTGAATTCCCATGGAACTGGAGTTACAAATGTGGCTGCTGGGAATTAAACCCAGGTCCTCTGCAAGAGCAGCCACTCCTTTTAACCACTTAGCCATTTCATTAGCCTCTAGAATTTAGTCTTAAATAATACTTTGCATTTATATTGCATCTCTCCCTAGTCACCTTCATTGTATAGCAAATTCTTATGTTTTCTTTAGTTCTAAGGACATGGATTTTTTTTCCTTTTGGTGCTGGGAATTGAACATAAGGCCTTATACTTGCTAAGCAGTTACTTTACCATAGAGTTATATTCCTAGCACAAACAAGAATATTCCTAGAGTATAACCCTCTAAGGCTCTCCCTCCTTTTCGTAGACTACTGCTCAGTTAGGATTTCTCTGTTATTTTCTCATGATTAGATTTAGATTAGGCAGTTCTGACTGGCGTATGATACAAATGATGATGTGTACTTCTTAAGGTAGCGTATCTAGACGTGTGCAAGGTACAACTGTTCTTCAGCAATAATATTTTAATCTTTCCAGCAAAGTATAATCTGACTACCTTTTTAAAATTATTTTTTCCTTCTGTTGAAGCAGTTTGGTGCTATACTTCAGGATCATAAACCTTGCTCACTACAGTCTCTTCCCTGTAGATTTAGCATCCAGTGATGGTATTTACCTGAACTAATCATACTCTGATGTTTGAAAAATGGGGATGTGGAAATTGGGGGTATGTGGTTCATTTGTAGAGCACATTACCTATCATGTACATGGCCAGTATTGCTTCAAACTCTGGAATTGCAAAAGAGAGAATTTTTTTTAGCTCTACTATTTCTTTGACAGTTTACATTTTTTTTTTTTACCATAGAACCTATGCTGTTTTTGTGCAAATTCTTACAATTTTTGCAAAGAGAGACATGGTCTTTTCTATCATAGTTTAAAACGTGCATGACTTAACAGCTTTATTTCTAGCCCTTAGTTTCCTTTTTCTTATTCCTTTTTAAAGTGCTGGGGATTGAAGCCCACCCAGGTATGGATGACAGCTCAGAAGAGCTGGAACCCTGGAACTGATTGCATGACTCCTGGCAACTCAGCAGGTTGGAGAGTGTTTTCCAGGCAGCTCAGCTGGTCTTTGTGTCCTCAGCAGTCCTTACTGTGTATAACCTTGAGGAGAGAGGGACATTTTACATCTGATCGGTTTCAGGGAGTTCTGAGACTTGAGTTTTAGTTAGCCTGCCTTTCGAATCTCCTGCCTTAACAATCCTCCTTCAGAACTTTCTAAAGAAATTATTACATAATACCTGTGTGTATATATGTTTCTTACAGTATTTTGTAATAACTAAAATCTGGAAACCACATGGCAATGAATATGATGAGAGTTAAGACTCAAGATAGCACATTTGG
The DNA here is from genome assembly GCA_035773235.1 of Eospalax fontanierii. Classification (NCBI taxonomy): domain Eukaryota; kingdom Metazoa; phylum Chordata; class Mammalia; order Rodentia; family Spalacidae; genus Eospalax; species Eospalax fontanierii. The sequence goes on from CM069538.1 coordinate 8,585,209, forward strand.
GACTGGAGATATATCTCAGGTTGTAGAGTGCCTGCCTAGTACATGTACTCGGTCTGACATTTGATCCTCAGCATTATATAAGAGGAGGAGAGAGAATATGAATATTGAGTATGTGTTCCTTTAGAATAAGGTGGGTTTATTTGCTCGTTAAGATCAGATCTTCAAAGAAAGAATATTCAAGCATAGAAAAGCAGACAGGGACTCAATGTGCAGCTCCAGGGCGACCTTTGGCTTGTGATTCTCCTTCATTAATCTCCTGAGAGTTGAGAATATAGGTGTGCACTGTCATACCCCTCACAATCTTTTTTAATTAAGGGAGGTTGCTAAATCTTTATACATAAAATAATTGGGGTACAGAGAGTTGGAATATAATTTCTGTTTGTATTGTTGGTATCAACGTGTGTACATTAATTTGTTTTAAAATAAAAACAAAATTTTAATAGAAGAAATTAAAACTAGATTTCTGTGCATACTGGGAATCAAGGACCTAGAAACAAGTCTGAGAACATTTAGCTCAAGAATAATATAGAAAATAAAATTTAAATAATTAGGCTTATTCATTATCAGGTCGCTTAGTGACTTTTTATTTAGGAATCAACTTTTTTCTAATTTTAAGACCAAGATAAAATTATCTGGAAAATCTGTCAAGTTCAGGGAATCAGGAACAGACCAGCCCAGGAGCTAACCTTTGGTTATATTTCTTTCCAAGTCTATCTTTACAAAATCCCAGTACTCAAGAGGCAGAGGTAGATTGATCTCTGAATTTGAGACCAGCCCAGTCTCCATAGTGAGTTCTAGGCCAGCCAGGGCTACATAGTGGGACCCTGTCTCCAAAATAAGATAATCATTTCACTTTCCATCGATAAAAATTTCAGAAGGGGAATGTTGGCATAAATTGGCACTTGGATTTTTACTGTGGGAATATGCAACTATTTTGCGGATGCAAAAAAAATTTTAGTACATTTATTTTTTGTGTGTGCATACGTATGTACCTGCACATGCATGCATACACAGTGCCATAGTGCACATGTGGAGGTCAGAGAACAACTTAAGGAGTAATTCTTTCCTGCTACCATTTGGTTCCTGTAAATCAAACTCAGGTTATCAGGCTTGGGGGCAAGTGCCTTTTACATGCTTAGCTGTCCTCCTTTTTGAGACAATACCTCATATGACCCAGGCTGGCTTCTTAAACTGTACAGCCAAGGATGTCCTTGAGCTTCCTGTTCCTTCTGCCTCTACCATCCAGTTGCTGGAGAAGAGTTTAGCAGTGTATGAGTGTTAAATATGTTGATAATATTTAAGCTAGGTCTTTTACCTCTAGCACTCAGTCTGAAAGAAATGAGAACGGATATAGATGCTCAATGTCTAAATATTAATAAGACTAACATTGAAATGCCATTAATGTTACACTTGAAGTAATTATGAATAATTGTTACACATATTGAATATTGAATACGTAGTCTTTGGTGTAATGACAGAGTGCTTCCTGGTTTGGGAAAAGGCATACTTTAGAACTCAAAAAAAGCAGCTCTGTAGCCAACTTTGTAAAAATAGAATTGGAAAAAAATATAACCGAAGGTTAGCTCCTGGGCTGGTCTGTTCTGATTCCCCGAACTTTACAGATTTTCCAGATAATTTTGTCTTAGTTTTAAAATTAGAGAAAAAAATGGATTGTTAAATAAAAAGTTACTGACAGACTTGATAATGAATAAATAAGACTAATGTACTTAATTATTACCCAATTATTACTACCTTAAAATGACTTACTAAGAGTGAACAACTGACTATCTTAAAATTAATGCTGCTGCTTTTGTGTGTGTGTGTGTGTGTGTGTGTGTGTGTGTATTGAGACAGGATATCGTGCAGCTCAGTCTGGCGTAGAATTCAGTTTGTAGCTGAGACTGGTCTTGAGCTGGTCTTGAGCTCCTGATTCTTCTGCCTCTATCTCCCAAGTGTTGGGATTACAGATGAGTGCCATTGCCTGCAACTTTTTGAATGTACATTCTGTGGATTGAACTCAGGTTGTCAGGCTTGCATGCCAGGTTCCTAACTCAGGTTGTCAGGCTTGGTAGGGAATGACTTTACATGCTGAACCATCTTGCAGGCCTAAGGAGATATTTTTCATTCTATTTTGAAACTCAAGTACACCAGGAATTGGAGAGATGATTCAGCGGTTCACAGCACCTGCTACTCTTGCAGAGGACCTGAGTTTGGTACCTAGCGCCCACATGGCAGCTTATAACCATCAAGTAACTCAATCTCCAGGGGAAGTGATACCTCTGTGATCACTGTGCTGCACTTAGATGCAGGCAAAGGCTTATTCACACAAAATAAAAATAAAGATTTAAAAAATAACAAATACTCAAAATTTGGTGTATATTTTAGTCTTAAAGCCCATTTCAGTGTGGGTTACCTACATTTCAAGTACCCAGTAGCCATGAGACTAAGGGCCTGCTATGTTGGATGGTGCAACTTAAAATACTGGTATGGCCCAAGTTCGGCTTTGCATCTCTTCTGTATCTTACCCTTGGCTGATCTCATGCAGTTTCATATTCTTAAACCTGGACCTGTTCCCTGAACCTCATCACGTGTGCCTATTTCTTTCCCCTCCTGCATGTGCATCACAAACTTAAGTTTCCAAATTTGAGCTGCTCATTTTCCTCTTGATTTCAACTTCTTCCATTCTTATATCTCAGTTTCAACAAATAAAATGCCTCCATTCTTTTGATCAGCACACCATTCTTGGGTCTTGATTCTTCTGTACCCTACTTGTAAACCCTTAGGAAGTTCTGCTTACCCAGAAAGTTGGCAAATTGAAGCCTGCAAGTTGATGTAGCCTTCCTCCTGTTTTCACTGACGTTTGAACTAGGAATGGGTTCTGCATTTTCAGATGGTTATAGTTAATAAGTATATAAGTTCCCAAGTAATATTCTTTATTTTTCCACTTGGCCTGCAAAGTATAAAGCACAAATTACTTGTCCCATTAAGGAAGGCTGGCATTGGTCTATACGATTTATTTAAGTAGTATGTGCCATTTATTATGCAGGTACTAGAAATAAAATGACAGTTTGTGTCACTGCAGTGCAGGCATGATGAATAGCCTGGACACCAGCACCTTCTTCCAATCCACACCTCCACCTTGTGGAACCTCTATGTCTTGAGTATTTTTATCCTTGCTTTTCACTGGCATCTGTTTCTTTTCACTCATTTACTCATCTTGCCAAAATTTCATTATACGTATAATCTGTTTTTTTTCCTCTCCTGTTTATCCATGTTTAAACTTTTCTCTTTTTTTTATCTTTTCGAGACAGGGTCTCTGTAGCCCCAGCTGTCCTGGAACTCATTATAGACCAGGCTGGCCTCACACTCACAGAGATCCATCCACCTGCTTCTGCTTCCTGAGTGCTGGGATTAAAGGCATGCACCACCATACATGGCAGACTTTTATTCTTTTATTATAAATTTGATCTCAAGAGACTAATAAGCAGAAATACAAAATTTACTTAGAAATTGAACATTTTTTTCTGCTTCTTACATGATAAAACTGAGCTTTTTTACAGATCTAGTCCCAGTTTTACTGCACATCGACTCTCCTGGTCATATTATAATTCATCTGTCTCTGGTTATGGTGTTTGGTCATAACAGCTCTTGCTTTTGCAGTGAACATTTTCTCTGATTTGTAGTCTTCTAATCTTACCATTATCTTTTCAGGGCAAAATGCTACTTACCTTTAAATTTTGGTGGAACTCTTTTGACTGCCAGAACTGTAGATACTGGTTTTTATGGAACAGTCCTCCTTGTCATCTTCTGCCCTAGTGTGATTATTAGTAACACTCTCTTGTACTCTCCCGGTGCCTAGTTGAGTAATAATTCTATCATCAGCTACTTTTCTTTCCATTTTTTAAACATGGGCGTGAAGCGTATATTTTGTGAACATGAAATCACATGTAAAATAAAGAATCTAAAGAGGTTGGGCTAATGGAGTAGAAGGAAAGATTGTGCTTATATTATTATTATTTGGCTTGAAAAAATGTGCATCATTTAAGTTGATGTAGTCAGGTTTGCTTCTTACATGCATATGAATACATTTCTAAGTACTGTGAAAGTAGGTAAGTTAAACTGTGGAAGTTCCTAATTGTCCTGGGAGAGGAAATGCTATTTCTGTGGTCTCTGTTTTGAAACATTTTCTGTGATGTGAATACATCGCTTTTTATTTAACATAGTAGAATTGTGAAGTTGTTTACAACTTGCCTTTTTCCCCTGGATAATAGAAAATAAACTTCTATGTATACCAGCACATGTATATAGATCTTTGGCACTATGATGGGGCATATAACAAACAACACACAGTGAAGAATGCAGTTTTTAAAAAAATTATATATAAATGCCATTGTGTTGCATGCCTTTTAATTCCAACACTCAGAGGCAGAGGAGGATTGATCTCTATGAGATCAAGGCCAGCCTGGTCTACATAGCGAGTTCCAGGACAGCAGGGGCTACAGGGAAACCCTGTCTCAAGAAAAAAAAAACAAAATTTTAAGTATATCTATTAAAAGATACATTTCATTTTTAATTTTGTATGTGTGTGTGTATATGCATGTTTGTGTCTGTGTCTGTGTTAGTAGTGCAAGTACCTGTGGAGGTCAGAGTGTCAGATCCTCCCTGGAGTTGGAATTACAAGCAGTTGTTACCAGAATACAGTTTTTGAATAATTATTTCTGGTAACCGAGTTATAAAGAGTACTAAGATTGGACAGGAGATTATTGAAGCACATGATCTTCCCCCAACCTAGTTGTGAATTACAAAGATAAAGATGGTATTTGTGGAGAGAAACATGGCAGTATCTTAAACTGGAATTATCAACAGTTACAGAACAAAATTACATGTGTCTCCCAGTACAGTGCTCTAAGAAAGACACATCACTTGTGTAGTATTCTTAACACATACGACAGAACTTGAATTTTCCCTTGAACGTACACCAGGAAGCCCATGTTCAGAAATAGGCTACAAAATTACTTTGTCAGCCAGGTGTGGTGGTACATACCTTTAATCCTGGAGGCAGAGGCAGGCAAATCTGAGAGTTCAAGGCCAGCCTAGGCTACATAGTGAGTTCCAGGATAGCTGGGGCTGTAGGGACACCCTGTCTCAAAAAAGACCCTCCTCCATAAAACTAAAAATAGCATTGTTCTGTTATTTCATAGTATCTGGTACGAATGATAAAAATGAGAAATTTATTTCACATTAAAGGAGATAAAGGAAACTTGGTTTCCTCATTTTAGAATTGTACTGTGACGGTTATGTGAGAATGATTTTTTTTTTTAAGAAAATCTCCCTAAAGGACCATTATAGTCTATTCTTTAGTTTAAAAGGCTTAAAGAAAAATACTAAAAATTACAAAAACAAATGTTGTAAAGTGTCATTTGGACAGTGTAGATGAGGGACATCTTTACTGTTTTTCTGATTTTGTGATGTGAAATTTTGGCTCAAAACTGAAAGTATATACTGTGGAATGCGGCCACTGTGCCTCAGCATCTTCCCCTGTATAGTGCCCGCTTACTGCATTATTGTGAAGAAAATCAGATTGATAGAAGTAAGGTATTTAGAACAGTGCCTGGTTGCTAGGCATGGTGTTCCATCCATGTAATCCCAGTATTTGGGAGATAGAGACAGGAGGATCAGGAGTTCAAGGCCACCTTCATCCACAGTTTGGGTTAAACTTCCCCCTTTAATGAACAGTACCTGGCACTTGTAAGCCTGGAATGTTGCTCTTAGTATTGGTAATGCATTTACATATATAAGAAGTTACAAACCGCTTTTGAATAGATGTGTATGTTTTAACGTTGACTCCTTGTGCTAGCATTATAAATTCTGTACTGTACAGTGAGATTTTGATTGCTTGAATCAAATAATAAAAAGAGCTCCTCAAATGTTTATTCAGACTTTAAACAATATTCTTGTTACTGCCCAGCCTATTGCCTCCCTGCCCCCACTGAGTGCTCAGGAACCTTGTTTTCTTTCTTTAAAAAAAAAAAGATTTATTCGGTTATTCTATTTGTAAAATGAGTTTTTAAGTTAATGTCACCAGAACTTTTTTGAAAAGCTTATAAAATGTATTTTTATTTTATGTATTTGAATGTGTTGCCTGCCAGTGTGTAAGTGCACCATATGCATGCAATCCCCCGGAGGCCTTGGATCCCCTGGAAGTGGATTTACAGATGGCTTTGGGTGCTTGGAAGTGAACCTGGATCCTCTGCAGCCGGTGCTCTTAACAACTAAGCCACGTTTGAGACAAATCTGTTTTTGTTTTGCTTGAGACAGGCTCTCTCTGTAACCCTAACTGACCCTGAACTCGCTATGTACATTGGGCTGGCCTCCATCTTAAAGAGATCCATCTGCCTCTGCCTCCTGAGTAGTGGGATTAAAAGTATTCACCATCATGCCCTGCAAGACAGGTTTCTCTTTTTGTTCAGTTCCCCCCCAAAATTTCTGATTTATTAGATGGCAGAAAAAATAACAGAATCTGCTCAAATGCTCATAAACAGTTAGGCTTGCTAGGGGCTGAAGAATTCTTCAAACTCCCGCCCTGAACTCCGGTACCCTACCAGGATCGCGTCACTTGTGTTCAGTAATGATGGAACTACACTTGGAATAGCATCATCATAGCATCACCATATAGGAACTGGATTATGACACAGACCATCCTGAAGATGGTATCTTCATTTGCCAAGTGACAAAGGCAGAAGCAAACTCAAGTCCACCTACTCATCAGGGAAAGTGGTTTCTCTATGGAAAGCCTTGTTTGCTTACTATAAAGACAGGTTTCTTGATGTAAAAAAACCTATGTCTCAGCCTCCAAGATGCTAGAATTATAGGTGTACACCACTGGATTTGACTTGTATAACATACTATGTGGTGATTATTGTGTATTAAAGGGATTCGATTCATTTTATTAGAACACTGTAATAAAATAAGATTATTGTTTGGATGGAATCACATTGTCTTTTCATATTAACAGTTTCCATGTTTTCTAAAATTATTGTAAATACTAATATAAATTTCTTTCTGGGCTATATTGTTTCAAGTTTAGTAGAACCTTAAAAATCCCTAATAACCATTATTATATTGTGTCAGTAATGTGATCATTGTAAAGTACAATAAATCATGATGGCTAGTCTGGTAGTATATGCCTCTAGTCCCAGGACTTGGGAAATAAGATGAGAATTTTGAGTTTGGAGCCTACCAGGGCAAGACCCTGTCTCAAAAAATCTGCAGCCAGGGCTGTAGCTTAATGATAGTGTTTGCCTAGCATTTGCAAAGCTCAGTGTTTGATCCTTAAAGAGTATGACCTTTGCACATTAACGTGCCATACTATTTTCTAGATAATGGCTCTATACTTGCAACATTGTATTTTACCCTTATATTTTTGTATATCCAATACCAGTCTGCACAGAGTGCTTTTAAAAGGGGGTTTAGAAATGAGAGGCAAAATAAACTAAAAGTTTTCTGTCCTGACACACACATCCTTCTCACATGTTGATTTCAAGCATGCTACCCTTATCATTGCTCTTTGAAATACTCTTTTCTTCATTTTGATTCTACTGTTTTTTTTTCCTCACCCCCCTGGTTAGTCCAGGTCCTGTTGTATTCCCTGTCTTCCTCTATGCCCACTCTAGACTGATTTCCTTTAGTTTTGTGGCCTTTAACACTGTGTACTAAAGAAATTCAAATATATGCTTCTAGTCCTGATTCCCTCCCTGATGTTTTGACGTAAGTGCCTTCCTGAAATCCTATTTGGTGGGTGAGAAAAATTTTAACCTTAATATAACCTGCTCCTCCTAAAGTCTGGCCCACCTCAAGAAATTATCTTCTGTCAGTTGCTCAGATCAAAACCTAAATATGCTGGATGTACAGGCTCAGACCTGTAATCCCAATATTTGGAAGACAAGCAGACAAGTCTCTGTGTATTCAAGGCCAACCTGATCTACATAGCAAGCTCAAGCCAGCCAGAGCTACAAAATGGGACTCTATCTCCTGGAGTGGGGTTGAAATTCGTAATTTAGTTTATTTCATTCAGCTCTGCCTTATGAATATATACTGATTTTAGCAACTTTTTATCCCAGTTTGAGTCACCCTCGTACCTAGATTGTTGGATAAAGTAAATATCTGGTCCCATGGATTCCCTTGATTTTTGTCCATGAATAAAGTTCCAATATGAACTCTTATTGGCAACAGTTTGTTCACATTTCTCGCCTGCTCTTCATTCTCTAGTGACTTAAATTCTTGTTATTGATTCACATACTTAGACAGAACCTGCCATGCTCTCCCTGAAAGATGGCTTCCTTTATACTTTTTGGCAGCTTTTCAACAGGTTTTTTGTTGTTGTTGTTTATTTTGTCTTTTCAAGATTCACCTACTTAGTTTTTAAAAGAAGATTTTGACATACATTTTTTCAAACCCTCGATTTTTTGAGATTTTCAGTTACCTAACCATACCGGCTCTGTATTCATTTCATGGCTGCCGTAGAGTAAGTAGTACTGGCTTCTTCTAAACAAAGCAGACATCTGATTTGCCACAGTCTCTACCATTCCTCACTGTATTTTGGTAATTTGCCGTTTTCATTTTTTTGATCCCTGCTATAGACTAAATCATTCATTCAGTCAACACATTTGAACAGTTGTTTTTTAACCAACCGTTTTTCTAAGACCTGAAGATAAAGCCCTTATGTCCTGGATGATTCATTTTGGGGGACAAAATAGTGTACAAATAAAGAAGTACATATGGGATGCTATGTGGTGGTAGTTCTATCAAGAAAAGCAAATCAGGCTAAGGGACAGCAAAATACGGTAAGAAGATGCAGGAGGAAGCTACTGGATGAGGAATTGACACCAGGGGCTGGAATGGAGCAGAGGATGGACCTGTAAACATTGTTAAAAAACTTATTTTGGAGTGATATCTGCATATTTAAAAATTCTAAGATCTGTTACATGTTGAATGGCTAAAGATGAACTGTGACTGCAGTGAAGTAAGACTTCAGTGTGGGAGAACAAGATCAGTGCCACAGAATGCAGTGTAGAGACCGTGGTGAGCTTCTGAATTTTACTAGGAAACTATGAAATAGAGAAGTGGCATTCATGGCTGACTTCTTTAAAAGTTCCTCTGACATCTGGTACAGCAGCGACTCTTATGGCATGTGGAGAATCTGTTAAACAAGAATGAAAGAGGGTGTTAATTTAAAACAGAGAGATAAAAGGTTGAGAAGGGGTTTGGGTTAAATTTACAGATCAAACACAGGTTTTCTGATGGCTGGGATTAGGGGATATGAGACATTGAGGAGTGGAGGCCCACCTGATAAACGTTAGGAAAATGGATGGTCAAGGGTTCTTTTGGATATGTAAAACTTGAATATCCTTTTTGAGATCCAAATAGAGATGGGTGTGTACATTGAACCTAGAGCATAAGCTTATAGCTCAGTAATGTAACTTGAAATTTTTATTTTTATATCTATTTATGTTTAATTTTTTTGAGGTAGGGTCTCCCTGTAGCCCCAGCTGGCCTAGAATTTGTTGTATAGATATAAATAAGGTCTCAAAACTCGTAAAAGTCTACCTGCCTCTTTCTCCCGAGTGCTGGGATTAAAGATATTAAAGGTGTACACTACCAGGTCCTGCACCTGAGATTTTTTTTTTAGGAGACCCAGTCATGTACTAGTACTCTCAATTCTTTGAGACCAGGAGCATGTTGTGTATATATATTTTCTTATTTAGTGTTCTAGTCTTTCTCTGTGAGGTACAGTAACTGACTTGACTGACTTGGATGCTCACTGTTTTTGTTAAGCAACCTGAAATTCTGCTGTTTATAAACCACCTTTGTAACTGTCTGTAACTCAGGTGTGTGTGTTAATTATATGGGAGTAGTATTCCTTTGGTAGATCTTACAGTTTCTTTTTTTTAAGTTATTTTTATTTTTTATTTTATGTGTATGAATGTTTTGCCTACGTGCATTTAAGTGCACTCATGCCGTGCAATGCCTGTGGTCAGAAGGGGGCATTGGATCCCCTGGAACTGGAGTTAAGGTTGTTAGCCGCCGTGTGGGTGCTGGAACTTGAATTCATGTCCTCTGTAAGAGCAGCGAGTGCTCTTAACTGCTGAGCCATCTCTCCAGCCCCATCTTATGACTTCTTAAATCAGCCAGATAAGTTTAAATTCATTTTCTTCAAAGTGAGACAAAAAAATCCCTTAATTTGTTCATGTTTCAGCAGTGAAATAATTTGAAAACTGGGCCGGAGACCAATGTGTAAATAATTTTTTCATAGACTATAAAATATACTTTTCTTTGAGTAATACTACTCGAGAATACTTAACCTTTGTCAATAGGCAAGCAGCTAAAACTAAGGACAGATGTAGCCTGGCATCATGGTGTTTTAATTGTATGCCTGTAAAGACAGCTTGGTTGTATGATAGCAGCATTGAGACAGGCTGGATGACAACGCATTTCTGTTTTCTAATTAAATAGTGATTTTGTTAGAGAAATATGGTTGCTGATATTCAAGGGTATGATCATTCTTTTATTATATAGGAAGATTTCCAGTCAATGACGTATGGATTTAAAATGGCCAACAATGTGACGGATCTTCGAGTTACAGGTACAAACCAATTGTAAAGATAACTCACACAATTTGTTTTTACATTTTGATTTTCTAAACTTAAAACTCTTTCTAGGAATGTTAAAAGATGTGGGAGATGATATGCAAAGAAGAGTAAAGGTCTGTTTTTCTTTTCTTTGGTTAAGGCTGTTTTTTACTGGGTTGGTTTTTTGAGACATGGTCTCCCTGTGTCTCCAGCTGACCTGGTTCACCTACTTCTGCCTCCTGAGTGCTGGGACTAAAGGTGTATACCATCACTCCCAAACCAAATGGGATTTCTGCTCATTTCCTTGTTTTGGTTAGGGTTATTTTTAGAATGGCATGATTTGTAAGGTGATGCTGATTTTTCTGAGTTGATTTTGAATGTATCTGGAGTTTTAATTAATTGATTCCTTTAAAGGACAGTAGCAGTATTGTGGACCATACGCTTTGCTTCTGATCTTTACATAAAAGTGAATTTATATTAACATTTATAGGAAAAATAACTTAGCACTTAATGTAGGTTTATATTTGTCTTCATTTACTTTTTTTTTTTTAATTTTAGAGCCCTCGAAGTCGACAAGGAGAAGAGACAGATCCAGCACTTGAATGAGAAGTAATTGAGCTTATTTTCCTGGTGGATACTATCAGAGAAGTCTGCCTCTTAATATTGTAGTTTTATGAACTGTAGTATAGTTTATGAAAGCCCCTTCTAAGAGAGTTCTTTAAAAATTGGACATTGTAGGGATATTTAATTTTCCTTAATTTATTTTGGTAGAATGATAATACATTTTATTAAAATAATGATTTGATTTCAAAACTTCTCAATATTCCTGTGAGGTAGGAGGAAAACAGAAAAGGTCATTCAGAGATGATACCTCAAAACTTGGTAAGCCTCAAGAAATTCCATGTTGTCAGAAACTGCTGAACCTTCTATTAGCACTTTAAAAATAATCATTTTAGAAATGCTAATGAGCAGTTTTAGAAGTAATACTCTTAACTTTTGACTTTTGATAAGTGTCAGTCCTACTGCTGTAGAAAACTTACAAAGGAATAGGCTTGATTTTATTAAGTGTATTGTTTTGTATTGTATTTATAGGCTTGTTTTGCAGGCATTTAAAAACTGCAGGTAGAGGAAGCATAGGTACTGTACTAAGTTATTAATCTAAGCATTGAAGAGCTAAAAGTATTTTAAGGTGAGATTCCTTTGGTAGGCTTTGCCTTTGTGTGCTTTCTTACTGTACTTTCTTGTTTTTGTTTTTGTTTTTAGCACCAGCAATGCTTAGCAGTATTCAGCACAGTGAAATTCACTCATGTGTTACTGACAGTGCTTATAGCCTTTACCAAGAAAGAGGTAAGGGATTTACTATAATGTGGCAATTTTTGGATTCAATGCCCGAAGAAAAGTTTTCAGATAATTCCAATGGCTCTTTCTCAGATACCTAGTTCTCTGCATCTGGTATATTTATACTATAGAAACACTGTTGTTTTTGTGAGAGGTCATTGAGAAGTTACTTACTTCATAACATATTGAGGTTTATTGTAGGTAGAAAAATAAGTGTTTTAGGTACCCCCTCCCCCACATTTTAGTGATTACTTCATTGAATTATTGACATTTTTCCATTTTTTTAGTTTATTCTATCTCTACTTTTTATTTTCTATAAACCAGAAATATATTTTTTAATGGATTGTATAAGATAAAGAATCGAGAGAGAAAAATATTATTTATCCTGTCCGGATTTGGGCATCTTGCATTAAAGGAATGATTTGTGTAAACCAGTATCATTTCAGTAACCATTAATTTCATTATTGTTTATAGGATTTTCCTATTTAATATATATCTTTCAGTGAAAGAATGTGTAAGAATGTTTTTGGTGATTTGTTTGCTAGACCAGTGCTGTTGCAGAAGCTCAAAAATTGATGGTCCAAGCATCAGATCTTCTTTCTGCTGTTCATAATTCATTGCATCATGGCATCCAGGCTCAGAATGATACTACTAAAGGAGGTAATTCTCCATTTTCTCTACTCTTTATAAATTCTTTCCTATCTAAAAGATGTAATTTGATTTATTCTGAAACATCGTTTAAATCAGTCTACCTTGACTCTCAGAATGTTTCCTCCAAATATTTGAGTGCTTTAGGCTTTTTCTGCATGGATTTATACTGAATTGAAAACAGTTTTGTAGAACTTGGCTATTTCTGATATCTTTCTATTGGATTCTGTGTATGTACTATTTTTATATGGTCCTTCTGTGCTGTCAACAGTAACTTCATTTTTAATCGTTTCCTTTCTTTGCTTTGAAAGGTCATTACCTTTGTTATATAGTCACTGTCTACTGCAGTAGAGCAGCCTAGGCATTCTCTCTGTGGCTCACCATGCTCATATAGACCTCTGTCTTAACTGCATTCTAATGCTTGTTGGTTTGCCTTTCCATGGGAGTTTGAATACCATTGAGATGAGACTATGTCCTTACATTTTTGACATGCTGATAGCATTTAGATTTTATTTATGAAATAACCCTTTAAAGGAATAATGGGTCTTATATAATCCACTATGGGACTGTTGGTTCTCACTCTCAGCCCAGGGGACTCGAACCCCTTTAGGCTGCCTGAGAGCCCAACCTTGGGGAGCCTCGACCTCATTGACCTCACTCTCAGTCCAGGGGACTCGAACCCCTTTAGGCTGCCTGAGAGTCAATCCCAAGAATCCAGACCATCAGATGCAAACAGCATGAGGATTTTACTGCACTTGCGCAAGTGGGTGACTTAGCCTCGGGAAGCCAACCCCCCCGCCCCCCGGCCCTGCTCGGACCAAGCTTTTATAGCAAAAAACCACAAGATTATCATATATTGACATACAGTGTATAGATTGGCACAGACCAGGGTTACAAAAGCACAACTTTTACATAGTCCAACCTTATGCCACAAGCATTGTGACATATTACAAAATGTTGACTTGACAAATGTTTTAACCAGAAGTCTCTTTTTACAAGAAAGGGGCTTTTTCTGTTATTACCCCAGACATTATCTCACATACCACGAGTTGTTGACATGGCTCTTGTGACAGGAGATGCTGACATAGCCCTTATGACTTTTGGGACTTTCCAGTTAGGGAGGGGTGAGCTGACAAGGAGGTTTTAATGGCTTTTTATTTGAGTGAGGGACCTATAGGACCCGTGTTTTCCATAGTGTACATCAACTTTAGTTTTTCTTAAAATTATGTAAGATAAGATGGTATTTATATATTTGAAATTATTGAGATGTAAAACAAAAAGATGTCTAGTTGAAGTTGATTATTAGTGGAAATTGGCACAGACATTGAAAAAGAGTGAAAGGAAAATAAACTTGGAAAATCAAACATATACACTTATCTTCTTAAACCCCGCCCCCCAAAAAAAAACAATCAAGTGATTTAAAAAATGGCCATTCTTGGACTCAGGAGATGGAGGCAGGAGGATGGCCAGCCTGGGCCTTCCTCCAAAAAAACAGAAACCAAAAAATCCCCTCAGAACTAAAACAGTTAAGGTAGACATAATTAAGAGTGGAGGGATAGGGGACAGGAAGAATAGCAGTAGTTTTGATACTGGAGATTCAATGATAACGACTTACCTATGTTTCTGTAACTGAATTTTTAGCCTCACTTGAAGGGAAAGTCAAAGGCAGCCCAGATAATGCTGGGTTATCTTCAAAGGCCCCATTAGTACTACATCATGTACATCTTGAAATGGTATTGAATTTAGCTGAAAACAAGCTAAGAGCTGGGCGAAAACCCATTTTATATATCTGTGTGCACCTGTACAGTTCCAAGTTTATGTTCATGTGTACATATGTGTGTGCGTCCTTGAAGAGGCTAGAAGACGACCTTGGTATTATACCTGAGACTCTATCCATCTATTTTTTTTTTTTTGAGACAAGTTTCTGCCTGGCCAGTGAGCCCTAGAGATCCACCTATCTATCGTTCAGCACTGAGATTACAAGTGCATGCCACGGAATCTGGCTTTTTCTGTAAATTCTCAGAGTTGAATTCAGGACTTCCAAGCACTTTACCAACTACCTCCAAGTTCTTTTTTTCCGTTGAGATAGACTTTTGCCCTGTAGTCCAGGCAGTAATCCTCCTGCCTTCACCTTGTGCTGGAAGTGCTCTACCATATCTGGTTTCTGAATGACATTCTTGAACCTCAGAAACTAATCACTTATTCTTGGGAGTAAGGAGCAAAGATTTTGGGCTGAGGGGAAATGAAACTGTTGAAAGATAGACATTAACAGGAAATTGTTTGAAAGTGTAAACACCTGATAATGCCCACATTCCTATCCTCCCCACCCCATCCCATGCCCATACGTGGGTTCTGGGGATCAAACTCAGGCCTTCATGCTTGCAAAATAAGCACCTATTGAACTATCTCCCCGGATCTGGGTCTTCTGTTGTATTTCATTGATCCACATAACTGTTTTTATGCCAGTACCAGGATGTTTTTATTACTATATTTTGTAGTATTGAAATCAGGAATTGTAATATGTAGGGTCTGGCCACCCTGCATTCCCTTCTCTCTTAGTGCTATGCTCTTGGCTAAGAGCTAGCCGGATCTTGTCAGTTGCAGTTCTCAAGTAAACAACTTGACCTTTATTGATGTGACTGCAGACTTCCTCAGTTTACATCAGATGTGTGTCATGTGGCTGGATGTCTCCTGAGAACCTGAACTTTTAACCTCCTGCAAAGCCCCGCCTCAGGGTATATAAGGCTTGATGCCTCTCAATAAAATCAGTCAGTCATTCTCCTTTCCTCCCACCTAGTGTGTGTCTGTGTCTCTGTCTTATGTGTTTCATTCAATCCGCAGCCCTCCACCGATCCGGACTTTGTCAATGAACGTAGCTGGGGTGCTACAGTAATATCTCTAGCATTACTATTCTTTATTAGGGATATCCTGGCAGTCTAGGGTATTTTGTGCTTCTAAATGAAGAAAATTCTGTGAAAAGTGGCCTTCCAATTTCAATGAGGACTGCATGAAGTCTGTAGAAAGCTTTTGGAAGTATACCAATTTTCATAGTATTAGTTCCTCTAATCCATGAGAATGAGAGGACTTTTTATCTTCCAAAACCATCTTCAATTTCTGCAGTATTTTCATTGCAGAATTTCCATTGTGTTGGTCTTTCACTTCCTTAATTTTATTTTCAGATTTGTGTTTTTAAAAAAATAAATTATATTAGGTATATGAGTGTATTGCCTACATGTGTGTAAGTGCACCGTGTCATGCAGTGCCCAAGGAGGGGATTGGATCATTTGGAAATGGAGTGACATAGCAGTTGTTAGCCTCCATGTGGGTGCTGGGAATCGAACCTGGGTCCTCTGCAAGAGCAGCCAGTTCTCTTAATCACTGAACCATCCCTCCATCCCTGATTTGTGTTGGTTTTTTTTGGAGGCAGTTGTGAATGGGACTCTTTAAATTTCTGTGTGTGTGTGTGTGTGTGTGTGTGTTTGTGTGTGCATGTGTATGTGTACGTGTACATATATGTGTATGAGTATGCATGCACATGTGTATACGTGGAGGTCAGAGGTTGATTTAAGGTTTCTTCTTGTCACTTCTCTACCTTATTTTTGAATTTTTATTTTCAGAGACAGGGACTTTCATTGTACTTGGAGTTCACTGCTAGGCTAGTCTGCATGCCTAACAAACTTTCAGAATCCTCCTGTGTCTATCTTTCCGTTGCTCAGGTTACATGCTTGCATTGTTGGACTTGGCTCTTTACATGGGCACTGAGGATCAAACTCAGATCATCATGCTTGCATGTCAAGTGTTTTACTGGCCTGAGCCATCTCCCTAGCCCTCCTGATTTCTTTCTTCTTATGTTTGTTATTAGTATAGAGGAAGGCTGTTGACTTTTATATGTTATATATAGGTATTTATCAGCTACTGATACTATCTGGTGGAGTCTTTTGAACCTCTTAACTATTTAATCATATCGTTTTCAAATAAGGCTATTTAGACTTCTTCCATTTCTGTTTGTATCCCATTTATTTCTTCCCATCTTACTACTGTAGCTAAGACTTTTCAAAAATGTATTGGATAAGAGTAGAGAAAATGAACACCCTTGTTTGTCTTTGTCTTGATTTTAGTGGTAATACTTTGAACTTTTCCCCATTTACTTTAATGTTGGCAATATAGTTACGCTGATTGTATATAGCTTTTAGCATATTGGGGTGTTCTTTTTTCAGGGCTTTTTATGTGTATCAGTGATTTGCATGCATGTATGTAAGTGCACTTACGTGTGTTATACATTACCCATGGAGGTCAGAAGAGGACATAGATCCCTTGAAACTGGAGTTACAGATGGTTGTTAGCCGCTATGTGGGTGTTGGAAAACAAATCTGGGTCCTCTGCAAGAGCAGCCAGTGCTTTTAACCACTGAGCCATCTCTCTAGCCCTGGTATGCAAGTATTTTGAGAAGTATATCTGTGATCATCAGGGAGATTGTTTTATAATCGTTTTTGTCTTCATCAGGTTTTGGTCTCAGGGTAATGCTGGCATTGTAAAAAGAGTTTGGTAGTGTTTTTTCCTATTCTGTTTTATGGAATCATTTGAGAAGGATTAGTGTTCCTATTTAAATTATATAATAAAAGCTAGGAGGAAGCCAGGTGTGACCTTTAATTCTTGCACTCAGAAGGCAGAGGCAAGCTCTGCATTCAAGGCCTACGTGGTTTACATAGTGAGTTCCTGGCCAACCAAGGCTACCTAATGAAACCCTGCCTCAGAAAAGAAACAGTGACAAAAAAAACTAAGAAGAGAAAAAGAAGACTAATATTCTTTTATATTACTATCATCCAAAGATACTGGTTGTTATCAATAAATCTATTATAGATTATAGCCCTATTTCATCACAGAAGATAACCAGTAATGATAATTCAGAGCTGGCTGATGCAAGGGGGATGGGAGAGGCATTAATATTACTTTTGGTGTCGTGGGTAAGAGTATTAATAGATGCCTGTTTGAAGAAATAGTGGATTTGTAGATATTGATAAAAATAAAGCCATAAATTTAACAAAATAAAATGTCTCAGTTATTAGAATGCATATCAAAAAACTTAGTGAAAGATAATAGCACTATACAGGGAAGCCTATATTTCCTGTCAAGTAGTTATAAAGCTGTCTGATTGTTTTTCTTTCCTTTTGTTCTTGCAAACAATTCAAAACCAGTATTGGGCTAGAACAAGGTGATCACTGGCACTGGAGCACGATGTTGGATCCCAACCTAAGACAATGCCAAGATTGTTTCAGACAATGTAAGAGCAAACTAGTGCTTAGTTAAGTTCCTTAGTCTAGTGATGAGGACACTTCTGTGGGATGGCAGCCGACAGGGATTTGAACCTGAAAGCAGAGAGGAAAGGTAGATGTGGAGTATGGGAGTCCAGCCAGGGAGAGGAGAGTATGCCTTGCCCCGGCTTCGGTAGCATCATGGGGGCAAGATTGTCAAGAGACCAAGCTGAGTAGGGAGGGACTCTATCTATGTGCTAACGTACTGTATTAGTTACTTGCTGTTGGGACAAAATAGTTTGCAGAAGCAACTTGAGGAAGTGAGGATATTTATTTCAGTTCACAGTTCTGAGGTATAGTCCATCATGGTGGGAAATTCATGTTGGCAGGGGTATGGGGCATCTCGTCACATTGTATCCACAGTCAGGAATGCCTGTGCTCAACTCACTTTCTTCTTTTTATCCAGTCCAAGATCCCAGCCCACAATTATGGTGGGTATTCCCACCTCATTTATCCTAATCTAGATAATTGTTCATGGGTGTGCCCAGAGCCTTGCCTCCTGTGTGATTCTATATCCTGTTAAGTTGACAATATTAACCATCACAGGTGATATAAAGTTTAGTCTAAGCATGATGACAGGATGGGATAACGACTTGAGCAGGATGAAGGAGTATCTGAAAAGATGGCTTTTGTGGGGAATTGTACCTTAAACATTTAAGGAAGGGCATCTGTACAGAATAGGTGGCCTATTATGGTGTTTCACAGCTTAAATGGTCCAAGAGAAATGTTTCTGAAGAGGTGAACTTCTGAATATAGTAGAAGTCATATTGCTTGCGATGTCTGAAATAAAAGATTATAGTAGACTGATGAGGTCTCTAGGTCCTGATACTTGGAACCTATGAATGTCACTTTATTCGAATAAAGAATTTTTACATATATGGCTGTGCTTGATGGCACACACCTTTAATCCAAGCCGATTCAAGGATAGTTGGATTGCTAGATCAAGGCCACCCTTATCTACATAGTGAGTTCCATGCCAGCTGGAACTACAGGGATATCCTATCTCAAAAACAAAAAGTCTTTACTAATAGGATTAAGAATCTTGTTATATCTTCTTTAATTACCCAATTAGACCCTACATACCATCAGAAGTATCCTACTGGAAAAGCTTGTGGTTGAAAGTAGGACCCAGAGAAAAGAAAGGTCATAAATAGGCAAAGGAAGATTGATGCTCCGCAGGTATTCCTCAGACAATGCCAAGTAGCCCCGAGAAGCTGGAAGAGGCAAGGGCAGGTTTTTCCCAGAGCCTCTGGACTCAGTGCTGCCCTACTGATACCTTGATGTCAGCCTACTGAAGTTAATGCTTAAATTCTATGAGAAAATGAACTTCTGTTTTAGTCTGCATAATTGATGATAGCATCTTTAGAAACAGTGATTGGATTAGGGGGTGTATAGTATTTATATAAATGAATTAAAATTATAGCTATCAAATTGGGGGATGAATTATGATAATTTCTAGAAGTTCAGAAGGCTTGGTTGAGGGCTAGATGTGGTGGCCCACACCTTTAGTCCCAGCACTCAGCAGGCAAGGGTGGGTGTATCTCTGAAATCTAGGCCAATCTGATCTATGTAGCAAGTTGCAGGCCAGCTGGTTGCTACAGGGAGACCCTGTCCCAAAAACCCAGAGAGAGGGAGAGGAAGAGGGAAAGATCTTTGGTATTAGATGGAAGTGAAAGGTGGGGAGGTGGGGTATAAGCTCATGTTTCTAATAGTTGTAGAGTGATAAAGAAATAGAGATGTAATTCCATAAATATAAATATGTAAGTATCACAGGCTGTCCGTTGTGTAGTTTTTTCCCTCAGGAAACATTTACATGTATTCACCTATCCCTGATGGGGCACCAACAAATATGGATACATTCCACTAAATTTGCTTTGGTTACTTGGAGAAGTATGACTTAGGGCTTATTTACAGGAGCATGGCTAACCCAAAGATAACTGCATCAATGAAAGCCCTCCCTATCCTAGGTGATACTCAGGGAAGCTCTGTTCCTGGAGGTCCCTATACCACTTGAAGGTAGATTCACAGGTCACCAGTCTCCTCTCTAGCAGTCCTTACTGCTTGTATAACCTTGCGGAGGGTATCTTGGGAATCTTATAAGTTTCAGGAACTTCCTGAGATTTGTGAGTAACCACTCACAAACTTAATGAGTCTTTTAAATTTTTCTTTAAAAATGTTCATGTGTTTTTTTATTGTGAGGTGTGTATGGTTACGGGCACATCACCATGATGAGTGGAGATCAGGGTAACTCGTGGGAGCCAACTGGGTCATGGAGTTCAAACTCAGGTCATCATTCTTGGCAGCAGGTTCCTTTACCCACTAATCTATCCTGCTGGCCCATAGTTCCTAAGTCTTAACAAGCTTCCCTTGAGGATGGAATGTTTGAGTTGGGAAGCAATTGCTGTATATCAGTGTCCAACCTTTTGACTTTCTATGACATCATCTACAAATAATATATATTGAGGTGCATTTGTAGCTATCCTGGGACACCTTTGGCAGCCTGTAGGCTGCAGGTTGGAGAAACCTGTTCTAGAGTCAAGAGTTGTGATGCTGCAATAGGAGTTATGCTGCTTAGTTTCTCCGACACTAAAACAGTGCAGGGTAGTGTGGGACATTGGCTTGTTCCAGGACCAAGAGGCAGGGGGAAAAAATTGAACATTGAACCTTGAACATTGTAGATGCCAGAATGTGGTGGCACTTGATTCAAGAATGACTAAACTCCTAGAGTCATTTAAATCAAGAATGAACCCTGTCTGTTCCCAGAACTGTTCCTTTCTGATTTATCTTGCAGCTGTTCTTTCAACCACAGGCATACTCTATTTAACCAATCCAGCATGGTGGGGAAATAAATGAGGAACTTGGTCTTATCAGGGAAGAATTTACCTTTTCTGACAACCACTATCCCAGAACAGCACGTAAAACCACAAACAGATGTTGATTTCAGTGTTTCTGTTTTCAGCAGTGGTGTTTTCACAATCACACAAAGCACTATTCTAATTGAGGGTGAAATAGAGAATATAGTTTGAGATTAAAGCTATGTGTTTAGCTCAGCCTGTAAAAGTATTCCAAGAGGAGCCCAAGGCCTAGTAACATTCTTTTCCTAAAGGGTGTCTAGAGTGAAATAAGCTGGCTATACAGGAAGAAGGCAGATTGAAGAGTGTTCAGTGATCTCAAAACAGAAGATTAACTTTAATTACAAATTTAAGTAAGGCCAGAGACATGCCCTGAAAGTCATTCCCACAAGTCAAAATTTAGTATACACTCAAATGAATGATAGGTACCTGGCATTTGAACACAGAAAATAGCAAGAATGACCTATCACATAAGCTGTGAGTGCCGAAACAAATAAATCCTGATAGACCATAACCTGTTAAAGAAAAACCATTATTTCATGTAAATAAATGAATAAGTAGGCAACTGATAGGCATATTTATATAAGTCCTCTCCAAAATATTTATTAAATACAACTTCCTCTAATGAGGAAGACTGTTAGCTACCAACTTAATCAAATGACCAAAGTTATCACCAGTATTGTCTAATCATTACTTTTTGTTTACAGAATGACTTATCATTTACCATTGTTGATTCAGTGTAATGAGAAAATCACATCATCTCTTATAGTCTAGAAATTCTAACATGAACTGATCATGAAGAAACAAGGCTAACCTACATTGAAGAGTAGCAAGCAGAGTTAGTGGTCTGATGGCTTTCACATATGCCAGTTTCATGGAACTCAAGGAAAGATAAACTGATCTAAGTTGAAGAAAAGGCAGTAAGATTAGACACAACTTGTGATGTTGACTGGCATGTTACTAGAATAGCCCACAAATCTTGAATGATGTTTATGATAATAAGTTGCCAATGTTAGTTTCCTAATTCTGATTATGTAAGTACAGAGTAAATCAGAGGGTTATTTGATATTGTCTGTACTTACAAGTTTAATTAAGTTAGAAATTTGTCAAAATAAACAAAAAACAGTTAAAGTAAAAATCAGACTAGAAATACATTGGTGTTTGTGCCTGTTCAAGAGATGGGCTCGTGATAAAGCACTTGCTTACCACACTTGAGGCCCTATTTTCAATCCCCAGCACTGTAAAAAAGAAAACAGAAAGGATTAAGAAAGGGATGTACACAGAGATGAAACACACATGCCAGCCATCAAGAGGAATCAAGTATATATACATACAATATAATTTTGGAAATGTCCTGAGTGGAAACTTTAGGTTCAAAGGAGTAGAAATCCTGTCCTTTCTTTTGTTTGCATGTTAGAAAGAACGGCGAATACAGATAGAAATTCTGCTTGTGGGCATGGTAGTGACTGACTAGAAAAAGCTCAGTGAACAGTTTGGAGTGATGATATGTTCTTTTTGTCCGTTATGATTGTTACATTGTTGTATGTACTTTTCAGGACATCTTGGTCTTTACATTTAATGTTTGCTTTGCATTGGGTCAGTTGTATCTCACAAAGGTGTTTTAAAAAAATCACATGGGTGTAAATGACAACGGTTAGCTTTTAAGACAGAAACTGGGAATCACTTGTGGGTAGGAGGTTTGAATTTTCACTGTATGCCCTTTTAACATTTTATCATTTTCATGTATTACTATTAAAGATACATACAAAAAATTAAAATATGTAGATTCATGTAACATTTTTCTGTTGGTTATTTTTGTTTGTTAACAGGTTGGTTTATTAAAGATAGCTTTTATTTCTTAAAACAGGATCTCTTATAGCTTAGATTGGCCTCTATCAGTATATAGCTGAGCCTAATGTTGAACTGCTGCCGTTTTTGCTTTACCTCTAAGTGCTGGAATTAGAGATGTACACCATCACATTCAGCTGTAGATTTTTGTTAGTGTTGGTGGTGGTGGTGGTCGTGATCTTAACAGCAGTCCTCCTGTCTCAGCCTCCTACATCCTGAATCACAGGTGTGAGCCATTGTGCCCAGCTACGGTAGCTTATTTTAAGCAGCAATTTAGATAGAATGCTTATTGAGATCATGCCTTGAGTATAACATTTGTGGTTTAAATAAACTCTTCCTTACCCCCCGTGTTACATGCACATGTGCATATGTGTGCAGATAGGTTAATCCTTCTGGGCATGTGTGGAATCCAGAGATTATTGGGGTGCTTTCCTCAATTTCTTGTTCACCTTATTTTTTTGTAACAGGATCTCTCACTGAACCTGGAGCTTTCCCTTTCAGTTAGATTTTATTAAGCTAGGTAATATAAATTATATTCCTGTCTGGGTTCATTTGGTAAGGGCTACCAGAGTCTGTTAAGATGTTTTTTTTTTTAATGTAAGACAGTCTGACAAATAGTATGGTAGAGATTGAAGTGTAATGGGAAAATATTTTTATGTTGTGTTAATGGAGGAGATTATGTCTGATAAACTTTTATGTTTTATGGGTTCTGTTATTTTGAAACTGAATGTAAACTTCTGTCTAGCTTTTAGCTCTTCTCTTGTTGAACTATAGTGTATATCTCAAATAACTGCTTTGATCTTTTATTACAACTTAAGATGTCTTTTATAGAATGATTACTAAGTCTCTCACTATGCATGGAATTAAATAGACGGAGACTTAAAAGTACCAGTTAGGAACCAATTTAACCATTAATATTGATGATGTCCAGGGAAATACAGTGAAGAAAAAAAAAATTAAATGATAGAATAGTGTGTAGATACCTTTTAAGTTTATGCATAGAAACTTTGTCCCTAATCTATTTATATGCCTCTATTTTTCCTGATTAGTATTCTATTTATATGACTCTATTTTTACTGATTAATATTTTTTCTAACTAACTTTACCTTTTTAGGCCTTTACCATTCACATTTTTAGGGGAAGTCTTTGCTCTTATTTTTCAATGGATTATGCTACTCTTGTTGTGTCCTGGGCTTATCTACACTGAATTATAATTAGTTTATCTGTGTAAAACAATATTTCTCTACTCAAGCTTCTCAGGAACATATAGCAATCTCAGAAATACATATTTCACAATTCAGGAATGCTATTAGCATTTAGTGGAGACTTATGGTTAACACCCTATCATATAGGAAAGAGCTGAATAAATTTCCAAATGTAGTATCGTTTTATAATGTACTTTAAAGATTGTTTAAAATGAGTATAGAATTAATTATGTGTTTTATTCATTTCTCATTAATAGTTTTTCCATAATAACTTAAGTTTTGTGATGATTAGTTTTAATTTTTGACTTGACACAATATAGAATACCCTGGGAGGAAAGTCTCAAGGGATTGTCTATATGAGGTTAATCTATGGACATGTTTTGGGCGGGGGCTGTCTTCATTCTCTTAATTGAGTTAGAAAGATATCATAACTAACTGATGTGTAATAAAGAGAAATTCAGGCTAGTCTATTGCAATGATATCAGCTTTTCATTTTACCATGAGCATGTGACATATCTTGTCATTCAAAATGTATCCCAGTGTCTCTTGTGAACCAGGTATTTAGATGTTTGGAATACAAACCAGTTCCCTTTCAAAAGAGATGGAAATTAAAGGTAGAGACAAATGACCCAGCTCCCCACAGAATACATAGGCAGGCCCAGGGGGAGAAGGCATTCACTAGTAGGCTGAAAATAAAGGGCAGTTTTTCAGATAGACAAAGTAGGTTGTGGAAAAGTAAAACAGCACAGTGGAACACATTTTGAGTCATTGTGCTACAGCTTAGGCTGTTAAGGAATAGGCAGTGTTAAATGATTTTCACCAAAAAGTAAAATCCAGACTCAAATACAGATTATAAAAACAAGCATGTGTTAAGGATTTTTGTTAAATTTACTCAGTGAGAGCTCAGATGAGAAAAATTATGTAACAGGGTCTCACTTGGTAGTGCAGACTGGCCTTGAGCTTGATTTCTTCTACCTCAGTTTTGAAAATGCTAGGATTGCAGGTATGTGCTACTAAGTCCAGCTTTGAAAGTGTTTGTTTGTTTTGTCCTTTGGTGGTGGGGACTGGACTCAGTTCCTCATGCATGCTAAGTAAGCACTCTACCACTGAGCTACAGTCTCTAGCTCTCATCCTTGAAAAACATTCAACAGCATAAATTTGTATGAAATAATGAAATGCATAAATAAATTGTAAATGGCAGCAAAGGTCCTCCCCTGCTCCCATGTAATGGTAAAGAAGACTATTGAGTCTAGTCAGAATAGAATTTATGTCTATAAGTTACCTACAATTGATATGTCAAACAGCTCTAATAGAACCAATCTGATTTCTCTTGAGTGGAATAAGTTTTTCTGTAGTAATAGCAAGAAACCAGAGCACTTGTCAATGCTCTACCAAGAAATGAATAAGTAGAAAGGCAAGTGAACAGAGCATTTGGGATAGAAGTTACAAAGTCACTGGGGATGCGCGCCCTGCTTGCCCGAAAGTTTGCTACTGCCGGCGGCTGGCCCAATAATGTTTGGAACCGCTGCGCCTGCAGGGCACAGGTCTCTCAGTTCATTTCACTCCCGAGATCCTTTGGAATGCGGGGGCATGGCACGCTGCCTTCTGGGTTCCTGAGCCCAGGACCCAGGAATTTCTTGTCCCATGTGGATCTTAGCAACCTCCGCTTCTCTCCCCAGCTCACAGCCATGACGATTCCGTGTCCTCTACCGCCTCCCTCCTCCCTTATTGGTCAGAGGGCGGGACTTGCCATAGAATGAACCAATAAGAAACAAAAACTGCAGAGAGACAGTTTCCTATCGCTCTACAACCAGTCAGGTCAAAATTGTTGCTAGGAGGTTGTAAAGAACTAACTACCACTCCTCATTTCGTGATCTGTGTAATTCAGCCTAAAAGGCCTGATACACTCTAGTGTCCATCTTTACCCTGTCCTCTGTCTTTCCAGCCTCAGCTTTTACTGCTGCCACTCTTACTCCACCTCACTTGTACTGCCTTTCTTGCTATTCTTTGGGAGTTTTATTTATTATTGTTATTTTATGTGTATGAATGTATTGCCTGAATGTATGTAAGTGCACCTCTCTTGGGCAATGCCCACAGAGGTCAGAAATGGGCATAGGATCCCTTGGAACTGGAGTTATGGATGGTTGGTAGATGCTCTGTAGATCCTGAGATTTGAACCTGCGTCCCCAGCAAGAGCAGCCAATGCTCCTAACTGCTGAGCCATCTCTCCAGCCTGCTCACATGCAGGGAGGATAAAGGACATTTTCCTCAAAAGTCCTGACGGGTGCATTGCTCCTACAACCTTCAAGTATATTGAATATCATCTTGTGAGGACTGCTGTGGCGACCTTACTTAAAAATTACAATCCTAAGCCAGGTGTAATGGAAAAGATGCTTCAGAGAGAATGGTATAACTTCCTGCTAAAACTTCATAATATTAGCTATTTGAGGAACAGCTATTTTTTAACTTTTCAGTTTAGTTCAGTTATGTTATTTGTAGATTTTGGTCCTAAGATAAAAGTAGAAGCGAAGTGAAGTTTACATTTAGTAAAGAAGACAAGTCTTTGTTCTGGGATTAAAGGTGCATACCACTAGGCCTAGCCCGAGATCAGTTTTTTAGAATTTGTATTATCAATTACAGTTCGCCCATTGAGTCGAGAGATCACAATGAGTCAGGCCTATCAGAATATGTGTGCTGGAATGTTCAAAGTAAGTGGTTGAAAATTGTGTTCTGTTTGATGTCGGACTCTCTCATTATTGTCTAGTTTATTTAAAGGAAACCCATTTCTCTGATTCTTATCAGAATCTGAATTTACCTTCATTTTATTTGCCATTTGTTTGAAAGTTACTTACTTAAGTCTAGTTGTCTTCAACAAGGAGTAGAACCCTCACTTAACATCACACAGCCAGTTGATATGTCATGTAGGTGGGAGCAAAACGGAGACCTTACTCCTGAATAATGACAGGAAAGGTGTTGGGCCTCATGGGTCCAGACATGTGGCCTGGTGTAGCTTTCTGAGTTTCACTCGAGTTTTGCAGCCTGTCTCTGACACTCCACTTCCGCATAGGAGTGACTCAACTAGGCCTAACAAAATGGCCTCTACCTGGGTACAGCCTATGTGGCAAAAAATGATTGGCCCTTCACTTCCCATGTTTTTAGCCCCAACCCTACCCTATATATGACTGCCTGACACAATAAAATGAGTTTCTGCTTCGACAAGACTCCCAACTCGGTATGGTGATCTTCTCCGCAGTGGGGAGGGGTTCGAGTCATTGTCACTTACCTTCCCGCTCAGCCCCCTGGAGGAGACCAGCTGGACCGGCTCCTCCACCACCCTACTGGTGAGAACCCGGCAGACTGGTGCCCCATGTGAGGAATCCCGTGTGAGGAACAGCTGCTCACCGGAAGAACGCTGACAAGCCAATTGGTCTGTGCGTAAGTGTACCCCCATAAATTATGGGGTAGTCTTTTTCTAGGCCCACCTCCCAAAAAACCCTGAGACAAGTCTCTTCATAGAGACCTAATGAGGCCCCCGCGGCACCTGTGTCTCAGATGCCCCAGCCCACACCCGACGCTTTACCTGTCTCGGGGAGGAGTATTTACCCTAGTTTGGATTACCTTATGCACCACACTGCTGGCTCAAGAAGGTGAGCCAGGCTCCCTCGGCCCCCCCACCTTATGGTGTGGAGGTGCCCCCCCTCACGGACCCTGCTAACCTTTTTCCCATCAACGTGGCCCCTGGTGGCAACCACCCAGTGGCCTGGTATCCCTGGGAGGCCCAGGAGAGAGTGGCCCCTAGGGATGTTGGGTCCTTGTCCCACCAAACCCGAGCCATGGTGGCTGCCCTACAAATTGAACAGACAGGAGGAGATGACTACCCTGGTAAATGCCCTTCAATAGGTCTCAGTAGGCAAGGAACGAACATGTTTCAGTTGTGGCAGAGAAGGGAACTTTAAGAGAAAATGCCCCAAACTTTTAAAAACAGTGCCACCTGTGCCTAGCGATACACCTCCACCCTATGCCCTCTGTGCAACAAGGGATTTCATTGGGCCAAAGATTACCATTCCTCATTAGATCCGCCCTACACATGCCCTTGGCTCCTGGAACATCTCTTAGTAACTCTGGTCCACTATGCCCCACCTAGCCCCCTACAGCAATAGTGTATAGTACTTTGTAAAAAATACATTCAGAGCGTTAAATTTCCCTCTTAGGACTTTTAAAGTGTCCCAGAACTTTTGTTGTACTGTCCAGAAAACCTTTATTTCTTTTTTAATTTCTCCTTTGACCCGTTCACCATTCAGGAGTGTGTTGTTTAGTCTCTGTGAGTTCATGAAATTAATAAGGCTTCTTTCGGTGTTGATTTTAAGTTTTATTGCATTGAGGTCTAAGGGAATGCACGGAGTTGTTTCAGTATTTTTGGATTTGGTGAGGTTTATTTTGTGCCCCAGTATATGGTCATTTTGGAGGAAGTTCCAACAGATGCTAAATAAAATGAGGTCTAAGGGAACGCACGGAGTTGTTTCAGTATTTTTGGATTTGGTGAGGTTTATTTTGTGCCCCAGTATATGGTCATTTTGGAGGAAGTTCCAACAGATGCTAAATAAAATGTGTACTCTTTGGTATTTGGATGAGATATTCAGTAGATGGCTGTTAGGTTCATTCAATAGATGGTATTCTTTAATTAAGATGTCTGTTTATTCCCTTTCCTGTTAAACTGGCTAATGGAGCTTAAATGTCTGGTAAAATTTTGCTGGGAATTTATCTGGATCTCAGTTTTTTATCATTTGGAAGGTTTTTGTATTATTGTTTCAATTTCCTTATGTTATGGGTTATCAGGAACTATTTTTTGGTTTATGTTCTGAGGTAAAACATTCCAACCTGCCTGTAAGCTCCTTCAAAGCTGCAGGTGAGGAAGTGAGCGCCATCAGAGCTTGTTGCTTCAGGGCAGGTTACAGTTATAAATACCTTGCCTCTAGAGTAAAAAAAAAATGTTCAAAAGACATTCTATTCCTTCGGCTTCTCGCCACCAGCATTCCCCTAGTTGTAAAGATGGCTAGCCTAAGAGCTTTCATGTCTGTCTTTCGTTCCGTCTCTTGTGATTTGGCAAAATCCGGGTTTTGTCATTTGTCTGTGTCTGTTTTGTCTTAGATGTTGTGATTGTTTCATTGTGGCCAGAGTGAGTTAAAAAATGTCAGAATGCCGTTACTTCAAATGTAAAATCAAGCAGTTATTCAAGATTTCTTAGACCCCAAAGAAAAAGAAAAATAAGGAAACAGCTAAATATCAAAAAAAGGAAAATTTTCTACCATTTATTACCCGGCAAAGCCTGAGGTTAAGCTAAAAGAAAAAATATTTTTAAAAATGTTACATTTACAAGGTGTGGTTAAATCTCTGCCCTTGCAAATACATTCTTCTACAGCAGCTTAAGGTGGAGCAGGCCCTTTCCTTTGTTAATTACTCTGGGTTAAATCATGTAAATTCCACCGGCCTTGTGCCTTGCCCTAGGGCGCTCTACTTTCTGCAACAATTGCTGAATGGGGTTTCAGCCCTTTTGCAGCTTGCAGTTTACTGCATTGAGAAAATGGCTCGATGGTAACGTGCTTGCTTGGCATATACAATGTTGTGGGTTCAATTCTTGTTTACTAATTCTATACATGCATTTAAACAATACAAGGACAACTGATCTTTTCCCAAACTGTTGTGCATCTAGTGATTTCTGTAGTATTGTATTTTACTACACAGCAAAAATGATGGCAACAAAAATAGTACAGGTATTTCCATCCCTACTAGTAATTACTGAACTCAACAGCTCTTCTGTCCCATGTAAACCACTGTGTTTTAAAAAATAAATCTTTATGTGTAAGTTTTTGATAACACTGAGAGATTGACTCTGAAGCTGGATTGGCCATCTCGCTTCAGACTCAGTCCTATTTCAGGATGCTCTTCAAGACTTGTTATGGGCTAAGGCTGGCCACCTAACCTTGTAGCAAGTAAAAAGAAGAACAATACAGCCTCAATGTAAGGACATTATGCTGTTGAGGATACTAAGGGGTAAACTAATTTCAATCTGTTTTCTAATACTTTGCCACATTAGGCTTGCCCCCCCAAATAAAAACCTCACAACCCACAGGGACAAACTACCATGGAGCACAATTATAAAAACAAAAAGGGGGAATTAGAGAGCCTGTGGCCCCACATTCAACTCCAACTAACATTGTTTAAAATTTTCAAAAATCCAAAATGGAACCTGAATTTGTCCCACATTGGAGTAAACAAAAACGGAGACCAGACTTACATGGCTCTGTATTCCCTATGGATGAGCCACAGCCTTTTTTGGATCCCAGCCAGAAATTAAAAGAAAAGAAAGAAATTTAACCCCTTAGCACAGTAGGTAGAACCACTGAGGCCTATGTCTCCTTTCACAGGTTGCCATGACTGCCAAAGACCTACTATGGATAATAATAGAGCTGAACTTGGAATTGGACAGGACAAACTTCCAACACCCACCAACAGGTTACGGTCCAACAGAGAGTCAAGTCCGGCACCACTTCACGAATAGCCAACCTGACTACCGCCTTCAACACCAGACACACTTGGCCGGAGGGAACTGGGACATTAATGACTAGACAGATATGGGTGGGACAGAATGCCTAAACCCCCGGGAAGCTAAGGCAAAGCATGCCATTAGTCACCAATTTTCTCCAAAATTGAAAAATTTCATATGCCACAGCATCCCATATAATCCTCGAGGTCAGGCAATAGTAAAAGTCATAACCAAACACTTAAATCTCAATTACAAAAACAAAAGGGGGAATCTCTACCCCCACGTGATAAAACACCTGCCTCGACTAGAGGATAATGATAATCACTCTTCCAGGGAGTGTCTCACAACTGAGGACTAGGTCTTGATTTTCTAACTGCCAAAAAGGGAGGCATCTGTTTGTTTTCACAGGAAAAGTACTGTTTGGGTGACCCAGGATGATCTTGAGAAAAAGGCGGTGAGAACTTCAAGATAATTTTCTGTGGGCTAGCTTTAATGCCCTTTGCTTGACCCCTTCCTTGTTCTCCTTTTCCTCCTGACTAAAGGACCTTATATTTTTAAAAAATTAATACAATTCATTCACCAACGTCTCGAGGAAATTAAACCAGGTCGAGGTCCAGTATCAGAGGCTTGCTACTCAGAGTGATTGGCTATCCTCTAAAGAACGGCCCTCCCTTGCCCTCCATTTGGCCAATGACGGGTAAGATCTCAGATGAACTGAGGCGACCTAAGACAGGTCATAGAGTGGATCCATAATAAGGATGATACATGACACCCCAATGACGGGTAAGATCTCTGAATAGGGGATGACCTAAGACAGGGGTCATGTGCCACTGCTGTTTATTTTAAAACAGAAGGGGGAGATGTTGGGCCTCATGGGTCCAGACATGTGGTCTGGTGCAGCTTTCTGAGCCTCACTCGAGTTTTTCAGCCTGTCTCTAACACTCCACTTCCGCATAGGTGTGACTCAGCAAGGCATAACAAAATGGCCTCTACCTGGCTACAGCCTATGTGGTGAAAAATGATTGGCCCTTCACTTCCCATGTTTTTAGCCCCACCCCTACCCTATATAAGACTGTGCCTGGCACAATAAAACGAGTTCCTGCTTTGACAAGACTCCCAACTTGGTATGGTGATTTTCTTTGGAGTGGGGAGGGGTTGGAGTCGTAGACACTTACCTTCTCTCACAGCCCCCTGGAGGAGACTGGCTGGACCGGTTAGAACCCGGCAGAAAGGCTTCATGGGAGAGATGGTTTTAGGGATTTTTAGGAGCATAGGTAGGTAGAAGTAGACTCTCAGTGAATTTTCAGGAGGGTAGTGAACATTAATTTTGAAATTGTACAGGTATTTCAGGAAAGATCTTAGACAACTTACAGGATAGGTTTTACAAAATGGGGCATTTGAAAAAACTTTTCCTGTGAAATTATATATTTGTTCTTTCAGAAGCTTTTACTTGAAGATCTCTAAGCAATTACAAAAATACGAAATGTAGAAGAAAAATATCTGTATAATTTCACTGGGAAAAATAGTTATATTGAACACTGGAACTTGAACCATTTTTTGTATAGGACATGAAATATAAATTAAAAATGAATACTAGAAGTCCACATACAGTCTTTAAGTAGCTGCCTTTTTGTCCTTTATTTTGTGCTCATGAAGATGCTTACTCTTTCAGATGGCTTTCTTCTTTTTTTAACTCCCTTTTCCTTTAGACCATGGTTGCATTTGACATGGATGGCAAAGTACGTAAGCCCAAGTTTGAGCTCGACAGTGAACAAGTACGGTACGAGCACAGGTTTGCTCCATTCAACAGTGTGATGACCCCCCCACCAGTGCACTACCTGCAGTTCAAGGTGAACTTCCATTCTTGTCTCCTGCCCTAGAGGTCTCTTTGTACCAAGCCATCTTGCTGGGCCAGAGGGCAGACAGATAACAATAGCAGTCTTAAATAGAATACTGTGGAAATTGTTTGACTTGGCTAGATATACTATCACATTACTCCTTATTAAATTGTGAGGAGACTACAGACAGTGTATGAGGGTGAAGAACTGAATATTCAGAATCTTTATTTAAATGGATAGTCAGTGAAGAATTCTGTAATAATTTTGAAGGGTTTTAGATGAAATGTGATTTTGATTGAAAGCCTCTGATTTTGTTTTGCTTTTAGGAAATGTCTGACCTCAATAAATACAGTCCTCCTCCTCAGTCTCCAGAACTGTATGTGGCCGCTAGTAAGCACTTTCAGCAAGCAAAAATGATACTGGAAAATATCCCTAACCCAGATCCTGAGGTAAGAGTGGGTCTACTGTCATAATAGAGGACAGGCAAGGCGGAAAGCACAGGTCCTGCTACTAGATGGGCATTAATTTAAAGGCATCAGCTGAATGCTATTAGTAAATAGAGCCTGTCTTGTTTTTGCCAAGAGTTTGAGACAGCTTTGCCAGCTTAACCATTTAAGTCACCACCACCCCTGCTCTCACTTTGCCCACACTGGCCTTGAACTCACAGTGATTGTCCTTTCTCAGCCTTCCTATAATGCTAACATTATGGCCATGAGGTATCATACCCAGGTTCCACTTTAAGTCTTAAATATAAAAAATGATCTAGCCAGTTACCATTGAACATTACTCCATACTTGACCATTTAAAGGCTATTGATTTAAAAAAAGAAATAATTATGGTTTAGACTTTTGATATTTAAGTAATTTGCTTTATCAATCTGATTTGATTGAGATATACTTATTCTAATAAGTAAGAGTTACCTCTCATTTGTGCATACTGTTTGGGGGCAGTACTTGAGACAGCTTCATTGGAGAGATAATTTAGCATTATCTGTCAAAAATCACTAGTGCTACCTCAAGGAAACAGAGTTTTCCTGACAGCTGGTCAGTTACTCATGAACTCACAGCAATGGTGACAGCATACTCAAGTCTTACGTGAGCTCAAGCCAGACAAAACCCCAGCATCGATGTGGGAATGTGGGTAAGAAACCCCAGCCCTTCCTGAGGAAATACTGACAACTGATGGCTGCTAGGAGGGGTCAGCCTCATTGTAGGGTGAGACTTTGGGTAGGTTGACCGGGCTCTATTGGATGAACCCACACCAAAAGGTATTTGGGGACACAAATGTGACTTTATAGGCCTTTGTGTATGTTTGTATCTCTCTGTGTATTAGAGTACATGAAGTTGAGTATGGGGGTAGTCAGAGGGATACAGATAGGATAGGGGATCTCTAAAATACATTGTACGAAGTTCACAAAAACTGAATTTAAGAAGGTGACTAACGGACATGAACTTGAGGAGAGTGGAGAGAAGCTCTGAATGTGGTCAAGATACATGGTATGAAATCCTCCAATCAAAAAATATTTTTTTTGCATTTTTGTGTATTTCATACAATCGTTGTTAAGTAAGTTTAGACCCTCCCCTCCCCCATCCATGTCCCCATATACGCCCCTCCCCACCAGAGCTCATGCATTCTTTCCTATATGTTAAGTTCTATCCAGTCAAGCCTTTGTATGCAGGTATCCTTCACTGCAGGTTTGTCCATTGGAATCTAGCCAGCCTGTCTAGAGATCTTAAGGAAGACCTACTCTCCCTCACCCAGCAGAAGTCAGTTGCTAACAGTTCCCAGACTAGGACCAGCCCGCCACCCATTTCACTCTCTATGCTGGGTCCTTGTCTGATTGAGTTGGCACAAGTCTTGTGTAGTATGCCAACATTGCCGCAGATTCACATGAGCAATTTTCCAGTGGCCCAAAAGCCTCAGTATGTTCAGAGACCAGCCCTGGATCTTACAGTTTTTCCATCCCTTCCGCAATGGTCCCTAAGCTGTGGGTGGGTGAAGTTTAATATAGGAGTTTTATCCAGGGACACACACTCTGTAGTCTCTTATTCTCTAAAACTTAGCCATTTGTGGCCTTCTGTGTGCATCGCACTGTGTCGTGTATGGACATTTCACTGGTGATAGTTAGGGATGTTCTAGTACTGTCTCTCCCCCATGCTCTGCTATGTTCCTTGGGCCTGAGGTTGAGAGGTTCCACTCTAGATACGTCACATAGGACTGGCTGTCTGTCAGATATACATTCTCTATGTGTGACCAGTTGTGGAATTCTCTAATAGCCTCCATCTTTTGCAAAAAGAAGCTTCTTTGACGAATGGTGGATGGCACACATGTCTGTAAATATGAGGATCCATATTTAGCGTATGGTAAGAAATTTCATTTTTCTAGAGATATGAGAAATAGGGTTTTCTCTAGATCTGTGACCTTTCCAGCCATGTATGTTCCACTTTAATTACAATGCCACCCATGAATTCTCTCTCATTCAGATGACATTGAGTCTCATTAGATAGTTGTTGATCACGCCCAGGTAACAGTGCCACTGCTGCAGCAGTGCATGTGCCCGTCCTTCCTTGTGTGTATTAGGCTTTAGCAGTGGGTTGGACCGTTGACTGACTTTCTCCCTTAGTAGTTTGCACAGTTTCCTTCAGAACTATGAACTTCAGGTAGAAGACTTCCAGGTCATTTCCAGCTTCATTGTTCCAAGTCCCTTGTCCAAAGTATGTCCTGTCTTCAACAGTAGGGTCTTACTTTCAAGTTCTGGGAGATAACCAAGGACTCCGGCAACAGTCTGTGTTATTTGGGAGTCTCTTGGACAACTTGGAGGGAGATCTCTCCTGTCTAGCACTGCGCTTTTCTTCTTGCCACACCCCGCCATACACATGCACTGATGTTCGGGAGCTGTGTGTGTGTTTCTCAGGGGGTTCCTGAGCCAACACGTTTCATGCTGGCTTCCCACGAAGCCCAAGCTCCACCCATGTCTCTCTCTCCCCCGTCAGCCTCAGTCCTCTCTAGTCCAAGCACTCCATGTTTCCCACCCTTTCCCAGATAACATTCCCCTCTCCTGAGTCACCCCCACCTCCACAGGACCCTGCACATCCTCCCTCCTCTCTCTCATCCCCTACTTCCTCCCTGGTAACATCTGTTCCCTGCTGTCCCCTCTTTCCCTTTACCTCCATGTTTCCTTTCCATTTTCCTGGCTCCTGCTGTTATATCAGGGTATATACTCACATGATATACACACTCACATATTGATGCTGCCATCCTCAAGTGAGCGTGAATGTAAGTCACTTGGTTTTCTGAATTTGTGTTACTTCACCTAGTATAACAGTTTCTAGTTCCATCCATTTACCAGGGTAGTAGAAGGGCTGGTCTGTGTCAGGCAGATTGAGGAGTCCAGGTAGACGTGGGGTCAGGACAGCCTATGGAGGGCCTTAAGAAACTACACTAGAGGATTTAGCTGGTTTGTGTTATGAAGCTAGTCCAGAGGTCTGAAGTAGAGGGGCAGGAATGGGTCTAGGCCCAAGACTGGCAGAGGGGTGGGATGGGTAGCTATGTTTTTTATTTTTATTTTATGTGTATGAATATTTTGCCTTCATGTATGTACGTGTACCCATGTCATGCAAAGCCCAAGTAGACCAAAAGAAGGCATCACATCCCCTGGAACTGGAATTAAGGATGGTTGTGATCTACCATATGGGTGCTGGGAACTGAACTTGGATCCTCTGCAAGAGCAGCCAGTGCTCTTAACCACTGAGTGATCTCTTCAGCCTGTTTTTTGAAATAAATAAAAACGTTAAAGAATCACCAATTCTGGGGCTAGGTTATACCTGAGTGATAAGTCCTTACCTATCATGCACAAGGCTTGAGCTTCATTTCCCACACTGCAAACAAATTTGAAAAGCGTGAAAATTATAAATCTCAGACTTAGCAATTCTAAGAATTTACCTTACAGACACATTTGCACATATAGGAAGTGATGGATAAATATTGGTATTCATTATAGCAGTTTTTTTGCAAACAGTCAAAGAAACTTTGGTGTTTATGAGCTGTAGACTGATAAATCATGATACATCCATCCATTCAGTGGAATTCTGTATGGCCTTCATGTGCTGAAGGAAATATTATTTAGGGTGAAATGGATTTAGATACCAAAGTTTAAAACTGTGTATAGTTTCAGTCAAAAGTAGGTAAAGAATGAGGTGTGGTGGTACACACCTTTAATGCCAGCATTTGGGAGGCAGAAGAGGTGAATCTCTGAGATTGAGGCCAGCCTGGTCTACATCGCAAGTTTCAAGCCAGCTGGGACTACAGGAAGACCTTGTCTCAAAAAGACCAAAAAAAAGTGGTTAGAGAAGACAGTGTGCATTATGTGAATATATGATTTTTATAGAAAGATATTGACAGTGCGTTTGTTTCTTGAGAGGGAAGCTGAATACCTTGGAGGAGATCTTTAGAAATCTATATCCACCTCCTAAAAATGGTAACTAAAACTTTGAGGTAGTTATCAATAATCGTGGACATAGTTAATTTTGTGGAAATTTCATTTATTAATTCAACAAAAATTTATCAAGCAACTACTGTATTCCCAGCAGAAAATAAACAGTCTGATATCCCAGCCTTCTTGGATGTCAGCAGCCAAATAACTATATTATGTATTGCATTAGGTTAGAGAACTGAAGAAATGCTCTGGTGGAGGGGATTAAGCTTCCCTTTTCTTCTGCTTGACATTAAACTCAGAGTCTTGAGTGTGCTGGACAAATGGCTGTCACTGAGATATCTTGAGTAAATTCTAGAAGGTGAAGTAAGTCACATAGATGGCCAGGGATGGACCCCTTGTAGACAGAGGGACCCATATGCAAAAAGGTACAGAATAGGAGTGTCCCTAGAGTGTTTGAGCACCAGCAAGGGACTGGTGTGGTTGGAGTTGAGGAACGTTAATTGAATTTTGAGCAGAGGGTAGATAGATCTGACTTCTGTTTAAAGGAACATTCTGAAAATAGACCAATACATCAGAAGGTAGAAGTCAAGGATTTGGCAGCAGTAATCCTGGTGAGAAGTGGTGGGAACAGTGCAAATAATCAACACTGACTGCTTTCTCCTTGTCTCTGAAGATGGAGTCTTCTGTACTGGGAGTGGATTAGATGTGGGATATGGGGAAGTTAAGGATGACTTGAATATTTTTGACCAGAGCTACCAGAGTTATTGATTCACGTGGGCAAGACTGCTAGTGCTAGTGGAATATGAGCCCTTGCCAGGCAGGGCCACAGTATAGTTTTGGACATGCATAACTCTTACCACGTAATGTGAAATGAAATGGATTTCTTGGATAACAACTCATTATAAGGAATATTTTTAGTTTGACATCTTTACCTGACATGAGTGAAACTGCTGTTTTAAAGTGGTTTATTATGTTCCATGGGTGAAACTGCTCTTAATGAATGCATCGATGAACGTTAAATGGTTTTATTACAGACATAACTATAATTTTTTTAATAAATGATTGAGTGAAAATAGTGTTTGTAAAGGCAGATAAATTTCTTGACAAAAAATGCACTGCTGCTGATGTGAAACTACTTTTCTGTGATGTGTTCAGTAAGGTCTCTGCACTTCACTGTTTCAGCAGTTGAGAAGTGTTCTAAGTCGGCTGTCGTGCTGTGAGACTGTGATCCCAGCACTTGAGAGGTAGACACAGTAGAATAAGGAGTTCAACCTCCCTCAGTTATCTAGCAAAACAAAAGAACCCAACAAACTCAAAAATTAACCAAAAGAAGTTGAAAAACATGGAATGTATTAAGCAGATAGATAGATTCTGGTGAAATTTAAAAGGAATTTTTTGAGGAGGGGATCTCTACATGAAGATTGTGATTTTGTGTCATAACAGATTTGTAAGGATTTATAATCATTGTTTTAAACAAAAAACATGTAGTCCTTTAACTGTTAGTTTTGACACTGAAGAGATCTCACAGTGTTGCTGTGACATTCAACAGGTAGGATGGTAGAAACGTACAGATTGTTGAACTATATGGGTCTTAGATTTAAGTGCGTTGTGTCCCAGTTTAACCCATGAAATGTCTTCAGGTCAAGGTTCTATTCCAGACCCACCGACGTCAGCCTGAGAGTGCTGGACACAAGGCTCCAGCCTTTCTTTGCTGCGCGTTCCTCTTCCTGTTTTTACTTTTTTTTTTTTTTTTTTGCCATGATAGTTGTCTAAGTCTGTGGGGCTTTCCCTTTTGTCCTCTTCAGGGAGCAGTACTTTACATTTAGTAGAATGAACTCCTCTGAAGTTTAAAGTAGCTTTGTGACCTTGGCCTAAGACTAGTGGCAGTTCATTTGGCTTACGGTAGAAAGGATCCCGAGTTAGTGTTAGAGTTGATCTGACTTGATACTTTTTTTGGAGGTGCTGAGAGTATAACCTAGGACCTCTCACATATGCTGGGCAGACACTCAGTGAACTATACCTAGCCTTGTGGCATCTTTCTTGAAAATATATCAAAACTTTTTCCTAGAAATACTTTGAAGCATGCCTGACTGAACCTGCCTGCCATATTCGAGGCCTTCCTGACTTGTCTGATCAGCTCTGAGGTAGCCTGGCTCTGTTGTCAAGAGTGCTTAACAGGTTAGCTGAGAATAACCAATAAGCAGCCTGAAATTTCAGAACCCACAGAACAGCATATGTTGATTCTGTTCCATTTGTTGAAAGGAAATCAGCACTTCTTGGTCAGAAATTCTAAACACTTTAAACCAAAACAGAGCTATGGTAGGAAGAAGGCAACAGGAAGAATAAAGTTCCCTGCGAGCCTGGGACATCATGACATAGAAAGACGTCATGGTGAGAAAACAAGGTGTCTGAGGGTGCAGAGGACTTCAGAGGTCTGGCAAGTTAAGAGCATGATGGAAAGATGGTTGTGCAACACTGACAGTACCATATCTAGGCAGAGTTAGGCATCGGATCTGGGTGCTTTTGCAGAGAAACGGCTACCTGTACTTCCAAAGGCGTTTTAAAGTGTGGTTTTAAAGAGATGAAGTGACCAGGGAGTGTTAAACTAGGCCACCTGTGCATTCATTTATGCTGGAGGGCTTTAAGCCACTTGGTGGCACAACCCAAGGGGAACACCAGGAGTTGCACAGTAGCCTCTACGATTACTGCTTTCCATTTAGCCAGACACTTACCAACTTTGGGACCTGGAGGCTCTTATGAATCAGGTGTGAGTGATACCTGCAGGTTCTGTTTAAAATTCCAACACCAGACCACCCCCGAGGAAAATGCAGTGTGCTTTGATTGATTATGAGACATGTCACCAGTGGGCTTCTGGGATAATTTGAAGGAGCCCCTCTCATAATCAAAGCAAGGAGAGTATTACAAGATTGCGCTTTACAGGCGAAAAAATACATAGCTGTAGACTTAGATAAGCCCACAGAATTACTCTTAAATGTGTTAATACCACTTTTTGAACTGATAATTTAGTATAATCTGTAATATTTTCATTGTAAAGAAAAGCAGGCAT
This sequence comes from Eospalax fontanierii, assembly GCA_035773235.1. Taxonomy (NCBI): domain Eukaryota; kingdom Metazoa; phylum Chordata; class Mammalia; order Rodentia; family Spalacidae; genus Eospalax; species Eospalax fontanierii. The sequence goes on from CM069538.1 coordinate 8,624,924, forward strand.
GATTCGTCATTCTGCATGCCGCACAACCACCATTTTGCTATGATAGTAAAAGCCAAGCTTTTGGTAGAAGTCTTCTACAAGGACTGTAAGGGCTAGATGAGAAGCAGCATGTGTTTTGTTTTTTTTATGATGACATCCTGTTTCATGTCATTAAATGACTAAGGCATCCACAACTCTAACACAGCAACTCTAATGAATAGAAACTTTTAAACTGACAAAGTGAGAGAGAGTTCATGTCAACACTGAGACTGGAACATAAAGGGAGGTCGGAGAAGAACTCCAATAAAAATTTAAAAGCATCCTTCATACCCCTGCCTCTCCTGAATGGAAAAGTTTTTGGAGACTGTCACATGAACACAGATAGGCCCTGGTTTGAGCATGCTTGTGCCCTGCTGAGTTCAGGAACCACAGTTCACCTGCTAGAATCTCCAGAACTGAGCCCCACTTTCCTCCCTGAAAACAAGGGGCTTAACCAAATGCTTCTTGGGTCCCTTCTGCTATAGACAGCATCACTGAAAGGAAGTTGTCAGTGTGACTGCCAATGGTAAGAACTCACTTACCAAACTGTCAAGAACCGACTCAGGTCCGACCTAATGACATTACCATCTCTGAACTACGATACAAGACATTTTCAAAATAAACACTGATGTTTGACTTTCAAATAATACGTAAACTACAGCAAAAACAACTACTGATTTCCCTTGCCTTTCTAAGTATTCCAGCTCATAACACGGGTATCTCCAGCAGTCAACTCTCTCCTTTACTGTAGTAAGAGCAGGTGCAGCGTCATCCTCACCTCTGTCCCTTCTTGCCTGAGATCTCCTATAGCCATGCAGGATTTTGTTCATGGTCTAGTCCAATATCTGCTTTTCTTGGTGGTGTGCTTAATTACTAGAGATTTCACTTTGCCCACACACACCAAAAAAGGTAGAAGCTACACACAGGTTTTCAAATGGTAAGTAACCTAATAATGGTCTGTAAAGTAAGAACAATGAAGGGTATCTTTAAATTCTTGGTGTTTTGAGGCAGGGTCTCTGTAACCCAGGCTGGCTTGGAACCTGCAGGAATCCTTCTGCCTCAGCCGCTTGAGCCCTGCAGTTACCGGTGTGAGTCACTTTTTCGATAGTTTCACCTTTTTTTACAGAAAAAGACCTTTGTATTGAGGCTGTCTAAAGCTGTGACTAGTGGTGTTTATGGTGACAGTCAGATGCAAGATGGTGTCAATATTTGGGGTGGGCGGAAGCAGTGTGGGGAAAGGAGCCTCTGAACTGGGTCGGTATTTCGACAACGTTCCCTGAAATGGCCTGCTCTCTCTGTACAGCTGAACAAAGTGGTAGAACAGAGCAGGACAGTTCCTCAGCATTTGCAGTCCCAGCAAGACAACCAAGACTGCAGGATGATGTCCCTTCCTGGGGCAGCCGCTGTCTCCCCAGGCATGACCTCCACCTGTGGCCTAGCCATCCATGACTCTCTAGCCTCTGTGGCCCTGTGTGACTGTGCCCTGGGAGCGTTTCTCGCCTTGGCTTGTACTTCAAAGCCTTGGTGTAGCTGGGAGAGTCCTTCATTTTGCAGAGCAGTCACTTTATTGAACAGGTAGCTGTCTCCCCATGTCTCCCATTGTGCTTTATTCCCATTTTACTTGCTGAAAAAGAGCAATGCTCTGAATCTGAGTGAGGAGGTGGAGTCAATATGTTAGGGCTGCGTGTTAGTGGAGACTATGGGAAGCAACTTTGAAGCATGTTGTTAGCATAAACATTTCAGTTTGGGGAAAGACACTTAAATTTGCTCATAGCTATATTTTCCAGTTATTATTGAAATTGATATCACAACATGGATCTAATAATGCAGCTCATTCTTTATTTCCCAGCCATGGAAAAACAGGCAAATGGATTACTTCTTTTTTGAGCGAGCTTACTTCGCTCGCCCCTTTTTTGAGGTCGTTGATTGGCACAACCTTGTCACTCTTACTGAAAACTGATATTTGAGTCATGTAAACTTGGTGTCAAACTAAAGTCCCTGTGACAGACAGGTTCCTGCCACCTCCTATGCCTAAGAGTCTAAAGCCTCTTTTCCAACTGATACATAAAACATGGAGAGAATCTTATGATTCATTCTGGGCAGAGACTGTACCCAACATCAGTATGGGGCTAGCCATAGAAGGGGGTTGATCATCATCCTCTATACCCCAAAGACTTTTGGGACTACTACTCTCACGGGGAATTGAGACAGGAAAATGTAAAGGAGGAAAATCCAGTGACTAGCACACTAAAGGCAGCAGCAAAGAAACAACTAGTAGTCCTAGGTCCCCCTGAGCTTCATTCATTCAAGAGAGCATGCCCAGAACAGCCTGCATTATAGGAACCTGGGACACGTGGGTACAATGTTCATGACCCATGAATGGTCACTGGGGAACTCTTCTTAGTCCTCTCTCGCCCTCTTGGAGACAGGTCACAGGGAAAGCATGGTACACCTCCTGGCCCCTCTGTTTCCCACCCTTAATAAACTATCTCCTTTCCTGTAATTGCTTTATACATGTATTTATATATATGTGTGTAATGCAGTAAATCACTATTTAGAGTTCTGAGCTATTTTATGTAAATTTTGAACCTTCATATTTGAGAACGTAGAATGCTTGTTGATGGTAAAAGTATGAGTTATCTGTGCTCTTATTCTTACTCTTACAGCATGCTCTCCTCACCATGATGACCTGGTCTGCTATCATGTACCATGTGACCCTGCAATCTTATTCCCATTGTCACCACTGTGTTTTCCTCACCATGATGACCTGAAGTCTCCTAGAAACTGTGGGCCATTTAAACCTGTTCTCCCTTAAGTTGTTCTGTTACGCATTGTGGTCATGGCAACACAAACATAGTACAAAGAACTGGTACCAGCAAAATGGAGTTGCTGCTGTGATGACTGTGACTTACAGGTTTGTAGGCCTTTGGAGCTGATTTGTGGGAGGAATTTGGAAGAATTTAGAGAAGCTGTAGGATGCTATAGGGAGAACTTCATGGGCCATTCTGATGGAAATTGAGAATTTCAGAATGCTAATAGAAATCTGGGCAGTAGAAACTGCTCATGATTTTTTAGGTGGGAACAAGGACTGTATTGGGGATTAGATTAGAGGACTCTGTTGCATTCTGGTTAAAATTCCAGCTACATTTTACCCATATTCTGAAGATTTCAATGAGGCTTAATTCAACAGTCATGTATGGTGGTCTGGAGAGATGACTCAGCAGTTAAGAGCACTAACTGCTCTTGCAGAGGACCCAGATTCAGTTTCCAGCACCCAGATGGCAGCTCACCACCATCTGTAACTCCAGTACCAGGGGATCCCATGCCTTCTTCTGCCCTCTGTCGGCATTGCTTAACACGGGTACACTTACCTACATGCAGGCGAAACACTCATAAACATAAAATAAAAATAAATCTAACATTTTTTTAAAGAGTTACGTACTAATTTGTTTCGTGGTAGAAATTTCAAGGGAGTATATATAGCATTTGGGTCCATTGTATTGTCATCTCTCATTGTTTTTAGACAAATTTATAGCATCATGTAGGATCAAACAGTAGACTGGAGGTTTGAAAAACCATGCAATTTGGCAAGGAAGTGAGTGTGAATACAGCTAATGTGGCAGAAAAGCAAATGGGCCACCAAAGCAGCTACGATTATTGAAGGTCTTAGAACCAAGAAAGAGAAGCCTTGTACTGAGACAATAGGGAAAGTGCTTTGAAGACGAGACCTCACCAAGGAAATCTCTGAGGTGTGAAAGTACACACTCATTTTAAAGACATTTCTTTGGAAAGTGAGGGACTAAAGAGAGTGTTCAAAAAGGGAAAGCCATGCATTGCCCTGCTTGAACGAGGCTGCTGAGTAAAGTGATTTCTCAGGGCCACAAACCCAGGCATTCAGGAATTAAGGTCCAGTGGAGCCTGGCTACTATTCAGGAGCATCTTGGCCTTATCCGTATGATGCTATTTTTGCAATTACACAGAATGCAGCTGTTGCATGGTCATGGAGCTTTGCAGATGAGGAGGAAATGCCAGCACTACCTTGCATCTCCAGAATGACCACTCTTGGATCAGGCTGCACATTTTGTGAGCTGCTAGCTTCCTTTTGCTAAGTGAGTGCAACATCTTTATGTCACTGGCCAGTACAGCATTAGTTCATAGCACTGTCTCACACACTTCTGTGGCTGTATCCAGACCCAGCAGGTCCCTGGCCTCCCTTAGGAGCCATAGAAATTGTACATACCCAAATTATAAACCTTCTTTGGGGACTTTCATGTCTTACTCTTTTAAAATAATTATAAACACAATACTGACATTAATTTACTAGTCTATCCAATTGTTTTTTGTTAAAACATAGTAAAATTGTATACTCTTTTAAGGATGTTTTAAATTTAACTTTAAATTAAGTTTACTTTAATTAGCATGTGAAAACAAAAATTATGTGTGATGTTTCATACATGCATTGTAATGTTAAAGTCAGCTTAGACATGTCTGTTCCCCCAATATTTATCATATCTTACTGTGATAAGTTTCAAATCCTCTCCTCTAGTTTTTTGACCTACACATTCTTTGCAAGCATTCTTTGCTGGGCCAGAGGCCCCATTTGGTCTATGTCCTGGAAGTTCAATGGCCTCATGTTTTAGGTGTTTCTAGCGTGTAGCTGCAGGATTAATTTCTTTTAAAAGCTGCAGTGTACATCATTTGGCAATTTTGTCACTCCAGGTACAACGAAAAATATCCATGATTATATGTGATTTGGTTAAGTCTCCATCAAACTTGTTCCAATTCAAAGCAGCCAGTTTCACAATGAGAAACCACAGCCCAGAAATAGCAATCACAGATTTTTCCTTCGCTTTTAATTGAAACTCACATGTTTCAAAACAATGGTTGGGGTTTCTCAAGAAAAGTGCTATGTGTTATTCAATCAGCACAAACCAGGCCTCAGTCAGCACAGGACTGAGCTCATAACCTGGAATAGAACTGCTGGCAACATTGGTTCGGAGCACCACTGCCTTCCCCAGTGGATAATATTTAAATTATATGTGTGCTGTGTACAGAGCAACCTGAAAGAAACCTGGGTTTTCCCTTCCTTCTGCTGGCTGTGAGTTCAGAACACAGGCTCTGCTTTATGATGGATGTGTCTATAGATAGTGGAGTTAACTGACTTGCAGGGGAGTCCCCTCCTGTGGATCCCCACTCCCTGAGAGCGCTCATTCGGGCTAGGAAGGATATTTCTAGCGAACAGCAGTTTGATTTGAAATCATGCCTTTGAAAAGGTTTAACAGTAAGAGGTAAACTTTGAGGACTAGAAAGCAACAGACGTGTCAGTCAGTGTAGGAAGGAAGTGCACACTTGTCTTGCTGGGCTGGTTGGAGCCAGTTCCATTTTATGGAATTCTAGGCCAGAGACACTCCATAAATTTTTCACAACGATCATAAAATTCCTTTTTATGTTTTTCTTTAACCCCACCCCCTTCTCTATTTCTAGAGTTTATTCATGACATGGGAGGCATGTCTGGGCTGTGAAATCTGCTAACACATGCCTCAGGACTGATCCTGGCCCTGTCATTTGAACTGGACAGAACAGTACCCCAGCTGTAATGTGAGGATATTTGACTCTATCAATCACCACAATAGCTGGGTTGCGTTTTCAGTATTGCACAGGTAAATAGATCACCTGGAACACAGTGCTACATTTATAAAGGCCTAGCAACAATCACTGCACAGAAAGGGTGCCCTGTTGAAGCCATTTTGACAACAGAGTAGGGTCATGATCTAGAGAAGTGGACATGTCTCCTTACAGCCCTTGCAAAGTAAAAGTACCCAAATGGATCCAGTGTCCAGAGTATTCTGCAGAAATGGGCTGATTGGGCTGCCTCACTGAAAAGTGCTCACTATTGACCTAGGATCAATAGATAGAAGAGTGGGGTGCTTAAGAGATGCTTCTGGGGCCGAGAACCAAGCCTCAGAGACTTGAGGCTTTTCTCTTTTCTTCTCCATGCCTCACCAAGCAGACAGGTGAACTCTGGATACCAGACCCTCACCATTTACAAGTCTTTAATCTTGTCTTCAAGAGAGACTGGCAGGGCTTATCTCCCCATCTCCAGGGAGGAGGCTGATAGTGTCCAGGAAGTGTACAGAGACTTACTGCTGGTGACTCTGAACAGGAAGTCCAGATCCCCACTCTGGACATGAGTGCAGCCCACAGTAATACTCACGAAAAGCTCTGCAGTGAACCTGAGCCAAAGGCTGGGTTACTATGGCCAGCAGAAAATGGATGCCATGCCCAGCTAAGGTCAGGGCTCCTTATTCATTTCCCCTGTTCTAGGCTGGGTTTTTGTCTGGTTTGAGTTCTCATGGGTCTTATGTATGCTGTCATCAGTGCTGTAAGTTCATATAAGCAAGTTCCCAACTGCCTGGAAAACTGTTTCCTTTGGTCATTCACCAGCCCTGACTCTTAGAATCCACGATGGTCCCTGAGGCCTGGGTGGCAGAGGTTTAACATGGGAGTCCTAGTCACAGAAGTCTCTTATTCTCTACATTTTGGCCAGTAGTGGCTTTCTGTGTTCATTGCCCTCTGTTGCACGAGGAAGTTTTGCTAGTCTTCTTTAAGGGAGTGATGCTAGATAGGCTGACCACGCTCCAATGGATGCACTCCCACCAAGGGACATCTGGATACACAAACTTGACTCAGTAGGCCTTAAGATGTGACAGAAATCAGGTGTGGGGGGTCTATGGGCAGGTGCAGATAGGGAAGGGTCTAAATATGAATAAGACATATTGTATGAAATGCACAAATATAAAAAAATAAAATGAAATATATTATATTGTAATAAAAGAAGAAAAATGGGTGCTTTCCAGTATAAATTATAGTTCAGCAAAGTTATGAAATTGAGAGAGAGTTTGGGTTATTGTGGTTTGCTTCCTTAAATTTTTTAAAAATGTTTTTCGATTTTTTAATTCTTATTAAATTTTTGTAAACTTTGTGCATTTTGGTCATATTTAGAGTCTAAAACCCTCCTTTCTACTCCCATCCAATACCATGTATTCTAATAATAGATATATAACATATATAGTTACATATTATTATATATTATCCATACTAAGACTTATAAAGTCAAATTTTCGTCCCCACGTGCTCTTCGGTGTGAGTGTACTTTGTCTGCATGTATGTGCACCATGTGCATGCAATGCCTCTGAATGCTGGATCCCCCGAAACTGGGGTTACAGATGGTTTTTAGCTGCCATATGGGTGCTCGGGAACCAAACCTGAGTCCTCTGCAAGAACAGCCAGTGCTCTTAACTGCTGAGCCATCTCTCCAGACCCTGTTTTCTCTTTTACTTTTTGAGAAGTGTCCCATGTAGCCTAGGCTGTCCTCAGACTTGCTATATAGCCAAGGATGAGCTTGAACCCCTGATCCTCCTGCCTCTATCACCCAGCTGCTGGAACTATAGGCATGTACCACCACTCCTGACTGGATTTTCAAATATAAATAAACTATAATATGTTTTTCATTCTTTTCAATTAACTACCATTAATCCTTATCTTCCAACCAATGGCAACTGTAAAATTAAGCTTAGGGGCCAAGAACGGAAGCTCAACCTAGGTCCTCATGAACTACACATTTAGTCTAAGGATTCTCTTCTTTGTTCATGGTTAACAGAAGACAGAAACTCCAGCAATATGTGAAAAGTGGCAATTGATCCCAAGAATGTCAGCTGCCCATAGGAAAAACCCTGTCTTCCAGAAAGTTTCAGGCCACAATTCCATGGCACCCTGGTTATGGTACAGTGCTGAGTATGGTCAATGGTTGGCAGACACCAAGTGATAAAAAGTCATTTGTAAGACTGCCTGTGGCCATCTGGGATTCTGATACCACTCACTATTGGTTTTGTTTTTCTGTCCTAGGGATCAAACTCAGGCCACGACTGTTCATAAAACTTGAGAACCTGACTGTTTCATAAAAACTTGAGAATTTCGGCTGGGAAGGTGGCTGAGTTGGTTAAGTGTTTGCCATGCAGGCTGAAAACGTGAGTTTGATCTGTACAACCCATGTACAAAGTTTGGGCATGGTGGTAGGCCCTTTAATGCCAGCATTGGGGAGAGACAGACAGGAGACTCCCTGGGACTTGCTGGTCCACCAGCCTAGCCTGCCTCAGGCTTCAGGCCAGTGCGAGACTGTGTCTCAAGAGATGGGAAGTTGGAAGACCCTACCTGAGATCTAATACCAAAAGTTGTCCTCTGGCCTCCATATACGTGTACTCATCTTTACATATACACACACAAATGTGCAAAGACACACAAAATTGAGAATTCATCTGCCAGATCCAAAATAATTTGTCAAATTTTCCCCTCTTGGGAACACTGTCTGGTCCCTGGGTAGAGGAGGAGACGCACACAAACAAAGAGCCATCACAGCCAACAAGAAGCAGAAACTACACATTTGACTGTGTGAGTTAAACTAAGAAGATGTGCTCTTGAAGGGAAACTTCTAGAAGGGACCTGGAGAGAAAACGTGGGGATTGGAGGTGTCACATTTGCACACCTTGCTGGCCAGCAGAAACAACTCATCTCACCCCATTCTTGTCCCTCAGGGTTTCTAGGAAGGAAACTCCTGAGACCTGTGGGAGTTTAGCTTCTGGCCCCGACACCATCAGTACCAGATGGCTTATGATGAAAAATCAGACCCATTTCCACCATCGAATAAAATCGCTCATCATGGAATTATATTCAGTTAACCTATTCTACTTCCATCATCTCAGACTTGACTATCAGCCTGTCCCCAAGCATTTTGAAAGTTCAGTCTCTGTCATACAAGTGAAGCTTCTGCAGCCGTGCATACCCCGGCTACTTGGAGAATTCCAGAAACCTTGGAGACATTGCCCAACCACACACTTTCCCCACACAGAGCAAGGGGGAATACTTCCTGCATTGGTCCTTCAACAAACAAACAGGTAGTAAAGTTACTTTTAAAGACACACAGTATCCATTGTTCAACAAGGGTTTCAGGGGCCAGGTCATCATTAAGAAGCACAGAGAGGCAACCAGTGAGAGATAAACTATCGCATCCGTTTTCCTAAACACAAGCCTGGTGTTACCTAACCCATGCCACCCACAGGACACTGAAAAAGGACATCACTTCATCAGAAAGTTTTTGTGAGCAATCAGTATTGTCATAAATGATGGAATACTTGGGAGGAAGAAAATTTGTTCTTTAAAACGGTAGAAAAGCATTTTCTGTTAAAATAACCAAGACAGATCTTCAACAGTGCCTATAGTGAGGAACAGTCAGAGGCACCTGGCCAACTTCCCTCCTGCACATAGGTTTTTCTGAGGGTCCGCCTCCCTAAGGAGCATAGGTGAGGGATGCTTTGACGTGGTAGCTCCTTCTGTAATGTCAAACTTTTCTGGAGCTGTCTGTCCCTTTCTTGTTTCATCTATTCTGTGTAGGGTAACACAGATCAGCAAAAAGGTGTTGGCTGTTGGTAATTCAAAGCAAGAATATCAGCTTTGTCTCTGTCATGTTTTCCCAGACTTCATGGCAGCAGGGGCTGGGGGAACCCTTGAGGCATGGAGGGATTTCTGCTGTTTAAATGTTTGACATGCTTTCCAAAATGGCGATTTGAGGGTTATATCTTAAAGTGATATTTTGTATGTCAAGTTGACAAAGGATGTGGTTGTGATAGCCAGCATGACCTAATCTGGAATTATCTGGGAAGAGTCTCACTGAGGTATTGCCTAGATCAGGTTGGCCTGTGGGCTTATCTGTGGGGGACTGACTGATGTGAGAAGACCCAGCCTGAAAGTGGGTGACACCATTCCCTGGGCTTGGGTCCTGAACTGTGTAAGTATAGAGAGGTGCTGAGCACAGGTTAGCGTTCTCCCTCTGCTCCTGATGTGGATGTGACCAGCTGCTTCAAGTTCTTGCCCTGACTTCCCTGCAATGATGGACTGTAACCTGGAACTACAATCTAAAACATTTTCTCCCCTCAGTCGCTTTTTGTCAGGATATTTAATCACAACCATAGAAATGAAATTGAAAAACTGATACACTCCCTGGCCTCAGAGTTCATTTCACGGAGGGGGGGCAGAGGGAGGGTCCTGTAAATCTTTCCTTTATCCATGATAAGGGTATTCATGACTGTTGATAGGCCCCAGTCTTGGGTAAGCCCATTGCAGGCAGCCATGACTGCTGTGAGTCATGACTCCATTGGCTGTGCCATGCCCAGAAGACAGCATCTCACAGCTTTGCACTCTATGCTCAGACTCTTACATCCTTTTCGCCCCCCTCTTTGGGGATAATTCCTGAGCCATGGAGGGGGAGGTATAAATGTCTTGTTTGGGGCTGAGCACTCATCCACCACTCTCAGCACCTTGAACAGAGACATCTCTGATTAAGGCAGGGACTAGTATCAATGGTTAGAAGGCAGCTTGGTGCCATGACAAGTTAGCTAAAAACAGTGATAGTTTGCCTTAGGGCCCGAGACCTCCTCACACATTGGTTTTCAATCAGGTTTATAGTACCAGATATGAACTCCTTCGTATGGAATGAGAGTGGTTGACCCCCTTATTGCAGCAGTGGGCATGTCTTGCCTGGCAGGTTGATATTGTGGATCACAGGGTCCACAGATGGGTAAGACTGTGATGCCTTTTCTCCCCCAGCAGCAGGTATAACTATGAATGCTAGCCACAGGGAGGAAGTTACCAGCACAGTTCCCCAAAGGCTGAGTTCTTTGTATTCCCTCCCTCGTGCTAGTTATAAGCCATTTCCAAATGGAAGGACTAATTTCTTCGTGTGGCAGAACATTTGAAATCAGGGCCTTGTATGCAGGGGAAACACTCTATCTTGGAGCTTTACTCGTGCTGTGGTCGAACAATTTAAATGTAACCATGAAACTTTATCCTCTGGTTCTGCATCCTCCAAGATCAAAGTATTTCTATTGCAATCTCTCTACAGGGACGTATGTGAGCAGTAACAGCACAACAGAGGAATAAAGTTCCAAAGACCTTCAGATGTGATCTGATCTCACCCCAACAGAGTTCAGATTCGATGCCATTGCGAGAAACTTTTCAAATTCTCTTAGTGCTGGAACTTCAGAATTATGAATAGCAGACTGCTTGCACAGAAGAAATGTGACAGAGTCCCCATCACTGACTGTGGAGAATATACCTTGGGACCCTGCTGCCTTCTGGTAGGAGACGTTTTCTTATATCCTGCCTACAGTGGTGCCCTATTCAGCTCTTGAAAGACTGGAGCAAATTACAATATCCTGCCAGGCAGCAGGATGCACTATTAGAGACACTACAGTTACAGGGAAGCAAGAATGCTGGGATCTTTGATGTACCGCACATGGTGTCACCAAAAATTCATGAGGATGGTGACTTCAGTCTAGAACTGCAACTGCTTGGGAGACTAAAAAATACCAATACCAGTGTGTGTGTGGTGGCAGGGAGAGATAAATAATGCCAAGGATGTTTGAAAAAGCCATAGGAAAACATTATTTCATAAGCACTCTTAATAATACATATGCAATATATATGCATATATGTATTTCAAATGGAGTCATCCCACATGAGGTGACAATGCTCTTTGCAAGAACTGTTATCTAGCAAAAACCCCAGGTCAGGCATGAGAAAACCAGACTTTGAATTGTTAACAGGTCAAAGTGGTTAAAGAGACTCCCAAAACAATATAGGCCACTGACATTGACATATGCATATATGTATTTCAAATGGAGTCATCCCACACGAGGTGATAATGCTCCTTGCAAGAACTGTTATCTAGCAAAATCCCCAGGCCAGGCATGAGAAACCAGACTTTGAATTGTTGGTCAAAGTGGTTAAAGAGACTCCCATAACAATATAGGCCACTGACATTGACATGCGTAACTCCTAGAACTTGATAAGACCTTCATTTCTGAAGACAGCATACACTTTGGACACAAGTCTTGGAGAAACTGAGCTGGAACTGACGTCATCTCTGAGGACTAGCTCTCCTGGTTTTGGAAGGTGCTATGCAAACTGCCAAGGGAGAAAAGCAATTAACAGTCATACCCAGCTGTAAAGCCTATGAACCACAACAATGACTGGCCCAGCAAGATTTTTCTAATGGGGCAAGGGTGGCACTTTTAACTTGTGGGTAACCGACAACTATATAATTATCCTTAAGGCCCACTTGACAGGAGGATATTCATGCATGGTCCTGTAAACCTGGCCAAATACCTATGGCTGGAGAGGTCATGGACCTTAGAGGAGAATCTACTACTGCCATTTCCCTAAACAAACATAATCTCTAACTGTATTCTAAACACTTATCCTTAAATTCAGAGGTAAGCACAGCTCTCACCGCTCATCAAAGAAGCTTCTTTTTGCAATAGATGGAGATGATTACAGAGAGCCACAATGGTAAAAATGCAGAGAATCAGTGACTGTGGGGAGCCGAGCCCCTGTGGACACCTCTACAATGCAACCCCTAAATCTAAGGCTCAGGGAACACTTCAAAAGAAGGGTGGAAGATTGTAAGAGCCAGAGAACCTGACACCCGCTGTTGTGAGGGAGTGTCTTCCAGACTGTTAGAAAATGTTAGATTGACTTGACCAGGGCGATATGAAAATCAAAGCCGAGACCAAGCTCAGGAGCAGATTGTTCTTTACTAAGAACAGGGAAGGTGGTGACAGTTTCTCTGAGGGATTTCAAACTGAGCCCCCAGGCACACTTGGTAGGCCATTTACAAGAGCCAGGGACTGGGAAAGGGAAGGTTAGAGCTATTTTTGTAGTTCAGATTAAGTGCTAGTGACATGGTTTGCAAGTTTGAGACAACAGGTATTGCCGTTTTTCTCCATATAACACTGTCTCCAGGTTGGGGATTTTACACAGTTTCTGGGTTGGAAATCAGCTCTGATCTGAGATTTATCTGAGGTTTACTTAATCCGGTATGGGCCCTTTTGAGCCAGGCATTTATCCTTCACAGACATAGCAAGGTAACTGCACTCAAGAAATCTCAAATGTCCTCTTAGATCTACTCTGATCTCTTAGTCACAGTCTGTGCTGGATAGCTTCAGTTGTTCATCTGACACACCTGCTGTGGCGGTTTGAATGAGAATGTCCCCCATAGGCTCTAAGTACTCTAACATTTTGTCCTCAGTGGGTGGCACTGTTTTGGGAGGTCTTCAGGGTGTGGCCATGCTGCAGGAAGCACGTCACTAGGGAAGGGCTTAGAGAGTTCTTAAGCTTGCTGGATCTCCAGTCCGTCTCTGCTTCCTGTGCCTGTTTGAAGATGTGCAAGCTTAGCTTCTGCGTCTGCTCTAAACACCTCTGCTGTCATGCCTTCCTGTCATGATGGACTGTTGCCCCTTTGGAACCATAAGAGAAATAGTACACCTGGGTAGAAGAAAAACTCAACTGAAAAATTGCCTCCATTGGATTGGTTTGTGGGTCATTGTCTTAATTACTGGATGATGTGGAGAACCTAGCCCATTGTGTGGGGGGGTGCCACCCAGGACAGTTGGTTCCATATTGTATAAGAAAGCAGGCTGAGGGCTGGAGAACTGGCTCAGTGGTTAAGAGCACTGACTGCTCTTGCAGAGGACCTGAGATCAAATCCCAGCCCCCACATGGCAGCTAACAACCATCTGTAACTCCAGTTCCAGGGGATCTGATGCCTTCTTCTGACCTCCTCAGGCATTGCATGACATGGGTGCACTTACACACATGCAGGCAGTACATTTATACACATAAAAAATTAATTTTTTCCTAAAGAAAGCAAGCTAAGCACAGACCAAGATGGCCAGCCAGCAAGCAGCATGCCTCCATAGTCTCTGCTTCAGGTTCCTCTCCTGAACCCTAGCTTTCCTCCATGACAAACTATAAGCTGAAGGAGAAATAAACCCTCTCCTCACAACTTGATTTCGGTCAGTGTTTTAACACAGCAATAGAAAACCAACTAAGACAAAAATTGGTACCAAGTGTAGGTGGTATTGTGAAGAACCTGAGCATGTGGCATTTTGGAAGAATGTGGAAGACTTTGGAAGTTTGGACTGGAAAAGAACTGAATACTGTAAGCAGAGCTTAATGGACCATTCTAGTGGGAGCCTGGGAGAAAGCAGTGCTGAGAATGAAGCAGTTTCAGAGGGAAGTAAGGACTTAAGTAGCAACTGTGATATTTTGGCAAAGAATCTGGCTAGCATCTACCCACAGCCTAAGAGCTTGCCTGAGGTGAAATTGAAAAGTAATGGATTAATTTGTTTGGTGGAAGAAATTTCAAGACAGCCTAATGTGCAGAAATGGTGACTGTTATGCAGCTCCACAGTGAAAAAGAATGAATGGGGCCGAAAGAAATACAAAATGTACAGTCTGGATTGAAAAAGAGCCTAGAAAGATAAAAGCTGGAGCCAAGGCATACCCTGAGGGGAGGTTCTCTTTCATAAGGATAATAGAGCCTGTAAGAAAAAGCATAGAGATTTGCCCTTAAACAATGAAAAGAGCACCTTCAGGGAAAGACTACAGCGAGCTAAGCTTCAAACCTGGGGAAGGAAAATGCTGGACGAATTTTTTGCTCCTAGAAAACCAGAGTGTAAAAAAGCTGACAATGTGGATGAAGCAGGCCAGGATCCAAGCCAGATTGGCAGCCAAATTTCACAATGTCATTCGCATGAAGCTGGCTTTAGAGGTGTGAAAGATGCAAGAGTGAAGGGATTATCAGTTGTTCCTCCACAGTCTCAGAGAGCTGCTGAGGTCAGACAGCATGCAGCAGGAGTGTCCCTTTAGGAAGAAGGCCTGACAGGACGTTTCATGAAGCTGTGTAGGTGATGGATTCGATGTTTTCCCTGCTGGGTTTTGGTCTTGTTTTGATTCAGTATTTCCTCAGTATGCCTCCACTTACCCTTTTGGAATGGAGCTGTGTATTCTGTTTGTGGTATGTTAGAAGTATGTAGTTGGTCTTTTGATTTCACAGGGGCATACAATTAAGAGATTGCCTTGAGTGTAAGAAGAGACCTTGGACTCAACACTTTTGAATAGCATTTGAGACAGGTAAAGACTGTGGGGATTTTTAAAGGTGGACTATATACACTTTACATCTTACATGGTCATGAGCCTTTGTGGGGCAGCGAGCAGAATGTAGTGGTTTGAATGAGAGTGTCCTCCATAGACCCCAAGTATTTGGACATTTTCTCCACAGCTGGTGGCACTGTGGGAGATCTTAAAAGGCATGGTGCTGCAGGAAGCGCATCTCTGGGGGCGGGCTTATAGGGTTCTTAAGCCTTCCCAGATTTCTAGTCTCTCTACTTCTTGTACCTGCTTGAAAATGTGATCGCTCAGCTTTCTGCTTCAGCCACCTCTGCTGCCATGCCTCCCCCACCATTATGGATTCTAGTCCCTCTGCAATCGTAAGCCTAATCAGCTCTTCCTATTCTAAGTTGCGATGGTCAGTGCTTTTTATCAGAGCAACAGAGAAGTAACTAATACACACTCCTTACAGGGAGATGCCTGTCCTTGAGCACTCAGTTTTGAAGTCTGGTTGAAAAGAAAATTTAATGTAGGTCATTAGGTATCTCCCAAGAATCTTTAACATGGGGCACAGTTCAGGGTTCACTGTGAGCTGTAGCCAGGTGATCAGGGGAGGGAGGAAGTCTACCATGGCACCACTGAACACATGCAGCTCTGAGTAGCACCATCGTTTGCACTGTGCACCCTAAGGACAAGATCTCATGTGCCAGGAAAAATGGATGTGTGGCACTTGGGGGATAGCTGCATGTACCCATTGGAGTACTGACAGGGTAACTTTGGATAAAGGGATGTGAAGAAAAGGGTCATGGTGTTGGATCATTGGATAAAAATCAGTTTTGTTTGAATGGCAACATTATTCCTCTCCATCTTCATGTTTTTCTTATATTTCTGCTTAAATATATTTTTCCTGATATTTGGCACTTTCTCAACCTGAGAAATTACAGTATTTTACTGACAGCAGAGTGATGATTTAATCTGCAAAACCATCATCAGTCCAGACAACATGAAATAAGCAAGGAGGGGGACAGTACCCTGAGTTATTTTTCCAGGAGGCACAAATCAGTGTTAAGAATAAAACATCAAGTGTTCTGAAACTTGTTAACAAGCACCCGTAGGAGCTGTTCAAGCAGCACCTGCCCTGTTGTAGACAATACCCCACTCAGAGTCCTCTGCAACATCAGCTCCAACACACACGGGTATAACTGTTTTTAAGAAACGATAAAAGTGCTCTATTCTGACAAACTTACCTGTCCTTTGCAGGTGATATGATCGAATAAAGAGAATATTGCTCTAGAGTAGGCCCGAGGCTGGAAGTTACAGATTTATGTGGGTTAGACTGAAAGGTGGGGAAAGTAACTGAGGGAAATACATTTGCTGCTGAATATCGGCAATAGAGCTAAGCCCAGAGGTAAGAAACAGGAGCGAAGGCTCTTTCAGGAGTATATTATATCCATCCTTCAATAACAACCTCAGGGAAAGTGGTCATCTTTCAGCAACACAGAGGCAGTCGGTGAGAGCAGAATTTGTCTCTCCCTATACACAAGAACCATGTTACCTAAAGGCCATGCCACACACAGCAAACACGCAACCACTTTATCAGAACATTTATTGAGAAAAATCGGTATTGTCAAGAAGAAGTGGATTATTTGTGAAGAAAACATTATCCCTGTTCAGGTAACAGGGATAAATTCTCAGATAGCCTTCACAGCCAAATGAGCCGCAGCCCGAGGCACTTGCCGGGCTGGACTCCTAAAGGTGAGATGTTGATGAGGCTCTGGCTCCCGCTGGAGCATGTATAGGCCATGCCTCTGAGCTGGTAACTTCTGCTGGACAGCCACGCCTTTCTGGGGCTGACAGTCCCTGGCTCCCAACAACCTCTTTATGCTGGTGAAGCCAGCAGCTAGGCTGGAGGAATTTCCGTTTGGTGCTTGAGGGCAGAAAGCTTGGTAAGGGAAGTGACGTTCCTGCACCCTCTCTGCTTGAACCTGAACTTCTTTCTTTTGCTGGCTTTTCCTACCATTTGTCTGAGGAGATGAGGGCGCCTTGGGGCAGGCATCATCTACTGTACTGCACCTGTGCCCTGGTCGCTCCTTGTTGACCTTCTCAGCGTCTCTCATTGTTTTCTGAGCTACAGTGTTCCTAGGACAGGCAGCAGTCCCCTTAAGCAGCTCTGGATTCTGCATTGGTGATGTTGGGAGACCGCCCTTTCTCGGTACACCCTGCCCTTTGCATTTTCCCTTAGAATTAAAAAAATTCAGAAGTTTTTTGACCTCATTTCTGAGCAATAGTTCAGGAGGCGTCTGCATCTTCCTTGACAGGACTGGGGAAGTTCTCTGCCCATGAGTTCCCTGTGATGGCCTGTCCTGTGCATTGTTTTTTTTCTCATTGGGTTGGGATATCCCTACCCCTGTCTGCCCTGCACCAAGCTCTCCTGTTTTGCATGCTGGAGGGCATGTTTTCTTGGCAGGTGGAGGGAAGTCCTTGTTCTGCCACTTGCCTGAGACATATTGAGGCACCCAGGGCTCCTGCTGCTGCTGCATGCTGATCCCTCTAGTGTGCTCCACACGAGGAGTTGTCATGGACCCACTGGAGGAGCTCTGGTCAACAGTCACTCCAGGTTTGTAATTCAATTTATGTACAGCATGGGGCACACCATTATCGGGCCCCAGAACTGCGATGTGCTGCTTGTCCCTGTCCTTGGACCCCTGACATGTAGAGTCAGGTGTCTGCGAATCTGCCATTTCCTTCAGGGCCCTTCTGGTTACTGCGGTGTTCTCTGATTCCATCATATTTCCACCTGTCCCCGAGGAGCTCTTGTACTGGCTGGTGTGCAAGGTCATAGACTGTGCTGAAAGACCACAGAACTGACCTCCCTTGACAAGAAACAGACTTGGTTCTTGAGGCGTCTGGGTCTGGTTGGAAATATGTGGAAACACAATTTCAGTGGACCTTGTGGGCATCTCTGGGCTGCGTCTTTGCCCCTCTCCCGACTCCTTGAGGCTGGCTGTGTTTATGACACTGGGTGTCTGTTTCAGAACAGGCTGTCTGCCAGTTGTCCTACAATGCATGTTGTTTTCATGATCATCCGTGTTGTGAAAAGGTCCCTGGACCTCCTGTCCTTCCTTGCCCATAGGTGAGGTAACCGGGAAAGGACAAGGCCCTGTTCTGGACACAGTGCTAGGGACCTGTCTCTGGGTGACCTCTCTGGTGTTACTCCACAGATGTGAGTCAGTCTCTGGAGAAGGTCCTCGTGCCTTCCACAATTCTTCCTCCAGAGGAAAAGTCTCTGAGTACCTCTCCTGGACCATGCTAGCTTGGTTCATCACAACATTGTGTAGGTCTTTGCTGTCTTGTTGCTTAGATAAAGAAACCCGTGAGAGCCCATAGCTGCTCCTAGTCTCAGATGACTCAGTTAGTTCACAGTGAGAATTTGTCCCTGCTGGACACTTAGCCATCCTTTCAGGCAGGCCCCAGCTGTGTAGGATGAACCTCGTTTGGAGATGGTGCTCTAGTTTCCTCCGAAGCTCACTAGTGAGGGGGAAGACTCCAGAAGAGGTGGTCCTGGGAGCATGAGCTTTGGAGGCCTCCCTAACCAGTGAGAGGTTGGAAGATGGATGGTAGAGTTCTTCCTGGGATTCGTTGACCACAGTGGGCAAGCTCCACACCCTCTCCTGGTTTCTGATGTTATATTCTAAGGGGTGGATTTCAGATGGCCCCAGACATTGAGCCTCATCCTGGTGTCTCTGAAAATATAGCCCACAGATCTGAAGCTGGGCTTGAGGAGAAGGCTGGAGGACTGGCACTGGGCATTCAGGCTGAATCTGGAACTTCTCAGGGACAATTTGGAACTGAGATTCGGTCAAGGTTTGGGGCATGGTCTGTGACTGACTCTCAGGCAAGGACAGAAGTGTGGAGTGAGTAAGGGCTGATGGGGAGATTAAGATTCTGTTGAAGGAGATACAGGTTGACGAGCAGCGAGTTGACACAGTGGTGGTGGAGTGTATGGACTCGCTGTGCAGACAGGGGAGGCCCCAGAAGTGTTGGACATGTTTGGGTTTCAAGTGGTCTTGGGAGGTTTGGGGATGAAAAGGCTGAGGGTGTGTGGAGAGCCCCTGTGCCTTGTCTTTGCTCATCTCCAAAGAAAGGGAGACTGTCGTGTTCTGTGGATTAGCAGCTAACTCTGAGTTTTTCTCCCAAAATCTAAGAGCTTCTAGGAAAGACTCTGTTTTACTTTCCCTATCCTTTGACACACGCAAACTTGTCTTACTCCTTCCTTGTCCCTTAAGTAGTGCCAGGTCTCTAGAGTTACGTAAAGAGAGGTTTCCAGGCAACGTGGAGTAGGGTGAGGTCTCTTCCTCCAAATGGGCGCCAGAAGACGGGAGATCAAGAGGTTCCTGGTTGATCTGGGTTTTCAACCCTGATCGTGACTGGATGTCAGCTTCACACTGCTGGCGGGCAAGCTTTGCCTGTGAGTCTGTTGCACTAATCCTCTTGTCCGTTGGGACATTAGTGAATGACACACTGGTGCTGCCAACCAGAGTCTGAGTGGCTACTGGTAGGAGAAGCAGTTCTGCATCCTGAGTGGCATGTTGTGGTGAGGGCCGGAAAGAGGCAAGTGGATGGGGTGGGACATGGTCCAGTGGGAATTTAGTGTTCGAGACAGTAAGAGACTTTGATGGCAGACATTGACCTTGTGATGTGCTTGGAATTATGCCTTCCGACGAGGTGCCCTTCTCAGTTGAGAAAATAGAGGGAGAAGGTGAAGAGGACTCAGGTCGAGGGTGTGGAATTGGATGCCTTAGATGGTTTGGTGGGATGAAACAGGACAGAGTACATGAGGTCTCTGTCATAGATGATGTAGAGATCGGACTGGACACAGAAGCATCATCCTGAAAGTAGGACTGATAGAGCAGATGACTGACCTTAGCGGTTGCTCCATTGCACACATCACACAGGGGATCTGGACAGAGAACCTTCCGTAAGCAGGAGGGATCATATGGCTTTCCAGAGGTTCTGCGGAAGTCAGAAAGTTCAAACGTGAGGGCAGGGCCGGCACGTGAAAAGGAGGGCCGGCTCTCTCCATTCTTGCTGCCCCATCAGTGGCCTCCAAAGAGGCCATAGGATCTGCCCACGTCCTTCATGCACATACGTGTCCTTTGGCTACCCCTCCCATGATAAGAGCAGGTTGTGCCAAGTCCCTGGGATGTGTACATGGGAGAAAAGGGGCCTGGACAAAAGGGAAATGAATCACCTTTGCACAGTAGAGGGCAGTTTTCTCTCCTCCTGTGCCTTCTGGAATCGTGTAGAACCTGGAAAAGCAGAAGTGTGGGTTGTGTAGAATGAAGATAGAAACATGAAGATCACACCTTTTTTCTTTTTCTTTTTGAGACAGGGTTTTCCTGTAGCCCCAGCTGGCCTGACTCTTACTGTGTTGACCAGGCTGACCTCGATCTCACAGAGATCCTCCTGCCTCCGCCTTCTGAGTGTTGGGACTAAAGGTGTGTCCCACCACACCCAGCTATCAAAGTCTGAAAGGACCAAGAACCAGTAGACAAGGTGAGGTCATCAACAACTACATTAAAAATGTTTATGTGTGACTTCATTTAGAAGGTACCATCAGGTATATCACCCTACCTGATGCTCAAAACCACCACAAGAACAGAAGTCTTGATTTCTTCAGAGGTGTCTAAGCACCTAGGTTTCAAGCATGTGTGAGATACCAGGAGGCAGGAGCTTTGGCTCTGAAGCAAGCAGCAGCCCTCTGTGACATCTGTGACCATTGCCTGGGTGGGACATCAGTGCTTCATGCCCATGGTGAGCACAACAGGACTCTGTCTTCCCATGAGCCTCTCCTGTGAGGGCTTGGTTTCATGAGACAGTGTGTGACAATGTGACCTTCTCATACCGTGGACATGGGACCTTACGGAACTGACAGGAGGGGAAACCTGGGGACACAGGTCCGCTAGGTGGGAACCTACCTTTAAATGATCTCCTTCCTTTCTTAGCTCTGTCCCGACTCTGGACAAAAAGAGAAAATTATTTATTTCTGTTATCTTTTTTCCTAGGATGGACAAAACTTCCATGAACCAAGATTTGCATTCAATTAAGGAGATTATTTTTCCTTTGCTTACTTCAGTTTTTGCTTGTTTGAAAAACCAAAGGAGGATTTTATCTGTGAGATTCACACTTGGGACTATCAGAAGTCCTATGCTCAGTGGACTTTGAGGTCAGCAGCCATAGCTGTACCCCCTAAGACCTTGAATCCTGAGGGGCAAAGCTCAGGCTCCGGGCTTTTCTCACAGTCAGTGCTCAGCATGGCTCTCCCAAAGATTCCAATTTGGAGAAATACCAGGTAAAGAGAGACACAAGGTGGGGTCAAGTGTCAGGAGAGGCTAGTTTCCTTCAGAGAACCTGATGTCTGTAACTAAGTCTGTAAGATCAAGAATCAGGGCTTGGCCCTGGACCCTGAAACCTTCAGTTGCATCAAGAGGGGTAGGCTATAGATCTAAGGCATCTCTCTCAGATAGTCCAACTCTTTCACTAACTTCAGAACACAGTGGAACATAGCAATAAAGAATCTCTCTTGGAGGCTCACCATACTTCCTTACCTTTGGGGTGTCCTGGTTTTTCCGAAGTAATGGTAAGAATGGGCTTAGTATCAGGTACCATAAGTACAGTAGAAGCATCCCCGCAGCACTCAGAAAGACGCTATCGGGGTCAATATCGAAAAGAGTTGAGCCAGAGCTCAACCATGATTCAAAATGGCTATTCAGAAACGAGAGAAAATTCTCCATGGTCTGAATCGCTCGGCTGCCTGAGGCAACTGAGTTTTGAGGCTGCATGGGCCTCACTATAAAGCCAGATCTACATCACAGAAGAGGGAAGAGTCACAGAGGGTTTTGTGAGGGCGGAGCACTGGGGGGCCCCCAGTCCCTCTCCTCTCCCCAGAAGCCCCAGCAGAGCCTTCTGATGGTGCACACAGCTGTTTTCTACTCCTCTCTCCTCACTTCATGTTCCTTAGGGAACTTTGCCATTTGCTCCATATATGTCCTGGACTTCACCTTAGTCCGCTTCGCTGTTGGCAGCTCTGAACTGGACCTAGACAATTCCCCTGTCTAGAAAATCTGACTTGATGCCTTCCTAGAAGCGACTGTTCTCCTCCAGAGTTAGTCTCACCAGGACAAATGTTCTCCAGTATATGTGCTGTGTGGAATGGTTCCCCTCTCACCAGCTCAGCTACGGGGAGAGATTTCCTTTCCATGACTTTTTGTGAATGTCCAGTAGCAAAGTTTTTTGTTGGTGTCTTTAATCAGGGGAATGCTTCAAATCCCGAAATGATCATAAAACAAAATAAACCACGTTTATTCTCACAGTACAGGAACATGGTGGGGTGAAGAAATGTGTGCACCTGATGAGTGTGTGGTAAGGGGGGGTGGTAACAGAGATGGTAAACCTGGTCAGAAAGGAGAGGTGTGGATCACAGAGTATCGTGTGGTGGGTGGTATGGAATAAAGTTGAAAATAATGTCATAGGAAGGCCAGCCTGCTGCAGTGTTAGGCAATACAGCAGGCGGGGAGGTCTCTGGGTAGATGAGGCTGAAGAGGACATCCAGGTAGGCAAGTTGACTAGGAACTCGAGGGCCGGGTAAGCTGGGTAGATGGATATTTTCAGCATGGATTGTACTGGATAGAAGTGAGTTGAGTGGGAACACAGGAGGCTAGACAAAAGTGGGAGAGAGGACCAGTGGGTAGGCTGGCAGGTCAGCAGGCAGTCTAATAAGATATGGGGGTGGGGACCAGGGCTCAGTCACAGCAGATCATCGTAGACTGGGCTGAGGTGGGTCCTGGGCCACCTGGATGGAACAGGATGAGGTAGGAGCTGAGGCCACTAGGAGAACTAGGTTGATGTAGGGTATAGTATGGAATGGCAGCCTAGGCTGCTGCACGGTTCCAGAACCTGGCCTGCACAGCAGGCACTTGCAGGTGAACATGGCCTGGCCGTGGGCTAGATTAGGGTGAGTTGGGACACAGTGCAAGGAGTGGATTATCTAGGGAGTGTGGCAGGTCAGGACATGGCTGGTGGTCAAGTGACACACAAGTACCATAGTTACACTGGGGTTTGCTTAGGAACAGGAAGAGGAGGAGGTCTGGGGACATGAGTTCAGGGACTTGTGAGCATGCCGGGGAAGAGTAGGAAGAGACGGAGAGATGGAGAGCCTGGCCTGCTACATCAACTAATGAGAGTTCGGGATTAGACTGGCTGGAAGATCAGCAGAGGCACAGTAGGACGACTGGGGAACGGGATGCACAAACTGGAATAGGGAGATGAGGCTGGTGAAGGAGTCTAAGGCAGAGGACTTGACACAGTAGGTAGACTCAGGTAAGTAGGGTTAGCAGGGAGACCGAACAGGGCAGTGTGTGACAGTCCTAGAGTCTTGAAACATGCAGCCTGTGGAGACAGGCAGAAACAGACTCTGGTGGTTCGAGAACCAGGCTGTGTGTAGTCTATGGACTAAGATGAGGGAGGTCACAGGGCTGGCTGTCTGGGCTAGAGGTGGCGTATTACCATGAACTGAGGAAGAGTGTGGGCTAACTGACCACTCAACAAGGCATTTGCAGGTGAATGTGGGCTGGCCATGGACTTGATTAGGGTGAGTTGAGACACAGTTCAGGCTAGTAGGCTACCCAGCAGAGCATTAGGGTGAGCTGCGGAACCAGGCACTGCTGTTAGTTGAGAAAAGGCAAGTTGGTAGGCTACGTGACATCATAACTGAGGAACCTGGGGGTCAGAGCTCCATGGTGGACTAAGGTGAGGTGAGGAAAATGTGCGACAGACCAGTTGGCAATGGTCTAGGGCAAGTTGTAGAAGTAGGCTGGGTGGCAGTTCAGGAGGCAGAAGACTAGGTGGAGCTGGGGAACAGGGCGCTCCAGATGCTATAGTGCCAGTTAGGGATGGAGCAGACAGCATTCTAGTGTGCGGTGGTGGAGTAATCAGGCAGTGTACTGGGGCTTGATAAGAAGTGTCCATTTGGCATCCTTCCCAGTGGTGGAATTGTATGAGACTGGACAGTGGACAGACCAATAGATCACACAGATCAGGGGCAGCATGGGAACGAGAAAACCAGACTTTGAATTGTTGGTCAAAGTGGTTAAAGAGACTCCCAAAACAATATAGGCCACTGACATTGACATATGCATATATGTATTTCAAATGGAGTCATCCCACATGAGGTGATAATGCTCCTTGCAAGAGCCAGGCATGAGAAACCAGACTTTGAATTGTTGGTCAAAGTGGTTAAAGAGACTCCCATAACAATATAGGCCACTGACATTGACATGCGTAACTCCTAGAACTTGATAAGACCTTCATTTCTGAAGACAGCATACACTTTGGACACAAGTCTTGGAGAAACTGAGCTGGAACTGACGTCATCTCTGAGGACTAGCTCTCCTGGTTTTGGAAGGTGCTATGCAAACTGCCAAGGGAGAAAAGCAATTAACAGTCATACCCAGCTGTAAAGCCTATGAACCACAACAATGACTGGCCCAGCAAGATTTTTCTAATGGGGCAAGGGTGGCACTTTTAACTTGTGGGTAACCGACAACTATATAATTATCCTTAAGGCCCACTTGACAGGAGGATATTCATGCATGGTCCTGTAAACCTGGCCAAATACCTATGGCTGGAGAGGTCATGGACCTTAGAGGAGAATCTACTACTGCCATTTCCCTAAACAAACATAATCTCTAACTGTATTCTAAACACTTATCCTTAAATTCAGAGGTAAGCACAGCTCTCACCGCTCATCAAAGAAGCTTCTTTTTGCAATAGATGGAGATGATTACAGAGAGCCACAATGGTAAAAATGCAGAGAATCAGTGACTGTGGGGAGCCGAGCCCCTGTGGACACCTCTACAATGCAACCCCTAAATCTAAGGCTCAGGGAACACTTCAAAAGAAGGGTGGAAGATTGTAAGAGCCAGAGAACCTGACACCCGCTGTTGTGAGGGAGTGTCTTCCAGACTGTTAGAAAATGTTAGATTGACTTGACCAGGGCGATATGAAAATCAAAGCCGAGACCAAGCTCAGGAGCAGATTGTTCTTTACTAAGAACAGGGAAGGTGGTGACAGTTTCTCTGAGGGATTTCAAACTGAGCCCCCAGGCACACTTGGTAGGCCATTTACAAGAGCCAGGGACTGGGAAAGGGAAGGTTAGAGCTATTTTTGTAGTTCAGATTAAGTGCTAGTGACATGGTTTGCAAGTTTGAGACAACAGGTATTGCCGTTTTTCTCCATATAACACTGTCTCCAGGTTGGGGATTTTACACAGTTTCTGGGTTGGAAATCAGCTCTGATCTGAGATTTATCTGAGGTTTACTTAATCCGGTATGGGCCCTTTTGAGCCAGGCATTTATCCTTCACAGACATAGCAAGGTAACTGCACTCAAGAAATCTCAAATGTCCTCTTAGATCTACTCTGATCTCTTAGTCACAGTCTGTGCTGGATAGCTTCAGTTGTTCATCTGACACACCTGCTGTGGCGGTTTGAATGAGAATGTCCCCCATAGGCTCTAAGTACTCTAACATTTTGTCCTCAGTGGGTGGCACTGTTTTGGGAGGTCTTCAGGGTGTGGCCATGCTGCAGGAAGCACATCACTAGGGAAGGGCTTAGAGAGTTCTTAAGCTAGCTGGATCTCCAGTCCGTCTCTGCTTCCTGTGCGTGTTTGAAGATGTGCAAGCTTAGCTTCTGCGTCTGCTCTAAACACCTCTGCTGTCATCCCTTCCTGTCATGATGGACTCTTGCCCCTTTGGAAGCATAAGAGAAATAGTACACCTGGGTAGAAGAAAAACTCAACTGAAAAATTGCCTCCATTGGATTGGTTTCTGGGTCATTGTCTTAATTACTGGATGATGTGGAGAACCTAGCCCATTGTGTGGGGGGGGTGCCACCCAGGACAGTTGGTTCCATATTGTATAAGAAAGCAGGCTGAGGGCTGGAGAACTGGCTCAGTGGTTAAGAGCACTGACTGCTCTTGCAGAGGACCTGAGATCAAATCCCAGCCCCCACATGGCAGCTAACAACCATCTGTAACTCCAGTTCCAAGGGATCTGATGCCTTCTTCTGACCTCCTCAGGCATTGCATGACATGGGTGCACTTACACACATGCAGGCAGTACATTTATACACATAAAAAATTAATTTTTTCCTAAAGAAAGCAAGCTAAGCACAGACCAAGATGGCCAGCCAGCAAGCAGCATGCCTCCATAGTCTCTGCTTCAGGTTCCTCTCCTGAACCCTAGCTTTCCTCCATGACAAACTATAAGCTGAAGGAGAAATAAACCCTCTCCTCACAACTTGATTTCGGTCAGTGTTTTAACACAGCAATAGAAAACCAACTAAGACAAAAATTGGTACCAAGTGTAGGTGGTATTGTGAAGAACCTGAGCATGTGGCATTTTGGAAGAATGTGGAAGACTTTGGAAGTTTGGACTGGAAAAGAACTGAATACTGTAAGCAGAGCTTAATGGACCATTCTAGTGGGAGCCTGGGAGAAAGCAGTGCTGAGAATGAAGCAGTTTCAGAGGGAAGTAAGGACTTAAGTAGCAACTGTGATATTTTGGCAAAGAATCTGGCTAGCATCTACCCACAGCCTAAGAGCTTGCCTGAGGTGAAATTGAAAAGTAATGGATTAATTTGTTTGGTGGAAGAAATTTCAAGACAGCCTAATGTGCAAAAATGGTGACTGTTATGCAGCTCCACAGTGAAAAAGAATGAATGGGGCCGAAAGAAATACAAAATGTACAGTCTGGATTGAAAAAGAGCCTAGAAAGATAAAAGCTGGAGCCAAGGCATACCCTGAGGGGAGGTTCTCTTTCATAAGGATAATAGAGCCTGTAAGAAAAAGCATAGAGATTTGCCCTTAAACAATGAAAAGAGCACCTTCAGGGAAAGACTACAGCGAGCTAAGCTTCAAACCTGGGGAAGGAAAATGCTGGACGAATTTTTTGCTCCTAGAAAACCAGAGTGTAAAAAAGCTGACAATGTGGATGAAGCAGGCCAGGATCCAAGCCAGATTGGCAGCCAAATTTCACAATGTCATTCGCATGAAGCTGGCTTTAGAGGTGTGAAAGATGCAAGAGTGAAGGGATTATCAGTTGTTCCTCCACAGTCTCAGAGAGCTGCTGAGGTCAGACAGCATGCAGCAGGAGTGTCCCTTTAGGAAGAAGGCCTGACAGGACGTTTCATGAAGCTGTGTAGGTGATGGATTCGATGTTTTCCCTGCTGGGTTTTGGTCTTGTTTTGATTCAGTATTTCCTCAGTATGCCTCCACTTACCCTTTTGGAATGGAGCTGTGTATTCTGTTTGTGGTATGTTAGAAGTATGTAGTTGGTCTTTTGATTTCACAGGGGCATACAATTAGGAGATTGCCTTGAGTGTAAGAAGAGACCTTGGACTCAACACTTTTGAATAGCATTTGAGACAGGTAAAGACTGTGGGGATTTTTGAAGGTGGACTATATACACTTTACATCTTACATGGTCATGAGCCTTTGTGGGGCAGCGAGCAGAATGTAGTGGTTTGAATGAGAGTGTCCTCCATAGACCCCAAGTATTTGGACATTTTCTCCACAGCTGGTGGCACTGTGGGAGATCTTAAAAGGCATGGTGCTGCAGGAAGCGCATCTCTGGGGGCGGGCTTATAGGGTTCTGAAGCCTTCCCAGATTTCTAGTCTCTCTACTTCTTGTACCTGCTTGAAAATGTGATAGCTCAGCTTTCTGTTTCAGCCACCTCTGCTGCCATGCCTCCCCCACCATTATGGATTCTAGTCCCTCTGCAATCGTAAGCCTAATCAGCTCTTCCTATTCTAAGTTGCGATGGTCAGTGCTTTTTATCAGAGCAACAGAGAAGTAACTAATACACACTCCTTACAGGGAGATGCCTGTCCTTGAGCACTCAGTTTTGAAGTCTGGTTGAAAAGAAAATTTAATGTAGGTCATTAGGTATCTCCCAAGAATCTTTAACATGGGGCACAGTTCAGGGGTCACTGTGAGCTGTAGCCAGGTGATCAGGGGAGGGAGGAAGTCTACCATGGCACCACTGAACACATGCAGCTCTGAGTAGCACCATCGTTTGCACTGTGCACCCTAAGGACAAGATCTCATGTGCCAGGAAAAATGGATGTGTGGCACTTGGGGGATAGCTGCATGTACCATTCAGCCCCATTGGAGTACTGACAGGGTAACTTTGGATAAAGGGATGTGAAGAAAAGGGTCATGGTGTTGGATCATTTGATAAAAATCAGTTTTGTTTGAATGGCAACATTATTCCTCTCCATCTTCATGTTTTTCTTATATTTCTGCTTAAATATATTTTTCCTGATATTTGGCACTTTCTCAACCTGAGAAATTGCAGTATTTTACTGACAGCAGAGTGATGATTTAATCTGCAAATCATCATCAGTCCAGACAGCATGAAATAAGCAAGGAGGGGGACAGTACCCTGAGTTATTTTTCCAGGAGGCACAAATCAGTGTTAAGAATAAAACATCAAGTGTTCTGAAACTTGTTAACAAGCACCCGTAGGAGCTGTTCAAGCAGCACCTGCCCTGTTGTAGACAATACCCCACTCAGAGTCCTCTGCAACATCAGCTCCAACACACACGGGTATAACTGTTTTTAAGAAACGATAAAAGTGCTCTATTCTGACAAACTTACCTGTCCTTTGCAGGTGATATGATCGAATAAAGAGAATATTGCTCTAGAGTAGGCCCGAGGCTGGAAGTTACAGATTTACGTGGGTTAGACTGAAAGGTGGGGAAAGTAACTGAGGGAAATACATTTGCTGCTGAATATCGGCAATAGAGCTAAGCCCAGAGGTAAGAAACAGGAGCGAAGGCTCTTTCAGGAGTATATTATATCCATCCTTCAATAACAACCTCAGGGAAAGTGGTCATCTTTCAGCAACACAGAGGCAGTCGGTGAGAGCAGAATTTGTCTCTCCCTATACACAAGAACCATGTTACCTAAAGGCCATGCCCCACACAGCAAACACACAACCACTTTATCAGAACATTTATTGAGAAAAATCGGTATTGTCAAGAAGAAGTGGATTATTTGTGAAGAAAACATTATCCCTGTTCAGGTAACAGGGATAAATTCTCAGATAGCCTTCACAGCCAAATGAGCCGCAGCCCGAGGCACTTGCCGGGCTGGACTCCTAAAGGTGAGATGTTGATGAGGCTCTGGCTCCCGCTGGAGCATGTATAGGCCATGCCTCTGAGCTGGTAACTTCTGCTGGACAGCCACGCCTTTCTGGGGCTGACAGTCCCTGGCTCCCAACAACCTCTTTATGCTGGTGAAGCCAGCAGCTAGGCTGGAGGAATTTCCGTTTGGTGCTTGAGGGCAGAAAGCTTGGTAAGGGAAGTGACGTTCCTGCACCCTCTCTGCTTGAACCTGAACTTCTTTCTTTTGCTGGCTTTTCCTACCATTTGTCTGAGGAGATGAGGGCGCCTTGGGGCAGGCATCATCTACTGTACTGCACCTGTGCCCTGGTCGCTCCTTGTTGACCTTCTCAGCGTCTCTCATTGTTTTCTGAGCTACAGTGTTCCTAGGACAGGCAGCAGTCCCCTTAAGCAGCTCTGGATTCTGCATTGGTGATGTTGGGAGACCGCCCTTTCTCGGTACACCCTGCCCTTTGCATTTTCCCTTAGAATTAAAAAAATTCAGAAGTTTTTTGACCTCATTTCTGAGCAATAGTTCAGGAGGCGTCTGCATCTTCCTTGACAGGACTGGGGAAGTTCTCTGCCCATGAGTTCCCTGTGATGGCCTGTCCTGTGCATTGTTTTTTTTCTCATTGGGTTGGGATATCCCTACCCGTGTCTGCCCTGCACCAAGCTCTCCTGTTTTGCATGCTGGAGGGCATGTTTTCTTGGCAGGTGGAGGGAAGTCCTTGTTCTGCCACTTGCCTGAGACATATTGAGGCACCCAGGGCTCCTGCTGCTGCTGCATGCTGATCCCTCTAGTGTGCTCCACACGAGGAGTTGTCATGGACCCACTGGAGGAGCTCTGGTCAACAGTCACTCCAGGTTTGTAATTCAATTTATGTACAGCATGGGGCACACCATTATCGGGCCCCAGAACTGCGATGTTCTGTAGGTGACAGAATCCCTTCCTTTCAAACAAAGAGAGCCACTTGTTAGACCATGGTGCCCTCTTGGAAGTCCTCTCTAAAAAGAGCACAGTCTAACACAGTGAACCTCTGCAACACAGAGTCCCCAAGATGGACATGATGCCACCAGCCCTCTCCCTCTGCTGCCCACCAGGATCACTCCATGGCAGGGAACACTTCTTTCCAGCTGTGGCCAGCCCCTCTAGAGCTGTCCCAGGCTGGGGTCGCCTTTTTCCCCCAGAGAAAGTGTGTGGTTACTTCCACATTTGATACCACTATTACACCGATAGGCATGTCTTGTCAGGCTGCTCACTATTGTAGCTTACAGGTTCACGGCTGGACAAAACTGATTTTTCTCCTCCAGTAGTGTGCATGGTACCTTCCAGCACTATGAAAACTAACCATTAGAAGTGAAGTTTTAAGGTTGGTCCCAGCTTGATTTCTCCATGTTCTATGACTCAAGTACGTAGTGTCTTTAGCAATAAGCTCTAACCACCAAGTTCTGAAGGATAACCAATAACAATGGCAATAGCTTTTAATGTTAGGGGGTTTGTGTGACTCCCCTGAACCAACTCCAAAAGGGAGAACCCATTTTCTGGCACTTGGCTTTTTATCATTATAAGACAGCTCCATTTAAACTCATTTTATATCTGTATATGCGTATATTTTAGGACAGTTCTTCAATAGTGGGTTTCCATATGACGTTTTCAAAAGGCCTTTAGTATTAGTTGTCCCTTTCTACACTCCCTCTTCCTCCCGGCTTCCATCCTCCACCCCGTTAACCCTTCCTGTCTCCTTGTTCCCCTTCCCTCTTCATCTCACTGCATTCTGTCTCTTCTCCCTTAAGCATTCCCCGCACCGTGGCCCCTTACTGATTTCCTGATCACTATTGGTTTTCCACGTAAAACATACATATCTGAAGATTCAAATCTAGCATCGATATGGTAGACAAAGACAAAACATGGAGCATTTGTCTTTCTGGGTCAAGGTTACATCACTCAGGAATATTGTGTCCAGATCTGTTCATTTGCCTGTCAATTGCATAGTTTTGTTTTTGTTAATTAATTAATGTATTTATTTTTTTTATTTATTTATAATTCTCATGTATGAATGCATTACCTGCAAGTATGTAAGTGTACACGTGTCCTGCAATGCTCATGGAGGTCAGAAGAGGGCATTGGATCCCCTGGAACTGGAGTTATAGATGGTTGTTAGCCACCGAGTGGGTGCTGAGAATTAAACCCAGTCCTTTCCAAGAACAGCCAGTGCTCTGAACCATAGAGCCATCTCTCCAGCCCTGGGCCGTTTTAATTACTTCTACTTCATTGGTTGTTATGACTCTATTTAAATTATTTACTTCATGACTTAATTTTGGTAGTTCATATATTTCTACAAACACATTCATTTCTTCTAAATTTTTCTAGTTTGTGGAATATAGATTTGTAATGTATGTCCTTATGACTCTGGATTTCCTCAGTGTGTGTTGTAATGTTTCTCATCTCTGATTTTATAAATTTCAGTCCCCTCTTGCTTTTGGTTAATTTGGTTAAAGATTTGTCAATGTTGTTAAACTTTACAAGAAACAAATGTTTCATTTCATTGATTCTTTGTATTATTGTTTTGCATTTCTTTCTACTCCATGATTTTGGCCTTGTTTTTATTTCTCTCTTCTCCCATGCCTTTTTTAGGTGTTGTTTGTTCTTGGCTTTCCAAAGCCTTCAGGTGTATCATTAAATCATTATTCAGAGATCTCCCAAATTTTTGATGTGCTACAAACTTAGTGGCATAAACTTTCCTCTGAGGACTGCTTTCATTGGGTCCCGTAGATTTTGGAATGTCGTCTTTTCTTTTCATTCACTTTTGGGAAACTTTTAGTTTCTTTCTTGACTTCTCCTTTAACCCAATTTTCATTCAGTAGTGTATTGAGGAAAGCGTTATATAATTGTTGTCTAGAGTCAGGCATGGTGGTCCACACATTTAGTCTACATTGGGAGGCATTTGGATATCTGTGAGATTGAGACCAGCCTGATCTACACAGCACCTCCCAGGCTGACTCAAAAAGGCAAAATGAACAAACAAACAAAAAATGTCTCTTGTCTAGAGAAAAGCTGAAGTCAAAGAATATTTCATATTACCTCCAACTTTTAAAAATGTGTTTGACCTGCATACATGTAAGTGTACCCAGGTCAAGCAGCACCCAACCATAAACATGGGCACCACCTTCCAGTGGGGCCTCAATGAAAGGACATGGAAGAAGGAAACATGAGCTGTTCACCTGCTTCCCCTTCACCCTCACTGGTGAGTTTATCCTGCTGCTGTGGCATTCCCACTCAGATATTAAAATCAACTTCCTCCTCGGGATCCAATACAGACTGAGGACCGTCATCTCTCCAGGAATCCTTCAGGCCTTTAGCACCAAATTGGGACTACTGAGACATCCAGCCTTGTGGACCAAGAAAGTACTGAACCCTCAGTCTCTCTGATGTGGCAAAGTCACTGTTGGACTACTTCAACCTTATCTGTGAGCCAGTGTATCAACTCCTCACATATATATCCCCGTGGCAGTTGTTCCCCCCCCAGAACCCTGACAAGACACTCACACACACAGCTTAAGTACAGTTGTCGAAATCAGCAAGCAGAGTTTGAGGAAAAAATTAAGAGCTTGTTACTTCAGCCAGATAATTTAAGATAAAGGAATTGGAAAAAGTACTAAGAGATATGCTAGATGAGCACTAACGCCAACTCATGGAGAAGATGAGCCCCAGTGGATGCTGGGATTCAGCATGATAATTGCCCTTCTGCCCTAGTGGGACACAAATAAAGGTGTAAAGACAAAGATCTCCAAATCTTCACCAAGACTTCCATGGATGAGGAGAAATGTTCAGTCAAGAAAATCAAGGAAAAGCATAAAAATTCATTTCCAACCTACTTATCCTCTGGCAGTAGAATTACCAAATGCACAGTTAAACTACTCTGTATTTCACTCTAATTACACCAATGATGTAATCTATTTCATCTATTAAAATAAAAACATTTTCAAGCAATTTAGAGTCACATATGTATTTATACATACACATATACAATGTATAAATGAAATCCTTATATAACCATAAACATTATCTCAAAAGAAATGAATTATAAGTAATAAAATAAAAATTAAGTTTCATTAAGCATACTGTTTGTTTTTTAAATAACTCAACAGATTTATATTTTAATAATTTTGGTCATTTGCACACAAGCAATTCTAACTGGTACCTATTTTTGTTTATGGTAATTCCACAAACCCTGAGTTTGATTTCAAAGTCTCTGGTTAAATACATATCACTCTCAGGAAATAATGTTTAAAATGATGAATCTTACATCTTAATTTCTAGTTTATTAAAATCATTTTGAGGAGTTTCAGTACAGTTTAGGTCACAGTAGAATGATCCTTTATCTACTTTGTTTTTGTCTGTGTGATACTAGTGACATACATCCTTGCTCCTGTTATGCCCAGGGAAGGGCTCCCCAAGAACCACCACGGAGTCCGGACTGTATGCAAAAAAACAAAGAGCCTTTATTCAAACTTAAGCTTGGTCCCCCAGACCTCACCAACACAGTGGATCTGTTCTGGGAGGCCTGAGGAGAGTGGGAAGGGGCTTCTTTATAGATCTGAGCATATTTTAAATTGATTGGTTGCTATAAGGTATATACTAAAATTAGTTAAAGGTGACTATGAAGCCTTTTTTTGATGGGTGCTGTTTCCAGGGCAAAGGAATATGCTGACCATTGCCTAAGTCTGTTGGAAAGTGCCGACCATTGTCTAAGTCTGAGACTTGATCAATTTGCCTGGGCTTGTTCCCTTTTTCAGGTCCCATGCTGACTGAGGCTTGTTAGAAAGGACAAAAAGGAGTCATCCCTGTTCAGCTTGATATTCTAAAGCCAAGAGTTTTACAGAAGCAAAGAGAGCAGCTAATCAGATATTGGGTTGAGAAGGGGTTCCAGGGGTCCCACACTCCAGAACAAATATCTAACAATGTAATTAAATCATTCTTTGAAATTCTTTGTACAGGAATAATTTATCTGTTTACACTGGGGAAGCCTTGTATTTCAGTATGTTCTACAGCTTCTGGATCATCACCTGGAATTTGCCTGAAAAAGAAAACATAAAACTTATTCTTCGATTTTAGATACAAGGAAAACAAGCACATTCATCAGTTTTCTGTTCAGGAAGTAGTTTTACTCAAGAAACTTATGGTCACATGGCTTTTCTCACTCAGTACACTGTTCAGTAAAGCCAATTTCATTTTTATTGGACACCTAAGTAATTTATGAGTACTTTTGTTTCTGTTTGGGGCACCTATCTTCCAAGGGTTTCATTACTAATTAGTCACTGTGATGAAAGGGTAGTACTGTGAAGTTCAACTTAATTTTATTCTTGCCTACTTAGCTACAGTGAAAAGACAAATGACTAGTTGGTTTTTGCTTTCGTTTGTTGGTTTCCTTGTTTGCTGACAGAGAGAGTTTCATCACATAGTTTTGGCTGGTCTGGAGCTCTCTATGTAGACCCGGCTGGCCTTGAACTCAAAGAAAGCCACCTGCCTGTGCCTTAGTCTGGGAGTAAAGGCATGCACTAACATGCATGGTCTAGTTGGTTTTATTTACCTTTATAAAGTAGATTTAGCCTAAGCAGCACTTTAAAAATAAAAGATAGGGGCTAGAGAGAAGGCACAACGGTTTTATAGTGCTTATTTTTCTTTCAGACAACCTGAGTTTGGTTCAAAGAAACCATGTAAAGGCAGGAGAAAACTGACTCCACAAAGTTGTCCTGAGCTCCACACTGTGGCCTGTGTGTTCACATATATCAATCAATCAATCACACACATGCACACACACACACACACACACACACACACACACACACATGCTGGGGTTAAAGGCATGTGACATCATGCCCAGCTGACAATATATTTTTTTAGTTTAATGACTTTGTGTATGAGTGTTTTTCCTATATGTAAGTGCACCATGAGTGTCCAGTGCCTACGGAGGCCAGAAGAGGGTGCTGGATCCCCTAGAACTGGAGTTTCAGACAACTATTAGCCACCATGTGGACACTGGGAACTGAACCCAGGTGATCTGCAGCCAATGTTCTTAATTCCTGGGCCACCTCTCCAGTCTCATACAATAATATTTTCAATTAAAAATTTTAAAAATTAAGAATGCACCAATCACAAAGTGTTCACAAGTAACACATGGAAAATAGTCAGTACTAAACCCCTGTTGATGCCAGTCAGCTCTTTATTTCTCATTAACTCAGGAACTTCAGTCTCTTACCTCTGGCCTCATCAGGAAAAGAAACATGACCTGCTTCAGGTCTCCACATTGGACCATTCCAGTATCTCTCTTCTTTTACAGAAATAAAGGAAGGAAGAAAAGGAGGAAGGGAGGAAACCAAAGTGAAGAACTGTCCCTTAAACTGCTTCATAAATTCATATTTATCAGATTTTCTTAAACTGTTGTCTATTATCAAATAAAAAGTCATTGAATACAGTGTACTACATCTTACCAAACTAAATGTGAAGCAAATGATACTAAAATGAATTTCAGCATTTTTAGTTTACTACATGTATAAGAAATAGTTTACTTACATGCGGGCATTGAAGACACTTTAGCAGTTACAATACTTTTTATCCCCAAGTTTGACAAGCCACCTCTGACTAAGCCACACGTAAATGCTAGATACTAAAAGGGACAAAAAATACAAAAAAACCTACTAAGGATTTACTAAAATAATAAAGGTATTGATAAGTATATCAATAAATCAATGCTGTGTTAAAAGATAAGGAAGAGGAAAAAGGAGGAGAACGTTGTGAGAAGTGCAGAAGGTGGAGCGTCCCGATGCTCTCACCTACTCAGGACCATTCTTGAGCCCAGGAACTGGAGGCTAGCTCGAATGAGACAGGGAGACCCTGCTCCCCAGTCTAACTAAAGAGAAAGGAAAAACAAGGACACTGTGGAAACTGTCCAAGTTACATCTGACTATACTGGAAGTACACGGACAAATGTTCTAAGCTTGGCCGTTCACGTGCTCTACCAGTGTCAGTAACAAAACACAGAAACGGGTTAATTTTAGTTCTCTAAGCGACAAAAAGCATGTAAGCACTCTCCAAGATGCTGACAAGAATCCAGTTAGACCCTCATCGTAACCATGACTTAGGTCTTTCTCTACCCACTTTAACTCCAGAATTTTTGACTATTTTCTAAGCCTTCCTCCCAATTCTGTCAACTAACCAAACATTTCTTTTCTTCTTTTTTCAAGACAAGGTTCCACATAGGGCAGGCTGGCCTCAAACTCACCACATAGTTAATGATGACCTTGATCCTTGAACTCCTGATCCTCCTCTGCTTCCACCTCCCAAATGCTGGAATACACCATGTCCAGCTTCCTACAACCACACATCTCATCCTGTTTAAGACTTACAGCCTAGCTGGATGTGGTGGTGCTTACCTGCAGTCCTAGCACTTAGGAGGCTCAGACAGGAGAATCACCACAAGTAGGAGGCCAGCCTGAGCTATGTGGTATGATTAGGGCCAGACTGAGCTTCATAATGAACCCTATATCAATAAAACAAAGAAATAAAAAGGCAGCCTGCCACAACCAGAATTAACTGGTTCAAGTTATGAAGCAGGTATGGCTAGGGACGTAGCTGAATTCAGTTGGTAAAGTGCTAGCCTAGCATGCATGAAGTGCTAGGACTGAAGTCCAGCACTACAGAACTTGAGCATAGTCACAGACACATGACTCAAGCATAGTCATAGTCACATACGTCTGATGTCCCAGCACTCAGAAAATGAAGGAGAGGATCAGAAATTCAAGACTGTTGCCAACTACATGGTGACTTTGAGGTTAACCCAGGACACATAAGACCCTGTCTTAAAACAAGCAAATAAAACTCAGTAGTACAAATATTAAGAAACCTTGTGGTTGGACAAACAGCTCATCAGTTAAGAGTACTGGCTACTCTCATTAAGGACCCTGGTACGGATCCCAGCACCCACATGATGGCTCACAAGCACCTGTAAGTCCAGTTCCATCTGACACCTTCTGCTAGTCTCAGCATTGCAGGCACAAGGCGCACACATGGTGTACATACACACATACAGGCAAAACTCGTACACAGAGAAAGAAATCAATCTTTAAAAATAAATATAAGAAAGGACAAAGCCAGGTGTGCTAATGCACACCCTTAACCACAGCACTTGGGAAGCAGAGGCAGAGTGATCTCTGTGAGTCTGAGACCAGGCTGGTCTGTCACAGCGAGTGCTGTGTCAGACAAGGCTGCATAGGAAGACTGTCTCAAAACAAATTGGGCACGAAAACACACCTGACATGGAAGGAGAAGTGGGCGATTAGGGGGAGAGTTTAACAAAAGGGACAGAAAGTGGGGGAGGGCAGTGGGAGAGGAGGATCAATAAAGAAACTATGTCTTAACATCTGTTAGCTTTGCCAGGCATGGTGCCAAACACTGTCAGTCCCAGCACTCAGGAGACAGAGTGGAGGCAGATCTCTGGGTCTGAGGCCAGTCTGGTCTACACTTTATACTCAAAACACAGCAAAGACCAAGAGGAATGGAATAGACCCTAAATTAGACAATAGTTAAAAGTCGTAAGTGTATAAAGAGAAACCAAAAGAAAAAATTTTAATTTGTTAACAGACTGTTGCTATGACACCCAAATTTCTAAAACAAAACTAAACAAACAAACCAAAAAAACAACAACAACAACAAAATCAAACAAAAAAAACCCAAGAAAAGTAGGTAAGTCTGGCTATTAGACCTACACTTCTTTTGGTTGATAGAGATTACACCCAGTACACCACACATGTTAAGCTAGAATTCTGTCATGGAGGTAGCTCAGACTTGTTTGCAAATATAGCCTCTCTCTATAGCCCAGGTTGCTCTAAACCCTACTAGGTAGCCCACCCAGCCCTCAGACTGATGATCCTAATGCCCCATCATCTTCAGCAACTTGCCTACTAGTGTGTGACACCACAATGAAGAGTGTCAGCTGTATAAGGCGACTAAAGAAAGAAACGCATAAATATCTTACAAGGAAAGATAAGGAAGACATTTTCATGATACTGGAACCGGTAATGACTTCTTGGATAGAATCCTAATATCACAAGCACCAGTGTGAAAATAGTTGGACTGGACCACAATTTTAAAAGGCTAGACAGTGTCACAGAGCAAAAAGCTACTGCTCAGAACCACACAAAATATTTGCATGTCATCTGGATCTGGGAAGGGAGTCTTCATCAGTTTTATGATGATTTAACAAAACACTACAAATTATGGTAATTTACACACCTTGAGAAAATAGACATTTACTCACTAACGTGGAATACTTAATTGATATAAATTAGAAATGACTTCAGTTAACAAACATCTCTCCTCAATGCAAGCATTATTTATTCTCAGTTCTACAGGAAATGATTTAAGCGAATTTCCATCACAGAACAGCGGGATCAAATTGGCGATCATTCCACGTCCTTCTGAGTGCTTGCTGGCCAGGGTGCTGTGGGAAAGCACTGCACATTTCTCCTTTGATATTATCCCAGCTCATTAAGACGGCTTCATTACAAATTAAGAAATTCTTTAACTGAGTCTGATCTAGGGCAGTGTCTCTGGGTGAGCTGTCTCCTCATATGAATTCTGTCCTTTCCCATCCCTATGCAACCTTTTCAGTCATCCCGAGTCCAGTAGTTTCAAAGCCAAAGTGACATGAGATCATCTCTCTGCAAGCTCACTTGTTCTCATACACCACTGCCGTGGCCACAACCCTCTGAAGACCTTTCCTGTTAGAAGTGGAAAGATGGCCTAACAGCATTTGGTGCTCTTGCAGAGGACTGGAGTCCAGTGCTCATTGCCCCAATGGTGGCTCTTCATCACTCCCCTTGTAATTCCAGTTCCCAGGGCTCCACCGCCCTCTTCTGGCCTCTGAGGGGACCAGACATGCAGGTGGTGCAAAGCACTCTTACACATCAAATGAAATAAATATTGAAAAAACACTTTTCTTGTCCCTTCAAATCTTTGCTGACCACTGACTCACTGATCTTTCAAAAAATACAAATCTCAGCCGACTGTGTATGGAAAAGTACGAAGAAACCAAAAGGAACAAAACACCCAACAATCAAAACCTGATTCATCTCATCCATAATATACCTTTACATACTATGATACCTCTGCTGACTCATCAGAGACGGGGTCCAAGGCTGTTGGGAAGTACTGAGCTCCACTGCACACACACACTCAGTACACATGCATTTTGTGTGAGGCTGTTCATATGTATCCATTTGTTTATACATTTACATAAATATAAATTGGGAGCCCATAGATGGCTAGAATTGCCACAGAATTCCTAGTCTTTTCTGCACAACCACTAAGGCCACAGAAGAAAAGCATATATTTCTACAAGCTATCAATATTTTATTCACACAAACACACACACACACACACACACACACACACACACTACTTGTTGTCTGTACCACTCATATCTAGGAAAATGCTCCAACAAAAACAAAATCTTTGTAAGTTGCTTTTATATGAAAAGGACAAATAATGCTTAAAAACTTGAAATAAGTGTTCCTTTACACACTTCTCCCTCCGAGCCTTTCTGCTCGGCCTTGGCCACTCAGTGTCACCAGCAGTCAGACACTCACCTCAGGTGGCACCACAGCCCTCCAGCACTGCTCTAAAACCTACCTGATATCAGTGCCGCTGATGCCCGTGCAGGTGCAGGGTGCTTCGACACCCGAGGACACACAGGAGTGGCCGGCTCTGCGCTTTCCTGGTGCTGTGCAGGCCATGAGAAGGCCCAATGGCTCCAACCCAGGGTGGCCTATGACCAGGGGACCAGACACCAGCTGCTGTCAGCATCAGCAGAGGTCTCGGGCTGTGGAGACCTTGCTTTATGTGTTGTACTGCTCATGCTGTTCCTGCCCCCAGCATGGGCCCTGCCTGCTCCCTACGATGCGCAGCCAAACCCTATGATTTAGTGAACCTGTAATCTTAGCCCTTGGGACACAGAGGAGGATCATCAGTTCAAAGTCCATCAGTTCTGGCCATGAGGTCCATGCCCCTCATTCGCTAACTAAAGGCTATGCTCTCCACACCTGCTGCTTTGGAATTAGAACTGTGCATCTTCTGAGGGGCTCTTAAGTGAGCTGGGTCGTTTCGTGTGGATAAGCAATGAATGTGACAGCTGGATATAGTAAACACATGGTTAGATTTTTTTAAACAACCAAAATGTCTCGCATAGAATGTGTACAAATGTTGAGTCCCACAATCAATGCTTGAAATTCTGTTGTACCACACACAAAACACACACACACACACACACACACACCCCAATGGAACTACAGTTGCTATTGACATACCTGGCAAAGACAGATGCTTTCCTACAAAAGCTATATTACAGTGGATTACATTCTTCTGCCCTAGAATCTACTAAAATCCTGCTCAGTACAGAGCTGACTTCCTTGGACCCATGGAAATGAGTTCAACATGATGCAAACATGACACATGACATGAGGCTAACTTCATTACGTTACTCCAGGAAGGGAATATGTGCAGCAGAAGCCACATGCTGCAGATGACAAAGGAGGTGGTAGGCTAGATGGGGTGGATGGGGATCTGGAAACTGGGAAGCTTAAAGAAAGAAAAGCAAGGAAGACTACAATGCTTTCGTCAAGCTTACTGCTTCAAATTCTGATTGCTTCGTGTTCAACACGATAGGAATCATGGATATCAAAGGCCACCACCCACAGCACCACAGTGTTCTATGTTCTTCACATGCACATCTGCCCCTCCCAGTGACGCAGGTGCCATGAAGTGGGATGTGGTGACAGACACAAGACTGAGCTTAAGAGTTGCATTGCTGCTGAGCTTCACCTGTAACCCTAGGCCCGTGTATCAGTTGCTTTCCTGTTGCTGTAATAAAACACTGTGTCGAGGCAACATAGAGAAGGAGGAGTCTATGAGGCTTATAGTTACAGACAGGTAAGAGTTCATCATGGGGGGAGGCATGGCACGAGCAGCCAGATCAGAAGCTGGACATTCACATCTTCAAGCACATGCAGGAAGCAAGCAGAGAAAGCTTGAAATAGATCAGTGCTATAGACTGTCAGAGCTTGTCTGGTGATGTGCTTCCTCAGCGAGGCTGCACTGCCCAGAACACCTCCTCAAACACGGCTGCCAGCGGGGACCATAGAGCACGTGTTCAAATACTTGACCCTTTAGGAGAACATTTCTTATTCAAACCATCACACCCCATGAGTAGACGAATGATTAATTTTAAATTGCTAGGATAAAGTGTTGAAACACTGTACTAAAGTGTACAAATTCATCTTTCTCTCAACCATGTTACTTTGAGGACATCGATCCATAAGTAAAGGAATCTTCGTTCCAGTTCTAGGGGGGAAGGTGAAACATTCTACAGCTAGTAGTTCCAAAAAGCAGGGGCTGTTTTCTCTAAGACTTTTTTCTTAACAACAGCTCTTAATTTTCTGTGTGCACTGAAGCTAAATTATTATATTAATGAAGAATTGTTGATGATCTACACTTCAGTAACAGTGTGTGGTAACTCTGAGGACTAGAGAGACCAGTGCAGTACCCTGGGGAACTGTCCTGGCAGAGGATCAGGGACAGTGATGAACAGACTGAGCAGTCAAATCTTATGGGGAAGAAGCATATAAAGGACTGTTGAATGGCCAAGCTCCAAGCAGCCTCACTGGCTCATCCTGTTAAATCCTGGCTGCTATGCAAAAGCTAAGTATGCCTCCTGTGTATGAGGAATCTGGACAGGACTAAAATGCCTGCCTTCAAGCTGTCCTCTTCACACTGATCACTCCAGGTATAGATCAGCCTTGTATCTCAGGTGTCTGCGTCCTTTATGGCCTGACTTACTTCAGTTGGTTTGAGCCACAGATGAAGACATCTTTCTGTAAAATATACCAGTTAAGGAAAGCTCTCTTTACCTTCTTAAATTTGAAATTTCTGGAAACTTTGAGTAGATATTGGGCAATCAAACCACCATCTTAGTAAAGGAAAAACTTGTCATGGAGGAGAACAAAACTTTCTTTGACAGTCTCATGTCAGTTTGGTGAATCTATGAAATCCAGTGATTTAAACACCTACTGCTGAAAGTGTTGAAATTTCTGGTCTATAAGACTTGTCAGTTCCCACAATGGTGTGAGCTAAGTCATTTTGTATGTTCCCAAAACTAGGGCTGAGACGTGCACATAAGCCACGTCCTCTACCACCAAGCCATATAAAGAAGTGGTCAAACATAAGCTATTTAGATGAGAAATGTGGATATTCTTATCATTATTAATGTCATTGTTACAAGGAAGAGAAACCCTTGTTTTTTATTCTGTCATTAAATCAAAGACCAGTAACATCCAAATAAGGAACACAGAGCTTCAAAAATTTCTGTATTTCCTGTATGTTATGTAAAAGATGTAATCACGTATCATTCCTTTAAAAGCTTTCCTCAGTTTAGGCAGGAGGGAATACAGTGCTGCTTAGAATGATGTTTTTGGTTAGAAAACAAAAATTGAATAAAGAGTCTTAAATCACTGTCAAGAACTATTTCCACACATGTCCAGACAGACAGATGTGGAGATGTGTGCCTAAGAACTCTTCTCTTGCTCTCGTAAACAAAGAAGTGTCCAGTGATGCTTAAAGTCAACATTGGAGCTCACAACAGGCTTAAGGCAAAGACTTCAAAGATGCAAAAGCAGCATGGAAAGCTCTTGGTTGGCCAAAGTCTCGTAGATACAAACAGGAAGCTATTGTGAAGAATATATAGACATAAGAAATCCAATACCTTAAAATGGTATGGGAAATAACTAATAGTGGTCCACCTATGCAATGAAGATAAGACTTCATTCTAGGGACCACGGATACAGCTCTATGGGAGAGCACATACTTAGCCAACCCACGGCTGTGCTCCATTCCCAGCAGTACAAGAGAGGAATACACAAGCGAATTCCATTCTGTGATATCCACGATCCTGATCTTCCCTAACAATGGAAGGTGCTAACGTTACATACTTGGTTCTTGTCCGATCATGAATTACTGGAGTTTGTTGGATCAGCTGGGTACTCAAGAAACTGAGGTCCCAGTAAAACTCCTACGTGAGGAAATCGGGTGGCTTTTTCTTCTTTTGGAAACTGCAGCCATTCTTGAGAAGTTCTCTTTTTTCTTAATTTCTCACTCTTCTATAATTCTTCTTGACGAAGTTGGCTTCCACTTTGCATACTCCCACAAGGGTCTGTGACTTTAATCTTGAAGATCGGCATTGGTAGCATCACCCTGATGCTTGTCATGCTGCGCTGGCCCCTACAAACCAGTAAAGCCTTGTTTAAAGGACAGTGTGGTCTTATTTTCCAAAAAGTGAATGCTTTGTCTCCCTTTAGAATCTCCATCTTTCCACCCGTTTCCTAACCTGACCACACCCCTCCCTGCCCCAGCCCTGATGAGAGGAGCCCTCTCTGCTTCCTGGGCCTTGTAGCAGAATGACACTGCTCATAACTGATAAGGGAAAATCCACGTTCACCTCCAGCATGGCTTTCCTGCTTAATAAGGTACTGTTAGCAATTCTGTCAGAAGGCAAAAGGAAAGTCTAAAGCAGTAAGCAAAACCCATTCTTGGTGAAGATCAAATAAAGTCCTCTGGTGATCCTGAGAAATGTAGTGTTTGTGTAATTCTGTTCAAACACTGTTTCCTATTACTGCCTACAGAAGTGACTACTACAGTTGCTCTCATTTTACAGAATGAATCTGGAGTGGAAA
This sequence comes from Eospalax fontanierii, assembly GCA_035773235.1. Lineage (NCBI taxonomy): Eukaryota > Metazoa > Chordata > Mammalia > Rodentia > Spalacidae > Eospalax > Eospalax fontanierii. The sequence goes on from CM069538.1 coordinate 8,668,948, forward strand.
AGAAATGGTGCCTGGCCGGAAGTCTCTAACATGTCTGGATTGAGTCCGTGGGTGGTGATCATGAAGCCTGTGCTAGAGGTGCTGCACACACCACCAAAGTCCATAAACCTGAGACCACTGGATGTTCAGGAATGATCTTTGTAATTGGCTTCCTGTGTCATAGACCATGGGGCTTGTGAGAGTTTCATTGCTGTCATCTCCCTGTGGGTCTTGAGGTTGTATGTAACTTTCCCTTTGGAGATGGCAGTCTTAGTGTGTAATTGTACTTTATTTTTTGTGGATTTTCCCTTGCTCTGCCTTCCCTGGTGGTTTGTATCATTGACTTGGGTTTTTAAGTCCTGGATGAGGAGCCCATGGAACTTGAAGCCCTAGGGTGCTGGTTAGTCTTCATCAACTTGACGGAGACTAGAATCACCTGGGAACAAGGAACCTCAATTGAGGAGCTCCCTCCATCAGACTGGCCTGTGACCTATGTGTGGGGCATTTTTCTTGGTTACTGATTGATGTAGGAGGGCACATCCCACTGTGGGCAGGGGTTCCTGTGCAGCATAAGAAAGATAAAGAGAGAGCAAGCAAGTAAGCAGCATTACTCTGTGGTCTCTGCTTCAACTCCTGCCTTCGGAATTCTGTCTGGAGTTCCTGCTGGCTTCTTCCCTTGATGATGGACGGTAACCTGTAGACCCAATAAATTCTTTCTTCCCCGAGTTGCTTTTGGTCGTGGTGTTTATCAGCGCAACAGAGAGCAAACTAGGATACTCAAGGCATCTGATTTTGCATATGTGTTGGCATCGATTGGGCAAAGCAGCTGTGTTATGGGCGTGGGGTGCTATAAAATTAGTAGTAATAAGATGGATTTTAAAAAACTGTTGAATTGATTTCATATGTTGAAAGTATACAGGGAATAGGTGAAAGGGGGGATTGATGGGCTTTATGAACTATTTCAGAATACAGAATTCTGGGGTGATAGTTTCTAAGATAGGAGAAGTGACAAAAAGGTAAAAAGGTGAAAAATTGTTCATTTGATGGAGTGCTTGCCTAGCATGGTTACGCTACCACCACGTATATCGGGTGTGATGTTGCAAACCTGCAGTCCTAGTGCTTCTGTGATATGGGCAGAAGGTTCAGAAATTCAAGGTTTTCCTCAGCTACATAGCAAATTCAAGGCAGCGTGGGCAGCATGAGACCCTATCAAAAACTACAAAAAAATAATGGAACAGAGGAGCTAGAAGAAACTGAGGCCAGACAGTTCATTGGTTGGACTGGATACATGGATAGATACACCCTCCTCTGGTTCCTCAACTGTGTCAATCCTGGGACCTCCACTCAACTTGTGCTCTTTTTTGTAACCCCAAATTTCTGATGCTTTGGAATCAGTTTCCCAACAGTGAACAAGATCATGGAAATACAGTGCATGGGGACATCTGTATAAAAAGTTCTGGCTTTGATTGGGCACCAGCAGTCACATTTTCTGAGAAACTACCTTAGATATCATCTCAGAATCTTGTCTAACTTTTAGTCCCAGTCTAAGAACCACTTTTGAGGTCTGTTTTGGATTGAGTTTTCTGGAGTGCTTGGCAATCCACACAGGTCCATAGATAGCTCCGAAGCATCTTTATCAGTGTGATATAGAGCAGGACTCACTAATGCATCATGAAGTGCAGGTGATCCAAAGGTGGGAGGATCTACCATGGCTCCCCTCAGCCTATGCAGCTCTAGTTGGCGCTGTGCATCTTACGAGCCAAGATGACGAGCATCTCACACGTCACCAAGAATGGATGGAAGGGAAGTACCTCACCGCCTTCCCTGAATTGAAGAATGCTCTGCCTGACAATGGCTCTGCAGACGTCTGTCATGGCAGCACACCCACATGTGCAGTTCTGACACCACGACAGCATATACTACGCAGTACAAGAAGCAGCCTCATTGAGGTGCTGACATGACACTGGGGAAAGGGACGGGATGCTGGGCTCACTGAGTACAATCCATTTTCCTCGAATAGCACTGTCATTACTCTCCACATTAACAGTTTTTTTATGTATATGAGGGTTCTGCCTGAATCTATGTAAGTGCACCATATATGCTTATGGGGGTCAGAAGGGAGTCTGAGATCCCCTGGAACTGGAGTTTGAATTAACGTGTGGGTGCTAGAAACCAAACCTAAGCCCTCTGCAGGAGCAGTCAGTGCTCGTAACCACGGAGCCGTTTCTCCGGTCCCTTATGCTTTTCTTAGCTTCCCCCAAACACACATTGTCCGTACCCCTAGCACTAGTCTGACCTGAGAGGAAGGGGACTCCCGGCAGACATCCCTCATGCTGACAGCAGGGTGAAAACGTGTTCTGCCAAGTATCAGCAGTCTAGACAGCCTGAAGGAGTGACTAGGGCGGGGAACCACTTCCCTGAGGTCATTTGACAGTACACACTACGCAGAGGAAAGGACAAAACGGTAATGCTTCTGATACCCATGAACAAGTACTCATGAGGCTGTTTAAGGAGCATCTAACCTGCTGTGCAACTGTTCTAATCACAGAATCCTCTGCAGCACCAGCACCAAGCACACAGCTGCTTCTGTGAAATGGAAAAACCGCTCTGTTCTCAGAAACTTACCCGTCCTTTGCAGGGGGTGCACTGCGTGTTAAGACCTCTGCTCTGCAGAGTGTGAAAGCCAGTGAGCAGGCGGTCTCGGCTGCCATGTAGTTACAATGAGGCCAAGACATGGGAAGCAGAATCACTCCCAAACCAAGGACAGGAGGAGAAATGCTCCTTTAGGGACACGTCATATACATCCTTCAACATGAGCCTCGGGGAACCGGGTCCTCTTTCAGAAGCAGAGAGGTACTGAGAACTGAAATAGCTTGCTCCTTTCAGTATGTGCATTCTCCATCACCAAAATGTCACTCTAGTATGCAAACACATGCAGGCACAAAGACACCGCTGTATGAAAGTATTTATTGGGAACATTCAGTATTGTCAAGAAGGGGTGGATATTTTAGGAAGAAGAAAATATTGTCCATAAAAATGTTGAAAAGATAGTCTATTCACATAACCCAAACTCATCTCCTGACAGATTACCTGTAGCCGAGAACGAGGCAGCTTGAGGTACCGGGTCAGCTCAATGCTGACAAAAGAGATTCTGATCACCGCAGCTTCTTCTGTAGCTGCGTACCTTCCTCGGCCTGTCTGTCCCTGCCTCCTTCCAGCATTTGGTAGTGGAAGTGATGGCCTGAACTGGCAGTGTCTGCATCTCAGATCCTTTCTTGAGATGACTTTTCGCAGATTCTCTTGGGGGAGATGAGGGCATAACGGGACAGGTGGTACCTGCTTCTCCCTACCTGCACCTCAGCTGCTCCTTGTTGACCTTGAGAGGCTTTCTCATGGCTTCTGAGCTACACATTTCCCAGGAAACATAGCATTCCCCCTAAGTAGCTCTGGATCCTGCACTGGTAATGATGGAGAACTGCCCTTTGCCAGAGAACTTGCCCATCCATTGCATATTCTAACAGGACATGGCCACTGAAAAACGTATTTGATCTGGTTTCTGAAGCAGAGTTGAGGAGGAGGCAGCTCCTTCACTGACAGGGCCAGAGAGCGCGTTTTTTCAAGAGTACCCTGTGATGGGCTGTCCTGAGCAGATTGGCTGTTCCATCTGAGCTGGGATCTCCCCAGCCGTTCATCCCCTGCACCAAGCTCTCCTGTTGTGCATGCTGGAGGGCATGTCTTCTTGGCAGCTGGAGAATTCCGTGTTCTGCCACTTGCCTGAAACGTATGGAGGCACCCAGGGCTCCTGCTGCTGCTACATGCTGATTCCTCTAGTGTGCAAGTGCACCTGCTCCACACAAGGAGCTGTCATGGCCCCACTGGAGGGGCTGGTCATCAGTCACTAAAGGTTTGTAACTCAGTTAGTTCATCTACGGCATGGGACACACCATTATGGGGCCCCAGAGCTGCGATGTGCTGCTTGTCCCTGTCCTTGGACACCTGACATGTAGAGTCAGGTGTGTGAGAATCTGACATTTCCTTCCGGCCCCTTCTGGTTACTGGGTGTTCTCTGCTTCCATCATACTCCCACCTGTCCCTGAGGAGCTCTTGTACTGGCTGGTGTTCAAGGTCATAGACTGTGCTGGAAGACCACAGAACTGCCCTGACTTGATGATGCTACTGGAATTTTGTATATAGGTATGTTTTTGTCATTCAGCCTTCTTTCTTGAGGAATCTGGGTCTTGTTGCTGGAACTCTGTCTCTTATCCTTTGGCTGAGGCTGAGTCTCAGGGGACTTTGTGGGCAGCTCTGGGCTGTGTCTTTGGCCCTCTCGAGACTCTTTATGCTCACTTTGTCTACTACGCTGTGTGTCTGTTTCTGAACAGGCTGCCTGCCACTTGTCACTCCTCACATGCTCCTTACATGCTCATCCTTGTTATAAGAAAGCGACTATCCCTGGGCTTCCCTGATCTTCCTTGTCCACAAGTGAGCCAACAGGGGAAGGACAAGGCCCTGTTCTGGACACAGTGCAAGGATCTGACCCTCTTTGATTTCTTCAACTTCCAAATCCCATGTCTTTGCAGGGCAGTTTCAGGTTCTTTCAGCCACTGGTTCTCCTGTGAGGTCCTTGCAGGTTGGCCTGGCAGACTCCCTGAGAGATGCTGTACAGCTGTCTGAGAGTCAGACTGAAGGCTGTTGTCTGAAGGCCCCTGGCGGTTATTCCATGAACAGTAGGTTTGGATAATGTCAAGACTATGTCCTTCTTCCTTCTCCACGTCCCCCTCTATAGAGTTTGTCTCTGAAGGTCTTAATACATATCTTACAGACTGGTTCAGTGCAGTGTTGTGAAGGTCACTTCTATCCCGTGGCTTAAAGAAAGAGATCCATGAGAGCCCATAGCTGCTCCAAGACTCAGAGGACTCAGGAAGCTCTGCGTGAGGATTCATCCATGACAGAGGCTTACGGATCCTCTGGGGCAGGCCCCAGCGCTGTAGGATGAGCCTCTTTCTAAGGTGGTGGTCTAGTTTCTTGCGGAGCTCACTGAGGAGGAGGAAGTCTTCAGAAGAGATGGTCCTGGGAGCACGGGTCTTGGAGCACTGCCTGACCAATGAGGGCTCGGGCGGAACGGGACACAATTCTTCCTGGGATCTTTTGACCACAGTGGGTAAACCCCACACCCTCTCCTGTTCCTTCTTTAAAATGTTGTATTCCAGACGGTGAATTCTGGATCGCCTCAGAGGCTGTGTCTCATCCCGGGGTCTGTGAAAATACACCCCACAGATCCTAAGCTGGGACAGAGGGGAAAGTGGCAGGACTCATACTGTGGGTTGAAGTTCGGCCTGGCACTTGGCCAAAGGAATGAGCTTGGACTGAGAATGGGACAGAGTTCAGGCTAAGGTCTCTGACTCTCAAGCAAAGGTGAAAATGTGGGTCAGGAAGTACTGGGCGATCTGAGATTGCGTTGAAGCAGGTGGAGGCTGAGGAGCACTCAGCACACACAAGAGGCTGCGGACTCACAGTGTGGAGAAGCGGGTCTGCAGAAGAGCTGTATGTGTTTGGGCTCTAACTGGTCTCCAAGGCCTTGAAATGAGGGCGGTGCATGAGCATGTGCGGCCCTCCGGGTTCGCCATTCCTGATCCACAAAGGACAGGAGACTGGCCTATTCTCCAGATCAGCTGACTCTGAGGTCTTCCCCCAAGTTTTAAATGCATCAGCCATCCCTTTAACTTGTCTCTCAAGGAGCACCAGGACACCAGGGCTGGAAAATAGTTTTCCTGACAGTTTGAGATACATTGTGTCTTCTCCTTTCAAATAGGTTTCAGAAGAATGGACATCAAGAACCTCTTGATGAGTCAAGTTTGCTGACTCCAGCCGGGATAAGTCAGCATCAGTCTGCTGTGGGAGCACTTCTGACATTGTATTTCTGGAAGTACAGAAGCCTTTGTTTATGGGCACATTAGTGAACACCAGCTCCCTAGGGATGCCCACCTGAGACAAACTGGCTGGTGGCTGGAGACGCAGTTCTGCTTCCTGAGCGGCATGCTGTTGCTGAAGAGGCAAAGAGGGAAGTGGATGGAGAGGGTCATGGACCAGTGGGAATTTCACATTCACTGGAGGAACAGATTCTGCTTGTGGAAAGTCACACAGTGGTTGGGCAGAAAGTCTGTCTTCCGAGGGGGCATCCTGATTATCTGAAAGAATGAATGGCGAATGTAGAGGAGGCTCAGTTGGAGGGTCTGAAATCAGAAGTCCTAGAGGGTTTACTGAGAGGGACAGGGACAGGGTCAATGAGGACTCAGTCATAGATGTTGCAGAAGCGGTACTGGACACAGAGGCAGCAGCATCTTCAAGTGTGGCTTGGGACAGGAGACTACTGAGTTTAGCAGTTTCTTGATTACACACATCACAGTGGGGATCTTGACATAGCAGTTGCCGAATGCGGGAGGCATCATAGGGCTGGCCCCGGGGGCTGCAGGGGAAAGAAATTTCAATCCTATAGTCAAGACAGGCATGTGAAAAAGAGGCCCTTTGACCTGATAGTTCTGCTGATCCCCAGAGGGTAGGAGACTGCCCAGTTCCTCTACATTCCTGTTATGCCTATCCATGACCACCAGTGAGACTACAGCCTCTCCCCAGTGCCCTTCCTTTGCACACTGTTCCTTTGGCTAACGCTTTCATAGAAAAGCATGCTGTGCTGAGTCCCTGGGATGCAACGATCACTGGAGAAAAGAGGCCTAGGCAAAAGAGAAAAGAATCACCTTCGCACAACAGACAGCACTTTCCTCTTCTCCCGCACTTCTCTCTGGAAAGGTCCATGACCTGGAAACGCAAGAGCGCAGGTTGTACTGAATCAAAGTAGAATCATGAGGGTTTTGAGAAGACTGAATGATTGGATGAACCCAGTAAACTCAGCAGTAAACTCCATTTTGCTGAGAGAAGCAACAGCTTAGCTTCTCAATTCCAGGAAAAACCACATGGAGTCACCCCCACCCCACACGTCCAAGCATTCCCAAGGTCATGGCCTTCAGATGACAGGTGGTCTTACAAAAGCACCCTGTTTATGACTTAAAGAAAGAGCACAGAGTCTGGTCAAGGTAACCAAGGCTAAAAGTAGAGACATAAATATGACCAAAGACCTTGTAAATACAATGTGGTCAGCACATTCTTAAGTTGCAGCTGTCCAGATCCAATTACATTATGAGTAAGTTCTTATAACCAATCACTTAAGCAGCTTTCACCAGTCCCAACCTTATCCCAGTCTTTGACCCTCCTCCCTCTGTCCTAGACCAATAAAAGAACCCCTTCCCTTCACTTGGGGCCACTACCCCTCCATCCACTGAGTCTCTGTGTTGGGCTGTGGACCAAGCTCGAGCTTGCCAATGAAGATCCTTTTGTGCTTGCATCTGATCTGGCCTCCGTGGTGGTCTCTGAGGGGACTCTGTGGCCTGGGCACAACAGTTTCACACAAGAAAAAACAGAGGCTATTAAATTCTAAAAGTCCCAAGTACCACTATGGGATCAAGATGAAAAGCTCAGTCTTCATGCACCCCTGCCCTGCCAGGCTTCATTCTGGGATGAAATTCTCCTTTCCTAGTGTACCAGTTCAGGGATCTGTCTGATACAGCCATTCATTTACTGATGTGAGACTAGAAATGGGGCACAGCAGTCAATAATCTTTCTTGGGGTGAGGAAGGGGCTCATCATACTTTCTTACCTCTCTGGTGTCTTGAACACTTTTCCACAGTAATAAGAGTAGTTTCAAAATCAGGTACCACAGGTACAGAAGCAGCAATCCCACTGCACTCAGACGGATGTAATTGGGGCTAGTATCCAAGAAAGCCAAGCCAAAGCTTAACCACGATTCAATATAGCTATTCAGAAAGCAGAAAACATTCTCCATAGTCTGAATCACATGGTTGCCTGAGGCATCTGAGTTCTGAGGTTACATGGGCCTCACTTTAGTCCCTGGTCTGCGTCACAGAGCCGGGAAGTGTCACAGAGGGTGTTGTGATGGTGGGGAGGAGGGCGCGTCCTCAGCACCTCCCAGGTCCCCCTAAACTCAAGAACTTTCTAGGCTTGATGCTCTGTTTTCCATCATCCCATTCCTCATTTCATATTCCTCAGGGCCCTTTTCTGTTTACTCAGTCTGCAATCTGGACTTCACCTCAGTCCTCTTAATGTTGAGAACTCTTGATTTGGACTCACCCAGTTCCTCAGCCTGAGGAGTCTGGCACCATGTCCGTAAGCTCTACTTTTGGCCAGATATTTCATCTCTGCAGTACAAATGTCCTCACTATATTTCTCTGTTAAATGCTTTTCCCTGTCATTAATGCAGCAATGGAATGTAATTTCCTTTCCTTGAATTTATTTTTGTGAATGTCCAATAGCAAAGTCTTGTGTTGAGTCAGCCTTTAGAGTCTTTAATTAGAGGGACAGGCTCAGATCACAATCTCAGTACAAAATGAGCACAGAAAGTTGAAACTTCAACCATTCTTGGTGTAGAGTCATATTATTTCCTGTTCTGAACTCAGTGAAGCTTCAGGTTTTGAATCAGTATTGTCTTGTGTTCCCAAAGCCGTTGTGACGTTCCTAGATGAGCTATTCACCTAACGAGCAGTTCTCACCTCTTACTTTAGCCCCACTGCCGCAGTGCTGGCCTGAGCTGTCAGAGAGATTAGGGCTCTGATTCCTGCAGTGCCCTACCTTACCACTCATTCTGCTCTTCTGAAGGGGTTTCTCATCTCTGCCGATACCTGAGGACCCTGGTCAGCACACCGAGATCCTGTGATAGTGACAGGAATCATGACAAGAGAAGATTGGCGAATGACCATACCTTGTGTATTCAAAGGACACTTGCAGACACAAATCGTCAAATTGCAGTTAGTCCAAGCAACATTGAACACAGACTAATTCACAGAAAGATGTGAAGACCCAATCAAAAGTACATAAGGTGGATTTACACAGGCAATCACTGGTCCTCCATGTCAGGAAGTGACGCCGTGAGGCTTCATCTTATCCATCACCGATGTAAGATTTCATACAGATGTTTGTTGAAAGTCCGTGTCTGACCACCAAAGTTCTGCAGCCAATCTTTTTCCTATTCCTGAGTGTTGCTCTGGCTATTGTCTTGATTACTGGACGAGTCAATAATATATCTATTTGTCCCAGACACATTATACTGAAAAAACTTTTCTGTATAGCACTATCTCCAGGGTATTTATTGTTTTGATGGTACAGCTACAGTCTATTCTGAATGGGGGAAGCACTTGAGGACAGATGCCTGTCTTGGACTCCACTTCTGACTGTGGTAGCCTGATGCATGTACCACTAACACAGCCTGTCCTACTGCTGCCTGAGAAAGTCCTTTGCTTAACTTCCACACCCATCTCAAGAAGAGTTTTTTTGAAAAACATAAAGGCAAACCTCTTTCTGAACAAGAGTAATTAAACCCTGATGCTTGATGCACTCTCATGTGTCCCATTGCTGGTTGATCTAACAGCCGAGTGTCATTCATTACTACCACAATCTCTCTCCTGTCCCATACTGCAGGATGCAGAATTGGTGGATCTGGCACATGAGCCCAATACAGCTCTCCGTGTGTCATCAGGAACTGATTCCACGTCAACAGCAACAGCAGTGTCACTCTTCCCTCATTCAGTCCCCGAGAACCGGACCAGCATCTCTGTCAGCCACCGGGCATTTTTGGCATCTTGCGGAAATACACAAACATGCCCTCTTCCCCATAGTAATATCGGGTCTGGGCCATGCCATTTCCCATCGACTGGATCCTTCCAGCTCACTTGTGCATAGCTATCCAATGTCTTGGTATGCCACAACCAATCTGTGGCAGAAAGACCAAGATCATCCATATTCAAAAATTAAAAATAAAAAGAACATGATTCAAAGAGTTCTGGGATATAACTCCCCCTTCATTTTTTTGTAATTGAATTTTTAAAGCTACATGGGCACATTCAACAATCCCTTGCCCCTGGAGATTGTATGGTATGCCTGTTTTATGTGCAATGGATAACTGAGTACAGAAACATCGGAAAGTTTGACTAGTGTAGCCTATGTCATTGTCTGTTTTTATAATAGACAGTAGATCTGCTATAACAAAACATTTTAAACACTATAACATGCTTAGTGGCCTCTCCAGCCTGTGTTGTGGCCGTAAGAAATCCCGAACATGTATCAACAGAAACATGAACATATCTTAATCTTCCAAATTCAGGGATATGAGTCACATCCATTTAACATAATTGATTAGGCTTTAATCCCCTAGGGTTTACTCCCTATTGAGGCACCAAATGATGTTCAGAACAGGAGTGACATTGGTTAATAATTTGTCTAGCACCCTCCTTGGTAAGGTGAACATGCTTCCTCAAACTTTGAGTGTTTTGGTGATGTAAAGTATGAGATATTTGTGCTAATTTTATTAGGGACAAGCCTACTACATGCGTGGCCTTATCTGCCAGATGGTTGCCTAAAGCGAAAGGGCCTGAAAGTCCGCATGAGCCATACTATGTCCTACAAAGCAGGGCTGAGAACGGGCATGTAAACACCTTTATATCTGAACAAAATAATTCCTGAACTTGAGTGTTAGTTGCCTCGATGTAAGACACAATTTCAAGCATCTGCAAGGCTCTAGCAATATAATGACTATAAGTATACAAGTTAAAGGGAGAAGCAGCCATAATTTAAGACACAGTAGTTACTGCACAAACTTCTACCAATCTTGTACTTTTAATTACTATATGCTATGCAGCTAAAGCTTGGGCAAAAAAATTCTTGAATAAACCTTTATTAGACATATATTTTGTTATTTAGACTATGTGAACTATTACCTCAAAAATTTTAAGATTACATATACATAGTTTTATCTTATCTTTTATATTCCATAACATATCGACTCAGATCTTCAATCACGTGTATAGGTTTTTTTAAATTTTTTTAGACTATCTCCATTTCCTTATCTTATTAATATCATCTTTCACATTTTTTCTTAGTACCATGAAATGTAATAACATTAAAAATTTAATTTTGCAAAAATTACATACAGCTAACTAGGGGGATTGGCTAGATACTCAGGTGAAGGTCCAATGTTCCTGCTTACTCTTCCTTTAGTGAAAGAATACAATAGCCAACAAATTCAGCTATGAGGATCTTTTTTTAAGTAGGCACTGCTGAAGACATGAAGATGGCAGTTATTTATGGCTCAGATGAGTACTGTGCAGCACCATCTTACTAAAAGAACATGGACTGCAAATTACACACATAAGATAATGGAATGATTATTATTACCCATGTATATATTGAACTTTATAAGTTCCTAGTTAAATCTTATAGAAAACAAAAACCGCAAACCTTGCTTAAGGTCTTGAGGAATTGTTAACATTAGGAAGACAGCCTCCCTGACTGTCCTCAGACAAAAGTGTCAACCAGAGGCCACCACACTTCTCTAGCCCAGCTCCTTCAGCTGGCAGTGCAGCCTTCCATCCCACACTGGGGACATTCCTGGGCTCCAGGGTCCCTGGTGGCCCGTGGGCTAGACAGTGAGAAGGACCCACAACTCCAGGCTGGGTGGCTGGAGAACACAGAACAAAACACCTGCTGCCTGCAGCTTCTGCAGAGGCCTGGAGACCACGCTCTATCCCTCATCCACTGCTTCAGCTGAGAATGTCAGCCTGGCACCCAGCACACAGGCCACAACCCGGCACACTGGCTCCTCCTTAGTAGCTAAGCATCCCTGACACCTCAACACCCTCAGTCCCCGCTCCCCTGTACTTCCTGCCTCTTAGAGTGTGACTGTGAAGGTCATGGGGAATGAGTCATAACAAGGGATCCCAGGCTCAGAGCCTTTTAGGAAGAGAGGGAGCTTAGGGCAGTAGGAGATGCTGCAGGACCACAGGCTGGCTGCACGTCCTGTGCTAGAACATGAGACCCAGCTGCATGAGCAGCACAGCCTGCCAGGGTCAAGTCAGCCTGGATCCTCTTGGCAATGGAAGTCAGACCTATATCTCATGCAGCCATAGAGGAGGCATCTCTGTTCACCATTTCTGCATAGATTACACATAGTCAAAGGGAATTTTCACAAATAAGTCAGTCAGGAAGATTTGGCTGATGACGGAAAGGCCCAGGTTCTTGTTGGAACAGACCACAAAGACAAATAGATCCTTCCAGAGACAAAGAGAGCTGTTGAGGGTCTGAGTTCTCACACCCGGAAGGGAGGGCTCTAGGACAGTTTTATTCTCCTCAAAGATCTCCCTTGCTACCTGCTGTGACACTGTCCCTAAGCTTTGGCAATTCTTCAGGCCAAATGAAGACTAAAGAGATCCACATGGTTTTCAAAAGGAAGGACATCTCCTCACAAGTTCCTTCCTCCTGATAGCCTTAAGACAGAGAAAACCTTACTCAGACTGCTCTGACTTCTATAGATGCTCGGTAGCCAAAAGTAATTTCTAATCCTCATTCAAGAGATGGGATGAGGACAGGCTGGGGGTTCTTTCATCCTGCACTCTAGAGAACAGCTTCTGTACACCACCAGTGTCCCGCGGGGAGCCATCCTTGCCTTCCTCTTCATCACACTTCAGAATGTAAAACATGGCAGCCAGGAGCCACTAAGGTAGATGAAAAGTAATAGTCCCCACAGTCTCTGTCCATCTGGAGGATGCAGGTATCCAGAAGAGATGGAGGTAAGACCCCTCAATCCAAATTTCCATAGTTGTCCTTATAGACATTATTTTACCCAGGCCCTAGGCAGCCAGGTGACATGAAGACTCCAGTGGGACTCAGAAGTGCTGGCTGTGGTGCCCACAGGATGTTGGTAGAAACTGGCTGCAGAGGAACTGCATAACCAGAGGTGCAGGCCCTGCAAGTCAGAAGATCTTCTCCTGTCTCCACCTGCAACTCCTAGCACACAGGGGAGCCGAGACCCACAGAACAGAAAAGCATTGCATCTCATCGTGTCAAGAATTCACAGGGCCCAGTCCTTGTCTCTGAAGTGTCTTTGGAGTTAACCCGTATGTTAAGCTCCAGGAAGAATAGCTGCTCCACCATGACCAGGAGCTCCCACCAGGCCTGGGCTGTGTGGTCAACAGCAGCATGGCCTTGGGTACCATTTTCCTCTTCAGGAATCTACTCAGGAGGTTGGGTACTGGATTCTGTGTCTCTCGGGCATCACAAAGATCATGGTCAATCCTCCTGCTAGGATCCTCAACTCCTCCAAACCATCCACCACTAACAAGATGTTTCATGCCTGTTAGAGCCTCTGTGATGTTATCCTGTCACTCAGGACAGTCCCTGCAGGTCAGCTCTGCAAAAATGCTGGGTGCCACATGACTGAGCTTCCTTCATTGGAGGCAGAAGGCACATCAGAACACTTGGCCCTTGAAACTCTCCATCTACTCCTGAGAACAGCTTTGGGCTACTGCGGTTTTCCCAACACCTACAGAAACAAACAGTGCTAATGGATGGGATGGTAGCCTTGTGGCAATCTTGGAACCTGAGATTGGTATCAACTTTTGACTTCTCTGTGTGACATCATAGAAAATGGCAATGTCACCCAGACAAAGTTTACTTTTGCAGAGCAGTTTTTCCACCTCTTCACTTTGTTTGGCTGTGTCCAAAGATTCTTCCATGTCTCCCAACACTGGTCACCTGTTTCTGGCATCTGTGAGCCTTCCAGGTTTGAGGCATTATTTGTGTGAGATTCATCTTCTCCAAATTGTGCAGGGTCAACATTCTACTGCCTGCTAGTTTGTTGATAACAATTTCTGCCAGTTTTATAGCATTGGTTTCTTCTGCCCTGTGCCATGAGCACCATCATAGTTCATCCTTGAATTCCAAAAGGGTCCTTAGTGAATATTTAAAGTTTTTTTGTGTTTTTTTAAAATCATTGCTCAGCTTCTCCTAAGGGCTTTTGGTAAAACTCTGGCTGCAGACCTGTCATCGCACCACATGATGGACCTCAGGGCTGTCATCTCTGTTCAAACTCATTTCCTGCCTGCGGCTACTAGGCTGAGGACATGGCTGTGTGAAGGCTCTTCCAGTGGCCTAAGCCCCAAAACTGGCCCTTGACCAGGATGGGGAAGAACCTTCCTTTCTTCTACCCTTGCTGTCTTACTTTAAAAAGGAAAAATATTCTGACTCATGCTTCAATCTTCATAAGCCATTGAGGATATTAAATTATAGAAAATAAGCCATGAATACGGTATTTCTCTGTGTATAACATCTAGAAAGACAGAAAATTGAATTCTTACTTCCAGGGGCTTGCAGAAGAGAACTGGGAAAGTGTTTATTAGAACAGAGTTAGCCATATGAGGGGAGATGATCCATGTCACCCTGCCCCTCTGTGTGTGTATGTATGTATGTATGCGTGTATGAGTATGTGTGTATGGGTGTGAATATATGTATGTATGAGTGTGCATGTATGTGTATATGTGTGCATGTGAATATGTGTGTATGTTTGTGTGTACATGTGTGTACATGAGTGTGTACATGTGTATATGTGCACACATATGTGTGTTTGTGTATATGTGTGTATGTGTATGTATGTGTGTACATGTTTATATGTAATGTGTATGTGTGTATGTGTGTGCTGTGTATTTGTGTATGTATGTACATGTATATATGTGTGTACATGTGTGCGTGTTTGAGTGTATGAGTGTGAATATACATGTGCATGAGTGTGTATGCATGTCTGTGTGTGCATGTATATGAGTGTGTATATGTGTGTGCAGGTGTGTACATGTGTGTAGACGTGTATGTGTGTACATGTGTATATGAGTTTTTATGTTTGTATACATGTGTATGTATGTACATGTGTGTATGTATGTATATGTGTATGTGTCTGTGTATATGTGTATGTGTGTGCATATATGTGTCTGTGTATTTGTGCTTGTGTATATTTCTGTATGTACTCTTTTGTATGTATGTGTATATGTGTGTGCTATGTATGTATTTGGGTGTGTGCATGTGTATACAGTATATGTGTGTATGTGTGTGTATGTGTGTGTGTGTACTTCGGTATGCAGGTGAGCATGCTTATGCATGGAAGTCAGAGAAGGAGATCATGTGTCTTGCTCTGTCAGTCTCTGCCTTGTTCTTTTGAGACAAGAGTTTTTACTGAACCTGGAGCAAGTAAGCCCCAGTGATCCTCCTGTCTCAATCTCTCCTGTCTTAACCCTCTACAGGGTTAATCATGTGTATGCCCATGCAGCTTTTTTATGCAGGAACAAAGAATTAGCATTCTATGTTTGTGAACAATTGTTACCAAGATTCCTCAGTGACTGAAATTTTAAAAGTATTTTGTTTTTATTTTATTTGTATGAGCATGTTTCCTGCATGATTGTAAGTGCATCTGTGTCAGGCAGTGCCTGCAGAGGTCAGAAGCAGGTATCAGATCCCTTGGAACTAGAGTTAAGGACAATTTTTAGGTGCCATGTGGGTGCTGGAACTGAACCTAGGTCCTCTGCAAGAGCAGCCAGTGTTCTTAACTGCTGAGACATCTCTCCAACACCAATGCAGTTTTATAATGTCTTAAAATTAGACAATAGTTTTTTTTTAAGATGGAATGCTGAAAGAAAAATCACTAGTATTGTAAATAATAAAATAAATGTACTCTCTTTGCTGTGTGAACTTCAGCTGATCACAGGATCTCAGTGAACATCAGTCCCTAAGCTGTAAAAGAGACACACCGTCCCCAACACATCTACAAGGAACTTTGATGCCAGAATGCATTCCCAAACATCAGGGTTTGGGATCCACAAACACTGATTTATTACATGATTCAATGATGCCAGCTCATCTGTATGCAGTTAGATCAGACAAACAGGACAAAGAAAATAGGTGAAGAGCGTGAAGAAGAGAATGGTTGCGGGGCTGATTCTCAGGAAGGTGACAGGTAGGAGGAAATACAACAACCTGGAGGGAAGGGCGGGCTCACTCTATGTCTTCTTTAAGGAGAGGAAAATGACAGGATCTTCAGGGATCAAGCTACACCAGGCTCCATGGGCTTAACTTGGTTAATTCGGTTCCCCAGAGTGACTCATACTTTAAAATTAGGTAAGTTGTTATGGTGTTATTAAGTATTTTTCATATGAAGAGTCTCGGATGTCCCTGGGGTTTTACCCATGACACACATAGACATCACAATGGTGGGGTTTGGGTTGCTGTAAATTAGTGAAAGTTTGCACTTCACAGGTGACCCATAATTTCAGAGACCTTGAGACTCTGCCTGAGGTTGACAGGGAAGTTGACAATTTGTGCTGGAAGCTTTGGTGGAATGTAGGAATGTGGATCTGGCATCTTCTCCTTCCTTCATCCTTCAGGGATGCTATTTCATTGCTTTGATGGGAAGAGCCCCATGTCTCTGTGGTATAGGACCATGCCCATCATCCAGAGATCACGTGCCCTGGAAACTTAATCTTTGTTGCTAAAAATCTCTGGAGTACAATATGGAAGTGCTGCTACAGAACATTGTTAAATGATGCCCTGTGGTGATTTGGTAGCCAGGTCAATGTCACACAGTTTGATGCCCATCAGGATCTTCCCTGGTTGATGCCCCTATGTGCACCGTTTTCAGATGGCAGCAATGAAGTACACACAGTGTAGCACGCCTCCTCCTGCTGCAGATAACCCACCTCCTCAGTATGGCCTGCCAGATCTCCTCCAGAGGCCTGTTCTATAATCATATTACCTATGGTTATGAGACCACAGTTGGTGTCCTAATTGTATGGAACAGTTTGGGTGGGCCAATAATTTTAAGATCTCCAGGTAACTTGTGATCAGCTCAGCATGCTTTATTTTTTTCCTTTTCTGGTGTCTTCAGGACAACCCACACCTCCTGGTGGAGGTGACAGTTTCACACCAGCGAAGTTGCCTGTGCCAAGGATCTTGAGGATCATATAATGATCCACGAGGATCTTCTATTCAGAGGAGCTGGCTGGCAGGTCCTGCTGTATTTTTACATCATTTTGTCTCTGGTTAGAAACTGTCAGTTCCAAGAGATTTTAATTAGTTTTATTGTAGTATATTCCCTCCTAACTGATACTTTTAGTATTTCCTTGATAATTATCTTTCACAAGAAAAGTTTCCCAAAGTATTTAACACTTGGTCTGGAGAGGGCAGAGCAAAAACTGGCATATGTGCATCCCACCGTGTCACTCAGAACTCCACCTGACTTGTAGTTTTGACTTGCCTACCCAAGTGCCTTCTAGAACTTGTATATCAGAAGGGTTGGCAGCAGCTGGTGGATGGATGGGGTGAGGGGCCACCGAGGGGTGGGTCCTGTAGCAGACCATAGGATCACAATTGGAAAAGAAGCACATTCTCTTAAGCAGTCTGACCACTGTACTTGGAAGGCCTTCCAATGGCCTTGTAGAGTACAGTGATTTCCCTGAGTATGCATGGAGACCCAGCAAAGAAATAAATATACAAACTCGTCCAAAATGCACTGTCTCTGTAATAGAAAAATGTTGCCTGGGCTCTACAGTACGTGGAAGCAAAGTTACCTTGACCTAGACATGCCTCAGAGACTATCAGTTGATTTTGAGACGAGACACAGAACACAGTTCTCCCAAAACTGACCACCTGAGGAGTGGCTACAGGTGATTCTCTGTTTAAAGTTAACCTTCCCCAAGTGCCTGCAGACAGCTTTGAAAAGCATTCATTTAAATCTGAAACTATTAGGATATATATATATATATATATATATATATATATATATATATGGAGAGGGCTGGATAGAGGAAAGGATCTATCTAAATACCATCAAACTATATTGTATGAAAATTGCAAAAATTCAATTAAAACTGAAAATAAAATCTTAGGATGGGTTTGTAAACTATACTCAGTTGAAATAGAGCATATCACCTTAAGGAAAACTGACTCTCCCTCTCTCGGCATCTTTGTATATTTTAAAAAGAGATTAAATAATATTT
The DNA here is from genome assembly GCA_035773235.1 of Eospalax fontanierii. Classification (NCBI taxonomy): domain Eukaryota; kingdom Metazoa; phylum Chordata; class Mammalia; order Rodentia; family Spalacidae; genus Eospalax; species Eospalax fontanierii. The sequence continues at coordinate 8,686,863 of CM069538.1, forward strand.
ACCAAATGGGCCTTAGGATGAGATTAAACAAGACAAGGTATTTAGTCTACACACACACACACACACACACACACACACATATATATATATATTATATATTATATATACATATATATATATATATATATATCTACACCATAGAGGAGAGAGATAGACAGAGACAGAGAGAAACAAAACATGTCAGTCTTCTGCTATTAAAAGTTCAGCAACTTAGAGCTACTGTGACATCAATTTAATACCTAGGTTTCACTTTTTTAAGTTGCACAAATTTTAGCTAGACACTAAGAGAGAATTTACAACACTCTGAAATGATCCTAAATACATATCTGTGATTTTGTACTACAAATTCATACCAAGTGTGTCAGCATTAACAATTACAAAATCAAACTATCAACCTGAAAATCACTGAGGACACTCTACCTCTTGCACTATCAAATATTGAGCCGAGATTTAATTATTTATGTATAAGTAAGAGTGCATCCATTGGCTTTCATCTTTAATAAATAACAAATACAAAAATTGTTTTAAAATAAATTATTTATTAGTAGCAAATGCTTGGTTTACATACTTATATTCCACAGACAAATATACATAGTTCGTGTAAAAATTATTTTGTTTGACAAGTTTAGGCACCCTTGTCTAGATCACAAAGACAGCCTGCTGTTGTGAGGATCTCTCAGAATCTTTGGCAAATCCCTGATGTCCCTGTCGATTCGATTCCGAGGTATGACATGGCGAAGGGCACTGGCACTGGGTTCCCAGGGTCCCTAATGACAGCAGTGTGCTGCCAAGGACATGGACCAAACAGCTCTGGGTCCACCCAGCCTTGGGCTGTGGACTCATCCTGAGTTCAGCAATACACATATAATTGCAGTGTATGTGATATGCTGGGATGGGGTGGATGTAACCATCAGGGTCTGAACCCAGCAGTGTATGTGGAACACTGAGATGTGCAGTGCCCAGTAGGACCTGATAAAGGCCAGCGTCTGTTAGCTGCATCAGGGATGTGGGAGAGGGTCCAGTAGGGTCTCGGTACTTAGCACATCATATGGTACAGGAGGACAGTCCAGCAGGAACTGATACATAATAGTGTATGACTGGCGGCAGAGGGTCACAATGCGCATAGGGTCTGACACTGAGCAGTGTATGTGGGGCTGTGGCATTCCCCACACCACCCCATATACACTGCCAGGTATGTAGATCTGCTAAACACCATCTCGTATACTAAGAACTAACATACACTGCTACCTACCAGGTCCTGCTGGACACTCCCACCTGACAGCCTCTCTCCACACACTGGACACTCCACCTGAAAGCCTCTCTCCACACACTGGACACTCCACCTGAAAGCCTCTCTCCACACACTGGACACTCCACCTGACAGCCTCTCTCCACACACTGGACACTCCACCTGACAGCCTCTCTCCACACACTGGACACTCTCACCTAAAACCCTCTGTCCACACACTGGACACGCCACCTGGAAGCCTCTCTCCACACACTGGACACTCCCATCTGAAAGCCTCTCTCCACACACTGGACACTCCCACCTGAAAGCCTCTGTCCACACACTGGACACTTCCACCTGAAAGCCTCTCTCAACACACTGGACACTCCCACCTGAAAGCCTCTGTCCACACACTGGACACTTCCACCTGAAAGCCTCTCTCAACACACTGGACACTCCCACCTGAAAGCCTCTGTCCACACACTGGACACTCCCACCTGAAAGCCTCTCTCCACACACTGGACACTCCAGCTGAAAGCCTCTCTCCACACACTGGACACTCCACCAGAAAGCCTCTCTCCACACACTGGACACTCCCACCTGAAAGCCTCTGTCCACACACTGGACACTCCCACCTGAAAGCCTCTCTCCACACACTGGACACTCCAGCTGAAAGCCTCTCTCCACACACTGGACACTCCACCAGAAAGCCTCTCTCCACACACTGGACACTCCACCTGAAAGCCTCTCTCCGCACACTTGACATTCCACCTGAAAGCCTCTCTCCACACACTGGACACTCCACCTGAAACCCTCTGGCCACACACTGGACACTCCACCTGAAAGCCTCTCTCCGCACACTGGACACTCCACCTGAAAGCCTCTCTCCACACACTGGACACTCCACCTGAAACCCTCTCTCCTCACACTGGACACTCCACCTGAAACCCTCTCTCCGCACACGGGCACTGCCCCCTTCCCCCGCTGCAGTGCTATATGTAATGTTACTCATCAGGTCTAAGTGAACACTCCTCCATCACACAAAGTGTTAGGTATTAGGACAGCTAGACATAACCCTTCAAGTCACCCAACACACAGACATGTGACACCTCTCATTCACTGGAAGGAGGCATCGGGCCCTGCACCCACCAACACCACGTCCCACACACAATGCTAATGACCAGGTCCTACTTCTCATCCCTTGCTAGCCTGTTAGGAAGCAGATCCCAATGGACAGACCCCTGAAAACCTCCATACACCGGTTGAATCTGGTCTTCTGGACCCTTTACTTCTATTCCACATGTCTACAGGGTCTATCAGGCCCTGCTAGACAGCCTCTACCTATATGCACTGGTGGGTATCAGAATCGGTAGACACCACTTTGTCCCCTGCCCCATCTCCCAAATCCCACTAAAAGATAGTCTACTAGGTAACAGACCCTTGGAGGCACTCCCTGTCCTCACCATGGCTGTACCAAAAAAAATGCTATGTATGAGGTAATGATGGAGCCCTGTTCCCAGCCTTTGCTCAACATTCATGTCTGCACATATCATCCCCCACTACCCAACACCGCTAGATATCAGGTCCTGTGGCTGGTAGATAGTAAACCTGAGGGACTCCTCAACCCTGGCAATGCCTCACATACGTTACTAGGTTGAGACCCTGTGGACACTCAACCTCACACATATCACATACACTACTAGGTATCGATCCCTGATGGATTCCACCCAACTTCTCCCACTGCATTCCTGCCAGTGCTAGGAATGAGTTTATGTGGGGCTTTAGCAGCAGGGAGGAGGATGTCTAGTAAGTCCCGATACCAAACTCTCTGTGTGGTAATGTGGGGTGTGTGTGTGTGTGTGTGTGTGTGTGTGTGTGTTTAGCAGGCCCCACTACCAGCAGTGAATGTGGGAGTAATGCCAAGGGGCAGAGTGTCCATCACTGATGTCTAGTCTGTATGTATGTTCTGATACCTAACAGACCTGATATCTAGAAGTTTATGTTGGACAGTGGCAGGGGGCTGCGCACTATGGTCGGAAAACTAGTACTGTATGCAGAGTAGCAACAGTGTGGTGTGCTGTGTGTGTGTCTGTGTGTGTCTGTGTGTGTGTGTCTGTGTGTGTGTGTGTGTGTGTGTCTGTGTGTGTGTGTGTGTGTCTGTGTCTCACAGGGCTTCATCATAGTATATTATGTGGGGAGTGGGGACGGGACAGTATGACTGGACGGGTAGCATGGTTCGTATAGTGGTGAAGTTGGGGGCGGGGCCTGTCCCACATGGCCTGATCTTGAGAGGATAAGCTGGGTGATAGTGGTGCCCAGCAGAGCCTGCTGCTTAGCAATGAATGTAGGACAAGGATATGGCTGTTAAGCAGGGTGTGAGACCTAGCATTATATGTGGGGTGGTAGCCTGGTAGGTGTCCCAGTCTGGCCTGAAGCGTAGCAGTGGATTTATGGGTGGCAAGAGAGAGGAGAAGGGGAAGAGACCGGGGGGAGCGGGAAGGGGAAGGGAGAAAAGAGAGAGACGCAGGACAGGAGGGCCTGACCCCCAGCACAGTATGCAGGGGATGGGAGAGGGGTCCAGTAGGACCTGACTCCACAGCAGTTTATATAGGGCTGCAATGCTGTGTTCAGCAGGACCTGATATCTAGCATTGTATGTGGTCTCAGGGGCAGCAGGCCTGAGGGCTACAAGTCCACCCGCGCCTGTCTGGGATGTATGCAGCAAGCTGACACCCAGCAGTTTATGTGGGAAGGAGTGGGCCAGGGTGTCCAGCAGCTGTGGTTTGCATCAGCCAATGCCTAGATGTTTCTAAGTGCTTAGCACATCTTGCCATGCTGTTACCCCACACACTCTGCCAATTTTCATGCCATGCTGGGCAGTCCCGCTTCCAGTGTCCTACATAAACTTCTGAGTATCAGGATGTGGTGGAGTTGGTTCTAAATGCCAACTTGATATGTTTAGAATCCTGCGGGAAGAGTCCAGAAGAGGGACTGTCTAGATCAGACAGGCCTGTGGTGTGTCGGTGGGGATCATGCTGATTCCATTAGTTGGCGTGGTGGATGGTGGATGCACTGTCCCCTCGGCGGGGATCCTGCACTGGGTCAGAGTGGAGAAGGCAGGCTGGGAACAAGCACGTGTGCACCGACTCACTGCTCTTTGCACTTCGTCAGGGAAGCACTGTGATTACTTTGAGATCCTGCTCTTTGCCTTGCCTTCCCTCTAACGATGGGCTGTAACCTGGAATTGTGAGCCAAATAAACCTTCCGTGTTGCTTTGCCTGTGGTATTTTGTTACAGTTACAGTGAGTGAAAGTAAGACTGGGCCTGCTCAGCTGTTTACCGTAGCACAGCACAACATCCATCAGTGGCTGTCAGAGCCTACTGGACTTGCTCTCAGACCCACCGCAAACAGAAATACACAACTTATCAGACACTGCTGAATTCTCTGGCCCTTGGCAAAGCCATGAATACACACTGCTAGGTTCAGACCCCCCTGGACACTTTCCTGCCCAGCACACTAAATAACACTGTGAGGTAAAAGGCCCTGCTGGACACGCCCCCCTCTGCCCCTAATGCTCCACATACTCTGCTATGTATCAGTCCTTGCTGGACAACCACTCACCTGAAGCCCTACTTATGCTGCTCTGTTTAAATTCAACTTCCTTTTCATCCCACATAAGTCTGGGAATCTGGCCATGCTAGAATTTTCTCATTGCTACCCAACATATGTGCTATTCATCAGGCTTTGTTGGACATCATTCCACCACCTCACATATACTGTTAGATATTAGGGTTGACTGGCAAGTTACTCCCCTTCCCAAAGACCAAATAAACTGCTTGTTATACAGATCCTGATGGACACCCACCTGCAGCTCTATGCACACTGCATCCTACCTCCACACTCCATATAATGTCCTAGATATCAGAACATGAGGAACACCTCTCTCTCTCTTGTCCCCGAAATACACTGCTATTATTCAGGCCACAATGGATGTTCCCTTGCTGCCAACCTTATGTAAACTATATATATCAGGCCTTGATGGAAAAACTCCTCAGGCCATGGAAACACACTATACTATTAGGTAACAGACCCTTTGGGCACTGCTCAGCTCTAGAACTGCCCCACATGCACTGATAGGTAGCAACCCTGGTGGACATACCCGTGAACCCAATATTACTGTCCACAACCTTGCTGTTCCCCACCCACAAATACATGGCTGTGTCTTAACCTTAACCTTGCCCCCACTCTTCTTATAGTGCTGGATAGGTACCAGGTCCAGCTAACACTCCTCTGTGTTACATAAGGTGCTAGGTATCAGGCCAGGGTAGACACCCCACTCCACTACCACCCAACATGTTCTGCTATTCATCAGACTGTGCTGCTGGACACCAGCTGTCACTGCCATGTACAAACATCTATGTACTGGGTCTGCTGGCTCTCCTGTCTCACACGCAGTATTAGATGTAAGGCCATGCTGCATAGGCTAGTCCCCTGCCACTGGAACCCCATGTGCACTGTTGGGAATCAGGCCTTTCTTGGACACCCGTTACTGCCATTTCAACCCTAAATACACTTCTTGGCTCCAGGACCTACTGTATAGCCTGTCCCTGGTCCACATTCCTGACAGACATCAAGCCTGACTGGCTATGACCTCCCTACAGATGCCCCTCCACATACTGGGCAACAGACTCTGCTGGACAAGCCCTGGATCCCTACACATGCTGCTGTGTCAGGTCATACTGAACCAGTCCCCCCACTGCACATACTGTGCTGGGTGTCAGACCCAGCTGGACACCTCCCACCCCTGCCACCACTCTACTCACACTGCAAGGAATCAGATCCTGCTGAAGGTGTTCCCTGTCTTCACTGCCGTGTATGAACTGCTAAGTATCCAACCTAGTTAGACAGAGATCTCCCATGCACCGCCACTCTACAAACACTGGTAGGTATCTGAACCTGCTAGATAGATATGAACCCCACTACATATGGACTCTTACTGGACATTCCCACCTGACAGCCTCCCCGCATACATTGATATTTGCCAGGCCTGGTTGTTAACTTCTGGGTAGGAGGTCCTCCTCGACTCCCTCTTCCTAGCCACTCACTGCCGTCCCTTACATACTGCGAGGAATCAGATCCTGCCACACACTGCCCTGCAGCCCTACGTGTACTGCTATGTGTCAAGTCCTCACACCCGGTCAATCCTCCCACCACTGCTCCACATAGGTTATAGTTTATCAAGCCCTGCTGGACAGACCTTTCTACCCCATACACACTGCTGGGTATGAGAACATGCTGGAAGCTGCCACTCTCCTCTACCCGTGCTTTGAACAGATGCCCTTTTGGGTATCTGCTGAACATCACCATCCTAAGTCTGCCCCACAAACACTCAGGACATATGGCTAGTAAGATCCTGCTATCCAGCACCGACCACTAGGTAGCAGGATCTGTGGGCAAACCCTACTGCTGTCCCACATACATTGTTAGGACCAGACCCTGCTGGCCACCAATACCCCCCAACTTGCTCCCACTGCACATTCACTGCTAAGTGTAAGGTCCAGGACACCTCCCATTTACACAAAGCAGGTGTTATAATATCAGGCCCTGATGAACATGCCCACCCTGGTTGCCGCCCAACATAAACTTCCATGCTTCACACACACACACACACACACACACACACACACACACACACTCTGCTGCTACCCAACATACGCTTCTTCTAAGTATCAGGCCCAATTTGACTGGACAATGCTCATTATAGTATTAGACCCTAAAGGACACCCTTCCACTTTTGCTAATAATCAACATACACTGGAAGTTATCAGGTCTGGCTGGACACCCCCATCCTGGCCACATCACGTACACTGCTAGGGATCAAGTCTTATCAGATACGGTCTAACCTCTACTGCCTCACCACAGTGCTAGGAATCAGGGGGTGGGGCTTTGGTGTTGGCTGGATAGGTGCCCGGCAAGTCTTGATCCCTGCAGGGTATGTGGGTAGCAGCCCAGTGGTGGGATGTCCAACAGAGCCTGATAACCTGGAAGCGTGTGTAGCAGCCCACAGGAGGGTGCCAGCCTGATAACAGTGTATGTGGGGTGGCCCCCAGGAAGTGAGGGCCGAGAGGGGCCTGATACCCAGCACTTCATGTGGGAAGGGATAGGAATGTCCAGCTGGAATTGATACTCAGTAGTGTATGTGAGAGCAGGATGTCCAGAGGGTTTGTTAAACAGCAGCCCATGTCAGGAGAAGAGACAGCAGGAACCCTAGAAGTTCACAGGTGGAAGCAACTAGAGGAAGTCCATCAGGGCCTCGAAAGTAGCCAGGCATGTTGGGCGGCTGCTGTGGGAGGATCTGTCAGGACCTGAAGCCTCGCCGTTTATATGTGCTGGACGTGCCTTCCCCCACTGCTGCCCCGCACACTGTGCTACTTTTCATTCCATGTTGGGCACCACTTCTGGTGTCCCATACAAGATTCTAGGTGTCAGATTCTGAACAGCTGATCATGACCCGCCACACCACATGCACTGCTAGGAATCAGGCCCTGCTGAACACGCAGTGCCCGTAAAGCCCACGTCCACTCCTGTGATGAAGTCTAGCTGAACACTCCCCACAAAATACCAGGCATCAGGCCATGCTGGGGACTAGATCCACCCGCACCATGTCCCAGCATACACTGCTGTTCCTCGGGCCCTGCTGGAGACTCCTTTGACACCACATATAAACGTATAGTAATAGGGTCTTGCTGGACACCTTACCTCCCCAATCCAGTGCCCCACATCCACTGCTAGATACCAAGATTTGATGGACTGCCACTCCCACTACAGATCCCCAAATACACTGCCTGGTACTGGGTTCTACTGGACAACAGCCACCCCACCTTTGGGCCTCAATACATACACTACTGTATATTAGTTTCTCTGGACCTGTCTCTCATTCCCCGTATAAAGTCCTGGGTATCAGGCCCTGATGGACACATTTCCCTCGTCCCACTGACCCTGAAAACACACTGCTATTATTCATGCCATGCTGGACACCCCCTGCCATTGTTTCACATTAAATTCTATGCATGAGGCTTTGATGGCCATCTCCACTCAAGGACACAGCCACAGACACCTACTGGACACTCCCCACCTCTGGAATCCCCTACACACACTGCTAGACATCAGCTCGTATCTCACAAACCCACACGCACCTTTCAGTATCGCCCTGCTACACACCACCCAGTCCCCAGCTTACACACCTAGGCATCAGGTCCTGCTGGGCACATCCCTACAGCCTCCCCAAACAGACTACGAGGTAGCATGTCCTCTGGCCCTGCCCCGCACTCACTGTGAGATCTGAGGCTTTCTAGGTATTTCCCTCCGCTGCCACTGGTGTCCCACGTACAGTGCAAGGCTCCAAGTCGTGCGTCACAGCCTCCAACACCGTCCCAAACACTGCCTAGCTATCAGGGTTTGTAGGATGCTACCCCACAGCGTCCCATAGCCACTGCTAGGTATTAGGCTCCGTCAGAACCCTCTCTCTTCTCCACATAAAGTCCTAGTGTCGGGCCTGTTGGTCACACCTCCCCACTCTCATCATGTCCAGCATACACTGTTTCCAGGTCATGCTGGACACCCCAATCCTGCAGTTGACCCACATATACTTCTAGATGTTAATTAAGCCCAACGGGATGACAGTCCTGGACCACTGCCCCACATACAGTGATGGGTTCAGGCCCTGCTGCTTCTCCCACCCCACATCCACTGCTAGTGTATGTTCAGGCTTTGCTGCACATCCTCTCCTCCTGCCACCAAAGCCCACATACGTGGCTAGGTATCAGGCCGTGCAGGACACTCCCTCCAGCACTGATCCCTCCAGATACTGCAAGGCACCAGGTCTTGCTGCTTCACCACCTGACTCGCTACACTGATGGATGCTCCAAGTGCCGCTCCACACACACTGCAAGTGCCGGGTCCGGGGGACATGCTTCCCCTCCCTCTACTTCATCACTCCACAGAAACTGCTAGGTATAAACTCCGCTGGACCAGTCCTGTGTATCATCACTCCACATACACTTCCGAGTATCAAGACCTGCTAGACCCCCATAACATTCCATAACACGACTAGGTGACCAACATTCATTATTACACATCAGATCCTGTCAGACACTCCTGACAGCTGACTCACATACACTGATCTTTCTCAAGCCTTATTGGATATCTCCTGAATTTGCCACATATAAAGTTCTAAATATCGAGCCCTGAAGGATCACCAGCTCTGGATATCAAGTCCAGATGGACACCTCTCTTCCATCCCACACAAAGTGCTACTTAACAGGATACACTAGATACAATTATTGTCAGCCCCAATATACACTGATTCATATCAGACCTGCTAGAAGATCTCTCAAACACCCGCATGTAGTGGAAGATTAGGTCCCGCAGCACAGCATCCCCTCCCATACAGGGCTTGGGATCAGGCCTTCCTGGACACTCCGCTTTAGCCCTAAATACACTGCTGGGATCAGGTCCAACTGGACTCCTCACGTCCACCTCACATATTCTGCAAATTAACAGCCTTGCTGAACCCCAGCATTCTCCCTGTCCCCATTCCTGCTGACGTCTAGATAAGGATCTGCTGGACAGTCCCCATGACCCCTGTGCACACTGCTAGGTATCAGAACATGCTCAACACTGTCCCCCACTGACAGCAGACATCCTCTTTTGAATAACCCTCGCTGGACACTCCTCTTTTGTGGTTGCCACATAAAAACCTCAGTGTACAAAGTAGGGCTGGACATACATGGTGGCTTGGTTTAGATCCTGCTGCCCCACCCTGCAGCAACAACATCAACTGAAGACACCGGGTTTACCTGTAGGGGAAACTGTGCACTAGTCCACATACACTAGTGATGCTAGGCCTGCTGGACAACACCTCCCTGCATTGCTGCACAACACACATTGCAGGTTTTAGGCCATGCTGGACAGTCCCCTGCCACCACCTTATATAAACTTCTAGATCTCAAGCCCTACAGACAGCAGTTTTGGACAGTGCCCCACATACACTGCTCTGAACTAGGCACTGTTAGAAACCCCAAACCCCTGCTGCAAACCAGCGTACACTGGTAGTTATCAGGCCCCGCTGGACACCCGGGCACCTGCCAGATCACATACACTGCTGCTCTCAGGCCCTCCTGGATACCACTCAACCACTGCTGCTCAACTACACTGCTGTAAATCTGTATATGTGGGACGTCAGTGGGGTGGAGGGTGGCATCTAGCATGTCCTAACCTAATAATATAGGTGGACTGGAACCCCCGGTTACCTGGTATGCAGCACAGGCTGATGTGCAGAAGTTTGTTTGTAGAACTGACAAGAAGGTGTTTAGTTGGGCATGAAAATATCAGTGTATGTTGGGGGAGGCAATGCAGAAAGAATCTTGTGGGATTTGATACCTAGCTCTTTGTGTGGGAAAGAGGGAGTGTCTAGCTGGAATAGATACATAGCTGGGTGTGTGGGGGTCATTGAGAAAGGGTGTCCAGCAGGACTTAATGCCTAGCAGTAGGGGAGGGGAGAATGGAGTGTCCAACAGAGCTTGATAACTAGCAGTGCTTTGTGGGTTACCATCGGCCATGGGAGGATATCCAGTAGGGTCTGGTAACTAGCATGTGTGGGACAGTGGTCTGGGGGTTGGCTAGAAAACGATACCTAAAAGTTTATGTAGGATGACAGCAATGGGGATATCCATCAGGGCCAGGAAACTAGAATGTGACACAGCAACAAGGTCCGTGTGTGTGGTATGTGTGTGTGTGTGTGTGTGTGTGTGCGCGCGCGCGTCCAACAGGGCCTGATGCCTAGCACTTTCTACAGGAAAGGGGCAAGTACCAACAAGATTGACACTTAGCATTGGCTGTGAAGTGCTGCATAGCGATGCCCGGGGAGACCTGACAGCCAGCAGTGCAGGGGAGCAGCAGTGTGGTAGGAGGTGTCCTGCATGTCCTGATCACTGGAAGTGTAAGCTGAATGGAGGTCAGATGTGCATCGGATCCTGTCCTAACGGTGTATGTAGAGGGCTGGTTGTGTCAGAAAGGTGTGATAACCTAGCACTGCACGTGGGGTAGCAATCCTGGGGAATTCTGGCATGGCCTAAAACATAGCAGTGTATGTATGGGCGGTGTGGGGACTGCGCAGTAGGACCGGATTCCAAGCACAGTGTGAAGGGCAGGATTAAGTAGGGGTTGATGCCTTGCAGTATATGTGAGGCTGACAGCACCGTCCAGTGTTCCATTTCAGGCCCTGCTGGACACTCCCAGTTGGCTGTCTCCCAATACACACTGCTGCCCAATTCCCAAGTTCTGTGCTGGATTTTTGTCTGACTGAGTTTGCGTGGGTCTTGTGCATGCTGACATTATTGCTATAAGTTCACATGAGCATATTCCCAGAGGCCTAGAAGACTCTGTTTCCTTATGATTATGCACCAACCCTGGCTCTTATAATTTTTTCACCCAATTTTCTGCAAAGATCCCCTGAGCCATGGGTGGGTGAGGTTTAATATATGAGTTCCATTCAAGAACATGCTTTCTGAAAGGGACCGTAGTATGTAGGGTTTTAGACAGTTTAGAACATCAGGCCTCTACCTAGGCCTGAATGTAGGACTCAGAATCCATTCTTCCTATTAGGAGAAAGTTGCTTTCCCTTAATGAGGCCAAACAAAGTCCAGATTAACTCTACCTTTCCATACAGTATTTTAAATATTAAAGAATTGTAGTTGTCATGCTTCTCTGTCTGCATTGCCAGGGAAACAGCGTTGGGTACAAAGACGATTATGAGGGAGAGAATTCATCCTCAGTGGCCTCCAAGCCTGTTAATATTTGTCTAGCTACTTTAAGAATGTAACTGCCTATTTATTTTCCCAAAATGGAATCTAGAACAATACTAAGATAATAAGACAGGTCAAGTGATTACTCATAAGTAACTCTTAAAAACCAATCCACATGAGGTTATAAGCTATAACCTCAAACTGGCAGAAAAATTAACTGTATATGTGGAAGAAAACATATCGATCTGGATTTATACACATATATGTTTATAATTTTCACTTGGAAATTTCCCGGAAATGGGAACGTTTACCTGTTTCCTTCATGTGCTGCCCTCATTTCACCTGGCCACACAACGTGCTCAAGACTTTACCTCTAGATATGATACTTCTGTTACATGTCACACGTACATGTTTGTCAGAGTCAGAGGATAAAAATGAAGAAAACAGTCATGCCCAGATCTTAATGACTCATGGTTTTGCTATGACCCAGGCTTATTTTACTTAGAGTTTACCTCTCTCCTGAACACAACTTTCCTGCCTACTCAGACTCACAACATCACATTCTAGAATGAGTCTTTCCAGCAACATGGGACATGAAATAAGATTTAAAATATTTATTTCCTATTTAGGCTCCATTTTCAAATATTTTGTTTCTTAGGCCACAGGGAAGCTGACATTGAAGCTATACTGAAGTTCTCTGAAAGAAACCACACCACACTGCTTTCTGCAAAAGTGATTAACTGAGCACCACTTCAGTGATGATGAGGACTTTGGATTGCTGCAGGTCAAAAGCCTAATCACATTTATCTACTTTTAGCTCCCCTAATAGTTCTTTGCCCACCTCTGTGTCTGACCTAATATTCCTGTGACTCTCAGATGACACCTCTGAAAATGTATTAATTTAGCAAGCCACTGGCTTTCACCAACCCAAAAGCTAAGAACATCATCAGTAGTGCTGATGCAAAAGCACAACTTTCGCCTCAAGGTGGGTAGATAGTTTATTCTGAAGCCAAATATGAGTGACTATGGCCTGGGAACACAGATTCAGGTTACCCCAAATTCCATGTTCCTGCGTGGAAGCAGTTAGGGAAGTTTTCATGGACACAGAGCAAAAAGCAGTCGTAAATCTAGACACTTTGCAAATACATTGGTGGAAACATTAAGGAGGTGGACACAGGAAAAGGGAAGTCTCAGCTGTAGGCCTCAGATGCTATCTGATGGCACTCTGCCTTTTGGTTGGCCTTTGCAGAGGGCTCAGTTATAAGATGCACTTTGGGGGGGCACTCTGTTCACAACAGCATGTGAGACCTAGAGCACAGGTTTCTTCACTTTGCTGTGACCTGTCTACCTCATGTTTCCACCGATAAATTTGAAGTAACCAAAACTATGTTCCTGGGCCATGGTAACTCATGTCTGGATTTACAATAAACTCTTACTCCCGTTGCAGTAAGAACTTTGATTTTATACCATCACTAAAACACAAGTGGCAAGGCTGACTCCAACCTCATCTGGTCAGGGCCTTTCTGAGTAGGTGGTTGGAGGATAAGGCCTGGCTTCTAAGAGGAGAAGCCACCGCCAACTGAACATCAAGCAGACCCCCAACATTTGTTCAAAAGCTATGTTCTCTGACGGGCACAGGAGGGGCTGGTGCAAGGACACCCTTTTGCAGCTGTACTTCTGCCGTAGTGCAGAGTTGCAGAGGGTCCCTCAGGCCGCTTGCTCTGGTCGGATTGGTGAGAGTCCCTGTTTGGAGAATGCTGGCCAGGTCAACCTGGACAAGTGATTGAGACATAGCCTCATGTTAACAAATTACTATTTCATATTCAGGTCATTTTTGAAAATGTTTTAATAAGAAATTCACGAGTGTTCACTTCTTTAAATCTCAGCATTGTATGTTTTTTTCATAGATTTTTCCAGTTTAATTCGATAAATTTAGAACATTTTCAACCCCTCAGAGAGAACCCATTCATCATCTAATCTCAACCTCTTTCCTCCAGTCTCTGTCCCAGCCCTAAACAACATCCAATTCAAGTTAACACTTGGTGCATCACAGTGTGGGCTTCCTTGCTCCAAACCTGACTAGCACCTGCATCTGTCCCTGAGTTTCACTTCAGGGGAGCTGTGCTTTCCAAATCTACTTCAATACTTGGTCAGAAACCTTAGTTCTTGGATGTGACCGAGAAGAACGATCTCAGCTTGTACAACCTTTTCCTGGAGTGAGGGTGGAAGTGAATTTCAGTCAGTGACTGAGCAAGACGGATGCCTGCAGGGTCAGACTCCCAAGTTAATGTGTCTTCAAAATAGTTTGCGTTATTTTCAGCTAAAAGTTTCTTGGGCAAAATGAGCATGCTGTCCGTAACTTTAATCTTTTACATATATATTCCAGGACTTTGACCTAAGTGTACAGCCAAAATGCCTTCTATCTTTTATTTTTGAATTGCGATGTTAAAGTGAGTTTGCTCAGGAATTTACTCCTAAACTGAGCATGCATAGGAACTGGCACACCTCTACATGAATACATGCAGGCCGGCTGAAGAACATCCCCAGGCTTTGGCAAGGACGTCGGTGCTTTACCTATGGCAGGTCATACATCTTTACTCTTGTCTGCCTTGGCTGTGCACGTTTTCCTTTGTGTTCACCAACATGTGCACCCTTTGCATTTGGTTACAAATTTGTAGCCTATGTGGCTGGGTCCCTTTCTTTGTTAGGCAAACAAATGGGGCCTGGTTCAGACAGGTTCTCATACACTGCGGGAGATAATTCCCAAGTTGGAAAGAAAAACATCTTGTGACCTGGCATTTGGCTCCTACACAGCCCTCATGATCCTACAAAAACATAGTAATGTTTTTGTTTTTTTAATTCTTTTGTATTGCCAGGCATGGTGGCGCCTGCCTTTAATCTTAGCGCTCAGAAGGCAGAGGCAGGTGGATCTCTGAGACCGAGGACAGCCTGTTCTGCATGTGAGCTCCAGGTCAGCTGGGACTACAAAGAGACTGTCTCAAAAAATATTATGTTATATCATTTATTTGTTTTGTATTTGTGAGTATATGTATGTGCCACAGTACTCATGTGGAGGTCAGAGGGCAACTTGTAGGAGTCTATGTGTGTCCTGGGGATCAAACTCAAGACCAGTGGCAAACACCTTACCCACTGAGCCATCTTGATGGCACCACTCTGAATCTTGGTTTGGAAGATGTCTCTTTTTCAAATACTTTTATTGAGTTTTTGTATATTTCATACAGAACATCTTAATCATCTTTATGCCCCCTTCATCACTGGCACCCTCCTGTAGCTCACCTCACTGGAATTCATATATTCTGTCATTTCTGTTAAGGCACATCATTCAAGTTGTTGTCCTCAGACATCCCTCAGTTCAGGTTCACTTGGTCTACTCAGCCTATCTAGTGTCCCACCCTTTAAGAAAATCATCTCTTTCTCACTCAGCAGTAATCAGCTGCCAGTAATTCCTAGAGAAAACCTCAAGTCTGTCACAAACCCACACAAATGTAATTTCTTACTATGTGCAAATACAGATTTTCTTATACTAGTGAATGGTTCAGGACCCTTGAGACAGCTAATAGAGTTTCAGAGGAGTGCAAATGGATAGGATGGACCAGGGCAGCATCCATAGGGTCATGTCCAGGGTTGAGAGTGCATCTGAAGTCTGGGGAATTGAGAGACATTCTTGTGCATGCTGACACCAGGGAGACTAGGAGGAGTCTCTGTCTGGAGCTGGAAGATCCTTGGGAGCACCAGTCTAGAAAACCCTCAGAGGAGATCTCAAGCAATTAGAAGAAACCTTTGACCTGATTTCCAGCAATCTAAAGGTAGGAAGGTTGGAATTTCCCATCCTACAGATCTGCATAAAGGAAAAGAACTTAAATAAGAGGCTAAACAGACACAATGTCGTTTTGTGTGTCAGATTTAAAACATGTTACATTAGAAAGAGCTCTCCATGGCGTGACAACAGCCTTTTCTTAATCACTTTAAAAGTCATTACAAGGGAAATTTTCACCCCCGAGTTCACTCCCCCTTCTCCTGATTAGCTCTTAAACTCAAGACAGGTTATGAAGTCTTCCCCAAAAGCCCCATCTTTGGATTTTCTCAGCTTTTAAGAAGTCATGTTTAAAGATAAGTGCTACATATGGAGATCCTATTTTTATACCATGTTTCAATAAGAGTTAAGACTTTAAAATAACAAATTGAAAATTAAAGATTGCTTAACACTGTGGGCAAAATCATCAAATTAGCAGTCTTGAAAAGCTGAAATAACGGGGCTAGAGCGATGACTCAGCAGTTTAGACCACTGGCTGCTCTTGTGGAGGGCCTGGATATGATTCCCAGCATCCACATAGCAGTTAACAACCATCTTCCAGGGAATCTGATGCCTTCTTCTGACCCTTGCAGGCACTGCACTACATGAGTACAGTTACATACATGCAGGCAATATTCTCATACATAAAAGTAAAAAAATAAATAAATAAAATATTTTTTTAATTGACATATACCTAACAAAAGCTGTAAGTACCTTATGGTAAATCTAAGTAAGCTACAAATTCTTTGGCTATCTAAGAAGTACTTTTTAAGATATTTTATTATTTTTACTTTGTGCGCATGAGTGTATTGCCTGCAAATATGTTCAGTGTGCCCATGTCATGCAGTGTGCAGAGGTCAGAAGCCATCAGTACCCTGGAACTGTTGTTATGAACAGTTGTTAGCCACCATGTGGGTGCTGGAGATCGAAACAGGGCTCTCTGCTAGAACAACCAGTGCTCTCAGTCTCTGAGCCGTCATTCCAGCCCCTCTAACATGTGTTTTTATGTACATTTATGTGCGTGTGGATACTGTGTTGTATCTACAGATATGTTAATGTCCATATACTGTTTACATGGTAACAATTAGGCTTTGTAGGTTAAGAGAACACTCTCATAGGTTAAAACTGATACACAAAGTTCCAACTAGAGACAACAGTCGATCGTTCAGAGCCCATCCTGCCATGAGACAATAGCAACCTTGTTCTTAAAATAGCGTAAGACAGTCATCCCATAGACTTCTTAGACATCACCCACAGACTGCTTACATTTCTTAAAGTCTATAAAAGGCCTGGGTTAAAAAACTCTCTGGCCTTTGATTTCAAAACGCCCTGTTTATTCTTTTTGTCTTTTCAGGGTTTGGCCCATTGTGTTTAAATTTATCCTTCTTTTCTGGTCTACTAATTCGTTTCAGAGATCTGACTGTTAGAATGGGTGGTACAGTTTCCTGCTGTGCTGGCAAAAACCCAATGTGGAGTTGATTTGATTATGTTTACACCCTTTTAAAAGCATATCTGTCCCAGTTCTTTACAGAAAAAAAATGCTTTTTGTATCAAAAGCTTCAGCTACAAGGTTGACACGAAGATTTTGGCTCTCTGTATTGCCTCTACGTTCTACCTTCTTCTTATACAGGGTAACTGCTGTACGAGGCCATCACAAGCTGTATTATCAGGACCTCTTGCTGGAATGGAGCATTCTGTCTCTCAAACATTTGTAAAACAAAGAATGCAAAAGAGCTTTCTTTAGAACAAAATTCAGGGGTCAGTAGACAAACTGTTTAGTGTAACAGCGTGCGGACAAACAATCTTCACTTCTTACAGTGTGCCAACAGTGTGATTGGAGTCAACAGTATTTCACTAAGTTGGTAAATTTGTTTATGTTTTTATGTCTAATGACATCAGGAAGAACAACAACAGAAATATTCAAAAGAATCAAGTAACAGGACAGAGAAACACGGTTAAAAGCATATAAGTAGGATGATATTTTCTCTTTTTTCTGGTTAAAAAATGAGGAAACGAAAGACTTTTGGAGTAAAAAGAATTTTAGGTTGTGAATTAGTTTTGTCCTAAGAGAGAAGATTGTTCCAATGTAAAAAATAAAACGTACCTACAAAGGTAAAATCTTAAAATGTAAGAAGGTTTTAAAAGTTAAAAAGAATTGGGCATGACTAAAGTGGCTATAAATAAATGTTATTAAAACTCATAAGATCAAAATTCAATATCGATACTAACCCCAAATCCGGAACCATTTATATCACTGAGGCCTCTTAAGATATTGATCTTTTTCTGATAACATCTAGGAAGTCTAATTTGTTTATATAAAGCAACATTCATTGTATCATAAGATAAAAGTTGTATTCCATTACAAAATTTTGAATTCAATATTAATTCATGTATAATAATATGTTCTTATAAATGTTATGAGATTATGTGTTTCAGTATTTAATTTTGTAAGTATGAACACTAAAATAATCAAAAGTCTCTGACTTACTAAGATAACTGTTTTCTGCTGACTTTTATAGACTAGCAGGGATAAGGCCCTCAGTCCGTGTTGTGGGAAAGATCAGGCAGAACACAAGGAGAACATAGGAAGCAGGTATTTTACTTAAGCTACAGCCTGAATCCCGACGGAAACAGCACATCTGTTATAACTTGGGCTGGGGTTGCAGTGAGAAAGAAATTAAATATTGATTGGCTACTAGTAAAGTCTTAAAACCAAGGAAATTATTTTATATGTAGAAAGAAAACAAATTAAAAAAAAAAAAAAAAGCTCTGTCTGAAAGTCATTGCAGAAGTCTCATCTGATACAAACAGAATCAAGGAAGTTTCATCAAGATACAAGACAAATGGTTCTGGCTAACTGGGCCAGGGTTCCAACTGCAAACTGGTCAGGTGAAATTTGCTGACAGAGACAGAGAGAGAAAACAAGAATTAAAATCCATATTTCCCTTTATAGTTCCTCAGGCATTACATCACCTGCAGAGTTAGTAGTAAAATCTGCTCCTCACACCCAGGGCTGGATTAACAGGGAAAAATAAATGTGAGTCTGGAATGGTGACCCCAGGGGTGCTCCGTGTTGTGGGAATGCTACTCAGCCCTGGGCTGGTAGTACGTAGTAAGAAAACACCCTTGGAGCTGGAGAGATGGCTCAGGAGTTAAAAGCAGAGGACCTGGGTTGGATTACCGGCCCCCACATGGCAGCTAACAATGGTCTATAACTCCAGTTCCAAGGGACCCAATGCCCTCTTCTGACCTCTGAGAGGCATTGCACAACATGGGTGCATTTACATACATGCAGGCAATATACTCATTAAATAAAAATAATAAATAAAATATTAAAAAAACTCCCACTTGAGAGTGGAAATAGTGTGTAGCCCCTAACACACTGCTGGACACATACTTCCATCTCGACTTCAGATCTCCTAAACTGAAACCATGCAAAGCCATCTTACTGGAATGACCACACAAAAACGGTCCATCATCATCTCTAATTTTTCCTATTCATCCCCCAAGCTGGACAGACATCTGGGTCATACTTGATATCCCTTCAATGGGAGATAAAATTAGCAGTGGGCGGGGCAGACTTCAACTTTTCCGATAGGATATTACAGTTAATTGTTTAGTAATAAATTGGTCAGCCTCAAAGGCTTTTTTAACCCCACGTGTGGTGTGTGTGTGTGTGTGTGTGTGTGTGTGTGTGTGTGTCAACTTTTCTGATAGATGTTACAGTTAATTGTTTAGTAATAAATTGCCCAATCTCAAAAGCTGTCTTCACCCTGTGTGTGTGTGTGTATGTGTGTGTGTGTGTGTGTTAAGCATCCTGAGCTCATTTGAAGCAGACTGTGCAGCTAAGAATGACCTTGAACTTCCAGTCCCCCTACCTCTGCCTACCAAGAACTGGGATAACAGGTGTTTGCCTCCACCCTAATTCATACAGTGCTGGGTATCAAACTCAGGGGCCCTTGCATGCTAGAAGCATTCTACAGACTCTTCTGAGATTGGCGATGAATGTAGTACACCTTCTTGAACCTGTGCCAGATTCTTTTGTGAGGAAGTTCCTGTGTAAGCAGCAAAACACTGCAGAAGGACATTCTTCTGCTGCTGAGCAGGAGCCCATCTGTACCATCAGTGAGAGGCCAGGAAAATTTGGCAACATCTGGCTTGCAAATGATTTGCACTGAACCCCATGGATGCTGCATGGTTCTGTGGACCTGAGATGAACGGGAGCTCTCCTCTTTACTAAGGGCTCTGGAGGCCGGGGTGGGAAGAATTATGAGGCCTCTTGGGTCTTGCTAACCACATAAGAACTCTGTCCCTGGAACACTTGCAGGAATGACAGACCCAAGACACTATTGATTGGTTAATTTTCCTGGACCACTCAGTCCAGGATCAGCTAAACAGACAAGGAGACTTCAAACTCTGACCACTGATAGTGTGGCCATGGGACAGGTGTGGTCTGGGCATCAGACTGCAGGAAGCAGGTCTGTAGGGAGGTAGGCAGGGAGTGAGGGCCCTGCCATCTCGGGGCGAATGGGATACTAAGAGTGAAGATGACAGAGAGCTAGCCCAGGAACAGTGCTGAACACTGCTGGTTTCAGGCTTAGCGTTCAGCTAAGGGCACTGGAGCCTCTTCTGTCTGCTTTGGCCAAATGTTCTAGTCCTCCACATCCAGTCTTCCAGCCACAAATCTCATGACTCCCCTCAGCCTAACCCCAGCATCCAGCTACACCAAATCACTCCAAACATTCCCTCCCTCAGGTCTCCTGCACATTGGCCCTTCCTCCTCAAAATCCAGGAGTACTGCCACCCTAACCTCAGGAAGAGGCCCCTGCTCCCCAGTACTTGGAGGTCTGCTATAAAGCTCCACTTCTTCTGAAGGACCCGATACCCCCAGACAGAAGCAGACCTCACTCTCTTCCCAGGCTGCACCCCGATTTTTCAGCACCCCCTTACTGCGAGCCTCCGCTTCCCTCCTTTTTCCGTAAAGGCCCAAAGTTGATCCCTGTGATGTGCCATTTCCTCGTTGTGAGGTCTGATGGCGGATCCCAAGGGAACACTGGTCCCTGAGGATCCTGGGAAGCCCACAGGGCTGTACAAACAGAGTCACCGGAGCATGAGGCTTTATTTAGGAGGGTTTTCTAAGCTTGTTTGGGGAGAGGCGGTGAATGGACAGATAAGGTGGAGGGAAATGGTCCTGATAGTGAACTGGAAATTAAAGGCTAAAGCTCAGAGAAGGGGCCTGAGCAAAGGCTGTCCAGGCACCCAGTGGTCATCCTGGGGCCTTCTGTGAAGCTCTGAGGATACATTGCAGCAGGGACCAAGTTTGTGTGACTATGAGGATGCTGTGGGGCTGAGGCGAGGCAGCAGCCACCGGAAGCCTGGGTGGGAATTCTGAGTGAGGAGACACAGACACGGGTTCTGGAAGGGGAGTGAGCCTCTTAACTTGGCTGATCCAGTCAGTGAAGTAGGCAACCCTGGTGAAGATGCTGGGGTAGACTGGACGCCGGCAGTCTGGGCCCCAGCTGGCCAGTCCTACTAGGACCCATGTGCTGTTGTGGTAGCACGTGAGAGGGCTGCCAGAATCACCCTGAGGAGAGAGAGTAGTTAGTGTGGGGTCTCAGTAGTCATAAATGACAGGTGCCCGTGACAAGGCCACACACAGTCCCCCTGGATCAAATCTCAAGTGCACGACAGTGGGATGGAAAAGTAAGAAGCTCCTGAGCTGATTGACCAGGTCGATGAGGACACATGTCAGGCTATCAACACAGACCCCTCCCTTTGCTGGTCATGCCTGATGCCTAGAAGAGACAGCTGTAGGAACCTGTGAGCAAGCTGGGCCAGCTGACATCTCTGTACAGAACATGGATCTACAAACTCTGAGCTGTAGAAATATGTGCCCTCAAGTTCCCTGCCTTTCTGTCACCTAGGCCTGGAGTATTTTATCACCTACAAATTGGTCCACTTTAGAAAATACTGAGGACCCAGGTTCAAGTCCCAGCACCCACATGGCAGCTAACAACTGTCTGTATCTACAGTTCCAGAGGAATCCAACTTGCTCTTCTGACCACTACAGAGATTGCACAACACAGGGCCACTTACACATATGCAGGCAATATACTCATATACATAAAATAACAATATTTTTAAAGGCAACTCAACAGCAAAATGAGAAACTGAAGGGAAGGTGCATGGGAAACAACTGATAATGACGAACACAGAAAATCCACCTAGTGACGAGAAAGGGGGGCGAGGCAGGGGCTTCTGGGTACTGGGAGCATGCTGTGTCCGCACTGGACACTTCGCCGTTCCCTCACAGAGTACATATTTGTGGACATAATAAGCATCAATAAAAACAAAAAATATGCAGCAAAAATCGACGACAGGGTGTGCTGAAGAACAGCTACCACAAGGGAGATTCAGAGGTGCGAGCCCAAGGAAAACACGAAGAAGGAAGGAGGACGGAGGCCTCCACGGAGAGTAGAGGCCAACACAAACAGCCCCAGGAAAACTGAGGCAGAGAGAACAGGCCCAGGGAGAGCGGGTCCTAGCTCCACTCACCCTGCAGATGGACTTTCCTGTGGAGAGGCCCCCTGCACACAGCATGTCCTCATGCACATAGTCCTGGCCTTCACCTGGTCTTCGCCCGTACAATGTGTTACAGAACTCATTCTCAATGAGGACCACCTCGCCCTCCTGGAGCGAGAAGGGTGGTAACAAAGTCACTGTGAAAATAAGGCAGAGGTCAGAGAGTGGCACTATGGCTTAGCTGAGGTAGCCCAGGCTATGCTGCCCGATGCTCACCATAGAACACACAAGGTTCAAGTTCTGCACCTATCATCGACACACTCCTGACAAGCTTTTCTCTTTTTTCTCACAAACTTCCACTTAACCATGTCCTGTTTCCTCCACCTCCTTGACAACCACAGATCATACCTCTTCTACTGTGTAAGGAGGTAAAGCCCACAAACACATGACACACAGAATGGGGTTCGGCAAGCCTTCACTAGACAAGTGTCCTTCATTAGACAAGACACTTCACTTGCACGGAGTGTCCTAGCCGCTCTCTACCAGCCTGTCGCTTCCCTTTTACCCCACGTCTTCGGCCACTCACTCACCCACACGTTCCCTGAATCGATCCACCCACCTTTCCACACTCACCCTGCCACCCATCCACTCTTTATCAATATATACATCCATGCGTTTTCCTCTCACCCTTCTAACACGTTCACCCACAACAGCCGTCTTCCTTCTCTTCCTCGCCCTCCCTCTCCCCTACTCACTGATCTCCACATCATCCAGTCACCCACTGGCCAGATCACCAATCATTGTGCTAGGTTACATGACACAAGGGAACATTTTAAGTCGGGAAAGAGAGGAATTTGCTCAGTGGTGTTAAAGCCATGACCAAGGGAGAGGTGACATTCCAGGTGGAAACATGACAATGCAGGTAAAACTCAGACGGAAGAACGCGAAAAAGAAGCCACTCACACAAATACTCGAGGGGAAAGTTAGTTACAGAGGAAAAACAGCCAAGCTAAGAGCCCTGGGATGGAAATGGCCTCAGCATATTCAAGGAGCAGTGAGGGGGCCGGTGTGGCGGGAGTGCGGTGGATGAGGAAAGGAGTCAGATGAGGCAGAGGCAGATCCGGGAGGTAACGCCACATAAGATGCGGAGTGCGGGTTTTATTCAAAGCACAGTAAGAAGGCGCTGGGGGTCCTAGAAAGGGACGTGGCATGACTATGATTTAAAGCAGTGCTGATAGCTAGCTG
The DNA here is from genome assembly GCA_035773235.1 of Eospalax fontanierii. Taxonomy (NCBI): domain Eukaryota; kingdom Metazoa; phylum Chordata; class Mammalia; order Rodentia; family Spalacidae; genus Eospalax; species Eospalax fontanierii. The sequence continues at coordinate 8,710,477 of CM069538.1, forward strand.
TGTGGCACTCACATGGGACACATGAGAATGGAAGTGGGGGGGCTGGAGAGATGGCTCCGTGGGTAAGAACACTTGCTGTTCTTCCGGAGGACCCAGGTTCAATTCCCAGCACCGACATGGTGGCTACAACTGTCCATATTTCCAGTTAAAGGGTGATCTGACACCCTCATTTGATCTCTGTGGGGATTGCACACACATGGTATGCAGGCAAAACACTCGTACACACAAAATAGAAATTAAAATATGTTTTTAAAAGATGGAAATAGAGGACCACATTGGAGACCACAGTCAAGAAATGAGGGCTTCCTCCCGCCCCATCCCAGGCCAAGCAACTGTTGGCAGCTGATCACTTAGGGGTGATGGAGAGCTGGTTTTCATTAAAAGGGTGACACTAGATGGGCTGACCAGGTCCAGTGAACCAACAAACAATGAGAGACAAGTGGGTACACACCCTTGACTCGATAGGCCCTAACACATATGACAGAGTGCATGAAATTCGGAGGGCAGGGCACAAGGACAGTGCAGATGGGAGAGAGTCTAAATATGATTAAGTCCTACCGCATGAAATGCACAAAAGTTCAATAAAATATATGATGAAAAAAAGGTTAATTACGCAGGTGGTAGCCACTGAGTGGAGTACCCACCAGATACTCTGTTTAAAACAAGATGCTGGCCCTGGCTTCAAGGATGAGCCTGTGTGTGCATGTGGGTGCCAACTGCGGTAGCTGGGATACGAGTAGGGAGCATCTTCAGGGATTCAGTGGCCAGGGTCAGGGATCCTAGCAGAAGCCCTTATGAAGTCATGTTCTTCCCCAAACACCCAGCGTTCCTCTGTGGAGAAGCAATATATCAAATTATGTTCTTATAAATTATTAAAAATCTATATTCTTTTACATTTATGTTATACTACAAACAGGGCCCCAAAACACAATCCTCTACCAAATACTTCCATATATGACTGCATATATTTCTCTACTTTCAATCTATGTAACAAAAACAAAGGCTCTTAGTGGCTCAGTGGTAGAGCCTTTTCCTAGCATGCTTGAGGTCCATTATCTGTAACAACCCAAATCCAAAAAGCCTTCTCCATTACTCAGTTCACTTGACAAGACTGAAACAGGCTCAGAACCAGGGAAGATCGGGAGGAGTTAAACACTCCCAGGTTGCGGTGGTTCTACGTAGGTCACTGCAGGCTCAGTGATCACAAACCATGTGTAGTTCCCTTTCCACCTTACCCAAGCACCTTCCAAGACATTAGCTGATGATCTGTGCTATAGTTTGGGTTCTGAATGTCCCCCAAAGATCCCTGGGTTCAAGGATGGTCCCCAGACACTGGTGCAACTGGGTAATGGAAAATTCTATTAGTAAGAGGTAGAGCCTAATGGAAGGAAGTCAGGTCATTGAGTATGTGCCTGTGAAGGGGCTATTAACATACTGGCCCCTTCTCTTCCTCTTTCTTTAGATCCTGGCCACTGGCAATGTTCCACCATTCATAACCCCAGCACAGTGCTTCACCACAGGCAAAAACCAATAAGACCAAATGATCATGGAATGGAAGCTCAGAAACCACGAACCAAAATAAACCTTTCCTAACTCGATTACCTCAATTATTTGGTTACAGTGCTAGAAACCCGAACAACAGAATAGACTTGCTGCCACACAGGATCTTTGAATTGAATCAAGTCATCTCAGATGCATAGTTGATTTTAAAAACTTAGTAAAAAAAAAAAACTATGCAGACTCAAAGACCCAGATTCTTGATTACAAAAGTCAACAGTTCCCACACCTCCAGAACCTGAGCTACAAGACAGTTTGGGGCAGAGGGCTCACCCACTTTCAGAACTAGAAGAACCCTAGAATGGTCCCAGCCTTCATCACAGGAAGGGGAGGACAGGAAGCAACATCTAGTGGCTTCTAAAGCAGCCCAGGCCTCTTGCCAGCTGATTTGCTCTTCCCTTCCTCCTCTCCCTGCCCTGCTCCCTGTCCCTCTTCTCTTGCCCTTACTGTCCTCAGAGAGCATTCCCCAGCCAGTTATCCAGCAGGGTGTGTGGCTGGGCAGCCGTGTGTCTTTGGTTGGGAGGCAAGCAGGAATCACATGAGATGTGAAGTTCACAGGCAGGCACAGCTGCAACATTGCCACGTCACTCCCGAAGGGATGAAACTTCTCAAAGTCGGGGTGATTGATGATCCGGTTCACAGGTATCTTCTGGGTGTGCTGAGTTTGCTGGTACAGCTGAGTATTCCCCAACAGAACCTGATAGTTCTCTGGGGCTTGGGAAATGCTGGAGGAAAACGGACCCATCATCACCATTGTTTCTGACTGGGGCCCTACACTGTCTTTCTGCACCCTCAGGTATCAACACCCGCTGTGCCTTGGACCCTTCCAACACACCACGATTCTGTGTAGCTTTGTCTCTCCATTTCTGACAGTCAGGAGCCATCTCTCTGAAGGCTGATGGATATCCTACTCAAATCTCCTGGTAGTCTCCCATCACATCTTAGAATTGGACCATCAGAGAATTCCCTCACTGGGAGGTCCCTGATAAGGACTCTCAAATCAAACCCTTTTTGTTTTACATAAGAAGAGCTCTGGATGAATCCTAATTTTATGGTATGAATCTTAAGTGTCCACAGGCCAATGACTAAAGGTGTAGACACTAAATGACAAATGATTAAAGGTGTAGACAACAGCCTACAGTGCTTCTGAAAGGGGGTGGAATCTTTAGGAGGTGGGGCTTAGTGAAAGGAAGTTAGGTCATGGGAAGCATGTCCTGGAAGGCCCATCTTCTGCTCACTATCTCTGCCTCCCAGCTGTCATGAGGTGAACAGGCCTCTACCATGTTTCCTCACTGTGATGTGTTATGTTGTCACACACCCATACTTCTTGTCATGATCTGAGTTAGGTCAGAGGAACTAGACTTCTGACCGTGCACATCATTCTCTCAGGTCAGGGCCCCTACAGTTTCCATCCACACACCCTGGGTACGATATGGGAGTGACCACAGCTTCTCCCAGGACTCAGTTTTACAATGGTGATAAGAAATCACCTGGCTGCTGGCCACGTGTGGTCTTTGCCTAGAATCGGGCTCACAGGAGAGTACGGGAGAGTGAAATAAGATGAGGCCTGAAAGGTGGCCAACAAAGATGGCCAGTCCTCTTGGGGAACCTCCGTGTCAGTGGGCAGGCACAGAGCGGAATCTAAGGGATCCCTGCTGGAGCTGAGAACACAAGATGATGAAGATCTGGATGGATCATGTGCAAGTGGCGCATAGGGACAATCCACACGGAGGGGACTGTGCATCAAGGAAGGCTGCAGGTGTCTTTGGTGGCAGCAGGCTGCCCCAGAGGAGAATGACATGCACGCTATCCCGGACCTCCTTGCTGACCTCAACTCTGCATCTTCCTCCCCAGCCAGCCCCTTGCTGGGGGTCCAGGGAAGAGCAACTCACTTTTGGAAGCAGTGGGCTGTGGAAACCACCCAGCGGGAGTCGATGAGGACAGCTCCACAGAGGTGCAATCCATGGTACAGCAAGCTGCCTTGCCATGGCCACTGACCAGCCAATGTGTCCTGGCCACCAAATATCTTCCCCATCATCTTCGGCTTCCCGCACACTGTGGAGACATCCCCATGCAATCTATTAGAGACAGAGCCCCTGAAGTGCAGATTAACACTCCAAGGAGGCCCCCCTTCCACTTCACAGATTGGAAAACCAAGGCCAAAAGACAGGTGACCTGGCCTCTTCTTTCACTGACCTTCACCAGAGACAGGGTGACCAAGCTCATCTGACAACTCTGGGAGTGAGAGCTTATAGTTCTGAGGAGATGGAATGGGGTGAAAGGGTGGCCATAGAAGTCCATTCTAAAGTGGGCCTGACAAGGGAAGGCAGATGGCAGATGGGAGAGAGACCCTGTTACCCCATTCTCTTCATTTACACATCTCTGGACTAGGTCTTACTAGTTACTACGGGTAGGTGCTCAAGGTCATGACTCCTAAGTGTCTCTGCACCATCCGATGATTTCACAGGGAGAGAGAAGGCTGACAAGGATTCTCTGTTGCTGAGAGTCGTAGGGCCAGTTGCTCTCCATGTCTAAAAGGAGACCTGGTGGACGCAACAAAGATACCTTTGGGTCTAAGACTCATCTGGAGAGGATCCCTGGCTCAGATCTTGACAGGCTGTACATTGTCTCATGCCTGGGCTTCTCCCATGTCTCAAGGAGGGTCTGAGGGAGAGACCCTCAGCAATCCCACACAGCCCTGGACACCTGTCAGATCCCACCGCCCCACACCAGGATTTGTGGTGTAGATTCTGACAGAGTGGAACCTGATTCACCCTCCTCGCTTTATGTCTTCTCTGGAACCATCTGGTTCCGGAGGGAAAGCAAAAGGGGAACACCACTTCCGGTGCTGGACCTAGCCGTGAGCCCACCCCCCTCACCCGCCCACTGCCTTCCAAACGGACCTTGTGGTCTGCTTGCAGGGTATTGGTGGCTTCTGGCCACTGACTCCCAGTCCTGATGTGGCCCGCGGCTCCCCGGTGTCACCCCCGGCGCCTTCGAGGAGCTGAAGACACCAGGCCGCGGGGCGGTGCCTACCCTAGGGCTCTGGGGCAGCAGAAACAACAGTAACCAGAGCCAATGGCCCTGCCCCGCTCGGGTCCTCACCGGCCTCGTGCCCATCCCACTGGGACCTGTGGGGAAGTTGGCTCTGACCCGGACCTGACCCGCTTCTGACCCGGGCTTGACCCCCTTCTGACCCGGGCCTGACCCCCTTCTGACCCGGGCTTGACCCCCTTCTGACCCGGGCCTGATCCCTGCTGGGACAATCTTTGACCTGCCCTTCAGACATGCGCCCAGCCCTGTCCTCACTCTGCCTGCTCACCTGCCTGACCCAGTTCTCGTTCTGCCCTTCTTCAGAAGCGCACTGATGAGGCCCTAATCCCTGCCATCACCAGCCTCTGACCCAACCTTGATCCATACTCACTGTAGCCAGCCCCAGTGCGATGGAAACTTCCTTCAAATGAGTAAGGAAAAGACGAGTCCAGGCATTGGAAAATGATATAAAAGTTAATCAGCTGGGCATGTCACTCCAGGGTAGACATGAGAGGAAGGGAGGAGGTTTGGTTCGTCTGGGTCCCCCCAAACCTTTCTCGGCCCTAACACCACCGCACCGCATCTCTATACGCGCACAGGTTTAGTTCATGGAAGAAAGAGGAATAAAAGACCCACACATATGGAAAAATAATCAGCTGTCAGGTAAGTATGAAAGGTATATATTTTTAAATTTCTATTATTTTCATATTATGCGTAAGTGTATTGCCTGCGTGTATGTAAGTGCACCCATTTTGTGTAATGCCCTGAAGAGGGTGTCAGATCTGCTGGCACTGAGGCACTAAAGTTATACATGGTTGCTAGCCTCATGTAGGTGCTAGGAACCAAACCTCCATCCTCTACAAGAGCAGTCAGTCCTCTTCACCGCTGTGCCATCTTTTCAGGTCCAAACACAAAAAGTTTCTTTTCCAGCCGTCCAATTTTAAACGTTAGGAGGTTTTCCAGTCTAACCAGTAACTTCTTTTTACAGTGGTGGAAAGAGACACACACCTGAGCGTCCCTTCTTATCCCACATGTGACCTCCTGAAAGGGGTGAAGCCTGTCATTTCATATTTATTTCTTTGTCTTCGTCACTCAACTATGAACTTCAGGCTATAGGAACTTTTATGTACCACGGGTAAGTGTAAAAAATCAGTCAAATGTGGCAGAGTTAACTGTGCCACTTAAAGTATAGCTGGCCACTTTTGATCATATCCAGATCCATCTAGGTGGATCTCTGGATTGTGCTCCAGACATTCTCTGCCACCTGATGCTGACCTTTAGTCCAAGCAGGCTGCAACATTCACCTCCTACAAAACAATGTTCTCCTTCCTACAAAACAGTCCTGGATCGGCCTGCTGGAAAGCCGGTGCAGGAGCTGAGCGGAAGCCTGCAGCTGTGGCTACCCCAGGCCCTGTGTCCTGCACACCGGAGCCCTGCAGAGTTGGGTCCCAGTGGAAGGAAGGCCAAGAATTAACGTAGCAGGTGGAGGGACCGGCTGGCGGCTCTGCGGCTCTCTGCCTCCACCTCTCCCTTCCATTTCCTGGTGCAGTGGGGTGAGGCTCCCTGCCATGGCTCCCAGCTCTGGGAGGCTGCTTCTTTCCATTCCCAGACCTCCTGGGCAGCCTCTTGTGCATGTGGTCCAGGACTGGCACAGCTACTTAGTCTGCACCAGTCCCATACAGGGGGCTGCAGGCACTTGGGTTCCAGACTTCACTCTGGAGAAGCTGTCCACCCAGGAAGAGTGGAGAAGGAAGGGGGTTGAAGAAAGGGGAAGGCAAGCTTAGCGGGGCCTCATGTGGGCCTCTGCCTGCGAAGAGGCTCAGTCTGTCCCCCACCAAGCCACAGCCTGTATCAACTTGTCTGGACCCAACCCCAGGGGTTTCTCTTTGGTGTGACAGCATGCAAAGTGCATGTTATGTGTTCCAAATCAAGGCCCCAGTGAAGTCCCAGCATGCAACACGAACTAGAAGTGCCCCTGATTCATTATATGGATTTGATTTTGAATTTGGTGGGGGCGGTTGTTTCAGCTTTGGAAACTTTAATTCTTGCCAATTTTAAATGAGTCCCCACAATTTAGAAAGCTGGGTTCCTGACAATGTCTTTTTAAAGCTGCCCTTTCTGGTCATATTATATGCAGAATCCCACAGGATATATAGTGTTTTGCATCTGGTTTCTTCCCCCAGCATACCTTTTTAAAGTTCTTTCATACTCTGGCAGCCATCGGTATTTTGCTTCTATTCTGTTTATAGCTGTACCATACTGTGATAATCCATTTATTGCGTGGTGGGCCTTTGCATTGTTTGCGTTTGGGGGCTTCTATGATATTCTTTTGTTCTTTCATAATTGGGAATCTGTTTATGTCAAGGATCAGTGTGTGTGGATGTGTGCAGTGTAGTCACTCGTATACATCTTGTCCCTTGTATACATCTGATGGTAAATCAATCAAGACTCTCTTTTCAAGAGACTAGGCTGTGTAAAGTTGACGGTTAAAACTAACTAGAATGGCCTGTGAGGGTGTTTCCAGGGAAGCTGGGCAGAGGCGAGCAGACCCACTCTGAAGAAGGGCGTCATTTCATGCACTGCGGAGCTGGGCTGAATAGAAAGAAGGAGCTGGGCACCAGCACTCAGTGCTCTCTGCCTCCTGCTGTCCACACACTGTGACCAGCTGCCTCACATTTCAGCCATGTCCTCCCTGACATGATGCACTGAACCCTCAAATTGTGATTCAAACTAAACCCTTTTTTAAGTTGATTTTGTTAGGTATTTTATCATAGCAATAGGAAAGGTAATTATACACTACGTAACTACTTCCTTTTAACTTTTCTTGATTTATTCATTATATATATGTGTGTGTGTGTGTGTGTGTGTGTGTGTGTTTGTGTGTGTGTGTGTGTGTGTGTGTGTGTGTGCTTTGTCTGTCGGTAAGTGTATCTCAAAGGCCAGAAGAGGGTGTTGGATCCCCTAGAACTAGAATTACAGACAGTTGTTAACTGTCATGTGAGTGCTGGAAACCTAACCCAGGTCTTCTGCAAGAGCATTCAGTGCTCTTCACGCTGAACCATCTCTCCAGCTCCTGTTATCTCCTCCTCCCCGTCCTCCCTCTCCTCTTCGTCTTCATCTTCACCTTCCTCCTCCTCTTCCTCTCCCTTCTTGTTTTTTTTTGAACCAAGGTCTCCCTGTATCCCCAGCTGGCCTGGAACTCACTGTGTAGATCAGGCTAGCCTCAATCTCACAGAGATTCACCTGCCACGAGGCCTGGCAGAAGAGATGTTTTATCTCTTGGTAGTACTGAAAATTTTGTTATTAGAGGATGTCATTCTTGACTACTCATAGTCTTTCCTTCCACTTTCTTTGGTGTGTGTTGCATAGCTGGGTCTCTGTGTTTCCCATGGGGATTCCATTTCGTGCGCAAAGGTGATGGCACTCTGGTATAAAGCCACAACAGTACAGCTTCAGGAACATGGAAAACACTGATTCAACCCCACTGCCCCCAGCTGCTCATTCCACACTGACTTTGATATAAGTGATATATTAGTATTCACGTAGAAAATAAGAATGCTTAGCTTCTGTAATTTTCATGCATTCACCTTGACCAGAGACTGTTCGGCTGCTGCTTTAGGTTCCAACCAAATGTCCTTCACTGGAATGAGTGACTCCCCTCAGAAAGCAACCTGGTATAACCAACTCTAGTTTGTGTGATGTCCACTGTGATCACAGACCCCTCTGCCCGAGTTTCATTTCTGTTGGTGTGATTAAAATACCCTGACCAAAAGCAGCTCAGGGGAGGAAGGGTGGGCCTACAATTCCAGGTTACGGTCCATCATTTCAGGGCAGTTAAGGTAGGAACTCAGGAAGGTAGGCCCCGCCACAGTCAAGAGCAAAACAAGGCAATAAGCACTTGCTTGCTTGTTACTAATGTAGCTTTCTCTAATTTTATACTGTCCAGTGCTCGTCCCACGAAGTAGCAACCCCCTCCCACATTCAGGGTTGATCTTCCTACCTTAGTTAAGATAATTCTCCACAGATGTACCCACAGGCAAACCTAATGTAGAGAATTTCTCATTAAGACTCTTCACAGGAGATTCTGACTTGTGTCATTGACAATTAAAACTACTACACACCCTCCAAATACTTGCTGAAACTTCTACCTAAATGCAACAGTATTAAGAGGTGGGCTTTTCACAACTGATCAACAAGCAGAGAATAAGAGACTGCAGAGTGTGCAACCCTAAATAGGACACACAGAGCAAACCTCTGCCTCCTAAGGCTCAGGGATCTTTGTGGAAGAGGAAGTAGAAAAACTGTAAGAGCCAGAGGTGGTGGATGACCACGAGGAAACTGTTTTCCAGACACCTGGTCAGTTACTTATATGAACTCACAGCAATTGTTACTGCATGCACAAGACCAATGCAAGAAGCGGGACCAAGCACAGAAGTGGGAAAGTGGATAAGAAGCCCCAGCCATGGCTGAGGAACTGTAGACCACTGATTGCTCCTGGGAGAGGAGGAGTCCATTTTCTTTTTAAAAATATTTTATTATTTTTATTATTTTCTGTGTATGTATGTACTGCCTGTATGTATGTAAATGCACCTGTATCATGCAATGCCAGAGGAGGTCAGAAGAGGGTGTAGGATCTCTTAGAACTGGAGTCCTGGACAACCATGTAGGTGCTGGGAATCGAACCAGAGTCTTCTGCAAGACTGGTCAGTGCTCTTAACCACTGAGTTATCTCTCCAGACCCAAGGCAGTTTTCTTTAAGGGTGTGACACTGGGTGGGTTGGCCAGGCTCAAGTGGCTGGACCCACACTGAGGGGCATTTGAAAACACAAATTAGCCTCAACGGGCCTTAAATATATCCACATATATACGATATATATACACCACATACATATGAAAAGGGAGGTGCATATAGGGAAGGGTCTGAATATGATCAAAATGTATTGCATAAACTTCTCAAAGTTTCAATGAAATAACTTTTAAAAATAGGTGGGGTCTTTAGGAGGTAATGAGGCCTTGGGACTTGGCATTTTGAAAGACGACATTACCTTTAGAAAAGAGCTGAAGAACTGAGTTCAGTCCTTCTCTTGATCTTGTGGTGGCATGTAAAAGAACGCCCTGTTAGAGCCCTCATCCCACCCTGCATCTCTTAGTATCTCGGACTTAACTCACCAACCTCCAGTAGTACAAGAATTAATTTCTGTGGTTGATAAGGTACATACCCAATGTAAGGCATTTTTGTGAAGAGCAAGAAGACGTGGCTAGATGTTTTTGCTGACTACGGAATTCTAGGCTGACAGGTTTATTTCCTTGATCATTTTTTAATATATCAGTCACTGACTTTAGGGATCCAGAGTTCCCAGTTGGAAATCTGTAAGAGTTTTAAAGGGAAGTTGTGATGAAGCTCTCTTCCTCTCGGGCCTGGAGAGGTTCATCTCATGCCCTGAGGTGTCTTGGTAAACAGAGTATTTGGGTCCAACATCATATGTCAGTGGAGGGCTGTCATCCTTTATAGCCATCGATATGAATGTAAAAAGAATGAACCCTGAGTGTAGAGATGAGGATACCTCTAGAAGCCAAAGTTACTACAGAGTGAAAAGGCCACTGAAACACCCAACACCTTCAACCCTGTAGTCACTACCATGGTCCACAGTGTAAAGCTTCCTGAGTCTGTCATCTCAGTGTTACTATTGCTTTCATTGCTAGTAAGTGGAAAAGGTTCTTGCTAGGATTTGGATGTGATTTGTCTTGTACACACCAAAGTCCAGATGGTACTGGTTCCAGATGATACTGGTTCCAGTTCCATGTCTCCTGATGCAATTCAGACTCCAGCTACTAGCAAATTGCACTTTTCTCCTTCCCCCTAAAGCACAGGGAACATAAGATAGGAAGAAGGAAGTTCCTAAGGACTCCTTCCGGGACTCCTTCCGATCTCTCTGTCTCTCTCTGTCTCTCTTTGTTTCTCTCCATCTCTCTCTCTCTCTCTCTCTCTCTCTCTCTCTCTCTCTCTCTCTCTCTGTCTCTCTCTGTCTCTCTCCCCACACATACACACACACACACATATACACACACAAAACCCTGCTCTTCTCTGAGGATGTCACTCAGCTCTGATGGGTCGCAACCTGAGATTCAGATGTTGGCTTTTGATGCTGTCCTAGAGACCCAACAACTGATGCCTACTAGCTCTGAGCTAGGCCTGATATAATTGCTGAGCTTTTCTGTGTGACCTGAGGCTTTACCAAGAAATTATTCTGTATGTGGTCTTTCTTGGCTTCTAGAAATGAGGGAATAAACCTGCTGGGGTCACATCGAGGGACTCTCAGACTTCTAAGCAGGTATCAGAAATGACTAGACATGTGGTGATACTTCCCAATACCAGAAACAACGCATTCAGATAAACCGAATGTGAAGCATCCCTGTGAGGGTTATTCAATCAGCCTGGGGGCGGGGGGGGGGGGGCATTCACATACTCAAAACAAGAGAATTTAAGTGCTATGGTTCCTCTCTTGCTACAGTCATCGTGTAGCATCAGGAACTTGAAATACTTTGGGGAGCATCCAGGACTTCTACCTCTAATCAGGATTGATCTAAAACGCCAAAGCCCCATTTTTAGTTGGATTGTTGTTTACTTAATACTTGGGGGTTTTTTGAAGCTCCTTGTATACTTAAGATACTAACCCTCTTTCCAATGTACAGCTACTAATTTTTTTCCATTCTATAGGCTCCTTTTCACTTGAATGGTGGTATCCTTTGCTGTACAGAAACTTTCTAGTTTTGTGAGGTTCCATTTATCAGTTGTTGGCCTTAATGCCTGCATTACTTGGGTCCTGTTCAGAAACTTCTTTCCTATGCTTATAAGTTGAAGTACATCTCCTGCTTTCTCCCTTATCATATTCAAGGTAACTTATGTAATGCCATCTAGTCTGAAACTTAGAACGTACACCAGGCTGGCCTCAGTCTCACAGAGGTCCACCTGCCTCTGCCTCCGGAGTGCTGAGATTAAAGGCATGTGTCACCACACTTGACCTCAAGTTGGAATTTTGGTGATGATTGCACTGAATCTGTAGATTGCTTTCGGTAGGATAGCCATTGTCACTATAGTAATCCCAGGCTCTGGAGAGATGACTCAGTGATTAAGAGCACTTGCTGCTATTTCAGTGTACCAGGGTTTAGGTCCCAGCACCCACATGATAGCTAACAACCATCCTTAACTCCAGTTCTAAGTAATCCAGCACCCTTTTCTGGCCTCCATGAACATTGCATGACATGAGTGCACATGTAGCTAGGCAAGAACACTCATAAAAATTAAATAAAGAAATAATTTTAAATACATTAATCCGAACAATCTATGAGCATAGGAGGTCTTTCCATTGTCTGGTATTTTCTTATTTCTTTTCTCAGTACCTCAAAGATTTTCTTGCACAAGTCTTTCATTTCTTTGGTTAGATTTATTCCAAGATTTTATTTGAGGCTATTGTGAATAGGATTCAAATGATGAAATTACAAATGGCTGAGAGATATTTAAACATCCCTGGCCATCATTAAACTAAAACTATTTTGAGATTTCATCTTACCTGAGTCAGAATGGCTAAGATCAGCACAACAAACGACGACAGATGCTGGGACAGATGTGGTGAAGGGCGACACACATGCAGTGCTGGTGGGAGCGCACGCTAGTGAGGCCACTATGGAGTCAGCACGGAGCTGCCTCAGAAAGCGAGAAATCAGCCGGACAGTGGTGTATGCCTTTAATCACAGCACTTGGGAAGCAGAGGCAAGAAGATCTCTGTGAGTTTAAGCCTGGACTACATAAAGAGTTCTAGGCCAACCAGGGACAGGGTTCTAGGCCACTATCTCAACAAGATAGTGAGATCTTGTATCAAAAAATAAAGAAAGGTAGAAATAGATCCAGCACACCATCCAGCTGTCCCAGGCTTGGGCGTACACCTAAAGAACTCTGTGTCTTATTACAGCGATCCCTCCCCATCCATGTTAAGTTTCTACACTATTCACAGTATCCGGGATATATAAACAGCCTAGATGTCCATTAATGAAGAATGGATAATGAAAATGTGATACAGTCATACACTAGGATATTATGCACCCATTAGGAAAAATGAAATTATAAAATTCACAGTTAAATGCCAGAGCTGAAGAACAATCATTCTGAGTGAGGTAACACAAACCCAGAAAGGCAAACATCACTTGTTTTTTTCTCATCTGTGGATGTTAGCTTTGAATATTTACATATGTGTGTTTTGCTTACCCATCCAAAAAAGCAAACATCACATGTTTTCTCCCATATGTGAATGTTAGCTTTGAATATTTATCTAAATATGTGTGTTTTGTTTACCCATAAAGGTCAGGAGATTAATAAGGGGCCATGGAGGTGGGGCTTTCAAGGGAGGAGAGACAGAATACCATAGTATAAAGGGAGAAGGGGGAATGATAGAACAGTAAGGTTTAAACGGGGTGGGGTGGGGTGGTTGGGCAGGGCAGAGGAGAGAACAGGGGAGACACAACTGAAGCTAAAAGTCTTTTGAAGAGTCTCGTGGAATCCTGCTACTGGTGAAGCTTCCTAAATGTATACGTGGATTATAAAAACAAGTGTAAATGGAGGTACCCTATAATGGGGCAACAATGCCCTTTCTTGACAGCACAGGCTAACAGAAAGCCCAGTGTCAGGAATGAGTTGCCTCTCTTTCATTTGTTACTTTCCTCTTGGTTACTCTCCAGACTTTGATGGTTGGTAAAAGACACCATATACTTGAATCATAGAACATGGAGAAATCAAGCTGGTCCTGACCTGCAAGACTCATTCCCGACTGGTTAGCTTTCACAGTGCTAGAAGGTTCTAGGCACACTACTAAAGGAGAAAAACAATCATCTGTCTCACACAGCTGTAAACCCTGTGAGCGACAACAACGACTGGCCTGGCAAGCTATGCCCACCAATGCAATAGTGTAATAAATGCTGTGGGAGTAGCCAACCAATTTATGAGGATTTAAGGCCTGCTCAAGATGATGGAACCCATACCAGCCACTGTTATTTGGTCCAAGAACACATGGCCAGGCCCATGTAAGAACCTACTACTATTATTCTGCTAAATGAACATAATATTAAATCAATTCCTAATGAATTGTTGTTATGCGTGTAGATTAGTTCATCAGAGAAGCTTCTTTTTTGCAGTTGATGGCACTTAGCAGAGACCCACAACCAACCACATTGTAGAAAGTAAGAGACTGCGGAATTCTCAGCCCTAAGTGGGACATCTATACCATACCACCTAATCCCAAAGCTCAGAGATCACAGAGAAAGAAGGGATGAAAAGACCGTAAGAGCCAGAGGTGAGTACAATGAAACCTTTTCCAGACAGAACAGCGCAGGTACACATATGAATTCACTGCAGTTGTGACAGCTTGCATAAAACCCATGCAAGCTCAAGTCAGACAGAATCATAGCGTGGATGGAGAAGGTGGGCACAGATTTCCACCCCTAGCTATGGAGAGCTGCTGGGAGAGAGAGAATCGGTTTTCTTTAAGGGTGTATGCCCTGGTGGATAGACCGTGCTCCAGGGGATAGCCCCACACCCAAGAGCACACAGGCAGCACAAATTGGGCTGGCTGGGCTCTTTTAAATAAAATGAAGGGCTGTAGAGATGGCTCAGCAGTTAAGAGCACTTGCTGTTCTTACAGAGGAGCCATAGGCCCTAGGCACACTGTGCACACACGGTGCAGATAAAACACTCATACACACAAAAATAGAAAATCTTTAAAGGAAAACTTCGTGTTAAAGAAAACAATGAAAGTTGCCTAGATAGGAAAGCAGGTTGATCCGGGGAAAGTGGGTGTGATTAATCAAAATACATGGCATAAAATTCTCATTTCTTTAAAAAACTAAGACGCGGTCTTTGGCGCCCCCTGGCGGCCTGGCTCTCTCCTACTTTCTCCTCCCCAGTTCTTTTCATTCTTCTAAGATACCCCACAAGACAAAGCCTCCTTTCCCAGCAGAAGGGGTTGCTCGGAGAGCTGGGGGGATCCCAGGGACACCTACCAGGTGGAAAAGTCTGGACCAGGCTTTGTCCTGACTCAAGGAAAATGGACGTCACGTAATGGGTGGAAAGAAACTTCAGGAAAACTTCTAGAAGTGGTGCTGGGGTGGAAGGAGGTTAAGGTGGGGCCTCAGAAGACGCTAGGAGGAAAGCTGGACTCCTCTCAAACCCGCGAGCAGCTGCAGTACATTTAGAAAAGAAAAAGGATCCTCTGACCTCCGCTGCTAGAGTTCGTGGTGGCCGAGATGGGTTTTGTTAATATTGTTATTTTAGTTTTTGTTTTTCCCATCGGAGGACAAAGTGAGCAGGACTGGGGCTTCCCTGCTCTGGGTGGTCGTGCATGTCAAGTGAGAATTTTGTTAAAATTCTCTGGCCTAAGATGGAGTGTTTAAAGATGTAAGAAGAAAGGAACTTCTACCCTAGAGAAGAAAAAACTAGCATCTTCATGAAACTGAGAAAAATAAATTTAGGCTTATCATTTGAAAAATTACAAACTCATAAATATAATAAATATATTAATATATTTATTATATTGATATTGATACATTTATTATATTTATATTATTTATTATTAATAATAGATGGCCCAAAGATTAAGGGCTAGTCTTGGGAAATATGTAGCCTAGGTAGGACTCAAACTCACTGTCCTGCCTCTTCCCTGAGTGCTGGGATTTCTGGCACATGCCACCACAGGCAGGTTTCCTGGAATGATGACCACACCCTTCTCATCCAGCCTCTTGATGCCGTCCCTACTCACATGGACCAGAGCCTGGAAGAGGCTGTGAGCACAGACATGTGCATCCCCAGCTGCAAGCTGGTAATCCTGCCTCCACCGCAGGACCCATGTGGCCCCACAAACACAAAAGTCAGTGCCAACTTGAAGCCCCCCATCCTCAGCCAGCGAATAGCCATAGCTCACTACAACTCAGTGGGCACATGGCAGGTCCAAGGTAGAGAGAGCCAGTGGGCACCTTCTCCCTCTTTCAGACCCAGAGAAGCTATGGGGCTTCCTCTGGATGGTTGGGGACCTTGCACTCACATGGCAGGGTCAGTTCCAAGCACAGCAGTCTCCTGGGAATTTTTCTTGCTGTTGTCACTGGACACAGCAATGGCAAGTCCAGTCTGGGGCAGCAAGAAAATCGTTTTGGAGATGGACTTGCTGCAGACAGTCGTGTGCTGTCAAGGGCATTGAGACTCCCTATGATGTAGTACAGTGATTTACCAAGCTGCTCAGTGGTGGCTTTTATATGCATATTGAGTGTGTGCTAAAGGTTTGCGATTTGGGTTAGTTTAAATTTAAGGGGTCTGCAGAAGCCAGAAGAGGATGGAGGGTGTCAGATCCCCTGAAACTGGAATTATAGGCTGTTCTGAGCCACCATGTACATTCTTTCCAACAACCAAGGTTTTGTTTGTTTGATTCTTTGTATTGTTTTTAAATTTTCTTTTTCATTAAGTTCAGTCTTTGTTTTTATTGTTTTACCAACTACTGCTTTGGAACTTGGTTTATTCTTATTCTTTATGGCCTTGCAGCATAATATGAGGGTATTTTTTAATTGATATATCTCTGATTTTTTTTGACCTAGGAATTTTGGCTGTAAGCTCTCCTCCTAAACCTGCTTTTGTTTTAGATCTAGTTTTGTGAGTTGGTGCTGTGACTGAACTTCTCAAGCAAGTCACAAGCAGAAGTAATGATGCAGCCAGACCTGAAGGCCAGCTCCTCTGAAGAGGAGCCCCTCACGGATCATTACAGGATCCTCAAGACCCTCGGCAAAGGCGACTTTGCAGAGGTCAAACCGGCCTGCCGCCTCCACACAGAGGTGCAAGTTGCTGTCAAGATCCTGGAAAAGGGTGAGAACAATGTCTTCCATGTCATGTCCGAGGTAGACATTGTTAAGGCATTGGACCACCCAAACATTGACAAACTGTTCTACATCATCAAAACCAGAGAACACACACACCTGCATGGTGATGGGACATTCTGCTTAGGGGAGATCTGGTGAATATATTGAGAAGGTGGGGAACAGGAGGAGGAAGCCTGCCACCTCTTCACACAGATAGCGTGTGCAGTTAACTACTGCCATGAGAATGGCATTGTACACAGGGACGGTAAACCAGATAACATCCTGTTGGATAGCAAAGGACGCATCAAACTGTGTGACTTTGGCCTGGCCATGAAAGTCACCTCTGGCCAGAAGTTTAAGGGTTTCTGTGGCACCTTTGAGTATTGCGCTCCCGAGTTTTTCATGGACTAAGAACACAATGCACGTGCAAGTGACATCTGGAGCATGGGGTGGTTTTGTATACAATGGTAACATGTCGCTTCCCATTCACAGCAGAGACCTATTCACAGATGAAGGAGAAGATGCTGAATCCAAAGTACTCCGTTCAGTCCAAGCTGTCCCCACACATCATACACTTCATTGTACAGTTGTTCTCTGTTGACTCTGGGCAGAGGCCCACGATACATGACATTATGGGACATCGGTGGCTCAAAAACAGTGAAGAACTTTCAAAATTAACATCTTCCTTGGAGATTTTCCCCAGCAACCCAAGTCCCAGCATTGTCGTGACTATGTAGGACATGGGCTACAACCTTAAGGACAATAGAGACTCTACGTGAAAACAAATTTCATGATATCATGGCCACTTACCTAATTTTAAAACATGAGTCACCTCCAGGCTACAACACTAACCATCAAATTAAGCCTGTGCCACCTGGTGCTGCCAGGATCCCTGCAGATCCTGTCATTTCACTCCCCATGGAAGGGAGATAGGAGAGCTTTTCCTTCCCACCTTCATATTACTCACTAAACGTCAGCTGCATGATGATGATAACAGCAGCAGAAGGCTCAGTATACCTGCCACCCTGTGCTGCCGACAGAAGGACATGGACCCTCCCAACCCAGGACCCCAGTGTGGTCCTGTGCTTACACTGCTCATAAGCAGCAGTTTGGAAGAAAGCACCACGACCGCCAAGACTGTGTCTTCAGTCAGCGCATCCTCACAGAATATTTCTTTTGGGAAAGATCTGACCTGAGAGGAACCCCAGAATGTCATCACCCCCAAGAACAGCTCATGCATCCAGAACGCACCATTTGAAGGGACTCTGCAGAAGCCCCTCGGGGTGTGACCACCATAGGCACATATGAAAAAGACAAGAGCTTCTCCCCCAGCCCCCGAGAAAACATCCGAAGAAAGCCTCACCTGTGCTCGGGCACAGGACATGAACGCAGCCTCTCCGCACTGAAGAGGGTGAAGAGGAGAGTGGTGAACTGTATGCGCAGACCGTGCTGCCACCTGCTGGTCCCACGGGAAAGCGGCATCTCCCAGAAGAAAGTGGTGCCCATGGAAGAAGAGAGCAGATCAGTCACACCCAACCAGGTAGGTGGGGCATTTTTAAATCTATGCATTTTCTATTTTGTTTGCAATTGACACATGCTAATTTTACCCACTTAACAAATCTATGAGTTCAGAAGGAACAACCCAAGAGCATCCCGTTCTGTATAACCTGACCATGTTTAGCTAGATAGAGACAGCAGAGTTTGGGGACCCAAATATGGGAAGGCGCAAAGAGGAGCCGGCTAAAGAGAGCAAGGTTCGGAGGGGAAGAGTCACATGGGGAGCTGTAGCACAGAAAGGCCCCAGTCAGGACTAAGTCTTGTGGACTTCAAAGTCACTAAGAGCCTCGCTTCCGTGTGTCTTTCTGCTATTAGTGCTAAGCCTCCATAGACACTGAGGCACAAGGTGGGAATCAACTAGATGTGGACTGAGACAGCTGAAGCGGGAGACAGGCGAGGAGTCCAGAAGGCAGTGTACCCAGCACAGACGCCTCTGTCCAGCACCGGAGCTAAGCAGAATGCCACAGGCTTCTCCCCAGGAAATATGTGCTCAGGAATTGTGGCCCAGGCCTGGACTTCCACAGCATCCTGCTCCGAGTAGAGGCTTGAGCCAAAAGAATGGCTGAAGTTGCCTGTGGGCTGCAACTCCCTGTGGTCTCAACTTCTTCCTGCTCCGCTCGTCTGTCTACCCATTCAGATCTGAGCCAGGGGAGATGGTTTCCCACCCAAGGCGGAGAGCACTCTCACCAGACAGACCATTACTAGTGGAACCTGAGAAGCCAGGGTGACCAAATTGGTGGATGTCTTCCACGGAGTAAGTATGGAGAGGCAGAATGGTATGTGTTTAGGGGGCAGCGGGATTCCTGTGTCAGGCAGTCTCCTGGGTACATGGTGGGGGCCCAATGCAGAGTAAAACGTGGGAAAACTACAGCTGGAAAGTGACCCCAAGGAGAGCTGTGCCCCCTTACTCCTCAACTTCCGCCGCTGCTGTTGGCTTTGCTGTTTCCCACATGACTATCTCCCTCCCAGCCTCGTGCCATCCTAGTCCAGTGAGACAAAAGGGGAAGGGCCCCTTTTAAGCAGGGACGTTCATCTGAGCTAAGTCTGTCTTCTGCCTGACAGGAAAGTGCCAGCAACCTAGAGGAGACCGTGTACCACTTTTGCTGGACTGCTCAGATGGGGCTGCTCCACCTTGGAAAGGTAAGTGGACCTTGCCATGCCTGGGACTCAGCTGCTCCACATGGCATGGTCAGCAACCATTACACTGTTATACAGAGCCCTTTGTGATCAGGCCTGGACAGAAACCTTGATCATGCTAGGGCTTTCAGCCAGAAGTGTCATCTTAGAGGAATAGCAGTGGTTTGTCTGCAGTGACCTTGTGGGCTCCTAGGTGGAGAGCTGTTCCCTGCAATAAGGAATGGCCACATGGGACTGACTGCAGAGGATAATGTGTGGGGATCTCACTGCTGAGGGTGTCTTTGAGCCTACTAAGTACCAGCCCGTGGTAGAAGACACGTTTCTTGGCTGGGTCTTGCCTTTACATTGGCCAGCCTCTCTCAGTTTCAGTGGCCCTGCTTTGCAGAAAACCATGGGCAAACAGAGATGGCAAATGTGTGGCTTCAAGGCGTGATGGGGTCAGTTGGGCTAGGTAGCATGTCTTCACTCTGACACTTTTGTCCCAAACACTGTAGAGGAACAGCTTGTGTTGAAGAAAGTGCACATCTTATATCTGGAGGCACGGCAAACATTCTGTCATAGGACAGCCACTCCATCTGCAGTGGCTTCCAGAAACATGGGCCCAAAGGGAGCCTTACCCAGGAATCAGGCCCAGAGACATCGAATAGCCTGCTGGAGATAGAGTGAGTCCAGGCCAGCAGGCTGACTACCGAGCCAGGCCTTTGGTCCTGATGCACTTTAATGAAGTCAAAGCCCGGGAAAGGGGAATCTGGGTGCTATGGCCCTGTCAGGAAGTCCCAGGAGGGACATTCTAAGTGAATCATGGGCTTCAGCACTGGGTGGTAGGCTCTGACAGAGGGTGAGCCTTGGCAATGCACGGGTGCTGCCCAGGAGGCTGGGTTACTTTACTGTGGCATGGCCATGTCCTTGCTGCTTAGGAGAAAGTGTTGCACTTTGGGCCTGCTACTTGAGAGAAGATTCGGGTGAAGAATGAGCCCACAAACGTAGTACCCTCTGTCACTGCCTGCCTGGTATTTCTCAAGCTCTCAGAAGGCGCAGGTGTAATCACTAGCAGCCAGTGTGTAGCAGGCTCTTCACACAGTAACGTGGACACTGATGAAGACACAGAGGAAGAAAGTGAGTCTCAGAGAGGCTGAAAATAAACATAAAATACATCTAATAGACTTTGCAGAACAGAAGAGAGAAACCGTGGCACCTGAAACTCTAAAGGGACCTAACATGTTGCCACCCTGGGCATTGTGTCAAGGACCACTGTAATCAGAACACTAACTTTTGAGCCAGGTCTAGTGTCCTCATCCTGTCTCAGCTGGGCAAGTGTAAGTGAAGTGATATGAAGGATGGCAGAGTACCCGAGCCCAGGTACATGAGTGGGGAGTTATTTCTGGCCATCTTCTCCCAAACTCTGCTGCAGGACAGCAGCAGGGCCTGTCAGGCCAAGCTCATCCATGCAGACAGAGGCCCTCTGTCTGTCTACCCGGGGGTAGGCCTCAAAGGAAGGAGACAGACATTGTGCCTACTTCATTAGTCCCTGAATTCCACTAAAATAAACTTTCTATTATCTGTAGGAGCCACAGGCCTTGGGGCTAGGGAATATGCAACTTTCTGCCAGCCTCTCCGTTTGTCTGAATGTTCTTCCTTTTATAGATGCTTGTCCACATCTTGCAGCATGCAGTCAGGGGCTCCTTGACCTGAGGACATGCATTGCCAGTGGAGGGGGCCTCCCACACCTCCTTGTACTGCAGAGACTAGCCCATCATTCCCGAGTCTCTAAAGCCATCTCAGGGGCTCTTCACAGTCTGCGGATCCGCTGTGGTGGGTGATAAAGTGATTTTTTCTCCATGGTTGAACCACAAATCAGGACATGCCTCTTCACAGTGGGAGACTGACTGTTGAAACACCCCCCTCGGGCCCCATTTGAGTTTTCATAGTTACAGAAAGGTCACCCCTAGTCTTCTTCCCTCCAGATGCACCAGAAAACCTATGTGAACAGACGAAGTGTCTAGTAAGAGCACTGAGCATCTGTGTGCTTCCTCTGAACAGCATCAGTGAGGAAGGAGTGTTCCTGTACGCCCTCTCCCAGGCTACCACTAACATGAGGGTGGGGAATGTGATGCCATCCCGGTGGACCGTCTCTTAAGGGTATCTGATAGACACCGTTTACAACAGAACCCCAAAACTGAAGCATAAAACCAAAAATTATACATAAATACCCATTCAGAAAACTTTGAAGCACGACTAAGAGAAATCATTAGGTGTATAATCTCTCAGACAGTCTTGATCTATATCAGTAGTACTGATATTAATGTGATAGATCTTTCTAATTTATTTATACACATAGTCAAATCTGATTCCCAACACATCAAACATAACAGTCTATTGTGTCTGAACCTAGAAGAAGGAATAAGACTGACGAGCAGTTCCTCAAGTACCTGTACTTCCAGCCTGAGCACTTTCCTTTTTTTCAATTTTTAAAAATTTATTTATTTTTATTTTATGCATATGAATGTTCTGCCTGTATACACCTAAAGTGCACAACATGCATACAATGCCTGCAGAAACCAGAAGAGGGCATCAGATCCCTTGGAACTGGAGTTATGGACAGATGTTAGCTGTCATGTTGGTTCTAGAAAGTGAACCCAGGTCCTCTGCAAGAGTAACCAGTGCTCTTAACCTCTGATCCGTCTCTCTAGCCCCTGTTCGGAGCACTTTTCACAAAGCCCATAGTGATACACAGAGCGTGCTGTGCGGGAAAGAACAGATGACTAAGAAAAATAGAATGGAATACAAAATCCAACAACAGACCACCTAAATCAAGTCCACTGATTTTGTTAAAGGCATCTAGAGAAATCAATGCAAAGAGAATGGGAGAGAAATCGGTGCAGAGAGAATGGTCCGTCGGCAAATGGCTGCAGAATAAATATGGAAAAGTAAACAATATGAAATCAATATGGAAAAATGAAGACTTTCACAAAAGATGGCTAATGTCCAGACTCCTCTAATTTGTACAACTTCCGCAAGAACATTTTAGTTTTTGGAGAACCAAATCTACCCTTATAAAAAGGAAAATTCAGATACAGATCCACATAGAAAAGATGGCCTGAGGACAATGAAGTTCTGTTGCCATCAGCCAAGAAAAGACAGAGGTTGGAACAGAGCCTAGAGCAGACTCTCCCTAGGATCTCCAGAGGGAGCCAGGCCTGCCACACCCCAGGACTTCAGAACTGGGAGACAACAGATCCCTGTTCTAAGTCATTTGGGTTTTGCTTCCTTGCTGAAGCAGCATCAGGAGAACGGTCCAGGCAGACAGAGAGATGTGCTTTGCCCATCACCCTTTCTGACCACCAGATACCAGTCCAAGCGTAGTGCCTGAGAGGATAGATCTAGGAGGAGAACCGTTCCCAGGCTCAGGCTACGTGGTTACTTCCAGCTGTCTCTCAACTCTGTCCTTGATTCCCGAATTCCTCTAGTCAGTGAAAAAATAAGGATGAGGAAAAAGAGGTAGGACTCAGAGCTGGCTGAGGGTCCACTCTGCTGTTCCTGGAACCCAGAGAGCCCAGAGCTGCACAGGGCCACCTGCATAGTAGTGTATGTAAGGTGGCAATTGGGCATGATACATAGCAGTGTAAATAGGAAGGCCACCAGGTGGGAGTATCTAGAAGGACTTGATACTGAGCAGTGCACGCCAATTGGTAGTAGAGGTAGGTAGTGGGGTCAGGGATACTGTTTAGCAGGTCTAGATACCTAGCAGTGCATATAGGATGGCATGAGATGTCCAGTGGGGCTTATACATAGCACTGCATGTGGGGGCTACAGGGGTGTCCTTCAGGGCGTAAGGATAAGGGCAGGGTGGTGTAAAGCATGGCCTCGTACCTAGCAGCACATGCAGGGAAGCAATGAGAGTTGGGAGGGAGTCTGGTAGTATCTGATGTCCTCACTGTATTTGAGGCAGGGCTCAAGGGAGTGTGGTTGTCCAGCAAGGCCTGTACCTAGAAGCTCAGACGGGGGAGTGCCCAATATGGCCAAAGAAATATCGGTGTAATTTTGCTGGCAATAAGGGGGATGTGTCTAAGAAGGTCTGAGACCTAAGCACAATATGTAGGGTAGGTGATAGGGGTCCAGCAGACCCTGATACATAGTGATGCACATGAGGCAGGGAGGGTTGGGGATTAGCAACAAGGGCCTGGTACTCAGCAATGTGTGTGTTTGTAACAGGGGGTTAAGAAGTGTGCTGCAGGATCTCAACCTAGCAGTGACTGTGGGCCTAGAGACAGGTGCAGCAGGGCCAGATACCAAACAGTTGTTTTGGAGTTTGCATCTGTGAATGTGGTAACCGGTTCGGTATCCAGATGAGGCCAAGACCAAACAGGACCTTTGGGGATTGGGAGGCAGGGGATTGAATTACGACCGGGATGAGGGATGTCCAGCACATAGAAACTTTTAGGCATCAAGCCCTGCTAACCCATATCCCCCACAGACAGTGCTAGATGTCAGGCCTTGCTGTGTACCCCAAACCCTAGAGCCAGCGCTCCACACGCACTGCTTGGTTTCAGGCCCTGCTGCTACCCCGACTTGATTCAGATTCACTTCTGGGTATCCAGCCCTGCTGTCTAGCCTCTCACACACCGTACATCCCTAAATAGGTATCAGGTACTAGAGCACATACTCCCAACATGGTCCCATGTACACGACTAGAGGTCAGGCCCTGCTAGACACAACCCTACAGCCCCACAGACACTTCTACTTGGTCCCTCCCCTTCTCCACTTACTGTGCTAGGTATCAGACCCTGTTGGACAAGGCTCTTCATTGCTACCCAAATTCCCTCCTATTTTTCAAGTCAGGCTGTACAAAACCATCCCCCCATCTAAAGGTGTAGGTAACAGGCCCTCCTGGAAACCCATGACATCACCCCACTACGTACACTGCTACGTATGTGGCCCTGCGACACCCTGTCTCCTGGAAACCCATGACATCACCCCACTACGTACACGGCTAGGGACTGGGTCCCGCACGTCAGTCCCCACGTCAGCTCCGCCACGCATACACTGCCAGGTGTCAGTTGAGATGGAAAGACGGCAGAGTGTGGGGAGTCCAGCATGGCCTGAAAAATAGTTTGGACATCAGTGGGAGCAGGACCTGATAACCAGCGGTGTCTGTAGGGTGGAGTAACACCTACTGGCCTATGAGGGGCCTATGGGAGTCACACGTCCAGCAGCGCCTGATGCCTTCCAGTGTGGGTAGATCCCAAGTGGGGGTTTTCCAGCAGATCATGATAAATAGCAATATATGTTGGGTGAGCTGTCTTAGCACGGCCTCATACCTAGCCTATTACGTGGGATAGAGGGCTGCATACAGCTGTGTGTGCCCCTTAACCGGCCCTGCACACATTGCTAGGAATCTGGCTCTGCTGGAAACCGCTCCTGAAGCTGCTCCCCACCCCACCACATACACTTCTAGTTACCAAGTCCTGCTTGATATTCATCACTCTGCCTCCCTATGCACATGGCTAGGTACGAGGCCCTCCTGGATTCCCGCCCTCCCACTCCCAAGCCACATATGCCTTGCTCTCTGTCAAGCCCTGCTGTACACCTCCAGCAGCCTAAAATACACTGCTGTGTATCAGGTCCCCTAAACTCCTCCCACACCCTGCTGCCAGCTACCACACACTGCTAGTCATCAGGCCTCACTCGACACCTCCACTGTCCCCAACACACTTCTAGGAATCAGGCGCTGCAGCAGGCCCCTCAGCCTCCCCGCTAGGCCTGCGGTCCTATTCCCCACCTGTCTCCCCGGCCCATACACACTGCTAACTTCGGGTCCTGCCTAATGTCGGGTCCTGCTGGGCATGCTCTTTCCAACTCCTGCCCCATCATCACATGTAACTGCTAAGTATCAAGTCATTCCTGGCATGCCATGCCAACCCACATGTGTACTAGGTTCATGGACCTCCTAGACACCATTCCCCGTGCTACCAAGCAAAATACACCAGTATGTACTGGGTCCTTTGGGTTGTCCCTCCACCCTATATGTGCTGCTATATATGAGGCACTGCTGGGCACCCCATCCCTGGGTCACCACCCCATTTACATTGCTAGGTATCAGGTCATGCTAGACAGCCCCACCCTGCCCTGATGTCACACAACATAAACCACAGTTTATCAAGACACGATGTCGCTGCCACATAGAAAGTTCTACCTAACACTCTTCCCGACCATCATCCAAAATACAAAGCAAAGGTGTCAGGTCATCCTGGACCCATGGTCTCGCATACATGCTGAGTATCAGGACTTACTGGATACCTGCCTGTGCCCACACATACATGCTGCAGGACATCACTGTGTGCCACCTCACGTACAGTGCTAAGTTTCCGACTCTCCTGAGCAGCACCTGCTACTGCCCAATGTGTAGTGCTAGGAATCTGGCCTTGCTAGTTACCTCTTCCCCCGACTGCCACCCCCACATACACTGCTAAGTTTCAGGTCCTGCTGGACATGCTCTCCCTCACGGCTGCTGCACAACATATACTTCTATGTACCAGACCCTAAATGCCACCCAGCCCCACTGCTCCATATATTTTGCTTAGCATCAGGACTGGGAGGACATCCTGTGATTCCTACACACACTTCTAGGCATCTGGCCCTAGAAGTGGGAAACATCTGGAAAACATTCCACATATACTGGAAGATATGAGGCCCTCCTGGATATCCCTCGTGTCACCATTCCACACACTCTTCTGAGTATCAGGTTCTGCTAGACAGCCCCTGCTGCCACATATACTCTGCTAGGTATCAGAACTTTCAGAACACCTTCTGACTCTCTACACACACAGGCATGGAGAAGGCCCTGCTGAGCAATCCCCACTGACAAGCCATATACAGCGTGTCAGATCTTTCTGTACTCTCCCCTGCCACAGCTTCAGACACACTGCTGAGTCTGGTGTCCTGCTGGACACCACTCTGCATACACAGCTAGGTGTCAGGACCTGCTAGACGCCATCCCCTCCCCTGCTTCTGATGGACATATACTGCTAGTGGTCACCCCATAAACGAGGTCCTGTGGAACCCCACTCCCGCCATGATGCCACTGGTAACGTGACTAGGCTCAACTTCTGCTTGACAGTCCTCCTCCCATTACATGCCCAGATGGCCCTGATACCTGGTGTGCATGTGGGATGGCGGCCGAGGAGGGGGATATGCAGTAAGGTCTGATGCCTAGTATTTTATGAGGAACATTTTAAGTGGCGTGGGGTGGGAGGATGCTTTCCAAGGCATGATACCTAGAAGTTTAATTGTGACAGCAGCAGAGGGCGCTGTTCTCTGTAGCCTGAAAAGCAGGAGTGTACTTTGCACACAATGGGAAGCGGATGTGTCCAGAAGGGCTTGATACTTAGCAATGTACGTTGGCTTCCGTGTGTGGGCTGGTACGTAATAAGTTCTGATGTCTCTACTAGTGTATGTAGGGTAGGGGTCGCAGGACATGACACCTAGAAGTTCATAGGTGGCAGAGATACAGGGTAGTCTGGCAGGATCTGCAACATACGTTTGTATGTGGTGATGGCAAGGGGTGTGTAGGAGGCCTGACTCCTAGCAGTGTGTGTGGAGATGTGGTTGGCCAGTGTCCATCAGGCCTGGAAACTAGAAGCGCATGTCCATTAGCAGTGGGTCTCGGGAGATTTCCAGTAGGGTCTGCCACCTATCGATGTATGTGGTGCAGAGGACCATGGGGATGTCCATCCGAGTCGGATACTTAGCAGTGCATGTGGGATAGCCATAGGGGTTGGGGCTGTCCAGTATAGCTTGATACCTAGCGTTTTACGTGCAGCAGCAGTCAGAGTGGTTTTCAGCAAAGTCTGAACGATACAGTGTATCTCGGTGGTAGGAGCAGTGCCGGCTCCCGTGGCTTGATCCCTGCATCCCTAGGAGTACAAGTGGTAGTAGTCAGGTGCCCAGTCGGGACCTGAACTCAAGCAGTGTATTTGGGGTGTTGGTTGGCGTCCAGGGGGGCCTTATCCCTAGCAGTGTACGTGGACACTCTACTATGTATCATGCTAAATACACAGCACAGAACAATCTCGTCAACCCAGATCCACAGCAAGGCATCACCCCTTCTGTAAACTGCTTTGCCCCGGCTGCCCCATATACACTGATAGGTGTTAGGCCATATTGAATCCCCTCCCTGCCCGACATGCCTGAGTAGGTATCAGGCCCTGCAGGACACCAGCCTGATGCCCCACATACACTGCTGTGTATCCGTTCTATCTAGATAACACCTCTCTAAATGCTAATATCAGGCCCCGTTAGGCAGATACTCACCATTAGAGCACTCAAACATACACTGCTGTAAGATATATGAGGCCTTGCTGAGCACACCCCTGTCACCACGTATAAACACTCACAGTGCACCTCATAGACACTGCTGGGTATTAGGGTTCCAGCAGGACCCGACACCTAGCAGTATATGTGGGGTGCTGTTTGGTTGTCCAGTGGAGCCTGATACCTACCAGTGTATGTGTACCAATGGCAGGTTTGGCGATCAAGTTCTGATGCTTTGCAGATAAGTTGGGTAGACAGTGGGGAGGTCCAAGAGGATCGGAGCCTAGCTATGTGTGCAGGAAGTGCCGGGGGCAGTTGTCCAGCAACACATCGAACGTGTTTGGGGGCAGCCACAACATGTAAGTGTTTCCTAGCAGTGCGTGCCTGTTGACACGGAGGGTGGAGGAGACAGTGTGCAGCTGGTTCTGATGCATAGCTATGTACACTGGGTGGTAGGGGTTGACCAGCATGGTCTGAAATCCAGCCGTCTATGCGGAACGCTGGTGGTGATGACGATGGTGATGGTGTGTTCCCAGTAAGGCCTGTGACTGTGCAAATATGTGCGATGGAAATGCGGAGTCCAAACGGACCTGACACGTAGCACTTCTGTAGGGCTGCAGGGGGTAGACCGCAGGCTGCAGTTCCTACTTTGTTGTGGGGGCAGAGTGGGACGCTGTGCTGCAGCGCCTGATACCTTCCATTGTATGTGGGGGAAGGCTCAACCGGGGCTGAGCGATAGCACTCTGTATTTGGCAGGGGCACCGTCTAGCATGTCCCGATAACTAGAGTTTCATGCTGCAGGGAGCAGCGGGTGTTTAGCTGGACCTAACACACGTCACTACAGCTGGAATGTGAGCACCCAGCCGGGCATACCTTGCTTGTACATGGCAGTGTTAGCACAGTAATTCAGGAGGATCTGACAAAGAGCAGTATACATGGAGGCAGGTGGGAACGTCCAGCAGGATCTGGTATGGAGCAGTAGTACATGTTAGTTGGCAGTATGAGGAACGGTGTCTAGTGGGTGCAGATACCCAGCATTATATGTGGGGTGGCGTGGCAGTTCCGGCAGGCCCTCAGACCCGGCATTGTATGTGAAGTGGGGGTGATCATTGTCGAACTGGGTTTGATACCTAGAAGTTTATGTGGGGTCACAAAGAAGAGGGTGGAAGAAATCTAGCAGGACCTTATCCTTAACAGTGCATCTGGCATAGAAGCAGGGAGAAGTGGTGTCCAGCATGGCCTGGTCTCTAGCCATATTTGTGAAGCTTTGGCAGCAGGATTCGGGGAGAGGGATAAGCAAAGCCTGGTATTTAGCAGTGTATGTGGAGCGCTGACTTGGGGCTATTGTTCAGTTGGACCTAATACCTAGAAGTGTATATGGACAATGCGGGGGGGGGGGTGGGTTGTCTAGCATCGTCTGAAAACTAGCAGTGTATGTTGCACAGTGATAACGGGGCCGGAGGTTGCGTCCAGCAGGGTCTGAGACTAGCACTTTATCTGGGGAAGGGGAAGGTTCCCGTCAGCCTGACACTGGCACTGTTGTACGTGGGACATCAGCAGTGGGAGAAGCACGTGTCCAGCAAGGCCTGAAACCTGGTAGGAGGGGAGGAGGGCCTGACACTGCGTCTGGGCGGGTAGCAACGATGTGTCTCGAGGGCCTGATACTTGGCAGTGTGTGGAGGGTAGTACCTAGCACTGCCTGATGCCTAGAACTTTACGTGAGAGGGAGGCGAGTGTATCAGTTAGACTCGATCCACAGCCCCTTATGTGTAGCTGCAGAAGCGGGATAGGAGGGTCTGTCCAAAGGGGGTTGATACCTGGCAGTGCACATTTAACCTAGCCTTCCATATGTGGCAGCAATAGGGGGATGTCCAGCGGGCTTAATAAATAGCAGTCGTGTGGCGGTGGGTGGCGGGTGTCAAGCAGGGCCTTATATCTAGCACATAATGTGAGATGAAGCGGAAATGTTCGGCTGGACCTGAAACATAACAGTGTGTCATACGAGGGCGGGGTGTGTATCAGGGTCTGATACCTAGAAGTTTATATGCAGTGCTGGAAAGGGGGTGTCCAGCGTGGCATGAAAACTAACAGAGTATGTGGGGCGCAACAGGACAGGACACGTCCAGCATATATAAACCAGGAATCAGGACCCGTCAGACACCATCCGCTGTAGTTGTCCAACATATGCAGCTATTTTTTAGGCCCCTCTGGACACCTTGCCGCGCCAAAACCACACCCACTCCCACATAAAATGCTGTGAATCTCTGCTGGTCACCCCAACCCATCACCACATATACATTTCTAGATAACAAGACCTAATGGTCCCCAACCCCACATGCACTTCAAGGTGCCAGGCCTTGCTGGACACCCTGCAGCCATAAATACACCGCTATGAATCAGGTCCTACCGGACCCCTCCCTTTCCTTACATGCTGTTCTAGGCATCAGGCCAGGAGGACACACATCCCCCACAACCTGCATTCATAAATCACTGCTATTTTTCAGGCCAGGCAAGAAAACTCCCAGGCCAGTACCCCACATATAACGCTAGTTACCAAACCCTGCTGGACACTCCATCCCTTAATGTGCCACATAAACACTAGAATAGATCAGTTCTAACTAGACACCCCGTCCTTCCCACACAGTTGTTAGGTATTAGGCCAATTAGACTCTCCCTCCTGACTGACCCTGAAACCATCCAGCACACATTTATTTTTCAGGTTCTGCTGGAAGCCTGCCTGTCACTGCCACATATATAAACTTCCACACAGACTTACTGGACATTCCATCCCTGGGTTGCCATCTCACATACACTGCTAGTTAACTATTAGGACTTGCTAGAATACCCCTCCCTGCCATGGAAAGCCTGCATACCCTGACTCCTAGTAATGGACCCGTAGCAGATGACTGGTATCCACCAGGGTCCTATACCTAGCATGTTGGTTGTCAGCAGGGGTCGTGGGGTGTCCTGTAAGGACAGATCCATAGAGTTGTATGTGAGACACTGGCCAAAAGACTGTTGCCCAGTCGGGCTTGATACCTAGATGTATATGAGATGGTGTCAGTCAGTGGGGTGTCCAGCACGCTCTGAAAGCTCTCAGTGTTATCAGTGAGGTGAGGAGTATGTCCAACAGAACCTGACCTGAGCAGCACTTTATCGTGGAGAGGTAGTGTGGTGGTGGTGAGTGGGCTCAAGAGGTCTCCCACAGGACCGAACACCTAGTCGTGTATGTGGGGCGGCAGCAGGGTGTCCTGCAGGTCTGCTACTTAGCAGTGGGTATAGTCAGCTGTGGGGAGGGTGGGTGGAGCAGGATCTGAACCTAGTCATTGTGTTGGCAGGAGCAGGGGGCAGGAAGTTCAACAGTACTTATGCACAGCAATGACTGTGGGGGCCATGGGTGGGAGCATCGTACGGGGCCTGTTACATAGCAGTGCATGCCTGTTGGCGGCAGGTGTAGGTACCACGTTCTGATACCTAGCAGTATCCACTGCTACTCTGCCTCTGCTTGAGCACCACGAGCTCAACTCTACACAGTTCTTGGCTGCCAGGCAGAATTCTGCTTCCTTAACTACCTCTAGTCCCTGATAGAATGAATTTTGCAGGGGAGAGGGAGCTCAGCACAACCCTCAATAGTGCCCAGTACAGAGGAGAGGCTTATGAATAAGAAGAGGACCAATGACCCTGTGCTCGGCACTTGTCCTGCCCCAAAAGTCCCAAATTGTCTCACGTATGCGAATTATATCCCTGGAACCACAGTGTTCATTTCACCCTGGCAACTCCAGCTCAGACATCCCAAGAGCCTCAGCTAAACGTCCTGGTGACTGCCAAGTGAGCTCCCAGGGGAATGACCTTCTCTTCTGCCCAGAGATTGCCCTGAAGCTGTGTTTCTACTTGATTTGGAAAGGTGGAAATGGTAATAAAAGCTAGTACTGAGTAAAGGGAAGTGCCCAAAGGACTCGTGTGACATGGACGCCATAGAATGTTATGTGTGGTGGGAGAGACCAGGGTGAGCAGGGGGTGGTACGAAGAGAGAAGGAGGAGGACACTGTGGATTTTGTTTGAGGATTCCAAAAGGAAACCCGTACTAGGTATGCTAATTAAAATATTAACAGACCAAACAGAGAGAGACAGAGAAAGACAAAGAGATTGAGAGAGTGACAGAAACTCCTATGTCGTCTGAGTGTGTCTTACCTTACTGACGTCATTTTTTTGAGTGACGGTGAGAGGAGATATCTCTCAAGGTATGAGTGTAGTAGGAGGAAGAGCCCCAGTCCACACAGAACACCAAGGGTGATGTCCTTTGCCCATGCAGTGCTGCTAGGTCCCAGCCACGCTGCATATACACTTTCCAGAAGAGACAGCAGATTCTCCATCTGAGTCACACCGTTGACTGAGCCCTGAGATTTCTCTCTGGGTGTGAAGGATAACCCAAGCCCATGTCACAGAGCTGGGGACACATCAACACAGAGCTGGGTGTCTTCATCACAAAGGGCTCTGGGAGTTTGGGAGTATCGATGGGAGCCCTGCAGGTCCTCCCTCCTCAGCTCCGGGATGCTCCTTTCATCTCCACCTGCTCCATGTATCACAGAACTCATTCATTTCTGTTTTTTTTTTCTTTTTCTCACTGGAAGATCTTGGTTTGAGGTCTGAGATTGTGGGCTGGGGATATAGACATTTGGTGAAAAGCACTTACTACTTCTGTAGAGGACCTGTTTTTGATTCCCAGCACACACATGACAGCTAAGAACAATTCATAACTCCAGTTCCAGGGGAACTAATGCTCTCTTTTGGCTCTGTGGGCATTGAAAATCACAGTTACGCTTATATGGTGGCAAAGCATTTAAACATACAAAAAATTTTAAAAACATTTTTTGTAGAAAGACATGCAAAATCCCAATGACATTTACTTATTAATTTACAAAATGTAATTGTGTTCTTTTTTTATATGTATAAGTGTTTTGTCTGTATACATGTAAGAACACTCATGACATGCAATGCAGGTGGAGGCCAGAGGAGGGCACTGGACTGAAGAGGTGGATGTAGGAGGACCAGTAAGTAGTTCAAGGTCATTTTTGCCTACATAGCCAGTTATGGTCCTACTGTGCTACATCAACCTACCAACACTTGTGTGCGTGTGTGTGTGTGTGTGTGTGTGTGTGTGTGTGTGTGTGTATGACAGTGAAAGAGACAGGAACAGAGACAAAGACAGAGACAGTGACAGAGAGGTAGAGAAAGACCAAAAATATTTAAGGTTCTCTGAAAAAAACCTCAATTAGTAAACCACAAGCCACAGACTTAGAGAAACTCTTGGCAAATCACTTATTTGACAGTACAACTATCCTGAAAAAGAACTCTTTCAATGAGAAAAACTCAGTTTAAGCAAAATAACATAGAGATCTTTCTCATATTCCCTGCTGCTGGAAAGGTGAACTGGTGAGATCAGTGGCAGTCTATTAAAAAGTTAATCATACATTGTTATTCAACTCACCCATCACACTCTACAGGCTTTACCATAAGGAAAATGAGAACTTAGTTTACAAATGTGTATAAGCCTTTCTCTTATAACACTCAAAGCTGAGAAACAAAAGTGTTTAGCTCGTGAATCACAGTACATCTGTATGATGAAAGAATACTAACAGTGATGTAAGGACGAAGGATAGGGTGGCTCTCAACTTTAATACCAGTACTCTGGAGCAGAGGCAGCTGGATCTCAGTAAGATGGAGGACAGCCTGATCTAGCATAGTGAATTGCAGGCCAGGAGGGGCAACATGTGCTGCGAACATGTCTCAGACAAAAAAAAAACAAAGAAAAAATTGCAAGAAGTTGGTTTGTTCTCAGACATTGTGTCAAGTGAAATAGTCAGTCTCAATGTTCAACATTCTCTGCATTCATTGATGTGAAGGCTACAGGCTGAATTTTGTTACTATGACTTGTTCATTGACCCATGACATTGCTGGGAGGTAGTGGAAACGTAGATGCTAAACCTGAATGGAAGTTTCATTTAGGTCTTTGTGGTGAGGCCATGGCTTCTTTTCTTCCTCTTTTGCTTTCTGGCCAGGACATAGCTTTCCTGCGTCACATTTCCAACCATCATGCACGGCTCACCACAGCCCCAAAGCAAACAGGCTGCCTAATAAGAGAGCAAGCCTCTGAAGTGATTAAAATGAGTCATTCTTATTCACAGCAGATCTATCTCAGATACTTACTATTGTGACAGAACTATCTTGAAAGAACAAAACTGTGGGGATGGAGAGTAGATCAGTGGTTGCCAAGAGGTGGTGGGACAGGAGTGGTTACAAGGGACCTGCATGGCCTAGAGCTCATAGAACACTCTTTCCTCTGTCCCTCAAGTGCTGAGAATGATGGTGTAATCTAATAACATAAGTTGGTGGGGCCAGAGTTCTCTGCTATGTGGGCGCAGTGGATGAGGATGTCGTGTGCTCTCCAGATCCCCTATCCTGCCCCGGGGCTGCGGGCTGCAGGTATTAGTTCTAGTGGTAGCTGGGCTCTCAGACTTCTCCCACCTTCTCAGTAGGCCTATGAAGAAACACGGAGCCCAGACAGGCATGGGCCACCTTGTCTGGGTCAATCTGTGGGACACCAACATGCGTGTACCAAAGGATGGAAAGTCAAGCATCACCACCAGAGGCAGCAGCCGGGTTGGAGAGCCACGTGCAGCCTCTGGGTGACACTGAGAGGACAAGAGCAAGGTCAGTCAGGGAGGCTTCGCAGTCACCGGCTGATGGGAGGAAAAAGAGGCTCCTGGTATAGTGCTTTATGTATTTAACCTTGTACTTACAGAATAATAAAGAAATCTGACAGAACTTTTATGCTGTTTGATATGAGTGCCACTTGGTGACTAATGGTCCAGGCTGGGAAGCTGGGTGCAGGGACCCTGGCTGACAGAAAGCAGGTCCATTTACTGGTGGGAGATGTTGAGTAATTATCACTAGGGCTGCCAGATGGCAGCTTGCTCTTTTGTTTTTCATTTCTCTAGTGACACGTGACGCTGTTGACCATTTGTGTGTTGCCTTTGGCACAAATACAATTGCACCACAGCCACCAAATCACTACTTCAGTCATGTCATGCAAAACTAAACTTACTCTTAGTAAAAGATATGGCAATCTCGTTACCAAGAAGTGTTGACAGGTGGATGTGATATCACACAGTAGCTCAGAGGCTAAGAAAGGAGGATCGTGAATTGCGGTCAGCATGGTGTACCCAGTGGACCCTGTTGCAATGACACACAGTAGGTCCAGAAGATGGCTCAGTAAATAAAGATGCTTACTACGAAGCCTGACAATAAGAGTTTG
Source organism: Eospalax fontanierii (assembly GCA_035773235.1). Lineage (NCBI taxonomy): Eukaryota > Metazoa > Chordata > Mammalia > Rodentia > Spalacidae > Eospalax > Eospalax fontanierii. The sequence continues at coordinate 8,745,275 of CM069538.1, forward strand.
ATCCCTGGAGTCCAGATGGTGGAAGGAGAAAATCAATTGCCACAAGCTGTCCTCTGACCTGTGTGTGTTGTGGCACATGTTCACACACCCTCATAAACAGGCAAATCAAATGTAAATAACAACAACAGACAGAGGTCAACACAGAATCCTCTATACTATATGCAGCCCATTAGTTCATGTGCCAAAATATGGAAGGAGCCAAGATGGTCCTGGAGGATCTGCCTCGGAGGGGCTGCAGCATGCTGGCACTGGAAGGCTTTCACCACTCCAATCTTAGATCCTGCATATGCGCGGTGGTCTTGAACTCCATAAACTTGGAGATGAGGGACCCTCAAGCTGCACTGGACAGGAGGGCGGCCAGGACCCCACACCATGACACTGTTATGGTAAGGCAAGTGCAAAGGGTCACAGTGTGGTCCGTCCAGCCTTGAGTTGCTGACACCACGGCGGAGCCACAGTTCTGGGGAAACCTGTGTCCCCTGACACCTGTAGTTGACATGTTTTCCAGGCCTGTTATGGCCATGAATAGACCCACAAAGAAGAACTGACTACTAATGTACGCAGCAGGTGACTGCTGCTGGAGCACATCAGGGACCTTGGACTAGATCATCCAGAGATGAGCCTAGACTCGAACTGGGATCACATGGGAGACATGGCACAGCAGGGACTGGGAGGAAAGAGAAGCTAAACTGAGAGGGATAGCTCCTTCCCTCTGAGAGATGGGATAGCTCCTTCCCTCTGAGAGATGGGATTGCTACTCCCCTCTCATAGCTGGTTGCTGGCTTGTGTGAATGAAGGACATTACATGGAGCAAAGGAAGGAGACATGTTCTCAGATGTCTAAAAGGCTTCCTTTCCCTGTGTAAAGCCTCTCTATTCTCATTCAGTCCTGGGACAGTAGGGGATAATTGAGGCAAGCCTCTGGAGAAGCAGTGGTTTCTACTGACAAGAGACACCACTCCAGATTGGTGATTGCCACAAGGCAATTGAAAGCTGCCCCCATTGGCCAGTTCCTAGTGATGTAGGAGACCCCATTGGGCCACGTTGTCACTCCACACACTCTGACACCCGGCCTTAACACAAAGATGGAATGAAGACTACTGAGTGTAGTGCTGATGTTAGGATGGGGCAGAGACTCCCCTTATTTGAAAGGCAAGAAACAACCTCCTAAGCTGCAAGATATGCATGGAGAGGACTGAACAATGGATACCACTCCTGGCATTAGGGTGAGTGACAAACCTATCAGACCCAGCTCCAGATGAGCAGTCCTTGCGTCCCTCACTAACCACAGACGACCCCAAACCCCACTGACTGTCTTATTCATTATCACCATGAAGATGATCTATCAAAGTTACTGGTGTAGTGCCATTCCTAAAGACTCCTCCACAGGCTCTCCTCTTCATTCTTGGGGAGCCACTGCTGGGTAAGGGGCCAGAGAACTGGCTCTCAGTTCATCAGGACCACTCATAACCCACTAGTTCTCCCCCATCCCTTTCCACGAGACCTAGCAAAACACACTGCACTGACTTCATGCCACTGTGGACTGCCCACTGTGCACCGAACAGCAGCATCAAGGGCTGTGTTGATCTCCCTGGCTGTCATGTGAGTCATCTCTGATGCTGGATAATGTTGTTGCACAGACTTCCATGGTGAGAATCCCCAGATGAAGGTCTGTGAATGTGGGTCTTGGGTAGGATCCAGGCCTAGATTATGAATATGAACTGCTAGAGTGGGATAATGCCCTTCTGGAAAATGGGGAAAGAGACAAAGCTCTTTCTCAGTCCTATGTAATAGCACAGCAAGTTCAGCCAGCAGGAAGTCCTCACCAGACACTGAGTCTGCCTGGCCCTGACTCTGAGACTCCAGTCTCCAGATCTTGAGAAGAGAGTGTCTGTGGTTGCTATCACCCTATCTATTTTGCTAGGAAGGCAGCCTGAGCTGACTGACTGAATGCACAGAATGATTTGGAATCCTGAGTCACAGCTTTTGGGAAAGATGTGAATGACATGCCATAGATTGCAATGGAGGACGGAGTCCCAAAATTTCTCTAGTAAAGGAGCTCCTCCTACTTGCCTAAGTGGAATTCCCACAAGAGTGGGATGGGGACACACACACGTCTCCCCAGTTCTAGCAGCTGTTTCCCATTCTAAGTTGAGATATGCTCTTGACCAAAAGCATTCAGTTCCATGCTAGACAGAAGTCAGGGGTAGATACCATCACATGAGTCAGAAATCCACATTCAAATTGTAGTTCCACGACCCTAGGAACACTGTTGAATTTTGGCCCTCTCATTCGCTGCTGTGACATTTCTAAAAGTTACAATGTGGCTCTGTGGAGTGGTCCTGTCACCCTAAGCACATTCCTTGCACCACATATACAAATCCCACATGAGGACACAGGAGAAGGTTTCCACACCAGGAGTCTTGGACAAGTACTTCCAGACCAGGCTCATCCTGCTGTGCGGACAGTGCCATCCATTCTCACAGACGTTGTCTGGTCTCAATGAGTACTTTTCTCTGGGGTTCCTCTGGAAGTTGGCAGAACCCAGGTCTCCTTGGGGATCTGACAACTTCAGTGGCTATGACATTCATAAAGGTGTTGACAGTAAGTGCTGTCATGAAGAAAACAGGACTGTGAACACCACAGCGGGCTCTCCAAGGAATCTAAAATTGTGGGTTTCTTGAGGGAGGACAATGCTGGCTTAATAGAGAGCCTGGATCTATATGATGTCCTAGCTTACAGGACATTCAAGGGCATAGCTGGACCCAGAGTATGAACTGCCAAAGAATCCCAGGAAAAACATAGGTCTAGAGTGTTCCATCAGTGATCTGGGCTGTCAGGGGTATCCAGAATAATAAGGTACTAGTTGAGGGTCAAACCAAGAACAAGAAGGTTTGAAAATACAGTCATGGAGGCAGCAGAGTTGACACACGTGCTCAGTCTTAGCACTAGTGATGTTTGGAGATGAAAAAGAGAGAGGGGAAGAGGAAGATGAAGGACAGAAGAAGGATGCTCTCTGGCACTGGCAGGCTATTGGGTCGGGGGAAGTAGCTCAACGAGGCATAGTCACGGAAAGCAGGTTTACAAGTGTTGAGTTCCTGTGACTGAGTATTATTCCTCTAATAACCTTCTTCCCATTTCACCCTGATTCCCTGATTCCTGCCTCCAAGAAGCACAACGTACTATCAGTTATGACAGGACCTTCTGATGAAACGATAGAGAAAGCTATTCCCAGCAAAGAGGAACAAGAAGAAAAGCAGGCATAGCTCTTCTAATTTCAGACAAAATAGACCTCAGGCTAGGAGGAGATAGAGATGACCATTTCATATTCAGCAAAGTAAAAATACACAAAGAGACTATTGTAACCATATACGTATATGCAGCACACACAGGGGCATCCAACTTTGTAAAAGAAACTCTACTGGTTCTAAAATCACTCAATAACTCCAACACATTAATAGTGGGTGACTTTTAATACCCCAGTGTCACCAATAGACAGTTCAGCCATACAAAAGCTAAATAGAGAAACTCCGGAATTAAAAAACCTCATGAATGAAGTACATCAAACCGATGGATCTCTACAGAGGATTCTACCAAAACACCAAAGAACAAACACACTTTGCTCCCAGCAGCCCATGGTGCTTTCTTCACAGTTGACCACATATTAGAAATCAAAGTAATTCTCCACAGATTTAGGGAAAAAGAAACAACATCATGTATCGTATCTGACCACAAGGGATTGGACATAGACAGTGACAGCAAGAAAAGGGGAAAAACTAAACACTAATGGAAACTCAACAACATACTACTGAGTGAAATCCAATCAAGAAGGACATCAAAAGGAACATTTAAAATTTTCTAGAATTAACTGAAAATGAAAACAGCATATACCAAGAGGTATGTAACACAATGAGGAAAGGGCTAAGGGAAGATTCTGTAGCATTAAACCTAGAAGCATCTCATATAAATAAATGAATGATGCTCTTGAAATATTTGTTAAAAAAACATCATCTCAAAAGAGTAAATAAGAAGAGGAAAATAAAGCCAAGGCCAAAATTAATATAATAGAAATGAAATCAATAAAAAGAACCAAAGAAAGGAATGATTGTTTTTTGAAGAGATTAACAAGACTGAAAAACTTTTAGGTAAATTAAGCCACAGAAAGTAGTAAAGGATTATATTAATAAACTCAGAGATGAAAAGGGAAACTTTACATCAGACCCAGAGGAATCCAGAAAACCATAAACACATACCTTAAAAGTCTATACGCCATCAAACTGGAAAGTCTAAAAGAAATAAAAAAGGTCTAAGTATCTGTGACCTATCAAAGTTAAATCAATATGGCTTAAATGATTTATATAGACATACAGCAACCCACAATATAGATGCCGTAATTTAAACTATCCTAACTTAAAAGATCTCTGAACCAGATTGATACAGAGCAGAATTCTACTAAAACTTCAAGAAGTTAATACCAGTGATCCTTGTTATTCTTGTAAAACAGAGAATAAGAGAACACTCCCAAATTCTTTTTATGAAACCACTTTACTCTGACACCAAAACCAGACAGACATGCAAAAGACACAGAGGCAGACAAAAAAGAATACATACAAGCCAATCCCATAAACGTAGGTGCAGAAATCCTCCATAACTCGAGATAATTTGGTAGTGTATCATCCGATAAACTTTGTCTGACATAATTTTGATCAACTATAGGTTAAGGTGTGCGCTGAGTATGATTAAGTAAGTCATGCTAGGATATAATGCTTGGTACTTTGGCGTTTTAAATGCATATTTGTCTTTGGAAGTATTCTAATGGTGATGGTTTATAGGGATAAATAGCCAACTGAAGGAGAATTTGTCATTTTGCATGTATAGGCATTGTTATGGTTATTATTAAGGAATGTTGATTGATTCTTATTTTGAAACTGAGAATGTCACTTAGGCAGTGTAAAGATGCTAGGATTCCGTAATTTTATTTTGTGTTGTGACAAAAAGGAATTGCTAAGGAATTAATTGTTCAAGGGAGATGTGGAAGATCCAGGAGTGTGACAAATTCAACTGTGTGGTGAACCTCACTTCTTCAGTAGGAGTCTGTAGACTTCCTGTGGCCCAAGAGATTCAGAAAAGAAGAGAGGTTTAGAGAGACCTAGATTGTCAAGAGTGGATTGGAGCTGGGACAAACACTTTCAAAGCAAATGTTGTGAAGCATAGTTTCATGTATATAGTAAGTATATGTAGTGACAGTGAACTTCTAGGAAGGACTCTAGAGAGACTGGGCACATCAACCTCAGCAAGTTTCTGGGTGTGATCTGCCATTCTTTATGATTAATATTCTTTAATGAAGCTTCAGATGGTTCAGGCAGACACACTGATCTTTAAAATGCGTGGAAAAGGAGAAAAATGCCATTCAGTGTGTTGGGTATACCAGGTGGAGATTATTTAGGCCAGAACTATTATTTTTCCGGTGTGTGTGTGTGTGTGTGTGTGTGTGTGTGTATAATGGCTGAGTGGATAGGAGAAACATTTACATTTTTAAAATTCATAAGTGGTCATTTGAAGCACACATTTTTTTAAAAATTGGAATACCCACAACCTTTTAGTTAAGAAGCTCAGAATTACTTTACCTGCAAACACACGCATGTGCATGCGCATGCTCTTGAGCTAGGTGGTCTGGCGTATGCTCACAGCGTCCTAAGCCTCTCAGTTTCCGTTGCACACCAGCTCAAGGAGAAACGTTCATGCTAACACTAGCATGCAGGATGTTTGTGCCGATTATGTGATCGTGAGCATGCAGGTTACAGGAACTGAAGATGGAGGGAGAAGCACGGTGACCTCCTAAAGCCTGGTAACCATGGCAGCATCCGGAGGGCACTACATAGAACGAGGTAATGGGAAAGCCAGACCTAACTGCTAACGGGGCATTCATCACTGTCAGCATATTTAACTGTTAGTCTTTGTGGAAAGTGCTGTCCCAAGTGCCTGAGGGCTCTCCAGAGGTCGGCCTGAGGCCTTGTCAAATTTATGCCACAGGCATCAGCAAGCAAGCCAGCTAAGCCTTCTGTTGATTGCCTGATTTTTGACATGTGCTCAGAAATTTTAAAAATGTTGTGTGTCACATGTTTCTCTTATAGTTTCAAGACGCTTCCTAAGTGTTTGCAGAGCATTATACAGTTCAACATAGTAACTCATGTTACTCAAAAAGGGACGAACGTTTGTCAGTCATCTTTAATGCACTTAGGAAACTTGTCTGTATAAACAAAAGTATCAGCCAGGTGTCATGTTTTTGCTATATTGATTTGAAGTGATGTATGTTAGTGACTGTACAATGGAATGGCAGACATTTTTAATTGAGCTCTATGTCTTCCTGTAGATGTAAAATGCTTTTGATAATACAAAGAAGCAATATGTTAAAGGAGTTACAATGAAGAGGATTTTATTATTAAAGTGTATCAGACTTATCAGATGAGGAAAATCACATGAACATATATTCCAAGACTATTGGAAATTAGTGTGTGATATAGAATGTGAGAAAGGGTGTGTAATTTCGATTGTGGAGGGCATGAGAAATGTGGATGATTTTTCTTATGTGAAAACCTGATGGCTGCTTGCTGGCCTCTAGTGGCGTATGGCCTCCGTTTTTGGTTTGTCATATGTGTTTTAGGATATATGTTGAAAATGTGGTCTATGAAGTTGCAAATTCTTGGTGCTGGGCATGGAACCCAGGGCTCATGCATTCTAGATTAATATTTTTCTGTTCTACGACTATTTGTCTTAGTGTTCATCCATTCATAGAATTTGTGAATGTATGCTTGGGAATAAACGCGCGTGTAGGTTGCTCTGAGGATTCTGTTAGTGTTTATTCTTGACTGAGCTTTTGAAGATATTCATTGAATGTGTGGCCCCAGTGTATGTATTGGTCTTCTGTGTTTGATAATTATAGGTTGTTTGGAGCTGTTTCTGTATTTGTGTTCATGGGCATTATGTGTTTTCTAGAGGATGTGTAAGTTTCCTTGTCTGTTTCTGGAAATGCAGGAACTGTGTCATATAATTGGTTTGGGACTGTAAGCTTTCATGTGGCTTTATGTCAGGAGGAGCTTGAAAAAATAACTATATTCCTGGGATGGTTTTCAGTTTGAACTACCTGGATCCCCACACAAGTGTACTGTATGATATGCACAAAAACTCAAGATATATATATATATATATATAATGTATGTGTATATATACATATGTATATATATGTATGTGTATATATACATATGTATATATGTGTATATATATATGGACAGGCAGATATAGATATACATATATACCTAGATATACATCTATCTATCTGTATATACTTAAAAAGAAATAGCAAATTAAAGCAACAATGATAGAGAAAGAACTGCATGCCTATCTGAATGGCTAAAATATAAACAGTGTCAGTGACTAATATTGCAGAAATGCAGAGCAGCAGAAATTCTCATTCATTACTGAGGGAAATGCATAGTGATATGGAGACTTTAGAAGACGGTTTACCAGTCTTACACAGCAAAGACAGTCCTAGTATTGTGCTGTTTTGAATGAATGAATGAATGAATATAAGTGTCATTTTGAATAATGGACATTTGAGGAAAATATGGATATAGAGTAAAGGAGAAGTGGGCGGGCTTTGCAGACGAGTTCAGACATGAAAGCTTGGAGAGAAGAAACAAGCTGCGCAGGCATGGAAGACAAGGCTGCAGGGAAGGAGACCAGCATGGTGACGTAGCACTGGATGTCCATCTCATTTTCTTGTTTACTTGGCTGGTGGGAACTGGATTGACTGTGAATGCAGGTAAACCCCTCCCACCCAGCTGCACGTCCAGTCCAATGCTGTGTTTGCAAAGACCTGAAATCCTCGAGGTCAGGATCCATCTGTCCTTTGGTCAAGTGAGAAACATAAGAAAATTTCAAGAGGGGTAGTATACAATCATGTGTGTTTGGGAAATGTCTGCTCATAGTACAGCTACCCTAGTCCAGAGACATAGTAAAGTGTGATAGTTTTAATATCAGTGGTTCTAACACTGAGTAAATTGAGGTGCTGGGACTGAGACTAATGAAGCAAGCGATATAGAAAGGATTGTTTGTATGTTCACAAAGGGATCAAAATCATTTTAGCCATGAAAATTATTCTTATAGTGAAGTACTTATAAAAATCCAAGTTTAGGAAAAGTTTTGCTCTTTATTAAATAATAGTGGTTCTAGCAGGAAGCGAAAATATCCTATAGTTGGTGAAGGGATAGACAAATTGTGGAAAGTGCATACAAAAGAGTAATATTCAGAGATCAAAGGAAAAGAAGCATTATCCAGGAAGAGATATGGAGGCATCAAGTGCATATTGGTAACTGAACAATAAGAAAAATTGGTCAGACACACAGAGTTCACAGATTGACATATTTTTCCATGTGTGTTGTAAATTCATCAAAGGCAAGGTGAATACTCAGCCATTTGTGTGATGACCATTATGTATGTTTTTAATAAATGCTTAATGTCTAAGGAGGTAACTCATTCACTCAAAACTTGTCTTGAGAGTCTCAAGTTGATTCCCAGACCCCAAAATATTGTTACCTTTGCTAACAGGGGCTCCTAATCCAATGTTCAAGAGGCAGAGACAGAAGGAAACTTTGGACTCATGACCATCAGTCTAGCTGAATTACTGAGCTCCAGGTCAAATGAGAGTCCTTGTCTCCATTGAGTGGTATGTGCGCCTATGGAAAACATCGTTTGCTGCCCTCTGACCTCTGGTTGCACGCACTTAATCATGTATGTAACACACACACATACAGAGGCACACTCACACATGAACACATTAACTCATAAAAAATAAAATTTCTATAACTGTTAAACGTAAGGAGACATTAATAAATGTTGTGTAATATTCCCTCCTTACCATACACCATCATACCGAGAGGATTTTGTAAGAATTTTGAGAATAGACTGGAACATTCTGATAGTATAATATAGAATAGTGAATCAAATTTAAAAGAAGATAATCTTTAAATTCAAGATTTTATTTTGGGGTGAAATACAAAGACTCTTCTTTTAGAGCTTTTTTTAATGTGTATTTTTACTGAACTTTTATGCATTTCTTATTATGCATCTTAATCCTATTTCGACCCCTCCCCGATCTCCATTCACCCCCATGACCTGCCCTTCCTTTTTCATGCATTTTTCTCATTTCTGTTAAAGCCTATGGAGTTAGTTTGTATACGCAGATCTCAATCAGTATGAGTTCATCCAGGTGAGACACGTCAGCCTCTCAAATATCACTAAAACAAGATCAACTGCCCCTCTCTCAAGAGTGATCAGCTGCCAATAATTCCTCAGCCAAGGTTAAGACCTCCTGCCCAGTTCCCCAGTTCTACCCTGGTTCTTGTCTGATTGCATTTGCATGGGTATTGTGCGTGCTGTCACCCTTGCTGTAGTTTCATAAGAGCAATTTCCCAGAAACCTGTAAGACTGTTTCCTTATGGACATTTTCCACCCCTAACTCTGACAATCTTCCTGCCATTTGTTCTGCAATGATTCCTGACCCTGGGTAGCTGAGGTTAATATAGGATTCCTAACCAGGGACACACACTCTGCAGTCCCTTAGTCTCTATAATTTAGCTAGTTATCCCCATTGTCTTCATCATAGTCTGGTCCATGAATTATAAATGTTCTTACCATTTCCAAAAAGTCTTAATTGCAAATATGTTCTGGGTAGGAAAGCAGTCTACTACTGATCAGCACCTCCAGCCCAGCACTGAATGATAAAGGACCTGAAATCTTTGAGTTCAGGCTGTGCCATTTGGACAAGGGAGAACTATGAAGGAAAGCTATTCCTCGAAAATTTAATAAAGTTGCAGCATTTCCTTCTTATAAAATGACAAAAGACTGTACTAGAACCAGGACCATGTCATACGTACTGTGACTTCATGTGTCCAGTCTGAATTTGATTCTCATCCCAATCCAGACAGTTTTTCATCACATTTTTTCTGGAAATTTGGGCTTAAGTTTAAAACATCTATCAACATTGGGATTTTTGTTCAATGTGATGGACCGACTGTGATGAGTGATATCTCTACTGGCTCTACCTCCACTCCCTCTCAGAATCCCACTCGAATAACAAGGATAAATAGCAAAATCCTGATACACCATACAGACATGGAAAGACATGGGCAGCATATCAGACACCCAAGTAATCTCAGAAGAAAAATGGCTGAGGAGTTTGTTTTGTTTTTACATGCTCAGAAGAGATCTAGGTTCAGTGCAGTCAGGTTTCTGGGAGAAAATGTCCTTTGAGCCCCGCATTACTGAATAGCGCATCAATGCGAACAGTATCATGGACTGAAAACAGTTTCCAGTGTCTCTACTTGAAAGTTGAATGGTTTACAAACCTTCGTTGTGTCTCTCGCTGTTACACATGTCAACACTTAATTTTGACTAATGTATTTGAGGATGATAAACAGTGTTTCAAACAATGGCACATCAACCATGTGAAAGCACGAGGTTAATGTACATGATGGGAGTTGAGTCAACAGTCTGTACCTGGTATTATGATTGGAAGGGTCCGTTTTGGGAATCAGAATTAAAATTTCATAAGTGAATCTTCACATTAGCCTTGTTCTTTGACAGCTTCCTTCCTGCACTGTGACAAGCCCCTGTAGCTACAGGTGCTGCCTTCGATGCAGATTGCTGATTGTGGACTAAAAGACCACATTTGGATGACCCGGAATCTTAATGGCTCCAGTGTACTAGGACGTTACACAAGTGTGTCAGATTCGTGGGTGTTAGCGTGGTCAGAATAAAGTATCTCCCATGGATTTTATCACTTGGTACCAGCTTGTCATGCTGTTCAGGAAGGTTATGGAACCCTTAGGAGGCAGGGACTTGATGAGGAGTAAATCACTGGGATGGGGATTTGAGGCTCTATAACCAGGGCTCACTTCCTGTTTACCCTCTCTGATCATGTGTGATGAAATATAATATGTCTGCTTCGTGACTGCCAGGCAGCCTCATGCTCCTGCTGCCATGTGTTCCCACCATGATGGGCTGCTTCCCCTGCAGAACTGGAATCCAACATGAAGTTTTCCTTCCCTGACTTGCTTTGTGCCATGTATTTTATCACAGCAACAGAAAGTAATTAATTTGGTCTTGGCCTCTGGTTACTGGTCTAGTCACTTCCTGTCTATCAACTGTTTTGTTAATGAGAGTCTACTTTTCTCACTCTTTCAGAGCTGTTCTGCATTACCCCAGTAGCTTCTTTAAGAGTCTTTACCCGGATAAAAATGAAGTTTAAAAAAAAAAGGTTCGGTATGAGACAGTGCTTGGTCGTTCAGGGCACAATAACGCTCTTGCAGACCATGTATGTTCCATTCCAGCGTCTGCATCAAGATATTCCCATGCACCTGGCACTCTAGCCAGAGAAACCACTCCCTCTCCATCCTTCTCAAAGAACTCCCCTCACGGAGAAATATCACTATTTGGACCCACATTTGTAAACATATATAATTAAGACCACATCTTAAAAAACAGACAAAATATAACAAACATGAAACAGTCACATTTTTAAAATTTGTATTTAATCTTGTGTTTGCGTATATGTGTGTGTGTGTGTGTGTGTGTGTGTGTGTGTGTGTGTGTTTCTAGGCAGACATTTATGTGCAGGACAGAGCACAATTTTGGGAGGCAGTTATAACTTGTGATGGGTTCTGGTGAAACTACGGTCCTCAGTGTTGAGAAACAACAGTTTCACATTCTGAGTCACCTGGCAGGCCTGTCATTTCTTTCTTAAATAAACAATAAAGTGTTATAATTTCTTACGAAAATGCACTCTTCTATATCTAAAGCTGGGGACCTCTGCTCATGTTTCTTAAGGCTCTATCAAAGCCATACAATAGTATTACTTGATTCTTTAAAGTAGCTGCATTTCAGGTAAGCTTTCTTGTTTTTCTCCTCATCTAGTTCCATCAAGAATTCTGAAAAAGAATTGAAATCTTCCTGTGGCTGAGGCCAGTGTCTTCATGAGGAACTTACAGTTCTCCCCATTAGCTGATGGCTGCAGTGGCAAATTGGCTCAGTCTAAGAAGCCCAGGACACTCATGAGAATAATTCCTTGCATTTAAATTTCCTTTCATAAGAATTTTTGGTAAGAATTGTATGACTGGTTTTGTTTCTCTGTTGAATTAGAATTCTCTGCTGAAGCTCTTTAGACTAGATTTTTATTTGGATGTATATTTGGAATTACAAATGCAGTATTCTTTTTTTTAATGGAAATGTGAGTAATCGGAGTTTTTATTTCTTGTTGAACAAAATTAGGTAATTGTTCTAATGTGGGTCAGTAGGTAGTGTGCTTGCCTAGCATGCATGAAGCCATGGGGTTGATACTATGTACTGCATAAAACACAAAATCAAGGCAATGCTCAGATACATAGTGAGTGAGTTTAAGACTAGCCTGCTCTTGGAGACCCAGCGGGATGGATGAAAGGAAAAATACAGCTGCATACATTCAGAAAATATTGTTCCCTAATAGAATGAACTAATAGTATATGCATCTGGCAATCAGAGTCTAAAAGCAGAATGCGCTCAGGATTTGATGCTATAAAATCACAGTTGTCTTGTTTATTTTCTGAAAATATTTTATTGAGATTTTGTGCAGTTTGTATAATGTATCTTAATCAAATTTAGACCCCTGCACCATCTGTGATCCCTCCATAACCCTCAACCTCACTCCATACATTCTGTCATATATGTTAAATCCTGTCCACTCAAGTCTATTCCAAAATACAGTTTCATCCACTGGAGACTAGTCCCATTAGCTAGACTCACCCCTTAAAGAAGATCCACTTTCCCTTCAGTTAAGATTGAGGATGCTCAGTTAAGGTTGAGGCCTGCTGCCCATTTATCCAGCTCTGTGCTGGGATTTTATCCAGTGGAGTAGGCATAGGTCTTCTGCATGCTGTCACCATTGTTGCAAGTTCATAGGAGCAAGTTTCCAGAGGTCTAAAAGACTGTTTCCTTCTGTTCAGGCATAAACCCAGGCTTTACAATCTTCCCAACCCCTCTTCCACAATGGTTCCTGAGACGTAGTTGGGCATCGTTTTACATAAGACTCCTATCCAGGCACACACTCTCTGCAGTCTCCTATTCTCTAAAACCTGGTCAGTTGTGGCCTTCTGAGTGTATCACATTCTGTTGTATGAGGAAGCTTTGCTGCTGAAATTAAGGGATGTATTACTAGTATTGCTGTGTTCCATGAGCCTTAGGTGTCAAGATTCCACTGTAGATGAGTCACTTCAAACTGGGCATCTCTCAATCTATAGTCTCTGTGTGTGACCAGTTGTGAAACTTTGTAAAAGCCTCCATTTGTTGCAAAAAGGTTTTTTGATGAGTGATGTGTAGTATATTTGTCTGTAAATATAAGGCTCCATTTATAGTATACAATAGGAAATTTTGTTTATCTTGATACATGATAGAGATGGGGTTTTTCTCTAGGATCTATGACCTCTCCAACTATATGTATTTGCCTATATTTACAGTGCCACCCATCAGTTTCCTCTTTCTGAGAAGACTTTGAGTCCAATTAGATAGCTGTTGATTCCTCCCTAAATAAAAGGGCCACTACTGCACCAATAATGATGGATTGCTGGGCTAGACATTACTGTTTCTTAGGCTGTACAGCTGAGTAGGTGCATTGACTAGCATCCTCTGACACTTGAGACGCTAGTCTTCAGGGAGGAGGCTTCCACGTTAGTTCCAGTTCTATTGCTCCAAGACCTGTTTCTGAAACATGTCCTGTCTTTAGCTGTAGGGTCTTACCTTCAAGTAATTAGAGGCATTCAAGGGCTGTGGCAATATCCTATGCTATTTTGGGAGTCTCTTGGACTTCGCGGACCAACACCTGGAGGGGAGGGTCCTCTTGCCTGACATTCTGTCTTTTGTCATACAGCCTTCAGTTTTAGACATGAATATACTTCCTCTCATATATTTGTTTTAATAGTTTATTAAATCATTGTGTTTCATATGGAACATCACAATCAATCTTAATCATCTTTATATCTCTTTTCCCATTAGCCTACCGGAATCCATATATTATTTCATCTGTGATAAGGTCTATTGTTGCAGGTTACTGTCCCCAGGGGACCTCGGTGCAGGTTCGTCCACGGAGGTCTAGTCCCCACACCCATACTCCCTTGCTTTAAGAAGACCTGCTCATCCTCACCCAACAGTAATCAGCAGCAAACTCGTTTATTCAAGGAAGTGCAAAGGGTTTTGTGGGATTGGTTAGCCAGTCGCCCTATGGGGTGCTTCCCAACTGTGGCCACTAGTAATCTGTCTCTGGCAGTTCATCTCGGTGCAGGTTCTTTCCAGATGCTGGGCAGAACTGGTGATCACATCTGGCCAGAACTGAGTGCCACGTCCACAAGAGCTATTCCCTTATTCCTCATGGCATGTGGCCTGGCTGAGTCCCGTCCTGCATTATGCCATACACTTCAGATTCCTAATCTCCATGATTGCCATTTATGATCTTTTGTGTTACTAGTCATTTCTTGCATGTAGAAGCTTGATTAATGAGAGTTGAGAGATTCAGGGTCAGTTTCTTTCCCCTTGTTCTATATTGCATGTGCCTTTCAGTAGAAAGTCTGTATTGTAAATGTGCTGCTTAATCATGGGTAATTCGTAGACACTGTCTGTCACCAGCTGTAGTAGAATGTATTAGTCTCTGTCTGCTGCAGAATGGTGCAAAAAAGAAACCTCATTGAAGAGTGATAACTGGGTCACTTGACTGTAAACATAAGGATAAATATTTTGCATTTTGTAAGAATTTGTATTAGCCTAGGGATGTTAGGTTCTGGGAATCTATCTAAGATATATGACCTTCTCAGTCATGTGTATTTGGCTATGATTACAGTACCACCAGAGTTTCTTCCAACTGAGTGGGCTCTAAGTCCAATTAGGTAGCAGTTGATTGGCTCCAAGATAAAAGTGCAACTACTAAACCAGTGTTGAATTCTGTGCCAGAGATTGATATGGTTATTTGGTCATGAAACTGGTGTTGGGCTATTGACCTCATGATATTCTCCATTGTCTACTTTTATAGCACTCTCCAGAGCTATGAGAGCTAGTCATGGGGGGATGTGACTTCCAGGTCAGTTACAGCTCCAGTATTCTATATCCTGTCTCTCAAGTATGTCCTGTCTTCAGCAACAGGGTTTTAACTTCAACTTCTGGAAGGCCATCAAGGAGTATGACAATAGCCCATGTCATTTGGGAGTACCTTGGATCATGCTGGTCCATACCTCAGAGGAATATTTATTCTGACTGGCAATGTTTCTTCATATGTACCCTTCACCTATGCAAATGGAGTCATGTCACCATATTGCGTGTGGAAGTTGTCATTAGGTCATTATTATAATAGGATTCCCTCTGGTTTATTCTAGCTAGGCATGATGTATCTCTCCTCTCTGTTTCTCTCTCATTCTCTCTCTCTTTCACATACACACACATACACTCCCTTCCTCCATGTGTCTTCATTTCAAGTGTCCCCATCATCCCCAAATCACCTTTGACAGTACCAGTCTCCTAATGCATCCTCTCTTGAGCTGCTTCTTTCCCTTTATTCCTGTATCTCCTTGTATCACCCTCCCAATTCCCTTCAAATTAAATATCCCCTTTAACTGTTTTCCCATAGTAATATCTGTCTCCTATTAATCTTCTCTCTTAGGTTTCTTCTTTCCCTTTCTTTACCTCCTGATTCTTTTCCATTTTCCAGGTGCCTGCAGATACATCAGGATACATATTCACTTTCTTATTCTGTGTTATTTCACTTAGCATAACAGTTTCTAGTTCCTCCCATTTACCTGAAAATGTCATCATTTTGTCTTTCTTCACCACTGAGTAGAACTCCATTGTGTGAATGTACCACATTTTCATTATTCACTCATCAGTTGAGGAACACTTAGGTTGCTTCTGTCCCTTAGGTATTGTGAAAAGGGCAAAAAACAAACATGGATGTACAAGTATCTCTACAATAGCATGAGTCCTTTGGGTATATGCCAAGGAGTGGTATAACTGGATCAAATGGTAAGTCCATTTTTAGTTGTTTAAGAGTTCTCCACACTGCCTTCCCTAGTGGTTGCATTAGTTTATAAGCCCCAGTAGTGAATCAGCATCCTCTTTCCCCACATCCTCTTCAGAATTTTGTATCATTTGTTCTCTTGATCTTAGGCAGTCTGACTGGGGTAAGATGAAATCTTAATGTGGTTTTAATTTGCATTTCCCTAATTATTAACGATGTTGAAGACTTTTTAAGATGTTTCTTAGCCATCTTCATTTTTTTCTTTTTATTACTTTGTGCTCGGTTCCTTTGCCCGGGTATTAATTGAGCTACTTGTTTTCTTGGATCTTTATTTTTTGAATTCTTTATACATTGTGGATGTTAAACCTCTATCAGATGTGTCACTGGTGAAGATTAGCTCGCATTCTCTGGGTTTTGTCTTCATTTTCTTGGTAGTTTCTTTTGCTGTACAGAAGCTTTTTAGTTCAATTGGTTTCCATTTGTGGATTGTTGATCTTAATTTATGAGCAACTCCTGTCTGATTTGAAAGTCCTTTCCTAAACCTATATCTTGTAGCTTACTGCCAAACTTTTCTTCTAAGAGTTTCAGAGTTTCAGGATTCATATTGAAGTCTTGGGTTCATTTGGATTGGTCTGTTGTACAGAGTGAAAGATCAGGGTCTAATTTCATTCTTCTATAGGCTGAGATCTAATTTTGCCAGCAGCAGCTGCTGTACATGGCATCTTTCCTCCACTGAGTGTTCGTGGCCCCTTTGTCAAATCAGGTGCCTGAAATTGCATGTATTCATGTTTGAGTCTTCAATTACATTCCAGTGGTCTATGGGACTCTTTTTTAACTGTACCATGCTGTTTTTATGAGTATAGGTCTGTAATGGTTTGAATTCTAGTTCAGTAATGCCCTCTGCATTGCTCTTTCTACTCAGGGTTGCTTATTCACAGTCTTTTGTGCTTCCATATACATTTGAGGAAAATTTTTTCAAATTCTGTAAAGGATGTCATGTGGATTGCAGGAAATCTATATATTGCTTTTGATAGGATTAACATTTTCTACATATTAAGTCTAGCAATCCATGAACATAGGAGGTTCTTCAATCTTCTGGTGTCCCCATTGATCTCTTTCTTTAAAGATCTAAAATTTTCATTATAGAGATCTTTAATGTCTTTTGTCAGGTGTATTCTGAGATATTGGGACTAGGATGGCTTTCTTGTACTCTTTCTTCAACTACTATTGGTATATGGAGAGGATACTGATTTATTTTGATTAATTTTATACACTGACACTTTACTGAAACTGTTAATCATTTCTAGGAGCTTCCTGGTAGAATTTATGACATTTCTTAGGTATAATATCATATAATCTCAAAAGAGGGGTAATTTGAATTCTTTCCAATGCGTGTTCTTTAACTTCCTTCCCTTCGCCTTTCTTAATGCTCGCTAGCAATGCATTCAAGCACTATAGTAAAAAGGAGTGGAGATAGTGCACAGCCTTGTCTGGTTCCTGGTTTTAATGGAAATGCTTCCAGGTTTTCTCTAACTATATCTAATGATATTGGCTGTGCTTTTGTGTATGTAGTTTTAATTATGTTGAGGTGTGCTCCCTCCCATCTTCCCCTAGGACTTTAAATGCACATTGAATTTTGCCAAAGGCTTTTTCTGCACCTATTGAGATGACCATGTGATTTTTATCTTTGAGTGCATTCATTTGCTTTGGAAGATTTATTGACTTATGTCCATAGAACTACTCTTGTATCTCTGGAATAACATTCACTTGATCATGGTGGATGGCCTTTTTGATGTGAGTGTTTATGGTTTGTAAGTATTTTGTTGAGAATTTTTGAATCTATGTTCATTAAACATTTGGGTCTATAGTTTTCTCCTCTGGCTGTAACTTTACCAAGTTTTGGTACTAGACAGATTCTGATGTCATAGAAGGAATTTGGGGGTTCTTCCTCTGTTTCTATTTTTTGAGTAATTTAAGTCGTATTGGGTATAGGTCTTCTTTGAATATCTGGTAGAATTCTGCTCTGTATACATTTGGGCCTGGGCATTTTGTGGTGAAGGGTTTTTGTATTACTGTTTCAATTTCATTATATGTTCTTGGGCCTGATAAAACTGTTGATCTCTTCCTGGTTTAGCTTTGTGATTCTTATGATGTTAGAAGTGCATCCACTTCTTTGAGGTTTTCAAATGTAATCACAAATAGGTTTATAAAGTATTTGTTTAAAATGTTCCAGACATGTTTGTTGTCTGCTCTGATGTTTCCCATTTCATACCTGATTTTGTTGTTTTGGAATTGCCCTTTCTTTTGGTTAACTGAGCCAGGGGTCGATCTTGTTTATCTTTTCAAAGAACCAGTTCTTGGACTCGTTGATTTTTGTATTGTCTTTCTCATTTGCATTTCTTCAGTTTCCACTCTGATTTTTGTTATTTCTTCTTGTGTGCTGGGTTTGAGTTACATTTGTTGTTGGCTTTCAAGGTTCTTGAGCTGCCATGATAAATCATTTATTTATGTTCTTTCTAGGTTTTTCATGTAAGGACATAGAGCAATAAACTTCCCTCTTAGGGTTGCTTTTAAAGTGTCCCAGAGGTGTTTTTTTTTTTTGTTTTTTTTTTTTTGATTGTGCTGCCATTTCCTTTCATTTCCAGAAATACTTTTATTTTTTCTTAATTTCTCCTGTGACCCATTCATCATGCAGGAGTGTGTCACTTTGTCTCCATGAGTTCCTGAAGTTTCTAGGGCTTCTTCCAGTGTTGAGTGTAAGCTTCATTGCATTGTGGTCTCATAGAATGCATAGAATTATTCAATTTTTTTTGTATTTGTTGAGGTTTGTTTTATATCCCAGCAAGTGATCGATTTTGGAGAAAGTTCCAGTGGGTGAGCAGTAGAATGTCTATTCTTTGGTGCTTGAGTGGATTACTGTGTAGATGTATGATAGGTCCATTTGATGAATGTTACTGTTAAATTTATATGTTTCTCTGTTTCTTCTCTGTTCAGTTGACCTGCCTAATGGAGACAGTTGGGTTTTGGAGTCCCCTATGATTAATGAGTTGGATTAATCTGTGTCTTCAACTTCTATAGTAATGTTTTTTACGAATTTGTGTACACCAGAGTTTGATGCTTATCTGTTTGATATCTCCTTGGTTAAACATTCCTTTGATCAGAATGAAGTGACCCTCTTTAGCTCTTCTGATTAGTTTTAAGTTAATTTTTTTCACATGCTAGAATGTCAAGTCCTTCCTGTTTCTTAGTGCCATTTTCTTGGAGTATATTTATTCAATAAATTCACCTTAAGGTAGTACCTGTCTTTGTAGGTGAGATGGATTCCTTACAGACACCAGAAGGATAGATTTTCTTTCTTGATCTATTCAAAAATCTCTGTCTTTTGAATGGGGAGTTAGTCCACTGACATTTAAAGTTATTTTTGAAAGATGTGTATTGATTGCCATCATTTTAAATTCTGTTTGCATTTTTTGTTTCACTTGGTGGTTCTCCAGATATTCCTTCATTTACTTTCTTTCTGTAGTCCCCTGGGCATAGTTGTTCTCTTTGTATTGCATCAAGTATTCTCTGAAGCTAGGGTATTTCTGTGTTGTTCTTGTAGAACTCTTCGATAGGACTGGTAATGTTTGGTGAGGACATATTATTTGGGGGTTTCATATTATCATTTTTTCATTGTCATCTTGGCAGTTGGATTTCTTGTGTTCTTTCTGATTCCGATACAAGACTCAAGCCTTCATTGATCGGTTGAATTCTGATTCTGTTTGTATACATAACGTGACTTGTTTGTATTCTTATTGGGTACAAATACTGGTTGGTATGGGCTTCCGTTTTTCTCTTTTGATTTTATGTTGAAGGGACCAGATGGTTCTAGTCCAGGTGCTCCGGAAATTCCCTTAGAAGCACAGTTTAGGCAAGATCAGATGCTCTCAGGCTCTTGGTTAAGGCCCACATCCATCTAGCCAGCAGGCACAGTATAATTTGGGAAAATTGCTGGGCAGAGTGTGAATTCCCCCTGTCTCAGGCGGTCTACAGAGGTCTTGGCCCCTACAAAGACCATAGCAGCCTACCTCTGCAGCAGTATTACGGGCTGCAGGTGACACGCATATACAGGGAATGGCATGGCGAGATTTGGAGAGCTCGCAACTTGTCAGAGGGAGAGACAGTCTAGAGATCTGGGGTGCTAACAATAAGAGTGCCTGTGCCCACGCTAGATGGAGAATAGGACTGGCTGAGGGAGTTTGGAGTTGCTGCAGTGGAGTGCAATGGAGACCCAGTGGGCAGGATCTGATCTACCAGGGAAGAAGGCTGATCTCCAAAGTCCAAAGCAAGTTGAGGGAGCGGACTGCCAGAGTTGGAGGGTCGTCTCAGGAAAGCAATGACTGTTTGGGTGTAGGACAACCTGTGAAGGTCTGGCATACTAAATAGAAAAACTGAGCTGGTCTGTGTAGGGATTCAGTACACAGTGGGTGTACTGGACTAAGAGACTAGTCTGGGGACAAGTGGTGCAGAGCGTAGGTGCTGGCCTGTGCCTGAGGCTTGAGGAAGAACAGGACAGAGGCAGAGGCAGGCTGGAGTTGCTCAGGTGGGAGGGGAGTGGAAAGTGGAAAGTGGCCAGTCAACTTACCAATGATGAAGGCTGCTCACAGACACCCAAGACAGGTTATATGAGGCACAGCCAAGGTGGATGGGAGGTCAGAGAAATGCGGTGGCAAGTTGGGGGTGGGGACAGTGCAGGAAGGATCTAACAGATTAGCCTGAAAAATTGCGCTGGTCTGAGTAGGACTTGAGGATACAGTGTGTTGGTCTCACGCAAGAGATTAGTCTTCTCATCTGGGATGCTGAGAACAAGAGCCAGCCTGTGTCCAAGCCTAGTACAACATGCTAGAAGAAGAAAGGCACTCATATTTTTATTTCAGCAGACTCTTGAGCTAATACATTTTTATGACCGTCTTTCATACTTACTTGATGTCTCTAATTATGGAAAAACTTTACCCAATAAGTAGCACTCGGGGTTTCCAGAAATTTGAATATGGGGATATCGTTAGGGATCATCAGCAGTCTAACAGAAACATTATGTGAGATTCATCTCATTAAAACATTTAAGCACAAACACAATATTGTTTAACCATTTAACCTTTTACTCCGTCCTTCAGTAACTTTATTTATTTATGTATATATTTATTTATTTTGAAACAGGGCTATAGTATGTATCTCAGGCTGGCCTCAGTATCTTAGCATCCCAAGCCCTGTGATCATAGTTTTGCAACATCACTCTTTGTGATGTAAATACTTAGAAATGGAAGGTCTGGTTTTTGCTAATATTTTTTTCATAGTCTAATTCCTGGAATCCATTTCTTCTGTGCCTATGTAAATAATAAAAAAATTATGGAACCTACACTAGGTGAGGCTTATTAAAAACAATGTATAGTTCATGTGAGTGATCAGCTGTCTGGAAAACTGTTTCCTTGTAGTCATCCACAACTCTGGTTCTACAATCTCTTTCTGCCTCATTGTCTGCATTGATTAAGGATGTTGAATACTTTTAAAAAGTTTGGCCATTTGCATTTCATCTTTTAGTCTATACTTTAGTCTATGATTTCATCTTCTGTTCTGCTCCTGTTTTGGGCTGAGAGTAACACTGGATTTTCAGAATTATTTTGGTGGAGCTCCTTCCCTTTCTTTTGAGGAAGATTGCAGAGCATTGGTGTAAGCTTTTCTGAAAATTCTCTTGATTTAATTATAGGTTCCTTTCTAGCACTTCTTTGTTCATCATTCCTTTCATGTAATTTGTTCTTTCCTGTGCTCTCGTGATTGAAACTGTCTGTATTACTCTACTCTGTGTATTAATCTTTAAAAAGCTTCTGCAATTCTGGCTTACAAGACATGAACTGCCTTAGTTTGTGTTTGTCTTGAAGTATTCTTATTTCTCTAACAATTTAAAAACATACCTTTGCTAGCTAAAGCAATGACAGCATGCACAAGTTCCATAAAAATCTCAAACCAGAAAAATCCCAGCATAGACATAAGGAAGCACATAAGAACCTCCAACTGCACCTAAGGAAATTGTGTCAAAAGATGGCTGCTGGGAGATGCAGGACAGTCTCTGCAAGATTCCCATGAGGACATTGCTGGGGCATTGGACAGGTGGGTTTGAAAAAGGGAGGTACCTATCACACCAGTTTTGGGAGAAAGAGACAGATCCCCAAATCTCATTCATAGTCAGCCTAGCCAACACACTGAGCTTCTAATTCAGTGAGAGACATTGCAATAAAAATATAGCGGTTTAGAGTGACAGAAGGACAAATGTCAACATCCTGCTCTGTCTTTTGTGTCCTGGAGCAAGAAGCACACTTACTGCATGCAACACACAAACACAAGGTCTTCCTTAAGGTATTTCCCAGGTCAGACTGGCCTGTGGACATATCTGTGGGGCACTGCTTTGATTAGGAGGCCCAGTCCTCTGCAGTGGACCCATTCCTAGGCAGGTGGTCCTGGGCTGTATCAGAAAGCTAGCTAAGCATGAGCCTGTGAGCAAGCCAGCGAGCAGAGCAGTGTGCCTTGGTGTTTCTTCTTTAAGTCCTGCCCTGACTTTGTTAATGATGGAATGTAACATGGGAGTGTCAGTCAATTAACCCTTTCCTACCCCGTTATTTTCATCTGAAGGCTTTCTCAAGTTTCCTTAGAAATGAAACTTTCCTTAGAGAGAATGCATTTCATTGAACCATTTTAAAGCTGAATTATTCGAGACATCACATATGCTTAAACTTTGTTACTTGAACTTTAGAACTTGTTGTAGCCTGAAAACATGTTGAACAGCGTTTAAGTGTATTACTGCAATTTAATTAATTAAATATTAAAAAGTACAATTGTGTCATGAGTTATAATAGGATTATTGCTAAGGTTTACCCTGTTTGCAAAAGATATTCACATAATTATTAGGTTGCAAAAACTAAAGCAGCTTACAATCCAGATACCAGGTGTTATATGAAAAATAATGTTTCAGTTTCAGAATCCCCTGGGGACTGGTATAAGTCCAGTTGCTTGTTTGGTGGCTGTCGGGCAAATCCAGAGAATTTCTCTCTGCCTCAAGGGACATGGCTCCAATGTAATTGAGAGTCAACAACCAGTGACTTAGGGATGATTGTAAAAATCAGGGAAAGCTGGGGAGGAGACTCGGGACAGCACCAGTGGGTCCATCGTGGGTGTGTGACGAAGGTTCAGGGGACTTCTGACAAAATAGTGGCTCTGCCGTACGAAATTTCTGTCTCTCTGCCCAGTGATGAATCCTTTGTAAGTAACGTGGAATAAATCATTTCTCTAAGAAAGCATTCTCTGTCCACTCAATCAGTTCAAACCTAAGGGGGTGGGGCTGAACACTGGGCCTCACGGCAGGAGAATTCATATGACAGTGGCTTATGTTACTTCTATGTCCATTTCCCTCAGGTTTTTCTAAGGAAGGAAACCATCTAAATTCAGAGCTCATCCCCAATGAATGAAAATTTTAAAATGGCACGGATACAATTTGGCTGAATATTGACAAACTTACAGGAGTTTTCTTTCATTGAAGGTCCATAACAGTTTAATCATGTTTAAATTTTATGATTCTCTTAAAATTAAATCTTGAAAAAGAAAATGTTTTGCAGGTATTACATGCAAATCCATAGCCTTTGCTTCAGAGCAAAAGAAGTATTACTAAAGAACAAAATATGCTTAGCCTTTCATCTACAGAGAATCCTGTTTGGTGCTGTGCTGACAGCACTGGGTATCTAGGTGTTCTCACTGGGACACAGCACAAAGTATCTCAGTAATGTTGTCACCTTCCTATGTGGATGTTGTCCCTGTTAAGAAGGACCTGTCAACAAGTGGCTGCTCTGGCTTGTACAGAGGAATTGAGAGCTTCCTGTGTCAGCTCTCTGGGTGGGTTTCCTGGTGAGAACCTGGGTGAGGCCTTTGTGGAGTCTCTGCAGGAGTTCTGTCTGTGAAGTCAAATATCTGGGAAAGGAAGGTATATTGAGATCTCAAAGTCAAGGTGAGATATTGAGCCATCTCTCTGTGTTGTTTCTGTGGAATGTTATGTGAGGGTCTCTGAGAATTCTCCGTCAGGACTCTGTGGACAGCATCCTGTTTCTGTGTGAGTTCTCTGTGACAGATTTCTGGGTGGCTGTGTGTGGTCTATGAGATCTCTGACTAAGGTCTCTGTGCTAAGTCTCTGTGGATCACTGTGACATTCTGTGGCATACCTTGGAATATCTCCATAGGAGGTCTCCATGGCAGTCTCTGTTTGAGGTCTCTAGTTCAATCCTGCAAGAAGTAGAGCTCACCCAGGGTGTTCTCTTTGTGGCTGGAACAACCCTGAGGGACATTTGGAAGGCCTCTGGGCATGGTGTGCATCTGTCTGGGTTGTTGGTAGGTTGCTGTGTGACTTGTGTGGTCTCCGTATATTGGTGGAAATCCCTGGATTAGGACTCTGTGACTTGAGGGTGTCTCTATGTTTACTGGGCAAATCAGAGGTTGCCTTCTGCAGCTTGGGGTGGGGTCTCCTAGTACTCAACTGGTGGATTTTCGAGGGGGAAACTGATATTCTAGTGGGTCTCTTTGTTGCCTAGAGAAGCCTTTGAGAGAATAGTCTAAGTTTCCCTATTTGGGGACCGTGTTGGTTCTGTACATGAGGTATTTATGGATATTTATTGTGGAATCTTGGGTTGTAGTTGTGTGAAGAAGAGGATGAACAGGTTAAGCCTCTGTTAAACTGAGAAGTCTCTCTGTGCGGTCTCTGTGAACGCCTCTGATCTTGTGTCTTTGGGAGATTTCTGCATGAGTGGAGCCGGAGAATACCTCTGGGTTCCTGTGACATGAGTCCTAAGTGCCCTGTGGGGATCTGGTGGGAAGTCACCATGGGAGGTTTCATCATACAAAACATACTCTGAGCAAGGGAGAGGTCTCCATGCTGTTTGAGGTGTCTCTGGGAGAGCTCTGTGGGTCTCTTTGCAGCTGGTCATCTGAATCTTTTGGAGGATGGAGCATCATTGTCTTCTGGATGAGTCATCATTGCAGAGAGTACATTGGCCTTTTCGTGGAGGGATCCATGGGTTCCTGTCTGCCTCCTCCACATTATAGAAGTTACTTCTTGGTGTCCTGAGAGAAGCTGAAGTAGCCAGACATGGCTTCCTGTGAGGTGACTGGCAGCTCTATGCTAGAGGAGAGCATGCAATATCTGACCATATCTCATCATCTCCCATTCCTGCTAGAAGCAAAAACCCACAGAAAATCGGAACAGTCAGATTACCCTTTCATGGTACAAAACGTATTTTGTGAAACATAGAATATCAGAATGAATGAACATGAGAACATGTTTGTTTACATGGACTTATTTTTTTTCTTTCAGAAATGTTTTGCTAGTGGAAAAGAACAGAGAGGAATGTAGACTGGAACACAGACTTCTTCAAAGTACCCAGTGACTTGGACTGAGGAGATGATGGCTTGACAGTACTGAAACTATTGTCGTATTCTTGGGGTGAGATATTATATTCAAAGTCCTAAAAGGGGCCCGGGAGGGTGGGACTCATTGTTGAACCTTGTATTTTTAAGCGACTGTTGGTGGCTTGTCTGACATGGATTATTGCCTTGTCTGCTTCACTGTGTGGAGACTGTAAAGGTTTCTTCTCGTCTGTGAACAGGAATCTCGTGCACGCAGATGAAAAACTAGCGTAAAAGCAGAATGAACCACTTGGCCTTGGACACCACCTCCTCTTGATGTGCAAATGGCTGTCAGGGAACCCTGGTACAATTACAGCCCCTTGATGCGTCCTCATTTGGCTTCAAATTTTTCATTCTCCCCCATATCAGAGTATCCCACTGTCAGTCAGTCAGTCACACCCCTCTTCCATGTGCCGAGAACTCCTTTCCTCGGTTGAGACAATGTGAGGAGGCTGAGGTTGGGAGACCTATCAACTCCCTCCCCATCCTGGCCTGGATGGTGCTTTGCATTGCTGATAATGGAGAACGCAGGGGAGGCAGAGAAAGGTGCTCTCCGAATGTCTCCTTGAGTTTGAACTGAGAGGGCCCATCTCCATCTCTGCCTTTACACAGATAAAAGGGCTTCCCAGGGGCACACGGTCTTAATTTTAGGGATGTCCTGGACAAGATTTGTCCTTTTTCTGAGCTCAGGTGTATCATCCCTTATTCAAATATCAAACATTTTGTGCTATGGGAAGATGACTGGCTGTGGGCCTGCTTGGAGCGACGTGGAGATTTTAAGCTTTAAGATGTCCCTATTAGCCTGGGTGTTGCAAAAGAATAAGGTCAAGATCGAAAGCAATGGAAGATGGGTTGATGCAGATCACTGGAGGGGATCTTCACCAGTTTTCCTTATCACATTTGGATGTAGTTGGTAGTGTACCCATATGTGCATATGTGTGTGTGTATGTGTACGTGTGTATGTGTGTGTGTGTGTATGTGGGGGCATGCGTAGGGAACAGGTTGAGGTCAGGTATGTTTTTCAGTAACTCTCAGTTTAATACAGTGTCTTATAGGGGATCTGTAGCTCCCCATTTCAACTAGACTAGAAACCCAATGCCAAGGATCCTTCTGTCTCCCAACCCCAAACCCTGGAATCAAAAATTCCCACCACTGTGCTCTACAGTTTACGCTGGTGCGAGGAACCCCAGCTCAGGTTTCTGTGCTCTCCCAGTTAGCGTGTTATCAAGTGCACCATCTCCACAGGAACTGCCGACGGGATGTTGATCAAGCTGTTTTTGTAACTATAGCATTATGAGGATGTACGGTTCAATGATGCAATTGAAAGTGGAGGCAGGCTTGGGCTATCTCTGTCAACTATCCCCTTCCTAGAAACCAAAGCCTTCAGGAAACATGGAGCAGACAGAAACAGTTACACTTTTA
This sequence comes from Eospalax fontanierii, assembly GCA_035773235.1. NCBI lineage: Eukaryota > Metazoa > Chordata > Mammalia > Rodentia > Spalacidae > Eospalax > Eospalax fontanierii. Next base: position 8,772,260 of record CM069538.1, read on the forward strand.
TGAGGAAAAGCATTTATTTTTCTGCAGTGGTAAATGTTTTGGGAAGTTTATTAGGAATTATGAGAAATTAGAAATAATGAAAAAATGTTTCCTTTCATGGTCTAATTTTTTTCTGTTATGTTTTCCTTTAAGGGAAGAGCAAAGATGATTTTTCTAGTGGTCTGGAATGGACATTTCTCTCAAGATTACAATACCTGGGAAAGTGGAGACGCTGGCGTGGGATGCCTGGCACTACAATTATTATTTTGTGTAGACTCACTAGATTTAAGGGGCTGTTGGGGGAAAACAGGCCAGGAGTCTGTCTGATATATTGTAAAATTGTTCATTTTTTACGGACTGTAGGTCTCTGATTATCTTCTCTAGCGTAGAACACCTCTGGCAGGAGGCACTGGCTGTGGAAACCAGCGGTCTCCTTTGCTCTGAGTAGGCAGCAGGCCTGTGGCCATAGGAGGTGGCAGGAGCCTCCCTGTGCTGGTTGAACTTGGAAGGACAGAGTTTATATTGAAGCATCCTTTCCTTTTCTGCCATCTGTCTGCCCTCTGTCAGAAGCTCCCGAAGTTCAGCAATATCACTGTCCACGCATGTTCTGTTTTTCAGTTGCCACTGGCACTGGGCAGTGGACAGAGACTGTGAACCTTTTATCTGGGGTGTCTCCTGCCCTTTGTTATTTTCCTTGCGTCAAATCAATTCAAGAAACTGGCTAAAATATTTTAGGACGGGGTTTTAGACGACACTGTGTGGTTCCGTGCGGGGCTGTTGGCAGTTCTTTCTAAAGTGGTCTTCATTTTCCCTGACTGAGATGAACCTGGGCTTTTCCTCCTTCTCTTCCTTTCTCTGCCTGTCCGACCCTTCGTATTACCTGCACAGAGCCCGGAAAACGCAGACCCTGCCACTGTGTCCCCTCGGGTGTCCAAAGCACCCTGCACCTGCATGGGCGTCAGCAGAACTGATATCAGGTAGGTTTTAGAGCAGTGCTGGAGGGCTGTGGTGCCGCCTGAGGTGAGTGCCTGACTTCTGGTGACGCTGAGTGTCCAAGGTGAGCAGGAAGCCTGCAGGAGCACCTGCTGATGGGAGGAAGTGCCTAAAGGAACACTTATTACAAGTTCTTAAACATTATCTGTCCTTTTTATGTAAAAGCAACTTGCAAGAAGGTTGTTGTTGTTGGAGCATTCTCATGGATTGATATGAATGATACAAATAACAAGTAGTGTGTGTGTGTGTCTGTGTGAGTGTGTGTCTATGTGTATGAATAAAATACTGATAGCTTGAAGAAATATATGTTTTTCTTATGTGGCCCTAGTGATTATGCAGAAAAGACTAGGGATCCTGGGGTAATTCTAGCCATCTATGGGGTCCCAATTTATATTTATATAAATGCATAAACTAATGAATATATATGCACACATTCACAAAAAATTGTGTGTGTAACTGCGTAGGTGATTGTGTGTTTGCTGTTGAGTTCAGTACTTCCCAACAGCCCTGGACACTGTCTTTGATGGCTCAGTGGCAGTATCATAATGGATAAATGTATTTTAAGGAATGAGAGGACTAAGGATTTGATAGATCAATGTTTTATTTCATTTGTTTGCACAGTTCCATAGACTGTCGGCTGAGATTTGTATTTTCTGAAAGATCGGAGAGTGTATGGTCATCAAAGAAAAATATTTTTTCACCATTTATTTCATTTGATGTGTAAGAGTATTTTGCACCACCTGCCTGCCTGGTCCCCTCAGAGGCCAGAAGAGGGTGGCGGATCCCTGGGAACTGGAATTGCAAGTTGAATGAGAAGAGCCACCATTGGTGCAATGAGCACTGGACTCCAGTCCTCTGCAAGAGCACAAATGCTGTTAGGCCATCTTTCCACCTCTGACAGGAAAGGTCTTCAGAGGGTTGTGGCCACGGCAGTGGTGTATGAGAACGAGGGAGCTTTCAGAGAGATGGTCTCATGTCACTTTGGCTTCGAAACTACTGGACTTGGGATGACTGAAAAGGTTGCATAGGGATGGGAAAGGACAGAATTCATGTGAGGAGACAGCTCACCCAGAGACACTGCCCAAGATCAGACTCAGTTAAAGAATTTCTTAATTTGCGATGAAGCCATCTTAATGAGCTGGGACAATATCAAAGGAGAAATGTGCAGTGCTTTCCCACAGCACCCTGGCCAGCAAGCACTTAGAAGGACGTGGAATGATCGCCAATTTGATCCTGCTGTTCTGCGATGGATATTCGCTTAAATCATTTCCTGTAGAACTGAGAATAAATAATGCTTGCATTGAGGAGAGATGTTTGTTAACTGAAGTCATTTCTAATTTGTATCAATTAAGTATACCATGTCAATGAGCAAATCTCTGTTTTCTGAAGGTGTGCAAACTACCATAATTTGTAGTGCTTGTCAAATCATCATAAATCTGATGAAGACTCCCTTACCAGATCCAGATGACATGCAAATATTTTCTGTGGCTCTGGGCAGCAAACATAGACATAAACAGACATTAGCTGTGCAAAATTATTCTTAGCATTTATCATCTCCTTAGTTAGGTTAAAACAGTTCAGAAATACAATTGACATTTGTTTCTAAAAGTACGTGTTTTACATTATATGTTTTTCTTTCTAGGTTTCGTGAGGATTTTGCTTTTAAGTTCACATAGAAATCAATGAATAAACAGACCAAAGAAAGCTAAGAAATTTTAGACTTTTTTTTAAAGACAGGATCGTTCTAGGCCTAGCTAGCCTAGAAATGACTGTGTAGACCAGATTGGACCCAGACCCAGAGATCTGCCTCCACTCTGTCTCCTGAGTGCTGGGACTGACAGTATTTGGCACCATGCCTGGCAAAAGCTAACAGATGTTAAGACATAGTTTCTTTATTGATCCTCCTCTCCCACTGCCCTCCCCCACTTTCTGTCCCTTTTGTTAAGCTCTCCTCCTAATCGCCCACTTCTCCTTCCATGTCAGGTGTGTTTTCGTGCCCAATTTGTTTTGAGACAGTCTTCCTATGCAGCCTTGTCTGACCTAGCACTCCCTGTGACAGACCAGCCTGGTCTCAGACTCACAGAGATCACTCTGCCTCTGCTTCCCAAGTGCTGTGGTTAAGGGTGTGCATTAGCACACCTGGCTTTGTCCTTTCTTATATTTACTTTTAAAGATTGATTTCTTTCTCTGTGTATGAGTTTTGTCTGTATGTGTGTATGTACACCATGTGTGCACCTTGTGCCTGCAATGCTGAGACTAGCAGAAGGTGTCAGATGGAACTGGACTTACAGGTGCTTCTGAGCCATCGTGTGGGTGCTGGGATCCGTACCAGGGTCCTTAATGAGAGTAGCCAGTACTCTTAACTGATGAGCTGTTTGTCCAACCACAAGGTTTCTTAATATTTGCACTACTGAGTTTTATTTGCTTGTTTTAAGACAGGGTCTTATGTGTCCTGGGTTGACCTCAAAGTCACCATGTAGTTGGCAACAGTCTTGAATTTCTGATCCTCCCCTTCATTTTCTGAGTGCTGGGACATCAGACGTATGTGACTATGACTATGCTTGAGTCATGTGTCTGTGACTATGCTCAAGTTCTGTAGTGCTGGACTTCAGTCCTAGCGCTTCATGCATGCTAGGCTAGCACTTTACCAACTGAATTCAGCTACGTCCCTAGCCATACCTGCTTCATAACTTGAACCAGTTAATTCTGGTTGTGGCAGGCTACCTTTTTATTTCCTTGTTTTATTGATATAGGGTTCATTAAGAAGCTCAGTCTGGCCCTAATCATACCACATAGCTCAGGCTGGCCTCCTACTTGTGGTGATTCTCCTGTCTGAGCCTCCTAAGTACTAGGACTGCAGGTAAGCACCACCACATCCAGCTAGGCTGTAAGTCTTAAGCAGGATGAGATGTAAGGTTGTAGGAAGCTGGACATGGTGTATTCCAGCATTTGGGAGGTGGAAGCAGAGGAGGATCAGGAGTTCAAGGATCAAGGTCATCATTAACTATGTGGTGAGTTTGAGGCCAGCCTGCCCTATGTGGAACCTTGTCTTGAAAAAAGAAGAAAAGAAATGTTTGGTTAGTTGACAGAATTGGGGGGAAGGCTTAGAAAATAGTCAAAAATTCTGGAGTTAAAGTGGGTAGAGAAAGACCTAAGTCATGGTTAAGATGAGGGTCTAACTGGATTCTTGTCAGCGTCTTGGAGAGTGCTTACATGCTTTTTGTCGTTTAGAGAACTAAAATTAACCCGTTTCTGTGTTTTTGTTAATGACACTGGTAGAGCACGTGAACGGCCAAGCTTAAAACATTTGTCCATGTACTTCCGTTATAGTCAGATGTAACTCGAACAGTTTCCACAGTGTCCTTGTTCTTCCTTTCTCTTTAGTTAGACTGGGGAGCAGGGTCTCCCTGTCTCATTCGGGCTAGCCTCCAGTTCCTGGGCTCAAGATTGGTCCTGAGTAGGTGAGAGCATCGGGACGCTCCACCTTCTGCACTTCTCACAAACTTCTCCTTTTTCCTCTTCCTTATCTTTTAACACAGCATTGATTTATTGATATACTTATCAATACCTTTATTATTTTAGTAAATCCTTAGTAGTTTTTTTTTTTGTATTTTTTGTCCCTTTTACTATCTAGCATTTACGTGTGGCTTAGTCAGAGGTGGCTTGTCAAACTTGGGGATAAAAAGTATTGTAACTGCTTAAGTGTCTTCAATGCCCGCATGTAAGTAAACTATTTCTTATACATGTAGTAAACTAAAAATGCTGAAACTTTCATTTATTATCATTTGCTTCACATTTAGTTTGGTAAGATGTAGTACACTGTATTCAATGACTTTTTAATTGATAATAGACAACAGTTTAAGAAAATCTGATAAATATGAATTTATGAAGCAGTTTAAGGGACAGTTCTTCACTTTGGTTTCCTCCCTTCCTCCTTTTCTTCCTTCCTTTATTTCTGTAAAAGAAAAGAGATACTGGAGGTGGTCCAATGTGGAGACCGGAAGCAGGTCATGTTTCTTTTCCTGATGAGGCCAGAGGTAAGAGACTGAAGTTCCTGAGTTAATGGGAAATAAAGAGCTGGCTGGCATCAACAGGGGTTTAATACTGACTATTTTCCATGTGTTACTTGTGAACACTTTGTGATTGGTGCATTCTTAATTTTTAAAATTTTTAATTGAAAATATTATTGTATGAGACTGGAGAGGTGGCCCAGGAATTAAGAACATTGGCTGCAGATCACCTGGGTTCAGTTCCCAGTGTCCACATGGTGGCTAATAGTTGTCTGAAACTCCAGTTCTAGGGGATCCAGCACCCTCTTCTGGCCTCCGTAGGCACTGGACACTCATGGTGCACTTACATATAGGAAAAACACTCATACACAAAGTCATTAAACTAAAAAAATATATTGTCAGCTGGGCATGATGTCACATGCCTTTAACCCCAGCATGTGTGTGTGTGTGTGTGCGTGTGTGTGATTGATTGATTGATATATGTGAACACACAGGCCACAGTGTGGAGCTCAGGACAACTTTGTGGAGTCAGTTTTCTCCTGCCTTTACATGGTTTCTTTGAATCAAACTCAGGTTGTCTGAAAGAAAAATAAGCACTATAAAACCGTTGTGCCTTCTCTCTAGCCCCTATGTTTTATTTTTAAAGTGCTGCTTAGGCTAAATCTACTTTATAAAGGTAAATAAAACCAACTAGACCACGCATGTTAGTGCATGCCTTTACTCCCAGACTAAGGCACAGGCAGGTGGCGTTCTTTGAGTTCAAGTCCAGCCGGATCTACATAGAGAGTTCCAGACCAGCCAAAACTATGTGATGAAACTCTCTCTTTCAGTAAACAAGGAAACCAACAAACAAAAGCAAAAACCAACTAGTCATTTGTCTTTTCACTGTAGCTAAGTAGGCAACAATAAAATTAAGTTGAACTTCACAGTACTACCCTTTCATCACAGTGACTAATTAGTAATGAAATACTTGGAAGATAGGTGCCCCAAACAGAAACAAAAGTACTCATAAATTACTTAGGTGTCCAATAAAAATGAAATTGGCTTTACTGAACAGTGTACTGAGTGAGAAAAGCCATGTGACCGTAAGTTTCTTGAGTAAAACTACTTCCTGAACAGAAAAGTGATGAATGTGCTTGTTTTCCTTGTATCTAAAATCGAAGAGTAAGTTTTATGTTTTCTTTTTCAGGCAAATTCCAGGTGATGATCCAGAAGCTGTAGAACATACTGAAATACAAGGCTTCCCCAGTGTAAACAGATAAATTATTCCTGTACAAAGAATTTCAAAGAATGATTTAGTTACATTGTTAGGTATTTGTTCTGGAGTGTGGGACCCCTGGAACCCCTTCTCAACCCAATATCTGATTAGCTGCTCTCTTTGCTTCTGTAAAACACTTGGCTTTAGAATATCAAGCTGAACAGAGATGACTCCTTTTTGTCCTTTCTAACAAGCCTCAGTCAGCATGGGACCTGAAAAAGGGAACAAGCCCAGGCAAATTGATCAAGTCTCTGCAAATATTATAACAGAACCAGACTTAGACAATGGTCAGCACTTTCCAACAGACTTAGGCAATGTTCAGCATATTCCTTTGCCCTGGAAACAGCACCCACCAAAAAAAGGCTTCATAGTCACCTTCAACTAATTTTAGTATATACCTTATAGCAACCAATCAATTTAAAATATGCTCAGATCTATAAAGAAGCCCCTTCCCACTCTCCTCAGGGCTCCCAGAACAGATGCACTGTGTTGGTGAGGTCTGGGGGACCAAGCTTAAGTTTGAATAAAGGCTCTTTGTTTTTCTGCACACACTCCGGACTCCATGGTGGTTCTTGGGGAGCCGTTCCCTGGGCATAACAGGAGCAAGGATGTATGTCACTAGTATCACACAGACAAAAACAAAGTAGATAAAGGATCATTCTACTGTGACCTAAACTGTACTGAAACTCCTCAAAATGATTTTAATTAACTAGAAATTAAGATGCAAGATTCATCATTTTAAACGTTATTTCCTGAGAGTGATATGTATTTAACCAGAGACTGTGAAATCAAACTCGGGGTTTGTGGAATTACCATAAACAAAAATAGGTACCAGTTAGAATTGCTTGTGTGCAAATGACCAAAATTATTAAAATATGAATCTGTTGAGTTATTTAAAAAACAAACAGTATGCTTAATGAAACTTAATTTTTATTTTATTACTTATAATTGATTTCTTTTGAGAGAATGTTTATGGTTATATAAGGATTTCATTTATACATTGTATATGTGTATGTTTAAATACATATGTGACTCAAAATTGCTTGAAAACGTTTTTATTTTAATAGATGAAATTGATTACATCATTGGTGTATTTAGAGTGAAATACAGAGTAGTTTAACTGTGCATTTGGTAATTCTACTGCCAGAGGATAAGTAGGTTGGAAATGAATTTTTATGCTTTTCCTTGATTTTCTTGACTGAACATTTCTCCTCATCCATGGAAGTCTTGGTGAAGATTTGGAGATCTTTGTCTTTACACCTTTCTTTGTGTCCCACTAGGGCAGAAGGGCAATTAGCATGCTGAATCCCAGCATCCACTGGGGCTCATCTTCTCCGTGAGCTGGTGTCAGTGCTCATCTAGAATATCTCTTAGTACTTTTTCCAATTTCTTTATCTTAAATTATCTGGCTGAAGCAACAAGCTCTTAATTTTTTCCTCAAACTCTGCTTGCTGATTTTGACAACTGTACTTAAGCTGTGTGTGTGAGTGTCTTTTCAGGGTCTGGGGGGGAACAACTGCTACGGGGATATGTATGTGGGGAGTTGATACAGTGGCTCACAGATAAGGTTGAAGTAGTCTAACAGTGACTTTGCCACATCGGAGAGACTGAGGATTCAGTACTTTCTCGGTCCACAAGGCTGGATGTCTCAATGGTCCCAATTTGGTGCTAAAGGCCTCAAGGATTCCTGGAGAGCTGACGGTCCTCAGTCTGTATTGGATCCCGAGGAGGAAGTTGATTTTAATATTGAGTGGGAATGCCACAGCAGCAGGATAAACTCACCAGTGAGGGTGAAGGGGAAGCAGGTGAACAGCTCATGTTTCCTTCTTCTGTGTCCTTTCATTGAGGCCCCACTGGAAGGTGGTGCCCATGTTTATGGTTGGGTGCTGCTTGACCTGGGTACACTTACATGTATGCAGGTCAAACACATTTTTAAAAGTTGGAGGTAACATGAAATATTCTTTGACCTCAGCTTTTCTCTAGACAAGAGACATTGTTTGTTTGTTTGTTCATTTTGCCTTTTTGAGTCAGCCTGGGAGGTGCTGTGTAGATCAGGCTGGTCTCAATCTCACAGATATCCAAATGCCTCCCAATGTAGACTAAATGTGTGGACCACCATGCCTGACTCTAGACAACAGTTATATAATGCTTTCCTCAATACACTACTGAATGAAAATTGGGTTAAAGGACAAGTCAAGAAAGAAACTAAAAGTTTCCCAAAAGTGAATGAAAAGGAAACACGGCATTCCAAAATCTCCGGGACCCAATGAAAGCAGTCCTCAGAGGAAAGTTTATACCACTAAGTTTGTGGCACATCAAAAATTTGGGAGATCTCTGAATAATGATTTAATGATACACCTGAAGGCTTTGGAAAGCCAAGAACAAACAACACCTAAAAAAGGCATGGGAGAAGAGACAAATAAAAACAAGGCCAAATTCATGGAGTACCAAGAAATGCAAAACAGTAATACAAAGAATCAATGAAATGAAACATTTGTTTCTTGTAAGGATTAACAACATTGACAAATCTTTAACCAAATTAACCAAAAGCAAGAGGGGACTGAAATTTATAAAATCAGAGATGAGAAACATTACAACACACACTGAGGAAATCCAGAGTCGTAAGGACATACATTACAAATCTATATTCCACAAACTAGAAAAAATTTAGAAGAAATGAATGTGTTTGTAGAAATATATGAACTACCAAAATTAAGTCATGAAGTAAATAATTTAAATAGAGTCATAACAACCAATGAAGTAGAAGTAATTAAAAACGTCCCAGGGCTGGAGAGATGGCTCTATGATTCAGAGCACTGGCTGTTCTTGGAAAGGACTGGGTTTAATTCTCAGCACCCACTCGGTGGCTACCAACCATCTATCATTCCAGTTCCAGGGGATCCAATGCCCTCTTCTGACCTCCATGGGCATTGCAGGACACGTGTACACTTACATACTTGCAGGTAATGCATTCATACATGAAAATAATAAATAAATAAAAAGATAAATACATTAATTAATTAACAAAAACAAAACTATGCAATTGACAGGCAAATGAACAGATCTGGACACAATCTTCCTGAGTGATGTAACCTTGACTCAGAAAGACAAATGCTCCATGTTTTGTCTTTGTCTACCATATCAATGCTAGATTTGAATCTTCAGATATGTATGTTTTACGTGGAAAACCAATAGTGATGAGGAAATCAGTAAGGGGCCACGGTGGGGGGAATGCTTAAGGGAGGGGAGACAGAATGCAGTGAGATGAAGAGGGAAAGGGAACAAGGAGACAGGAAGGGTTAACGGGGTGGAGGATGGAAGCCGGGAGGAACAGGGAGTGTAGAAAGGGACAACTAATACTAAAAGCCTTTTGAAAACGTCATATGGAAACCCACTATTGAAGAACTGTCCTAAAATATACGCATATACAGATATAAAATGAGTTTAAATGGAGCTGTCATATAATGATAAAAAGCCAAGTGCCAGAAAATGGGTTCTCCCTTTTGGAGTTGGTTCAGGGGAGTCACACAAACCCCCTAACATTAAAAGCTATTGCCATTGTTATTGGTTATTCTTCAGAACTTGGTGGTTAGAGCTTATTGCTGAAGACACTACGTACTTGAGTCATAGAACATGGAGAAATCAAGCTGGTACCAACCTTAAAACTTCACTTCTAATGGTTAGTTTTCATAGTGCTGGAAGGTACCATGCACACTACTGGAGGAGAAAAATCAGTTTTGTCCAGCCGTGAACCTGTAAGCTACAATAGTGAGCAGCCTGACAAGACATGCCTATCGGTGTAATAGTGGTATCAAATGTGGAAGTAACCACACACTTTCTCTGTGGGGGGGGGAAGGGCGACCCCAGCCTGGGACAGCTCTAGAGGGGCTGGCCACAGCTGGAAAGAAGTGTTCCCTGCCATGGAGTGATCCTGGTGGGCAGCAGAGGGAGAGGGCTGATGGCATCATCTCCATCTTGGGGACTCTGTGTTGCAGAGGTTCACTGTTAGACTGTGCTCTTTATAGAGAGGACTTCCAAGAGGGCACCATGGTCTAACAAGTGGCTCTCTTTGTTTGAAAGGAAGGGATTCTGTCACCTACAGCCTTTCCTGTCCTATTTAAAGTTTTCTTAGGGAGCAGTAGAGTACTTTGTGATGGTGAGTTTCTAGTTGTTATCCTAAAAGTTTTTTCTTGCTGTGGTCTAAACCTGTGTACTTTATTAACATGATGTGTAGGCAGTCAAAAGATTGATATTTAAAATGTTCTTAAATACTTGCTACAAGTTGGTTGGCATGTTTGAGAGGAATGTTATTTTCCATTTTGATTACATCTGTCTTCCTATAGTTCTAGCAAGATATGACCCCAGATACCCACTTTCCGTGGGAAACCTCTCAATACATCCCAAGGTGGTATTATAATCAAACTGTCAGGACATAAAGAGATGCTGGCCTAGGCTGTAGCCACCAGACAAGACCTCTTAAAGCTGACAGAGTCTCTGTTATATGTGCTCCATTTCTTCCCAAGCTTCCTTGCTTTTGTTCCTGGTATGTGAGATTACTAATTTATACGCTACACTAGCATTCCTTGCTTGTCCATGAATGTTGGAACTTGCCAATCGACAACTCAGCTCCAGGTGTGTCTGTGTGTGTGATTAAGAAGATCAGCGAAATCGTGTTTGGTTCTGATGTTATTTGTAGCAGGATATTTTGTTTAAATCCAAAGGGAAGAAAGCACAGCTTCTTTTCTCTCTGATTCACTTAGGAACTGATTCACCCAGGAACTGGACTTATGGATGTGTCTTAGCTAGCATGTGGGTGCTGGGAACTGAGCCAGGTCCTCTGCAAGAGTAGCCAGAGATCTTAACTGCTGAGCCATCTCTCTATTCCCTGTTATTGAATTCTTTGGTTAAAGGAAGGTGTCTTCTTAGAAATTTTCTATATTGCACAGATAATGACACACTTATCATCATACCTGGAGTGAAGGTTGCAGAGCTACGGGGTGTACTAGATGGTGTGAGAGTGTGTGGTCAGGAGTCCTGTATGATCTGAGGAGCAAGGGAAGACTTTTCCAAGGAAGACTATTTTAATTTGAAACCAAAAGAACAGAAAGATAAAGTGTTAGATTTGTTTCTAGAGTGATGGCAATGGAGGGGCCTTTAAGAAGACACAGGAAAACCCCGAAGCAGCAAAGCTTTTAATTTCAGCATCGGAATGCAGAGGCAGGCAGATCTCTATATGTTCAAGGTTAGCCTGGTCTACATAGTGAGTTCCAGTTCTGTCAGGTCCATGTAGTGAGACCCTGTCTCAATCCCTGATACCCACAAGTATTCTATTCAAAGAGGTTTAACATAAAAAGAAAAACTGAGCACTGGGCTTTTGAACTGAAAATAATAAAAATAAAACTGATCTGATGAGAAAGAGAAGGGAAGCAAGCCATGGAGGAGCAGACGGTCAGGCAAATATACTAGCCTCATTGTGCACCTTGAAGGAAAGCTGGAAGGTAATGCAATTTCAGATGTGTCTTCAATGAATGTCACCCACAAGCAAATTTAAAATCTGATCTTTTCAAAGCTTCTTTATACTAATATAAAATACATGGCATTGTTCTTGATTGGTTTTTATTTGTTTTTAGTATTTTCTTATAAATTTTCTTCCAAATTAACATCTTATTTACAGTACATATTATTACAAATCTTACCTCAGGATAATTAGTTATGGAAATTTCCATGTAAGTAATATCTAAAATGGTATTAAAATAAAAATACATGTAAAAGACAGGGATCTAGCCACAGGAGACAAAATGTTAAGTCTGACTGAGATAAAATGAAGAGTCTAAGTAGATTGCATATAGCTCTACAGGCCTCCTGTCCTGGCCTCCAACCAGTGTCTCAGCCACCTCCAATTGGATGTGTTAGAATGATAATTTCTCATTATCAAAAGATTCAGAATGGACATTTCTCTGACTATCAATAAACCAAGATAGGAACAAGGAATGTTGTCATTAGGTTCTGCTAGGTGACTCAGGCCAGTGTACTAAGACCTTCAGAATTGAAAGGGATGAATTCATGCCACCTATTCTCATGTCTGCCCTGTGAACTGTGAATTCACAACAAGAAGACATGAAAATATGAATTTGCAAGATTTACTCGGGAACCTTTTCTGGGAAGACAGTGCACGGACAGGGCATTCCCACAGTTCTGATGAAGGTCTGTGCAGAGAGAAACATAACTCTGCTGTGCACTAGTATGTACTTGTGCATGTGTAGGACATTTGTGATAGTGTGTGTGTCTGAGTTTCTGTGTCTCCACGTGTGAGAATGCAGACTTGGGAACACATGTGGAGGTTAGACTGTGTGGGTGTGAGGAGTCAGCATCAGGAGTTGGTCCCTGTCTCCTGTCTTGTTTGCAATGAGGCCTCTTGTGTTCATAAGCAGGGCTGGGTGGCCAATGAGCTTCTCGTGATTCTCCTGTCTCCCCTCCCATCCTCTGGCACAGGCCCTCTGGCTTTATGGACTCTTGTGCTGTGGAGTCCAGGGTTTTTTTTTATTTGACTTTGTTCAGCGTACATTCTTATTGAATTTTTGTGAACTTCATACAAAACATCTCAGTCATCTTTACACCTCCTCCTTCATTCGATCCCCCGCATCGTGTCCCTCCTACCTGATTTCATGCATTCTGTGATATATGTTAAGGCCTATCAAGTCAAGTTAGTGTACCCACATGACCCTTAGTCAAGTTCATCCTCGAGTCTGGACACCCTGTCTAAAGTCTCTCTCTTAAAGAAGATCAGCTGTTCCTCACCCAGCTGCAGACAGTTCTTTGGCAAAGGGTGGGGGTGCTGCCCATGTCCCCAGTTCTCTGCTGGTTTTTTTTTTTTTTTTTCTGATTGAGTTTCATGGGTCTTGTACATGGTGACACCATTGCTGCAAGTTCGCATGAGCAGGTTCCCAGAAGTCCAGAAACCTGTGTCCTTACGATCATGCTTTTTAAGCATTTTACTGTAAGTTTTGTTGGATCTGAACTCAGGTCATTATACTTGTATCTCAAGTGCTTTAACCGTTGAACCATCTCTGAAGGCCCACATGTGTTTTCTAAAACATCCTTCAAGTTCTAATTTCATCCTGTGTGATGGTTGATCTTTTTGGGTTTTTTAATTTATTTTATTTTTATTTCATGTATATGAGTGTTTTACTTGAATGTGTGGAAGTCCATCATGTACTTCTGTGATCATGGAAGCCGGAAGAGGTGTTGGATCCCATAAAACTGAAGTTAAGAACTATTGTTCACTACCTTGTATGTGTGGGAGCCGAACCTTGGTCTTCTGCAAGAGCATCCATTGCAGTTCACTGTTTTACCATCTCTCCAGCTCTTGACTGATGACTAATCTTGATTGTCAATTTAATTGTACCTGGAATCAACTATGACATGAGTCCCGGTGCATCTGTGTGGGATTATTATAAGTAGGTCAGCCTGTGGTCATATTTGTGAAGAATTCTTTTGATTAGGTTGAGGTGGGAATACCCACTTCCAAAGCAGGGAGCACCGTTCCTCATGCCATGGTTCCGGGAGCACATGTAAAGAAGAAAGCTAAGGACAAGCACTCACTGTTCTCTGCCTTTAACAGGATGAGCGACTTGACCAGATCCCTCAACCTACTGTCACCAGCACTTCCACAGTGACAGACTGTGCCCTGGAGCTCTGTGCCAAACAAACCATAAGTGGATGGGCATGGTGCAATTTATAGAGCTTACCAGAGGTAAGATGGTATTCCAGATGTCTGGGGGGCAAAGAGTATGAGTGTGCCTGTGCTCAAGGCTAGAAGGAGAAGGAGATGTGGGCTAGCTGAGTTTGAGTTGAAGTGGTAGGAGAGCGGAGACGCAGTGGGCAGGATCAGATTTCCCAGAAAAGTAGGATAGATTCCAGAATTCAAGGCAGGTTGGGGTGGGGAGAGCCAAGGTAGAAGGCTGGTGTCAGGAATGCAAGGGCAAGTTGGAGGTGGAACGAAAAATTGAGCTGATCTGAGTGTGGGATTCAGGATGCACTGGGTAGATCTGGATTGAGAGAGTAGCCTTGGGATCTGGGGTGCTAAGAGAAAGAGCTGGCCTGTGCCCAGGCCAGAATAAAGAACGATAAAAGAGATTTTTAAAAAATCAAATCAATTTCCCACGTGTTCCACACAATGGATGATGCCCAGTGCAGTTACATACACCTGATAAGTAACATGGTCTGCTCTCTGTCATCTCTGAACCGTTATTTGTTATACAGATGAACATTAGTGGGTCAAAGGAAAAGGAATGTGTGACATAGATTCTAATTTTATTTCAGGGATATGTTGGTATTCCTCACCATATTTTTGTGGTGATCACATATTCTGGAGCTCTTCTCAAGCACTGAATGGAGTCTCTGATTGAATATCGCAACTATAATTTTATGTAGAGTATCTGCAGTTCATCATTATTATAAAAAATCATGTTTTTACAAAAAGTTAACCACATTTCATTTTCTGAACTCAAATTCTATTTTTTCTTACACTCACATTAGATGTCATGCTTTTAAAAAATAGTTCCTTTCATTTTATTTAATTTGATGTGTATGACTGTGTTGCTTACATGTAGCTAAGTGTCCCTGTGTCATGCAGTGACCACAGAGATCAGAAGAGAGTATTGAATTTCTTGGAACTGAAGTTATGGACGGTTGTTAGCCACCATGTGGGCAATGGGAATTAACTCATGTCTTCTGCAAAAGTAACCAGGGCTCTTAGCATCTGACCATCTCTCCAGGCCCTGGAAGTCAGAATTTAGAAAATATCTTATTTATTATCGTTTTATATTTATGATTGTGTCTCCTGCACGTGTGTAAGGGCACCACATTGTACAATGCCAGTGGAGTTCAGAAGAGGGTGTCAGATCCCCTGGAACTTGAGTTATTGATTGTTGTTAGGCACTATGTGTACATTGGGAATCAACTTATGCGGAAAAACGATGAAAAGTTATGCCTTAAAGCTGATGTGTGGGACAACAATTTGACAAATTGTCATGACCAATCTACTTGATTTAAAGAGATTTAGAATCATCATGGGGGGGGGGATCTCTGTACATATATGACCTGCTATGTGTGTGGGTCAGTGTTTCATGTTTTCCTGGTTGTAGGCTTTTGGTTATAGGAACAAAATAATGGGTAGCAGAGAGTGCAAAAGTGTCAAGATTTTTTATTCACAGTGAAGCTCTAGTAGCCATCAAAAGGAAATGCACTATCAACACTGAGAGCATGCCCCGTGCCAGAGAGAACTCAAGAGCCCAGAGTGAATGCTAGAGGTTTTTATGGGGTCTACAGGGAGAAAGAACTTTATATCGAGGGTGTCGTTTAGGTTATTCTCCATTTTTGATAGAAAATTAAGTTATGTAATATTACTCTGCTGAGCATATCCCTTCCAATGGTACATCTGATTTTAATCATATGCACACAATTATGCCCAGGCATAAGATGGTAGTTACGGGATTCTCTCTAAAAGTCCACTTTGCTGGCATAGTTGCCTTATTTCAGACTTGTCAAGGTATTCAAGAAGAGATTTGCCTACCAATACGTGACTGTCATTAAACAGAGCCTATGCTTGATGGACATTAAAGAAAAGAGAAATTTATTCCACTATTCATAGATATGTGTATGTGTAAAACATGGTGTATTGGGAGCTGTACATTGAAAAGGGTTTGCTATGTGCGTTGTTATGTATCTGTTGCATTTATATAGTATGTACATGTATCGGTACCAGTTTCCTAAGTGCTCTGTCAGGAAAATGGTATTCAAATAGCCTAAACTTAGTGGAGTAGCCGGTTGCTAAACCATTTCCTACTCTTGCTTGCTTTTTATATCTATGAGGCATGGATTGAAATGAGAGGAACTGTCCTTAATGTGGGTTTAAGACTGAATAAAATGAGAAAATGAGGAATACAAAATATTCATCTTTCCCTGCTCCCTGACTGCCTAAGGTGGCCATAATCAATGATATAAGGAACTGAAAACTGTGACCCAAAATAAATACTTGCTTCCTCACTCTGGTTTTGTCAGTATTTTTAAATTTGTACTTAGTATTTTGTAATGTTGGGATTTGTCGTTATTGTTAATTAAATAAAGGCTGCTTGAACCTGAGGATTGTAATGTAGCACAGAGACAGTAGATCTGGTAACACCGTAGCTAATATGTGACTAAATAATGGGAATGAGATGTCTGTCACACAAAATCAAAGGACCAGCATGGGAAAATCATACAGATTAATTAGGTCAAATTCCAGGGCTGTGCAGAGCAGTGTTTATCTGTAGAGGAAGACAATGTTCACATAAGGGATTCTCCATGTTGCGATAAAGGTTTCAGTTTGTTAGGAGATAACTCTGCAGTGTAACTTTCTGTGTGTGCACGTGTATGTCTGTGCATGTGTTTGGGTGCACGTGTGTCTGTGTCAGTGCCTGTGTGTTAGAATTCAGAGTTTAATCCTATAGAGGTCAGGGTTCAGAATCAGGAGCTGGTTCATGCCTCCTATATTGCTCGAGTCAAACTCTCCTGGAAGTGGAGTTACAGGCTGTATTTTCTGGGAACTCAGGCTGGATCCTGTGTAAGAGCAGCCAGTGCTCTTAACTGCTGAGCCATTTTTGAAGCCCCAGTTCCTGGCTGATTTTATTCAATGTAAGTTCTGGTGATCGAGCTTGCATCTCAGATGTTTTAGTCAAACAGCCATCACTCAAGATTCATATGTATATAATTAAATGTTTGTTCAATTGCACCCTGTGTGATGGTTTCTCATGATTGTCAATTTAATTGTTCCTGGAATCATTAATGGATGAGTCTTTTTCATAAGACAAGAATTCAGGCATATTTATGTGTGATTATTTCAATTAGATCCTGTGAAGTTAGGCAATGGAGGTGGGAAGACACTCCAAAACTGAGGAAAACCATTCCCTATACATGGTGCCTAGACCAGAAATAAAGAAGAAAGCTGCGTAAGTGAAGGAGAAACTTGACCAGATGCATCAAACTCCTGTCATCAGAACTTCCCCGAGAGTGATAGACTGTGCCTTTAAACTCTGGGTCCAATAGGTTCTTTCTGAGGTAGTATGCTAATGCCTTTTATCACAGCCATAGGAAAAGAAACTATGACAGAAAATTTGTGTGAAGCTGGGGCTGTTGCTATGATAAAACTGACCACTTGGTTCTGAGGCCTTCCGAACAGTTTCATGGGTAGAGCATGGAAAAGTTCGGTACCTTGTGTGGTACTTGCTTGCTGTATGCAGAATGTCCTGGGCCATTCTGCTGAGGATTCGGGAGATGAGAATGCTCAGTGAACTGCAGACCACAGAGGCAAAGTCCAGGGTGTCTCAGCACTTCTGTCCATGATAAACTGCACACTTCAACTTTAAACTGTGAACCAATATGCTCTTCAATATAGGTTGCTATTGCTGGAGTATTTTAACACATTAACAGGAACGGTCATAACCATGTCCCATGTTCACAAAATGATGGAAACTGTGGGTTTCTCCATTTCCCAATCCCTGCAGATATGCTTTGAAGTCTTACATTGACAAAGAGAGTGGGAATGTTTCTAAAGGGGAAAGGCCACTTGTCAGGATTTCAGAGTCATCTGTCTATGCTCCCATCTTTGCTACGTTCTCATTGTTCTTTAGTCTGAGGAAATTGGTCTAGAGTTATTACTGAGACAAATCCCATTCCAATGCCACAGTTCCTTTGGCATTCCTGTGATCATTCTTGAACTGAGGGCAATAGCTTTGCTCACCTCTATTTTAAGGTTCAAAACACTCTAAGGTATGGAGGTGCATCTTCCTTAGATATGTCATTTACCTGTTGAATCCATGAGGACTTAGTCTTTCCCTCAGACTCCAAGCAGCAATGGCACAACTTCCTTCTATAAGTAAAATTGTTTTCAGCCATTTCCTTGGAACTTTCCCCTAAACCTTCTCAATAATAGATTTTTGTATTGTTTTCTTTTGTAAAGACAATAATTTTTAAAAGCTATAGGCAATATCACATCTGGTGGCCCATATTTCTTATCTCAACATTTCCCATAGAGACACAGTGATCTCTCTGGGACCACCTAGCTTAGTCTAGTTTTCTTATTTCAGGCCAACTGTATCTACAGGGAGACCTTGTCTCAATAAACCCCATAACAAACAAACAAACAAACAAACATTTAAGCAATCATACTAAAAACTCATTAGCTTGGAAAATACATTCCTTCATATTTCTACTGTAATTTCCCTTTCATGAGACGTGATTTAGACAACTGAAGGATGGAGTTAAGAAACACGTAAAGATTAATATGTTGGAATTGGTACCGCTATTGGAATAAGTACCTGTGATAGTGACTGTCAAATAAGCAGATCTGGAATCACAAGCCATGCCTGTGAGTAGCTGTTTGGATTAGGAGAGCCTCCTTCCATTGCCATGGGCTATTCTCTTCATTAGGCTATGGGAAGAAAGAAGATCCCAACTAACTCAGGCAGATCCATTTCCTGGACTCGGGAGCGGCGCTGCATAGAGAGAAGGAAGCTAGCTGAGCCCAGCATTCCTCTCCCTGTGCTTCCTGGTGGTGGCTGGAGTGAGACCAGCTGCCTGGAGGTCCTACAGCATGATTTCTCTGCCCTGGTGAACTGTTACCTGCGACTGTGAACCCAAATAGACCCTCTCTCCCATAAGTTGTTTTGGTCACTATTTAATTACAGCAGAGAGCCAGATAATGTGGGCAATCCCCATTCAATATGGGTAATTAGAAAAATGAGAAGAGGTGAATTAACAGAATGTGGGTGAGGTGGTCGTGATGCTGCCCTGAATGGAGTTATCATCTCTGACATATCACAAATAGTCCCCACCAAAAGGAAGCTTTCTTTTCTCTTGCCTTTTTGAGTTGTATTCTCTTTCATATTTATGTATGATATTTTCTCTGATCTTGACCATGGTGAAACAGACAAGACTAATGGGACTTTAGTTAAAGTGATATGAGCCAAAACATGAAAACAATAACTTGTCTTCCTGCGGGAAACCCTTCCTCTATCACATGAGGAAGGCTGGATAAGTCACAGAAAGAGGAACAAATGATGAGCAGATTGAGCTGACACACATGTCAGTGAATTCACTCGAGCTGCCATGTGACTGCAGTTCCATGAGCGATCCCAGCGAGACTTAAGAAAATGCATGGCATGACTTCCTCCAAAGGTAATCAGGGTCATGAGAAAGCAATCAAATTATGGAATGTTTATTAGAACAATAAAGAATATGAACAATATAACAGAAAACATATTAGATAAAGTATATGAAACATATTAAAAGCAATGTAATAAAAGCATTTAATATAATAAAACAATGTATAGGATAAGAATAAATGTTATAGTGAAGTAATTAATACAATATTCAGACCATCACAGTTCCCATTCCCAGTGTGGGTTGAAACCGTCCCCACGTTGTCACAAGATGTGTCCAGATGCTGTGGTGATGGTAACGGAAACTCTCTGAAATCAGGTGAGAGTGCATCCTGCCTTTCCTGTAATGATGTACAAGCCCTTCCCTCACCTGTGAGCATCTCCTGGGGAAGAGGAGAGGAAGGTCTGCAGGGCTCTGCATTATTAGCCCCCGCACAGGAACTTTCTGTAGGACACACACTGCCATCACCCCTGGCAGCCTTCACATCAGCATATTCATTCTGATTATTTATGGAATCCAGAGGATTTTCCTTGTTATTACACTTTGAGCTATCTCCAGAAAGTGTAGTAGTGATGTTTCCTTCAAATATTTTTGAACAATTCTCAATGAGGTATTGTACCAGAGAAATCTGAAACATAAAATAGCACACACAGGACTCTGTCATTTGGCACTGCAAAAAAAATTACACTTAACATTTGATTGAGTCTTGCAATGAAAAACCTGTCAAATCCAGAATTCTGATAATAATTCAGTTACCATAAAACATAAAACCTATTTTCTCTTAGGAATGAATAAGTTCTTTACAACTATATTAAGATGTTAAAGTTAAGAATCAGTACAAAGCAATTCCATAAAATAGCAAAGATTACAATATTCTTACTGTGATTGTTAGTTATGTTTCATTTCTATTTGTTAATTCTATGTGTGTAGTTGTGTCTGTGTATGGCTCTGTGCACATGACAGTGCATTTGCCCTTGATGAGGTATCCCTTGGACATAAAGTTCCTAGCAGATACTGAGTCATCAGACTTGGGAGTTGGGAGGGGAACACGTGTCCTCTGCAAAAGCAGTGTCTGCTCATAACTGTGCAGCTATCACTCCACCCCCTGGCTAATCTTTGCTGTTAAAGTGAATTTTAATTCACCTAATACACATTTTCAGGTGTGTCTCTTTGTTTATAGACAGACTTAATTGAGAAAGGAAGATTCGTGCTGAATGTTGGTAGACAACTGATGGATGTCTCAGACTGAATGAAAATAGAAGAAAATGCATAAACAATATAAGTAGAATCTTTAATTTCTATTTGCTATACTCGGTTGATACCAGTGGTCTCTGTCAAGACTGACTCTTCTGTGTTCATTACATCTTAGGCAGAATGCTTTATTAATTACTTTTTTATTTGTATGAATGTTAAGTGTGCACATAAATAAGTGCACCTGTGTCATGCTGTCATGCAATGCCCATGAATGACAGAAGAGGTCATCAGATTCCCTGGAAATGGAGTTACAGACAATTGTTAGCCACCATGTAGGTACTGGAATTTAAACTCGTGTGTTCTGCATGATGCTCTTAACTTCTGAGCCATCTCTGCAGTCTCTCAAAGAATTTTGAAATAGGTGCACCCTGACTGCAAAGTGGCAAGAAACCTTTCTTCTAAAGTACAGTTATAGTTCAGTTCTGATACACTGCAAAGAGCAACAATGGGCCACCCGAGAGTGTTCCCAATAGTCCTGTTCATCGTATGAGCCTTTCTTTTCTGAGATTCAAGAGGAGGAGCAGTTTGATTGCTAATTTGAATAACAGAGCTGGGTCTATAGTTTGATTGAGAGGATGGGATTAGGTAAGCCCTTGCTCACATTATGTGAATACTGTGCATGTCCCTTTCTGGGGTGCATTTTATTTTAATCTAATTATATGTGGTCTAAATTATGCCTAGGTGAAAGATGTTAAAGAACAGATAGAAAATCAAATGTCACTTAGAGGATAACTGGTCATATTTTACATGCTGCTAACTAAGCTGTACACACCCCTCCATTCTCACATTTGGCATATAGGAAACATGTCTGACAAGACATCACAAATGAAGTTATTAATAGTTGTTAGAGGCAGAAAAAAATTATTCCACTTCTCAGTGTGGAGTGAAGATTCATCTTGATTCAGGAGGGTTCTTAGTTTCCAACATGTTCTTAGGTGCACAGGTAAGTGTGTGGATAACTCAAGCCAAGTGGAGTCCCAGGTGTATAAATTACTTGCTGTGCTTTCCTGACTCACTGTACCAGGCCACCGCCAACTTCCAGAACACTGCCTTTCCTCCCTTGCAGACTGTATGCCCTGACTATTGCCTACAATAAACTCTTGGTTGCTTCAATTTCTTTTGTCAAGCACCTTGTCAGAAAAGGAGCGAATGAATTTGTGTGCATTGTTTATTAGGATGTGGAGAATCTTGCTCAAACTCTCCTGACTGGAGCAGCCACAAGGAGGCCCTTGGATGTCTCCCTGTAAACCAGAATGAAAGGGACAGTGTCTGGACAGTGGAGGAAATGAAGTTAAATCTCCTCTGTGGTTAAGCTTCCTCTTCCTGGACATTTAAAGCACAAAGTAAAGGGGAAAGGCTACGTCATCCTGATCTTATGATTTGTTCAAAGTAAATACCCTTTCCGTTTCTTCTGAATTCTGTGCTTTCAGATCCTAGGAAGTTAAGTTTGTGACACAACTGAATCACACACACACACACACACACACACACACACACACAGACAAGCACAGACAGAGAAAATACACACAGACTCATACACACCCACAGAAATGCATGCAGAAACAGAAACACACACATGCACACAGAAACAAATGCACACACAGAGTAACTCACACACATAGATGCACATGTACACAGGCACACACACACACACAGGCATATACAAGCATGCAGATGCATGCATAGAAGCTATCATCACCACATTTTCAGTGATGAATTGACTTTCCCTCTGGAGCCATGGATTTCCTTGGGAGAAAACTCCCATAAGTTATATATTCTCTTTTCTTTAATATGCACAATTCAACATTTACAGTACAGAAGCAGCAGCTTCTTGGACGTCAGGCACATCCTCAGTGACAAACAATATGTTCTTCCTGTCAACCCCTTGTATTTGAACCTACACCCAGACTCCACAGAATGAAAACAATCACACTTTATTCCCATCTCAACTTTTGGCCCCTGAATGTCAGCACAAAACATTCTTTTTTAGTGGTGGCCAGAAATCTGTCAATTTGTAAAACTGATTGTTCCTTCTCAGTATCAAAAAGCTGAGAGCACTCAAATTTGAGAAACTCGGGCAGACGCGGTACTGCACAACTGTAGTCTCAGAACTCAGAAGGATGAAGCGAAACGGCCTGAAGTTAGAGGCTAGTGTGGGCTACACACCTCCTCCATGACTCCCAAATCCACAGATGAGAGAATGGGAGGAAACTGTAATTTTTGTTTCGCAAAAAAAAAAAAAAAGGACCCCACACATCACCTTCAAAGGGTTGTGTTTCCCTTTGTGTCACTGCACAGGTTAAACAACTCTTAGGATTAAGTGTCTCAGAAAATGCCCCAGGAAACGTTCATGTTTACAGTTCGGTAAAATTCACTCATCTTGATGTTTGTAAGGCTAAGGTATGTATGGAGCAGGCTGGTGTAAGTTCTGAGGACAGAGAAATGGAGAAAGTACCAAAAGCCTGAGTTTTCTTAGGCCTTGAAAGTGCTCCTGGTATTCCAGGCCCCTCAGCAGTGCTGTCATCCAGTTTGTGCACGAAGGAATGGTCCCAATTTGGGGGGAATGGGCCCTCCATCATTGTTAAGACTGAGGGCTGGGAGGGATCAGTGATGCTTTTGACTGGGGTTAAGAACTTTTATCTTCTCGGAGTCTGAGTGTCTTCTCTGGATCTCAGGGCCCTGGGATCCAGACTCCACTGACTGGAACATCAGTGCGGTAAGAACATCATCCAAATATATTGTGCCAATGGTCTTTTGTGTTGCGTGACTGGATATAGACATCCCTCTGACAAGTTCAATGTGGTGAAGATAAGAATACTCAATCGTGGTAGTGTAATTCTTTGGGAATGTCATGTCATTCAGCAATTTGGGATATCTAAAAATATTTCAGCTACTTGTGCTATAAAATGAAATCTGTTTCTTATATGTACTGAACAGAAGGCAAAAGCCAAGTTCTTTGCCTACCACCAACATGACACTTGGTGGACTACTGGGCACTTAAACTTTTATTTATGGAGGATACTTGTCTTACTACGTATATTGTAAGATGTGTGTATTGTCAGTCATGTCATTATCATTATTGCTTTTGATTATTACATTGCATGGTGGTCAGAGATGACATAAAGTAGTGTGAAGGTCAGACTAAAAAAGATCTGACATAAGAGTGTGCCAGCTTCCAAGGGAGAGGCCTTAGACTGTGACCTTGTGACAAACCCTTCAGTCTGTCACATTTAAAAAATCTATCATGCCTGTTTCATTATCCGTTAATCATGATCAACATGATCAGATGCTGTGTGTGGATGATGCTGGAATTTCCCTACCTTTAAGACAGAAGCGACAAACAGGGGGGATTCGCTCTTGAAGTTCACTTCTCCAGAATTTAGCTTTTCTCTTAAGGCTCTGACTGGCCTTAAGAGACTGACTGGCACTTTGAAGATTCCTTCAACGTCTGTTCCTTTTTCATTGATAACAGAGATCATATCCTGAGTGGAAGAAAGAAAGGCACCTGTCACATGATATCCGTGGAAGAGACCACAGATGGTCCTGGTGAGAATCAGAGCTTCAGAATATAAGGATACTGTTCTGGGAGGAATTAAGAAGATTTTGAATGATTTTTTTTTTGTCCCTCAGGCAAACCCTATCTGCAAAGACTGGGAGTATGTTTAAGAATTCTTCTGCAATGATCTGACCACTTTCAATCCCAGCTCGCTGCATTCAGGCGTCCGGGGAAGGGTCCACTCTACTTTTCTTTCATATGAACCCCCTTCCCAAGCATGGCGTTCTCATTTCACATTGGATCACTCTCCTGAGGTGAATACAACCCTATTTGTACTTCCTGTCTTCAAGCCTGGACTTTCAAAAAGTTTGGCTTTGTGGCTCTGCCATTAAAAGTACCAGCTGCTTCTGCATAGGACCCAGTCTGGTGTTCCAGCACCAATACGGAAGCTAAAAATAGTCCATACTTCTAGTTTATGGGATCCGACACTATTCTGGCCTAGGCAAGCATTGAATACCAATGCATGTGGAATACCAGTGTGTATTCAAGGCATAACACTCATACAGGTAAGATGAAAAATAAATGAATCCCCCCCGCAAAGGTTTTAAAAATCTGTAATCTCAAGTAAGCTGCCTGTAGCTATTTGTGATTTTGTCTCATTTTACTCTGTCTTCACAATTTCAACTTTCAGTTTCAACTTCTTACTGTCAGAGTGAGAAGCCCAAAGCCTTCTAATCTGTCCTTTTACTGATTTCCAATGTAACTTTGGCTATTGCACACCACAATACTGAGGCTTTCTTTGCTCATGGGCAAAGTTGGAATTCTGAGAGTTATCCCTAACACTGGCATTTGGTATAAAATATGAATGATCTCGGCAGAAATTATCATGGACCTGACATGAGAAACTTGCTCACATGGAGCATAAGTCCCCAAACTGAGTATACTGCTTAGAGACATGCTGTACATGCGATACATGATTCAGCTGACCGCTTACTGAATTGAAATAACACAGACCAAATTCTGGGGCCTTTATCAATATAGTCGATTTGGATGAATGGGTTATCTGCAGCCAGAGAGAAACATTTCATGCTTAACCTTTAGAAATACAAATCAAACATGTCAGGTATTTGGAATTAGAATACTGAATAGTCTCATAGTCAGTGCTCTTTCAAGAAGATCTGAGACTCCTGTGGGGTTCATGGAAGAAGCTGGAAGGAGACGGAGAGGCAGGGGTCTCAGACTGTCACATGCACAGACACCCTTGTTCAATAATCAGCTGGATTCTGCTGAGACCAGTGTAGAAGGAAAGAACACGGTCCTGTGTATCTTGTCTCATATGGCCCAGGAAAGAGTGGTGGGACTTTCTGCACCTTGAGGTAACATTCTCACAGCTTCTCAACATTACTAACGGGTTACCTAAATATACACGAACATGCTAATAGAACATAGTGAGAACACTATAACCCCAGAGATTATTTTTTCCACAGAATCCTACAGAAAACCAAAATGATTCCTACCAGAATTTTGGTAGGCAGATTACCATCCTCACAAATGTCCATTAATGATCTCCCAAAGATGCGTCTAGTATTTGGGGTTGGAGGAGTTGAGCACACACTGTTCTGACAGGTGCTTGAGCGCAGCTTACAGTATGGTCTTTTAACTGGTTTCTCCAACTCTAAAGAGGAAAGGAGATAATTACATTCAGTGGTTTGATTTTTACCTTTCACATCACTTTCTTTTCCGAGCACGCTTCTGTTTCACTGTAAGTAGAACTGACACTTTTGAAATGTAAATTGTTCAGGCATTCTGAAATCATTCAATGAAGTAGTGGTGTCATTTGTTCTTCTTCCCATAAACCTATTCATAGGTAGATCATCCAGAGGCCTGACCTGACTCAGGCTCAGTTCTTTCAATGGGCATACTGGACAGTGCTGTCTGTAACCCCCTGAATGGCATCATAAGGCACTTGTTGACTCGTCACACAATTTTAAAATTGAACTATAATCACTGGATTCAGGGGGCCCTTATGAAAGCAACACATATTAATGTTCTACTCAAGGAGTGTTGTAGACTCTTACATTTCGAGGTTCTCCTGATTGATTTTCTAGTAAACAACCCTAGTCAGTCAGCTCAGTCTCACCAGAAGCACCTGCCCTTTGTGACACAATTTGCTGACTCCATTTCACAGTAAGCCTCTGCTGCTTCTCCATGAAGGATGAGTTCAAAGCTGAGATCATAAATTTTACTGATCAACCATGAATGCTTTCCCAATATGGTATAGAAATACTTAAGTAAGCTGCATAAAGTGAAGAAATTTTTTAAAAATCAAAGGAGGACTCATGGAGAAGATGAATGTTATTTATTAAATATCCTCAATTGCTTGTCACTTGGTTCTTCCTTTAAATAAACTCAGGAGCACTGAGAAGACAGACAGGAAGTGCTGCAGGCATTATGTTGGGCGCCTCCCAAAGGATTCAACTGGAGAGTATCTAACTGTGTGGACGTTAACTCTACTGAGCTGTGTGAACACACCAAATACCACTGTCAGATGATGGGCTCTGAGTCACTATGATTGCATTAGCAACTTTCCAAACTTCCTGCTGAGCGTGGTGATGCACACCTTTAACCTCAGCACTCAGGAGACAGAGGCAGGATGATCTCAGTGACTTTAGGACCAGTCCGGCTTACAGAGTGAGATCAAGGCCAGCTAGAGTTACAGAGAGACCCTGTACAAAGAGACCCAGAAATAAAAGAAGCAAAGAAAGATCACAAAAATCACAACTTTCTGACAGGAGGGAGCTCCTCTTATCCTGCCTTCACTTTATCACTAAGCAATACCTGCCCCTACCTGTGAGCCCTCCAGTGTGAAGAGGAGCAGCTGGACTCTGGGGCACTGCATCATTGTCCGTGGGACACGACCTTTCAGTAGGACAGCTGCTGTCATGCTGCTCGGCAGTCTTCATCTCACCAGCATCAATTACGGGATTCAGGGAACCCGAAGCCTCCTCGATATTATCAGTACTCACCGAGCTCTTCTTCACAAATGACATACAGTTTTCTCCAAATATTTCCAGACAGTTCTCAATGAGAAACTGAACAAGAGAAATCTGTGGCAACAAAGGGTAAACTTTACACAGAATGCTCCCTGTCATTTGTCATGGTTATAAATCACTTTTGAGTTATATTTTGGAGAGAAACATGAGATTCAAAATTGTGAGAGAAATTCTGTTGGAAAATAATATAGGAATCTTCTATTAGAAATAAATGAAGGAATTCATAAGATATTTAGTGCACGAATGTTCAAATACTATCAACAAAATGCAATACATGCTTCCCTCCTCAAGTTTCTTGCTCTGTTGAGATTTTTGTCACAGCACTGAGGAAAGCACACGGTATAATGATACAGAATGTTTGGGTGGAAGAATGCATCCTTTTCTTTTGGGTATCATGTGAGCCTGTCGATCATCTGTCCTGGAACCTCAGTCTCATAGAGGTTTCCCTGCCGTTGCCTCACAAGTGCTTGGATTAAAGTTTTGTGCTAGCACACCCAACTAGAGTAAATTTTATAATCTAGCTTATTAAAGCACCATATCAATAAATCTTTCAAAATTCATTTTAAGGGAAGTACCTTAAACTTCCGAAGTAGAGTGTCTTCCTGTCTTGTGTGAGAAAAGAATGCATTTAAAGGTCCAGTTGTCCTGTTGGACACCCCAGTATCCTTACCCCGCTGTGCTTCAGGCATGCTGTCTCAGGATAACTTGTGTTAACTTGCTAAGCCATTTAGTGTCCCATTAGGATGCTGTAGAATGGTTTTCTTCTTGGATTCTTTTCCAGTGCCAAAGGTGAAAACTGCTCTAGCTTAATATTTTATATTCTGCAGGAAGTATATGGGTTGAAGATGGTCTTCATGGTCCATGTATTGGGAGGCCTGCTGTGAGTGTGAAGACCTGGTGCGAGGTAGCTAGGTCTCGGTGTGTGCCATTCCTGAAGTCGGTGGATGCCACTCGTTCTTCTCTCTATCTCTGGTTCCTCACAATGAGGAGAGCAGTTGGTTCTGTGAGGCACTCCACCCTAGTGTAGTTCTCAGAAGCCCAAAAGCAATGATGTCAATCAGTGATAAATTGGAGACCATCAGAATGACCAAAATAAACATCTGGTCTTCATACTGAAGAATTTCAGGTATTTTGTTTTAGTATTACAGATGCTCCCAGCATAGAAAATGTCAATCAAGTGTTTTCCAGATAGCCAAAAATTGAATTAAAGATATTATGTTGTGTGGAACCACAGGTACCCAAATTATGAAAGCAGCTGAGAAAAAGTGAGCGAAGGAGGAGGAGCCTCTTCAACACGGCCATTGTTTGTATAAAGAAACCATCTGGAAATGTTGTACAAGTTCACATATTTCTCGATTATGACTGAAAGCTTTGAACCTTGACTACTGAATTCCAGCACCTTATTCTTTCTTTCATATCAAAGGTATACCTGCTTAGGAATTACTCTGTGTAGTTTCTAAATCCCAAGTGAGGGAGAAGTGATTCGGTGAGCTCAAATCCTTAACAATGTACCTTTCAAATCTCAAAAATTATTCGTCCTGTCCAAAAGAATATAACTCAGGGATGTGAGTCTTGGAAAGAACAATGAGATACCTGAATTCCAGCTTCATAGCCAGGACTTTGAACCACAAGGCAAAAATAAGAGTTCTCATTACCTTTTTTGAGATATCATGTGTCAATCCCGAGTTGCAGGAAATTGGCAGACAGAGAACACTCGGGGCTATGCACACAGACAGATTATAAGCTGTCATACGATTCATTGACGACTGTCTCTCAATGTTGTATAACACTCCCACAAGGTGCCTCAAGAGATCAGCATTCGCTTTGGGCATCTGTTCTAAAAGACTAAACATAGAGACAAGCGTATTAAAATAATCACTTTACTTAGAGAATGGAAATGCATTCATTGTTTCATACCTGATACATTGTCTGGTGAAAATACAAAGAAAGGAAGAATATGCCTTAAGATATTGTTTGAAATATTTCACCAATGTCACTACAATATATAACTTGATAAAATTAATTTTTATATGATTGAATGATATAATCATATTCAAACTTCTGTGACATTCAGGAATGTGCTCAACTAAAAACATAGTAATAAGCTAAGCAATTCATTTTAAAAAGATTGTCTTATATTTAATGTAGAAACTTCTACAATGCTATCCACTTATTCTAACCCAAAACGTATAGGTTGCATGGGAGCTCCTTCTAGGAATTCACATACACAGAGATGTTCCATCTGATTCAGTTCTATCTAGACATAATCTTCGGGGTTCAGCCAGCATTTGAGAACTGAAACCATACAACTGAATGATTAGAGGACCAGAATGTTCCTTGGGCAATGTATTTTTTTATCAATGTCATACAATTAAAGTTTTATAATGTTCAAAAATAATATTACAATAAACACAAAAATTCTCAGTAGTGAGACATCAGCCACTCTGCCTGGCAAAGACACACTTTCTTTACATTGAATCTTTCACTGTCAGTCATTCTCTTAGTGGATAAATCTGCCATCAGCTAACAGTGGTCTTTTTCTGTCATTCCTCAAGCACTCAGTGGGTCATTACCTCTGCACTGCAGGAACTTTCTCCTCTTCATTCAGTTCAGCAATGACAGAAAGCCACTTCTCATACAGAGGAGCTGTCAGCACACTTCCTGGGATATTTTGTAGAAACTCCTTATATGAATTAAAAAATATTATTCTTATGGAGGATAGGTGTTGGAGAAATTGCTGAGAAGATTGCCAATTGAAAAATCAGTTTTGTCCCGACTTGGTTCATAATCCCCTGACCCATCCTGTACACAGAACCTTGTCTCCCACTGTGATGACAGCCTCATCCAGGAGAGATGCTTGGGTTTTCTCCATTGAAACTAGAAACCTAAGGGCAGAATCTAGATAATGGGAGCAATGAGCAAAAATCTCTTCCCAGATCAAAGTTCCTCTAGTGGTCACACAAGAAAACCTGTACACACTGAAGATAGAGGACACAGCAGCCTCAATCTCAGTGCTGGTTTAGTGAATAAATATACACATTTTGCTAGTTTCTTTAGCAGTAAATGCTTGTCATTCCAGGGCAGTCAGATTCAGAATTAAGTGAGCTAGTTTCACAGACCCTTGTCCTCAGAGACTCAGACGTGTGTGGGCTGGATGCTCTCCCCTGTTTTCTCTGGAGGAGAAATACTTACAGCAACTACATGCTTCCCTTCTTTAACATGTAAAGAGTCTTCTCCTTAGGCTTATAGGTGGCAGAGTGCTGGATATGTAACATGGTAGTCAAATGGCTAATGATTAAAATGTTCCTCTTTTTAAACTTTTAGGTTTGAACATATATTTAAGTATTATGCATATTCATATTTTTATTATAACATCTCTTACACACTATATATCTGCTTAAAAGGAAACAATAAATCTGTGCCATTGTATGAAGTCTTAAAAGGATTAAATTGGAAGCTTATTCCATGGTGTCTTTGAAGTCCTTAAATTGTGTGACTTTGAATATTGAGGGTCAAATCTTTGATTTTTTTACATCAGGGAATCACTGTAGCCACAACTGGCCTGGAACTCACTATGTAGACCACATTGTCTTCTGTGTCACAGAAATCTGCCTGCCTCCAACCTCCCAGTGCTGGGATTAAAGACGTGGGTCACCACGCCAGGTGACCCTAGTCTAAATATCATGAAACTGGGCCTACTACAGTTGTGCCGTAGGCAGGTATAATGCTGTGGGCTGGTTACCCCAGATCAAAGGAGAGTGAAGCAAGGAGAGCCCATGATAGACGCTACTCTGGTAAATCAGCAGGACTCTAATCTAAAAGTTTAAATGAAGGGAGAATTGAAGTTTATGTGTTGTAAACAACAGGAAGATTTCAAATCACCTTTACAGGTGGAGAGCTCCTGGTTCTACTGGTCTCACTGCCTCAGCCTCAACTCCTCTTAGTATTGCTGACCTCGGGAAATGTCTCAAGGCAGCTATCATCATTACACATCAAGAACTGTTCAGTCACTTCTGTATTTGGAGATAATGCATATGGCAGGCTTGGTGTGAAGTGATGTGTACACAGAAACAGCTTTACTCTTAGGGTTGTTCAACTTGTTTCCCATAGAGGGTCATAAAAATTCAGATGTCTGTGAACATTCATCTCTGAGATCATGCACCCCTGTAAGGATCCTGGATTCAAGTTTCTATTGATGAGTAGAAAATATGCCAAGGATAATGGGAGTGGAGACAGTCTAAGAAGAATTCAATGTGGTGCTGATACCATATTCCCTTGTGATACCATAGTCCTATGTGTGCTAATTCCTTAGCATCTGAAATGTTTTTATCAAGGTCAAGTTCTAAAAACTTGTAAATCAGTAACTTCCACATCTTGCTAAAAATAAAATTAATTTCAAAAGTGAAATTCACAGAGGGCAATACCTGACTCCTTCAAATTCCATATATATATATATATATATATATATATATATATATATAACTGATTTATGAAATCTCAGAATTGTTGCTATTTGCCATGTGGTCTACCGTTATGAGGAGAAGAAAAGCCAGTGTATGGCAGAGATTATTCCTCTTTTCTTTCTTTATTTCTATGTGTGAATGTTCTCCCTATATGTAAGTAAGTGCCCCTATGTCCTGTAATGCCAATGGAGGCCAGAAGAGGAAGGATTCCTCTGGGACTGGAGTTATTGATGCTTGTTAGTTCCCATGTGGGTGCAGGAAACTGAACTTAAGTTCTCAGTAAGAGCAGCTGCGTTCTCCACCTCTGAGCCATTCTCATTTCCGGATCATGGGTGTGTCATTACCACACTGCTGTCAATTTGGAGATGTCACCATGTATCTAAGTGGACTGATTATTTTCCTCTTCTGTAATATGTCCCCTTCCCAAAGTTACATACTATGTGATTTCTGTTTATTAAATCAGAACTTCTCTTTTGGGCATAAATAAATTAAAATGAAGAACTCCAGAAGGTATTCCTTTTTTCTAACCAGGATAGAAAGCAGATGTATACAAGTGACTTGAGGGGCCCTGTGTGACATGACATTGCGTGGTGCATTCAGACTGGCAGAAAGTAGACAGACTTCAAACTCACGTTGGTAATCTGGCCAGTGAGAGAAGGCACAGATGGGGACATCATTTCAGGTCACTTTTAAATAAAAGTTTTTATAGATAGGGACAGGAATGGTGAAGAAAAGCAAAGGAAAAATATTCTGGTTCCCTTGACTATGTTTGGATTAGTTGCAAGGCCAGTACTTGCTTACTAAGTTAAATATCTACAACTACTTTCTAGGGAAAAATATTTCAGAGGCTATAATATGGCTCAGTAATGAAAAGTACTTGCTGCACAGTCATAAAGACTCTAATGGTGACCCTAGAACCCACATAACAAGTATGAATCCCAGCTCTGAGAAGGGCAGAGGGAAAATTCGCACTGGGGTTTGCGGATTCTCTCCAGACAAAGCATGGGGAAGAAAGCTCTAAGCTGTGTGACAACTGTAACACAAAGGAATACAGTGGGCAGTGAGACGGTGATGGCCAAGGCAGGAATATGCATCCACTCTGGTGTGCACATAACAAACACTTGTGCATGTCCCAATGCCTGGACTCGTACACTGATATTATGTTGGAAATTTAGACTTCATGGCAAGACAGAAAAATACCTCGCTCTAGGGTGCTTTTGGTATAACTGCAGTGAGACAGGTTTATAGTTTTTATTTTGTTATCACTGTTAAATATTTTGTGATTTTTCCTGAATTGTTCAATAGTGACATTCAGAGTGTTCTAACATTGCAAAAGAGAATGTGTGTAACCTATGGGGCTCTTAACATCAAACAGAATCCTTACATTGGGACCTGGTGATGAATCTTTCATCTTGCCCGATTACCAATCTGTCCTGTCTGTTACATTCTCAGGTAATCATGCTGAAAGAAACTACTCCCGGTGTGTCTGAGATACACTGAGTGGGGATGATGCTAGAACTTTCCCTACCTTGAAGACAGATGCGACAACAAGGATGGATTCACTGCTCCAGTTCACCTCCTTTCCAGAGTCAAGCTTTTCTCTGAGGGCTCTGCGTGATTCTGCATCGTCTGGAATCCTGAAGATTCCTTCAGTGTTCGGCCCTTTCTTCTTTATATACAAGATCATGTCCTGAGTAGAAAAGGGAAGTGCCTGTCATTTCAAATCCACAGGGAAGAACATCAGTTTGCCCATGCCTGAGAACCAGAGCAAATGACATAAGGCTGCTCTGCTAGAGCTGGCAGGACTGAAATAGATTTTGAACTACTTTGGAATCTCTGATTTCAGTTACTTCCATCCACCCCTCACATCGGACTCTAAAACATTAGGGAAATTTGGGTCAATTTTCCTTTGAAGTGACTTGAAGGCTTTGAATCAAGTCTGTTCTACAAGTGCTCTGGTGATTTTCACTATCTTACTTTACTGTTCTTATGTCTCGGATCTGATCTGTCAGCTTGGGCAAAGTACACCTTCCCCCTGAGGCTTTATCTCATATACACACTTCAATGATGACTTCATAGTTGCCTCTATTTTTCTGTGAAATGTGAACTTTGGTAGGTAGGAGCTGTCTCATACCTGACATGATAGACTTGTTCTCATTGGGCACCAATTCCCCTATGGTGAAGAGACTGTTTGAAGAGATGTTGGATATTCAGTCCACTGATCTAAAATAACATAGACTAAATTCTGTTCCCATTATTTTATGCCTTGTGTCAGGATTGTGATATTAATATACGTCAGACTAAAAATCTTTTTTTTGAAACACTTGAAATGCAATTCACATTCTGTCAAATTTTGTCAGAGTAGGAAGTGATATCAGACACAATGTTAATAAAAGAAGATGTAAGATTGTGTGAAGCTTACTGCAGAAGCTGGAGCAGCACCTGGGGCAGAGAAGGACTCAGAAGTCACATCCAGAGCCCAGTGCTCTCATCCAGCAGGAGAATGTGGATTTATGTTGAAACCAATCATTAATAGAATCTACATTTCCATCGTGGTTGCGTTACATGACTATGCAATATAGACTGAGATGATTATTATTTGAGGCCATATTTCAATATCTTATTGTTCAAAGTGATGACTAATCAATGATTCCCCTGCTTGGGACTAGAACTGATTGAGAACAATTAAGCCCCCATTGTTTTGTGCCTAGGACAGCTAGGGACATCTAAAACGAGGTGTACCAGAATATCTGTGGGCAGATTGCCGTCCTCACACATGTTCATGAGAGAACTTCCAAACAGTTTTCCTGTCTTCTTCAAAGACCGTCCCTTTTCAGATGTTCTGTCCTCTTCATCTAAGAAAGAAGTGAGATGATCACACTTACCCACTTTGTCACAGCATTTCAATTTTATGACATGCCTGATGCAATGTGTAATACTCAATGAGATGGAATGTTCTTTAATACCTAGGGATGAGGAAGGCCTGAGTGTGCGGGCCTTCAGAAGCCTCTATGTAATGAGGATACAGATGTGTGCACCCCTAATTATGTGCAAAAATTCCCTGAAATACAAAGTTGTGGTCGATATCTACTTAGAATAATGAAAAGTTCCTCCTAAAATCAACTCAGGTCTTGACATGAAAACTTAGTTTTGTCTACTCTCATTCTCGAGTACTTTCGGTTGGTCTATACTGCCCAGTTCACTACCTTTGAGTCGTTAATGGAAGTGGAACTGACACCAGACACTTGAAAGTAAGTGACTCACTGTTCCTCTGGCGAGCTCTGGCTGTCGCGGTGAGTACCAGGATGAACCGCCCTTGTATATCCGTGCAGAGATGTTCCTCCTCCAATCTTGGTAGATTTTTAAATACCCTGTGACACCTTAGACCCCGAGGTCTGAATGCACGTTTTCGCACATGGCTCATTTTAATATGGTATGGATGGTCTTCCCCTATGAGAAGAAAATACTGTATCTGAACCGAAGGTAATGTGTTCATGGAATCAAACCAACTGTGAGCTAGAGCACGCTCCTGTGTGAGTTACATATTATCGACTTCTGGAAAAATGAAGGTTTTGTCTCCCTTGCATATCATGAGACCACTGAGGATTTCCTCATGAAACATGTTTGTTTGAGCTCAAGACTTTGAAAGCTGCAGGAGAAAATTCCATCCTGTGGCCTTCCTTTGAAAGCACAGGCTTGTTGGTGCACTGCTTTGTGGGCGCTTTCTGTGCTCTTTCCTTGGCTCTTTTTAAGGACTCTGGTTTCTGCCTTGACAGAACACGAGTTTTTCATATTAAGCAAACGGCCTGATATGATCAGGCTTTCCTCACCTGTGATTCCTAACAGGATTCTAGAGAGATGTCATTTCCTCTCTCAGCCCTGACTCAGGCTGCTCAAGAGCAGCAGACTGAATTGTCTTCTGCTCCCTCTGTTGCTGAACAGAGAGAAGCTGGAACACGGGGGGGAGAAAGAAGCCACGTGCATTTACAGCAGGGATTTGTCTAGAAAACCACACACACAATGTTGAACTTGATCTCTGGAGGCTTGATTGCTCTTCCGTGATTTCATTTCATACAGCTCCAAAGAATTCATACAGATACTTTGTCGTTTAGTGGATTTGTTTTCAGAAAATGGGAACCTGACTTTCTTCCATTTCTGATCACTAATGTACCTGGACTCTCCCTTTGCCATTCCATCTGGCACAGATACAATGTCCGTGCTACACTCGGAAGAAGGGTGACTGTAACTGTCAGCATTAGGGTTCAAGAACCGTCTATGGAATCAATATGGCAAAACGTAGGCACCCTGGTGCATGCCTGAGACCTGGGAGTGGGTTGAAATCGACCTTCAGAATCCTGACTGAGGAAACTGTAAATGCAATTTCTTTTCTTTTTCTGTAGGGGAGGATTTATTTGAACACAGGGTCTCTCTGTAGCCCCAGCCGTCCTGGAACTCTGTAGACCTGGCTGGCCTTGAACACACACAGATCGCCTGATGTTGCCTTGCTAGTGCTGGGATTAAACATGTGTGTTACCATGCCCAGGGAAATGTCCTAAATTAGGAATCCTCAGGTCCATCTGATGTATGAAGCTGTTCCGACCTTTAAAACTAACATATTATATCCAAACGCATTTTACTTAATATATTTCAGAAATTGTCTTCTTTTCCCATGTATTCTCTTTCTGACTGAAGTTTACAGTGATGTTAATATTTGAATGCAAAGCCAAGGTAGTCAGGCCTTTTGGGAAATGTCTAAAATCCCATCAGTGAGAGGGAGCAGGGAGGATCAAGACGTTCTTACCTGCACAGGCGGAAGAGCAATATTTTGGCTCAGAAAGGAAAAACAATTTGAATAAGTGTGTGGATTTTGGTCTCCCCTATGTCCCGGGTGTGAAGTTCTAATACTGAAAACACACGTTTCTTAACAACAATATTATGCTAGTTTCAGCTAATGTGAGACTTTGAATTAAAGAGAAGTGTTCTCACAGATTGTTTTGAGTTTCTAAACAATGACTGCAGGTACAAGGGAGATCCTCTGATCTTCCACAAAAATCATCACTGTCACTTTTGTGCAAGGTTCCTACAGGCCCAGCCGCTGACCATGTTTGAGGTCTTTGCAGTGGTCAGGCACAAGGAGCACACCTGGTCTTCTCAGGTTCTTCTCTCAGTTCCTCATGTAATCTTTCCAGTACTGTTGTACATTTTCAATAAATGTGTGAAAAATTCTAGAAAATGCTACCTAAGGAATGGCATGTTATTCTGTCAGGAAAGAAAGTTCTAGAGCCTGAAGGCGATTATTTCACTTCTTTTCAAGCTGAGAAAAATACTGATCATAGAGTATACATGACATGAATGTTTGCACAGGAGTTTACACGCCTGGCTAGATTTTAGAGTATCCTTCCAATATAGAGTCTTCCTATTGGTGAGGACACTGAACAGTCTTTATTCAAAAAAGAACAAAAGAAGTTCCAGTGTTTCACTGAGTGTTTTTTTAAAGAGATTTTTTTCCTCAAGTGAAAAAGCATAGGAAATCTTTGCATTATTTCCCCCATCGGACCAAATATTACATGAAGAAATATTATCATGTAAATGCTGAACTTAACAGTTGGTAATTATGAGTTAGATGAACAGAGCATAACATAGTTGTTTTATGGACATTTTAAGCTTAAGACCAAACAAAGAGAATATTAAGATTTAGGGTCACTAACTTACACTCAATTAGTTCCTCCTGACATTTCTCTGACTGTTACCTGTGAGTGGGAATGGAGCTTCCCCATGGCCAGGTGAGAACCACAGTTGATGATCTTCCTCAGCATTCTGGGGAAAAAAGAAGCATAAGTCACAGAGACGTTTACTGTCACACTTGAAGAACATATTTCCATAACTTTCCCACCTATCTAAGAGTATTATCGTTGGGAGGAGTATAAATGATGTTCTATCATTTACTCTGCATTGCCACAGTTTAAAAAAAAATTGAACTTTCATGTGCAAGAAAGAGTCTTTGCCTATTTGTGTGGGCCTGAATCTATGCATGCAATACACGCAAAGGCCAGCAGAGGGTGACCGATACCCTGCAACTGGAGTTACAGATGGTTATTAGCTGCCATGGGGCTTCTGGGATCTGTCCCAGGGTCTTCTTCAAGAGTACTTCATGCTTAATCACTGAGCCATCATCCCAACTCTAGTTGCCAGTTTTGAGTCAACAGGGCTGATTTCAGTAAGTGTCCTCTCCCGTTAGGTAGAGAAACTATGATTATTGCTTCTCTTTTCTGATGGACACGTTGATTCACAATGCAAATGCCAGACACCTTTCCAAGTGACCATGGAATCAAAAATCACTAAGCAAGAAAAGTACTGTTCCACAAGTCTGGATACCTGCTTCTCCAGATTCTGTGAAAAAGGTTGAGCTTTATTTTGACGTGTCTTCTTCCAGAAAACCTTTGTCTAGAGAGGCACACACATACAACGAAAGTACTGTGACTGAGCAAAGTAACACTTGAACAGCACCGCAAACTCAGCAATCCTGAGCAGAAATAAAACTTGAGAGCCTTTTTGAGAGCACTGGAGAGCAAAATAAGCTCTGGCATTATTCAGAATAAACTTACTATATGGAGGAATGGAGCAGGTCTCTAAACTGACAAAGGCCAGATGAAGAAAAGAAGTTACTTCACCATAACTACTGCTAAGCAACTCTGGTTTACAGTAGAAACAAACATTTCAAACTGTATAGTCCACTAAATTACTTTGGTCCCACAAAATTGGCCAACATTAAAATATGCTTCAATTGGAGTTATTGTTGATTAATATTTTGATTATTTTTGACCATTGATTAAGAATCAAATCCTTGCCTTGCAACATGAGTTTCTAGGTATTTCAGCTGCCATACACAAGCATGCACACACAGACACAGACACAGACACAGACACACACACACACACACACACAGAGAGAGAGAAAAACAGAGATAGAGAGGGAAAGAGAGAGACAGAGGTAGATGGAAAGGAAGGAGACAGAGGATTATTTGTGAAAATAAGTAAGATACCATAAAAATCATTTCCTACGAGATAGGGGTCAGAAATATTCTTGGACTCACTGATTCGGGAGCATGGGCATTACCGGGTCCTCTTAGTTACACACATGGAGAGTGTTTATTATCTCACTAGTGATCCAATGTGTGAGGTAAAAGAACTGCATTTCAATTTATATCAAGCTCCACAGTCAACCCACAACCACTTCCAATGCTTAATTCTTCAACACACTTATCACAGGCATTAATGTCATTGCAGACATATATGGCATACTTAGAGTGTAAAGCTTTAGGTTTCTTAATTCTTGCTTATTTCCATTCAGACAGACATAATAGATTAATATGCCATATTCTAGTTGTGGTGACTTTTAATTTTGATTTTATCTATCTATTTTATGTATATGAGTGCTTTCTTTCCTGTTAATTTTGGGCAGCAAGGGAGCTGGTGTGACTGTATCAGTGTGGCAGTTGAAGGAAAGAGCAGCACCCAGAGAAGGAGCACGAATAAAGACACCATGCAGTAAGGACTTAGATTGCATTCACAGTACAGCAGGAAGCCCGTGCAGCTTTCTGACTCAGGTTTTGGAGTTGTGTTTGAAGTAGAGTCTCTTACATCCCAGGCTGGCTGGAAAGTGTTGTGTAGCTGAAGATGACCTTCACTTCAGATCTTCCTGACCCTCCCCCTCTTGAGCAGAGCTTCAGTGATTTCATGCATGTAATGGCTGCTATGTCCACAAAGGTACTCAGCATTCATCCACAACCCCTGACTCTTATAGTCTTTCCACACTGTCTTCGATGAACTGAGACTGGACTCAGGGAGTGATCCCCATGCCACTTTAGGACTAGATACTCTTCTAAGTTTGAAGAGAATCCATTATATAACTCAGAAAATTTAAGTAGCAATTTTGGCATGATGTCACAATACCAAAAATCTTTCAAAGTGAGAAACAATTTTCTATTAGCCATGTGTTGCATGTGCTTTAGTTCTGGTTAACCTGAAGGCCGCTTTTCTTAATCAGAGTGCCCAGAGGTCTGTCTATCTTCTTTTGTAACCTCATCCTTTGCAAATACGCTTCTGTCTGCTATCAGAGGTTTCACCTGCATATAGCAGTTTCATTAAAACCTACAGCAAGAGACACTGAAGGCGAAAGAGGATAAAGGCCCAGCTGGAGACCTAGCTCAGCAGTGAAGAGCACTGGTTGCTCTTGCAGAGGACTCTGGCTCTAGTCCCACTGTGCAAATAGTAGCTAACAAGTGTTGTAACCCCAGTTCCAGGGAAAACTGATGCCATCTCCTGACCTGCATGGGCATTGCACAGCATGGGTGCACCCACAAACAAGCAGGCGATAAACTTATGTGAACAAAACAAAAACAAATAAAATATTTTTAAAAACAGGATAAAAGTAGCATGTACAGAAATGTCCCTAAGTCCAATGTCTCATTCAAAATTTGTCTCTCTTTTTAAGAATTGATTCACACAGACATTTATCATATTTTCAAGGCCATTCTGCAGTGGATATTTAACATGGTCTAAAGTCAAAATGCGTATCAAAACAAGGACTTATTGGGGCTTCAGAGATGGCTTAACGATAAGAGGAATGGCTGTTCTTGCAGAGGACCCGGGTTTGAGTCACAGGACTCCATGGCAGCTAAAGACCACACATAACATCAGTTCCAGTGGAATTTGATGCCCTGTTCTTATTTCTGTGAGCATTGCAGGACATAGGTATATTTCCATTCATGTAATAATACACTAATACACATGAAATGAAAAATAAACATGGATTTATCACATTGAGATGGAGCCCTTGCATGATACTTTAATTAAAAAGATACAGGCAAGGAGAAAATGGGAATGGGACATAGAAAGTACAATCCAATGAAGGAAGCAGAGCTCTCGTATAAAGAATGTAATTCAGGGGTAAGAGATGGCTCAGTGGTTATTGACACTGCTTGCTTTTGCAGAGGACTTGGGTTCGGTTTCCAGAACCCACATGGGGGCTCACAACCTCCTGTAACTAACTTCAGTACCTGGGACTTGATGCCGGCTTCTGGCCTCCTTGGCCATTAACACACATGAAATCCTTATTTGCAAACAAAACACTCATTCCCATAGAATAAAACTTTAAAAGTTGAACTTTATATGATTTTATATTCAGTTATAATATATCAAAAATACATGCTGTTACCAGTCATCTTAAAATACAGCCAAATGTCCTAGGATCATTGTTTCAGTTCACATGAAAATTAAAATGTCCCCTAACAGAGTAATAGATATCTTAGATGCTCTCGGGACCAAATTTAAGACGTGAATTTTAAATTTGTAATAATGTAGTACCTTGGGCTACTATTTATTTGCATGTTTGACTGAGTGTTGTTCTCATTAATTATGGTTGACTTTTCACGAAAAACAGCTTCAAAATTACTTACAGGTGTTCCTAACATTGGTAGTAACTTCTTCATAATATCACTCACTGTGTCCAAGTTTGTTGCTGTCACGTAGAAAGGCTATAAAAGAGGGCAGAGGGGAATTTCTATGAAACAACTGGAAAGCACACAATTACAGGAGCAGTTGTGCTCTAATCACCACTCTGTGTAAGCAGAGCTTGCTTTCAGGTGGTGTTAACACACATACAGAGCACAGGCCTCGATCATAACGTTCATTTTTTTTTCTGTTGTATAACATGACCCTGTAAGACTTCTAATGTAACATCTAATCCAAAATTTACAGAAGTTCAGCTATCATAACGGAACAGATAAGAGGTCTGGCAAGAAAGAGAGAGACTGAACTCCTGGGGGTGGTGGTTGCTCTGCTCCGCACTCTGAGTTTGATTTCATGAGGGAGAAGGGATGACTCGGGGGAGCTGAAGCTTCCCATTGTCTGGTATTTCTTTCCACAGGTATGTGAGCATGAGGGATGTGTACAGATGTTGCGGACACTGCTCTCTCAGTTCTCAGTCCCCGCTCCTCCCCTCTTCCTGTCTGTCCCCCCACCCCTTTCCTTCCCTTCACCCTCCGTCCTGCCTCTCCTGTACTCAGGAGCTCGGAACAGCAGTTAGGGTCTTCTATACACGTACACTGGCACGGCTGATGGTGTCCTCAGTGAATATCTTCAGTGTCGTCGTCTTCATCACGCCCTTATCCTTGGCTTCATTAATGCCTCTGGTCACGTTCAATAAAAACACAAGATACAGTAAAAAGTCAGCCAGGGGCTTATATTCCAGTTAATGTTTGTTGTTCATAGTCGCATCTCTGTTGTGATATTTTTAATTCCAGACATATAACTCAGAAATATGAATTACAGATTGGAAAATATGGAAGAGGATGAAAAAATTGAGGAAGAGGATGCGGTTCAGAGGATAGCAGCTTGTCTTGAGGTGAGAGAATTAGAAGGAGATTCAGCTCTCAGAATCATTTCCCTGCAGGAGAGGGACCAAGACCTTGGATCCAAGGGGAGGATGTAGCATTTTCTTTGAATATGTACAGTACAGTAACATGCACTGATGGGAATTCACCATCTGTCGGGAGAATATCGTTTGCTCCACTATAAGGGTTGAGACGAGAAAATGATGACAATGGCAGCCAGAGCTTCATCAAAAATAAACTATTTCGTGTATCAACTGAACAATCTATAGTAGCAGGCAGGGAACAGCTAAGCAAGAAAACACTTGAAGGAAGTCTAACGGTTTATACGAAGAAAAAGGGATAGCCCGGGGTCACTGTATTGCAGAGAATTCCATGCTTTTAAAAAAATAATTTACGTACTATTTTTACTTTATGTGTATGAGTTTCTTGCCTGCACATATGTAAATGCAGCCCTGTCACGCAGTGCCCATAGAGGTCAGAAACGAATGTTGAGTATAATTAAACTGTAGCTACGGATGTGTGTTACCCTCCTGTAGATGCTGGGATTTGAACCCAGGTCCACTGCAAGAGCAGTTAGTGTTCTTAAAAGCTGAGCCATCTCTCCAGCTCCTTGGGATCTCATTGTCTTATCACTAAAGAATTAAAATATGAACACTGGGTGAGAGGGGCTGGAGAGATGCCTCAGCAGATAAAAGCACTGGTTGGTCTTGCAGAAGACCAGGGTTAGAACCCAATATCCACATGTCAGTTAACAACTGTCCTTAAACAAGTTCCATGGGAATCTGGTGCCTCTTCTGACCTCTGTGGGCATTGCACAGCACGGGTGTACACACGTATGTACACGCAATACACTCATACACATAAACCTAACAAAAATATTTAAAAATAAAAAGTAAATAAACTATGAACACTGGAAAATACCTTTGAAGGAGAGACCACCATTCTTCTTTTTGTTCTGATGAACTGTAATCGATAAATGCAGAAATATTATACAATATCCCTTTTCTACTACAGCTTTTAAGATCATTTCTTAAAAAAATACTAGAAGCCCATGACTGCCAATGTGTGTCGGGTAAAGCAGCATCTTGCTCCTAACTGGGCTTCTTCACATTGACAGGAAGTAGACGACTGAGTGGAAACCACTGGGGAGTTAGAGACTTGACTGTGGACAGTCCCTGTGAGATGGTGAGTAAGCCA
Organism: Eospalax fontanierii; assembly: GCA_035773235.1. Taxonomy (NCBI): domain Eukaryota; kingdom Metazoa; phylum Chordata; class Mammalia; order Rodentia; family Spalacidae; genus Eospalax; species Eospalax fontanierii. The sequence goes on from CM069538.1 coordinate 8,815,556, forward strand.
AGCTGCTGCCTTGAGCTTTAGCTTTCTGATGCATAATGGGGTAATGAAACACCACTGTGTTCTTACAGTTTGAGGTGCTGTTCACATAAAAGGTAACATTATTCACATTAAATCATATATAAGTATTTGACCTTTGGATAAAACAGTACTCAACCAAAATGAAAATGATATTTTTAGAGAAAACATGTGTTTTTTTCTACTTAGAAATTACAGAATTTAATATGACAAATGGATGTTCTGAAATCTCATCCTCTTGTCTCTTTGAGTCTGTCGTAAAGATCAGTTCACCTGGTGCTGATGACTAAGCTCCTCTCTCTATTTCTCTGTAGCAGTTAAAAGTCTAATGTAAAATGACTTAAGGATGAATGAGTCACTTAGTAGCATATTCACACTGTGTTCAATTACATCACCATAAATGTGACCGTTGGTGACATTTGGTACATTCACAGTATCATGGAAACTTCGACATTATTTTGCTCAAGTTTTTTTAATCTACAATTCAGCTCTCAGCGGATTCGTGACGCTCCTTTTCATTTGTTTCCACCACAATCCACAGAATTCCCACATGAAGTAAGGGTTGTTGCCACATTTTGGAAATATGGTCCCTGTTGTCTAGAAACTATACTCTTGCACCTGTTTCCATGTAGAAAACTCTGTGGCAGAAATTACGTGGCAAACAGGCATCACCACAGGAGGGGGAATGGTGGCAGCCGACATGCAGTCAGGTGAAAATGGAGTCCTATTTTTCAAAATGTTCTGGGGAAAATTATTTACATCTTCCACGTGTACAAACAGTATAAAATTGACCCCATATGTCCACACCACCTCACAGCAACACGTGGGTCAGCTGCAGACTTACCGAAAGGTGGCCACAAAATTCTCCATGGGCCAGAACAGGAGAATGCACTTGTCAGCACCACTGTAGTCTTCCCCTATTGTGTACAAATAGTCACCTATCCACAGGTCGCTCAGTGGGATGATGTATTTTATTTTAAAGGACTTCTTATGCCTACAAAGGGAATCAAGTAATATCTGTATTAGTTCACTCTATGAAATTGTAAATATGTCTAGGTGTGATATGTGCAATGTGGGTGCCCTTGAAACCTAGACACCACGTCTGTCCCATGGAGCTCAAGTTACAGGCACTTGTGCTCAGCCAGAGTGCGTGCTGGGAAGAAACTCCAGTCTTCAGAAGAGCATCAAACACCCTTAAACCTGGAGCCATCCTTTTACCCACGCACTAGCAGGAGCAACTATTCAAAGATAAGGCACATTCCTTCTGAAGAGCAGAGCAGAATTTGTCTACATCTCTCCAGGCACAGCTCATCTAATGGTGGGGGGGCTCGACATATTCTTGTGGATGAAAGTCTGTCCCAGGTATGCACCGAATACTAATTCCAAAAACAGTTATAGACAAGTACTTTTATATATGTTGTATCTTCAAGAAACATTTTTTAAGAAAACCACATGTGCAAGTCTGGAAAAAAATAATCGAACACATTGTTCACGCCAAGCAAAGCATTTATCCAAAAGCCCAGGGCACGGGCTCTATTGTACAGTGTTTTCTGACCACCTGCCAAGAGCTAAGAACCATGTTAAGTGTTCTAAAGCCATTATTTCATTTATTCCTCTTTTCTGTAGATGAGCAAACTGTCAGAATTGTTGATAGTCCAGAGTAAGTGACAGGGCTGGGACACAGGCAGCTAATACCCAATCACTGGTCAGAGCCACTGGGTCCTATGGCTCCTCTACTTCCTTCCACAACTTCTACCTTGAAGAGGAGATCTGTGTACTGATATCCTCATCTCTGCAACCTTTGCCTTCTCTTCATGCTCAGGGCCTTTCCATTGGGTTGCTCTTTTACTTTGGAGCAAGCAGAGGCATTTCCTGGGCTTGCTGTCAGTAAAGCTGCATGCTACCTGGTGCATGCATACTATGTACCACAGAATAAATTTCTATTCACAGACATGCTTTAGGATCCCATGGTAGAGCTTTTCAATTATTCAGCTTTTACTACTTTCTTAGAAAGAGAAAAAAGATCCTCTCTGGTCTAAGAAGAAGGAAAAACAGATGAACCAGCAACAGCAGACAAGGAGGAAAGGGAAGATCAACCTGTGAAGGGAACAAGATCTGTTATTATCCTTCACTGACTGCAGTTCCTGCAGCGATCCTAAAGAGAGAGTGAGCTCGACACATCTTTTCTTTTTTGAACCAGGATGAGCCTCTAACAGGAATGATGTTATAGTGATTGTGAAGCACATTCCACTTTTAAAAACCATGTCAATTTTAATGGAAGCGTTTGGTGTTCTTCTAGCCTTGGGCACAGGCCTGCTCTTGCTCTTAGCACCTCAGATCTCTGGACTTCCCTGTTATCCCAGACCACCCACTGTGTCCTGATCCTTCATACTCAGACCAGCTCAAAATATCAGTCCAGTTTGTTAGAGCCTTCAAAGACTGTCCCCACCCCATCTTTCCTCTGTCTGACCTAGACCAGCCATTTACCCTGCCTGTCTCCTCCCCCAACTTCCTTGGACTTCTGGGACTAGACTTTGTCCCTGGTAAGTCTGATCCTGCCCATTGCTCTACCACGTGAGCAACTCCATTCTCCTCCGACGAACATCCTCTCCTCCTTCTTTCTATGAAGAGTTCTAATCTTCACAAAGGCAATCCTGAAAGTCCATCAAGTTGTGTTCAGAAGACTGTTTCTGTCTTTCTCTTTACGCATGTTTTATTCATTACTGTTGTTCTCTGACGATGCCGTACATGTACACCATGCATTCTGATTACTCCCTCCGCAGCCTCTCTTATTTCCCTCCATGCCCGGGTCCACCTTCCTCCTTCCCGATGTCTTTCCACACTCATGTATGTTTTGTGTGTGACCAGCTGAGATTGACCAGGGTCATCTGTGTGATCTTGGGTTTAGAACTATCCCTTGGAGCCTGCTGCGTTAACCAGTACACACACAGTGAAGACAATGACTTCCCCTTTCCAGAATCTGTCAGGAGCCGATGGCTTGGCTCTAGAAACCCTGAGTCAAAAGTCCTAAATTTGAAATGCTCTAATGTCCTAAAATTTTGAAAGACCAGAATAACCATAGAAATGAAAAATTCACACCTCATCTCATGTTGTATGATGGAGGCAAAATACATGAATATCACGTAAAATTAATACAGGGCATTTATAGACCTACAATACATGAAGCATATATGTGGAATATATGAAACATGTGTACTTAGTAATGTGAAACCTTGAAGACATTCTTTAATCTGAAACTATTCTTTCCTAGTGTGTCTGATCAGGGATACTAAACTTGTAGAATTTCAGCAATGGCAGTCATATTGAATGAGGTAAATAATAATCTTTTCTACATAAAATTACAACCTCAAACCAGGTTTTACAATGACCATTCAGCAGGACTGGAGCAAATGGAAAGCCTTTTCAAAAAATCAACATTTAGCAGTGTAGTGACACAACCTTTTATCAGACCTAAATAGCCAAAGCTGCCAGATATTTGTGACTTCAAGACTAGCCTGCTCTACATATCAAGAACCAGGCCAGTCAGGATAACAAGGTGAAATGCTGTCCAAAAACAAAACCTTCAAACCAAAAAACCAAAACAACAAATTAAATTGCCCCTGTTGCTAACATGCTAGGCAAAATTCACTTATTTTCACCAGCTGCGTGTTTGTGGGACTGATCAGTTCTTTATTACACATGACTTGTTTGCAGCCCTTTCAAGTAAAAGAAAGTGTTTCAAAGAGGGGCCTGGGAGGAGCTCCCTTGAAATGGATTCCAGGTCACCTCTTCCTGTGCTTTCCTGTAGGGAAGTGAGAATCCTAGGCACTGAGTTATGGTAGGTGATGTGGTAGGACTGATTGATTCAATGCACAACACACTGCCTAGTAAGTTAGGTGTTTAGTGCAGTTGTATCTTCCTAGGGAATTTTCTCCTGGTAAACAGTTATGTACCCACATCTTAACTACAACTAAAATTATAGCTTGTTTTGCCAAAATTGGGGAAAGAATACGGGTAGGATAGCTGCACTTAGTAGGGGCCTCTAAAAGCGTGTTTTCTGAACCCTTAGCTCATGAACTTAGTTCACACAACCCGGTCATTGCATTTGCTAATTTCTCAATGGATGGTGAGAGCTAATGAAAATATTCTCTAGGAACCGAACGTTAGAAACAATGACATTACCAAATACGTGAAATAAATTATGTTTCTTATACAATAACTTTGAGTGGATGCAGGGAACCATCTGCAAAGCAGTATGTTAAAAAATTGTGAATATTGTACCTCATTTAGAATGATGAGTCAATCAAAATAAAACCTGAGTCCTTGAATAGATGCTATCATGTAAAAGAAAGAGACAGTACATTTACTGAAACAATTTAATACAGCTCTCTCTATTCTGGAGTCTCATTGAGACACCGTGTTATCCAGCAGAAGCAATGACTTCTACTATAAAAACAAAACTCTTATAATGACAAAGGTTAAGACAGGGATGTGAAAGAAATGTTCTCTTGATAATTAAGTTGTGAGTGGTCTCTACAGGCTTGAGAAACCCAAGAATATGCACTTGTGGTTACCTGTCAAGTTGAACACAGATACAAAGCCAGGGTGAGGATGTGGATGACGTATTGAACTTGAATCATTTACTGAGTCTTTCCTAGCCTCCATTTTGTAACTGTAGCCTGGAGTGGCTGATCTGCATGTCCGTAGCAGACCAATGCCAGGTGTAGGAGCTGTGATGCTCCTACTATGGCCAAGTAATCTTTCAAGTACATTTGATTTACCTGGATTCATCTTGGTAATATGGAGAATGGCCACTTATTTAAGATTTTTGTAGTTCATGATCTACCTCATATTCTGAATGAGGATGTCAGGAGGACCTCATTCTATGACATTTGGTGCTGTTTCTCTCTGTCCTATTTACGACTTGTCTACATTGTGGCTTCACCTCTCGACAAACCTGTCTTCTTAAAGTTACTTTCCTATCTTAATCTTGGTCTCGAATGTGTGATGGACAGACTCGAATGTGTGATGTTCCAGGTACGTTGAACAGTTTTCTCTTTTCAATGGATAACAAGGACACGGACATTAAGTTTTCTCTTCACCAAACGGGAAGACTAATCTCATTGGTGAGAAACCACCTAAGTGAGAGTAGAATCTCCATTGAAACCCCAAAGAAAAGCAAGAAATAAGAGGCTATGTGTTCACCGAAATTGATGTGGTTTACAACATGATAACCAGTGACTCCAAGACCTCAGAGCATCCCCTTTGAAATCAAATCAAATCAAACATTATAGACGGTAAGGATGAGACAAATGGAGATGTAGAGTGTGCTCAGTAGAACACTTCTATTCTATGGATGTAAGTCTTGATGGATTATGCCGTGTCACTCTGATTAGATGAATTTATCAAATTAGTTTAGATAAATTTACTAAATTAGTTTCATCTTAAGTGTCTAACCTATGACATGGCATAACTGAGCATCAAGTGAGAAGAGCAGAGAAAACTTATTTTTCTCTGGTGAATAAAAAGGTACTCGGTGAGCCTGGAGAGGCTAATATGTTCTTCCTTAGCAGACCAGCGCCAGGTGTAGGAGCTGTGATGCTCCTACTATGGCCAAGTAACCTTTCAAGCATATCTGATTTACCTGGATTCTCCTTGGTAATATAGAGAATAGTCAGTTAATTAAGATTTTTGTAATGACACAATGACAGCAGAGATGGGCATGTGAACAGTCAGTTCTCTCTCTAGCAACCAGCCTCAGACACTAAGTACCCACCATTTGCAAGGGTGGGAATGTGTGGTGACTGTGCTCCTAGTTGAGGGGAAAGTCTACCCAGTTGCATGAATCAAACACTTGTTTCCAATCTGTCTCCTGCATCTTTTATTGCCCCTGTGTCTTCTGACGTGGATCATCAGGTATATTATTCATTGATGAGCAGGAATATAGTCACCCTAGCTAGTTGATGTGTTTTACCAAATCTTTCCTCTACTCCATTATCTAATTATGGAGAACAACAGCTGAAGGTGTTTTCTTGCTGTTGTCACAACCCTATTTCAGACCTGTACACCACTCTGTTACAGTGACCTGTGGAGATGCTGTGTCACTAGTGTCCTGACACGTTCTCCATTGTGAGATGTGACAGCACCTCTTTGTACTGGGCTTCAATCACATCCGCTCCCCCTGTTTTCCCCCCTTCACAACACCTAACTGCCCCACCACAGCCTGCTGTTTGCTCAGCATCGTCCAGGAATTGTGGTGTTTTTCAGCCTTTCCCTGTTGTCTGATGATATCAGCTCAGAGACACACATGGCACCTGCTTTTCAGCACTCACCAAACTCTGAAATTACTACTATTGTGTCTACGGTCTGTCCATCAGCAACAACCAAGCAGGTGTTTGCCTATCACTTGTTTTAGTTTTTCATTTTTAGAAAAAATGTCTCACTATGAATTGCACAGTGGCCTCAACTTAATCCTCCTAAGTCAGCTTCTAAATGTTGCAGGCATGTGCCACCACAACTAACATCTGTTCTTGGTTCCTGATTGTGTTCTCTGTAGTGGCAGTGGTATAACAGGATCTTCAACAATACTTGCTCAGGTTATGAGAAATAATACGTTTACAAAAGCAAAACAAACCCTTTGTATTTTTGTACGGTGAGAGCTAGTGAATATTCATTCTTTAGTAGTAATGAAACAATGAGTACATACGGGTTTTTGGCCACAACCAGCTTATCATTGAACAAGAAGAGATGTAGCTTCTTCCTTCTCCAGCCTCTTCTCAGGTTCACAGGGCCTTGGAGCAGCAGAGTTTGATGGGTGCCCTCTGATGATGATGTTTTCTCATCGAGGCCTTCCATCTTAGGAGAAAGGCTTCTCCTGCTTCACGTGAAAAGCTAACAGAAGAGAGAGAGTTTCAGTTATGGGATACAGATTTATGCCAAATTTCAAGGGTCACATGATACTAGAATTTAACCTTGATTCTCCAAGCAGAACTCCATTGGGTTATATAGAGTTTAATACCTGGCAGAAAAGATGAGGTCCCTTAGAAATCTGTATTGACAACACACTGAAGATGTTGGACTTGCCAACAATTACTGATGGGGAAAAGAGGAAATTAGCAAATACACTGCCAGCTATCACACGGGAGAGAAATATGTCAAAGGCTGAGAGCCTCACAGGAGGCGCGAGATCAATGCGAGATGCTTCAGCAAGGCCGAGGCAGGTGAGGCCTGAGAATTTGCCATTGGAGCAGCAACATGGAGTCGCCGGTATCACTAGCAGGAAGACTCTGTGTGCAATGATGGGAGTAATGCTCGTCAACAGCACTGTGAAGTACAGAATGGTCTCCGTGACCCTCAGTCCCTTGTTTCCTCGACCTATGAAAACGTCACGTGACAGAGAATTCAGGTCTCATTCACATCATGACATTCTAACCTTAAAAACCAGTGTAATTTAATCACACAAGACATTAAAAATTAGAGCACAATCCAAGATTAAGAGAGCTGTCAGTCTCCGAATTCACGATGTGCAGGTTGGGAGAACCTGGTCTGCATCTCGGCAGGAGTGGCATGGAATGCGTGGGGAGGGACACAGCTGTCCCCGAGAAACCCCAGTCCCCTGTCAGTGCAGTCTCCAGTACCACGTTCTAGTCTCAGCTGAGTGAATTCAGAAGAAGTTCCTTTCTGAGAGTCCAGGGAGGGCCGTAGCTCAGTCGCCACCTTGATTATCCCTAAGGCATTAGGACCCCTGACGCTCACCTGCAAGTATTGCCTAGGGAATGGCAGTGCAATTGTCTTGCTGTCGCTACGTTTGCAGTGTCACTTCATCTACATAGTGCATCAGCTGGAAGTCACCAATGCTGTACTAACTATCAGAAATGTAGAATCGGCCCTGACTGGGGGCTTCGAGTCTTTCAGGGAATAATGTATGACAAAAACATAGCATGTCTGGAAAAGACTTTTGGAAAAATGCAGAAAAAAAGACGAAAGATTCAGTGAATGGGTCTGAGTCACTACAGAGCAGGACAGAGGCAGCTTCCATGGTCAGCACATGCCTACATCCTCACAGCCTCACTGTTGGCAGAAATAAGGATTTTAAAGAATGGGGGTGAGAGTGGTGGGAAGCAGAAGGAAAAGGAGAGGGAGAACATTCTTGTCACGTAGGTTAAACAGAGGGACTCATTGTATCCTCCAGCTATGAGGAAACAGTCTTTTAAGGCAGCGAAAATTATCTAAGCAAAGATATTTCCAAGTGGTGTAATCTAAAACAACCCGTTGCTACAGTAAAAGGCAAGAGGTGCAAGTTGATGAAGACTATGGTTAAACAAAGAGAGAACCAAACCATGGTGGTTTGTGCTTTTCTCGCTCTGTGCTGCTAGAAAATATGGCAGAATGTAGAGGACGCTCAGGAGGGGGCCTACAGGAAAAGCTGAGCATGCTTCTCCACAGTCTGTTACTAATCTCCGTGCTGACAAATGGATAAGAATATGCAGTCACAGACCTGCATTTGAAGAGAATGAAGACTTTCCTCACAGATTTCCTCAATCTATGCTCTGGATTTGGAGAGTTTTAAAGACGCACATTATCACTCAGCCATATCTCAGAAACAACAGGAGAAGTTTCTGCCAGCAAGATCAGTACCTAACATCTTTCTGATGAAATAACTGCAATTGGACAACAGAGACGCACAACATTCCCAAGTGGATGCACATAAGCTGAAACACAGTGAGAGTTGACTGACAGTTACACACAGAATGGAGACTAGAAACTGCCCTTTGAGATGAATATGCTCCTGGGAAAAAGCAAACGGTAAAACTACTCAGCTATGAACCTGTGCTACTTTTCAGGAGAAATTCAGGTGACATGGAAAACAGGGCAAAGTCAAGTGTGGAGAGCCACATCCTCAGAAGAAGAAACTGAGAGCCAAACAAGATTATGGTTGAAGTGCCCTGGCAGATATTCTGGGAAATACAACACACAGTGTGTCTTGGACAAACAATATACACAGAAGACCATCTAGAAATTGGAGTGCCTCTGTCTTTTAAAAGATCAAACTGTGGTGATTAATGTGTTTAATCTTTAAACAATTCATTCTTACTGATAGACTGACACAGTATTATGTAAGGTCATACAATCCTACTGAACTGTAAAACTATCAACAAATATTGGTGATGGGTAATTAAATGATGATATGTTTAAGATAGGAATAAGAACCAAGTAAAATGAAATTGATGCATAAAAATTATGAAACTCATTACTTTCTAGGATTTACTTAAATAGTTTTGAAGGAAGTAAAAATTATAGATTCCTAATGTTTTATACAAATCTTCATCTTACGAAAGTATACTCCCATTAACAAATATCTTCTCTGTCATTGGTATATGCTTCACCCTTCCAGCAGGATGCTAACAGATGTGGGAGACTTTTTTCTTAGCAATCACTTACTAAGACCCACTGAGAGACAGTGACGAAAGGGGACACGAGACAGTAGTTGTCCCAACACCTTCAAATAACAACATGGCAATATGTAACTTAGAAGTTCCAGTACAGGTAAGAATACCAGGTGCTGAGGGGAGCCTTTCCCATCTATCTGAACAATAGAAAGTCGGTGGGAAAGAACAGCAAGTGATAGTGAATACATGAAAAACTTGCTGAAAACAAGAGTTGTTCGAGGTTTGCTTGAAGTCTCACCACTTTCCAAGAAAATGTTGTGGTCACAAGCAGTAAAACAGCAGGAATGAGCACAACAGAAAACTTCCCTCAGAACTAGGACAAACATTGCTATAGACTTACAGACATTTATCCCATGTAAGCCCAAAGCCTGTCTCGTCTGACAGTACAAAGTCTGCTTTTTTGAGGTGAACAGCACTAAAGATCATTAACACAAGTCTCTGTTCATAAACTCAGTTACCTGAGTTAAGAATTAGTTCACATGACCTGGGGGAAACAAGACAGAACACTTCCTGAAATCCACCAGTTCTCATGATATCATGGAGAGTTGTTAAAAGAATACCTTTTTCAGTGAAGCCTTGAGCAGAGAGTCACAGTAGACTGAATTTATCTTTTTTCTTGTCTCCCAACACCAAATAACACTACCTCAGTGGGCAGACCAACCACTAAAGTGAGGATTCCACAGTAGTCATGGTGACTGGACACTGTGATGTCATGGTTTTAAGGTTCTTGTCATAACTGACAAGTGACATGTGTTTTTCCTTTATTTTCTTACATCTTTTCACTTTCCAAAACTTTTAAAAATAATTTTAGATTCTGAAGCAATTGTGAGAAATAACAAGGATCTTGCCGATATTTGTTTTGTTAAATCAATAGTAAACTTTATCCTCAAATCCTAACACAAAATCTTAACCAGATACAATGTCACATTATCTGTTGTGCATTCATTTGAAGGTTAAAAGGAAAAAAGGTGTCATCCCCATCAATTTGACTTCTAGGCAGGACCACCTTGGCTATGTCACATCGAAGCAAATGGGCTGAAGACATGGGCTTGTGTGAGAGAGCACACGTTGAGACAGACCACAGGACAGAGTGCAGAAGGGCTATTCTCTCTTTTTGACAATAATCCTCCTGCAAGGCTTGATCAGAGTCTCATCAAAACAGTAATGCCTTCAGAGGGCAGAGAATCCCAGTAAACATTTGGCTACATTTTAGGCCCTGCCTCTTCCAAGTGCACCATCTCTCAACATTGTCAAAATGGGGACTAAGTTTCAATGCATTAAATCTTCAGGGTCAAATCATATACAACCATAGAAGCAGGATGATAATATTGATACAATTAGGATTAGGACATTTTCTCTACTACAAAGATCTATATTAGCACTATCCCTTTGTATTAGTCACCTCTCTGTCACTGTGATAGAAACAGCAGGAGCAAGGGAACTTATAGAAGGAAGAGTTTATTTAGTTTATGGTTCCAAAGGGGCAAGAGTTCATCTTGGAGGGGAGGCATGGCAGTGGAGGTGCCTAGAGTAGGAGCAGAAGTTAAGCACTCACATCTTCAAGCAGACGCAGGAAACAATGTGAGCAGAGATCCAGCAAGGCTAAAGAACTCTCTAATCCATCCCCAGTGTCATGCTTCTTCCAGCATGGCCTCACCTACTAAGACTGCCCAAAACAGTACCATCAATTGGGGACAAGATGTCCACATATTTAGAGCCTATGGGGGACATTCTCAAACTACCACACCCTTTATCATCACAATTGTCATCTCATTAAGGCCACACCTTTAATAGCTACCAAAAATGGTGTCTATGATGTTTTCCTTTTAAGAATGTTATATAGTCTTCCAAGCCATTTGTATTTCATTCCACTCAGTATAACTGGCGTTTCATTCATATTATTATTGTAATAAAATCTTCTCTAAGGACTATGACCTCTCCAACCTTGTGTATATGGCTATGTTTATGGTACCATGCATAGATTCCCTCCTATTGAGTGTGTGTTAAGTCCAAGTAGACAGCAGACAGTTGTACATTACTTCCAAGATAAAGTTAACATCATTGAATATTGCGAATATATTGGCAGGCCAGGCTCTGGTGTGCTTCTGTATGCAGGCTTTACACCTGGGTAGGCCCATTTATTGATGTTCTCCCTTTTCAGTGTGCACAGTACCTTCTGTTATCATGAAAGTTGGTCTTCAGGGCGGAGGCAGACGTTGTGCCAGCACTGGGTGGCTGCCCCTGTGCATTTCCCCCAGATTCCGTTCTCCTGAATTTAGAGATAAAGTCCTCAAAGGGCATGCATGTTAAGCTTCTGATCAGAATCCATGGGCCTATGGCTCATCTTTTGGCTTGCAGAACCATTCACAGATCCTGCCCATGCTGGGGTAGCCCATGCAGAAGCTGGGGCTGAGACTTATACAGGCCTGTCTCTTGATCCAGAATACCAGGTGCGGAGGGCAGCCAAACAACGCCTCCAGATCCAGCCCCAGTTCCCAGCACAGGGACGACAATTCCACAGTCAGCGACGTCATTTGAACTATCCTGAGAGCGCTGTAGAGCTGTGGCCTCATCGCCATCCTACATCCTGGCTGGCCTGGAGTCCGCCCTGAAAGGTGATGCAATGAACAGTGTGCAGCAGCCATGCTGCCCCAGACATGGATTTCCTGTGCTGCTGAAGACCTGTGAGGGCCACGGGGATCCTCCTATCCTGCTCCTGTAGACACAGCGTCTGGTCCCTCAGGAGCCCTCACGTTCTTCACTTAGAGTCGCCCCACCCGGGCTCCCAAGAAGTGCTGACCTTTCCCGGCCCGGAGCTTCTGTAGCTGGAAGGTCACGCTCAGTTCATGTCCACTTCCAAGGGTCCTGTACCCCGGGTTCCGCTCAGAAAAGGTGCCCTGTGTGCAAAGGGACGCAATTTGGATCTCGCTGGTGAAGTCTTTGGTTTCCTCATGTCTCCTGTAGTCCTCATTTCACTGTCTTTTTCTTCTTCGATTCCACAGGAATTCGAATTGGCGGAAGTTGTTAAGTCTTCATTGGTCTAGAATTAAACCCTGGTTTCAGTTGCTAGGGTGTGCACTGTCTGTACAGTCCCCACGTTTTATTTCTCTACTCTGTTAACCTCTCACCTATAATTTTACATAGCTACACCAGTTCATTGCTGTCATGTAAATAATCATCTTTTTGCAAAAACGCAGGTACATTTTGAGAACATTCAACTCTGTTGTGCTTTTGCACCCAGGCTAGACACCAGACTTTTAAACAATTACTTATTTTTTTATTTTCTGTGTATGTATTGCCTGCATGGATGTTAGTGTAATTCAGGAGGAGATGAGAAGAGGGTGGAATTGGAGTTATTCATGGTTGTTAGTTACCATGCGGGGGCTGGGCATCAAACCCAGGTCCTCTGCAAGAGCAGCCAGTGCCCTTATCCTCCGAACCATCTCTCCAGCCTCAAGAATCAGACTTTTAAAAAGAGACTTGAGGCTGAATTTCCTGCAGTGTGATGGGAAGGTGGGTGGTGGTTCTGCATGGCAAACACTAACAAGGGCTCCACGGTGCTGAGTGTGGGAGAGGGCAGCGGGAACAGGTATGCAGGGGGATTTGTGAAGAAAGCTTTTTAGAAAGGGAGAGGAATGATGATGATGTGAATGGACCACTTGGTGTTAACTTTGAGTGCATTTCAAGATAAATGTTTGCATACAGTGTCCCATCTGTCACTATTTTCTGATTTACAAATTTACATTTTGGAAATTTTGTATTTATGACAGAGACACGATGCAAGTCAACTGCAGGTCTCTTGGAATGCTGAGTGTTGGGCAGGACAGGTTTGTCCTTTATATTTCATTATGACTGTAAGTAGTTTTGTTATCATTGTGCCTGGGTTGTTTGGCATTGAAATTAAGAAGGTGGATAGAGATTACAAAGGAAATCAGGTCAAACATTTGGAGCTTTTAAACATAAAGGGAGACGCCTTCAATTGTTGCCTCACGTCAAAACTTTCAGCTTGTCAGGTTTTTTTCGATCAGGTTTGTAATCATTCTCAGGTGATCATGATGAAGGAAACTACTCAGGCAGCTTCAGGGTACACTGAATGTGCAGGATACTAGAACATTCCCTAGCTTTAATTTAGATGCTACATTGAGGACTGATTCCCTGCTCATGTAAACCTCTCCAGAATCTAGCTTTTCTCTTAGATCTCTTCATGATTGTATATTGGCTGCCTTTCCACAGGTTCTTTCAGTGCTTGGCCATTTTCATTGATCAGAACACATCCGTGTGGGAAGGAAGAAATGTACCTGCCCTATCAAGTCCACAGCACATACCACTCTAGCTTCTCACAAAGAATCACCAGGGACATCCTCACATCAGGTTTTCCTCTGTAGTGAAGTGACAAGTTTACATCAAACTTTTATGTCCCAGTCCCGAGGTGATGATCTGCCTTTTCTTACTTCTATGTCATCGCCCATGAATGCCCTGCTCAGTTATGCGATGTCCATTGTTCATATGTTTATTCCCTTTTAATTGACTATCAACCCATTCCTACTTCCTACATGACCTGGGCTCTTAGAGGCAGGCTTAATGAGGCTGGGGAGATGCTCAGAGGTTAAGAGCACTGGCTGTTCTTGTAGAGAACCCAAGTTAGGTTCCAGTACCTACATGGTGACTAACAACACTAACTCCAGTTTCAAGGGAACTGATGCCCTCTTCTGGACACTGGCGCATTGCATGACATGGATACACTTACATATATGTAGGCCACACACACACACACACACACACACACACAACCACAATAAAAAGAAATAGTTCAAAAAATAATAAATAAGTGAGGTTTAACATCTGTCTCCTCATAGAATAACTTGCTATTTACATTTGTTTTCATTTTCTTTTCTTCCAAAGTATGTCCTAACTCCAGTAATAGGGTCCTACTTTCAACTTCTGGGAGATAAAAAAAGGCTGTGGAAATAGCCTGTGTGTTTGAGGGGGGTCTCTCGGACTACCCTCACCAACCCCTGAAGGGAGGCTTCTCCTGTCTGTCCTTGTTTTCCTTTTTATACAACCTTCAGGAACACCCAGCACTCGTGCTCAGGTACTCTATGTGTACCTTTCAGCGGGTGTTTGAGTTAATACACTCTCCTCTGACCTTTCTTCCCTATAGCTTTGCATGCTGATTCTGCTTTATTGATCTCTTCTCTCCATGTCTAGCCTCCCTCTTCCATCCCCAGTTCAAATATTTCTATTTCTCCTTGGTAATTACTATCTCTTCTTGTCCCCCTCTCTAGTTCCTTCTTCCCTTTTATCCTCCGGGTTCCTTGTATGTCCCCATCTCTGTTCCCAGGTGAAGTCCTCATTTCCCACGTGTCTACCTTTGTAACATCTGTTGTCTGCTGTTCTCCTCTATTGGTCTCTTTCTTTCCATTTACGTCCACACTTTCTTTCCATTTTCCAGGCTCCTGCTGTTACAACAGGGAATATACTCATATATACCGGATTGTGCTAAGATAGCAAATTAGGGAAACATAGGACACTTGCTTTTCTGAGTCTGTGTTACTTTACTTACCTACAAATTTCATAATTTTGCCTTTCCAATGAGTAGAACTCCATTGTGCAATTGTACCATGTTTTCATGAACGGAGAGACATTTAGCCTTTAGCCCTTCTTTTTACTGGGTCGTTTATTTCTTGTACATTTTTTGTATGTTTACATATATACATATATTTTAGACAGCAGTCCTCTGTCCGATGTTCAGCAAGTGAAGATTTTCTCCCACTCAGTGGGTTTCCTCTTCACTTCCTTGGTTGTTTCTCTTGTTGAACGAAAGTTTTATCATTTACTGAGGTCTCATTTGGTGATTGTTTCAATGAATGCCTGAGCAACTGTAAATTAGGCAATTTACAAAGTTCTTTTCTACACCTATATCTGGTCTGGGACTGTCCTTTTCTTCTAGCAGTTTCAGAGTTGTAGGTTTCATTTGGACATGACCTTTGTGCAGGGTGAAAGTAAACATCCAGTTTCATTCTTCTACATGTAAAGATCCAGTTTTGCCTGCCTCATTAATTAATTGTCTTTGCTCCATTGTGTATTCTTGGCATCTTTGTCAATTATCAGGTGTCTGAAATTTCATTCACTTATGTTTGAGTCTTCTGTTCTGTTCCACTGATCTATGTATTTGTTTTGTGCCAGTACCAGGTATTTTTATCACTCCAGTTCTGTAATATTGTTGGAGATGTGGTATGATCATACTCCTAGCTTTTCTCTTTCTGGTCACCATTCTTGTGACTATCCAGGGTCTGTTGTGATGCATATGAATTTTAGGATATTTTTCTAGCTGTGTGAGGAATGTCCTGTTGATGGTGATAGACATTGCATTGAATGTATAGATTGCTTTTGGTGGGACTGTCATTTTCACAATATGAACTCTCCCAATCCTTGCGCACTGTAGCTCCTTCCATGTCCTGGTGTCTTTCTCTATCTCCTTCTTTACATATTTAAACTTTCCATTGTCTTTGGTTCTGTTGTTTCTAGACACTTTCTTAGACTATTCAGAATGCAAGTGTTTCCATGAATACTTTTTTCTGATTGCTTGTTATTGGCATATAGAAAGCTCCCGGTTTTTGTATGTGATTTTGTAATCTGCTATTTTGCTAAAAGTATTGATAGTATTGATTATTTCTAGCAGTTTTCTGGTAGAATTTTTGGATCTCTCATACATAATACATCGTCTGCACAAAGTGATCATTTGACCTTCTCTTTACCAATTAATACGCCTTTAACACCTTCTCTTGTCATTTGCCTCTAGCAAGAGTTACAAGCACTGTGTTAAACAAAGGGTGGAGATAGTGCACAGCCTTGTCTTGTTCCTTACTTTCATAGGAATACTTCCATTTTTCTCATTTACAATGATATTGGCTCTGGGTTTGTTGTATATAGCTTTAATTGTGTTGAAGTATGTTCCATCCTGTCCAATTTTCTCGCCAATTTTTAACATGACTGCATGTTGAACTTTGTCAAAGGCATTTTCTATATCTACTGAAATGGCCGTGTGATTTTTGTCTTTAAGTGGATCTATGTAGTTTGTTACATTTATTGACTTATGTGTATTGAACCATACTGGCATCTCTCAAGTAAAGCTGACGATCGTGGTGGATGATCTTTTTGCTGTGTGTCTCTATGCAGTTTGTGAATATGTTGTTCAGAATCTTTTTGTCTATGATCATCAGGATATGGGACTCCAGATTTCTTTTTCTGTGTGTTTTCCCTGGTTGTGGTATTGGAGTGATACTGGTTTCAGATAAGGAGGTTGGGAGTTATCCCTCTGTTTCTCTCTTTTTGAATGATTTAACAGGAATCGGTTGTAGATGCCTGGTAGAATACTTCTGTGACTCCATCTGGGCCTGGAATTTTGTTGTTGCGATGTTTTATACTGTTTCAAGTTGTTATGGGTCTTTTTAAGCTGTTTATCTCTTCCTGGTTTAACTTTAGTGGTTCTCATGAGTCTAGAAATTCATTTATTTTGGTTTAGATTTTCAGGTTGACATAGTATTAGTTTTTAAAGTATTCCCTACCTACGTTCTGGATTTGGGGTGTCTGCTGTGATGCTTTCCCTTTCATCTCTGATCATGTGAATTTGGATTTGCTCTTTTTTGGTTATCTGAGCTAAGGAGCTGTCCATGCTGTTTAAAGTTTCAAAGAACCAGCTCTTAGAGTCACTGATTCTCTGTATTGTTTTTTGAGTTTCTATTTCAGTATTTTTTATTCCGAGTTTGGCAATTTCTCTTAAA
The DNA here is from genome assembly GCA_035773235.1 of Eospalax fontanierii. Classification (NCBI taxonomy): domain Eukaryota; kingdom Metazoa; phylum Chordata; class Mammalia; order Rodentia; family Spalacidae; genus Eospalax; species Eospalax fontanierii. The sequence goes on from CM069538.1 coordinate 8,832,804, forward strand.
ATTTCTTATGATTTTTATTTTATATGTATGTGTGTGTTGCTTGCATATTTGAAAGCGCATTGTGTCATGTAATTCCCAGATGACAGAAGAAGGCATCAGAATCCCTGGAACTGGGTTATGGATGGTTGTTAGTCACCATGTGGGTGCTGGGATTGAAGACCAGGTCTTCTACAAGAACAGTCAGTGCTCCTAACTGCTGAACCATCTTTCCAATTCCTGATTTTATTATTTCTTCTCATCTACTAGGTTTGAAGGCTTTTGCCTTTCCAGGCTCTTGAGCTGTACTGTTAAGTCACTAACATGTACTGTTTCTGATTTTTAAATTTAGGCACTTTGTGTTACAAATTTCCCCCTTAGCTTGGCTTTTAAAGTGTCCCCGAGGTTTTGTTCTGTTTTGTTAACTATTTTCATTTAGTTCTAGGAAGACTTTTATTCCTTTCTTAGTTTCTTCCTTGATGCCATCATCATTCAGGAGTTTGTTGTTAATCTCCATTAGCTCGTGTAGTTATGAGAGCTTCATTTGCTGGTGATTATACATTTTATCACATTGTCGTCCAATAGAATGCTTGGAGTTATTTCAATTTTTTGTATTTTTTGAGGTTTCTTTTGTGTCCCAGGAAGTAATTAGTTTTGGAGAAACTTGCACAGAATTCTGAGTAAGAAAATGCCCTGTTTGATGCTTGTGTGGCCTATTCTGTGGATGTCTCTTAGGTAAATTTGAAGTAGGTAGTCGTGTAATTCAGGTGTGTCTGTGCTTACTCTGTCCATTTGGCTTGTCTGTTGGAAATAGTATTGATGTCACCTACTGCTACTGAGTTGGGGTTAATCTGTGTTATATAGTCCTTTAGTACTGCATTTTGAAACTGGATTCTCTGGAGTTCAGTGCATATGTGTTTGTGACTGTCATATCTTCGTCATTACTTGTTTTTTTGATTAACATGAAGTGACCCTCTTTATCTCTTTGGGAAGTTTTCACTTGAACTCTATTTTGTGAGCTATAAGAATTGCAACACCTGCTTGATTCGTAGTGTAAATTGCTTAGAATATTTTTTCCCAACCTTTCCATCTTCCTACTAGGTAGTGTCTATCCTCGAAGGTCAGATGAGTTTCCTGAAGACAAGAAACAGATGGACTTTGTTTCTTCATCCAGTCAGTTAGCCTGTGTCTTTGACTGGAGAGGTGAGAACATTGCTATTTGGGGTTATTACTGAACGATGGGTATTGGTTACTGTCATTTGAATTCATTTGTGTTCTTGGCCCTATTTTGTGTTTCTCTAATTATACCTTTCTTTGTTTTATTTCTGTATCTTCTTATGTGTAGGCATTCCTCTCACTGGTCCTTTGTTGCATTGCTTTACGTATTCTCTTTAGGAATAATGTGGTGGACATGAATTCTTTCAGCCTGTTTGTGTCCAAGGAAAATTTTTCATTCCCCTTCTAAGATAATAGTTCGTTTTTCTGAGGAAAGTATTCTGGGTTGGCATCCATGATCATTTAGACTGGGAATGCTTTCATCCAGTCTCTTCTGGCTTTCATAGTTGGCACTGAAAATTCCTCTGTCATTCTTATGGTTTTTCCTTTAGACATAACTTGTTGTTTTTCTCTAGCACCTTTCCGTACCTTCTCTTGTTCTGTCCATGTAGCAGGTTTACCATGATATGACTGAGGAATTTCTATCCTGATCCTATCTATGTGATGTAATATTTGTTTCTTTATCTGTATGTGTATGTCTTTCCTCAGTTTAGCTAAGTTTTCTTCTAATATCCTGTTGAAAATCTAGTGAATGTCATGGGACAACAGGACCCATGACTGAGAGAACTCAAGAGCCCAGTTTTAATGCTAGAGCAGTTTATGGGGTCTAAAGTTAAGAGGAAATTTATAACTAGAACATAATTTAGGTTGTTCTCCATTTTGTTTGAGAAATTAATTTATGTAACCATTATCCTACTGAGCATGCCCCTTCCTGCAATGCATCTGATTGTAATCATATGCACACACAACTATTCACAGGCATAAAATGATAAATAGTGCATTCTCTCTAAAATTCCACTTTGTAGTTATAGTTTGCCTCATTAGAGAAGTATCAAAGTATTCAAGACCAGATTAGCCTATCTAGTTTCCTACCAATATATGACCAGAGTGCCACTCAAGGAATCTATGCTTGATGGACATTAAGGAGGAAAGAAATTTTTTCTGCTGTTCATAGATGGGTATGTGTGAAGCTTGGTACAGTCTGGGGTTGTAGATTGCTAACCAGTTGCTATATGCATTGTTTTGAATAGGTTGCATTTATATAGCATGTACACACAAGACACCAGCACTCTAAGGGCACTGCTTTAAATTCTGTGAGGGGCCATTTGTACAGGATGAACTGAAATGGGAAGAAGTATCCTGAATATGATTCTGTCTCATTGCAGGGCTCTGGCCCCCCTGCATGCCCTTCTCTCTTAGTGCTAGGCTCTTGGCCAAGAGCTAGCCCGATCTTGTCAGTTGCAAAGCTCAAGTAAACAACTTGGCTTTTAAGCTAGCCTGGCTTCAACTTCCTTTTTCGTGTCTACAGCTGTGTGTCATCAATAGAAGATGTCTCCTGAGAACCTGAACTTTTACCCTCCTGAAAAGCCCCGCTTCAGGGTATATAAGGGTTGCTGCCTCTCAATAAAGTCAGTCATTTTCCTTTCCTCCTACCTAGTGTGTGTGTGTGTGTGTGTGTGTGTGTGTGTGTCTGTGTCTCTGTCTCTGTCTTGTGTGTGTCATTCAATCCGCAGCCCTTCGCCGATCTGGACCTGGTCAATGAACATAGCCCGGGCGCTACATCTCATGGGCTACGTTCTCAGACTGAATAAAATGCAGAAAGCAGCTAAGCAAAGTCTTCATCTCTCTCTGCTCCCTGACTGCCTGAGTAATGTTTCTGCCTGCATCGAGCTCTTGCTGCTGTGATTTTCCTGCTGAGATGTAACTAACCTCACACCTTGACCCAAAATAAATCCTTAGTTCCTTAAGCTGCTTTTCTTAAGTATTTTAAATTTGTGAGCATATTGCCTGCAAGTATGTAATGGCCCTCGGGTCATTCAATGCTTGTGGAGGTCGAAAGAGGGCCCTAGATTTCCAAGGAAGTGGAGTCATTGACAGTGGTTAGAAACCATGAAGGAACTGGGTTCTGAACCGGGTATTCTGTGAGAGCAGTTGGTGCTCTTAACCACTCAGCCAACTCTACAGTCCCTTTGGTCAAGTATTTTATCACAATAACAAAAACTTAATGAATACAGTAACAATAATGAGAATAAAATAATGATCACAGTGTACTGCAGTCTGAATTATCCCAATGTTCCATGGGTCTCTAAGCACACTGTGATGAACTCACCTTTGCACTTAAAGGAGGTACACTGTGGTGTCTCACTGACACTTCTGAATTGTGAACAGCATACTGTTGTGATTATTCATTATTGTTAATAAAATAAAGGTTATGTACCTTTCCTTGTAATTTAGCACAGAATCGGTAGATCTGATAACACTGTATGTGACATGTGACTAAATAATGGGCAGCATACACAGTGGGATGTGCTGAGTGGAGGGATGATTTCCTTCTGTAGAGACTGGACAAGGTAACATGAAATGTCATCCCTTGACTCAGAATGGAGTGCAGTTTAAAATGTATGCATTCTTTATTTCTAGAATTTTCAATTAGACTTTTCAGACTGCGGTTGACTATTACTAACTGAAAATGTATAAAACGACAAAAACATCCAGTAAAAGGAAGGTCTGTGCTATATTCAAAAAAGGAATATGTTCTGTTTGGTGGAATTGGATTTCTGGTCAAATAAAATCAAGGGAACTGCATAAGAGAATAGTACAGATTAGTTAGATCATATGTAGAGGCTCTGGAGAGGAATGTTTCCTTGAAAAAAGACAAAACATGAAAAAGACATTCTCCGTGTTGTGATAAAGGACTGAGATTGTAAAGAGATATATGTGCTCTGTAACTATGTGTGTGTGTGTGTGTATGTATAGGATGTCTGTGTGTTTCACTTAGAGTCAGTTCCTAATTAACAGAGGAGTTCTGACACTGCTCCCTAGAACCCATGAGGAGGCAAACATTTTGATAAGCACACCAGAGATGTATCTATTAAATCATCAGTAGGATGACAGGACAATGTGTACCATCTAGGAGCCAATCCAGAGAATCATCCTTGTTTTGAGATTAAGGTAGGAGATTCCAATGCTGTGCCCAGAGAACGGTCCCCAAGAACCACCACAGAGTCCAGAGTATATGCAAGAATAAAGAGCCTGTATTCAAGCTTAAGACCGGACTCTCAGACCTCTCCATGCAGTGGACCATACCAAGAGCCCTGAGCAGAAAGGTTAGGAGCCTTTTATAAGTTTGAGCTAAAGGAAGGTGGGGAATAACAGTGTTACATTCTGTTTGGTTATAGGAGCCCACATGCTAAGCATATTTTAAATTAATTGGTTGTAACACACTATATGCCAAAATTGATTAATAGAGGTTCAGAGGTCTCTTATTGGTGGTGCTGCCTTCAGGGCAAAGGAACGTGTTGACTATTATTCAAACCTTTTGCTAGTTTTTGTTTTAGCCTTATTTAATCTTGTGGCCTTGTGACTGCTTAGACGGAACAAAGGACAAGATGGAGTTATATTTATCCATTTTCTGATGTCCTATAGTCAAGCGTTTTTACAGAAGCGAAGAGAGCAGTTATACTGGGCTAATAAAAAAAAAAAAAAGGAAGACGGGACTACAAGGAGGGGGAGGATTACAAAGAGGGTCCTACATCCACAAAACCCACTGAAGACCATCTATGAGAGGAAAGTTCAAGACCTCCATGAATTTAACAGTCAAATAAATTGTATTTAACAGATCTGAAATGTAGTTTGTCATGACTTTTGAAGACTACTGGATTTAGCAATACCAATTAGGCAGTGTTCCATGCATGTCTCAGAACTCACTATAGGGTCCATAAGCTCCCTAAGCCACCTGTGGTTCTGCTGGTCCCCATTGAGGTGCTAACTGTGTTAAGTGACTTTTCCTGGGGAGATACGAACAGATGTCCACTTACTCCAGATAGTCAACAATTGTTCCTTGATCATTTGTTGGCCTGGGAAAACTCCAAGGGTGCAAAAGCACAGCCATTGCTGTTGGTTGCCGGCTGGAACTCCAGTGTTTTGGCTATGGGACACTCAGGAATGCATTTAGGACTGAATGGGAAGCTCTGTCCCCAATGACCAGCTTTCATGATGCCCAATGACTGACTTTCATAGTGCCCGTCATGCATAAGGGAGTATCTCCATCAGTAGACCCTCTTGGCTACAGACCCTTCATGCAGCAGGTTCTCACTGACGCAATAGAGGCATGACTGTTATGGGTCCAACAAACTGCTTAGCAATGGGATTTAAGGCCTACTATGCAGGAAGGAAATTATATCTGGTAGTTTAAGGCAGAGAAAATGCCCATGACTGGGAGGTCATGGGACCCATTGGGGAAGCAACTCTTGTTTCATTGAATGGAAATGATGTGTCTCTCGAACTGCAAACTGCTTTCTGAACATTTGTGCTTGCAGCCTTAGATCACTGCTGCTATCAGCAATCATGGAAGGAAACTTCTTTTTAAGCACATAGGTGTCCTGCAGTGACTCATACCTAGTCAAGCAAATGAAATGAAACTCCTCAAGCTGTGGCATACTAGCCCAGTACCCAACCTCAGGTTGATGAAAATAACCAGACAGCTATTTGCCTTCTTCAAGACTAAGGGTGTACTGTAGAAGAGGAGGCAGAAAAACAAAAAGGTATGAGTCAGAAAGGGAGTGGAATGTCCCAACTTCTACATGAAACTGAAACAGTCCATCCTGCAGACAGACCTATTAAGGCTAAGACTCAGGAAGTAAACAAAACTCCCAGGATCACAAAGTTCCTGAAACTTAGAAGAGTCCTGAAAGCCCTGCCAAAGTTAGACAAACAGGAACCCAGCCTGTCCAGCTGCCTGCAAGTTGTGCAGGGACCTGGGGGATGGGACTTTCATGAGTTTTCACTCAGACTTGGGTGTGCTTTTAGGGACAGAATTGCCTCTGTGTCAACCTTGTTCTGTAAGTAACCCTAAAAAATTCATTAATTCGCCAAGGTGGACTTTGGTAGAATTGCTACTTTGGTTTGTGATTGGTTCTGTATCTGGTGTGAGTAGATGTTTATGTCTTCCCAGGAGAAGTCAAGTCACACAATAAACATGTAGGTCCAGGTCCACTGCCTTCTTACAGGACCTCATTCCTTTGAGGTACTCAGACTCCTATGCTGACTTTCACTGCTCTTGTTACTGTTTACCACTCCCTCGTTCCACCACCAGCGTCTGACTTCCTACATCTAGTTTTCTTTCTGGACTGTATTTTTCTTTCTAATCTTTCTAAAAATATGGATTTTGTAAGTTATGTGAGAGTGAAGAATTTAAGGGCAACAATTTCTTCACCTTCATATAATTGTGCTAGTGCACACACAAAATTGTCTGTACAGTGTAATTCAAGTTACAGAATTTGTAGCATTCTCCATCCATCTTCCCCTTGATTCTTTTCATTTTTGCACATTTGCATTGCCTCATTTGTGTTTTTTTATGTGTGTGTGTATAGATATGTGTGTTCCCTTAAGGTTATGCTTGTACGTGTGTGTGCATGTGTGTAGTCCAGGTCAGCCTTGGTGTCATTCCTTAGGAGCCAGGATCTTTGGGACAGGATCTGTCAATGGCTGACTGATAGGCTAGGCTGGCCAGGTAGTGAGCCCCAGAGATCCTCCTGTTTCCTCTTTTCCAAAACTGATATTGCAAGTGTGCGTACCTGTCTTTTACATGGGCTCCAGGTCCTTATGCTGGTGTTATGCCCAGAGAACAGACTCCCCACTGTGGGACCCCTGAAACCCCTTCTCAACCCAATAACTGCTCTCTTTGCTTCTGTAAAACACTTGGCTTTAGAATATCAAACTGAACAGAGATGACGCCATTTTGTCCTTTCTAACAAGCCTCAGTCAGCATGGGACCTGAAAAAGGGAACAAGCCCAGGCAAATTGAGCAAGTCTCTGCAAATATTATAATAGGACCAGACTTAGACAATGGTCAGCACATTTCAACAGACTTAGGCAATGGTCAGCATATTCCTTTGCCCTGGAAACAGTACCCACCAATAAGAGGCTTCATATTCACCTTTAATTAATTTTAGTATACAGCTTATAATGACCAATCAATTTAAAATATGCTCAAATCTATAAAAAAACCCCTTCCCACTCTGCTCAGGGCTCTCAGAACAGATCCACTGTGTTGGTGAGGTCTGGGGGACCAAGGTTAAGCTTGAATAAAGGGTCTTTGTTTTTTGCATATACTCCGGACTCCATGGAGATTCTTGGGGAGCCATTCTCTGGGCATTAACACCTAAAAGGCACCAAAGAGTCTGGAATGTATGCAAAAGCAAAGAGCTTTTATTCAAGCTTAAGCTCAGTCTCTCAGACCTCAACAATACAGTGGATCTGTTCTGAAAGCCTCAAGGGAAGGGTCCAGGAACTTTTTATTGAGGGGAGGAGAATTGCAAGGTCACATTATGGTTGGCCAATATTTTATGTTGTTTGGAGGTGGGCGAAGGGGTCCTCTTATTGGTGAGGGCTGCCTTCAGAGCAAAGGAATGTGTTGACTGTTACTCAAGCTCACTGTACTATAGGGCCCTGTTTTTACCTTATAAGGTTTTATTTTGTCTGGGCGTGCCTGGTGCTGCTCAGACCTGTTCCTCCCCTTTGTCATGACCTGGGACTTACAATAGCTCGAGAATGGCAAAATGGAGGCAGTAAATCAGAAAATGGAATCATAGTCATTTCACTCCTATTATTCTAAAGCCAAACATTGTACAGAGGCCAAAAGGAGTAGTTAGACTACGAGGACATAGGGGTTGGAAGGGAAAAAGAGTGCTCCACACTGGCACCCCAAGAACTTTACCAAGGGTTGGTTATCTCCCCAACCCTACTTCAGTGTTTTTTTTAAATAGCAGCATTGCAATCCATTGTATGGGTGTCTCATAATTTAACAAGCCTTTGTGGAAGAGGAATCGTGGTTGAGTGAGAAGAATTGTGTGCATGTTTATCAAATCATATGTTAAAGTGTGGGACCCTCCTCAGAATTCTTCAGTCCATTCCCCTCGGTTCTAATTGCTCTTTTCACTTCAGTAAATTGCTCGGCTGAAGGAAATTACTGCAGTTCTATTTTGCAATGAACTCCCTCCATCTTGTTAGCCTTGAGCTCTGCAGGCCTCTAGTCAGGGGGAAGTACAGGTCCCGGCATGTTGAGCAAGCCTGAACACAGTGAGACCAAATAAGGTAAAAACCGGACCTTACAAAGGACTTGAGCAATAGTCAGCACATTCCTTTGCCCTGAAGATAGCACCCACCAATGAGAGATCTCCAAGCCCCCTTTGATCAATTTTACTATATGTAACTTCCCTAACCAATCAGAATGTAACACTGCAATTCCCCTCCTCCCTTTGTCTCCAACCTATAAAAAGCTCCTCCCCCATCTCCTCAGGGCTCTCAGCTCAGATCCACTGGGTTGATGAGGTCTGAGAGTCCTATCTTAACTTTGAATAAAGGCTCTTTGTTCTTGTATACATTGTGGACTCCATGGTAGTTCTTCAGGGTCCATTCTCTGGGCGCAACAAAAGTTCTATTTCCATATATACACCAAAATATAGGAGGTGAGAAACAAGGCAATACCCATGATCCCCAAGGTGCCATGGGTCGAAATAAAATGTCACCAACACCACTTGGATGAAGCATCAGGGTGCATTATTAGGGCCCACTGGGTTGTCTGTCTTGGCAGTGGAAGCAGTCCTGAACAAGCTTGGAAAGAGGCTTTTATGACATTGGATGCTACCGTTTGTGGTGCATATATGTAAATGGTTGCCATATGCTTGTGTATTTTTACTTAACTGAATATGAAGTGATCACATCTCTTCTGAGTCTGAAGTCTATTTTGTCTGATATTAGAAGAGCCAATCCTACCTTTATTTCTTAGTTCTCTTTGCTGGGAATAGCTTTCTCTGTCCTTTTATCAGAAGGTAGTATCAATAACTGGTGGCAAGTTGTGCTTCTTGGAGGCAGGAAATCAATAAATCCTGATTTATAATCTGATCAGTTCGTCTGTGTCTGCTTCCGGGGGAGTTCAGACCATTAGTACTGAGGATTAATAGTGAACAGTGTTTATTAATGCCTGTTATGTTGGTATTGTGCTATTGTTTTCTCAGACATCTTTGGTTAATCATTCTGGAATTGTTATTTATTCTTCTTTCTGCTCTTCTGAGAGCATTTAATCAACTCTTGAGACTCAAGTATTACACTAGTTATTCCCAGTAGAGTTGGTTTTGTGGACATAAATTTCTTTTTATTATGAAAAGTTTATTTTCTCCTTCAATTACAACTGATAATTTAGGTGGGTATAATAGTCTGGGCTTCAATCTATGTTTTTTCATGACCTGTAGGACATGAGTCCAAACGCTCTGACTTTTGTAGTCTCCATTGAAAAGTGAGTCCTTATTCTCATGGGCCTGCCTTTATATGTTTCTTGATCTTTTTTCTCATAGCTTTCAATGGCTTTTCATTGTTCCATGTGCTTAGGGTTTGATGTGGGTATTTCATTTCTCCTTTTTACTTGGTATTCTGTATGTATTTTGTACCTTGACAGGTATCTCACTTGCCTAGATTTGGAAAGTCATTTTCTATGATTCAATTAAAAATATTTTCTGTGCTTTGACCAGAGTTCCTTCTCCTTCCTCTACACCTGTGATTCATAGGGTTGGTGTTTTAGTGTCCTAAATTGAGTAATGCATTTTGCCAACTTTTTCTTCAAGATATAGTATTTTCTGTTCTATTACCTACACTTCTTTTATGTTCATCACGCTAAACTTTTTGTATTGAGATACCAAGTGTTTCATTTCAAGGTTTCTTTCATTTTGTCTTTTCTTAAGAATTGCTATCTCTTTACTGATTTCTAATTTCATGTTTTGAATGTTTTATTTGATTCCACTCTTTTGGTATTCGTAGTTTTCATTTAGTCTTTTATTCATATCTTCTTTGAGTTCAGAATAGGTGGATGATGAACAAGGTGAGTGAATCACTAACCAAAAACCTCCAAAGAATTTCTTAAGATCATATAGCATGATTTTTAATCTTTTAAGATTTATTTTTTTGTTTTTGTATCTTTGTGTGAATGCATGTGTCTATAGATATTGGGTCAAGTGTTAGGGTCTGAGAAGTGGGAACAAACACCAGGACCTGACTTTGATGCAAAATGGAAGTTTATTTACATAATTTGGCAAACAAAGCAAATCAAGAGGCAAGCCTGGCTGCAGTTCCCAAAGTCAGAACCGGGAACTGTTTGCACTCTCCTAGGTGCAGTCCGTTTTTAAAGATTCCGTGGCAGTTCACCTTTGCTGGCTCTTTTAACATTGGAATTAGTTGGTCTAGAACCTGTCTGTTCTTCGGGCAATATTTGTATTGGATAACCCAGACTGCGTCATCTGTAGGGTTTTCACTAGGTGCAGGAATGCATGTTGAAGTTTTAGCTTCCAGACCCAGAATGTGGCAGGATGGGCGGTTAAAATTCAGGAGGTCTGAGTTCACTTTGTCCCTACATTTCCCCCATTGGAATGGTAAGTGGACTAAATTTTTAAGCCAAGCATTTCACAGAGGCAGAAAAGGCAGTTAGACGGAGCATTTCAGGGGAGAGGGGCAGTAGTTTGGGGCAATTCTATGTCTTCAGAGCCACTTGGGGATTGGTTGAGTTGCACATAGTGAGTGCGCAAGACCATAAGCTGAATGGCCTGCATTCCGGTTCTGATAAAATTGGGAAGTGCATTAAAAATACAGGGTCCACAAGTAAGGGCTAGAAGGAAAAAGAGCTGTGGAACTGCTATTGCTGTGAGTAGGGGGGTTACCAGGGGGACCTTGAAAATGTCAGGGATTCATACCAGTTCAGGTGACTAAGTCTATCCTTTTCTTGTTCTGTCAATCTTTTTCTAATCTTGGGCCAGAGACTGTCTTATGATCACAGAACGGTTAACATAAAAACAACATTGTTCACCTAGAGCAACATAAAGTCCTCCTTTTCCTAAGAAAAGCAGATCCAATCCCCGTCTGTTTTGGAGAGTTGCCTCAGCTAGGGAGGACAGGGAATTTTGCAGCTTCGGAATAGGTTTTTCAAGGGCCTAGACGTCTAGGTCTATAGTCTGTTTCAGAGCACGGTACTTCTGATCCTGCAGGATAAGCCCAGAGGTCCCTATTCCTGTAGCAGAAACAGTGCCTATTCCTAGTAGGATAGTTAGGACAATGGCTACCGTGCCTATTGCACGTTTGACTTTTGTTGGAAGCCATAAGCCAGAGAACAGCCAGCTTACAGATTGACTCCATCTCAAAGAAACCAGCCCTGGGAAAAATCCTCCCTACAACCACCTGCATGTATGATAAGCAAGTTCAACCTTGGTAACAGGAACTGAGCCGCACTGGAATGTCCTGCACCCACCTCCTTATCTTACCCGAGCCAAGCTAGGAAGGCCTGAGAGGCGCCACCTTTATCATCCCTGCCCGGTTCAAAGCCCGTGCTTCTCTTCTTATTGCCAACTCCCCTGACAAACATATAACTATTTATGGTGGGCTCTGAAGGTTAGAGATAGTGTTTCCTAAGTAACGGTTCTTGTTCTGTTAATTACCACATTCCTGTGTTAGTGCATGTTCACCCCCACCTCCCCAAACTCGTGTATAAAAACCCAGCAGAAAAAATAAAGTTTTGAGGTTTGACGAGAGATCTCTCTTCCCGCCCGGTCCGTGTGTTTGTTTGTCTCAATTCATTCTAGGTATTTCGGAGTCCTTGCTCTTGTTGAAAACCCCGCCGGCTGGGGCAGAGTTTAGTCCAGGTTGAGAGTTAATTTCCATCTCCTGGTTGGTCCAGTAATATAAATGGGGAACCAGCTGGACCAGAACATAAATATCATTAGTCTGATTGAGTATCGAAGAAAGTAGGCAAGTGATTAATCCAAGAGTTCAGGCCCACCAGGTGGAATTAGGAGGCACCATATATGGGTGTGTACTGTTGCTTACAGCTCAGGTAGTGTTGCAAAGGTGTTGGAAAGAGGTAAGAAGGGGGCACATTTCCGGTTGCAGAAGTTATACAAAGCCCTGGCCATATACTTGAGTAAGGGTAAGCCCTCTCCTTCCTGTGAGAGGAGAAATTGTACAAGGGCTGAGTTAAGGGTATTAATATAAGTCCCTTGAAGGCCTAGGCCATCATAAAATGGGGGCCCAGGATCCGTGCAGAGCCAGCAGCTGGCTGTAAATCAGGGTTGATGCTGTTTAAAATGATGAAGGTAGCATTTAAGAGATTTAAGGGCCAGGGGATGGGGGCCTTCGGATTATTGGAGTCTCTGTGGGGTATGGAGAGGTGCAGGCTGTTTGCCATTTCGTTTGGGCCAGTTGCCCAATGAGTTGTGAAATTGCTTGGGCTGGTCCATAGGGGTCCCTTGGCCTGGGCCTATGTGTAGACGGACTGTAAAGAGCACTCCTGGGTCCGTTTCTGAGGCATATAGCATTAGTCCCCAAGTTAAGCTGTTTATTCATTTTTGTTGTTGTTCAACCTCCCTTCCTTTGGGGGTGAAGTCTAAGATTACGGGGTTGCAGTTAGGTAAGCAGGGGCCTCCCAGGCCTCCGCCAAGTTTTCCTCCCCATCCTAAGAAATATGACCCAGAGTGCTGGTTATTTGAATTAAGTCAGTGGCAAAAGGCTCTTTCCAGTAAATGTGTCCTATAGACACTCAGTCCCAGGAAGCGCAAAAATATGCCTCAGGCCCCTGGCAAGTTTCCTTTTCCGTTTCCGTTGATTGCAGGGCAAAGGTAGAAGTAATGGCTTCTGGTCCAGCTGCGGGATCCTGGGTAGCTGCATCCATATGATACAGCTCCTGGGCTGTGGATGGAATGATCCCAGGCTCTGTCGGCTAGATCACAGAGGTCAAACAATGATGGGGATCCAGGTGCCAATGGGTCCCTGGAGGGAGTGGTGTTCAGTGTATTTCCTGTGGCTATATTGCTGACTACCCAAGTGAGGTTTTTAATATTGGGGTGAGATTCAGAAGCAAAGGTTGGTTCCATAAGGAGACATAAAATGATAGCAAAGGTTAAGGTATAGCAGTAATTTTTAACTTCAGGGGATTGTCCTCGACACGTGAGACCTTCCATCCTGAGGCTGGCTATGTTGGTGCTCTGGTTTATGCTCCCAGATCTCAGTGGGAACAAACCCCAGGACCCCACTTTGATGTAAAAAGGAAGTTTATTTACACAATTTGGCAAACAAAGCAAATGAAATGACAGTCCAGGCTGCAGTTCTCAAAGCCAGATCAGGGAACTGCAGGCACTAACCTACGTGCAGCCTGTTTTTAAAGATTCCGTGTGGCATGGCTGTGCTGGCTAGTTTAAACTTCGATTTGGTTGGTCTAGAACCTGTCTGTTCCTCGGGGACTGTTTGTATTGGACAACGCAGACCTGTCATTTATGGGGTCTTGACTTGATGTCAGAATGCGATTGAAGTTTTAGTCTCTGGACCCAGAATGTGGCATGGAGGAGTGATTAAATTTCAAATAGTCTGAGTTCACTTTGTCCCTATACAAGCAACAAGAGATTGTTATATTTTCTAGAGATGGAGTTGTATACAATTGTGAGCAGACAAATGTGCGTGCTGGACCCAAGACACCACTCCTTTGCCAAAGTGTTAAGTCTTCACAACTGCTGAGCATTCTCTCCTGCTCTAGTAGCAAACATTTAAAGAAAATTAAGATGATTAACAAATATAAGGTTAGAGAATCTCTAGATAACTTACTCTCCCAGAAATGAAGCCAGGCACTCTTCTCCATAGAGAGAGTGAATCAAATGTAATGTCCCTTCACAGCTCTTATGAAATTTTGATTTCTCTTCCTTGCATTTCAGTTGTTATCAAGACCACTGCCCACACCCCTCAAGCCACAGACTAAGAACAAGCTTAAATTACATTTTATTTTTATCAGTGTCTTCCTGATTTCTGAGAAACAGGCCAGGCATAGCTAGGATATGTAGAATGAACATTGCCCACCCACTTGAAAACCTGCAAGAGTCAGAAGACCCCATTGTGACTGCATGTGGCCATGATGTCAAGAATCTCCTAATATCCTAATACTCTGGGAGCCTAGCCATCCTCTTCTCCTTCCAGACTCCTGCCATACACATGCTGGCTGTCCCTCCTAATGCTGTCCCACTTCAAGACCAGGCATTGCTACAGATGACTGGGAGAATTTATCTCCTAATAAAGACAATCTGAATGTGATTTTTTAATGTACATTTTTGTAAATTGCAAACAAAACCTTTTAATAATCTTTATTATTCCTCCCCCTCAGCACCCCCAAAAACTCCCCCACTGTTTTCATACATTCTCTCGTATATGTTAAGGACTACTGAGTCAAATAAGTGTATACAGACAACCCTCAGTGCGAGTTCATACACTAAGGTCTGGTCAGCCTATCTAGAGTATCTCCCTAAGGAAGATACTCTCCCTCACTGAGCTGTGATCACCGGCCAATAGTTCCTTGGCTAAGGTTGGGGCCTGTTGTTCATTTCCTCAGTACTATGGTGCGACTGTGTCCGATTGAGTTTGTAGGGGACTTGTGCCTGTTGACACCATTGCTGTCAGTTCATATGAGCAAGTTCCCAGGGGCCTGTGAGACTCTGCTTCCTTATGGTCATGCATATCCTCCTCTGATTCTTACAGTCTTTCCATTCCCATTCCACAATGGTCCCTAAGCCCTGGGTGGGTGAAGTTTCCACATATAGGAGCCTTATCCAGGAACCCACAATCTGCAGACTCTTACTCTTTATACTTCTGTCATTTGTGGCCTTCTCTGTTATGACTCACGTTGCAGGCAGAAGCTCTGCTGATGAGAATTGAATGATGCATGAGAATTCTCTCTATCCTTTGTTCCACTAAGTTCAGTTACCCTTCAGTGTAGAGGTTCAATTATACATGTGTAACATAGGAGCTGGCATCTCAAAGACACTTATTCTCTGTGGGTGACCAGCTGTGGAACTCAGTAATCATCCTAGAGAGTCAGTTTTGAGAATGATTCAGGAACAGGCCTCTTAGAGGCAGGAAAAGCTGAAAAGTTCCTTTAAGGCAGACAGGAATCATGGAATCAAGGTGAAATGGGAAGGAGGTTATGAGAGGAATAATACTCAGTCAGAGTGTCTGAACATCTGTAAACCTGCTTCCCATGACTATGCCCCGTTGAGCTACTTCTCCTGACTCGATAGCCTGCCAGTGCCAGAGAGCATCCTTCTTCTGTCCTTCATCTTCCTCTTCCCCTCTCTCTTTCATCTCCAAACATAACTAGTGCTAAGACTGAGCACGTGCGTCAACTCTGTTGCCTCCATGACTATATTCTCAACCCTTCTTGTTCTTGGTTTGACCCTCAATTTGTACCTTTTTATTCTGGATGCCACTGACACCCCAGGTGACTGAGGGAACTCTCTATATCAGTGTTTTGCCTGAGATTGTCTGGCAGTTCATAGTCTGGGTACAACTATGCCCTTGAATATCCCGTAAGCTGGGGCATCATATAGATCCAGCCTCTGTATGATGCCAGCATTGTCCTCCCTCAAGAAACCCACAATTTTAGATTCCTTGGAGAGCCCGCTGTGGTGTTCACAGTCCTGTTTTCTTCATGACAGCACTTACTGTCAACACCTTTATGAATGTCATAGCCACTGAAGTTGCCAGGTTCTCCGAGAAGACCTGGGTTCTGCGAACTTCCAGAGGAGCCCCAGAGAAAAGAACTTGTTGAAACCAGACAGCATCTGTGAGAATGGATGGCACTGTCCGCACAGCAGGATGAGCCTGGTCTGGAAGTACTTGTCCAAGACTCCTGGTGTGGAAACCTTCTCCTGTGTCCTCAAGTGAGCATTAATCAGGACTGCAGCTCCTTCTGGGTTCTGACATGTGGGATCTGTATATGAGAGGCAAGGAGGATGCTTATGGTGATGGGACCACTCCACAGAGCCACATTGTGACTATTAGAAATGTCACAGCAGCGAATGAGAGGACCAGAATTCAACAGTGTTCCTAGGGTCATGGAAGTGCAATTTGGATCTGGGTCTCTGACTCCATGTGGTGGTATCTGCCCCTAACTTCTGACTGTCTATCATGGAACTGAATGCTTTTGGTCAAGAGCATATTACAACTTAGAATGGGAAACAGCTGTTAGACTGGGGGAGACATGTGTATATGTCCCCATCCCACTCTTGTGGGAATTCCACTTAGGCAAATAGGAGGAGCTCCTTCACTAGAGAAATTTTGGGACTCCGTCCTCCATTGCAATCTGTGGCATGTCACTCACATCTTTCCCAAAAGCTTTGACTCAGGATTCCTAATCATTCTGTGCGTTTAGTCAGTCAGCTCAGCAAAATAGATAGGGTGATAGCAACCACAGACACTCTCCTCTCAAGATCTGGAGACTGGAGTCTCAGAGTCAGGGCAGGCAGATTCAGAGTCTGGTGAGGACTCCCTGGTGGCTGAACTGGCAGTGTTAATATATAGGACTGAGAAAGAACTTTGTCTCTTTCCCCCTTTTCCAGAAGGGCATTATCCCACTCTAGCAGTTCATCTTCATAATGTAGGCCTGGATCCTACCCAAGGCCCACATCTGGGGATTATGGTCTCACCATGGAAATCTGTGCAACAAAAATATCCAGCATCATAGATGACTCGCATGGCAGCCAGAGTGATCAACACAACCCTTGATGCTGCTGTTTGAAGCACAGTGGGCAGTCCACATTGGCATGAAGTCAGTGCAGTGTGTTTTGCTAGGTCTCATGGAAAGGGATGGGGGAGAACTGGTGGAAAATGAGTCATCCTGATGAAATGTGATCCAGTTTTCTGGTCCCTCAACCACCAGAGGCGCACCAAGAATGTAGAGGAGAGCCTGTGGAGGAGTCTTTAGGAAGGAATGGTGCTACACCCGTAACTTTGATCAGATCATCTTCTTTGAGATTGTGGCTAAGAGAGTCAGTGAGGTTAAGGGTAGTCTGTGGGTTGGAGAAGGCTGCTAGGACTGCTCGTCTGGAGCTGGGTCTGATAGCTTTGTTACTCACAAAGCCAGGAGTGGTATCCATTGCTCAATCCTCTCCATGCATATCTTGCAGCTTAGAAGGTTCTTCTTTGCCACTGAAATACGAGCAGTCTCTGCCCCATCCTAACAGCAGCACTGGCCTCACTGGTCTTCATTCCATCCTTGTGTTAAGGTCAGGTGTCAATATGGGTGGAGTGACACACCTGGCCCATTGTGGTCTCCCACATCACTAGGAACCAGACAATGGGAGCAGGTTTCAATTGCCTTGTGACAGTCAACAATCTGGAGTGGTGTCTCTTGACTGTATAATTGCAGTCCGGGATGGCCTACATATGATTAGAACTTATCTCAAAAAACAAGCAAACAAAAAATAATTACCCTTAATAAGTTGTTTTATTCTCTGACTTTGTGTTGAGTGAAGAAAGTCAGTCTCAAAGTTCAACATTCTCCACATTCATTGATGTGAGGGCTCCATGCTGAACTTTGTTAATATGACTTGTCCATTGACCCATAACATTTCCGGGAGGTAGTGGAAATTTAGTTGTTACACCTGACTGGAAGCTTCATTTAGGTCTTTGTGGGGAGCCTTTCAAGGGACTGTGAGACCATGGCTTCTTTATCTTCCTCTTTTGATTCCTGGCCAAGATATAGCTTCCCTGTGTCATACTGCTCAACATGATATACAATCTCATCACAGACTCCAAGCAATGAGGCAGCCTAATAACAGAGCAAGCCTCCGATGTGATTCAAAATGTGTCATTCTTATTTGCAGCAGATTTATCTCCGATACTTACTATTGTGACAGAAGGCTAGCACAGTGTCAGTCTTGAAAGAACAAAACTGTGGGGATGGAAAGTAGTGTTATGCCCAGAGAACGGCTCCTCAAGAACCACCACGGAGTCCGGAGTGTGTGCAAAAAAAAAAAGAGCCTTTATTCAAGCTTAAGCTTGGTCCCCCAGACCTCACCAACACAGTGAATCCATTCTGGGAGCCTCGAAAGGCGGGAATAAGAGCTTATTATAAGTTAGGGACAAAGAGAGGTGGAGATTTACCGTGTTACCTCTGGACTGGCTTAAGAAAGCCTGCGCGTGCCAAGCAGATTTTAAAATAATTGGGTGTGAATTAGATACTGTGGGTTATATACCAAAATTGGTTAAAAAGAGCTATAAGGCTCCTCATTGTAGGTTCCATCTCTGGGGCAAGAGAAAGGAATGCATTACTCAAGTTTATTGAAATGTGTTGACCATTGCCCAAGTCCGGCCCTGACCTCTGTATTTCTAAGCTTATCACAAAGTGCCGGTCACTCCCTGGCTGTACTGGCTTAGGTTTCTTTCTTCGTTTTTCTAGGCTTGTGGCCAGGGGCTTATTGGAAGGACAAAACGAAGCCATCACTGTTCAGTTTGATATTCTAAAGCCAAGAATTTTACAGAAGCAAAGAGAGCAGTTAATCTACAGATATTGGGTTGAGAAGGGGTTCCAGGGGTCCCACAAGTAGATCAATGTGCCAGGAGGTGGTGGGAAAGAGTGGTTGCAAGGGACCTGCATGGCTTAGAGCTCTTAGAGCGCTCTTGCCTCTGTCCCTCAAGTGCTGAGATGGTTGGTGTAATCTACTAACATAAGTTGATGGGGCAGAGTTCTTTGCTAAGTGGGCGCAGCGGATGAGGGATGTCGTGTGGTCTCCAGGTCGTGTATCCTCCAGGGCTGCAAGGCTCCAGGTATTTGTTCCAGTGATAGCTGGCCCTTCTCCCAATTGACTGTAGGCCTGTGCAGGAAGGCACGGGGGGGGGTCTTGCCTGGGTCAATCTGTGTGGCACTAAAATGCGTGCTCCAGAGTATGGATGGTGAACATCACCACCAGAGCAGGAGCCACGTTGGAGGAACATGGGCAGTCTCTGGGTGACATGTAGTGGAAAAGAGCAAAGTCAGTGAGGCCTTGGGGACACCAGCTTCCTGTATAGTACTTTAAATTTTAAATGGTTTGAGCAATTTTTCCTAGTGTTTACATTAAAAAGAAAATCTGTCATGGGTTGTTAGAAATGGTGCCAGAAATGGTTGTGGGTGTACCCAGTAAGTACTGGGTGATGCTGATGGTCCAAGCTGGGTGGAGCGACCTGGGCTGGAGTAAACAGGTCCATTTACTCCTGGGAGATGTTGAGTAATCATCCCTAGGGCTGTTAGATGTCTGCTTGCTCTTTGGTTTCTCATTTCTCTAGTGATAGGTGGTTCAGCGCAGGTGGACAATTTGTGAGATGTCTTTGGAGAAATAGCTACCCAGTTTCACTAACAATGCACTGTGTATTCTGGTTGATGTTTGTTTGCTTATTTGTGGTTCTAGTTGTGTTTCTTTGGAAAATCTGGATTTTAACCCTGTGCTGTACTTCTCATATCTGTCACCTTCCAATCTCTGTGGGAGAACATGTGTGAGGTCAAGGACTCATTCTTGGAGGGAAGCTGGGTAAACAACATGATTTTTCCAGAGGAGATGAAGTAGTCCATCCTGCAGATAAGCTCCTTAAGCTCAGGAAGTAAACAACTCAAGAGCTTCAGGAAGTCCTGGAATTTGACCAGATTCACCAGGTTCCCAGGCTTACCTAGGTCCTAAGGACTACTAAGAAACATAGGCAGAACAGTTTAACTGCCTGGAGAAGGCTCAGATTGACTGAGCCACCTCTAAAGGACACTCTCCAACCTGTTGAGCGGCCTGCAGATAATGTAGAGCACTACAGTCTC
This sequence comes from Eospalax fontanierii, assembly GCA_035773235.1. Taxonomy (NCBI): domain Eukaryota; kingdom Metazoa; phylum Chordata; class Mammalia; order Rodentia; family Spalacidae; genus Eospalax; species Eospalax fontanierii. The sequence continues at coordinate 8,852,692 of CM069538.1, forward strand.
TTGCTTTCATGCGCTGTCACTGCTGGTGTTGAGTGTTGATGATGCAGCTGTCTTTGAGTCACTTCTGCTCCTGTAGGTAATCCTTCACCTATTTTCCCATAAGTCACACCAATACAACTAGTTGGTTCACAAAGGTGGATTTTGGTGGTATCCTACGTCTTTCATTGGTTCCTGTCTGAGATGAGATGTTTGCTCATCTGAGTCTATGAAATGAAGATAGCAAACTGGAGGACAGCATGGAATACGTAGAAGACCCTGTCTCAGTGACACACAACAATAGGGACAGCGAGATGGCTCAGTAAGTAAAGATTATTATGATCAAGCCTGACAAGATTTGATCCCTGCAGTCCAGATGGTGGAAGGACAAAGTCAGTTGCCACAATTTATCCTGTGACATGTGTGTGTGTTGGCACACGTAAACACATACCCATAATCAGGCAGATAAAATTTAAATAGCAAGAAAAAGTTGTGCATGAATCCTCTACAATAGTTGTAGCAACGTAGTTCATATGTCAAAATGTGGAAGTAGTCAAGACATCCCTGGAGCATCCTGCCTTGGAGGGGCTACAGAATGCCGGCACTGGAAGGCTTTCATCATCTCCAATCTTAGATTCTCCATCTCTGCTGTGGTTTTGAATTCTATGAAGCTGGAGATGAGGGAGCCTCAATTCACTGGATACGAGGCAGGCCAGACCCAGCACCATGAAACTGTTAAAGGAAGGCAACATTGCACAGGGTCATGGGGTGGGCTGCCCAGTCCTGAAGTTGCTGATCCCAATGCAGAATCACAGTTCTGGGGAAATCGTATATCCCCTGACATGTATACATGACATTTTTTCAAGCATAATATGGCCTTGCCAAGACCCACAAGAAGCAGTAACTGTCAATATATGTGGCAGGTGACTGGTGATGGAGCACATATGAGAACTCAGACTAGATCCAGAGATGAGCTGAGACTCCTAGATTTGGACTGACCTTGGAGACATGGCACAGGAGGCAGAGAAGGAAAGAGAAGCTGAACTGAGAGAGATAGCTTCTTCCCGTTGAGATGGGATGGGTACTTCCCTCTGATAGCTCCTTGTTGGATTGTGTGAATGAACATTACATGAATCAAAGGCCAAAAGAACAGGCATGTCCTCAGAATGTCTAAAAGGCTTCCTTTTCCTGTGTAAATCCTCTCTATTCTCATTCAGTCTGGGGCCAGTAGGGTGTAATTGAGTCAAGTCTCTTGAGAAGCAGTGGTTTCTATTGTCAAAAGACAACACGGCAGATTGGTGGCTGCCACAAGGCTCTTCAATCCTGTTTCCTTATTCAGTTCCTAGTGATTGAAGAGACCCCGTTGGGCCAGGTGAGTCACTCCACACACTCTGACAGTCCACCTTAATACAAGAATGGAAGTAAGTCCAGTGAGGCCAGAGCTGCTGGTACGATGTGGTAGAGAACTCCCCTTATTTCAAGGGCACAGAACAGCCTCCTAGGCTGCAAGATATGCATCAAAGGACTGAGCAAAGGATATCGTTCATGGCATTACAGTGAGTGACAAACTTATCAGACCCAGCACCAGTTGAAGCGGTCCATGCATGCCTTACCAACCCACAGTAGCCCCAAACCCCATTGACTACCTTACTCACGAACTCAAAGAAGATGATCTGATCAAAGTTACTGGTGTAGTGCCGTTCCTGAAGACTCCTCCACAGGCTCTCCTCTACATTCTTGGTGAGCCTCTGGTGTATTAGGGACCAGAGCACTGGGTTACATATCATCAGGACCACTAATAATCCACCAGTTCTCCCCCATCCATTTCCATGAGACCTAGCAAAACACACTCCACTCACTTCATGCAAATGTGGACTGCCCACTGTGCACCAAACAGCAGAATCAAGGACTGTGTTGATCTCCCTGGCTGCCATGGGAGATCATGGCTGGACAATTTTGTTTCACAGACTTCCATGTTGAGACACTAATCCCAAGAAGAATTTTCTTTCGCATAGGTCTTGAGTAAGAGCCCATCCTAGGTTAGGAAAATCAACTCCTAGAATGGGATAATGAATTTCTGGAATGGGAGGAAAGGAAACCAAGCTCTCTGTGATTCCTGTGTGTTAGCAGAGTAAGTTCAGCTAGGTACACACAGAGCAGATCACAAGGCCTGATAGAAATTTCTGTAATAGAGCTGTCTGTCCAGTCCCCCAGGGGTGTTTGATGGACCTGCTCCTGTCTGACCCACTCACTGAGGGCATGAGCGGCCATCCATGTGGAAGACCCGTCCTTGGGGTGGCTGGATAGAGTTAGTTAAACGGAGAGCATGGATGGATTCTGTGCTCCTTTTCATACAAAATAATATCCCAACCAAGTTCTACAATTCCGTCGTTGTTGGAGAATCTATGCGTTTCTCATCAAGAAGTTCCTGGGCTCTCCTATCACTTGTCCCAGCCCACTGGGACTCAACAGTGAGCAAGGACCCTAGGACACCTGAAATGAGAAGGAACACACACACACACACACACACACACACACACACACACACGGAACCTGGCGGGAAGGGAAGTGCCTCATCAAGCCGCACAGTTTATTGTTGTTTCTGGGTTTAAATACACAAGATTGGGGAGGTGGGGCAAAAATGCACTTACACTAACAGAGCCAGAACCGTTGCTTAGGAGACATTATCTCTGACCTTCAGAGCCCACTATGAATAACTATATGTTTGCCAGGAGAGAATGAATAGCTATGTGTTTGTTATGAGAGATGGGACTAAGAAGAGAAACAAGGGCTTTGTGCTGAACAGGAAAGATAAAAGTGTCTCCTCTCTCAGGCCTTCCTAGCTCAAGGCTGAATGTGCTTATCATACATGCAGGTGGCTATGGGGAGGATTTTTCCCAGGGCTGTTTTTCTCTAAGATGGAGTCAAGCTGTATTCTCTAACTATGGCCTCCGACAATCACTGCTCTTCCGTCTAGTGGTGAATAGTGAAAACACACCCACATTCTAAGGGATTACAGAAATTTCTATAGTAGACAACAGCCACATGTGTTTAGATTCTCTCAGAGAGGATGAAAGTCTTCCTGTAAGATGGTGCTGGGTTTCCTTAGAAGTGAGAAAGGCCCAAGCATACTCTCTCTTGTCTGTGAAGACCATGGTGTCTTCTGTCCATCTTTATGAGGGAGTCATATGATTTGCATACTCACAGCCACAATTATTTAGAATGAGATCTCTCAGCCAAGGCCACCATCTCAGGGTAGAAAGGATTCATCAAGGTGATGTCAGAGGAGCCTAAACACAGGAGCAGGAGAGAGGGTGAAATGACATGAAAGAGCGACATCACAACACAGAAATTCAGACAATCATAACGACAGCTTATACACCTGTTTTAGCTTGTTCAGATCTATGCAAGCCCCAGAACCTGTGCGTGCCCCAACCTGACCTTTCAGCAAACCCGCTCACCTTGCAGTCACTTAGCCCAGCCTGTGACTCCAGGACTTTGAGGAGATAGTCCTGGAACCTCAGCCTCAAAATATGCACCTTAACTAGCTGAACTGCGACCACTTGTTACACCCCATTCTCATTTCATCTTAAAGTGGACACAGGACTACACAACAAACACCGTTCAGCTGGGCCCTAACCTGTTGGAGAGACAGCAAAGATACAAACACCCACACAACAAAGATTGGATCACCTACCATACCAAGAAACACCACTGACACAAGTCTAGAAAAAAACACAAACAACATGAAGAACCAAGACAATTTCCCCCAGAAATTAACACCACCATAGTAATGTTTCCTAAGAATGACAACCAGGAGATGCACAAGGCAATGATTTCAAAATAACAGTTATAAGTATATTCAAGGACTCAAAAAGGGTATGGATAAAATAAACTAAATGTAGACCATGCAAACACAAGCAGTTCAGTGAAAGAACTAAAACTATTCAAGATATGAAATTATAATTCAATAAAAAAATAGACTCTCTGAATAGAAGTCAAACCAAAATAAAACTTGAGGTGAAAATCTCAGGACGTCAACCAAAGAGCTTAGAGGAAAGGATCAAAAAGGGAAATGAATTGAGAGCATCCGATCTTGATGACAAGGCTGGGGAAATGGATCTTTCAATCAAAGACAATGTCAAATCTAAAATAACCCAGGCATAGAATATGCAGGACCTCTGGGACACTGGGAGGAGGGAGTGTGGAGAGGACACTGACACTAATGTCCTTTAGAAAAAGCCACATGGAAGCCTCCTACCACGGAAGCTTCTTAAAACATATGCATATACAGTATAAAGAAATAAAAGAGTTACCATATAACAGGGGGACCTTGTCCTACTAGACACACAGGCTAGCAAATAAAGACCCAAGGAATGGATTCTCTTTTGAAGCTGTTAACCAGGAGTTCCTTAGGAGCTCAAACAATACTAGCAGTTACCCCTGTTCCTGGTTATCCACCAGACCTTGAGGATAAGACCCCATTGCTGAAGAATATATATACAGGAGATGTAGAATAAAGAAGCAGAATTCAAGCTGGCACTGACTTCAAAGCTGTCTCTCTACTGGCCAGCTTTCATAGTGCTGAAATTGCTATCCCTGCTACCAGAGAGAAAAGGAGTCATCACACTGGTCCAGCTGGGAAACCTGTGAACTACAACAAATGATCTGGCAGATATACACTCTGGAGAAATAGTGGCCCGAATATTGTAGGAATAGCCAGCCACTTTCTAACTGGATTTCAGGTCTGCTTCATAGGTGGAACCCATATTGGACATTGGTATCAGACCTAAAAACTCGTGACTAGATAGGTCACAAGCTATAGGGGAGATTTATTGTTATATCCAGAGATTAATGCATTTTTTAATTCTCATCAGAGAAGTTTCCTTATGTAGCAGATGGTGATTAACACAGAGAATCACAACTGGACAAAATGCAGAGAATGAGGGGCTACAGACTGCCTATCAAGGAATAGGGCACCTATATCAAACTCCTGCCTTCCAAGGCTCAGGGAGCACCGTGAAAGGGAGGGCAGAAAGATTCTGAAAGGCAGAACTGGTAGTTTTCCAGACAGCTAGGAAATTACGCATATGAATTCACAGCCATGGTGACAATGTGCCCAAGTCCTACAAGCTCAAGATAGACAAAAACCCAGCATAGAGCAGGGCAGTGGATAAGAAGCCCTCAACTCTAGCTGAGGAACTGTTGGCAACTGATGACTACTGGGATGGGGAGAGTCATCTTAATTTAAGGGTGTGACTCAAGTTAACCAAGCTCTAGTGAATGGACCCAAAGCTAAGGGAGTCTGAGGACACAATTTTACTCAATAGGCCTTTAGATAACAATTGGGGTATAGTATAGTTTGATACAGATGAAGATCTAATAGAGGACATGAAATTGGTGAAATTCAATTTAAAAGGGTATGTGGGGTGAGAAACCTATAAATCATAGGTACTAAAAGAGAAGAAACCCAGGTCAAAGGCACAGAAAATATTTTTAACAAAATCATAGAAGAAAACTTCCCAAATCTAAAGAAAGAGATACTTATCAAGGCACAAGATGAAATGGTAAACATTACAAAAGATTCTGAGGAAATTCAGAAAATCATAAAAATGTACTTTAAAAATCTATATACTGTTAAATTGGAAAACCTAAAATAAATGGGTAAATGTCTAGATATGTGTGACCTAAATCAAAATGACATAAATAATTTAAACAGACCCATAACAACCAATGAGATAGATGCATTAGTTAAAAATCTTCAAACTTGCCAGACATGGTGGTGCCTGCCTTTAATGCCAAAGGCAGAGGCAAGTGGATCTCTGTGAGTTCAAGGCCAGTCTGGTATACGTAGGGAGTTCTAGGCCACCTGGGGCTACAAGGAGACCATATTGAAAAAAAAAGTAAAAATAAAGAAATAAATCTCCCAACTAAAAAAAATGCCCAGGACCAGATGGATTCATGGAACAATTCTTCCAGAACTTCAAAGAACTAATACCAATGCTCCTCAAATAATTCTATAAAATAAAAAAGAAGAAAAACTCTCAAATTCTTCTCATGAAGTGAGACACCAAAATCAGAGAAAGGTCCAAGAAAAATATGATAGGCCAATCTCTCTTATGAACATAGACACAAAAATTCTCAATAAATTCTTGCAATCCAAATGCAAAAACACATCAAAAAGATTATTCAATATGATCAAGTCAGTTTCATCCTAGACATGCAGGAATGGTTCAACAGATGTGATCAATAAATGCAACCCAGCAACATAAACAAATTCAAAGACAGAAATCAAATGATCATCTCATTAGGGGCAGAAAAGCCTTTGCCCAAATCCAATATCCATTCATAACAAAAGTCCTGGAGCCTTAAGAGATACAGGAGATATCTCAACAGATACAGACAATATATGGGGCTGGCAAGATGGCTCAGCTGATGAGAGCACTGACTGCTCTTGCTGAGGACCTGCATTCAGTTCCCAGCACCCACATGGTAGCTAACAACCATCTATAACGCCATTTCCAGGGGGATCCTTGTTTATCTATTTTTGAATTATAATTCAAATTGGAAAATACAGAAGATTTTGGTGGATTTACAAGGCTTCTTATCCACCTTATCCACAAATTACCAAGAGAAGACTGAGCTACTTTGGGCTAGGTAGTAATGAAATCCATTCAGTAGCGGTTCAAGCATTAGGAATGTGGCACAAGGTGGACTGCACTCCCCATCTTATCTTAGCAACATGTTTCCTTGTCAGAGAACGCTTGACTTCCTGCTTACTCCTGTCTCTTCTTTGGTAACTTTGGTAATGACTTCTCAAACTTTCTGCCAAAGACTCAGAAAAGTTCTGTAGATTTCCAACTGAATGCACTGTAAAGACAAGGGAGGTGGACAAGAAGCCTGATGTCCCCGTGTTTCCTTTGACAATGATGCTGAGGTCTGTTTCTGCTCTCTCGGTGGAACCAGCCTCTGCTGTCTCAGAGCATCCAGACTCTACCCATTTACTGAGACTTAGCATTATCTAGTCTAACCCATCTTTTCAACCTTCTCTGATCATCTCATCATTATGAATCTCTCCTACTCATGAAAGACTAGAGCAGAGACAACAGTTTGTTGATGAGGCTTTAAATGCAACCGCCTCTTATTGTTGCCGTTGGGTTTTTTTTCATTCTGTCTCTATTAGGTGAACCTGAATCAAAAATAAATGGTATAGAAAGGGAAAGGTAAAGATAATTTGGGATTCTGAGTAAAATCTGAATCACAGATCTGCCACCCGGAAGAAGCAAAGGAACTATACTAACATAAAGAATAATCTTCCTCACACAACTAAGAATCTAGGGAGGCAACCCTGGACTGGTGCAGCTGTTCCCAGATGTCATCATGACCCAGGTTCCTTCTCTCTAGTTGATCTTCCCAAGTATACATGGCATTCATCCTCACGCCTGTGGCCTCAAGGTTGCAAGGTGCCAGCTGAACTGCAGGATATTACCTTCAGGCCCTAAAAAGACAAGGATAGTTAAGAAAAAATGGGATGTTCCAGCTCGTGTGGTCTGTTTTCAATCAAGAAAACTTTTTCCAGAATCCATTCCAACTGACTTCCAATTGCATACATGCCACTGACCAGAGCTGTGCTTAATGACTCCATTAGCTGGAGGAGAACTGCGGAGAAGGGGCTCAGGAAAGTTAATTAACTTCCTTTAAAGCTCAGTTTCCAAATTCTTAAATAAGAAAATGTCTGCCTCGTAGAGAATTAGTGAATCTCTCACAGTGAATAGCAAATGTGGATACTCATTCAGCTTTTTAGGAACAGGTAAAAGAATAAAAACGCAGTTTCATTTCCAGCCTCCGCAGTGCTGGATAGCTTTAGTTGTCAACTTGACACACCTGGGTGGAGGGAATTTCAGTTGAGAAACGGTCTCCGTTGGGTTGACCTGTGACCATGTCTGTGGGGCATTTTCTCAATTGTTGAGTGATGTCGGCAGTGCTAGCCCCGGGCAGGTGGTCTTGTGTTACATAAGAAAGCTAGCTGAGCACAGGCCGGGGTTTCAAGCCAGGAAGCAGCGCTCCTCCATGGTCTGTGCTCCAGGTTCCCGCCCTGAGTTCCTGCCTTGGCTTCCCTTGATGATGGACTGTGCTTGTCTAAGCCAAACAAACCCTTGCCTTGCAAAGTTTGTTTTGGTAAGCAGTTTTTATCACAGCAACTGAAGTCAAACTAAGACAAACCAGGATAGCCAAAGAATCCTGAACAAGAAAAGAAATGCTGGAAACATCACCACCCTGATTTCAAATTATAAGACAAAACTATAACAATAAAACCCGTATGGCACTGGCATGAAACCAGACACATTGATCAATGGAATAGAGATGAAGACCCTGATTTAAGTCCATGCACTTACAGTCACCTGATTTTTGAGTAAGCATCCAAAACACACATGGGAAGAAAATGACAGTACTTTCATCAAATCATGCTGGTCAAACTGGATAGCTACACTTAGATGAATGAAACCAGATCCCTCTCTATCACCTGCTACACTTAGATGAATGAAACCAGATCCCTCTATCACCTGCTACACTTAGATGAATGAAACCAGATCCCTCTATCACCTGCTACACTTAGATGAATGAAACCAGATCCCTCTCTATCACCTGCTACACTTAGATGAATGAAGCCAGATCCCTCTCTATCACCTGGCACAAACCTCCACTCCAAAAGACACAAGGAGCTGGAAATAAGACTGGATGATACCTTGAATCTGAAAGAGAAGAGAGCAGGGAATATGCTGTAACTTATAGGCACAGGAAAAGATGTTGTTTGTTATACTTCATTCATTCATTCATTCATTCATTTGTATGAATGTTATGCCTGCAAATATGTAAGTGCACCTAGAACTGGAATTACAGATGTGGGTGCTAGAATTCAAACTAGGGCCTCCTGAAAGAACAGCAAGTGCTCCCATCTGCTGAGCAATCTCTTTAGCCCCAAGGAAAAGATTTTCTAAAAAGGACTGCTATAGAGAAAGCAACTGACAAATGGGACCCCATGAAACCAAAAAGCTTCTCTTCAGCAAAAGACATCATTCAAGTGAAGAGGCAACCACAGAATGGGAAAAAAATCTTTACCAACTATACATCTGAAAGAATGTTAGTCTGTATATACAAAGAGTTTAAAAAACTAAACATCAGAAAATAGTAATAACCCAATTAAAAATTGGGCAAGGAGATCAGGTGTGATGGTTCATGCCTTTAATCCCAGCACTCAGGAGGCAGAGGTGGTCTGCTCTACATACCTACATATCAAGTTCCAGGCCAGCTGGGGCTGCAGACAGACCTTGTCTCAAAAAGACAAAAAAAAAAAAGAGGGCAAGGAACTGAACGTGGAGTTTTCAAAAGATTAAATGCAAGTGACTGAGAAATATTTTTCAAATGTTCAATATCTTTAGCCATCAGGAAAATGTAATTAAAATCCCTCTGAGATTTTACCTTATCCCAGTCAGAATGGTTCAGGTTCAAAAAACAAAGGACAAATGAATGCTGGCAAGAATGTGGGCAAAGGGATGTCTTGTTCTCTGTCCTAAGTGACTGCGAGCTTTGAATTCTTAGATTACACACGTTTTGATTGGAAAATCCATAGAGGCCAAGAAACTAGCAAATGACCATGGAGAGAAGACTTCATGGGAGGCTGATTAAAAGGGGGAGAGGAATGATGGGATAGGAAGGGTTTATGGGTAGGGGGTAAGAGAGCTGGACAGAGGAGGGAGAGTGGGGAGGGAGATCTGGGCAGAGGAGGGACAGTCAGGAGGGATAGCAAGCCCTGACAGCCTTTAGACACAGTTATATGGAAACCGATCACCAGAGAAGCTTCTTCAAAGTGTGTGTGTGTGTGTGTGTGTGTGTGTGTGTGTGTGTGTGCGTGTGTGTGTAGAGAGAGAGAGTATATGGAGAGAGAGAGATTAAAAAGAGTTACCTTATAACATGCAGACATCTACTAGACAGCAAACATAGGCTAACAAAGACAAAGCCCAATGCCAAGAATGGGATTCCCCTTTCAAAGCTATTGGCCAGGAGTCCCTTCAGTGCTGAAACAGTCCTAGCCATTCTGCTGGTCTTGGGTACCCGAGGGACCTGCACAGTAAGACCCTACGGCTGAAGGCACTACATGCATGAGCTATAGAACAAACAAGCAGAAATAAAGCTGGTATTGACTTCAAAGCTTCGTCTCCACTGGCTAGCGTTTATAGTGCTGGAAGGTGCTATGTGTGCTACCAGAAGAGGAAAGTAATATCCAATCCTGTCCTATTGTGAAGCCTGTGAACTACAACAATTGGCCTGGAATATGCCTTCTGGTTCAATTGTGACACGAATGCTATGGTAGTAATCAACCAGCTTCTGATTGGATCCAAGATCTACTTCACAAGATGGAGCCCATACCTGATACTGATATAGAGCTTACGAACCTGTGGCTGGAAGATCACAGGCCACAGGGTAAAGCCTACTCCTCTTATTCTGCTAGACACAGTATTAAACAGACTCCTAATGACTTATTGTTAGACCCACAGATTAATGCATCTCTCATTTCTCACCATGGAAGCTTCCTTATGTAGCAGATAAGGAACAGAGACCCACAACTGGCCAATGTGCAGAGGATTAAGAGGCTGTACAGTGTTTATCCCTAAGTAGGACATATCAAACCTCTGCCTTCCACAAGGTATTTTGGCATCAGCTTTTAAAAATGATATTTTGGTAAATGGAATGGCGAACTTGTACTGGTCACATTTGAAATTAAGAAAAATACTGACAATAAAGCAAACACTAGATCACATTTTGGTTATAAAATAAGTTATTTTGTAAAGTTCGACAATATGGACATTCACTTACTACACATTGCGGTATATTTGCGACTTGTTTGCAGCAGGTATTTTCATTCCAATAATTTTTTTGCCCATTACCATGAACTTACATTTGCAATGGAATTTATTGTAACATTGTGGGAAGACAAGAAACAAGAAGAATGGGATAGCCAGCAGTACAAACAAAGAGCTTACGAAATGCACAGAGATTTTGTTTAATCTGGAATGGGGTCAATTTCTTGAAAAACAAAGACTTCTACAGAACAAAATGGAATCTGAAGTAGAAGCATTTGCATAATTTGATGCCGCTTAAGGTTAGAGATCTTTGCTAAGTGAAGTAACACAGACTTAGAAAAGCAAATGATATATGTTCGCCTTCATTTCTGGATCCTAGCACCAAACCTTTATATGTGAGTATGCATCCTGATGTAGCTGCAGGAACGAGGAAAATGGAAAGGAACCAGGGAGGTAAAAGGAAAGAAGGAACCTGAGAGAGAAGAATAGAATAGTGTTACTAAGGGAGAAATAGATGAAGGGTGGTATTTAAATGGGAGGGGGAGGGAGGTCTACGCAAGGAACTATGGGAATAAAGGGAAGGAAGGTGACAAGAGAGGTGGGGCCATAGGAGACTGGTGCTATCAAGGGAGAAATGGGGAAAATGGGGGCACTTTAAAGGGGGAAGGCATGGTGGGAAGGGTAGACAGAGAGAGAGAGAGAGAGAGAGAGAGAGAGAGAAGTCCAATTACACGGCTGTGGATACGCCCCAGATGAAACTGTCACTACTGCACTGGTAGGCATAGCTTGCTGTACTTGTGATTGTGGTTATTAGGCTTTAAATCTGGGTTTGGACTATTGATTTTCTCCCATAGCAGCTTGCAAAGAATTCTCCAAAACTCTAAGAGCTGGCCTTTAAGGAAGAGGCTTCCAGGTGAGTTCCATCTCCATATAACTGTGATACCCAGATGTTATCCAGCTTAGTGTCTCCAGTGGTCAAGGAATTATCTCCAGTGCTTACGCCCTAAACCTAGGTCACAAATCTGAGAGAGAAGAAGAGGGATCAGTCACAAATGTGGCCCCTGGAGAACCAGGAAGAGATCTGCTCTCAAGTCGAACTACATCATGTTTTTGCTTCATTATTACGAGGCATGTTTTGGGTCCAGGTATGTCACTGAGACTGTGCACGCCCTTGTGGTTGTGAGAGTCACACTCAGCCAGGCTTGCCATAGGTTTCAGTTATACACAACCTTTGCCGGCACCACCATCTTTGGTCAGTACAGCAGTGAAATGGACTCCATTTGAATATAGGACAGAGTAATTAACGCAAGAATTTTTCTCATTTATTTTGAAAAATTTTATTGAATTTTTGTGTATTTCACACAGATCATCTTAACCGACTTTATACCCCCTTCCCAACTGGAGCCCTCCCATAGCGCCCCCAACTGAAATTTATACATTGTGTCATTTGTGTAAGGGCCAATCATGTCAATTTAGTGTCCCCAGACAGTGCAAGCTCTACTGGGGTCTAATCAGCCTGTCTAGAATCCCTGCCGTTAAGATCAGCTCTTCCTCACCCAGTAGTGATCAGTAATTCTTTCACTAAGATTGGAGTCTGCTGTCCATTTCCACAGTTCTGTGCTGGGTTTTTTGTCTGCTTCAGTGTGCACGAGTCTTGTGCATGCTGACACCATTGCTATAGGATCATACGAGCAAGGTTCCAGGAGCCTGTAGAACTCTATTTCCATACAGTCATGCACCTCCTCCTTGGTTCTTGTAATCGTTCTGCCCCCTGTTCTGCAATGATCTCTGAGTCCTGGGTGGGTGGAATTTAATATAGGAGTCCTATCTGAGGACCCCCACTCTGCAGACTCTTATTCCCTATGTTTTGGCCATTTGCAACCTTTTGTGTTCTCGCCCTCTGTTGTCTGAGGAGCTTCACTGATGAAACTTGAGAGATGCTATTTAGAGTGTTCTATTTACCGCTTCCTTGTGCTACGTTCTGCAGTCTTAGGTGCAGAGATTACATCATGCATGTGCCACTTAAGCATGACAATTCACAGACAATCTTAGGTATGACCAGATGTGGACCTCTGTAATAATCTCCATCTGTTGAGGAAGAAATCTCTTTGATGGATTGTGACTGGGATACTTTTCTGTAAAGATCCATATTTTGCACATAGTAAGAAATTACATCTGTCTAGGGATGTGACAGCCTTGAGGCTTTTTCTAAGATCTATGACCTCTCTCACCATGTGTATTTGGCTATGTTTATAGTACCACACATGAGTTTCCTCCCCGTTGAGTGGGCTTCAAGTCCAATTAAGTACCTGTTGATTACGCCAAGATAAAAATGCCACTAATCCACCAGTGTTGTTTGCTCTGCCAGTCATTGACGTGGTTATTAGGCCTTAAGACTGGTGCTGGGCATCAGTGCATAGTCTCTCTCAGCAGCTTGTGCAGTGCTCTCCAGAGCTATGAGAGCTGGCCTTCAGGGGTGGTGGCTTCCAGGTCAGTTTCAGTTCCACTGTTCCTTAACACAAGATTTTTCATTCATGTTCAGTGCTAGGCTGTGAAAACGAACTGTGGAAATATTCTAAGAATGGGAAAGCCCACATCATCAGGCCAGTGGCCATGGATGGAGTCTCTAGAACATCCCTCAGTCTATCAGCTTTCCAATTTGACCAGCATCGCATGTGGCTACTTACAACTTTGGGTCAACGAGTCTACTTCAGAAGCAGGAAGCCCACAGCAGTTTGAGCCCTTGTCTTACCTGCATCCTATGCTGGTCTTGGCAGGCTGCGGCTGCAGTATGTGATCCAGATTTGTGCTGTGGATCATCAATGGCATATTACAGAAATTTGGAGCTGGATTTTCCACTGTGATTCTGACCAAAGTTTGGCACAATCTCCCACACACTGGGCTGTGAATGAGTCGCCTGGGCTTAGGTTTCTGGGAAAAGCTTGTGCAGATGGACTTCTCCCTTTAAACTCTGCCACAGTTCATGCTATAGAGCATGCTAACCCGGCAGTGCTGAGTGGTGAGGCAGCCCTCTAGTGCTGAACCTGTAACAGCACAGCCACAGTAAACTGACAAACTTAGATCTAGAACAAAAATCTAATGATGACAGTGTTTAAAACAACTCAGAGAAAATCACCCTATTAGATTTCAGGAAGAATTCACGGGAGCTCACAGGCCCCAGGGGTGAACCTGCTACTATTACTCTGCTAAATGGACAAGTATCAAACTGTTCTCTAAATTCCTTTCCCTCTGCCCATAGATTTGTGTAGCTCCCCTGCTTAACCAATGCTGAAAAACTGAGTGATTAAACCAGGGGGCCCTTGGCATGTGTCCACTCAGGAGCACTTTCACTGCCCTCTTGAGAACTTTTATTGGAAGCTCAGCGTTTGAAGTTCACACAGAGTTTACATATGGCAAAGTGCTCAAGTGTACAAAACACATAGGAATTTTCCCCATTATAGTGGCAAGAAAGCAAGCACAGGACATGCAAGGCTGTGGAGACTGGTCCAGCATAGGCCTCCTTTAATGTGTGTAGAAACATAAAGTGGGGGCGGCTACACCTTCCCTGATTTCCCAAGACAGCTGTCTGGTCCCCCAGGCCTTCTGGAAGCAGACCGCCCCCTCCTCAAGCCTCCATGTCAATGAAGTCCAGAATTCTGTTCACTCTTAATGTCCTTAAAGGACAAGGGAAGTGACAACATAAGTCCCCTTTTCTTTGTGAACTGATTTACGGCAGCAGATGCTTCAAACTTATCAGTAATGGGGGAGATACATAGCTTAAAATCATTGTAGTAGACAACGAATGATAAGGAGAGAAGTTATGGCTGGTTCCAGGAATGGGTGGATCCAGGAAGGCAGTCAGGCCAGGCTTTCCCTTCATGAATCTCATCCTTTCCTCTTTTATATGGTCTATCTGCTGTTGAATAACATTGGAATTGTTCGTGATACTGAAGCAACACAGTCTATGAGAACATTCACAATCGAGACGATGGTGTAGTAACAGGAACTCAGTAGTGGCTTGATTCTGTAGAATCGTGTAGAATTCTGTAGAATTCGGTAAAATCCTTTATTTGCTGTTTAATCTCTGCAAATACCTGTGCAGTGAGACTTGGCTGCCTTGCTAAAGCTACAGGTCAATTGTGAAACTTCTCTCTGCATGCTCACCACTGAACCTGGAACAGGTAAGATGAAAGCCACCGTGGTTTCGACTTAACTGGAACTTCAGAGAGACAAATGGTCTTCACGGTTGGGAAGACCCTGGACAATCTGCTGAGCGGGAGTAAGGGACGGTAATGGGGGGAAATCTGCCCAGTGGAGCCTACCTCAGAGAAATTGGGAGACAAAGCTTGGAGAGCAGAGCATCACACTGTAAAAGCCTCCATCCCCCAGAAATTCTCTTGCCAGCAAATGGGGAGCTGTTGTGTTCAATAGGACAATTTACTTGGGAGTTTGAGGCAAGGTGATTGCTTTTGAGTTCCAGGCTATGGTGATACTTGTTCAAAATCTTAGCACGTAGAGAAAAGTCTTAATGAGTTACAAGGGAAAGAGTAGGGGATTTCCTTGCTAAGGAAACACTTTTCAACTTCAAGCAGGTATATCTTACTCTTGAAAGGTTCAAGGACTCCGATGGCAGCAAGAGGCACTCACCATACGTTGTTTAGAAGGCATCTGGATGGAAGCTTTGGGATAGATTGTTTGGTTATCATAAAAATTGAAATTGATTTCTTCAAACCCCAAAAAGAACAATTTAAAGGTGGTGAGAAAAGAATACAATCAATGCATAAACATTTTTGTTGAATAATAAAGGAAACTGGTAATGCTTGCTCTGCATGAAGCACAATCTGATCTTGACTAGTGGTCTCATCTCCAGTAACATTCACATACTCATTATAGCTTACATAGAAGGCCATAAGGTTATTAGCTAATAGTTGATGTTCCAAGTTCCCTTCTCATACACAGAATTCACTTTAGTCATGATATCTACTGCCAAGTGAACCTAGAAATTTTGTTCATCCATGGATCTCAAGGATCCCATACAGAGTCTTATATTTAAAGCAGCACTGGACTAGATGGTATCTTCAAAAAGTCCCCTTTCAAGCTTAGTGTGTCTATATTATTATGCAATATATGTTAGGCTGACTTCTTTGTAAATCCCAAATTTTTCATTATTTTTTAGACTGATCAATGATATTTCTCCAAAGTCTCTTCATATTAACCTGACTAAATATTTCTTTTCTATCTTTATATCTAACAGGCCCCAACTCACCCTCAGGCTCCAGCTAGGAACAGCAGCTTGTTCGGTGAGATGTGCCCTTGTCCTTGATGGTAGAAATGCACATTTTCTTGAAAGGAGCCTCCAAGGATTTTATACGGTCAGAGTTTCAACATTTCATGGTGTGGCTTCAGTCTTCCAGTCTTTGTGCTGGCACCCAGAAATCCTCACCATGATCTATGAATATAGAAGCACAACCTCGATCCCATACTTTAACTTGGCTGGGCTTTCACTCATTAAAGACTAAATCTTTCCACCAAATAGGTTATGAATTGAGAGCGGGGTGTAGTTTTAACCCATTGTCATTGAGCAACAGAGCACCCCTGTTCATCTAGAGGTTCATAGTTAATGGCATAAGAGCCGTGGCCAATTGCTCCTGAAGGGCGACCTAGATTTCTGCTTTGTGCTTAGATTCATTTGAGAGTAAGATTTTTTTTTTGCCATCTACAATGGCCTGGCCTTGAGGATTGCATGGGATTCCCAGTGGGAAATATGTCAATCAGCCAAAAAGAGGGCAAAGAGAATGCTGGCTAAATGGGAGCATTGTCCGTTTTAATATTATGAGGATTCCTGGAACAGTTAACATGTGAAAAAAAACCTACATGAGTAGGTTTTTCTCCCGGCTTGAGCAATGGCCTAAGTAAACTCAGAGAAAGTATCAAGAGTAACACAAACAAATGAAAGACACCCAGAAGTGGGGACATGAGTTACACCCATCTGCCAAATCTCATTAGATTGAAGACCTTGTGGGTGTGCAACTTCTGCAACGGAAGGGGTGTGAAATGTGGTGCAGAAAGGGCATGAGGTGACAATATTTGTGCCTGCAATCATGTCTAAGAAAACCGATGGCAAGAAGATGCTGGGGCCTATGGCAAAGCATGCTACTTTGGGGTGCTTCTGTAGTCATAAAGGGCACTAGCTGTCAGCCTGCTCATTTCCTTGTGACAGTGGCTTCAGCAAGCCTGACTGAGAAGGAATGTGAGTGCTCACAGTGGGGGTTTCTGTTGCCTCATCAAAGTTCATGTCTATAAGAATATACGGAGATAGGATTACTTTTATTCAAGAAAACGGTAGCAGTCTCTAATAATGGTAAAGATGTAGCAACGTGCTGTGAGTCTGTCACAAGTTCAAGAGGTTCATTCACATCCATTAGCAGGAGACTAACAGCAAACAATTCATTCTGTTGTGTAGACTTATAGGACGTGAGCAGGGTTTTTATCTTTGGCCCTGCAGAGGCTGCTTGGCCTCCACTAGTGCTGTCAGTGAAATATGTAGGTTCATCAGCAATTGGAGCATTACGGACAATTTTTGGAATTATTCAATTTGTAGAACGTAAGAATCAAGACAATTTGCTGTTGGGATAATGACAAGTTAAAATATTGAGGAAATCAGAAAGAGCAATTTGCCAAGAAGTGTTCTCTTAGAAAATTAATGCTATATCTTTTGGGGACATGGGAATGGCGATCGTGTGAGGGTCAGCCCCCATCACCACGCGACGTGCCTTCTCCCACAAGAAATAACTCCAGCCATCTTTTCCAAGTACATCTCCGGTTTCTAATTGGAAATGTTGGATAAAAACGTCCATTCAAGCCGTCCTTCATTCTGCACCAGCAGTCCTGCAAATGGGGAAGAGAAATCAAAAAAGGCAATAGGCAATGGAACCGGACACACTGCATGTTTAGCTCTGTCCTGAGCTTAGGGGAACCCTGGTTCTCCTGTTGAGACCAGAATTACCTTGTAAAATTTGGAATAGGTGCTGTAGCTGAGGTGTAGGACTACCTAAAGATGGCCAAGGCCAATTAATAGCTCCCAACAATATCTGAAAATCATTAAGAGTCTTTAATCAATCAGTATGGATTTGATTTTTTTTTTTTTTTTTTTTGCAGAATAGTGTCGTTAACAATTCTGATTCCCAGGTACAGGAGTGATGTTCCACACTGCATTTTCTCAGGAGCAGTAATAAGGCCAGGCTTTACTAAATAGGTTTTAGCAGATACAATGCATCTTGCAAACGATTTTCGGTGGCCACTGCAAGTAGAATATCATCCATGCAGTTAGTGGATGATATAAGTCTGTGGAAATGCTTTCCTAACAGGTGCTATGGCTGCACCCATGTGGGACTGACAAATAGCAGAGCCATCAAGCATGCCCTGGGGGAGCACTTTCCATTGGTATCTAGCTGCTGGGGCTTTCGTGTTGAGACTAGGAATAATAAAAGCAAAATTGTCATAGTCCTGTGGCACAAATGGGATGGTGAAAAAAGCAATCTTTTAAATTAAAGATAATAAGATGCCAATTTTAAGTCTCAGAGCTGGAGAGGACAATCCAGGCTGTAATGCTCTGAGCAGTTGAATAACTGCATTAATTTGACAGAGGTCTTATAGCATTCTCCATTTACTCAATTTCTTTTGGATTACAAACACTGGGGTGTTCCATGAACTAATTGAAGGTTTCAAATGACCCTCAATAAGTTGCTACTGATCAAGTTCTGAAGTACGTCCAATTTTTCTTTTGTTAGGGGCCATTGATCCATCCATAGAGGAGTGGTAATAGTCAATGTAAAGATATAGGCTCGGGACGCTCCTCAGTGGCCCCTTGGAAAAACTTTTTACTCCAGGAATAGTTACCTGAATTTCCCATTGTGACATGAGATCTCTACCCCACAAATTAATAGCCACTTCAAAAATTATAAGTCTGGTCAATTCCAGTTTCCAATACGTGTTAGATATTCAGAACTCTTAAAGACCTCAGTTACGGTGCCTACTCCTGAGCCCTGTTTGTTTGAAGGGGCTTTTGGCAAGACTGAGGCCGATGGTGAGGGTAGAAAACTGTAATATCTGCTCCTGGGTCGATGAGTCCTTTGAACACTTTCTCTTTAACAATGATTGAACACTCTGACCTATTTTGTACCAAATTTGTTTATTAGTGCTGCTGAAACTTCCCTCCCGTTTACGTGGGTTGCTCTTACAAAGGGAGCGGTGGCACAGTGCATTCCCAGCGGGAAGGTTGCAGGAGGTCATGGGGGAAGCTGTTATTTTAAGACAGCCAGTGTGGTTCTTATCAACAGCTCCCGTTTATATCCTCAGGCCTTTCAGTGTGCAGCTGCTTCTACCAACGATCGAACCCACAGCTTCAGTCGGAACAGGGCCATAGACACCTACGGCTATGGGAGCACATCTTGATCAGAATATATGAACACCGCGTCTACGACCTGAAGACCGGCAGTTGCACTGTGGGAGTTTGTGGCAAGCAAATCGGAGACTCTTGAGCCATGGGGTGTGGGTGTCTCTGCCAAATTTGTTTCTGGGGCCCTGTGTCCTGTTTGCTGGTTGATTTATGGGTTTGTCATCTTTATCAAACTTAAGTCTTCATTGACTGGCCCACTATTTCCCCCTCCTGCACCATGGTCATATACTTAATACTTCCACGTGGACCTTCCTCTGTGGACAGTCCTTTCTATAGTGTCCCATTTGGCCACATGCAAAACATTTGCCTCTGGTAGCTTTGACCTCAGTAATAGCGGCCACAAGCACTTAGCATCACAAGCTGGTGAACTGACATCATTGCAAGCACTAATGTAATCCTCTAAAGTACCCTTAGCTGCATGTCCAGATTGTGAAATTCTCTGACATTCACCATTAGCATTATGAAAAGCCAACATTTGCAATCACATGTCCCGAAGACCGTGTTGTGAAATTGTTTTCTGTAAATTATCTCTCAGTCTGACTAGGAATTTGACATATGGCTCAGTGGCTCCCTGTCAGATTTGACAAAGGATATAATAGTCTTTTCTGGCAGAGAAACTCTCTCCCATGCTGTATCACAATACAGCTCTACCTGAGCCACTGCCTGATCACCACAGTCAACTTGCCTCTCAAATCCCAGACACTGGCCCTGCCCCATTAACTTTCTGCGGTAATAACTACTGGGGGGGGGGTGCATTCTGATTATGTGCTTTCTCACTCCACCAGGTTTTTAATTGTAAGTATTCACTGGGCTCCAGACATGTCTTTGCTAACACTTCCCAGTCATGTGTAACTAGTTGCTTGTCCTCAGCCACTGCCCTCAGTGACGCTGTAGTATAGGGAGATGTGACTCCATATGCGGAAATGGCTTGTTTAAAAACTCTGGGAGTTTTATAAGGGATCTGTTCATAATTCACATGAAGACCTCCAGCAGGGAACCAGGGATCCACATTGGGGCTAAAAGGAATGATGCATACAGGAGCCACCAGGGGAGCAGCCAAACAGTCATCCAAATCCCCCTGCCTCTGAGCCACACGGATCCCTTGAGCCATAGAGGAGGTCTGAGGCTTAGTGGAGATCATAGCAAACAGCTAACTCTTTCCTCATCTTCTGAGTCAGAAGAGCCATCTGAAGATGGAGGGCGAGGAGGAACTGGGCGGAGAGTTGATTTTTCGACACAAAGCTTCTCACTTTCATGTCTCTCTTTCTGAATCTTTCTGTCACCAGCTTCTGAGGGGGCAGGTGTCTGCAAAGGTTGTATGGCCAACGCTATAAGATTCCATAATGACCAAACATTCAAAGGAATGACTTCACCCCGTCTGTGCACTTGTTTAAAGATGGAAGCACATCTTTCCATTGCTGTAGGCACAGTGTACCTTGAGACGGCAGCCAGCCGCAGTATCTGTCTATATCCAGAGAGCTCATAAAAGTTTTCCTTTTTTACTTTAACCCTTGACGCTTCAAGCATTGTGTACCATGACCGCATGTGATCGTTCTTACTTCGAGCTTTTCCCATACGTACCCTGGTGTCCTGGGGTGAAGCCCCTTGGGTGCTCAGCAGAACTTCATTCTTCTTCAGTGTTTTTCTGTAGTTTCCCGATGCTTTGGTTGGGTCCCTGTCAGGTCCTTGTTCCCACTCCACGTGTATCCCTCCTGCTTGACCAATGCCAAAAACTGAGAGAGGAAGCCAAGGAACCCTTGGCATGTGTCCACTCAAGAGTACTTTCACTGCCCTCTTGAGAACTTTTATTGGAAGCTCAGCATTTGAAGTTCACACATACAAAACATAAGAATTTTCCCATCATAATGGCGGAAAAACAAGCACAGTACACGCAAAGCCGTCGAGACTGGCCCAGTAATAGACCTCCTTTGATGTATGTAGAAACGTAAAGGGGGGTCAGCTACACCTCTGACTTCCCAAGGGCAGCTGTCTGTTGCCCCAACATTCTAGGAGCAGACAGTCCTCTCCTCAAGCCTCTATATCAACAAAGTCCAGGGAAGTCTGTTAACTCTTAGTGAGCCAAGGGCTATTGTCCTTAAAAGATGAGGGGTGTTAGTACAGATTTGTGCAATGAATGGTGGTTAATGAGAACCCGTCAAGTGGTCAAAGTATAGAAAATAAGTGACTGTGGAGGACTCAGCCACAAATGGGACATCTATATTGTACCAATTCCCCAAGGCCCAGGGACTATTGCAAAAAAGTGTACAGAAAGACTGTAAGAGCCAGAGGTGAGGGAGGACCAGAGTAGATCAGTGACTCTGGACATGACAGGAACACTGCAGTCATGAGCTCACAGCAGCTACAGTTGCCTGCACAAGACCTGCTCTAGATCAAGCCTGTCAACATTCTAGCACAGCGTAGGAGGGGTTCCTGAGCACCCCCACCCCCAACTGAGGAACTATAGAGAGCTGATGGCTTCTTGGGAAACAAGAGTGAATTTTCTTTAAGGGTGACTCCTGATAGGTCACTCGCGCTGCAGTGGAGGGCCCCACACCCTGGACCATAAAAACAGCACAAATTGGAGTTGAGGGGTTATTAATTTTTTGTTTGTTTTGAAACTGGGTCTCCCTATGTAGACTAAGATGGTCTCTAATTCACAGAGATCCATCTGCCTCTGCTTCCTGAGAGTTAAAATTTTTAAATGATGTTGGACATTAAGTTGGGGGGTGAGCATGGAGAAGGATTCTGGGAGGAGTGAAGGAGAGGAGTGGGGTGAATATGCTGAAAATATATTGCATGCAATTCTCAAAAAGTTAATATTTATTTTCCTAAAAACAGTTTCAGGAAAGGCACACACAAATAAAGCCTATTCATGAAGACGAGAATGAATATCTCATCCTTCAATACCATTTTGAAGTTGATACCAAACATTAGTTCAAGGAAAATATTATCATACCTAATAATCAAAATAAGGTATCAGAAGCCAGCTAGATCATCACCTCTCACAGCTGTTTGAAGGAACCCAATAAACTTAAACACACACACACACACACACACACACACACACACACACACACAGAGAGAGAGAGAGAGAGAGAGAGAGAGAAAACTTGAAAATTCTGAGAAACTTAAGAGAAATAAGAAAATGATTTTTTGAGGGGAGAATAATTTTTAAAAATCAAAGAGAATTTCTTGAACTGAAAAATGCACTCAGAAAAAAATTAAATGCAATTGGAGACATCAATAGCAGAGCAGAATGAACAAAAGATAGAATTCGAAAGTTCAAAGACAGGCCGCTGAAAATGTGCAATGAGAGCAGTAATAAATAAAGAGCAACTGTAAATGTAAGAATCCTCGGGAAATTCGGGACAGCAGGAGCAGAAAAAGTATTTTTATTTGTTGACTCAAAAAGAACTTGAGAGCACCAAGAAAGGTAGAAAGCTTATTCAAAGATATAATAACAGAGAGCTTCCCAGAGCTAGAGAGAGACAAGCATCCCGGCCCAGGACAATGGAAGAGCTCCAGTCAGATTTTTGCTTAAAAATATCAAAGACATATTATAATAACGATATCAAAGGGATAGAAAAAGACAATTCTTCAGAAAAGGAACAAATAACACATAAAATGACGCCAATTTTCCTGAAATCAAGCTTCTCAAAAGAAACCTGTTGGTTGCAAGATACAGAGAAATCAAGCTGGAAACTCCTGCCCTCTCTGGCAAACTTTTGTGGTGCTGGAGAGGGCCATGCAGGCTGCTGGGGAGAAAAGTCATGAATGGCCTTGGGGGGACATAATACTGTTGTTTTGTTAAGTGCATATCATGTTGAATGGCCTTCTGCGTATTTATGTTTATACCCATAGCACACTGCTGCTCTCAGGCCTGGTCAGAGAAGTGTCTGTCTGCAGTAGGCTGTGGATAATGCTGAGGCTTGTAACTGGTCAATGTGATAAGAACCAGTGGCTACTGAGTGCTCAGCCCTGGCTGTCTGTATAATCTGTACTAGGCTTAGTAAATATTGTGGAAGAGGGGTAGGAAGAATGCAAGAGCTGTCAGATGGGAAGCTGAAACACGCTGTCTTATGGATACAACACGGCTGTACACACAGGAAGTCAGAGTGGCAGTGGCTCCTTGCACAAGACCTGCACAAGACTGGGCCCATCAGCACTCCGTCATTGACCGGGACGGGCTTGTAAGACCACACTGCTCCCTGAGGAGCTATAGAGGTTATGGGGCGGGGGAGTCATATTCTTCAGCAAAGTAGCCACTAGAATATTGCCCCAACTCAAACAAATAGATCCCGAGACACACTTGTGCAGCCAACTCTGATGCAGTGGGTTACAAAAATAAGAGAACATAAAGTAAGAAAGGGACTGGGGAAAAGGGAGGGATCTGGTGGGGTGGAGGAGGGCAGAAGAAAGGACAGCGGGGGATTTTGATCAAAGATAATATATGGATACACATGAAACTGCAAAAGAGCTTTAAAAAGAAATAAGAAACTAGGCTAGAAGTTCATGGGATTTCCATAACACAAAAGGAAAAAATAATGCCAACCAAGAAGACTGCTCTTATGCAAAGCTATCTTTAGAAATGCAGAAATGACCTTCCTAGACAAGGAGAAGCTGAGAAACTATATACCCACCAGACCTGTCCTATAAAAACGGAGTGAGAGTTCTTCAAACTGAAAGAAAAGGATGTTAAAGAAAGAAAAAAGCATGGGAATATGTGAAACTCACTAAGAAAAACTAGGAAGAGAAATTCAGAATGCATTAGTATTTTCAGTATGGTGTATAAGCCATTCATAACCAGTGATTAAATGTGATCTGTAATCACATTAATAGGCTCAAATTTATATTATACACACCCAGCAATAAACGGGCAGCACAGACTAGACTCAGTGGGCTTAAAACATAAGAGGACACAGAGTTGGGTGGGTAGTTGGGGAGGGACCTGGGAGGAGTTGGGGGCGGTAGTGTGAATATGACCAAATACTTTGCATGAAGCTGGGCCTGGTGGTGCACGCCTTTTAATTCTCACACTCGGGAGGCAGAGACAAGCAGATCTCTGTGAGTTCAAGGCCAGTCTGATTTACAAGGAGACCCTGTCTCAAAAAAAGACCAAAAACAAAACAAAACAAAACAAATCCTTGTGTGAAATCTTTAAAGAACTAAGCTCAATTTTTTTTAATTGATGATAAAGAAAATTGAAAATTGGGACATAAAAATTTCAAAATATATGGAGGATTGAAGTATAAGCAGAGATTTATTAGTGTATTTTCCCCCATTTTTACTGAATCATTGTGTATTTAATACAGAATATCTCGATCAGTCTTAATAAGTGTCTATGAGATGCCCAGCCCTAAGTGACACATCTACAATGGAACCTCTACACCTGAAGTTCAAGGAACTTATTGGAACGGGGACCCAGTAGAGAGAATATTAACGAGTCTCTCAACTCTCACCAGGCAAGCTTCATGCCACAGAAGGTAATTAACACAGAAAGCCACAACTGGTCAAAATGTAGAGATTAAGAGACTGCAGAGTGTGTGTGTGTGCCTATCTAGGACTTCTATATTAAATCTCTGCCACTCAGGGACCATTGTAGAAGAAGGGGCAGAAAGATTGTAAGAGTCAGGTTGTAGATGACCACAAGGAAACAGAATTTTTCAAGTGGCTGGCAACTTGCTCATATGAATTTCCAGCAATGGTGACAGCTGCACAAGACCCATGCAAACTCAAACCAGACAAAAACCCAGGATAGCAGTGAAGAAATGGGAAAGTAGCCCAAACCCTGGCTGAGGAACTATTAACAGCTGATCACTGCTGGGTGAGGAAGAACTGGTCTTCTTTAAGGGAGTGATGCTGGACAGGCTGACCAAGCTCCAGTGAGTGAACTCACACTGAGGGACATCTGAGAATGCAACTTTAGGCCTTAGCATACATGAAAACATAAATTACAGAATTATCCTACACTATGGATGAACTTCAAAAGCATCACCTTGAATAAGCTCTGCACAAAATGAATCTGATGAATCTCTGACATGAATAAAGCAGACAAACCCAAAGAGAGAGTTAGCTCGTAGACATGCAGATTAGGAGAAATAAAAAACATGGGCCAGTTATCAAAGTGATGAAAATGTTCTCAATCTAGAGGACAGTAATGGATGCATAACACAGTGAAGGTCATTTAATCTCTAAATACACTGAGATGGCAAATTTTATGTTATATATAGTGTATATATTCCGTGTGTGTGTGTGTGTGTGTGTGTGTGTAAGAAACACACAAAGGCAAAATTTTATCCAGTGTAATTATAGTCCTGTGTAAAGGCAGTGAAGACGTTTGTGCTGACAGTTAGGTACATGCACACCTGGCCTGGGGTTGTTTGGGGAAAGGACATCCCCATCTGTGAAGACCTGTCACTCTAGGGAATGAAAGCATTGCTAGAGGGTTCCTGCTGGTGTGACGATGCAGCTGGTGCTCACAGCTCATCCAGCTGGGGCTCCAGGCACACCTCTGAGCACTTCACACCCGCTCCTCCAGTCACAACCCTGGGACAGTGGCTCTCAAACTCCAGCGTGGGTCAGAATCACCTGGAGGGCTCAGAAACAATGAGAGCGCTGAACTTCGTGCTGGACCTGATTGAATAGGTCTGGGCAGTGGTCAAGAACTTGCTTTTCTAACAAACTGCCAAGAATGCAGATGCTGCTGCATTCCATTGGAAAGAAGTAGTCTTATGACTTACTTTACCAGTGAAGATGTTCACTGTAGTGGGATGTAGATAACACTTGCTGTTATTCTCAGTGTGAGGCAGTAATTTCTCTGCAAGCAGAGCAGCAGATATTAGAGACAGAAGCCACACTTGGGGGCTTTCACCCACATCTCTCTGCATAGCCCCCTCATTGGCTTTACACATCCCCTGTTACAGTCCTGCTTGGCAAATTCAACTCTGCATGCATGAGTGCACCAGAAGAAGTGGAATGTGATTCCTGAGGCTGTACAAGATGAAGTTAAAGTGCTCCCCCAAACACTGTCTCCATCTGATTAGGGTGCCTCTTACCTGATGTAACAGCAGAAAAAGAAACTTATTCCATGCCATTCATTAGAGCACAGCTAGGAAGACTTTATTAAGAATCGTGCAGACAGCAGCTATGGCGCCTCACTGATGAAGTCCTGCAGTAAGAGAGATACAGTGCTTCACCACACACAGATGTGTATGTAGAGTTATAGCCAAGGAACAGATTAGCGTTTAGTCAATGAAAAATATTAAGAAGGAGCATCAGAGATGAGGGGAATTCTGGCTGACCTACAAGCTTGCTGCTGACAGGCCAGGACGAGCAGATGGGGCATCATAGAAGCAAAGCATCTTGATCAGATAGATGTGTGATCGGAAAATAAGGATGGACTTCATGCTGAAACTGGATGGTACGAGGAAGTGCACGCTGAGGTCAAGAGAAAACGGAAAAATCAGACTTGACTTTTGGCAAAGCATTATTGAACAGACTTGGTATATAAATGGCTTTTTCAATGGCTTATAATAATAATAACAATACTGAATCTCAAATTATACCCCCAAATATCCAAATTTAGGAGAAGTAAAAAAAGAGACTTAAGGAAAAGAGTAGACTGTGGGCACATCGGGTGGTGTCATGTCTTCTCCCCTCTGGTGGGGTCATGGCTGATACACTTGTAATGAAAAAAGGTTAATAGCTAAAAAGCATCACTCATGTATTTATGTAGTCAATGTTTTATATGATATGTGAGCTTTCAGAAATAAATATCCAAATATTCAGGGAAAACGCTGATCAGCTTAGTTTTGATGAGGAATGGACAGTTGTGATGGAATGCGATTGCCCCCAAAGCATGTGATTCCTATGAGGAAACACGGCAGGCAGGTGTGTCTGTTCAGATTATTCCGGCCTCAGTGTACAGCATTCCTTCCTCCCAGATGTGAGGCAGACGCCTCAGGAACTAAAGTCTTCTGGTCTTTATCTGACAGCATATCTTGGAGAATCTCTCGTTGCTCAGCTCTGGGAGAAAAAGGCTAGAGGCTAAGGGAGGGTTAGAGGAATATTTCTGTTGATGCCTGCTTTACAGGAAAGGGGTTTTCATTCCCATGAAAAGAGGGATCCTTTATTCCTATATGCAGAAACACTGGGGGACATCTTTGTGACACCAGATTCTGTAATTACTACTTTTGGGCATGGAGTCTCTTGGTAGCCTTGGAACTCATATATATACCAGGTTGACCTCCATCTCACAGAGATCCACCTGCCTCTGCCTCCTGAGTACTGAGATTAAAGGTGTGGGCCCCCATACCTAGTTGCAATGATTTTTGAATGTAACATAAAAAAATAAGGAAAAAATGCTGAATTTTACTGAAGTTAAAAAAACATTAAATAACACATCAACAAAGTACAATAGCCATCCATATAATTTAATAATGTGTTTGAAAGTTATTTATTTGAAAATCAATTGAAACTCAGAATGAAAAAAACAAACCCTGAGACTGGTGGGTGGAGTCCCCTACCCCCAACCTGACAACCTGAGTTCACTCCCTGAGACCCACGTATTAGAAGGAGAAAATGAACTACTGTAAGTTGTACTTTGACCTTAACATCTGTGTTGTGAAACATGTTTGTGTACACAAACACACGCCCGATAATAACATTTTTTAACTCCTAAAACTGA
Source organism: Eospalax fontanierii (assembly GCA_035773235.1). Lineage (NCBI taxonomy): Eukaryota > Metazoa > Chordata > Mammalia > Rodentia > Spalacidae > Eospalax > Eospalax fontanierii. The sequence goes on from CM069538.1 coordinate 8,880,674, forward strand.
GCAAAAACTACAGAACCCAGTAAGTAAAAGACTGAAGACCAGAACAGATTTTCCTCCATATAAGATAAGTAAATGGCTAATGGGCCTAAGAAAAGATGCTCAACACTCACCTTAGTTAATGAAACACAGTTCAGAAAAACAGCACAAACTGAGAAGGCAATTTGGAAAAGAGAGGGAAGAAATACCGAATATCAGAGAACAGTCTGAAATCAGAACCCCTGAACATGGCTTGTGCAGTGATGACCCCTCTGTTGGAATATGAGGAAGCAAAGAATTATGTTCCCGGCAACCTCACTTCTGCATATATACCCAGGAGGGTTAAACGCAGAGGCTGGAAATATATTTGTACATCTAGCATGACAGCTGTTTTATCAAGAAGAGGAACGCGTAGTCAATCACAGGTCCATCGAGGGATAAACAGACAAAGCTTCAGATCTCCATAGGAGAGAACTTAGTCTCAGAAAGATGGAGACTCTGGCACATGCTGTTGGAACCTATTCTTCTGATGACCCCATGTATGTTGTTGCAATAGTAATTAAATTCCACCATGGCTTTGGGGGAGACACAGAGAAAGAGCACAGATTACACGTAGCATTTCAGTTTAGGAAGACAGATGAATGAACTCTAGAGATCTATGCTGGTGACAGTTACAACCGTGTGGAAGTCCCTAATGCCACTGACTGCAGGTCTGAACTAATTAAAATGATGGTTTATTTATGTTTTTAGGCATATGAGTGTTTTGCATGCATGTATGTAAGTGCACCAGTGTTGTGCAATGCCTTGGGAGGCCAGAAGAGGGCATCGGATCCCCTGGAACTGGAGTTAAGGAGGATTTTTAGCCACCCCAGGTCCTCTGCAAGAGCAGTCAGTGCTCTTAACCACTAAGACATCTCTCCAGACCCCCAAATGGTCATTGCTATGTATATTTTACCACAATGAAAAAAGTTATACTTATGATTTTGCTTTGTTTTAAATTTTTCTTGATTTATTTATTTTTATTTTATGTGTATGAGTGTTATGTCTGCATATGTGGAAGTGCACCATGTGTGTGTACTGCTTGCAAAGGACAGAAGAGGACACTGGATCCCCTCGAAATGGAGTTATAGACGGTTGTTAGCTACCAGATGGGTGCTGGGATTCAAACTCAAGTCTTCTGCAATAACAGCCAGTGCTCTTAAGCACTGAGTCATCTCTTGAGCCCATGATTTTGCTTTTAAATTTTATTAATTCGGTCTTAAGCAGAAATAAGCTTACATTATGAAAAATAAGAATGCTTTGTGATTCCACCATTTAAACCAAAGAACTCAAGACATGCGTATAAAAGATTTTTGAAGAAAAACCGTGATATTTTCTGTAAAAAGTGGTTTTTATGAGTACCACGTTCTTTTTGAAATAACAAAGATTTAGGACATTTCCAGTTTGTGTTCCTTAATTCTTCAGTTATAAGAGTTAATATCACGCTATGTATTCATACACCTTTTCTCAATCTAAAATGTTTTCTAAAATGTTAAAATGTAACATAAAACATAACATTAAATATTTTGAAAATAAGTTTCTTTAATTAAATCTCAGGTTAGAGAGTAAAAGACAGAGGCTGGAATCAAGGCAGATTCCAAAATACTGGGTCAGTTTTTTTTTTTTTTTAATTACCGTAAGTTTCTTAAAAATACCTCACATCTTTCGGTTTTACTCTGAGTAAGGCAACGGACAGGACACACCACAAGTGCTCTGCACTCTCAAGACACCCCTCAGTCCAGCCCCCTCCTTCTTCCTCCTAGCATTTGGCCTTGACTGTCTCCCTATATTTGGGGATCACCTTCCCCTAAAGACTCTTTGAGACCCAATTGCATTCCACCCTGACAATGTGGGAGAATGGGTCCCCCAATTTATTCTTTGGGGAAAACACTAAACTAGAATGAACTGGCTTATAGTCCAGCACTGTAGATGATTTTATCGAAAATCTCAAGCTCTAGAGAAAAAACAGAATTAGGCTGAAAATTCACAGACGATTATCTAGAACCTGTTTCCTGAGGCAATGGACAAGCACTCCCTGAGAGATCATTGCTGATCTGATGCCACCAGCCACTCTCCACTTTCCTCTGTCAGGGACATAGTTCCCCCTTTCCCGCAGTCCACTGCAGCTGCCCATACCCAAACCCCAGGACAGGGAGGGACTCAATCTCAGTAACTGTATGGAATTTCACAGCCTGGGAGTCCAGTTGCTGGGAGGGGCAGCTGAGCAGGAACAGTCCTGAAGCCACAGTCTTTGTATTTAAAGCCTGGGTCCAGGTGCAGCTGAGATCCATCTCGGAGTGTGAGGAGTGCACCTGGCCAGCTGTGGAGATCCAGGTGAGCCCTCAGCACCGCTAAGGCCGATTAGAAACGGACATTTCAGTCTTGGAGAGATTCCCAGTGGGAAGCAGGCAGGTCTCTGAGAAATGAGAGTATCTACTCAACCTCAGTTGTCCTGGTGTGGGGAAGCAGAGGAGGATGGACAGCCAATCAGGAGGATGGATAGGGAATCAGGAGGATGGATAGCGAATCAGAAGGATGGATAGCGAATCAGGAGGATGGATAGGGAATCAGGAGGAAACAAGACCACTCAGGGGGCCAAGACTGTGCAGAGTCCCAGAGGAGTTCAGGGCCTGGTCACAGAGAGTGCCTTTTTATTCCCTGCACTTGCGGCCAAGACCCCCACTTTCTGTGTCCACAGGGATCCTTCTCTTGCACAGGTAACATCCTCTGATCTCATCTGTCCTGTGCAGAAGGAGTAGCAGGAGGCATGACTCTGGCCATCTGGATATTTGCATGAAAGATTTTGCAAAACTTGAGCCGGGGCTTCTGAGTAGCTAGGCCTGTGTTCCACCTACACTGTCAGCTTTGGCATCCAATATCCGGCCATCTGAGCCCCTTCATCACGGCAGCACTGAGTTGGCATGTTGAAGGCATGTTCTCTACATGTTGGGCAGAGGAACCAGTAGCTGTGTCCTTCCCAGACTGTCTAGAGAGGACATGCCAGAGAGGTTTCAGAAGTGAAGGAGCTAAGACATAGCCGATCTCTTGGTGTATACTGGCTGAAAAAGGCCAGAAGATCTCTTTGTCTGTAGTTGGGATCATATTCTACATTAGTGAAGTTGTGTGTAGGTGACCTCAATGCCAGTAGAACCCACTGGGCTAACTCCTCTTATGAATTTGGTTGTTGCTTTACTTGTGAAACATAAGGTACATTCACACCCCAAAATGAGCTAAGTTCACAGTGCATACAATGTTGATATGGAGCCATGGGCAGTTGCTTTCAATTTTCGGGGACTGACAAAATTCCTCCACAGATCTCTGTCAGTTTATTAGTTTCCACAGTCTTTCAACGAGCAGTTGAAAGAATAGTTCAAACTTAATTTCTTAGGTGGAGATAAGATGCTATAGATATTTTGATCTAATCAGAATCTCGTATCTTCTCCCTCTTTAGGTGTTTGCATCATGACTCCTGTTTTCTTCATCTCTGCCCTCTGCTTGGGAGTGATCTCAGCGGCTCCAACACTGGATCCCAGTCTGGATGCTCAGTGGAAGGAGTGGAAGACGAAGCACAGGAAGACATACAGCACGGTTCGTACCGTGGAGACCGTCCACAGGAACTCCAGAGAGAACGGGCCTTGGTGGGAAGTTCGTGGTCACAGCCTCGGTTCTGGAGGCCAGCTCTGTCCAAGGCAGAGCCTGAAGGCGCGCACGGCAAACGCCCTGTGCACACATCCCGTTGTCACCGGGTGTGGGTGATGGCTTCCAGCAGCGGAGAGCCATTCCTGCCATGGCTCCTCTTCCCCTGGGACAGAAGGCCCACTCAGGGGAATCAGTGGGGCTTGGGGTAGAAAGAAAGACCACAAAGTATATTTATTTCCAGAACGAAGGGCAAAAGAGAGCCGTGTGGGAGAAGAACATGAAAGCGATCGAGCTGCACAACAGGCAAAGGAGCCAGGGGAGGCCCGGCTTCCGCATGCAGATGAACGCCTTTGGTGACATGGTGAGCGCGACTCGGACGGCCTAACACTGCTTCTTCCCTCCAGCTTCTTGTGAGTTGTCTCTTCAATGATTGGTTCATCTTCCTTCAAGACCAGTACAGAATTCAAGAAACTGATGGCCGGCTTTCAGAGGCAGGGGCTCAGGAACATGAAGCTCCTCCAGGCGCATCAGCCATCACTTCAGGTGGGCAACATCCCCAAATCCGTGGATTGGAGAACCAAAGGCTACGTGAGCGCTGTGCAGAACCAGGTAGGACATGTGGTATTGTTCCCAGGAAGCCAAAGGGAAGTGTCGTCCTTGACGCTGGTGACCATGGAGCAGCAGGTGCTAAGGAGCATTCTGGTATGTGAAGTGTCAGGCGTGTGATCAAGTTTGGTGGATAAGAGCGTTTTCTTTCTCTTTTAGGGCAGTACTTGTGGCTCTTGCTGGGCTTTTAGCTCAGCTGCGTCCCTAGAAGGACAAATGTTCCGGAAAACAGGCAAACTGGTCCCTCTGAGTGCACAGAACCTGCTGGACTGCTCTGGGTCCTATGGCAACAAAGGCTGCGATGGTGGCTTGATGCATCAAGCCTTCCAGTATGTGAAGGACAATGGAGGCCTGGACACTCTGGATTCTTATCCATATGAAGCAGAGGTCAGTAGGACACCTATGTGGTTGTCTTTCCTGCTCAGGTTTTAGGAGGTTGATAACTGCAGAGAGGCCACTGTCTTCAGATCTCAGTGTTAGTTGATAGAATCTCTGTAAACCAGAAGAGCTGTCATTACAGCGTTAGTCTTTGCACAGTTACCTGATATGATGGTTTCCGTATGGTTGTTCCTGTTCCTAGCAACATGGAGAACATGCAAACCATTCCATGCATAATACAGATTTCTCCACTGGGAAAATGTGTCATGGACAGGAAGACCTCTGGCACTCACTGAAGAGATGTGAGCTAGTGTTCAGTTTCCACCAGAAACTAGAGCTGCCACCATTTCTCTTCTGGAGATGGTTTTTAAGAGCCCAGTCAGCTGCAAAGTGCTGAGTGCTGTGGTTCTAACCTATGTTCCCAGACATGGATCCCAATAACCAAGTTTCTTTCTTCCTTTGTCTTTCAAAGGTGGGACCCTGCAGGTACAACCCTGTGAACTCTGCTGCTAACGTCAGCAACTTTGTGCAAGTCCCAGAGAGTGAGGATGCCCTTCTGAGGGCTGTGGCCACTGTGGGGCCCATCTCCTCTGCAGTTGACAGCAATCACACCTCCTTCCGGTTCTATGAGAGCGGTAAGGCGTACTTCCTTCCAGAAATTCGTGAAGACAAATTGTACCACCAATATTACATACCCGAGTGATGACTTTGTATATGATGACTGTAATATATGACATGTAAAGTGAATGTTTGCGTTTGTGGATTTTACATTTTACATGTGCAATATTCGTGTTCTTTCTACTTGACGTTCCTTAACCGCACTCCCATGGCTGTGAGCATGGCATCACTTTAATGAGCTGCATTTTCTATTCTGTGGTTTAATTGATTTGAATTTTCTCCAGTTGTTGGATCTGTAAGAGGTTAAATGTCTCATTAGTTCTGTAGGAGTCACTTGCTCCAAGTTATTTTGTGTTCCCTAGCATTTACTTGGACAGATTTTTCTAAGTAGATGAACAAGACTGATGATAGGCATCCAAATCAGTGTCTTGCTGAGGGATTTATGCTAAATGTTAGTTCTGTCTCACTAGGTTAGAGCTTCCATTCCAGTCGTGATGACAACGGATCCTCTGGCTGAGTCTTGTCTGGAGTTTGTGTCATCCCGTGAACTTCTCCCGGTGCTGGTGGCAGTGGTTACTGTCAGGCTGCTGGAGCCTCTATTGTTCTTTTGATTTTTTTTCCAGGCGTCTATTATGAGCCAGGCTGTAGCAGCTCAGAGATGGATCATGCTGTTTTGGTGGTTGGCTATGGAGAAGAATCTGATGGCAGAAAGTACTGGCTGGTCAAAAACAGGTATAAATTGACAAATATGTTTATATCAAAAAATTTAAAGAGAATTTCTGTTCACAGTTGGGATTTGGATACAATAAGTACCAGAAATCTTTCTCCCCGGAGGTTGGGCACAGAGGTTTTACTGTGTGATTGTAACATTCAGAGCCTTTCGTGGGTAAGGTATCGATATGGAATTTACACTATTGCAATTGTAAATCCTGAAACATTTCCTGCTTCTGTACCACATAGAGGTGGGCAGACATCCTACCCTTTCTCTGAGCTGGCTTTACAGTCCCTTGTATTCAGGAGAACTTTGTGGTATTCAGGAGAAATTCTCTCCCTTTTCTGATTCTTTCTATTAACTGTGGTCTCTGGCTCAGAGTTTAGAGGAGGTTATTGTGATAATGCCTCCCTGCTGTGTTCTTTTCACTAAATGGAACACATGTTTGTTGTTTTTTCAGCTGGGGTGAAAGCTGGGGCATGGATGGCTACATAAAGATTGCAAGAGACCAGAACAATCACTGTGGAATTGCTACATATGCCGTCTACCCGGTTGTGTGAGCTGCTGGACAGCAAGAAGGATGGACTGGAGGGGACTGTGTGGAAGGAGGAGGTCCTCCCACTCACAGCTACCAGCCTCTGCTCTGCGGGTCACTGAGGATCCAATGATGGGACTACAGGACACTGTTACTTAGTTAAACAGTAGTGCTATTTTGCTGCTGCAAATAGCTTTGTATTAATGAGTTCTCAATTTTCATTTTTAAAGAGATGTAGAAAATTACATCTTTCAAATTAGAATGTTGGCCATGGAGAGAAGGCTCTGCAGTTCAGAGCACTGACTGCTCTTGCAGTGGACCCAGGCTCCCATCATCCATGTGGTGACTGACAACCATCCTTAACTCCATTTCCAGGGCATATGGTGCCCTCCTCTGGCTTCTGTGTGTATTGCATACGTAGTTGGCCAACATGTATGAGGCAAAACTCTCATAACACAGAAAATAAAAATAAATAAAATTTTAAAATAAAACCATTTTAAAATAATGTTGGGGCTTCCTTTTGTTTTAATTTTTAGTGACTTTTTGTAGTCTAACAAGTAATTCAGCTTGAACACATAACTGAATTTGGTGATGATGTTCTAGGGGACAGGAAATGTGACTCTTCTAGTTATAAAGTCAGTATTCCAAACTGGCACTTTCTTTCCAGGGTTTTATCTACTGCCATCAACTATGGTCTAGAAATCTCTAGGACAAATTCTGGACTTTAAATTTTTTAAATTGCATTTTATTGACTTTTTAAGAATTAGATCCTATTCTGATCGCCCCACATCTCCTGTCAGATGACCACACCTCCCTCCCTCCACTCCACTTCGTGTTCAATTTATGTTCTTCAAGTACTCAGGTCAGAGGCCGGAGGGGGTGGGGGGAGAGCCAGTGTGATGGGCTTTAGAGAGGTGATCTTGTCCGCAGGAGGAGAGGAGACAGAATGGTGACAGGCCCAGGCTCAGCGGTGGAGGCAGGGAGTACTGCGGGATGTGATCAGAGAGGGGCAGAGCTCCCAGACAGTGAAGGCATGATCACACACTGTCTTGTGGCAGACCTATTCTTGGGGTGGTTGGCTTCATCAAACAGAGAGCATGAGTGGACTTTGTGCTCCTCTCCACACAGAACAATACCCGAACTACCGTCCAGAGCTCCATCCTTCATTTGGGTTAGATGAAAGCTGCCTTCTTAGGAAGAAGAGCTCTTCCATCTAGTGGTGAAAAGTGAAAACACACCCATCCTCCACCAATTAGGCAGAGATTTCAGAAACTCACCTCGCGGAGAAGGATGAGAGTTTTCCTGCAAGATGATGCTGGGTCTCCTTAGAGGTGAAAGAGGTCCTAACCTACTTCACTCTTTCTTGTCTATGGTGAGCTGGTGTCTTCTGCCCATGTTGTTGAGAGATTCCTCTTCTAGCTTACCCTTACTAAACCATAGTTAATTAGAATAGAGCTTCCCAGCCAAGACCACCATATCATGGTGACAAGGGAAATGGATTGATCAGGGAGATAACAGAGGACACTAGACACAGACAGGAGAGAAGGTGCTGTGGGGCCTCGTTTCCCTTTCTTTGACCTGGAATATCCTTCCTTGCCTGCTGTCTATTGGAAAGTGATAATGAATAGTTGATTACATAATCACGCAGACTCAAGGACATCATAGAAGCTGAGCTTATTTCTGGTATAAAACAAAAGTTCTCAGCTCATTTATTACTTCATAGATACCACATGAGTTGCGAAATAACTGACAAGACTCTCCACATGTTCCTTCTACAACACTCCATTTATGAACTTGTTGAGATGTCAGCTTGAATGAAGAAGCCGGGATATTCCACGGGTCAGCCTAACATTGCTGAGATGTCAGCTTGAATGAAGAAGCCGGGATATTCCACAGGTCAGCCTAACAGCCATGTTTTCCTGCCTCATCCACTAGCACAGCTGTCCTAGCACCCTGCTTGTTCTGCTGAAATAAGATCTTGTAACATCTGTATAAGACTGTATCAACATTCAAGAGAACACCCTCACTGGAACATAACAAGATTACTGAAGGAAGATATTCGTGGTAAAACGGAATGTTTTTCACAGTGCAAATGCTGGGGCCCAAGGTATGAGGAGATTAGTAATAAACGCAGATACTTGTAGGCAGTCAGGAAATGCAAACCCATCGCTATTGAGGAGTTAGGACACCAAATACCTCATCACAACAGTGGGATCATATGATTTGCAGAAATGAAGGCATGGAAGGTATCTGAAAATGCCAGAACAAGGGGTCACTCATTCATATTCCTCCCCTGAAATATTCTGTACCCACAGACAAGGCTATTCCCTGTCATAGCTTTGATGTTGAAGTAGGAAGCTGTGGAACTCTGCTGGAGATCCAGAACTGGAAGTGCTGTTTGAGAGTGTCAGCCCCATTCTAGGCAGCTGATTAGTCGTTCATCAAAGGGTTCACCTGCAGTCCTTCGAGACATGAACTTCTCACCAGCAAGTGGTCCATGAGCAGTCCCTTACACGTTGCCTCAGCAGAAAGGCTCTTCTGCTCACCAACACTGCCTGTTGGCCGCGGACTTAAATGGCACTCAGCTCCACCTATAAGTAGTGTTTCTGACTTGATACTGCTCAGGGAGTGGTGCAAAGTGGACTCATATATCTCAGTGCCTGGCAGTTAGGCATCCATCTAAGCCTTTGAGATGTGCTCACCAGGATTGATCCCACAACAGATCCTGAGAGAACCCAACCCTGGCTCCATCCTCTCCTACTGCATCCGGGGAAGCAAGTCACCCATGTAGGGATCTGCTGGCTGATGTTCTCCCAGTAAGATCAGTTCACCCATCTCTCTCTCAGAAGACCCCGAGGGACAGTGTCAGCTCTGGTCTGTCTGGCCATGGGGAGCTATTCTCCTCATTCAGGAGTAGGCAGCAGGGCTAAGATCCCCAGATATCTTACTCACTCAGGTTAAATAACCCTGTTTTTTCTCCATTTGGGCTAGGACGCCCCTCTGACCTCAGAGTCACAGAAAGACTCATGGAAAATCAGTATACAGACAGTCTAGTAGCATTAAAATGGCTAGAGTGATCAGTTTGGGGAGCATAAGAGTCCATCTTGGTAGTTCTTTCTCCTAGATTGTCTTTCAGGTGGAGGGAATTCATTTTGGTAAAGAAAATATTAAAGATCTTCAAAGATTCCCCTATAGAGTGTGTGTCTTTCTCTACACAACTTTGCAAAGGTGCCATATCTGTTCTAGAGGTTAAAAACAAGTGTTCTGAGTCAGGCATGGTGGCACACGCCTTTAATCCCAGCACTTGGGAGGCAGAGGCAGGGGGATCTCTGTGAGTTCCTAGCCAGCCTGGTATACACAGCCAGTTTCAGGTCAGCTAGAGTTACAGGGAGATCCTGTCTGAAGAACAACATGTGCTCTGAAATTTAGTGTGTGTGTTCCTTCTTTCTCCTTATAGAAGGAAGTTTGGTGATCATTAGAAGATGAGACAGCTGGCTGAAATTTACTTGAGAACTCCTCAGAGCTCCTGACATAGGAAGTGACACTGGGGGGATCCTGAGATGAAATTCTGTAGTGACACGGGGGAGCTGGTGGAGACCCCATCACAATGACCTCATACGGGATCTGGCTGCCACATATGTCATTTGGCTTTGTGACACACTGAGAGTTACAGTTGCTGTATTTACACTTGACGCATGGAAGCCTCCAGACTGATGGGATGGTCTCTTTGTGGGCTGCTTCTATCTTCACCGTAGAAAAGCCTGCTCAGGAAGTTGGTTAGGACCCTGGTTCCACAAGGGTTTCTCCCTCCAAGTCTGTCTCTTGTTACCACCAGGTGTGGGGCAGTAGTTTTCAAAAACAACAACAAAGTGTTCCTCTGTATTTTCACATGTACAAATAAGCTAATAAGTTCATCTTCCTATGACTAGGTATTTCATTACCCAGGTCACACAGATGAAGTACAATTATGGTTGACATTTGAGCAGATGAACAAGATTGGGTTCTTATGCTATGAAAGAACTACACACAGAGGGAAAAGGCCTGGACGTGGCTGGAGGGTCAGCACACCTGCCTGGTGCTTGCCACTGTGCCCAAAACAGCAAGCCAGTCTGATGCAGGCTTGGCCTGAGGCAGGAACAGGATTTGGTTTTCAAGGAATCTCATGCAATTAAAGGTTTATCCTAGTAGCCCCATGTGACCTTGAGACCCAGGTAGGCTGCCTATAGTCCCAGTCCCTCCCCTCTATTTAGGTCACCCACAAACCCCACCACCCCTTCCCAGGGTCCACCGCCTCCTCCTGATCCTTCTCCCCCTTTAGGATTCACCGGACTCCAGCCTGCTCCCCACCAGGGTGCCCCAGTTGCACAGTGTGATCTGGAGACCCGGGTAAGGCACTCGTGCCTCCTGCTGACACTCCACCATTTGGTCACCCAAAAGCCCCATCACTTTCCAGGGACTTCTACCTTCTCCTGGCTCCCACCCCTTCAGGATCCACCAGACCCAGTCCAATCCATACTAGGAACTCCTCCAACTGCAGGGAGACCCTGACCCTTCCTCCCTCCAGGAGTCACCAGAACCCTGTCAGCTACCTGAGTGGGACCCTTCAGCTGTTACACCCAGCTCTGAGATGCAGGATCAGTCCACAGTTCCAAGGGAAACCTGTTCTAAGATCATTGACCAAGCCACTGCAGGCCCTCGAAAGTAGCCGTTAAGCAGAAGACCTAGACGTGTATTAATAGGGTAAAAGGAAAATGTATTCCAATCAAATGGAACTAAGAAACAAGCAGAGATAGCTCTTCTAATGACTTCTAATAATTCTTCTAATAACTGACAAAATAGACTTCAAACCAAAACTAACCAAAAGAGGTAAAGCATGCCTCATGTTCATTAAATTCCACCAATAGATAGTACAATCCTAAAACACATAAACAACAAACACAGAGGTTTCATTAAAATTTCATTTAAAAAATACTACTAGATCTAAAACCAGATTAATTACAACACAGTGATACTGAATGACTTTAATATCCAATAGATATGCCATCAGAAAAAAAATTAAACAAAAACCTCAGGAGCCAAATGACATCACAAATCAATTGGACTAATAGATATCTACAGCACATTCCACATAAATACTGAAGAATATGCATTCTTCTCAGCCCAAAGAGCATTTTCTAAAACTGACAATTTGACGATATTTTAGAACACAAAGCAAGTTTCAGCAAATATAGGAATACTGAAATAACACCCTGCATTCTAAATGAACACAAAGGAATAAAGCAGATATCAACAGCAACAGGAAGTGTATAAAATACAGAAAATATATAAACTGATGGAAACTAAGCAACACACTATGAAATGAAAATTGGATCATGGGAGAAATCAAGCAAGTAATTTTAAAATTCCTAGAACTGAATGAAAATGAAGACAAAACATCTCTAAATCTATGGGACACAGTGAAGGCGACCTCAAGAAAAAGTTTACAGAACTAAGTACCTACACCTGCAATTTACAGACATCTCATAATAGAACTTAGTGATGTACCCAAAAGCCTTGAAAAACCACCAACAAAGAACATCTAAAAAGAGTAGACAGGAAGACCTAATCAAATCAGGCCTGAGACCAACAAAATAGAAATAGAAGAGAACACTACAAAGAATCAGTGACATGAAGAACTGGTTCTTTGAAAAAATGTCAGACATTCAGCTAGTTTAACAAGAAGAGAGAAGACTCCAGTTGATGAAAATCCGAGAGGAAAGGAGGATCCTGACAATATATTCAGAAGAAATTCAGAGAAACATAAGGACATACTAAGAAAAGCACATTCCAGTAAACCAAAAAACTTAAAAGAAGTGGATTAATTTCTAGATATGTATAACTTATTAAAGTTAATCGAGATGAAAGAGATCATTTAAGCACAGCTATAGCAGCTAATGAAATAGAAGCAGAAATTAAGAATCTCCCAACTAAAAACACTCAGGATCCACAGAATTCTACAGGACCTTCAAAACAAAACTAACTAATTAACTGACTGACTGACTGACTAAAACTTAAACCAAAACTCCTTCATTAAATAGAAAATGAAGAAACACTTTCAAATTCTTTCTACAAAAATAGTATTATTCAGATTCCAATTCCCCCCCAAAAAAAATTATAGACCAATCTCTCTGATGAACATAGACATAAAGATTTTCATTAGATTTTCAGAAACCAAATTTAAGTGCAGAGCAAAAAGATCATCCACCATGATCAAGTTGACTTCATCCCAAAGATGCAGAGATGGTTCAACATACATAAATCAATAAATATAATTTCACCACATAAACAAACTCAAGGACAGAAACCACATAATTAGCGCATTAGATGCTAATCTAATCCAATAACTTTTCATGATAAAAGTCATGGAGATTGGTGGATACAGGCCATACAAGCAGCATATAGCAACATAGTAAAGGCAATATACAAATACAAAACCAGCACCGTGCTAATGGAGAAAAACTCATAGCGTTTCTACCAAAATCAGGACCCAGACAAGGTGTCCACTCTCTCCCTTCCTGTTCAACATGCTGCTTGAAGTCTCAGCTAGAGCAATATGACAAGAGAAGGAGACAAAGGGGGCACAGAACAGAAGGAAAGACATCGTGCATGTCTATCTGCAGATGATTCTGTACATAAAGGACCGACAGACTTCACCAGAAAACTCCCAGAACTGATAAACACATCCAGCAAAGGAGCAGAATATAAAACTGACACACAAAACCCAGTAACTTTCTTAATATCAGCAACAAACGCTGTGAAAGAAACCAGGGAAACAATTCTATTCATGAGAGCCTCAAAAAAAAAATCTTGTAATAAATCTAAGCAAGGAAGTGAAGTCTTGTATAATAAATTTTAAGACATTGAGGAAAGAAACTGAAAAGGCTATCAGGAGACGGAAAGATTTCTCATGCTTACGGAATGGTAGCATTAATACTTTGAAAATGGCCGTCCTACCAAAGGCAATCTACAGACTGAATACAATCCCCATTAAAATTCCAGTACAGTTTTTTCACAAAAATTGAGAAAATAATCCCAATTTCATATGGAAATACAAAAAATTCAGTATAGACAAAACAATCTTGAAGAATAAAAGAATTGCTAGGGGCCTTACTGTCCCTGATCTCAAATTGTACCACAGAGCTATTTTGTCAGTAATAAGAAAATCAGCATGGCCGGGGCATAAAACAGACACATTGGTCAATGGAATAGAGCCGAGGACCCAGAGTGACTTGAAGTACTCAAAGTCATCTGAATTTTGACCACAGGGCCACAAATACTCACAGGAGGAAAGAGCAGGTTCAGCAAATGGTGCTGCTCAAACCGGATGGTTGCATGAAGAAGAAAGAAACCAGATCCCTATCTGTGCACAAAACTCAACTCCAACTTGCCTGATAGTGTAAACTTGAGAGAGGAGAAAGGAAGGAATACGCTGGAACTTACAGACACAGAAGAGGACTTTATCAACAGAACCCCGTAGTGCGGGTATCAAAACCAACAACTGACAAATGTGATCTCATGAAACTAAAAAGTGTCTGTAAAGCAAACGACACCGTAATTAGAGTGAAGAAGGATCCTACAGATGGGTAAAAATCTTTTCCCACTATTTACCTGACAGAAGGTCAGTATCTAGTGTATATAAATAACTCAGAAAGCTAAGCACTTCAAAACATCAGCTTAAAAGCAGAGCAAGAAACTAAACAGAGAATTGTCAGAAGAGGAAACAAAATGACAGAGGAAGATTTTTACTGAATTTTTCTGAGTTTCTTACAACATATTTTGAACATATTTAGATCCACTCCCCTGTCTGCATCTCTTGTGTAGCCACCCCACTGGGTTGCATGGCTCTGTCACATAGATAAAGGCCTGTGGAGTTAAGTGTGTGTGCCCGAATGGTCCTCAGTGTGTATCCCTCCACTGGAGCCCGATTAATCTATTTAGTGTCACATCTCAAAGAAAGCCTGCTTCGCTCTCTCAGCATTGGTTACCAATAGTTCTTCAGCTATGGCTGGGATGTAAGAGGAATGGGGGAAATGTCAATTCGCTGGAGGATGGGAGGGCAGGATGAAGGAGGGAGGACGGGGAGGGACAACCAACACTAAGGACTCTTAGAAAAAGTCATATGGAGACCTACTGTATAAGCTTCTCCAAATATGTACATATGCATATATTTAAAAAGCTTAAATGGAGATACCCTATAATGAACAGGTGCCCCAGGCTAGCAATGAAAAAGTTCAGTGCCAGGAATGGACTCCCTATTTTGGAGTTGTTGACCAGGTGGCATCCCTTAGATCCTCAAAAAATTCTGGCTATTGCCATTGCTCTTGGTTAGCCTATAGAGCAGGTGATAAAACCCTACTGGTGAAGACACTGCACATGTGGGTCTCGGGGCAAACATGGAGAAATCAAGCTGCTACTGACCTCAAAGCTCCATCTCTACTGGCTAGCTTTCAAAGTGCTAGAAGATGCTATGTATGTTACTGTCAGAGAAATGTAATCATCAGCGTTACCGCACTCTGAGCCCTGTGAGGTAGAACAGCAGCAGGTCTGATAATACAGGCCCACAGGTACAAGAGAGGCATCAGTGGTGTGGGAGTGACCAACCACCTTCCGGTTGGATGTAAGGCCAGCTTCCCAAGATGGAGCCCGTACATACCTGGCACTATTATCAGGGCCATGAACCTGTGGCTAGACAGGTCTCGAGCTATAAGTCTGAAACTACTAACATCCTCCTAAATGGACACAGAATTAAGCTGACTCCTAATAGCTTATTGTTATATCCATAGATTAGTAGGTTAGTATATCACTCAGCTCTCAACAGAGAAACTTCTTGTAGTAAGTGGCAACTAGCATAGAGACCTACAACTGATCAAAGTGCAGAGAATAAGAGACTGCAGAGCGCTCAGTCTGAAATGGGATACCTATATCACACCCTCTCCTCCCAAGAATCAGAGATCATTGTGGAAGAGGGAGCAGGAAGACTGGAAGAGCCAGAAGTGGGTGAAGACAGGAACTGCGTTGTCTGGACACAGCAGGGCACTTGCACATATAAACCCACAGAACTTATTAACTTCATACACAAAACCGGTGCAAGCCCAAACCAGACAAATCCTAACACAGAAGGAGAGAGATGAGCAAGAAGTTCCAGCCCTAACTGAGGAACTATTGGCAATGGACAGCTACAGGGAGATAGAAAGTCAGTTTTTTGTTTTTGGTTTTTTTACAGGTTGTGACACTGGGTGGGTAGGCCATGCTCCAGGTGTGAACCCTTACCCAAGAGTATTTGGAGAACACAAATTAGAATCAATAGACAT
The DNA here is from genome assembly GCA_035773235.1 of Eospalax fontanierii. Lineage (NCBI taxonomy): Eukaryota > Metazoa > Chordata > Mammalia > Rodentia > Spalacidae > Eospalax > Eospalax fontanierii. The sequence continues at coordinate 8,896,527 of CM069538.1, forward strand.
TTTAAAAATAATAGAGGGCGACTGGTAAGTTTGATCCACCCACTGCCTTTTCACTCCCCTCACACCTGAGCAACTCTGGCCTCTCCCTGCCCCATGTCCTGTCCTTCTAGCCTTGGACACAGGCCCACCCTTGCTCCCAGCACCCCAGATCCAGAGACTAATGTCTTAGTTCAGACCTATCCACTGCATCCTGAATCCCATACTCAGATCAGCTCAATTTTTCAGTCTAGTTTATTAGAGCCTTAACAGGCTGTCACCACCCCCAACCTGTCTTTGCATTTCTGTGACCTCCCATCTACCTTGGCTGTACCGTCCCCCAATCTGCCTTGGATTTCTGTGAGCAGTCTTCTTCACTGGGGAGAAGACCTTTGCAGACTTCCTGAGAAAGCCTGAATTCAGCCTCTGCCTAACAATTTCCCCAAATCGTGCTGTGCCTGCCGGCTGGAGGACACAAACCTTAAATGAGAGCCTAAGAGCATCTGATCTTGCCTAACCTTGCCTCTGAGGGAACTCTGGAGCAAGTTAACTACAGCCATCTGGTCTGTTCAATATAAAATCAAAAGAGAGAACCTGAAGCCCTGACCAACTAGCTTTTCTTGCCCAATAAGAGAACAACCGAGTCACAACAAGTATACAAACAGAATTAGACTTCAATTGAACAAAGGAAGGCTTGAATCTCACATCAGAACCACAAACAACCAAAGAAATCCACATGCCAAAATCACAGAGAAAAATAATAATATGAAAAACCCAAATAGTATGTCCCTACCAAACATCACCAGTCTTGTAGAAGAGTTCTACCACAAGAACCCCATAGAGATAACCCAGGACAGGGTTTAAAAGAACAATCATAAACATGATAAAAGAATTCAGTGAATTTAAAGAACACATAAACAAACAAATCAAGGAAGACAGGGATAAACTTCTGACTGAATTCACAAAGAGATAGAAATGTTAAATAAACTCGGACTGAAATGAAGAAGGAAGTGAAAAATTCAGTAAGCCAATTTGAAATGACAGGAGAAAGCCTCACAAGTGGAATGAAAGAAATGTAAAGCTCAATATCAAGACTGGAGATAAAGTTGAATAACTGGAGCACTCAAGCAAAGATTATGAAAAAAAAAATTTTAAACACAGGAATGGAACAAGCAGCAAATATGGGACACCATGAAAAAACAAATTTATGCACCATAGGCATAGAGGAAGGAGAAGATTCCCAGGATAATGGTATTGACCAGATCTTCACCAGATTGTAGAAGACAATTTCCCCAAATTAAGGAAAGACATTCCCAATCAAATACAACATGTACATAGAACACCAAATAGACAGGACAGGAAAAGAAACTCCCTACAGCATACAGAACAAAGCACAGATCACTGTAACACCAAAACCAGGTAAAGATACAACCAAAAGAGAAAACTCCAGACCCATATCTTCAGTGAACATAGATGCAAAAATTCTCAACAAAAAACTTGCAAATCACATACAGACACACATCAAAAAGATCATCCACCATAATCAAGTCTGCTTTATTCCAGAGATGCAGGGGTGGTTTAATATATGTAAACCAATAAATGTCAAAAAGCACATAAATGGACTCAAAGACAAAAATCTCATGGTCATCTCAATAGGTGCAGAAAGACCGCTGACAAAATTCAACATGCGTTTATGATAAAAGTCCTAGAGGAAATTGAACTGGGGGGGGGGGGACTCACCTTAACACAATTAAGGCTAAATACAAAAAACTCCACAGCCATCAGCATTCCAAATGGAGAAAAACTGGAAGCAATCCCATTAAAATCAGGAACCAGATAAGGCTGTCCACTCCCTCCACTCCTTTTTAATATAGTGCTTGAAACCCTTGTCACAGCATTAAGACAGGAGAAGGAAGCTAAAGGAATACTCACTGGAAAAAAAGAAGTGAAATTATCCCCCTTTTGCAGATGCCAAAAATTCCACCAGAAAACTCCAAGAAATTATTAACAGTTTCGGTAAAGTGGAAGGTTAGAAAATTAATCTACAAAAATCATACCAATAACAAGCAATTGGAGAAAGAGTACAAGGAAACCCTCCCATTCACAATAGCCTTGCATATATATTTATCTTGGAATAAACCTGACCAAAGACATTAAACCTCTCTACACTGAAAATTTTAGAGTAAAGAAAGAGATTGATGAGGACACCAGAAGATGGAGGGACCTCCCATGGTCACAATATTATGAAAATGATCATCCTACTAAAGGCAATATATATATTCAATGAAATCCCAATCAAAATCCCCATGACATGCTTTATAGCATTAGAAAAAAATCATCCTAACATTCGTATGGAAGCACAATAGGCCCAGGATAGCAAAAGCAACCCTGAGCACAAAGAGCAATGTGGGAGGATTACTATACCAGATTTCAAACTATATTACAGAGCGATAGTCATAAAAACAGCATGGTACTGGAACAAAAGTAGACTTGTAGACCAATGGAATATGATTGAAGACTCAAAGATAAGGACATGCAATTTCAGCCACCTGATATTTGACAAAGGAGCCAAGTGAGGAGGAAAGAGCATCTTCAGCAAATGGTGCTGGCAAAACTGTATCTCCACCTGTAGAAACATGAAACTAGACCTTTACCTTTCATTGTGTCCAACAGTCAACTCCAAATGGATCAGAGACCTCAATGTGAAACCTGAAACTCTGAAACTGTTAGAAGAAAACTTTGGCAGTAACCTACAAGATATAGGAATTAAGGTCAACAATCAACAAGTGGGAGCTCATTAAACTAAATAGCTTCTGTACAGAAAAAGAAACCTTCAACCAAAGAAATGAAGAGAAAACCCAAAGAGTAGGAGAAAATCTTCACCAGTGACACATCTGACAGAAGTTTAACATCCAGAATAAAGAACCCAAAGAACAAAGAATCAAGAAAACAAGTGGCCCAATTAAAAGAGGGGCTAAGGATCTGAGCTTAGTTCTGAGTTCTCAAAAGAAGAAATAAAGATGACTGAGAAACATCTGAAAAACTGTTCAACATCGTTAATAATTAGGGAAATGCAAATTAAAACCACTTTAAGATTTCTTCTCACCCCAGTCAGACTGCCTAAGGTCAAGAGAATAAATGATATAGGATGAGGGGGAAGAGGAACTCTCATTCCCTAGGTGGGATTGCAAATTCATGCAACCCTTACGGAAAGCAGTGTGGAGAACTATTTTAAAAAGCTAAGCATGAATCTACCATATGACCCAATTATACCATTAAAGCAGTAAGCAGCCAAGGGAGAAGATCAATCAATGGCCCAATACCAGCTTCATGAACAAATCACCACATCAATGACTGGCACAGCATTTGACACCAGTGCAGTAGTGGAAACTTTATATTGGGGCCAATTAAAGGCTACCTAATTGGTCTTAGAGTCCAGTCAACGGGAGGAAACTCATGTGTGGTACAGTAATCATAGCCAAATACACATGGCTGAAGAGGTCATAGATCTTAGAGAGATTCCCAGGGCTGTCATATCCCTAGGCTAACATAACTTCTTACTAAATGCAAAATATATATCCTTATATTTACAATCAAGTATCCCAGTCACCACTCATCAAAAAAGCTTTTTTCATACCAGATGGAGACCAATACAGCTGGTCATACACAGACCCTGTGAATTTCCCATGTCTAAGCGGCACATCTACAATGCAGCCTATATATCCAAGGCTCACACAATATAGAACAAGGGGTAAAGAAGACACTGAGGAATCTCTCAACTTGCATGAATGAAGCTCCCTCATGCAACAAAGGGCCAGTAACACAAAGGGTCACAAGTGACTAAATCATGGAGATTAAGAATCTGCAGAGTGTGGGTCCCTGGACAGGACTCATATTAAGTCTCACTCACCTGGGGCTCAGAGGCCACTGTAAGAGCCAGTGAGGAGGTACATGACCATATGGAAATAGAATACTATGAGCTCCTGGGACCCTGCTCATATGAACCTACAGCAATAGTGTCAGCATGCTCAAGACCCACGCAAACTCCAGCTGACAATAACCCAGCCCAGAGCTGGAGAAATGGGTAACAGACCCCAGTCTTTGCTGAAGAAATATTGGCAACTGATTACTTTTTGGGTGAGGATGAGCTAATCTTCCTAAAGTGGGGAATTCTAGGTAGGCTGACTGGATCTCAGTGGATGAACGTGCACTGAGGTCACTTGGGGACATTAACTTGACACAATAGACTTTAACACAGATGAAAGAATGTATGGCTTCCATTGGGGGGGCTATGAGGGGTGCCAGTGGAGAAAGGGGTGTAAAGATGATTGAGATGCTCTGTGTGAAACACACAATGATTCAATTAAAACACTTTTTTAAGTAAGACAGAATAATAACTCACTCACTAACAAAAAATAAATACATGTTGGGTAAAACAAAACAAAAAATTAGAGGACATGAAATGACAAAGAGCAGGGAGATGGGGGTGTTTCTAAGAGGAGACGGAGGGGTCTGCATATGGTCAAAAGATGTTGCATGGAATTCTCAAAAATCAATCAATAGAAATATCACTAAGATGAATAAGTAAGAAATGGTTTTTTTTTTCGCTGTTCTTCCTCTTTAATACATTTTAATGTCACTACAAGTGGACAATTTACCCCTTGCTTTTTTTAGTCTACTGCTACGCATTGCCAGTGCTCAGTGCTGTTCGAAGCGCTTCAGAAACATCGGTTCTGACGGCTACAGACTTCTGTAGTGTGTCACATCCCAGTGCCTAACTGTCACCTGCTTCCAAACAGGCAGGTGTTTTCCCCTTTTGTCAACACAGCCTAAATGAACACTGTCAGTATTTTGAAGTGTACATAAAATATGTGGCTTCTGACAAGTTGCACATGACAGTTAAAACTCAAGGAGACAAAACATTTCTTGCTAACCCCCCAATTCATTTATGTCTGTGTTTCCCGGCATAAACATTACTTGCTACCACATGCCACTGGTTACATTTCTTACCACGTTTTTTGCTACATGTAACAGCTTTTGAACTTTACTGAAACTGGAAAGAAAATTCACTCTTCCCACTACCATGACAAAGTAAAATGATTTAGAAATTATTATTGTTAGCTTCTTATTTTTCAGCTTTTGCTAAATTTTATAAAATTTGAATATTGTTGTCAAGCCTGGAGAGATGACTCAGTGGTTTTAGAGCACTGGCTGCTCTTGCAGAGAACCCAGGTTCTATTCCCAGCAGGCAAATGGTGGCTAAGAACCATCCATAACTCCAATTCCAGAAGGTCTGATGCCCTCTTCTGACCTCCTTGGGCATTATGTGACATGAGTGCACTTATGCACATGTGGGCAATAGACTCATACATATAAAGTTAAAATAATAAACTGTTTTTTAAAAAAAAATAACTTTAATATTATTATGAAATCTAGGGCCTATGGAGAAGGCTTGGTAGGTAAGAATGCTTGCTGCCAAACTTGAGGACCTGAGTTCAAATTCATACACCCATGTAAAAACCTAGACATGGCCATGTACACCTGTACCCTAACACTGTGATGGGCAGAGACAGGAGGTTCGCTGGGGCTTGCTGGCTGCCCGCTTAGCTCCAGGGTCCATGAGGGACCTTGTCTCAAGGGTAGAAAGTGATAGAGCAAGACACCCAACATCTTCCTCTGAGTCTCTATATATACAATACACAAACACACACACACACAAAGAGAGAGAGAGAGAGAGAGAGAGAGAGAGAGAGAGAGAGAGAGAGAGAGAGAGATTGCTGTCAGATCTAAGACTGAAGTTTTGTCTTCTCACATACGGGCAGTAGGGTTCACTGACATTTCAAGTTGTTCTAATGACTTATTTGAAATGTTCACTGAATTGCCACCACTGCGTTCCTAGTCCCTGGCATCCTGCTCTGTCTGCTTTCCCCAGGTGAGTTTCTGGCACCTCCTTTCCCTGGGGTTCAGCCGGGCAGGAGCCTGGTCCCTTCTCTGCATGTCTACATCCTGAGCACCTCACCCAGGGCTCCACATGCTACCTTTGCTCTTCCCATGGTATCTGGACACTGGCTACTGGAGAATTCTGAGTCAACACAACTCTGTACAGTAGAGTTCCGCCCCTCAACCCTACACATAGACAACACACTGCCCAGTAGCAGTTACTATGCCTTATGTTCCAACTGTGGATGAGCATGTTGCTGTCCAGACAGTCCTTGAACTGGCAGGGGTGGACAAGGAGCGAGTAGCATCTTGTCCATCACGTGAGTGAGAATGTTGCTCAAGTGGATACACATGTGAAAAGCCTGTTTCCTGTAAAGAGCAGCTTCTCCTTTTACTGACTACTTAGTTAAACAGATGTCCCCACTCCTCAGCCCCATCCACATTCTGGGCCATGGACTTGTTCAGTTGCTTGCTATATGTTCATTTCTCTTAAAGACAGATAAGGCAGAGACTAAGTGATGTAGGACTAGCACATTACAGAAACCCAGCTCAGCTTCTCAGGAAGGCATGCAATTTACGACATGCCAATGCCAACTCCCATTACATTGAAAGTCACTTGACCAAAAGAAAACAAAAACAAAAAACCTCTTTGAAAATTAAAACCTAGACCACGGATTCTCTTTTTCTCACTTCTACTTTATAATCCCAACCTTTCCTGATGCAATAGTTATCTTTAGCTGATTCAGAGAAAGATTGTCTATAAGGACGTCAACAAAAAGTAAGCATTTTTACTTCAAAATTATTATCGTCAATATATTTACAATTAAGTTGCTGGAAGAAGGAAAGAGAGAGTCTCCGTTTAACAGGTAAGGATGTCATAGCTTCAAGTGTCCGCTTTACACAAAGCCAGTCACCTGGGAGGAAAGCACCTCAGTGGGAGAATTGGCTCCCTCTGATTGGCCTGTGGCCATGACTACAGGACATTGTATTGCATTGACGTAGGAGGAGGGCTCTGTCCACGGTGGGAAGTGCCATCCCTAAAACAGTAGGCAGCATTCTCCCATGATTTCTGCTCCAGATTCCTGCCTTGAGTTCCAGCCTTGGCTTCCCTTGGTGATGGACTATAACCTGTAAACAGAAATAAACCTTTTCCCGACTCAAGTTCCTTTTAGTTATGGTGTTTTATTACAGAAACAGAAAGCAACCCAGGGCAGAGGATGACACTGTTCTAGCGACAGATGGTGGCGGTGATTTTATAACAATGTGACTGTATGTAATATTGCATCATGAATTCTCTCCCGGTGAGGCCTGGCGTGCAACCCCACCCCCCCTCAACCCCTAGGTTTGAATTGATTGAGCAGACAGAGAATGCTCCTTTAGAGAAATTAATTTATTCTGGGTTACTTACAAAGGATTCATCCCTGCAAAGAGAGACAGATTTCATACGGCGGAGCCTGCATTTTGATCATAAGTCCCCCAGACCTCTGGAACACGCAACAAGATGGAGCCCTGGTGCTGCACACGCCTCTCTCCTTCCCAGCCTTCCCTGCACTTCCGCTAGACCTCCCCTCTTAAGTCACTGGTTAGTGGACTGTCAGTCACATTTGGAAGCCTGCCCCTCGCAGCAGAGAGGAAACTGTATATCTATACAACAAATGGCACTCAACCATGCCCTCAAAAATGGTTAAGATTGTAATTTCTCTGTTATTGTATTTTACAGTAGTTCAAAGTACCAAATTTGATCCTCAGTGAACTACCCAGGGAGGGAAAATTAGTTGATTGCTCTTGTTCCAAGTATAAGAAAAAACTGAGAACACTGGTAGTGAATGCTCTCAACAGGAATGTAGGGATGACCAGGAAGACAGGGAAGTCGGTGAGGATGTACTCAGTAAGTCCTGTAGAGTATAAGTGTGCTAAAGCCATTCTGCTGTTCTGCTCATGAAACCTTAGACTCTGAGCACTAAGCAGGCAGCGTAGAGCATGTGCCTTGCCTGCAATTGCATTCTGCCTGTCTGACTCACCTTCTGCCCGAATGTGTCTGCCGATTGGAAAGGTGGGACCCGGAGTGAAAACGCGTTGAGCTACTCATCCTGGGCCCTTCTGCTCACTGCGTACACAGCTTCTGATTAGGAGATAACTGGAATCAAACCCCGTTCACTGTAAAAAACACTGTGGAGCAGCAGGCATGAGATCTCTGCCCGGATTGTTGAGGTTCCTCTGACTTCACCAAACAGTCCACAACACAAAGTGTGAGGCACTGGCAAAGAACCACTCCCTTTCCCAAAAGGAACATGTAGATTTGGGGAGTGGGGGAGGAGAATGTAGGACAGCAGCTCCCCGGCCAGGAAGAAGAAGCCTATGCCGACAGCAGAGCTCTTCTTGCAGAGCCCTCTTGGTCCTCCCAGGAGGGGACAAGCCTCTTTGCCCTCATCCTCTAATTACTCTAGGCAGTGGGCACCTAAGTCTCACAGCACTGAAGTCTAAGCTTATAGGAGACGTTTTAGTGGCTCCTACAAGTTAGAGAACTTGATTCTCTACTTAACTTGGGGTTCAGGACAATTATGGGCTCAGGACTTCTATCTGGGACAATTGTTTTTCCTCTTCTCATTCTCTTATTAAAATCCTGATAATCTGTGCCCTCATTTGGTTTCTGTGACTGTGATAAAGCACAGATCAAAATCAACTTGGGGAGGAAAGGGTGTATTTGGCTTATGGTTCCAGAGGAATGAGTCCAGCCCGGTGGGGAGGTGTGACACGGGACAGCTGGGGCAGCAAGCTGAGAGCTCAGTTCTTCAAGCAGGCACAGGAAGAAGAGAGAGAATGAAACTGGAAATGGGCGGAGGCCAAAGCCCTCCTAATGACACACTTCCTCCAGCAAGGCCACACCTTCTAAACCTCTGCAAAGAGTGCCACCAACTGGGGCCAACTATTCAAATTCTTGGAGCCTCTGGGGACATTCTCATTCAAATCACAACAATCTGTGAGGCAGTAATATCCCTGGCCTTAGGGTGACAATGTTTCCCTAAAGGATTAACAAAAAAGAAAAGAACACCACACTAATATTAAAATAGAAACTAAAAAGCCTCATGCCCTTAGCATTGTCTATCCCTCCCGTCTGCAGGACTGGGAGACAGTGTCTCTACACACCCCACCTCCACTCCTACACCTGAGACCTCTTCCTGGTAAGAGGGGGGACACGTGGGGAGATGGACGGGGACGGGAGTGAAGGGTGCAGACACAGGGCACTCTTGAGTGAAATCCTCAAATTAAAAAAATGAAGAAAAAATAGAAAACATATTTTTTTTAAAAAGAAAAAATGGAGGGCTAGAGAAATGGCTCAGCAGTTAAGAGCACTGGCTGCTCTTGCAGAGGACATGGGTTCGGTTCCTAGAGCACTCACACAGCAGCTAACGTAACTCCAGCTCCAGGGGATATGATGCCCTCTTCCAACCTCTGTGAACACTGCACACAGTTATATACATGCAAGCAGAACACTTGTACACATAAAATAAATAATTAATTAAAAAGAAATTTAAAACACTTGAATGAAAGTAGTGGCCGAGGGCTGAAGACTGTGGCCTGCTGAATGACCCCTTTGAGAGGCCTGAGAAGGAGGGTGGACTCTTGACTAGAATGCCATTGAATTATACAAGCCATGTTTAACCTAAACTTTTAACTGCTGCCCTATACTTTCTTTGGTTGTTTTTGGTTTGTCTGACTGGTTGGTTGACTGGTTGAAATGTGTGTGTCTATGTGTGAGTGTGAGTGTGTGTGTGTGTGTGTGTTTCTGTATCCATGTCCCTGCTCTAAAGGTAGGATGTCATGTAACTGAGGTTGGCTTCAAACTCACCATGTAACTGAGGATGATCTTGAATTGTTGATTCTCCCGCCTTCAACTCCCCAGCGCTGGGACTATAGGGTACTGAGATTGAACCCAGGACTTTGTGCACACCAGGGAAGCACTCTGTCAACTGAACCCTGGAAGTCCTTTTAATGTCCTCCACTCAGGAGTGCCAGGTCTGAGACACTCCAGAGACAAGCACTGGTTTGTCTGGAATTGCATCATCTGAGATCCAATTTGGCTTCTCCAATTAGTAGCTGTATGACTAGGGGCAAGTACTTCACCTCTCCAAGTTTCAGGTTAGTCATCTGAAAATGTGATTAAGGGTTATTATGAAGACTGTATGTAGTACGTGGTGTGCAAGTAAGCAATGCACTGAGTCATCTGCAGGTCCATAAAGCCAAGGGAAATGTGATAGAATGTTGGTTTAAGTTTGTCGTCAACTTTCTGCATTTTCTAAGCTTTACATAATGATTGCTTGTTTTGTCTTTATTAAAACAAATAGAAAAAAACTACTGGAAAGCAATGGCTCAGATCCTGCTGGGAAGCCATGAAAACAGTCACCGTCAATTTATGTTGAAGGAAAGGAAATAAAGTCAGCTAGATGACAACTTGTGTCCCATGATAGGTTGGGAGGATGGAACAGCGCTGGTCTGTGCCAGCTGTGTGGTTAGTCTTTGCTCTGCTTTGTAATTAAACATTTGCATTCTCCATGTTTTACAACAAAACAATGCCAATTATATTAGATTGCAAACAGGTAAGGAAAAAGAGGCTAAATTTTGAGACAAGTATTCATTTGTATGTACTCAGAGTTTGTGTGGGACAAGTAGTCCACTAGGAGAAAACAGAGTAGTGTTTTCCTGCTGGGAGTAAGACATGTCAGTTTTGTCTTATTTCTCTAAGAATGCTCAAGAGAAAATAACACACCACAAGTCTCCCAGAGGGGTCAGTAGCTGGACCATTATATTTACCCAGAGGTTTCACCATAAGGACCTGGTTCAGCGTGTCGCACAAATGCAGGGGTTCACCAGTCCGGGAAATCCATGGTGGTGAAGCTGGCCTGGCTGAGATACTCCAAGAACGCCTCAAGTCTTTGATCCCACATCAAAGCCCAGACAGGACACACCAGAGGTGCTGTGTTGAAATGGCCCCAGGTCAGTACTCATGGCCTCTGCCTCTGATCTGTCCATCTCCGTGGAATCTTAAAACCTTAAACGCACAGCTTTCCCCAGCTCTCAAGGGCTTGTCATGTGTCCTATTATTTCTTGGGACTTCTGAAAGGCTCAGCAGGACCTCCAATGATGTGTTACGTCACAAGGCTAACAAGGTTCTGTCATTGCCGTAAGAACACTCTCACATTCCAAAGCACCATAGGAGAGCTGTGGCAGGCATGCTGGGGACTGAGTGCCGAGTACTGTGCAGCCATGGTGGGGACTGAGGGCCGAGTACTGTGCAGCTTCCCCCTCCAACCTTCCAGTATGCATGCACATTTCTAAACTCCCTTCCACAGGGGAGGAAGTGGAGCTCTACCAGTTTAAATGTCTTGCCCAGGATGACATAGGAGCTGAGAAGCAGAATGACAGTTTGAACTTTATCATTAGTTACTTGTTATTTTGTGCTTTGCTTATCAACCATTGTGCTCACCACTGACCTTTCAGATTCTTTCAAGAATTTTCCTCTTGCATTCATAACTTAGTCAGCTTCTTCCTCAACGCATCCTAGCTTAACACTGTCTTGAAGTATGACATGCCTTCCATACTGTGTAGAGCTCCTGCTTTCACTAAAATACCTAGAGGCCATTGTAAGGCTGTTAACTGGTCAAATTCCGTGTGTCTGAGTTTCAAGAAGCAGAACACTAAAGCAGATGAACCAAATGCCTGCACAGGTTGAACACTGAATTGTCTTGAAACTTTCTTTGCCAGTTGTCACCTTTAATCTCAGCCTCCCACAAAATTTCAGGACACAGAAAAAATGCAATCAAATTATTCATTATAATGTAACATAAACCACATCTTGTCTAGTTCAAGACAGAGTCCTTATTCCCATCTTGAGGGTAATCAACAACTATCTAATTGGACTTAAGGCCTACTCAATGGGAGGGAACTTGTGTGTGATACTATAAACATAGCCAAATATACATGGCTGGAGAGGTCACAAACTGTAGCACCCTGGCTACGTTCGTTGACCAAGTCCGGATCCTTGGAGGGCTGTGGATTGAATGAAACACATAAGACAGAGACACAGACACACACACTAGGTAGGAAGAAAGGAGAATGACTGACTTTATTAAGAGGCAGCAAGCCTTACATACCCTGAGGGCGGGGCTTTGCAGGAGGTTAAAAGTTCAGGTTCTCAGGAGACATCCAGCCACATGACTGCACACCTGATGTAAACTGAGGAAGTCTGCAGTCACATCAATAAAGGTCAAGTTGTTTCCTTCAGAACTGCAACTGACAAAATCCAGCTAGCTCTTGGCCGAGAGCCTAGCACTAAGAGAGAAGGGAATGCAGGGGGGCCAGACCCTACAACAGACCCTAGAGAAAAATCTATTTTTGCCACCTCTCTAGACCAATATAATTTCTTTATTCTAATTATGCATCCTTATATTTACAGGCAAGTGTATCCGTCACCCCTCATCAAAGACATTTCTTTTTGGAACAGATGGAGACAATCACAGAGTTCCGGAACTGTTCAAGCACAAAGAATAAGTACCTGTGAGATGCTTAACCCGAAGTGTCACATCTTCAATGCAACCTCGACACATAGGATGCATATATCTCTCAACTCTCATCAGAAAAATGTCCTTATGCAGCAGATGGTGGCAAACACAGAACCCCACAAATGGTCAATATGCAGAGAACAAGTGGTCACAGAATGCTTATTCCTGAATAGGACACCTATTTCAATCCTCTGCCTCCCAAGGCTCAGGGATCATTGCAGAAAAGGAGGTGAAATATTTTAAGAGCCAGAGGTGGTGGATGACCACAAGGAAACAGAATCTTCCAGACAGTTGGTCATTTAGTCATATGAACTCGCAGCAATGGTGACAGCATGCACAAGTCCCATGCAACTCATATTAGACAAAATCCCAGCATAGATATGGGGAAGTGAGTAAAAAATCCCACGCCCGCCTAAGGAACTCTTGGCAATTCATGGTTGCTGGGAGGGGACAGATAGTGTCTCACAGCGATGGAACTCTTGGTAGGCCTAGAGGATGGACCCATATTAAAAGGACATTTGGGGACACAAATCAGACTCTATAGGCCATATATATATATATATATATATATATATATATATACATTAAATTAGGAGGGGGCAGGGGGAGAGGTGTGGACAGGGAAGGGAATCTAAATATCATCAAAGTATATTGTATGAAAACCTCAAAAATTCAATAAAAAGTAAAATTTATATTTTAACTAATGCTTCCAAGACTCCTAGAAGAATTTCTCTTTTTCCTTCTTTTGGTGTAGGAGGAAATGACATGTGGAGAGTTTTACTATTTTGCTCAGGCTGGTCTTGAACTCCTGGACTCAAACAATGTTCCCATCTCAGTCTTGGTACCTGGGATTGTAGGTTCATGACACCAGGTTGGGCTAGGAATCCACTTTTGACTCCCAAATAAAGTAGCATCAAATGAACTCTACTATACGCTCATGTTTTAGGGATATCATCTAATCTTCACAGTTGTTTTATGAGAAAACTATAGATTTTATCTCCATGTCCTAAATGATGAACCTGAGCTCACGGGTTCTGTAACCTGCCCAGGTACCACAGCTGGAAAGCTACAGAAAGGCCACTGATGCCAGTTCAGCTCCTCCCACATTCTAGACTGAACTGCTCTCTGGTCTCAAGCAATGCTTAAGGGGAGATAGGAAGAAAGGTCACAGGAGTGCTTTGGTTCAAGGGATTCCAGGACAAGAAGCCAACAAGGACCTGTCTAGGGATTTGGAATTGCATATCTAAGTGCAGCAAAATTAGAACGTAGAAGAAAAGCTCATTATACTCTAAGATAGCGCCTTACTTAGGCAGCTAATTTGTGTCAAGTTTTAAAATAATGCTTGGCCTCCCACCTGCCAAAAGGTGAAAGATAAGTAACCTCCCTGCAACTGTAGCACACTCCTATTCAGACCCAGCAGTCCATTAATTTTAAATTCAAGGAGATGTACAGTAAAATTTTCAAACAATCAGATGTGTAGGCCGTATTATTGAATGAGGAGGAAATGGGAGAGTTTAGATGTCTAGTGTGGCGTCATTTTAGAGAAGGCGCACACAAGAACCTCGCCATATATAATCTGGCTCCAAATACATGCATGTGTAGAGATTTGTAAATTAGTTCTGGAAGGATTTAGAAGAAACTGACAGCAATGTAGGAAGAGGATGGAAGAAAAAACTTTACTGCAACCTGTCCTGTATCTGTAAAAGGGATTGAACTAGGCAACTTTATTCTCTATTTTAACAATTTTCACTAAAAAGTTTAAATATAATAATACTGAATGACAAAAATATTATAAATTTAAAAATTAGCACCTCCAACCCAGCATCTCTTTCTTCCTGTTGCCAAATGTAAAATTTACCACACATTCTTCTATGCTTCCTTTACAAATAAGCATACATGTATTTATAATACACATATATTTTGGCCTTTAATAAAATTATACTATGCACATTGTTCTGGAACTTTCTTTTTGTACACAGTGGTAAATACTCTTCCATGTCTGTAAGTACATAATTAAACATTCACTGATAAATATATAAGATTAGTTTAAAATATTTTTAAATATATGAAATATATAATATCCTTGCTTATGGGTTTGCTGCTAAAATAAAGAAGTGAGTTTTCCAGGTGTAAGAAAATGTTCATTCAGAAAGTGTTGAACATTTCTCAGTTATTAGACAAAAATAAAAACACAGCAATCTCATGAGCAAACAAAAGGCCTTATTTCTCCACATTCCCACCAACCCTAAACCAATCTTTGACACTTTGCTGACACCAAGTGGCTGAAAATAAAGAAATCTTATTAAAATGCCTGTTGGATTATAGATGGTCCGACATCTCCTGGCCCCACCCACTACTGTTCCCACTGAGAACAGATGTGACCCTGAGAGGGAGCTACAGAGGGACCATGTCCCGCATACCCCTTGATCTAGAAGTCTCCCCTCAAATGGGAGGAGGACTCATGAGATTTCTATAGCCTCTGAGGTGAAGGCTGAGAACACGACCCTTCGGGAGTCTTGGCAGGAAGAGCAGATGGATACTAAACGGACCTGCAGAGAGTACGGAGAATTTGACTACCTAGAGGCTGTACACCTTATCTGAGAAATCCACCTTCCACAAGGGCTTATCAGGAAGACTCAACACAACCCACCAGCACTTCAGAGCTGACCAACAGCTGCAAGCCCTGATCTACTAGAATCGAGCCATTTTTTCCCTGTAATTTTTCTCTTTGATATGGAATAATTGCAAACATTTGAGGGGTAGAGAGTAACATTTCAATGTGTGGAAACTTGTGGAATAATCAAGCAGGATAACTGGCAGGACCATCATCTCAACCATGTCTTCTTGAGTGTTACTGATTGGAGGATCATGTGATATTATATCGTGGTTTCTGTTTTAAAGGAATCTCCTTGTTCAATATTCACTCAATATTGAACTAATTTTTAACTGATTTTTTTTAAAGCTCATAGTCTTAATGTAAAAGTAAAACATTCCTAGAAAAACGTAAAGGACCTCTACCCCCAACCCCCACCCCGCACCTAGACCTAAAATAGAAGTGATTAGAATAATGAGAACTTCCAGCAGGGGTGAATGCTGGGATTTGCTTGTTTTCCCCAACACTGTGTGTCTTTCTTTAGATGTGTTCTGAGTGACATAGATGCCGTAGTTTACATTCAGAATGTCTCCCATATGCTCTAAGTATTTGAATGCGTGGCCCCCGTGGACGGCACTGTTAACAGAAGTTTAGAAGGTGTGGCCTTGCTAACTGGAACCAAGCTTTGAGAGTTCATAGCTTTGTCCCATTTCTAATTTGTCTGCTTCCAGTGCATGCCTGAAGATGTGAGCTCTCAGCTTTCTGCTCCAGAGGCCTCCTTCCATGACTTCCTAGCAATGGTGAACTCTTATTTCTCGGGTACCATAAGCTGAATAAACTGTTATAAGTTGCGATGGTGATGGTGTTTATTATAGTAACAGAAGAGTAATACTATGATTCTTTGTATGTGTGTCTTTTTGAGACAGGGTGTCCCTGTAGCCTCAGCTGGCCTGGAATTCACTATGTAGACCAGGCTGGCCTCAAACTTACAGAAATCTGCCTGCCTTTGCCTCCCAAGTGCTAGGATTAAAGGTGTGCACCACCACACTTGGCTACTGCAGTGATTCTTCATCTTTCATTAAGTTGAACATAATGAAAATGCCATTTTGAAAGTCAAAATAATCAAATAGAGAAGAAATATCACAAGGACCATCCCCAAAGTTTCCCTATAAATGCAACTATTCCATAATTGATTTTTAAATGTCTATTCTAAATCTCTCCAAAGGGAAATAACATGGGAACAGTACCCATGACATGTGAGCCTCGAGTCACTAAATGTGCTGTTTCTATCCTTTGATTTGGGCTTCTGCTTTATCTTTTACTTGATTGTTAGTTGCTGGGATTTTGGTTACAGTTTGGGCAGCACATGAACCAAGGGAAACATCTGTGTCCAGCACATGCACGGTCACTGGCCTCTAGAGGTCTCCATTCAGAGACCTCTTTGGGGCTCTGAGGAAATAGTGGCTGAGCATTGACAGGCTGAATTTCCCTTGCTCTCTGAGGTACAAAACATTGAATATTTAGTGAAACAACACTGCATAACTTCTGGACTTGAGCCTTGTCAACCACATGATTCATCTGTGTCCTAGAGCCATTTCCAACATCATTATCCTGATCACCACCTATTAGTGTTTGCAGAGCACCTAACATGGAGAAGCCACTGCGTCAGTGCCTGACAGAACACAAGGAAGACAGAGACTACACCTGATAAACTGCTGGAGCTGCACATCTGAACACGGAACGCAGAACAGACAGTTCTGTGAGTCTAAGCCTTCCCGGGTCACAGATGGCAGAGTGAAGTGGCTGAGATTCACCATGGACAATGGTTATTCCTGTTGCAGAGTGGATGGAGCAGATGGTCTTCCAAAGGAAAAATGTTAGGAAAGGCTCCCAGGCTCTTTGAAGACCCCAGAATCAGACTCTAAAGGTTTAGAAGAGCCTCTGTGGACCACTAAGCTGAATTCTCCAGAGTTCCTTTCACTGCCCCGGACCATTGAGGAACTGTTAAATATCCGAAGAGTTGAGCATTTGTGGATCCAGGAGGATCCTCAGGTTAAGATACTGGGATTTTGGAAATTTTCACAGTCCAGTTGTAAGGAGGCTGGCAGTACTCATCTCGCTGCCCAGCTGCTCTCTCTACAGAGTTTCATTGGGAGAAAGACATGAAATGTAGGAAGGGAAAAGAAAGAAAGAAAGAAAGAAAGAAAGAAAGAAAGAAAGAAAGAAAGAAAGAAAGAAAGAGAGAGAGAGAAAGAAAGAAGAAAGAAAGAAAGAAAGAAAGAAAGAAAGAAAGAAAGAAAGAAAGAAAGAAAGGAAAATCAGTGGAAAAATCATTTGAAATCGCCCTAGGAAGACTGGTATGCAGTTATCTCCAGTAATAGCTAATGTGAGAGAATTTCTGCAGAACTCGGAGTTGAGTCAATATGATTTTCATAATTTTTAATTGCCCTTTATTGCTTTATATTCTTTTAATTCTTGTGAATGACAGAAGAAGAACAGAAGGAAAAGATGAACCACAAAACCTGTTTATGGCGGTTTGAGGGGCCAGAGTCTGTCTGAGAACACAAGCAAGCTTTCTGCAGGGTTTGAACAGGGCCAGCCCTGTTAATAAGAAGCTCTGCTGTCCCTCCTGCGGGGTCAGGTGCTGTGCAGAAAACAAGGTGGGGTTTCCTCAGAGAGTCCACACCCAGACCCTGTGTCTCTTCTCTCTCTCTTTTTCTATTTTGTTCTTCCCAGTGCATTTCAAATATGCACACACCATGCCATCAAACTGCTTATGGCATGCTTAATTTTTAATATATCCCATTCAGGAGATAAGGAAGATATTATTTATAGTTTTCTATCAGCAGATTGGAAGCAGAGAATATTGATATTACTTGCACAAGGTCACACCAAGAATTTATCTTCTATTTTTCAACTACACATTTGATTAGTAACTCTTATTCCATAACCTCTTATTAGGAGTGGTAAATGAAATTAAATCAACCCTGTATCATCCACATTCAGCTCTTATGATGATGATCATGATGGTAAAAATAATATTTCTGAAACTAGAACACCTCCCAAGAAGATACTGAAATTAGGGCAAAAAAAAAAAAAAAAACCTTCGATTTTGACTGTAGGATGAGTTAGTTTAACTGTTAGGAAATGAACATTTTCATTCTCTACAATTTGAGTACACACTGGAAGAATGGGTTTCAGCTGGCAATAACATTTCCATAATAATAATCTTTAGAAACATCCACAATGATACATATGCAAAGTTGTTTATTGCAATATTGTTTATAAATGAAAAAAATGGTATGTCCAATGGTAAGAGGAGAAAGTGATTCTTCTTACAAATTTTTAACTATGTTTGCTGTATTTACTGGGGAGCTATGTCACAGTGTACATATGGATATTAGAGGACAATCTGTGGGAGTTTGCTCTCTCTTTATACCATGTGGGTCCCTGAGATCAAATTCAGATGGTCAGGCACGGTGGCAAGCACCTTTAATCACTGAGCCATCCCACTGGCCCATTATAATTTGAATTAATATATGACCAAACAATGAAATGATGTATATGCATTATAAAAGAAGAAAACGTGCATGGTATCATACTGGATATAAAATACCTGATTTGATGCCTTTTAATATCCTAGATATTTTGCTACTATCTGATGGTGTGTAGGGCATAATGCAAGGTGGGCCTTAGCCAGGTCACCTGCTATGAGGATTAAGGGAGTGGCTCCTGTGGGCGTGGTACTCTGCTCCAGCCAGGCAGGATACCAGCTTCTGCCCTGCATCTGGAGAGAACATGCACCAAGATGATCTATCCGGAGACAGATACTATTGGCCACAGTTAGGAACCACCCCATAGTAGGCTGGCTATTCAAACTCAAAACCCCCTGCACTTCCTTGAATAAACAAGTTTGCTGTGGCTTGCCCTCTGCATGCTTCCACCCAGCTCGCAGGGTCTGTGTGTTGACTCCACGCCTCTCATCCCCTCAGGATGGAGACTGCGTCCCACTCGGGCTGGCACTGAGCAGAGGGACCCCAACAATAGTGGACAGAGAAAAGCTTTTGGATCCATTCTGCTAGCATGAAATACTGGCCCCTGAGAAAGTATTCCAAGGTCTGATGCTATCTGAGTTAAACTTCAAGGCTGCAAGCCTCCAGTGCCTGTACCACCCCTACCGTCGTCTGTGTTCATTCATAAGAATGTTGGCCCTCATTTTCAAGATTGCCACCAGGATCCCTAGATCAACGGCAATTATACAACTCTTTGAAAAAGGAGACTGGTCCTAACATGAGCTATGGTAGTGCCAAGTGACAGACTCAAAGCTCTACAATTGGGCAGAAACGCTTGAATCAGCACCACACTCCATCCGTGATGAAAGGCAGAAGACAGACTTGGTTGGAATGTCTTTGGAGACAATTAAAAACCACAAGAAACTTTATTAAATGTCATTCTGGACTTCTCTTTTCCTGGTGAAATCTGAAGAGGGAGTCACATTTTCAAAATTTCCCTCTGAGAAAGGGGGATGTAAAGGACACTTGGAAACCTTAAAGTTTAAGGACCTTTTTCGTGAAAAAGCTACTTATATACTTAGGACAATGGAGAAGAAAAGAATTGCAAAGTGTATACGCTATTGAAGGGCTACCGATTCCCCTCTGCACTCCCACTGGATGGTGCACTTCTCTGGTGTTGGTCCTTACTGATTCCGTGGTACATGATATGAAATGGAAGGGATGAAATGAATGAAGAGAGCATCATGTATACATCTGTCCACTGTGATTCCATTATCCCAAGTTCCCTGCTCATCTCATCCCAACATCCTATACTATCTCGTGGGAGATATAGATAGGAGCTGGCCTGCAGAGGAAGAGCTGGGGCTGACACTCAGTCCCACAGACCTGACTGAAGGGTAGAAGGGAGTTCAAGGACCCCGTCATCCTATCACTATGGACTTGGGCCTGTTCCCCTAAGTCAGCCTCTGTCAAAGCAAACTTTCCCTGCTTACAACCTTCTGCCTCCCATAGTCTAGTCTAGCATTTTTTCAATTTATGACCCATATTGAAGACCTCAGATCTGTTTGAAGCTACCTGTGAAATCCCTGGAGGGTAGAGCTATTTGTAGTAGTAAGAATGAAAACGGCAGAGGGTCCTCCTCAGTGGAAGGGAGTGCCCAGGATTTATGCATTCACAGAGTGTTTCTCAGAGTAAGTTAAACACTGCTCCAGAGCATAACTGTCAGATACCAAACATGAACAAATGCTCAAGCAGTAAGCGTGAGCAATATGAACTTCTCAAATCGGCAGTTTCTGGTAAGTATCAGTGTGCCTTTGGATTGAACTGAATGTCATTTCTCAAGGATATGGGGATTCTCCAGGGAGAAATTATGGAGATGGACAGTTATATCAGCCCTTGTGTTATTTAATTTCTAACACAACTGTGAAGTCCTGGTGTTGTCTCCACTTATGCTAGATGGGATCAAGGCCTAAGAGAGGGCATGTCATTTGCCTAAACTTCCTGTCTCCCAGAAGAGGGGCTTGAGTTAACCTGCATTCCAGAGTCAGTGGGATGAGTGAGTAAGGATCTGCTGGAGGAATATCGAAAATTACAACTGCGTTTTTTGGTCATATTTTCACTCACTCGTTTAATGCAGATGTGTATGTAAGTAGAGAGTTTTTTTTAAAAAATAGAAGCTGTATTTAGGTTGTTAGAGTTTAAAATTTGCAGAAACAAATGCTTATTTATTAATTTTTTAATCTACCTCAAATAGAAGAAAAAAGTGATTTTCACCCGCTTTACAGGTTAAAAGAAAAATGAAAAAGAGAAAGTAAAAACGAAAGCTAAGGCAAACCTTCAGTTTTGTTAAGAGTGTGAAAGTAGACTGACAGTCCCTGTGGAACTGTGGGATAACTGTCAAAAAGTTGTGCATCACCACCTATGTACTTACATAAGAGAAATTAAGATAGTCATTAATGCCAAAATATGTGCGCTAATGTCCATGGTGGATTATTCATAACAGTGCTGAAGTAGAAGCAAGCCTCTGTCCATGGACTGAAAAATGGAAAAACAAAACACAGTCTACTTGAAGAACAAAAACGAATCAGGCACTGGTAGATGCTACAGTTTGGATTAACCTTGAAGACATTATGCTAAATTTTAAATCAACAAAAATGTGTTTTATGATTTCATCTACATGAAATGCACAGACTAGAGAAATCTATAGAAACTGAACATAGATCACAGCTGTGAAGTCAAAGGGAACTGTGACTAGCAATGATTCACAAATACTGAGAGTCTTTGGGGAGACGGAACTTTTCTGGAAATATATAGGAAAAACGAGTGCGTGGTGCTTACACTAAAAGCCGCTGAAACACTCCCTTCTGCGTAGTGAACCTTGGCCTCCACCTTCACCCTTCACAGTACCCTCATCTGCCCAATCGCTTGCTTTGCAGACTGGAATCTGAAGCCCGAGGGTGCCAGAAGTAGACTGTCAGTCCTGAGACCATCAGAAGAGCAAAGTCCAAGGATCTCCAGGGCTATTATCTCGATGTTCACACAGATTGCAGCTCATCTGCTGTCATGATGAAAGAACGAAAAACAGATTAAATACTGATAAAGAAAAAAATTAATCAATTACCTTCAAGTGTAATGAGGAAGACTCTGTTAAGGACCATTAAGATAGACAGAGGTACCATTGCTGTGGAGCCCTGAAATTGGAGGACAGGCTGAAGCCTGAACACGGCGTGGCCAGAGCCAAGGGGCAGAGGAGCTCACTGGAGCATCAAGGGCAAAGAGGATTCTGGCTAAACTGCCCTGACGGGATTCTTGTTGCAAACAGATTGGGGTGAGTAGCTATCAACTGGGGCACATGATGGACAAGTGGAACCTGAACAGATACGAAGCATGATCAAACCAGACAAAAGCCCAACCTAGAGAGGGGAGATGAGCAAGAAGTTCCAGCCCTAGCTGAGGTGCTACTGATAGCAACTGGAAGAAGGAGAGTCCATTTTCTTTAAGGGCGTGATGCACAGTAGGTTGAGGAGGCTCCAAGGGATGGACACACACCCAAGAGCATTTGGGGAACACAAACTGGACTGGAGAGGGCTTTTATAAAGAAAAACAGTAATAGAGGGTATGGAGTCAGGGAGGAACAAAGAGGAGGTGCAGACGGGAAGAAGTCTGAACATGATCAAATACACCGTATGATGTTTTAATGAATATTTTTTAAGACAATGGTGTTAACAAGCACAATAGTATATGCTTTTAGTCCCAGCATTTGGTAGAAAGAGCGTGAGGGCAGGCTGATGACATAGAGATCCTGCTTCAAAGGAAAGGAAGAAAGGAAAGAGTGATACAAAAGACACTCATAAGCGAGCATCTATGGTTTCCCTATGATCCTCCTGAAAACAAAAGCAGGGACTTAAAACAACCTTTGAAGTTCTGCTCGGTCACTGGTTCCACTTTGGTTGATTATGGTTCTTTTCCTTGTGCCTTGGCCCCTTCCCACATGCTTATTTCATGGGTTGCTGCCTCCAACTCTTGGTATCCTCAAAACAGACAAGATGCCGTGGTCCAAGGCTTTATCCTCAAATCTATAGAATTTGCCGAGGAATTGGCTTCTTTGGTGAACTAACTCAACCACTGCATGAAGAAGCTGGTTCCCTTGGCGTCATTGCTCAGGAGCCAGATGCACAAACACAGGAGAGTTCAGTATGGAATACTCAGGTCCAATGAAGCAATGCCTGCTTCTCTAGGAGCACTCTACACTCACAGGGTTCCCTGCTGGGATGGTGGCTTCTCCCTTCTTGGGGAGAAGTCAGGTGGTGGCAGGAGGCACAAGTCAGATCTGAGGAAGAAAGCATCTGGCCCCTGGATTCCTTCCAGTTTGTTGACCACAGACCTGGGGTGAGGCTGAGGAATATGTGGACCAGTCCACAGGTTGCTACCTCCCGCACTGGGATGCTGGGCTGTAACCTCACTTGAACACACACACCATGCTCTGTGTCCATTGCTGTGAAAGTGGGATTAGTGTGGTCATCTGTGATCCAACATGGAAAGAGAAGCTGCTAGAGAGGTACAGATGGATGGATCCAAAGAGACGTTCAAGCCACACCATCCAAGGTCTGCGGACACAAAGTGAGAACCTCACTAATTCTCAGTGATTCATTCATCTGCCTCGTCCAGGAACTGGCTAACGACTTCGCCCTTCAGGAGAAACAATGCATACAACTCAGGAAAAGGAGTTATTTCAGAAGCACTTCCCATTAAATTAGTTCTCCAGCACACTGCACACTGTAGGATTATGAAATGTAGAAAAGCATTAGGTCAGTGGATCTTAGGTGGACAACGCTTTCTGAAGATCTGTTCTCTTAAAAAGCAACTCAATGAATCTCAACAAATTGAAGCAATTTTCTTGCATTGAGGAGAGGTGTCAAGTGACGTCAGTGCCTTGAATACAGCCACACTGAACTAGTCAGTTTCCCTGCTGTGCTGACTCCCTGAGACAGGGTCAAGGACCATATTCTCATTTACTAGTGAGAAGAAGCCTCTATAGTGCACAGAGGAGCAGATTTTCACACACTGAAGTTTTCATAGGAATTGGAAAGTTCTGCTGACTGTATTTCATCCAAAGGCAGAGAGAAGGCTTAGTACTTTACTAAGATGCATCCATTTCGATAATTAGAAGTCATAAAGTCATTTTTCTATGACATGAGGATGGAGCAGTAGGGAAAGTCAATTGATAGCAACGCCACTTTCTAGAATACATTGTGTAATGCGGTTTGAACAGATATGTCTGTCACTCTTGCTAAAGTGATCTTCTCCTTATTTCTCCTGCAATTATACAGTTTTGGCAGAACTTCAGGCTGGGACATCTTGTTGTAAAAGAGTCCACGGTTTTTCCAGTATATTTACACCACCTTTCAAAGAGACAGCCGGCTGCTGTTCAGATTGGCAGCTGCCCCAGGGTGCCTGTCTGGCTCAGGGGAGCGGGTCTTATGGCAGGGAGAAGGCTTCACTCTCCTAGGCATCTGAAGCCTGATGACAAGGTAAAGCTTGTTCTTTAGAACAGGAACTGAGCTCTCCTGAATGATTGATAGCCTTCAACTCTGATGACTTCCCAGAATGGTCTTCTTCCCATCATCTGCATTTCACTGTACAATTGCAGCCTCTGACCTCCTGTCACTACATGTAGACAGAAGGCTTCAATACTTTAAGATGAAATTTGTATGAATTGATTTTCAAAATTCTTCTAGGGCTGACATGATTATTTAATAGGGAAAATATACTGTTTTCAGCAACGGTGCTAGGAATCAGTTATCCACGGGCAAAGAATGAAGTTTAACCTTAGCTTATAACATATACTGAAATTACTTTAATGGATTAAACACCTAAACATAAGAGATAAGACTATAATGGGCTAGCAAGATGTCTTAGTGGTTAAAGGCACTTGCCGACAGCCTGATGACCTGAGTTCTGTGTATCTACGTGGTGGAAGGAGAAAATCAACTTCCTGGTTGTCCTCTGACCTCCCTCCCGCATGGTATGCATCCCTGCCCACACTCACTAATAAAATAAATGCAAAAAACCCCTAAACCATAAAACAAGTGGGAAAAAAACACAGAGAAAATCTTCATGACAGGATTTGGTAATGATTTTCAAGGATGACACAATAAAGGTAACAAAAGACAAAAACAGATCAATAACCCATCACTAGAATTACAGGACGTCGGAGAGTAGTTTTGAAGCTGGGCATGGCTCAATAGCTGGCTCAGCCTAGGAGTTGGAAACCATCCTAGGCAACACACCAACACCTATCTCAACAAACCCATGCCAAACAGTCATTTATGACTCTCATGAAGCCTTTTGCAAAAGAATGTATGCCGATTTGAACTTTTGTTCGTTTCAAATGAGACCCTAAATCTTGAATTTCGATTTTTTTTAAAACTCTACTTTTTTCCTGGGATTTATGACATTTTCTTGAATTTAGAGATAGATGGCAGAGTGTGCCGTTGCCTAATCCCTGGACCCTGTCAGCCAAGTGGTGGTTTTATTTTCCAGGCATTTATTATGATCCAGAGTGTAGAGATTCTCTGGCTCCTGCTGTTCCCATTGTTGGCTATGGCTTTGAAGGAGCAAAATCAAACAATAGGAAATACTGGGCTGATCAAGAACAGGTATAAATGGCCAACGTTCCTAAAATAGCTATATTGTAAATGTACAGCTTAGTTTCTTAGTTTCTTGCCAATTTTTGACTGACTAACATTTTATTGAGTTGTTTTACTTCTATATTTACATCTAAAAAGGGCCTCTTGATTCAAGTAATTTTTTCATTTTAGATATGAAGTTAAAAATGGGCTTCTTGTTTATAATCAATATTTGGATACATGTCTTAAATGTCTTTGTGCCATTTGAATTGAACAGAGACATATGTTATTATATTAGGATTCTACTACAGATTTTCTGTGTTAGTATTGTGTTAGTACCATTATATTCTTAAATTCTGAAAAACCTCTTAATTCTGAAGTACCCCTGCCCAAAAAGACATCTTATTCTTTTTCTGCTTCTAAAAATGACAGTCCTGTGTTAGGTGATAGTTTTGACTCAGAGGTAAAAGTTATGGGAAGATTTATAGTTAACAACTCATAAAAGATGTAAAGTAAGACCTGCCCTCCCTCACACGTCTGTCAAGCCTGTGGTCCCTAGCACGGTGCTGATGTGAGGCAGTACCACTGATAAACCCAGTGCACTTTAATCTTTGCAGAAGCTTCCTGTTCTTTCAGCCGGGGTACAAAATGAAGCATGGATGCTGTGTAAGACAGCCAGAGACTGGAACCACTGTGGGATTGCCACATGTCCCTGGGTATGAGATGCCAGTCTGTGACAGGGAAGGACTAGATTGGGGACAATATGTGGCATATAAGGGACTTCACCTTCACCCTGACCAGCCTCTGCCGGGTGAGATCAGACACCTGAATCGCTCAAGATACATGCTGTGAGATGATCTCTCTGACATTTCACAATGTCAGAATGTTATTACTATTTTAACTACTGCCATAGACTTGTGTAGATTTCCCTAAATGATATTACTTACCTGATTAATAACATTTATATTTTTGAAGAGGTGAGAGATTTTTTTCATAAAGTGATTTTATATGTAGTTAGGTCTAAAGGCAAGACAGAATATGTTGATGGTAAACTAGGAAGAAGACTGGGTAACCTCTGACTCTTCCAGTGACCCATGCGCAGATCTGTGTTATCTGCTCAGTGATTGTATCCAACCCAGTTCTTGACAGGAGCAAAATTTAACCAAGAGTCTGTAAAGACAAACAAAATTCCCTTTAATAAAAAAAGCCTTCACTTTTTAGACAAGCATACAGACATGATTTTACTACTAAGAAAGCACCTGGAAGGTCACGTTCATTTCTCCCAAGATAGCTACAGCCCAGGAAAGATATGGGAGACCTGTCTGTCATCCAGCTTCACCAGCGTCTTCTGCACCTGTTGGGAAAGACCCTGTGATCATTTTACAGTTAAGGGAGGACAGGACACTCATGGATTACCCAGACCTGATTGTTCTTGATACACAAAAGATAAGGTACAAGGTCCTAGTCTTGAGACTGGCATTCTAAAATGGTGTTGTGGTCTCAGACCATGGGAAGACAGGCAAGGAAATTAGAAACGAGAGAGTGAGTTGCATCTAGATGAAGTTGTCTTGCTGTTTTAGCTTTCCATTGCTGTAAAAAATAGTCTCGGGTCTAAACATTTATAATGAAAAAAAGTTGATTTGGCCCATGGTTTCAGAAGTTTCCTGCCTGGTTTGCTGACTTCAGTGCTTTTGAGTCTACAATGAGCATACAACATGGAGGGGAAAAATCTGTTCACTTCAGGAAAGCCAGAATACACATCCCTCAGAGAGGAAGAACAGCGTCACCATATCCACTTCCATGACACACGCCAAGTGAACTCCCTTCTGCCAGGCTCTGCTTGCTAAGGGTTTCAACATCCTCCAGTAGCATGATGGTGTAGAGACCCAGACTTGGACATGTGCAAGATTAGAGATGATTCAAACTCCAAATTGCTGCACATCACAAATTCTTCTAAAAGAAAAACTTCCTATGTTTCATTATAAAATAGCACAGTAAGTTCTCAAAAGTCACAGGATCCCACTCAAGAAACTATAAAGGGATGCAAGTACTGAGTGAACAGACTTCAGCACTTCTAGGGAGGGAAGGCAGTTGACAGCTGGGGTCCTCACCACAGAGCTTCCAGTAACTTCTGTCCAAGCCCATCCATAGTGGACCACTTACAATGCAAACTGTCTTCTGACTTCCTAGAAGTTACTGAAATTTTGATCTTTTGACCTAAAATGACATATATTTTATTGGAGTGATGAAATTCTTTGGGTTTGGGGCAAGGTTGGAGCAAGACCTGAGAATCCCAAGCCAAATCCCTACTGCAAGTAGAGGCTTAAGTTGGGTGCAACTACAACTTATGCTGCAATTATTGTGTACCAGCCCCCAGCACTGAGGAAGGAACAGTGACCAAAGCTCAAGGAACAAGTGCTGTTAGCAGGAGTGAAGGGGTCTTTAAGAAAGTCCAGGAAAAGGAGAAAGCAGATACCAGCCGAAGCAGCCAGCCAATGAGAAAGAGAGAACAGCTCTCAGGAGGTCAGTATCCCCGAGGCTAGAGGTGATGCCTTGAGAGTCTAAGGAAGTGATTGGGCCATGGCCACTGAGAGACAAGAGTCATACACAGGTGGGCCCCTGGGACTCAGGGAAGCTACTGGGGACAGCAGTGAAGGGGCCATTCTGGTCATCTACTGTCAGACCAACCACCCGGAACCCAACAGTCCCATTTCCAGCCTGGGTGATTTTCACTGGAATTCTCTCTTTGTGCTGAAAAACTTTTTTATGTTTGTCTGGGCTGAACACCCACCAAAGCTTGCCTAGTTGGGGTCATAAATGCTGGTGCCAGCTATGCCTGAGTACGGGCTGGACCAGAACACCTGCATGTCTTTATGATGTGGGTGGCCTAAGGCATAAAATCGTGGAATCTATAGAGAGTGTATATACATTCTAATTTGATCAGCTTTAAACAGTGAATGCCTGCAATGCAGTTGATAAGAGACATGCGACTTCTCTGGCAGCACACCTCAAAGTATTACATTTTATGCTTTTTTAAAAGGGTTTTTTTTCATAGTTATGATTTCAACGGGTATTCCTTGGTGACCTTTCATAGAGCAGCGTTTTGGTCAGCTGAGAGACACAGAAATGAAGCAGGCACCTGTGGCCCTTCTCTTTGGAGCTTCCATTCCCATGAGTCAGCACATTGCAGTGCGGCCTAGATCCACAGGCAGTGCGTATGGCAGGACTGTTAAGAGGCCCACAGAGGGTGCTCAGAGCATGCCAACAGGAAAGTGGCATGCTTGAGGGGACAGCAAAGTCCTGAACAATGCCCAGATGATCCCAATTTCAAGAATTTACTGTGTCCTGTCTGAGATGGGATGTGAGGGGAGGCTTTTCCTTGTGCTTTATTATTCCAGTTTTAAAGTAGTGAAGTATAAGGCTCAATGGTAGAATGCTTACTTGGCTTGTGTGAGGCCCTGGGTTGGAGGCCAGACCACAAAGCTGAGCACTCACATTTTCAAGCAGGTAAAGGAAATTGCAGAGACAAACTTGAAATGGGCAAGGCTGAACACTCTGGAAGTTGGCCCCAAGAGATGTGCTTCCTCCAGCAAGGCCCTACCTCCTAAACCTCACAGAACAGCGCCACCAACTGGGGACAAGGCATTCAACACTGGGAGCCTATGGGGACATTTTCCTTCAAACCACCATCTGTACAATCTAAAATAAATTTAAAAGAAGTTATCCAATAATGGAGAAAAAATGCCATGGGCCAGCTAGTAAAAAGCCCTCAAGGTTCATTCCCGAATGGGCTCCCTCTTTGGGAATTGTTGTCTGGGACTATCCCATTGACCCTTCTTACGATACTGGCTATTTTCATTGCTCTTGGTTACCCCCCAGAAATTGACAGTAAGACCCTATTGCAGAAGACACAACATAGGTGAGTCACACGGGGAAAAAAAGGAGAAATCAAGTTGGCATTGATCTTGAATATTAGAAAATTTTAATACTAGAAAGTGTTGTGAATGCTACCAGAAGACAAGAGTAATCATTAGCCTTACCCAGCTGTGAACCCTGTGAGCTATAGTAACAACTGGCCTGGCAAGATATGCCCACTGGTTGGATTTAAGGCCAGCTTCACAAGATGGAGCCCACATCTGGCATATTATCAGAACCAGTAACCCGTGGCTAGTCAGGTTAGAGGCCATAAGGAGAACCTACTACTATTCTTGTACTAAATGGACATGGGATTGAACAAGCTCCTAACAGCTTGTTATTATATCCATATATACCGCTCAACTCTCACCAGAGGGGCTTTCTTACATAGCAGATGGTGATTAACAGGAAGACCAGAAGCAGTCAACACATACAATAAAAGACTGCGGAGAACTCAGCCTTTAATGAGACACCTATATCACATCCACTCCTCCCAAGAATCAGGGATCATCATGGAAGGAGTGGAAAGGTTTTAAGAGGCAGGGGTGGATGGACACAGGAAATTGTGTTGTCTGACACAACAGGGCAGTTGCACATATGAACCCACAGAGTTTATTAACTTCATGCATAGGATCTGTGCAAGTTTAAGCAGAAAGAATCCTACCACACTGGTGGGAGATAAGCAAGAAACCCCGTACCTAACAGGAATTACTGGCAGCCGAGAGCGCCTGGGAGAGGAAAAGGCAGTTTGCTGCAGGTTGTGATGCTGGGTGGGCCGGCCATGCCCTTGGGAGTGAACATACACCCCAGAACGAAGTTTTCCTGGCTGTGCTCTCATATTCCTCTCATTTTGCAGTACAAAGTCCAAAGTACACAAGGCCAAAGTCTTGTGCATACTTGAAAAGTGGTCTACTATTTTTATTTTGAGACAAGGTCTTGAACTTATTCTGTAGCCCAGGCAGAAATGGAGCTGAGGATCTTCTTGCCTCAGCCTTTCCAGAGGCTGGGATTACAGGTCTGCCTTACTAGGTACAGATCAGTAATTTTTTTAAACAGTGGTTCCAGCTGTCTGAATTCTGCAGAGAGAGGAGGAGGGGTGGTCTAAACATGATTAAGATGTATGAAATGCACAAAAATTCAATAAAAATTCATTGAAAAAAAAAAGGATGGATCTTTGTACTTCTAGAGTCTATTATGTTTACCCTTAACTGAACCGGAAGCATCTCCAGCTCCCGTCTTGTTCAGAATCTAGGGAAAATAGCACTTTTAATTACCAGAGCTGTTTACCCAGCCAATTAGCTGCCTGTGCTCTCCTTAGCCATGCTTTGGAATGTAAGAGCGCCTTTGTGGCAGTGAAAGGCCCATGAGCAACTCCATCATTCATTCCCCACGCCCTGATTCTGGAGGACACAAGGCCCGCAGCCTAGCTGGCTTTGTTTGGTCTCCTTGGAGCTTTCAGTGAATTACTTGGTGGTGAGAGTATTTAGGAATTAATTATAAGGATGCTGACTACTGTTTACATAGCAATTTGTTTTTAGTCCTTAATATTCCTTTAGCTAATAAAAAAATAATAAAAACGAGGGGTTGGAGATGATTCTGCAGTGAAAAAACACTTCCTGCTGTTCCGTAGGATCAAAGTTGGGTTTTCAGCTGATGTTCAGTGGCTTACAACTGACTGTGACTCCAGCTCTAGGGCATCCAACATCCTCTCCTTGTCTCTGATTGTATGTGTATATGCATACACACGCACACACAGAGAGAAATAGAATCTTTAATCCCAGCACTTTGGAGGCAGAGGCAGGAAGATCTCTGTGAGATCAAGACCAGCCTGGTCTACATAGTGAATTCCAGACCACCTGGGACTACCGGGAGACCACATCTCAAAAAACCAAATTAAATAAATAAAGAAAACAAATACTCATCATGAAAAACTTAGAAAATACAAAAAGATAATTTTAAGTGTTGGCGAAAACCCCAGGCTGATATATGAACTCAGCAGCAAGCTTGGGGCATATTGCTCATTTCCAGGCTGCACATGCATTTTCTTCTGTTACAACGTTTGGTCATACACATCCTCTACCAGCACCTTCCTTTATTCATCTTAAAAATTAGACTGATTGTCCAGACCTGCTGGTGCATATTTATTATCATAGCTACTCAGCATGCTGAGATAGGATCATAAGTTCAAGGCCAGTGTGGGCAACCTAGCGAGGCACCATCTCAAAATAAAGTTACAACAAAAAAGCCTGGGATATAGTTACTATGGACAACTAAATAATAAATAAGCAAGCAACCCAAAGTCTTTTCCCTCTTCTTAGCTAGCCATGAAATCCAGGGTCAAGAAAACTTAGTCTCCCATAGTGTCCTTTATGATACCTCAGTTTTCCATGAAATTCTCGAAGTTGTGGGATCACTGGCACACATGGGGTTCCTTGGGGTCCAAGAGTTATTTAAAGTAAGAGTTGTTCCGTACGGGGCTGGGAGATGTACAATTCATTTCTATTTCTTTTAAAAAATATTTTATCTATTATTTTTATTTTATGTGTATGAGTGTATTGCCTGCATGTGTAAGTGCACCTATGCCATGCAATGCCCTTGGAGGTCAGAGAAAGGTACCAGATCCCCTGGAACTGGTGTTACTGATGGTTGTTAGCTGTTGTGAGGGTGTTGGGAATTGAACCTCTGCAAGAGCAGTCAGTGCTCTTAGTAGCTGAGCTGTCTCTCCAGTCCCTCATTTCTATTTCTATTTGTGGAATAGCATTCTTTCTCCCATGACAAGATTCTAAGCTTCATCCACTTCTGCCATGGTCATGGAGGGATAAATCAGCAGAAAACAATCTGACAGTACACAACTTGGAACATTGTTGGCACCGTAACCAGTTGACTTTTGCTCCCTGGCTGTGTGTTCTCTACATGCAGTCTGTGATGGGGTCTCCACAGGTGTAGCTGTGTGAACTCAGTGTTATCCAGCAGCCCATGCTCAGAAACCAAGTGGGAGCAAAGGTCAAGTGTGGAATCTTGAATGGTCTAAGTGGAAGGGAGTCACACAAAGAGAGTGGAGCAGAGGAACTCTGAGGAAAGGAGGTGACAGAAATGGGGCCAGGAGAGCAGACAGAAAGACACCAGGGAGGGGTGACAATTCAGGAAACATTTAGGATAAGTCACTAGACAAGGAACTTGAAATTCAGAAGATTCTACAGCTCATACCGGAGAAAGACGAAACTTCAGTTATTCCTCAGATTTGATGGAAAGCCTAAAATTATTTGTACCTCTAGCAATATGGGTCTTGAAGCTGGAAACTTTTGAAAGCAGCAGTAGCTGTGAGAATTTAAGTCTCTATCATGTGGGAAGATAGAGTTTTCTTTCCAGTCTTCATAAAAGCACTGACCCTCCTGTCCTCTGTTTCCTCCTTCCATGTGGACATCGGTCACAGAACCATGTAATTTAGAGGAAGCTGCCTGGGTGGCTCTAGGGCGGATCCTCTCATGGAGGACAGTGACTGTCATCCATTGATGCTATTGCGAGAGCACAGGAGGGATGCAAGATTCTAAGTCCTAAGGAGAGTCAGGGCAGGGAAACAGGACTCCAGTGCAGAAGAAAGGTCTCATGATGTTCTCTCTTGTAACCACAAGGATGAGAAACACCTGGCTGAGTCAGCCAGGTCCCAGGGCCATGGCCAGAAAAGCACATCTTTATGCCTCAGTAGGTCAGATAACTTGCTCTACAAGAATGAATACCTAAGCTTGAATTGCCAGCACCTACATAAATACAGCTCCATGTGGTTGCATGTACCTGTAACTGAAGGATTGGGGTGGGAGGCAGATTAGAGACAGATCCTTAGAGCTTGCTAGTCAGTCTGCCTATCCAAAATGATGCATTCTGGGACTGAGGGTTTGGCCTTCTCATCAGCTCTTAACCTCTGGTGCCAGTAATGATGATCACAGCTTCTTTGCCAGATGAGAGGGGACCCAGCCCTTGGTGAGCTCTGTCCCTGTGGGCAGGAACACCTGGCTTTATGACAGGTGTTCAACACACACCTTTGGAATGAGATTGGAGAATGCTAGGCCTAAGGAAGGCCCGATAAATCCTAGGAATCAAGGTCTTCAAAGACTGTTGTAACACCTCAGATGTGAGATCAAAGTCAGGGATTATTTACAAACAGAATGAGAAAAGCAGCTTAAATAAAATGCTCAACTCTTCTGTCCTTCTAAAAAATCTTTTCACATACATTTGTAACTAAGGAAAGAAATACCTACATATCAGAATTTTGAGGATACACACACCATGTTTCCATAAAATCTTCATGTCAAGCTATGTGTCCTTAAACCTTTTCATTAATTTATTCTTTCGACATGTTTGTACATGTATGAAAGCAGTCTGATGCTCTTATCTCCCGCCCCATCAGCCCCTCCTCTTTACACATCCCCTTCCCATACTCACGCATTTGTTTGTGACCCACTGAGCTTAACCAAGGCATGTGTGAAGAGGGGTTGGGGCTCTCCAGTCACCTGGTTAGTGCATAGCAGAGGGTGAGTCCTTCTCCCAGGGTCTTTCAGTAGCCAATGGGTCAGTATGGAGTCAGAGAGCTCCACAAGCTCCTCCCCATTCATAACGGATTGTTGACATGGTCAGTCTTATGCAGACCCAGCATAGGTAGCTGGCCTAATGCAGCTGCTGAGTTCAGAATTGCAACAGCTGTGTCAGACCGTGAAGACGGCATTCTGTAGCCCTTCTCCGATCTTCCATTTAGATCCTTTCTACTTCCTCTCCATCTTAGAAGGGATGGTGCACGTGGTCTTTTTAGGGATGAGCACTTGCAGTCTGCGTCACTAATTCTCAACACAGTGGGCAGCCAGCCAAGTGTCTCTGCATTTATCACCATTCACTGTGAAGCAGGTGTCTCTGGTTAAGACTGAGAGTGGCTTTTATCTTTTTAATAGCAGGCACTGAATTCCTTCCAGAAACAACCTGCCACTTTTCCTGCCTTCTCTCTTTCGTAGAGATCTCTGCTTTGCTGGGCTGCTCTAAATAGAGAGTGGTTTTACAGAATAATCTAGAAAATGTATTGTTTCTTGGACACTTTGACTTCTACTTATTTTGAATGTGGTAAAATATAAAATTTACTTTAACCACGTGTAACTTCCCGGACCAGTGAAACTGCTTCCCTGTTCTTAATGAGCTTCTACTTCTGAACTTCAGTCTCTGTTGCCTTCACAATTTTTTCTTTCTCTGTATAAACGTATTCTTGTGTGCATCCCCGTGTTTGTGTGGGTGTGCATGCAATCTATGCTTGTGCCTGTGCATGTTAGAGCTCAACAGTGGGTATCTTCCTTTATCATGCTCCACCTTAATATTATTTATTTACTTATTTGGCGAGCACAGCACATGTGTGGGGGTTCGAAGACAACTTGGAGGAACTGATTTTCTCCTTCCACCCCTAGGATCTGAGGAATCAAACTAGGCATGAATCTTGGTAGCAAGCACCTTTACCCACTGTGGCACCTCATCAGTCCTCCCCACCTTTTTTTGAGACAGGGTCTCTCAGTGAACCTGGAGCTCTCCAGTTGGTCAGGACTAACTGACCAGCACGTGCCAGCGGTCCTTCTGTTTGCTTCTCCAGTACTGGGGTCACAGGACCACACTGCAGTTTTTGTTTTCATGGGTGTGAGGGGTCTGAACTCAGGTCCTCAGGCTGGTGCTAAGCTATCTCTCCAACCCCTGTCCTGCAGGGTGTGTACCTGACCAGCTCTAGCAGTGGCTTGTCACACTAGAGTGCCCCGGCCGGCAGGGCATCAACAGAGCACGAGTCCTCAGAAACCTGGAATGAACGGGAACAAAGGGAACACGGAGGGCCGACAAGACAGTTTTTCTGATCAAATCGACAAATCTTTATTCTTTATAGAGCTTTTATATACTGCAGCTGCAAGGGGCTAGGTGGGGCGTGGTGGACTAGGGTTGCTAAGAGACAAATCACTGGAAGATTCAGGAGCCAAGGGCATGTGTAGCCAAGGGCGGCTACAGGTGGGGGAACTTGTCTGTTTAGACAATAAGAAACTCTAAATAGAAACAATGGACATCAACATGTCTCAGGATGTTACATTTGCAGAAGGGCAAGACAGAGGTCACTTGGTTCCTGGCATCTCCTCCCTTTTACTAGAAAATTAAAAAGATCGAGGCTTGGTCCCTGAGCGGTGGTAACGGCTGCAGATGGAGAGAAAGAGGAGACCTAACTCCCATGGCCTGTCGTAGGCAATCATGTCTTTTGCTGGGGAGAGGTTTGGAGTTACTCTTTGACATGTACCTCTATGCAATTAGGCATGTCTTTAAGAGACCCCAACATATCCAGTTTTGGATATTCTCTTTGCAGTACTTTATCTGGCACTCTCAGTTGAAGGCAGCCTTTTGCTCATGAGGTACGGGGAAGCCCCTGAGCTTCTTTAATGCACATATATATAGGGCATTCCAAGACCTTGGTCTATAATTACATAATCAGGTGGGTTTTGATGCCATGGAGTCAAGCTGCTATCGTACAAAGGTCATGACTCTGTTAAATACCCAGAGTCTAAAGCTGACAAGCAATAAAAATCCAATAAAAGGGCCTTGATAAACCCCATAAGTTTGTTAGACATAACTGATTGCCATTTTCTGTACAGTATTATTACTAACACATAGGAATCATTTTTTCCCTGAAAAAGTCTGCAATAATACATGGTATTAGGCCTGTTTTTGTACATTGCCTTAGCTTCCCGGGGGTTTAGGCATTTTATCCCCCCATATCTGTCCCAGTCATCAATGTCCCAGTTCCCTCTGGCCAAGTAGGTCAGGCCACCAAGTGTCCGGCGCTGTGAAGGCGGTTGTCTGGCTGGCTATCTGTGAGGTGGTGCCGGACTTGATTCTCCATTGGACCACAGCCTGTTGGTGGGTGTTGGAGGTTTGTCCTGCCCAATTCCAAGTTGAACTCCATCATTATCCACAGTAGGTCTTTGGCAGTTCTGCAACCTGTGAAAGGAGACATAAGCCTCAAGAGTTTCTAACTCCTGGGCTAAGGGGTTAAATTTCTTTCTTTTCTTTTCCTAGTTCTATTTGGTCTCTGGTCTTGTAATATTTTAAATTTTTTGCCAGGATCCAAAAAGGGCTGTGGCTCATCTATAGGAAACATAGAGCCATGTACTTCTGGTTGCTGTTCTTGTTTACTCCGATGTCTGACAAATTTAGGTTCCATTTTGGATTTTTGAAAATTTTAAACAATGCTAGTTGGGGCTGAATGTGGGGTCACAGGCTCTCTATTCCCCCTTTTTGTTTTTATAATTGTGCTCCATTGTTTTGGTAATTGTGCTCCATGATAGCTTGTCTTTGTGGGTTGTAAGGTTTTTACTTTTGGGGGCAAGCCTAATGTGGCAAAGTATTGGAAAAGGTAGGATTGTCATTAATTAATACTTTTAATATAAAAACCAAACATATATTTAGTTTTTAAATCATTTATTGTCCTAAAAATTTTTTAATTTACATACATAAGTTTCTCTCATCTTTTTATACAATAACATATTGACTCAAAAGTTTAATCATTTGTATAGACCTTTTCATTTTTAATTTTTTTAAAATCTGGAGCTATCCAATTATTATAATTTTTTTACATAAAGTTTACAGGTATATAGGTGACCTGTAGTTAATTTTTTCCTAAATGTAGGAGATAATTTGTGATTAGGGCAAAATTATATGTAGTTGATAAACTTTTGTAAATAGACACAGCTGAAGTCATGAGAATCGCAGTTATTTGACACAGGAATGCTGTGTAACCTCATCTTAATAACATTTTACTTTATAAAATTCTTTTTACTTTATCTATTTTAGCAGAATGGCTTTACTCTGAGGCTGTTTTGCTCTTTTTCTTGTTAAGCAGCACATAATGATCTATCAATATTATTTACTCAAAAAGGTATTTCTTATTAGGATTTAACTCAGTGGTTTGTATAGTTAAGTTTAATCATTACCAGCGTAAATAAAAATACCTTTAACTTAAGTAAATTTATCTAAGCAGGCGAGTCTTCTTTTTAGGTTACCTAATCTAGAACAGGGGTTGATTAACTTAAAGCAGAACATTAAATATTAAGATATTAGTTTACTTAGTATTTTTGGCATGTCTGGTTATCAGACAAAAATTTTTCAGCTTATTATCCAATTAAAAATAAATGAAAATACATCCATAGCCAATGTATCAATATGAGTAGCTAAACACTAATGAAAAATTCTCATTAGAGACAAAATCCTGAAGAATGTGTAAGTCACAGAGGTTTACATTAAAAAGGAGGTACTCAGGCTGGAAAGCTGACTCAGCAGTTAAGAGCACGGGCTGCCCTATGTAGCATCCAGACTCAGTTCCCAGCATTCACCTGGCAGTTAGCACTCCCAAGTCCAGTTTTAGAGAATCAGATCCCCTCCTCTGGCTTCCGAGGGTACTGTACACATATGGTGCACTTGTATACATGTAGTTAAAAATATTTATATATACAAAATAAAATAAATTAAAATTTAAAATTAAAAAAATAAAGTACTCAAGAAACAATAAAATTATTTTTATAAAGTAATAGTGTAGTTAATGACTGTGAAAAGTATCCAACAGCATATCTTCCAATACTCAAAAAGACTGACACCAGTATTTTATGTGTTAGATGCTCCAAGCTTGTAATGGTAATGTTAGAGACAGTGGGATCTTTAGCATATGCTCTGCATTCTAAAGCAAGATGACTCAGTTATAAGGCACTGCTCTTAAGAAGATTAATACAGTTTTTATAGGACCTTATTTAGCTTTCAAGCAAAATATTGTTACAATGAATGAACAGGATGGTCACCATAGGTAAGGAGAACTTTTAAAACAGTGAGCTACTTGGATGCTTTTAATAAAAGATTAAACTTTTACATACATAGACCATAGGTTAACTTTTACCCTAATCTTTAAGATAAGTTTACAACTAAAATAACATGATGGATAAGTCAATCGATATTTTTTAATAATTTTTGGAAGTCATTTAAAGTTTTTAACCCATTTTTTTTAATTTGAAGTTTTTGAGGTAAAATTTTATGATATAACTTATGACCCAAATATGAATATGGAGATTTTGCTTGTACTTTTTTAGGAGTTATAATTAGCCCTTGTTATTTTTTAGAGCCTACTGTAAATGAGTATAGGCTGCAAGTAAAATTCCCTCCTGCTTATGAGCCAAAAGTATATTATCCATATAGTGAGTCATATAAGGCACATTAAATGCAAATCTTTTATAATCTTGAGGCGCAAGAGGAATAGGATAAAAACAATCTTTTAAATCTGAAATAATGAGGGCCATTGGTTAGTAGTGAGCACTGAAACGTCAGCTCCAGTATGTAATAGGCCTTGAAATTTTTTCCCATTAATGGACAATGTTTAGCTCAGGTCTTTTGGCACCTATAGCCTGTATCCAATAAGCATCTGAGGACCCGAACATAACATACTGATTTAGATTTTTAATCACTTTTATAGATTTTTTTAAAATTTATTTAAAAATATCTCCAACCCAAGTAGGCTATTTTTCTTTACCTCCCATTGTTGAAACTACGTCTTTGTAGCAGATTTTCTCTTGTAAAGTTTGGCACTGGAGTAGTGCAAATTCACATGAGCTTCCTAGGTTTAGTCATCACAAAACATTAGCTCACTTTGTACCTGGCTAGTCTTGGAGGCTTATGGCTAGAAAAACCTTTCTAAGTTCCCTTTAGAAACCGACAAATACATTATGCAAAACAATGTAAGATTTTAAATAGTTACATTTAGAGATCAGTAAAATATACCATATAAAGATGTTACAATCCAAAATAATTTCCCTTAAAAACTGATAAAGATGTTATATAAATATTAGAATTTAAAATAGTTTCTTATAAAAACTAGTAAATGTATACAAAAGTCCATGTGAGAAGCTTTTGCTTTTTTATGATTCCATCAAGAATCTAAAATGAAAACCAAAACAAAAACATAGATTTGCAATAGGATTAGGACATGTGATTAAATGCCTGTGGTTTAGGAGATTTCTAGATTGTCATGATCTCCTGGAGTTGTATAGAACCAGTAAATTCCTGGGTGTGGCCATTTTGAATTATGCCATGTGGCTGGATTAAGATGGTGGCAAGGTCAAGTAGGTTAATGCCATTTTGAAAAGTTTTGTCCAAGGTAGCAGTCAGGCCATGTGATTGTTGCCATATTGATGAAATTATACACTTAAGATATGGAGACCTGACCACATGGTTTCCTCTCTCCTAGTAAGGGCATTGGCCATAATTACGGATAAGCACATGGTATATAATAGAAAATTTTTTTTTTTTTTTTACTTTTAGAAGGCACCCAAATATTTTATATTATATGGTGTATGACTTTTTTTGTTTATAAAACTTATCATGCTTAGCTCTAGTTAGAAGAGTGGCTGTCCTGGGATCATGAGACAAAACATTTAAAGTGGCAGCCAGTGTTACACCTTGAGTATATGAGGAAGATGAATAATAATCTGTTGAAATTAGTTTATCCCTTAGTTATCATCAACAGCACAATGTCCTTGCACTGAGGCTGTTTTGTTCTTTCTCTTACTTGCTATAGGGTAAGGTGGCCAGCCCTAGCCCATAACAAGTTTTGAAGAACATTTTGAAGCAAGATTGAGTCTGAAACAAGAGGGCCAATCCAGCTCCAGAGTCAATCTTTCTGCGTTATCAATATGATTTACTTACAAAGACTTATTTCTTTTAAACTCAGTGGTTTACATGGGACAGAAGAGCTGTTGAGTTCAGTAATTACTAGTAGGGATGGAAACATCTGTACTATTTTTGTTGCCAACATTTTTGCTGTGTAGCGAAATACCATAGTAATCATTAGGTGCAGAACAGTTTGGGAAAAGTTCAGTTGTGCTTGTACTGTTTAAATCCAAGCATAGAGTTTGTAGGCAAGAATGTATCCCAGGACCTTGTATATGCTAAGCAAGCATGCTATCATTGAGCCATTTCCTCAGGACAGAAACTACAAGCTACAAAAGGGCTGAATTGTTTCTGAAAGCAAGGCACCCTAGGGCAAGATGTGGAGCTGGCGGAATTTACATGATTTAACCCAGAGTAATTAACAAAAGAAAAGGCCTGCTTGACTTTGAGCTGTTGTAGGAAAATGTGTTCCTTAAGACAGAGATTTAACCATACCCTGTAAATGTAACACTTTTAAAATATTTTTTCCTTAGCTTAATCTTGGGCTTTACCGGGTAATAAATGGTGAAAAATCCTCTTACAGATATCTAACAGTTTTCTTCTCTCTCTCTCTTTCTTTGGGATCTAAGAACTCTTAAATAACTGCTTGAATTTACATTTAAAGTAGCGGCATTTTGACATTTTTAAACTCACTCTGGCCACAACGAAACAATCACACTTAAGACAAAACAGACATAGACAAATGACAAAATCTGGATGTTGCCAAATCACGAGAGACGGAACGAGAGACAGAAATGAAAGCTCTTAGGCTAGCCATCTTCACAGCTAGGGGAACGCTGGGGGCTAGAAGCCGAAGGAACCTGGAATAAATGGGAACAAAGGGAACACGGAGGGCCGACAAGACAGTTTCTCTGATCAAATCGACAAATCTTTATTCTTTATAGAGCTCTTATATACTACAGCTGCAAGGGGCTAGGTGGAGTGTGGTGGACTAGGGTTGCTAAGAGATAAATCACTGTAAGATCCAGGAGCCAAGGGCATGTGTAGCCAAGGGCGGCTAGAGGTGGGGGAACTTGTCTGTTTAGACAATAAGAAACTCTAACTAGAAACAATGGATGTCAACATGTCTCAGGATGTTACATTTACAGAAGGGCAAGACAGGGGTCACTTGGTTCCCGGCACTAGAGGAGCTTTTCTGGGGTCATACCATCAGGATTTAGTGAGAAATTGTGTGGACTCTGGACATGGAGAAAGCCAAATGAAAATGAAGGAAGGAAAATGTGGAATTCTATGAATTCCAATTGTAGTAGAAACTCCTTTCTACTAAAAACAAATCTACCACCCCACTAGAATTCCTGTGATCTCTGCTTACTTTGAGATGTATGGAGATCGTGATTTTTGGAATCAAACAGAACCCACAGAAATGCTCTCCAACCCATACTGGAATCTAGGATGGTTGTACCACATCTTGCAGCACACTATAGGGCTCCAGACTAGACTTAGTACCCAGAGGGAGCCAGAGTCAAGAAACAACCATGAGCATACTACTGATCACCTCCTAATGGAAGAGTCCTATGACTGGCTTTTCCTTCTGGATCCCAAGAAGTTTCACAATCTGATTCTTCCTATGACCACGGGAGGTGGCTTCTTCCTCCTGCAGAGAGGAGAGCTGGCATTGTGCACCAGGTGGGGCTTTGCCAAACAGCTTCAACCTGAGCTGTGTACCTAACTGCACAATGCTGTCCAGAAGCCCCATAATGTGCCCACATATGAAAAAAAAAAGCTGGTGCATACCTTTAATCCCAGCACTTCAGAGACAGAGGAAGGCAGATGACTGTGAGATGGAGGC
Organism: Eospalax fontanierii; assembly: GCA_035773235.1. NCBI lineage: Eukaryota > Metazoa > Chordata > Mammalia > Rodentia > Spalacidae > Eospalax > Eospalax fontanierii. The sequence goes on from CM069538.1 coordinate 8,938,208, forward strand.
TAGCCCGGGATGGTCTATACAGCAAGTTCCAGGCCAGTTGAGGCTACATGTGAGACCCTGTCTCAAACCTCCCCATCCCAAACTCTGAAACAAAACCCAACCTAGAGGCCATCCTTAAGAATAAACACGGAACTCAACTAGGTCCTTTTAATGCCCTCTGCCACTCCTGGTTTAGAAATAAACAAGCACCTAAGCAAACTGCTTTCCAAATCCCAGATGCTCTGAATTTCAGATTAGTTAGTGCTATTGTGTAAAATGCTGAGTGACCACTCAACAGAGAACAGAATTCCTTTTGAATTAAGGATCAACAAATCTAATGCAATGTGCAACAGTTTATTTATACAAAAAAAAAAAAAGAAAAAAGGAAAAAAAAAACTTCTTTTGACACCTTATAGATTAAGAAAATATCAGTATTCATATATATGTATATAAATAGTGCATATACATGTACAGGTGATAAAACATAAATGTCACATGCTTCTCAGTTTCCTCGTATCTATGAATCTCAAATCGCCACAAGGAGGCTTGCTTCCTCTGTTCTGTTTTGTGGACTTGAAGTACAAGAAGTGATCAAACCAGGATGTAAATGTGGAAACCATCTGCTATGCACCACCAACAACCAACAACGGACTGCCATGGGCTATGAGTTGGGGTCTTCTGAACTCTTACACAGGTCTCCAAAACCCTGTACTGCATCACTTTCTTGAGAGGGAGTAGGGAAGCAGGACAGTTCTGTACACGATCACGTGGGTGTTTTAACAAAAGCAACATAAAGTATCATTTTACTGCAACACTGGCCATGAAACACCCTGGGAGAGGAGTCCCTTCTCCACTTTCTTTGCCAAATGAAACACAGGATGCACACCTCCCCGCCCAAAACAAAAAACAACTCCTATGTGTCCTTCATATTTGGGTTTTGAGGACTACTGAGTGGGGGTTCGAACATTTCAGAAGCTAAGGAGCCCCACTCAGAACCACATGAACAGGTGTCTGTCATGGGATTTGCATGAACCAAAAGTGTAAAGGCTCGTGCAATCCTTTCATCTGTCTGCTCAGCATCCTCCCCAAGTCCTTCTTCTCCTAAGTGAACTAACTTTGGGGGAGCACTGCACCTCCTCAATACCAGCCCAGGGGAATGAGGCCCTAGCCATAGGAACTTTGCCTCCCCAACCACTATGATTCACATGGGGATGGCCATGTGACATAGGCTGGCCCAATCAAAGGCTTTCTCTAGGATGTTACACACAAATGGCCACTTGCCTCTGGCTTGCACCTCCAGTTGCTGGCCTCGGATGTGAAACTCCACTGAGGTCATGCAGACAGAGGCTGACATTCACCACAGAGCTGGGCAGGAGACGGCTCTATTTTGGGCGGGGAGGTATACATCCTGTGTTTCATTTGGCAAGGAAAGTGGAGAAGGGACTCCTCTCCCAGGGTGTCTCATGGCCAGTGTTGCTGTAAAATGATACTTTATGTTGCTTTTGTTAAAACACCCACGGGAATGTGTACAGAACTGTCCTGCTTCCCCACTCCCTCTCAAGAAAGTGACGCAGTATAGGGTTTTGGACACCTGTGTAAGAGTTCAGAAGACCTGGACTCACAGCCCATGGCAGTCCCTTGTTGGTTGTTGGTGGTGCATAGCAGATGGTTTCCACATTTAGATCCTGGCTTGATCACTTCTTGAAGTCCACAAAAGAGAATAGAGGAAGCAAGGCTCCTTGCAGTGATTTGAGATTGTGATAGAATTTTCATCGATATGAGGGAATGTGTCCTAATCTGTCCCGAGAAGCATGTGACATTAATGTTTTATCACCTGTACATATGTATATGCACTATGTATATACATATATATTAATACTGGCATTTTTTCTTAATCTATAAGATGTCATAAAAGAGCTAAGTTTTTTTTTCCTTTTTTCTTTTCATTTTATTTTTTTATAAATAAACTGTTTATAAATAAATAAATAAATAAACTGTTTATAAATAAAGTGCTGAGATTAAAGGTATGCACCAGCTTTTTTTTTCATTTATATATTTCTTGTCGGGGGGAGGAAGATACATGCCGCAGTGCACATGTGGAGGTCAGGGGACAGGAGTTCTCTCCTGCCATGGAGATCCTCAGGCTCAAACTCGGGTCATCAGGCTTTGTGGCAGGCACTTTAACCTGCTAAACCATCTCACCAGCACTTCTGTTTCCTTGGGTGAGCCAACATGGCATCTTCTAGTCATAGCACTGGAGTTAGAAGGAGGCTTTCCATTTCATGCCAAATGTAGATGGCAGTGCCAGGAGCAAGAGGACGTCCCCAGTTTAAGAGACCTGCTTCCCTCTACTTCTTTAAATGGAAGCTGCATAAACCCAGGCCATCAACCTGTACGTGACCGCAGCTAGAGGTGACAAAACCAAAACCTCTAGCGATGATCAGCACACAGCAAGGGACAGAGAGGTAGCGTTTCCTTGGTGACAGCTCCGGGCTGATTCAGATGGTTTCAACACACCCTCTTCTGCAAAAGGCACTCACATATTGTCTGTTTATAAATCATACAGTGGGGTCCAAGCATGGGAGTTTCTCCTACAAATATGAAAGAGATAAGCTGAGGAGCTGTATAGCAAAGAAGAATAAGAAGTACACATTGTTGTGTTGTGGGTAAATGTGTTTCTTTCCTTTTTTTTTTTTTTTTTTTAAGGACAATCAATTAAGGAGATAAAAAAATTCATTGAAAAGTTCAGAATTTCAATAAAACTATCAGTAAGAAGAAAGGGCCTGAAGAAGAGATGGAGTCCAAAATACTGAGAGGAAGGGGAGGGGCAGGGAAGCAGGAAGACAGGAGGGACGGGTGTCTTCAGGATAGGGGAGCAGAAGAAAAGCCTGGGGAACTGAGTGGGAAGGATGGGCTGCACCCCCCGCCCTGCATCTCAGGCACAGAGACCCTGCCCAAGCCAAGGCTGCCCTCACCGGGACACCACCGAGCTAATGGAATTGTAAGATGTGCCACTGTTGCAGCTTGAGGCATAGGCCTCCTGGCTGTTGCCATCGAGGTTGATCTTGAATACAGAGGAGGCCTTCAGTAAGAAGTCGGCCGCATCCCGGCGCCCCAGCTCCCGTAGTTTGGATATGAGGATGCCCACCGTGCTCTCAGGGTAGGAGGTCCATTCTTGTAGCAAGGCATGCACCGGGCTGGGCAGGAAATCCCTGGGAGCCTTGGTGTTGGTATTGTACTTGGCCACCAGATCTGGGAGGCCCAAGTTCATGGCAAGAAGGCACCAGTCCTTCCCCATGGGGTCAGGTGGGTCAAGCAGGCGACTGAGTTTCCTCCGAGTCAGGAGGTTCAGGTCTGATGCATGGATGTCCATGCCGAGAGTGGCTTGCGAGTAGACATCCCGACACCCGAAGCAGGTGATACTGCTGAAGCTCTCCTTGTACCCTCCCATGGTGTTGGTCAGCGTGCTCTCCTTCTGGGTCTGTGCCCGGAAGAAGTCCCGTGGCTGGTAGACCATGAGTGGTTCGTGGTGCTCCCTCAGCTGCTGGGGGCTCAGGTAGTGCTTTACCGTCAGCAGCCCTGGCAAAGTGCTGGCCATGACATTCTCAATGGTGCTGCAAACTGAGTCCAGCAGCAGGTAGCACTTGATCTTCTCTGTCTCCAGGCCGCGAACCTGCACCTCGATGCCCTGGCCGTGGTTCACCAGCAGCACCAGCAGCTCGGCACCGCGGTTGGTGATCCTGCAGCCACTCACCCACAGACGGATGTCTGCGTCACCCCCGGCACTCTGCTGGTGGATCCACCGGCACAGGTTCACCTGCACTTTGTGAAAGATGCCGCACGGGAAGGGGGTGATGTGCTCAACAGGGACGATGCGCACACCACCGTACACCATCACCTCGTCCTCTTCGTCAGCCCAGGAGCGCTGCAGGCTATCTGTCTTGATCAGAGCAGGAACATCCACCATGGTTCCACTGCTCAGGTCCCGGGCACAGATGTCCATGGCATCCAGGATCTGCAACAATTCCTCCACATCACTGTCAGGGACCAGGCGCTGGATGTCCTCCACGGTATAGCGGCCCCGGTAATGATGCAGGGCCCGGGGAGTCTCCACAGAGAGCAGCTTCCCCAGAACGTTGGTGCAGAGCCATCGAGGGTCCAGGAGCAGCACATCTTGCACCGTTTCACTCTGCATGATGTTTATCTGCCAGAGAGGACAACTCAAGGTCAACAGTGGGAAAAGAACCCAGGCCAGAGGCACTTACCGCTCACAGCACAGAGGGACCTGAGCTCGGTGGGCAGACCTGAAAAGACGCTCTGAGGAACAAAAAAGAGATTTCTCATCATCTGTCTCTAAACCAAACACTGATCTTCCACCCCAGGCCGGTCTGAGAGTATCAGAAGAGTTTCTGAGAAGCTATTACTTATGGAGGTAAAAATCGAATGCATGGAATGACAAAAACAAAAGTAAAATCAAACCATACCAACAAACAAAACAAGAGCGGAGGAAGAGGAGTGATTTCTGAGTCTGGATCTCAAAATGAATGCACAAATGAATAAAAACAGCCATTAAAGGAGGTTATAGAGGTTTTCCTCTGACCTCCATATGCACATCGTTGCACACACAGAGAAATAAATACTAAAATTACAAAACAGTCATTAATTTGCATGAGAATGGATTAAGCAGGTGTTTCCTGGACGGCACATCAAATCTCGAACAAGGGAAGAAAAACTGTGTACTGGATTTGATAAAAATGTTACCATGCTTACTTCGAATGATCACAATAAGAAAACAAGAACAGAGGTTGGAGAAATGGGTCGGTGGTTAGAGCACTGGCTGCTCTGATAGAGGACCTGGGTTCAACTCCCACCACCTACATGGTGGCTAACAATCCCCTGTAACTCCAGTTCCAGGGGATCCACACCCTCTTCTGGCCTCTGTGTGCACTGCATGACACAGGTACAATTACATACATGCAGGCAAAGCACTCGTACACATAAAATAAAAATAAAGAAATAAAAAATAATTTTTTAACAAATAATGGGGCATTACGTGCCTGGTTAGATTTAACTGCCAGCTTGACACAGCCTGGGGAAAGAGTCTCAGTGAGGAATTATCTACATTAAGTCAGCTTGTGGGCAAGTCTATGGGAGACTGTCCTGATTGTCAATAGATATGCAAGATCTGGGATCCTTTAGGGGGCTGGGCCCCAAACTGTTAAGAGTGAAGAGAGCTAGCTAGCAGGTAAGGATGTGTTTATTCTCTTTGGTTTTGATTATGAATGTGGTGTGACTAGCTGCTTGACTTCCTGCCCTGACTTCCTTGAAATGAGGGACTGTAACTTGGAATTATAAACCCAATAAATCTTTTTTTTTCTTTTAAAAAAAAAAGAGGTCATTAGTGCATCGGTTTTATAAAGATCATAAACTTGGCCAGAGTTTATGTGTTAGTGTTGTGTTTCTGGAGTGTGGTCATCTATTTAACTGGGTTATGGGAAAGACATCCTTGTCTTTGTAAATAAAGGTTCAATGATTTAGGAGTGAAATATGATGATGCCTGTAAAGAAAATAAGAAATAAAAGAACAGAAAAGCAGCAACATGGAAGTGATCGATCAACTGAGGTGTAGAGGACCGGAGGATTCCTGGTAGTGTTCATTTGTTTGTTTGAGATACGGTCTCACTATGTAGCTCTGGTTGGCCTGGAACTCTTCGTCTTCTGGCCTCAACCTCTGAGTGCTGGGATTACGATCATACTCTATGATGCCCGGCTTCAGTGGTGATCCTGGAATTTTTCATAAAAGGTTCAGAATACTGCACTGACATACTAATACAACATAAAGATATTTCAATTTAAAAAAAACTGTAGAGAGTGACGGCCTGTGATAGCAGTTGGTCTCAGAAAAGGAAGAGGAACGACCCTGGAGGCGCTGACCACTGGGAACTTTCACTTTGCAGGAATGCGTCTAGTTCTTCGAAGAACTAAAAGTTGGAGCAAAGAAGGTGAGAAAACAAAACAAAATCAGACACCACTTTTTCCTTCTAGGATAATATGAATAACGAATAACAGCGTGCCTAGGCGGGCTTCTTTCGTATACAGGGCTCTGCCTTCACCTGTTGGTCCCAGAACGTTCTGTCTTGTTCTGACAGACCTTCTCTACAGGTCTCTTCATCACTGAGCTTTTGTCTTAACTTTCATGGAGACAGCCCATTTCTGCTTAGCTCTCAACTGGGCACTGCGGGGAGCTCTCAACATGGCGCTGGGGGGATCCTCATTTGCAATTTATTACTATTGCCATGTCCTCACGGTCAAGAAAACAAAGTTTGACCTATGGTCCCCAGAAGAGGAGATCAAGGAGAGGAACTCATAATCTGTTGTGTGGGATCCTGGATGAAAAGCAACCTAGGAGCCAGGCATGGTGGCACATGTCTTTAGTCCCAGCACTCAGAAGGTGGGCAGATCTCTGTGAGTTCAAGACCAGCCTGGTCTACATAGTGAGTTCCAGGCCAGCTGGGGCTACGGGGAGATCCTGTCTCAACAAAACAAAATAAAACATGAAAACAATGCAGCAGATGAGCGGTTCCTCCCTAGACCATAGGACTGGACTAAAGAAGCCAGAGCTACTCAGAACTGGCCCACAAAGGGACTATACATCATGACTTAGAAATGTGCTGATGAAATATTAGAAGGTTAGAGAATACCAGGTCAAAGGAGTAAGTTTATTGTTATGGTTAAAACACTTTATATCCAGCTGTGACTTATAATCTGAGCTTTGCCTCTCTCTGCTCTCCTCCTTTGCAATCAGTCACTTTATAGACTGCTAGGCAGTTAGTCAATCAGCAGGCAGTTGACTGGGAAGTTAAGAGCTGACAACATTACTCTTTGAGGTCCTCCCAGGTCTCTGGCTCTGGATTCAGTAAGAGTTTCAAAACTACACAACTCATACAGATGCATGCTTTAATGCAACACTCAAAACCAGAGAACCCAGCTTCTATTTTTTAGAGTTTTGGAAGTGCATCTAATTGTTAGTACTCACAAAACTGCTGCTCTTGGTTGAGCATATGTGGCCACTCAATTTCTCAGGATGGAGGGAGTGAAGGCTATACCCTTTTCTGAGGACAGGCATCTGGGGATGATGAAATTAGAACAATTTCCAGACAGGGCTAAATGTCACATAATCAAGAGCCAAGGCTCCCATTTTCTGTCATTTCTGGTGGATAGTGATGTCTTTAAATGTATATCTCCACTTAGGATCACTCTGTATATCAGGTTGTGTCTTACTGTCTACAGACATTGTTTCTGTGACAACACCTCACTGGCTTTTCTCAATATCTGTCAGCCGAGAACCATGTTTGGAGCAGGTGTGTGAGGGGCAGTGGGGACTCATGGAGTATCAGCGTGAGGCTGCCTCTTCACTGCCACGCAGGCTCAGCTCCACCCTTGGGATGGACAAGTGGCCACGAATCCTTCAGTGGCCCCCGCCTGGCTCCACAGACTCACCTCGCCCATGCTATGCAGCTGCTGTGCGATGCGCCTGAGGTCATCCTCGGAAGCCAGAGGGTTCAGCTGGTCCTGCACGTCGTACACAAACTGCTGCAGTGACATTAGCTGGTTTGGCCCATTGAGCTTCCGCCAGGAAGGCAGTGTGGAGATGGTTTTCTCACACAGATGAGTCATGGGAGGGCAGCCCTGCACGGAGTACACGGGACAGATTAGCTACCATGCAACTGTGCAGCCACCAGGAGGGCTTTACGGGCTTGGCACTCGCATGGCTGCTTAAATGTAGCCTTTAAGCAGAGTCTAGTACTCAAAGATGAAGTTGGGCCGGAGCTTTACATTCAACAGGTGATGAGTCTTCGCGATAATGCTCACGGCTGATGTTCACCAATGCCCAATGCCCTGCTTGGGTCTTCCTTCCCCGTCCACTCCTTTCCTCCCTCACTAGAAAGTAACTCTCAGTTAGACAATGGATAGCTTAGACAGAGTGAGGACGCAGAGCGGGACAGAGTGAGAATCATGGTCAACATCAGACATGATGTGAGCCATCCTGTATTCAAGGAGACTATTGATGAAATGTCATTAGGTCAATTCTCAGAAACTGCTTCAAATTGGTTTTTAACCTTTCAAAGTAGTTAAGCCAACCTATGTTTCACATCCATATAATCACATATCTAATTAGAAACCATACACCATATACTGTATTGGATCGTTAATCACACAATCCTCCCAAATCACATATTATATCACCTAAATTTTACCTCCTAGTTAAAAACTAAAAACCTTTCAAGGGTGAAGACAAATTCACTTGGCTTCACATACTTGACTTCAGGATTTGGTATGGTGGGGTGGGGTGGTTTGGTATGGTGGGGTGGGGTGGGTTGGTATGGCAGGGTGGGGTACGTTGCAAAACACCTGGCAATGCCACAGCCAAGCTCAAAGAATCTAAGGATTTCTTGTTGCCTGAGTGACAGAATCTTTGATCCAAGGGGGAAGTCCCTGGCCTCTTCACAGGTTGTTGTCTCAGATCACAGCCTACTGACATCTGGGACCAGATTCCCACAGGCCTGCCAAACCAGTCCCTTCTGGTGACTGAGCCATGGAGCCATCCTAACAGGAAAGCAAGGATCCCTGAAGTGTAAGAGATTCGTTTTCACCAGGAGACAGTCTCCTGGGAATTTTGAAAATACGCGTGTTACTAGAGCACGGTGATGGAGGTCCAGAGCTTCGGAAGGGATATGGGTCACAGGACGGCCCGGACTCATCTCTCACCCCAGTCTAGACTTCGTCCTGCACAGGAGAAACCTTCCTGAGGTTGTTCAGCCTTGTCCACCTTGGTGCTGTTTTTCCATTTAGAATGTGTTTCTGTTTATTACTATGTTGGGAAATGGTCTCCATATTATAAGTAAGGAATCCTTTATCTGTCAAATGCATTGACCGTTTTCCCCAATCTATAGCACCTTTTTACTCTATGACTCTTTCCTGACAAGGAAAAAAAATTGTGTTTTCAAATAGGTATATTTCCTTTGGAACCTTTAGGGTTTATAACTTAATTTAAAAGGATTTCTTAGACCTAGGTTACTTTTAAAACACATTCTTAGGCTAGGTGTGTTGGCACATGCCTTTCATCTCAGCACTCAGGAGGCAGAGGCAGGCAAAGCTCTGTGAGTTCCAGGCCATCTGGGGCAACCAGGAGACCCTGTCTCAAAACAAAAAAACAAAAAACCCCCACATTCTCTGAAATTCTCATTCAAGATACTGGTTCACATTAGTACATTTAAAAGCTTTAACCCATTAAATTTTGGGCTATATCATGAGTAGGGACAATTCAACTTCCTTCCTTCCAGGCAAATAACCAGTTGTGCTGATTTATTAAGCAACCGTTTTCTCCCATTAAATAAAACAACTTCCTCCTTTCCCTCCCTCCCGCCCTCCTTCTCTTGGCCTGAGTGCATATTGCTGCATGTTGTGTACCTGCATGCTGAGACCACCGGCAGTGTCCAGTACCTTCTCAATTACCCCTTACCTTATTTTCCCAGATAGGGTTTCTCACTAAATCTGGAGCTCACAGCCTGGCTGGTCAGTCAGCTCCAGGGATCCTCCTGTAACTGCCTTCCAAGCACTGGGATGACATGTGTGTCCCTCCAAACCTGGCTTTTATGTGGGTGTTGGGGACCCAAACTCTGGTCCTCAGAGTTGTGCATCAAGCACTTTACTGACAGAGCCATCATTGTTTTCTACTAAATTTCTGTAGATAATGTGATTTATGTGGACAACACTCTCTAAGCTGTTTACTTAATGGTAATGATTATAGACCCTTTGTAATATACTTTACTGACAGAGCCATCATTGTTTTCTACTAAATTTCTGTAGATAATGTGATTTATGTGGACAACACTCTCTAAGCTGTTTACTTAATGGTAATGATTATAGAACCTTTGTAATATGTTTTCTTTTTCCATGTCAGCTTTGAGATGAAAATTCCAATGTCCTCCATCTTCTTCAGATACCAAATGGAATTGTATTACATTAGTGTGAGTGGAGAAAATGAAACATTCATATTTTACCTGTAGGAAGAACAGGCTCGTCTTATCTGTTCTCACCTGTGAGCACACATCCTTCAGTAAGTCTTGTTAGTGATTATTTCTCTTTTCTGAGTTTGTTATACATGCTACCACAGAGCAGAGTTTCTTTTATAATTTGTAAAAAGAAATAATTTAAACAAGCCATGGAAACGCCAAGATCACGACTCACTCTGAAGTGGTCCACCACTGCCCCAGAACCCTCCATCTTCTATCTCTCTTGTTTCTCTCTCTCTTCTTGCCTCACTCCACAGCAGCAAGAGAACAGCACATGGATACAGACTCTAGTCCTGGCTCCTACTGTGACTCTGTCCCCAGAAACCAAACCAAATCAAGGCGGCACAGAAGAGCTGCCTCCTGCTCCCCACTGGTATCATCATGGTCAGGCTGAGTTCAGCCCTCTGGGTGTACTCACAGAGATGATCTGACTCCGGATTTCTTGCAAGTGATTCCGAAGGACCTTAACGTCCTTAGACCCAGAAGCCCCTGCATCCAGCACAAAGAGCTTATTTGAGACGTGAAGATCGTTCCCAAACCTATGGCAAAAGCGGGAGCTGTGTCAGCCTGAATCAATCTCACCAGCTCTTCCAATGCAGGGATGGAGCTCCTACTGGCCCTGGAGGCTGATGGGAGGCAAGGGGGTGTCCTAGTGACTCTGACTAGGCTCTCTATCCCTGCCATTAGATGAACGCCCTCTATTCGCCGTGGGTGTAGACTGTGGGAAAGTCAACATGCTCTCCCAGCCACATACTTGGGTGTCTGGAGTCTCAGCACAGGTGCAGAAACAGTGGTAGAAAGATGTCAGAGCCTCTGAATACAGAGGAGGAAAGGCCCAAGGCACTCGCCTTCCAAGGGAGGAGAGAGCATGCGCTGGTGGTGGAGGGCTCAGGGCAGGATAAGAAAGCTCTGCCACCGATCTAAAAATACTCATGTAAGAGCCCACTTCGTATCAGGAAGACAACAGAGGCGCATCTCACACTGATAATTCAAGATCTGGGCTACCATAATATTATGCAGCTGCAAGTTCAGTTTCTTTAAAAGATTTATGTTTATCATGTGTGTTTATATGTGTGTGTCCACCTGTGTTCAGGTTCCCAGAGAGGCCATAACAGGGTGCTAGGTCCCCTGGAGCTGGAATAACAGGCAGTTGTTAGCTGCCCAACATGGGTACTGGGAACTGAACTCAGGTCCTCTGGAAGGGCAAGTGCTCCAAACTACTGAGTCATTTCTCTATCCTTCAGGTTCAAACTTCTGAATGGAACCATGGAAACTGTCGTGGTTTAGGTGTTCCCTAAGGGCGCATGTGTTAGAGGCTCTGTGCCCAATGCGATCTGTGTTAATGGAACCTTTATGAGGTGGAGCCCAGCTGAAGGTGGTTGACACCTAGGGTACTGGCTTACAAAGGGATCTCTGTGGCTTTCATAGGGTCTTAGAGAGCCCGATTCCTAAATCTCTCTGAATTTTTTTCCTGGCAGCCACCTATGAGGATGCCACTCACCAGGATGTGATGCGTGCAGGGGGCCTCACAGGGACTGATGAAACTGGACTTAGACTTTCTGCCCCTTAAACTCTTAAACACATCCTTTCTTTATTAGTTACCAGCCTTGGGCATATTGTTATGGCAACGGAAATGGCTAATAGAGAAGCAAGTTTGTAATTTACTTCTGGTCCTTTGTAAGTGAAACAAAAGATTTATGCAATAATGCTTGATATGATAAACACTGATCTCCTCTATTCTCTTCTGCTCCACCCTACCCTAACTACAGAGTTGGTCTTGACACTCCCAAGTAATTCTATAGCACACTACATACTGGGAAACAACACTGATTAGTACTGTGCTAATCATGCAAAGAAAGAAAGCTCCAAGAACTAACAGAAGTGGCCTCTGTACGGAGGTGCTGGGGGCAAAGGAGAGGGCTGTGTCTTTCTACCACGTGCTCTTTGTCTCCAGCAAGATTTCTTGCATGTGTGTGCACTGCTCTGGTAACAATGAGAGAGTCACCAGAAGGATCAACAAAGGATGAAAGGCCCTGCATTCCTCTGTGTACTCATGACGCTCATCCCGCATTCCTCTGTGGGCTCGCGACGCTCATCCCACCCAAGACCCAGCAGCAGCCCTCACCTGTTCCTGATCTCTTTCAGCAAGGAAGTGTCCTTGTCATATCCAAACTCGCCTCCAGCAGGCCGAGGGATATTCATGATGTCAGCGTGGGTGGCCACCAGGACGACTCGAAGTGGGTTCTTCAGCTTGCCGCCAAATGCTGGGGGAAGAAAGCGAACCTTGTGAGGAGGCCAGTCTCCTACCTGGCTCATTCTCTTGCCTAGAGGGAATGTGTTGGTCTTATTCCCAGGCCACCCGTCCAGGTGATGGGCAACCTGTCCACAGATCGGGGGGTCCACGGTGCAGTGTGGCTCCCATTCCTGGTCTACACAGGAAAGACCACTAGGTCTACACAGAAAGCAGCTCTCAGGGCTTCTTTAAACAGCCACTGATATGTGCAAGGGGGAACACTCACGGAGCAGCTTTTACAGGACCAAAGAAAGCTACTTGAATGCAGCCACATCATGGAGGTAGACTAGAGGAAAACTGTCCCCAAGCCACGCAGGCAGGGCCCCTCGGTATGGAATGTTTGCAAAGTCCATCCCATGCCACCCTTTCCTCAGTCCATGTGCTGTGGCCAGGCCCCTGGGCCCGTTCTCCAGAGCCAGGTGATCTGCAGACTGAAGGACTGCTAATGAATGCCTTGCACTTTTCCAAAAGGCATAGGGGCCATGGACGGACCCCCCCGTGCACCCAGCAATGATATCTTAGTGCTAAAGTGCAGCACAGGGGTGAAAAATGGCTGTCAAGGAAGGTTCCGGATTGGGCCTTCCAGGCATGAAACCATAGACAAGAATTTCCCTGCACTTCACAGGGCCTGAAGTGTGGGAGTCTCCAGTCCTGAAGGAGAAAGGAAGCCACAGCAGTGAGCCCAGCCTGCAGGGTCTGCACGCAGCCACTGTGAGGGCTGCAGCCGGAGGGGCCAGAGGCAGAGCAGGAAGGCCTCATTCCATCCAGGGCTCAGCTCACCTATGGGCTCCTCCACTGGGACCAGAGACTTGAGGAAACTGAGCCAGAAAATCACTTGGTTCAGCTGGATCTCATAGGGCTCTTCCAGGCTGAAAACAATGACGTGGATGGATGTGGGATCATTGGCAGCAAAGTAGTCATAGCAGCAGAAGTACACGGGGGTCCCAGAGAACTCCCACACACTGAAGTCGCCAATTCCTGCAGGAAGGAAAGCACGCACTGCAATTGCAAAGCACCCCACCTAATTTCAGCCCCTATTTAAAATTATTTATTTTTACTTTATGTACATGTGTGTTTTGCCTGCATTGACGTAAGTGCACTTGCGTGTGCAATGCCCATGGAGGTCAGAAGAGGGTGCTGGATCTCCTGAAACTGGAGGTCCAGATGGCTATTAGCCACCATGTGAGTGCTGAGAACCAAACCCAGGTCCTCTGCAAGAGCAACAAGTGCTCTTGACCACTGAGCCATCTCTCTAGTCCTTCATCTACTAATTTTGCTGGAAGTTTGGGGATTCTGCACAGGGCTGGTTCCAGGACATTTGTCTGTGAGAGTGCACAGAGACTTAGACACAGGCCCACAGATGCAACGCTCCCTCACCTCTACCATATCCACATGTCTATGCCTGCTTGTTCTCCCTTCATGAAGAGCTCCAGCTGTTATCTACTGCACGTTTACTCTAAACACCCTGCAGATGTGCATGTGTGTTATGGATGTGTGTCCGGCCACATGTATATGTAGAAATCTTTGTGAATAAACACATACTTTATAGTTTTTTTCTCCAGAAATATTATTATATTAAAAAGGAGACATTCGATTGAGAGAGAGAGAGAAGTCCTGTCATATTCCACAGGATCATGAAACAGTATACCCAGAATCACATGATTTTAGACACACGCATCTTCTAATCAGGTAGCTAGGCCTTTGCAAGGTCTGGAGATAGAAACAGGACCTCCTGGCACTAGGCACCTGATCTGCAGTGAGGGTGGGGCAACGGGCAAGCTCCTCTTTCTCAGTGCTGCCCGGTTAGCTCTGCTGTGGAGAGCTCAGAAGACACCCAGCCTTTAATAGAGGAATGTATGCAGACTTCAATTCCAGTCAGTGGCCCTCAAACAGGGTTCTGTAGCCAAATGTATGGGCAAAGCCCTGGATCTAATGGCTCATAGCCTTGGGGGGCGGGGGGGCAGCAGTCTGTGCTGTTGCAAGCCTTCCAGGTGAGTTTCTCAGAGCAGGTGTTTAATAACCACAGCTTTAGGCAATAAGACTAAATGTCCTGTTTTTAACTAGATATAGGATAATCATAGGGCCTAAGGAGGTGTGTCCAACCTGTGGCCTATGGGCCACATCCTAGCATAGTTCTGAATGCGGTGTAATACATTTGTAGATGCCACCGTGTTGAAGGGTTGGACACCCCTGGTACAACATGACCCTACCTGCTGTTTTCTGAAGGCGTCCTCATGTCAGACACACCAGGCCCTCGAGTACAGCCTTACCATGCTGCATTACTATCTCTGCTACAGAATAGGTGTGGTTTGTCTGAGTATTCATGTATTAGAAGCTTGTTCCCCAAAGAGGTGGTATTAAGATGGAACTGCTGAGAGGCAAGGCACAGAGGAAGGCCATCAGGAACACAGCCCCCAGAAAGGAGTAATGCCTGGTCTTATTACTTTAGTGCCACCAAAGATGCATCCACCAAGACTTCAAAGAAGGCCTGTCACAGTGGCATACCTGTAGAAGATACTAGAATATTTAGGATGGCTGAGAGGGCATGCTGCACAAGGTTTCAGACTGGAGTTATAAGACAACATCTGCCTTGCTGGAGTCAGTTCTGTCCCAGGCCAGCTAGTCTTACCAGGCTCCTGTGTCTCCCTTTTGGAACAGGAAGACTTATCTTATCCCAGTTCCACCACTGTATCTTGGGGAGATAGCTTATTTGCTTATTGACTTAAACAAGTTCATAGCTGGAAGGAGCTTGACTTAAGTCTCAGATGTCACTCTGGACTTGAACTCTTTGTAAGTAGGTCTCACTCTATAGCTCAGGCTGGCCTTGAACCTGGGGTGATCCCACTGCCTTGGCCTCTTGAGTGCTGGAATTTAAAAAATGTGCCACCAGGCCTGGCATGGGCTTGGACTGTGAGTAATACTGAAATCAGGTAAGGTTTTGGAATTTGTGGAAACAGAACAATTACACTCACACTGTGAGGAGGACATGAACCCTGTCAGCCAGGGACAGAATGCTATGGTTTGGACGTGGCTCATGAACGAGGGCCTTGCTCTACCATGTGAGGGTATTAAGAGGTGGTAGACTCCAGATGTGGTACCTAGTGGCAGGTGGTTAAATCATCAGAAAGTTACACTGAGAAGGAATTAAATGCTGGTCTCTTGGGATGTTTTAGTTCTTATGACTGAGTTGTACAAGAAGATCATGGCTGGCTTCTCCATGCAAACTGGTTTTCTGTCCACCATATGAAAATTCCTTTGGGTAAACATGCTGACATCATACCACCAACATGGAGTGACACAGCAAGGGGGGCCCTCATCACTTAAACTGATGAGGTCACCCCATTTTGTACTTTCAGTTTCCAAGACTGTGAAGTGATTCAGTCTCTTTATATAGTACTTAGCCTCTGATATTTTATTCTAACATCAAACTAATATAGATACCGACACTGATCCCCTCTCCCAGGGAAACTAATGCTTGTTCTAAGTCTTTCAATGAAGATGAGTGCCTTCAAGAAGGAATTTGGTTAGGAGTATTGGTGTTAACTTAACTCTTGCCTCTAAACTGCCTCCCAACTGCCTCCAGGGTTAGAACTCCCATTCTTGTGATCTGGAACCACTTGGGAACCCCATCAATGACACAATCATTTGCTCAGTGAAGGAAATCTTTTCTGGGCCATCTATTAGTCATTTATTAAGTTAGGTGCTTTACTGGGTGCTGATAAGGCCCTAGTATTCAGTTTTATTTTCAGGTGTGGTCTAGTCCTGCGTCACCCTAAAAGTAGTCAGCACAGGACTTTCATTGATGTGAGATACTGCCTGGGACAAGCTCCCTTTGGGGAATCACTTGAAGCCCTGTCCAGGAGAAATTTGAGTTCCTTCCCTTTGGGTAGATGGGACGTACCATTCAAATAAGCATTCTGGATGTCGATGGCTTTGGTGGACTGGTCATCAGTTGAGCAGTGCAGGTGGTGGGATGGAGCCACGAACACCTCCAGCATCCCTTTGGTGAGGCCTGGCTCAAACATCATGCTCCGGCTCCTCACGCTCACGTTCTCACAGCCGGGGTAAAGGTTGTTAATGCTCACAGAAACTGCAGGCCAAAGAATTAAGACTCAGATACAAGTGACAGGCATGTCCAAAGGAGATAGCAAGAAGGAGAAAGGGGAGACCAAGAGCAGGCTGGGTCCTTGGAAAGGGGAACAGCAAGACTGGAGGAGGTTTAGATGGGTGCGCAATTAGATGTTTTATACATATATAATGAAATATATTATCGCATTCTGAGCATAAAATTGGGCCAGCAGGAATGTGAGAATAAGACCATATAACCCTCAAGAGCATTGTGGCTGACATTGCAACGTATTTTGCAACAGATCATGATTCTGAACCTCACAAGAGCTCTGGGGATCCCCAAAAGTATCTTGTACCCTGGCTCCTGTGTGTGGGAAAACCACCTGTGAGCAGTGGACATGGTTAGTGGCCTATGGGCTCCAGGTAGCAGAAGAGGCAGGCAACACCTGGCAGGTGGCCTTGATTCCTGTGTCTCTGAGCTGTGCCTCAGTGATAAGGGATTATGGTACAGATAAACGGTAGGACAGGCTTGTATGCGGCAGGGTGAGGAAACAGGAACATGCTGGAATCACAGAACATTTTGTTGCTAGTTTTGCTAACTAACTTCCCCCTCAAGTGGTAACAAGAGGCAGACCTGGATAACTCATTTTGGGGCCAGGGTCATTAGCAACTTCCTGTACAGGTGGCTCTCTGGTGAGGGCAGAGCAGCCTATCAAGAGTTCCTCCCATCCTGTACAACTCAACAGTCACAGCCTTGAGTGGGCCACAGAGTAAGATGTATGGCAACCAGGTGACAATCAGGTATGAGGGTCGCTGGAGGTCAGGTCTTCACTAGTCCGTTACTCCAGTGAGTAAACTCAGGATCCTTTGTGGCCCCTTCCCTCACCAGGGGCTCGGAGGGTTCCTCTAATGGTGGCCACAGCCTCTCCTCTCCCAACCTCCCTGGCAGTACCTTGAGTAAGAGAGGGCTTCAGGGAGACAGTGAGAGCTGGGAGCTGGGCAGCCTTACTCCACTTACAAGGATGCCTGCCATGTCCTATAACCTGGCCGTGAGTTCAGCCTTTGCTTCCAGTCACCCACAGACCCATAGTGACAGAACAAAGGAATCCAGCCTATATTTGGACCTGAGAGAATGCAGAACCCAACACCTTCCAGAGGCACAGCTGCCCCCAGAGCTCCTACCTGTAGGCTTTGCAGCCAGGGGCGACGGTGGGAAGCGGGTGGAGTTGGTAGAGGAGAGCCTAGGCCTGCGCCTTCGGAAGAAGCTCCGAAGCAGCCCGCACTTGAGAGATTCCACGAGGGTGGATTTCCCGGAGCCCGAGTGGCCAAACAGCTTGAGCTTGATTCTCGGCTGGAGGTTCTGCGTGGGTCGGAGCTGCTGGATGAAGAGTCCTCGGTGTGTGTCCTGACAGAAACGAGAGCCCCCTTAGTCACGGCGAGAGCGAAGCACTGGGCAGACCGCATGGGCTGGCCTGCACATTCCACTAGTGTCAGGGATACATTTCCTTCCTGGGTCCAATGAAATTTTTAAAAACTCAGGTAAACATATGACGTGAAAGTCATCATTCTGAAGTGTGCGATTCAGGGGGTTTTGGTCATGTCAAACAGCATCTCGTCCTAGAGTCGTTGCATCGTCCCAACAGGAACCTCCGCCCCTTAGCAGTCACATGCCGTTTCCGTCTGCTTAGCCCCGGACAACTGCTGCTCTGCTCTCTCTTCCAACCTGCCTGTTTCTCCTGCATTTGGGCTCACAATAAATCGGGTGGAGCACTTGGGAAGCATTAACTCAGACATAAAATAAGAGGAACCCTGCGAGGCCATCTGGGGCCTGCTCCTCTGTATGGAGAACCGGGTATATGAGCAGACCTGTCCTGGTGAGGAGGGTGGCTCCTCACATGCAGGGCTTATTTTATATTTATGTGAAAATTCTAGTTCCTTTAAAAAAGAGTGTTCTTCTGTTTGAAAGGCCTGGTTCTTTATGATCTGCCTCATCACAAGGGGGCGGAGTCTACTGTGTATGGAGGGTTGGTTCCTTGATGGGACTATTAGTTACAAAGGAGTGGAGCTAAGGCATTACAAGAGTCAAGACTCCCTTCTGCGGAGGGCCTGAGGGCACAAGAGCCTTCTCACTTTATTCTTCTTAGACCTCTGGGGAGAACCATGAGTCTCTCTGGCAAAGAATTGTTCTCCGATTCACTCACTCACTCATTTGTCCACGAACACGATAATATCCCAAGTGCTAAGCTCAATGATGAGAAACACAAAACACAGAAGGTACCCAGATCCATCATCCTGGGGAGACAGTCACATGAAAAAACTGACTTCAGGAGCAACATAACTGCCATGGGTAGGCTGGTGCTGTCAAGGTACACAGTACATCCAGAAGACCCAGGCCGAGGTCTACGCAGCCCGGCATCCTTCATGGCACTTGGCGCATCCTGTCCTCATCTCTACCATTTCCTGCCTGTGTCCCAATGAGGACCTGTTTGGAACTGTTGTATGTAGCCCGAGGTCTCTTCCTTCATCCTCTGCTGTAGCCTAACTTCTATGTATCCCACAAAATCCATCTTGCCTCTCATCTCCTGCAAGCTTCCTTTCTAGGGGCCTTGCACATGTGTGGCTCTCCATTATGACCCCACAAGACTGAAGAACAGTATGGAGCTCTAGTCTCCAGAGTAGGGATCAACTGAAGGGTAGAGATGGCCGCCCAACCCAGTACAAACAGAACGGTTAACAGAGAGACAAGCAGTTAACAGAGAGACAACCAGTACAGGCCAGAGGAGACTGGTGCAAGGGTGTCTCACTGAAATTGCACACCTGCCTGGAACACTTTCTCCAGTGCTAAATTCCGAAATACTCATTCTCTGTTGATCTCTTCCTGTTGAGCCACTGTTCCTTTTCCCATTAATTACTGGGTGGTTTGCAAACTCATAACTCCCTCAAAAGACTCCAGTTTTCCTACCCTGAGTTTCTGTTTCTAGGCTGCAACCAGTCTTTCTTAGCAGGTGACACTCTCTCTGATGTGCACTGTAGAAAACTACAGGTGTATTTTCAGTCCCCACAAAGTGGGGATGTTTGGGAACTGGATGGTATATGTCCCAAGAAGATGTGCACAAAATATCTCCCACAGCAAAGAATACTCTGGGTCAATGTGACTTCTGAGCATCTGCTCAGAGCTCACATGGAAGAAAAATCCTATTTACTGTAGGAGTGACTTTGACAATATGAACATATTCTGGATTAAAGACTTTTACTTAACCTTGCAACCAAAGAGTTACTATTTATGATGTAAACAAGAGTCATATGCTCCTCTCATGACCGGGCATATATGGGTGCCAAAGGACCCCTCCTTGCCTTCCACTCAAGATAATGTATGAATATATGTATGCATGCTTTACATAACAAAGTGCTCAAAGCAGCATGCTTTTCTCATTGCAAACCATGGGAGGAATTAAAAGTGTGTGATAGTCTAGGTCTACAGATGAAAGGGTGAGAAGCTCTGATAAGGACAGTCCTGACCTTTTCCCATTTCATGCTGGAGACTCTGTTTCAATAAAGAATGAGCAAAGTCCTTGTAGGGGAGCAGAGCTCCAAGAGGCATCTGAAGGACTGGGTGCTTGGCAGTTTGGGTCCACTCTTGGGCTTAAAAGAGACACTAAGAGTAAGGCTGTTTCTTTACCGAGGCACAACTGTGACGTGGTGTAGAAATGCCACATTTACAGTCATCTCAGTTTGAGACTGAGCTGCATTTGTAGCAGAAGGACTGGGGAGCACATTTTCATACTCCCTGAGTCTCCAAAGATTACAAATATCTTATAAAATGGCAGCACAATATTAAATTTTTATTACTTTGTGTGTATGTGTGTGTGTGCATGAGTGTGGACATACGTGCCAAAGTGCAAATCAGAGAACAACTTGCACAAGGCAGTTCTCTCCCTCCATTATGTGGGTCCTGGGGATGGAACTCAGATCCTCAAGCTCAGTGGAAGACTCCTTTACCTGCTAAGCCATCTTGCTGGTCCTACTTAAATTACGATTTCGTCTTTATGCATTGAAATTGTTGGTCTCCTTTATTATGAAACCATGCCGTTCAAGCTGCCAAACCACTACCCAACTGGTACCGACAGTAGCTGCTCTTGGTAACTACAGGGCAGGAGCAAACTGCCTGTCTCACCAGTGTCATGGACGCATCTCATTTTATTGTACTTCTCATCGAAATCTGTTGCTTCCAGCCAGTGACATCCTATTGACGGTCTACAATTATCTGTGTAGATGCATTCTTTCGTTCAGATTTTATTTCACAACAGTGAGGTGACACTACCCAAAGTATGATAAGGCCTGATGGAGTGAATTTGGATGGAAGCCATGTCTGCTTCTCTGCCTTTTGGGAGACTCAAAACAGCCCAAGGTTTTTGCCTATGACAGACACAAAGCAAAGCTGAAACTGACCAAGTCCTCAACCTTCCTGGAAACAGAAAGGGAGGCGGTGAAGGGTCCCCAGAGGCCGGGGACAAAAGACCAAACAGTGACATGCAGATTGAAGACAGCATCTCAAGCTGTGTGCTGCAGGCTCAAAAGGACCACACAAACCATTTGCAGTCCAAGACACAGCCCCACCAGGGCACTGTCTCAAACATAATGTGGCTGCGGGGGCTTCTTGATTTTAAGCAGACTCTGCAAGTTGTCACTAGAAAAGTGGGTAAACTGAGAGCCCCTCCCTCATTTGCATTTCCAAGGGAAAAGTGGCACCTATCACTTGAGTTCTGCTTCACTGGCAAACCCATTCGCTGCTGGGCCTCTTGTTCAGTGGGACAGCCTTCTCAGAAGTGCTTTCTTTGGCTGAGGAGACTTAATTTGGAGGAGACTGCTCTCATCTCTGAATCACACACTCAAAAGCTACCCCTCAAGTGATAAACATCCAACACATCTTGTATTATCCAAGAAGACATGGTTTCATCAAATCTGCCGTTTGATTTCATGAGGCCCTTGACTCCAGATGACCATGTAAGCAAACACACATTCTCACTTTTCAAGCGGGGACTGAGGAGCATCAAGAAGGAAAGGATTTCCAAAGACGTGATCCTTGTCATCCCCCCTCCTGCCTCTGTCCAGGACCCTCTCACCTTGGGACAGGAGATGGTGACCTTGGCAGAGAGGTCACATTCTCTTTTATCTGGGCTTTGGGAGCATAACACTACTCTCTCATCAAGATGGGCGGAGCATACCTTAATTTTGGAAGGCAAGTAAAAGCAAAATATCCTCAGCTGTCCTTATCACTTCATCCTGCAGGAAGAGCTCTGTGGAGAATCTATCTCAACACCTATGAGTTTGACACGGCTTTCCCCTGACATAACTCCTGGCATCTTTCCACTAGCAGTTGGCACATTCACTTCTTACCACTAGATGGCAGAGTGGAGGCAAGTTGAGGGGCCCAGAGGCATTCCCCTGGATGGCAGTTTTTCATCAACACAGTGGTCTGCTTTCCTATCCAAAAGAATGGCTCCAGGCCAGTTTCTAGAAGATGTTATGCATATTAATTTATTTGAAAAGAAGCACAATAGGCTGCCACAATGAATATTTAACTGAAGCCATAAGACCAAGACCATCACAGATCAGCCTCACCTAAGTGGCTGGGCCCTTAGAGGCTGAGCCTGGAGGGAGTCTGCCCATTAACCCCCCTGGGGAACGGCAAGCTGGGCACTGTACCACCTATATTTTTCTCAAACCCTGTGATATTCTCTAGGGTTTGTCTTTAATGTGGGTGTGACTTGGATACACACTGAGCCCAGGGCATCACAAGAGTGAGTGAGCTTTCACAGGGTAGGCCGGGCCCAGTTAGAAAAAAGAACAAAGAACACTAAGAGGAATAGAGAGGTCTGAACCAGAATCTTCCAAGAAGTTGTGAAGCTGGGCTTGGAGCGCAGGTTACACTCATCTGTTGATGAGCAGCTCTTGACTTAAGTACTTGTATAGGAATGTCACTCTATTTGCTTCACGGCTGTGGCTCAGCCTGCACAGCCCCATCTAAGCACCAGCATACCTTGGCAGGCTGTCAATGACACTTGAAGTCAGGGCTCTATCCCCTGACCATGACACTGCAGCCTAAGAGGTCAGAGCGAACTCTAAACCTCAGGCAAAAGCTCACACCTGCCTACTTCACAGGCCTGGAGCAAACCTAACTGGTCACCAGACCAGAGAACTTTGCCTGCCTCTCTGATCCCATCCTGCATCACTCTGCCTGCACCACCAAGCTCAAGCTCTAGCCCTGGCCCAGCCAACCTCTTTTTTTGTCTGCGCCACCGGGCAGGATCAACTCCTCACTGCCTCAGGCTCTTTGCACCTGCTTCTATCTCTGCCTTCACTCAGTCTTTCTACAGTTGGTTCCTCCCTCTTGTCCTTCTCCTGTCATTATCAATGACATATTAAAGATGATAATCAGCCAGTGAACTTACCCTATCCCCAACACCATATCTTACGTCCTGTTACTTTAATGTCCTGCCAGGTACATACATGGGGTGGGGGGGCACTGAGGGGAGTTGACAAACCCTCCTGTCAAGAAAGGGCCAGATGGTCCCTGAGGCACTTTACTCAGTGTTGCCCTTTATGCAACCAGCCACACGCAGGAAAAAACGATCAGGTGCAGCTGTGTTGCACTTTATTTATAGAAATGGGTGGTGAGCTGGTATTGACTTTTAAGCCATTGATTGCCAACCCCTGACTTACTGATGCAGTCATTTCTTCCTTGTTCACTGGCTGGGTCTTCTTCATTCCACCACAGTTTTCTTAGGCACTGAACTAGTCCTGGCACATAGCAGACCCTGGGCAAGTCTCTAAACATGGGGAAATAGTAAACAGTGGCTTTGGGAGCGTCACTGGTCTGTGAGACTCTGGTGCATCTCTGGGCTTCTTCTAGTGTCCTCGCTCCCTGGCGATCTAGCCTTCACTTTCTCAGCAGGAGAGATGAGTAAACCTGAGCAGGCTGACTGGGAAGACCTTCCACAATCTGGAGGGCCCATAAGAAAGCAGGGAAGACGTGCGGTGGCTGTAGCTGGTGGTGGATGCAGTGAGCCCCAGAGGGAAGGGGCCAGATTCTATTATGCAAATGCCATGCACTCCTGGTGAGTTTTAATTCTGGACAACTCTCAACATTGTCCAATTTTCCAAACTCTTCCTGGATACTTCTGTACTGTCTTAAGGTTGGGAATAAAAGAAGCAGGCTACTTTTAGTATGAGTGTGTGGAAAAGCAGATTAACATGACAAATCAAATCAAATAATCCAAGTCCTCAGATCCCTGATACTATTTTAAAATGAGCTAAGAATGGGACTTCCAGGGACAGTGAGAATGAACCTCAAGGCAAACTCCCTGAAATCTTGCTTTTAGATGAAAAATAGTCGGGTTTGCTCCGTGACCAGTCTGGGCAGGTCATGGGGGTTGAATGGGACTCTGTTTTCTTGGTAGGAGCTGCATAAGACAGAAGAGACGAGAAAATCTCCTTGTTGAAAGATGGCAATTATCAGACACAATGCATTAGGAACCTAGCTTGATAGGATGGAGAAAATCTCATCTGAAGGATTTTCTGGCTCCTGTGGTACAAATGTTCTCACTATGCCTGACCACAAGAGCTCAAAGTGATGTCAGCAGAGCTGGGAAGAGATACAGACAGGTGGCTCTCAGAGACAGGACCCAAATGTTTCCAGCACCCGCATACCAACAACTCCATACTGAGCTGGGCCACTGCAGACTCCACACAGGAGGACCCTGCCTGGTGTTCTCCCTTGTCTTATGGTCTGGTCTTGGCCTGGGTTCCTGCCAGAAAGGCAGCTCCCACAGGCCCCTTGAATACAAGGCTGCAAAGCCCTGGGGCCATGTCGTCCCTCACTGCGCACATTCCTACTGGGCCTCCACTGGTACATGTGACAAGGTGGCTTTGGTTCTATTTCCACAGTCCAGTCCCCATCACCTCCCCAGAAAGCTTCAAAACCACATTCCTAGTCAGTGCTGATGAGAGGGAAACACACAGAGGGTGACGCCTTTAATAACTGTCCATGTGGAGATCAAATGGAACGTCCAGACAAGTGAAGGAGGACAGGGCCCAGCTCTCCACGATGCTGACTTCTTCCTTGAGGCTCTATGAGGGGAGGGGGAAGGCTGAGGGGGTTCTTTTGGTTTTCACAATGAAAGAGAAGGAGAAGAGCTCTAGGACAGAAGCCCGGAGACCAGAGATCGAGATATTCTGCCTGACAGGGCCCCCACCA
The DNA here is from genome assembly GCA_035773235.1 of Eospalax fontanierii. Taxonomy (NCBI): domain Eukaryota; kingdom Metazoa; phylum Chordata; class Mammalia; order Rodentia; family Spalacidae; genus Eospalax; species Eospalax fontanierii. The sequence continues at coordinate 8,962,880 of CM069538.1, forward strand.
CCCAGTCATAATGCCAACAGTACTCTGGTAAGAGACACTGAGGAATACAGAGGGAGTGAGAGGAAAGCTGTGATGAACACTCTTATGGACGGTCCTCGTCCCTCTAGAGCCCCCACAGTCCTCTGATTTTGAACTCTCTTTTCGGGGTGACCGAGAGATAACTGCAGATAATTACATCACCCTGTCTTTCTCTGCCAGTATCGGCTATCTCTGTGGCAAGCCACCACCCTCCTTCCTCAGTCAAGCAGGATGCTACTCTGCTTCCAAAACCAAATCTCAATATTGGATGTTTCCAGGTGCTGCCGGGTTATTTAGTTTGGTACTTATTTAAAAAACAGAGGTCTGAACACTGACAGACTAAGATTAGCAGGGCTCTGCTCCTCACCCTGAGGCTGAAGTCTACAGCCACATGACTGCTGTCCTACAGGAATTCTAGAAAACCCTGCCCATCGGAGGGAACAGAAACCCAGGCCCGCCCCACTGAGAGGCAATCTGACCTGCTGCAAGGCGGGGTGGCTCTGGAGAGGCTCTGTGAGGTGTCCCCACACTGGCTGGGAATGTACACCGCAATGGTCATGTGCCCAGAGTGAATGAGAGATGCTTCCTCAGATGGGAATCTCACTAATCTGTACTAACCTCACTCAACCTCTTTGCTCCTGCAGGAACATCCTCCATGAACCCCGGGGATGTGAAATGACAGTGTCAGCCTTGACTCCAGGTTGACACCACGGTTGCCATGATTGACATCCTGACATCCTGAAGTCTGCTCTAACAATGCTCTTCAGGGTACCAACCACAAAGGCAAACACGTACTTAGTGTGTGCAGGTGTTGTTCTCAGGATGTCAGTTACCTATACTCTTTCAGTCCTCACCACCATCCCGTGAGGTGGCACCTCCCCACACTAGACAAATGTGGGCACTGAGGCACAGAGATGGTAAGCAACAGGCTTGTTCATCTGAGAGCTTGGCAGGCTGGGACTGGAACCCAGACCACCTGACCCCTGAGTCTGTGCTCTTGCCTGCTCCCCCTTCAGTCAGCCCCTCAAACAGCTCCCTGGATTCAAGCTGCAAAGAGCAGAGCCCTGCCAATCAGAGACATAAAACGACCATTCTTTGCCTTGACCTCTCCTTTAAAGAAAAGAGCTCATTGGCAATAGTTAATAAAATACTAGATATTGTAACATTCACTGGCTTGGAGCTCCCAGGCTACCCAATCTGCATCTGTATTGCTCTGAGTTCATCATGTTCCAGAGCTTTTACTTGCTTTGTTATGCTTGTCACTGCAGAGTGTGTCTGGGTGTGCACACAGCCTGGAAATCGATCTTTAAACAAGAGACCATACAGGGGTTAGGGGCAGCGAAACAGAAGAGCACAAAAGACAAGTGTTGCTGGGCCGGAGGGAGTGTGTACTCTGCCGAAGCCCACTGGACTTTCAAGTTCAAAGTTTTTGCTTAAGGAGGAATTGAATGTACATTCGCATGGGCCCCTGCTCCATAAATAAGAACTTCTACAGCAGTAATCAGCACTTCAGGGTGAGAGAAAATGAGGTAGCACATGTTCTAGAGGGCCCCGGGGTGAGAAATGATGCTCTCCACAGGAAATGAGGGAGAGCCTCTGATGATCTGGGAGCCATGACACTGATCTTTGGGGACACTAGCCAGACGAGGGGTTGAAGGGGGCTGAAATCTACATACCTGGGGAAGGTGGTTACGTGGCTCAAGAAACCCTCTCCCTGTCCTCAGTACAGGGTAATAGAGATCAAACACTGAAAGGTCAACACACTGGGCTCATCCAGCAGGCAAAGACAAGAGTCACTTGGTGCTATGAACAGATGCTGCAACAACTACAGTAGTGAGTGTAAACTTACAATGGACACTGCGACCAAGCCCAGATTCATGGCTACCAAATAAACAGCCAACCGAGGTAGGAGCTGGGGTTTGTGTTGAATTCCAGCTGGCTAATGCACTGCTTCAAAGAAACTGAATTTAAATGAGACTTCATGTAAAGGTTTAAAACTGACACCAACTCGACTTTAAGACTCTTGACACCTTTGTCTTGCTTTGCTTGAAAACAGAGCACTGCTGCTCTTCCAGATCAAATTCTCACTCATACCCACAATCCCCTGCGGCAACCATGGGAACACACTAAGCTGGCGGTTACTCTGAATGTTTCCTTGTATGAACAGGCCAGTGAAGCTTGGAGAAAGTGTCCCAGACTTACCTCCACTGGGAATCACCAGAGCAAAGAGAGACGCATCCCTCGGGTACTGGAAGTCTCTGTCCACTGGTGGTCTGCCTGCTGCCTCTGGGCCAGACCACAGCATCAAGGGCATGAGAGTGTGAGGGCGGTCCACACCACCTTCCAACTGTATCCATTCCAAGAGCTTCTAAGTATACACATGTATTTGAAATAGCAGGGTCTCCTCAAGTCTAAATCACACCAAGGAAAGGAAGGATCCCCATCTACACTGTTCCTTGCAGATCAGAGGACAATTATGAAAGTCAAACTGCTGTCAAGGAAGAACACCATTCCCTTCAGCAGGCTTCACAACACACTTGGTGGTACACACCAGGCTCATCTGGGACAATATCTTATAAACCATTCTACGGAATTACCTTTTTATTATTAGTTAGTTTGTTCTATAGACATCATAACAAGACTCTGACAGGAAATTAGGGAAATGCAGTACTGTTTAAAGAAAATGTTAATAGGGCTGGAGAGAAGGCTCAGTGGTTAAGAGCACTGGCTGCTCTTCCAGAGTACCCAGGTTTAGTTTACAGTATCCCCATGGTAGTTAACATCCATCAGTAACTCCAGTTCCAGGGGATCTGATACCCTCTTCTTTTGACCTCCACAGGAAATGCCTACAGATGGTGCGTTTACAAACACGAACAGGAAACACTCATACATAAAATAAAATAAATCAAAAAATATTAAGAGGCTGGGGAAAGATGGCTCAGAGGTTAAGATAGTGATCTTAACTATCTTAAATGGTTTTTACAGACAGCTGTAGAAGAAATTCAATGGTGAACTTAAGTGTTTATGGCAAGTGGCATACAAAGGACAGGACAGGAATAGATGCTCTTCCTAAGCCAGCGTCCAATGCCTCCTTCTAACAGTTTGCAAGGGAAAAGCCGGAGGACATACACACAAAGGCAAGTAGAGCCTTTAAGACTCACCTTCCGGAGTCTTGCCAGGAGTCCTGCCACGTGCTCGTGCTGCTCTGACTTGGCAAGGTCCTCTGCTGTCTTGCCATCCTGTTGGAGAAAGATGATGAGTGGCTTTCCTCTTAGAGCTGCAGGTGATCCAAACCCATCAACTCAAGGCAGAAACAAGCACAGCAAGTGTCAGAAGTAAATCAGATTAAAAAGGGAACGTCCTGGGCTGCTTCACTGTATGGGGAATTCTTATTCTATTCAGTAGCTCAGGAAAAGAAAAATAGGAGCAAGACACACAGCAGTGTCTTGTGGTAACAAGAGGAAGATGTCTCAACCCAACAGCTCCATCCAGACTCATTCTCTGGCAATTACCTGCCTTGAGTTCCTGTCTGTGATGAGGAATCAAGAGTATCTTATTTAGTGCTAGTTCATGTCGTACAGTCCTCACACATATAAACCTCACCCCTATGTGATGTCCATGGTTGATAATCACCGTGCTTTCCAAAGACAGGCTCTTCAAAGAGCCTAGCACACAATTTGACTTAAGACTGTTGGTAAATATAAAACTGGACCTAAGGGCCCATGACAGACCCAGTTCTCAGTAAGGTACATGCAGGAAATCTCAGTGTCTCCCAGAAGGCAAGACCTGTCACTGTCCCCCAATACACCAAGGGAGAGATGGAAACAACTATTCTGCTATTATTTTAGAACCCTAAAATTCTAGAAGTTGAGAAAATGAGAAGCAGTTTCCAAAGAAATGAGGGTGACTTTTTAAAACATAAGATAAATAAGTCCACGGTTGCTTTAACAGAATTTATTCATAACCACTTAAGTTCCACCCTGCAGAAGCTTAGGCACAACTGAAGTCTGTCTAGTTGCAAGTCTCTCAATCCTCAGCTCAAGCTGCTCTGGGAACACACATGGGGTCTCCCTAGACCGGCACTACTAGCACTCGGGACTAGGTGATTCTCTGTTACAGGCTCCCTACACCCTGTAGGGTGGCTATTAACATCTCTGCCTTCTACCTGCCCGTGCCAGTAGCATACCTCAGCCCTAGCTTGAACATCGACTGTGTCTTTAGATAATTTGAAGTTTCTCCTGGGAACAAAATTGCCAGGCTGAGGACATCTGCTCCAGGCTAAATGCAGAGCTCAGCTGTGTGCTCTGAGGAGGGGTGCTGTCCAGTCAGGGGTACCCCATCCCCAATAAATCCTTAATGCTCTGATATGATTTACCAGGCAAGCCAGAACTTCTAGTTCGCTCTGGGTTGAACAGAGTTCCTTAATGGACACTGTAACCCCAGCCAGGAATTCCCGCCAACTGTCTAAGCTGCTTCACTTGCATGACAGATGGCCTGTGGAGAGGTCAGGCACTGAGGAAGACGAGTAGGGTGTGGGTGACTGGGGCTTCCAAGATGGCATCTGAGGCTGAGCTCTGAGGAGAAGCAAGGACCAGAGGCATGGAGGTGGGCCTTACGTGCAAGTGAAGCTGCAGACCTCGGTGGGAGAGGGCGGGGTGACGTGGAGAGAAACAAGGCAGGGTGGATAATATGAGTCAGGTGTCTGGGAAGGAAGAAAATGACAAGCTGAAGATGGCAGAGGAGGAACAGGTGCAGGGCAGGGGTGCCCAGGACGAAGAGACAGGACTGACAAGAGTCAGCGGTGTTTGAGTGAGCAGGATGAGAAAGGAACAAAGGAAGAAGGGAGGGAGGGAGGGAGGGAGAGAGAGAAGCAGAGAGAGGGAGGGAGAGAGAGAGGGAGGGAGAGAGAGGGACAGAGAGGGAGGGAGGGAAACAAAGAGGGAGAGAGGGAAGGGGAAGGAAGGGAGGGAGAGAGGGAGAGAAAGAGAGAGAGGGAGGGAGAGAGAGGGAGGGAGAGGGAGAGGGAGAGGGAGAGAGAGAGGGAGGGAAGGAGGTCTGTACAAGTCAGAAAGGAGATCACATCCTGGAGAAAGGTATCATGGAGTCAGTCACTGGGGCTCCTGGGGTGGCTCTGAAAGTTGTTTCTTGACTTGGGTGGGTCTACAAAGGCCTTATAATAATTAACCATGATTTACATTAGACCTTGTGGTTTTATTTTAATCTATGTTTTCATTTATAAAAGTATGGGAAAGAAACAACTCTCTTGAGTCAAGGATCGGATCAAGGAAGACAAGCCTGTGGAGAGTGCAGGGTGGGAAGCGGGAAGGAAGATGGGAGGGACACTCAGAAATCTTGTTTTCAATGTCCTAGCTGAGAACAGAGTAAGGATAAAACGACGCAAGGGGGCGCTGTGGGGCCAAGGGTTGTTTGTTTGGAGTCTACTTAGACTAAGATGAAAGTCACAAAGGAGCCACAGGTCTGAAAGGAGGTCCAGAAGAGACATGCTGTCAGTGCAGAATACACCTACGATGGGAAAGCTTGGTACAGACGCAACAGAATGAAAGCTTTCAACAACTTCAAAATACACAGGTTGAAATGATATTTTATTTTTGTTGCTTTTTTCTTCTTTCTGTGGTGCAGGTTTTGTCCATTAGCAACAGTATGCAGCTTTGTGTCCACATGGTCACCCCACACCCTGCTCTAAGAGGAGGAGGAACCTTGCCTTCCTCTGGCCAGGAGGCCATACAGCTCCACTTACTAACGGAGGGCTCTCCATACTGTGCTCCCTTGTAATTCCTGACAGGAGCAGGTGACCACCAGACTCAGGCTTCTGTATGCGGTGCTTGTTGCGAGCCTCTGCCCACTTCCTGACAACTGTAGGCCCCAGGCTCCTGGAGGAGGTCACCCACTTCCAACGACCCAGAACCTCAATCTTCTCTATCACCACTATAATCACACCAAGTGACTATAAAGTCACTGTTAAGATTCTTTGATCAGTATCCCCCTCCCATCTTCTAGAAGATTTCTGTGGGCCCAGTTTAAATCTACAGTGAGAATGATGAGGCCGTGGGAAGCACTGAGAGGAACTTCTCCAGGACTGAACAGAGTGCGTAGAGAAGAAGCAGGTGGTGGGGCTAGGACAGCCCCATGGCGAAGAGCAAACGGGGAGGGCCACAGGCCCACAAACGGACCCCAAAGAGACCAGAGGCCACACACATTTGTGGTTCCAAGCCATGCTGCCAGGTCTGGCAGGAGTGGGCAGATGACACGATGGCATCTTCAAAGCTATCTTGTTTATTTTTTTCCTAAGGGGCATCATCTGAGACAAATTTTTCCTCATAAAAATGCCTGTGATACTTTATTACACGGCAACTAAACTATGGGTTAAGATGTGGAGGATTGAAGGCACCTCAGGCCTAGCACATCCCTGCATGGCAGGGCTGGACCTTTTATTTGGTATGTGGGTTTCAAAGGGTAAACAAGTGTACTCAGAAGACTGCCCATCCCACACCGAGTACTAGTCATGTCTGGGCCTGAGAGATTCCATCACTGCACAGAACAGACCTCTTGAGAGGGAATGGTACTATGAAAATCGAAATACAGACAGTGAGGAAATATTGTGCTCCACAGATCAGCAAACATGTCCTACAGAGGACCCTGTCAGAGATGTTTGGAGCTCAATGGGCTCACCTCTGCCACTATAGCACACAGCCAGAGACAACAGGTAAATGAATGGTGTGGCTGTGTTCCAATGAAACTTTGACAAAAATGGGCAGAAGGCAAGATTTAGCACTGTGGGCCAGTTTGGTAAACCCTTGAAGATCTCTAAGAAACGAGGCTCTACTTCAGGCTTGGGACCCTTGGGTGAGCTGCCACATCAAAACACCACTTGATCTCCTTTGGGAATCTTAATCTGCTAGAAATTTTAAATCTGGAATGCCAGAACGTTCACAAAAATGATCAATCCACTGTTTGGTCATCAACAATTCAAATGATATTTCATGGCCACAGCTGAACTGGGCCTCACTGTATTAGTTGAACTATATTCTCTGGTATTCCATGAACTGTGAACCAAAGGGCTTCTTCTGCTGGGAGTTACCACCTCTGAAATGGGAAGTGGAAGTAGGAGGAATGGAATGAGTATGTCTTACTTAAAAATATTCAAGTCTACCAGCAAAGGCAGGCTTTTTAGACAGCACAGAGCAGCTTTTTGCCTCACGGTGGACTGGCACACCCTCACCCCCCGCCACAGAGGGGTTCCTGTTCCTCCTACAGGGCACTGGGCCTTCTGTGCCCTGGAGCCAACAGGAAGCACTTATGAAAGAGAAATACATACATCGAATAGAAATCTAAGAGGCACTGTTGTGTAACATGGTAAACAAAAAGGCCAGTGAGAACCAGTGGGGCTCTCGCAGAGCAGGGCTGGCGAAATGAGAAGAGGATGAAACATTAACTAGATATTAAACTGGGTCTGTGTGGGCAAATGTTTATGTAACTGCAGTGGAGGAGTTAAAGCTTAATAGCAGCTTGTCTGCCTTAGAATGCAGTTGCCAAGCAATACCTTTCTCCTCATGCCCTTGAGGCACAAGAAGCCCCAAACTTGCACCTGCTTGATACTCACTGAGGTCAGGGCCTCCACGCTGGCACCCATCAGACAGAGGTAGCGGACTACGTCCAGGATCCCATTGTTGGCTGCAAGGTGGAGAGGAGTTCGTCCATACTGGGAAGAGGAAAGAAAAACAGAAAAGAGAAGTTGTCATGGTTGCTGCTTGTGAAACCCTTTGGTTCACATTTCATAGTGGTTGAGGAAGACAGGGAACACATGCCAAGAGACTCATTATATAAGAGGCCTGGGGTCCACCAGAAAGAAAGAGGAGGTACTGGCTCCCACTGAGGCAGGCCTGCCAGGCAGAACATTTTCAAGCACTGTGCAGTTGAAAGAATACCTTCAAACACTTTCAAAGGATGGATAAGCAGGAGGCTTGCTATAGCACAGCTAAGCTTCTCGCTGTGCTGGCAGAGATCAAGCCATGAGGCAAGGGCCTGACCCCCCAAGAGAGTCATCTACACCACGGTTCAAATTTAGATAGTCAAGAAGGAAGAGATGAAGGACGGCTGAGGGTACTCTAATGAGGTGAAATTTTGAGGTTGTGCCAACTATGGTTTTTATGCCTGTGGCTTGAGAACTGTGTGTTATAGCACCTCAGGGCACTGCAGTGAAACCACAGTGAGGGTTTTCTTTGGGTTTTGAAAGAGTTCAGATGAATTTGGTCAAAGTAGCTTAGAGTCAGGCTATAAGGCCATTGGTTTTCCTCAGTGACACTTAATCTTTGCTCTTGGGAGTTGGTAGAAGGTGTGGAAAGTCTGGGACCATAGTCTGAGAAGCTATGCAATGCCCAACAGTCATACACATCCATTGGTGACTGTGGTTATCTGAGAATAAAACAAAAACAGGAGTTTCCTTTCTATTTATGTGTCTGTCTTTTTCAAACGCTCCTAAGTTTGGGGACTGAATTACCTCAGAGATACAATGGTGAGGGATTTCATCTGCTCTGCAGGAATCATGAATAAAAATCGCCAAGACACTGCAAATGATGTGGTCAGGGCTTGGGAATCCCTGGTTACAGTGTTTACCAGGTTTTGACATGAAGTCAATAGGTGGTCAGTTAAAGTCTCCAATACAGGATGACACTGAAGAGAATTAAAGTCCCCAGCACTGCCTCTCCTCTTCCTCAGACTCACTGCTCTGAACTCTCTCTAGCAACATTTGGGAGTATTTTCTCCCAGGCTCTTACCTATGAATCTTCAGTGAGAGAACAATAATTGAAAAAGATAAGATGTGACCACAATTTACATTCTCCTGGACTTGCCTATTCACCCAACAATGGATCGTGAATGCTTTTCCACATCTGTAACTAAATCTATTACATGCTTTTGAATGTCTGTTTTGAATGCCTGAATGTTACTCAATGCATGGATATGCCATGATTCATGGAGCGGCCCGTACAGAACACTTAAAGGATTTCTGGAACCTTTAACTCTGTTGTTGGCGCACATATGCGTGCTTGGTTTACTGTCACCTTTACAGTGATTTAAGAAGCAGATAGTAATCTTCAAACATCCTAGAATTAATGTGAGAAGACAAAGAGATAGCTTTCAAGTTCTGAATAAAATGTTTGGAAAATGAACTGTAAGAAAACGTTATCAGTTATAGAATGTACAGTTTCGTACAGAGGAAGGAAACAACGAAGAATGGGATAAGGAAAAGACGGTTTTGAAGGACCTCAGTATTTTCTAGACAGGGGTCTCATGAGCACAGGCTAGCCCTGAATTCGAATCCTCCTGCTCCCACCTCCCTCCATGAATGCCTGGGAAGAACAGAACTCAAATTCCGTAGCAATGTGCAGCAGGCCTATCACCATCAGAAGCCCAGGTCTCCTTGCCACCTCATCTCCTCCTTCTCTGCATCACTTCCTCCTGCAACATCCACACCACACCTGCCATACGTCCGCAAGACAGGCACATGCAGAGGTCAGTCTGAAACTGGCTCTTTGGACCTCTTCATCTGGCATCGTCCTCATGATTGGGTCACCTCTGAGAAGCTTTCTGACTCTTTAACAGCGAAGTGTTTCTGTAGCACAGTGGGCCTGCCCGAACAGTGCTGACAACAGGAAAGGTTGCCGCTTCTGGTTACATGCCTGGCTTTCTAAAGGCAGCCTGAAGGCAGAATCAAACACATCCACAGAGCCTCAGGTGCCTGGCACAGGGCACTGATCGCATGATGCTCACTCCAGATCTGGGGAGAGGGCATTTTCTGCTTTAGCAGCACACACTGCCATGTCTTCTTTTCGCTCATGTGTGCTTGCTAACTCAGCTGTGTTAAATAGTTGCTGTCCCCATCTTTAAATACAAGAATGAGACATGAAGAAATGTTACTATCTGCTGCTCAGAGAGTGATAAGACCCTGTCACATACTGTGAGAGGAGGAGGATTTCAATGGTCATGTTTACTTCTGGAGGAATCTAATCTATCCAAAAAAGGTAAGACAGTACCATGGGGAAAGAGTGAGAGACTGTCTGCCTGAGGAACGGGGATGCACGGCCATGGCCATGCCAACAAACGGCTGCCTGAGCCGGCCTGAGTGAAGACGCGCTGGATGGACTGGAGAAACAATAATTCCCACTTACTTTCCTGCACGTGATTCAAGCTCCTCCACTTCCTCCCTGAAGACAGAAGGAGAGGGCGGGGAGAGAGAGAAGGGGGAGGAGGGGGAAGGTGGGGAGCAAGGGAAGGGGAGGGGAGAAGGGGAGGGACAGAAAGAGGAAGGGAGAGAGGGAGCAGCAAGGGAGATGGGGAGACAGAGGAAGGGGAGGAGGAGAAGTGAATGGGGAGAGGGGGAGGGGGAGAGGGAGGGGGAGAAGGAGAGGGAGAGGGAGAGGGAGAGGAGAGGGAGAGGGAGAGGAGAGGGAGAGGGAGAAATGGGGGGGACAGGTCGGGGCGGGGGGGCAGAGGCAGGGGGAGAGGGAGAGGTGGAGAGATACGGTTTGGATACTGCTTGTGTCCAAGGTTCACGTGCCGGAGGCTTCGTTCACCGTGCGATGATGTGGAAAGGTGGTGGAACCTTTGAAGAGGTGAGGCTCAGTGACAGATGCATAGGTGGTCGGGGTTCACCTTCTGACGGGACTGGCATCTGTCTCTCGGAAGTGCGTTAGGTCTTGAAGGACTGGGTTGGTTACAGGGGTCGGCTTTTTATAAGCAAAGTCTACTTCCTCCCATGTTATGACATTCATCATGTTCTAATAAGGCCAGAAGAAGCTGCGGGCAGCCAGCACATTCTTGCTCCACACAGGTTCTGGATAAGGGTCTGAACTTTGCGGTCAGTCCTAAGGGGCTCACTGTGGAACTCAAGAGTGCAATGGACTGACAAAAATCATCTCATCTCCTGATTGCCCTCTGTACACTGTTGCTATGGTAAAAAACACCAAGTTCATCAACTACCACGGCCAGTGTCAGTGGTAAAACTTCCCCAGCAAATAAGCCAAGTTCTTTTGTTGTTGTTCACTTTTGTGGTGCTGTGTACACAACCAAGGATCTTGCATATACTAGGCAAACATTAACCAACCACTGGGCTACATCTCAGCCCAAGGTAGTTGCTTTTCAACATGAAAATGCAGGATGGTCTGCATAGATAGATAGATAGATGTTTTCTTGTTTTACAGACAAACTGTTTATGTAGCCCAGGCTTAACCCAGACCCTCCTGCCTACACAGCCCAAGTGTTGGAAACTCAGGTATGTGCCATCATGCCCAACATTGGTGAATATTTAATGAACATGTTTAACAAGTTCTTACCTTCAGGCATGGGCTAAAATATATTTTGTTTTGTGTTTTCTGAATACTGAGAATTGAATCAAGGGCCTTGTTCATGCTAAGAAATGAGTGCAGTACCCCAGAGAGGCTGTGCCTTCAGTGGTCAAGATCAGATGCAGTTTAATGAACGTGTGTTCACTGATGCCACCTTCAGTGAACTTCTTCCTAGAAGAAGAGCAGCTGGGCTCTCCCCTCAAGCTACTGACGTCACTGTCGGCAGGATTGAAAAGGGGTTAACCAAACGAGTGCAGAGCTGCTCGCAGCTAGGACCCAGCGTACTGTCTCTGCACTTCCCAGGAGTGTGAGGACTACCAACCTCAATGTCCATTATAATCATATGATATGCAAGAGAAATCATTTTTCTGAAGAAATACAATTTTCCAGCTGTTTCAGATATCAATGCTTTTACCTCAAGCAAATCACAAAACCCAACTGGCACCATATCTATTATTTATAACAAACATTTTCCACAATTAGAATTAATTTCTCTTGGACTTTGCTTTTAACATAATTGTAAGAGAACAGTGCTTGCCTTTCATATAGTTACAGACAGGGCTAAAACTACACGAGTATTTGGCTGCTCTCATTTTATCCTGGAAATCTAGCGGGAAGTAGGAGAGGGGGTCTAGGAACCTGCACACACGTGTTCTGCTGCACCTGTGTCATGCAGCAACTATGAAGGTCAGAAGAAGGCATCGGACACCCTGGAACTGGAGTGATGGACAGTTGTTAGCTGCCATGAGGGTGTTGGGAAAAGAACCCAGGCCCTCTGCAAGATAGTAGTCAATGTTCATACCACTGAGCAATCTCTCCAGCCCCCTAGAACTTTTTAGAGACTGAGAAAAGGGCAATTTATTGTCATTCCCTTATTATTCACAAGGTGATAGCTTGCCCCTGATCTTAGCAACCTTGTTTGAGAACAATGTGTGTATGTGTGTGTGTGTGTTAGAAACTTGTGACACATCTCACAGATTAAGACAGCCAACAGTCGTGAGAGCCTTGATCAAACTACATTGTCATCAGTCATCTCTCAAAGACTTAGTGCTCCAGAAAGATGTCTACATTTGCACTGTGACCTCTGATTCCTCCACCAGAGCATGTACATACATGTGCACACACCCTCTTCATTCCATGAGCCCAGCAGTGGGAAGCCAGGACAGGTAGGAAATACATGTTAACGAAACAATTTTCTGTTAGTCTAGGAAATTACCCCAAACTCACATACAGCTTAAAATGGCAGTGTCCTATAAAAAGCGAGTATATGTGGATTGACCGTTATTTTGAACTTTGAAGAAACACAAATAAAAACTTAGCCCAGACCCAGCAGCAGGTGGCTGCGCAGACACAGGGCAACCTGGGGTCCCCCCTCTGCACTTACCTTGTTTGAAATGTCCAAATTGCAGCCAGCCTCACAGAGGGCCACCACGATAGGAGCGCTGCCATCTTTGCAGGCCACGTGCAGGGGTGTGTTGCCATGCCTGTCCTGGAAATCCACGAAACATCCGTGGCCAAGAAGGGTTTTGATGACCTCCATCTGACAACGCCGCACAGCAAGATGAAGAGCGATGTGTCCATCCTGGAACCAAACATGAGGTCATGAGTGCTTCTCACTGGGCTCAGGCCTACCTCGCTTCCTTCCCTGCCCCTCCTACGGGAGGCTTAGCTGGAAACGGGACAGCAACCACAAAAGCCTAAGGACTTGAAGGAGCTCCGAAAGAAAAGGGCTTTATCCAATTCGCTTTAAATAGTCTCAGCCTGAACCGACCACCAGATGATTACTTAGGCAGTAGACTAGAAAGACTCAACACTTCTACCAGAATTGCTAAGTAACTTTCGGTGTGCCAATGGCCTATGAAAGAGAAGTGTTTGAAAAACACTTTTTAAAACATTTGCCCACCAATACTTGCTAAATTCCTAGACAGAGAAACTACTATTTTTATTTTGGATGAGGAAAAACTGAGAAAGCAACCAGAAATGAATTACCCAAGGGTTGTTATATGCACAGAAAGCTGCTAACTTGCTTAATGCCTACATAACACAGAATCCAACCTGGGAATTCATTGGTGAACAGACGTGCAGGGTGCTGGAGGTATCCGGGGAAGTCTGCCACATCTCTACCAAGTCTCTACGGGTGTCTCCACTTAGCACTGTCGTCACTGAGGGCTTAGGGGTAGTGCAAACCCCTACCTTCAACTGTGACAACCAAAATGTCTTCAAGGATCGCCAGAAAGTCTCCTGGGGACAACGCTCCTCACAGGTAAGAACCACACTCTGCACTGAGGCAGCACTGCACAAATGGCAGTTAATAATGTACTGTAACATTCCCAGTTAACTGTATACAGTGCAACCACTGTCATCTGAAGTCTAAGTTCAAGCTGATCATGCTGAATTTGCTTCGGTAAGAACACCTCATCTAGAACTGAAGTTGCCAGACAAAGAAGAGGAGCGTATGATCTTTTTACAAAAGAATAGGTAGGGAAAATAAATAAATAAACCACCTATTTCTTTTTTTATTAAAAACTCCCCACCTATTTCAATGTGTCTAAAAATTAGCACTGAGGTGCCAGTTCAGTGATAACTGTCCTGACTCCAAAGTTTAAAAGGTTAAGATTAAAATAATGATTCATTCGTAAAATTTGTTATACACCAAACTTTATCAATTATCAATTACTAAGCAGAAGATAGAAAAGTTCACAGAACTTTTGGAACATAAGAAAGGAAATATAGCTGCAGTATGCTGCATTTGAATTCATTAACTTGGGAAGATGACCAGATCAATCCATACTGCACCCCCCCTTCACCCCGCAAAGCACCTTGTCACAGGCATTAAGGTCAGCTCCGTGTTCAGCCAGACACTCCACAATGTCATGGTAGCCCCTGGCGGACGCCGTCAGCAGGGGCGTCTCCCCCTCACGGTTCTTGATGTTCACATTACAGCCAACTTCGCAGAGGGCTTTGGCCACAGAGTAGTAGCCATGCCAGGCAGCACAGTGCAGGGGGGTTTCTTCTTCCTGGCCAAGGTCACAGAGGCAGGGAAAGCAATGATGGGAAAGAAAATACAAGGCAGCAAAAAGAGCCATCTGAAATAATAACACCAGTGGGAGCCACTGCGGTTAAGAAGGCAGACCCACCGCTCTCCCCGGGCAGTTTTTCCTTCGAAATGAGTGTGGAGTGAATTTCGCTTTCTCAGCACACTGCTGACAGCTGACTTTTGGGGCCACTCTGAATTAGCTCCGCTTTTCTGAACAAGAGCGCTTGATTTATGTGTGTGGACTGAGAGCATCTTTCTTGCTAAACTGTCTTTATTTCTAACTAATAAGACCAGGAGGACAATTTCTGTGGGGCATATACCTCAAGGATGAGTCAGAAGAGGACTGCTAATCTGCAAGGAAGCAATCCCGACAGCCACATCTGAACCAGCTGAGCAAGTACTGGCCTGGAGGCTCAAGAAGGCTGGGAGCTCTGTGCTCTCTGGGACACCACCATCAGACCTATCTGTTTACAAGAGGCCTTGACAGTGCAGTGCTCACAAACGTGAATTCTGAAACCAGACTGGACAGGGATCAAGCCTAGGTTTCCTCACGTAAGAGAACTTAAGCAAGCTATGGAACTTTTCTCTCTTCCATTTTCCTTATCTGTAAAACAAGGGTGCTAAGAACAGGAACAGACCCCGTAGGGGAGCAGGCCCTAACACTGCTGCACACTGCAGAGTGTTTTTCGAAGAAGACCTGTGTCTGTGTTCGACAAGACACCTAACTCCCAAGGACACCACAGATCACCCGGCTGCTGTGTACTGACGCTCAAGGCAGAAAGCAGATGAATACTGCTCCCACAACCCACCTTGTCCTGGAAATTGGGATTTGAGCCGAAGCTACACAGGAGCTGAACCACATCTGCGTGGCCATAGCGAGCTGCCACATGGAGGGCTGTCTCTCCAGACTGCAAAAGAAAGACACTCATGAATCACAGCCATGAGCAGGGGTGTGGATAACGGAACTCAAGAAGGCTGGTCCACATCTTCTGCTCCGGTGGCACCCCCACACCCTCCCTCAAGCTCCTGGATATGCAGGTCAGGGACCTGGGGCTGGGGCAGACACCAGGCAACTGGTGTCCAACACTCAGCAATAAAGCCCCGTGCAACAGCCATATTTCACCTCCCCTCTGTGTGAATGCTTCTAGCTCTTTGACTTTTTAAAAAACCCTTTAAATATTAGGTCATCATCTGGCAAGTATTTAAATACGCAGTTTTATTAACAGGTTTCTCACTTCACTGTCTTTCTGTGCTTAAAAATTTATTTCTTATATTCTCAGAGATTTTTAAGAATATTCCAATTTGATCATACAACAAATATCTGTGAACAAGTACAACTCTTTAGATACTTATTTCTGCTTCTCACAAAGTGTCAGGATAAACTAACTAAAAAAAACAAAGAATAAACAAGGTGCTTTTTGTCAACTGCCATAAAAACTGTTGTAATAAACGGTGCTACAGTTTGGCTCTTAAATATCTTCCAAAGGCCATGTGCAAAAATCTTGGTCCCTGAGTTCAGTCTTTAGAACTCACATTAAAAAAAAAAAGGCAAGCAAGCAGACATGGAGGACTCAAGAGACGGCTCAGTAGTTAAGAGCAGTTGCTGCTCTTACAGAGAACTTGAGTTTGCTTCCCGGCATACATGTGTTGGTTTACAACTGTCTGTAACTCTAGTTCCAGGGTATCTGATTCCCTCCGGACCATAAGGACACCTACACATACACACACACTGTACATACACACATGCAGGCAAAACATTCATACACAAAATAAAAATAAGAATTTTTAAAAGATGAAAGGTTATCTCAACCCCAAATGAACAGCCCTCAACACATGTACACAAGAACACCATTCAACGGTTAGTGCATTATACATGTATATGTAACAATAATAATCAAACTTCAAATAATCAAAACAAGAAACTGTGAGGGTATGGGGAGGGACATGAGAGGGAACTGGAGGGCCTGGGAGGGGTGGAAATGATGGAAACACAATACTCATATATAAAATTCTCAAGAACTAAAATAATATATGTATACATATAAAACAACACCCAGAAAAAAAACCTTGGTCTCCAGACTCCGTGTGAACGGACCTTTAGGAGGTGGGTCATTAAAGCAGACTTTGGGATGTAGTTCTCCCTCCCACCTGCCCTCCCTGCTTTGGAGCTGCTGCCATGAAGTGAACAGCTTTGCCCCACCATGCACTCCCTCCATCTTCTGCATTACAACAAGCCCACAATGGTGCCAAGCGACGAGGATGGAAACCTCTGACATCATGAGCCCAAACAAATCCTGCCTTCTTTAAAGTTGATTTTTATTTTGTTACAGCAACAGAAAATAGACACAAAGAGTCTTTGATGTAAAAGCCATCCCTTAGGTATGGAGCAGTGTCCCAGCCCTGCCCAGGGTGTGGCAGGCCTGACTGAACATGATGGGTTAGCCCACAAGCATTAGAAACAGAAATGTGGTTCCGGAGAATAACGGTGGAATAAGAAGATGGGAAGGAACGCTGGGTGCAGTCAGCTAACAGTATTAACCATCTACTCAGAGGACTACTGTGAGGACATACATATCAATGTGTGCTGCCAAGATAAATCAAAAACTTTAATAACACCTTTGTCTCAAAAAATCCTTACTTTATTATCTAATTAACTTCCTAGTGCTAGTGGTTGTAAGGTGAGTGCTGTTAGCCTTTTCAAAGGAAGAAAGGCAGAGAGGTTTCAGGAAATCAGGAATCTAGTATCTGGCTGCCTTCTTGCTAGAGCTGCAGACTAGGAGGACGATACACAGCTTGCATGTTAGGCCACCTATCTGGAGACTTCACTTTAAGGCAGATTCCATTACAGGGCCAAGCCAAAGGCAGAAAGAAGCTTTAAATTCCCTGCAAGAGGATTATGATCCTGAATGCCTATCTGTGGGTTCTGGTGCACAAGGCAGGCCAGCGCTCAGATGCACCCCATGTTATATCCTCCGAGGTGTGGCCTTACCTTGTCTTTAACATCCAAAGGGCATTTGTTCTCACTGAGGAATTTCAAAGTATCCACGTGGCCATGCCGTGAGGCCCAGTAGATGGCATTGGATCCTCCCTGCACAGAAATCAGTATAGAGTCATGTCCATACTGCTGACAGACCTGGATTCATGCACCCCTCAGAATCACAATGCTTTCATTCTTGTGTGATAAAAAACCCCAAAGGAGCCCTTCCAAGAGGAACAAAACCCCATTTGGTCTCATGGTTTTGATAACTGTACCATGGTCGTGTACAACGTTAAAGAAGAATTTCAAAGTAAAAATATTTTGTTTTTCTTTTTGAAGTCCTCATTTCAACCTCTGGCTAGAATTTCTAAAGATAGTCAGCACTCAGTATCTGTAGGGACTGACTGGTTCCAGGTCTCTCCACAGGTATCAAAACCCATAGATTCTCAAGACCCTTCTATAAAATGGTGTGGCAACACAGAACCAGACACATCCTCCCATATACCCTAAATCACCTCTGAACTGCTTATAACATCCACTGTGATGGAAATGCCATGGGAAGAGCTGTTACACTGTATAGTTTAGAGAAGAAGAAAGATACTCCATAATTATGTTTTCTGGAATTTTTCTTCTCACAGATATTCCTTGATCTATGGTTTGTTGAATCATGGACGTAAACATGTGGATTCTCAGAGTCAACTGCACCAGCCCATTAATAGCTCTGTTGAAAGTCTATAGCATTTAACGATAGCTCTATGGTCATGATCATCAAGAATGGCTGCCTTTGCAATGCAGCCTGCCCCAGAAAGTGTATCCTCACTCAGTTGCATAACAAACATGAGGAAAAATTAACTTCTGGTTAGATTAAGCAGATAATGAAAACTTCAAAATATGACTTCTAAACCTAGGGTCAGTACAAAGAGCTCACAGTGAGCTGACTCCTGAGGCAGATCACTGAGCATTGTCCTAATATAACATATCAGACTCGTGGGCTATTTAGGCAGTTCATCTTCTTTGACAGGAAATCACAAAATAAAACATCCATTGTCCCTCTCTATTGCCCCTCCACTCAAGAACATTCAGAAATACATGAAAATGAATTTTTAATGAACCAATTATAACCTTATCCTGGACATCAATTCTTGAGCCTCTCTTTATGAGTAATTGTAGTATCTGAATATTCCCACAGCCAGCAGCAATCAGTAACGGAGGTGTCCCATGCTGGAACAGATGAGGGAAAAAACAAGGCTTTTCAGGTTTGATAGGAAAGAGAAAGCCCATCACCACGGTAATCTCCCTGCTGTCCCCACGGCCCTCCCCAGATCTCCACAGACACAGAGCTGCAGCTGTGTGACAGGAAAGGAAGATGGTCAGAAGGGCATGAAGCCCTTCTTTCATAATCAAAGGGGATATTGCTACTTGCGGGAGAAGATCGGAACTTTCACGGGTATAACTGGGGATTGAAGCAAGGCCCTCGGCGCTAAGGGACTTTTTTTGTAAATGAAATCACTCTAAACAGAAGGGACTTCCCTATGGTATGGAGGTTCTATTGGAAGGTGGGAGAAACAAGTGGGGTCTCTCCAAACTTGGACTTTTGGGTGTACAGTCTGTGACCCTGGCAGAGGAAAATCATACCTTGTTGGGTTGGTTAACATCATAGTTGGACAAGGAGCCCAGAAGATGTTGCAGGCCTGGGACGTTGTCATCATTGATGGCATGGATGATGGCTTTCATCACGAAGGAGTCTTCTTCATCCTGAGAGAGAGAGAGTGAGGATGTGAAGGGTTAGTGTACAAGATCCTCATGAACACAAATGATCCCTCGTTTTACTTGCCAAAGGGGCATTCCTATGAAGGCATGACACTTAATTCCCAATCCACATGGTCACAAGGGAAACTGGGAGGTTACCTTTTGCCTTCTCCTGTTACAAACTGTCTCTATTCACCTGAGCTGACATCAGGTGCACTGGAACACAAAATAGTTTTTGAGGTTCAGGTTTTGAACAGTGATGGTGACTACTGATGGGCTCCTTTGTGTCTATTATAGAGATCTGTCAAAATACAGTCCCCCTGTACAAGTGAGACATGAACCCTCCTCCTGGATAAGGAAAAGGAAAATCATGGAACAAAGGAAATCTTTGGTTCATTTGAAGACAGACTCACTTCTTAAATTGCTCAATTCTAGAATCGTCACTTTGGTCACTTAAGTATCTTCCTTCTCTAGGTTTAAAATAGGAAAGTAGCCGGGTGTGGTGACACATGCCTTTAATCCTAGCACTCAGGAGGCAGAGGCAGGTGGATCTTTGTGAGATTCAGGCCAGCCTGGTCTACACAGGGAGTTCCGAGCCAGCTGAGGCTACACGAAGACCCTGTTTCAACTACCCCCCCAAAAGGAAAGTAAAATTCTCTGAAAGCTAAATATGATTATATATATATATATGTACATATATATATATATATATATATATATATATATATATATATTAAAAATGGGCCTTAAAAGAGGATCCCTAAAAACAGAGGTCAGAAAAAGGACAACAGATGAACTTTTAATTACAGAGGGATAAAAACCTATGGAATAAGAACAAGATTGCTGTCACCTTGTCAAAGATTTATTACAAGATGTTTCCAAAATATGGTGCATTAAAATTAAGGAAGAGGTTAGAAAAATCCCCAACAAAATATAGAGATGCTGCCGAGTGCAGGCCTGTGAGGGCTGAGTGGAGCCACTGACCCAGTGCCGAGTGCAGGCCTGTGAGGGCAGAGTGGAGAAGCATCTCTTTGAACTTTTTCTAAATTCAAACAAACTCCAAGAGGGCTTTTAGCATATCTGCCTGGGACAGCTGTCTAAAAAATGGGGTCAAGTATAGGTTTTCTATTGCTATCCAGCTGACGACTAGAAGTCCACCTGCATGCGGACTAGTCAAGAGAAATGCAGAGAGCTGGAAGAAGAAAACAGTCCTAGAGCATGCCCCGTGGTTAGCAGAATCCAGATTCGGTGAGAAGATCTCTCCCCTAAACTTGCACACATACTGAGACTCACGTACTTCTCCCACGATTCAGGACATTCATTTTTACTGTCCTATTTAGACCCACAGCTGCCATCGATGCCCTGGTTCCTCTGTCACTCTCAAGCCTTCCTTCCCAAGGAAGTCCTCCTCTGCTTCCTCTCCCTTCTCCTCCCGGCTTACTCTTCCCTGACTGCTTTTGAAAAAACATCTTTTATTCTGTAACTGAGGCGAGATCCAGAGCTTTAGTTAAGAGACTAGCTTTAGGGGGAAGAAAGAGCTGGTGTCTGCTGACCCCTGCCCTTGGAGTCCCCAGCTCCACCCAGGAAATACCGACTATTGGATTACAGGCCAGGGTTGTTCCCACAGAACCACCGTGTCTGCCGTTCCTGGAGTCCTCTTCACCTCCAGAGTTAACAAAGCTCTGTTGTATGACTGGCCAGGGAAAGTCTCATTGAATTCAGAGGTGTTCACTTGTATCTGGAGAGCTCATCAGTGATTAAGTTTCAGTTTGGACTTGGGGGAAAAGTGTGGTGCCATTCTCAAGGGCTTTGGACAGTCAAGACAGTCTCAGTAAACCAAGTATGTATGACTTTCTGGTCTACCATGAAACAGCAGCCCTGTGTTTACCTTGATTGCTGTCTGACCCTTTGTACCACTGTGATCCTGCATTCTCCTAGGTCAGTGGCAACCAAAGTTCTCATTTTCATTCATGAGAATTAGTGTAAGACTGTTCATGTGCATGTGTGTCTGCATGCATGTGTATCCATGCATGTCTATGTGTGTGTGTCCATGTGTTTATGTATGCATGTCTGTGTGTATGAGAGAAGATTAGCGTCAAAGGTATAGGGATCGCAGTGCAGAAAGTACCAAGCAAATAGAAGCAAAGAGGAAAGTAGGCTGGGGTATATACAGTCAGCCTCCCTAATCCCCACCTCGGGAGGAGTACATGCGGTCTGACATCTCCATGACGTGAGGTTTTCTGGATTGCTGAACAAACAGAGCAATGTAAACATTCTAAGTACACAGCACTGAGAGAGGCTGGCCAAGGCAAACAAGACTGCTTACCAGAGTATCATCGCTTCTGGCCACACTCATGTTGCTTCTGGACAAGAACGACCTGGATAATCTTTGGCACAGTGATATCAAGCGAACAGATTGCTTTAAAAAAAAATAGACATAAAAAGTCAGAGGGTGGAACAAAGACAGCTTATGAACAAAGCTCAGATCAGTGCAGGCCACAAAGCACTTGCTGCTGACAGATGGCAGACCTTTTTGGAGTGGACACTCCCACAGCAGACTGAGCTGTTTGCTTAGGGAAGTATGCTAAAGGTCATACATCCAGATAGCAGGAGAGAGACTCTCATGAGTGCACTATAGGCCTGCAGAAGGAGCCGCCTCACAGCCTCACATGCTGTCTCTCCCCACTTTGTTCTCTACACCCCAGCAACTCCCTTGCAAGGCATCCCTGGGACATAACTGCAGTGTACTGGGCTGGAGTAAGCATCAGAGGAAGAGAATGTGACTTTCAAAATACATACAGATGTTTAAATGAACTGGTAGGGGACACCTACAGTACAAATTTCTTCACCTCCTCAAAGGCAGACGCAGCAGGAAGAGAACCAGAGACAGGGGAAGCAGGAAGGGAGGCAGAGAGGGAGAGAGGGAGAGGGAGGAGCAGAGATGGGGAGACGGGGAGAGGGAGAGGGAGGACCAGAGATGGGGAGAGGAGGAGAGGGAGGACAGGGGCAGAGAGTGGCTCAAGAGACTTAGATTTAAAGGCCTTTTGGAAAGCCTAGTCAAAACCCGAGTGTAACAGCAAGGCACACTGTTGCACTAGGGCTGGGGAAACGTGACAGGTACTTATTCACTCTGGGTGTGACATAATCTTGGATACAGGAAGCCAGACCATCACCTCTGACCCCTAAATTTTGATTGGTTCAAGGATGCCTGAACCAGTGTCCCACAGAGGCCACAGGGAAGGCTCCACAGTGAGGAAGGAGAGGCCACAGTGTAGGCCCATCCCAGCTCCACCCGTAGCCCTGCCCTGGGGAAGGTGGGCTTCTGATACACATCCACGCCTTGTGAGGAAGAACAGTTGGCTGCAGCGGTTGCTTGTAGTTAGACAAAGCTCGCACTGTCATTTTACTTACTGATTCTAACACTGCCTTGGTTTTGAGAAAAGGGCATGCAAAACTACATTTGGAAGAATGGGTTAAATAGGACTGAAGTAAGGCTTTGCTTGTCTTTGAAAATAAAGTAATGGCACAGAAGATTACAAAGTGGATTTTTTAAAAAAATGAATGCATTTCCCAATTCCCAGCATGAGAAGACACGAGCCCTGACCAGAGCAGACAGAGGAAATGGGATTCAATGTCTCTACATCAAAGCATCGTACTTTCCATTTTTTCCGAGCTGCAAACTTCTTGAATTTCTCCATGTTTACTGCTGAGGCTTTCCGACTGCGTGCTTGTTGTGTATCCTTAGGCTAAAATGAAAGTTCAAGAAAAAAAAATTAGAGTTCTCTAATTAAAGAAATGGTCTAAATGACAATATTTTAGGACTCCTGATTATTATAACAGACTTGTACATTCACCATCTGAAACAGTATAACAAGTAGCAAGACATTCAAGACCCAGTAACTAGGCCAGGATATCACTCAGTTGGTAGTACTTGCCTAACATGCACAGGCCCTGGGTTTGAATACCAGCACAATACAAACCAGAAGTGATGGCTCATGTCTGTAATGCCAGCACTCAGGAGGCAGAGACAGAGGACCAGAAATTCAAGGTCATCTTCAGCTACATTTCAAGATGGAGGCCAGCCTGGTATACCTGAGACCCTGTCTCAAAATAAAAACAATTAGGAAAAACTAGATTCAACTAGCTAACTCTTAATAGCTGAGTGTTTGATATAATCCATAGAGATTGCATGTGGGAGAGAAGGTAAGCTTGTAGCCAAACTCAGTTACAGTCTTCCACAATGGGAATGATAAGAGAATCACTAAGTAATTTCCAGCTAGGAGGGACCCTAGAGATGTACAAATTTGGCCTATCCTATCCTCACTCAAATGCCTTCACTGCACCTTGCTCAGTGATGTTTTTAGGTATGGGTGCTACCCCTAAGACGTGGTGTTCAGGCCTTTGGTAATGCCACTGATCAGGCCACATTTTCTTACAGAACTATCAGATACTCCCATTATGGTTTGGATCGTAAACATACCCCAGCATCTCTTTGTGCTAAAGGCTTGGTGGCCAGTTTTTGTAAGTACTGGGGGGCAGCAGAACTTTGCAGTGGCAAGACCTAGTGCAAGGAACTTCAGTCCTTGAAGGGGATATTGGAACCTTGGTCCCCGAGCCCTCTCTGTCCTTCCCGGCTGACACTAGGTGAGCAGCTGTGCTCCGTTACATGCTCACTGCCATGATGTATTAAAATTTCCTTGCCACAAGCTCCCAGCAATGGAGCCAAATGATCATGGACTAAAACCTCTGAAGTTGAACCAAACAAGCCTTTCTTCCTATTTTAAAAGGGTGTCTTTTTCAGGTATTTTGCTACAGTGACAGAAAGCTTAACGCATTTATCAATCTTAGTCCTTTTTACTTCAGGCTGAAACAAATTCAATTTCCTTAACCCAAGTACCAGAAGGACAGGTAATGCAAAAGTGTCATATTGTCAGGGTCGAATGTTCTACCAAGAGAGCAGCACCATTTCCCACAGATGTGTGTAATGAAGATGTGATGCTGGTAGGTTTCTCAAGATAATCTAGAGATCCAGACGATATTCCATCTACATGATGGAGATGAATTCAACTTTCATGCACTGCTTGGACCATTACCCCACAGATTAAAGCAAGTGTGGGTGCTGAGTGGATATCTTCCATTCCTGCTCCCAACAACTTGTTTTTCTCCAACTAGCTCTGTGACCATTAGAATAAACTCCAATCCATTGGTTTATCTTAAAATAGAGCACCAGTGACCAAACTAACATTCCAGCTGTGACCTGTGGTTCCCAGTGTCCCAATGACTTAGAAAATGATTAAAGACCCAACGTAATATGCAACTCACCTTGATCCAGGGGTGTTGCAAACTATCTTGAATTGTCATTCTCTTCCTTTGGGGGAATGAAAGGAGAAGGAAAAAAGTCACATGACCATTTCAGCAACACTAAGGCTGTTTCCTTATTGGCTAGACCTACGAAGCAGACACTCTGGAAAAGGCAGTTCAGGACACATACACAAAAGTACTGACAACAACACAGGACTTCGGATTCTTTCTTTCTGGAGGGGCTGAGGGCATCTTCCGAAGCACTGCCCTGGCATGCTTTCCTTCTGCGAGGGTCTGACAAAGGTGGCCATACACCAAACAGGTGCCTGTCTGGCTCTTAGCCATCTGGGGCTACATCTCACAGGAAGAGGGGGCACTCACTTTGGATCCTTGACCAGCAGTCTTCTGATGAAATCTTTGGCAAGGACACTAGTATTACTGAAGAATTCTTCCTCAAATTCGTAGTTGACAGCAGATACATTTGCTAATGTTTCCTGTTTAGTGTCTCCAAGAAATGGGGAGGCCCCACTTAGGCTGTTAAAATAAAATGGGGCACAAAACATTAACAAGTGCCATGCATCATCAGGGCTCCTTTGGGATCTCATGTGGTGAACACCAAATGAGACTAGAGTTTGGAGAGAGCAGTCTCTTTAGAATTCAGGAAAAGTACAAGGAACATTTAACAAAAGTGCAAGAGTCCTATAAAAAGTTCATAAGGGACTGTAGAGATGACTCCGTGTGCAAAAAAAAAAAAAAAAAAAAAATGCTTGCTGAACAAGCAGAAGGAGCTGAGTTCAGATCCTCAACACCCAGGTAAAAAGCCAGGCACTCCGCTGAGTGCCTGGAACTCTAGCACTGGTAGGCAGAGATAGGCAGACTCCTGAAGCTCACTGGTCAATCAATCAAACCAACAAGCTTTGGGATCTCAAAAAAAAAAAAACCCCACAAAAATGGAGAGTAATTACACATGTGCACACACACACTAACAAGCATATGCAACACACACAAACACATCACAGACGTATGTATGCACACATGCACAAGCTCATTTGAACCAGTGTGTACTTTAAGATAAAAACGCTTCCTCCTATCTTCTTGGTGATAGCTGCCGCGCTTTCTTACTGTGACTGCACTGCAGTTTCTGACAACTCATTTTGAATTAAGAGAAAAAATCCAATTAGCATAAACTAAACGTGTTCTGAGGGTGCGTTATGAATGCTTACATGAGGAGCAGGATGAAGGTAAAGAGAACAACACAACACACCTGATGGCAAAGTACACATACGGTCTCAGAGACAAGGAAAGAATACAGGGATTGTGGACTGGGGTACTTACAGAATATAGGTTATTACTCCAATACTCCTACACACAAAAATAAAAATAAGGACAGGTTAGGAGAACAGAAAAATAAATCAGAGAGAGAACACCAGCCAGGACATGCTCCTTACCACATGTCCGCCTCCAGACCAAGGGGTTCATAGTTGACTATCTCAGGAGCTGAGAGGAAATAAACACTCACTTAGCATGGGAAGGCTGCAGATCAACAGATTCTATCATCAAGCAACAACCAGAAACACGGATCAGGGAGTGATCTCACAGCAAGGGAGATTCCACCAGCGTAATGTGTGTGAGAAATAAATGATCCCAAGAGCAAGGAAAACTTACCCACAAACTCTGGCGTCCCGAAGATGTTTTTGAATTCATTTCCAAAGTCAATTTTATGGGCCAAGCCAAAGTCAATGATCTTGATCCGAGGTCTGGGAACATTTCTATCCAAAAGCATTATGTTTTCAGGCTTAAAGAGAGAGAGAAGTAAAAGGGGGCGATGCGATGCTGAAGACAACAAAGAAGAATGCTTCTTTGTCATTCCTTAAAAAAATGACAAAATGAGTGAAGCGGTTGTTGAAAGAGAACACTGGGGAACGTAGCCATTTGAGTTTAGGTTTTCTAGAATGCAGGCCTGAGACGGGAACCAGAGGCGGCAGGAGAAGGAAGCAGGTATAACAAGGTGTGTTAGGAAGGCAGGGGCGATGAGAGCAGTCTTTCTGGACAACTTGCAGGGAAAGAGCAGAATTCAAGATCAATCCCACTGAAGCACTGGTGAGCCCCATCTCCTATCCTCTAGCTCTGATGGCTGCCCCAAGAGCATTGACTAATGGGCACTCCCAGCTCCCAGGACCAGAAACAAGACATCAAGCAGAGAGGTGCAGGTGTTTGCAGAGAGCCACCTTACTGTGTACAGCAGTAAGTCCTAGGGAACACAGGCAGGGACTTACTGGCTCTGCTACAGTGAAAGTGGAGGACACCTTCCTCTGAAGTGTGGTTCTAGCTCTAACGGCATGTACCAGGCCATGCCTCATCTCCAGTCAGTGTAACATTGTTACTTCCTTTCCCCCAAACAGCATACCTCTCTGACAGCTGGAAATTGGACTTACACGTTTTTAAGCTAGGTGAAGACCCCACTTAGCCAAGAGTGGTATTTGCTTGCTAACAAAAGACAGGGGTCAGGCCCAGCTTTGTATCAAGAGGAAAAATCAAAAACCCACGGCCACTAGAGGATAAAAACTGTGGCAGCAACCAGCCACTCCAGAGGAAAGTGCTCCAGTATCCAAGAGCGGTCCACTTGCTTACAGACAGACCAGGCTAGTTTGCCCCCTAGATTCTTCCCGTAGGATTCCAGAGTCTTACCATTATCATAAGCCTCTATCCCAGAAAATGGAAACATGGCACTCCAGAGGGAGGCATACATTACATGCTTGGAGATTTATATTAATGATTCATTTGTTAAACCCATATAGGGAGAAAAATGTATTTTATTCCTGTGCCTCAATTTCTTCTCTTAGCCAACCAGCCCTGAAGGCCCTCCCTGGCTGGTGTAAGTTTCCATCTGGCTTCTGTTCCCAGAAATGTTACCTTCAGGTCGAAGTGGGCGATCTGAAGGGAATGGAGGTAGTAAACACCATTGAGGATCTGTTTGAGAAATTCAGTTGCTTCCTCTTCAGTCAAAGATTCCTTCTCAGCCAAGAAGTCAAATAGCTCACCACCTGCAACACTGAGAGCCCAGGGCAGAGGTTAAGAAGGATCCTTCTGTTCCTTAGTGGTTTGTTCTCTCATAGATGGCTGGGAACTTTCAGACAAGGTAGCAGAAAGATGTGCTGAGGCCACTAAGCACTGAATTTTCTGCCCTTTCTGTGAGAAACGGATATCAGGTTATGTTCAAAAGCTACTACTTTCCTAATGTGCTGTATTCACAAACAACGGGACAGAGTAGAGAGAGGGTGTGGGGAACTTTTAAAGAAGTCACCCTATCTTTAAATTGTGTACATGCACACATCCACATGTGCTCTCCCACGCCAGGATATGTAGAGCCCAGAGGCCGATATGATACCTGTCTCAGTCTCTTCTTCATCTTACTACTTGAAGGAGGGCCTCTCATTGAACCTAGAGATCCCCATTTTGGCTTAACTGCAAGTCCCAGGGATCCACCTGTCTGCATGTCACAGCACTGAGGTTACAGACACCAGCACCACACTATGCTTTTACATGGGTGCTAGGGATCTGAACTCTGGTCCTCAAGCTTTCTTGGCAAGCACTTTACCCACTGAGCCATGTCTTCACCCTTCAGAGCACCTTTAAAACATTTCAATTAAATATACTTAAAAGTTTTAACTCACAGTAGGAGAAAAAAACCAACTATATTCCAACTTTGTAAAAGATTTATAGAATAATCCATTCTATTTGTTATAAAGTACCTAGAATATTCCTAATCTGCATTTCAATTAATTTTAAGTGAAACATAATGTGGTATCAAAAGGATTTTCTTTGATTTAGAATTTGTTTATATGGGAATATGTGCATATTTATAAACATAATTTATTGCTTTTTCTAATAGTGACAAATTTCACATTGTTGAAGCTTGGTAGTACGATTTTGTCAGCAAACTATATTCAAAAACTATAGTAGACATACAGAATTTTGAATTTATATTCTGAGAAATAACTGTACTTTTTAGATTGATTATTATATCAGATTAGTATAGTACTTTCTACCTCCTCTTTTTTTTAACTTCACAGGCTGTAATTTTTATTTACATAAGTTCAGTTAGGGCATAGGTGAAAGTATACTGGGGCTGTAGAAAAAAGGAAAACCTCTTGGTGCTTATGGGAGGGAACCACAGCTGGAGTTTACAGGAAGAGACCACAACCCTGGTTCATGGCGGGAAGCACTGTTCCAACTCCTGAGATGGACCACAGCTCCAGCTCACAGGAGGGAATCAAAGCTCCAGGTTTATCGAAGGAGACCAAACTCCTGCTCACAGAGAGTAGGAGGGCCTAGGGGACCATAGCTCCATCTCACAAAAGGGGATCATAGCTCCTACGTACAGGGGTGGAACATAACTCTAGCTCACAAAAGGGGACCACAGTGCTAGGCTCCTGGGAAAGGACCACAACTCAGGCTCAAGGGAGGGGACTACAACATTAGCTCACAGGAAGGGACCTCAGTGCCAGATTCATGGAAAGGGACCACAGCTCCAGAAAAATCACATTTGGTAATGAATTTAACAAAGTTTCATTATTAAAAAATTTATGCAAACCCAAAATGTACATCATTAGTTAAGGATTTACTTAGTTTCCAGGGTCAGACAGGGTTCATTGAGGGCAGTGGCCAGTGCCCTGAGCTATTAGTGAATCCCGTACACCCCTAGCACAGGGTCTGGCACACAGCAATTGCTCAAAACTTTTGTCTCCAGTGAAGGGAAGAACAAATTCTCAAGAAAACTCCACAACGGTAATTAATGGTAAATAACAGGGAGCTTTTAATAAGAGTTTTTGTAAGGTAATCTTTATCAAGTTTAACCATACATTCGCAACATAATAATTAAGTGCAATTATGCATATAACTGCTATATTCTTTATCTTTCAGCAAGACAACTCCATAAACATTATACCTACTGAATCCACATCCACTCAAGAGTAAGAAGGCTGGTGCTCATGAACTTAAGCTCCTTTTCTTAAAGAAAAGTTTCACATTCCAACATCTCACCCTCTGAGCTGGTGCTTTTGATTGCAGAGTTCAAAGTCCACTGGTCTCAGAACTAGAGATAACTTGGAAATGCAGATTCTAGGCCTCATTTTCAACTTGTTCCATGATGGTTTCCAAGAATACAGACCACGAGGCTGAGCAATTTTAACCAGCACCCTAAACCCTGAGAACTCCTTCCCCAGGGGTTAATGCCACGATCCTTCAGCAAGTCTCCGCAATCCACCAGAGGGATAGAGTCCCAGCCTGGGTCCCTGAGGCAGCAGACTCACACCACAGAGGGGATGAGCCCTGTTAGTGGGGTGCTTGTCTCTCTCCCTCACCCCTGTCCAGCTCTGCACAGATACCTTCAGCCCTGCACTCCCTGCTCAGCTGTGCTCTGGACCTCAGGTCCTTTTCTTCTCCCCACTCAGAAGGTGTCTGCTGTCACTGTCAAAACAAGACAAGGAATCCCTCAAGCATGGGGAGAAGAAAAAGAAAGGAAAAACTAGAGACTGCAAGCCACCCTACACTGAGAGAGAAAGAAGGGCCTTGTCTACCTGCTCCACCAGCCTCTTTCTGTGATCTCCAGGTCATGAGAGGCTACGCCCCTGTCCATCTGGACAACGGCAGCCTATATTGTGTGCAAATCCAGATTCAGTGCATACAGGAGTCTTAATTCTACTTCAGGTAGCCCCGTTTCCCAAGGTCATCCCTTCTCTCTGAGCCTCATTCTTCCATCAATTAGCAGTGAGTTATAGGGATTAAAGAATAGATGGAGTCAGGGCTAGAGAGATGGCTCAGTGATTAAGAGCACTGGTTGCTCTTGCAGAGGACCTGGGTTCGATTCCCAGAACACATGTGACAGCTAACAACTCTCTGTAACTCCAGTTCTGGGGTATCTGACACCTCTTCTGACCTCCACAGGCACTGAATGACACAGGTGCACTTACATACAAGCAGGCGAAATACTCATACACATAAAATAGAAATAATAAAGTTGTTTTTCTAAAGAATCGACGCTATCAAGCACTGCCAACTCTGGCACAAGGCAGGGTCCAAAATACGAGAGCTACTGTAGCAATAAAGGAAAGAGACTATACCAGGACACCTGATCCCCAGGGAGGCTCCCCACCCAGACAGGCCCTACCCGCAGGCAGGCTATTCTGAGTCCAACCCAAGTCAGCTCTAGCCTTAGGCAGGCTCAGTCCTAGAAGTTCCCAAGGTGGAGTGCGGAGGAGTAGGAGCAGGGCCTTTCCCTTGTGAATATGGGGTCATTCCTCTCTCGGCCCCTCTTCAGGACTTCTTGCCTCCACCCCACTGGCTGTGGTCTGCTGACCTTACTGCACTGCACGGCTGGCCACAGTGTGTAAGGCCATGGATCCTTCTAGGAACTCCTCTAACCACTCTCTCCCTGCCTGTCCCAGGCTGTCCTCACTGATCCAGACTTTGGGCTCTGTCCTCTTCTGTGGCTGGCTCTCCCCTGCTAACCCACTCTTTCTCTCCACATAGGGGTTCTTTTGTCTCCGTAGCTCCAGCCTTGAGGAAGGATGACTGAAGTCAGGAAACCCTGACTCAAATCCTGCCAGCCTCATGGGGACTCTTGATTCCTTGCCTATAAACTAAGCATGAACAAATACTCAGAGTGCAGTCAGGCTCCAGGATCACTTAAGCTATGAGGACAACTCAGAAGTAACTATGTGCCAACTGTAGAGCAGTCCCATAGGTTAAGCACTGAAGTCCTCCTGTAAGGTATAATATGTATAATTATCCACAAACCACAGAGAAGCTATGAAAAAGAAGCCATGGAGAAAGTCCCAAGAGACCTGGCGGGAAGAAGGCTTCTTGGAGTTGGATCATCCCGCCCAGGGGAGGCCATAAAACAATGCAATCTTCCAGAACCCCTCACCTACTTAGGTCACTACAGCAGACACCACGGCACCACCCATACTCTTCCACTGAGGGAACTGTCCTTGTGGCTGGTGGTGCCTTGGGCCCTTTGAATGTCCCTGTCTAGAGCTCTTCTCAGTTGACAGGAGCCCTTGGACTCCAGGCCATGCCTTGTCCCAGGAAGTCACCTACTCAACTTGGAGCCATAAAGTAGTGACCACCACATTCCTATAAGGGTTACATAGGAAATGTTGCATACTTTGTAGATAGCACAGTCTCTGTTGCATCTATCTAACTCTGCCAGCTCAGGGTGAGCATGAAAGAAACCATAAGCAATACATATAAGACTGTATGTGGCTGTGTTCTAGTAAAACTATTAACAAGCACAGGTGGTTACCTGAACTTGGCAGGTGGGCAGTAATTTGCTAACGCTTGGTATAAAGGCATTGCAACACAGCTTGGAATATCTCTCTAGGATGATTCTAGCTCCAGGGTTCCCTGTGGGCCCACTAAAGCAGAACTTGAGTCTCCAGAGCAGCTGGTCTTGCCCTACCCCATCCTGCTCCCTCCTCCAAGATCTTACACAGGTATACTCTCCATCTCAGCCTCTGCTTCCCAGAGACCCCAACCTGCATCCCACTAAGCTTGGAGGTAGATGACCAGGACATCCACCATGCTGAACAAGGTCTGTTATTACACTCAGCTAACAGAAATCAGGTGTGCCCCAGACCTGGTCATCTTGTACAACTTCCTGACCACAAGGTGAGAGCCAAGAACAACTCTGAAGTCCCTGGAGTCCGAGCCTAGGAATGCAAATGGCAACGTCTAATCACGGCTAGTGGAAAGCAGACCCGAGGTGTCCTCTAACTGTCTTCATTTGCTCTCCACTCGGGACGTTGCCTCAAATCTCATGTTGATTTTGACACGGTTCAAGCTGTGGTTTGTCCAGAGAGCCAAACTGTGCAGTTAAACATAACGGTGCTCAAGAGAGGCCACATCACAGTGGGACAGACCCTTCCCCTGGTGCTCTAAAGGCCTTATGTGTTTATCTCTTCCTCCCTACTTTTACAGTCATCCTCCTTCCTCCCACCTGTATATGGTCCTCCATCACCGAGCTTATACACTCACCCCCCTTCGTTCCTATTTATATACTTATCTTCCTTCACAAGAAGGCAGGAAGGCAGATGCTCTGGGCATGAACCTCTGCTTATACAACCTTTAGTCATTAATCAAAATAACTGAAACTAAATGACTTCAGCAAACGTTTCCGAACATGATAAGCACTGCTTAATCATCCACCTCCTGCTTCAGTCCCTCCAGTTTCAGAAGGCAACAAATGACTTGATTTTTCTTCCTTTTTCTCACATGCTCAGAACCAGAACTCAAATGCGCACACAGTTGAATGCCAAAATGATGTCACAGAAAGAAATCAGTCTGATCCTTGATACTTCTGATTTTTTGTTCCAAGTTTTATGTTTTGCTTGGAAAGGAAGATTGACAGAAGGAAAGATGAGCAATCTGCACAGCAGATTTGGAGAGCAAGTTTAACCTCTTTTATTAGGTCTTTGAGTCAGAGAGCTTTAAATTCCAACACAAACATGGTGGGAACCTTGTGAATGCATGCTAACAGGCACTAGCTGTCTCCACCAAGAGAGCTGGAAAGTAGAAAAGCTCTCTCTCAGGCCATGTCTTATACTAGCAGCAAAGGCTTCCTGAAGGTTAGGCATTCAAAACCTGACTAGGATCCTACAGCAGCTTTAAAAGTAAAGTGGGCTTCTTCGGTCAGTTACACAGCAAGTGGGTCCTAGGAAAATGCATTTTAAAATTTCTCCCAAGTATCATTTTGAATGATTCCACTCTCTTAAAGCCTCTGACACTTGTTAGAAATCCCCCCAAATATGACAGGATTCAATTCTGGATTAGGTCTGGTTAGAATCTACAATGCAAAAAAAAAAAAACCTCAGCTACATGACAACCAGAGTTGGCCCTTTTCATGTCCCATTTTGTGCCACAGACCCAGTACATGTGGCAGGTGAATTAGGAGCACTGAACAAATCAGCATCTACATATGCTCTGCTGGCCCCAGACCCGGGACTAGGCCTGCCAGGGAACACGTCTGGGGAGGGAGCATGCCAGAGGCATGAGCAGGCCTCAGCACAAGAATTCCCTGTGGGAACTGTGCTCAGGTGTGGATGACTGGAAGGAATGTCACCTCTTTGGATCTCAACTTTACTATCTATATAATGAGAGGGTTGAGCATCCAGTCAAGTAGTTCTCTTAACCTTAGTGCACCTAATAATAATTAGGAAAAATTTTAAATGCAGTTTCCTGGCACCTCACCTGTGTGAGGCCTCATAATCTACACTGAATTTGGTGATCCACACAGACCACGCTCTAAGAAGTGAATCTCTCAGCTCCCTTCCAGCTCTGATATTTTAAGATTCTATGCCTGACAAACCCTGAGTTCGGTTCCTGGAACCCACATAGCAGAAGGAGAGAACTGACTCCTGAAAGTTGTCCTTTGGCCTCCATATACGTGCTATGGAATATGTTCTCCCCCCCAAAATTAAATGACTAAATCTAAAAATGTTAGTTTTTTTTTAAGAATCCTGTCTCCTGTAATTATGAAGGAATAATTTGTGAGGTATGATTAAAATATGGCCAATATGGGGAAAAAACAATTTAAAGCAATTACTTTTACTCATGAGTAAAAAAGAATCATGACTTTCTGTCAGCAATAAGACAGGGATAGAAAGCCAGACTAGTTAAAAGAAAATGCACCACAGTTTGTCTACCACGCAACAAGGCACCAGTCAACAAGGGCCAGACCACATCACGGACCTCTTAAATAAGAGTATGGGGCAGCTGCCATACTTTAGTGCTTAAGTGCTGCCAGTTAAAGGGTCACCCGGACCCCTGACATGCTTAAAGCTCAAGTTCAAGATCAAATGACAGAACAGGGGGCTGCTGTTAGCTATGACACACTTTTTAAAAATCCTTATTTTTTTGTTTTTAACTTGAAGAAGTATGTGTAATATGAGACATTTATGAAACAAGCCAGCAAACCAAAAATCCCTTTTTATTTCTCTCTTCCTCTTTCAGGGCAACAGAATCTGCCTCTCTCCACTGAGGCATAGATCAAAATAATGACTGACCTTGAAAATGTGCTTTGTGTTCAAGTATAGGTTCTGAGAGACAGCTCTGGAGAAGCCCTTCCCAGTTGCCGCAAGGTATCACATGGGGCCCGTGGGCTGCCACTCAGACAGTGGGCTGCCACTCAGCACTCGGCAGGGTGTCTCCAGTAGGTGGGCATCACACCTGCAGTGGATTGGCATAGACCACAGACCTTCCTCCCCAACTCTGAGCACTTGCTCATTTTCTGATTGTCTACTTGCATTTTCATTTCCATGAGGGGATGTCGGGGATCAGGAGAGAGAGGGAGGGAGGGAGGGAGGGAGGGAGGGAGGGAGGGAGGGAGGGAACATGGGAAAGAATGAACCGATGGGGAGACAACATAAAAATATTCCAAGCAGATGAAGTCAAAATTTGTTTAAAGATCCCAGAAACAAAAATGATCAAACCCATCTGGTCAGCAAGGGAAACAGGAGAAAACCCCAAGGTAGAAAAGTACAAGCCTCTGCAGACAATGGCTCAATGTGCTTCTCAAAGCACCCACAGGAGGTGCCCCGAGGGCAACTGAGAAGGACCCTGACATAGGCGAGGCCTTAAGGAGGAACTGGAATGAGGGGGGAACCTTGGGTTGCCACTTAGAGCCATCAGGAGTTTCAGACCCTGGGTTGTCCAGGCCTTGTTTGCAATGGAGGCAGAAAAGAGGCAAACAAGGGTCCCCAGTATCCACACAGGGTGATGTCATAAGGAAATTCTGTTGAGAAACCAGATGCAAGTAAGCCAGAAAGACTGGGGTTCAAGTAAATTCTTTAGTGGCCTGTATTGGGGATTTTGTGTGTAGATTTAACACCTAAAGCCTAAGGCTTGCTTATCCTCTCCGTCAACATCCAAAGGACCTGTTAAGAGAGATGGAAAGTTGGGAAACATTCCGAAATGTCACATTGGAACTGGGACTATAGCTCATTGATTGAACCTATGCTTGGAACAGACTAGGTTCTGAGACTGATTCTCCAGGAGGGAGGACAGGAGGGAGGGAGGGAGGACAGGAGGGAGGGAGGACAAAAGGGAGGGAAAAACACACTCACAAAAGGAAAACAATAAAGACTATGTCCTCACCTCCCCAGAAGTTCAGGTACAGAAATGCTTGCTTCAGTCGACCCCAAGAAAGAAGGAAATCTTGACTAGCTGAGTCAGACAGGCAATCCATTAGGAAACATATGACCCCATGAATACCACAACTTTAAGTTCAATAGCTAAGTCTCCAGCGTGTTGCCATAGATGGTGTACAGGTATGTGGAGGTAAGAGTCACAGCCCTCAGACATTCTACATGGGCCCTTGGTGTTGCATTAACTTTCCCTGGGGAGACCGGAACAAACATCTATTCACCCCAGATAGGGTACTGGTGATAGTGCAAAGCACAGATTCACCCAAGCCCAACTTAGTGAACCAATGAGTTTATTGGGCTTATTTACAGGAATGAGAATGAGCCCTGAACAGCTGCATCACCACATAATCCCATGCATGGAACTCTACTTGAAGTGAATCTTCCACCTTTTATGAACTCTAGCATCTCCTGAGCTCACTAGCAGATGGGGGTGGCGAAATCAGGGGAAAAGGCTATATAACATCACAAAGGGTACACAGCTTGACCCTGAAGATGCTCATCTTCAGGCAAAGACGGCCTCATCCTTTTAGCTCAATGGCCCAAGTCAATAGTCACGTTCAAAGCAGTGATGAGAAAGGAGAAGCAATGTAGGCAGTATCATGGAAGCAGGTGAATGAGTTGAAAAGAGCTGAGAAAAAAATCCACCTTCCACTTGATCCATGCAGATTTCCTGGACTCAACAGAGTACTCACACCAGGGGAAATGAAAAACCCACTGTCAGGAAGCCTGCAGCATATGCCAAGCCCCTTTTTACTTTAATGGCTTCAGACCAAGCTTCAGAGACCCACAGTAAGAATTAGGCCAATCGAAAGTGGGGCAAACAGAAAAGCTGGGGCAGCCAGATATCTCTTCAGCTTGGGTAATTATAGCTGGCATTAGAACAAAAGGCCAGTGGGACATAAACCAAGCTGGAACAGTCATAGATGGAGGACAATTCCAAAATCAATCTGTCTGTCTAGTTGAAAGCAAGGGGAAGCTATTATCCAGGGGTGCATGGGATTCGGCTCCTCCTTGACTGGGCTGAATTCTCTCTGGGTCCAGTAAGGCACTACAATGAGAGCTGTTGACTATCCTTAATGATCAGGAATCCCAGGACAAAAGTCCACAAGCCCATCTGATGGAGCACAGCCAATCAATCCAAAGAGCCACGTTACCCCAGAGACATGGAGAACTGGGCTTTTGAGAGGCACAGAGCACAGGGTCCTTCCTCTAAGTTCTGAGAATGTGTTTTAAGAGGAGGAAGAAGAGCTGGAGGAGCAAAATGATTTGAAGCTGAAATTCACTTGTTGGTAACAAGTACTGGGATCAAGGCATGTGCCACTATGCCTGGCAACTCCTTATATTTTTAATTATCAAATAACAGTCTGCTGTACAGAAAATCACATTTTCTTCACTGGCTAACGGACATTTGGTTGGTTTTCAGTGTGGGTCTATCATAAACAATGCTACTACAAACATCTATGTGTATGTTTTTGTGTGGAAGTGACATTTTCATTCCTCTTGAGGGCACACCAATGGATGGAAACGCTGAGTCACTATGCTGAGCAGTCATTCTGCTTTCCAAAGTAGTTACACCACTTTACATTCTAATCAGCAGTATGAGTAAGTTCTAGTCTCTCTATATTCTCACCAACACTTGATATCTGCTGTCTTTTTTATTATAGCATCGACATCTTTATGGTTCTGAATTACATACTTAATTGTTTTATTGGGGAGGGTGCATGTGCATGTGCCACCAGCATGTGTGAGCATGTGTGGAAACCAGAGGGCAGAGTAAACTGCTCTGAGGAGGGAATGAAGGTCAACCAAGAAAGGGAAGTAAGTAGAGATTGCTTCCTATCTCCAAGAAACACCCTTTGAATTGTACTGACTATATGCATGGATGCCTGGCATCATTAAGACCCTCTCGCCCTTCAGATGACATGGGCAACCAAGGGGTAGAGAGGGCAGGAGAGGGAGACTGTTCTGACAGGGGCATCCTACTGGCAATGGGAAACAACATCCGCCAAAGAGCCCAGATCACTCCACCCTGCCGTCCCTGTCCCTCCCACCCTCACCCCAACAATGTACTCAATAAAGTAAAAAATTGGAAAAAGAAAAAGGAGACAGACTTCCAAAAAGGAAATGCACATTAAGAGAAGAAAGCAATGCAAGGCTGATGAAAGATAGAAAGGGAGGGTCTGGGGGTGGTTCATGGATGGTTCTGGAAAGAGCATTACTGATCTGCTGTGGGTACTGGTTAACAAGACAGTTCCAAGGACCCCAACCATCATCATCAACCAGAATTCTGGAGGTAGGGGAGCCAGAATATGGGTGCCATGTGACCAGTGTGGAAGAAAGTCAGACAGAAAGTGTGGGCTGAGCCTGGATCCCCCAGGTCTCAGAGGGAGGTGAGCTCTGTGAAGAAACAGGGAGCTACGGCAGCAGACACAGGGCAGAACAGCCTACAAAAGGGGCAGTGACAGGGGCTGAGCGGCCTGTCTGAGGGGTCAGGTAAGCCACAACTCGAGCTTCCCTCTGTCCCGGCCTCAAGACACGCAGCTCCCGTGAGAGGCTGACCAAGACAGGAAGAGAAACAAGACCTCATAAGGTGACTGGAGGTGTCTAAGGAAGCATGAACAGTCACAGGCACAACATTATGGGTAAGCTTATGGTCCGGAACACCTGTCTAAGGGCAGATACTGGCTGGAGGGTGAGCAGGGAGCCGTGTACCCCAGCTTTCCCAAACCTAAGGATTGTACTTTTCTTGGAAATAAGCACAAGTTCCACAGAGCCCACATCACGCCGGACATTAAAATTATGAATAAAACCTTAAAACTATACGTCTGATAGCTCAGACCCACACAGTCCTGTTTCCATTCCCTTTTTCCCAGTTTTTCTAAAGATCATCCAAGAATCAACTCACCTGCTTCAGTGAATACAAATACCAATGTAAATAACCAAAAGAAACACTTTTCAAGTAGTCCAGAAAAAAAAAAAGAAAAAAAAAAGTGTGAGAAGACATGAAGACATGTGGGAGAAGACATGAAGACCCGGGGTTTCAGTTCTCAAGAGCAAACCTTAGCGCAAAGCAACTGATGTGATTTACATGATTTGATTCTGTTGGGAAAGGCTGAGGCTGTTGCCAAAAGCTTTTACTTCTCTGCCCTTTCCTAATAAGAGATCTGCAGGGGAGGACGCCAGAGGAGCTCTTAAAATTGCCTTCCAGAAGAAAAACTAAGGTTCAAAAAGTCAAAAGGGCTGGCTGCCACTCAGGGAAGACAAACAAATGTGCCAGCCGGAGCGATCGTGGGAGAAGGTGCTCCTTTGTGTGGGGCACTAGAGGAGAGGCAGGAACATGGTGTGTGGAAGGCCTTTGCCTCAGAAGCCTTAAGGATGAGCTCCCAGCACAGCCAACATCCTGTGTCTGTCACTTTGCACATGGTAGTGTGTGTGTGGGGGGGTGCACCATGGATGTTCATGGCTGCCTCTCGTAGTTCTGTGTTGGTTGACTGACCAGACTAGGCAGCATGCTGGTGGAAAATGGAACATTCTCACTCCTCTGGGCTTGGCTAAGAGGCAGTGAATGAGTCGGCTGAGGAACTCCCTCTCTTGCAGGAGACACACAAATGTTTGAATACGACTTGGTGGTGGTTTGCTGTGAGCAACTCTATCCTAGAACCTAGCTCAGCCAAAGTCAAAGGGAGGTGAAAAGAATAGTTGTTCAATAGAGGTAGTTTCCGTTTGGCAAAAAAAAAAGGTGTTCCAGAGATTCCTGGCACATGGTATATGTGCATTAATACCGCTGTAGGGCACGGGTAAGCAGGGTTGGGATGCGAAACTTTGTATTGGGAGTTTTCTACCATGACATACATATATGAAAGCAATCAAGGAAGACACCAAGGCCAAATTCCAGCCTCCACAGGCGCACACACACACACACACACACACACACACACACACTCTCTCTCCCACACATGTGTCCACATACATGCAACACACGCATAAAACACACATGAAATTTTTAATACAATAAATTAAGAGAATGTAACCATTAACGGGAAAAAAATGTATTCTTTTTCATGAGCCACACAGGGCTCTAACCACAACAGAATGCACGAATTAAATGCAGTCAGAGAGCAGACAGGGAAGAGAGAACAGGAAGGGCCCACTCCATTTCAAAGAGCTATCTGAAAACTGGAATACAAGAAAGGAGGAGATGCAGGATTAAGGACCAAACCGGTGTGATTTCTTCCACGGACCCACCATATCTATTCTTAAATAGTAATTCTGTCATTTCTACTTCCTAAATCTTCACACGGCAAGCTTTAACAGGGATGATGGAAGGCAGCTATGGTGGCCATAAAAGAGACATGCTAAGGAGAACCCCTACCCTCTCCAGGCCCCTCAGGCCTCTGTAGGATGAAGAGCCTGTTACACAGTACTGTCTGCAGGTTTTCTGGTGGCAGTACAGAGGTTCAGGTTTTGTTTCTAAGAAGCTACAGAATTTGAAGTTAAGTTGTTAGTAGCTTCCCAGGCTAAAATGATTTCCAGTCACCTCTGCTTCTGTGTTAGGGGCCCTACAAAGCACCACAAACGCATGGGTCTAGAGGCCAGGAGTCCAAAATCAAGAATCTTCTACACTGTTCCCTTGGTTTGAAGGAGGCCCAGGCACCTCCTGGCTTATGGCTCCATCACTCCAGTGTCCTGTCTCGCTGCATCTCCATTTGCCCAGGGTCTTTCCATAGAACCACCAGCCACATTAGAGTATTGCCCTGCTCTGCCCCAGTATGACCTCATCTGAATGGATCACATCAGAGCTACTGTTCTCTGGGGTTCAGTCACATTCTGAGGAGCTGTAGAATTTCAATTAGACAGACCATAATCCAACACTTAATAACCTCTTAAAAGACAGCCCAGACCAGTCGCCACAACTACGTCAGAATATGTTAAAAATACAAATTCTTGGCTGGGGATGTGGCTCAGTTGGTAGAGTACTTCCACAGCATGCATAAAGCCCTGGGTTGGACTCCTAGCATCACACAAGCCCAGGCACAGTGGTGCAGTCCTGTAACCCCAACACTTGCAAGCTAGAAGCAGGAAGATCTTCTGAACTGATCAAGGTCAGTCTCAGCTATAGAGCAATTCAAAGCTAACCTGTAGTAAAAGAAATTCCGTCATAAAGAAATAAACAAATAAATACTCTTGGGCCTTATGCTGAAGCTCTAGAAACAGTCAAAAGGCCTATATTCTGGCAGCTCTCCAGGAGACTCTAATGCATAGTAATATTTGAGAAATGATGCCTCCACCACACTGTACGTGGCTTTAAAATGCATTCTAATGCTAACTGTGCATCTTGTAAGCTTCTGGGGCTGTGTTTGGTTTTATCTCCTGTCACTCCTCCATGACATAGATCAACTGATGACGCTGCTAATATTACAGTCTCCAGTCTGCAGGTCGCCTTCACATATTGCTTAAGTCTGCTTTATGAGATCAGGCTACTGGACTATAAATTCCACATGCAAACAATCAGAGGACTAGCAACTGTCCCCTTGAGCAGGTGCACCGAGGACTTCAGTCAATTGTCATCTGTCTCCACCATTCCCTGGTGTCTCCTGACACTGAGGTGTCATGGACACAGTCATGATCATTTCTATTGCCCACTGAACCCTAGGGATATTTGGACTTGAATTGGTCTGCCTGGTTTCTCAGATCCAAAAGCCTCACGGTTAGGAGCAGCCAGTTTAAGAATGCAATGCTAGAAGTCAGTACCTCTGACTGACATCACCACAAACTTAAGAAACAGCATCAGTGTTAACATCTGGATCAGAAGCATACCTGAAAGCTCAGCTGTGCAAGGCTTGGTCCCCAACCTGTGGTCTACTGGCAAGGGTTAAGCTTTTAAGGGGTGGGGATCAGTGAATAAAGTGAGGTCAATGGAGAAGCCCTTGAAGGATGCTGGAACCCCAGCCTCTCCTGCCTCTCTCCCCACTCTCTGCTTCCTGATCACCATGAGGTGAGCAGCTCTGCTTTAACACAAGCTCACCATCACCATGTGCTACCTAGCCGCAGGTCTCCAAATGACGGGGCCAAGTAACCAAAGACTGGAACCACTGAAACTGGGAGGCAAAATATAGACATTTCTCCTTTCCAGTTGGTCATGACAGGTATTTGTGACAGCAATGGGAAGTGGAGTCACAGTCAACGTTAAGTCCTGTAAGTCTGGCTTCAATGCTCACCAGGTAACAAGGTGAGTTATGAAATGACGGAAGCACGTGTCAACGCTTTGTAGTGGACTGCCCACACAATAGAGTGGGTGGGCAAGAACAAGGCAGAAGGGAATCTCTGTCTCAGCACGACTTCATTAAACAACAATGGTCTGTGGAGGATGTGAAATCAAGACTGTAGGATGACAGGTAGGCCTCCTTCATGTTTATTCTGTACTGAGCTGCAATAGTGGATCTGCCATGAGAAATCTATTCTAGAGGCCAGAGAGGTGGCTCAGCAGTTAAGAGCACTGACTGCTCTTGCAGAGGACTCAGGTTGAGTTTCCAGCACCTACATGACAGCTAATAACAGTCTATAACTCTAGTTCCAGGGGATCTAGTGTCCTCTTGTGGCCCCGGTGGCCCCTGCATGCATGGTAAACTTAACATACATTCAGGCAAAACACTTATATAAATATATAACTTTTTTAAGAAAAGAAAAGGCTATTCTATGATGGAGCAGTGTGTGTGTGTGGAGGGGGGTTTACTTTAAAGTTACTTTGTTTCTTTTCAGGATTGAAAAGAACTTAAAGGGCAGGGCCTGGCCTAGGGTTTGACCACTGTGCTTTTAACACAAACACAGAATATTATCTGTACAGAGGACAGCAAACCTACCTTTTCAGAACCTAGAGGGTGGTTCTGGAAATCTCTTGCTCAGGGGAGGGTTGGTCATTTTGTTGTAGTCAGGCCTTCAACTGACTGGATGAGGCCACCTACCTCAGGGAGGCCTCCTGTTTCACTGGATCTCCCAATCCATATGCCAGTCTTATCCAAAACCACTCAGAACGGTTGACCAAGTATCTGGGCAGCCCATGGATCGGTCAATGCCATACACAAATAACCACCAAACCCCATATGTGCCAGGAAGGGTAAAAGGCAAGAACAGTAGCTCCTGGGAGATGCTGGAGTCCGTAGAGAATACACCCAGCTGTGCTTAACCCAGTGAGGAAGGGGCTCCTGTGACAACCTCTCTGCTCACATCCAGCCACTGCTCCTGATGAGCCGGCTCAGGTTTTGTTCAAGGGCATCACACAATTAGCAACATAAAGCTGTGTGCACCACGCACCTAAATGCGTGCCTCCGATTTTAAACATAAACCCTGAAGGTGTTGAAGGCTGGTAGCCAACTTAAGTTATCTACTGCTGGGGAGACTGTAAAATGAAACTTTCCCATGACCCAGCAATCCCACTCCTAAGTATTTACCCAAGAGAAATGGAAATGTGTTGACACAACAGACCTGTGTGAGTGCTGAGAGCAGCTTTACATGTGACTGAAATACAAGAAACAGCCCAATGTCTACTGAATGAATGGAGGAATATACAAATCATTCCATTCAGGTGAAAAGGGCACAAAGTATACACAAATCTGAGAAGTACTCCCCTAAGTTAGAGAAGGTAGTTTCAGAGGTTGCACACTGTGACTGTATCCACATGATATTATCAGAAAGACAAACAAGTGATGAAAATCAGCTTAGCAGTTTCCAGGGCTTAGGAAGTGGTGGGTGGGGGTGATTATAAAATAGTTCATGGGACACTGTTGTTTCGAAACGGATGGGAGTTCTTATGCATCTTGCTCTGACAAATAGCCACCTGATCTGCATTTAAGTTTCATAGTTACACGTCCTTCCTCGACACTTCATTTACCATGTGGCACACATTCTAAAACATGAAGGATTGTATGTCATCCTGTTTATGCCCAGGGTGAATGCACCTTGCAGAAAACATGAGGGGAAGGGGCCAGTCATGCAGGGACACAGAACACACAACATGGAAGGTCCAAAGGCCTAGTCAGGCTCCTTTCAAGTATTTGGATGCTATGAGAAGAGCCTCAGTGATGTTCCTGAGATGCTGGCACTGCCTGGAAATTCTGAGAAAAGGCAGAATACTGGTTCTGAAAGCTTCTCTCCCCAAGGCACTCAAGGACTCTACGGCACTGGGAGTGTGGGGGAAGTTTAGAGGGAGCTTAAAGACAGACGGGGATCAGCCTTGCATGCCTGACCTCTGACTGTCCCCCAATCCTCATTTCCCCTTCGGCCTGGGAACCCAGGGAGCCACATCAGGCCACAGAGAGGGCTGCATCCCTTTTCCTCAGCGGTCACCTTAGCAGGTTCTACTCCCTCCCCTTGAAGCCCCACTTCCCTTCCAGCTAGGCCTCCGGGAAGGGAGGGACAGCACTGTTCAGAGTGGCTGCATTGTGATGCACTCTGGGACTTTGGCATGTTATCA
Source organism: Eospalax fontanierii (assembly GCA_035773235.1). NCBI lineage: Eukaryota > Metazoa > Chordata > Mammalia > Rodentia > Spalacidae > Eospalax > Eospalax fontanierii. The sequence continues at coordinate 9,006,999 of CM069538.1, forward strand.
GTCTATGAAGCCAGAGGCACTGTGACCTATCTACAGAGCACTTCACAGCCACTGGACAAGTGCCTAAGCAGTGCTAGGGTTGAAAAATGAGGAAGGGAAGAAGAAGAAGAAGGAAGAAGCAGGAAGGAGGAGGAACAAGGAGGGAGAGTGAGGGAGGAAGGGAGAGCGAGGGAGGAAGGGGGGGTGCGGAGAATCTGTGACCGTAAATGACAGCTGTGGGGGCACAGCCACCTCACCAAGTCTAGGTTACTGCTGTGTGGTACCTGGAGCCTGGGCTAATGGTCCTTCAGACCTCCTTCCCAGTCTTATGTTTTAACAAATCCCTGACCTTTAACTAGGTGCAATGGCATGTGCTTTTAATCCCAGCTAGAGGGCAGACTGAAACAGGAGGATCACTTGAGCCCAGGAATTTAAGAGCAACCCAAAAGCACTCCATTTCAACTCCAGGAAGACTCCATTTCAAAAAAATAAACAAGTAAATAAAATTAAAATTAGTAAGATGCATACAAAGCAGAGAGGTTGTTGGTTAGCAAGTGGCCACATCCAACCTTGGGAAGTTCCCGGGGAAAGGAAGGGACCTGCCGCCAACTAGCAACCCCTTGGGACGGGCTGCCACCCAGTCTTCACGCCACCTTATCCCACTTTCCTCAGGTTAGCACCCAAAATTCCTACTGAGAGACTTTTCAGTGCACATTAGACGGATTCCTTCCTCTCCCCTGCCAGATGGGACTTGGTCACAGTGGGCCCTCACAGAACATTCAGGCAAGAAGCCAGAGAAAGAAACCAGAAACAGTAAGAGCAGTGCTCATCAATCAGCTGCCCACGGCAACATCAGACAGGTAAGAGACAGAAAATCAGCACCCTGCTAAAACAAGCCCCATAATCACATCTCAGAGAGCAGCTTCAGCTTCACCCATTAGTTTAATTAGCACTGACAGTTCCAACAGTTGAGAGAGAGAGAGAGAGAGAGAGAGAGAGAGAGAGAGAGAGAGAGAGAGAGAGGAGAGGAGAAAAATGGAGAAGGTGGGGATACTGAAGAGAGAACACATGCATAAGGCTTATGGGAAATGCATGAAGTAATGTGCCCACTCCATAGATGAGTCTCAGATAAGAGGTTGGTCCCCAAATCTGAAGATCCTCTTGCAAATCAGATAGCACCTTGTCAATGGAAGCTGGTCTTTAGAACTTTCCAGGCAACTGTAGTTTAAGGCTTAGGTAGGGCAACTTGGAGCCATTCTCAAAAATGGCCCAGTTGGGCTAGCTGTGTCCTGTGCGGTCCTGTATCCCTCCTCACCAGCACAGCCCCCTGCCCAGGCCATCCCCGCCCACCAGCACACCTCGCTGCCCAGGCCATCCCTCCCCACCAGCACACCTCGCTGCCCAGGCCATCCCTGCCCACCAGCACACCTCCCCACACAAGCCTGCCCCCATCAGCATCCCTCCCGGTCACCACAGGGGACACTCACAGCTCCAGGATCAGAATGACCTCGGTCTTGTTCTCGTAGACCTCATGCAGGGTGATGACATTGGGGTGCTGGATCCCCTTCAGAATGCTGACCTCCCGCTCGATGTCCTCACGGCTCACGCCCCGGCGGCTGGACTTGGTCCTCCTTTTCTTGATGAATTTGGCTGCATACTGGAGACCAGTGCTTTTCTCCCGGCATTTCTTCACGACCGCAAACTGTCCGCTGGCAAAGAAAGACGGAGCTGGGTTTAGGTTAGGCCCTGAAGACAGGGCCTGAGTGAGGACACAGCATGGGAGAGACAACAGAATCCTGACCAGGAAAGCTCAAATGGTGGAAAATTAACACAGGAAGTGGGGGCACTTCCTACTGTGCACACTGTACTTTGAGTCCATTTCTTGATGAACAGTGCTATAACGAGTACTTTTTTCTTCCTTTTTCTAGTTTATCTGACTGGGTGGGTGTCACGCCTGCCTGCATGTCTATACTTTTTTCCTCTTTTGTCTCCATTTCAGATCCCAGGGCAGCAGGAAGAAACTTGTATCTGATCTGCTTCAACAAACTCTTTGTCTACATATCTAGTCATAGAACTAGGATTGAGACCAGGAAATGGGCAGAGAACATGTAAGATCCCATCTGTGGACACATTTCTAGCAGCAGTATTAACCAAAACAGCCAGAGGAAAAGCAAGGTATACGATGTTGTTCACAGGCAAGAAGTGTGAGAAGCTGTGTGTGGAAGAAGCTTGCTGGCTGTTTCTCTACCCTTCCTGGCTGTCTGCCCTTCCTCTGTTCCCAGTGTTTATAACCAGGGATCCTGTGGTCCTGGGCTAATGGCTGCACTTTCAAAGAGTGGGTCATGTGATCTAGACTAAGTGGATCAGAGCAATGTTTTATTCTGGATCCAATGATAGATGTATGACCGAGTAAGACCTGGAGAATGAGGATACAAAGACACTTTAGACTCTTCTCATGAACACTGAACTATATCTATATATCCCCAAGGTGGTTGTCAGCTATCTGGGGATCGTGAGGTGGGAAGCTTGGGGTTTAAAGACTGATCTGCACAGGCAGTACCAATGGAGGGAAAGAATCAGCTCTGTGGGAAGAGCAAAGAGCAGACAGGTTAGCTCTAGCCTGAAGCTATGTAACTGGATTTTTCCAGTCATTTAGGCCAATAAATCCCATTTTTATTAAAGGCAGTTTGATCTGGGTTGTCTGCTTCTTACAGAAAGCAGCATCCTAAATGGCAGAGAACACAGAACCAGAGCCATCTTCCCATATTGGACATAGATCATAATGGAAGTTAACATAAAACCATGAGTGGGCAGAGAGCAGGTGAGATCATGTGAGGTATGGAGGCTCCTCCCGAGAGGCACTGAAAGACACTAAGAACCTTCTGGATCAATGTCTGCCCTCTCCTTCTTCCCTACTGAGGAAGGAAGGATCTGTCCGCGCACAGGACCCAGACACTTCTCAGGGCCTGCTGAAGTATCTATCACAGATACTTTTGGCTGGCTTTATTCTCTCACATGAAGACAAAAACGGGGAAAAGACCCAAAGGAAGGATAGTGTTCTGATGTTAAAAAATGTCTACTGTGGCTGGAGAGATGGCTTAGCATTAACAGCACCGGCTGCTTTTGTAGAGGATCCAGGTTCAATTCCCAGCACCCACATGGCAACCAACAACTGTCTGTAACTCCAGTTCTAGGGAATCTAACGCCCTCTTCTGACCTCCGTAGGCATCGTGCGACATGGGTGTACTTATACACATGCAGGCAATACACTCGTACACATAAAATAATAAAAAAGTGGTTGCTTCACTGCACGCACATGTATTTTCACAGCAGGAGGACCTAAAGAAAACAGGACTGTTTGGCAGTAATTTTTGCATGGCAGATTATTAATACTCATCTTCCATCTCCTGCAGCAGATAGAGAGAATCTGGGGAACAAATTGCAGTGGAAAGCCAGCACCGACTATTATGAACTTGCTTAGAGTGAGGGGAGGTGGCACAAGACTGTCACAACCCATTCTGCAGTTTTCTCGGGAGCCAAACATGCTCCTGTTCAGTGGTGGAACGGCAGAGCAGATCGGCAACAACCTGAACAGGAAACACGCTCATGTCAGCTTTGAGTCCAGAGAAGAAAGAGCGTCAGGCTGCCACCAAGCATATTTGACGGGGTCCAGAATGGACAGGCCCAGCAGGGACAACCAAGGACAAGTATTCTAGACCCACACAGGCTGGGCTCGTGTGGAAGGAGCAGTTTGGCTCGAGGCCCACTGTTTGAATCACAGGCTTTAAAACAATAAGCAAAGACATCATCAACAACAAAACAAAGAGCCACAAATGGAAGGTGAGGCTCAGAGTCTCCTGAGTATGGTTTCACTTCTCAATGGTCCATGTGGAAGGCTTTCCCTTTAAATGGAAAGGTATAGTGTCCAGTCAGGGCTTAACCCTAAAGGCAAGGCCAGGGCTGGGCAGCAACTGTGTGCTCCAGGTTGAGTCCTAGAGCCCAGAAAGGCGTGACCACGCCTTCAGGGCCTCTTTCCCTCAACTAACAACGGAATTTCACTCACACACTGACATTCCCAGATGGTGACACCTTTTAGAGTGGAGGAACTAAGGGCTGGTAGGTGGTAAAAGCCCCATCCATGGCTGATGCTGGGTCCTTATAAACTCTGGACAGGGGCCCGGAAAGCTCCAGGAAAATATCTATCCCCAACACCACTCCTTTGAACATACCTCTCCTGGTTTTGCTCTGACTCCTTTCCCAACCCTGATCCCATCTACCCATCACTCCTACCCTGGGTGCCAATGGGACTGTACATCCTTTGTGTGAGACTTGCTATTTTCTGCCTGCTTCTTTCCCACCTTCCCAGGACTGTGGATCTCTAGAGTACCCAGACTCTAGGCTCCCTGTCTGTCTTCCCCACCTCCCCTGACAAGGTGCATACTGCCTCACAAGATTGGCACACAACACTGATGTGTGAGATTGGCATCTTAAGCACCACAGTGTTAAGTGCAGGATGCTGTGTAAAAGCCCAGGGGAACTGTGTAGCTGTTGGAAACTCAGACCACCCACAAGCTGTGTAACCACAGACTTACTTCCAAAGTCACCAATGAGCCAGATTGAGAGCACCTATTTTGAAGGGTTGTTTGATGTGAAAAGATGTGATTATCAGCTTTCCATTGCTGTAACAAAATACGTAACTTATTAAAAGAAAGGTTTCTTTTATCTCACAATTTTGATAGTCTGCTTCATCATCAACTGACTTCATCACTTTGGGGTCTGCTCCATCATGGAAGGAGTGTCTGGCAGAGCAAAACCTCTCCCCTCAGTGCCAGAAAGAAAAGTGTGAGGAGGTGCTAAGGCCTCATAATCACAGTGGAGACATCCACCCAATGACTGAAATACCTCTCATGAGGCCCCACCTCTTGGACCTACGTGGGTCACTCAATGTCCAACTGTAGCAAGAGGTAAGTTCATTAAATAGTCATAATGGAGACAAAGTGTTTAGAAACTTCCTCTGTATAGGTTAATAGGACCAAAAGGAAAAAAAGAACTGCCCAAGTGGGCTGTATTTGCTGTGTCCGCTGGTGTCGACCTTCACATCCCATCCGCACCCTGGCTCACTGACCTGCCCAGGGTGTTCTGCTGCTAACATGGCAAACCCACAGGCTGCAGCCTCAGGAGCCCTGGCAGATACGGCCTGAGTCACGCTCAGCAGCCTGGGCATCTCCACAGAGGCATATTTTCAGGCTTCCAGCACACTGGAAGTCAGATTCCTGGGAGAAGAAATTCTCCTCCAATCTTGGTCATTTGTTCCAAAGGTTGTTGGGCTGCTGGCTAATTGTGCTGTGATCTGCTCCCCAGGCAACCAGCTCTTGCCCTTGGGCTTCCTGGTGCTCACTTTCTACCCTGGCTTTGAGCTGCTTTGGGGGACAGTTCTTCCTCATCAAACCATCACCACCTCAACAACAAATAAAAGACAGCTTTGTTTTAGTAAATGCTTCTAACTTGTGGGAACCCAGCATAACATCATCGTAAGTTAAGTTCAGACCAGGGACATGTCCCTTCAACCGTAATGGACCCCAAGGCTGCCTGTGGAGGCCAATGTGGAGGGCTGCACTATAATACTATTGACCTAGCTAGAGTTTCTGGAAAGGTTAGCAGTGCAACTTCTTTACCAGTGAACACGGTCTCTACATGCATCCACATTGAATTCTGATCAGACACTGAACATTATGTACCTATTTGCCTTTTTCTTTTTCTTTTCTGTTTTTTCCTGGCTGACCTGGAATTCTCTATGTAGATCAGGCTGACCTTGAACTCATGGAGAAAATAGGCGTGTTAGATAAGCATCATTCAAACTACAGAGGCTGCTGGCCATGAGTTCAATGTTGGTAAAGGAATCATACGTTATTACAAAGGGTATCTTTAAATATAAACACGAAAAGGTTACGCAGAAGGTTGGCAAAAATGCAGTGAACAGGCTCCCAGGAACCTAACCCTGTGCTTTCCTCCAGGAGCAACAGCTCAGTGCCTGGCGAGAATTAACAGGCAAACGCCCCAAGCTAATGGAAATCAACCACGTGTAATTTCTCATGCACACTCACATTGTCTTCTAAATAACTGGTAGAATAGTCTACTGCATTAGAGACAAACAGCCAAATGCATTTTTAGACAAAAATTTCAATTATATGTAATGAACACTATTTGGCAGATACAAAAGGTAATGAGATATATCCCTGCATTAGTTTTATATATTTAAAAGAAACTTGATTCAAAATACAGTCACAGTGGGCACAAGTGTTCACTGGTAGAGCACTTAGGTCCTGGAGCGGGGGTGGGGTGGGCAGGAGGATGACTTGGCATGCCAGTCTAGCCTATAAGCTCCAGGTTCAATGGAGACCCTGTTTCAAATAATAAGGTAGAAAATTGACTGAAAAAGATACCCAATGTCGACCTCTGGACTACACATGCACACATGTGCGTACATCTGACCACATACACACAAATATACAAACTACAAGCACAATTTTTTTTGAAAACTCAAAGATTTTATTAAAAGGAGGAAGACCTTAGCTAACAGAGCAAAGCTTCATAAAGAACAACCTGCCATCAAGTTTCTTTGTCCAAATTATTAATATATTCAGTTTGGCTACCGCCCTTACCATCAGTGTGCAAGGCTCCTTACATAGATCCCCTTATGAGCAGCCAGAGCACTCAGAAACATATGTCACCTGTCACCTCATCTACCAGTGAGAAAAGCAACTCTCAGAAGCATTTAAAAAAAAAATCCGCTTCAAAATCACACAGCAGCTAAGTTGCAGAATCATGACATCAACCTGAGGCCCCGAAGCCTCATTCATCACACCCATGGCTGGGCTGGCCTAGTGCTCTAGGCAGATACACGAGTCACACCATTGGTAAGGATACCTTTCTAGGGACAAGCTCTGTGAGGAGGATGCCAGCCACAGGATTCATGAGCTACGTCACCTTCTCTTTCTCGCTGAAAACTGTCTGAATTAATTAAAATCCATTTGAGATGCTCTGAGGATCAATGTAAGAGGAAAGTGAGTTGCATTTGTGTAGTTTCTGAGAAAGCACTCTGCAGGTTGAATCTCTCTAATTAGAAAATCAAAAATATTGAAAATTAGAAAAACTTTTTGATGGCTTTTTGTAGAAGAGGAAAGGAGACAGGCAGGAGGGAAAGGAAGGGGGAAGGGAGAAGGAGGGGAGGAGAGAGGAAAGGGGAGAGAGAGCGAGCGTTAAGGAACGCAAAGCAAGATGTCATGTTGAGCATAGAAAAGCCACAGCAGGACTAGACGAGACACTCTGGAATTCCTATTTCATATCTTTAGCATAATTTTAGTGCTGGTTTACGGGCAACCTGTTTCTCCTAAGTGCTAGGAGAGCTAGTAGGCTAAAAAGAACTTGAATCTACCACAGTAGTAGAACTGCAGGTGTTGAGGAAGAGTGGGGGTGACAGAAACGATTTCTCAAGGGTAAGTTAACATCTGGTAATAATTCACACTTAGAGCAGAAGAGACCCCAGAGGGTTATAGGTTAGTAACTCAATGTGGGAAGGGCAACAGAAAGGATGAGTGGAGGGGCTCAGGAGATGCCTCACTCACTAAAGACGAGCTAGATCCCAAGTATGCAAGGAAAATGCTGAGTGTGGCAGTGTAAGCAGGTTATCCAGAGCTAGGAGATGGACACAGGAAGAGCCTGGGGACAGCCAGTCTAGGCAACTGGTGAGCTCCAACTTCAATGGGAGGGTCTGTCTCAAAAATAGGGGAAGAGAGAAGCCAGAAAGATGGCTCAGTGGTTAAGAGCACTGGCTGCTCTTGCAGAGGACCTGGGTTCGGTTCCCAGCACCCATACAGTGGCTAACAATCATTGTAACTCTAGTTCTAGGGGACTCAACATTCTCTTCTGGCCTCCACAGGCACTGCATGACAAGGGTGTGTGTACATACATGCAGGCAATACATTCATACACAAAAAATAAAAACAGTATATAACACTTTAAAAAAAATAAAGGGGAGCATCTGACCTCCGGCCTCCATGTGCACACACACCTGCACAAGCACGTGTCCACGTGCACACATGCCCCATATACATATACATAGACAAAAACAGAAGAAGAGTAAAAGGAGGGGAAAGAAGAAAAATAAACGTGATATGTTGGAAAGAAGGCAGACTATGGAGGAGACACAGAGGAGCTACCCCAGGCCATGTCCCAAAGGCTGAGACAGTCAGGACAGGAAGAAGGTCTGTGCTGTGGCTTAGATGCAGCTTGTCTCCCAAGAATTCAATGTGTTGTTTGTTTGGAGCCCAGTGTGGAGACATGAAAGGGTCTGGTGTTTAAGAGACACTGTCTAGGGAAAAGTCCTTAGACTCTGTTGGAGCAGTACCCTCAGACGATGGAAGTAGCCCCCATAGGAACCTGAGTTCTTGCGAGAGGGCTGGTGCGGTGGTTTGAATGAGAAATGTCCCCTGTAGGCGCGTGGATTTGAACACGCAGTTCCCCGGCTGGTGAAGCTGTCTGGAAGCCTTGCTGGAGGAAGCACTTAGCTGGGGATAGGCTTTGGGGTTTGTGGCCTCCTTGTGCTGCCTATTCTCATTCTTTTCTTCCTTGTGCAGAGGAAAGTATGACCAGTCAGCTGCCTGCTCTTGCTGCCTTGCCTTCCCCGCCATGATGATGTTCCTCTGGAACCACATAAACCCTTGTCTTCCTTAACTTGCTTGTCACAGCAACAGAAAAATAACTAATACAATTGGTTTCATTGTAAGGATGTAAAGACAGTTCAACATATACAAATCGATGTAACAGCTCATGAATAGATTTAAAGATAGAAATCACATAATCATCTCAATAGATCCAGAAAGGCCTTTGACAACATCACTTCATGAAAAAAAGGTTAAAAAAAAAAACCTTGAAATAAAAGGAAACTGTTTTAAGATAGCAAAGGCTACTTATGACAAACCTATAACCAACATTATATTCAGTGGAGAAAAACAGAGCATTTCCTCTGAAGTCAGGAGTGAGGAAAGGGTGGCCACGTCCCACTCACTCAAGTGTTGGCTAAAGGGACACGACAAAGAAATAAAAAGCATACAGATCAGAAAGGAAGACGTCAAACTGTTCCTAGTCGCAGTCAACTTGATCTTACACCACAAGACCCCAAAGACTACCAGAAAGCTCTTAGACCTGACACACTTTCAGTAAAGCTGCAAAAATTATAAAATCAACATACAAACTTCAATAGTTTTTCCATCTGCCAATAATAACTTGTGAAAAAAAATCTAGGAATAAATCTAACCAATGAAGTGAAAGATCTCTAAAATGAAAACTTTAGAACACTGTAAAGAACTGAAGGAGACACTAGAAGATGGAAAGACCTCCCGTGTTCACAAACTAGAAAAAATTACTACTGTGAAAATGAGTATATTACCAAAATAGTCTACAGAGTCAATGTAACCCCCCTTCAAAATTCCAATGATATACTTCTCAGGACTAAAAAAAAAAAAACAAAAAAATTGAATGTAAACACAGAAGACGCCATTTAGCCCAAACAATCCTAAGCAGTAAGAGCCATGCTGTGGCACCTGATCTCAAACCATACTACTGAGCCATAGTAACAAAACCAGAATCGTGCTAGCACAATAATAGACACAAAACAGGAAGGCTCCAGAAACAGACCCACACAGCTACAGCCGACTAATCTTTGATGAAGGTGTTAAAATCAAATATCGGAGAAAAATTTAACAAATGGTGCTGGAAAACTGGATAGCCACATACAGAAGGATGAAATTAGAGCTATATTTCTCACACTGCATAAAAATCAAGGGCCTTAATGTTGAATCTGAAATTGATAAGAAAACACTGCAAGTTATAGGCATAAGCAAAAACTTTGTGAAAAAGACTCCAGTAAAACAAGATCATCCCAAGAAATGACAAATGGGATTTCACAAAATTCAAAAGAAGTGAGTGGAGACCCAGCTACGGAATGGGAGAAAATCACTGCCAACTACACACTTGACAGCCAACTGATATTTAGAATCTCTTATAGACCCAATCTCTTATAGACTCTTATACCTGCCCCAATCCAATCAGTAAATGAGCTAATGAACTAAAGACCCAGGGACAGTTCCCAAAAGAAATACAAGTGGCCAATAAATATCTGAAAACGTGCTTCACGTATGCATTAGAAAGATGGCTTCCACTGGCTACACCACAAGCACTGCACAGTGGGGGTGGGAGTGTCAACTGATACAGCCACTGTGGGAATCAGCATGGAGAGAGGGCGGTGGGGGAGTGAAAATAAAGTGTAATGATAGGGATGGACGGAAATGTCACAATGATATCCAGTTCTCTGCATGATAACCAACCAGTCAGCAGGTTGCTCTGCCCTCTTCTGCCCTCTTCTGCCACCTGTGTCTCCCTACTGCACACGCCCTACCATGACGTTACTTCCATAAGCCAGAACCCCGCTCTGCCGAGATAGCGCTTCTAAAAAGAATGCCAGTAGCAGGGGAGTTATTAAGTCAGCCACACAAAAAGGAGGTTGCACCACTGACTGTCCCAACAGTGCCAGTATCTCAGTATCTGGAAAGTAGGCTCCGGGTCTTCATCAGTGGGAGAGCGGTGGCAGCCTGAAACACAGTTAGCGCACACTGTTCTCTAAATACATCAGGCAAGTGCCAAAAAATGTAAACTAGCCTTGTCTCGGTTTCTATGCTTCTCAAAGAAGCCAAGTGGGCAGGGTAACGTTCCACAGGCTGGAAACCAGCACCTAGTACAGCCATGACGTTCCTCAAATCAGCAAGCTTGAAAGCTGCAAAATTAATTTTTCCCTGTTACAATGCACTAAGTTCTTTTCTTTTGGAGGAAAACACAGTAGTCCACAGTAGTTTGTCCCAGTTAGTCACCAAAAGATCTGTGGTTTGCTTCAGTGTTAAAGTCTTTGCCTATAGGAGCCGGGGACAATAGTACCCAACTCTCCATGCTGGGAGAAGTCCAACCAGGTTGAAAGGCCACATGAGGTGCTCCCATCATCAGCTCCAAAGTTTTCAATCAGCTTTCAGAAGCCAGTCACATGTACAGCCATTAAGAACATGTGACCCATTGGGTCTTTAGATGGCTCTGGCTCCGGTCAATATCTTCGGATGACCACATGATAGATTTCAAACAAGGACCACCCCACTGAGCCCAAGAATCCCAGTGAAGCACGAGAGAAAGAAGTTATGAAACACTGTGATTCTCAGCTGCCAAGCTGTAGGCTGGTTTGCTAAGCAACGATGGGTAGTTACAAAAGCCACTGAATGTCAGAAGGTGGATTCAAAAACCACCTGGGAGGAAGTACGGAGGAAAGATGGTAGGGGGAGGTTGGGAGGTGAGGAGGGTGGTGACTGCGCTGTGGGTCACTTCTCAGGTGAGTGCGGAAAGTGACTATCCAGACATCCCAACACATACCCCCATCCTGTGTGCACAGACAGGTCCTGCGTCGCACCGAAACTTGTGAATCTGATACTCAGGTTCTTTGCTTCTGATCTTGGCAATAATTCATAATTTTTCAAGGCAAGGGGAGATGAAGTCGGAGGGATCTGTCTTAGGATATTCTCTACTACTACAACAAAATACCAGAGGCACACAGCACTTTATAAAAGAAAGAGGCTCATCTAGCCACAGTTTTGAAAGCTAAAATCCAAGCTAAGTAATCCACCTGGTTGGCATCTAATAAGGATCTCCTACCTGCAGCATAACATGGTCACAGTGGAAAGACTGGCCACATGCAGAAGGGAAAGGTCACATGTAACATATCAGTGAGGGCCAGGCACGGCCTTCTGTAACAAGCCACTCTTTTAAAAATGTTATTAGCATATTAATTATGCATAATAATGGTTTCATTATGATATTTTCATTATGAATGTTCTAAGAATCTCTACTTGAGGGAAGTGATTCCCTAGTCCCGCCCCCACAGCCCCCCCTTCTCTCCCCTCCCCATACCTGCACTATGCTCACAAGGGCAGCTGCCGTGGTCTACTCAGCTCCCGCCGGGTCCTGCCCTTTTCAGACCTACCACTGCTCCCTCACCTGTCCTGAGGATCCAGCTTCCAGCACGTGGAGCTTTAAGGGGAAAACCACATCCAGGCCACAGCAGACCTCTGTTCCAGGTGCAATCCATACAACAAACTCCAAGGACTATCACCAGATGCCTTCCTAGATTTCCAGCAAAGCTGAGCTAGTTGTTAGTCTCTGTGTTACTTTTCTCTACTCTAGGAAGCATAAAAACCAAACATCGAACCCGATCTAGTAAACCCAGTCATGCAATCTTCTTTTGAACTAGTCCAAAGGCCCAGGTGGGTACAGTACATGGATTCTCCTTTAGAATAACCGCTAGAAAGGGAAGTTGAACCTCTCCTTCCATCCTAACCTTACCAGTCCCATGGACTCCGGTAGGCAACAAAGCAGCCTGTAAGGAAACAGAAAGATCAGCCTCATGCTACTCCATTCCCTTGGGATTCAAACCCAGGTCATCTGCAACAGCAGCCACTGCTCTTAACTGCTGGGCCACCTCTCCAGCCCCCTTCCATCCCTTTGGAACATTTTCCTGATGTAGCCCACTCTGGGAACTGCTCTGTTTCTCCTCATTAAGAAGTTATAATGAGAAGCAGGCAAACTACATTCTAGAAAGCAAGAGATGCTGGTGAGATTTTTAATACTTACTATAAAGAAAATATAAGTTTAACTTCTATGGGGCTCAGTAAAATGATCTGGAGAGAAGGGTCCCCTCGGGAGTGAGCAGCTCAGGTTGCCATGACATGAACAGGGAGAAGCAGCTTCCCAAGTGGGGAAACAGGATGCTGTTGCTCGGGGAAGCCCAGCATCACCAGGTCAAAAGGAGTAGGGTGGCCTGGAGGACATGCAATGACAGGAGAGATCAGGAGAGAGGTGGGTACCTGGGAGCAGCGACATCATGAGGACAAGACTGCACAGGAGTGCAATAAAGGCAGAGAACCCCGAGCCCAGGGCAGAGTGAGTGCTGCAGATGACGGCAAAGAAGCATGCGGGGCAGCAGGTGGCTCCGGCAGCCTCACTGTACATTTTGTGGTTGGTTGTTTTGGTCTCTTGAGACAGCCTAGCCCATTCCAGGCTCAAATTCCTTCCTGGTAAACTTGCCTCCACTGTCAGGGTGTTAAGATTGCAGGCATGTGCCACCAGCTGCCTTATTAAGGCACTGGCAAACCCGAGCAGTCAAAGACCTGAAAGTGAGATGAGCGAGATGGCAGAGAATGCCTTGGTTCACTTCACTTGTTCCACAAAACCTCTCTGCAGATAGAAGGCAGGTTCCAGATCCACCTGGAAGAAGAACTCTCAAAGTGAAAGCTCTCGGGCTCTACTAAGAAGACACCTGGAAAAGGATTTTTGGCCACTCAAGTTTAAGGAAATCTGATTAAATCACCCAGAGAGGCTGCTGAATGCAGGACTTGGCAACCTGGTCCTTGTCAAAAAAGTGTATTATTTGGAAATTGCTATTATTTGGGCTTATTATCCACAAAACCCCCCAAAATGTATTAATATTTTTGGTCATGGAACATTTGGAAGTATAATGTTCCTTCAAAGCTGTGCTTAGAATCACGGACACTGTTGACTTCTTCAAAGTTGGGCTGGCCCGTGTTAACTGTGGTTTTTGAAAATACAACACAGAACTCTACTTGAGGCTATTGCTAAGACTTGATGCTAACAGCAAAAGCCCTTCATGGACAGAGAGTGGACATGTAGGTGGGAGAGGTCAGGGATAGTGCAAATCCTTCTGGGGTGAGCTGTGTCTGGGCTGGGAGAGGGAGTCACTGCCTCCTCGGGCTGCTTTCTGGTCACAGGGTTGCTTTGGGAACACAAGTAAATCCATGATGATCTCAGCACTGAAGCCAATTTTTACCACAACTGGCAGGGCATACTGAGGGCTTTTTGTTTTGTTTTTTGTTTTCTGTCACTCAATTGTGCTGGATATTTTCGGTGGCAACTGCAAAAAGATTATGGGTGAAGAGATGCTCAGAGGTAGAGTGCACTGAAACCCTGACCAGCAGCAGTCTTATAGGCCAACTCTTTATTGTTTTGTGAAGTTTTGGGTGGTATTGTGGATTCAACTTCTGAACCTTGTTCATATGAAGCAAGGGTTCGACCACCGAGCTATGTTCCAACTCTGTTTTGATTTTGTTTATTTACTGCTGTTGTTTTGAGACAGAGTCTTTCTAAATTGAGTGGGCCAGCCTTGAACTAGTTCTGTAGCTTAGATAAAGTCTGAACTTGTGATCTGTCTGCCTCAGTCTCCTGAAGAGTTGAGATTACAAAATTGTACCACCAAACTCAACGAGATCGACTCTTACACACTCAGGATGGATCATGAGGGCCACCTCCAAGGAAGAATGTGTTGGTGACAGGAAGGACCTTAGACCTTAAGGCCTTCTTGGACCACAGTCCTGAGTGGCCTCCTTATACCTGTGACCAGCCAGGTAGGAGCTCACAGATACACTGCACTGCCATCATTTTGGTTTGGTTTGGTGGTTGGGCTTGGTTTGGTTCAATTCAGTTTTTTCAGATAGGACTTCACTCTGTAGCCCAGCATAGCCTTGAACTCAAAATCCTCCTGTCCTAGCCTTTTCCCAAGGTCAGGGATTATAGGTGTATGCCACCATATCTAGCTTGTATCATTCTCATGCTCTAGGCTCAGCTCCTGCACTTTCTCGTACACAGTGCCACAGTGAATCCTACCAGGTTCAGATAAGGTCTGAGAGTGCAGGGATTTGCCACCCACAGGGATGACCAAGAATAAGGCAGGAGAATGTGCAGATGCTTTTAAATGACTGTGGTGCGCAGAGTGAGTGAATCTCACTCAGCTGGAGGCTGGGAGGACCGGCAGGGATCATGACTCACTGTACCCAGCACCACCTCTGAGACCTGAGAGAACACAATGCAGCCCTGGCACATGATGTCTGTTTGTTTGTTTTTGTCTTTAAAGCCTAAAGGGAAAAGAAGAAATAAAAAGGTGTTGCTAAATGTCATTTAGCACAATCCACACAGGATGTTCAGTGGACCAAACAAACAAACAACACGCCATATACTTTCTCCAAATACAGTATACTCAACGTCAGAATCGCACTGACCTTTGAGTCCATTTTATGGAAAACATATGCCCTGTGAAAACAGAGCATCTTCAGATTACTGCCATGCCAACCATCATTCAAGGAGTGCAAACACATCAGGAGACCAGAGATCAGGGCTTCCTGCGTCATGATCATGATCCAGCCGCAGGGTTCCGGGTAGTCCCGGCTGAGACCTAGACCCTGTGTGATTATTCTGACTTCACCACACTATCCCCTTGAGCCCTTCCCATTATTTGATCATGCTGACTCTATCCTGTAGTCTCCTTTCAACCACTGGGACAAAGGTAACTAGGCCAGAAGGTATAATCTGTTCTCAAGGTAGCAGGCTGCTCTCAGGGGGAAAAGGTTGAAAAGGGAGCAGGAGGTTCATATATCTTCACGGAGAAAGAGAAAACATGCCAATTCCAAGGTCAAAGAAGATTTATTTACAGTGCCGAGATTCAATATGGAGAACGACCAACTAGAGGACAGAGAACACAAAGACACTGGCAGGGTATGCACTCATGACTGTGCAAATGCTATACCCGTAAGGAGCCAGATTAAGATGCAGCTTCCTCCCATGACTCAATGGGTAAGAGAGGTTACTATGCAAACATGAGAACCTGAGTTCAGATCCCCATCACCCACATAAAACACCAGCATGGCCACAGATGCCTATAACTCCAGGACTGGGGCTGGGGAAGTCTACTAGGGCTTGCTGGCCAGCCAGACTATGAAACAGCAAGGTCAAAGTTCAGAGAAATCCTGTCTCAGGGACTAAGGTGGAGAATGATAGAGCAGGGCATGCAACATCCTCCTCTGATGTCTACACATGCACTCAAGGTTTGTGTGCATGCACACACGTGAACACACACACAGAGTATAGCTTACAGATCTTGAGTATCTCTAGCATGTTGTCCTCTCAATCCAGCATCTAAGTGTCACTGTTTCCCACTATGCTGTTTAGATAGAAAGACAATTTCTCTGTGTGTTCTTATATGTTTGGAACTCCCAGTCCCCAAAGAGAGAATCATTAGCTCCACCTTACTCTAATAGACCAGGTGCAAAGGGTTGAAGAGTTTGGGCTTGAATGACTTGGAAGAGACTTGGCTATACTTCGCCTTACATGGCTATCAGTGCGGCCACCTGGGGGATGTGCTTCGGCACTAAGGCTGTGCTGGGACATAAGGCTCTACTTGCATCTGTCCGCTCTGTCAACTCAAGGCAACCAAGGGTAGAAGCAACTGCAGTATTCGTCTCTGGGTGCTGAATTCACAGGCCCAGGTCTGAAGGAAGCAGTGAGTGGCTGTCTATCAGCCTGGCGGGGATGAATCTTTTCCACAGAGCTCTTGGCCAGGTCCTTTCCTGGGATATCTACAGATCTGTCAGCCTGGCTCTGAGTCAGGTGGGACTCCTCACAGTCTAAGGGGAGTCAAAGACAGGTAGGAGCCCAAGGGGTCACTTCAGGCCAGATGAGGAAAGGCTGGCACACAGCTTCACTGCTGGAGTTACCCGAAGTGAGAGCCACTCTGATAAAAGTGAAAGATGATCATTGAACAAGAAACCAGAGGTCCCGGGAAGCCTGGGCATTCGTTCCATGCCAGCAGAACTATCTGGAAGCCTGCCAAGAGGGCTGACCTCACCCCCTGGGATCTGATCCCCACACACTGGAGGTTAATGGTGAAAGTGAGGAAGTGGCTATAAATTCTACAGCCAGGAGACTAAATGCTTTGACAGTGTCATTTATCTAGGAAGTGAGTGTTAATGAGTACAAATACCTTAAGCCAAGCAACAAAGAAAAATAAAAAATAATCTGTGCATATGAAGCATGCAAGAGATACATATCTGAAGGAGAGTTACAAACCCAAGGACCTCTTCCTAGAGTGATGCTTCCTGAGAGAGTGTGGACTCAGACTTCCGGGAACATGGAGTGCCGCCTGTGAAGAGGCTCGGCTTTATTTAATCGAAATACAATTTTCAGGCAGGCAAGGGGACAAGAAGGGGTCTGACCTCACAGGAGACATGCTGGGCTGGGTGATGTGCCCATCTCCTGCTGGGCTTCCTCTACCTCCCATGCAGCACGGAGGCTCAGGAGCTCTGCACCGTCCCATCACAGACAGCATACGATTCTAGAGAGTTGAGGGTCTGCTCAGCCTTGCTATAAGGATCCAAGATGCTGTGCTTATCTGTAATCTTGTGGGAGTAACAGGACCAGGCAGGCCACTATATTTAAAGAATCTACCACAGGCTCCATGGAGCATAATCAGGTCCAGTGGAAAAATTTTACCTAGAACTTTGGAGCAAGGGACTCTCTAACAGAGGTTCTGGATGCATTTAGGTGAGCACACACCTGAAGCCTATGTTAGTCTGCTTTCCAACACAGTGGCAAACAGACAGAGAAGGGTATCCATCTCTTTCTGGGGTCTTGGGCACGTGTTGAGAACTGTTAAAATCACTGTTAGTGGTAGTTCTTTAAGTTCTTACTGTAATCACACTTTCTGGTGTTTATTTTCTTGTAAATAAGCAAAGATGTTGGGGAGACGGGCTAACCTGACCCCAGTTAGTGCCTGTTGGAATCTCCCTTGATGCCTTCACCACCCTTATGCCAGCACCAGCCAGTTCTGAATACTCCGCAATGCCTTGAGGAGACCACGCAACAATCCAGCTGACTGTTCCAGGTACCCAGGGCCCAGGCTCGGCTGGGCCTGTTCCAGCTTGTATCACATTGTTTGCTATCACAAGCCTGGATGAGCTCTAGAAGACCTTGCAACCATTTGTACCCAGACTGGAGAGGGAGCACTTCCCTTCAAATTCTAATACAGGGACTGCTGTGCCTGAAGTTCAACAAGGAAGGCTATGATTGGTACAAACACAAGCCTCCATCTGAGTGCAAGTGAGGGGTGCTGTGACCTGCTCAGTAGCTTCTCTGGCTGTATAAGCAGGCCTTTGGAGCCCCTGCAGGAAGCGGGCTACCCTCCTATGCCGCCTCCCTTGTGTTGCAACATTAGGGTCAATAATGTGGTCTTTTGCTATCTGCTTTGATGGGCCGAGTTAGTTATATGAAGAAAGAGACATCGGCAGAGGAGCAACACAGCCAGATACAGGGAGCAGCAGTGGCAGCACAGCTGGCAGATCACACTGAAAACATAGCAAGTGGGCGCTCGCTCGACAGCTAACAATCAGCTTGACTGGGTGTCCATGGCAGGAGACGGAGGAATAAAGAGGACAGAGAGCTGGAGATGAAGACCACAAATGGCTATGGAGAGCCAGAAAACAGAAACTGAAAAGCTCCAGGGCTGGTAGAGATTCAAGGGTCTCGGGTACCCTATGCCCAGGTGCCGTAATACTCGCTACTGGACCGAGTAGCCCAGATACCTAAGTCCACAGGGAAACAGCCAGGCCAGCTGTTGCCAAGGCTAAGGAGTCCCAAGTTCTTAGATCTACACCAAAGCTAAGGGGCCTAGTACCCTAGACCTGCACAGAGCAGTAACTCTGGTGCAGCTGAGGGTCCTGACGGACACAGCTTATAGGACATCTGTGGAGGGCACCACCTGCTGCCGCTCCCACCTGCTGCTGCCGCCGCTCTCCACTGTCAAACGCCAAGACACACAAAACCCGCCACGTAGGAGCACTTGATACTTCCCTCCCCTTAGTTTCTATCCAGGCAGGGCAAGGAAAAGGTTTCCAGCTAGCTGACTAGCAACAAAACTACTTGAGACTTAAAAACAAAAACCTTACAAGGAAGGAGGAATTTCAGCTAACGATTTCAGAAATCTCGGTCCATGCCTGCTGGCCTGCGTTGCTTTGGGCATTTGGCGCGGCAGAACATAGTAACAGAGGAATGCTAACGACCGTCACAGCAGCAGGAAGAAGAAAAGAAAGAGAAAGAGCTACAGAGGAGGTCTCAGAATCTGCTTCAAGGGCAGACCCTCAGTGACCTGACTCCTCCCACCAGGCCACACCTCTGAAGATTTCTACCATCACCCAGCACCACCACCCAGGAGACCAGGCCCTTCACACAGGGGTCTGAGGAACTTTCCAGTTTAAGCCACAGCCACTGCACTAAGGAAGGCCGACTGCAGGTTACCGGGTATCACACAGTCTTTAGACTCTACTGCAGAGAGTTGGCGTCTAGGGGCTCAATTTCAACTGTAGGCGTGACAGTGACTGGATTCTGGGAGATTTCTTGAAATCTCTTCGTGATGAAGTCAATTTGGTTCACAAAATGATGTCTAAAAGCCGTATGACCTTAATAAACACCATTTGGAACTCACTTTCTACTCCAAAGGCAACTGAATGCATGATGATTGAAGCCATTTTTCCACCCTGTCGGAGCCATTTGCCTGCCCTGAACTATACCCTAGTTTAGGGTTATGCAGAAGTCAGTCACAGAAGTGCTGTGGGAGCAGGATGCTTGGCTATGCAAATACTTTATAGCTCCTGAGCTCACCTTGGGGCCAAGGCTGAGGACCACTGTAAGAAGACTGTGGGTAGCTCGAATGGTTCTGCCTATGTAAATACATGTTTGTTTTTGCTTGAACCCCTGACGATTGTTTTGTTCCTCAGATAGATGTAAAAGTATAAATACACTAGCAAAATAAAGTCGAGGCCTCAGTACTGACTGACAGCCCTCCTGAGTCTATCTTTTCTCTTCTCTCTTTTATTATTTCTCAATCCTCACATCCCCCACCAGGAATGGTTCAATTCGCCGGCGGGCACCACCCACTTCATGATTTCTTACACATTCATGAGATATGTGACTAGTTATAATGCCTGGAACCACAAGCATGTTCACATGAACAATATCAGAAAAACTGGTTTGTCCAATTTAAATGTCATCCTTCACAATGGCCTACCAATGTATCCGCTTTAAAAAACTGTTCAGGGCCATCAAGATGGCTCAGTGGATAAGGACACTTGCCACCAGGCCTGACAGAAACCACATGGTAGAAAGGGAGAACTGATTCCCCTAAAAGTTGTCCTCTAATTTCCACATAAGCGCCATGGTATAAGCACTCTCATATATGTACATTTTGTGCACACAAGTGCACACACACACACACACCCCACAGATTAAAAAATTAAAATTTAAACCATTCACACTTCATTTTGTATATATGACACTTTCTGAAAATTAATACCACGCATGTCCCCAGAGTCTAACATAGTTCATTTAATAAAGTTTGAGAATTATTACATATTTACTCAGTCACATCCTGGCTCCCTGTTCTAGTTTGCTTTCTGTTGCTGTGAAAAAACACTGGCCAAAACCAACTTGAAGAGGAAAGGATTTAGTTCAGCTTATACTTTACAACCCGACATTGAGGGAAGCCAAGGCAAGAACTCAAGATAGGAACCTGGAGGCAAGAACTGAAGCAGAGACCACAGACAAACGCTGCTTACTGGGGCTTGCTCAGTCATCTTTCTCATATAGTCCAGACAACCTACCCAGGGATGGTGGTGCCAACAGCGGGCTGGGCCCTCCTAGCCTACATCAATTAGCAATTAAGAAATGCCTCCACAGACAAGTCCACATGGCAACTGGATGGAGGAAATTCCTCAACTGAGGTTCTCTTCACAAGTCTGAACTTCTGACTACTGAAGCCGACTATAACAGTCCCTAAATTTACACCAAGACCGCCTTCCTATCTGCTAAATGTTGAAAGATTTCCACTGATCTCCGGGAGTGAAAATCCCACTGTTCCAACATTTAAAACTCCGTGAGATCCTTGGCTGCACAAAAATTTTGCTTTGCTTTGCTGCTGTTGCTTGTTCGAGCCAGGGTCTTCCCTGCAGTCCAAGCTGGCACCTAGGCTAGCTTTAAACTTCCAGCAATCCTCCTGTCTCAGCTCAGAGTACAGGTGTACACCACCGCACAAGAACTCCAATACTCTTACTGTCGCTGCTGTTGTTTGAGACAAGATTTTTGTTGCTGGCCCAAGCTGTAACCTGTAAACTTCCAGCAATCCTCCTGCCTCAGCTGAGAGTGCCAGTGTGTATCACTACATAAGACCTCCATTACTGTATTACTTTTCTAAGACATTTACTGGGTTCTAAGTGTTTAGTAGACTCCAACTGGCCTGTGGGCGATGCCTGTATGGTTGATTAAAACCTTATGCATCTCTTAGGTACAGGCGAAGGTCCAAATTATCCTACGAAGGATCATGAAAGATGACCAGTCTTAGGCAAACCTCCGCCACTGTTAGCTGGACCACAGCAAGGAGGGCTGCAGACTCATGGGGATGCTTTCTGATCTTTCATCTAAAGTTGCTTAGGTGTGTTAAGTATGAAGCTATTCAGGGTAATTTAAGAAAGGAAGATGGGAGAAAAATGGCCCATTTCCATGTCTTAAGATTAATTTACGTTGAAGTCCTTCTGGCCTACCAGCCTTGGAGTGGATGGTAAGAATCTATGAGCAACAACACCCTGGAACAAGCATAGGTTATTGCTCCATTTTCCGACAAGTCACCAAGAGAACAGCATAATGGAGACAACTGGAGGCTGCTTCCAAGCGGAGTCCACATGTGTTCGAAACGGCTTCGCTTCTCAGGTAGACTGAAATCATTCAGGACCAGTGTTTACCGTATGTAAAAAAATATGAATAGAATTCTCCTGAAAAGGGCTCAAAATTAAAAAACTAAGTGTTTAGAAACACAGACTTGGGGCTGGAGAGATGGCTCGGTGGTTAACAGCACTGGCTGTTCTTGCAGAGGACCCAGGTTCGATTCTCAGTACCCATATGGCAGCTTAAAAACCGTCTATAACTCCAGTTCCATGGGATTTGATGCCCTCTTCTGACCTCCATGGGCACTGAATGACATGAGTGAACTTACATACATGCAGGCAATATACCTATTCACATAAAATAAATATAATAATAAATAAAACATTTTTTAAAGAGACAGAAAACTTAAAACAAGTTAAGGGACCTAGTTTTCTTTTTCTGTTACTGTTAATATAAATGGAAAATGCTGTTGGCTACCTCAGAGAAGGCTTTCTGCCTGGGAGCTAATGTTCAAACCATCCACTAGCCCAAGGACAGTGAGCTGGCTAACCTGTGAGCTTGTGTTAGCATTTCCAAATCTGTGCTGAGGGTAAAGAGGGAGAGTGTATCCAGCCACACCAAGCAAGGATGCAACAGTGTGAAGAACTAGTCCTTTCCCTCTAAGCCCAGCAAACAGGCTGAATAAGTGGATTATTCAATCTCTGTCCTTGGAATCCCAAGCTTCTCGCGTTAATGTTCCTTTGATTGGCCCAATCACTAAAAAGAATGATAATTAGATGTATTTTATAACTGGTCCTTAGAATATGATAAGAAGACAGACACATAAACTGAAGAAAACAATTTCGAAAGGGCACTGGAATCAACTTTTACAGTTTTGAGTGTCAGGGTTAGGCTGTAGCTCAGTTGGCAGAGAGCTTGCCTAGCATCCACTAAACCCCCAGCAACGCACAAACAAAGCTTCGGGGCACCTGTCATTCCAGTACATTCAGAGGAAGAAGTGGGAGAATCAGAAGTTCACAGTCATCCTGGGCTATATGGAACCCTGTCTCAAAAAAGAGGGAGGGAGGGAGGGAGGGAGGGAGGGAGGGAGGGAGGGAGGGAGGGAGGGAGGGAGGGAGGGAGGGAAGGAAGGAAGGAAGGAAGGAAGGAAGGAAGGAAGGAAAATGTTTCACTATCTGACTGGCTCATAATAGTTAATTCTAGTGGTTCTGAGTAAAACATATTGAACTTCGCACAGGTTCAAAATTCTGGTCTCCCTCAAACATATGCAATTAAATTGAATAAAATTTTACACAGGAAAAACTCTGAAAACTTTATTCTGAAAACTTGTTTAAGAAGATTTTATTACAGAAGATTGCTTTGCAATCTTCACCACTAGGACACATACACATGTAAGCTTTAAACAAACATTTATAAATGAAAGCAATGACTTATTTCAGGACAGAGTTGTCCATAAGAAATATAACACAAGTCACAAATGCAGACCATATGAGCAATTTAAAACTCTCTAGCGGTCTGGAGAGATGGCTCAGCAGTTAAGAGACCTGGCTGCTCTGGTAGAGGACCTGGGTTTGGTTCCCAGCACCCACATGGCAGTTAACAACCATCCTGACACCCTTTTCTGACCTTCACAGGAACTGTATGACACAGGTGCACTTACCTACATGCAAGCAATACACTCAGAGACATAAATTTAAAATAACAGATAAAATTTTAAAAATTGAAAAACCCTCTAGCTTCTACTTTAATAAAATAAAACTAAGTAGGCCAAATTAACCACAACAGCATTTATTTTATTCCCATATCTTAAAATATCATAATTTACACATCTAGATAACTTCAAATGAAACGGGCTTTTTCCATTTCTGATTGCTTAAGAACAGCGTGCACTCCACACTCAGAGCACACTTCTGCTCAGATCAGTCATACTTCAGGTGCTCAATGGCTACAAGTGACTAGGGGGTACTGCATCTAGCAGCACAGCCCGAGGCTAATTTTATAGCTGCAATGTAGAACTGGGGCACAGTGCATGTATTTATAGATTGGAAGTAGAAGAGATCCTTGTAAAGAGACTGGGTGTAAACACAGCTAACTCAGTACATTTATCATCAAAGGAGGACAGCTGTGAATACTAGAACACCATAGATCCGCTTCTCTGGAAAACCCAGGCTGTGTGTCCAGAATGGTTTTCTCTAAAAATCTGTGACTACCACAAAGGGAGCAATCAGAATGAAGGGACAGCCTACCAATCATATACCTAACAGGAGATAATTATCTAGTATCCCTAATAAACTCCAAACTAGTAAACACCCCAAAATAAACAAATCACTCAATCAATAAATGGGCAAATAAATTGAACAGGCAGCTCTCAAAAGTACAAAATAAGTATAAATATCATTAAAATATTCTTTGGCCATGAAATGAAAACTACTTTGCGATGACATCTCCCCCCAGTCAGAACAGCTGTTATCAAGAGGACAAATGAGGGTGACGACATGGGTAAAGAGGAGCCCTCACTGCCAGTGGAGTGTCGACTTCTGCAGTCACTATGGAAATCAGGATGGACATTCCTCAAACACCTTCTACACCCAGCTGGCAAGGCACTCAGCAGGGAAAGGCACTTGCTTCCAACCTTGAGAACTTGAGTTTGATCCACTGACACACATGGTGGAAGGACAGAACAGACTACCACTAGCTGTCCTCTGACCTCCACATATCTGACATGGTACTGTGCACCTGCACACACGTGCACACACAAAGGCTTGGAGAGAGGGCTCAGAGGATAAAGATGCTTTCCTCCAAGCCTGACAACCTGAGTTCAACCCTTCCACACAGCGGAAGGATAGAGAACTGACTTCTGGGACTGGTCCTCTGAACTCCACATGTGTGCTGTGGCATGTACATTCATACACATATACACACTAAATACATACATATGCAAATAAATAAGCAAATGCAACTTCTTTGGAAAACTGCTATGCCACTCCTGGACATGTCTAAAAAATTTAAAGCATCATACCACAGAGAGAACTGCACATCCGTGTTTACTGCTGCCTTATTCACAACAGCTAAGTCATAGAACCTGACTGAATGCCCATCAACACACAAATGGATTAAGAAAACAAGATTCCTATATACATCGGTCATAAAGAAGAAAATGGATAGAAGTGAAGATCATCCTTAAAATAAGCCTCAGAAAGACAGTGCATGTTTTCTCTCGCACACAACTCTATATTTGTGTGTGTGCGTGTGTGTGTGTGTTGCATGGGTGTAAAACATGGAAAGTGTAAGAGGAACTATTTGAGGAAAGTGGAAGACGACAGGGAGAGGGACAGCGGATGCTGGAGGAAGAAAACCTACAATAAAATATATGTACAAAAATGGTAAATATTCTTGTTAAAAAGTGACGACATTTTCAACCCTTCATTATGTGTACTGAGACAGTTCCCTTTTTAAAATATACTCTACCACTCTGCATATATGGAAGTCAACTGGACAACAGGCATACTACAGGAAGCACTTGTGCACTGAAAGGCATTTTCAAGTCTCCATACAACTTTCTCCGGACAGCTTCTGTAGGCACTAAACACTGGATCATGTGGACCAGCTTGTCTCCAAAAGGAAAAACATCAGCTCATTTGCAGCATCATATAAAGGGGGGGAGCATCTGGCCGCAGTGTTGACTTTCAATGGAGATTAGGATTTAGCTAATTTTGACCGTTTGATCCCCCTTGGTAAGTGGATTTTCCATATGATCTTAATTATTTCGATGACTGTCACCATCACCTCCACACTCAGTCTGAAGAGGAAAGGGCACTCAGACCATCAAAAGGCAGCGACTAAAAGTTCTCAAATGTGGTTAAGGAGTTTAGCTATGGTAGAAGGCTGAGAAAGATGATGGGACGTTAGTATGGTGCCTGGAAATGGAGGTGTGGGGAAGTTTCTGGTGACAGCTACGGGGTGGAGGAAGGCGGTCACTACCGGTGAGGAGGTCATGGAACAGGAGGCAGATGCTCAACATCACATGCAACGAGTCACAGTCACAGACAGAATGGGGGGGGAGGGCAAAGGAGAATCGAAGAGCTGTATTTTCACTGCTCCTTTTTCTCCATATGTCATATTTCTATCATGTATGTGCTTGTTCATATACATGCATGTGGGTGCACATGTGTGCAGATGTGCATGCAAGTGTGTGTGGACATGGGTGTGAAGTCCAGAGAACAGCTTCAGGTGTTGTTCCTTTGTTTCTTTGAGATGGGTCGGACTCTCACTGGCCTAGAACTTACCACATAGGCTAAGCTGGCTGGTCCCTGAGCCTCAAAGATCCACCAATCTCTGCCTCCCCGGTGCTGGGGTAACAAGCACACAGCACCATGCCTGGGCATGGGTTCTGGGGATCAAATTCAAATCCTTAACCAACTGTGCCATCTACCTAGTGCCATGCATTATATTTTTAAACCAATTTCCCCCTTGCTTGTCAAAGTCATAAAACTTAACAAGCCTGTGGCATGGGACTCGCTAAAGCTGCTGTGGGTTGGTTAATGTTTCAACCTAGGGACATGGTTCAACACAAGCTGGCCTGAATTCCTTGTGGCTGCCACTGGCATGTAGTCATCCAATGAACAGTGTCAGGCACACTATGATGAGAGGCAGGGTCTCTAAAAATCATAGGAAACAGAAATCTGTGAAATAAAGAGCTGTTCTTGTTCTCACTGAGAATCAAAATCTCTGAACAGACTTTCTCTCCTTCTCTTTCTGTTTTGTCTACGGCTTCTTCCTTTTTCTTGATCACACACAGAAAGGAAATGGCATGCCATTTTGATAGTGCCCAAGTGTACCCACAGTGATCTAAAAAGGATGAGTTCTAAGATCCCGGGAGTCAACCGGTTCCAGATGGGAGGCAGCAGGATCTGCGGCTGCTGTTGTTATGTGCTGCAGCTGCAGTCCAAAGACTGCCAGGTCGAAAATCGTTTTGAGAGAGACACCCTTACTAGAAGGATGGGCATCTAACAATGTGTGCCCACTGTTAAGGAGAAACAGATGAGCCACAAAGACACATGGCAGAAACAACCAAAGAGGAAGTCAGTCTCAAACTTGCCAGCCACTCCTGACCTATTTTTAAAGACTTGTTCACCACACTGAAGAGCACTGATAGCTGTCAATGTTCACCAGCACCGTCCAACAGGCTGGGTATTACAACAAGATCTAGGATTATTCGTTCTCTACTGGCATTTTTGGGACATATATAAGCATTTAATTCATTTCACCTACAGATCTACTTGGCATTAAATCATTTGGTGTAATCACAAAAGCTGCCAAGATTTCAGTAACTCCTTCAGTGTTGTTTTATGGATATGCACTTCCGATCCCACTGGCAACTCTAGCTCA
Organism: Eospalax fontanierii; assembly: GCA_035773235.1. Lineage (NCBI taxonomy): Eukaryota > Metazoa > Chordata > Mammalia > Rodentia > Spalacidae > Eospalax > Eospalax fontanierii. The sequence continues at coordinate 9,034,011 of CM069538.1, forward strand.
TTACGACAGGTATGGATCAAGCTCCACTTGGTGCAGGGCCACATTCCAGCAGTGAACAAACACTTCTCATTTGAAACATATAGTTGATCGCTTCGAGTAACACTGAAGCCATTCTGAGTTTTCTGTTGTTGTCTGCTATTTTTTAAGTGTAGTGGTTTGTTTTAGCATCAAACTCTAAGTTAAAATTTCTTATTACTTTAAGCACAGTAATTTCAAATTAAAGAAAATGAGAAAGAATAATGTTTAAAACTCCATCAAAGGTCCATGGAGCAGGACACATGATCGACAAGTGACGGGCTGAAAATGAATGGCTGGCTTGTTCCTTGGCCACAGGCTGGTGAAGGGTCTCTTTCTTTCTAAACTTTCTAAACCAGTTCAGGCAGGTAGTTCCAAGGCTGACTGCTGTGTGGGCTAGTCATATGAGCATGCTGCTTCTGACCCAGAACAGTTTATCTTCCATGGTGGGGGCAGGAAGAATCAAATTTCAATTTACAACCCAGTCTGGTCACAGCTACACTAGAGCATGTGGATTTCCAAGTGAAATAAGAACTCAGATCCTCCAAAACCACAGCCTCTGGGGCCACTTTCCTCTGTTATTTGTCATGAAAATATACTCTTTTCAACACATTTCCATTTCTGGATATTATTCTAAATAAAACTAAGTTTTAAAAAGTCACAGCTTGATTCTGAACCTATATCTTTCTGTGGATGAGTTTTATTCCATTACTTATGCTACAGTCAGGATTAATTTGCAGGGAGCCCCCACCAGCCACCACCCACAGCAATTCCAGCTCTTCCCTCCAGCAGGCCAAAGGAAATCAAAAGCACACAACATAACTGCAACTTGCATGATAGAGGATGGAGCCGCAGAATAGGTACACTGGGCACGCATGTCTAGCAGTCAGGGATCTCTGGGGACCGCCCTGAACAGTGAAGGCTAACAGCCACCTGACTTTCCGAAGGTGAAGCTGGATTGCACAGTTAAAGGAGGCTAAAACCAAGCAGAGAGCACAACTCAAACAGGTTTGCCGACTATTACTAACTGGGTCATGAGTTCAGTTAGTTCACCCCGCAGCCTGCACTGGAGTGATAGGTCTGCCAAGGTTTGTGTAATCAGACTACAGTTGCAGTATAGTTAACACCAAGTCGAACAAAGGGCACACACAGAAATAATGATCTCATATTCACATCCAATGTCTTCTCGTGTTTCCAAAACTGCATGCCAGTCATGCTTCCCTTAACAATTCACAGCAGCTCTTGGCAAGTTTAACCTCTCGGTCTTCCCTGAGAAATCAGTACATGTTCTCCTTTACATGGGGGCACTATAATCTGTACTGAGATGCCTCATGATGCCAAAATGATGAGCATCAAGAGCTGGCAGTTACACAGAGGAGGAGGGTGAAAATCCTTAGTCACTCTTAATGCTAGTCATGCATACACTAAGTGTTAATAACACTCAGTGACTGCAGACCAAGAATCTTCTTCAAAGATTAAGAGATGAGGGTATGATAAATTCCCTATTGTAAATGGTCAATACAATGAATTACTCTCTATGGTCTAAATATGGAGATTATTTTTCCCAAAACAAATACTGTCAGAAGGTTTAAAAAGTAAAATTACACTTATGAGGACAAAACATCTGACATTGCCTCCACCCAATGTGGGTTTCCCGTCAGTGCTGTAAAGTCTTTTTCAACTACAAAAGGTCATTTACTCACAGATTCCAAGGATTAAGAAGAAAACAGCACTGGGCCTATTGTCCTTCCCACCACATCCCCAAAATGAGCTGACCATAACCACAGTCTTTTTACTTCTTTATTTTTAAAATTAGGAACTAAAATAAATTGTCTGGAAGGTCAGACTTGCTAGTTCTATCTGTGGCCAGAAGCCTCTCTGGGTCACAAATAAAGATTTTCCTGCCAGCTCCTCGACCTAACTGCCACAAAAAAAAAAGCTTTGGTCAGGTTATCAAGTCCACCATGGAGTCTCCAGATACTCACTACTGTCATTCAAAACCAAGACCTATGAACAGCTGTTTCTAGCAGTAGGTTGGATGATACCACGTAACACATTTTTACTGGAATGGTGGGTGGATGGATGGATGGATGGATGGACATATGTACAGGTGGGTGAATGGAAATGAATACATAAGAATCTTTGGGATGAATGTAGGCCCATCTGTTCAGGCCTGCAACACCACTAAGCTGATCTTCCAAGTTGAAAGAAAGATAGAGGACTCCCAGTGAACAGAAATAGAAGAAAATATGTAAACCTGTGGCCTCGACCCAAATCCTTTCTGAGCTTCCCTACCTCCCACAAAGGGTGATGGTTATTCATCTGTGAGTTCTGTGTCCACAGGCTTAATCAACCATAAAGAAAAGATTTGGGGGACTGGACATGTACAAGAGGCTTTCTCATCAGTAAGCCCTTAACAACACAATACAGCAGTACTTACACTGGTTTAGATATGGTGTTACCTAGAGGTGATTTAAAGTATGCAGGAGGATGTATGCAGAGCATAGGCAAATGCTGCATCATTTCATATAAGGGACTTGATTACTGGCACAGTTTAAGACTACAAGGGAGCTGGGCAAGTGTCCTGAAAGTTGTCCTCAAAGGACATAGAGACAATAACAACTTCAAGTTCTTGGAATTCACCAACAGCTGGCCTCATTATCCCCCTCCCAAAGCACAGGTACTCTAAGCTCAGGCATAAACTCAATCTGACAGGTAGATGTCTATACCTGTTTAACAGCAGAGCAATTAGGATGCAATCTTGTAGATCAGAACAAGGCTGGATGGATTCCTTACCTCATCACTCCCTTCCAGCACACAGCTTGTCCTCAAGGGTTCCCAGCCTGAAGCTACAGATTGATCTGCACGACTTAGCTATAATGACCAGCTGGGACAGCTTAAAGATGTTAAATGTAGCAGAGGAAATGTTCTCTCTGAACGGAGAATGTGATTATAACTCATTCAGTGCTTCAATCAAGTATCATTTGTCAAGAAAGCCAAGAGAATAGATGCTCTGATTTCAAAGATCTTAAAGACTTCCCTTCAGGAAGCAACGGAGAATGAACACTCTTGAGTCTGTAAGTGGGGGTGAGGCTGTGCAGCTCAACAAGTTACACACACCTTGGTGATCTAGGTAGTTTGATGGCAATGCTGTATGTGCAATTTGCTACAATACCCCAGAACACTTACCACATGCCTTTTGAGGGTGCTGTTCTAAATGTCACAGAAGTCTGCACAGATGTGCAAGGCATGGGTAGGCTAAAACACACAAAGGCTTTATTAAAGATGAAGCCCAGAGATGATGAAGACAGAAAGAGAAGAAAACAAAGTAGAGAATTCCAAGTGGTCCCAAATCCCAAGGTCAGATGAAAATCCCCAGGCAAAACCTGTCTGAGGACAGACACTAGAAGATGAACATGGCTCCAAAGGATGAATAGAAGAAAATAACGCCTCCTGCATTAGAGAAGGTACTGGGGCACATCACAAACCTGCCTAGCAAATCAACACACGAGTCTCGATGCAGCTGCTTTGGTTTTTAATAAACAATGTCTAGAAAGCCACAAGATACGGTGTACTCTCCCATCCAGAGAAACAGATTTAGTTCTATTTAACAAGAACTTTTGAAATGCTTATAACTTTTGGCTCAGTGAATCAATGTCTAGGAATCTATCTTAAGGAAATAATCAGAAAAGCCCTCAAAGATTTCTTTACGAGGATACTTATACTCATCACAGAAAACAAGAATGACATTAACCAGGGAAAACGGCTGATCTAATTACAGCAAACCCACATGGTGCAATCTGATGCCAGTTTTAAGAACTGGAATTTTCTTTAAGCATGGAAAGTCATGGTAAAGGATATCCAGCTTTATCCATTAGAATGCTTCTCACTTCTGGTCAAAAGGCCATCACAAGCGAGCCTGACAGATAACACAGCAAATGCCAATGTTGAATGGGATCTTTAGGGGGACAGGGTGGTGGGAGATGCCTATTTCCTCTCTCAAAGTTTCCTATTTTTTAAACTTTTGACATGGCACGGGTTACATTTTAAATCAGAGGAAGGGTGCCACCCAAGACATCAGAATGCTGCGGAAGTAGGCCATGCCACATGACTTTTCTGTGGCCTGTCGGGAATCTCTCAGCTGGTTCTGTCATTTCCTCTGAGCACTTGGTTACACAAGAATTCTTCCTTCATTCCCAACCTTTGCGCCAAAGAATAAATGAAGAAAAGAAGAGGAAAGGGGAAGGAGAAAGAAGAGAAGACAAGCTCTTCACCACAGTGGGCTGGGGAGTTGTGAACGTGCATGTGCATGCATGTGGAGGCCAGAATGTCATTTCCTGGGTGCCATTCACCTAGTTCTTTGAGACACGGTCTCCCATTGGACTAGAGTTAGCAGATTAGTCCAGGCTGGCTGGCCACTGAGCCCCAAGAATCCACATGTCTTCCTCCCAGCTCTGGGACTGCAAATGAATGCCACCATGCCCCCATGGGTTCTAGGGATCAAACTCAGATCCTCATGTTTGCACAGCAAGCACTCTGTCTACTGAGATATCAACCCAGCCCCATGGTTCCCAAAGAAATCCACAATCCAACAAGGTCTGAACACAGGAAGTGAAGCCCCCATTCTCAAACGTTAACATGCACTCAGATCTTCTAGAGGTCTGATGACAAGACCATGGCTGGGATTCCTTTCTGTCAGTCTGGGAGGGGCTGCTGATCTGTCCAGCATGTCTCCAGGTGAGAGTAAAGATGCTAGTCGAAGGAACACACACATGCAGAACCAGATGCACTTGCAAAAGCTGCCTGAGTCAGCCTTGTCAGACATGCATTCCATGCCAGCCTGACAAATAAACCTGACTGGTAAATCCTATTATTTCAACTCTTAAACACTGACTGGCATAACACATCAGAGTGAAAAAAATCAAGACAGAGACGTGAAACGTGTGTTCACTGAGTGCGCTGCGGGATCCTTTCCACACATGCTTCCACGCATGTGCTAGCCATTTCAGACGACTGCGAGGAAGACACGGGCATTCATCCTGGAGGAAAACAAAAACTAAAGATAGGCTGCTGATGAGAGACGGAAACCAAGATGCACCCACAGCTCATCAGGCACCCAAGCGCTGGCTTTTCTCCCTCAAAGAACATGAATGAGATACATATATGTATGCACACACCCACTTCCCTAGAAGCAAGTATCATTCAGCTTGTAAAAGACAGGGTTTTGTTAACCTGAGAAAATCAATACCGCAAAACAAGTCCACTGAGGCATGGATTTGTTTTGACTTATTAATTAACTGGTGTGTGTAAATGTGTGTACTGGAACATGTGGAGGTCAGATGACAACTTTCAGGAGTAGGTTCTTTCTTTCCTTCTGTTTTTGAGGCCAGATCTCTCCTTTTTTGTCTCCCATCTCACCCTAGGAACAACTTTGTATGTGGTTTCCGGGGATGAACTCAGGTAGTCAGACCTGTACAGGTAAGTACTTTTACCTGCTCAGTCGTTTCTTGGCCTTTAATTTTTTTAGTACAAATATGGTAGCAATCCAAATACAGTAAAACACTAATTCAGCCTTCCTTTATCACAAATTCAAATGGATTTTTGTGGACCCTACCTGTGTATGTATGGGTATGTGAAGAACAGACCCATCAAAAGTCACTTAAGTTTTAATATACTGAATGCTAACATTAAGGGATTACAATAAAATTAGACATCCAGTGATTGCTAAATCAGAAAAAGCAAAACAGTGAATGGCCAAAATCATTTGTAAAACCTGTAAGATTTGGTACTTCAAATTCAAACAGGAGAGTATTCTGGACCTCGCTCCTGGGGCAGGGATGGTCTGTGCAGTCTCTGTACATATTCTATCTGTACCTCTACTCTGGACTAGGCATGCCAGGCAGCTCCTTAATGCCTAGAGATGTCAGGGTTGTTCTGTTTCAAGTCCAGAACAATAAGGCTGAAGAAAATTATTTTTATTCACCTCAAGGTACATTGCCTTTTAAAGGGAAACACTGTGCTTGCTGTTAGGAAAAAGGGCAGAAGGAGAGATGATGGAGAGGGAGACGGGAAGAAGAAGGAGAAAGTGGGTGGAGTGTTGACTGTCAGCTTACTAATGACTATTCATCTTTACAGACATTTATCCCAAGTATTTTCTAGGCAATGCATGAAGCATCTTAGAAAGAACAGATACTCTCAAACTGTGGCTAAGTCTTAGTGTCGAAATGACAGTGTTGCCAGGCCTTAGATCCCAGAGTAGTCAGGAAGCCTCCATTTGAAATGTTTGGACCAGATCCAAATGTGAGCTTCACAGTGAGGGCCATGAGGGCTTGAACGGACTGAAGACCCTAGAGAGGCAAACAATTGCCCATCACGGCATTTGATCTTTCCTTTGTCCACAGTCCTGAACTGCCAATGTTGGGCTGCGCAGCTAGTTCCTTGGTTATAAACACTACATCTTGTCACCTTCCTTGTGGGCATGTGATTATGTTCTGGCCAACAGGATATGCGCAGGAGTACTGTGTGCAACATCCAAGAGACATCTCTCATGGGGACAAACACGGCCCCTGTCTGACTTCAACCTGGGCTGGTTCTGAGTATTAGCAGTCATACTGGACCATGACATCAAGATCTTGTGCTTAGGGTATATAACAAAAGGGGGCAACATCCTTGGTATCACAAAGATTCCAGGCCTCCTTCATGACAGAGAAACAAATTCCTGCTTTCTTTGAGTCATTGTTATGTTGGGTTTTCTGTGCAAGCAGCTCAAAGCAAGCCTAGCAAGCATTCAGTAATGAAAACACCTCTAAATAAAAGAAACCTTCAAACCCCAAAATGATCACCAGTCAGCTTGGATGAGAATCAGAGAAACAGGGCCAAAAATCCATCCACTTCCATCACATCCTCTAGCCTGTTAAGCTCCTGGACACCCAGGAGTATTGTGGCCACTGGGGAAAGACCTAACGTGGTGGCTGCAGTTGGAATCATTTTCTCCATCCAGAAACCTGGGCCTTCCTTCCATCATTGTGCTGCCCACTCTTTAAATACACTAGGCCTCTTTCAAAGCCATAAAGCCCCACAGCCCCAGACCAGACCGCTCATCTTCCCACCCGGCCCCAGGCTGTATTAATAAATGTCTCTGTTCAAAGAATGGCTATCCTGAAAGTAGGATTTTCATCCTCGTGAGCCAAAGTGCCTGTTTGGGGCCACTGTGAGTGCCGTACAGAGAATGACGGACATTTCAGACTCAGTTTCATTGTAAGAAAGCGTGCCGGTTCTCCTAGGCAGCCTGGTGGTTGTCAGCTATACAGGTCACAAGAAGGGAAGACCCAAACTTACGTGCTTCTTTTAGTACATGGTGCCATTCAATGTGACACTGGAGGAAGGGTAGAAAGAAACAGAGGTAGCTTCTCACTGCCTGACTTTGTTCAGACACTCGAGGAGATAGGCTTTGCTCAGTTTTTATAAAGCAAGGCTATTACGTCTTCAGGAACGAAGTCTCAAAGGTATAAGGGGCTGTGACTTTCAGACCCTCAGCCAGGCCTGGCAATCTCCAACCTGGAAACCTGCCACCCAGTACATTCTGGGGACAGCAACACCACAGTCAGAAACATTGGGTCTCTGTCCTGCCCAGGCAAACCGAACTGGAATTTGCATCTTGACAGGATCTGACAGTTAACATGCTTCACAAGCACACAGAAGTGAGGAATGCTGGCTTCGATAGATAAAGGTGTGACTTCAAGAACAGTTTTCTCAGCCATTGTCAAGAACGAAATCTACACGCTTGATTTTCATTTTCCTTAACTATTAAAAATACAAACCACTCACTAGATCATACAGTGTGGAAGGTCAGTAAGTGCCAGCTTGGTTTTTACTTTCCTGCTATCCTCTGCTGCCATTCACTGGGACAGATTAACTAAAGCTCTGGAAAACCAATGGGGAACAGGATCATCCAACTCCACAACTCTGTTCACTGGTGAGTCACTTACTCCCAACTGCATAGCCTTCTCCCTGATGAGCACTGGAAATTTTGGTCTTAACTGACACCCGCCACGGGCAAAAGAAAACAACAGCACCCTAGAATGAAAAAATTCAGGGATTTGGGGGATCACCTACAAAGGAGCCCACAAATAGCCAGCTGCTGGGATACTCTTGAGAAAGAAGCTTTTTAGGCCTCGTGTCAGTGGCATCCTGTGAACTCAGTGAAAGAAAATATGAGTGATGAGTGTCCACCTAAAGGCACAGGGGACCTGATGTTCTGGTACTGGCATTCACGGACTCCTTTGTACCCACTGCACTTATAAACTATGCAATGCTTTGAAACTGATTTCAACAAAGCTGAAGTTCTGGTAAGCAGATAGGCACAAGACGCAGGCATCAATGTGTGCTGCTGGAGCTTCCACTGGAGGCAGACTGGACAGGAGAACAAACTCCATTTTCCCTTCCACCTCCCCCTTCTTCCTGATGTTTGGGGTGTGTGTGTGTGTGTGTGTGTGTGTGTGTACATGCACAAAGGAGCAGGGAGCAATTAAAACCTAACACCTAGACTCTGGGTATCTTCTGAGTAAGTTGGTCTCCACATCTAGAAGTCACATTTCTCATTCTACATTTTACTTTATTTTTCCTTTTACTTTCTTTTTCTTTTTTTCATTGTTGAGACAGAGTCCAGGGCCTTCTGCATGCTAGAAAACTGTGGATGTGGTAATACATGCCTTTAATCCCAGAAGGCAGAGACAGATGAATCTGTGAGTTCAGAGTTCGAGGTCAGCTGGGGCTACAGGGAGACTCTGTCTCAAAATGATAAAATACACACACACACACACACACACACACACACAACTTTAAGCTCCAGGAAAACCACTCTGTGGATTACAGTTTCACAGTCAAACACCAGCAGCAGTTCTGAAGCTTGCTTTGCTGTTCCCAGCAACTGACTTTGCAGACAGGAAAGGGCTGAGCTGAAGTCTAAACTGCTCCATCTTGACCCCAGGTAACGGCTTTTGTTCCCAGGGTACAATTAAGTCACTGTTGGCTTTGTGAGCGTGTGTACCGAATGCACAATGCCTTCTATTCTTGATGCCTAAAGAAAACGGGCATCGGCATGAGCCGTGGCATCTCCCTTCATGCAGTGTTCAGACCAACCTGAAATTCAAGTGCTAAACTTTCAACAGCAAACAAAAGGCTCGTGTTCCCGTGCAGATCACTGAAACCAAGCGGAGGCCTGGGAGTGTTTATGCACTTTATTCTTCTCTTATCAGCACGTTTAAGGGTAAGCAATGAGGCAAAGTAAGCACATAACATTTCGGATGGAGAAAAATAAATGCAAACACCCTTACTCAACACTGTACGGTCCTGAATAGCCCCTGCCTGTCTCTGTCCCTTCCTCTCCCTGGCTTCTGGGAATACATATGTATAGGCAATTCAACATTTGGAATCAGTTTACTAAATCTCAGTTATAACATTCCAACTCCATGGAAGTGGACATCTCAGGGAAGAAGGCTTCTCACTCCCCAAAAAGAAGTCCTCTGCTTCTGTGTCACATAAATTACAGCCCCAGAAGTGGAATGCTGTATTAGCTGTTTGTTTGCATAACAAAATGATGTGAGGAATGAAAAATGCATTCTCAGAGGAAAGGAAAGCATCTGATGACATATGGCAGAGTTACATTACATCAAAGCCACTGGAGATGTGATAAAATGGGTTCCCCAAATATAACTTCTCTCCCCTTTGCTAACTGGCAATGTATGTTATCTCTCTCTATGTTAATAATTAGACAAGGCTGGAATCAGAAGGGCCTGAATGAGGCAGAAAAGCCTAAAGAGAATACCAACAAGGAAGAGGAGAGCCTCACTATGGGACCAGAGGGAAAATGAGGTCAAGTCCTTGAGACCCGGTGATACTGATCAGCAGTGTTTGTCTTCTCTCCTGGACTGCAGCTAACAGAGATTCTTCTCTTATCACAAAGTGACAAAGAAAATATTAGCAAGTGACTCATTTCTGCAAAGAATAACACTAGAAATGCAACACAGAGTTCAAGATAAGAGAAATATGAATCAGGCATGAGAAAAACACACTAGGGCCATCTCATAAGCTCTCATAACTCACTAAGAGCCAGAAACATAAAAGTTACGTTGATGGGAAGAAAACAGGACATTCAAACATCTAGAAGTAACTCCCACAGTGATTTCTTCAGAGAAATATCTAAAAAAAAAGTACTGTATTCCTGAAAGTTGTCTTCTAGAGTACTGGAAAGAAAAACAAAGTGGGGGAAAGTAGTTCTCGGCTGCGCACTGACGGCTGTGGAGCCCTTTCCGTAAAGCCCGTTCCAGGCAGGAAGTAAGGACCTAAGATCAATGGCCTGGATGAGCGCTCCTAGCAAGGCTGGCTTAAGAAGAAAGCCTGGAAGCATGTAGAACGAGACGACAGGATCCAGCAGCTCTGCCCTCATACCCTCTGCAAATCACAGCCTACTTCCCCAGTGCTCCAATAGAGAACACAGGTAAACAAGCTGAGCCTGATGGGTGCTTATTTGCCAATCTACTTCCCACTCAAGCATTTGTTAAAAGTGGGCTGCTGAGGTGGAATCCCAGCATTCAGGAAACAAGAGGCAGGAAGATTGCCAGAAGTTCCAAACTAGCCTGATCCAAACAGCATACTCAGGTCAATCTGTCCTACGAAGTGGGACCCTGTCTCAATGTGTGCATGCGTGCACATGCACACACACGGGCCACTAAAGTATGCCTATTTGTGTGCGTGTGTGAGCATATTCATACATGTAGGTGAACATATGTGGAGTTGCATGCACATGTGTGCCAATGCGTGGGGAGGCAAGAGACAACTTCATGTCCTTCCTCAGGCACTGCCTAACTTTCCCTTTGAAATAAGATCTCTCATGAGCCTGGAGCCCACCAAGTTGGCTAAGCTGGTTAGCCAGAACACACTCTAGGGACCTGCCTGTCTTTGCCTTCCAAACACTGAGATTACAAGGGTATATCACTATGCCTGTTTTTTTTTTTTTTTTCCTCATGGGTTCTGGGAATCGAGCTCATGTCTTGCAAGCACTTTACAGACTTAGCTACGTTCCCAGTCCAAGCATTTCTATTTAATTGCAAACAACACACCTGTGTTTATATATGTAGACACCTGCACTGAGGCATATAAGCTAGTGATCATTTGAGTGTAGCTGGAGAAGGAGCTTTTATGAATACAGGTTTCAGTTGGGCGTGGTGGTACATCCCTTTAGTCCTTGCACTTGGGAAGCAGAGGCAGGTGGATCTCTGTGAGAGCAAGGTCAGCCTAGTCTGCAAAGCAAGTTCCAGGCCAGCTGGAGTTACAAGGAGACATGTCTCAAAAAGAAAAAAAAAATACAGATTCCTGAGGGCTAGAGAGTTGCCTCAACAGTTAAGAGCACTGGCTACTCTTGCAGAAGACCCAGGATCAGTTCTCAGCACCCACATGGCAGCTAACAACTGTCCCTAACTCCAGCTCCAAGGCATCCAGTGTCCCTGTGGGCATAGCATGCAGGTGGCGCACACATACAGGCAGGCAGCACATACAAAATTCTAAACCCAGACCCTGCCTACCCAGTTCACCCAGTCCAACTAAGACCTAGGCTGGGCCTGCTAGTGATGATTTTTAACAGTCACAAAAAGTTCCACAAACAGCCTAGGCTGAGATACCAGGGTCAATATGAACAGTGCTAGAGACCTAATAATGGATTCCTGCATCGAGAGGAAAACATTTAGTAACTAGGCAAGTTGAAAGCTCCCTTCAATATCCTTTTCTTCACATCTAAACCTCTCCTTTTCAGCATAAAGTTTTGCTCATTCTGCCAGTACCATCCAGATACACAGCTAGATTCTTTACTGTGCAGAGTCTCCTTCGTGTCCTGCAAGTAGATTTACAGCCAAATCTAAATGTGGGCCTATTCTGCAAGAATATCAAAACAGCCTGGGCCAGATGGTCCAGCTTAGGGACCGAGTTGATCCAAGGATCCCACATAAAGGTGGAAGAAGAACCAACTCTACAAAGGTATCCTTTGACCCCCACACATGCATGCACAATCATACATGCACAAATAGTTTTTCTAAAAAGAATTGCAAAATTGTAAAGCTCAGCTGGCCCTTTACTCATTTGTGAAATATTTTCAGAAAATGATGTTTTTGGTGACACTTGTGCATGATGAGAACTGTATCTGAACAGCCTTTTCCTTCAGGTACATTTCCCATCAGGTCCTACACAGAGAAGCCCGCAGAGTATAGGGAGCCTGCACAAGCAGTGCACTCACACTGAAGTCTGGCTTCCACTCTCTTCAGTCAACATTCCTTGCCTAGGGGACACACAGGTCATGCCTAAGATGCCTTAGATGAAAACCCATCTCCCCAGACAGTGCATTAATCTGAACCTGAATTGCTTCAACAAACTCTTCTAAATCCAAGTGTCCTCAAGGGAAGTTAAGCCCCATTCACCAGTATCTCTTTCATCCAGTGGTCACACGACTGAAGGTTTGGGGAACTATTTGTTTGAGCCACGGTCCTGAACCACAGAATTTTGTAAGAACTAAATACATTCTTAGTATTTTAAGTATCTCAGTCCTGGCATTGCCAAAAGACTCAGAAGAGCTGGCAGCAGTCACCCACCTGTAGGTGACAAAGGCCAGGGATTAATGGCTGCCCCTGTGGGCGGCCTTCTGTGCTCTAGCTGGGCTGGGCACCACTGTTCCTGCAGCCTTCCTCCTGGTCAACTTCACCCAGCACTGCTCTCTGCCAAGCAAACTCCTCTAATCACTGGCAGGACTGAGAATAGAATTCGTAATCACGTTCTGATTTTATTTATTTGGTCTGTTAGAAGACTTGGTTAGAAACTGTCTCCTCCTTGGAGGCTTCATTTCCTTAGTGTTACTATTTACAGCTTCTAGAGTCTACATACTAATGGAAACAGAATATGAAGAAGCACCCGAGGCATGATGGGGCAGAGTGTGCAAAACCGTCATTATTATTCTATCAAGACTCCTGACCAGCACTCAGCTCATGAAAGGGATGTCATGGAGAGAGTCCAGGTGGAGCTGGACTCAAAAAAGATCCAAAGGACATCACAGGGGCAGTCACTATGATCCTGGAGGGGCTCAAGGCTGGTAGGGGCTCCTGCCATGTCAAACATGCCAGTGGAAACCAAGAGGCTCTTGAATTCTAAAGAAGAGGCTACAAAATGCATCACAGCTGAGCCCAATGCCTACCTTACTTTCAGTCTGCCTAGCATCTCCACTTTGGACCAGGGAGATCTGGAGGAGGCTCTCCTGATCCACACCTACTCCTTCTCTAACTGGAAGAAAGACATGCAGGAAAGACAGGAAAGTCACAGTTCCCACTGCGCTCTCTCTTCCCCTCCTTCCCTACCTCTCTCTACTCTGTTATTACTTTAGTGGATTATTTGCATTCTGGCAGAATTTCCCTGTTCCAGGGTCCATCACTGGAGTCTGGAGGAGACAGAAGATGGCTTTCTACACAGCTAATTTGAGTACATATTCAAGACAATAATCAGCTACAGATTGACTTGGCACCCACCAGTGTGGGAGGAGAGGGCAAGCATTTCTAAAGTCCGCCGTGTCCCCATGACTTTGCCCACACTTGCTTTGCAGGAGAGTATTTTAATGTCATAATAACTTATTTTGGAAGGAGCTCTGCGTTTCATAAGCAGCCATCTCCGTCTTCAGTGAACTGCCCACGTGAATTCCGAGTACTTCTCCCTGAACTACACCCCTTCAGTATTCCACTATCTCCCGCCCATTCAGGCACCTAAATGTATAGGAACCAGCTCGTGCTATTTCCACACTGACTTCAAGGCTCTGTCCCCAAGAGATGGGCCTGTGAACGTCCTCTGTATAGCATGATAACATGTCTATGCTGTTTCAGTCCAGTGGTGGGTTCAGATATAGAAGTAAGGCTGGTCTTACACAGTAATAGTCCTCTTGGGCTCACTACTTTAGAAGACAGGAAACCATTAGGAATGCAAAGTGCACAGTGTCAACCCTCTGCCTATGGCCACTGGCAACTTTCCACTGTCCTTGAAGTCTCTCATAACAACAAAGCCTCTCTTCTGCAACTCACTGGTTTTGTGTGACTGCAAAGTGCAGCAGGTTCCTTAGGCAGCTGCGATGTGGGCCACACTCCCAACAAGGCACTGGGTTGACCTGACTTGGAAAAGAATATACAAATTACAGCCCTCAGACCTTATTACCATCCTTGAAATACTTCGCTGTCCATTCCCATCCATTTTAACCTTCTTTGAGATAAGACATCCACTGTTACCACATCCCAAACCTTGTGTAATCGCACTTCTTCCGGAAGGAAATCAGGAGATCATATTTGCACCCATAAATGATCAGGGTCCCCTTACTTTTCTGTACTCAGCAACCATGAGCAACACTGCCAAGGCACATTTCTGGGTGTTTTTTTTCCTCCCTAAGACCCATGGAAGATCTATGATACTACTGATAATCACACTGGTCAACCTTGGCGGTCTGGAAAGACCGGGAAGCTCATCAGAGACCTTGGCCCCTCTCCAGATCTACAGAATCAGAACCTGCATTCCACAAGATGGCCTGATTCCCAAGTGTAAACATAGAGTGGGTCCAGGAATGCCGCTGCTTCTTTGCCTGGCCACTGGTGCTAACAGTACAGGCCACACCCTCCTATAATCCCCTCCCCTTGTCACACACATCCCAAGTCATTCATTTTCACACTCACAATTTTAAACATGGCTGTTGATGATGTGTAAGATCTTTTATGATTATCAATTAATTATGGGTAGGTCAGAAGTAAGAGCAGTCAAGGCACACAAGTCATTGGGGATTGTAACTCACTAGAGCACACATGGCCTCCCTTCACTCCTTGAGAAAGAGTCTCTATACTAACTAGTAGGAAGCTAGCTGGACTGATCCCAGAGGCCAGCTGGGAAGCTGCCCAAAAGTTCTCGAGACTGCTGTAACAGACAACAGGGTTCAAATCCCAGCTCTGCCATTAAATACTGTGCTATCTCTGGCAAGATACATAACTTCTCTGGGTCTCATATCACTGGCAAAATGAAGAAAACACTAGGTACTCTCAGCATTCTGGCAGTACTAGAACGTGACGGTGTATGGGCTTGGTGAAATGTTTGCCATGGGATAAAGAGCAGGGCTTACACATATACTAGCAAGGGCTCTCTAAAGGACTAGAACTGCTAGAATAAATAAATGCATATAAAAAGGATTTATTAGATTAGTTTAAATGGCCCCGGTAGTTCAACAATGACTGTCTTACACCAGAAAGACCTGGTACCCTGTCTCACAAACAAACAAACAAACAAACAAACAAACAAAAGAACAGGACTATAACCACATCAAAAGAAGCCCAGTCTCTACCCTGAAATCCACTGGTTGCAAATCTCCAGGAAAGCTGCTAGGATTTGTCAGAGAAGAAGTAAAAAAGTCTTGAGGAGGTCAGCACTCAGTTTAGGTTCCATCAAAACGCAGAGCAAGTTATCATATCTCTCTTGAAATCATTCTTTAAGCTTAATAGGCAGCAAATGGTCTTTATTTTGCAACAGCAGCCGACTGATGATTCAATCTGTCTTCCCAATTCGGCCAGCTGACATGCTATTATTTCGTGAGTTAGACTTGGCAGGATGTATTTATTTCCTTCTGGACACTATGCCTGAGATGAAGCAAAATGTGGTAGAAGATTACAGGGGCAACTTCAGCCTCTTTTAGGTATAAATAATGGAGACATTGGAGTGGCAAATGACCCAGCTCCTGACCCCTCTTCTGTAAAATACAGTTCTCTATATAAAAGTTTCTTGTAGAAATGTTCTTCTTCCAAATCTCAGAATCTCCTTTCAGCACACCAGAGGAGTCCCCAGTACCCCACGACTTCTTTGTGTGCATGTGTGCATGCATGCATGTGGGCTAGAAGTTGATGTCAGTGTCTTTCCCAATCATTCTACATCTAATATACTGAGGTATGGGCTCTCACTTGAACACAGAACTAGTCTAGCCAGCCAGCTTGCTAGAGGACCCCGTCTCTGCCTCTGTAGTACTAGGAGTACAGGCATGCTGCCTCACCTGCCCAGTACTTATGTAGGTACTCAGGATCTGAACCAGTTCTCCTGCCCAGTACTTATGTAGGTACTCAGGATCTGAACCAGTTCTCACGATTACACAGCTGTTGCTTTACTCACTGAGTATTCCCCTCAGTCCCACCATATGTGTTCTTTAACAAACAAGATGTGAGCTCAGGTCTTGGTGCTGACTCAGAACAAAAGTCTCAAGAACCAGTTTTTCAGTCTGTCACAACCTCCAGGTTCATCAACATGACTTCCAGTGGCTTTGGTCCTAGACTTGGTGAGGCAGCTAATCCGTATCAGCCATAAATAAGAGCTGCTTTTTATAGTAGCACGACTCTGCCAGTCCTGACAAGGTAACTACCATGGGCACACACCTCATCTTCAGCTTCTGTGCTAAACAAGGGAGTGGTTAATTTGAAGTAAGCTAGCACCTGGTTTTAGGTCAGGTCTGATGGCAGCAGAGCATGCTCCACACGTCCCTCCACTTACTTGAAGTGCTTTCATCAGAAGGCATACCCCTACTGAGACATATCCAATTCTGTATTTGCCACAGGACCTTGTTCTGACTCCTTTGATCTCCACTGCTAGGTCTGGAGTCATAAGATCAAAAGATATCTTCTCCACTGCCCATGGAAAACATCTTACCACAGCGTGACGCTGTGGAAAAGCGAGCCACTTGCCTAAAGTAAGTGGCAAAGCAGGACGAAGCCCCAGGCGCTTTCCTTGGGCTTATTCCTGGCCCTTCTCGTTTCTGAGATTGTCCCCAAGTCAAACACAGCCCTATGGTCTCTCCCTGGAATCTGAATGCTTCTCCACTGCTCTAAGTTGCTGTTGTGAAGGCCCCTGGACCTCTTCTCTGTGATGACTCTATAGATAGCTGCATATCCCCTAACAGTCCCCAAAGTCTACAACCTTAGCTGAGAAAGCCTCAGGAAGTCTAAACTAAGCCCCTGAAACTCACTGAGCCCCCCAAGAAGTTTCCTCCTCCTGCTCCAGTCCCTGCTTCGAAGGAGCCAGGATGACACCATTCCCACATATCACAACCCCTCCCCATTACAGGCAGTGAGGGAGAGGAGGAGGATGCTGTCTTGGGGTCCACAGAGCATCCTGTGAGATGTGGATGAGGTTTTGTCTCAGAAGGATTTATATGCTGGAGGCTCGGTCCTCGGGTGATGCTGAAGGGAAGGAACCATTATGGGGTGGCAGACATGGGAGCCTGAGGGTCCTTTGAGAGGACAGGGTTAGTTCTTTGAGTTGTTACATGTGACTCTGAGGTTTCTCCCTCCCTCCCTCCTGCTCCTTCTCTCCTTCCTCTCTCCCTTTTCTCTTTTCTCTGACCTCTCTCCCTCTGCCTCCGTCTCTCCCACCCTCCCCTTTCTCTTCCCTTCTCTCTCATCTCTCATCCTCCTCTCTCTCCCTCCTGCTCCTGTATCACATCTCTCCCCATTCCCCTGTCCTCCTCCCTCCCTCTCCCCTCGGTGCTGCTATCTTCCGTTAGGCCTTAGTGGAGACTAAGCCAACAGGGCTCTCAGACCATAGACTTTTCTGCCTCCATAACTGTAAAACAAAATAAACCTCTTCTCCAAGTATCCAGCCTCAAAGACTCCATTTCACATTTCATTTTACATTGAATTACATTTAGTAATTATAGCTTTAGTAATTTACTACTTTAGTAACAGCAGAAGCAGGATCTGTACAAATGTAACCTCAAACAGCCTTGGGAGACACTCCCCATGCCTTTCATTCAAGGCCTAATCACTATAAGTGAGTGTCTTTAGTAAATTGTAGTTTGGCCAGCTATACCCAACAGAACCTTCTGGGAGGAGCCAAACCTTTCTTTCTCTATCCTTCACATTTTAAAACTCATCTAAACAGATTTTTAAAGCCACCCTTTCATGGCACAGTCTCCATGACAAATGCACAGAGAAACTGAGTCCAGATGGAGACATAGTCTGCCCCTTCCTCTCATTTGGGAAGAACCTAGAACCCACTTTCCCAGGGAAAGCTGAAGAGTGTCACCTGCATGACAGTGACAGGGGCCTCTGGTACCACGAGCAGGCCATCTGAAGGGAGTCTGTCCCTAATCTGCCATACCACTGCCTGAACCCCAAGAGAGTGGACACTGAAATCACTTGGTGAATACAGAGCTGCAGGCTTTCTGTACCATTTCAGCCTGCCTCACTCCCCATCAGATCCCCATTTGACTGGGGGTAGCAGTGTGCCCTATCTGCCATGCGCCAGGGTAACAGTGAGGGTGTCCTGTGACCCAGTCCAGGTGACGACACAGAAGACCTGCTGGTGGGGCTCAAGGTGGCCAGCAGAGCAGGAACAAATGCCTTTTGCCACATATGCTTCCTGTGTGCCTGAATCACACACTGAGGAGCCTGATGCGGGACTTTGAGTGATACCCGAAGGGTGAGGCTGAACCCCAGGGAAGCCTGCGTTTCCAGAAGCATCACTATGTTAGCACTGTTCACAGACTCCTGCCTTTATAACAGAGGAATCATCTGTTCAAACCAGAACATATAGGGGCTGCCATTCCCAGCACCCACTGGAAAAGCATGGTTTTGGGGGTCAGGTCATGTCTCCGGAGAAAGTCAATTACTCTGGAAATTAAAAATGAAGGAAAAATTTTATTAGCCTAAAAGCCCACTCAAGCTGGATATATCTGGTACACTAGAGGGCTCTTCAAAATATGAAATAAGGCTGGGGGTGTAGATGAGTTGGTAGAGTGCTTGCTTAGCAAACACAAAGCCCTGGGTTTGATCCCCAGCACTACATAAATTGTAGATGGGGAATCCCAGCTCTCAGGAGATGGAAACAGGAGGATTAGGAGCTCAAGTTCAGTCTGGGTTATACCAGACTCTTTCAAAAAATAAAGAAAAAAAGAAAGAACTAGAGAAAGAGGGGAAAGGAAGAAAGTTTAATAAGGAAAGACAAAAGAGTCCCCAAATGTCTGTGCACGGGCGGACAAGGAATATGATTATGTAAACCAGAATACAGCAGTGAGATGAGGGAATGCTAAGAAAGCTTTACCACACGGCTGACCCTGGAGGACATCACACCGGTGACATATGATGACCACAAAAGGCCCAGGTATGGTACGGCTGCACTCAGACGAGGAACTCTAGTCAGGAGGCACAGAAACTGCAAGAAGAATAGCAGTCAATCCAGCCTAGACAAGGAAATGAGTGATTAAAGAGTTTCAAAATTAGTTAGCGTCTAATAGTTTTTTTTCTGCAAGAGGAAAATGTTCTTGAGTATGTGTTCATGAACACACTTCACACTACTGAAATAAACACTCAAAACATTTAAAATAGCAAAAGTTATATAATATGTAGCTACAGTTAAAAACAAAATAGAGATGGAACGAATTTCAGTGGAAGAATGCTTACAAACATGAGCAAGGCTCAGTTTATCCTCATACGCATAGGAGGATAGTTTATACTCATATACAAATATATGCATTTATATTTTAAAAGACAGAAGGGAAAGGTGTGGAGGCCTCTCCAACTGAGCAGGGAGATAACACAAACAGATGGAAGGAAAGAAACAGAGGACCCGGGGGACTTTATGAAGAATGGGCATTGCTCTGAGGTAAGTATTTGAGCCAGGGCACAGGAGGTCCCTGCTTTGGGCCCAATCCAGAGGCTTTCAAAACCCCAGAACTATTACAGATATCTGTCTGCCTTCTGGTCTCAGTTCAAAGGAGCCATGGGGAGGACCTTCTTCCGTGGAGATTTCCTTCATGTTCACACCACTGCAGCAGCCTGGTGCCTAGCCAGTCTCAGCAAGCCTCAATCATTTCAATGGAACAGGGAGTAGCTCTGACCAAGTTCAAGGCCTACAGCACTGCTGGTCATCCCAACAGGGACCTGGAGAGCACTCAGGAGAGCCAAAGTGAAATTGTCTCAGAGACAGCCACCAGCCACAGAGCGGCTACTGAACCATAACCTTAAAACAATGAAATGAAAAGGCTTTAAAAACTCACTACATCAGTTCTGTTTCATTTGCTTTTATCCACATGGTCTAGTGGCCACCACAATGTTCCCCTAACTGTGGAACATCCTACATACAGCCCCAGTATCACAAACATCCCACCCAATTAGCCCCCTTCATGCCCCATCCCACCTGCTCTGCCTTGCCTCCTAATGTGAAGAGGTCTGACTGGGCACCAGAATTATGGGTACCAGGGATGACACAAACACTGGAAAAAGAAGAGGAAGAGAAGATAACTTATTTCAGACTCCAAAGGATGAATTTTAGTCTCTTCCTGGGCTAGCAATATGCAATCTGAACCATTCTCACCATGGTAGACAGAGACAGCAAGTCACTGTGCCCAGTAGCCTCGAGATGACAAAACAGACCACACTCCACAGAGTGTGGCTGAGCCAGGCAGGAAGTCTTACTGGTCCCACGTAATAAATATCACCTTTCACTTACGACTTACAACTCACAATGTATGATTTTCAACTTATCAAGGTCTGTGTTACTACCTTAGAGAGCAAGAGAATCAAATTAGGTAACATGCAAAGCAAACTGTCAGCTGACAGTCTGGGCCCTGGGAAGGCTGGTTATTATTTGGTGGCTGCATACACACTATGATACTCACAACTGTGACCTCTTGCAAAAAGAGACTGTGTACCTCTTAGCTCGAAGACTCTCAATGAACTAATGAAATGGACAGGCACCCACAGGTCTCACTACGCAGACAAACTGAGGTCAGGTTCTAGGCAATCTGTTTTCTCCTCTCCCTTGCCAATCAGGAGTCCACTCACAGACAGCATGGGAATGTGAACCACGACCGTGGGTGCAGCCCACAGAGAAGGCTCTGATTAAGCCTCCAGGTGGCTCTCACAAGTCCCTCAATCAATGAGGCAAAGAAGGGTCCACCAAGAAGCCCATGTCAAGAAAAACCCTTTAGGAACAGCCCTTCTCCACAATGACCTCAAGGTAATAAACAATAGGATCCCAGGGACCACTCAGTACACTTAGTACTGTCTATATAGATGGACATTTGCATATAAGATCCACTGCAGCTTAGGTCTCTGTGTCTGTATATGCACATTCTCAATTATCCGCTGAAGATGATCGGTGGAAAGTCTTACTACACTCTGCCTTACTGTCTTACTACATTCTCAGTTTTGCCTGTTGGTTTGTCACTTTGTCCTGGGCTTTTATAATGCTGCCCAGTGGGCTACTCATATCAAAAGGACATAACCTATTATGCCGAGTGTCTTCCCATGATGCCTCAGGGAGATCAACTGTCAGACCAAGATAGATGGCCACCATGCAGAAGGGACACGTCACTTTGAGGTTCTGCAACCTTCAAGAAAAGTACAACAGACAGCTTGTCTCCTGCACTTAGCTCTCAAAGGCCAGGGAAAGGTAACAAGATTTGTCAGGCACTACCAGCCAGTCAACACACTGGGCTCTTCCTCATGATTCTGAAAATCAAAACTAAAATACAAAATTTACTGTGCTTGAGTAAGGGGCAAGGAGGAAAACAATCAAAATGCTGCTAACCTATCTATCCACCAGGACATGCCTGACTACAGGATATGGAATTTTAAAAACTCAATGCATTCTCCTATACCAGACCACTTCTCAATAATTAACACTTCAAATAATAGGGTGGGGATTCTGTTGCCAAGAAAAACCTTCCAATGACTTTGTCCTATCAAAAGATACAATAATTACAATTTAGTCTGATGATTTGAATTGGCTTCATTCCAATTCTAGAATCGGGCATCACAATATATGTGTTTTGAGGACCCCAGCCGAAAAGAAAGGCTGAAGAAAGCAGAAACACAAGAGCACAAAGATCAGTTCAAAGTAAGGCGGGGGATGACAGAGAATAAGAAGTAAGTAGTTCCTATCAAGTTATTGCAGCTAAATGTCTCTGTGTGCAAGGAGGGTGTGCACATGTGCAGAAGCCAGATGCTGGCTGCATTTACCTTTCTTTCTTTTTTATGAGACAGGGTCTCACATTAGACTGGAGCTCATCAGGTATGCAAAGCAGGCTGGTCAACCAACCACATTTGTCTATTTTTGGTTCCCTGCAATGAGATTACAAGGGCGGCCACCACAACCATCTTTTTTCACATGGATTCTAGGGCTTGAACTCAGCTCCCAATGTTTGTAACAGGGGGGTCATCTCCCCAGCCCCTACTTACTTCTTTCGTATAAGGACTGAAACTTCTATTGTGATGACAGAAGCTAATCAGTTGGAGACATTTCCCAGTCCTCCCGGTAACCCTGATTTTTATCTGTTTAAAGGACAGATAAATAGCTTAGTTTCAGAGCTTAGTTGGAGAATGTTAGCTTAAACGATCCATTTTGATTCTAGTGTGGTCTGCTCGAGGCCCAATGTAGGCTCTTAGTGTTTTCAAAACAATGGCCTCCTATTACAATCTCCAAGACTATCTGTAAAAGAAACAAACAAAAAAGCAGACATGGACATTCAATATCATCTTAAGGCTATAATTTCTTAATCCACACAGCTCACAAAATGATTCTATGATTTTACTTGCAAGAACAAGGCAGGCAATGGCTACAACACAGAGCACAGAGAGAGAAGAAAGACGCAGACTGTTCTGAGGCTCAGCCATGGTGAGAAATGGAGAACCCAAGATCCTAGACCTTCTTTAGATAAATCTTGTGCTTCCTCAGAGACTGTCTCTGCGACGTGAGGCTGCCAATTAAGCTTCATGTTGAGCACACACTGAGACCATAAGTTTGACAAACATCGAACTCACAAAGGCACTGAGCTTCCGGCACCACACCGGTCCTGCTGTCTTCTGCAAGGCAGCCAGGGAAAAGGGGAGGGGAGAAACTTCCTCTTTTCTGTTCCTCAGAAGATAGGAACCCCTGAAACCCAGGAGGCACTGGATACCCACTCCCCTGACCCCAGCAACCCCATAAGGTCTCTCACTCCACCAGGCTTGGGGGAGCTGCTCACAGAACAAAGCCTCAGTTCACCAACTCAGGAGGCCAAGATCAATTAAAGGACTCTCTCTAGGCCTGACTCTCCACCCAGAGGGAAAATCGATTCTTAGGCCCTTTTGAGAACAAGCCAAGTTTGAACAGCCATTCCTTCCCCTCTTTAAGAAACAGTGGTAGGGTGGGGGCTGGGGAAATGATCCAGTCAGTAATATAAGGACCTGAGTTCACCCCTCAGAACTCACATTAAAGAGCCAGTCCTAGCAGTGGGGAGACAGAAAGGAGGGTCCTACGGCTTCCGATCAGTTAGTCTAGCCAAACATGCAAAGTCTGGGCTCAGGGAGGGACTGTATCTGACTAAGTAAAGTGGCAAGTAACTGAGGAAACCCCTAACATTGACTTCTGGCCTCCACATAGATACACATTAAAAAGAACAGAACAGAAAGAAAGAAAACAACCAGAAGCCAGGCACGATCTGGTACAGTGGCAAACAGTTATAATCCCAGCAGTAGAGATACAGAGACAGTGTGAGCTTGGGGCCAGCCTGGGTTACACAGCAAGTTAGATGCCGGTTTGAGCTACATATTGAGACTTTTTTTTTTCTTTTCAAAAAAGGGAGTGGGGTAATGTGTTGGCATTTGCCTTTAAACCCAGCTCCTCTTGGGAGACAGGGGCAGGCAGATCATTGTGAGATCAAGGCCAGCCTGGGATAGTCTACATGATGAGGTCCAGGCCAACTGGGGTTACACAGTGAGACAGTGTCTCAAAATAAAAAATAAATCAATAAAAAAGGAGGAAAGGGAAAGAAACCAATTTTTAAAATATTTTATTTATTATTCTTATTTTCTGTATATGAGCGTTTTTCCTGAATGTATTTAAGTGCACCACGTGCATGCAATGGTCACAGAGGCCAGAAAAAGACATTGGATTCCCTGGAACTGGAGTTACGGACAGTTGTTAGCTGCCATGTGGGTGCTGGGAATTGAACCCAGGTCCTCTGGAAGAACAGCAGGTATTCTTAACCACTGAGCTATCACTCCAGCTCCAGAAACCAAACAATTTGTGGGGAACTTCCTTCTCTTTGAGAGGCCAGCTGAAGAGCAGTATGGATCTCACTATACCTGTCCAGCCGTGCTGTGCTCCCTCAATGGGCGGTCCGAGACCTACAAAGACCCAGACCCCGCCCTCGTGAAACAGCAGCGAGGCTCCTCCACAGTGCTCCCCGCAAGAATCCCACTCCCATCCCTGCCTACCTGCACTCCTCTTGGTTTTCGCAGCATGGAGTGGGACTGTCTTGTCCACTGCTGTGTACCAGTTATCTGGAGAGCAAACTGAAGCCTTGTGCTCACCACGGGCAGCACTGGAGGCAGATGGACAGAGGCTGCGAGCACACAGGTAGACACTTCAGCCAGCTCTGCAGCTTTGATTCTAGGGAAGCCTAGACTAAGTTATTCACCTCTCCGTGCCTCAGTTTCCTCATCTGTAAAATCAACATGCTTGTAGTGACCTCACCAGGCTACTGTGAAGATGAATGAGATCATACATGCAAAGGCACCTGCCTGGACCAACAATGCCCACCTCACACTCAGACACAGGAGTTACTATACATAAAATGTCTACCCCAAAATACTTTCTATTTTGGGATCCTAAATCACCAAGGAGTCTCAGAGAGGAAATCAGAATGCAAATAAGCATCATCCTCTGTTGGAGCAGTAATTACAATGGGTCCATTTATCCTCGCTGCTTCTTTTATAAAGCCTGATTTTCCCATTTGTCTTTTGGAGAATAAAACAATACCTTGTGGCAACATCAATTAGTGACCACTTCCACTGCTTTAAATAATAATTTTCCTGCACACTGTTGAATCATATTGATATGTAACTTGCCTACTTTTTAGCTAGCCCAGTAATTTTTTAATAGTGTACATTTACTTGTGTGTGTGATGCCTACTTGATCTTAACAGTAAACTAAATTTTTAATAATCTGAGGAGATAGTTTTTGTCGTTTGTATTACTGACAGTATTTGAAGGAAAGTAGCAGATGGCCCCAGGGTGCTTTTCTGTTTTCCTTCTGAACTACTCATGGGAAAGGAGAGAGAAAAAGGCCCAAGGAAAGGAAGATATGCTGTTTGGTATGGTGTTTGCTTAATATTTTATTTATTATTTTATTTTATGTGTATGAGTGTATTGCCTGCACGTATGTTAAAGTGCACTTGTGTCATACAGTGCCCACAGGGGTCAGATCCACTGGAATTGAAGTTATAGACAGTTAGCTGCCATGTGGGTACTGAGAATGGAATCCAGGTCCTCTGCAAGAGCAGCAGCCTGTGCTCTTAACCTCTGAGCCATCTCTCCAGTCCCTGGTATGTTGCTTTAAAGGTTTGGGAAAGGCTTAGCTCTTACCCCATCATCCTGACTTAATTATCTTCTTGGGAATGGGCTATGCTATGCAAGCACCCTATAAGGAAGTTGGTCGTGGGACTGTGAGGTTTTCACAAATAGGGGAACTGCCTTTGATGAGAAAAGGGATATTGTTAATCCCCACATGCAGAAGTCAGCACTGTGCAGCTACCCTGAACACAGCAGGATAACGTGAGTGCACAGAGGGCTCTTCTCATCAGTTTTGCTAAGGACTCTGAGAAGCCAGGGCATGGTCCCTCTACCAGTCCAGCAAGTTCCTTGGCTCCCAGAACCCTCTTCAGAGAATCAGACACCTTTATAATGGATGCCATGATTAAGTCTGGCATCCGTTGTGGCACAGAACTGGCCTCTCAGCAGAGTTCCCCTTCAAGACCTCTTGGGGCACAGCTGAAGCCAGGAAGGCCTGTAGCTCTCCAAAATTTGAGGAGGTGGCCCGAAGGCCTGGGCAGGACATAGCACAGACCCTGGCTATAAGGCTATACCTGCATGTAACCAAACCACCCTGAGGCTATCTGAGGGCTCTGTGCTCTTTTGGGGAGTCCAGGTGTTTTAAAGATCAGCAGTCTCCCAGAAGGACTCCTGGGTGCCATCAATGCACACTGCTGATGGACACAAGTGTATACCCCTGAGCCCTGGGGAGTGTGGAGGATCCTATGAGTGATCCCTACATCTTCCCACCTGGGTCACTGTTATACCCAGAGGGAAAAATCATTAAAACTGAATTATTATTGAGGCTCTGGAAGTGAAATCAAGGCTCTTGTTAGTCAAGAACTCTACCACTAAGCCGTTCCTTCCAGTCCCTGAATATTCTAGATAAAATGAAGACGACACTTTGTTGGTATTACATTTTATTTTGACTGCCACTTCTAATATTTTCCAACTCTTTAATGATTGCTATCGAGCCAAAAAACAAAACACATAATAATTCCTTAGGACACTGCAGGCGACGGGGGACAATGATTTTTAAACCTGCAGTCAGAAATATAAATCCTTAAAAGCATCACCCTAAAAGCATTCAAAGAACAGCTTCATTTGTTGGGGGAAGGGAGATGTACACCTATAATCCCAGCACATGGGAGTGCTGAGGCAGGAAGATCATGAGTTAAAGGCCAGCCTGGGCTACATAACAACACAAGAAAGAAAAGGGAGAGTGGGGGGAAGGAGGAGAGTGGAAAGGAAGACTGGAGAAAGGGAGGATGGGAGGGAGGATGCAGGGAGTGCGCAGCCTCCTGGACACTACTGAGAACAAGTCAAACACAAACCTTCAATAACTCTGTCCTTCAGTAGTTCTTCCGGCACTGAGCTCTGTGAAAGAAAATAAACACGCTGCCCATTTCATACCTTTGAATGTTTTGATTTTAAAAAAAAAAAAAAAGGTTTAATTTTTTAATCTTAATTACATATATGTGCATGCATGTATGTACACAAAAGTGCTAGTACCCACAGAAATCAGATCACTTAGAATTAAAGATTGTTGTAAGCCTCCCAGCGTGGGTGCTCTGAACCAAGCTGTTCCTCCGAAACAGTACTGTGTGCTCTTAAACAGTGAGTCATCTTTCCAGGCTCTGAGTTTCTTTTTTTTTTTTATGTACATGAGTGTATTGCCTGCATCTCTGTAAGCACACCTGTGTCATGCAGTGCCCGCAGAGGTCAGAAGAAAGTGTCAGATTCCCTGGAATTGGAGTTGCAGACACTCGTTAGTCTCTATGTGGGTGCTGAGAATTGAACCCTGGTCTTCTTCAAGAAAAACCAGTGCTCTTAACTGCTGAGCCATCTCTCCAGTCCCTGTTTGTTTAAAGCAGTCTCAAGAAGGTAGCTCAGGCTGGCCTGGAACTTGGGATCCTCCTGCCTCCCAGCCTCCTGCCCCACCACACTTGACTCTGGGACAAGATTTCTGATCTGGAGGCAGCTAGGACCAGCCAAGACTAGGGTTCTAGGCATGGGCACTGGAGGACATTTTGCTGAGTGGGGAGTATAGCTTTCAACTAAACTCACAGGGGATCTCCTAAATGTGAAGTTAGGGTTTGCTTGGTTAACAGTGAAGTTTCCCAACTGGGTTCCTTATTTCATCCCAAAGACCACGTCAAATCTAGTGTGGGGCTGTTCTCCTAAATCCCTTTCTGCCACAAGCCTCGGTTTCTCTTCCTCTTTCTCTCCCTGTTACTTTCAACTATAGATTGTTAAAAAGGAGTTTAAACAACATACTTCTACAAGCCAGGCACAATACTAAGAGTAGAAACTATTAGACCAGACACATAGGGTCTATGTTCTTAGAGGATTCAGTTAGATGGAAGATCATATAAATGGTAATTGATGACACTATTAATTATGCTTTAATGTAATTAGTAATTCTATGATAACTGTTAAAACGCATAGATTATTATCAAGTAAGAATCAGAAACTGTACAGATTTTAAAACTATTTCCAATCATTTAACCCTACCAATGGCACATAAGAGTAAAGGTAGAAAATATCTGAACAAGGCTGGGGAGATGGCTCAATGGGTAAAGTAGTTCCCACAGAAGTACAATGACCTGAGTTCAAATCCCCAGAACCCACGTAAAAACAGGCTCAGTAACATGTGTCTGTAATTTCAGTGCTCCTACCCCAAGATGGGACGAAGAAACTGAAGAATTCCCAGAAGCCTGCAGGCCAGCTAACCTGGTTTATAATGGTTAACTCAAAAGAAATTCTGTCTCAAACAAGGCAGAAGGCAAAGACCAACAACCCATGTTGGCCTCTGATCTCCACATGCACACTGTAGCATTCATGCATTCATCATGAACTTGTGTGTGCACATATACAAAAGGAAAAAAAAAATCACTCTAAGAGCCTGACAAATGGGATTTTGCTTGGCCTTTTGCCTCATTGCCCAGCTGGAATTTAAATATCAACAATAATATCAGGGACTGGAGAAAGTCTTTTCAAAATTGGTTTTAAATTCTGACCCAGAAAGTACAATGCTAGCTGCCCAGGGCTAGAAGCAGCAGGAACGGCTGAGATTGTGTTTAATGAGTTAAGAGTTTCAGTTTGAGAAGATGAAAAAGTTCCACAGACAGATGGAGGTAGTGACTGCACAACAAAGTAAATACGCTTGGATCATTTCTCTCCCTGCTTGGACACAGTATCTGACAAAACCAACTTCCAAGTGGAAGGATTTATTTGGCTTGTGGTTTGAGGGAGCACAGTCAAACATGGCAGCAACTTTATGGCATGAAAACAGCTTCATGGCGGCAAACAGCTCTGTAGCAATAGGAACGCACAGCAGTAACTCCTTACTTCCTCTTGTCTCTCCTCAGCAGAAAGGAATCAGAGACTCAAGAGGAAGAGGAAGCGGAAGAGGAAGGAGCCAGGCTATAAACCTCAAAGCCCATGGCCAGTAACCCACTTCATCCAGCAAAGTTTCCAGAGGTTCCACAAGTTCCCAAAACAGCACCACCTACTGGGGACCAAGTGTCCAAACACAAGAGCTTAAGGAGAAATGTCACTGAACCATGCTTTAAAACAGCTAAAAATGGTACATTTTGCAGAATGTACACAATAAAAAAATTTTTTTAGGCAGTCTTGATTCTTCTCCTGGCACTAATCAAAGAGATTTCACGGACACAAATGTCTTCCAGGGAGCTCCAGGAAAGGAGTCCACAGGCTTCGAGTTTCAGTTAGGTCCCTCTCTCAGTTGGGACTGACACATTCTCTCTTCCTGTAAACATCCCTCTTTGCTTTGTGGGATGTTCAGAGAGGTTCAGAAGGAAAGTCCAGGACCAGAGGGCTGGGAGTGATATGGTGTAACTGGACAACCAGGTTGCACTAAATGTCCACACTCCTCCACTGTGATCTTCCTCCACAGCAAGCATCCCCTGCCTGTTGACTGCCCTGGCAGGCTCTGGGCTCTGGACTCCTGATCTGGACTTGGAGAATGTGGGACCACTGGCAGGGCCGGGAATGCCCTACGCAGGCTGACAGGCACAGTATCACATGTCCCAGATTAGCAGGCTGAAAGCTGAGCTGGCCCTGCAAGCCTCCCCGTCATCTTAGAATTTGATCATGGGTATCGCAGGGACTCCTTGCCCTCAAAGTGCCCCTGGCTTACTGGCAGCAGAGATTACTCCAGAGTGTACCTACCCATCTAGATCTCTACTGCGATGGACCATACAGGCATCTGAGACTTGCATCTATGGAAGGCTAGTCTTTCGTGTGTCTGTAGCAGTGAGGCTCACTGCTCAGAGAAGACATACAATGATGCTTATCTTCCAACTGTCCTTTCTTGTGGCTCTGCAGGGACACTCTGGTTTGGTTACAGCTTCTCCATGTCACCATATCAGGACGCGTTCTGCCCTGAAGGAGGTCATGGAGCTCAGACTTCCTGCTGCCCAGATGTACGGAACCTTATACAGATCTGGCCCCCAGCTCTGCCAAAGGCCCCAGATGGATCCTCAAGGCTGCTTTTCCTCTTTCGTTTATAGCTCTGGGGAATTTTGTTCGCTGTCTTGTTGTTTCTGTCACCAAATATCCTAGAAATCAAGACAATCTCCCTAGCATTCCTCTTCCTTGGTGTCCTGGGTGATAAGCTGTTAGGTTCTGTAGCTTCAAGAATTCCATCATTAAACTTAAAAAGAAATCAAACTATTACCTTAAAATCTAAGTTGGCAAAGAAGATGATGTGTCCTTTTCTTTTTTTTTTTTTTTTGGTCTGTTTGAAGTAGGGTCTTCCTGCAGTCCTGCTGGCCTGGAACTCACTATGTAGACCACGCTGGCCTTGAACTCAGAAGCACCTGCCTCTGCCCCTAATGCATGCACCACCATGCCAGGCCAAAAGAAGATGTGTCTTACATTGGTTTTCTACAATTGTAACAGGATGACTCGGACTAGGTAATTAGGAAGAAAAGAGAATGATTTGGCTTCACAGTTCTGGAGGTTGAAAGGGTACTGACGTCTGCCCGAGAATGGTGTGCTGCTGCAGGCACAGAGGAAAAGTGAAAAGAGACGCAGGCAAGTGTGGCGGTGATGAGATGAGGGGGCGAAGCAGACTTCTGAGATAGCTAACCTACTCCTGTGAGAAAATGACTGATCCAGCTGGGAGGACTCCCATCCCTATGTCCCAACACTTTTTAAAGGCCTCACCACCTCTCAAGCACTACCACGCTGTGCATCAGATTTCAACATGAGCGTTAGTGAGGTCAAACCACACCCATGACGTCATCCGCTTTTAACAAATAGACCTTGTGGCCTGTCAGTGCGACTTCATGGTACAACAGCAGAAAAGCAGAGAAAGGACTGCCCAAGGCAAATGTGGGGCTGTCTCACCAGCCTGGTCTTCAGGCCCTCAGAGGAACACCATTCAATACCATCCTGGGTCAGCTGCTCACCACCGTGTCAGGATATATATCCAAAAGAAACAAAAGTACATGTTCCCCAAAATACTTGTTCAAAAATGCTCCCCCAGACCAGGCACACAAACTGCCCGTTTAAAAGAAGAGGGTGATGGTGGTATCAAGATCTTCCTTTTCTTTTCTAAAGAATTATTTTTCTTTCATGTGTATGTGTTGTGTCTGCGTGCGTGTATACCACACGCATGCCTGGTACCCCAGGAGGCCAGAAGAGGGCATCTGAAAACAACCCTTTACAGAAGGTTGTGAGCTACCACGGGGGCGCTGGGACCTGAACCTGGGTCCTCTGCAAGAGCAGCAAGTGCTTTTAACTGCTGAGCCATCTCTCTAGCACCAAGCTCTCCAATCTTAAAACAACCCAAACAAACCACCTGCACAGGACAGAAGTCCACACTCCGGGCTGAATTCCCAAAGGAGCATTCTTCACAGCCCTCTGTGGAGCCTCAACTTTGCTGGCAGCCCTCCAAAACTGAAACAGATAGATCCTGAAACACTCATGGGAAGACCCCAGCTGGGAAACCTCAGCAGACTTGTATCTCAGGCCTTCAACACGTGTCCCCCAGGAGCAAAATCCACTCTGCACTCCCCAGGAAGGTAGTAAAACATAAGAGAGCCCAGCTCAGAAGGACACTGACTCAGTAAGGACTCTGCCCTGTTTGCTCCCAAATAGAGGGAACTCTGAATAATGTGCGTGCACATGTGCCGGTTGCTGTTGGTGAATCAAAGAAGCAATTTCAGTGTTTGGGTATTTGTTTAAAAAAAAAAAAAAACAATTTAAATCAATTCAGCTCTTCAGTTACCAAATGTTACATGTTACAAAGCTTTATTTTTCAGAACAGATACAAGAACAAGAAAAAACATAGCCCCAGAAAGGTAAAAGAAGGTGGAGAGAGAGGTAAAGGAAGACAGGACAGCGAGGTGAGTCACCTCATCCAGAAGCAAAGCACCACCTTTCTCTAGATTAACTCTGCTTTTGTTGTTCTGCGCATCTCTGAAGCTTTGACTGGGGCCTTGCTGACCCTGAAGCGGATGCTCCTCCCAGGACTGGTCTATTCCCAGAGACAGCCAATGGCTCGTCTGCCAACACACCTTCCATAAGCACACCAGCCCATCTAGTGGCCCTGTACCTGCACCCCACCTCCTCTATCTGGCCCTCACACTCCAGGCCACAATTCTTCTGTCCAATCACCCCAGAGCTAAGTACACACAACCAGGGTCAGCCCCAACCCCAGAGCCCACTGAGGTTACGCAGAGCAGCAGTCGGTGAGCCTGCTTCCCTCTCTCACCTCTTCCTTTCTTCACGGACCACAGTAAGGGCTGCTGCTCACATCTCCCCCTAGTTGCAGCCCAACCTGCCCTGGTGTTTCCGGTGAGGCTCTGTGTGTCACACACTGCCCCTTCCTTTTCGGAACTATGTGCACCAGCTATCTTTCCACGGGAAGAGGCCTCTTGGTCTGTTGCCCTCACTGTAAATGTAAAAATGACATTAATACAATGTTCCCTCTAGGATAGCCAGCCACACAGGGCTCTTTACCGGAAAGCTAAAGTTTGACTGGCAAACAACTTACATCAAACAAGCTGGAGTGTGTGCTGTGGAAAGTACTGAAGATACACACACACCTCAAAACAAAACAAAAACAGAAGGAAGAGGAAAAGGTGGAGGATAAAGGGGAGAAAAGACACAATGACCATGAGGACACGAAGACATCTGGGACGTGACAAAATGGTCCATCTAAAAGAACCATGAAGGACCATCCAAGTTTAGGGGCGTCGGGGGACTGTAAGGCAACAAGATGAACTCGCCCTCCGTTACTTTACAGTCATAACATTTTGCCCAAGGCCACTGACAAGGGCTAATCCAAACTTTAGGGCTAGGTCAGAAAGGGTACCAGCAGCATGCCTTTAATCCCAGACCTTAGGAGACACAGGCAGGTAGATCTCTGTGAGCTCAAGACCAGCCTGATCTACATAGTGAGTTCCAGAACACTCAGGGCTACATTATAAGACCCTGTCTCCAACTACATAAGCAAATAAAAAAAACCCACTGGGACTGATGTTTGGCTAATTTTTTCCCCCAGTAGATTCCATATTCACATAAAATTAAGAGAACCTGACTGAAGAGGCCCCGCTTCTGGTCCCTGCTCCTCTAGCACTGTGCACATTTAACCAAAGCAGCCATTAACATCTCCTAATCTCAAGTAGCTGCCAGATCGAGATTATTAACAACAATTTGGTGCTTGGTTCATTCCAAAATCATTTCTAAAGTCCCCAAAGCATTTCCTCACACCTCCCCAGAAAGGTTGACCTTCAAAGGGCAGGTATCCCAGGCTCCTGGAGGCCTGAACATTATTAAATGAAGGCTGTGAAGCACTTTCAAAATGTGTCAGTTGGTAGACATCTTGGGAGCTGACAGTATGCTCCAGGGAGAAGGGCAAATTTCCAAAGCAGCCTATCAATGTTCTAAGTAGCCCAGAGGGTGTGGGAACACTCCCTAGAGTGCTAAAGATGGAGAGGCACCATCTCAAGACTGAGTGGCAGGGTGTGTACAATGACTATGCTGCCAGGGAGAGAGTTAGGGAAGAGGAGGGAGTTGAAATATTTGCTTTTCTAGGTTACAAACTAGCAAAAATAATGCCTTTGTTTTTGCATTTTGGAGAATGAGAGAGAAATCAGCTTTATGCCTTTTTTTTTCTTCCTGAGTCACAGTTTTCCTATATAGGCCTGGCTGGCCTGGAACTGGTTATATAGATCAGGCTGGCCTCAAACTCACAGAGATCCCCCTGCTTCTGCCTCCCTGGAACTGGGGTTAAAGGTGTGCATGCATCACCATATCCAGCCTTTTATATCAATTTTTAAACACTCATCTAAAAATCTTTAAACACTCGTCAGTTCTACCACTACCCAGTTCTCTCACATCCCCAGTTCTATATGCATAATCCATCTACTCAAGGAGAACCTGGGGGGAGCACTATCTGTGAGGACCACCCGAGCCCCACTACTAAAATTTTTTTTAATGTCACAGTCACCAGCATTGCTACATGACTTGTTCTGAGAAACATGCAAACTGCATTTCAGAAGAAATGCTAGATGACTTCTGGTGAGTATGTACACATATACGTGCATAACACATACCATACACTACAATACATTTTCACAAGTGTACATGCATGAGTGCACACATACATACTTAGACATCTCAAGTACCACACTCTTTTTCCATGCAGGGTCTCTATGGAGACCAGGCTGTCCTCCAGCTCATAGCAACTTGTCTGCAACTACCACACCTGGTCCCTACACATTCTTATTTACTTACTTATGTATTTTGTTGGTTTTGTGACAGAGTTTCATGTAGTCCAGGTTCTCCTAGAGCTCATTATGTAGCCCAGGATAGCCTGAAACTTCCAGTTCTCCTGCCTGTGCCTTCCCAGTGCTAGAACTACCGGCATGTGCTGCATGAATCCACTATTCTTGAGAATGGCATTAATGTCATTTTCCCAGTTTACGCAAGCAACAGCTAAAAATAAAAACCTGGGGAGTTCATCTTCATTGTTAATAACCTGAGAAAACAAAAATCCCACTTGAAGTTTTATAGAGTTCATAGGATTATAAGTGATTTTTTTCTCCTCGGTTTTCTAAAAGTTGATCAACAAACTAAGTTGCTTGTGCAATGTAAGTTGAGCTAATGTATCTCCATGCTTCAGCAGGAATGACTCTCTCTTGAAACATCACTTGAAGTTGTTTCATAAACAGATCCTGGGCAATCTACACTTAAAGTTCCACCTTTATTATCTCACCATGAGTTTGCTTTTAATAACAGAAACTGTTAAGTAAGGTCACATGATTACCTTCTGAGTGTTCAATCCTTATTACATTTTAAATATTAAAATAAATAAAATCCAAGCATATAAGATTATAATGTATTTATCCTGAGCATTCAAACAGTGAGTCTTTTATATTTTGTTCAAGTTGTTATCGCTTTACTCAGCTCACAAACTGTACTACTAAACAATGTGATGCTTTAAAAGGCAACTGCAGAAATCCTCAGATAAGGATCCTCAAATGAATCTGCCAAAAGCACAAAGAGATGAAAAGACAATCCTGAGAGTACTTTCAGCTGACTGGGTCACTATTAATGAGAACCTACTTATCTGCCTTCAGAAAACACTAGTCAATGCATTTTAGGAAATTGGGTTCTTATGGATCAGTTGTTAGTGTCTAATCCCCTTACAAGTCCTGGGTCCTATCCCCAGCACCACATAAAATGGGTCTGGTGTGGTGGCACACACCTGTAAGTCAGGCATTTGAGAAGTAGAAGCAGGAGGATCAGAAGATCAAGGTCATTCTCTGCACAGAGAGCTTCAAGTCAACCTGGACTACAAGAAACCCTACTGACAGAGATAAAGAGTAAAAGACAGAGAGAGAGAGACAGAGACAGACAGACAGACAAGGCAGACTGAGGGGCAGAAATCAAAACAGTTAATAGTTGTACTGAACCGTCCACAATGAAAAGTAGTTAAGTATAACTAACTGTTCAGCGTGGAAAAAGGGAAATGCAGACCCAGTCAGCTTCTGTTTTTGCGTGAAGGTCTCCCGTTCACTTCATGCCCCTCTCCCGTGACAAAGGCACCGTCCTTACTGAATCGCTGATTTGAGCAGCCTTAGCAAAATCACAGTCGAAACCTAGGATTGTTTGCACATAATGAAAACTAAACAATTTCAACATCTTCTAAGAGTGCTGATAGTCTCTAACTTTTTATATACCATATGCTGTATTCTAAATCATAACTGTTAACAAACAATTCTCATAAAATGTCTGCATGATTCTCTGTAGAAGCAATAAAAATAATTTTGTAATAGTTACAGAAAGGGATACTGATAAGCCAAGTTACAAGAATATCTGCTTGCAATCACAACACCATTTCATGTATGACCACAGACTCCCTGTGATGAGGCTAAGGAGGTGTGCTATGTGGAATCCCGTCAGTGGCTCTGTAAGGGCTCTGAAACCTGACAGACCCACAAGGGCCAGGACGTGGACACTGACCTTGGCATCAGACAGACTTGGATTGTGATTCAACATGGATCACTGTATTGAAGCGACTTGGTTTCTGGGTCACAATTTCTTCATCCTTAAAATGGGTAGGCTCTTTCCTATCTTAGTGTGGTAAGTGTCCAGTAGCAACTGGATGTTGTTAACCAACCAGTACCACAGGTACTTGATAAACCCTGAATTCTCTTTCAGAATGCAGGACCCACAAAGGCAGCTCTGGTAACCTAATGACTTGCACACTGCAGTTTCTCGATTAAGAGCAGGGGTGGGTGGAGCCAGGCTCAAATCTGTCTCCTAATCTAATTGTCCTTTAGTCTCTGTGAGACTACAGATAAATTCCATTTTCTCATCAAGCCTCTGTTTCTTTTGTGAAATCAACATAAAAGGGCATCAACCTCTTGCAATGATTCATGGAATAAACCATAGGGAAAAAACTATGAATAACGACTACCAAATGGTCTATCACCTGCAATCAAGATATGGTACAATTGTCATTAATAAATAATTTCTAACTTTACAATTGGGATTAAATTGAGTGATTCATTACAAAATCCTACAGCTACAGGTTAGTATGAAACTATGTGGACCACCTGAAAACCCTCAAAGTTATTTTGTATTTTTATAACTTTTCAAATTTTAGTTACTTTTTAAAATTTTATGTGTATGAGTATTTTGCATGAATGGACACAAGTGCACCAAGTGCACAAAATGTCTGTGGAGGCCAGATGAGGTGGGGTCCAGATGAGGGGGGTCCATATGAGGGAGGGTCCAGATGAGGGGGGGTCCAGATGAGGGGGGTCCAGATGAGGGAGGGTCCAGATCCCCTGCAACTGGAGTTAAGGGCCATTGTGAGTTATCATATGGGTGCCAGGAACCAAATGCCACTCCTCTGCAAGAGCAGTCAGCACACTGAGCCATCTCTCCAGACCCCAGTATGTATACATGTAGTATGTATGTATGTATACATGTAGTATGTATACATGTAGTGTGTATACATGTAGTATATACATGTAGTATGTATGTATATATTTTGTTTCTTTATGTGTCTCTCTCTGCACGCATTTGTCTGCCTGCCTGTCCTTGTGTGTGTGTGTGTGTTTGTGTGTGTGTGTGTGTGTGTGTGTGTGTGTGTGTGTGTGTGTGTATGAAGGTCAGGTCAGAGGACAACTTGCAGATGTCTGGTTCTTTTGCTCTACTGTGGGGATCCAGGATTGGACTAAGGTCAGAGTTTGTGACAAAAGTTGCTGAACTATTTCGCCAGTCCCCTCCAATCTCTGCTTTGAAATTTTTCTCAAGGCCTGGTGAGGTACTGCACTCTTTTAACCCAGCACTCAGGAGGCAGAAGTAGGTGGATCTTCATGGCTTCGAGGTCAGTCTGATCTACATAGTGAGTTCCTGGCCAGTCAAACCTATTACAGTGAGACCCTGTCTCAAAAACAATAAAAACTATTTTAAATATAAATTTCTTATATTGCCTTATCCAAACTGGGGCTTGTGACTCCTGCCATTATCACTAATTCAGGGTCTAAAACAACTTGTGGATTTCCATTTCTTTGAAATTAATTTTAAGTCTTTGTCACTACTAACACCATTTTTTTCTTTACTTTTTTGACAGCTTCACACATATATACAATGTATTGTCATTATACTCAGCTTCTACTACCCTCTGGTACCCTTTTCTTTGCCTGAGCCCTTTCTTCTTCCCATTAGACAGAATGACACACACTCCCTCCTCCAGCAACCATTAACAATCATAAGCTCCTCAGGAGGGGATGGGGCCTCACGGTATCTCCTCAATCCATAATGGAGGATTGGAGAGCTCCGTTCTGGGTAGGTGATCACAGCTGCTGTGTGTTCATGGTTACAACCACAACATCATAACTGGATTGCAGCATTTCGTGACAATCTTCCCCATCCTCTTAAATTCTTTCAGCCTCTCTGGGATGTTCCCTAGGCCTTAGGGTTAGAGGGAAGGTAAGTTGATATAATGTCCCACTTAAGGCTGAGGGCTCATCAGTCACTGATTCTCAGTACTCTGACTCGATTTGGGTGTCTGCATTAACTGTCACTGTCTGCAGAAAGGGACACCTCTGCCCTAGGATGAGAGCAGCACCGCTTTACCACAGGCAGAAACATAAATAGTTACAAGGCAGTCTGACCCGTTCACTTAGGGAAACAACGGAAGTGTGTTCTTCCTTTGGGCCCATGCCCTGTCCGGCTACAGGCTTCTGACTAGGTTTATAGTACCTAGTCAGGTACTATACCAGATGTGTATTCCTTCCTGTGGAGCAGGTCTCAAATCCAATCAGTGTGGTTGTTTATCCCCAGTCAAGCTACTTTTGTGCCAGTGGGGATATCTTGCCTAGCAGGTCAATACTGTAGCACACAGGGTCCACAGGTGGGTGAGACCATTGACTGATGAGTCTCCTTCCCCAGGGGCCTGCAAACTCCTTCTGGCACTATGAACACTAGCCAACGGGGAGACCCTAGCTCAGTCTTGTCTATATATCCCTGTGTCCTATAACCAAAGTGTTTGTTGGCGCAAGAGGTAAAGTCTTACCATCTAATTTTGGGGTGGGGGAGGGGAGCAATAGCAATAGCCTAATTATTTGGGGGCCTCTGAGATGTCTTTGCGCCAACAACTCTTTGGGAAGTATCTCAGATCTAACTGTTGTTCTTGTGGAAAAGCTTCTAACTTCTGTGAGCAGCATTACCTACCACGGTACCTTCATTCCAAGCACTTTTGAAATTTAATCTTTAAAGTCATATTGTTTGGTTTGTGAAGTAGGTTTCTATGGCTTTTTTCATGCATCCTTGGTTTCTGTTAACCCTCTCCACCCCCACCCCCACCCCCCGTGGGAGCCTCCTCTACCTTCCTAGCTCCATCTCTCTCACACACTATGCACTTCCCCATCCTGTCCCACATGGCTCCTTTCTAGTTGCCTGGGCTTGACACACACTCATATTTAAATACAGAACTCCAAATTAGAATCTGGGATCTACATATGACAGAACATACAGCATTTGTCTTTCTGAGCCTGGCTTATCTCACTCAGTATAGGATTTTCCAGGGCCACCATTTTCCTGGAAATTTCATAGTTTCTTTTTATTTTTCCAGCTAACATAATTCTATCACACACACACACACACACACACACACACACACCCCACATTTTCATTATCCATTATTTAGCAGCTGATGGACATCCGAGCTGATCCCATTCCCTGGCTTCTGTGACTAGAGCTGCAATGAACATGGATGTGCAGGTGTCTCCATCACAGAGTCTTTTAAGTATATATGCTTAGGAGTGACAGAGTGGAGTCAGATGGAAGTTCTATTTTGAGCTTTCTGAGAAACCTTCACACTGATTTCCACAGGAACTGTGCCATGGGTCTATACTCCACCAACACTGGATAAGAGTTCCCTTTCCCCTCAGCCTTACCAGCATCTGCTGTCATTTGTCATAACCATCTGACTAGGGTTAGATGGGATCTCAGTCATTTTAATTTGCATTTCTCTCATGGCTAATGACGACCAGCTCCAACGCCTGACCTGAACAAACATAGGCAAAAAACACCAAGAAAATGTAATTGCAAAAAACAGGAAAAATATTAAGGCAAGTGATCTATAAGGATGTGTGAGAGATATATAGCAAAAAAAACCCATCACAACAGCAATGTCAACAGCTGTACAAGTCCCAACTATATCTGCTAATATATATGTAAACAGTAGTTCATGAAAATATGCCCTTGAGAAACTCCAAGTCTCTTCAATTCCATCTTCAATTTCTGCATTTCTTCTTAGGTTAACCAGGGAAGACCACTTTTCAAAGCCACATACTGCTTCAGTCTTACCTACAATAGATCATGGCTGTCTCTCTCCACCATCCCTCTGGTATTAAAAAAAAAAAAAAAAAAACCTGCTGACCATTGAAATGAATGTGAATTCCACAGGAACACACAAGTAAGTGTGGGCCAGAAACCACTCACAAGGAATAAAGATGGTGAGCAATATTCATTTAATTAAAAAGATGTTCTACTTGCAGATGGAGAGATGACTTTAGGCAGTGAAGAGCGCATATTGCTCTTGCAGAAGACCTGAGTTCAGTTCCTGAGACCCCACAACCACCTGTTAACTCCAGGTCCAGCAGGACCCAACACCCTCCTCTGCCTCTGCAGACACTGTACTTGGGGGTACAGACACAGGCACATACATAATTTAAACCTTTTTCTTTAAAATAACAAGATTTTACACCTGATGGTATGATTTTGTATTTTTCTAAAAAGAGGTTTGATCATTTACACACATAATTGTTTTTACTATTTGAGAAATCTGAAGTGCTTTAAATTAAAATGTGGTGAATATGGAAATATATTTTTCAAACAATATTCATTCCTTTGTGAAGTTTAATTTATTTTAAAAACTAAAAGCTGATTTCTGCAGTATGTACACCTCAGCTAATATTTTGTTAACTTAATAATTATTTATATGTCAAGCATGCTGTAGGCATAGATGATAAAAAAAAATGCAGTAAGAGGCTCAGCGTGGGAAAGATACAGATTGACCAGCAACTGCATTACAGCACACAGTGCATCCACATGGGAATATTAATTATGATCACACTGATATTCCTATTAGCCATAATCATTTGTCCTAAACAATTAAACAGCAATCAGGAAATCCTATACCTGGCTTTCACAAGCACATGTAATGTATGCATCCCAAACTATGCATGTGTAATCTCAAATAAGAAAACATACATCTTGAGTCTGGTGTGTAACACAGACCTGTGATCCTAGCACATCGGAGCCTGAGGCCAGAGAGCATGAAGGTTACCAAGAGAGCCCTGTCTCAAAACACGATAAAGGCAATAAAGAAAGACAAGCTATTTGAAACGTCAGTGACTTCTGTTTTATTTGTTTTGAGTTATTTTTTTGTTTTATTTTTTTTGGGGAAGGGAGTTTGGGACAGAGTCTTTCTGTAACCCCAGCAGAATACAGAGCTGGGACCCATATGCAGACCAGGGTGGCCTCAGTTTCACAGAGATCCACCTGCCTCTGCCTTACGAGTGCCAGAATTAAAGGCATGTGCCACCACACACAGCTTTGTTTTAGTTTTTGAGAGAAGATCTTGCTACATAGACCAGGCTGGCCTCAGACTCACAGAGAACCACCTGTCTCTGCCACCCTCATGGACCAGTACTGTAACTAAGGGCATGTACCACCCACACACTGCTGTAAATGTTCTAATATGCTCTAAGTGCCATTTTCAGAAGACACAATTTAAGCTAACATAGAGCTAACATGAGAGATCTGCACACATATAAATAGATGCCCCAATAAGAGTATGGCCTACTTTTCAGTAGTCAAACAAATCTACTGTCTTATCAGTGAAAAGATCCAAAGCAGTTAATTCCTAAAACAGGTAAAATTAATTTCAAAAATTGAGTCAATGAGCTTCTTACAAAGCCATATAATAATTCATTGTTGTCTTGTGATTTTTTTTTTACTTACAGGTAACATTAATCCTTAATTAATCAGATGGGGTTTTTCTTTGTTTCTTTATCTAGTTTGTGAGCAATTCGTAAGAGAATCAAGAGACTCAACTGTCTAGCTGAGAGAAATACATTTGCATAAATGTTGGGTCCCATTTGTTTCAGTATTTTAAAAGAATTCTGTTCAAATTTTTAACCTGATAATACATTTCAAGACAAGTGAATCGTGTTATTGAAGGTTTCAGAGGACTTCAGTGGATGCCTTCAAAAGTGAGGAAATAACAGACTCTAAAGGCCAGAAAGGGCAGCAAGCCTCTCCTCCTTCAGAAAGAACACAGACTTGCAAGTCAGGCCAGCACCAAGTGACTGGATGTGGATGACCGCTCTCTAGCAGTGGAGGGTGCATGCCATTCTCCCTCGCTCAAACTTCTCCTCTTACCGGCCACTGCCATACAGGGGGAAAGTTTTTCTTTCTAAAAATGTACTTCAAGGAGAAGATCCCTAGGTCTTTCTAAAGTGTTATTATTTGGCTCAATTATTAAACTATACTTCTGTGGGAAATTAACCTTTTTAATGTCTTCTACAGAAGATTTTTCAGACCGTAGCTTTGGCTTTAATTAGAATCCTTTCGACCTGAAAGAGAAAATGGGAAGATCCTGGAGTCTTCAAGCCATCAGCAGAGATACAAAGCATTTGAAAGCAGTCAAACAGCTGCAGTTCCTATGGGAGAGGGGGTAGGAAGCAGGCAGCCACTGCTTTCCCTGCAGCTCCTCTTCCCCTACTTTGCCTGGGGCTTTGCTCTCTGATGTTTATAGCTTTAGGGGCCTGGTTTTATGAGGCTGCACTGCATAGCCTTGAAACCAATCTGGTCCTCACCCTGCTTTTCTTCTAACTTTACAGCTGCACATTTCATACCATCTGCTGCTTCTGGAAACTCTCCTCCACTAAAAACAGGGCTTAAATAAGCATTCTTTTCTGAACTTTTCCACTGCACTCTCTGAAGGCTCACAAGCATGCATACATACACATACAGGATGTGCCATGTATAAACACAGCACATTTCACAAACACACAACTGCTGGGGTTTCCTTTCAGTCACACCTTACACCCAGCACATGAAAAACACTGTATGCACACATGCACAAACATATATACCCACATCAATCCTACACAAACGCACAATATAAATTACCAGCACCACACATAACGATACGAACACCATATATACACATGTCATATACTGCACATACCATACACAGAAACCACAGAATACAATATAAACATAAACACGCCACACTCATACACACACTTTACAATATACACACAAACACACAGGGAGGCCCTGTATCACATTTAAATCATCTGCCCTGGACATACTACACACCAAGCACAGCAAGCTACATATGAGAAGCATTAACGAGGCATGTTTGTACATGACCTGAGGTTTCCAATCTTACTAAGAATTCATTTCTTATCAAGCGTCATGGCTTACACCTTTAATCACACCAGCATTCAGGAAACAGAGGCAAGTGGATCTCTATGAGTTTGAGGCCAGCCTGGTCTACATAGCAAGTTCCTGGCCAGCCAAGGCTTACACAGTAAGACTGTCTCAAAAAGAAAAAACAAAACAACAAAGAGAAAAAAATGTATTTCTTCA
Source organism: Eospalax fontanierii (assembly GCA_035773235.1). Classification (NCBI taxonomy): domain Eukaryota; kingdom Metazoa; phylum Chordata; class Mammalia; order Rodentia; family Spalacidae; genus Eospalax; species Eospalax fontanierii. The sequence continues at coordinate 9,077,078 of CM069538.1, forward strand.
ACATCAAGGTTTTCAAATTTCAATTTATCAGATGATAAAGCTAACACTACTAATTCATAAGTATAAAATGATAGTTTAATTAAAATTATTCCCTATCCTTGACTTTTTATCCAAGGAGATGATGAATTTAAATAAAAATAAAACAGTCTCAAAGTGGAAATAATTTAATCTAAAAATCAGATAAATATAATAAATGCAGTAATCTGAGAAGCAGAGAAATACTGAATAATACCAGTTTTATTTAAGGCTAATGTGAGTACAGGCCATGGTGGGGGCTGGGTACAAACTGTAGTGCTTTATTTATTACTAAAGTATTTATTGATTCAATTTAAACTATTGTCTCCAAAACGTTTTTACAATTCCCACATGACATGTAGTTTTGTTCTATTTTTTTCCAACTAATTCACTATCAGACCTTAGCTCTTGGTCTTAGCACAGATAAACACTCTGAAGTCTTCAGCATTGGAGAAAAGTGTATCACAAGGCCCTTCTCAGTCACATGCTCATTTCTCAGCATCTTCAAAACATTCTGACACGTGCTCTAACTTCCATGGTTCATGCTGGGAACCTTTTGAGCTGCATAGTTCCAAGAGGAAACCAGAAAACCCGCTGAACCTTGGAAGCGTCCTTAACCCAGAGGCTGTGAGGCACTAGGAAGAGGCTGTTTGGAGCATTAGACACTGGCTTCTGACCTGGAAGTTCATTAGCACAAAAAACTAACCTAGAAATCAAGGAGGCTAGGGGAGGGTAGATATCATCCACTCACTGTCTATGACCTTTCACCAAGGGAAAAAGCCAATTGTAAATTCTTGAAAACTTATGGACAAAAGGAAAAAAAAAAAAAAAACACCTATGACTGGAGGTGGGGAGCAAGCAGATTAGTGGTTCAGGACTGCTTAGCATGTAGGATGCTCTTGATGTCTGCAACCCCATGAAAAATGGTAAAAATAAATCATCTAATTGTGCCCCTTTCCATAAGAATAACTGACACCATACTTCTGGTTTAACCTGCCCAATCTTCCTTCTGCTACATGGAAACATATTCAACTGCATCACATGCATAGACATCTTGGCGGCATTTTCTATACTGTCTCATCTACTCACTGAAAAGAATACATTTTTAGATAGCAATTGGTAGGAACTGGTAAGCAAAGTTTATAAGCCTATAAGGTTGCTAAACCATCCTCAGTCAGTCCTAAAAAATAAAGTAAAAAGGACTCTAAGGGATGACATATTTCAATTAACTAGGGCAGAGACGAGAGGTTTGTTCGCAGAAGAAAATTCATACTTATGGACATTATCACATTAAAGGAATATTTGTATTTAACATCATCGGAGACCTTCACACGTAAGAACGTAAGGCTAGTGTGAACTGAACCTGGCAGGTGACTGAGTGCCAGTCACCCACAGCAGAAAATGCGGGGTCTCTAAAGAGAGTGTTTCAAATTTATACATTTAAAAAAACCTGCAACCCAATTGTGGCGCGGCTTGTAATTTTTCATCCCCTGTAAAATGCAGGCAGTGTGCATAAACCCCCTGAAACCCTTGTCACACACACTGCTTCCTCATCAGGGTCTCTGGCTGGTTTTCACCTGGATGATGCTGAGGAAATAATAACCCAAGGCCACTTGCACAGGAAAGGGGAGTGGTGACCACCACCTTCCCACAAACAGAACACAGTGCAACTTTCCTAGGGCTAGATAAAGACCAAAAGAAAGATGGTCTCTTTGTCATCCGTATATCCACTTATATCTGTCAGGGGGCTTCACAAAGCCAGGAGCTGATGGACAGACAGAGGACTTGTTCTTTAATCTCCTGAACAACATGTTTTCTAAAAAGTGCTCTTCCCACTGAGAAATGCATTTGTACAATCAAATCAGTTCTAACAAATGAGTCAAGCAAGAACACCTCCAGTTTTCAAACATGGGTCTGAATAGAAATGCACGTAATCCAAGTCCAATCCAAGTCAATCCTAACATGAACACTGAACAGATTTCAATCTGCATTTGCTAACATCCTACCCATAACTCAAAATAAACTCAAAGGAAGGTGCATGTGTGGAGCCTCTGTCTGGGATCAGCCTTGGAAGAGGCAAAGAGATGACAGTATGCTCTTCAACAGGGATTAGAGGCTTAAAACTTGCCAAGTTAATTTCTTAGACTAAACAGCTGAAATATTACAACAAAGAAAATTAAATAAGGGGATAGGGAAGAGAGAGAAGGGAGAGAGGGAGAGGGAGAGGGACAAGGACAGGGAGAGGGCTGTACAGGGTCAGGGACAGGGAAGGCCCTCTGGAAGACCTAGCGACCTGGGTTCTATCCCCGGGACCCACAAAAATGTGGAAGGAAACAATCAACTGCACAAAATTGTCCCCTGGTGTCCACAGCACACTGAGACATGAGTATACATATATACATATATTACACACATACACATACAGTCACACAATACACATTTTTAAAAAGAAAGGAAGGAAGGAAGAGAGAGGAAAAGTAAGAAAAAAGAAATTGGGATAACTCCAGCAGTACTGGTGGAGGCCAACACTGCCCCAGAAAAGTGCTTTCAAAGGAGTAGAGCATTATTACGTAAATCCGTGTTTAAACAGATCGTAAAGCAGGGTCCCAAGAACTGTGGTAAGAAAACGAACAGGCACAGGGGATTGGCTGAGCATGGTCTGTTACCTCCAACGGCAGGTTGCTAACACCGCCCCAGCTTTGCGTTAGCACACTGGGTGCAAGTACACTCCAACTGGCTGCGTCTGTAGTCCACCCACCTGACCCTGCCAGCAAATAGGCCACTTTTCCTTCTTCTGGATGCTGTTCTGGAGCAGGCCCAAATTGGTTCAACATAACCATAACCAGAAAGTGCCTCCCCGGATTGAATTTGTTAACAGCAAGGAATGTGGAGGCCATGCTGACCCAGCAGCCAAGCCTGACCAGCCGGGCTAGATCCAGGAGTGCACAAGCCCACATTCTCTCCTCCTTTGCCATGTGATTCCCTGGTGTTTAAAAGCATACCTGCTCACCATCTAGACTCAACACAGACTCGACTCTAGAAGTTTTATTTTCATAACACAGTTAGCAACTGGGTATTGCTGAACACAATTCTCTCCCGGCACATTCTTTTTTTTTTTTTAATTAAGTGTGGGGGGAGGGGGTGTGTTTTTGCATCTCTGTGGGGATGTGTGCACAGGAATGGAACTGCCTGAAAAGGAGGCTGGAAGAGGGTGTTGGACTCCCTGCACCTGCTGTGAGCTACGTGACATGGATCCTAGGAACAGTTGGGTCTTCTGTAAGAGCAGGATGCACTGCACCACTGAGCCATCTCTCCAGCCTGCCCAGCAGGTTTTCCAAGACTCTCTTGCTCGATGATGAATTCCATTCCTTCACTTTATAAGCAGGTTACTGACACACACATATATATATACACATATATAAAAATAGATACATACACACTTACATGCCCACACACACATAAATATATACAGATACACAGAAATATACATATGTACACTCACAAATACACAAAATTTTAGTCTGTATATATGTATTCAATTTGTATTTGCATTTTTCATATTTAGCATCTGATTTTACATGAATATATTATATATTTATGTTAAGCATATAAATATATATTTGTTTTTTGAGACAGGGTCTCATACAGCCCAGGCTTGCCTAGAACTTACTACGCAGTCAAAGGTGACCTTGAACTCACTGCAATGCCAAGTGCTTTTAATTACCCCCCATTAGACTCCATTCAAGGAATTAATATATTTCATATCCTTCACGCTTGGCTAATCAACAGTGGAAACAAAAGCAACCTATGTTAGAAATATACTAGTATCTTCATCTTATTCTGAAATGCATCAAGATTGAGATGAACTAATGGATGGATGGATGGATGTAATCAAGGAATAAATACAGCAGAAGGTAGGTTAGCAATTGTAGAATCCAGGTAGAAGGCAGTTTGCTGTACAGTTCTATCAACTTATTTGTATATTTGAAAATTTTCACAGCAGAGTCTTGGAAGAAAAGTGAAAGAAGAGGAGAGGTAGAATGGGTCTGGGGGTTTTGTTTGCTTTTTTGTTTATCCTCAGAGTGTCAAAGGACTCTGGATACTTGGCTCTGTGTGGTCAACAGTTTACACACTCATATTTAACATTTTCAGATTTCTATGGAGGGTAAAGCGTGATCAAAATAAGAACTACTATTTTACTAAATAAACCGAAATATAGTTTAATATAGTTTAGATCTTAGAATTAAAACAAAACAATGCAAGACAAAAGCGTGTGCTTACCCTAATGATGAACCAAGGTGTTGGAAAAGCTTTTCTGGAAAGAACTAAACCACAAATATTCTCAACTATGTAACCAACACAGCCTCTGTCAGAGCCTTGAAACGCTGCTACTATAGAAAAAAACAGTCAACAGAGCAACTGAATAGGGGCCGCCGGGTCCCAGCCCAGCTTTACTTGAGGGAACTGAAATCATCGGAGTCTCTGTAATTTTTGCATCACAAAATATTGTTTTTCCTTATATTTTTCCAATAATTTAAAAATATAAAAGCCATTCTTAGTACATTGGCTTTCTAAAACCTAACAGAAGACAGGTTGGGGTCACTCACCGTTAGCTGACCTCTGAGGAAAACCAGGGGTCAATGGCAATGTTGAGTTACAGCACAACATCCCTACCAAAATGAGACAGGCAAAAGGTGCCATCAGTCCTAACCTGGCCACCAGTAAGCAGGCCTATCTCAGCATTTAAAGCCTGTGTGGAATATACTGTTAGTAATGTCAGTAACTCACAAAGAACAAAACTAAGGGCGAGGCCTGTAAGATCTCAGTATTATGCATAACTCATTGCAAAAGAAAACTAACAACCCAGATGGCGCATGGCTGAGAACTCCTGTCGCTATGGTATGGTTCTTAAATGGTCTTCAGAGGCTATGTGCCGAAGGCGTGTTCTGCGGACTACAGAAAGAGGTAGTGGGACCTAGGAAGCAGGACCTATAGGTGTGGAAGGAAGGTAAGTTACTGGGGTGTGCCCTTGAAGGGGATACTGGGGCCTACCTCTTCCTCTCTCTTGCTAACTATCCTCCTCAGATGAAGAGTTTCCTCTGTCCACATCCTACCATGCAGCTCGGCATCGACTCAAGCCCAAAGCAACGGGGGCCATGGACCAAAGCACCTGAAACCTGAGCCAACATAAACCTTTCCTTCTTTTGTTTTTGTTGTAGTTTGAGACAGTCAACTTGCTCTGTAGCTAGGGTCACCTAAGAACTCATGAACTACTGCAGTCAGACAAATCCCGGGGTTACAGGCATGTGTCTTCATGTTCGCCTCGCTCCCTTTTTAGTTGTTTCTCTCGGGGATTTTGTCAAGGCAGCTGAAAGCCGAGTAACTCGGGACACCTGGGGATTTCTCTGAACTGATTTCCTCTCTCCTCATTTCTTTTGCATCTCAATGTTTGAAATGTATGAACCTTCCTTTGCTCACTGGAACCAAGGAGAGAACATGAACTTTTGACCTTTGAGCCTGACATACGATGCATCACAGCACATGCATGAAACCCTTGAGGCATGTTTCTCAATGTGACGGTTCAAGAGTCCCACTGGGAAGCAGTTGGCTTTCTTTCTTGGTGTGAATCTTGAAACAATGCACTGTCTCTTTTTACTTTTTAATGTGTTCACTCCACGGTCAACATTCCAGCAGAGGTGTGCGCTGGCTGAAACGCCACCTCTGCTGCTCAGGAAAACCCTTCCATCCCAGACTTGCCCTCTACTGTACACAAAGCCTTCAGATGGTCCCCACAATAACCATTCTCATTTTCTGTCCAGACTTGTAATATGTGCAATATGTGCTCAATAAAGCACACAGAAAAGCCCAAAGGAAAAACTCGGGCAGTTTTCATGGTTAGAGGCTGGTGGCAGCAATAATGAACTCCAGTCAGCCACTGCCTAGGGTAATGGGAAAAGGCCAGGCCCCCACTGAGAGGGGACACAGTGAATGTCCCAGCCCCAATCCACACAGCAGTAGACATGAACACACTCAGTCCACCTCACCTAACAACACAAAGATCAGACTCTCTTTTCTTCTTGGTAACATTTGACAAAGGTCTCTCCTACTCTGCCTCCTCCCCTTCTCATCCTCTTCTTCTCCCATGAGGGTTAAATACATACTTTAAAATATATCCACAGCTCCACTTGACTGTGCAAAGAGTAAGCATTTCTGAAATTCATCAGCCTCTATTTTTAAGAGGCCTGATGCTAATGTTTAGCTCACAGCTGCTCCATCCCCTGGGGAAGGAAATTACTTTAAACCTCCCTTTGAAGGGAGCCCTGCTTCAGTACTGGGAGGTCACTGGCCTGGCCCCAGTGACTACCTTTGTTCCAGGGAAGCTGACCTTCAAAAGGGCCCCCCTTACGGATTTCAGTGAATGCTCCCACTGCCTAGGCAGGTTGCTGTTCCCTCCCCTCCCCACATCTTTTTCAGGAGGCCCATCCTTCAAACTCCTTTGGCACAAAGAGACACTGTCTCATTTGCTTTGTCCAAAATGTCACAATTCCCTAGGAAGGTGGAGTTTGGAAAATAAAATTGGTCATTTTTTAAATGTTTGTATGTGCACATGTCTCTCTGTGGTGGGGGCAGGAGTGTGTGGAGGCCAGAGGTGGACAGCAGTCCTCCTTAATCACTCTCTACCTTATTTTTTGTGTCCAATTCCAACACACTGGCCAGCATGCCCCAGGGATCTTCCTGTTTCCACATCCCTAATGCTACAATTGACACATATTGCTGTGCCCCGTGTTTTATATGGGTCCTGAGGATTGAAATTAGGTCTTCATGCTTGCACAGCAAGCTTTTAACCAACTGAGTCACCTTAGCCAGATGCTGGTCCTCTTAAAGAATCAACTTCATACTCCTCGAGTAGAGGAAAATGTTATTTATGTGTATGTGTGTGTATTGAGTATGTCATGTGTGTGTAGGTATCCAAGGAGGCCACAGAGGTTCTCAGATCCCATGGGAGTTGGGCAGTTCAAAGTATACCCCAGTCTGGCATGATGCTGGGAACTGAACCTGGGGCCTCTGGACAAAGAGCTCCTTACCACAGAGTCATCTCTCCAGCCCCCAGAGGAAATTATGGAATTTATGAAGAGGTACAGTGAATAGAATAATTTTTCAAATATTGTTCAAAACACAAAGGAGGGCCTGTGGCCACATATTAACCTTTCACTTCCAATTTCAAAGTGGGTCAAGAAAAGTGTATACAGTCATTATATGTATATGGAGACTAACATGGTTTCTTGATAGACATTTCCTCTAAAACTGACCAAATCAACTTGTGGGCTGAAAATCAAGCCACCTCACTGAAGACAGAAGGCTTCCTGTAGGAAAAGATGACACACCATCTGCATCCAAAGTTAGCTGCATGTACTCTGAACAGCTTCCCCTGGACCTCTGCTAAACTAACGACATGAAAGTGACAAGTTCCAGGCTGAGCTTAGTGCTCACAGTCTGGGAAATGCTGTTGCTATGGTGCAAGTCCCAGGGAACACAGTCATGACAGAACACATCAAAACTGTTCTTGTCTTGGGGAAAGAGGAAGGCAGGAGGAGGCTGTGCTCGGCCAATCCCAGACACCTGAAGGGACCACTTCCACAGCAAAACCACAGCGCTGTGGGCGGCACACTTTGCTGCAGCCTGCACGTCTCCAAGTTTCTCACAAGTGGATTTTGCAGGTGAGAAAACAGGGCTCCTAAGAGTTGAGGTGGCATGCGATCCTCCTCCACACCAAGCATTTTCAAACACTTGCAAGTGCCAGAGGTGATGAAGAAAAGATTGAGAAGCAGAAAAGAAATCACGCTACAAAAGAGTAGGTCTCTCCAGTGCGAGAGGGCCGGCTGGCAGAATCTTCTCCTGGGCTCTCTCCAGGAACACCTGTGGTGGATCCTCTGCTCCACAGCCTCACCGCAGTTCCTGCCAGAGCTGCAAAGCTCTGTCTCCTCCAAAGATACCTGCCTTCTCCTTCAGCTTTGGGGTCACTGATAACTCAAACGCTATTCCATGAACTGCTCATCAGCACAGGCATTTACTCTGCAACCTTAGGAGGGGCTCCAACTGGCAAAAATTGAGACATACTTTTGGTAGGGCAGTGGATTTCAGCATTATTAAGTGACAGCTGAACAAACTTTGAAGCAGGTAAGGTTACACATGTGGCTCGTAGGGGAGCACTCCAGAAAAGATGGACTAGATGATGCACAGTAACAATAAGGCTCCAAATGGAAAAGGCATCACTGTATTAGGCGCATTAATATTCTCTACTCTCAAGAAAATTAGCAGAGACAAGTGTTCAAAGTCATCTGGCCCTACACTGTACCTTACTTAGTAAGAGTCTGGTTAGTCTAGGGTTTGTTGTCTGGAATTCAAACCACCTATGAATTACTGTGAGAGGCACATATATAATGGGAATGTTTCTGAAACTTAATTTTCCATCTCCAAGTCAGGAGACTGCAGCTTTGAAGGAGGATTAGTGATTTCTGCATTCTGGTCAGCAAAGGATGGGTTGTAGACAAGGCCTCTGTCAAACTCACTTCCCCTCCTAGGATTGTCTCCTGGCTTAATGTGTTTCAAATGACAAGTGTTTAAGGTGTCACTTGTAAGAAAAGAAGGATGTGAAGAATCACTCAGGGAAAGCCCCAATAATCCAGGCAGCGTCAGTTCAAAAAGCAGTTCAGGGCTTGGAAAGCATCCAAGATAAGTATGAGATTGGTGTTTGGCTATAGTTGTCAATGGAAGACAACACTCCAAGTGCATTTACTCAGTTATCTTTTAAAGGCTTTGGGGATCTTTTGGCGGATCACCCTCCTTAGAGACTTGGATTCAGGAGGCATCAAATTCCAGAACTAGAGCCCACAACAGCCAGGGCAAGCTCTGCTTTGTGCTGGGCCTGTAGAGAATACGGTCTTCTCTGCTTATGCTTGTCCAGTGAGCAATGGTGAAGAAGCAGGAACATTACTGCAGCACAGAGTTCCCACGTGACTTACAGACCCAGCAACCTACAAACTAGAAAGACTACTGAATGCTAGTTTAGTAGCAGAGCAAATTTCTTGGGTCTCTCTAGGCCATCTTCCATTACTATAGCATAATGCCTGAGGCTAGGTTCAGTTAAAAGGTTTGTTCAAGTCAGAATTTTGAAGACTAGAAATTCAAGATTGACTAACCCCATCCATTTCACCTCCAGTGGGGTGCTTCTGGCTACATCACCACATAGCGGATGGAGCTGTGACTGAAGCATACAAGGTAGGAGGCAAACGACCAGGGAAGGGCCAGGCTTGCTTTCTTATGACAACCTACTCTGTTAGAAACTAATTCAGTCCCAAGGGCCCTGATCCACTCTTGTGACGGGGTATCCATTCATAAAGATGGAGCTCCTTGATCTTATTACTTCCCACTCAGCCTGACTTGTTAAAGGACACACCAACTTAACACCCCCACACTAAAGACCCAACTTGCAGTACATTAACCTGCCCTAGACATACAATGTTCCAGGAAATACAAGCCCAGGTAAAATGGTAACTGTCTCCCATGCCCTGGGCTTTTGGTGTTACCAGAAAAGACAACGAGCTGAGGGCGTTGGCAAACACCAGCTCTCCTTCCTGGACTATGAAGTTGTACACCTGGCTTAGCTTTAGCAGAATGCAAATAGCCTTTCATTTCATAATCCACAGACAACAGTAATCACAGACAACTAACAACACTGTGGATCTCATGCCACCAAGGTCCAGCTTCCCAGCCTAGGACCCACATGGTCAATGGGCTCCTCCCGTCCTCTGTCTCCCTGGCTCCTGCTAAGGAGTCTTCCCCTATTGAGTCTCATGGGAAGAAACGCAGTCTCACTGTCTTTGAAGTAGAAAGCAGCATATGGAGATGGTTTAGTTTGGGTTCTGCATTTTCAGGGAAATATTCTTGTAACATTTCTAATTGGCTTCAACATCAAAGGAGACCTGTCACTCAGGAGATAGAGCAGCAGAAAGTAATTAAGGGTGGTAGAATGATGAGATGCCAACCACTCTGGGGCACAGTGACAGCAGCACCATCACCACCATCATCATAAAGGGTCACATGGTGCATAAATTACACAGGTTGTCTCCAAAGATGCTGCTCCCAAACTTTTGCCTTGTAAAGAGACACCAAACATATTTGGTGCGTACCAACAATTCTCTAGAAAGCTTCCCATCCACTAGTACTGAGAAATCCAATACCAGCAGGGGAAACACTGCTATCCACAGAGGGTATGAAACAAGACTAATGAATGCCTATGGCCACAGGTACTCCCAGAACACACAGCACTGATCCTATGCATACTATGGTTTTCTTTTACATACATATCTAAGATAAACTGGAATTTATAAATTATACACAGCACAAGATTTGTAAATAACCAATAAGAAAACAGAAAAATTATAACCTATAGTGTAATAAATCTCAAAATACTTACTGAAATGTGCTAAACTTGATCATGGATAACTGATCATTATAACACACTACACACACTCAAATGTCCCTTACCTGGTAAATGGATAAACTGTATATGTTCATATAATAAAATAAATCCCAGCAATAAAAAGAGGTGAATAGTGAATCCAGGCAATAATACACATAAAGTTCAAATGCATCATGCCAGTTAAACTTAAAAAGTATACATGCTTTGACTCTGTTTCTAGGTCTCTCAAAAAGATAGAGTATCAGAACAGAAAACAGGCAGGAAGGGGGATGAGAGACATTGACTACAAGGCTTAGATGGGAAGAACTTGATATGGCAACTATGTGTTTGTTAAAACTCAGAACCATAGGGGGAGGGAGGAGCAGGGATGTTACTATATGTAAGGGACACCTTTTAAAAAGGAGCAAGAGCCAAGTAAGAATTTAGATACTTCCTGTTTCTACGTAAACTGTATTTCAACATTTTAAAAACAAACTTACAGATTCCATCTGTTTTGTCTAGAAATCAACTGCTGACTCAGGCTGGTCATGTGTCCTAGAGCAACAGAGCCCTCACCCACGGACAGGGCAGCAGGGATGCTGATGGAACTCCCCAGTGCTCACACGTGTGAGAAGAGCTAAGGCAGAAAGAGAAGCAACCCTGGCCTGCTCACAGAAGGCTGTTCAGCGCAGGGAGCATGACACGGGGACCGCAGAGGGGGATGCTCAGAAGGAGAACTCACAGGGTGGAGAGCTTTGACAGCAAGCAGGAAGTAGCTCAGAGGCCTCCAACCCGGATTCGTCCAGTCTAGAACTTCCTCAGGTTATACTGAGAGTCTAACACTTCTGACATTTGTTTATTCAACTTATTTTTTTAGCAGTGCACTGTAGTTCTGGAACTCACCCACTTACACCCCAGAAGGACTGGATCCTTGATCTTCTACTTTAATTACTTCCCATTAAAGGCTCCCGTGAGCTATAACGGACTAGGGGATAGACTCCAGGGTGCACCACCGTACTGTTTTGGATTTGAAGGAGCCTTGCCTGCTGAACAGCTGTGTGTCCCTTGAAGTGAACATCTCCTGGAAGTCTGTGAGGAGGTGGTTCTGAGATCTTAGATAAGGGCCTCCTACCTCTTTCTACATCACTCCACAAACCACACAGCACTGATAACAAGCTGCTTAAAACCAAAGACAACAGACCTCAGGCCCTTCCACAGCGACCCTGAGGGCAAAGGGGTGCAGGCTCACATACCTGGGGCACTAGCCCTGACAGTGTCCTGGACTGAGAGAAGTCAAGTGTGCAGTGTGCTAATGGATCCAGAGATAGAACAGATAAAACGTCAGCTCACTGCTGCCCTACTGAAGGCCTTGGGGCAATTAAAAACAAGGACAGAAACCCCAGCATAGCCACACCACTTCTGTCCGACCCCAGTTCCCTTTAAAAACTGTGGTAGGTGCACAAAGAGCTCATCCCTGTGGCACATTCTGTCTCGGAACACTCTGACTTAGCACCCTATTTCATTCATCCCCTTGGAGGAGACCCCTAGGCCATCAGCAGATTTGACAACAATGTGCTGAGCACACACCTGTGTTTCCGTGAAGACAGCAAACAAAAATACTGCAAGCTGGTGTTTTCCTAGACTCCATCAGCCACCCGGCTGGCTCAGGCTTAACTTCCAACCTCCCCATAGCTTATATGGAAACCTGGGAGAGGACACTTCCATCTCCCTACTGCCCCCAACAGCTCAGAAGCCTCCCTGGTTAAATCTAGCTGGCTCTCAAACCATGCACTGATGTCCAAATGATAATCAAGAGGCTTTGGAAAAATATATTTAGAGCCATATTTACACCAAAATAAATTCCAGGTAGATCACAGGCAAGTAATGAAGCAGGAATGTACTAGAAGAAACCATGAGAGAAGATCTTTAAATAAACCCAGAATGGGAAAGCACTTTCTAAATGCAATGCGAAATGTGCTAAAAATGAAAGAATTTGATAAATCTAACTACTTTAAAAATATACCCATTTGAGGGGTTGGAGAGATGCAGTTAACAGCAGTGGCCGTTCTTGCAGAAAGCCTGGGATCATATCCCAGCACCCACATGGCAGCTTACAACCGTCCCCAGCTTCAGTTTCAGGGAATCTGATGCCGTCTTCTGTCCTCCTCAGGTATTGCATGACATGAATGCACTTACACACATGCAGGGGCAATACAGTCATGCATAGATAGAGAGATAGAGAGATTGACTGATTGAACATGTGTGTGTGTGTGTGTGTGTGTGTGTGTGTGTGGCTTATATTTGAGAGGTTAGCAAGATGGATCAGTGGGTCACAGTGTTTGTTTCCAAGTCTGACAAAACTGAGTTTGAATCCCAGAACCCACATGGTAGAAGGAGAGGTTTTTTTACAATAAGAAAATAAGGGTAAAAAAAAAGATGGTTTTAAATATATCCATTTGCGATGATGGGGGAGGGCAAGGGTGATGGCTGCTCAGCCCATGTGATCCCACATTTTGAGATGGTTAAAATGATACATTTTAGGCTGTGTGCATTTTACAACAATATTTATATGTAAATGCATACACACACACATACACACACACACACACACACACACACACACACACATATTCTGGAGAGGGGCGGGGGGAATTAGCACTAAAATAATCCCCAAAGACAAATGGCAGCCTCCAGAAAAGTTATATAAAACATATCATAGCCACATACTTAGTTTTTTTAAAGATCTCCTTTATTTTTATTAGTGTGTGTGCAGGTGTCCTTGGAGGAGAGAAGAGGGTGTTGTAGCCCCTGGAGCTGGAATTACAGGTGTTTGTGATCCACCTGACTTGGGTGATGGGAACTAAACTTGGGTCCTCTCCAAGAGTTGCAAGCTCCCTTACCTGCTGAGCCATCTCTCCATCCCCATATACATATTTCTAATATAAAAAGAGATCCTACAAACTAACAGAAAGCTAAAAATTAAAAATGTGTAAAAAAATGGGCAAACACTATGAAGTCTATAGCAAAGATAAGTAATTCCTAAATACATTTAAAAATGTGTACACTCAATTTTTTTTTAATTAATGAAGTTATAGGCATCGGGTGACAACCAAATAGCTATAGCAGGGGAACTGAATAACCAGCTTCTCCCTTGCAGTAGACTATAAATTGACTGGCTTAAGACCTATAAAGGGTAACTTGGAAATACCAACAAGAATGACAAATTCAGGGGCTGAAAGATGGCCTGGTAGTTACGAATGAGTGCAGCTCTTGCAGAGGCTCTGGGTTCAGTCCCCAGAACCCACATCAATGGCTCACAATCATCAGTAACTTCAGTTCCAGGCATTACACACACAAGTGCACTTGCATACATGCAGGTACAACAGTCATACACATAAATTAAAATTAACCCATCAAAAAAATTTAGTTGAAAACTGAGAACAGTTTACTGACTTACACCCGCATAGAACAAACATGGAGTCATCCCAGGAAGACCTCGTCATGGGACAGCAAAAGAGCATTTTCTTAGGCTGTACAACTACGTGAACACATCACCTGCTTCAATTCAGAAGATGTGAAGGGATCTATATGACAGCAGATGTATGAATCCCGTGTTCTTCCTAATTGGCCTTTCCAGTTCAGTACTGATGACAGTCATAACACATCAGGCTGCTGGACAAGAGGCCTTTCCTCTCCTCAAATATGGGAAACCAGTATGACAGAAGATGACCGAAAGCTAGAAGGACTCTGAAGGAAATGTCCTACTCCTTTTCATATGCCACCGCCTCTGGGTTGATCCTCAGAAGGCAGGCCCTACCAGTCAGGTTCAGATGCCCTCCCTCCCCGTCTTCCTTAAGGCCCACTGAGCACTGTCCTCGCAGGGCAGGACCTGGAATCCCCTCAGTCAGCTCTCAATCTCAGCTCTGCAACCTTGTTCCTCAATCCCACCAGAACTCACTTGCCTTCTCACCACATATTCCATACATTCTCAGGTCTGGGAGAAGATCCTGGCTTTCCAAGCCCTTTCAGAGATGATGATGTACATCCCTGGGCCTGCCTGCTGACTCCCAGGAGCCAACAGGGGGCTGGAGAGCTGGGGCAGCCCTAAAGGGCTCAGGCTCACAACCAGGAGTGAACGGGCTGCTTTTCAGGGGCTGCCTGCTGAATATGAACACTGTTAGAGGTACCGAGTGCCAGAATTGAAGCTGAAAGCTAAAGACAGCTCGTGCTACTGCTGGTGCTGAACCGGGTTCAGTGCAAGGAACGTAATCCATGCAAGGCACTAAGGGTGGGACAGTTTTCAGATATGATGGTAAAAACATATTAGGGAAAGAATTAGCAGATTCTTTGTCAAATCACTGTCAGCCGGGAGCTGACAGGAAAAAACAAAACAGCAATGAAACCATTGTGTGCACATCTCTATGTGTACATAGTATACACCAGTTAAGTCTATATGTATGTGCATCTATATGTACAGCTACATGCATGCACACACAGACCTGGAGTACCCTTATCTGAAATTCTTGGGACTACAAAGTGTTTCAAGCTTCCTATTCAGGAAGTTCTTGGATTCTGAAATGTTTACATGAACTTTACTGGCTAAACACACTAAACTTCAGAGAACTTTGGAGTTTTGAATTTTCAAATTGGGGACTTTTCAATTAATCCCTGAATTAACTCTGCTGCCTCAAACCTGACTTCCTGGATTTCTGTTTGCCCAGTGTATAAAAAAAGCACAAAATAGCCACCCAGCAATGAGGGTCAAAAAGAAACTAAATAAGACACAAAATTATTACCAATGTCAGAATTCCCCCCCCCCCCGCCCACAAAAAAGTTCTTTTTAAATACCTTCTCTCAATCAGCTTTTCCTGTGTGTGGCTTTCAGGCAACTGGCTTCCTGTCTCAGGAGAGATGCAACCCAAGGAACAAGAGCCACCGGGGCTGAAAGGAGCTCTGTCCCCTGCTGTCCTCTGTTCCTGTCTTAGCTCTACCCAGATCCTTCCCCAGCCTCACAGCAGGCTGTTCCTTCCCTCCTCCCCAGTGCCCCTGAAGCTGATTCACACCATGTCATGCTGGCAAGGCTCCCAAACCCTGAGCACCACATTTTCCCATCAACCTGCTCACAAAATCCTGCTGGAACCTTCTCTTCTCCCTGGGTGTGACTTAGAGCACATCCTTTAGAGCTCATTTAACCCATAATTAAATACGATCCTTTCAGAACCCATCAGACACCTTTCTGCATGTACAAAAATCAGTTCAAATGTACCAGAAAGAAGTTAATTCTGTACAAAAATTTCCTTCCTACTTTTTTTATACCGAGGGTTCAGACATCATTAAAAGAGCTCATTTGACAGGACTAAAGGGCTGGCACACAGATACAACTCCAGGTCCCTTAGGTTCCTACTTTCAACCAAAAGATATTCCAGAAAACAGCTCTGCTGAGGAAAGGTAAGGCTCCCAGGTTGGGGCACAGGTTTGTGTGTAAGATCGGCCCATGTTCCCATTCTCCTTCTGCAATAAAATAGGAGTCAACCACATTCTCTTCTGACCAGGCTTGACTCCCTCTGTGATGTAGAATTGAAGAGCACATATATAACAGAAACCTCTTTTTTACTTTTAAAGGCATTTAGTTAAATGTTCTATACAGCATGGTATAGGACTCTCCTGTTCACGAAAACTTAAAATGCTTAGCTCTAGTTAGAAAGGCAGCTGTCTTGGGACCATGGTGACTGAGGTCCAAAGTTCAGGCCTCTAACGGCTCTTTTTCCCTATCCATGAAGAGAAACATGGTGGAGAAAAAGTCTAAGGAAAGAAATAACTTTTAAAACTCTTTTTTTTTTTTTTTTTTTTTTTGGTAGAGAGGCAATTACATTTTTAGATAACAAGCTAGATAAAGGCATTTAGAAAAGCTGGTCACTATACATTTCAAAATAGTGATATTTTGACATTTTTGGACTCACTCTGGCCCCCTACGAAGCAATCACACTTAAGACAAAACAAAAACAGACACAGACAGTAACACAAGCCGGATTATTGCCAAATCACAGAAACAGGATCTGACACAGGAACCAAAAATAGACACGAAAACTCTAGGCTAGCCATTTTTACATATGTTTGGTGCTTACAGGTGACTGAGGTTTGAATCTCAGGTCAATCTAATTGTTTTTTTTTACATAGCTCAGTCCCTCACCTACAGCTTGATAGAAAAGACAGAAGTGAGAAGAAACCGTGCCTGTCCTCAGACTGGGATGGCGGGGGCCGAAGCCAATGTCCCTCGTGGGGAGTACTCACCTTCTTCAGCGCGTCCTGGAGTGTCCCTTGTTCAATCGCCATTGTGGTCTCTATCCACTCACGTTAGGCGCCATCTGTGGGTGCATCTCCATCTCCAGCACGCTGCTGTGCTCCAGCCATGCCAGAGAATGGAGGACGATGGAACGGGACCTCAGGTGGCTCAGAGTGCAGCGGGAGGAGTTTCCTCCCGGGAGACTATGTCGGTGGGTAGTTCGGTTATTAGAGCCAATGCAGGGGCTTATATAGGGAGGCCTCCTGACCGTTACAGAAGGCGGGAAAGGTGGGGTGTTGGGGTAAAGGCCGGAAGGTTGTGGAAGTTCAGGAACGAGGAAACGAAACCCAAAAACCTGGTTCCGGTCTGGGGTTGGGGAAAGGAAGATTCATATCTACAGTAGCTTCCTGGGGCCAGGTTATCACACAGGCAGAGCAGGTCAGACACCTGCCATGCCTTTAGGGTATCTGGAGTTGCTTGGCTTGCACAGTAACCAGATCCCCACATCTCCCCCTTTTTTAATATATATAATGGGGAGGTATATAAGGGCCCAGTAAAGGGAGGAGCCAGGCCATGAGGGGATTGGCAAACCAGGGGGGATAATGGGTTTTAAGTTCATTTTGGAGTTTATGAAAGGTATAAGTGAGAGAATTTATAGTCTCTCAGTTAGCTGTTTGTTCTCTAACATTCCCCTTTTGAAGAGGTAACCCTAAAATCTTTTAGAGTCCCCAAATACTTTGGACATATTTGGCCTTTGATATAGAGTAGGCTGCTGAAGGGCACAAGGACAGTTTTTGGTCTTTTGGGGTCTTTTTACCCTAAACTGCCTAGCCAAGTTCTACCTCCTATTCTTATCACACCACCCTCTGAAGAGGTCACCCTAATTGCCAATAGGGAATTGGGGCGCAGACCGCTCTGGCTTCTTCAAGGCTGAATAGGGTCGTAGATTGTGGCAATAGGGGTACCCCTTCAGTGAGTCTACCTAAAAGACCCCTGAATTGCATAACTGTTAGCTGTAGGGGAAAAGAAAGTCCTTGACTGGTCCCTGGAAGATGAAATTAAAATAGTCATAACAGGGAAGAGTTCAAATGTCCAATTCAAAGTCCATTAGAATTTCTTGCTTAAGGACTTTTAAAGGCTTCCATCTTTGGCTTTCTCTTTGTTTTTCCTTTTGACTGCCAAGGCTGAACTTGAGAGTCTTGCAATCAGGATTTGTTTTCAGGCACCTTGATAGCTGGAGTAGCTAGAATCAGGGTGAGTTCCCTCCCAAATGGCTTCTAGACAGGGAGAGAAAAGAAATCATTTAATTTTGGGGTTAGAACAATGGTGGGCTTGCCTTTCCTGGCCACAGGTATGCACTGCAGTGTTGAGGTAGGCCGAGAATTGAAGTCTTACATCTGAGTGGCATTTTTTTATTAAGAACAAAATTATTAGTGAGAAATTGTGTAAATAACATCTTATATAGACTTAAACCTAATGTCTGGGAAGTGTAATTCCTTATAGTCTTAAAGAAGCATACTAATCATTTTAATTTTTTGGTTATACTTTCCTTTTGGGTGTTTAAGATCATATAATTTGGCCCAAATAAACCAACTTAATTTGATTCTTAAGGTCAGTTGAGTATCTGTTCCTCAGGGGGATCACATGGGCTTGAGACGAGCTTCTGACTCCATAGGCCTTTGTTTTACCAGTTCCATCTATGTGAAGATAAGTCAGAAGGTCTTGCTAGACCATAGCTTCACTTTGAAGCAAATCAAGGAAACATTTTCCTGTGCTGACCCTCCTCTTTGCAGACTGGACACTGGTTCAAGTCCTTCTGGTGGAGCCTCCACGAACTCCCTGAACAGGAGGACAGGTGACTCATCACATTTACAGGACATTATGAGAGATGCCCCATAGTCCCCTGGAACTTAGTTGACCTTGGAGGGCAAGAGACAAAAAATTGTCCCTTTTAGTCCCTCTGACCAGATTAGAGGCCATTAAATATGGTGGTTAGACACCCAAGGAGGTTAGTTCCACCAATACTGAACTATTAATTACTATATGTCATGTAGCTAGGGCTTGGACAAAAGCCAAACATTCTTGAATAAACCGTGACTAGACATATATTTTGTTCCTTAAAGTATTTGACTCAACTATTACTTTAGAAACTTTAAGACTATGTATATATTATTTATCAAATCCTTCCTATATTATAACATATAAACTTAGATCTTTAATCACATGTATAGACATCTTATACAAAAACCACTTTTAATAAAATATACATATTTTTCACCTTTTCATTTTCTTTTCTTAAGATCGTGAGACATCATAACATTAAGAAAATTTTCTTCCTGGATGCATTAAGCAATGCTTATTCCCTTTCTAGGGCTCTAGTATCAAACCAATGTTTGATTATATTAAAGTTCACCCTGTGGAATGAATGACTTTACACATACAGATGGGTGAGGTGTTACTAACAGGTATATAGGTAACATGAGAGTAGATGCTCCGTAGTCTTTACCATGGATGTTGATTTTTTTTTTTTTTATAACCTCATAGATCAGGTCCTTTCTTTGAGCCTTTCCCAAATTTTCTCCCCAAATGCAGGAGACCATTTGTGATTAGGGCAAAATTACATACAGTTGGCTGGGAAGAGTAGCTGGATACTCAGGTGGGGGTCCAGCTTACTCCTCCTTCAGTTGAAGAATACAACCGTTAGTAAACCCAACTGTGATGCACTTCTGTAAGTAGGCATAGCTGAAGTCACGAGCATGGCAGTTACTCGACTCAGGAGTGCTGTGCAGCATCATCTTAATAAAGAACATGGGATGTAAATTACACACATAAGATAATGTACATTGTACTTTATAAGTTTCTAGTAAAACTTTATAGAAAACATAAAAACCATTAAAATCCTTTTTACTTTATCTATTTTAGTGAGTTGGTCTACCAAAACCTTGCTTTAGGTCTTGAGAATGTAGATACTAGACAGAGAGAAGCAATTGGTACATAGTTATACATTATCAACTTGAGTTTAGAATTTCCAGTATAAATCACTAACTGAGGAATTTTTGACAGAGGGTGCTGTCTGTCTATATATTTGCATTAGTCTGTGTTAGTGACCTTTACTGTTGTGAGAAAATAGAGAATTTTATGAGTTACTTTTGTTATAGACATTTTAAATCATAAGATGAATAATCATAACCTTGTTGAAATTAGTTTATCCCTCAGTTAATCTCAGTAGCACAGTGACTTTACTCAGAGGCTGTATTGTTCTCCTTTTCACAGTCAGGGGGCCAGCCTGAAACTAGACAAAAGTCATTCCACAGGAGAGCTGTTAAGTTTAATCATTACTAGTATAAATGAAAACATCTGTCCTTCTTATAACTTGTATACATTTATCTAGGCAGGAGAGTCTTTTCTTCTGCCAGGTCCTTTATCTAGAACAGGATTCCATTAATTAAAACAGAAGAATTACTATTAAGCCATAATAAAGAACACAGAAAATAATGATACCTAAAGGAACCTGGAAAGAGTTGATACAAAAATGTTTTTCTCTTTTAGTTTGTCTAGGACATTGTAACTAGAAAGTGAAAAGCAGTGATGCTCAGGACAAAACGCAGGAATTAAAACCAGTGAAGGCCGAATCTCATATCTCCCATCCAAGCAGGCTATTCCTCTTTACCTCCCAATTGCTGTAGCTGCTTCCTGGTAGCAGCTTGTCTCCTGTAAAGTTTGGTACTGGAATACTGCAAATTCACATGAGCTTTTTAGGTTTAGCCATCACAAAACGTCAGTTTACTTTGTACCTAGCTAGTCTTGGAGGTCTATGGCTAGAAAAACCTTTTTAAGTTCCCATTTAGAAACTGACAAATTCATTATGCAAAACAATCTAAGATTTTAAATAGTTACATTTAGAAATCAGCAAATATACCATACAAAGATGTTACAATCCAAAATAATTTCCTTTAAAAACAGATAAAGATGTTATATAAACACCAGAATTTAAAATAGTTCCTTGTAAAAACCAGTAAATGCATAAGACAATGTAAAAAGAGTCATTTAAAAACCAGTAAATACCATACTAAAAGTTAAAATTTAAAATACTTTTAAATGTATTAACCTTGTGACAAAAGACCATGTGAGAAATCGCTTGCTTTTCTATGATACCATCAAGAATCCAAAAATGAAAACCAAAGCAAAAACATAAATTGCAAAAGGATTAGGACATGTGATTAAATGTCTGTGGTCCAAGGAATTCCCAGATTATCATGATCTTCTGGAGTTCTATACAACCAGTAAATTCCTGAGTGTGGCCATTTTGGATTATGTCATGTGGCTGGATTAAGATGGCGACAAGGTCAAGCAGGTCAACGCCATTTTGAAAATTTTTGTCCAAGGTGGCAGTCATGCCATGTGACTGTCATCATATTGATGAAATTACACACATAAGATATGGAGACCAGACCACATGGTTTCCTCTCTCCTAGTAAGGGCACGGGCCATGATCATGAACAAGCACATGGTATATAACAGAAACCTCTTTTTTACTTTTAAAGGCATTTAGTTAAATGTTCTATACAGCATGGTATATGACTCTCCTGTTCACGAAAACTTAAAATGCTTAGCTCTAGTTAGAAAGGCAGCTGTCTTGGGACCATGGTGACTGAGGTCCAAAGTTCAGGCCTCTAACGGCTCTTTTTCCCTATCCATGAAGAGAAACATGGTGGAGAAAAAGTCTAAGGAAAGAAATAACTTTTAAAACTCTTTTTTTTTGGTAGAGAGGCAATTACATTTTTAGATAACAAGCTAGATAAAGGCATTTAGAAAAGCTGGTCACTATACATTTCAAAATAGTGATATTTTGACATTTTTGGACTCACTCTGGCCCCCTACGAAGCAATCACACTTAAGACAAAACAAAAACAGACACAGACAGTAACACAAGCCGGATTATTGCCAAGTCACAGAAACAGGATCTGACACAGGAACCAAAAATAGACACGAAAACTCTAGGCTAGCCATTTTTACATATGTTTGGTGCTTACAGGTGACTGAGGTTTGAATCTCAGATCAATCTAATTGTTTTCTTTTTTACATAGCTCAGTCCCTCACCTACAGCTTGATAGAAAAGACAGAAGTGAGAAGAAACCGTGCCTGTCCTCAGACTGGGATGGCGGGGGCCGAAGCCAATGTCCCTCGTTGGGAGCACTCACCTTCTTCAGCGCGTCCTGGAGTGTCCCTTGTTCAATCGCCATTGTTGGTCTCTATCCACTCACGTTGGGCGCCATCTGTGGGTGCATCTCCATCTCCAGCACGCTGCTGTGCTCCAGCCATGCCAGAGAATGGAGGACGATGGAACGGGACCTCAGGTGGCTCAGAGTGCAGCGGGAGGAGTTTCCTCCCGGGAGACTATGTCGGTGGGTAGTTCGGTTATTAGAGCCAATGCAGGGGCTTATATAGGGAGGCCTCCTGACCGTTACAGAAGGCGGGAAAGGTGGGGTGTTGGGGAAAGGCCGGAAGGTTGTGGAAGTTCAGGAACGAGGAAACGAAACCCAAAAACCTGGTTCCGGTCTGGGGTGGGGAAAAGGAAGATTCATATCTACAGTAGCTTCCTGGGGCCAGGTTATCACACAGGCAGAGCAGGTCAGACACCTTGCCATGCCTTTAGGGTATCTGGAGTTGCTTGGCTTGCTCAGTAACTAGATCCCCACAAAGAAAGGAACAACAAAGCTCACCATTCACTGCTACCCTGGCGACGGCGGACGCCCTTTCCTGGTTATTCTCCCATCTGTCAACCCTCCTCCACCCCTCTATCTGTTCTTCCCACTGTCCAGCACAGTGCACCACCCTGGCTCCCCGCGGGGGCTTCCTGTTATGTTTGGCTGATGAGCAGCAGAGGTGGGACTGCAGGCTCCAGATGAAAGACAGGTGATGGCATTTCTTCCCCAAACTGGACATGCTGGTGGCTTTCCACTGTGGTTCCAGCTCATTCGAGGCATGCCATCAGTCCTCTCTGTTGCCAGACAGTGCCAGTCCCAAAGCCTTGGTCTGGACTACAGGGAGAGTGCGGTTTCCTACAAGCATCCCAGTTTCCCTCTTCCTTTTAACAGTGTCTTCCACAGCAGCCCCAGTCCTTTATCCCCGTGTCAGGCCACCCCTAGGCTGCTCCACTCCACTTCTGTGAAAGTGCCTTTCAGAGTCCTAGCTCATGGGAAAACGTGCCAGACCCTAGGGGGTCAGCAGACAGGACAGGAAGCATTCTTCACACCTCAGGGCAGAGCTCCTCAAAAGCTGAGCAGGTATCTTTAAAAGCTCTCCAGGGAGGAAGGGAGAGTTGAGGAAACAATGAGGCTATGTGGCATTCCCCTGGCCAAGCAGCAAACTATCCCAGGGCTGGAGATGCAGAAAGCAGGGCATCTAAGTGAATAAAAGAAGAACAGAAAGCAAGGCCTATCTAGCTTTGACTAAAAAATGGGAATCAGCCTACAAAAAACAAAAAACAAAAAAACAAACAAACAAACAAACAAAAACACCCAGCTACTAAACAGGTTAAAACAGTCCTGAGAAACAGCAAGAAATTCTGCCTTGGGAGGCTGCAGGGTGGACTCCAGAGAGTCAGGAAATTAGGGGCCCCAGCCCTGACCATGTTGGGGGGCTCGGGCACCAGAGACAAGGCAGCATTTGCAGGGAGCCCGCGCCGTGACTGTGCCTGCAGGCCTGGCAGTGCCCACGCTTCCCAGCTGGCAGCATGCAGGGGGGACTAGCTACATTCACCCTCGGGCTGGAACCCAGGGGAGATGGAGCAGAGAGTGGGGCTGGAGATCCACACAAACACAGGGGCAGAGGCTGGAGCAAGTTCCACCACCGTCTGAACTTGGCTGGCATCCAGTGACAAAAGGCCAGTTCATCCCTGTCCCTTGACAAGTTCGAAGGAGCTGCCTGGGTTACTTCACCAGAGGGAACATTCCGCTTTGTGCTCTCCCTGGGGATTCAGCGGGGTGAGGGGTGAGTACTTGGAGCAGAGGAAAGTAGAGGAGACATCCCTGACCACTGCAGGTGGGAGGGAGGACTAGGGGGACTGAATGAGGGAGAAAGGGCCACTGGAAGCCAGGAGGAAAGGTCAGCAGGGCGGGCCCTGAGACTAGCAAGTTAACAGCTGCTACTGGCCAGTAGTTTCAGTTGGCAGCCACTGCTGGAGAGCAGCCAACGCTGGTGGAAGCCGTGGCCATGCAGCTCCCTTCACTGAGCATCATGGACCAAGAGGGCTCAGAGATCAGGGCAGAAAGACGCTTGCCACCGCCACCAAGCCTGAGTTCAATCCCCAAAACCCACATGATGGAAGGAGAACCAGCTCCAGTAAATTGTCCTCTGACCTCCACACACGGGTGCACACACACACACACACACACACACACACACACACAAATATATAGAAATGCAAAAACTGATTTTCTCAAAGAGCTCTCCAGAGGCTATCAGCTCAACTTACCTCCCAGAATAGTGATGGCTCCTCAAACCCTCAGAGAGGTGAGCACAGGGCCATCCCTCTGGTGTCTGATTCTCATGACCTCTCATGTCTACCTGTGTTAGATGGTTCTGAGCTCTTAATAAGCCAGATTCTGCT
Organism: Eospalax fontanierii; assembly: GCA_035773235.1. Lineage (NCBI taxonomy): Eukaryota > Metazoa > Chordata > Mammalia > Rodentia > Spalacidae > Eospalax > Eospalax fontanierii. The sequence goes on from CM069538.1 coordinate 9,101,450, forward strand.
TCCGCGCTACCCCCTCCCGCAGGACCCAGTTGACATCCTGGTATCCCACACATAGGCACACAGAATGCACCATCCATGCGTGTTTGTGAACCATATGATGGATGACTAGAAAACGGATTTTGGAGCCAAACAGGCTTGGCTTTGAAACTTAGCTCTGACCCTTACTCATTTTGGCAAATTAAGTCGTTGCCTCTTGGAGTCTTGGTTTACATGTCAATAAAACAAAAGGGGAGTTAGCTGATGAGCCACACACACATGCAGAGACTGGATATCTGTGCTCCTTCTGAACTTGAACAAGTGTGGCAAAGGAAACCATGTGGCCCTGCACTCTTAAAATATTTATCTTCACAGAAAAAGTTTGCCAAGCCCTGAAATAAAAGAGCCCAAGAGGAGCTATCTGAGGAATTCAAGGCGGTTAATACTTGCAAAAAGGTGCTAAGTAAAATACATTGTTCATGAGACAATGGAGTTCCCTAACTTTTGCCTTCTCACCCAGAACAGGACACCACCACGTCTCCTACACAGAGTGACCAGAGCCTTCCTGATGTGAACACTGAATTTCTACAGTGCAGCAAGAGAGGAGTCTTCTTTCATGCAATCACAACTCCACTGATTCTCCCAGACACATGTGAATGACGAAAGTGCTCAAATTCTTCTCCAGGTGGCTATGTCCAGTCTCCCAGTCACTGTACTGGGCATTTGCTATTCTGCTCATATTTGGTTGTCCAGCTTCATGATTATATCACTTCATTTTAATCTTGTGGGGTTTGGTTCACCCAACAATCACCTGAAACTTCCATTCATACAAATCACTCATTCAAACGTTTACTGAGACCTGTTCCTGGCCAGTTCCTGTGTCTGGTGCCATAGCAGGAGGGAAGACACAGATTCGAATTACAGAAGCATCTTGTCTTGGAGAAGAGAATGCTTCGAAGCTGTTACATGGATACAATTGATGTTAACTCTGTTTACAATAAAGACTTTTAATATTGATCTGCTCTTAGCAATGTTTATAAAAACTGACTTAGAAAACCAAATATTTTGTTTTATCATTCTGGGAAAGAAGACATTTAAAACCTGTGGCTATATTTCTCCAAATGCTTTAAAAAAAAAAAAAAACAGTATCTTTAAGATAAGAAAAATTCTTTTACAAAAAATTATTCTTGGGGCCGGAGAAATGACTCAGTGGTTAAGAGTACTAACTGCTCTTGCGGAGGACCAGGGTTCAATTCCCAGCACCCACATAGTAGCTAACAACCATCTGTAACTTCAGTCCAATCGGACACCTTCTTCTGACCTCCATGGGCACTGCACCATATGGGTGCACTCACACACATGCAGGCAATACATTCATACACATAAAATAAAAATAAAAATATTTTTAATAAACTTATTCCTATTTGAGACATTCCCACTAAATTATATAGTGATTGGTGGTTGTGGTGGTGTACATCATTAATCCCAGTGCTCAGGAGGCAGAGGCAGGCAGATCTCTGTGGGATCAAGCCCAGCCTAGTCTATATAGCAAGTTTCAGACCAGCTCTGTCTCAAAAAGCCCCCAGATTAAATTATATAATAATCGTAACAATTATTTTGCTTAACAGATACTTAAATGTATATAAAACTGGCCATTAATACAAAGTTTCATTGTGTCTATGATCTTCAGTCCTCTACACTAATACTACTTGAGCATTTGCTACTAACTGTGTTTCCCACAATAAATTACTGGAAAGCAAAGACAACCTGAGGACACCATTAATTGAAAGAAGACTCCCTCCAATCTAAAGAAAAAGGACTGTTCTTTTATATCTCTTAAATCTTGTTTTGTTTAAAGGATGCCTAAATATCTGCTCGGTACACTCCTGAATGGGAGGAGTGATGCTGAGCTTGACTTGTAAGACCACAGGAGAAGGTGATGACATGTCCTCACTTTAATCATAGTTTTGATATAACTGTTTATTTACAAAGACCCCTTACATCATTTACACCAAGTTTTCAAGTCTAAAAAGATTCAAATGTGCTGAACACAGTTGTACAAGCCTTTGATTCTAGCACTAAAGAGGCAGAGGCAGACAAATCTCTGAGTCTGAGGCCAGTCTGTTTTATACAATGAGTTCCAAACCAGCCACGGATATGTACATACTGATATGTAAGATTGTAGTGTTGAGACCCTGTCTCAAACAACAACAACAAAACCTAGCTTGAAATATTTTCACTGCCTTAAGATTAAAATGTTTTCACAGTCTTTGTAAAAGAATTTTCTTATTCCATATAATTTGGACGAAAGAGATCTAACTCTAACAGCAACAAAACCTCCATTTTGGCAATATCATTTTAAAACCAAACTTTTAAAGCCCAAACAAAACTTTTTTACACACACACACACACACACACACGAACACACAAGAGGACCAACCAATTAATTAGATTGCTCCTCTTCTAACTGTAATGCCATTTACTATAATAGAAGGTACCTGATGGTTTAAAACAACTCTTCTAGAACCTGTCTCTTTCATCTGTTAGCTTTGCTCCTTTCAAAAATTCTATGTTTTAAATTATTTTAATATTAGCTGTAATACTTGTTACATCAATGTTATATCTGATACAAAAGACAGAAATAAATAAACCTAGAGTATAGCATGACTAATAGATAATATGATACAGAAATTCTTCCTTTGGTGGTTCTTGGTAACCATCCTCTCTCCTGAAGACCTGCCTCCCTGGTAGCTCAGCCTCATCAGATTCTGGGACGGGAACCACGATATACTATAAGCTAGGACTTCAAACAGAAGCTACATCCATCCTGGAACTTCAGCAAACCTCGCCTGTGCTGTTACAACTGCAATGGCGGACATCTCTGCTAAAGTGTTACTGGTCCAAAGCCAAAATTATATTGGGCTATTCTGGCTTTTGTAATAGCCAAACCTATTATCTTCTTCTGTCTATGGTATAACACTTTTGTGACCAATACTAGAAAACTACTTAATGTGATTAACTTGAAGGTGATCTTTAGCAAACGTATTAAGACCTAGCCTTACCTTTCTTTACCTTACCTATCTGTGCCTTCCCCACAACCTCCTCTCAAATCAGAATTTCAAATCTTATGAGTACTCCCTCCTTTGACACCTGTTACAACATTAACTTTTTAATTTATCCTCAACCCACTTTCTCAATAATTCCAACTCAAAATTATTTCAAACTTCTGCATGGACTCCCTGACTTACACTTGGGTTTATTCCTTTAATAACTGTTTTGACACTTACATCCATAGGTAAGACTCTTTAAAATGCATGCTGATCCTGTCATGCAAAACACTTTCTAGCACATTGCTTAGACTTGATAACATTCTCCTGATGTGCAAATAAGATGCTAGCCTTTCCCCTAGAGGCCAACAGCCAGATATTGGCTGGAGAAGAGGAAGTCCTATCCTCATCTTTGTCCCTGTCCAGCTTGTAAGAAATGAGTCTGAGGATATGCCCCGCATCCCTTGGGTTTCCTCTTCTACCTCCTGTTCCTGAAAACCATTCCTCTAGTTCTTTTTTATATATAAACAAAAGGCTGGAATGTAAGAATGTAGTGTTAGAATCCACCTGCTGTTCAGCCCACAATACCTACTGAGACACTGTGAATCTTTTAGCTAATAGACTTCTAGGTATTTCTTACCTAGGGAAGTATTTTACATCAAATAAGATCTTGGTGACCACATATCCTGCAGTCCTACCCTTCTCCCTGCCTTCTACAGGGGAATCAGGATGCCTGGCTGCAGGCTTGTGCAGTGAAACCTCCCCTGACACCCTCAACCCAGAAGGTAGAAGAAGAAACTCACTTCTGCCATGTGGTGGTCCCTGATGTCCTCTCTGCAGAGCATCTGCCATGTTGGTTTTTGTCTGTCTGTCTGTCCACAGCATTAATAACTCTTTGAATAAACTCCATACACAACAATTCTTCTCAATGTCCCCCTGAAGCCTCCATCTGAGATATTTAAGATGCAACTATGCACACAGGTACATAACTAGGGGTGCTGTCCTACTCCACACATGCGTATTACCCAGGTGGACGGTCAAACCTCAAGGAATGGACAGGCAGTGGACACAGGTTACAGTTCAAACACCCATTTGCTTTGACAAGCCTATTTTTGTTGCTATTTTTAAAATGAATTAACCTGTTTTGTTTCGGTTTTTGAAATGGGATTTCCCTTTAGCTCCAGTTGGCCTGGAACTCACTATGTAGACCAGGCTGGCCTCAATCTCACAGAGATCCACCTGCCTCTGCCTCTGCCTCTGCCTCTCAAGTACTGGAGTTAAAGGTGTGTGCCATCACAACTGGCTTTTAATTAAACATTTTTACTCCTTGATATTTTACCTGAACTCATCTGATAGACCGAATTTCCAGGCACATTCCTTTTCAAGTTTGTGACAGCTTAGACTTCTTCTTTTTCCTTAAAGATCTTTTTATGTTATGAGTTTCAGTATTTTGCCTGCATGTACGTATGGGTATCGCCTACTGTATGCAGTGCCTATGGAAGCTAGAAGAGGGTCTTAGATCCCACGGAGCCACAGACAGCTGTGAGGTTTCTGGGATGGGTACAGGTAACAAATCCTTCTGCAAGGGCAGCAGGTTCTCTCAACCACCCAGTCATCTTTCCAGCCCTGCTCAGCATCACTTTCATAGACTAAAGATACCCATGCAATAGGCCCCAAAATAAAGAAGAATCCTTTAAACCAGTCTGCCCTTCATCAGTCACGTTCCCTGAACAAACCATACGCTACTCCAGACCACTCACAAGGACAGCGACTCGGCAGCATCACTGGGCATCACCCCAGCAACTGGCAGATCTTGGCCATTAAACAAATGTGAACAATTCAGTCTTTCAACCACCAGCCTAATAGGCTTTTCTTGGCAAAGGCAAGACCTGGCCAAGCACCCATTTTCACATCTCAAATTAGTACGTGTCAGAAATGAATAGATCCTCTAGATCCGCCCTGTGTCTTCTAAGCAGCAGGCTTGTCTTGGTCAAGAAAACAGATGTACACACTTATCTTGGCCTCCTCTCTGTGGTAAAGATCCACAACAAAAATCAATCATCCAAGTCTTTGCATCTTATCTGGCCACTTCGGATGGTTTTTGCTTGAAAATGTAGGCTAGAAAAATGAAACATACTTAAGAACACCACATTTAAATGCGGATTCATGCGCTGGCACAGAGTCTAGAGTGACCACCCCTCAAAGTTGGGCCAGGCAGACCTCTCATGAGCAGTTCCTGACAGAGGGGAGCGTGGTTATTTGCTTCCTGGAGTGCACTCTTCCCTTTTAGCAGATCTTCCAGCCCTTTTTTTCTCATGGTCTGGGTAGACTCAGAGAAGGCATTTCTTTAAGCTCTACCTCCAGCAGCCAGCTTTCAGATGCAGAGCTAAATTCCTTCTTAGGGTGCTTCAGAGGAGCTCAAGAAGCTGCCAGCAAGCTGTAGAGGGACTCACCAAGGGAGCCCAGTCAGGCACTGAGATCAGGCTCACAGGCAGTTAACAAAGAGGATGCAGGTAGAAAACCAGGTCAGGTTAAGGAAGTCAAGGAGCCAGTGAATCCACCCAGCACATTGAACCCAAGAAGAGGAGAGAAGTGGAGAAAAGGAGTAAGCAAGGATGCAGCCTAGGAGGAGCGCTCCCCACCACACTCCCCCCTCCTAAGAAAGCTGAGGCCAGAACCCTGGCATGCAAATGAGGAAAGAAGATGGAGGCCCCAGGAACTTAGAACAAGAACAGGTTCACAGTCCTCCACTCTTGCTCTCTTATAAAAGTAGCCACAACCTCCTGAGCAGCTAGTGTGTGCCTATTACATAGGCTCTTTACATAGTCATGAGCATCCTCACAGCAGCCTTAGGAAGAAGGTATGGGGACCATTCTCATTTTACAAATGAAAAAAGCTGAATCTCATAGAAATAGGGCTATCTCTATTGTAACAGTGTACTGAGGTCAAAGATAAGATCCCCTCCAAAACTCATGTGAAACGATCCCCAAAATACCAAGGGGGGGCCTCTTCTTGGGAAGGGTTATAAAGTGGAGTACTGTTAGCCTGGAGGTAGATTAGTTAATCCAAGAGGCTGTGTGTTCTAACTGAGTTCAGGTCTTCCACTCTGCTCTTGCTGGCTTTTTGGCTTTTTCTTGCCCTTTCGCCCTTCACCACAGAATAAAAGGCACAAAGGTCCTCTGTAGACATGGCACAGTACCCTCGGATTCCCAGTCTCAGGAACTCTGAGATAAATAAACTTCTGTTTACAAATTACTAAGATTGTACCATTCTGTTACAACAACAGAAAATAGACCGAGACAGGTCCACAGCCCTGAACTATATTCTATTTTCTGGTAATGAACAGGTGTAACACAACTAAGCCAAGCTCACTGTGCACCCGGTCCCAATGAACACAGAAGACACAATGCAGTGTTCTCCAAAAGTCAAAAGTCATTTGTATAAGTCAAATGTAAAAGAATACAGAGTGGAAGCTGGAGAGAAGGCTCAGCAGTTAAGAGCACTGGCTGTTCTTACAGAGGACCCAGGTTTGGTTCCCAGTAACCATAAGGTAGCTAAACAAAGAGGCGAGTTACCTAATCCAAATTCTTTTATGATTTTTTTTTTTTTTTTTTTTTTTTGAGACAGGGTCTCCTAGTAATTCCAGTTAGCCTGGAACTCTCCACGTAGACCAGGCTGACCACGATGTCAGAGATCTGCCTGCCTCTGCCTCCCCAAGTGCTGACATTAAAGGCGTACACCACTAAGCCTGGCCCATACCTTATCCAAATTCTTACAAAGGGAAGTAAAGGCCAAGATTTAAGGTGGAATGGCCCTAGACACACTGTGGAGAAGGCTATGGGTAGAAACAGTCCACCTGTTTCATTTCTGTAGCTAGCTTGTAGCTCAGTGGTGCTTCCCACAAATCCCTGGGTTCCAACCTCAGCACCACCCAAAAATGTTGCTTATAAAGAATGGCCCGTGTTAATGAGCAAAGTTCTTAAAATTAAGCAACGTCCAAATCAAACCCAAATGATGACATTTCCACACTGTCATCAAGCATCAATTTCCCAGTTCACTGCTATAGTTGCCAAAAGAGCGCATAGAGAAAAGCAGAGGCTGGTAAAATCACACCTCCACTTGGGCTAACTCATTTCCTCTCCCAATTACTGACTCAGAGGTCTGAATCTCTCTGGGAGGATGTGATGGTCTTTGGAGTGGACTCTTATCTGTCTAAATGGGTGAGCTATAAACATCTTCCTCCCACCTCAGTGAAAAGGAGTGAATGACCAGGGGCAGAGCCAGGAGGAAAGAGCTCCTCCATAAACCATCCTGCTTATCTGAAGACAGAGGAACGCCCAAGAGCCACAGCACCGGAAGCTTCCCATTGTCTAATGGCGGAGCACAGCTGGCTGTAGGAAACCAGAGTTACAAAGAGAAAACATTCTCTCTCTCTCTCTCTCTCTCTCTCTCTCTCTCTCTGTGTGTGTGTGTGTGTGTGTGTGTGTGTGCGCGCGCGCGCTTACGTGGTCATCTAAATGCACAGGTACGTGGAGGCCTGACACAAGATCAACACTGGGTGTCTTCAATTGTTCTTTCCTTAGTTTCTCAGAGTCCCTCACTGAACCTTGGGCTTACCAGCTCGGCAGGGCCGGCTGGCTGTACAGCAGCCCTGGAGAACCTGATGTCCCCACCTCCCGGCACGGCGCCTACGGGTGCACACTGCTGCCTCACCTAGCTTCTATTTAGGTGCTAGGGATCTGAACTCAAGACCGGTAGTGTTCGAGATGCCACAGTTGTTTTTTTTTTTTTTTTAAAGATTTTGAAATATTTACATAAACTTACCAGTTGAGCATTCCTGATCTGAAAATCGCAAACTCTAAACATTTTGTGTATCTGAACAGTTTGGATTCCAGAACACTCTGGATTTTACATTTTCAGATTAGGGATGCTCAAGCTCTATTTTTAAGGTAGAAACTAAGTTTTTAGTAGCTGGTGGCTTACCACATTTCTAAGACCAGCATCTGTGTGCAGCACATGAGATTCAGTATCCCTATTTTGAGGGGGTCATATCTTTCACATCTGCAGTCTGCAGGATACATACACCTCTAGCATCTACACTGCTTTTCTACACACCCAATAACTTGCAACCCCTAGTCTATTAAACATGATTAACTCATGGGGCTGGGACACTTCACCACTTTCCCACAGACATACATTTCTGCCACTTAATACAAACCACAGAAGGGAAAAGAAAAAAGCTGTACAGGGAAGGCAAAGCAACACAGAATTTCTCAACAGAAGATGGAAACATCAGAACTGAACCAGCACTAAATACTGACCTCTTTTCCCACTCTCCCCAGCATAACTCTGCATAGTTTTTTTCTTACATCACCTAAAAATGGTACAAACACTGACTATCATGCAGCCTGGTCATGGACACACCTATGCATTGCTAAGCAAACATATATAAAGTTCAGAGAAAAAGCTAACCCTCTTAGGATGAGACCCAAGAAAGAGCCTAAGAGTACTTTCTTTCCACAATGTTTTCAAGAGCAAAATTCTACATTGCAAGCCAGGCGTGGGAGACTCTTCTATTGTCCCCAAAAGTCGTTCTGGAAATCTTTATGTTAAAAACTAAAAGGTGGAGGCTAGGGAGATAGTTCAGTCAGTAGAATGTTTGCCACACGAGCATGAGGACCTAAGTTCAATTCCCAGCACCCTGTCAAGCATGGTGGGACACATAAACATAGTCCTAGTGCCATGAGGCAGAGACATGTGGCTCCCTAGAGTTAGACGTTCCCATGACTGGACAGTCCAACCTAATCGGGGAGCTCCAGGTCCCAGGAAGAGACACTATCTCAAAAACCAAGTTGTGGGCCTGGGGAGATGGCCCAGCAGGGAAGAGCTCTGGGTGCTCTTGCAGAGGACCAGGGTTCAAATCCCAGCACCCACATGGTAGCTAACAACCATCCGTTTAACTCCACTTCCAGGAGATTGGACACTCTTATGACCTCCAAAGCATTGCACAAAACAGATGCACTTACACGCATGAAGGTACAGTTTTTGTCTCAGATGCACAAGGGCCTAAGTTCAATCTTGAACGCCTCAAAAAGCAAGTTACATGGTTTCAAAAGGAGAAAAAGAAACTACTGGCAGAAACTACTGACTCAACAATGGAATGCAACCCCTTTCCAAAACAGCTACCATTGTATTTACGATGTCAATTTTTTTAGATTTTAGAATATTTGCATATACATAAAGTTATCTAAGTGATGGAACCAAAGTCTAAACATAAAATTCATTTGTTAAATATGAATATCATACAAATAGCCTAAAGGTAATTGGGGAGTATGCACGCTGTATGCACATATGTAGGTGCCTACACCTTCATGGAGGCCAGAGGAGGAGGTTGTTGTGTCCTACTCTACAGCTCCACCTTCCTCCCTAGACTTGAGATCTCTCACTGAACCTGGAGCAGGGCTGACAGCCAGAAAGCCCAAGTGATCCTCCTGTCTCCGTCCCCACCCGCCACATACTTTTGTTTTACCTAAGCAAGATATGCAAGCTAGAGAACGTTATTTTAAACAATTTTAGTTGGAAGATACAGAAAATCAAACGCCTACTTTCCTCCACCCTATCCTAACTGATGCTTAGAAGAACTCATTTCGAATGTCAAGAAAGGCACCTACTAGATTTGTGATTAATAACCATATTGCTACGTAATTGCCTTCAAGGCCAAAAGATGATGAACTTTGCTCAGGTAAGTTATCCCAGCAAACCAAAACAAGGCTAACTGACCCATCACCTTCCACAGGAAATTTCAAATGATCCACACAAGTTCTAAGCTGGAAAGATCAGCACTATGATGAAATGAAAAGCTGTTGGTCATTTAAGAAGCACACTCAGGGGACAGACCAGATCCTTACGTGTTACTACAGTACCCCAGAAGTTAAAACAAAACACAGGAGTTTTGTGACATTTCCAAAATACCCAACCTTAACTCTGAGACTTGAGGAAACATTATGCCATGTGCTAACACTACACGTGACTGCACAGCACAAGCCATTTGGAAAAGGCCTAAGGGAGTGCTGCGGGATAGCGACCTATGGTTTTGGTGGACTTCTAATGAAAACCTTCTGTGAAGTGGATACTATGCTATAGTTTGAATCTTAAATGTCCTCCCAGAAGGCTGAGGAACCTTTAGGAGGTGGGCCTGACGGAAGGAAGCAGGTCAACAGGCAGGCCTTTGAAGGTTAGAGCCCAGCCTCTGGCTGTGGCTTTCCCTCTGCTTCCTGGTCCACCATTACATGAACAGTGCCTGCCAGGCACTCCCACTGCCTTGGAGTGAGATGCTCTGCCATGCCTTCCCCACCACGACGGACTGAGACACCCTGTGGAACCATGAGCCAAAAATTCCTCACGGTGTTTCTGTTCTGTATTTGTCACAGCAATGCAATGGTAACTAATACACTATTCCTAACCAATGTGTCTGCTGAAGGGGACTGGTATTACAGAGCTGCCCAAAACATCTCTCTCAAATACCAACTTGATTTGGCCGAAAAGAGGAAAATACCATATCCTAAGCACTACAGACAATAGTTCAGGCCTGGCCAAGGACCTGGGACTGTCTCTTGTAACCTACTAACCATTGGTCTTGGGAAAGCCACTGGACCTGACAATACACTGACTAGATAAAGGGGAGGGAGGCCACTGACAGCCCAGGCTTCCTCCACTCTGTGGTCCCCGAGGCCTAGAGGCTGCTTGGCACCAAGGAGAACCACTTCCCTCCTGAAAGTAGATGGCTTCTTGTATCTTGTGATCAGAAATGCATCTCTACTGAGATTATGCTTTTATTTTATTTCTATAAAATACCTGGTGAGGTTGGGTGTACATGGCAAGTAACTCTGTATTGAGAATACATTTCCCAAGCTGGAGAGATGGCCCAGCAGGTAAGAGCACTGGCTGCTCTTGGGGAGGGCCTGGTTTCAATTCCCAGCACCTACATAGTGGCTATTAACCATCTGTATCTCCAGATCCATGGGATCCAACACTCTCTTCTGGTCTCCATGGGCTTTGCACGACACAGGTATACTAACATACGTATAACCAATACACTCACACACATAAAATAAAAACAGTAAATAAATTTTTTTTTAAAGAATACATTTCCCTGCTGAGTCGGGCAACATAAATTTGACTTTGTCACCTGCCCCACATACCATCTCAGGACATATTCTTCAGTGGCTTTTGTACCTCCCCACCCACTCACCCACCTCTTCCCACCCCACCTGGAGGGAACCAGTTCATGCCTTCAAGGATTAACAGCTCTACTGGGAGACAGGAAGACAAATGGCCCCGTCTCCTAGTTAAGAGCTTATATGTAACTTGTGGGACGAATCTGAGCATTCCTTGGTACATTCACAATGCGTTTTCTTAGGGCTTATCAATACAACGGACCCTTCAGTTTCCTAGAGGCAGGCTGAGACACAAGCCCAGAGTTAAAGGGCATACATGTAGGCCCAAGAACTGAGCACCAAACCTCCTGTGCTAATGGTCCCAATGAACCTAAGTCCAACTCCAGGCCAGAAAACAAGGCTTCAACCAAACTGCCATTACAAAAACCACCAACATTCCACCTCCACGGCTTTATCAGATCTTCCCACAATGCACAAGTCACTGCTAGCGTATGTGCAGTAACCTATCACCTACAGGCAAGATACACGTTAAGAAGTGTGTTGTCAGGAAGAATCTCCACTGTGCTGGCCCAGTGTGCTTACACATGGATACACTACGTGTCCATCACTCAGCATGACCTCCTGATGGGAAACAGAAGGCTGCTGCTGATGTAACTCAGATTACTGCTTACAGTAAGCTTCCTTTCATACGTAGGAGTTCACGATTAAAAGTACGGTGTGGTAAATAAAAAGTAACAACTACTTGCGACTGCCAAGTATACTGTCCTTTGCAAAGCTGTATGTGTGACAGGTTCGCACGGCTGACCGTGCAATTGGGTTTGCTTCCCCAAGCTTCACATTAGTGACATACTGGGCCTCACCATCACAATGGCGATATCATCAGCAGCAATAAGAATCCCTCAGCTCCATTATAAACATCATCACACAGCACAGAACTGTGTCTCAACTTCACCTCTTCCAGCTCTGCGGCTTTTCCTATCAGAGGAAACATCTGAGAACATTCAGAGTCAGAAATGAGAAGAGAAGAACTCCACCCATCTCAGCTGGACCAGGCTGACCTCACTACATGGCCCATCTGCAGCCTGGGAGGCCAGCTGCCACAGAGAACACCCACCAGAATGTCTTCTGCTTCCTCGCCTCACAGGGTGACCACTGCCCTCAGCACTAATTCCTGCTGTCCACAGCACTCTATTTCTTACTCCAATTAAAAGACCTGTGGAGTTTATGACAAATAGGAATGCAATAAATCTGAATTATTAGCCTCCACGCAGCATTCAAGCCGACGTGAAATAATTAAAGCTCTACTCCATTTGTTTTGCTTAAAACCGATCTCACACTTGGCAATTTCAGCAGCTGTGCTCCTTACTCCTGGTTGACAGAGACTGCACACACAAAAGTACTCTCCGTTTCCACGAGCTTCGGCTTCAGCATCTTCAGTGTCCGCTTTCACCATGGTCACCACTTACTGATGGCCCGGTATCTATACATTTCCCAAGGTGTTTTTCATCCAATGACCTGATCAGCACCCAGTTGTAGAACACTTACTAAGTTCCATACATTTAAATAGGCATTAGAAGTGAAAAACTGATGAGCAAGTCCAAGGTCATTGAGCCATGGGTAATTAAAGCTGTGACACAAAAAACAGGATGGTAAATATAACACATTAGGCAGTGACAATGGGTCAGATGTTTGGGACCAGTGCCAGTGTCTCTAATTTACCACCTATACCTATAAATGTTGGTGTCTTTCCATTTTCCAAATCAACGCACCAAGGTGCGTCCACAACGCACTAACAGCATCAGCCTCTGCCTGAAGTCCACTCCATTCTGGTCTTAATGTGGCCCTGGCGGTTCTGCATTACCTCCTTCATGGATCACACATCGACCCTGTGTCTTTGGCACATCCTGGAGACTTACGGACCACAGTGACACCAGCCCACAGAGCACACCAAAAAGAACTTCAGAGCACTCGGCAAGAGGAGCTGTCACAGAAACACCAGGGGGAGCATGCCGCTCTACAGAAGTCTTCTGAAAGAGGAAACATCTCCGAGGAGCTGCAGAGATGCCTCCGTGTGTGCCGTGCAATCACGAGGACCAAAATTCAGACACTGGCACTCATGTAACAAGCCAGACATCCCACGTGTACCTGTAACTCCAGCTCCACAGTTCTGAGGATAAAGGTAGAGAAAGGAGACGGCTAGTGCTTGCTGGCTTCCAGCCTAGCCAAGAAAATGTGAGCATTGAGCCCAGGTTCAGGAGCAGATCCTGCCTCAAGGGGATAAGGCAAAGAGTGATAGAGGAGAGGAGGTCACCTGACAGAAGAGACGGCCAGTCCCTCAGCAAAGCAGTGGACAAGAAGGTGCCTTGGGGTGTCATAAGTCAGGCTGACAGCCAAGAGTATAACCAGAGCCAATGGTGGGCTAGCCAGCAAGCAGCTGCCCGAAGTCCCAGCTGGTAAGAGATTTCAGGGCACACTGGGTTGTTAAACTGGGTTTAACAGCAGAGGGAAAACTGCGTTTATCAGAACCCCTCTCAGCGTTCTTCTGTACACCACAGAAGAGGCTCTGTGTTTGGCCCCCCGGCGGGAGAGGGTGGATGCTAGACAGACTCCCGGACTCAACAATGAGGGTTGCCAAAGTCTTCCAAAGACGTTGGGCCCCTTTGCTTCTGCATGGAAAACAGAGCTCCAGCCCAGAGCAGAATGACTCTGATCAGAGAGATCAAGGACTGTGACCTATAACAGGACCTCCAACAGGACCTTTTCACACAGTGGCCTCCTCCTCAAACAGGTGAGCAGATACTTAAAGAATTAACAAGTGCTATATCAAGCTATTAGCCTATCGAACACCACCTATCTTGACCAGCCCTACAGATATCTGTTCTTGTTTAATGCTTATAAACTGCTTTTCAATGCCAGATTGATCTCCACAACGTCTCTGAAATAATCACTAGGTTTCTCATTTCACAGATGAAGAGCCAAAGCGTCAGAATAGTAATAACTGTTTTCTCTATAATTTGCACATCTCAGAGAAGGAGGAGGGATATGCCTAATTCAAACCACATTCATTTAACGTCCACTGCCCCCACCCATGCCAGAATAGGTAAGTGACCTGTTCAAAATATAAAGCTATCAGGTCACTGAGCTGGGTTTTGGCCTAGACTACCTGTCCAGTGACTGGTCTAATCTATCACACCTGCGAAAAACATGGTAGTTATAAAGGTCTTGGGCAATACACAGATCTATGCACACACATTCAAACAGACACACTCTCAGTTTTCCCAACAGTACAATAACAGTGCTCTAAAATTCATCTTCCCTTCTAGGTATGGACATTCTCAGTCAATTTATAAGGTGAGCAGCTATTATTTAATGACTATTAAGATACACAGATGAGGCTGGAAAGATGGTTCAGTTGTTAAGAACACTTGCTGCTCTTCCAGAGAACCTGAGCTCAACTACCATCACCAGAATTGAGTAGCTCACAATCCTCAGTAACTCAAGCTTCAGTAAACCTAATGCCCTCTTCTGGCCTCTGTGGGCACCTGCATTCATGTGACAGACATACATACATACACACATAAAAAATAAAATAAAATTAATCATTAAAAAAAGATAAATCCTTCAGTCCTGGTTGCTGCTTTGCTCAGAACTCACTGCTTCACAGCTTACAGCTCAAGTGCTGAAAACTGCCTTGTATCAGTGCCACATACTTGTCTGTTTTCATTTTCCTGCCCTTAAACTTCTTTCTCCACTCATTCCCCGATGACAGATGACATCACACAAGTAGCATCTACCCAAACTGCTCATCTTATATCAAAGTGAGTATATCCAAGACAGACATAGGACCAAAGGGCATCGCAAATCTTTAGACAAAGTTAACTATCTGTCCCATCTTTCGAGAAAAACAAGAGTGGCTATACAAGATAGATGGTATGTATGTTTTATTTTTTTAGATCTCCAACTCCTGGTTTTTCCAGAGTACTACTTCTTTTTAAAATTCCTAGGCCACATAAATAATTAAACAACTCATCAGTTGGTCTTGTACAGAGAGAAAAGTTACACACAGAAATGTAGACAGAGCCAAAAATCAAGCAAAACACTGGTGACAAATGAGCGAACGGTCTCCCGTCACCACGCCCACACAATGAGGATCTCAAACCCTCTTGCCAACCACAGGGAAGCTTCCCTTTTTCTCCCTTTCTTTTAACACATAATTTCATCAAAAGGTCTTAATAAAACAAGGTCAATATACTTTATTCATAAAACGATCATCTCACTTAATTTTAACGAACCATTTATTTTTGCAAGAGAACTGACAACCTCACAGAAATGAAACTGAAATACTTTTCTATACCCTTTTTATTTTTGAGTTCCAAAAGAAAATTCCATATACACTCATCTTGCTGTAAACCACAGACCAGGGTGATTTTATTCCAGTGAAGCCAAGCATTCCCACTGCACACTCAAACGTCAATCTTAACCATATTCATGAAGCTGTTGATTTTTTTTTAAAGAAACTTACAAAAATCTCCAATATAAAATAATCTCTTCATAACCACAGGTTCCAATCATCAACACAGAACATACACAGAAATATTCTGTTATGGCAGCTTTTTAAAAATTCATTTTTTGTTCTCGAGCTTTCATTTGAATTTTTTAAGTTTTAGTCAAGCCATCTTTCACAATTCCCATTAGGTAATCTAGGGGGTGGATTTTTTTAATTTCCTTTCCATGAAGAAAAAAGAAAGTTGGAATGAGGATATCAGGTACATGTGGAAAAATACAAATTTCAATACACACACTGTATGAGTAACTGCACACTATGTTTGTTTAAAGATCCTTTTGCCTATGGTAGTCACAATGCAAAGAGACAAATTCCACAAACCGATTTTTAAATGTAGGCCTGAAAACTGAGTTTTTGGCTAACATAAAGCAGAGATCAATACACTCCATGGAATACTCCAAATAAACAGCCAGCAGTCCTCAGATGCTTCCATAGAAATCATTCTTTGTTCACTTAGAAACTGAAAACACTGTGCTGAGAATCACAGCTCCCACAGGGTGGAAATAAGCACAGAACCTAGACAGCTGCACTAGGCTCTCACTGATTTGCTAAAAATTTAACATCACAAACGCCACCAAAGCCACAATCATCACCATGCAGGTAATCAAATTCCTGGTTGGAAGAAGTTTTAAAATTCACCCCCAACACCTGGCAAGTTTCCACTACCTATCTACCTACCAATCCTGGCTCCTGTTACACTGAAAATTCTGCACAAGGGGAGAGGACTAAAATTTTAAAAGCCTATTACTTAGTGTTCCGCTTAAATCATACACTGGAGCTCACTCCAGATGCCGTTAGAATCTTAGCATTGTCTAATTGCTTCAGAAGGGTGAAGGCTGACAGGAGTTAGTGCAGACAATTAAATCTCTTCCTGTCCGGGGGTTCTAATCAATACACTGCATAATAATTGAGCACTAGAAGGCGGCCTCTCTTCCACTGCCCTGGATTTCTGGTCCCAGGACTTCCCTGGGTTTACTGGTAACTGTTTTCTCTATAATTTACACATCTCCAAGGAGAACGAGGGGGATGCCAGATTCAAACCGCATTTGTTTAACGCCCACCGCTCCATGTATCTGCCTCCCCACAACCCAGCCGCACGAGCTTCCGCCACGTCTGGTACCTGCCAAGTTCCTCGCCAGTGTCATAATAATCATTCAAGTTTTCCTGCCGGAACTCAGTCGTGGTAAACTCTCACCAAAGCCCAGCGCACTTCACCTCCGCTTCCCAAACCGTCACCACCGCTTCCTGCGCCTCTGCCGGCCCCTCATGCATCCAGCTCCAGACCTTTGGGAGAGTTAAAAAAAAAGGGAAGACTAAAACGACAACCCCAAAAGGAAGCTATCTCCCCAGGGCTAAGGCCAGGTCTCCGGGCTGCCCTTCCCGCAGGCTGGAGGGACGCGCCCTTTGTTAAACCCAGGCTCCGAGCGCCCCAGCTCCGCGCCCCAGCTCCATGCCCAGCGCACCCCCAGGAACACGTTCGCGGGTGGGTCCAGCGGCTGGGAAGCAGCTCCGGAAGTGCCTGGCGTCCCCGCCTCCGCTCCCCCGGCCCACGCCCACCTGCTCCCCACCTCCCGGGAGCCACGGCAGAATGAAGCGCGCCGAGCGCTCGCCACGCGCGTTCCTCCCCAGAAGCACCTGCCTGACGACTCTCCGTCTAGCGCCCCAGCTCCGCGCCCAGCGCACCCCCAGGAACACGTTCGCGGGTGGGTCCAGCGGCTGGGAAGCAGCTCTGGAAGTGCCTGGCGTCCCCGCCTCCGCTCCCTCGGCCCACGCCCACCTGCTCCGCACCTCCCGGGCGCCGCGGCAGAATGAAGTCCGCCGAGCGCGCGCCACGCGCGTTCCTCCCCAGAAGCACGTACCTGACGACTCTCCGTCGAGCGCCCCAGCTCCGCGCCAAGCGCACCCCCAGGAACACGTTCGCGGGTGGGTCCAGCGGCTGGGAAGCAGCTCTGGAAGTGCCTGGCGTCCCCGCCTCCGCTCCCTCGGCCCACGCCCACCTGCTCCGCACCTCCCGGGCGCCGCGGCAGAATGAAGCCCGGCGAGCGCGCGCCACGCGCGTTCCTCCCCTGAAGCACGTGACTGACGACTCTCCGTTACCCGGCCGACGGCGTGCGGCCGCCCGGGGGGGAGGGGAGAGGGGGAGGGGGGGGGAGAGGGGGAGGGGGGGAGCGGCCGATGTAGGCCGCCGGCGCCCACACAAAGCGGCCGTCCGGCCTGCGCCACCTATTCGGACCTGGTCTTGCGGCACCGGGCCGCCGGCTGCCTGCGGTCCTCGTCCTCCCGACCAAGTTCGCCCCGGCCCGGCCTTCCCCCGGGCCCGATCCCCGCGAAGGCTCGGCCGAAGCGCGGCCGGGGAGGGACCGACAGCCATTCACCGCGCGGTGGGAACGACATCCCCGGCTGCGCTCCGAGCAGCCTCCAGGCTCCGCGTTGGTTCGGGGCGGGAGGCGACCGCTGCGGACCCCGAGGGCGGCTGGCGGCGCGGCCCACCCACCTCGGAGCTGCCCCGTGCTGGCGCTGCGGGCTCGGGCTGCGCTCGTGGCTCCTCCCGGCTCCGCGCTCCCGACTCGCTGGCGCGCTCTACCGCGCACACCCCGCACACACCCACTCGCCCCACACCTACGCGAGCGAGGGAGGGAGCGGAGCCTTACTGCAAGCGGGCGCTCCACCTGTGACGCGTCGCCCGGCTGCCCTCCTCCGCTGGCTTTGCAGAGAGAGGACGGTCTCGCCCCGAAGTGTGTACTGGACCTGAGAGGACCAGGCGTGGGACAGAGCACCGGAAAATCACACACAAATACAACAGGTTTTTAAAGATCCCAGCCCTGGTGAAGCCTGATGGAAACTGTATTAAATCAATAGCTGATAATTAGGGGATAATTAGGGTCGTTCTAGAAATGATGAACTCTGTATTGACAACAAAACAGGTTAATTGGAGAAGGGCCACATCTTTTCCAGGACAGGTCTTTTGAGCTAGGATCTGTAAGTAAGGCAAGCAATCCAAGAAGAAAAGGGTGAGATGTCAGAGGCCCAAGGAAGGAACTCAACCGAGCTTACTAAGCTTTCATGCCCTTCCAAGTCCATACTGTGGACTGTTGAGTTGAATGTAGCTAGTCCTGCTTGAGCTGTGTTAAGTGTACAACACACATCAGATTCCAAGACTTAGCATGAAAAATAATGGAATGCACCTGTCTCTTGCTACTTTTTAAGATGTGGCGACCACAAAATGTCACAACAGTACTCATATGACTTAGGACTCTCTTGAGCACAAAACACCCAGCTCCACTGGTGAAATCAGTACCTGTCCGGAGCCATTTGCCTGCCTTGAACTATGCCCTAGTTTTGGGTTAGGCAGAAGTCAATCTTGTGCACAGAAGTGCTGTTGGAAGCAGGAGTTTTCATTATGCAAATGATTTACACCTAAGGAGAAGTTTAGTCTATGCCCAAGACTGAGGTCACCTGAAGATTTTTAAAGGAAGCCAATCACAATCCCCAAACAGTGCCATCAGTGGGGGACAAAATGTCCATATACTTTGAGCCCATGGGGGAACATTCATTCAAACCACCACAAACCATATCCAAATAGTAACTGTTTATCATTGTCTTTTCTTATTGCTTTGTTAAGATTCTTCCTATATGAAAGATACTGATGTTTTTAAAGAGCCATGTAGACTCTTCCTTTTTATTTGACTTATTTTATTTTATGTGACTATTTTGTGTGCATGTGCGTAAGTGCACGCATGCAAACAAAGAGCTTGGAGACCAAAGAAGGGCATCAGATCCGGGACCTGGAGTTAGGGATGGTTGTTAGCTGCACTGTGAGTGCTGGTGTCTGAACCCCGGTCCTTTGCAGGGGTAGCCAGTGTTCTTAACTGCTGAGCCATCTTTCCAGCCCTTATATTAGGTCTAATATAGACTATATACCTTTATTGTCAGATTATCCTCATTTTAAATGAAGACCTCATTCATTCATCAATGGATCACTTATAAAATAAAAGTTGATGGTATGTTGGGAAGAGCAGATTGCTGTTTGGAGAAGGTCAAGCCTTATTTTCTATACTAGAAAATCCATTTTTTTCTATGTGTTTTTTCCATTCCCACTCTCCATCTCTGCTCCCACATTAGTTCCTCTAAAATGAGACTGGTAAGGGCTCAGTAATTAGAAGATTTAAACACTTTAAAAGAGAAGTGCGTTCAGGGCTGTGGAGCTGGCTCAGCAGTTAAGATCACTGGCTGCTCTTGCAGAGGACCCAGGTTTAGTTCCCACCACATGGCAGCTCACAACTGTCTATAACTCCAGTTCTAGGGAATCTGACACCGTCTTCGGGCTTTTGTGAGCACTGCATACACATGACACACATATATATGCAGGCAAAATACTCATATACATAAATGATAAAGTAAAAAATAAGTAAATCTTTAAAAATTGGAAAAAAGGGGAAGTCGGTGGTAATGTAACATTACTGAAGCTTTTAAAAAAGCCCATGCAATACAATTAAGATTTCACATTTGGAGCACGTTATTATGGCAACAAAAGACAGATCTGGAAAAAAATAAGGTGCAGCATAATAGAATTATGGACAAAATTGATTAGAAAAAAGAAAAGACTGTGTTTTGTTTTATTTTCGACCTGCTTATCATACATACTGAAACGCTACATTAGCACCCAAGAAACATTTCTGCTTTCAAAAGCAAACACATTTTAATTATGTTTACATGTATAAAGCCACAGGAAGGAAATCCTTTTGGTGATATTGCTTTTGTTTGCAATAATAGTGCCAATCTCTTCGTAGTCTTATTTGAGAGGTAATACTTTCATTTAAAATGTGCACATAGATTTGATTTCTTATATTTTAAGTTAATATTTCCATCCAGGTTCTTTCATTTATGTTGTTGTTGTTTGTGGGGAGGGAGGAGCACATCCCAGTGCCTGAGCATGGACACTTATTCTAAAGTCACTTTTCAGATTTCTTCATTATTTTCATTTCCTTGGCTGAAAATGCAATAAAATATTTGCTTAACTAATAAGCACACTACATTTCCATAACACAGATTACCTGTATGTTTTACACTTACCCTCCTCCTCCTCCTCTGCCTCCTCCTGCTCTTCCTTCTGCTCCTGCAACTCCTCCCCTTTAATACTTTATGGCGGGGGCAAATCTTTCAGTTCATGTACTGCCAGGAGACGAGCCATGTCCCAGCGCAGCAGAAGTTAGCTCAGGGAGGAGGAGGAGGTGTGGGCCAGCTGCTCAGGGCTGGAGGGCTTGCCTGACTTTATCTCTGCCACTGATAAACAAGACACTCTAGAAAATGGACAGATGGAAATGCAAGCACAGTCGACACACTTGACTCATCCTGAGGCCACGGACTTCAAGTCCAAAGCACGAGAAGCTAATGCACTAGGTGTGGTGGTGCAGGCCTATGATCCCAGCACTAAGGAGTCTGAGACAGGAGCATCTCCAGGAGTGACCTGTCTCAAACGAAAAAGGAGGAGGAGTTGCAGGAGCAGAAGGAAGAGCAGGAGGAGGAGGAGGGTAAGTGTAAAACATACAGGTAATCTGTGTTATGGAAATGTAGGGTGCTTATTAGTTAAGCAAATATTTTATTGCATTTTCAGCCAAGGAAATGAAAATAATGAAGAAATCTGAAAAGTGACTTTAGAATAAGTGTGTTTGAAGTAATCAAAGAGTAGAAGGAACAGCATTCATGTAAATGGTATACTAACTGTGAAAGAAGGTGGGCAGGATGCTCAGCGGGTAAGGGTGCTTGCCTCTAAGCTTGACAACTTGGATTGAGCCTCACAGCCAGCACTGTAGAAGGAGAGAACCAGTTCCCACAAGCTGTGCTCTGATGTCCACGCTCAGGCCTTGGGATGTGCTCCTCCCTTCCCACAAACAACAACAACAAAATAAATAAAAGTACCTGGATGAAAATATTAACTTAAAGAATAAGAAATCAAATCTATGTGCACATTTTAAATGAAAGTATTACCTCTCAAGTAAGACTACGAAGAGATTGGCACTATTATTGCAAACAAAAGCAATATCACCAAAAGGATTTCCTTCCTGTGGCTTTATACATGTAAACATAATTAAAATGTGTTTGCTTTTGAAAGCAGAAATGTTTCTTGGGTGCTAAAGCGTTTCAGTATGTATGATAAGCAAGTCGAAAATAAAACAAAACACAGTCTTTTCTTTTTTCTAATCAATTTTGTCCATAATTCTATTATACTGCACCTTATTTTTTTCCAGATCTGTCTTTTGTTGCCATAGTAATGTGCTCCAAATGTGAAATCTCAGTTGTATTGCACGGGCTTTTTTAAAAGCTTCAGTAATGTTACATTACCACCGACTTCCCCTTTTTTCCAGTTTTTAAAGATTTACTTATTTTTTATTTTATCATTTATGTATATGATTATTTTGCCTGCATATATATGTGTGTCATGTGTATGCAGTGCTCACAAAGGCCCGAAGACGGTGTCAGATTCCCTAGAACTGGAGTTATAGACAGTTGTGAGCTGCCATGTGGTGGGAACTGAACCTGGGTCCTCTGCAAGAGCAGCCAGTGATCTTAACTGCTGAGCCAGCTCCACAGCCCTGAACGCACTTCTCTTTTAAAGTGTTTAAATCTTCTAATTACTGAGCCCTTACCAGTCTCATTTTAGAGGAACTAATGTGGGAGCAGAGATGGAGAGTGGGAATGGAAAAAACACATAGAAAAAAATGGATTTTCTAGTATAGAAAATAAGGCTTGACCTTCTCCAAACAGCAATCTGCTCTTCCCAACATACCATCAACTTTTATTTTATAAGTGATCCATTGATGAATGAATGAGGTCTTCATTTAAAATGAGGATAATCTGACAATAAAGGTATATAGTCTATATTAGACCTAATATAAGGGCTGGAAAGATGGCTCAGCAGTTAAGAACACTGGCTGCCCCTGCAAAGGACCGGGGTTCAGACACCAGCACTCACAGTGCAGCTAACAACCATCCCTAACTCCAGGTCCCGGATCTGATGCCCTTCTTTGGTGTCCACGCTCTTTGTTTGCATGCGTGCACTTACGTACATGCACACAAAATAGTCACATAAAATAAAATAAGTCAAATAAAAAGGAAGGGTCTACATAGCTCTTCAAAAACATGAGTATCTTTCATATAGGAAGAATCTTAACAAAGCAGTAAGAAAAGACAATGATAAAAATTTAGTTATTATTTAGATATGGTTTGTGGTGGTTTGAATGAATGTTACCCCATGGGCTCAAAACATATGGACATTTTGTCCCCCACTGATGGCACTGTTTGGGGAGATCTTAGAAGGTGTGGCTTTGCTGGCAGAAGCCCTTCACTGGAGTTCTTCAGCCTTCCCAGACTTCCAGTCGCTATCTTCTGCCCGTGCCTGTTTGAAGACATGAGCTCTTAGCTTTCTGCTCTTACTACCTCTGTGGCCTCGCCATGATGGACTCTAATCCCTCTGGAACTTTAAATTCAAATAAACTCTTCCTTCTATAAGTTTCCTTGGTCACAGTGTTTTATCACAGCAACAGAAAAGTAACTAATATATGGCTTATGTGTATTTACCAAGGGTTCATGTGTTGAAATTTAATCTCCCTGGTGAGGTTTTACACAGGTGGGTAGGCATCGGGAAACTTAATCCAACTCCATGGTGTTTTGAGTAGAGCCTTTGGGAAGTGATGAGCTAAATAAACCTCATCCTTATGTACATTGTTACAGACTGACACACATTCCAATTGAAAATGTGGGGAAAGCTATATATAGGCAGTTTACAAGTAAAAGAAAGAAAATGGTCAACATGACACCAGGGAACTCAGGCCCACTCTTCCTCAGGGTTCTTAGTCTCATTAACAAAAGAATTCAGGAACAAACTCAAATGGAAATTCGATGACAATTTTATTACAGTTTAAAACAAGTGCCGAGGCATAGCGGCACATGCCTTTAATCCCAGTGCTCAGGAAGCAGAGGGAGAGAGGAGGTGAATTTCTCTGAGATAGAGACCTGGGCAGCTGTGGCTACAGGGAAATCCTGTCTCAAAAAACAAAGGAGAAAACAAAAGAAACAAACAAACAAAAACCAGTGCAAACTGCCTGAAGGGGGAGGATAGAAGAAAGAAGGAGAAAATCCACGTGGTTTAAGTTGCAGGCATGAATGTCCATCATGTGGCCACAGGCAGCCCTGTGGCAGGGGGGAGTGGCTTCAGAGAAACAGTAAGTAAGCCCAAAGTATCAGAAAAAGCATGCTTAGGTTTCCAAAAGAAAGAGACATAAAAAAGAAAAAAAAATGAACCTTTTAAAATCAGAAAGGTAGGCAGGGTCAACAGAACGTCACAGCTGCTCAGGTCATAGGGACTGCACGAGGCAGCAGGAATTCTGGGAAAGAGGAGCGCAGTATGTCATTAAAATAATACCTGTTCTGCCTCTCTCTTTAGCTCGGCTTAAGATGAGCCTGCCTTGCTAGGGGTGGCTCCCCAGCCAGGAGACGGACCCAGCCAGCAGGAAAGCTAGGTCTTCACTGTTCTCTACGCTCTTGCCAGGAGCTTCTCTTTAATGGGTCTTTATTGCTGCTGTAATACACAGACACATAAAAGCATGTGCAACCCTTTCTACACTCAAAGAAATAAAAGCAAAACAAGACACTGCCCTTTGTATTGATGGATAGAGATTAAACAAGGTGATAACGCTAAAACAGACTCAAAGAAAGTGGGCACTCTAATTCGGTGAGAATGTAAATTGGTACCACTTTTCTGGATTTTTAAAGACTTTAAAAATGTCTTTAATTCTGAGTACGTAGTTGTGTCTGTGTGTGGTTATGTCCATATGAGTGCAGGTACCCACTGATGTGGGACGCCATTCAATTCCCTGAAGTTGGAGTTACAGGCAGTAGTAAGCTGCCAGACAGTACAGGGAACCAAATTTGGGTTCTTTGCAAGTGAAAGCTCTTAAGAGCTTCGCCATCTCGCCAGCCCCCGGGACATTTTTTCAGGCAGAATTTCCACTTGCAGAGACATACCTTAAAGGAAAATGATAACAAGGAATATATATGGACATATATATACACACAAAGATGGATATGCAAAGATAGTTATTGTAGCTACGTTTCACACAAACAAATGGGAGCAACCCTAACGTCCTTTGGTGGGGAATAATTATATAAATGACTAATTCATGTGAGATGTAAGAAAATGTGCTGAAAGCCACTGAAAATGATCATGGAAATCGATGCAACATGCGAGGAAGACAACATGAAGATGTGTCAGACTTTTGGAGAGGTGGTAGAAAGAATAAATGCTTGTGTGTTTTCACAGTAACAGGTCTAACACTCATACAAAACGGGGAACGTGGCTGTGCTTATTGCTGAGAGAAAATCTTGTGAATGACATTTATTTTATAAATTCTGTGTTGTGTGAATATTTGTAATGGACAGGCTGAGATCAGGAAAAACAACGCAGACATTTCATATTTCTTTTACACACCAAATTCTTCTTACATAAGTTCCTAGACATGTAAATGTTACGGGTCTTTTGAAATCAGAGAGTGCTACAGGAAGTACTGGTAACCAGACTGAGCAAAGCTTATCACCTGGCAAATTTCTGTCTCCTGCACGTCACCCTGCCGGGTCAATCCCCACCATCCTTCTGCCTCCCCATAAAGAATCTGTTACCAACAAGTAGTTTATTGAGCTCACTTGGCTCTAAGGCATCTTCATTTTATAAGAAAAGGAGCCCAGGCTCAGAAAGGGGATGATCACATGATGAGTTAGCGCTGTGAAACTCCTGACTCTGAGTCTCTTTGTTTTCCTGTGTGAGCCACCAGGGCACAAATGGGCTTTTCCATCCAGCAGACTCAGGTGACTATTTTGGATAGCCAGTGAAGATTCGGAGTTTTATAATGGATGACAAATCTTGAGCAAAACAGAAGAAAACACAAAGCAGAATATGATTCAAACAGTGTGTGGCAGTGACACAGAAAGTGCAGTCCTGTGTTGCTGTTTGGCAGGGTTTGGATTTAATTACTCAGCATTCCTAAACAACACCTCTTTGGCTGTCTCGGGCAAGTCTGAAAATTCCCTTCCAGTGACTGCTGGCCAAGGGTATTTCCTGTGTGAAAATCCAAACCGTAGCTTGTTTGTTATTATGCTCTGGTGTAAGATTTCTAAGAATCCTTCTATGAATCGAAAACGTTACTGGAGTCTCTCTCACATGCTGGCACATGCCATAACCCCAGCCCTTCAGAGACAACAGGAAGGAGGATCATGAGTTCCAGGCCATACGGAGTGGGCACAGGCTACTGACCGAGATCTTGCCTCAGAAATCAAACAAAACCCTTCCCCAGAAACAAGGCTGTGTGGAGCATCCCACAGCTAATGTAAATCCACATTCCTTCTGAGGAGACTCTAGTCTCTAGTCTAAGAGATTGTAGTGCAATCGGGTGACCCGCTCTCTTGACTTGACTTGTTCCACAACACCAAACATGTCACAAGCTGTGGCATCCCAGCCTGACCCCGGGTCACATTCCTGAAAGGATACTGTGTGCACCAGCATGCCCCTTCCCTCTGCTTTCTCTTCTCCATCAAGCAAAGCTTGCCCTTGCTGCCCTCACACATCATAGGAAGGCCAAAGCCTTTTTCAGATGAGCCTCTGTTCAGTCCACCTCCGGTCACCTAGGGCTGACAGAGCTGCAGGTGAACCAGCACCACAGTCAGGCAGCCCAGCCGAGACCCAGCACCAAACACCCTGTACTCCCCCTCCCGCAAGCTGTGTGCATATTCCTTCCTCCAACAACAGAAACAGGCTTGATGGAAATCGGCTCAGCTAAACCACCCCTTTGGACCTGTCTCCTGCTCATCAGACAGGTCTAGACAAGTCTGTACCTTGGAAAGGGCTCAAATAAGGATCTTGGCCACCTGTGGTTCATTTTATACTACAAAGCAGAAATGTGTTTGAAGAAAATAAAACCAGGGTGCATGGGGCTAACAGAAGTTTAGCTTCTGTTCTAGAAGGTTCTTCTATTTCCAGTAAGTTCACAATGGGAAAGAAATACAAAACCCTCTAGAGATGTAGCTCATCGGAAACACATTTACCTAGTATGTGTGAGGCTCCTGAGGTTTTATTCCCAAAGCCACACACTCACACTCACACACAAATACAACATGTAAATATGGGTCTGAAAACTACAAAAGTCACAAGCATCAAATAGTGGGTTGTGTTAGATCATAGATGCTAGAAGTGATCAGCGATGCCTCATAGCCTATCGATTTCCTTCTCAAATCGCTAAACTCCTAGCAAGTAGCAGCCCCAAGGTCGGGTGGACAGTAGAATTAGCTTCCTGTTCATAACCTGTCTAAAATGCTGAACTCAGAGACTCTCAACTCTAAAGTCTATAAAAAGGCAAGGAATTTCCTTTGTTCTGTAGGTTGCTGTTAGATCTCCCAGCCCCGCCCCGTCCCTCCAGCCCCTGCCTGTCGTGAGAGACCAGCATTTTTACTAAAGGATATTTCACCTGGAATCTGTCTCAGAGCATCTCTCTATCTGTCTTAGAAAAAATCTTTGATATTTTAAACAGGCTAGAGTTGTAGTGCAGTGGTAGTGTGGAACATTTGCCTAATACGTACAAAGGCCCTGAGTTCTGTACCCAGTACTTAAAAACTACAAAAACAAAGAAACAAACAAAAACAACCCCAAAACAAAAACACACAAGAATCTTGTCTCTTCCTCTCATTTGGATCTGTCAATTCTTTAAGACCAGATCAAATCACTGTTGAAACAATTGTTCAAAAGTTAGGAACATTTTAAACTTAATTTTATTTGACTCTATCAAAACGAACTTAAGATATTTTATGTGACTTCCAGGAATACACTGGAACCCTGATCAGGACGTGAAGCAGTTACAGTAGTTAAGTCCCGACTCCATCTCAAAAATATATGACTGTGTCCACGTAAGTATGTCAGACAATTGCCAAGCATGAGGGATTGTCTACAAAAAGACACAAAATTAGCTCCTTGGAATTTGACCACTCAGCCATAAATGCAACTGATCTAAGACAAGATAGATATTCATAGCCTCACAGTCACTGGATATTTAATTTAAGTGCAAACAGGTTTATAAGCCTGAATACCTGGGGTATCTTGGGCTGTCTTTCTGTTTTCACCCCTCCTTTAGGGGCCTACCACACTCAGCAAAAAGCATTCTTGCAAACAAACATCAAGGTGCTGAATGGTTTGGGGACCTCTGGCATCAGGCTCACCTGACAGGAGTCCAGGAATGAAAGTGTCCTGTATCAGTGTTCTAACTGGTTTCTAGTGGGTCTCCAAGAAGTTGCCAGGCTATCCATAAGAACACAAAGACCCAACCCACTTAAAGCTCACAATTTAAGACCAAGTTGAACACTTAGGAGAACATTACCAAAAGGCAGACAGGGGCTGAATACTAGATGCAAAGCCTAAAGAAAAACAAAACAAACAAAAAACCACTCAGATCTTACTCTTACATTGTTTCCTTAATTGTTGTGTTTTATCTCGAATTTCGAGGGACTGGCAAGATGGCTCCGTGAATAAAAGTGCTTGCTGCCCAACCTGACAACCTGAGTTCCCTTCCCAGGACCTACATGGTGGAAAGAGAAAAGCGATTCTTGCAAATTTTCCTCTGACCTCCACATGCTTGCCGTAGCACGTGTACCTGAACATTTATAAGCACATTCATACATACAGAAAATAAATAAACGCAATAAAAACACCATGCAACTATGACTGGCCTGGACCAATACATAGACCACAAAGATCTGCCTTCCTGTGCTTCCTGAGTACTGGCATTAAAGGGCTGTGCTACCATGCAGGACATAAAACATCTTACTAACTGAAAAGAAACTAGCCAAAACAGCAAAGATCAGGGCTAGAGAGATGGCTCAGCAGTTAAGAACACAGAGGACCCAGGGTCGAATTCCAGCACCCACATGGCAGCTAGCAATGTCTTAACTCCAGTTCTAGGGAATCTGAGGCCTCCATGGGTATTGCATGACATGGGTACACTTAAACTTATATACATAAAGTAAAAATAAATTTTTTAAAAGTCATAGAAAACAACAAAGATTATTCATTCTGATGTCCTCTGGCATGAAACATTTATTTGGTCATGTCCTGCAGGATATCATCATGACATCCATACATGTCAATTGTGTTTCCACAAAGCATATGTATTAAATCACTTGGGTGTCATAATTTAGGTATTTAGGTCGCTGGTTCTCACATTTGGCTGTACCTTAGACTCATCAGGGAGACTTTATCCCATCATACCAGCCTCACTTCTTACCACTTAATCAGCATCAGATTCAACTCAGAGAAGACTTACACATCAACATTTCAAAATGCCTGGGTATCTCCAAGAAGAATTCTTGGAATTCAACACAGCCAACGTTTTTTAAAGCACACTGGGCATCTCCAAGGTGCACACAAGTTGAACAAAAGCTTTATCACCTTCTATTTCTTATTCGCTTATTTATTTTTCACGAGCGTGTGTGTTTGATGGATGTTGGGGTGGGTGCATGTTGCAGCACCCAGTGGAGGTCAGAGGACAATTTGTGAGCTGACTCTCTCCTTCTGCCATGTGGATTCCAGAAATGGAACTCAGGTCGTCAGGCTCCGCGGCAAGCACCCTCGCCCACTGTGCTGTCTTGCCCACCCAGCCACACCTTCCTGAAGGACTGAGTGAGAAAACAGGCTGGGGGTGAGGCCAGGTCCTGGCAGTCAAACCGTGGTGTGTGCTCAGATCACCTGGAACCCTGAAAAAAGTAGGAAGGCTTTGCCCTCTTCAAACTTGCATAAGCCAAGACTGAACATTCTTCACTTACTCTGTAGGTGATACAGATATACACCAAGTGGAGGAACCATCCGTTTAAGTGACCGATTTCTTCTTGTCTGATCACCTCTTGATGACCTTTCCTTCCTGAGACTGGGCTACTATGCACAGAGCCTCTGGCCACTGACTGTGGAGCAGAGTTGCAAATATGAAGCAGACCGTGGATTTCAAAGACTTAGAAGACACAGAAGTGATAACATTTTAGACACAATGCTTTCCCCACTTATTTTCCTTCTTTTTATTTAATATGGCTACTAGGAAACTCTAAAACACACGTGTGTTTCCATGGGACAGGTGGCTGTGGGGGAAGAGTCTATGACAGTTCACTGTTGGAAAGCCAGCAGCTAGCTCGGTGATTTTGCACGAAAGAGGCACTCAATGAGCATTTTCTTTTAAGTTGTTTTAGTGAGCATACAAAATAATAGCTTCATCATGACAGTCTCACACGTGTATCAGTGTCCTTGGCTATGTCGACCAGTCCCTCACTACCTGCTCCCATCAGTCCTTCTCCCCACCCTCTGGCCCCTTTCTTTCTCCCAAGCAGTCCCCCTAATCAATATTGCTAATCAATATTTTCTTGAGAACAAGAACAAAGCAATAAAGTAATGAAAGAACACAAACAAATGGTTTTCATTCCTCAGGCAAAGGAGAAGCTTCTGGAAAATAAATGCTATTTTAGTTTGGGTTCCCAGAAACCTTCACTGAGATAAGGATTCAAATGGAAAATTCCTAGTTTGGGAGTGGATCAGTCATAACACCAGTTGTGTTGTGAAGAAGTGAAACTGGGAACGGAAGAAGGGCAATAAAGGATACTGTAGGAAGGCAGCTACCACACGTGATGAGTGGGGCTTGCATTGGCATTGGGAGGACATCAGGAAACGGCAGAATGTGGACCGGAGTCACCTTCCCAACTGGGAAAGGAGGGGAACATGCACCCTTGTCTATCAGCTACGAGTTGGGAGCAGCTAGGAAGATGGTGAAATTTCTATGAAATGTGCTGAGGGTGCTCTGTGCTTATGCACCGTTTCTGTAAGCCAGTGGTTGCTTCAGAAATGGCTCAGCAGTTAAGAGCACTGGCTGCTCTTACACAGGATCCAGACTGAGTTCCCAGCAAGCACAGCCTGTAACTCCAGTTCCAGGAGACCCTGACTTGAGCAATATAGGAGGCATGAACCAGCTCCTGATTCTGAACCCTGACCTCTATAGGGTTAAACTCTGAATTCTAACACACAGACACTGACACAGACACACGTGCACCCAAACACATGCACAGACATACACGTGCACACACAGAAAGTTACACTGCACAGTTCTCTCCTAACAAACTGAAACCTTTATCGCAACATGGAGAATCCCTTATGTGTACATTGTCTTCCTCTACAGATAAACATTGCTCTGCATAGCCCTAGAATTTGACCTAATTGATCTTATGATTTTCCCATGCTGGTCCTTTGATTTTGTGTGACAGACATCTCATTCCCATTATTTAGTCACATATTAGCTACGGTGTTACCAGATCTACTGTCTCTGTGCTATATTACAATCCTCAGGTTCAAGCAGCCTTTTTTTAATTAAAAGTAACGACAAATCCCAACATTAGAAAATACTAAGTACAAATGTAAAAATACTGACAAAACCAGAGTGAGGAAGCAAGTATTTATTTTGGGTCACAGTTTGCAGTTCCTTACATCATGGATTAAAGTCAGGGCACCAAGGCCTCGACATGTCTGGCCACCTTAGGCAGTCAGGGAGCAGAAAAAGATGAATATTTTTTATTCCTCATTTTCTCATTTTATTCAGCCTTAAACACACATTAAGGACAGTTCCTCCCATTTCAATCCATCCCTCATAGTTATAAAAAGCAAGCAAGAGTAGGAAACGGTTTAGCAAACTGCTACTCCACTAAGTTTAGGCTATTTGAATACCATGTTCTTGACAGAGCAGTTAGGAGACTGTACTGATACATGTACATACTATATAAATGCAACACATACATAACAATGCACATAACAAACCTTTTACAATGTACAGCTCCCAGTGCACCAGGTTTTACACACACACACACACACACACACACACACACACACACCTATGAACAGTGGAATAAATTTCTCTTTTCTTTAATGTCCATCAAGCACAGGCTCCATTTAATGACAGTCACATATTGATAGGAAATCTCTTCTTGAATACCTTGACAAGTCTGAAATGAGGCAACTATGCCAGCAAAGTGGACTTTTAGCGAGAATCCCATAACTACCATCTTATGCCTGTGCATAATTGTGTGCATATGATTAAAATCAGATGTACCATAGGAAGGGATATGCTCAGCAGAGCAATATTACATAACTTAATTTTCTATCACAATGGAGAATAACTTAAACAACACCCTCGATATAAAGTTCTTTCTCCCTGTAGACCCCATAAAACCCTCTAGCATTCACTCTGGGCTCTGGAGTTCTCTCTGTCACGGGGCGTGCTCTCAGTGTTGATAGTGCATTTCCTTTTGACGACTACCATAGCTTCACTGTGAATAAAAAAATCTTGACACTTTTGTAATCTCCTTCCCATGATTTTGTTCCTGTAACCAAAAGCCTACAACCAGGAAAACATGAAATGACCAACACACATAGCAGGTCATATATGTACAGAGATTCCACCCCATGATGATTCTAAATCTCTTTAATCAACTAGATTGGTCATGACAATTTGTCAAATTGACATTCCAGTATATCAGTTTTAAGACATAACTTTTCATCCTTTCTCTGTATAAGTTGATTTCCAATGCATACATAGTGCCTAAGAACCATCAATAACTCAGGTTCCAGGGGATCTGACCCCGTCTTCTGAACTCCACTGGCACTGTATAACATGGATGCACTTACATATGTCCAGGTGACACCATCATAAACATAAAATAGTAATAAAATAATTTCTAAATTCTGAGTTCCAGGCCCTGGAGGGATGGCTCAGACACTAAGAGCCCTTGTTACTTTTGCAGAAGACCCGAGTTAACTCCCGGTGTCCACATGGTGGCTAACAACCGTCCATAACTTCAGTTCCAAGAAATTCAATGTTCTCTTCTGACCTCTGTGGTCACTCCATGACACAGGTGCACTTACCTACATTAAAGCAACACACTCATATACATCAAATTATTAAAATGAAAGGAAATATGTTTTAAAAGCATGACATCTAATGTGGGTGTAAGAAAAAAATATTACAGTTCAGAAAATGAAATGTAGGTAACTATTTGTAAAAACATGATCTTTTTACATGATAATGATGAACCCCAGATAATCTATGTAAAATTATAGTTGTAATGTTCAATCAGAGACTCCATTCGCTGCTTGAGAAGAGCTCCAAAGTATGTGATCACCACAAAAATATGGTGAGGAATACCAACATATCCCTGAAATAAAATTAGAATCTACGTCACACATTCCTTTTCCTTTGACCCACTAATGTTCATCTGTATAACAAATAACGGTTCAGAGATGACAGAGATCAGACCATGTTACTTATCAGGTGTATGTAAATGCACTGGGCATCATCCATTGTGTGGAACACATGGGAAATTGATTTGATTTTTTAAAAATCTCTTTTATGGTTCTTTCTTCTAGCCTGGGCACGGGCCAGCTCCTTCTCTTAGCACCCCAAATCCCAAGGCTAGTCTCTCCAGATCTACCCAGTGGATCCTGAATCCCATACTCAGATCAGCTCAATTTTTCGTTCCACCTCCAACTTGCCCTTTCCTTCCTGAGACCAGCCTTCTACCTTGGCTGTCCCCACCCCAACCTGCCTTGAATTCTGGAGTCTAGCCTACTTTTCTGGGAAATCTGATCCTGCCCACTGCGTCTCCGCTCCCCTACCACTTCAACTCAAACTCAGCCAGCCCACATCTCGCTCTCCTTCTAGCCTTGAGCCCAGGCACACTCATACTCTTTGCCCCCCGGACATCTGGAATACCATCTTACCTCTGGTAAGCTCTATAAATTGCACCATGCCCATCTACTTATACTCTTACCATCTTC
Source organism: Eospalax fontanierii (assembly GCA_035773235.1). Lineage (NCBI taxonomy): Eukaryota > Metazoa > Chordata > Mammalia > Rodentia > Spalacidae > Eospalax > Eospalax fontanierii. The sequence goes on from CM069538.1 coordinate 9,135,110, forward strand.
AACCCTTCTGTCTGCTGCAGGGCTAGGCTTCTTGTGCCCTTTTGTATTGGCCCAGACGTTTTCAGAATGCCTGAATTCAGCCTCTGCCTAAAAATTTTCCCAAATTGTGCTGTGTCTGCTATCTAGAGGGATACAGACCTTCAGAGAGAGTCTGAGAGCATCTGATCTAGCCTAGTCTGTGCCTCTGTGGGAACTCTGGGGCAGCTGGACTACAGATACCTGGTCCCTCTAATATAAAATCAAAAGAGACAACCTGAATCCCTGAACACCCTGCTTTTCATACAGAATAAGAAAATAACCAAGTTACATCTTGTATAGAAACAGAATCAGACTTCAACTAAAAAAGAAAGGCTCAAGTCTCAAATCAGAATCACAAATAACAAACAGAATCCATATTCCAAGATCACATCAAAACATAATAATATGGAAACTCAAATAATATGTCCCCATTCAACATCTCCAATCGATAGAACTGTTCTACAATGAGAACTCCATAGAGCAAACACAGGACATGGAGTTTAAAAAATCATAAAAAGATGAGAGAGTCCAATGAATTTAAAGAACATACAAACAAACAAAAGGAACTAAAAGAAGATAAGGACAAACTTCTGACTGTATTCATGAAAGAGATAGAAATACTAAAGAAAACTAAGGCTGAAATGAAGAAGGAAGTGAAAAACTCAGTACGCAAACTTGAAATAATGGGAGAAAGCCTCACCAGAGAATGAATGATATGGGAAAAAGAATATCAAGGCTCGACAATAAAGCTGAAGAATTAAGGCAGTCAAGTAAAGTTTATGAAAAAAAATTACAGAAACACAGGGCTGGACTATGCAGGAAGAGTGTGACACCATAAGAATACCAAATTTAAGCATCATAAAAGGCAGAAAGAAAGGAGAAGAATCTCAGGATAATGCCATTGACCAGATCTTCAACCAGACTGTACCAAAAAAATTCCCCAAATGGAGGAAAGACATTCCCATATAAATACAAGAGGCACACAGAACTCCAAATAGACAGGACCAGAAAAGGAACTCTCTAAGTCATTTCAAAGTAAAAGCCATAAGCGTACAGAACAAAGTGAGAACTCTGAAAGTTACAAAAGAAAAACAAGAAGACACATATAAAGGGAAACTCATAATACTTACAGCTGACTCTTCAGTGAAAATGATGAAAGCCTGAAGAGCCTGGAAAAACGTATTCTCAGTTCTAAATGATCATACATGGCAACCTAGAATCCTTTACTCAGCAAAAATATCTATTATACTTGAAGGAAGAAAAAAATCCAGGATATGAATAGGCTGAAAGAATTCATGTCCAGAAAACCAGCTCTTCAGAGAACACTTGAATGAACAGGAAGAGCTAAAGAATGGAAGGAATACACCCCAGGCACAACAGAAAGAAACTAAATGTATCTGTACCTGGAGAACCACAAAGATTGAGGAAAGATGCAAACAGAATTTAAAATAATGGTAACCAACACACTTTATTTAATAAGAACTTCAATACCAATGGACTGAACTCTCAGCCAAAAGACATAGTGTAGTTGAATTCAAACAAGAAACAAAATCCATTCTTTTGTGGTCTGCAAGAAATCCATCTCACCTACAAGGACAGGCATGGCCTTAATATAGAAGAATGGAAGAAGACAGTCTAAGCAAATGGGTCTAAGAAAGAATCAGGTGTTGCCATTCTAATATCTGACAAAACAGACTTCAAACTAAAACTAATTAGGAGAGATAGAGAGTGTCAAAGCATTCTAATCAAAGGAAGAATTAACCAAGAAGATATCACAATCATGAACATATATGCACCAAACTCTGGTGTATCCAACCTCATAAAAACAGTAATACAGGACTTTCAGATACAGATTAATGCTTGCTCACTAATATTAGGGGACTTCAGTACACCATTGTCTCCATTAGACAGATTAACCAGACAAAGAATAAGCAGGGAGATATCTGAATTAAACAATTCCATACAGCCAATGGACCTAAGAGACATCTACCAAATATTCCATTCATGCACCAAAGAACACTTGTTCTATTCAGGGCTCCATGAAACTTTCTCCAAAATCAACCACATACTGTGGCACAAAGCAAAGTTCAACAAAAAACAAACAGTTAAAATAATGCCATGCATTCTATCAGACCACAATGCAATAAAGCTTATAATCAAAACCAGAAGAAGCCAGAGGAACTTCATAAATGCATGGAGACTAAACAACATACTCCTAAATTATGAATGGGTCAAAGGAGAACTTAGAAAGAAATCAAAGTATTCCTGGAATTCAACAAAAAGGACAGGAAGACCTTGAAAACCTCTGGGAAACGTTGAAAACTGTCCTAAGAGGGAAGTTTATAGCTCTAAGGGTCTACATAAAAAAGTAGAGGGAGCACAAATAACCCAGCAACTCAAGACTCTTGGAAGGCAAGAACCAATGAAACCCAAACCCAGCAGACAAGAAGAAACAACAGAAATCAGAGACGAAACTAATGAAATAGTAAGAAAGAAAATAATATACAGAATTGATGAATCCAGGAGCTGGTTCCTTGAAAGATAACACTGTAGACATACCCTTGGCCCAGTTAGCCAAAAAAAGAAAAAAGAAGATAAGAAAGAGCAACTCCAAATGAACAAAATGAGAGATGAAAGGGGAAACATCACAACAGACAACACAAAGGTCAGAACACTATAGGTTATGCTTTAAAAGTCTCTATGCTGTTAAATTCGAAAACTTCAAAGAAATGAATGCATATCTAAAGGCATGGGAATTTCAAAAGCTACACCAAGAAAAGATCAACAGCTTAAACAGACCCATAAACATATAAGTCAATTGTAACAGTAATATGACACGCCCCAACTGAAAACAACCCAGCCCAGGAAGACTCACAACAGATTTCTACTAGGCTTTCAAGGAAAATTTATAGTTAATACTACTTAAATTATTCATAAAGATAAAAACAGCAGAAGAACTCTAAGTCCTTCTATGAAGGCAGCTTCATTCTAATATCAAAACCAGGTACAGGCATGGCCCAAAAAGAAAACTAAAGACCCTTATCCTTAATGTACATACATACAAAAATTCTCAACAAAATACTTGCAAGTCACATGCAGACACACATCAAAAAGATCATCCCCTGTGATCAAGTGCTCTTTATTCCAGAGATGTAGGGATGGTTCAGAACACATAAGTGAATGAATGTCATATAGCACAAAAAGGACTCAAAACACCAAAATGACATGGTCATCTCAATAGATGCAGAAAATGTCATCGACAGAATTCAACAAACATTTATGTGAAAAGTCCTGGATGTAACTGGACTGGAGGGACCATACCTCAACATAATTAAAGCTACACACAAAAAACCCACAGCCTACATCATGATGAACACTTTGGTGAAGTGGCAGGTTACAAAATTAATCTACAAAAAAATCAGTAATCTTCTACACTCCAATAACAAGCAACTGGAGAAAGAATACAAAGAAACCCTACCATTGACAATAGCCTCAAAACAAAATAAATTGGAACAAACTCACCAAAGACCTTAAATATCTCTACAATGAATATTTTAGACCCTTAAACAAAAAGAATTATGAGGGCACCAGAAAATAGAAGGACCTTCCATGCTCATGGAGTAGAAGAATTAATATCATAAAAATAACCATACTGCCAAAAGCAATACATAGATTCAATGCAATCCCAATTAAAAAAACAGAACATTCTGCATAGATTTAGAAAAAACCATCATCAAATTCATACGGAAGCACAAAAGACCCCATTTATCCAAAGAAACACTGATCACACACAAAAAATACGGGGCAGGGGGCACTACTGTACCAGATTTCAAACTATATTACAGAGCTATTAGTCACAAAAAACATGGTCCTGGCACAGAAATAGACCCATAGACCAATGGAATATAATTGAAGATTCAAACAAGAGTACAAGCAATTTCAGCAATGGGATATTTCACAATGGGACCAAGAACACTCGAGGAAATTCAGCTGCTTCAATAAATGTTCAATAAATTCAGCACCTTCAATAAATTCAGCACCTTCAATAAATGGTGCTGGCAAACCGGACTTCCACCTGTAGAAGAATGAAACTAGATCTTTATGTTTCACCTTGTACAAAAGTCAATTCTGAATCAATCAAAGATCTCAATATAAAATCTGGAATTCTGAAACTCTAAGAAGAAAATGTGACAGGAACCCACAAGATACAGGTGTAGGAAATACTTTCTAAATCAGACAGCAGTTTCTCAGGAATTAAGGTCAATAAACAACGAGTGGGACCTCATTAAACTACAATGCTCATGGAGAGCAGAGAAACAGTAAGTGAAAAGAAAACCCACAGAATGGGAGAAAATCCTCACCAGTGACACATCTGACAGAGGTTTAAGATACAGAATATATAAAGAACTCAAAACACAAAGTATCAAGAAAACAAATGACTCAATTAAAAGCTGGGCTACGGATCTGAACACAGAGTTCTCAAATGAAGAAATCAAGAAGGCTGAGAAGCATCTTATAAAGTGTCCGCATTGTTGATAATTAGGAAAATGAAACACAAACCATTTTAAGATTTCATCTTACTCCAGTCACACTGACTAAGATCAAGACAATAAATATCACCAAATGCTGGAGAGGATGTGGGGAGAGGGAAATGCTCGTTCACTGCTGATGGAATTAAAAACTCGGGTGGCTCCTATGGAAAGCACTGTGGAGAAGTCTTAAAGAACTAAAAATGAACCTACCATTTAACCCAGGTACACAACCCCACGGCATATACCCAAAGGACTCATCCTTTTGCAGAGATACTTGTACACCCTTGTTCGTTGCTTCTCTTTTCACAATATCAAAGAGATGGAAGCAACCTAAATGTACCTCAACTGATGAGTGGATAATGAAAACATGAAACATTTACACAGTGGAGTTCTACTCAGCAGTAAAGAAAGATGAAATCACGACATTTCAGGTAAATGGATGGAACTCTCGAAACTGTTATGCTAAGTGAAGTAACACAGAATCAGAAACACAATGACATATGTTCTCTCATTAATAGATCCTAGCACCTAACCCTTATATGTGAGTATGTATCCTGATGCAATTGCAGAAACCAGGAAAATGGAAAAGAACCAGGGAGGTAAAGGGAAAGAAGGACGCTAAGAGAAGAATAAGAGGAGACAGATGTTACTAAGGGAGAAATAGGCAAAAGTGGGATGTTTAAATGGAAGGGAGAGGGAGGGTTATAGAGGGAAATATGTGTATAACAGAAAAGAAGGAGCTCAAGAGAGATAGGACCTTAACCGATTGGTATTATCAAGGGAGAAATGGGGAAAGTAGGGACACTTTAAATGGGGAAAGCATGAGGGAAAGTTAGACAGGGAGAGAGAGTGAGAAACAGAGAGAGAGAAGAGAGAGAAGAGGAAAGGAGAGGAGAGGAGAGCAGCACCTTGTTGAAGCACCTTCAATTTATTGAAGCTGAACACCAGCTTCGTGACCAAATAACCACATCTGATGACTGGCACGTCATTTGACACTAGTGCAGTAGTTTACTTTTATCTTGGGGCCAATCAACAGCTACCTAATTGGTCAATGTGAGGAAACTCAAGTGCATTACCGTAATCATAGCCAAATATACATGGGTGAAGAGGTCAGAGATCTTAGAGTAGAGAACACGAGCCCACATATTAATATAGTGCTTTGAACCTTAAAATAGGGATGAGTAAAATTCCCATCAGCCCAAGAATAATCATGGAAATGTCTATTGAAACTTCTGAATTTTAATGAGACCTGGCATAGCAATTACTCTAGAAAATTCCCCAGACTAAGTATCAATGAGAAAAAAGCAACAGCTGGCAGCACACATGATGATCCCAAGGTCTGGGTGAACGCAGGCCCCTGTTAGACACATGTTCCTCTCTTTGCAGTGTGAATCTCTAAAACATACATGCACTATGGGGAATATGACGAAACCCACAATTCTTAGTTCTGGGGACACAGGACATCTTTGTGACTGCTCCTGTTGCACTGATGAAATATTGTGGCAAGAGCAGCTTAGGTTAAAGGGCATATTGCGTTCATGACTGGAGAGTTCAATTTATCATGGAAGGAAGCATTAGTGGCGGAGCCTGAGGCCAATGGTCAGAGCACATCTCCAGTGAAGAAGCATAGGCTTTAACAAAACTGGCAGAATGCATGAAAAATAAAGGGCAGGTTATGGGGGTGGGTGGAGCTCGGGGAGGGGTCGAAATAGGATTGAGATGCATAATGTGAAATGCACAAAACTCGGTGAAAAGTACACATTAAAAAGCTCTAAATATAAAAAAAGCCCCAAAATAAAAAGTCTTGAATTTAAAGATTATCTTCTTTTCAATTTGATTCACTACTCTATATTGTTTTATGAGAGTGTGCTAATGTATTCTCAAAATTTTTATCAAAATCCTCTTGGTATATTGGTATATGTCAAGGATGCAAAGTTATAAAACATTTAATTATGCCTCTTTATGTTTAACAGTTATAATAATTTTAGTTTTTATATGTGAATGATGTATTCATTGTGTGTGTGTGTGTGTGTGTGTGTGTGTGTGTGGTGCGTACATATATTAAGTGTTTGCATGCTACCAAAGGTTATAAGGCAGCAAAGGATGTTTTCCACAGACGCACATTCCGCTTCCTTGGAGACAGGGTTTCTCATTTGACCTAGAGCTCACTAATTCAGTTAGACTGATGGTCATGAGTCCAAAGTTTCCTTCTGTCGCTGCCTCTTGAACATTGGATTATGAGCCCCTGTTAGCAAAGGTAACAATATTTTGGGGTCTGGGACTCAACCTTAGACCCTCAAGACAAGTTTTGAGTGAACGAGTAATCTTCTTAGACACTAAGCATTTACTAAATACATACAAAAGAGTCATCACATGAAGTGGTGAGAATTCACCTTGCCTTGATGAGTTTACAAACCAAATGTAGAAATATGGCAACCTGTGTACAGTGTGTGTCCGGTCAATTTCTCTTTTTGTTCAGTTACCAATATGCACTGGATGCCTCCATATCTCTTCCTCGATAATACTTCATTTCTTTGTATGTCTGAATATTACTCTTTTGCATGCACTTTCCACAATTTGTCTATCCCTTCACCAACTATAGGATATTTTCACTTCCTGCTAAAACCACTATTATTTAATAAAGAGCAAAACTTTTCCTAAACTTGGGTTTTTATAAGTACTTCACTATAAGAATAATTTTCATGGCTAAAATGATTTTGATCCCTTTGTGAACATACAAACAATCCTTTCTATATCACTTGCTTCATTAGTCTCAGTCCCAGCACCTCAATGTACTCAGTGGTAGAAGCACTGACATTAAAACTATCACACTTTACTATGTCTCTGGACTAGGGTAGCTGTACTATGAGCAGACATCTCCCAAACACACATGATTGTGTACTACCCCTCTTGAAATTTTCTTATGTTTCTCACTTGACCAAAGGACAGATGGATCCTGACCTCGAGGATTTCAGGTCTTTGCCAACACAGCATTGGACTGGACGTGCAGCTGGGTGGGAGGGTTCACCTGCATTCCCAGTCAATCCAGTTCCCACCAGCCAAGTAAACAAGAAAATGAGACGGACGTCCAGTGACATCACCATGCTGGTCTCCTTCCCACAGCCTTGTCTCCCACGCTTGCGCAGCTTGTTTCTTCCCTCCAAGCTTTCATGTGTGAACTTGTCTGCAAAGCCCGCTCACTTCTCCTTTATATCTATGTTTTCCTCAAAAGTTCATTATTCAAAATGACACTTTTATTCATTCATTCATTCATTCATTCATTCAAAACAGTACAATACTAGATAATATAAGATTGGCTGCTCACCTATGAGTCTTCCATTCTAGTTACAAAGGTTTTCAAAATCAGGGAAATGTTCAGAATTTGGATTTAGGATGAGCCTGGCAAGAGGAAATGTCATCTCATCTACTTAGAGCAAGAACACCCCGAGTTAATGAGGTATCACATATCAGTACATGGAGTAGGACTGAGTGTGAGGAACTGAGGACTCTATGAGCAGTTAGGAGGTGAAAGTAAGGCCTCTGTGTACTCTGACGTCATCACTCAAGCAGAGTTCACCACATATTTCTTAAACCCAGCTGTCAGGAAGTTTCATGGGAGAAATCTTGACAGACAGCATACACATGCCCTGTGCAGCATTGTTAAAGAGATTACCATGGCATCATAACCAATGATAAAAGACTCTTTTAGCCCAAGAGCTGCTCTTCATTTTTAAATTCTCAGGAACTGGCCAAATTGTGACTTATGAAAGTTTGTCCAGTTGTAAGAAATTAATAATTGAATGAATTATAAGGTAACAAATCACATAAGTGAAGTGTATGAATCTATTTTTATTATCACAATATATAGATGTGAAATTATTTTTTGTGACAACAGTCTCATTATGTAGCTCTACATGCCCCAAACTCACAGACATGTTTGTCTCTGAGGTGGGAAATTCTATGATACTGATACTCTTAAAATAGAACTGTCTAAAGACTTCCATAGCAAAATTGTGGAAATTGTTGTTGCATCTTACACTTCTCATCAAATAGCAGAAAATGTTATTACAAAATCATCACTGTATCACTAGAGTTTTGAAGGAAAATGAAGATACCAGGATGGCCATGTATGAAGAAATAGGTGTTTTCAAAACCAACCACTTGCACCTGTCTTTATCCATAGCACTTTTCTTAAGGAGAGAAGCAAGGGAAAAGAAAGGCAGACACAAGGAGCAAAGGACTAGGAGGAATCTGCAGTTGGGAGCAGGGCTAGTTACCTCTCAGCTAGGGGTCTGACCTTCCCATAGGCCAGTGAGTTTGTAGGAATACACTAAGAGACGAACCCAGGACACCAGACTTAATCTCCAGGTCATGGGAAGATTTCTAGTGACATCAGAGATGCAGTGCCTGGCACTCACTGTAATTAAGAGCATTCAATTTCACATAACGTAGGGAAGAGAGGTTTAGTTTTTATAAATAACAAACTATATTCTTAGTGAAGTTTTGGATTTAGCAAAAAGCACAGAATTTCTATACGTTTATGCCTTCTGAATATTAATTGCCTTTTTGCATTAATATATCATAATGAACCAGTATTCACACATTAGTGAACGCCCACAGTGCATACTGGGTGGCTTCACTCTCACTGATGTACTGTTCTATGGGTTTTGATGAATGAATAAAGTCATAAATGGACCACAGAGTGTCATGATAGCTCCACTGCTGAAAATGTCTCCTATCAAGCTATCACCCCACCCCGTCCTCTTCCTTTTCTCTGGGCCTTTCTCCACACAGACAACCTGTCACCACTGATCTTTTTACCATGCCTAACTTCTTTTCTTGGTCATAATGTCACATATTTGGATTCATAAAATATTTTCATTTACATGTTTATGTATGCATGTGTGTGATATGATAGGACTGTCTTTGCTGTGTAAGACTGGTAAACTGTCTTCTAAAGTCTCCGTATCACTATGCATTTCCTTCAGGAACGAATGAGACCTTTTGCTGTTCTGCATCTCTGCCAATATTAGTATGTTTGGATTTTAGCCATTCAGATAGGTATGCAATTTTCTATCACTGTTATTTTAATTTGGCATTTCTGCCTAAATATATATAGATATAGATATATGCATATCTATGTATATATGTATATCTATAAATATTAATATATATAGATATATACTGAATTTTTGTGCATATCATACAATACATTTGTGTGGAAACCCATCCATGTATACATTTTTTCAAGCTCCTCCTGACTTAAAGCCACATGAAAGCTTACAGTCCCAAACCAATTATATGACACAGTTCCTCCATTTCCAGAAACAGACAAACTCCCACATCCTCCAGAAAACACATAATCTCCATGAACACAAATACAGAAACAGACCCAAACAACCCATAATCATCAAAAACAGAAGACCAATACATAGACTGGGGCCACACATTCAATGAATATCTTCAAAAGCTCAGTCAAGAATAAACACTTAAGAGATCCCTCAGAGCCACCTACACACTCATAGATTCCCGAACAAGTATCCACAGATCTCATGAATGGACGAACACTAAGACAAATACTCATAGAACACACATAAAAAATATTAATCTAGAATGCATGAGCCCTGGGTTCCATGCCCAGCATCAAAATAGACATAAAAATCCACATAAGTATCTGTACTCTGATTAATTTCTGTATACTCTCTTATATACATGCCACTCCCCCATGTCTACACAACTATATTCAATATCTGATAAGAATACATATATATATACATATATATATACATATATATATCAATACCATATTCTATCTTTATACCACAGGCATCAGCAAGCAAGCCAACTAAGTTCCTCTGTTGGTTGCCTGACTTTTGACATGTGCTCATAAATTTTTTAAATGTAGTGTGTCACATCTGTTTCTCTTACAATTTCAAGACGCTTCCTAAGTGTTTGCAAACCATTTTCCACTTCAGCATAGTATCTCATGTTTTCAAAAAGGGGTGAACGTTTGTCAGTCATCTTTAATGCACTTATGAAACTTGTCTGTATAAACAAAAATATCAGCCAGGTGTCATGTTTTTGCTACATTGATTTTAAATGATGTATGTTAGTGATTGTACAATGGAATGGCAGACATTTTTGAGTGCTATGTCTTCCTGTAGATGCAACAAGGCTTTTAGTAATTCAAAGAAGCAATATGTTGAAGGGGTTAAAATGAAGAGTATTTTATTATTAAATTGTATCTTACTTATTACATGAGGAATATCACATGAAGGTATATCCAAAGAATATTGGAAAGTAGTATGTGATTGAGAATGTGAGAAAGAGTGTGTATTCCAATTGTGGATGATTTTTCTTCTGTGAAAACCTGATGGCTTTTTGCTGGCCTCTTGTGGAGTATGGGAACTCAGAGACTGTTTTTGGATTGTCGGATGTATTTTAGGATATATGTTGAAAGTGTGGTCTATGAAGTTGTAAAATCTGTTTTAAGAGAGTCTGGTGTGCATAGCACATCTGTGGGGGATGGTATCTATTTGAATATTATTTGAAATTAATGCAGTCTATTTCTGTGACAGTGTATAATGCTGTGTGTTTATGGAGAATGTGAGGGATAGTGCGTATAGCTTTGGGTTGGGTGTTAGGTGTTTGTAATTAGGGACTGGAATTTTTATCTCTGTATTTTTTGCTTGAAAGACAGAAATTGGGAGGTTGCCTTGGAATTTGAAAGAAATATATGGACTCTGGGTCAGAAAAAGTTGTGTATGGACAATCTTAAGGAAACTGTGTATCTGTAAGTGATTGTGGAGGTGGGTGAATACAAGAAGTGTAGAACATGATCTCCCTGTTTTGGGTACTGTAGATGGTTATGGCTTTGTCTCTGTGTTTTAGCCTGTGAGGGCAGGTATATATATGCTGTAAAGGATATGGACATTTGTTGTGTGGATTTCTCTGATTCTATAATTAGAAAATGTCAGTATGTTTGTCTTTGCAGTTTTTCTTGTCCTTCATGCAGGTTGTGTGAAATTATTTGTATTTGGGGAACTACTTGCATACTTGTAGTGTTCTGAGAATAGATGTGTGGTCTTTGTGATAGGTAACACGTGTATGGAGTATATATTTGCTTGTGTGCCTCATGAATGCTCATATTGTCTATGTATGCCCAGATGATTGTGTGACAAATATTTATGAAACAGTGATGTGCTCATTAAGAGGCAAAGCAGTCTGAATATTTTCTATGGCTATTTGTACTAACGAGAGAGTAATTAGTACATATGTGGGCAGCAACGGTGTGTGTGTCTGACAGACAGGGAGGTGTATGTTTCCACAGGCAAGTGTGGGGGATGGTATTTGTTGTAGTAGGGAGGCATGAGGGAACAATCTGTTAATACTGAGGCCTGAGGAAGTGTTTCTTTTGCCAGGGATAATTGGGAAATACAAGTGGTTTGTAATGATTGGTTGTATTTTTAAATGCTGTGCCGTAAAGTTCTATATGTGTTGGGGACACAGAGTATGTAAATTTGTTGACAGAAAATGAGATCAAGTTGTATTAAAATTCATCAGTTTTGGTTAATGATGGTGTGTTTTTACGTGCACATATATGTGTTCTGTGGATGATTTTGGGTAGATGTGCTATGTACTGTGGTGTAAAGTTGGTAAGGCCTCAGGCCGACCTCTGGAGAGCCCTCAGTCACGTAGGTCAGCACTTTCCACAGGACAAAGACTAACAGCAAAATATGTTGACAGTGATGAACACCCTGTTAGGAGTTAGGTCTTGCTTTCGCATTACCTCATTCTCTGGAGGCTGCCATGGTTACCAGCCTTTAAGGAAAGTTCAACATGCTTCTCTCTTCGTCTTCAGTTCCTGCATCCTCCATGCTCACGATCACATACTCGGCGCCCACATCCCCCATGCTAGTGTTACCATCAACGTTTCTCCTTGAGACGGTACACAACGGAAACTGAGAGACTTGGGAGGCTATGAGCATGCGCCAGACCACCTAGATCAAGAGCATGCGCATGAGCATGTTTGCAGGCAAAGCAGTTCTGAGCTTCTTTACAAAAAAGTTGTGGGTATTCCAATTTTTAAAAATGTGTGCCCCAAATGATCACTTATGAATTTTAAAAATGCAAATGTTTCACCTATCTACTCAGCCATTATCCACACCTCCCCCACCCCATACACACACTAAAAAAAAAAACCTCCCAAAATAGTTCTGGCCTAATTAATCTCCACCTGCTATACCTAACAACTGGATGGCATTTCCCCCCTTTTTCATGCATTTTAAGGATCAGTGTGTCCTCCTGGACCATCTGAAGCTTCATTAAAGAATACTAATCGCAAAGAATGGCAGATCACACCCTGAAACTCTCTGAGGTTGATGTGTCCAGTCTCTCTAGAGTCCTTCCTAGAAGTTTTCTGTCACTACATATACTTCTATATACATGAAACTATGATTCACAACATCTCTCTAAACCTCTCTTCTTTTCCCAGTCCTCCTGGGCCGCAGGAAGTCTATAGACTCCTACTGCGGAAGTGAGGTTCACCACACAGCTGAATTTGTCACACACTTCTGGATCCTCCACATCTCCCTTGAACAATTCCTTAGCAATCCCTTCTTGTCACAACACAAAATAAAAGTACGGAATCCTAGCATCTTTATACTGCCTAAGTGACATTCTCAGGATCAAAATAAGAATTAATCCACATTCCTTAATAAAAAATAAAAAGTAACACGTGTTACATTGTAACAATGCCAATACATGCAAAATGACAAATTCTCCTTCAATCCACTATTTATCTGTATAAACCATCACCAGCAGAATACTTCCAAAGACAAATATGTGCATTTTAAACCCCAAGTACCAAGTATTATATCCTAGCATGTCCTACTTAATTATACTCACTGCACATCTTAACCTATAGTTGATCAAAATTGTGTAACACAAATTTATTTGATGATACACTACCAAATTATCTCGAGTTATGGAGGATTTCGGCACCTACGTGTATGAGATTGGCTGGTACATATTCTTTTCTGTCTATCTCTGTGTCTTTTTCGTGTGTCAGTCTGGTTTTGGTGTCAGAGTGAAGTGGCTTCATAAAAGGAATTTGGGAGTGTTTCTTTCTTCTCTGTTTCACAAGAATAACTTAAGGATTACTGGCATTAGCTTTTTGAAGTTTTAGTAGAATTCTGTTCTGTATCACAGCCCCATGAAAATAAGCGATCACAGATCTCTTAAGTTAGGATAGTTTAAATTACTGCATCTATGTTGTGGGTTGCTGTATGTCTATATAAATCATTTAAGCCATATTGATTTAACTTTGATAGGTCACACATACTTAGACCTTTTTTATTTAATTTCTTTTAGACTTTCCAGTTTGATGGCGTATAGACTGTTAAAGTATGTGTTTATGGTTTTCTGGATTCCTCTGGGTCTGATGTAAAGTTTCCCTTTTCATCTCTGAGTTTATTAATATAATCCTTTCCTACTTTCAGTTGCTTAATTTACCTAAAAGTTTTTCAATCTTGTTAATCTCTTCAAAAAACAATCATTCCTTTCTTTGGTTCTTTTCATTGATTTCATTTCTATTATATTAATTTTGGCCTTGGCTTTATTTTTCTCTTCTTATTTACTCTTTGAGAGTAAATTTGAGATGATGTTTTCTTAACAAATATTTCAAGAGCATCATTCATTTATTTATATGAGATGCTTCTAGGTTTAATGCTACAGAATCTTCCCTTAGCCCTTTCCTCATTGTGTTACATACCTCTTGGTATATGCTATTGTCATTTTCAGTTAATTCTAGAAAATTTTAACTGTTCCTTTTGATGCCCTCATGACTGGAATTTCACTCAGTAGTATGCTGTTGAGTTTCCATTAGTGTTTAGTTTCCCCTTTTCTTGCTGTCACTGTCTATGTCCAATCCCTTGTGGTCAGATACGATACATGATGTTGTTTCTTTTTCCCTAAATCTGTGGAGAATTACTTTGATTTCTAATATGTGGTCAACTGTGGAGAAAGCACCATGGGATGCTGGGAGCAAAGTGTGTTTGTTCTTTGGTGTTTTGGTAGAATCCTCTGTTTGATGTACTTCACTCATGAGGTTTTTTAATTCCAGAGTTCTCTATTTAGCTTTTGTATGGCTGAACTATTGGTGACACTGGGGTATTAAAAGTCACCCACTATTAATGTGTTGGAGTTATTGAGTGATTTTAGAACCAGTAGAGTTTCTTTTACAAAGTTGGATGCCCCTGTGTGTGGTGCATATATGTATATGGTTGCAATAGTCTCTTTGTGTATTTTTACTTTGCTGAATATGAAATGGTCATCTCTATCTCCTCCTAGCCTGAGGTCTATTTTGTCTGAAATTAGAAGAGCTATGCCTGCTTTTCTTCTTGTTCCTCTTTGCTGGGAATAGCTTTCTCTATCGTTTCATCAGAAGGTAGTTTCATAACTGATAGTACGTTGTGCTTCTTGGAGGCAGGAATCAGGGAATCATGGTGAAATGGGAAGAAGGTTATTAGAGGAATAATACTCAGTCACAGGAACTCAACACTTGTAAACCTGCTTTCCGTGACTATGCCTCGTTGAGCTACTTCCCCCAGCCCAATAGCCTGCCAGTGCCAGAGAGCATCCTTCTTCTGTCCTTCATCTTCTTCTTCCACTCTCTCTTTTTCATCTCCCAAACATCACTAGTGCTAAGACTGAGCACGTGTGTCAACTCTGCTGCCTCCATGACTGTATTTTCAAACCTTCCTGTTCTTGGTTTGACCCTCAACTAGTACCTTATTATTCTGGATACCCCTGACAGCCCAGATCACTGAGGGAACTGGGATTCTTTGGCATTTCATACTCTGGGTCCAACTATGCCCTTGAATGTCCTGTAAGTTTGGACATTATATAGATCCAGGCTCTCTATTAAGCCAGCGTTGTCCTCCGTCAAGAAACCCACAATTTTAGATTCCTTGAAGAGCCTGCTGTGGTGTTGACAGACCTGTTTTCTTCATGACAGCACTTACTGTCAACACCTTTATGAATGTCATAGTCACTGAAGTTTTCAGATTCCCAAGGAGACCTGGGTACTGCCAACTTCCAGAGGAACCCCAGAGAAAAGTACTCATTGAGACCAGACAGCATCGAGGAGAATATATGGCACTGTCGGCACAGCAGGATGAGCCTGGTCTGGACGGACTTGAGACTCGTGATGTGGAAACTTTCTCCTGTGTCCTCAACTGAGCATCACTCAGGACTGCAGCTCCTCTTGGGTTCTGACATGTGGGATCTGTATATGAGGTGCAAGGAATGTGCTTAGGGTGACAGGACCACTCTACAGAGCCACATTGTGACTATTAGAAATGTCACAGCAGCGAATGAGAAAGCCAAAATTCAACAGTGTTCCTAGGGTCGTGGAACTACAATTTGAATGTGGATTTCTGACTCATGTGATGGTATCTACCCCTAACTTCTGTCTAGCATGGAACTGAATAATTTTGGTCATGAGCATATTACAACTTAGAATGGGAAAGTGCTAGAACTGGGGAGACGTGTGTGTGTCCCCATCCCACTCTTGTGGGAATTCCACTTAGGCAAGTAGGAGGAGCTCCTTCACTAGAGAAGTTTTGGGACTCCGTCCTCCATTGCAATCTGTGGCATGTCATTCACATCTTTCCCAAAAGCTTTGAGTCTGGATTCCTAATCATTCTGTGCATTCGGTCAGTCAGCTCAGGCTGCCTTCCTAGCAAAATAGATAGGGTGATAGCAACCACAGACACTCCCTTCTCAAGACCTGCAGACTGGAGTCTCAGAGTCAGGACCAGGCAGACTCAGTCTGGTGAGGACTCCCTGGTGGCTGAACTGGCAGTGTTAATATATAGGACTGAGAAAGAGCTTTGTTTATCCCCCCACCCGTTTCAGAAGGCATTATCTCATTCTAGCAGACAATCTTCACAACCTAGGCCTGACTCCTACCCAAGGTCCACATTCATGCATCTTCATCCGGGGATTAGGGTCTCACCATGGAAGTCTGTGCAACGAAATTATCCAGGATCATAGATGACTAGCACGGCCGCCAGGGAGATCAACACAGCACTTGATGCTGCTGTTCCGTGCACAGTGGGCAGTCCACATTGGCATGATGTCAGTGAGTGTGTTTTGCTAGGTCTCGTGGAAAGGGATGCGGGAGAACTGGTGGATTATGAATGGTCCTGATAAAATGTAACCCAGTCCTCTGGTCCCTCAACCACCAGAGGCTCACCAAGAATGTAGAGGAGAGCGTGGAGGAGTCTTCAGGAATGGCACTAAAGCAGTAACTTTGATAAGACAATTGTTTTCATAATAATGCGTAAGAGATTCAGTGGGGTTTGGGGTCGTCTGTGGGTTGGTGAGGGGTGCTAGAACTGCTCATCTGGAGCTGGGTCTGATAGGTTTCTCACTGACACTAATGCCAGGAGTGGTATCCATTGCTCAGCCCTCTCTATGCGTATCTTGCAGCTTAGGAGGTCGTTCCTTGCCATTGAAATAAAGGGAGTCTCTGCCCCATCCTAACAGCAGCACTGGCCTCACTAGTCTTCATTCCATCCTTGTGTTAAGGCAGGGTGTGAGACTGGGTGGAGTGACACATTTAGCCCAATGGAGTCTCCTACGTCACTAGGAACTGAACAATGCGAGCAGCTTTCTTGTGCCTGGTGGCAGTCACCAGTCTGGAGTGGTGTCTCTTGACAATAGAAACCACAGATTCTCAAGAGACTTGCCTCATTCATACCCCATTGTCCCAGGACTGAATGAGACTAGAGAGACTTTACACAGGGAAAGGAATCTGTTTAGACATCTGAGGGTGTGTGTGTTCTTCTGCCTTTGCTCCATGTAATGTCCTTCATTCACACAAGCCAGCAACCAGCTATGAGAGGGGAGTAGCAATCCCATCTCTCAGAGGGAAGGAGCTATCCCATCTCTCAGAGGGAAGGAGCTATCCCTCTCAGTTTAGCTTCTCTTTCCTCCCAGTCTCTGCTGTGCCATGTCTCCCATGTGATCCCAGTTCGAGTCTAGGCTCATCTCTGGATGATCTAGTCCAAGGTCCCTGATGTGCTCCAGCATCAGTCACCTGCTGCATACATTAGTAGTCAGTTCTTCTTTGTGGGTCTATTCATGGCCATAATAGGCCTGGAAAACATGTCAACTATAGATATCAGGGGATATAGGGTTTCCCCAGAACTGTGGTTCTGCCTTGGTGTCAGCAACTCAAGGCTGGACAGACCACACCGTGACCCTTTGCACTTGCCTTCCCTTAACAGTCTCATGGTGTGGGTTCCTGGCATGCCCTCCTATCCAGTGCAGCTTTGTATCCGCTGCATCTCAGGAACCAAACCTTACAGATGGTAACGAGACTGCCTTTACTAGGAGTAAGTTCAGTCACGTGTGACACATCGGAAGCAGTGGTTTGGTGGCTGTGGTGCGATCGTACGTGTGCCAAAGGATGTTGAACCACCTGTCACTAGAGAAATGAAAAACAAAATAGCAAGCTGCCATCTGGCAGCCCTAGTGATAATTACTCAACATCTCCCACCAGTAAATGGACCTGCTTTCTGCCAGCCAGGGTCCCTGAACCCAGCCTCCCAGCTTGGACCATCAGTCACCAAGCGGAAGCCATATCAAACAGCATGTAATTTCTGACAGATTTTTTTTTATTATTCTGTAAACACAAGGATAAACACACAATTTGAAAGTTAAAGCACTATACCAGGAGCCTCTTTTTTCTCCCATCAGCCGGTGACTGCAAATCTCCCTGACTGACCTTGCTCTTGTCCTCTCATTGTCACCCAGAGACTGCACATGCTTCTATAACCCCACAAGGACCTAAATGAAATTTCCAGTCAGGTTTAACATCTAAGTTTCCACTACTTCCCAGGAATGTCATGGGTCCATGAGCAAGTCATAGTCACAAAATTCAGGCTGGAGCCCTCACATCAATGAATGCAGAGAATGTAGAACTTTGAGACAGACTTTCTTCACTCAACACAGTGTCTGTGAACAAACCGACTTCTTATAATTTTTTCTTTGTTTTCTTGTTTGTTTCAGACATGTTCACAGCACATGCCTCTGGTAGTGATGTTTACCTTCCATCCTTTGACGTACGAATGTTGGTGTCCCACAGACTGACCTAGGCAAGGTGGCCCATGCCTGTATGGGCTCCGTGATTCTTCATGGGTCTACTGAGAAGGTGGGAGAAGTCTGAGAACCCAGCTACCACTAGAATAAATACCTGCAGCCCGCAACCCCAGGGCAGGATAGGGGATCTGGAGACCACACGACATCCTCATCCACTGTGCCCACATAGCAGAGAACTCTGGCCCCACCAACATATGTTATTAGATTACGCCAGCCATCTCAGCACTTGAGGGACAGAGGAAAGAGTGTTCTATGAGCTCTAGGCCATGCAGGTCCCTTGCAACCACTCTTGTCCCACCACCTCCTGGCAACCACTGATCTACTCTCCATCGCCACAATTTTGTTCTTTCAAGACTGACACTGTGCTAGCCTTCTGTCACAGTAGTAAGTACCTGAGCTAGATCTGCTGCGAATAGAAATGACTCATTTTAATCACATCGGAGGCTTGATCTGTTATTAGGCAGCCCGGTTACTTTGGAGCTGTGGTGAGCCGTGCATGATGGTAAGAAATGTGACGCAGGAAATCTATGTCCTGGCCAGAAAGCAAAAGAGGAAGAAAAGAAGCCATGGCCTCACCACAAAGACCTAAATGAAACTTCCATTCAGGTTTAGCATCTACGTTTCCACTACCTCCCAGCAATGTCATGGGTCAATGAACAAGTCATAGTAACAAAGTTCAGCCTGGAGCCCTCACATCAATGAATGCAGAGAATGCTGAACTTTGAGACTGACTTTCTTCACCAACACAATGTCTGAGAACAAACTGACTTCTTGCCCTTTTTTCTTTTTTGTTGATTTGTTTTTGTTTTTTGTTTGATTTATGTTTGCAGCACATGTTTCCCCTACTGGCCTGCAGTTCACTATGCTAGATCAGGCTGTCCTCCATCTTACTGATATCCAGCTGACTCTGCCTCTGCCTCCAGAGTACTGGGATTAAAGCTGAGAGCCATCAAACCCTATATTTGGTTCTTATAACACTGCTAGTATTTGTTTTATCATACAGATGTACTATGATTCACTAGCTAAGCACTTTTCTCAACTATGAGTGTTATAAGAGAAGCCTTATAAATAGTTGTACACGAAGGTCTTATTTTCCATAGTGTAAAGCCTGTAGAATGGGATGGGTTAGTTAAATAACACTTGTAGAGTCATAGACACTGTCTCTCTGCAGTTTTTGTTTCTTATTGGTTCATTCTATGGCAAGTCCCGCCCTCTGACCAATAAGGGAGGAGGGAGGCGGGAGTAGGGGAAATCATCATGGCTGAAGCGGAGGTTGCTGAGATCCACGTGGAAAGAGAAAATGCCCCTTCCCAGGCCCATGCAGACAGCCAGGAACCCAGGAAGCAGCATGCCACGCCCCCGCCATCCGAGAATCTTGTGAGTGACATAGACTGAGAGCCCTCCAAGCGCACAGCGGTTGCAATCTATGGAGCCACTTATAACTTTGTAGATAAATAAATCATTCTAAATGAAAGATCACTTTTCCGTTTATCTAGCTGGATTAACCAGATCCCCCCACCCCCTAAGGCGTGGAGAGTGGATTTATGAAACAACAGTGTATGACTAACTTTCTAATAAACTGCCATGATCACACCACTTCACCTTTCCAGCAGCTGGGAATATGACAGCCATCTCTATGTTTGTTGCTTGTACAGAGTTTTTATCATTGAAAGAGTTCTTTTTCAGTCTCTGGATAGTTGTACTGTCAAATAAGTGAGTCGCCAAGTTTCCCCAAGTCGTGTCTTGTGTTAAACTAATTGAGTTTTTTTTTTCCAGAACCTTAAATTAATTCTCTCTCTCTCTCTCTCTCTCTCTCTCTCACACACACACACACACACACACACACACACACACACACAGAGAGAGAGAGAGACAGAAATGTTGGAGTGTTGATGTAGCACAGTAGGACCATAACTGGCTATGTAGCCAAGAATGACCTTGAATTACTGATCCTCTTACCTCCATCTCCCTAGTCCCGTGCCTTCCGACGGCCTCTTTCTGCATTGCATGTCATGGGTGTTCTTACATGCATACAGACAAAACACTCATACACAATTATATTTTGTAAATTAATACGTAAATGTTATTGGAGTTTCACAATTGACTTTCCAAAAAAGGTTAAATTTTAATTTTTTCTATGTTTAAGTGCTTTGTCTCCATATAAGCATAACTGTGTTTTTCAATGTCACAGAGCCAGGAGAGAGCATTAGAGGCCCTGGAACTGGAGTTATGGAGTTGCTCTTGACCACCATGTGGGTGCTGGTAATCAATACCAGGTCCTCTACAAAAGTAACAAGTGCTTTTAACCACAGTTCTGCCTGTCCGCCCACAATCTAAGACCTCAAGAGAAGATCTTCAAGTGAGAAAAAACCCACCAGAAACACATCAGTTATGTGTTAAATGAATAAAGCATGAAAGTCTGGAGCAGGTGGAGATGAAAGGAGCATCCTGGAGCTGAGGAGGGAGGAAGACCTGCAGGGCTCCCATCGCCACTCCCAAACTCCCAGAGCCCTTTGTGATGAAGACACCCAGCTCTGTGTTGATGTGTCCCCAGCTCTGTGACATGGGCTTGGGTTATCCTTCACACCCAGAGAGAAATCTCAGAGCTCAGTTGCCTGAGACCAACAGTGTGATTCAGATGGAGAATTTCTGTCTCTTCTGGAAAGTGTATATGCAGCGTGGTGGATCCCAGCATCACTGTGTGGGCAAAGGACATCACCCTTGGCGTTCTGTGTGGACTCGGGCTCTTCCTCCTACTGCACTTCTGCCTTCAGAGGTATCTCCTCTAGACGACATAGGAGTCTCTGTCTCCCTCTGAATATCTTTGTCTCTCTCTGTGTCTCTCTGATGGTCTATTAATATTTTAGTTAACATACCTAGTACGGGTTTCCTTTTGGAATCCTCAAACAAAATCCACGGTGTGCTCCTCCTTCTCTCTTCGTCCCACCCCCTGCTCACCCTGGTCTCTCCCACCACCCATAACATTCTATGGAGTTCATGTCACACGAGTCATTTGGGCACTTCCCTTTACTCAGTACTAGCTTTTATTATCATTTCCACCTTTCCAAATCAAGTAGAAAGACAGCTTCAGGGCAATCTCTGGGCAGAAGAGAAGGTCATTCCCCTGGGAGCTGACTTGGCAGTCACCAGGACCTTTAGCCAATGCTCTTGGGATATCTGTGGGCTGTGTTGGAGTAGCCAGGGTGAAATGAACGCTGTGGTTCCAGGGATGTAATCTGCACACCTGAGACAGTTGGGGACCTGTGAGGCAAGACAAGTGCTGAGCACTGGGTCATTGGTCCCCTTCTTGTTCATAAACCTCTCCTCTGTACTGGGATCTACTGAGGGCTGTGCTGAGCCTGCAAAGAAATTCACTCAATCAGAGACCAGAGGTAACTAAGGAAGCAGATTTCTGCCTGACAGCCAAGAAGTGTGCAGAGTTGAGCCTGTGGTGCTCAAGCAGAGGCAAAGTAACTGTGGACACCCTCAGTGGACTCACTGTGGAAAATTCCAGTGTTATGTTTGAGTGTATGTGGGTGTGGCCCTGTGTGGTGTATGTGTACATGTGAGGAGGTGCCCACCCCTGCACATGAACAGGAACACAGAGCAGACTATGACTCAGGTGTCATCCTCTATCATTTTTGCCTTATCCCCTGGAGAAAAGGTCTCTCGTTGTACCCGGAGCTAGACTGGAAGCTGTCAAATGCCCGGATCTTCTTGTCTCCACCTCCCCTAGGACTGGAGTTCGAGGCACATGAGCAGGAGCCCTGGATTTTCATATGGCTGCTGGGTTTGAACTGTCCTCACCCTTGCACAGCAAGTGCTCTTCTACAAGTCATCTCCACAGATCCGTTTTGTGTATCTTCTGTAAGAAAAACAGGCTGGGGAATTCGTAGAGTCTAGAAACTGCTTGCCTGGCAATCCTGAGGGCATGAGTTCAGATACCCAGGACCAATAAAAAGCTGGGCAGTGTGATGGGACGCTACACTGTCAGTGCTAGGCAATCAGATATATTTGGACATTGGGTGCTTGCTGGGCATCCAGCCTAACCGGATCACTGCAAAGATGCAGAGTGACAGAGGAGGATATCAACATTGAACAACGGCTGCCACATCCAGGCACACTTGCACACCCACAAAGAAAGAATGAAAACAACACATAGTTGCATGAACTTTGAAATGGATTCTTGTTTTTCTTTTTCTTTAATACAGCAACTGATAAATTTCCATGCAGACTGTCCTACGATGCATGAATACAAATGTCTGCAGCTTGTCTAGAGAGAACTAGGCCTCAGCATCTCCTGCTTTTCCCTCATTTCATAGATCCAGATGCCAATGTCCTGCCAGACCAGGTTCAAAGAACAGACTGGGACTGATTCTAGGACAGATCCCAAAGGTGGGTTTCTGTCATTCAAACCTGAGTTCCAGAGTTAACCAAAGTGTGGCCTCTGAGGACCCAGCACCATGTCTCCCAGGAGACTTGCAGAAGCCTAAGTGGAGGATCCTGGGAGAGAAATCAGAACAACAGTTCCTCTCAGGTTCCCTTGAGAAGGAAGTCATGATGTGGCAGCTGACAGGTATGGCCTTCTGGAGGGGGTTGTGGTCCCCTACCTGCAATGCTTCGGGAATTTGAAGGTGGGTCTTTGTGTACAACAGTTCTTTACCACATGACCACTTCATTTCTCCAACACAACAACTATATGTAATATAATGAAGGGTGACAGTCTTGGGAGTCATTCGTACATGAAGTGCTACCCATACATGTACATTGTAAACACTACCAATCAGGAATTCTATGACCTTGAATGCTAATGACTGGTTTCTGGAATCTAAACTCATGTTCAAATGCAGCCTCTTGTAAAAACTCAGTGTCCCTCCCACACCATCCTAACTCATTCCCCTAATTTCCAGATTGCAGACATAATGCAACAAAACAGAAAGAAAAAGAAAAACCTAGATCGCCTTTAGAAGATATGAGCCCAGACCATCATTTGAATTCTTCAGAAAATTTAAGGAAGTCACCAAGTACTATGGAAGATAACACCGAGTTGCCATCCTTTGGGGAAATAAGAGAGAAGTCGGAACAGGAGACAGCTGCCCAGAAACTCTCATATCCCAATAGTTGCAGAAAACAATTTCCTCTGAAATACGACCAGCTTTTCTGGGGTCTCCCTACCCTGCATAGTGAGTCTCTCCTGGCCACTGCCTGGATCCCTCAGGGCTCTTCTCTTCTGCCTTCTCCCTTCATCTTGTTCAACGTCATCTCCACAGTTTATCCCGTCCCTGTGAAGGGGAACATGTCTGAGGTGCTTTGCCAAGCACATCCTCTGTCCATCCTGGAGGTCAAATTTCCACCCTTAATTCAGTCTCCACTCTGCTTCCGTCACCAGC
Organism: Eospalax fontanierii; assembly: GCA_035773235.1. Lineage (NCBI taxonomy): Eukaryota > Metazoa > Chordata > Mammalia > Rodentia > Spalacidae > Eospalax > Eospalax fontanierii. The sequence continues at coordinate 9,159,219 of CM069538.1, forward strand.
CTCTGGATCAGGCCCAGAGTCATAAAGCCCACTGTGAACCCTCTCTCCCTGTCATACTTCCGTCTCTGCTACTCCACAACAAGGACAATGGGACACCGTCCTTTAGATCCAGTGAGAAGACACAATGCCCCCGGGCTGACATCCAACACAGAGAAAAAACATCATTTAAGAAACAATTAGAAACTGGATTGGCGTTACCCTGCATGGTCCAGAGACCTCAGGAAGTCTATGATGTTTTGGCAACCAACCTTCACCAAGGCTGGGCAGAGTCAGTCCTTCCAGAGAACTTTCCAATAAGTCCTGAACTCTGGCAGAACTTGGAGCAACACATTCAAAAGTGGCTCATTCAACATCAGTGCAGTCTTCCCAAGAGGAAGCAAGAGGCTTTGAAACTGAGGCAACTTCGGAAGAACTTAACAGACACATGTCATACAGACACCAGCCTGGCCTCTCATCTTCCTTTGCATCTTGGAATGAACACAGCAACACTGACCAGAAGAGGAGGCTCCAGTTAGAGGAGGAAGAGGACAAGAGTTTGGGAGACCCTTCTACAAGCTCAGACAAAACCCCGGTAAATGAGTCGGGAGCAAACATCCTGAGTCAGAAAGGAATTGGATGACAAACATGAAGAGTGACTTGGGGAATGAATCAGTGAAATGAAAATACAAGAACCCAGTAGACATGACAAAAGACCATCTGGAAAGAAAGTCAGAGCAGATCAAGCACAGTCTGATCCCTTACAGTGTTCATCAATCCTGGCTGACCATGAACAGTGGCTTTTCCCTGTGTGACACCCATATGGAATCCAGAAATTTAGGATTGGAAAATAATTCAGAAATATCTAAGAGCTCTTCTGAGAGGCTCACCTTTGTTGACACAGGCATGCAACAGGCTCTGCAGGACCATGTTGTAAGGCGTTGGGTGAGGCACAGGTGTGGCCCATAAATATCTTGATGATGCAAAACACTGAGCCATTAACCACTGTACTGTGTCCTCATCCCTCTTCAGCCCCGGGTCTGTCTACTACCACCTCAGCTGTTGAGGGAGGCAGTTTCCTAGAAAACACACACTTGGGAGAGTTGGTCATGAAGAATTCTTCCCTTGGCCTTGGGAATCTGATCCTTATCTCCACTCCTTCCTGTAAAGAAATGGAAAGGGCTCCAGTAGAGATTCCATCTGATACTGAACACCAGACTTCACAGGCTCTGCCATCCATACCAGACAGCAAGAAGCCTTCTAAAACTGTCAGATTTGGCACTGTGGGCACACCCTCTCAGACAGCGTCTATCTTAGCTGCAAAGAGAGAGAATTGAGGTAACCAAGATCTGGGAGCAACAAGGCTTCAGGCAGACGGGAGTCAGTTTTCACATAGAGTGCAGAAAGAGTCAGCAGAACAGCCTGAAGTCTTTGCCACTGCTGGTCTTCATGCAGACGCTTCCAGAAAGATGAGGCTTGATGCACATTACTTATCTTGACCCCTGCTATGTGACACTGTGCTGAGAGGTAAGGGCAACAGCCTAAGGCCGTAGAATCCCAGTGATACCAAAGATCAGGTCTCACAGGTGATCCAAAGGAGGGGGCTGACCTGGGCTTACCAGAGTGAGGACAGGAGGAGACAGTGTCCCAGTCAGGGAAAATGAAGAACTCCAGAAAGAACTGTCAACAGCCCTGGAACCACACACTGTCATCTAAAAACCCATTCCAAAAATATTTCAGTCAATTTCTTGAATGGATTCAACCCAAGGAAAATAACAAAGGACAGGAGAAACCCCTGCTAAAGGGGACACAGCCTCTGGCCACTGCCCAGAGACAAAGGCAAGTGAAGAAAGGAACACAGGAGGACGGTAATATTGCTTAACCTCGGGAGCTTCTGACAGATGGTAGGCAGATGTCAGAAAAGGAAAGGATGTCTCAATGTAAACGCTGTCCTTCCAAGTTCAACCAGCACAGGGAGGCTCCAGCTTACTCAGAGCAAAGGAGACTGCTTGTTGGCACAGCCAGTGCCTCCTGCCAGAGGTGTTCTACAATGGAGAAGAAACTCAGAGAACTAAAGTCCCTGAAAAATGAACACTTTTACAAGAAGCAACAGAGTCCTACCTATTTCCCCCCCAAAAGGCCTTTAAATCTATTAAGTCCTGCACAAAATAGGATCCTAGTGCCAGGCATCCCAAGCCAGCATCTCCACTGCCCCAGGTACTGAATCTTGGGAGAAATGCGCATTCCAGACCACTAGAAAAATCAACTTTGCTCTTCTCCCATAGGAAAACAACAGAAAAAATTTATACCATGAAAGGAAAAATTTTCTCAGTATTTCTCATTTTTTAATTCCTAATAAACTTCCCAAAACATTTATTCTTGCACAAAAATAAATATTTTTCCTCATAAAAGTGTAACTGTTTTTGTCTGCTCCATGTTTCCTGAAGGCTTCAGTTTCTTGGAAGGGGACAGTTGACCAAGATAGCCCAAGCCTGCCTCCACTTTCAGTTGCATCATTGAACCGTACATCCTCATAATGCTATAGTTACAAAAATAGCTCGATCGACGTCCGGTCGGCAGTTCGTGTGGAGATGGTGCACTTGATAACATGCCAACTGGGTGAGCACGGAGACCTGAGCTGGGGTTCCTCGCACCAGCGTAAACTGTAGAGCACAGTGGTGGGAATTTTTGATTCCAGGGTTTGGGGTTGGGAGACAGAAGGATCCTTGGCATTGGGTTTCTAGGCTAGTTGAAATGGGGAGCTACAGATCCCCTATAAGACACTGTATTAAACTGAATTACTGAGAAATATACCTGACCTCAATCTCTTCCCTACGCATCCCTCCCCCATAGGTGTGCACATATGTGTGCACTATCAGCTACACCCAAATGTGGTAAGGAAAACTGGTGAAGATCGTGGCCAGTGAACTCCATCAACCCATCTTCCATTGCTTTCAATCTTGACCTTATTCTTTTGCAACACCCAGGTTAATAGGGACATCTTAAAGCTTAAAACCTCCACGTCGCACCAGGCAGGGGCACAGCCAGTCATCTTCCCATAGCACAAAATGTTTGATATTTGAATGAGGGATGATGCACCTGAGCTCAGAAAAAGGACAAATCTTGTCCAGAACATCCCTAAAATTAAGACCGTGTGCCCCTGGGAAGCACTTTTATCTGTGTAAAGGCAGAGATGGAGATGGGCCCTCTCAGTTCAACCTCAAGGAGACATTCAGAGTCATGTGTCAGCACCTTTCTCTGCCTCCCCTGCGTTCTCCATTATCAGCACTCCAAAGCACCATACAGCCCAGGGTGGGGAGGCAGTTGATAAGTCTCCCAACCTCAGCCTACTCACATCTGTCTCACCTTCAGGTCCAGGAGGGAGTTCAGGGGGATAGAAGAGGGGTGTGACTGACTGACAGTGGGATGCTCTAATATGGGGAGAATGAAGAAGCTGGAGCCTAAGAAGAAGCATGAAGGGGCATCCCTCTCCCAACCCTGCTCAGCTCTGTGCCATTCTGTCGCTACAATTCCTCCTGGAAGAGGCAAATGACGTTTGGTCCCTTCCAGCCCAGGTCCTACAGCAAAGAAGATACACATTTCCCAACCCACAGTTAGGCAAAGCTCAGCTAATTTCCTTGGGGTTTCTAGCAGAGCAGTGGGTGAGGGGTTAATGACAGAAGATGGGCGCCTTCCCTGCCCTCCATATGTGACACCAGTGAAGCCACCAACCACCAGCAGACTTGGATCTTGCGACTTCCCAGTGGTCCAATCCAAAATGGCAAAGAGGGGAAGATAAAGTCCATCTCAAGGTGTAACTCAGCTTAAATACCTTCAGCCCTTCCCTGCCTTTTGGCCAAGGCCAATGGACTGAATCAGAGGGGCAGAGAACTTTCCCAACTACTCATTTTTGTGTGCCAGGTAGTCCTGGGTAAATACCATGCAGCATGAGAGGTGGGTGTTTGTCCACAGTTCATCAGGCTTGTCACTCAGAGACTTAGTTCATTCTACATCTTCTTAGCCCAGAAACCAATGCAAAGGGGGCACTTAGTATTTGGACTGGAAATGGCTTGACAAATGTCCCTCAATGTAGGAGGGACTCTGCCCTGCTCTAGGCTTCGAACACCTGTTTCCTTTCCTCTGGGCCCACTCCACATAGAAAATCAGGGTAAGGACAAACTATTTTAACACAGAACTTGTTTCTAACTCTACCACACAGAGCACAGCACAGACACAGTTCCAGGAACCTCGTGCCAATGGGAGTGGATATCACAGAAGACAAGCTGATCCTGATGACAACAGAAATGGGCCCTGCTCACCACATGTGGGATTGACCTGGCCACTGTGTGGAGGGTAAATGACCAGAGGCTCCTGGGGTCCACATGGTGGTGTTACAGCTTTGTCTTGGAGATGGATGACCAAGTCAGCACCCACAGTACAACCCGCAGGGAGAATGGAGCACAGAGATCCTCAGGCCCTCAGAAATGAAGGAGGTGGTAGCACAGAACTGAACACTTACTTCACAGGAAGTCAGAGCAGATCATCAGTGGGTGACTTCCAGTGTCAGTTTTCACATCCTTGTCTTGAGACCAGTGTCCAGCTGAACAAAAAGCTCACCATATTGAGTAGGCCGGCTGTCAGTGAGATACTGGGAGTGATATCCAATCTACTTCCCAAGATTGGATAGGCACCCACAGTCATGACTGTCAATTTCATGTGCTGGAAATTTGAAATCAGTCCCTCATGTTTGCGAAGCAAGAACTCTTACCCACTGGGCCATCTCTGCAGGATCCATTTTAACTATGACTTTAGAAACTGGAAAACCATGTGATGACACCAAATCATAAAGTAATTCAGCAGTGTTCTAGATGGCCTCTAGTGTTCTGTCAGAGAATATCCATTTCTTAACATAGGTAGTAGTGTTTCATCACAGCAACAGAAAATAACTAACACAGTGGGTATGGGTGGACCAAGAGGACTTTATACATAGCGCTACATGTAAGAAGTTCCGGCCAGTGTCGAGCCAGGTTTGACTCTTAGCACTGTATGTGGAGTGTCTACAGCTCAAGACGGGAGTGCAGAGGGAGTGATACCTAGAACTTGAGAGTTGTCTAGCCAGGTTTTGTAAATACTGGTGCACATGGAGAGGCCACAAGGTATGTGTGTGTGCAGCAGGAACTGAAACATAGCAGTGATTGTTGGGTGACAGTGTGGGCAGTGTCTAGCAGGTCCAAATAGCTAGACTGTAGATGAGGTAGTGAGGGGTATTCAGCAGGTCAGAGTTCTAAGCCGTGTATGGGAGAGATCTAGTCAAGTCTGGAGGCTAGCAGTTCCTGTGGGGCAATGACGGGTGGGGAATGCCTTCAGCAGACCTGAGAGCTCAGGTGTATGTAGAGTGGTGGTGGCTAGGAGGACGTCTAAGCGGTTCTGACACCTAGCATTGTCCACGGGGCAGCAGCTGGGGATGTCTGGCAAGGCCTGAACAATAGGAGGATACTTGGGGACAGCAGTGGGAGTGGGAAGAACATGTAAGTAGGATCTGATACCTAGCACAATATTAGTATGGGGCGGCTAGGTCAGTATGATCTGGCATGCAGGAGCGCATGTAAGAAGGACTCCAGGGTGTTGTCCAGCAGGATCTGTTGCCTAGAAATATGTATGAGGAACAGCAGGCGGAATACTCAGCAGGTCCTGACTTGTGGTGTATTTCTGTTAGCAGCAGGAGTATGGAGTTGCCCGTTCGGCTCTGATGTCCATATTTGTATGTCATTCAGTGGTTGCAGTAAATAGTCCAGGAAGGTCTGTGTCTTAATTTCATTTCTTGTTGCTGTGATAAAATACCCTGACAAAAAGGATGTAGGTTTTGTTCACAACTCCAGGTTACAATCAGTTATTTCAGGAAATTGAAGCAGCAGGAATTTAAATCACAGTAAGCCCATAATCAAGAGCAGAGTCATGAATAAATGCCTCTGTGCTCACACTCACCTGCCTTAATTTTTTTTTTTTTTGTTCTAGTATCATGCGTTGCTAACCAGAGACATGGGGATGTAACAATGGAACAGGACCTGCCAGCCGTCTTCTCTGATGAAGAGGTGGTCACTGATCATTTCATGACCCTCCTCAACAACTTTGGCACAGGCAGCTTTCCTGAGGTGAAACTAGACTATCAGCTCCACACAGAGCTGTGGGGTCTGATAAAAAAGACATGAATTTGGGAAGGGGATCTGGTGGGGCAGTGTATGTGCGGGAATTGAAGGAAGGCACTGTGAGGTGGGTGTAATCATAGTAATTTGTCTACATGTATGAAATTCTCAAAACTAAAGAAAGAAAAAGTTTTAGAGCTATTAGCCTGATATCCCTGTGTGACATTGCCAGGCCCAGGCTGAACCAGAACACATAAAACGGTGGGCTAAATGCTAGGTATAATTATGTATTTGATTTTTTGAAATACTGTGTTATTAATCCTTGTGTTTTCATATTTTTGAAAGCTTATTAAAAGTTTTAGAGCACTCTATGAATTAGAGTTACATGCACAGTGTAGAAAAACGTCATGAATGTGTGAATTATTAAGTGATTGACAGCTCATACTAAAATGTGCTTTTATATAACTAATTGTATAGAAAAGATGGTGACTCTAGTGGCAGGTCTTTCCAACTCTTCAGCATCAAATTTTATTAGACTATATATACATTTATTATGTGTGACAGTGTATGAGTATAGGTATTCATGTGTGTGTGTGTGTGTGTGTGTGTGTGTGTGTGTGTGACTGAGATATGTATATCCCCAACACTGGACTACATTCTTTAATGGAATCAAAAACAGTGTCATGTTCAGGTTCATCAGAGATGATTTGAGGGTTAGTTTTGCACTGATCCAAGGACTGTAGGGAAAGAAGTTTACCTTTAAACTGAGAGGTTCCATCTCCATATCTGCTTTTACACAAAAGAAAGGACGTCCCAGGGGTGCGCTATCGAAACAACAGTGATGCGGTGGACAAGATTTTTCCTGTTTCTGAATTCAGGGTTCATTATCCCTCATCCAAATTTCAATCCTTTTTGTGATATGGGAAGCTGCTTGTCTGTGGCCCTGCCTGGAGCCATGTGGAGATTTTGAGCCTTAAGAAGTCCCTGTTAACCTGGGCTTTGCAAATTCCTAGAGTGTAAGGTTGAATGCAATGGAAGATGGGTTGAAGCAGATCATTGGACAGGATCTTCGCCAGTTTTCCTTATCACCTGTGTGTGTAGCTGATAGTGCATGTGTGTTTGGGATTATAGAAAAGAGTTTGATGTCAGGTGTATTCCTCAGTGACTCTCAGTTTAATGCAGGGTCTTTCAGTGAGCCTGTAGTTAACCAGTTTAACTACCCACACTCCATAACGCTGGAATGAAAATTTCACATCACCAAGCTCTTACGTTTTACATTGCTGCGAAGAACCCCAATCCAATTTTTCATGCTTTACATCTCACCACAGAGCCACATGACACAGGTGAATCTAAAGAATCTGGAACAAGCAGCATGTTTCTGGAAGGGTATGAGGCAAGGTCTGCAGTGACAAAGTCTTAAGACTCGTTTCGTTTCTCTTTCTTCACACTTTCTGGAAATTGAATATTGTTTGCCTGCAACCTGGGAGCTCCAAGATTTTAGTTATCTTGATTCTCTCTCTCTTTGGATCTGAGACAGTCTTACTTTGAGAGAGTGTACTCCCAGTGTCAAACCAGAGAGTTTTAGAAAATTGCTTGCTCTCTGGTATGGTTAGCAGAGCCTTTGACGTCTCATGGCCAGTATCTGATGGAATCTCTACTGGAACCCATTCCATTTCCTTACTCGAAGGAGTAGAGACAATGAAATATCCCCTAGTGAGGAAGAAGTCTTAATGATCACCTCTCTCAAGTATCTTTTTTCCTAGGAAAGTGCCTCTTTCAGCTGGTGAGTGGGTGGCAGATATACTGAGGGTTGAGGAGGGCTGAGAACACAGTGCAATGGGAAAAAGCTCAATGTTTTTCATCATCAAACAATTAACCTTACAACATACTCCTCAAGGGCCTGTTAGGTGCCTGGATCCACAAAGGTGAGCTTCTCAGAGGAACTGAGAGATTTTTCAACATTGTTTCCAATGCTAAATTTCTGGCTTCCATATGGGTGTCACATAGGAAAAAGCCACTGTTCATGGCCAGCCTTTGCGATCTTTCCTAGAATCAGTCCCAGCCTGCTCTTTGAACTTGCTCTCGCAGGTCATCGGCATCTGGATCTGAGAAAGGAGGGAAAAGCAGATGCTGAGGCCTAGTTCTGTCTGTATACAATGTGCAGACATGTGCATTCATGAATCTCATGACGTTATACATGAAAGTGGTGCAGTTGCTGTATGTTTTAAAGAAAAACAAAAACAAGAACCCATTTTTAAAGTTCATGCAACTGTCTATTGCTTTCCTTCTTTCTTTGTGGGTGTGCAAGTATGCCTGGGTATGGCAACCAGCGTTCAATGTTGAAATCCTCCTCTGTCATTCTGCATCTTCTTACATGGTCTCTCACTGAAGCCAGAGCTAGCTCACTGATCCAGTTAGGCTGGATGTCCAGCAAGCGCCCAGTATCCAATCATCTCTGATTCCCCAGCACTGACAGTGTAGCGTCCCATCGCACTGCCCAGCTTTTTTATTGGTCCCGGATATCTGAACTCATGCCCTCAGGATTGCAAGGCAAGCAGTTTCCAGACTGAGCACCTTTCCCAGACTGTTTTTCTTCCTTAAAATACACAAAATAGATTTGTGGAGATGACTCGATGCAGATGAGCACTTGCTCTGTAAGGGTGAAACAGATCAGAACCCAGCAGTCATATAAAAATCCAGGACAGCTGCTCATGTGCCTCTAACTCCAGTGCTAGAGGAGGTGGAGAAAGGAGGATCCTGGCATTTGACAGCTTCCAGTCCAGTTCCGGGTACAATGAAAGATCGTTTCTCCAGAGGATAAGGAAAAAATGAGAGAGGATGACACCTGAATCACAGTCTCCTCTGTTTTCCCATGCATGCACAGGGGTGGGCTCTCCCTTACATGTACACATAGAACACACACGTGCACACACACATATACAAGAGTGTAAACATGGAATTTTTCACAGTGAAACCCACTGTAATATATCCTCAGTTATTCTTCCTCTCCTCAAGCCCCTTGGGCCCAACACTGCACACTTCTGGACTGCCAGGCCATCCAAAGCTTTAAGCCCAGGAGAAGACTGCTTTTATACCAGACTGTTTCAACAGATTTCAGAGGGGTTTATGCCGAAGTGCATGGGTGAAAAGTAATTATTTTGCAATTTATCAGTAATTATTTGGGATAAACTGGCTTTAAGGAAGAATGACCAAAATGTTTCCATGAGTAAGCTGGGCTGCACTGCTGATGTACTTATTGCCCCTTCCGCACTCTGACGTGTACATGCACGTGCTTGGGGTTCTCTGACTAATTCTTGGCATCTTCCAAGGCTTGTAGTGTCTGTTGTGCAACTCCGCTCAGGGAGAAACATCAATGTGGCTACCAGCGAGGTGCATTCCATAGCCAGGGATGCCAGGATACAGGACATGGAGTACCAGGTGCTAGGAAAGCGGCCGCAAAAAATGGTTGATGGTCATGGCAACATATGATCCCATTACATAGAAAGAGATCAGAAAATCTCTGACCTGACTTCCCCACAATGCATCACAACGGTCGCCACCATGAGTCCTATCCTGAGTGCCCTCCCAAGCCATGTCTGGCTACTTCAGGCTTCTCTCAAGGCACCAAAAAGTAAGTTCTATAGTGTGGAGGAGCCAGACTGGACCCCATAGATCCCTCCAAGAAAAGGACCTCAAATTCTCTGCAATGATGACCCATCCAGAAGACAATGATGCTCCATCTTCCAAAAATTCAGATGCCAGCATCAAAGAGGTCCACGGAGCTCTACCAAATGGGGAACCTCAGACTATTGTCTCTGAGCCTCCTCCAGTTAACACAGAGAGCCGGTGGAATATCACAGTTACTTTCCTCAAAAATCCTCCAGTCACTACTAGGAGACCTCACCCCAAGCTTCAGAAGATACAATCTGATTTGCCCAGTAAACACAGAGACACCCTCAAGTCATAGAGTCCTAACCCAGGGACTTCCACCAATATACAGAGCCCACACAAGTCACACAGCAACCTACCAACAACCCAGACTGATGCACACCATGTCCAGAGACCTGACAAATGTCCCTCAATGCTGACCCAGTCACAAAGAGAATACCCTGTGTGATCTCCACTTCTTGCAGGCTTGAACTAGAGATCTCAAGCAGAGACTGCTACGGAGACCTCCTATGGAGACATTCCAAGGTCTGCCACAGAATATCACAGAGAATAAGCACAGAGACCTTAGCCAGAGCTATCATAGACCACACATGGCCTCCCAAAAATCTGTCACAGAGAACTCACACAGAAACAGGATGCTGTCCAGAGTCCTGTCAGAGAATTCTCAGAGACCCCCACATAGATATTCCACAGAAACAACACAGAGATTGCCCGAAGTCTCACCCTGACTTTGAGATCTCACATAACATCCTTTCCTAGATATTTGACTTCCCACACAGAACTCACAGAGAACCTCCTGAAGAGACTCCACAAAGACCTCACCCAGGTTCTTACCACGACGCTGGCCCAGAAACCTGACACAGGAAGCACTCAAGTCCTCTGTAGGAGCCAGAGCAGTCACTTGGTGACAGATCCCTCTTAACAGAGACAAAAACTACTTAGGAAGGTGACAGCATTAATGAGATGCTTTGTGCTATGTCGCAGTGAGAACACCTAGATGCCCAGTGCTATCAGCACTGCACCAGACAGCATTCTCAGTAGACAAAAAGCTAAGCATATTTTGTTCCTTAGTAATAATTCTTTTGCTCTGAAGCATAGGCTATGTATTTTCATGTAATACCTGCAAAACATTTTCTTTACAAGATTTCATAATCTTATAAAGATTTTGACCCACATTTTAAAGAATCATACATTTTAAACAACACTAAACTCTTATGGATCTTCAATGAAATAAAAGTCCTGTAAGTTTGTCATCATTCAGCCAAATTTTATCCATGACACTTTAAAATTTTCACTTCATTATGGATGAACTCTGAATTTAGATGATTTCCCTCATTAGAAATACCTGAAATAAATGAAACTAGACGTAATATAAATGACCAGACAAGCAACTGGACTTGCGCTGGTCCGCAGTCTGCTCTGAAAATAAACCATTATTTTTCATAGGATACCTGGTATCTGGGTTGTAAGTTGTGTTTTAGTTTTTGCAACCTAATAATTATGTGGATATCTTTTGCAAGTGGGGTAAATCTTAGCAATAATCCTATTATAACTCATAACACAATTGTACTTTTTAATATTTAATTAAATTGCAGTAATACTCTAAAATAGTATTCCACCTGTTTTCAAGCTACAATATGTTCTAAAGTTCAAGTAACAAAGTTTAAGCATATATGATATCTAGACTAATTCAGCTTTAAAATGATTCAATGAAATGCATTCTCTCTAATGAAAATTTCATATCTGATGAAACTTGAGAAAGCCTTCAGATAAAAAGTAACAGGGAAGGAAAGGGTTAATTGCGTGACACTCCCATGTTACATTCCATTATTAACCAAAAAAATCAGGGCAGGACTAAAGAAGAAATAAGGAACGCTGCTCCCAGGCTTGCTCACTAGCATAGGGTAGTTGATAGGTATTGGGGGATTGGCCGCCCAATTGGCCTCTATGTAGAGGGCTAACCATTTGACGAACATTGCTAGGGCCCACAGGGAGTTGGACTTATCCTCTGCCACCGCCCTTCTGAGCTCTTTTACATCCTTGGCGTCCCAGGGGTACCATTCCCTGGGCCTGTTGGGTCCAAGGACCAGATTCACGGATATGCCTGGGGCGGATTCTTCAGTGCCCGGTCAGCTGAATAGGCCCCTAGGGTGGCTAAAATATGCTTCCGCATATGTGGGGCTCTCCGCCATTTTGTTCTTGCAAACCTCCTTTATCTCTCTCTGGGGGCCTTCCGCCCAAGTTTCTCAAGAGAGGGGTGTAAAGAGAATCTTTTGCAGGACCATAGGGTGCGTGGGGTGGGGTATGCTTGAAGGGATTTCGGTCTAGGAGAGGACTGTCTTTTGCCCGATTGTGTTTCCGCCTTGGCGGAGATACTGAAGTCTACCTGGGTGCAGGTCCAGCGGCCTTAGTGCCATCTTTACATGAATAAACTTTCTCCTCCACACTCGGGAGATCGGGGTGCGCCTTGTTTGGGGACCCCAGCCCAAACATCATTCTCAGGGCACTCATGGTGGGGTAAAATCCTACGGGAGGCTCCCTCCCCGTATGCACCTCCCTAGCACAGGCTAGTTTCTCCACCCGCTCCCAGATCTGGGAATGGAATAAATTGACCGCGGCAATCCAGGAGGCCAGGATGATGAAGTCCTCCCAGACCGAGGCCATGGCAGAAACAGAAATTTTGAGCCCTCTGCATTTAAGCATTAGTCCTAGGGCTTTGAGGACTGGTTCCTCCTTGGAAGAGGTCACATTACCCATCGTGGGGTCTCAGCCGTCCGAGGACTGACTGACTGTCCCGGCTGTCAATTGGGATTACATAGGGCCCTACACATTTGTGGTTAGACTGATAATCACCGCTAAAGACATCCCCACATTTCACTTTCTGGAACAACTGAATGCTATTTATATTGTAAAGTTATTCCATAATTTGGGACATTGAGTCAGTAGGAAAGATAGTTATAAAGAGTGTATTAGCTCAAAAGCCTACTGAAAAAAGTGTATGAGTGCCATCCCTCCTCTAGCCTGTGGTTCTTCTAGCCTTGGCCACAGGCTGGCTCTTGCTCACAGCACCCTAGACCTGGAGACTACACAATGTGTCGAGACGAACACACTATATCTTCAAGCTATATTCAGACCAGTGAAATTCCTCAGGCTAATCTGTTAGATCCTTCACATGCTGTCTCCACCCTCAATTTGCTACAGCATTTCTGTGACCTCCCAACTACCTTGGCTGTACCTTACCATAACCTGTCTTGGATTTCTGTAACAGCCTTCATCACTGCTAAGTACGATCTGCCCACTGCCTTTGTACTCCCCTGCCACATGAACAACTCCAGTCTGCCACGGCGCCATGTCTGTCCTTCTAGCTTTAGGCACAGGGCAGCTCCTATGGTCAGCACCTCTGGTCCCCAGAATAATCTTAGTCCAGACCTACCCACTGTGTCCTGAATCCCTACTCAGACCAGCTCAAATTTCAGTTTACTACCTAACAGCCTTCACAGGTTGTCCCTATGCCCAGCTAGTCATTGCCTTCCTAACATCACCCTTCAACTCTGGTAGTAACCACGCCCAAACTGGCTTTGGATATTGGAGATCAGCCTTCTTCCCTGGTAAATCAGATCCTTCCCACTGCATCTCCACTCCACTACCACTGCAGCAACTCCAAACTCCCCCACCCCAAATCCTGTCCTCCATCTAGCCGTGGGCAAAGGCACATTCTTACTCTTAGCACCCCCAGATCTCTGCACAACCTCTAACTCTGACGGGCTGTAGCACTCCAAATCTCACCATGTGTTTCCCCTTCTTTTTATACCACTTGCTGCCCTTACCACTGCTCCAGAAATCCGCTTCTGTGCTCTTTTGTAGGGGCCAAGGCCTCTGCAGACAGCCTGAAACAGACTGAATTCACACTCTGCCTAGCAATTTTCCAAAATTATGCTGTGTCTGCTGAATAGAGGGATGTAGACCTTAAGAGACAGCCTGATAGGATCTGATCTCTTCTAAACTATGCATCTGACTGAATTTCTGGAGCACCTGGACTGGAACCATCTGGTCCCTCCAATATAAAATCAAAAGAGAAAACCTAAAGCCTGCACCAACAAGTATTTTTACCGAATAAAAAACAAACATATCACATAAAGTATACAAACATAATCAGACTTCAACCGAACAAAGGAAGGCTTGAGTATAATATCAGAATCAGAAAGAAAACAAAACAATAAAAAGAAATCCAACTGCCAAGATCGCAACAAAAAATAATAATATGAAAAACCCAAATATGGCCCCAAGAAGCATCTCCAGTCCTATCAAAGCGTTCTACCACAAGAAACCCACAGAGATAATCCAGGACACAGAGTGTAAACAAAGAATCATAAACATTATCAAATAATTGAATGAATTAACAGAATACACAAAAAACAAATAAAAAAATGAAAGGAATATAGGGAGAAATTTCTAACTGAATTCACAAAAGAGATAGAAATAATGATAATTCAGGCAGAAAGGAAGAAAGAAGTGAAAAACTCAGTAAGCCAGTTTAAAACAATGGGAGAAAGTCTGACCAACAGAATGAGTGCAGTGGAAACAGAATATCAAGACTGAATGATACAGCTGATGAACTGTAGCACACAAGCAAAGATTATGAAGAATTTAAAAACAACAACAGGAAGGGAGTAGACATAAAATGTGGGACAGCATGACTAGAAAAAATTTATTCATCATGGGCATGGAGGAAGAGAAGAACATCTGGTATTGACCACATCTTCAAGTAGATTGTAGAAGACAATTTCCCCAAATTAAGGAAAGGCACCAAATACAAATACAAGAAACACAAAGAACACCAAAAAGACAGGACCAGAAAAGAAACTCTCCTCAGCATGGTGTGTAAAATCCCTAAGCATGCAGCATAAAAAGAATGTTCTGAAAGCTGCAAAAGCAAAACAAGTCACGTATATAGGAAACCCCATCAGAATTATAGGTGACTTTTCAATGCAATCTATGAAATCCAGAGAATCCAAGAAGATATCAACAGCTTTAGCAGACCCAGAACATGTAAGTACACTGAAGCAGTAATACAAAAATCCTTCACTACAAAAAACCTAGGCCCAGAAGTATTCAGAGAAGAATTCTACCAAATATTCAATTCAAAATATAGAAACAGAGGAAGAGCTCCCAATTTCCTCCTATGAAGCCAGCATCACTCTACTACCAAAGCTTGGTAAAGATACAACCAAAAATAAAACTATAGACCCAAATGCTTAATAAGCATAGAAGCAAAAATTCTCAACAAAATACTTCCAAACTGCACACGGAGACACATCAAAAAGATCATCCACCATGATCAAGTGAATGTTTTTGTAGAGATACAGAGTAGTTCAATGCACATAAGAAAATAAGTGGACTCAAAGACAAAAATCACACGGTCATCTCAATAAACACAGAAAAGAACCTTGACAATATACAATGTGCAGTCATGTTAAAAGTCCTAGGCGAAACTGGATGGGAAAGAACATACCTCAACATAATTAAAGCTATATACATAAAACTCACAGCCAATATGATTCTAATTAGAGAAAATCTGGAAGCATTATCATTAAAATCAGAAACCAGACAAGGTTGTGCACTATCTCCACTCCTTTTAAATACAATCCTTGAAACTACTGTTCGAGAATTAAGACAGGAGAAGGAATTTAAATTAGTATTCATTGGAAAGAAGAAGTCAAATTATACTTCTTTGGAGATGAGATGATATTATACCTAAGAAAGGTGATAAATTCCACCAGAAAACTCACAGAAATAATTAACAGTTTCACTAAAGAGGCAGGTTACAAAATTATTCTATGTAAATCAGGTCCTCTCTCTATACCAATAACAAGTAATTGGAGAAAGAGTACAAGGAAAGCCTCCTATTCACAACAGCATCAAAAAATAAGTGAAAAAACCTGACCAAAGATATTAATAACATCTACAGTGAATTTTTAGATCTATAAATGAAGAGATCAATGAGGACACCAGAAGATGGAAGGAATTCCTATGCTCATGGATTGGTAGACTTAATATTTAGAAAATGATCATCTTACCAAAAGCAATTCATAGATTTCATGCAATCCCAATTAAAATCTCCATGACATCCTTTACAGAATTTGGAAAAAAAATCCATAAATTTATATGGAGGCACAAAAGAATGTGGATATATAAATCAACCCTGAGCATAAAGAGCAATGCAGGGGGCATGACTGTACCAGAATTCAAAATATTACAGAGCTATACTCAAATAACAGTATCGTACATGTACAAAAAGAGTCCCACAGACCAATGGAATATAAGTGAAAAATCAAACATGAGAACATGTAATTACAGGCCCCTGATATTTGACAAAGGGGCCAAGAACCCTAACTAGAGGCAAGATGCCATGTACAGCAGCAGGTGCTGGCACAACTAGATCTCTGCCTAGAGGAGAATGAAACTTGATCCTTATCTTTCACTCTGTACAACAGACCATTCCAAACGGACCAAAGGCTTCAATATGAAACCTGAAATTCTGAAACTTTTAGAAGAAAAGTTTGGCAGTAAGCTATAAGATATAGTTGTAAGAATGGACATTGAAAATCACACAGCAGTTGCTCATGAATTAAGATCAATAATCAACATACGGGACCTAAGTAATCTAAAAAGCTTCTTTACAGCAAAAGAAACTATGACAGAACTGAAGAAAAAACCCAAAGATAATGTTCACCAGCTACACATCTGACAGGGTCACTAAGGGGGAAGTAGGTAAATGCAGGTATTTAAATGGAGGGGTGGTGGGAGGGTCATGCAAGAAAATACGGGAATAAAGAGAAAGAAGGATGAGGAAACAGATGTTATAAAGGGAGAAATGGGGAAGTGCAGACACTTTATCGGGACGCATGGAGGGAAGGTGAGAGAGACACAGGAGATTAGATAGATAAATCCTGCCTTGCTTATAACAATCCAGAGAGCATCATATTAGTCTAACCTCCAAATTACAACTTCCAAATGCAATATTGCTACATGATTCCATTTGTATAGCTGCAGGTTATAGATCAAGAAAACCTGCCAGACAGAAGAAATCAACCTTCGAGTTGTTGACCAGCATGATCCAAGGCACCAACAAAATGACCTGGGCTATTTGCACAGTCCTTGATGGATTCTCAGAACTTGAAGATAAGATGTACTTGGGAGACAGGATATGGAATACTGGAGCTAGAACAGACCTGGAAGTCTCTTCCCCTGAATGCCAGCTCTCGTGGTCCCAGAGAGCACTAAATGGGTAGACAAGGGAGAACATCAATCAATAGCCCAACCCCAGCTTCATGACCAAATAACCATAACAATGTCTGGCACAGAATTCAACACTAGTACAGTAGTGGTACTTTTAACCTAGGGCAAATCAACTGCTACCTAATCGGTCTTAAAGCCAAATGTTCATGTATGTAACTGGAGGCTATATAAAAAAAGAGAGAACGTCAGGCAAGGGGACCCTTCCCTCCAGTTGTTGGTCAGGACAGTCTAAGAGACTCCTGAAATACCATAGTATATTGACACAGCCCTTGAATGTCTCTACTAACTTGAAGGTAGGACCCTACTGCTTAATATAGGGCATGTTCCAGAAACAGGTCTTGGAGCAATCAAGCTAGAAATAACCTGGAAGCCTCCTCACTGAATAATATACTCTACAGTGTCAGAGGATATTATGCACGGTGCTAAGGGAGAAATATAATCAATGGCTCTACTCAGCTATAAAGCCTAATAAACAGTAATATCTAAGCCAGCAAACTATAACTATTTGTGCAGTAGTAGCCTTTTTATGTAGGGATTTATCAACTGCTATCTAATTGAACTTAAAATCCTTTCAGTAAGAGGCAACTGATGGGTGGCAATGCAAATATGGCCAAATACACAGCTGGAGAGGTCATAGATCCTAGAGAAACCCCATTCCTGTTATGTCTCTAGGCAAATGAAATTTCTGACTGTATAAGAAACATGGATTCTTATATTTATAGACAATTATGCTATACACCACTCATCAAAAAATATCAAAAGGAGCCTTTCACTAACTTTCACAACTGGTCACACAGAGAGAATACAGACTAAGAGATGTTCAGCCTTAAGTGACTCATCTACAGTGAAACCTCGACACCTAAAAATCATGGAAAACAACAGCATCGGACACAGAGAAAATGGAAATACTTCCTCAGTTTCAGCAGCAAAGCTTCCTCATAAAACAGAATGTAATATAATCTGAAGGCCACAACTGACCAGGTTTTAGAGACTAGGAAACTACAGAATGTGCATCCTATGTAAAACCTCGCTCACCTCTGACTCAGATACCATTGTGGAAGAGTGGTGGAAAGGAGACAAGAGCCAGGGTTTGTGTATGAACAGAAGGAAACAGAGTCTTTCAGACCTCTGGAAACTTGCTTATATGAACTTGCAACAATGGTGACAGCATGCAGAAGACCTATGCCAACTCAACTGGATAAAATCCCAGCACAGAGCTGGGGAAATGGGCAGCAGGCCTCAGCCTTACTGAGGATCTATTGTCAACTGAATACAGCAGGGTGAGGGAGAGTGGAACTTCTTTAAGGGGTGAGTCTAGCTAATCTGACTAGTCTCCAGTGGATGAAACTTCACTGAGGAACAGGCTTGAGTGGACAGGATTTAACATATATGACAGAGTGTATGAAGCCCAGTGGAGGGTTATTGAGGGATCACAGATGGTGCAGGGTCTAAACTTGATTAAGATATGTTATATAAAATCCATAAAACATCAATAAAATATTTTTAAGAAAATAAATAAAGAAGAAAACTGTGATCTTACAGCAACAGATCCTGAGTGGGCATCCACTTTTAGATACCAATTGCCAAATGCGTATACTATTAATTCCTTCCTGCCAGGAACAATATTTTCTGAATGTACGCAGCTGTATTTTTTCTTTCTTCTCTGTTCTGTTGCCCTTCCTTCCTTTCTTCCTTCCTTCTTTCCTTCCTTCCTTCCTTCTTCTTCCTTTCCTTCCATAGAGATTCCCAGACAAAGCTAGCCTTAAACTGACTATGTATCTGAGAATGGCCACCATTTTGTGATTTATGTAGTACTGAGGACTGAATCCAGGACTTCATGCATGCTAGGCAAGCTCACTACCTCCTGATCCACATTACCAGCCTCACAATTACTTAATTTTGTTCACCAAGAAATGAAAACTCAGATTAGTCACATATCTAATTTTAAAAACCCTACATTTGTAGTTCCAACATTCATTCAAATAAAACTCTAGTCTAAACAGCTTGCTTCAGCAGAGAATTCTAATATTCAACAGAAAAACAAAACCAATCATGCAATTCTTACCAATAATTCTTATAAAAGTAGAAGAAATTCTTCCCATTAATGTCTGGGCTTCTTCAGACTGGGCTGATTTGCCATTGTACTCATCAGCTAATAGGGAACACTGTGGATTCTTCATGAAGAAATTGGCCACAGATACAGGCAGATTTCAATTCTTTTTAGATTCCTTGATAGAAATAGCTGAGGAGAAAAATGAGAAAGCTTTTCTGAAATGCAACTACTCTGAAAGAATGAAGGAATACTATTGTTTGGCTTTGATAAAGACTTATGAAACATGAGCAGTGGTCCTCAGCTATACATATAGAAGACTGCAATTTCATAAGAAATTCTACCAATTTATTGTTTACTTAAGAAAGAAATCGAAGCCCTGCCATATGGGTCAGAGGGTGAAACTGCTGGAGCTCAAGTCTGAGGACTTTAGTTTTGTCCCCAGAATCCATCATAGGACAAAAATGCTTCCCCAAGTTGTGCACTGTCCTGCACATGAATATCGGTGCACACACACACACACATTAAACACAATTTTGAGCATGGAACTGATTCATGCATGTCATATTTTTGTCATCATCTTTTCAAAGATCTATTTTTTCAGTATATCTGTTTATGCCTATGGGTCCATATGGACATATTTCTCCATTAGTGGAGTTCTTTGAGGAGGCTGGAGAGGGAGCTGGTTTCTCAGGCTAGAGGCCAAAGTGCAACTGGAGTCTCCTTATATAGATGCTGTAGGGGAACATATTTATTCCTCCAAGAGCATTAATGTGCTCTGAACTGCTAAGCCATCTCTCCATTCAGAACTTGCTTTTTTAAAAAAACTTAATTTTATCTAGGGGAAAGACACTTAAAGAAGCTACTGGGGTAATGCAGAACAGCTCTAAAAGAGTGAGAAAAGTAGACTCTCGTTAACCAAACACTTGATAGAGAGGAAGTGACTAGACTGATAGCTAGAGGTCAAGACCAAATTGATTATTTTCTGTTGTTGTGATAAAATACTATGACAAAAAGCAAGTCAGGGAAGGAAAGCTTCCTGTTGGATTCCAGTTCTGCAGGGGAAGCAGCCCGTCATGGTGGGAACACATGGCAGCAGGAGCGTGAGGCTGCCTGGCAGTCAGGAAGCAGACAGATCACATTTCAGTCACACATGATCAGAGAGGGCGAACAGGAAGTGAGACCTGGCTATAGAGCCTCAAATCCCCATCCCAGTGATTTACTCCTCATCAAGTCCCTGCCTCCTAAGGGTTCCATAACCTTCCTGAACAGCATGACAAGCTGCGTACCTAGTGATAAAATCCATGGGAGATACTTTATTCTGACCACGCTAACACCCACGAATCTGACACTTGTGTAACGTCCTAGTACAGTGGAGGCATTAAGATTCCGGGTCATCCAAGTGTGGTCTTTTAGTCCACAATCAGCAATCTGCATCGAAGGCAGAACCTGTAGCTACAGGGGCTTGTCACAGTGCAGGAAGGAAGCTGTCAAAGAACAAGGTAATATGAAGATTCACTTATGATACTTCAATTCTGATTCCCAAAACTGACCCTTCCTCTCATGATACCAGTTAACTCAGCTCTCATCATTTACATTAACCTCATGCTTTCATGTGATCGATATGATATTGTTTGATACACTGTTTGATAATTAACATATTACCATCCTCAGATGTATATTGGTCAAGATTAAGTTAGGCATGTGTAACAGTGACAGACACAGTGAAGGCTTGTAAATCATTCAACTTCCTAGTAGACACAGGCCGCAGAACTGGAAACTGCTTTCAGCCCATGGTACTGTTATATTGATGGGCAATTCTGTGAAGAGATGCTCATGGGACATGTTCTCCCAGAAACCTGACTGCACTGAACCTAGATCTCTTCTGAGCATGTAAAAACAAAACAAACTCCTCAGCCATTTTTCTTCTGAGATTACTTGGGTGTCTGATATGCTGCCCATGTCTTTCCATGTCTGTATGGTGTATCAGGATTTTGCTATTTATCCTTGTTATTCGAGTGGGATTCTGAGAGGGAGTGGAGGTAGAGCCAGTAGAGATAGCACTCATCACAGTCGTTCCCTCAGATTGAACAGAAATCCTAATGTTGATAGACGTTTTAAACTTAAGCCCAGAACACATGTCTGGATGCTGATAAGAATCAAATTCAGACTGTGCACATGAGGCCATGGTGCATATGACATCGCCCTGGTCTGAGTGCAGTGCTTTGTCATTTTATAAGGAAGAAATACTGAAAGATTACTGAGTTTGTGAGCATTACCTTTCCTTCACGGCTCTCACTTGTCCAAATGGCACAGTGTGAACTCAAGGGTTTCAGGTCTTTTACAATTCAACACTGGCTGGAGGTGCAGCTCAGCAGTAGAGTGCTTTCCCAGCCAGCACTATTTGCAATGGAGACTTTTTAAAAATGGCAAGAACAGTTATAATTAATTTGTGCAACACAGACCTATTGGGCCCATCTAAAATGGCACCTAGAGGAAGTGAAACTAAATCAGAAAGCGCCAAAAGATAAACAAGAATTCCCCCAAATGAGGAACCTGCAAAGAAACAGAAACCTTCTGTGCTAATGAGACGGAATGTGGAAATGCTTACCATTAGAGCAGTGTGTTACTTCTGCATGGGGAAGGCTTCCCCTCCCCAGTATGCTAATAAGGCATTCTTTTTCCTCTGTAATGATTGGTAGGTTTGATTGCCCATGTAACCGCCCAGGTAAGCACCCATTTATGCTATACAAGGCTTGAAAATAACACAATGCAATAGGCTGTTAAGAAATGTGAAAGCACGCTTGATTGGAGAAAGAACTGTATATAAGACCACTCTTGAGCACTGTAAAGTGATTTCCCTGCTGCGCCAAAGAAGATCTGTAACACCAGAAGAAGCCGGCTGTAGACTCTTCTTAGCCTGACAGGGGTCCCGGTTTCACCTTTAGGATCTCCGCTGCATAGCGCAGGGGATCTGGGTTGGGGCAAGCCCCACACCTGAGCTCCCCTCCCCGCGGGCAGGGGTAATCACAAGGAGGAAGAAGAACACCTATCCGTATCTGCTGCACCCATCGTGTCAGCCAGGAGGGCATGTGACATAGATGGATGAACACAGATGGTGACTAAGGGACTGCAGAGTATGTGTGCATTTTTAGGACTCCTATATTAACCTCAGCTACCCAGGGTCAGGAATCTCTGCAGAAGAGGCAGCAGGAAGATTGTCAGAGTTAGGGGTGGAAAATGTCCATAAGGAAACAGTCTTACAGACTTCTGGAAACTTGTTCTTATGAAACTACAGCAAGGGTGACAGCATGCACAATACCTGTGCAAATTCAACTAGACAAAACCCAGGATAGAACTGGGGAGCTGGACAGGAGACCCTAAACTTGGCTGAGGAATTACTGGCAGCTGATCACTGCTGGGTGAGGGAAAGTTGATCTTTAAGTAATATCTGATAGGCTGACGAATCTCACCTAGATGTACTCATACCAGTTGAGATCTGAGTATATAAACCTGAATCCATAGGCTTGAACAAAAATGACAACATGCATGAAAAACAAAGGGCAGGTTATGGGAGTTCATGTAGAGAGGGGAGGGATCTACACAGGATTAAGATGCATAATGAGAAATGCACAAAGATTCAGTAAAAAATATACTAAAAAACTCTAATAAGAGTATTTGCATATGACCAAAAAAATAAAAAGTCTTGAATTTGCAGTTTATCGTTTTTTCAATTTGATTTATTAATCTATATTAAATTTTAGGTTTTTATAAGTACTTCACTGTAAGAATTATTTTCATGGCTAAAATAAATTTGATTCCCTGGTGAAAAAACAAAGAATCCTTTCCATATTGCTGCTTCATTAGTCTCAGTCCCAGCATCTCAATGTACTTAGTGGTAGAAGCACTGATATTAAAATTATCACACATTAGTATGTCTCTGGACTAGGTTAGCTGTACTATGAGCAGACATTTCCCAAACACACATGATTGTATACTACCCCTCTTGAAATTTTCTTATGTTTCTCACTTGTCCAAAGGACAAATCCTGACCTCAGGGTTTCAGGTCTTTCCAAACACAGCATTGGACTGGACGTGCAGCTGGGTGGGAGGGGTTCACCTGCATTCCCAGTCAATCCAGTTCCCATCATCAAAGTAAACAAAGAAAATGAGACGGACATCCAGTGACGTCACCATGCTGGTCTCCTTCCCTGCAGCCTTGTCTCCCATTCCTGCACAACTTATTTCTTCTCTCCAAGATTTTATGTCTGTACTCTTGTGCAAATCCCTCCCATTTCTCCTTTAATCTATCTCTGTGGTTTCCTTGAAGGTCCATTGTACAAATTCATTCATTAATTCATTCAAATCTTATCACAATATTAGGTAATTTAATATTAGATAGTCACCTGTGAGTCTTCCATTCTAGTTATATTGGCTTACAGGGTGAGGGAAATGTTCAGAATTTGTGATTTAGGATGAACCTTGCAAGAGGAAGAGTTATCTCTTCTACATAGAGCAAGAACACTCCAACTTAATGAGGTAGCACATATCAGTACCCTGAAAGAGGACTGAGTGTGAAGAACTGAGGACTCAATGAGAAGTTACAAGATGAAAGTAAGGCCTCTGTGTAGTCTGATGTCATCACTCAAGCAGAGATCACCACTCATTTCTTAAACCCAGCTGTCAGGAAGTTTCACGGGAGAAATCTTGATAGACAGCATACACGTGCCCTGTCACCACTCATTTCTTAAACCCAGCTGTCAGGAAGTTTCACGGGAGAAATCTTGATAGACAGCATACACGTGCCCTGTAAAGCATTGTTAAAGAGATTACCATGGCATCATTACCACTGATTAAAGGCTCCGTTAGGCCAAGAGCTGCTCTTCATTTCTTTATTGTCAGGAACTGGATCAACTGTGGTTTATCAAAGTTTGTTCAGTTGTAAGAAATTAATAACTGAATGAATTATAAGCTTACAAATCAAATAAGTGAAGTGTATGAATCCATTTTTATTCTCATACAAAATGGGTTTGAAAATTTTTTGAGACAATAGTCTCATTATGTAACTCAACATGTCCCAAACTCACAGACATGTTTCTCTCTGAGGTGGGAAATTCTGTGATACTGATACTCTTAAAATACAACTGTCCAAAGGCTTTTGTAGCACAATTGTGGAAATCATTTTTCCATCTTACTCTTCTCATCAAATAGCAGAACATTTTATTTCAAAGTCATCACTATATAGCTAGAGTTTAAAGGAAAATGAAGAAGATCCCAGGATGGCCATGTATGAAGAAATAGGTGTTTTCAAAACCAACCACCTGCTCCTGTCTTTACCCATAGCACTGTTCTTAAGGAGAGAAATGAGGAAAAGAAAGGCAGACACAAGGAGCAAAAGACTAGGAAGAATCTGCAGTGGGAGCACAGCTGGTTACCTCTCAGCTGGGGGTCTGACCTTCCCATGGTCCAGTCAGTTTGTAGGAATACACTAAGAAACGAACCCAGGACACCAGACCCAATCTCCAGATTGTGGGAAGATTTCTAGTGACATCAGAGATGCAGTGCCTGGCACTCACTGTAATTAAGAGCATTCAATTTCACATGAAGGAAGGAAGAGAAGTTTATTTTTAATAAGTAACAAACGATATTCTTAGTGAAGTTTTGGATTTAATAAAAAGCTAACAAAAACATACAGAATTTCTATGTACTTATGCCTTCTGAATGTGTATTCCCATTTTGCATTACTATATCATAATGAACCAGTATTCACACATTAGTTAAAGCCCACAGTGTATATTGGGTTGTTTCACTCTCAACCATGTACAGTTCTATGGCTTTTGATGAATGAATAATGTCATAAATGGTCCACAGTGTGTCATGCAAGATAGGTCCACTGCTCAAAATGTCTCCTATCACCCGACCCCGTCCTCTTCCTTTTCTCTGGTCCTTTCTCCCCACCAATAACCACTCACCACTGATCTTTTTAACATGTCTATTGCTTTTGACATAATATCAAATATTTGGATTCATAAGATGCTTTCATTTACTTGTTTATGTTTGCATGTGTGTGATATGGTAGGACTGTGTTTGTGGTGTAAAACTGATAAACTGTCTTCTAAAATCTCCATGTCACTTTGCATTTCCCACAGAGATGAATGAAACCTTCTGCTGCTCTACATCTCTGCCAATATTAGTCACTGACAGTTTTTGGCTTTTATTCATTCACATATGTTGGGGGGTCCCAGCACTCAGGGCCAGCCCGAGTGGGACCAAAGGATCTCCACCGGAGGATGAGGAGGTGAGTAGGTGCAGAATCAAAACACCCACTTCGGGAGTTGAAGGAGTTGAACGGGAGTTGAACAGTCTGCTGCAAACTCATGTATTCAAGAAATCAAGAAATAGCAGAAAGTCTTTTAGGTCTTCTTAGCTAATAGCCTTATGGGGTACGGTCCTGAACACTGTTCCCAGTTGGAACAGGTTCCCTAGAGGTGCCGGGCAGAAACTGGCTTCACAATCACCCAGTGTGGAGCACCACACCCATGAGAGCCATTCCTCCATTCCTCCTGGCAGGTGGCCTAGCTAGCCCACCCTGCATTATGCCCAACACAGATAAGCATGCGATTATAACTTTATGACTGTTGCTTTAATTTGCTATTTCTTTTATTGTATATGTATTTTGAGTTTTTGAGCATATCATACAACACATTTGTCTGGGGATTCAGGGACTTCAAAGAGAAATGCCTCCAATTATACAGTAATTTTTTCATGTCCCTCTTGAAATAAAGCCACATGAAAATTTACAGTCCCAAACTAATTATATACAGTTCCTTCATTTCTAGACACAGACAAGGAAACTTCCACATCCTCATAACACATAATCTCCATGAACAAAAATATAGAAACAGCCCAAACAACCTGTAATTATCAAATACATAAGACTAAATACCCAATGGCTACACATTCAATGAACATCTTCAAAGGCTCAGTCAAGAATAAACACAAAGAGAACCCTCAGAGCCACCTACACACTCATAGATTCCCAAAGACACGTTCACAAATCCCATGAATGGACAAACGGCAATATAAAGACTCACAAAAAACAAAAATATTTATCTTGAATGCATGAGCCCTGGGTTCCAGGCCCAGCAACAGGACAGGAGATAGAAATAGACATAAATATCTGTACACCGACTAATTTTCGTACACTATCTTATATACATACCACTCCCACATGCCTACACAAGTATGTTCTATATATGAATACGATATTACATCTTGATAACACAACTACACATACTCATACACAGAACATCTATATGTGCACCTAGAAACACACCATCATTAACCAAACATACATCAATTTAATACACTCTGATCTCATTTTCCATCAATAAATTTACCTACTTTGGTACCCAACACATATAAAAGTTTTACAGCATAACAATTAAAGCACATCTAACAAATGCAAACCACTTTTCTTTCTCAATTATCCTTAGAAAGTAGCATGACTTCCTAGGTCTTCAGTATTAACAGATTGCTCCCTCATGCATCCCTAGTACAGTGAATACCATCACCACACTCGCCCGTGGAAACATACCACCTCATCTGTCTCTCAAATACATATAACTTCCCTTCCCACATATATACTAACAACTATCTATTTACTACAAATAACCCTAGAAAATATTCAAACTGTCCTGTCCCTTGATGAGCACAAAACTGTTGCATAAATATTTGTCATACAAACATCTGGTCATACATAGAATATATGATCCTACATGAGGCACACAAGCAAATATATACTCCATACTCGTGTTATCTTTCACAAAGACCACACATCTGTACTCAGAACACTCTAAATATGCAAATATTTCCCCAAATACAAATAATTTCACACAATCTTCATATAGAACAAGACAAACTGAAAATACAGTTCTGACGTTTTCTAATTATAGAATCAGAGAAGTCCACACAACAGATGTCCATACCTTTACAGCACGCACATACCTGCCCTCACCAGCTAAAACACACAGACAAAGCCATAACTATCTACAGTACCCAAAATACAAAAATAATCTCCCTGCATTTCCCATATTCACCCATTTGTACAATCACAAAAATAGGCTATTTCCTGAAGATTCTCTGTATGCAACTCTTGCTTGCCCAATGTGCATATATTTCTTTCAAATTCCATGGCAGTGTGAAAAATTCTATCTTTGAGGGAAAAATATAGAAATAAAAATTCCAATCCCTAATTACAAAGAGCTAACTAACACACATCCAAGGCTATAAGCACTATCTTTCTCAGTCTGCAAACACACACAGCATTATACACTATGCAAGAAACAGATGTAATTAATTTCAAATAATATCTAAATAGGTACCACCACACACACACACATATGGACACCAGACTCTCATGGCTTTACTTAAAACATTACCATAAGTTAAAACTTCATATCCCACATTTTCAGCATATATCTTAAAGCACACATGATAAACCACACATAGCCTCTTGAGTTTCCACACTCCCCAAGGGGCCAGCAAGCATCCACCAGGTTTTCACATAAGAAAAATCATCCACATTAAGCATTCCCATAACCTCAATAACCGTCTATCCCTCACATTCTCAAACACTCATTGACTCCCAATATTCTGTCAATACATACACATATGGGCCTGTGATTTTAGTCATGTAATAGAAAAGTCACATACAATTTAATAATAAAATACGCTTACTTGTCAATTTCTTTTACACATCTGACTTTCACATATTGCTTCTTTATAGTATTATTATTATTATTATCAATTTTACATCTACAGAAAGACATAGGACTGATTTTAAAAGGTCTAGCATTCCTTTGCACAGTCACAAACATCACTTCAAAGCAATGTAGCTAAAACATGGTAGCTAGCTGATACTTCTACTTACACAGACAAGATCGTAGGTGCATCAAGGATGACTGACAAAAGTTCACCCATTTTTCAATAATATGAGCTATTTTATTGAACAGGACAATGCTTTGCAAACACTTAGGAAGCCTCTTCAAAGTATAAGAGACAAAGATGTAGCAACTGCATTTTTAGAAATTTCCCAGACGCGTGTCAAACTTAGGTAATCAACAGAACAAGAGAAGGCTTAGCCAGCCTGCTTGCTGATGCCTACGGTGTAAGTTTTACCAGGCTCCAGGCCGGCATCTGGAGGAGACTTGGTACAGTACCTTCCTCGAACACAGAGACTAACAGCTAAAATATGCTGACAGTGATGAACACCCTGTTAGCAGTTAGGTCTGGCTTTCCCATTACCTCTTTCTGTGTAGATTCCTCTGGACGCTGCCATGGCCACCAGTTTTTAGGAGAAGGTCACCCTTCTTCTCCCTGCGTCTTCAGTTCCTGCATCCTCCAGGGTCGCCATCACATACTCAGTGCCCACATCCTCTGTGCTACTGTTAGCGTCAACGTTTCTCCTTGAACTGGAGCTCAACGTAAACTGACAGGCTGAGAGGTTCGAGCATGCGCCAGAGCACCTAGGTCAAGAGCGTGCCAGTGCACGTGGTTGCAGGCAAAGCCTGTAGTGAGTAAGAAGAATTTCACATCCCAGTCTCTTCACAGAAACGTTCGGCCTAAACAAATGTGCCTCAAACGACCACTGAAGAATTTAAAAATGTAAACATTTAATCTATTCACTCCGCCATCTTCCTTATACACAGTCACACACGCACACGCAGACACACACAGGACACAAGAGAGTAGGTCTGGCCCCAGGGAATCTTCACCTGCTCTTCCCAACACATTGGATGGCATTTTTCTCCTTCTCCACGCATTTTAAAGATCAGTGTGTCCTCCTGGACCATCTGAAACTTCCATTAAAGAACACGAATCGTAAAGCATGGTAGATCAGACCTGGAAACTTGCTGAGAACAATTTTCCCAATCTCTTTCTAGAGTCCTTCCTAGAAGTTCAATGTCACCACCTATGCTTACTATATACATAAAACTATGATTCACAACATTTGCTTTGTAAGCGTTTGTCCCAGCTCCAATCCACTCTTGATAATCTAGGTCTCTCTAAACCTCTCTTCTTTTCCCAGTTCTCTTGGGCCACAGGAAGACTACAGACTCCTACTGCGGAAGTGAGGTTCACCACACAGCTGAATTTGTCACACACTCCTGGATCCTCCACATCTCCCTTGAACAATTCCTTAGCAATCCCTTCTTGTCACAACACAAAATAAAAGTATGGAATCCTAGCATCTTTACCCTGCCTAAGTGACATTCTCAGTATCAAAATAAGAATTAATCCACATTCCTTAATAATAAGTACAACAATTCCTACACATGCAAAACGACAGATTCTCCTTCAGTGGGCTGTGTGTCCTAATAAGACATCACCAGCAGAAAACTTCCAAAGTCAAATATTCATTGAAAGTCCAAAATACCAAGCATTATATCCTAGCATGACCTACTTCATCATACTCAGTGCACAACTTACCTTTTATTCAGGCAAAAATTACATAACACAAAGTTTGTTGAATGATACAATCCTAAATATCTCATGTTAGAGAGGATTTCTGTACCTACGTTTATGAGATTGGCTTATAAATTTTCTTTTATTGCCTTTCTCTGTTTCTTTTGTGTTTCCTTGTCTGGTTTTGGTTTCAGAGTAAAGTAGCTGCATAGGAAGAATTTGGGAATGTCCCTTCTCTATTTTACAAGAATAACAAAGATTACCGGTATTAGCTTTCTGAAGTTTTAGTAGAATTCTGCTCTGTAGCCATCTGGTTCTCAGATCTTTTAAGTTAGGATATTTTAAATTACTGCATCTATTTCATTTATTGCTATATGTCTATTTAAATCACTTGTCTCAGATTGATTTAACTTTCATAGACCACACATAGTTAGAACTCTATAGATTTCTTTTAAATTATAGATTTGATGGAGTATAGACTGTTGAAGTATGTGTTTATGGTTTTCTGGATTTCCTCAGGGTCTGATGTAAAGTTTTCCTTTCCATCTCTGTGTTTATTAATTCAGTCCTCTCTCCCATTATTTTGGTTAATTTACCTAAAAGTTTGCCAATCTTTTCAAGAAACAAATATTTGTTTCTTTGCTTCATTGTATTGCTTTCATTTCTGTTTCATTAATTTTGGTCTTGACTTTATTTTTCTCTTTCTGTTAACTCTTTTGAGATGATGTTTGGTTTTGGTTTTCCAAAGTCTTCAAGAGAATCATTCATTTATTTATATGAGATACTTCTAGTTTTAATGCTACAGAATTTCCTCTCAGGACTGACTACATTGTGTGACATATATTTTGGTATGTTGTATGTTCATTTTCATTTAATTCTAGAAAATTAAATTGTTTTCCTTTTAATGTCTCCCTTTATTGGGATTTCATTCAAGTGTATTGTTGAGATTCCATTAGTGATTAGTTTTTTCCCCTTTTATTGCTGTCACTATCTTCAATCTTTTGTGGTCAGGTAGGATACATGATGTTTTTCTATCTTCCTAAGTCTGTGGAGAATTACTTTGTGTTCTAGTATGTGGTCAACTGTGAAGAAAGCTCCATGGGCTGCTTGAAACAATGTGTGTTCTTTGGTGTTTTGGAGAATTCTCTGTAGATATCTGTTGGGCATATTTGAATTATGATGCAATGTAGCTCCAGAGTTTCTTTATTTAGCTGCTGTCTGGTTGACCTCTCTATTGGTGACAATGGGGTATCAAAAGTTACCCACTATTAATGTGTTGGGGTTAATATGTGACTTTAGAACCAGCAGAGTTTCCTTTATGAAAC
Source organism: Eospalax fontanierii (assembly GCA_035773235.1). Classification (NCBI taxonomy): domain Eukaryota; kingdom Metazoa; phylum Chordata; class Mammalia; order Rodentia; family Spalacidae; genus Eospalax; species Eospalax fontanierii. Next base: position 9,190,148 of record CM069538.1, read on the forward strand.
TGGATGCTCCTTTGTATGGTGCATACGTGTATATGGTTGCAGTATCCCGTCGGTATATTTTTACTTTACTGACTATGAAAAGATCATTTCTATCTCTTCTGAATCTGGAGTCTATTTTGTCCGATATTAGAAGACGTATGCCTGCTTTTGTTCTTAGTCTTCTTTGCTGAAAATAGTTTATTTTTTTATTTTAAGGTAGTGTCAATAACTGATGGTGAGTTGTGCTTCTTGGAGGCGGGAAATCAATAGATCCTGTTTTATAACCTGATCAGTTAGTCTGCGAATGTTTCTTGGGGATTTCAGAACTTTAGTACTAAGGGTTAATAGTGAACAGTGTTTATTAATTCCTGTTATGTTGGTGTTGTACTATTATTTTCTCAGACACCGTTGGTTCATCATTCTGGAATTGTTATTCTTCTTTGTGCTCTCTTGAGAGCATTTAATCAACTCATTAGACTTAAGCGTTCCATTAATTACTCTCAGTAGAGCTGGTTATGTGGAAATGATTTTCTTAAATTTGTTTTTATTATGGAAAGTTTTTCTTTCTCCTTCAGTTAAACTGATCATTCGGGTGGGTATAACAGTCCGGGCTGCCGTCTATGTTCTCTCATGTCTTGTAGGACATGGGTCTAAACCTCTGATTCTTGTAGTCTCCCTTGGACAGTCAGCGGTTATTCTCAGGAGTCTGCCTTTATATGTGGGTTGATTTTTTTTTTGTTGTTCTCCCAGCTTTCAGTTTCATTTTCTTGTACCATACATTGAGGGGTTTCTTGTGGAAAGAGATTCTTTTCTCCTGTCTACTTGGTATTCTGTATGCCTTTGTACCTTGATGGGCATCTCACTTCTATATTTGGAAAGTCATTTGCTATGATTCGATTAAAAATATTTTCTGTGTCTTTCACTCGTGTTTCTTCTCCTTCTTCTATACTGGTGATTCATAAGTTTGGTCTGTTTATTGTTCAAAAGTTCCTGCCTATTCCATTCCTGGGTCCTTTTAGAGTTGGCATTTTCTTTACTTGAGCAATGTGCTTCCACAGCTTCATCTCCAAGATCTGCTATTTTCTGTTCCATTTCTTCCACTTCTTTGTGTTCCTTCCTCTAAAATTATTACTTGACATTCCAAGTTTTTATTTCAAGTTTTCTTTCAGTTTGGCTTTTCTTTAGAAATGCTGTCTCTTTATTCAATTGTAATTTCATGTTTTGAATTGTTTTATTCATTTCAACTGTTTGTGTTCATGGTTTTCATTTAGTCATTTATTCATATCTCCTTTGAGTTCAGAAAAGGTGGATGATGAATAATGTGAGTGAATCACTAACCAAAAATCTCGAAAGGATTTCTTAAGACCATATGGCCTTATTAAGGAGTTCTAACAAATATTTCAATTATTTATTTTTATTTACTTTTGTGTGTCTTGTGTGAATGCATCTGTGTGTGTATGTGTGTGAGTGGTGTGTGTGTGTGTGTGTGTGTGGTGTGTAGGTATTGTGCAAGCAAGAAGAGACTGTCATACTTCTTAGAGCTAGAATCATATATACTTTTGAGCAGCCAAATGTGGGTGCTGGGACCCAAAATGCCAGTCTTGTGCCAAAGTATTAAGTCCTCACAGCTGCTGAGCCATCTCTACAGCTCTTCCAAACATTTAAAGAAGAATTAACTTGCTGCACAAATGTAAAGTTAGAGAAGCTCCTCATGCCTTACTCTCCCAGAAATAAAGCCAAGTCCTATTCTCCCTAGACAGAGTGAACAATGCACAGCTCTTATGAACTTTTGATTTCTCTTCCTTGCATTTCAGTTGTTATCAAGCCCACTGCCCCCACCCCACAAACCACAGACCAAGGACAAGCTCGAATTAAATTTTAATTTTTTCCAGTGCCTTCTTGATTTCTGAGAAATAAGCCAGGAATAGCTAGATATGTAGTATGAAGATTGCCCACTCCCTTGAAAACCCACACGAATCAGAAGACCCCATTACGGCTGCATATGGCCATGATGTCAAGAAATGTCCCCTGATATTCTGGGAGCTGAGCAGTCCTATTCCCCTTCAAGACACCTGCCATATGCTTGCTGGCTGTCCCTCCTAATGCTGTCCCATTTCAAGACCAAGCATTGTTATTAAAAGGTTTTGTTTGCAATTTACAAAAACGTACATTTAAAAAAATCACATTCAGATTGTCCTTATTAGGAGATAAAGTCTCCCTGTCATCTGTAGCAATGCTTGGCCTTGAAGTGGGACAGCATTAGGAGGGACAACCAGTATGTGTATGTCAGGGGTCCTGAAGGAGAAGAGGATGGCTAGGCTTCCAGAATATCAGGAGATTCTTGACATCATGGCCACATGCAGTCATAATGGGGTCTTCTGACTCTTGCAGGTTTTCAAGTGGGTGGGCAGTATTTATACTACATATCCTAGCTATGCCTGGTCTGTTTCTCAGAAATCAGGAAGACACTGATAAAAATAAAATGTAGTTTAAGCTTGTCCTTATTCTGTGGTTTGAGGGGTGCGCACAGTGGGCCTGATAACAACTGAAATGCAAGGAAGAGAAATCAACATTTCATAAGAGCTGTCAAGGGACATTTCATTTGATTCACTCTCTCTATGGAGAAGAGTGCCTGGCTTCATTTCTGGGAGAGTAAGTTATCTAGAGATTCTCTAACCTTATATTTGTTAATTATCTTGATTTTTTTTACTAGAGCAGGAGAGAATGCTCAGCAGTTGTGAAGACTTAACACTTTGAGAAAGGAGTGGTGTCTTGGGTCCCAGCACGCACATTTGTCTGCTCACAATTGCATACAACTTCATCTCTAGAAAATATGACAATCTCTTTTTGCTTGTATAGGGACAAAGTGAACTCAGACTATCTGAAATTTAATCGCTCTGCCGTGCCACACTCTGGGTCCAGAGACTAAAACTTCAATCTCATTCTGACACCAAGTCAAGACCCCACAAATGACAGGTCTGAGTTGTCCAATAGAAACAGTCCCCGAGGAATAGACAGGTTCTAGACCAACCAATTACAAAGAGCCAGCAAAGGCGAACTGTCACGGAATCTTTAAAAACGTACTGCACCTAGGAGAGTGTAAACAGTTCCCTGATCTGACTTTGGGAACTGCAGCCAGGCTTGCCTCTTGGTTTGCTTTGTTTGCCAAATTATGTAAATAAACTTCCATTTTGCATCAAAGTCCGGTCCTGGTGTTTGTTCCACTTCTCAGACCCTAAGACTTGCACAATATCTATAGACACTTGCATTCACACAAAGATACAATGACATAAAAATAAATATTAAAAGATTAAAAATCATGCTATATAGTCTTAAGAAATTCTTTGGAGGTTTTTGATTACTGATTCACTCACCTTGTTCATCATCCACCTATTCTGAACTCAAAGGAGATATGAATAAAAGACTAAATGAAAACTAAGAATACAAAAAGAGTGGAATCAAATAAAACATTCAAAACATGAAATTAGAAATCAGTAAAGAGACAGCAATTCTTAAGACAAGACAAAATGAAATGAAACACTTGGTATCTCAATCCAAAAAGTTTAGAGCAATAAACATAAAAGAAGTGTAGGTAATGGAAGAGAAAATACTATATCTTGAAGAAAAAGTTGGCAAAATGCATTACTCAATTTAGGACACTAAAACACCAAACCTATGAATCACAGGTGTAGAGGAAGGAGAAGAAACTCTGGCCAAAGACACAGAAAATATTTTTAATTGAATCGTAGGAAACAACTTTCAAATCTAGGCAAGTGAGATACCTGTCAAGGTACAAAATACATACAGAATACCAAGTAAAAAGGAGAAATGAAATACCCACATCAAACCCTAAGCACATGGAACAATGAAAAGCCATTAAAGGCTGTAAGAAAACAAATCAAGAAACATATAGAGGCAGGCCCATGAGAATAAGAGCTCACTTTTCAATGGAGACTACAAAAGTCAGAGCGTTTGGACCCATGTCCTACAAGTCATGAAAAAACATAGATTGAAGCCCAGACTATTAAACCCACCTAAATTATCAGTTGTAATTGAAGGAGAAAATAAACTTTTCATAATAAAAAGAAATTTAAGAAATTTATGTCCACAAAAACCAGCACTACTGGGAATAACTAGTTGTTGCATATATTTTCTCATGGCAGGACCTGGCATTCAGCCTCACCCCACCCTCCAGGTCTGGCTGACTGAATGAATAGAGAATGTTCCTTAGAGGAAGTGAAGGGATTGATTTATTTAGGGCGATTTACAAAGTTAGTGGTTACCGGTGGGCCACCGGTAAGGTCTGGCTCTTAGTCCGTGGCGCAGGGCTCTTTGTCCATTCCCAGCCAGCATTTCCGTTCCACTCACATGATCCTTAGGACTGCAGGGACTTGGAATGCTGCCTCCTGGGTTTTGGCCTTCTGTGTTGGCCCAGGACCCAGAGCACTTCTCCTCCTGAGTGGCTTTGAGTAATCCCCATGCCCCTCTCCTGCTCGCCACCATGTTTTCTCTCCCTTTTCACCCTTTCGTCAGAGGGCAGGACTTGCCAGCAAATGAACCAATAGAAAAAAAAAAAAAAAAAACTCAGAGAGAACACCGTACTATTAACCCTCAGTAGTAATGGTCTGAACTCCCCAGGAAACACACAGATGAACCGATCAGATTATAAAACAGGATCTATTGATTTCCTGCCTCCAAGAAGCACAGCTTACCATCACTTATTGACACTAACTTCTGATAAAAGGACAGAAAAAGCTATTCCCAGCAAAGAGGACTTAGAAATAAAGGCAGGGTTGGCTCTCCTAATATCAGACAAAATAGACTTTAGACTCAGAAGAGATAGAAGTGATCACTTCATATTCAGTAAAGTAAAAATACACAAGCGTATGGCAACCATTTACATATATGTACCACACACGGTAGCATCCAATGTCATAGAAGCCTCTTTCCAAGCTTGTTCGGGACTCCTTCTGTGGCCAAGACAGACAACCCAGTGGACGCTAAAATACACGCTGCTGCTTCATCCAAGTGGTGTTGGTGACTTTTTATTTCGACCCATGACACATTGTGGATCATGGGTATTGCCTTATACTAAAGTTACATATACTAAAATTGGTCAAAGGGGGCTTGGAGATCTCTCATTGGTGGGTGCTGTCTTCAGGGCAAAGGAATGTGCTGACTATTGCTCAAGTCTATTGTAAGGTCCTGTTTTTACCTTATTTGGTCTCACTGTGTTCAGGCTTGCTCAATATGCTGGGACCTGTACTTCCCATTGACTGGAGGCCTGCACAGCTCAAGGCTAACAAGATGGAGGGAGTTCATCACAAAATAGAACTGCAGTAATTTCCTTCAGCCAAGCAATTTACCGAAGTGAAAAGAGCAATTAGAACCGAGGGGAACGGACTGAGGAATTCTGAGGAGGGTCCCACACTTTAACATATGATTTGATAAACATGCACACAATTCTTCTCACTCAACCACGATTCCTCTTCCACAAAGGCTTGTTAAATTATGAGACACCCATACAATGGATTGCAATGCTGCTATTTTAAAAAAACACTGAAGCAGGGTTGGGGAGATAACCAACCCTTGGTAAAGTTCTTGGGGTGCCAGTGTGGAACACTCTTTTTCCCTTCCAACCCCTATGTCCTCGTAGTCTAACTGCTCCGTTTGGCTTCTGTACAATGCTTGGCTTTAGAATAATAGGAGTCAAATGTCTGTGATTCCATTTTCTGATTTACTGCCTCCATTTTGCCATTCTCGAGCTACTGTAAGTCCCAGGTCATGACAAAGGGGACGAACAGGCCTGAGCAGGACCAGGAATGCCCAGACAAAATAAAACCTTATAAGGTAAAAACAGGGCCCTACAGTGAGCAAACACATTCCTTTGCTCTGAGGGCAGCCCTCACCAATAAGAAGACCCCTTAGCCCAACTCCGATCAATTTAAAATATTGATCAAGCGTCATGTGACCCTACAATTCTCCTCCCCTCAATCAAAAGTTCCTGGCCCCTTCCCTTGAGGCTTTCAGAACAGATCCAATGAGTTGTTGAGGTCTGAGAGACCAAGCTTAAGCTTGAGTAAAGGCTCTTAGCTTTTGCATACCCTCTAGACTCCTTGGTGGTTTTTGAGTGTTATGCCCAGAGAATGGCTCCCCAAGAACTACCATGGAGTCCGGAGTGTATGCAAAAAAACAAAGAGCCTTTATTCAAGCTTACCTTTGGTCCCCCAGACTTCATCAACACAGTGGATCTGGGAGCCCTGAGGAGAGTGGGAAGGGGCTTTGTATAGATTTGAGCATATTTTAAATCGATTGGTTGCTATAAACTGTATACTAAAATTAGTTAAAGGTGACGTCCTCTATTGATGACACAGCCGCAGACAGGAAAAGGAAGTTGCGGTAGGGCTAGCTTAAAGGTCAAGTTGTTTACTTGAGCTTTGCAACTGACAAGATTGGCTAGCTCTTGGCCGAGAGCCTAGCACTAAGAGAGAAGGACATGCAGGGGAGCCAGAGCCGGACAATGAGACAGTACCACATTCAGGATACTTCTTCCCATTTCAGTTCATCCTGTCCAAATGGCCCCTCACAGAATTTGAAGCAGGCAAGAAGAGGGAATGGTGCAGCAACCTGCACTCTGCTTAGTTTAGGCTATTGGAATTTCATTTTCCTGAGAGTGCCCTTAGAGTGCTGGTGTCTTGCATATAAATGCAACCCATTCAAAACAATGCACATAGCACCTGGTTAGCAACATACAACCCCAGATTGCACCAAGCTTCAAACATACACATCTATGAACACCAGAAAAACTTTTTTCTCCTTAATGTCCATCAAGCATAGATTTCTTGAGTGGCACTCTGGTCATGTATTGGTAGGAAACTAGATAGGATAACCTGGTCTTGAATACTTTGAAACTTCTCTAATGAGGCAAACTATAACTACAAAGTGGAATTTTAGAGAGAATGCACTATGTATCATTTTACGCCTGTGAATAGTTGTGTGTGCATATGATTATAATCAGATGCATTACAGGAAGGGGCATGCTCAGTAGGACAATGGTTACATAAATTAATTTCTCAAACAAAACAGAGAACAACCTAAATTATGTCCTAGTTATAAATTTCCTCTTACCTTTAGACCCCATAAACAGCCCTAACATTAACACTGGGCTCTTCAGTTCTCTCAGTCATGGGTCCTGTTGTCCCATGACATTGACTAGATTTTCAACAGGATATTAGAAGAAAACTTAGCTAAAGAGAGGAAAGACATACACATACAGATAAAGAAACAAATATTACATCAATTAGATAGGATAGATCTTCCTCAGTCATATCATGGTAAACCTGCTACATGGACAGAACAAGAGAAGGTACGGAAAGGTGCTAGAGAAAAACAACAAGTTACGTCTAAAGGAAAAACCATAAGAATGACAGCGGAATTTTCAGTGCCAACTATGAAAGCCAGAAGAGACTGGATGAAAGCATTCCCAGTCTAAATGATCATGGATGCCAACCCAGAATACTTTCCTCAGAAAAACGAACTATCATCTTAGAAGGGGAATGAAAATTTTTCCTTGGACACAAACAGGCTGAAAGAATTCATGTCCACCACATTATTCCTAAAGCGAATACGTAAAGCAATGCAAAGGACCAGTGAGAGGAATGCCTACACATAAGAAGATACAGAAATAAAACAAAGGAAGGTATAATTAGAGAAACACAAAATACGGCCAAGAACACAAATGAATTCAAATGACAGTAACCAATACCCATCGTTCAGTAATAACCCCAAATAGCAATGTTCTCACCTCTCCAGGCAAAGACACAGGCTAATTGACTGGATTAAGAAACAAAGTCCATCTTTTTGTTGTCTTCAGGAAACTCATCTGACTTTCAAGGATAGACACTACCTAGTAGGAAGATGGAAAGATTGGGAAAAAATATTCTAAGCAATTTACACTACGAATCAAGCAGGTGTTACAATTCTTATAGCTCACAAAATAGAGTTCAAGTGAAAACTTCCCAGAAGAGATAAAGAGGGTCACTTCATGTTAATCAAAGAAACAAGTAATGACGAAGATATGACAGTCACAAACACATATGCACTGAACTCCAGAGAATCCAGTTTCAAAATGCAGTACTAAAGGACTATACAACACAGATTAACCCCAACTCAGTAGCAGTAGGTGACATCAGTACTATTTCCCACAGACAAGCCAAATGGACAGAGTAAGCACAGACACACCTGAATTACACGACGACCTACTTCACATTGACCTAAGAGACATCCACAGAATAGTCCACACAAGCATCACACAGGGCATTTTCTTACTCAGAATTCAGTGCAAGTTTCTCCAAAACTAATCAGTTCCTGGGACACAAAAGAAACACGACACAATGGGCTTTCAAATATGCAGGCAATACACACACACATATAAAATAAAAATCATAACAAATTTTAAGAGAATTTGCCAAACTCAGAATAAAAAATACTGAAATAGAAACTCAGAAAACAATACAGAGAATCAATGAATCTAAGCGCTGGTTCTTTGAAACTTTAAACAGCATGGACAGCTCCTTAGCTCAGATAACCAAAAAAGAACAATTGCAAATTCACAGGATCAGAGATGAAAGGGAAAACATCACAGCAGACACCCCAAATCCAGAACGTAGCAAAGGAATATTTTTAAAGTAATACTATGTCAACCTGAAAATCTAAACCAAAATAAATGAATTTTTAGACTCATGGGAACCACTAAAGTTAAACCAGGAAGAGATAAACAGCTTAAACAGACCCGTAACAACTTGAAACAATATAAAACTTTGCAACAACAAAATCCCAGGCCCAGATGCAGTCACAGAAGCATTCTACCAGGCTTCTACAACCGATTTCTATTAAATCATTCAAAAAGAGAGAAACAGAGGGAGAACTCCCAACCTCCTTATCTGAAACCAGTATCACTCCAATACTACAACCAGGGAAAAACACACAGAAAAAGAAATCTGGAGTCCCATATCCTGATGAACATAGACAAAAAGATTCTGAACAACATATTCACAAACTGCATGGAGACACACAGCAAAAAGATCATCCACCACGATTGTCAGCTTTACTTGAGAGATGCCAGTATGGTTCAATACACATAAGTCAATAAATGTAACAAACTACATGGATCCCCTTAAAGACAAAAATCACATGGTCATTTCAGTAGATAAAGAAAATGCCTTTGACAAAGTTCAACATGCAGTCATGTTAAAAATTGTCGAGTAAATTGGACAGGATGGAACATACTTCAACACAATTAAAGCTATATACAACAAACCCAGAGCCAATATCATTCTAAGTGAGAAAAATGGAAGTATTCCTATGAAAGTAAGGAACAAGACAAGGATGTGCACTATCTCCACCCTTTGTTTAACCCAGTGCTTGTAACTCTTGTTAGAGGCAAATGACAAGAGAAGGTGTTAAAGAGTATTAATTGGTAAAGAGAAGGTCAAATGATCACTTTGTGCAGACGATATATTATGTATGAGAGATCCAAAAATTCTACCAGAAAACTGCTAGAAATGATCAATACTATCAATACTTTTAGCAAAATAGCAGATTACAAAATCACATACAAAAACCAGGAGCTTTCTATATGTCAATAACAAGCGATCAGAAAAAAGTATTCATGGAAACACTCGCATTCTGAATAGTCTAAGAAAGTGTCTAGGAACAACCTAACCAACGACAATGGAAAGTTTAAATATGTAAAGAAGGGGATAGAGAAAGAGACCAGGACATGGAAGGAGCCACAGTGCCCAAGGATTGGGAGAGTTCATATTGTGAAAATGACAGTCCCACCAAAAGCAATCTATACATTCAATGCAATGTCTATCAACATCAACAGGACATTCCTCACACAGCTAGAAATATATCCTAAAATTCATATGCATCACAACAGACCCTGGATAGTCACAATAATGGTGACCAGAAAGAGAAAAGCTAGGAGTATGATCATACCACATCTCCAACAATATTACAGAACTGGAGTGATAAAAATACCTGGTACTGTCACAAAACAGATACATAGATCAGTGGAACAGAACAGAAGAATCAAACGTAAGTGAACGAAATTTCAGACACCTGATAATTGACAAAGATGCCAAGAATACACAATGGAGCAAAGACAATTAATTAATGATGCAGGCAAAACTGGATCTTTATATGTAGAAGAATGAAACTGGATGTTTACTTTCAACCTGCACAACGGTCATGTCCAAATGAAACCTACAACTCTGAAACTGCTAGAAGAAAAGGACAGTCCCAGACCAGATATAGGTGTAGAAAAGAACTTTGTAAATCAGGCATCAGTTGCTCAGGCATTCATTGAAACAATCACCAAATGAGACCTCATTAAATGATAAAACTTTCGTTTAACAAAAGAAACAACCAAGGAAGTAAAGAGGAAGCCCACTGAGTGGGAGAAAATCTTCACTTGCTAAACATCAGACAGAGGACTGCTGTCCAAAATATATGTATATATGTAAACATACAAAAAATGTACAAGAAATAAACGACCCAGTAAAAAGAAGGGTTAAAGGCTAAATGTCTCTCCATTCATGAAAACATGGTACAATTACACAATGGAGTTCTACTCATTGGAAAGGCAAAATTATGAAATTTGTAGGTAAGTGAAGTAACACAGACTCATAAAAGCAAGTGTCCTATGTTTCCCTAATTTGCTATCTTAGCACAATCCGGTATATATGAGTATATTCCCTGTTGTAACAGCAGGAGCCTGGAAAATGGAAAGAAAGTGTGGACGTAAGTGGAAAGAAAGAGACCAATAGAGGGGAACAGCAGACAACAGGTGTTACAGAGGTAGACAGGTGGGAAATGGGGACTTCACCTGGGAACAGAGATGCAGACATACAAGGAACCCGGAGGATAAATGGGAAGAACGAACTAGAGAGGGGGACAAGAAGAGATAGTAATTACCAAGGAGAAATAGAAATATGTGCACTGGGGATGGAAGAGGGAGGCTAGACATGGAGAGAAGAGATCAATAAAGCAGAATTAGCATGCAAAGCTATAGGGAAGAAAGGTCAGAGGAGAGTGTATTAACTCAAACACCTGCTGAAAGATACACATAGAGTACCTGAGCATGAGTGCTGGGTGTTCCTGAAGGTTGTATAAAAAGGAACACAAGGACAGACAGGAGAAGCCTCCCTTCAGGGGATGGGCACGGTAGTCCGAGAGACCCCCCTCAAACACACAGGCTATTGCCACAGCCTTTTTTTACCTCCCAGAAGTTGAAGGTAGGACCCTATTACTGGAGTTAGGACATACTTTGGAAGAAAAGAAAATGAAAACAAATGTAAACAGCAAGTTATTCTATGAGGAGACAGATGTTAAACCTCACTTATTTATTATTTTTTGAACTATTTCTTTTTATTGTGGTTGTGTGTGTGTGTGTGTGTGTGTGCGTGTGTGTGGCCTACATATATGTAAGTGTATCCATGTCATGCAATGCGCCAGTGTCCAGAAGAGGGCATCAGTTCCCTTGAAACTGGAGTTAGTTTTGTTAGTCACCATGTAGGTACTGGAACCTAACTTGGGTTCTCTACAAGAACAGCCAGTGCTGTTAACCTCTGAGCATCTCCCCAGCCTCATTAAGCCTGCCTCTAACAGCCCAGGTCATATAGGAAGTAGGAATGGGGTGATAGTCAATTAAAAGGGAATAAACATATGAACAATGGACATCGCATAACTGAGCAGGGCATTCATGGGCGATGACATAGAAGTAAGAAAAGGCAGATCATCACCTCGGGACTCAGACATAAAAGTTCGATGTAAACTTGTCACTTCACTACAGAGGAAAATCTGATGTGAGGATGTCCCTGGTGATTCTTTGTGAGAAGCTAGAGTGGTATGTGCTGTGGACTTGATAGGGCAGGTACATTTCTTCCTTCCCACACGGATGTGTTCTGATCATTGAAAATGGCCAAGCACTGAAAGAACCTGTGGAAAGGCAGCCAATGTCCAATCATGAAGAGATCTAAGAGAAAAGCTAGATTCTGGAGAGGTTTACATGAGCAGGGAATCAGTCCTCAATGTAGCATCTAAATTAAAGCTAGGGAATGTTCTAGTATCCTGCACATTCAGTGTACCCTGAAGCTGCCTGAGTAGTTTCCTTCATCATGATCACCTGAGAATGATTACAACCTGATCGAAAAAAATCTGACAAGCTGAAAGTTTTGTCATGAGGCAACAATTGAAGGCAACTCCCTTTATGCTTAACAGCTCCAAATGTTTGACCTGATTTCCTTTGTAATCTCAATCCACCTTCTTAATTTCAATCCCAAACAACCCAGGCACAATGATAACAAAACTACTTACAGTCATAATGAAATATAAAGGACAAACCTGTCCTGCCCAACACTCAGCATTCCAAGAGTCCTGCAGTTGACTTGAATCGTGTCTCTGTCATAAAGACAAAATTTCCAAAATGTAAATTTGTAAATCAGAAAATAGTGACAGATGTGACTCTGTATGCAAACATTTATCTTGAAATGCACTCAAAGTTAACACCAAGTGGTCCATCCACATCATCATCATTCCTCTCCCTTTCTAAAAAGCTTTCTTCACAAATCCCCCTGCATGACTATTCCCTCTGCCCTCTCCCACACTCAGCACCGTGGAGTCCCTTGTTAGTGTTTGCCGTGCAGAACCACCACCCACCTTCCTATCACACAGCAGGAAATTCAGCCTCAAGTCTCTTCTTAAAAGTCTGACTTCTTGAGGCTGGAGAGATGGTTCGGAGGATCAGGGCACTGGCTGCTCATGCAGAGGACCTGGGTTTGGTGCCCAGCCCCCACATGGTAACTAACAACCATGAATAACTCCAATTCCACCCTCTTCTCATCTCCCCCTGAATTACACTAACATCCATGCAGGCAATACATACACAGAAAATAAAAAAATAAGTAATTGTTCAAAGTCTGGTGTCTAGCCTGGGTACAAAGGCACAACAGAGTTGAATGTTCTCAAAATGTACCTGCGTTTTTGCAAAAAGATGATTATTTCCATGACAGCAATGAACTGGTGTAGCTATGTAAAATTATAGGGGAGAGTTAACAGAGTAGAGAAATAAAACGTGGGGACTGTACAGACAGTGCACACCCTAGCAACGGAAACCAGGGTTTAATTCTAGACCAACGAAGACTTAACAACTTCCGCCAATTCGAATTCCTGTGGAATCGAAGAAAAAGACATTGAAATGAGGACTGCAGGAGACATGAGGAAACCAAAGACTTCACCAGCGAGATTGAGTCCCTTTGCACACAGGGCACCTTTTCTGAGCGGAACCCGGGGTGCAGGACCCTTGGAAGTGGACATGAACTGAGCGTGACCTTCCAGCTACAGAAGCTCCGGGCCGGGAAAGGTCAGCACTTCTTGGGAGCCCGGGTGGGGCGACTCTAAGTGAAGAACGTGAGGGCTCCTGAGGGACCAGATGCTGTGTCTACAGGAGCAGGATAGGAGGATCCCCGTGGCCCTGACAGCTCTTCAGCAGCACAGGAAATCCATGTCTGGGGCAGCATGGCTGCTGCACACTGTTCATTGCGTCACCTTTCAGGGCGGACTCCAGGCCAGCCAGGATGTAGGATGGCGATGAGGCCACAGCTCTACAGCGCTCTCAGGATAGTTCAAATGACGTCCCTGACTGTGGAATTGTCGTCCCTGTGCTGGGAACTGGGGCTGGATCTGGAGGCGTTGTTTGGCTCCCCTCCGCACCTGGTATTCTGGACCAAGAGCCAGGCAACCATAAGTCTCAGCCCTAGCTTCTGCATGGGCTTCCCCAGCATGGGCAGGATCTGTGAATGGTTCTGCAAGCCAAAAGATGAGCCATAGGCCCATGGATTCTGATCAGAAGCTTAACATGCACGCCCTTTGAGGACTTTATCTCTAAATTCAGGAGAACGGAATCTGGGGGAAATGCACAGGGGCAGCCACCCAGTGCTGGCACAACGTCTGCCTCCGCCCTGAAGACCAACTTTCATGATAACAGAAGGTGCTATGCACACTGAAAAGGGAGAACATCAATAAATGGGCCTACCCAGGTGTAAAGCCTGCATACAGAACCACACCAGAGCCTGGCCTGCCAATATATTCGCAATATTCAATGATGTTAACTTTATCTTGGAAGTAATGTACAACTGTCTGCTGTCTACTTGGACTTAACACACACTCAATAGGAGGGAATCTATGCATGGTACCATAAACATAGCCATATACACAAGGTTGGAGAGGTCATAGGCTTAGAGAAGATTCTATTACAATAATAATATGAATGAAACGCCAGTTATACTGAGTGGAATGAAATACAAATGGCTTGGAAGACTATATAACATTCTTAAAAGGAAAACATCATAGACACCATTTTTGGTAGCTATTAAAGGTGTGGCCTTAATGAGATGACAATTGTGATGATAAAGGGTGTGGTAGTTTGAGAATGTCCCCCTTAGGCTCTAAATATGTGGACATCTTATCCCCAATTGATGGTACTGTTTTGGGCAGTCTTAGTAGGTGAGGCCATGCTGGAAGAAGCATGACACTGGGGATGGATTAGAGAGTTCTTTAGCCTTGCTGGATCTCTGGTCACATTGTTTCCTGCGTCTGCTTGAAGATGTGAGTGCTTAACTTCTGCTCCTACTCTAGGCACCTCCACTGCCATGCCTCCCCTCCAAGATGAACTCTTGCCCCTTTGGAACCATAAACTAAATAAACTCTTCCTTCTATAAGTTCCCTTGCTCCTGCTGTTTCTATCACAGTGACAGAGAGGTGACTAATACAAAGGGATAGTGCTAATATAGATCTTTGTAGTAGAGAAAATGTCCTAATCCTAATTGTATCAATATTATCATCCTGCTTCTATGGTTGTATATGATTTGACCCTGAAGATTTAATGCATTGAAACTTAGTCCCCATTTTGACAATGTTGAGAGATGGTGCACTTGGAAGAGGCAGGGCCTAAAATGTAGCCAAATGTTTACTGGGATTCTCTGCCCTCTGAAGGCATTACTGTTTTGATGAGACTCTGATCAAGCCTTGCAGGAGGATTATTGTCAAAAAGAGAGAATAGCCCTTCTGCACTCTGTCCTGTGGTCTGTCTCAACGTGTGCTCTCTCACACAAGCCCATGTCTTCAGCCCATTTGCTTCGATGTGACATAGCCAAGGTGGTCCTGCCTAGAAGTCAAATTGATGGGGATGACACCTTTTTTCCTTTTAACCTTCAAATGAATGCACAATAGATAATGTGACATTGTATCTGGTTAAGGTCTTGTGTTAGGATTTGAGGATAAAGTTTACTATTGATTTAACAAAACAAATATTGGCAAGATCCTTGTTATTTCTCACAATTGCTTCAGAATCTAAAATTATTTTAAAAAGTTTTGGAAAGTGAAAAGATGTAAGAAAATAAAGGAAAAACACATGTCACTTGTCAGTTATGACAAGAACCTTAAAACCATGACATCACAGTGTCCAGTCACCATGACTACTGTGGAATCCTCACTTTAGTGGTTGGTCTGCCCACTGAGGTAGTGTTATTTGGTGTTGGGAGACAAGAAAAAAGATAAATTCAGTCTACTGTGACTCTCTGCTCAAGGCTTCACTGAAAAAGGTATTCTTTTAACAACTCTCCATGATATCATGAGAACTGGTGGATTTCAGGAAGTGTTCTGTCTTGTTTCCCCCAGGTCATGTGAACTAATTCTTAACTCAGGTAACTGAGTTTATGAACAGAGACTT
This sequence comes from Eospalax fontanierii, assembly GCA_035773235.1. Lineage (NCBI taxonomy): Eukaryota > Metazoa > Chordata > Mammalia > Rodentia > Spalacidae > Eospalax > Eospalax fontanierii. Next base: position 9,205,920 of record CM069538.1, read on the forward strand.
GGGTTAATGATCTTTAGTGCTGTTCACCTCAAAAAAAGCAGACTTTGTACTGTCAGACGAGACAGGCTTTGGGCTTACATGGGATAAATGTCTGTAAGTCTATAGCAATGTTTGTCCTAGTTCTGAGGGAAGTTTTCTGTTGTGCTCATTCCTGCTGTTTTACTGGTTGTGACCACAACATTTTCTTGGAAAGTGGTGAGACTTCAAGCAAACCTCGAACAACTCTTATTTTCAGCAAGTTTTTCATGTATTCACTATCACTTGCTGTTCTTTCCCACCGACTTTCTATTGTTCAGATAGATGGGAAAGGCTCCCCTCAGCACCTGGTATTCTTACCTGTACTGGAACTTCTAAGCTACATATTGCCATGTCGTTATTTGAAGGTGTTGGGACAACTACTGTCTCGTGTCCCCTTTCGTCACTGTCTCTCAGTGGGTCTTATTAAGTGATTGCTAAGAAAAAAGTCTCCCACATCTGTTAGCATCCTGCTGGAAGGGTGAAGCATATACCAATGACAGAGAAGATATTTGTTAATGGGAGTATACTTTCATAAGATGAAGATTTGCATAAAACATTAGGAATCTATAATTTTTACTTCCTTCAAAACTAAGTAAATCCTAGAAAGTAATGAGTTTCATAATTTTTATGCATCAATTTCATTTTACTTGGTTCTTATTCCTATCTTAAACATATCATCATTTAATTACCCATCACCAATATTTGTTGATAGTTTTACAGTTCAGTAGGATTGTATGACCTTACATAATACTGTGTCAGTCTATCAGTAAAAATGAACTGTTTAAAGATTAAACACATTAATCACCACAGTTTGATCTTTAAAAAGACAGAGGCACTCCAATTTCTAGATGGTCTTCTGTGTATATTGTTTGTCCAAGACACACTGTGTGTTGTATTTCCCAGAATATCTGCCAGGGCACTTCAACCATAATCTTGTTTGGCTCTCAGTTTCTTCTTCTGAGGATGTGGCTCTCCACACTTGACTTTGCCCTGTTTTCCATGTCACCTGAATTTCTCCTGAAAAGTAGCACAGGTTCATAGCTGAGTAGTTTTACTGTTTGCTTTTTCCCAGGAGCATATTCATCTCAAAGGGCAGTTTCTAGTCTCCATTCTGTGTGTAGCTGTCAGTCAACTCTCACTGTGTTTCAGCTTATGTGCATCCACTTGGGAATGTTGTGCGTCTCTGTTGTCCAATAGAAGTTATTTCATCAGAAAGATGTTAGGTACTGATCTTCCTGGCAGAAACTTCTCCTGTTGTTTCTGAGATATGGCTGAGTGATAATGTGTGTCTTTAATACTCTCCAAATCCAGAGCATAGATTGAGGAAATCTGTGAGGAAAGTCTTCATTCTCTTCAAATCCAGGTCTGTGACTACATATTCTTATCCATTTGTCAGCACGGAGATTAGTAACAGACTGTGGAGAAGCATGCTCAGCTTTTCCTGTAGGCCCCCTCCTGAGCGTCCTCTACATTCTGCCATATTTTCTAGCAGCACAGAGCGAGAAAAGCACAAACCACCATGGTTTGGTTCTCTCTTTGTTTAACCATAGTCTTCATCAACTTGCACCTCTTGCCTTTTACTGTAGCAACGGGTTGTTTTAGATTACACCACTTGGAAATATCTTTGCTTAGATAATTTTCGCTGCCTTAAAAGACTGTTTCCTCATAGCTGGAGGATACAATGAGTCCCTCTGTTTAACCTACGTGACAAGAATGTTCTCCCTCTCCTTTTCCTTCTGCTTCCCACCACTCTCACCCCCATTCTTTAAAATCCTTATTTCTGCCAACAGTGAGGCTGTGAGGATGTAGGCATGTGCTGACCATGGAAGCTGCCTCTGTCCTGCTCTATAGTGACTCAGACCCATTCACTGAATCTTTCATCTTTTTTTCTGCATTTTTCCAAAAGTCTTTTCCAGACATGCTATGTTTTTGTCATACATTATTCCCTGAAAGACTCGAAGCCCCCAGTCGGGGCCGATTCTACATTTCTGACAGTTAGTACAGCATTGGTGACTTCCAGCTGATGCACTATGTAGATGAAGTGACACTGCAAACGTAGCGACAGCAAGACAATTGCACTGCCATTCCCTAGGCAATACTTGCAGGTGAGCGTCAGGGGTCCTAATGCCTTAGGGATAATCAAGGTGGCAACTGAGCTACGGCCCTCCCTGGACTCTCAGAAAGGAACTGCTTCTGAATTCACTCAGCTGAGACTAGAACGTGGTACTGGAGACTGCACTGACAGGGGACTGGGGTTTCTCGGGGACAGCTGTGTCCCTCCCCACGCATTCCATGCCACTCCTGCTGAGATGCAGACCAGGTTCTCCCAACCTGCACATCGTGAATTCGGAGACTGACAGCTCTCTTTATCTTGGATTGTGCTCTAATTTTTAATGTCTTGTGTGATTAAATTACACTGGTTTTTAAGGTTAGAATGTCATGATGTGAATGAGACCTGAATTCTCTGTCACGTGACGTTTTCATAGGTCGAGGAAACAAGGGACTGAGGGTCACGGAGACCATTCTGTACTTCACAGTGCTGTTGACGAGCATTACTCCCATCATTGCACACAGAGTCTTCCTGCTAGTGATACCGGCGACTCCATGTTGCTGCTCCAATGGCAAATTCTCAGGCCTCACCTGCCTCGACCTTGCTGAAGCATCTCGCATTGATCTCGCGCCTCCTGTGAGGCTCTCAGCCTTTGACATATTTCTCTCCCGTGTGATAGCTGGCAGTGTATTTGCTAATTTCCTCTTTTCCCCATCAGTAATTGTTGGCAAGTCCAACATCTTCAGTGTGTTGTCAATACAGATTTCTAAGGGACCTCATCTTTTCTGCCAGGTATTAAACTCTATGTAACCCAATGGAGTTCTGCTTGGAGAATCAAGATTAAATTCTAGTATCATGTGACCCTTGAAATTTGGCATAAATCTGTATCCCATAACTGAAACTCTCTCTCTTTTGTTAGCTTTTCACGTGAAGCAGGAGAAGCCTTTCTCCTAAGATGGAAGGCCTCGATGAGAAAACATCATCATCAGAGGGCACCCATCAAACTCTGCTGCTCCAAGGCCCTGTGAACCTGAGAAGAGGCTGGAGAAGGAAGAAGCTACATCTCTTCTTGTTCAATGATAAGCTGGTTGTGGCCAAAAACCCGTATGTACTCATTGTTTCATTACTACTAAAGAATGAATATTCACTAGCTCTCACCGTACAAAAATACAGAGGGTTTGTTTTGCTTTTGTAAACGTATTATTTCTCATAACCTGAGCAAGTATTGTTGAAGATCCTGTTATACCACTGCCACTACAGAGAACACAATCAGGAACCAAGAACAGATGTTAGTTGTGGTGGCACATGCCTGCAACATTTAGAAGCTGACTTAGGAGGATTAAGTTGAGGCCACTGTGCAATTCATAGTGAGACATTTTTTCTAAAAATGAAAAACTAAAACAAGTGATAGGCAAATACCTGCTTGGTTGTTGCTGATGGACAGACCGTAGAGACAATAGTAGCAATTTCAGAGTTTGGTGAGTGCTGAAAAGCAGGCGCCATGTGTGTCTCTGAGCTGATATCATCAGACAACAGGGAAAGGCTGAAAAACACCACAATTCCTGGACGATGCTGAGCAAACAGCAGGCTGTGGTGGGGCAGTTAGGTGTTGTGAAGGGGGGAAAACAGGGGGAGCGGATGTGATTGAAGCCCAGTACAAAGAGGTGCTGTCACATCTCACCATGGAGAATGTGTCAGGACACTAGTGACATAGCATCTCCACAGGTCACTGTAACAGAGCGGTGTACAGGTCTGAAATAGGGTCGTGACAACAGCAAGTAAACACCTTCAGCTGTGATTTTCCATAGATAATGGAGCAGAGGAAAGATTCGGTAAAACACGTCAACCAGCCAGGGTGACTATATTCCTGCTCATCAATGAATAATACAACTGATGATCCACTTCAGAAGACACAGGGACAACAAAAGATGCAGGAGACAGATTGGAAACAAGTGTTTGATTCATGCAACTGGGTAGACTTTCCCCTCAACTAGGAACACAGTCACCACACATTCCCACCCTTGCAAATGGTGGGTACTTAGTGTCTGAGGCTGGTTGCTAGAGAGAGAACTGACTGTTCACATGCCCATCTCTGCTGTCATTATGTCATTACAAAAATCTTAAATAATTGACTATTCTCCGTATTACCAAGGAGAATCCAAGTAAATCAGATATGCTTGAAAGGTTACTTGGCCATAGTAGGAGCATCACAGCTCCTACACCTGGTGCTGGTCTGCTAAGGACGTACATATCAGCCTCTCCAGGCTCACTGAGCAGCTTTTTAGTCACCAAAGAAAAATAAGTTTTCTCTGCTCTTCTCACTTGATGTTCATTTATGCCTTGTCATGGGTTAGACACTTAAGATGAAAGTAATTTAGTAAATTTATCTAAACTAATTTGGTAAATTCGTCTAATCAGAGTGACACGGCATGATCCATTAGGGCTTATATCCATAGAATCAAAGTGTTCTACTGAGCATACTCTACATCTCCATTTGTCTCATCCTTACAGTCTACAATGTGGACTCTTTTGCTTTGATTTCAAAGGAGATGCTCTGAGGTTTTGGAGTCACTGGTTATCATGTTGTAAACCACATCGTGTTCGGTGAACACATAGGCTCTTAATTCTTGCTTTTCTTTGGAGTTTCATTGGAGATTCTACTCTCACTTGGGTGGTTTCTCACCAATGAGATTAGTCTTCCCGTTTGGTGAAGAGAAAACTTAATGTCCGTGTCATTGGTATCCATTGAAAAGAGAAAACTGTTCAACGTACCTGGAACATCACACATTCGAGTCTGTCCATCACACATTCGAGACCGAGATTAAGATAGGAAAGTGACTTTAGGAAGACAGGTTTGTCAGAGATGAAGCCACCATGTAGACAAGTCATAAATAGGACAGAGAGAAACACCACCAAATGTCATAGAATGAGGTCCTCCTGACATCCTCCTTCAGAATATGAGGCAGATCATGAACTACAAAAATCTTAAATAAGTGGCCATTCTCCATATTGCCAAGGTGAATCCAGGTAAATCAAATGTGCTTGAAAGATTACTTGGCCATAGTAGGAGCATCACAGCTCCTACACCTGGCATTGGTCTGCTAAGGACATGCATATCAGCCACTCCAGGCTACAGTTACAAAATGGAGGCTAGGAAAGACTCAGTAAATGACTCAAGTTCAATACGTCATCCACATCCTCACCCTGGCTTTGTATCTGTGCTCAACCTGACAGGTAACCACAAGTGCATATTCTTGCGTTTCTCAAGCCTGTAGAGACCACTCACAACTTAATTATCAAGAGAACATTTCTTTCACATCCCTGTCTTAACCTTTGTCATTATAAGAGTTTTGTTTTTAATAGTAGACGTCATTGCTTCTGCTGGATAACACGGTGTCTCAGTGAGACTCCAGAATAGAGAGAGCTGTATTAAATCGTTTCAGTAAATGTACTGTCTCTTTCTTTTACATGATAGCATCTATTCAAGGCCTCAGATTTTATTTTGATTGACTCGTCATTCTAAATGAGGTGCAGTAATAACATTTTTTTTACATACTGCTTTGCAGATTGTTCCCTGCATCCACTCAAAGTTATTGTATAAGAAACATAATTTATTTCGTGTATTTAGTAATGTCATTGTTTTTAAGGTTCGGTTCCTGGAGAATATTTTCATCAGCTCTCACCATCCATTGAGAAATTAGCAAATACAATGACCGGGTTGTGTGAACTAAGTTCATGAGCTAAGGGTTCAGAAAACACGCTTTTAGAGGCCCCTACTAAGTGCAGCTATCCTACCCGTATTCTTTCCCCAATTTTGGCAAAACAAGCTATAATTTTAGTTGTAGTTAAGATGTGGGTACATTCCTGTTTACCAGGAGAAAATTCCCTAAGAAGGTACAACTGCACTAAACACCCAATTTACTAGGCAGTGTGTTGTGCATTGAATCAATCAGTCCTACCTCATCACCTACCATAACTCAGTGCCTAGGATTCTCACTTCCCCACAGGAAAGCACAGGGAGAGGTGACCTGGAATCCATTTCAAGGGAGCTCCTCCCAGGCCCCTCTTTGAAACACTTTCTTTTACTTGAAAAGGCTGCAAACAATTCATGTGGAATAAAGAACTGATCAGTCCCACAAACTGGTGAAAATAAGTGAATTTCATCTAGCATGTTAGAAATGGCGGCAATTTAATTTGTTGTTTTGGTTTTTTTGTTTGTTTTTTGTTTTTTTATTTTGGCTTGAAGATTTTGTTTTTGGACAGCATTTCACCTTGTTGTCATGACTGGCCTGGTTATTGATATGTAGACCAGGCTAGTCTTGAACTCACAAAGATCTGGCAGCTTTAGCCATTCAGGTCTAACAAAAGTTTGTGTCACTACACTGCTAAATGTTGTTTTTTTAAAAGGCTTTCCATTTGCTCCAGTCCTGCTGAATGGTCATTGTAAAACCTGGTTTGAGGTTTTAATTTTATGTAGAAAAGACGATTATTTACCTCATACAATATGACTGCCATTGCTGAAATTCTACAAGTTTAGTATCCCTGATCAGACACACTAGGTAAGAATAGTTTCAGATTAAAGAATGTCTTCAAAGTTTCACATTCCTAAGTACAGACGTTTCATATATTCCACACATATTCTTCATGTATTGTAGGTCTATAAATGCCCTGTATTAATTTTACGTGATATTCATGTATTTTGCCTCCATCATACAACATGAGATGAGGTGTGAATTTTTCATTGGTATGGTTATACTGGTCTTTCAAAATTTTAGGACATTAGAACATTTCAAATTTAGGACTTTTGACTCAGGATTTCTAGAGCCAAGCCATCGGCTCCAGACAGATTCTGGAAAGGGGAAGTCATTGTCTTCACTGTGTATGTATTGGTTAATGCAGCAGGCTCCAAGGGATAGTTCTAAACCCAAGAAAACACAAATGACCCTGATTAAACTCAGCTGGTCACACACAAAACATACATGAGTGTGGAAAGACATCGGGAAGGAGGAAGGTGGACCTGGGCATGGAGGGAAATAAGAGAGGCTGGGGAGGGAATAATCAGAATCCATTGTGCACATGTACGGCATCGTCAAACAACAACATTAATTAATAAAACATGAGTAAAGAGAAAGACAGAAACAATCTTCTGAACACAACTTGATGGACTTTCAGGATTGCCTTTATGAAGATTAGAACTCTTCATAGAAAGAAGGAGAGGATGTTCGTCAGGGGAGAATGGAGTTGCTCACGTGGTAGGGGAATGTAAGAGCAATGGGCAGGATCAGACTTACCAGGGACAAAGTCTAGTCCCAGAAATCCAAGGAAGTCGGGGGAAGAGACAGGCGCGTAGACAGCCGGTCTAGGGCAGACAGAGGAAAGATGGGGTGGGAACAGTCTTTGAGGGCTCTAACAAACTGGACTGATATTTTGAGCTGGTCTGAGTATGAAGGATCAGGACACAGTGGGTGGTCTGGGATGAGAGGGAAGTCCAGAGATCTGAGGTGCTAAGAGCAAGAGCAGGCCTGTGCCCAAGGCTAGAAGAACACCAAACGCTTCCATTAAAATTGACATGGTTTTTAAAAGTGGAATGTGCTTCACAATCACTATAACATCATTGCTGTTAGAGGCTCATCCTCGTTCAAAAAAGAAAAGATGTGTCCAGCTCACACTCTCTTTAGGATCGCTGCAGGAACTGCAGTCAGTGAAGGATAATAACAGATCTTGTTCCCTTCACAGGTTGATCTTCCCTTTCCTCCTTGTCTGCTGTTGCTGGTTCATCTGTTTTTCCTTCTTCTTAGACCAGAGAGGATCTTTTTTGTCTTTCTAAGAAAGTAGTAAAAGCTGAATTATTGAAAAGCTCTACCATGGGATCCTAAAGCATGTCTGTGAATAGAAATTTATTCTGTGGTACATAGTATGCATGCACCAGGTAGCATGCAGCTTTACTGACAGCAAGCCCAGGAAATGCCTCTGCTTGCTCCAAAGTAAAAGAGCAACCCAATGGAAAGGCCCTGAGCATTAAGAGAAGGCAAAGGTTGCAGAGATGAGGATATCAGTGCACAGATCTCCTCTTCAAGGTAGAAGTTGTGGAAGGAAGGAGAGCAGCCATAGGGCCCAGTGGCTCTGACCAGTGATTGGGTATTAGCTGCCTGTGTCCCAACCTTGTCACTTACTCTGGATTACCAACAATTCTGACACTTTGCTCATCTACAGAAAAGAGGAATAAATGAAATAATGGCTTTAGAACACTTAACATGGTTCTTAACTCTTGGCAGGTGGTCAGAAAACACTGTACAATAGAGACCGTGCCCTGGGCTTTTGGATAAATGCTTTGTTTGGCGTGAACAATGTGTTCGATTATTTTTTTCCAGACTTGCACATGTGGTTTTCTTAAAAAATGTTTCTTGAAGATACAACATATATAAAAGTACTTGTCTATAACTGTTTTTGGAATTAGTATTCGGTGCATACCTGGGACAGACTTTCATCCACAAGAATATGTCGAGCCCCCCCACCATTAGATGAGCTGTGCCTGGAGAGATGTAGACAAATTCTGCTCTGCTCTTCAGAAGGAAAGTGCCTTATCTTTGAATAGTTGCTCCTGCTAGTACGTGGGTAAAAGGATGGCTCCAGGTTTAAGGGTGTTTGATGCTCTTCTGAAGACTGGAGTTTCTTCCCAGCACGCACTCTGGCTGAGCACAAGTGCCTGTAACTTGAGCTCCATGGGACAGACGTGGTGTCTAGGTTTCAAGGGCACCCACATTGCACATATCACACCTAGACATATTTACAATTTCATAGAGTGAACTAATACAGATATTACTTGATTCTCTTTGTAGGCATAAGAAGTCCTTTAAAATAAAATACATCGTCCCACTGAGCGACCTGTGGATAGGTGACTATTTGTACATAATAGGGGAAGACTACAGTGGTGCTGACAAGTCCATTCTCCTGTTCTGGCCCATGGAGAATTTTGTGGCCACCTTTCGGTAAGTCTGCAGCTGACCCACGTGTTGCTGTGAGGTGGTGTGGACATATGGGGTCAATTTTATACTGTTTGTACACATGGAAGATGTAAATAATTTTCCCCAGAACATTTTGAAAAATAGGACTCCATTTTCACCTGACTGCATGTCGGCTGCCACCATTCCCCCTCCTGTGGTGATGCCTGTTTGCCACGTAATTTCTGCCACAGAGTTTTCTACATGGAAACAGGTGCAAGAGTATAGTTTCTAGACAACAGGGACCATATTTCCAAAATGTGGCAACAACCCTTACTTCATGTGGGAATTCTGTGGATTGTGGTGGAAACAAAGGAAAAGAAGGAGCGTCACGAATGCGCTGAGAGCTGAATTGTAGATTAAAAAAACTTGAGCAAAATAATGTCGAAGTTTCCATGATACCGTGAATGTACCAAATGTCACCAATGGTCACATTTATGGTGATGTAATTGAACACAGTGTGAAAATGCTAGTAAGTGACTCATTCATCCTTAAGTCATTTTACATTAGACTTTTAACCGCTACAGAGAAATAGAGGAGCTTAGTCATCAGCACCAGGTGAACTGATCTTGATGACAGACTCAAAGAGACAAGAGGATGAGATTTCAGGAAATCCATTTGTCATATTAAATTCTGTAATTTCTAAGTAGAAAAAAAAACACATGTTTTCTCTAAAAATATCATTTTCATTTTTGTTGAGTACTGTTTTATCCAAAGGTCAAATACTTATATATGATTTAATGTGAATAATGTTACCTTTTATGTGAACAGCACCTCAAACTGTAAGAACACAGTGGTGTTTCATTACCCCATTATGCATCAGAAAGCTAAAGCTCAAGGCAGCAGCTTGGCTTACTCACCATCTCACAGCTGCTGTCCACAGTCAAGTCTCTAACTCCCCAGTGGTTTCCACTCAGTCGTCTACTTCCTGTCAATGTGAAGAAGCCCAGTTAGGAGCAAGATGCTGCTTTACCCGACACACATTGGTAGTCATGGGCTTCTAGTATTTTTTTAAGAAATGATCTTAAAAGCTGTAGTAGAAAAGGGATATTGTATAATATTTCTGCATTTATCGATTACAGTTCATCAGAACAAAAAGAAGAATGGTGGTCTCTCCTTCAAAGGTATTTTCCAGTGTTCATAGTTTATTTACTTTTTATTTTTAAATATTTTTGTTAGGTTTATGTGTATGAGTGTATTGCGTGTACATACGTATGTACACCCGTGCTGTGCAATGCCCACAGAGGTCAGAAGAGGCACCAGATTCCCATGGAACTTGTTTAAGGACAGTTGTTAACTGACATGTGGATATTGGGTTCTAACCCTGGTCTTCTGCAAGACCAACCAGTGCTTTTATCTGCTGAGGCATCTCTCCAGCCCCTCTCACCCAGTGTTCATATTTTAATTCTTTGGTGATAAGACAATGAGATCCCAAGGAGCTGGAGAGATGGCTCAGCTTTTAAGAACACTAACTGCTCTTGCAGTGGACCTGGGTTCAAATCCCAGCATCTACAGGAGGGTAACACCCATCCGTAGCTACAGTTTAATTATACTCAACATTCGTTTCTGACCTCTATGGGCACTGCGTGACAGGGCTGCATTTACATATGTGCAGGCAAGAAACTCATACACATAAAGTAAAAATAGTACGTAAATTATTTTTTAAAAAGCATGGAATTCTCTGCAATACAGTGACCCCGGGCTATCCCTTTTTCTTCGTATAAACCGTTAGACTTCCTTCAAGTGTTTTCTTGCTTAGCTGTTCCCTGCCTGCTACTATAGATTGTTCAGTTGATACACAAAATAGTTTATTTTTGATGAAGCTCTGGCTGCCATTGTCATCATTTTCTCGTCTCAACCCTTATAGTGGAGCAAACGATATTCTCCCGACAGATGGTGAATTCCCATCAGTGCATGTTACTGTACTGTACATATTCAAAGAAAATGCTACATCCTCCCCTTGGATCCAAGGTCTTGGTCCCTCTCCTGCAGGGAAATGATTCTGAGAGCTGAATCTCCTTCTAATTCTCTCACCTCAAGACAAGCTGCTATCCTCTGAACCGCATCCTCTTCCTCAATTTTTTCATCCTCTTCCATATTTTCCAATCTGTAATTCATATTTCTGAGTTATATGTCTGGAATTAAAAATATCACAACAGAGATGCGACTATGAACAACAAACATTAACTGGAATATAAGCCCCTGGCTGACTTTTTACTGTATCTTGTGTTTTTATTGAACGTGACCAGAGGCATTAATGAAGCCAAGGATAAGGGCGTGATGAAGACGACGACACTGAAGATATTCACTGAGGACACCATCAGCCGTGCCAGTGTACGTGTATAGAAGACCCTAACTGCTGTTCCGAGCTCCTGAGTACAGGAGAGGCAGGACGGAGGGTGAAGGGAAGGAAAGGGGTGGGGGGACAGACAGGAAGAGGGGAGGAGCGGGGACTGAGAACTGAGAGAGCAGTGTCCGCAACATCTGTACACATCCCTCATGCTCACATACCTGTGGAAAGAAATACCAGACAATGGGAAGCTTCAGCTCCCCCGAGTCATCCCTTCTCCCTCATGAAATCAAAGTCAGAGTGCGGAGCAGAGCAACCACCACCCCCAGGAGTTCAGTCTCTCTCTTTCTTGCCAGACCTCTTATCTGTTCCGTTATGATAGCTGAACTTCTGTAAATTTTGGATTAGATGTTACATTAGAAGTCTTACAGGGTCATGTTATACAACAGAAAAAAAAATGAACGTTATGATCGAGGCCTGTGCTCTGTATGTGTGTTAACACCACCTGAAAGCAAGCTCTGCTTACACAGAGTGGTGATTAGAGCACAACTGCTCCTGTAATTGTGTGCTTTCCAGTTGTTTCATAGAAATTCCCCTCTGCCCTCTTTTATAGCCTTTCTACGTGACAGCAACAAACTTGGACACAGTGAGTGATATTATGAAGAAGTTACTACCAATGTTAGGAACACCTGTAAGTAATTTTGAAGCTGTTTTTCGTGAAAAGTCAACCATAATTAATGAGAACAACACTCAGTCAAACATGCAAATAAATAGTAGCCCAAGGTACTACATTATTACAAATTTAAAATTCACGTCTTAAATTTGGTCCCGAGAGCATCTAAGATATCTATTACTCTGTTAGGGGACATTTTAATTTTCATGTGAACTGAAACAATGATCCTAGGACATTTGGCTGTATTTTAAGATGACTGGTAACAGCATGTATTTTTGATATATTATAACTGAATATAAAATCATATAAAGTTCAACTTTTAAAGTTTTATTCTATGGGAATGAGTGTTTTGTTTGCAAATAAGGATTTCATGTGTGTTAATGGCCAAGGAGGCCAGAAGCCGGCATCAAGTCCCAGGTACTGAAGTTAGTTACAGGAGGTTGTGAGCCCCCATGTGGGTTCTGGAAACCGAACCCAAGTCCTCTGCAAAAGCAAGCAGTGTCAATAACCACTGAGCCATCTCTTACCCCTGAATTACATTCTTTATACGAGAGCTCTGCTTCCTTCATTGGATTGTACTTTCTATGTCCCATTCCCATTTTCTCCTTGCCTGTATCTTTTTAATTAAAGTATCATGCAAGGGCTCCATCTCAATGTGATAAATCCATGTTTATTTTTCATTTCATGTGTATTAGTGTATTATTACATGAATGGAAATATACCTATGTCCTGCAATGCTCACAGAAATAAGAACAGGGCATCAAATTCCACTGGAACTGATGTTATGTGTGGTCTTTAGCTGCCATGGAGTCCTGTGACTCAAACCCGGGTCCTCTGCAAGAACAGCCATTCCTCTTATCGTTAAGCCATCTCTGAAGCCCCAATAAGTCCTTGTTTTGATACGCATTTTGACTTTAGACCATGTTAAATATCCACTGCAGAATGGCCTTGAAAATATGATAAATGTCTGTGTGAATCAATTCTTAAAAAGAGAGACAAATTTTGAATGAGACATTGGACTTAGGGACATTTCTGTACATGCTACTTTTATCCTGTTTTTAAAAATATTTTATTTGTTTTTGTTTTGTTCACATAAGTTTATCGCCTGCTTGTTTGTGGGTGCACCCATGCTGTGCAATGCCCATGCAGGTCAGGAGATGGCATCAGTTTTCCCTGGAACTGGGGTTACAACACTTGTTAGCTACTATTTGCACAGTGGGACTAGAGCCAGAGTCCTCTGCAAGAGCAACCAGTGCTCTTCACTGCTGAGCTAGGTCTCCAGCTGGGCCTTTATCCTCTTTCGCCTTCAGTGTCTCTTGCTGTAGGTTTTAATGAAACTGCTATATGCAGGTGAAACCTCTGATAGCAGACAGAAGCGTATTTGCAAAGGATGAGGTTACAAAAGAAGATAGACAGACCTCTGGGCACTCTGATTAAGAAAAGCGGCCTTCAGGTTAACCAGAACTAAAGCACATGCAACACATGGCTAATAGAAAATTGTTTCTCACTTTGAAAGATTTTTGGTATTGTGACATCATGCCAAAATTGCTACTTAATTTTTCTGAGTTATATAATGGATTCTCTTCAAACTTAGAAGAGTATCTAGTCCTAAAGTGGCATGGGGATCACTCCCTGAGTCCAGTCTCAGTTCATCGAAGACAGTGTGGAAAGACTATAAGAGTCAGGGGTTGTGGATGAATGCTGAGTACCTTTGTGGACATAGCAGCCATTACATGCATGAAATCACTGAAGCTCTGCTCAAGAGGGGGAGGGTCAGGAAGATCTGAAGTGAAGGTCATCTTCAGCTACACAACACTTTCCAGCCAGCCTGGGATGTAAGAGACTCTACTTCAAACACAACTCCAAAACCTGAGTCAGAAAGCTGCACGGGCTTCCTGCTGTACTGTGAATGCAATCTAAGTCCTTACTGCATGGTGTCTTTATTCGTGCTCCTTCTCTGGGTGCTGCTCTTTCCTTCAACTGCCACACTGATACAGTCACACCAGCTCCCTTGCTGCCCAAAATTAACAGGAAAAAAAGCACTCATATACATAAAATAGATAGATAAAATCAAAATTAAAAGTCACCACAACTAGAATATGGCATATTAATCTATTATGTCTGTCTGAATGGAAATAAGCAAGAATTAAGAAACCTAAAGCTTTACACTCTAAGTATGCCATATATGTCTGCAATGACATTAATGCCTGTGATAAGTGTGTTGAAGAATTAAGCATTGGAAGTGGTTGTGGGTTGACTGTGGAGCTTGATATAAATTGAAATGCAGTTCTTTTACCTCACACATTGGATCACTAGTGAGATAATAAACACTCTCCATGTGTGTAACTAAGAGGACCCGGTAATGCCCATGCTCCCGAATCAGTGAGTCCAAGAATATTTCTGACCCCTATCTCGTAGGAAATGATTTTTATGGTATCTTACTTATTTTCACAAATAATCCTCTGTCTCCTTCCTTTCCATCTACCTCTGTCTCTCTCTTTCCCTCTCTATCTCTGTTTTTCTCTCTCTCTGTGTATGTGTGTGTGTCTGTGTCTGTGTGTGCATGCTTGTGTATGGCAGCTGAAATACCTAGAAACTCATGTTGCAAGGCAAGGATTTGATTCTTAATCAATGGTCAAAAATAATCAAAATATTAATCAACAATAACTCCAATTGAAGCATATTTTAATGTTGGCCAATTTTGTGGGACCAAAGTAATTTAGTGGACTATACAGTTTGAAATGTTTGTTTCTACTGTAAACCAGAGTTGCTTAGCAGTAGTTATGGTGAAGTAACTTCTTTTCTTCATCTGGCCTTTGTCAGTTTAGAGACCTGCTCCATTCCTCCATATAGTAAGTTTATTCTGAATAATGCCAGAGCTTATTTTGCTCTCCAGTGCTCTCAAAAAGGCTCTCAAGTTTTATTTCTGCTCAGGATTGCTGAGTTTGCGGTGCTGTTCAAGTGTTACTTTGCTCAGTCACAGTACTTTCGTTGTATGTGTGTGCCTCTCTAGACAAAGGTTTTCTGGAAGAAGACACGTCAAAATAAAGCTCAACCTTTTTCACAGAATCTGGAGAAGCAGGTATCCAGACTTGTGGAACAGTACTTTTCTTGCTTAGTGATTTTTGATTCCATGGTCACTTGGAAAGGTGTCTGGCATTTGCATTGTGAATCAACGTGTCCATCAGAAAAGAGAAGCAATAATCATAGTTTCTCTACCTAACGGGAGAGGACACTTACTGAAATCAGCCCTGTTGACTCAAAACTGGCAACTAGAGTTGGGATGATGGCTCAGTGATTAAGCATGAAGTACTCTTGAAGAAGACCCTGGGACAGATCCCAGAAGCCCCATGGCAGCTAATAACCATCTGTAACTCCAGTTGCAGGGTATCGGTCACCCTCTGCTGGCCTTTGCGTGTATTGCATGCATAGATTCAGGCCCACACAAATAGGCAAAGACTCTTTCTTGCACATGAAAGTTCAATTTTTTTTTAAACTGTGGCAATGCAGAGTAAATGATAGAACATCATTTATACTCCTCCCAACGATAATACTCTTAGAAAGGTGGGAAAGGTATGGAAATATGTTCTTCAAGTGTGACAGTAAACGTCTCTGTGACTTATGCTTCTTTTTTCCCCAGAATGCTGAGGAAGATCATCAACTGTGGTTCTCACCTGGCCATGGGGAAGCTCCATTCCCACTCACAGGTAACAGTCAGAGAAATGTCAGGAGGAACTAATTGAGTGTAAAGTTAGTGACCCTAAATCTTAATATTCTCTTTGTTTGGTCTTAAGCTTAAAATGTCCATAAAACAACTATGTTATGCTCTGTTCATCTAACTCATAATTACCAACTGTTAAGTTCAGCATTTACATGATAATATTTCTTCATGCAATATTTGGTCCGATGGGGGAAATAATGCAAAGATTTCCTATGCTTTTTCACTTGAGGAAAAAAATCTCTTTAAAAAAACACTCAGTGAAACACTGGAACTTCTTTTGTTCTTTTTTGAATAAAGACTGTTCAGTGTCCTCACCAATAGGAAGACTCTATATTGGAAGGATACTCTAAAATCTAGCCAGGCGTGTAAACTCCTGTGCAAACATTCATGTCATGTATACTCTATGATCAGTATTTTTCTCAGCTTGAAAAGAAGTGAAATAATCGCCTTCAGGCTCTAGAACTTTCTTTCCTGACAGAATAACATGCCATTCCTTAGGTAGCATTTTCTAGAATTTTTCACACATTTATTGAAAATGTACAACAGTACTGGAAAGATTACATGAGGAACTGAGAGAAGAACCTGAGAAGACCAGGTGTGCTCCTTGTGCCTGACCACTGCAAAGACCTCAAACATGGTCAGCGGCTGGGCCTGTAGGAACCTTGCACAAAAGTGACAGTGATGATTTTTGTGGAAGATCAGAGGATCTCCCTTGTACCTGCAGTCATTGTTTAGAAACTCAAAACAATCTGTGAGAACACTTCTCTTTAATTCAAAGTCTCACATTAGCTGAAACTAGCATAATATTGTTGTTAAGAAACGTGTGTTTTCAGTATTAGAACTTCACACCCGGGACATAGCGGAGACCAAAATCCACACACTTATTCAAATTGTTTTTCCTTTCTGAGCCAAAATATTGCTCTTCCGCCTGTGCAGGTAAGAACGTCTTGATCCTCCCTGCTCCCTCTCACTGATGGGATTTTAGACATTTCCCAAAAGGCCTGACTACCTTGGCTTTGCATTCAAATATTAACATCACTGTAAACTTCAGTCAGAAAGAGAATACATGGGAAAAGAAGACAATTTCTGAACTATATTAAGTAAAATGCGTTTGGATATAATATGTTAGTTTTAAAGGTCGGAACAGCTTCATACATCAGATGGACCTGAGGATTCCTAATTTAGGACATTTCCCTGGGCATGGTAACACACATGTTTAATCCCAGCACTAGCAAGGCAACATCAGGCGATCTGTGTGTGTTCAAGGCCAGCCAGGTCTACAGAGTTCCAGGACGGCCGGGGCTACAGAGAGACCCTGTGTTCAAATAAATCCTCCCCTACAGAAAAAGAAAAGAAATTGCATTTACAGTTTCCTCAGTCAGGATTCTGAAGGTCGATTTCAACCCACTCCCAGGTCTCAGGCATGCACCAGGATGCCTACGTTTTGCCATATTGATTCCATAGACGGTTCTTGAACCCCAATGTTGACAGTTACAGTCACCCTTCTTCTGAGTGTAGCACGGACATTGTATCTGTGCCAGATGGAATGGCAAAGGGAGAGTCCAGGTACATTAGTGATCAGAAATGGAAGAAAGTCAGGTTCCCATTTTCTGAAAACAAATCCACTAAACGACAAAGTATCTGTATGAATTCTTTGGAGCTGTATTAAATGAAATCACGGAAGAGCAATCAAGCGTCCAGAGATCAAGTTCAACATTGTGTGTGTGGTTTTCTAGACAAATCCCTGCTGTAAATGCACGTGGCTTCTTTCTCCCCGCCGTGTTCCAGCTTCTCTCTGTTCAGCAACAGAGGGAGCAGAAGACAATTCAGTCTGCTGCTCTTGAGCAGCCTGAGTCAGGGCTGAGAGAGGAAATGACATCTCTCTAGAATCCTGTTAGGAATCACAGGTGAGGAAAGCCTGATCATATCAGGCCGTTTGCTTAATATGAAAAACTCGTGTTCTGTCAAGGCAGAAACCAGAGTCCTTAAAAAGAGCCAAGGAAAGAGCACAAAAAGCGCCCACAAAGCAGTGCACCAACAAGCCTGTGCTTTCAAAGGAAGGCCACAGGATGGAATTTTCTCCTGCAGCTTTCAAAGTCTTGAGCTCAAACAAACATGTTTCATGAGGAAATCCTCAGTGGTCTCATGATATGCAAGGGAGACAAAACCTTCATTTTTCCAGAAGTCGATAATATGTAACTCACACAGGAGCGTGCTCTAGCTCACAGTTGGTTTGATTCCGTGAACACATTACCTTCGGTTCAGATACAGTATTTTCTTCTCATAGGGGAAGACCATCCATACCATATTAAAATGAGCCATGTGCGAAAACGTGCATTCAGACCTCGGGGTCTAAGGTGTCACAGGGTATTTAAAAATCTACCAAGATTGGAGGAGGAACATCTCTGCACGGATATACAAGGGCGGTTCATCCTGGTACTCACCGCGATAGCCAGAGCTCGCCAGAGGAACAGTGAGTCACTTACTTTCAAGTGTCTGGTGTCAGTTCCACTTCCATTAACGACTCAAAGGTAGTGAACTGGGCAGTATAGACCAACCGAAAGTACTCGAGAATGAGAGTAGACAAAACTAAGTTTTCATGTCAAGACCTGAGTTGATTTTAGGAGGAACTTTTCATTATTCTAAGTAGATATCGACCACAACTTTGTATTTCAGGGAATTTTTGCACATAATTAGGGGTGCACACATCTGTATCCTCATTACATAGAGGCTTCTGAAGGCCCGCACACTCAGGCCTTCCTCATCCCTAGGTATTAAAGAACATTCCATCTCATTGAGTATTACACATTGCATCAGGCATGTCATAAAATTGAAATGCTGTGACAAAGTGGGTAAGTGTGATCATCTCACTTCTTTCTTAGATGAAGAGGACAGAACATCTGAAAAGGGACGGTCTTTGAAGAAGACAGGAAAACTGTTTGGAAGTTCTCTCATGAACATGTGTGAGGACGGCAATCTGCCCACAGATATTCTGGTACACCTCGTTTTAGATGTCCCTAGCTGTCCTAGGCACAAAACAATGGGGGCTTAATTGTTCTCAATCAGTTCTAGTCCCAAGCAGGGGAATCATTGATTAGTCATCACTTTGAACAATAAGATATTGAAATATGGCCTCAAATAATAATCATCTCAGTCTATATTGCATAGTCATGTAACGCAACCACGATGGAAATGTAGATTCTATTAATGATTGGTTTCAACATAAATCCACATTCTCCTGCTGGATGAGAGCACTGGGCTCTGGATGTGACTTCCGAGTCCTTCTCTGCCCCAGGTGCTGCTCCAGCTTCTGCAGTAAGCTTCACACAATCTTACATCTTCTTTTATTAACATTGTGTCTGATATCACTTCCTACTCTGACAAAATTTGACAGAATGTGAATTGCATTTCAAGTGTTTCAAAAAAAAGATTTTTAGTCTGACGTATATTAATATCACAATCCTGACACAAGGCATAAAATAATGGGAACAGAATTTAGTCTATGTTATTTTAGATCAGTGGACTGAATATCCAACATCTCTTCAAACAGTCTCTTCACCGTAGGGGAATTGGTGCCCAATGAGAACAAGTCTATCATGTCAGGTATGAGACAGCTCCTACCTACCAAAGTTCACATTTCACAGAAAAATAGAGGCAACTATGAAGTCATCATTGAAGTGTGTATATGAGATAAAGCCTCAGGGGGAAGGTGTACTTTGCCCAAGCTGACAGATCAGATCCGAGACATAAGAACAGTAAAGTAAGATAGTGAAAATCACCAGAGCACTTGCAGAACAGACTTGATTCAAAGCCTTCAAGTCACTTCAAAGGAAAATTGACCCAAATTTCCCTAATGTTTTAGAGTCCGATGTGAGGGGTGGATGGAAGTAACTGAAATCAGAGATTCCAAAGTAGTTCAAAATCTATTTCAGTCCTGCCAGCTCTAGCAGAGCAGCCTTATGTCATTTGCTCTGGTTCTCAGGCATGGGCAAACTGATGTTCTTCCCTGTGGATTTGAAATGACAGGCACTTCCCTTTTCTACTCAGGACATGATCTTGTATATAAAGAAGAAAGGGCCGAACACTGAAGGAATCTTCAGGATTCCAGACGATGCAGAATCACTCAGAGCCCTCAGAGAAAAGCTTGACTCTGGAAAGGAGGTGAACTGGAGCAGTGAATCCATCCTTGTTGTCGCATCTGTCTTCAAGGTAGGGAAAGTTCTAGCATCATCCCCACTCAGTGTATCTCAGACACACCGGGAGTAGTTTCTTTCAGCATGATTACCTGAGAATGTAACAGACAGGACAGATTGGTAATCGGGCAAGATGAAAGATTCATCACCAGGTCCCAATGTAAGGATTCTGTTTGATGTTAAGAGCCCCATAGGTTACACACATTTTCTTTTGCAATGTTAGAACACTCTGAATGTCACTATTGAACAATTCAGGAAAAATCACAAAATATTTAACAGTGATAAAATAAAAACTATAAACCTGTCTCACTGCAGTTATACCAAAAGCACCCTAGAGCGAGGTATTTTTCTGTCTTGCCATGAAGTCTAAATTTCCAACATAATATCAGTGTACGAGTCCAGGCATTGGGACATGCACAAGTGTTTGTTATGTGCACACCAGAGTGGATGCATATTCCTGCCTTGGGCATCACCGTCTCACTGCCCACTGTATTCCTTTGTGTTACAGTTGTCACACAGCTTAGAGCTTTCTTCCCCATGCTTTGTCTGGAGAGAATCCGCAAACCCCAGTGCGAATTTTCCCTCTGCCCTTCTCAGAGCTGGGATTCATACTTGTTATGTGGGTTCTAGGGTCACCATTAGAGTCTTTATGACTGTGCAGCAAGTACTTTTCATTACTGAGCCATATTATAGCCTCTGAAATATTTTTCCCTAGAAAGTAGTTGTAGATATTTAACTTAGTAAGCAAGTACTGGCCTTGCAACTAATCCAAACATAGTCAAGGGAACCAGAATATTTTTCCTTTGCTTTTCTTCACCATTCCTGTCCCTATCTATAAAAACTTTTATTTAAAAGTGACCTGAAATGATGTCCCCATCTGTGCCTTCTCTCACTGGCCAGATTACCAACGTGAGTTTGAAGTCTGTCTACTTTCTGCCAGTCTGAATGCACCACGCAATGTCATGTCACACAGGGCCCCTCAAGTCACTTGTATACATCTGCTTTCTATCCTGGTTAGAAAAAAGGAATACCTTCTGGAGTTCTTCATTTTAATTTATTTATGCCCAAAAGAGAAGTTCTGATTTAATAAACAGAAATCACATAGTATGTAACTTTGGGAAGGGGACATATTACAGAAGAGGAAAATAATCAGTCCACTTAGATACATGGTGACATCTCCAAATTGACAGCAGTGTGGTAATGACACAGCCATGGTCCGGAAATGAGAATGGCTCAGAGGTGGAGAACGCAGCTGCTCTTACTGAGAACTTAAGTTCAGTTTCCTGCACCCACATGGAAACTAACAAGCATCAATAACTCCAGTCCCAGAGGAATCCTTCCTCTTCTGGCCTCCATTGGCATTACAGGACACAGGGGCACTTACTTACATATAGGGAGAACATTCACACATAGAAATAAAGAAAGAAAAGAGGAATAATCTCTGCCATACACTGGCTTTTCTTCTCCTCATAACGGTAGACCACATGGCAAATAGCAACAATTCTGAGATTTCATAAATCAGTTATATATATATATATATATATATATATATATATATATATATATGTATGTATGGAATTTGAAGGAGTCAGGTATTGCCCTCTGTGAATTTCACTTTTGAAATTAATTTTATTTTTAGCAAGATGTGGAAGTTACTGATTTACAAGTTTTTAGAACTTGACCTTGATAAAAACATTTCAGATGCTAAGGAATTAGCACACATAGGACTATGGTATCACAAGGGAATATGGTATCAGCACCACATTGAATTCTTCTTAGACTGTCTCCACTCCCATTATCCTTGGCATATTTTCTACTCATCAATAGAAACTTGAATCCAGGATCCTTACAGGGGTGCATGATCTCAGAGATGAATGTTCACAGACATCTGAATTTTTATGACCCTCTATGGGAAACAAGTTGAACAACCCTAAGAGTAAAGCTGTTTCTGTGTACACATCACTTCACACCAAGCCTGCCATATGCATTATCTCCAAATACAGAAGTGACTGAACAGTTCTTGATGTGTAATGATGATAGCTGCCTTGAGACATTTCCCGAGGTCAGCAATACTAAGAGGAGTTGAGGCTGAGGCAGTGAGACCAGTAGAACCAGGAGCTCTCCACCTGTAAAGGTGATTTGAAATCTTCCTGTTGTTTACAACACATAAACTTCAATTCTCCCTTCATTTAAACTTTTAGATTAGAGTCCTGCTGATTTACCAGAGTAGCGTCTATCGTGGGCTCTCCTTGCTTCACTCTCCTTTGATCTGGGGTAACCAGCCCACAGCATTATACCTGCCTACGGCACAACTGTAGTAGGCCCAGTTTCATGATATTTAGACTAGGGTCACCTGGTGTGGTGACCCACGCCTTTAATCCCAGCACTGGGAGGTTGGAGGCAGGCAGATTTCTGTGACACAGAAGACAATGTGGTCTACATAGTGAATTCCAGGCCAGTTGTGGCTACAGTGATTCCCTGATGTAAAAAAATCAAAGATTTGACCCTCAATATTCAAAGTCACACAATTTAAGGACTTCAAAGACACCATGGAATAAGCTTCCAATTTAATCCTTTTAAGACTTCATACAATGGCACAGGTTTATTGTTTCCTTTTAAGCAGATATATAGTGTGTAAGAGATGTTATAATAAAAATATGAATATGCATAATACTTAAATATATGTTCAAACCTAAAAGTTTAAAAAGAGGAACATTTTAATCATTAGCCATTTGACTACCATGTTACATATCCAGCACTCTGCCACCTATAAGCCTAAGGAGAAGACTCTTTACATGTTAAAGAAGGGAAGCATGGAGTTGCTGTAAGTATTTCTCCTCCAGAGAAAACAGGGGAGAGCATCCAGCCCACACACGTCTGAGTCTCTGAGGACAAGGGTCTGTGAAACTAGCTCACTTAATTCTGAATCTGACTGCCCTGGAATGACAAGCATTTACTGCTAAAGAAACTAGCAAAATGTGTATATTGATTCACTAAACCAGCACTGAGATTGAGGCTGCTGTGTCCTCTATCTTCAGTGTGTACAGGTTTTCTTGTGTGACCACTAGAGGAACTTTGATCTGGGAAGAGATTTTTGCTCATTGCTCCCATTATCCAGATTCTGCCCTTAGGTTTCTAGTTTCAATGGAGAAAACCCAAGCATCTCTCCTGGATGAGGCTGTCATCACAGTGGGAGACAAGGTTCTGTGTACAGGATGGGTCAGGGGATTATGAACCAAGTCGGGACAAAACTGATTTTTCAATTGGCAATCTTCTCAGCAATTTCTCCAACACCTATCCTCCATAAGAATAATATTTTTTAATTCATATAAGGAGTTTCTACAAAATATCCCAGGAAGTGTGCTGACAGCTCCTCTGTATGAGAAGTGGCTTTCTGTCATTGCTGAACTGAATGAAGAGGAGAAAGTTCCTGCAGTGCAGAGGTAATGACCCACTGAGTGCTTGAGGAATGACAGAAAAAGACCACTGTTAGCTGATGGCAGATTTATCCACTAAGAGAATGACTGACAGTGAAAGATTCAATGTAAAGAAAGTGTGTCTTTGCCAGGCAGAGTGGCTGATGTCTCACTACTGAGAATTTTTGTGTTTATTGTAATATTATTTTTGAACATTATAAAACTTTAATTGTATGACATTGATAAAAAAATACATTGCCCAAGGAACATTCTGGTCCTCTAATCATTCAGTTGTATGGTTTCAGTTCTCAAATGCTGGCTGAACCCCGAAGATTATGTCTAGATAGAACTGAATCAGATGGAACATCTCTGTGTATGTGAATTCCTAGAAGGAGCTCCCATGCAACCTATACGTTTTGGGTTAGAATAAGTGGATAGCATTGTAGAAGTTTCTACATTAAATATAAGACAATCTTTTTAAAATGAATTGCTTAGCTTATTACTATGTTTTTAGTTGAGCACATTCCTGAATGTCACAGAAGTTTGAATATGATTATATCATTCAATCATATAAAAATTAATTTAATCAAGTTATATATTGTAGTGACATTGGTGAAATATTTCAAACAATATCTTAAGACATATTCTTCCTTTCTTTGTATTTTCACCAGACAATGTATCAGGTATGAAACAATGAATGCATTTCCATTCTCTAAGTAAAGTGATTATTTTAATACGCTTGTCTCTATGTTTAGCCTTTTAGAACAGATGCCCAAAGTGAATGCTGATCTCTTGAGGCACCTTGTGGGAGTGTTATACAACATTGAGAGACAGTCGTCAATGAATCGTATGACAGCTTATAATCTGTCTGTGTGCATAGCCCCGAGTGTTTTCTGTCTGCCAATTTCCTGCAACTCGGGATTGACACATGGTATCTCAAAAAAGGTAATGAGAACTCTTATTTTTGCCTTGTGGTTCAAAGTCCTGGCTATGAAGCTGGAATTCAGGTATCTCATTGTTCTTTCCAAGACTCACATCCCTGAGTTATATTCTTTTGGACAGGACGAATAATTTTTGAGATTTGAAAGGTACATTGTTAAGGATTTGAGCTCACCGAATCACTTCTCCCTCACTTGGGATTTAGAAACTACACAGAGTAATTCCTAAGCAGGTATACCTTTGATATGAAAGAAAGAATAAGGTGCTGGAATTCAGTAGTCAAGGTTCAAAGCTTTCAGTCATAATCGAGAAATATGTGAACTTGTACAACATTTCCAGATGGTTTCTTTATACAAACAATGGCCGTGTTGAAGAGGCTCCTCCTCCTTCGCTCACTTTTTCTCAGCTGCTTTCATAATTTGGGTACCTGTGGTTCCACACAACATAATATCTTTAATTCAATTTTTGGCTATCTGGAAAACACTTGATTGACATTTTCTATGCTGGGAGCATCTGTAATACTAAAACAAAATACCTGAAATTCTTCAGTATGAAGACCAGATGTTTATTTTGGTCATTCTGATGGTCTCCAATTTATCACTGATTGACATCATTGCTTTTGGGCTTCTGAGAACTACACTAGGGTGGAGTGCCTCACAGAACCAACTGCTCTCCTCATTGTGAGGAACCAGAGATAGAGAGAAGAACGAGTGGCATCCACCGACTTCAGGAATGGCACACACCGAGACCTAGCTACCTCGCACCAGGTCTTCACACTCACAGCAGGCCTCCCAATACATGGACCATGAAGACCATCTTCAACCCATATACTTCCTGCAGAATATAAAATATTAAGCTAGAGCAGTTTTCACCTTTGGCACTGGAAAAGAATCCAAGAAGAAAACCATTCTACAGCATCCTAATGGGACACTAAATGGCTTAGCAAGTTAACACAAGTTATCCTGAGACAGCATGCCTGAAGCACAGCGGGGTAAGGATACTGGGGTGTCCAACAGGACAACTGGACCTTTAAATGCATTCTTTTCTCACACAAGACAGGAAGACACTCTACTTCGGAAGTTTAAGGTACTTCCCTTAAAATGAATTTTGAAAGATTTATTGATATGGTGCTTTAATAAGCTAGATTATAAAATTTACTCTAGCTGGGTGTGCTAGCACAAAACTTTAATCCAAGCACTTGTGAGGCAATGGCAGGGAAACCTCTATGAGACTGAGGTTCCAGGACAGATGATCGACAGGCTCACATGATACCCAAAAGAAAAGGATGCATTCTTCCACCCAAACATTCTGTATCATTATACCGTGTGCTTTCCTCAGTGCTGTGACAAAAATCTCAACAGAGCAAGAAACTTGAGGAGGGAAGCATGTATTGCATTTTGTTGATAGTATTTGAACATTCGTGCACTAAATATCTTATGAATTCCTTCATTTATTTCTAATAGAAGATTCCTATATTATTTTCCAACAGAATTTCTCTCACAATTTTGAATCTCATGTTTCTCTCCAAAATATAACTCAAAAGTGATTTATAACCATGACAAATGACAGGGAGCATTCTGTGTAAAGTTTACCCTTTGTTGCCACAGATTTCTCTTGTTCAGTTTCTCATTGAGAACTGTCTGGAAATATTTGGAGAAAACTGTATGTCATTTGTGAAGAAGAGCTCGGTGAGTACTGATAATATCGAGGAGGCTTCGGGTTCCCTGAATCCCGTAATTGATGCTGGTGAGATGAAGACTGCCGAGCAGCATGACAGCAGCTGTCCTACTGAAAGGTCGTGTCCCACGGACAATGATGCAGTGCCCCAGAGTCCAGCTGCTCCTCTTCACACTGGAGGGCTCACAGGTAGGGGCAGGTATTGCTTAGTGATAAAGTGAAGGCAGGATAAGAGGAGCTCCCTCCTGTCAGAAAGTTGTGATTTTTGTGATCTTTCTTTGCTTCTTTTATTTCTGGGTCTCTTTGTACAGGGTCTCTCTGTAACTCTAGCTGGCCTTGATCTCACTCTGTAAGCCGGACTGGTCCTAAAGTCACTGAGATCATCCTGCCTCTGTCTCCTGAGTGCTGAGGTTAAAGGTGTGCATCACCACGCTCAGCAGGAAGTTTGGAAAGTTGCTAATGCAATCATAGTGACTCAGAGCCCATCATCTGACAGTGGTATTTGGTGTGTTCACACAGCTCAGTAGAGTTAATGTCCACACAGTTAGATACTCTCCAGTTGAATCCTTTGGGAGGCGCCCAACATAATGCCTGCAGCACTTCCTGTCTGTCTTCTCAGTGCTCCTGAGTTTATTTAAAGGAAGAACCAAGTGACAAGCAATTGAGGATATTTAATAAATAACATTCATCTTCTCCATGAGTCCTCCTTTGATTTTTAAAAAATTTCTTCACTTTATGCAGCTTACTTAAGTATTTCTATACCATATTGGGAAAGCATTCATGGTTGATCAGTAAAATTTATGATCTCAGCTTTGAACTCATCCTTCATGGAGAAGCAGCAGAGGCTTACTGTGAAATGGAGTCAGCAAATTGTGTCACAAAGGGCAGGTGCTTCTGGTGAGACTGAGCTGACTGACTAGGGTTGTTTACTAGAAAATCAATCAGGAGAACCTCGAAATGTAAGAGTCTACAACACTCCTTGAGTAGAACATTAATATGTGTTGCTTTCATAAGGGCCCCCTGAATCCAGTGATTATAGTTCAATTTTAAAATTGTGTGACGAGTCAACAAGTGCCTTATGATGCCATTCAGGGGGTTGCAGACAGCACTGTCCAGTATGCCCATTGAAAGAACTGAGCCTGAGTCAGGTCAGGCCTCTGGATGATCTACCTATGAATAGGTTTATGGGAAGAAGAACAAATGACACCACTACTTCATTGAATGATTTCAGAATGCCTGAACAATTTACATTTCAAAAGTGTCAGTTCTACTTACAGTGAAACAGAAGCGTGCTCGGAAAAGAAAGTGATGTGAAAAGGTAAAAATCAAACCACTGAATGTAATTATCTCCTTTCCTCTTTAGAGTTGGAGAAACCAGTTAAAAGACCATACTGTAAGCTGGGCTCAAGCACCTGTCAGAACAGTGTGTGCTCAACTCCTCCAACCCCAAATACTAGACGCATCTTTGGGAGATCATTAATGGACATTTGTGAGGATGGTAATCTGCCTACCAAAATTCTGGTAGGAATCATTTTGGTTTTCTGTGGGATTCTGTGGAAAAAAAAATCTCTGGGGTTATAGTGTTCTCACTATGTTCTATTAGCATGTTCGTGTATATTTAGGTAACCCGTTAGTAATGTTGAGAAGCTGTGAGAATGTTACCTCAAGGTGCAGAAAGTCCCACCACTCTTTCCTGGGCCATATGAGACAAGATACACAGGACCGTGTTCTTTCCTTCTACACTGGTCTCAGCAGAATCCAGCTGATTATTGAACAAGGGTGTCTGTGCATGTGACAGTCTGAGACCCCTTCCTCTCCGTCTCCTTCCAGCTTCTTCCATGAACCCCACAGGAGTCTCAGATCTCCTTGAAAGAGCACTGACTATGAGACTATTCAGTATTCTAATTCCAAATACCTGACATGTTTGATTTGTATTTCTAAAGGTTAAGCATGAAATGTTTCTCTCTGGCTGCAGATAACCCATTCATCCAAATCGACTATATTGATAAAGGCCCCAGAATTTGGTCTGTGTTATTTCAATTCAGTAAGCGGTCAGCTGAATCATGTATCGCATGTACAGCATGTCTCTAAGCAGTATACTCAGTTTGGGGACTTATGCTCCATGTGAGCAAGTTTCTCATGTCAGGTCCATGATAATTTCTGCCGAGATCATTCATATTTTATACCAAATGCCAGTGTTAGGGATAACTCTCAGAATTCCAACTTTGCCCATGAGCAAAGAAAGCCTCAGTATTGTGGTGTGCAATAGCCAAAGTTACATTGGAAATCAGTAAAAGGACAGATTAGAAGGCCTTGGGCTTCTCACTCTGACAGTAAGAAGTTGAAACTGAAAGTTGAAATTGTGAAGACAGAGTAAAATGAGACAAAATCACAAATAGCTACAGGCAGCTTACTTGAGATTACAGATTTTTAAAACCTTTGCGGGGGGGATTCATTTATTTTTCATCTTACCTGTATGAGTGTTATGCCTTGAATACACACTGGTATTCCACATGCATTGGTATTCAATGCTTGCCTAGGCCAGAATAGTGTCGGATCCCATAAACTAGAAGTATGGACTATTTTTAGCTTCCGTATTGGTGCTGGAACACCAGACTGGGTCCTATGCAGAAGCAGCTGGTACTTTTAATGGCAGAGCCACAAAGCCAAACTTTTTGAAAGTCCAGGCTTGAAGACAGGAAGTACAAATAGGGTTGTATTCACCTCAGGAGAGTGATCCAATGTGAAATGAGAACGCCATGCTTGGGAAGGGGGTTCATATGAAAGAAAAGTAGAGTGGACCCTTCCCCGGACGCCTGAATGCAGCGAGCTGGCATTGAAAGTGGTCAGATCATTGCAGAAGAATTCTTAAACGTACTCCCAGTCTTTGCGGATAGGGTTTGCCTGAGGGACAGAAAAAAATCATTCAAAATCTTCTTAATTCCTCCCAGAACAGTATCCTTATATTCTGAAGCTCTGATTCTCACCAGGACCATCTGTGGTCTCTTCCACGGATATCATGTGACAGGTGCCTTTCTTTCTTCCACTCAGGATATGATCTCTGTTATCAATGAAAAAGGAACAGACGTTGAAGGAATCTTCAGAGTGCCAGTCAGTCTCTTAAGGCCAGTCAGAGCCTTAAGAGAAAAGCTAGATTCTGGAGAAGAAGTGAACTTCAAGAGCGAATCCCCCCTGTTTGTCGCTTCTGTCTTAAAGGTAGGGAAATTCCAGCATCATCCACACACAGCATCTGATCATGTTGATCATGATTAACGGATAATGAAACAGGCATGATAGATTTTTTAAATGTGACAGACTGAAGGGTTTGTCACAAGGTCACAGTCTAAGGCCTCTCCCTTGGAAGCTGGCACACTCTTATGTCAGATCTTTTTTAGTCTGACCTTCACACTACTTTATGTCATCTCTGACCACCATGCAATGTAATAATCAAAAGCAATAATGATAATGACATGACTGACAATACACACATCTTACAATATACGTAGTAAGACAAGTATCCTCCATAAATAAAAGTTTAAGTGCCCAGTAGTCCACCAAGTGTCATGTTGGTGGTAGGCAAAGAACTTGGCTTTTGCCTTCTGTTCAGTACATATAAGAAACAGATTTCATTTTATAGCACAAGTAGCTGAAATATTTTTAGATATCCCAAATTGCTGAATGACATGACATTCCCAAAGAATTACACTACCACGATTGAGTATTCTTATCTTCACCACATTGAACTTGTCAGAGGGATGTCTATATCCAGTCACCCAACACAAAAGACCATTGGCACAATATATTTGGATGATGTTCTTACTTCACTGATGTTCCAGTCAGTGGAGTCTGGATCCCAGGGCCCTGAGATCCAGAGAAGACACTCAGACTCCGAGAAGATAAAAGTTCATAACCCCAGTCAAAAGCATCACTGATCCCTCCCAGCCCTCAGTCTTAACAATGATGGAGGGCCCATTCCCCCAAAATTGGGACCATTCCTTGGGCCACAAACTGGATGACAGCACTGCTGAGGGGCCTGGAATACCAGGAGCACTTTCAAGGCCTAAGAAAACTCAGGCTTTTGGTACTTTCTCCATTTCTCTGTCCTCAGAACTTACACCAGCCTGCTCCATACATACCTTAGCCTTACAAACATCAAGATGAGTGAATTTTACGGAACTGTAAACATGAACGTTTCCTGGGGCATTTTCTGAAACACTTAATCCTAAGAGTTGTTTAACCTGTGCAGTGACACAAAGGGAAACACAACCCTTTGAAGGTGATGTGTGGTGTCCTTTTTTTTTTTTTTTTTGCGAAACAAAAATTACAGTTTCCTCCCATTCTCTCATCTGTGGATTTGGGAGTCATGGAGGAGGTATGTATCCCACACTAGCCTCTAACTTCAGGCCATTTCGCTTCATCCTTCTGAGTTCTGAGACTACAGTTGTGCAGTACTGCGTCTGCCTGAGTTTCTCAAATTTGAGTGGTCTCAGCTTTTTGATACTGAGAAGGAACAATCAGTTTTACAAATTGACAGATTTCTGGCCACCACTAAAAAAGAATGTTTTGTGCTGACATTCAGGGGCCAAAAGTTGAGATGGGAATAAAGTGTGATTGTTTTCATTCTGTGGAGTCTGGGTGTATGTTCAAATACAAGGGGTTGACAGGAAGAACATATTGTTTCTCACTGAGGATGTGCCTGATGTCCAAGAAGCTGCTGCTTCTGTACTGTAAATGTTGAATTGTGCATATTAAAGAAAAGAGAATATATAACTTATGGGAGTTTTCTCCCAAGGAAATCCATGGCTCCAGAGGGAAAGTCAATTCATCACTGAAAATGTGGTGATGATAGCTTCTATGCATGCATCTGCATGCTTGTATATGCCTGTGTGTGTGTGTGTGTGCCTGTGTACATGTGCATCTATGTGTGTGAGTTACTCTGTGTGTGCATTTGTTTCTGTGTGCATGTGTGTGTTTCTGTTTCTGCATGCATTTCTGTGGGTGTGTATGAGTCTGTGTGTATTTTCTCTGTCTGTGCTTGTCTGTGTGTGTGTGTGTGTGTGTGTGATTCAGTTGTGTCACAACCTTAACTTCCTAGGATCTGAAAGCACAGAATTCAGAAGAAACGGAAAGGGTATTTACTTTGAACAAATCATAAGATCAGGATGACGTAGCCTTTTCCCCTTTACTTTGTACTTTAAATGTCCAGGAAGAGGAAGCTTAACCACACAGGAGATTTAACTTCATTTCCTCCACTGTCCCTTTCATTCTGGTTTACAGTGAGACATCCAAGGGCCTCCTTGTGGCTGCTCCAGTCAGGAGAGTTTGAGCAAGATTCTGTGAGGTGGCAGGCTGGGGAGCTGTGAAGGAAGTGGGGGCTAACTTGAGTTTTCTATTAAAAGTTCTTTCACTATCTTCTATAAAATATTTAAAAAATATATGTCTCTCATCTATGAAAGGATTTTATTAGAAATATCCAAGGAAGCTTACTTTCGCCGAGTCTATATGATGACTGGCTTGGGGTCACTGATGAAGAGAATGAAGAGCAAAAAATTTCTGTGATCCAAAGGTAATGACCCTTTAATTACGCTTTTCACCCTAAGTACTAATTATTTGGAGTCTGACATAAAATAGAAACAATGTGTTCTTAGAATGCATGCAGTTATTCTTACAGCATTAGCCCCTACAGTAATGACCGAAAGGTTTCTTTTCCTTGTCACACATGCAGAGTCAGTTTAAAGACATGAATGTCTCAGTCATGTGTATAGGTTCATGCCTATCACCCTACTACTTGGATGGGTGAATGAAGAGCAGTGCAGTGATTTGAAGGCTAGCCTGGTCTGCACAGTGACTTCCCTGTGCAATTGACTTACAGTTTGAGTTTCTACCATAAAGGAAAAAGAACTATTTCTGAGTATTGTGGATGACTTTTTCTCCTCTTGTCATCACCATGGAAAACTTGGCCATAATACACAGTGAACTATGTAACTTAGATGTGTGAAGAAAGCTGTTAGTGGCCACCAGTCTACCCTCAAGCAGATAAGTAACAAGACAGGTTCAAATCTAGCTTGGCACTGAATTCAGTGACACGTTGTCAGTCCCACTTTTCCCTAGACTGAGCATTACATCACACGTAACCTGTGCACGCTCGTATTACCCGTGTGTCAGCAACACTGCTTCGGGAGTAAAGGCTGATTTTGTAACATAGTAGATTTCTCATCACTGTCCTTTTGGTAGAGCACCTTCTAGAATGTTACAAGCTATTAAATGTACTTCAACTAAATTATATACTAGAAGTTTAACCAGGTATTGTCCTAATTTGAGGAGAAAATTTTAGGCAATATTTTTCTGACCTATGTTTCGTATTTTTTGAATTGCAAAGAACTGTGAAATGGTCTAGGGAAAATTAATCTTCTCTTCCTATTCACAGACGTCTGTGTAAAAATGACTTTTTTTAATAGACTTTTTTTCTTGATTTAGTCTTTTACAACAGCTACCAAAGCCAAATGTTGATCTGCTGAGGCTTGTTTTTGCAATGTTACACAACATCGACAGTCATTCTTCAACTAATGGGATGACAGCGTACAATCTGTCAGTTTGCATTGCCCCCAGTATCCTGAGTCTGCCTAGTTCCCGCAACTGGGGTGTAGAACAGGAAGTCTCCAGAAAGGTATGAGACCTCTGCTTTTTGGGTCTAGGAGATAAGTCCCTTCTAAGAGCTGGGGATTCATAACAGATGGATAAAGTTTTTTAAAGTTCACCACTGAATTATATTCCTTAGGATTTTAAGGGGCAAAGGCCATTCTGAGGAGGTTTGGGAAGATAGTTTAAAGTGGATTTGGAGTCAGTGAATCACTCCTTACCTTTGTGGGTTTGAGAAGTTAGACTGAGGGAATAACACAGATGAAGGATGGGGGACGGTAGCAAAGAGCATGGGGCTCAGGGGTCAACCAGACAAGTTCCACCCTCACTATACAAAAGAGGATACACAAAAGAGGACAAATCTTCCAAGGCAGTTTCTTCATCTCACAGTGGCCCTGGAAGTTTCAGCAGATCCTCTGGTCATCACTCACACTTGCTGCATGGCTTGAGCCATATGGGCACCAAAACTCCATTTACACTGGGATCCATCCAAAATTTGTGGCCTCTTCAGTAAACAAGTTGTCTACTGATTTCTAAGCTGATCAGTTTCCCACTACTATAGATAAACAATTGTAAACCTGCCCTTATGACAAGAAAATGATAATTTTGGCAAACTGTCCTGATGTTTTCAATTTATCATTATTATTATTATTATCATCATCATTATTATTATTATTATTATTATTTTAAAAGGGGAAGTTGGGGCAGGGAGAGTGACCAACAGAAAAACGTATGCCTCATAGTGAAGAGTCTGGGAGGGAGTCGAATGAGTTCCCTCAGTCTCTACAATAATGCACCATCGAGGTTAGAATTACCTGCCATAGGCCTTACCTCTTAAAGTTTACATTGCAGTAGAACAACCAACATGGACCTACCGGCAAACCTCATGAACTAAACGAGAACAATAGAGAGCATGCACCTGTTGCAGACCATCTTAATGCTCTTACAACTGGCTGCTAACATTATAGGTCTTCCCTGAGCTTGTCAGACAACAAGACTGAGATTCACCTAAGCACAGACTGCAAATAGATAATCAAATGTGCTCCTTTAATGCCTTCTTCCTTCACAAAAGAAAAAAAGGATCTCTGCTTATGAGTTCAAGACAGTTCACTTAAGAAGTGAACTTTAAAAGTTTTTGTCCTGTGGATATTTCCAAATCTGAATAACAGGAGGTTCTGATTTCATCTCCACATCCTAATAAACAATGCACACAAATTCATTCGCTCCTTTTCTGACAAGGTGCTTGACAAAAGAAATTGAAGGAAGCAAGAGTTTATCGTAGGCAATAGTCAGGGCATACAGTCTGCAAGGGAGGAAAGGCAGTGTCCTGGAAGTTGGCGGTGGCCTGGTACAGTGAGTCAGGAAAGCACAGCAAGTAATTTATCCACCTGGGACTCCACTTGGCTTGAGTTATGTACACACTTACCTGTGCACCTAAGAACATGTTGGAAACTAAGAACCCTCCTGGATCAAGATGAATCTTCACTCCACACTGAGAAATGGAATAATTTTTTTCTGCCTCTAACAACTATTAATAACTTCATTTGTGATGTCTTGTCAGACATGTTTCCTATATGCCAAATGTGAGAATGGAGGGGTCTGTACAGCTTAGTTAGCACCATGTAAAATATGACCAGTTATCCTCTAAGTGACATTTGATTTTCTATCTGTTCTTTAACATCTTTCACCTAGGCATAATTTAGACCACATATAATTAGATTAAAATAAAATGAACCCCAGAAAGGGACATGCACAGTACTCACATAATCTGAGCAAGGGCTTACCTAATCCCATCCTCTCAATCAAACTATAGACCCAGCTCTGTTATTCAAATTAGCAATCAAACTGCTCCTCCTCTTGAATCTCAGAAAAGAAAGGCTCATACGATGAACAGGACTATTGGGAACACTCTCGGGTGGCCCATTGTTGCTCTTTGCAGTGTATCAGAACTGGACTATAACTGTACTTTAGAAGAAAGGTTTCTTGCCACTTTGCAGTCAGGGTGCACCTATTTCAAAATTCTTTGAGAGACTGCAGAGATGGCTCAGAAGTTAAGGGCATCATGCAGAACACACGAGTTTAAATTCCAGTACCTACATGGTGGCTAACAATTGTCTGTAACTCCATTTCCAGGGAATCTGATGACCTCTTCTGTCATTCATGGGCATTGCATGACAGCATGACACAGGTGCACTTATTTACATGCACACTTAACATTCATACAAATAAAAAAGTAATTAATAAAGCATTCTGCCTAAGATGTAATGAACACAGAAGAGTCAGTCTTGACAGAGACCACTGGTATCAACCGAGTATAGCAAATAGAAATTAAAGATTCTACTTATATTGTTTATGCATTTTCTTCTATTTTCATTCAGTCTGAGACATCCATCAGTTGTCTACCAACATTCAGCACGAATCTTCCTTTCTCAATTAAGCCTGTCTATAAACAAAGAGACACACCTGAAAATGTGTATTAGGTGAATTAAAATTCACTTTAACAGCAAAGATTAGCCAGGGGGTGGAGTGATAGCTGCACAGTTATGAGCAGACACTGCTTTTGCAGAGGACACGTGTTCCCCTCCCAACTCCCAAGTCTGATGACTCAGTATCTGCTAGGAACTTTATGTCCAAGGGATACCTCATCAAGGGCAAATGCACTGTCATGTGCACAGAGCCATACACAGACACAACTACACACACAGAATTAACAAATAGAAATGAAACATAACTAACAATCACAGTAAGAATATTGTAACCTTTGCTATTTTATGGAATTGCTTTGTACTGATTCTTAACTTTAACATCTTAATATACTTGTAAAGAACTTATTCATTCCTAAGAGAAAATAGGTTTTATGTTTTATGGTAACTGAATTATCAGAATTCTGGATTTGACAGGTTTTTCATTGCAAGACTCAATCAAATGTTAAGTGTAATTTTTTTTTGCAGTGCCAAATGACAGAGTCCTGTGTGTGCTATTTTATGTTTCAGATTTCTCTGGTACAATACCTCATTGAGAATTGTTCAAAAATATTTGAAGGAAACATCACTACTACACTTTCTGGAGATAGCTCAAAGTGTAATAACAAGGAAAATCCTCTGGATTCCATAAATAATCAGAATGAATATGCTGATGTGAAGGCTGCCAGGGGTGATGGCAGTGTGTGTCCTACTGAAAGTTCCTGTGCGGGGGGTAATAATGCAGAGCCCTGCAGACCTTCCTCTCCTCTTCCCCAGGAGATGCTCACAGGTGAGGGAAGGGCTTGTACATCATTACAGGAAAGGCAGGATGCGCTCTCACCTGATTTCAGAGAGTTTCCGTTACCATCACCACAGCATCTGGACACATCTTGTGACAACGTGGGGATGGTTTCAACCCACACTGGGAATGGGAACTGTGATGGTCTGAATATTGTATTAATTACTTCACTATAACATTTATTCTTATCCTATACATTGTTTTATTATATTAAATGCTTTTATTACATTGCTTTTAATATGTTTCATATACTTTATCTAATATGTTTTCTGTTATATTGTTCATATTCTTTATTGTTCTAATAAACATTCCATAATTTGATTGCTTTCTCATGACTCTGATTACCTTTGGAGGAAGTCATGCCATGCATTTTCTTAAGTCTCGCTGGGATCGCTCATGGAACTGCAGTCACATGGCAGCTCGAGTGAATTCACTGACATGTGTGTCAGCTCAATCTGCTCATCATTTGTTCCTCTTTCTGTGACTTATCCAGCCTTCCTCATGTGATAGAGGAAGGGTTTCCCGCAGGAAGACAAGTTATTGTTTTCATGTTTTGGCTCATATCAGTTTAACTAAAGTCCCATTAGTCTTGTCTGTTTCACCATGGTCAAGATCAGAGAAAATATCATACATAAATATGAAAGAGAATACAACACAATCCACTCAAAAAGGCAAGAGAAAAGAAAGCTTCCTTTTGGTGGGGACTATTGTTTGTGATATGTCAGAGATGATAACTCCATTCAGGGCAGCATCACGACCACCTCACCCACATTCTGTTAATTCACCTCTTTTCACTTTTCTAATTACCCATATTGAATGGGGATTGCCCACATTATCTGGCTCTCTGCTGTAATTAAATAGTGACCAAAACAACTTATGGGAGAGAGGGTCTATTTGGGTTCACAGTCGCAGGTAACAGTTCACCAGGGCAGAGAAATCATGCTGTAGGACCTCCAGGCAGCTGGTCTCACTCCAGCCACCACCAGGAAGCACAGGGAGAGGAATGCTGGGCTCAGCTAACTTCCTTCTCTCTAGGCAGCGCCACTCCCGAGTCCAGGAAATGGATCTGCCTGAGTTAGTTGGGATCTTCTTTCTTCCCTAGCCTAATGAAGAGAATAGCCCATGGCAATGGAAGGGGGCTCTCCTAATCCAAACAGCTACTCACAGGCATGGCTTGTGATTCCAGATCTGCTTATTTGACAGTCACTATCACAGGTACCTATTCCAATAGCGGTACCAATTCCAACATATTAATCTTTACGTGTTTCTTAACTCCATCCTTCAGTTGTCTAAATCACGTCTCATGAAAGGGAAATTACAGTAGAAATATGAAGGAATGTATTTTCCAAGCTAATGAGTTTTTAGTATGATTGCTTAAATGTTTGTTTGTTTGTTTGTTATGGGGTTTATTGAGACAAGGTCTCCCTGTAGATACAGTTGGCCTGAAATAAGAAAACTAGACTAAGCTAGGTGGTCCCAGAGAGATCACTGTGTCTCTATGGGAAATGTTGAGATAATAAATATGGGCCACCAGATGTGATATTGCCTATAGCTTTTAAAAACTATTGTCTTTACAAAAGAAAACAATACAAAAATCTATTATTGAGAAGGTTTAGGGGAAAGTTCCAAGGAAATGGCTGAAAACAATTTTACTTATAGAAGGAAGTTGTGCCATTGCTGCTTGGAGTCTGAGGGAAAGACTAAGTCCTCATGGATTCAACAGGTAAATGACATATCTAAGGAAGATGCACCTCCATACCTTAGAGTGTTTTGAACCTTAAAATAGAGGTGAGCAAAGCTATTGCCCTCAGTTCAAGAATGATCACAGGAATGCCAAAGGAACTGTGGCATTGGAATGGGATTTGTCTCAGTAATAACTCTAGACCAATTTCCTCAGACTAAAGAACAATGAGAACGTAGCAAAGATGGCAGCATAGACAGATGACTCTGAAATCCTGACAAGTGGCCTTTCCCCTTTAGAAACATTCCCACTCTCTTTGTCAATGTAAGACTTCAAAGCATATCTGCAGGGATTGGGAAATGGAGAAACCCACAGTTTCCATCATTTTGTGAACATGGGACATGGTTATGATCATTCCTGTTAATGTGTTAAAATACTCCAGCAATAGCAACCTATATTGAAGAGCATATTGGTTCACAGTTTAAAGTTGAAGTGTGCAGTTTATCATGGACAGAAGTGCTGAGACACCCTGGACTTTGCCTCTGTGGTCTGCAGTTCACTGAGCATTCTCATCTCCCGAATCCTCAGCAGAATGGCCCAGGACATTCTGCATACAGCAAGCAAGTACCACACAAGGTACCGAACTTTTCCATGCTCTACCCATGAAACTGTTCGGAAGGCCTCAGAACCAAGTGGTCAGTTTTATCATAGCAACAGCCACAGCTTCACACAAATTTTCTGTCATAGTTTCTTTTCCTATGGCTGTGATAAAAGGCATTAGCATACTACCTCAGAAAGAACCTATTGGACCCAGAGTTTAAAGGCACAGTCTATCACTCTCGGGGAAGTTCTGATGACAGGAGTTTGATGCATCTGGTCAAGTTTCTCCTTCACTTACGCAGCTTTCTTCTTTATTTCTGGTCTAGGCACCATGTATAGGGAATGGTTTTCCTCAGTTTTGGAGTGTCTTCCCACCTCCATTGCCTAACTTCACAGGATCTAATTGAAATAATCACACATAAATATGCCTGAATTCTTGTCTTATGAAAAAGATTCATCCATTAATGATTCCAGGAACAATTAAATTGACAATCATGAGAAACCATCACACAGGGAGCAATTGAACAAACATTTAATTATATACATATGACTCTTGAGTGATGGCTGTTTGACTAAAACATCTGAGATGCAAGCTCGATCACCAGAACTTACATTGAATAAAATCAGCCAGAAACTGGGGCTTCAAAAATGGCTCAGCAGTTAAGAGCACTGGCTGCTCTTACACAGGATCCAGCCTGAGTTCCCAGAAAATACAGCCTGTAACTCCACTTCCAGGAGAGTTTGACTCGAGCAATATAGGAGGCATGAACCAGCTCCTGATTCTGAACCTTGACCTCTATAGGGTTAAACTCTGAATTCTAACACACAGGCACTGACACAGACACACGTGCACCCAAACACATGCACAGATATACACCTGCACACACAGAAAGTTACGCTGCAGAGTTATCTCCTAACAAACTGAAACCTTTATCGCAACGTGGAGAATCCCTTATGTGTACATTGTCTTTCTCTACAGATAAATATTGCTCTGCACAGCCCTGGAATTTGACCTAATTAATGTGTATGATTTTCCCATGCTGGTCCTTTGATTTTGTTTGACAGACATCTCATTCCCATTATTTAGTCACATATTAGCTACGGTGTTACCAGATCTACTGTCTCTGTGCTACATTACAATCCTCAGGTTCAAGTGGCCTTTATTTAATTAACAATAACGACAAATCCCAACATTACAAAATACTAATACAAATTTAAAAATACTGACAAAACCAGAGTGAGGAAGCAAGTATTTATTTTGGGTCACAGTTTGCAGTTCCTTATATCATTGATTATGGCCACCTTAGGCAGTCAGGGAGCAGGGAAAGATGAATATTTTGTATTCCTCATTTTCTCATTTTATTCAGTCTTAAACCCACATTAAGGACAGTTCCTCCCATTTCAATCCATGCCTCATAGATATAAAAAGCAAGCAAGAGTAGGAAATGGTTTAGCAACCGGCTACTCGACTAAGTTTAGGCTATTTGAATACCATTTTCCTGACAGAGCAGTTAGGAGACTGGTACCGATACATGTACATACTATATAAATGCAACACATACATAACAACGCATATAGCAAACCCTTTTCAATGTACAGCTCCCAATACACCATGTTTTACACATACACACATCTATGAACAGTGGAATAAATTTCTCTTTTCTTTAATGTCCATCAAGCATAGGCTCTGTTTAATGACAGTCACGTATTGGTAGGCAAATCTCTTCTTGAATACCTTGACAAGTCTGAAATAAGGCAACTATGCCAGCAAAGTGGACTTTTAGAGAGAATCCCATAACTACCATCTTATGCCTGGGCATAATTGTGTGCATATGATTAAAATCAGATGTACCATTGGAAGGGATATGCTCAGCAGAGTAATATTACATAACTTAATTTTCTATCAAAAATGGAGAATAACCTAAACGACACCCTCGATATAAAGTTCTTTCTCCCTGTAGACCCCATAAAAACCTCTAGCATTCACTCTGGGCTCTGGAGTTCTCTCTGTCACGGGGCATGCTCTCAGTGTTGATAGTGCATTTCCTTTTGATGGCTACTAGAGCTTCACTGTGAATAAAAAGTCTTGACACTTTTGCACTCTCTGCTACCCATTATTTTGTTCCTATAACAAAAAGCCTACAACCAGGAAAACATGAAACACTGACCCACACACACAGCAGGTCATATATGTACAGAGATTCCCCCCCCATGATGATTCTAAATCTCTTTAAATCAGGTAGATTGGTCATGACAATTTGTCAAATTGTCGTCCCACACATCAGCTTTAAGGCATAACTTTTCATCGTTTCTCCGCATAAGTTGATTCCCAATGTACACATAGTGCCTAACAACAATCAATAACTCAAGTCCCAGGGGATCTGACCCCCTCTTCTGAACTCCACCGGCATTGTACAATGTGGTGCCCTTACACACGTGCAGGGGACACAATCATAAATATAAAACGATAATAAATAAGATATTTTCTAAATTCTGGCTTCCAGGGCCTGGAGAGATGGTCAGATGCTAAGAGCCCTGGTTACTTTTGCAGAAGACATGAGTTAATTCCCATTGCCCACATGGTGGCTAACAACCGTCCATAACTTCAGTTCCAAGAAATTCAATACTCTCTTCTGACCTCTGTGGTCACTGCATGACACAGGGACACTTAGCTACATATAAGCAAAACAGTCATACACATCAAATTAAATAAAATGAAAGGAACTATTTTTTAAAAGCATGACATCTAATGTGAGTGTAAGAAAAAAATAGAATTTGAGTTCAGAAAATGAAATGTAGTTAACTTTTTGTAAAAACATGATTTTTTATAATAATGATGAACTGCAGATACTCTACGTAAAATTATAGTTGCGATATTCAATCAGAGACTCCATTCGGTGCTTGAGAAGAGCTCCAGAATATGTGATCACCACAAAAATATGGTGAGAAATACCAACATATCCCTGAAATAAAATTAGAATCTATGTCACACATTCCTTTTCCTTTGACCCACTAATGTTCATCTGTATAACAAATAACGGTTCAGAGATGACAGAGAGCAGACCATGTTACTTATCAGGTGTATGTAAATGCACTGGGCATCATCCATTGTGAGGAACACGTGGGAAATTGATTTGATTTTTTAAAAATCTCTTCTATGGTTCTTTATTCTAGCCTGAGCACAGGCTAGCTCTTTCTCTTAGCACCCCAGATCCCAAGGCTACTCTCTCAATCCAGATCTACCCAGTGCATTCTGAATCCCACACTCAGATCAGCTCAGTTTTTCGTTCCACCTTCAACTTGCCCTTGCATTCCTGAGACCAGCCTTCTACATTGGCTCTCCCCACCCCAACCTGCCTTGAATTCTGGAATCTAGCCTACTTTTCTGGGAAATCTGATCCTGCCCACTGCGTCTCCGCTCTCCTACCACTTCAACTCAAACTCAGCCAGCCCACATCTCGTTCTCCTTCTAGCCTTGAGCACAGGCACACTCATACTCTTTGCCCCCCGGACATCTGGAATACCATCTTACCTCTGGTAAGCTCTATAAATTGCACCATGCCCATCCACTTATGGTTTGTTTGGCACAGAGCTCCAGGGCACAGTCTGTCACTGTGGAAGTGCTGGTGACAGTAGGTTGAGGGATCTGGTCAAGTCGCTCATCCTGTTAAAGGCAGAGAACAGTGAGTGCTTGTCCTTAGCTTTCTTCTTTACATGTGCTCCCGGAACCATGGCATGAGGAACGGTGTGTGTGGTCCCAGAACCATCGCATGAGGAATGGTGCTCCCTGCTTTGGAAGTGGGTATTCCCACCTCAACCTATCAAAAGAATTCTTCACAAATATGACCGCAGGCTGACCTACTTATAATAATCCCACACAGATGCACCGGGACTCATGTCATAGTTGATTCCAGGTACAATTAAAGTGACAATCAAGATTAGTCATTGGTCAAGAGCTGGAGAGATGGTAAAACAGTAAACTGCACTGGATGCTCTCCCAGAAGACCAAGGTTTGGCTCCCACACATACAAGGTAGTGAACAATAGTTCTTAGCTTCAGTTTTATGGGATCCAATATCTCTTCCGGCTTCCATGATCACAGAAGTACATGATGGACTTCCACACATTCAAGTAAAACACTCATATACATAAAATAAAAATACAATAATTTTAAAAACCCAAAAAGATCAACCATCACACAGGATGAAATTAGAACTTGAACGATATTTTAGAAAACACATGTGGGCCTTCAGAGATGGTTCAACGGCTAAAGCACTTGAGATACAAGTATAATGACCTGAGTTCAGATCCAAAAAAACTTACAATAAAAAACTTAAAAAGCATGATCGTAAGGACACAGGTTTCTAGACTTCTGGGAACCTGCTCATGCGAACTTGCAGCAATGGTGTCACCAT
The DNA here is from genome assembly GCA_035773235.1 of Eospalax fontanierii. Lineage (NCBI taxonomy): Eukaryota > Metazoa > Chordata > Mammalia > Rodentia > Spalacidae > Eospalax > Eospalax fontanierii. The sequence continues at coordinate 9,248,493 of CM069538.1, forward strand.
GTACAAGACCCATGAAACTCAATCAGACAAAAACCAGCAGAGAACTGGGGACATGGGCAGCACCCCCACCCTTTGCCAAAGAACTGTCTGCAGCTGGGTGAGGAAGAGCTGATCTTCTTTAAGAGAGAGACTTTAGACAGGGTGTCCAGACTCGAGGATGAACTTGACTAAGGGTCATGTGGGTACACTAACTTGACTTGATAGGCCTTAACATATATCACAGAATGGATGAAATCAGGTAGGAGGGACACGATGCGGGGAATCGATTGAAGGAGGAGGTGTAAAGATGACTGAGATGTTTTGTATGAAGTTCACAAAAATTCAATAAGAATGTACACTGAAAAAAGTGAAATAAAAACACCCCTGGACTCCACAGCACAAGAGTCCATAAAACCAGAGGGCCTGTGCCAGAGGATGGGAGGGGAGACAGGAGAATCACGAGAAGCTCATCGGCCCCCAGCCCTGCTTATGAACACAAGAGGCCTCCTTGCAAACAAGACAGGAGACAGGGACCAACTCCTGATGCTGACCCCTGACACCCACACAGTCTAACCTCCACATGTGTTCCCAAGTCTGCATTCTCACACGTGGAGACACAGAAACTCAGACACACACACAATCACAAATGTCCTACACACGCACAAGTACATACTAGTGCACAGCAGAGTTACGTTTCTCTCTGCACAGACTTCATCAGAACTGTGGGAACGCCCTGTCCGTGCACTGTCTTCCCAGAAAAGGCTCCCGAGTAAATCTGCAAATTCATATTTTCATGTCTTCTTGTTGTGAATTCACAGTTCACAGGGCAGACATGAGACTAGACGGCATGAATTCATCCCTTTCAATTCTGTAGGTCTTAGTACACTGGCCTGAGTCACCTAGCAGAACCTAAGGACACCATTCCTTGTTCCTATCTTGGTTTATTGATAGTCAGAGAAATGTCCATTCTGAAGCTTTTGATAATGAGAAATTATCATTCTAACACAGGTAACTGGAGGTGGCTGAGACATTGGTTGGAGGCCAGGACAGGAGGCCTGTAGAGCTATATGCAATCTACTTAGACTCTTCATTTTATCTCAGTCAGACTTAACATTTTGTCTCCTGTGGCTAGATCCCTGTCTTTTACATGTATTCTTATTATAATACCATTTTATATATTACTTACATGGAAATTTCCATAATTAATTATCCTGAGGTAAGATTTGAAATAATATGTACTGTAAATAACATGTTAATTTGGAAGAAAATTTATCAGAAAATACTAAAAACAAATAAAAAACAAACAAGAACAATGCCATGTATTTTATATTAGTATGAAGAAGCTTTGAAAAGATTAGATTTTAAAATTGCTTGTGGGTGACATTCATTGAAGACACATCTGAAATTGCATTACCTTCCAGCTTTCCTTCAAGGTGCACATGAGGCTAGTATATTTGCCTGACCATCTGCTCCTCCATGGCTTGCTTCTCTTCTGTTTCTCATCAGTTTTATTTTTATTATTTTCAGTTCAAAAGCCCAGTGCTCAGTTTTTCTTTTTATGTTAAACCTCTTTGAATAGAATACTTGTGGGTATCAGGGATTGAGACAGGGTCTCACTACATGGACCTGACTGAACTGGAACTCACTATGTAGACCAGGCTAACCTTGAACATATAGAGATCTGCCTGCCTCTGCATTCCGATGCTGAAATTAAAAGCTTTGCTGTTTCGGGGTTTTCCTATGTCTTCTTAAAGGCCCCTCCATTGACATCACCCTGGAAACAAATCTAACACTTTATCTTTCTGTTCTTTTGGCTTCAAATTAAAATCTTCTTCCTTGGAAAAGTCTTCCCTTGCTCCTCAGATCATACAGGACTCCCGACCACACACTCTCACACCATCTAGTACACCCCGTAACTCTGCAACCTTCACTCCAGCTATGAAGATAAGTGTGTCATTATCTGTGCAATATAGAAAATTTCTGTAAGAAGACACCTTCCTTTAACCAAAGAATTCAATAACAGGGAATAGAGAGATGGCTCAGCAGTTAAGATCTCTGGCTACTCTTGAAGATGACCTGGCTCAGTTCCCAGTACCCACATGCTAGGTAAGACACATCCATAAGTCCAGTTCCTGGGTGAATCAGTTCCTAAGTGAATCAGAGAGAAAAGAAGCTATGCTTTCTTCCCTTTGGATTTAAACAAAATATCCTGCTACAAATAACATCAGAACCAAACACGATTTCACTGATCTTCTTAATCACACACACAGACACACCTGGAGCTGAGTTGTCGATTTGCAAGTTCCAACATTCATGGACAAGCAAGGAATGCTAGTGTAGCATATAAATTAGTAATCTCACATACCAGGAACAAAAGCAAGGAAGCTTGGGAAGAAATGGAGCACATGTAACAGAGACTGTGTCAGCTTTAAGAGGTCTTGGCAGGTGGCTACAGCCTAGGCCAGCATCTCCTTCTGTTCTGACAGTTTGATTATAATACCGCCTTAGGATGTATTGAGAGGTTTCCCATGGAAATTGGGTATCTGGGGTCATATCTTGCTAGAACTATAGGAAGACAGATGTAATCAAAATGGAAAATAACATTCCTCTCAAACATGCCAACCAACTTGTAAGAAGAATTTAAGAACATTTTAAATATCAATCTTTTGACTGCCTACACATCATGTTAATAAAGTACACAGGTTTAGACCACGGCAAGAAAAAACTTTTAGGATAACAACTAGAAACTCACCATCACAAAGTACTCTACTGCTCCCTAAGAAAACTTTAAATAGGACATGAAAGGCTGTAGGTGACAGAATCCCTTCCTTTCAAACAAAGAGAGCCACTTGTTAGACCATGGTGCCCTCTTGGAAGTCCTCTCTAAAAAGAGCACAGTCTAACACAGTGAACCTCTGCAACACAGAGTCCCCAAGATGGACATGATGCCACCAGCCCTCTCCCTCTGCTGCCCACCAGGATCACTCCATGGCAGGGAACACTTCTTTCCAGCTGTGGCCAGCCCCTCTAGAGCTGTCCCAGGCTGGGGTCGCCTTTTTCCCCCAGAGAAAGTGTGTGGTTACTTCCACATTTGATACCACTATTACACCGATAGGCATGTCTTGTCAGGCTACTCACTATTGTAGCTTACAGGTTCACGGCTGGACAAAACTGATTTTTCTCCTCCAGTAGTGTGCATGGTACCTTCCAGCACTATGAAAACTAACCATTAGAAGTGAAGTTTTAAGGTTGGTACCAGCTTGATTTCTCCATGTTCTATGACTCAAGTACGTAGTGTCTTTAGCAATAAGCTCTAACCACCAAGTTCTGAAGGATAACCAATAACAATGGCAATAGCTTTTAATGTTAGGGGGTTTGTGTGACTCCCCTGAACCAACTCCAAAACGGATAACCCATTTTCTGGCACTTGGCTTTTTATCATTATAAGACAGCTCCATTTAAACTCATTTTATATCTGTATATGCGTATATTTTAGGACAGTTCTTCAATAGTGGGTTTCCATATGACGTTTTCAAAAGGCCTTTAGTATTAGTTGTCCCTTTCTACACTCCCTCTTCCTCCCGGCTTCCATCCTCCACCCCGTTAACCCTTCCTGTCTCCTTGTTCCCCTTCCCTCTTCATCTCACTGCATTCTGTCTCTTCTCCCTTAAGCATTCCCCGCACCGTGGCCCCTTACTGATTTCCTGATCACTATTGGTTTTCCACGTAAAACATACATATCTGAAGATTCAAATCTAGCATCGATATGGTAGACAAAGACAAAACATGGAGCATTTGTCTTTCTGGGTCAAGGTTACATCACTCAGGAATATTGTGTCCAGATCTGTTCATTTGCCTGTCAATTGCATAGTTTTGTTTTTGTTAATTAATTAATGTATTTATTTTTTTTATTTATTTATAATTCTCATGTATGAATGCATTACCTGCAAGTATGTAAGTGTACACGTGTCCTGCAATGCTCATGGAGGTCAGAAGAGGGCATTGGATCCCCTGGAACCGGAGTTATAGATGGTTGTTAGCCACCGAGTGGGTGCTGAGAATTAAACCCAGTCCTTTCCAAGAACAGCCAGTGCTCTGAACCATAGAGCCATCTCTCCAGCCCTGGGACGTTTTAATTACTTCTACTTCATTGGTTGTTATGACTCTATTTAAATTATTTACTTCATGACTTAATTTTGGTAGTTCATATATTTCTACAAACACATTCATTTCTTCTAAATTTTTCTAGTTTGTGGAATATAGATTTGTAATGTATGTCCTTATGACTCTGGATTTCCTCAGTGTGTGTTGTAATGTTTCTCATCTCTGATTTTATAAATTTCAGTCCCCTCTTGCTTTTGGTTAATTTGGTTAAAGATTTGTCAATGTTGTTAAACTTTACAAGAAACAAATGTTTCATTTCATTGATTCTTTGTATTATTGTTTTGCATTTCTTTCTACTCCATGAATTTGGCCTTGTTTTTATTTGTCTCTTCTCCCATGCCTTTTTTAGGTGTTGTTTGTTCTTGGCTTTCCAAAGCCTTCAGGTGTATCATTAAATCATTATTCAGAGATCTCCCAAATTTTTGATGTGCTACAAACTTAGTGGCATAAACTTTCCTCTGAGGACTGCTTTCATTGGGTCCCGGAGATTTTGGAATGCCGTGTTTCCTTTTCATTCACTTTTGGGAAACTTTTAGTTTCTTTCTTGACTTGTCCTTTAACCCAATTTTCATTCAGTAGTGTATTGAGGAAAGCATTATATAACTGTTGTCTAGAGTCAGGCATGGTGGTCCACACATTTAGTCTACATTGGGAGGCATTTGGATATCTGTGAGATTGAGACCAGCCTGATCTACACAGCACCTCCCAGGCTGACTCAAAAAGGCAAAATGAACAAACAAACAAACAATGTCTCTTGTCTAGAGAAAAGCTGAGGTCAAAGAATATTTCATGTTACCTCCAACTTTTAAAAATGTGTTTGACCTGCATACATGTAAGTGTACCCAGGTCAAGCAGCACCCAACCATAAACATGGGCACCACCTTCCAGTGGGGCCTCAATGAAAGGACACGGAAGAAGGAAACATGAGCTGTTCACCTGCTTCCCCTTCACCCTCACTGGTGAGTTTATCCTGCTGCTGTGGCATTCCCACTCAGATATTAAAATCAACTTCCTCCTCGGGATCCAATACAGACTGAGGACCGTCGTCTCTCCAGGAATCCTTCAGGCCTTTAGCACCAAATTGGGACTACTGAGACATCCAGCCTTGTGGACCAAGAAAGTACTGAACCCTCAGTCTCTCTGATGTGGCAAAGTCACTGTTGGACTACTTCAACCTTATCTGTGAGCCAGTGTATCAACTCCTCTCATATATATCCCCGTGGCAGTTGTTCCCCCCCCAGAACCCTGACAAGACACTCACACACACAGCTTAAGTACAGTTGTCGAAATTAGCAAGCAGAGTTTGAGGAAAAAATTAAGAGCTTGTTACTTCAGCCAGATAATTTAAGATAAAGGAATTGGAAAAAGTACTAAGAGATATGCTAGATGAGCACTAACGGCAACTCATGGAGAAGATGAGCCCCAGTGGATGCTGGGATTCAGCATGATAATTGCCCTTCTGCCCTAGTGGGACACAAATAAAGGTGTAAAGACAAAGATCTCCAAATCTTCACCAAGACTTCCATGGATGAGGAGAAATGTTCAGTCAAGAAAATCAAGGAAAAGCATAAAAATTCATTTCCAACCTACTTATCCTCTGGCAGTAGAATTACCAAATGCACAGTTAAACTACTCTGTATTTCACTCTAATTACACCAATGATGTAATCTATTTCATCTATTAAAATAAAAACATTTTCAAGCAATTTAGAGTCACATATGTATTTATACATACACATATACAATGTATAAATGAAATCCTTATATAACCATAAACATTATCTCAAAAGAAATGAATTATAAGTAATAAAATAAAAATTAAGTTTCATTAAGCATACTGTTTGTTTTTTAAATAACTCAACAGATTTATATTTTAATAATTTTGGTCATTTGCACACAAGCAATTCTAACTGGTACCTATTTTTGTTTATGGTAATTCCACAAACCCTGAGTTTGATTTCACAGTCTCTGGTTAAATACATATCACTCTCAGGAAATAATGTTTAAAATGATGAATCTTACATCTTAATTTCTAGTTAATTAAAATCATTTTGAGGAGTTTCAGTACAGTTTAGGTCACAGTAGAATGATCCTTTATCTACTTTGTTTTTGTCTGTGTGATACTAGTGACATACATCCTTGCTCCTGTTATGCCCAGGGAAGGGCTCCCCAAGAACCACCACGGAGTCCGGACTGTATGCAAAAAAACAAAGAGCCTTTATTCAAACTTAAGCTTGGTCCCCCAGACCTCACCAACACAGTGGATCTTTTCTGGGAGGCCTGAGGAGAGTGGGAAGGCGCTTCTTTATAGATCTGAGCATATTTTAAATTGATTGGTTGCTATAAGGTATATACTAAAATTAGTTAAAGGTGACTATGAAGCCTTTTTTTGATGGGTGCTGTTTCCAGGGCAAAGGAATATGCTGACCATTGCCTAAGTCTGTTGGAAAGTGCCGACCATTGTCTAAGTCTGAGACTTGATCAATTTGCCTGGGCTTGTTCCCTTTTTCAGGTCCCATGCTGACTGAGGCTTGTTAGAAAGGACAAAAAGGAGTCATCCCTGTTCAGCTTGATATTCTAAAGCCAAGAGTTTTACAGAAGCAAAGAGAGCAGCTAATCAGATATTGGGTTGAGAAGGGGTTCCAGGGGTCCCACACTCCAGAACAAATATCTAACAATGTAATTAAATCATTCTTTGAAATTCTTTGTACAGGAATAATTTATCTGTTTACACTGGGGAAGCCTTGTATTTCAGTATGTTCTACAGCTTCTGGATCATCACCTGGAATTTGCCTGAAAAAGAAAACATAAAACTTATTCTTCGATTTTAGATACAAGGAAAACAAGCACATTCATCAGTTTTCTGTTCAGGAAGTAGTTTTACTCAAGAAACTTATGGTCACATGGCTTTTCTCACTCAGTACACTGTTCAGTAAAGCCAATTTCATTTTTATTGGACACCTAAGTAATTTATGAGTACTTTTGTTTCTGTTTGGGGCACCTATCTTCCAAGGATTTCATTACTAATTAGTCACTGTGATGAAAGGGTAGTACTGTGAAGTTCAACTTAATTTTATTCTTGCCTACTTAGCTACAGTGAAAAGACAAATGACTAGTTGGTTTTTGCTTTCGTTTGTTGGTTTCCTTGTTTGCTGACAGAGAGAGTTTCATCACATAGTTTTGGCTGGTCTGGAGCTCTCTATGTAGACCCGGCTGGCCTTGAACTCAAAGAAAGCCATCTGCCTGTGCCTTAGTCTGGGAGTAAAGGCATGCACTAACATGCATGGTCTAGTTGGTTTTACTTACCTTTATAAAGTAGATTTAGCCTAAGCAGCACTTTAAAAATAAAAGATAGGGGCTAGAGAGAAGGCACAACGGTTTTATAGTGCTTATTTTTCTTTCAGACAACCTGAGTTTGGTTCAAAGAAACCATGTAAAGGCAGGAGAAAACTGACTCCACAAAGTTGTCCTGAGCTCCACACTGTGGCCTGTGTGTTCACATATATCAATCAATCAATCACACACATGCACACACACACACACATGCTGGGGTTAAAGGCATGTGACATCATGCCCAGCTGACAATATATTTTTTTAGTTTAATGACTTTGTGTATGAGTGTTTTTCCTATATGTAAGTGCACCATGAGTGTCCAGTGCCTACGGAGGCCAGAAGAGGGTGCTGGATCCCCTAGAACTGGAGTTTCAGACAACTATTAGCCACCATGTGGACACTGGGAACTGAACCCAGGTGATCTGCAGCCAATGTTCTTAATTCCTGGGCCACCTCTCCAGTCTCATACAATAATATTTTCAATTAAAAATTTTAAAAATTAAGAATGCACCAATCACAAAGTGTTCACAAGTAACACATGGAAAATAGTCAGTACTAAACCCCTGTTGATGCCAGTCAGCTCTTTATTTCTCATTAACTCAGGAACTTCAGTCTCTTACCTCTGGCCTCATCAGGAAAAGAAACATGACCTGCTTCAGGTCTCCACATTGGACCATTCCAGTATCTCTCTTCTTTTACAGAAATAAAGGAAGGAAGAAAAGGAGGAAGGGAGGAAACCAAAGTGAAGAACTGTCCCTTAAACTGCTTCATAAATTCATATTTATCAGATTTTCTTAAACTGTTGTCTATTATCAAATAAAAAGTCATTGAATACAGTGTACTACATCTTACCAAACTAAATGTGAAGCAAATGATACTAAAATGAAAGTTTCAGCATTTTTAGTTTACTACATGTATAAGAAATAGTTTACTTACATGCGGGCATTGAAGACACTTTAGCAGTTACAATACTTTTTATCCCCAAGTTTGACAAGCCACCTCTGACTAAGCCACACGTAAATGCTAGATACTAAAAGGGACAAAAAATACAAAAAAACCTACTAAGGATTTACTAAAATAATAAAGGTATTGATAAGTATATCAATAAATCAATGCTGTGTTAAAAGATAAGGAAGAGGAAAAAGGAGGAGAACGTTGTGAGAAGTGCAGAAGGTGGAGCGTCCCGATGCTCTCACCTACTCAGGACCATTCTTGAGCCCAGGAACTGGAGGCTAGCCCGAATGAGACAGGGAGACCCTGCTCCCCAGTCTAACTAAAGAGAAAGGAAAAACAAGGACACTGTGGAAACTGTCCAAGTTACATCTGACTATACTGGAAGTACACGGACAAATGTTCTAAGCTTGGCCGTTCACGTGCTCTACCAGTGTCAGTAACAAAACACAGAAACGGGTTAATTTTAGTTCTCTAAGCGACAAAAAGCATGTAAGCACTCTCCAAGATGCTGACAAGAATCCAGTTAGACCCTCATCGTAACCATGACTTAGGTCTTTCTCTACCCACTTTAACTCCAGAATTTTTGACTATTTTCTAAGCCTTCCTCCCAATTCTGTCAACTAACCAAACATTTCTTTTCTTCTTTTTTCAAGACAAGGTTCCACATAGGGCAGGCTGGCCTCAAACTCACCACATAGTTAATGATGACCTTGATCCTTGAACTCCTGATCCTCCTCTGCTTCCACCTCCCAAATGCTGGAATACACCATGTCCAGCTTCCTACAACCACACATCTCATCCTGTTTAAGACTTACAGCCTAGCTGGATGTGGTGGTGCTTACCTGCAGTCCTAGCACTTAGGAGGCTCAGACAGGAGAATCACCACAAGTAGGAGGCCAGCCTGAGCTATGTGGTATGATTAGGGCCAGACTGAGCTTCATAATGAACCCTATATCAATAAAACAAAGAAATAAAAAGGCAGCCTGCCACAACCAGAATTAACTGGTTCAAGTTATGAAGCAGGTATGGCTAGGGACGTAGCTGAATTCAGTTGGTAAAGTGCTAGCCTAGCATGCATGAAGTGCTAGGACTGAAGTCCAGCACTACAGAACTTGAGCATAGTCACAGACACATGACTCAAGCATAGTCATAGTCACATACGTCTGATGTCCCAGCACTCAGAAAATGAAGGAGAGGATCAGAAATTCAAGACTGTTGCCAACTACATGGTGACTTTGAGGTTAACCCAGGACACATAAGACCCTGTCTTAAAACAAGCAAATAAAACTCAGTAGTACAAATATTAAGAAACCTTGTGGTTGGACAAACAGCTCATCAGTTAAGAGTACTGGCTACTCTCATTAAGGACCCTGGTACGGATCCCAGCACCCACACGATGGCTCAGAAGCACCTGTAAGTCCAGTTCCATCTGACACCTTCTGCTAGTCTCAGCATTGCAGGCACAAGGCGCACACATGGTGTACATACACACATACAGGCAAAACTCGTACACAGAGAAAGAAATCAATCTTTAAAAATAAATATAAGAAAGGACAAAGCCAGGTGTGCTAATGCACACCCTTAACCACAGCACTTGGGAAGCAGAGGCAGAGTGATCTCTGTGAGTCTGAGACCAGGCTGGTCTGTCACAGCGAGTGCTGTGTCAGACAAGGCTGCATAGGAAGACTGTCTCAAAACAAATTGGGCACGAAAACACACCTGACATGGAAGGAGAAGTGGGCGATTAGGGGGAGAGTTTAACAAAAGGGACAGAAATTGGGGGAGGGCAGTGGGAGAGGAGGATCAATAAAGAAACTATGTCTTAACATCTGTTAGCTTTGCCAGGCATGGTGCCAAACACTGTCAGTCCCAGCACTCAGGAGACAGAGTGGAGGCAGATCTCTGGGTCTGAGGCCAGTCTGGTCTACACTTTATACTCAAAACACAGCAAAGACCAAGAGGAATGGAATAGACCCTAAATTAGACAATAGTTAAAAGTCGTAAGTGTATAAAGAGAAACCAAAAGAAAAAATTTTAATTTGTTAACAGACTGTTGCTATGACACCCAAATTTCTAAAACAAAACTAAACAAACAAACCAAAAAAACAACAACAACAACAAAATCAAACAAAAAAAAACCAAGAAAAGTAGGTAAGTCTGGCTATTAGACCTACACTTCTTTTGGTTGATAGAGATTACACCCAGTACACCACACATGTTAAGCTAGAATTCTGTCATGGAGGTAGCTCAGACTTGTTTGCAAATATAGCCTCTCTCTATAGCCCAGGTTGCTCTAAACCCTACTAGGTAGCCCACCCAGCCCTCAGACTGATGATCCTAATGCCCCATCATCTTCAGCAACTTGCCTACTAGTGTGTGACACCACAATGAAGAGTGTCAGCTGTATAAGGCGACTAAAGAAAGAAACGCATAAATATCTTACAAGGAAAGATAAGGAAGACATTTTCATGATACTGGAACCGGTAATGACTTCTTGGATAGAATCCTAATATCACAAGCACCAGTGTGAAAATAGTTGGACTGGACCACAATTTTAAAAGGCTAGACAGTGTCACAGAGCAAAAAGCTACTGCTCAGAACCACACAAAATATTTGCATGTCATCTGGATCTGGGAAGGGAGTCTTCATCAGTTTTATGATGATTTAACAAAACACTACAAATTATGGTAATTTACACACCTTGAGAAAATAGACATTTACTCACTAACGTGGAATACTTAATTGATATAAATTAGAAATGACTTCAGTTAACAAACATCTCTCCTCAATGCAAGCATTATTTATTCTCAGTTCTACAGAAAATGATTTAAGCGAATTTCCATCACAGAACAGCGGGATCAAATTGGCGATCATTCCACGTCCTTCTGAGTGCTTGCTGGCCAGGGTGCTGTGGGAAAGCACTGCACATTTCTCCTTTGATATTATCCCAGCTCATTAAGACGGCTTCATTACAAATTAAGAAATTCTTTAACTGAGTCTGATCTAGGGCAGTGTCTCTGGGTGAGCTGTCTCCTCATATGAATTCTGTCCTTTCCCATCCCTATGCAACCTTTTCAGTCATCCCGAGTCCAGTAGTTTCAAAGCCAAAGTGACATGAGACCATCTCTCTGCAAGCTCACTTGTTCTCATACACCACTGCAGTGGCCACAACCCTCTGAAGACCTTTCCTGTTAGAAGTGGAAAGATGGCCTAACAGCATTTGGTGCTCTTGCAGAGGACTGGAGTCCAGTGCTCATTGCCCCAATGGTGGCTCTTCATCACTCCCCTTGTAATTCCAGTTCCCAGGGCTCCACTGCCCTCTTCTGGCCTCTGAGGGGACCAGACATGCAGGTGGTGCAAAGCACTCTTACACATCAAATGAAATAAATATTGAAAAAACACTTTTCTTGTCCCTTCAAATCTTTGCTGAACACTGACTCACTGATCTTTCAAAAAATACAAATCTCAGCCGACTGTGTATGGAAAAGTACGAAGAAACCAAAAGGAACAAAACACCCAACAATCAAAACCTGATTCATCTCATCCATAATATACCTTTACATACTATGATACCTCTGCTGACTCATCAGAGACGGGGTCCAAGGCTGTTGGGAAGTACTGAGCTCCACTGCACACACACACTCAGTACACATGCATTTTGTGTGAGGCTGTTCATATGTATCCATTTGTTTATACATTTACATAAATATAAATTGGGAGCCCATAGATGGCTAGAATTGCCACAGGATTCCTAGTCTTTTCTGCACAACCACTAAGGCCACAGAAGAAAAGCATATATTTCTACAAGCTATCAATATTTTATTCACACAAACACACACACACACACACACACACACACACACACACACACACACTACTTGTTGTCTGTACCACTCATATCTAGGAAAATGCTCCAACAAAAACAAAATCTTTGTAAGTTGCTTTTATATGAAAAGGACAAATAATGCTTAAAAACTTGAAATAAGTGTTCCTTTACACACTTCTCCCTCCGAGCCTTTCTGCTCGGCCTTGGCCACTCAGTGTCACCAGCAGTCAGACACTCACCTCAGGTGGCACCACAGCCCTCCAGCACTGCTCTAAAACCTACCTGATATCAGTGCCGCTGATGCCCGTGCAGGTGCAGGGTGCTTCGACACCCGAGGACACACAGGAGTGGCCGGCTCTGCGCTTTCATGGTGCTCTGCAGGCCATGAGAAGGCCCAATGGCTCCAACCCAGGGTGGCCTATGACCAGGGGACCAGACACCAGCTGCTGTCAGCATCAGCAGAGGTCTCGGGCTGTGGAGACCTTGCTTTATGTGTTGTACTGCTCATGCTGTTCCTGCCCCCAGCATGGGCCCTGCCTGCTCCCTACGATGCGCAGCCAAACCCTATGATTTAGTGAACCTGTAATCTTAGCCCTTGGGACACAGAGGAGGATCATCAGTTCAAAGTCCATCAGTTCTGGCCATGAGGTCCATGCCCCTCATTCGCTAACTAAAGGCTATGCTCTCCACACCTGCTGCTTTGGAATTAGAACTGTGCATCTGCTGAGGGGCTCTTAAGTGAGCTGGGTCGTTTCGTGTGGATAAGCAATGAATGTGACAGCTGGATATAGTAAACACATGGTTAGATTTTTTTAAACAACCAAAATGTCTCGCATAGAATGTATACAAATGTTGAGTCCCACAATCAATGCTTGAAATTCTGTTGTACCACACACAAAACACACACACACACACACACACACACCCCAATGGAACTACAGTTGCTATTGACATACCTGGCAAAGACAGATGCTTTCCTACAAAAGCTATATTACAGTGGATTACATTCTTCTGCCCTAGAATCTACTAAAATCCTGCTCAGTACAGAGCTGACTTCCTTGGACCCATGGAAATGAGTTCAACATGATGCAAACATGACACATGACATGAGGCTAACTTCATTACGTTACTCCAGGAAGGGAATATGTGCAGCAGAAGCCACATGCTGCAGATGACAAAGGAGGTGGTAGGCTAGATGGGGTGGATGGGGATCTGGAAACTGGGAAGCTTAAAGAAAGAAAAGCAAGGAAGACTACAATGCTTTCGTCAAGCTTACTGCTTCAAATTCTGATTGCTTCGTGTTCAACACGATAGGAATCATGGATATCAAAGGCCACCACCCACAGCACCACAGTGTTCTATGTTCTTCACATGCACATCTGCCCCTCCCAGTGACGCAGGTGCCATGAACTGGGATGTGGTGACAGACACAAGACTGAGCTTAAGAGTTGCATTGCTGCTGAGCTTCACCTGTAACCCTAGGCCCGTGTATCAGTTGCTTTCCTGTTGCTGTAATAAAACACTGTGTCGAGGCAACATAGAGAAGGAGGAGTCTATGAGGCTTATAGTTACAGACAGGTAAGAGTTCATCATGGGGGGAGGCATGGCACGAGCAGCCAGATCAGAAGCTGGACATTCACATCTTCAAGCACATGCAGGAAGCAAGCAGAGAAAGCTTGAAATAGATCAGTGCTATAGACTGTCAGAGCTTGTCTGGTGATGTGCTTCCTCAGCGAGGCTGCACTGCCCAGAACACCTCCTCAAACACGGCTGCCAGCGGGGACCATAGACCACGTGTTCAAATACTTGACCCTTTAGGAGAACATTTCTTATTCAAACCATCACACCCCATGAGTAGACGAATGATTAATTTTAAATTGCTAGGATAAAGTGTTGAAACACTGTACTAAAGTGTACAAATTCATCTTTCTCTCAACCATGTTACTTTGAGGACATCGATCCATAAGTAAAGGAATCTTCGTTCCAGTTCTAGGGGGGAAGGTGAAACATTCTACAGCTAGTAGTTCCAAAAAGCAGGGGCTGTTTTCTCTAAGACTTTTTTCTTAACAACAGCTCTTAATTTTCTGTGTGCACTGAAGCTAAATTATTATATTAATGAAGAATTGTTGATGATCTACACTTCAGTAACAGTTTGTGGTGACTCTGAGGACTAGAGAGAACAGTGCAGTACCCTGGGGAACTGTCCTGGCAGAGGATCAGGGACAGTGATGAACAGACTGAGCAGTCAAGTCTTTATGGAGAAGACGCATATAAAGGACTGTTGAATGGCCAAGCTCCAAGCAGCCTCACTGGCTCATCCTGTTAAATCCTGGCTGCTATGCAAAAGCTAAGTATGCCTCCTGTGTATGAGGAATCTGGACAGGACTAAAATGCCTGCCTTCAAGCTGTCCTCTTCACACTGATCACTCCAGGTATAGATCAGCCTTGTATCTCAGGTGTCTGCGTCCTTTATGGCCTGACTTACTTCAGTTGGTTTGAGCCACAGATGAAGACATCTTTCTGTAAAATATACCAGTTAAGGAAAGCTCTCTTTACCTTCTTAAATTTGAAATTTCTGGAAACTTTGAGTAGATATTGGGCAATCAAACCACCATCTTAGTAAAGGAAAAACTTGTCATGGAGGAGAACAAAACTTTCTTTGACAGTCTCATGTCAGTTTGGTGAATCTATGAAATCCAGTGATTTAAACACCTACTGCTGAAAGTGTTGAAATTTCTGGTCTATAAGACTTGTCAGTTCCCACAATGGTGTGAGCTAAGTCATTCTGTATGTTCCCAAAACTAGGGCTGAGACTGGGGGCCGTGTGCACATAAGTCACGTGCTCTACCACCAAGCCATATAAAGAAGTGGTCAAACATAAGCTATTCAGATGAGAAATGTGGATATTCTTATCATTATTAATGTCATTGTTACAAGGGAGAGAAACCCTTGTTTTTTATTCTGTCATTAAATCAAAGACCAGTAACATCCAAATAAGGAACACAGAGCTTCAAAAATTTCTGTATTTCCTTTATGTTATCTAAAAGATGTAATCACGTATCATTCCTTTAAAAGCTTTCCTCAGTTTAGGCAGGAGGGAATACAGTGCTGCTTAGAATGATGTTTTTGGTTAGAAAACAAAAATTGAATAAAGAGTCTTAAATCACTGTCAAGAACTATTTCCACACATGTCCAGACAGACAGATGTGGAGATGTGTGCCTAAGAACTCTTCTCTTGCTCTCGTAAACAAAGAAGTGTCCAGTGATGCTTAAAGTCAACATTGGAGCTCACAACAGGCTTAAGGCAAAGACCTCAAAGATGCAAAAGCAGCATGGAAAGCTCTTGGTTGGCCAAAGTCTTGTAGATACAAACAGGAAGCTATTGTGAAGTATATATAGACATAAGAAATCCAATACCTTAAAATGGTATGGGAAATAACTAATAGTGGTCCACCTATGCAATGAAGATAAGACTTCATTCTAGGGACCACGGATACAGCTCTATGGGAGAGCACATACTTAGCCAACCCACGGCTGTGCTCCATTCCCAGCAGTACAAGAGAGGAATAAACAAGCGAATTCCATTCTGTGATATCCACGATCCTGATCTTCCCTAACAATGGAAGGTGCTAACGTTACATACTTGGTTCTTGTCCGATCATGAATTACTGGAGTTTGTTGGATCAGCTGGGTACTCAAGAAACTGAGGTCCCAGTAAAACTCCTACGTGAGGAAATCGGGTGGCTTTTTCTTCTTTTGGAAACTGCAGCCATTCTTGAGAAGTTCTCTTTTTTCTTAATTTCTCACTCTTCTATAATTCTTCTTGACGAAGTTGGCTTCCACTTTGCATACTCCCACAAGGGTCTGTGACTTTAATCTTGAAGATCGGCATTGGTAGCATCACCCTGATGCTTATCATGCTGCGCTGGCCCCTACAAACCAGTAAAGCCTTGTTTAAAGGACAGTGTGGTCTTATTTTCCAAAAAGTGAATGCTTTGTCTCCCTTTAGAATCTCCATCTTTCCACCCGTTTCCTAACCTGACCACACCCCTCCCTGCCCCAGCCCTGATGAGAGGAGCCCTCTCTGCTTTCTGGGCCTTGTAGCAGAATGACACTGCTCATAACTGATAAGGGAAAATCCACATTCACCTCCAGCATGGCTTTCCTGCTTAATAAGGTACTGTTAGCAATTCTGTCAGAAGGCAAAAGGAAAGTCTAAAGCAGTAAGCAAAACCCATTCTTGGTGAAGATCAAATAAAGTCCTCTGGTGATCCTGAGAAATGTAGTGTTTGTGTAATTCTGTTCAAACACTGTTTCCTATTACTGCCTACAGAAGTGACTACTACAATTGCTCTCATTTTACAGAATTAATCTGGAGTGGAAAAGAAATGGTGCCTGGCCGGAAGTCTCTAACATGTCTGGATTGAGTCCGTGGGTGGTGATCATGAAGCCTGTGCTAGAGGTGCTGCACACACCACCAAAGTCCATAAACCTGAGACCACTGGATGTTCAGGAATGATCTTTGTAATTGGCTTCCTGTGTCATAGACCATGGGGCTTGTGAGAGTTTCATTGCTGTCATCTCCCTGTGGGTCTTGAGGTTGTATGTAACTTTCCCTTTGGAGATGGCAGTCTTAGTGTGTAATTGTACTTTATTTTTTGTGGATTTTCCCTTGCTCTGCCTTCCCTGGTGGTTTGTATCATTGACTTGGGTTTTTAAGTCCTGGATGAGGAGCCCATGGAACTTGAAGCCCTAGGGTGCTGGTTAGTCTTCATCAACTTGACGGAGACTAGAATCACCTGGGAACAAGGAACCTCAATTGAGGAGCTCCCTCCATCAGACTGGCCTGTGACCTATGTGTGGGGCATTTTTCTTGGTTACTGATTGATGTAGGAGGGCACATCCCACTGTGGGCAGGGGTTCCTGTGTAGCATAAGAAAGATAAAGAGAGAGCAAGCAAGTAAGCAGCATTCCTCTGTGGTCCCTGCTTCAACTCCTGCCTTCGGAATTCTGTCTGGAGTTCCTGCTGGCTTCTTCCCTTGATGATGGACGGTAACCTGTAGACCCAATAAATTCTTTCTTCCCCGAGTTGCTTTTGGTCATGGTTTTTATCAGCGCAACAGAGAGCAAACTAGGATACTAAAGGCATCTGATTTTGCATACATGTTGGCATCGATTGTGCAAAGCAGCTGTGTTATGGGCGTGGGGTGCTATAAAATTAGTAGTAATAAGATGGATTTTAAAAAACTGTTGAATTGATTTCATATGTTGAAAGTATACAGGGAATAGGTGAAAGGGGGGATTGATGGGATTTATGAACTATTTCAGAATACAGAATTCTGGGGTGATAGTTTCTAAGATAGGAGAAATGACAAAAAGGTAAAAAGGTAAAAAATTGTTCATTTGATGGACTGCTTGCCTAGCATGGTTACACTACCACCACGTATATCGGGTGTGATGTTGCAAACCTGCAGTCCTAGTGCTTCTGTGATACGGGCAGAAGGTTCAGAAATTCAAGGTTTTCCTCAGCTACATAGCAAATTCAAGGCAGTGTGGGCAGCATGAGACCCTATCAAAAACTACAAAAAAATAATGGAACAGAGGAGCTAGAAGAAACTGAGGCCAGACAGTTCATTGGTTGGACTGGATACATGGAGAGATACACCCTCCTCTGGTTCCTCAACTGTGTCAATCCTGGGACCTCCACCCAACCTGTGCTCTTTTTTGTAACCCCAAATTTCTGATGCTTTGGAATCAGTTTCCCAACAGTGAACAAGATCATGAAAATACAGTGCATGGGGACATCTGTATAAAAAGTTCTGGCTTTGATTGGGCACCAGCAGTCACATTTTCTGAGAAACTACCTTAGGTATCATCTCAGAATCTTGTCTAACTTTTAGTCCCAGTCTAAGAACCACTTTTGAGGTCTGTTTTGGATTGAGTTTTCTGGAGTGCTTGGCAATCCACACAGGTCCATAGATAGCTCCGAAGCATCTTTATCAGTGTGATATAGAGCAGGACTCACTAATGCATCATGAAGTGCAGGTGATCCAAAGGTGGGAGGATCTACCATGGCTCCCCTCAGCCTATGCAGCTCTAGTTGGCGCTGTGCATCTTACGAGCAGGATCTCACATGTCACCAAGAATGGATGGAAGGGAAGTACCTCAGCGCCTTCCCTGAATTGAAGAATGCTCTGCCTGACAATGGCTCTGCAGACGTCTGTCATGGCAGCACACCCACATGTGCAGTTCTGACACCACGACAGCATATACTACGCAGTACAAGAAGCAGCCTCATTGAGGTGCTGACATGACACTGGGGAAAGGGACGGGATGCTGGGCTCACTGAGTACAATCCATTTTCCTCGAATAGCACTGTCATTACTCTCCACATTAACAGATTTTTTATGCATATGAGGGTTCTACCTGAATCTATGTAAGTGCACCATATATGCTTATGGGGGTCAGAAGGGAGTCTGAGATCCCCTGGAACTGGAGTTTGAATTAACGTGTGGGTGCTAGAAACCAAACCTAAGCCCTTTGCAGGAGCAGTCAGTGCTCGTAACCACGGAGCCGTTTCTCCGGTCCCTTATGCTTTTCTTAGCTTCCCCCAAACACACATTGTCCGTACCCCTAGCACTAGTCTGACCTGAGAGGAAGGGGACTCCCGGCAGACATCCCTCATGCTGACAGCAGGGTGAAAACGTGTTCTGCCAAGTATCAGCAGTCTAGACAGCCTGAAGGAGTGACTAGGGCGGGGAACCACTTCCCTGAGGTCATTTGACAGTACACACTACGCAGAGGAAAGGACAAAACGGTAATGCTTCTGATACCCATGAACAAGTACTCATGAGGCTGTTTAAGGAGCATCTAACCTGCTGTGCAACTGTTCTAATCACAGAATCCTCTGCAGCACCGGCACCAAGCACACAGCTGCTTCTGTGAAATGGAAAAACCGCTCTGTTCTCAGAAACTTACCCGTCCTTTGCAGGGGGTGCACTGCGTGTTAAGACCTCTGCTCTGCAGAGTGTGAAAGCCAGTGAGCAGGCGGTCTCGGCTGCCATGTAGTTACAATGAGGCCAAGACATGGGAAGCAGAATCACCCCCAAACCAAGGACAGGAGGAGAAATGCTCCTTTAGGGACACGTCATATACATCCTTCAACATGAGCCTCGGGGAACCGGGTCCTCTTTCAGAAGCAGAGAGGTACTGAGAACTGAAATAGCTTGCTCCTTTCAGTATGTGCATTCTCCATCACCAAAATGTCACTCTAGTATGCAAACACATGCAGGCACAAAGACACCGCTGTATGAAAGTATTTATTGGGAACATTCAGTATTGTCAAGAAGGGGTGGATATTTTAGGAAGAAGAAAATATTGTCCATAAAAATGTTGAAAAGATAGTCTATTCACATAACCCAAACTCATCTCCTGACAGATTACCTGTAGCCGAGAACGAGGCAGCTTGAGGTACCGGGTCAGCTCAATGCTGACAAAAGAGATTCTGATCACCGCAGCTTCTTCTGTAGCTGCGTACCTTCCTCGGCCTGTCTGTCCCTGCCTCCTTCCAGCATTTGGTAGTGGAAGTGATGGCCTGAACTGGCAGTGTCTGCATCTCAGATCCTTTCTTGAGATGACTTTTCGCAGATTCTCTTGGGGGAGATGAGGGCATAACGGGACAGGTGGTACCTGCTTCTCCCTACCTGCACCTCAGCTGCTCCTTGTTGACCCTGAGAGGCTTTCTCATGGCTTCTGAGCTACACATTTCCCAGGAAACATAGCATTCCCCCTAAGTAGCTCTGGATCCTGCACTGGTGATGATGGAGAACTGCCCTTTGCCAGAGAACTTGCCCATCCTTTGCATATTCTAACAGGACATGGCCACTGAAAAACGTATTTGATCTGGTTTCTGAAGCAGAGTTGAGGAGGAGGCAGCTCCTTCACTGACAGGGCCAGAGAGCGCTTTTTTTCAAGAGTACCCTGTGATGGGCTGTCCTGAGCAGATTGGCTGTTCCATCTGAGCTGGGATCTCCCCAGCCGTTCATCCCCTGCACCAAGCTCTCCTGTTGTGCATGCTGGAGGGCATGTCTTCTTGGCAGCTGGAGAATTCCGTGTTCTGCCACTTGCCTGAAACGTATGGAGGCACCCAGGGCTCCTGCTGCTGCTACATGCTGTTTCCTCAAGTGTGCAAGTGCACCTGCTCTACACGAGGAACTGTCATGGCCCCACTGGAGGGGCTGGTCATCAGTCACTAAAGGTTTGTAACTCAGTTAGTTCATCTACGGCATGGGACACACCATTATGGGGCCCCAGAGCTGCGATGTGCTGCTTGTCCCTGTCCTTGGACACCTGACATGTAGAGTCAGGTGTGTGAGAATCTGACATTTCCTTCCGGCCCCTTCTGGTTACTGGGTGTTCTCTGCTTCCATCATACTCCCACCTGTCCCTGAGGAGCTCTTGTACTGGCTGGTGTTCAAGGTCATAGACTGTGCTGGAAGACCACAGAACTGCCCTGACTTGATGATGCTACTGGCCATTTTGTATATAGGTATGTTTTTGTCATTCAGCCTTCTTTCTTGAGGGATCTGGGTCTTGTTGCTGGAACTCTGTCTCTTATCCTTTGGCTGAGGCTGAGTCTCAGGGGACTTTGTGGGCAGCTCTGGGCTGTGTCTTTGGCCCTCTCGAGACTCTTTATGCTCACTTTGTCTACTACGCTGTGTGTCTGTTTCTGAACAGGCTGCCTGCCACTTGTCATTCCTCAAGTGCTCCTTACATGCTCATCCTTGGCTTCCCTGATCTTCCTTGTCCACAAGTGAGCCAACAGAGGAAGGACAAGGCCCTGTTCTGGACACAGTGCCAAGGATCTGATCCTCTTTGATTTCTTCAAATTCCAAATCACATGTCTTTGCAGGGCAGTTTCAGGTTCTTTCTGCCACTGGTTCTCCTGTGAGGTCCTTGAAGGTTTGCCTGGGAGACTTCCTGAGAGATGCTGTACAGCTGTCTGAGAGTCAGACTGAAGGCTGTTGTCTGAAGGCCCCTGGCGGTTATTCCATGAACAGTAGGTTTGGATAATGTCAAGACTGTCCTTGTTCCTTCTCCACGTCCCCCTCTATAGAGTTTGTCTCTGAAGGTCTTAATACATATCTTACAGACTGGTTCAGTGCAGTGTTGTGTAGGTCACTTCTATCCCGTGGCTTAAAGAAAGAGATCCATGAGAGCCCATAGCTGCTCCGAGACTCAGAGGACTCAGGAAGCTCTGCATGAGGATTCATCCATGACAGAGGCTTACGGATCCTCTGGGGCAGGCCCCAGCGCTGTAGGATGAGCCTCTTTCTAAGGTGGTGCTCTAGTTTCTTGCAGAGCTCACTGAGGAGGAAGTCTTCAGAAGAGATGGTCCTGGGAGCACAGGTCTTGGAGCACTGCCTGACCAATGAGGGCTTGGGCGGAAGGGGACAAAATTCTTCCTGGGATCTTTCGCCTACAGTGGGTAAACCCCACGCCCTCTCCTGTTCCTTCTTTAAAATGTTGTATTCCAGACGGTGAATTCTTCATCGCCTCAGGTGAATTCTGGATCACCTCAGAGGCTGTGTCTCATCCTGGGGTCTGTGAAAATACACCCCACAGATCCTAAGCTGGGACAGAGGAGAAAGTGGCAGGACTCATACTGTGGGTTGAAGTTCGGCCTGGCACTTGGCCAAAGGAATGAGCTTGGACTGAGAATGGGACAGAGTTCAGGCTAAGGTCTGTGACTCTCAGGCAAAGGTGAAAATGTGGGTCAGGAAGTACTGGGCGATCTGAGATTGCGTTGAAGCATGTGGAGGCTGAGGAACACTCAGCACACACAAGAGGCTGTGGACTCACAGTGTGGAGAAGCGGGTCTACAGAAGAGCTGTATGTGTTTGGGCTCTAACTGGTCTCCAAGGCCTTGAAATGAGGGCAGTGCATGAGCATGTGCGGCCCTCCGGGTTCGCCATTCCTGATCCACAAAGGACAGGAGACTGGCCTATTCTCCAGATCAGCACCTGACTCTGAGGTCTTCCCCCAAGTTTTAAATGCATCAGCCATCCCTTTAACTTGTCTCTCAAGGAGCACCAGGACACCAGGGCTGGAAAATAGTTTTCCTGACAGTTTGAGATACATTGCGTCTTCTCCTTTCAAATAGGTTTCAGAAGAATGGACATCAAGAACCTCTTGATGAGTCAAGTTTGCTGACTCCAGCCGGGATAAGTCAGCATCAGTCTGCTGTGGGAGCACTTCTGACATTGTATTTCTGGAAGTACAGAAGCCTTTGTTTATGGGCACATTAGTGAACACCAGCTCCCTAGGGATGCCCACCTGAGACAAACTGGCTGGTGGCTGGAGACGCAGTTCTGCTTCCTGAGCGGCATGCTGTTGCTGAAGAGGCAAAGAGGGAAGTGGATGGAGAGGGTCATGGACCAGTGGGAATTTCACATTCACTGGAGGAACAGATTTTGCTTGTGGAAAGTCACACAGTGGTTGGGCAGAAAGTCTGTCTTCCGAGGGGGCATCCTGATTATCTGAAAGAATGAATGGCGAATGTAGAGGAGGCTCAGTTGGAGGGTCTGAAATCAGAAGTCCTAGAGGGTTTGCTGAGAGGGACAGGGACAGGGTCAATGAGGACTCAGTCATAGATGTTGCAGAAGCGGTACTGGATACAGAGGCAGCAGCATCTTCAAGTGTGGCTTGGGACAGGAGACTACTGAGTTTAGCAGTTTCTTGATTACACACATCACAGTGGGGATCTTGACATAGCAGTTGCCGAACGCGGGAGGCATCATAGGGCTGGCCCCGGGGGCTGCAGGGGAAAGAAATTTCAATCCTGTGGTCAAGACAGGCATGTGAAAAAGAGGCCCTTTGACCTGATAGTTCTGCTGATCCCCAGAGGGTAGGAGACTGCCCAGTTCCTCTACATTCCTGTTATGCCTATCCATGACCACCAGTGAGACTACAGCCTCTGCCCAGTGCCCTTCCTTTGCACACTGTTCCTTTGGCTAACGCTTTCATAGAAAAGCATGCTGTGCTGAGTCCCTGGGATGCAACGATCACTGGAGAAAAGAGGCCTAGACAAAAGAGAAAAGAATCACCTTCGCACAACAGACAGCAGTTTCCTCTTCTCCCGCACTTCTCTCTGGAAAGGTCCATGACCTGGAAACGCAAGAGGGCAGGTTGTACTGAATCAAAGTAGAATCATGAGGGTTTTGAGAAGACTGAATGATTGGATGAACCCAGTAAACTCAGCAGTAAACTCCATTTTGCTGAGAGAAACAACAGCTTAGCTTCTCAATTCCAGGAAAAACCACATGGAGTCACCCCCACCCCACACGTCCAAGCATTCCCAAGGTCATGGCCTTCAGATGACAGGTGGTCTTACAAAAGCACCCTGTTTATGACTTAAAGAAAGAGCACAGAGTCTGGTCAAGGTAACCAAGGCTAAAAGTAGAGACATAAACATGACCAAAGACCTTGTAAATACAATGTGGTCAGCACATTCCTAAGTTGCAGCTGTGCAGATCCAATTACATTATGAGTAAGTTCTTATAACCAATCACTTAAGCAGCTTTCACCAGTCCCAACCTTATCCCAGCCTTTGACCCTCCTCCCTTTGTCCTAGACTAATAAAAGAACCCCTTCCCTTCACTTGGGGCCACTACCCCTCCATCCACTGAGTCTCTGTGTTGGGCTGTGGACCAAGCTCGAGCTTGCCAATGAAGATCCTTTTGTGCTTGCATCTGATCTGGCCTCCGTGGTGGTCTCTGAAGGGACTCTGTGGCCTGGGCACAACAGTTTCACACAAGAAAAAACAGAGGCTATTAAATTCTTAAAGTCCCAAGTACCACTATGGGATCAAGATGAAAAGCTCAGTCTTCATGCACCCCTGCCCTGCCAGGCTTCATTCTGGGATGAAATTCTCCTTTCCTAGTGTACCAGTTCAGGGATCTGTCCGATACAGCCATTCATTTACTAATGTGAGACTAGAAATGGGGCACAGCAGTCAATAATCTTTCTTGGGGTGAGGAAGGGGCTCATCATACTTTCTTACCTCTCTGGTGTCTTGAACACTTTTCCACAGTAATAAGAGTAGTTTCAAAATCAGGTACCACAGGTACAGAAGCAGCAATCCCACTGTACTCAGACGGATGTAATTGGGGCTAGTATCCAAGAAAGCCAAGACAAAGCTTAACCACGATTCAATATAGCTGTTCAGAAAGCAGAAAACATTCTCCATAGTCCAAATCACATGACTGCCTGAGGCATCTGAGTTCTGAGGTTACATGGGCCTCACTTTAGTCCCTGGTCTGCGTCACAGAGCCGGGAAGTGTCACAGAGGGTGTTGTCACGGTGGGGAGGAGGGCACGTCCTCAGCGCCTCCCAGGCCCCCCTAAACTCAAGAACTTTCTAGGCTTGATGCTCTGTTTTCCATCATCCCGTTCCTCATTTCATATTCCTCAGGGCCCTTTTCTGTTTACTCAGTCTACAATCTGGACTTCACCTCAGTCCTCTTAATGTTGAGAACTCTTGATTTGGACTCACCCAGTTCCTCAGCCTAAGGAGTCTGGCACCATGTCCGTAAGCTCTACTTTTGGCCAGATATTTCATCTCTGCAGTACAAATGTCCTCACTATATTTCTCTGTGAAATGCTTTTCCCTGTCATTAATGCAGCAATGGAATGTAATTTCCTTTCCTTGAATTTATTTTTGTGAATGTCCAATAGCAAAGTCTTGTGTTGAGTCAGCCTTTAGAGTCTTTAATCAGAGGGACAGGCTCAGATCACAAACTCAGTACAAAATGAGCACAGAAAGTTGAAACTTCAACCATTCTTGGTGTAGAGTCATATTATTTCCTGTTCTGAACTCAGTGAAGCTTCAGATTTTGAATCAGTATTGTCTTGTGTTCCCAAAGCCGTTGTGACGTTCCTAGATGAGCTATTCACCTAACGAGCAGTTCTCACCTCTTACTTTAGCCCCACTGCTGCAGTGCTGGCCGGAGCTGTCAGAGAGATTAGGGCTCTGATTCCTGCAGTGCCCAACCTTACCACTCATTCTGTTCTTCTGAAGGGGTTTCTCATCTCTACCAATACCTGAGGACCCTGGTCAGCACACCGAGATCCTGTGATAGTGACAGGAATCATAACAAGAGAAGATTGGCGAATGACCATACCTTGTGTTTTCAAAGGACACTTGCAGACACAAATCGTCAAATTGCAGTTAGTACAAGCAACATTGAACACAGACTAATTCACAGAAAGATGTAAAGACCCAATCAAAAGTACATAAGGTGGATTTACACAGGCAATCACTGGTCCTCCATGTCAGGAAGTGACGCCGTGAGGCTTCATCTTATCCATCACCGCTGTAAGAATTCATACAGATGTTTGTTGAAAGTCCGTGTCTGACCACCAAAGTTCTACAGCCAATCTTTTTCCTATTCCTGAGTGTTGCTCTGGCTATTGTCTTGATTACTAGACCAGTCAATAATATATCTATTTGTCCCAGACACATTACACTGAAAAAACTTTTCTGCATAGCACTATCTCCAGGGTATTTATTGTTTTGTTGGTACAGCTACAGTCTATTCTGAATGGGGGAAGCACTTGAGGGGGAATGCCTGTCTTGGACTCCACTTCTGACTGTGGTAGCCTGATGCATGTACCACTAACCCAGCCTGTCCTACTGCTGCCTGAGAAAGTCCTTTGCTTAACTTCCACACCCATCTCAAGAAGAGTTTTTTGAAAAACATAAAGGCAAACCTCTTTCTGAACAAGAGTAATTAAACCCTGATGCTTGATGCACTCTCATGTGTCCCATTGCTGGTTGATCTAACAGCCGAGTGTCATTCATTACTACCACAATCTCTCTCCTGTCCCATACTGCAGGATGCAGAATTGGTGGATCTGGCACATGAGCCCAATACAGCTCTCCGTGTGTCATCAGGAACTGATTCCACGTCAACAGCAACAGCAGTGTCACTCTTCCCTCATTCAGTCCCCGAGAACCGGACCAGCATCTCTGTCAGCCACCGGGCATTTTTAGCATCTTGCGGAAATACACAAACATGCCCTCTTCCCCATAGTAATATCGGGTTTGGGCCATGCCATTTCCCATCGATTGGATCCTTCCATCTCACTTGTGCATAGGTATCCAATATCTTGGGATGCCACAACCAATCTGTGGCAGAAAGACCAAGATCATCCATATTCAAAAATTAAAAATAAAAAGAACATGATTCAAAGAGTTCTGGGATATAACTCCCCTTCATTTTTTTGTAATTGAATTTTTAAAGCTACATGGGCACATTCAACAATCCCTTGCCCCTGGAGATTGTATGGTATGCCTGTTTTATGTGCAATGGATAACTGAGTACAGAAACATCGGAAAGTTTGACTAGTGTAGCTTATGTCATTGTCTGTTTTTGTAATAGACAGTAGATCTGCTATAACAAAACATTTTAAACAATGCACTATAACATGCTTAGTGGCCTCTCCAGCCTGTGTTGTGGCCGTAAGAAATCCCGAACATGTATCAACAGAAACATGAACATATCTTAATCTTCCAAATTCAGGGATATGAGTCACATCCATTTAACATAATTGATTAGGCTTTAATCCCCTAGGGTTTACTCCCTATTGAGGCACCAAATGATGTTCAGAACAGGAGTGACATTGGTTAATAATTTGTCTAGCACCCTCCTTGGTAAGGTGAACATGCTTCCTCAAACTTTGAGTGTTTTGGTGAAGTAAAGTGTGAGATATTTGTGCTAATTTTATTAGGGACAAGCCTACTACATGTGTGGCCTTATCTGCCAGATGGTTGCCTAAAGCGAAAGGGCCTGAAAGTCCGCATGAGCCATACTATGTCCTACAAAGCAGGGCTGAAAACGGGCATGTAAACACCTTTATATCTGAACAAAATAATTCCTGAACTTGAGTGTTAGTTGCCTCGATGTAAGACACAATTTCAAGCATCTGCAAGGCTCTAGCAATATAATGACTATAAGTATACAAGTTAAAGGGAGAAGCAGCCATAATTTAAGACACAGTAGTTACTGCACAAACTTCTACCAATCTTGTACTTTTAATTACTATATGCTATGCAGCTAAAGCTTGGGCAAAAAACATTCTTGAATAAACCTTTATTAGACATATATTTTGTTATTTAGACTATGTGAACTATTACCTCAAAAATTTTAAGATTACATATACATAGTTTTATCTTATCTTTTATATTCCATAACATATCGACTCAGATCTTCAATCACGTGTATAGGTTTTTTTAAATTTTTTTAGACTATCTCCATTTCCTTATCTTATTAATATCATCTTTCACATTTTTTCTTAGTACCATGAAATGTAATAACATTAAAAATTGAATTTTGCAAAAATTACATACAGCTGACTAGGGGGATTGGCTAGATACTCAGGTGAAGGTCCAATGTTCCTGCTTACTCTTCCTTTAGTGAAAGAATACAATAGCCAACAAATTCAGCTATGAGGATCTTTTTTTAAGTAGGCACTGCTGAAGACATGAAGATGGCAGTTATTTATGGCTCAGATGAGTACTGTGCAGCACCATCTTACTAAAAGAACATGGACTGCAAATTACACACATAAGATAATGGAATGATTATTATTACCCATGTATATATTGAACTTTATAAGTTCCTAGTTAAATCTTATAGAAAACAAAAACCGCAAACCTTGCTTAAGGTCTTGAGGAATTGTTAACATTAGGAAGACAGCCTCCCTGACTGTCCTCAGACAAAAGTGTCAACCAGAGGCCACCACACTTCTCTAGCCCAGCTCCTTCAGCTGGCAGTGCAGCCTTCCATCCCACACTGGGGACATTCCTGGGCTCCAGGGTCCCTGGTGGCCCGTGGGCTAGACAGTGAGAAGGACCCACAACTCCAGGCTGGGTGGCTGGAGAACACAGAACAAAACACCTGCTGCCTGCAGCTTCTGCAGAGGCCTGGAGACCACGCTCTATCCCTCATCCACTGCTCCAGCTGAGAATGTCAGCCCGGCACCCAGCACACAGGCCACAACCCGGCACACTGGCTCCTCCTTAGTAGCTAAGCATCCCTGACACCTCAACACCCTCAGTCCCCGCTCCCCTGTACTTCCTGCCTCTTAGAGTGTGACTGTGAAGGTCATGGGGAATGAGTCATAACAAGGGATCCCAGGCTCAGAGCCTTTTAGGAAGAGAGGGAGCTTAGGGCAGTAGGAGATGCTGCAGGACCACAGGCTGGCTGCACGTCCTGTGCTAGAACATGAGACCCAGCTGCATGAGCAGCACAGCCTGCCAGGGTCAAGTCAGCCTGGATCCTCTTGGCAATGGAAGTCAGACCTATATCTCATGCAGCCATAGAGGAGGCATCTCTGTTCACCATTTCTGCATAGATTACACATAGTCAAAGGGAATTTTCACAAATAAGTCAGTCAGGAAGATTTGGCTGATGACGGAAAGGCCCAGGTTCTTGTTGGAACAGACCACAAAGACAAATAGATCCTTCCAGAGACAAAGAGAGCTGTTGAGGGTCTGAGTTCTCACACCCGGAAGGGAGGGCTCTAGGACAGTTTTATTCTCCTCAAAGATCTCCCTTGCTACCTGCTGTGACACTGTCCCTAAGCTTTGGCAATTCTTCAGGCCAAATGAAGACTAAAGAGATCCACATGGTTTTCAAAAGGAAGGACATCTCCTCACAAGTTCCTTCCTCCTGATAGCCTTAAGACAGAGAAAACCTTACTCAGACTGCTCTGACTTCTATAGATGCTCGGTAGCCAAAAGTAATTTCTAATCCTCATTCAAGAGATGGGATGAGGACAGGCTGGGGGTTCTTTCATCCTGCACTCTAGAGAACAGCTTCTATACACCACCAGTGTCCCGCGGGGAGCCATCCTTGCCTTCCTCTTCATCACACTTCAGAATGTAAAACATGGCAGCCAGGAGCCACTAAGGTAGATGAAAAGTAATAGTCCCCACAGTCTCTGTCCATCTGGAGGATGCAGGTATCCAGAAGAGATGGAGGTAAGACCCCTCAACCCAAATTTCCATAGTTGTCCTTATAGACATTATTTTACCCAGGCCCTAGGCAGCCAGGTGACATGAAGACTCCAGTGGGACTCAGAAGTGCTGGCTGTGGTGGCCACAGGATGTTGGTAGAAACTGGCTGCAGAGGAACTGCATAACCAGAGGTGCAGGCTCTGCAAGTCAGAAGATCTTCTCCTGTCTCCACCTGCAACTCCTAGCACACAGGGGAGCCGAGACCACACAGAACAGAAAAGCATTGCATCTCATCGCATCAAGAATTCACAGGGCCCAGTCCTTGTCTCTGAAGTGTCTTTGGAGGTAACCCGTATGTTAAGCTCCAGGAAGAATGGCTGCTCCACCGTGACCAGGAGCTCCCACCAGGCCTGGGCTGTGTGGTCAACAGCAGCATGGCCTTGGGTACCATTTTCCTCTTCAGGAATCTACTCAGGAGGTTGGGTACTGGATTCTGTGTCTCTCGGGCATCACAAAGATCATGGTCAATCCTCCTGCTAGGATCCTCAACTCCTCCAAACCATCCACCACTAACAAGATGTTTCATGCCTGTTAGAGCCTCTGTGATGTTATCCTGTCACTCAGGACAGTCCCTGCAGGTCAGCTCTGCAAAAATGCTGGGTGCCACATGACTGAGCTTCCTTCATTGGAGGCAGAAGGCACATCAGAACACTTGGCCCTTGAAACTCTCCATCTACTCCTGAGAACAGCTTTGGGCTACTGCGGTTTTCCCAACACCTACAGAAACAAACAGTGCTAATGGATGGGATGGTAGCCTTGTGGCAATCTTGGAACCTGAGATTGGTATCAACTTTTGACTTCTCTGTGTGACATCATAGAAAATGGCAATGTCACCCAGACAAAGTTTACTTTTGCAGAGCAGTTTTTCCACCTCTTCACTTTGTTTGGCTGTGTCCAAAGATTCTTCCATGTCTCCCAACACTGGTCACCTGTTTCTGGCATCTGTGAGCCTTCCAGGTTTGAGGCATTATTTGTGTGAGATTCATCTTCTCCAAATTGTGCAGGGTCAACATTCTACTGCCTGCTAGTTTGTTGATAACAATTTCTGCCAGTTTTATAGCATTGGTTTCTTCTGCCCTGTGCCATGAGCACCATCATAGTTCATCCTTGAATTCCAAAAGGGTCCTTAGTGAATATTTAAAGTTTTTTTGTGTTTTTTTAAAATCATTGCTCAGCTTCTCCTAAGGGCTTTTGGTAAAACTCTGGCTGCAGACCTGTCATCGCACCACATGATGGACCTCAGGGCTGTCATCTCTGTTCAAACTCATTTCCTGCCTGCGGCTACTAGGCTGAGGACATGGCTGTGTGAAGGCTCTTCCAGTGGCCTAAGCCCCAAAACTGGCCCTTGACCAGGATGGGGAAGAACCTTCCTTTCTTCTACCCTTGCTGTCTTACTTTAAAAAGGAAAAATATTCTGACTCATGCTTCAATCTTCATAAGCCATTGAGGATATTAAATTATAGAAAATAAGCCATGAATACGGTATTTCTCTGTGTATAACATCTAGAAAGACAGAAAATTGAATTCTTACTTCCAGGGGCTTGCAGAAGAGAACTGGGAAAGTGTTTATTAGAACAGAGTTAGCCATATGAGGGGAGATGATCCATGTCACCCTGCCCCTCTGTGTGTGTATGTATGTATGTATGCGTGTATGAGTATGTGTGTATGGGTGTGAATATATGTATGAGTGTGCATGTATGTGTATATGTGTGCATGTGAATATGTGTGTATGTTTGTGTGTACATGTGTGTACATGAGTGTGTACATGTGTATATGTGCACACACATATGTGTGTTTGTGTATATGTGTGTATGTGTATGTATGTGTGTACATGTTTATATGTAATGTGTATGTGTGTGCTGTGTATTTGTGTATGTATGTACATGTATATATGTGTGTACATGTGTGCGTGTTTGACTGTATGAGTGTGAATATACATGTGCATGAGTGTGTATGCATGTCTGTGTGTGCATGTATATGAGTGTGTATATGTGTGTAGACGTGTATGTGTGTACATGTGTATATGAGTTTTTATGTTTGTATACATGTGTATGTATGTACATGTGTGTATGTATATGTGTATGTGTCTGTGTATATGTGTATGTGTGTGCATATATGTGTCTGTATATTTGTGCTTGTGTATATTTCTGTATGTACTCTTTTGTATGTATGTGTATATGTGTGTGCTATGTATGTATTTGGGTGTGTGCATGTGTATACAGTATATGTGTGTATGTGTGTGTATGTGTGTGTGTGTGTACTTCGGTATGCAGGTGAGCATGCTTATGCATGGAAGTCAGAGAAGGAGATCATGTGTCTTGCTCTGTCAGTCTCTGCCTTGTTCTTTTGAGACAAGAGTTTTTACTGAACCTGGAGCAAGTAAGCCCCAGTGATCCTCCTGTCTCAATCTCTCCTGTCTTAACCCTCTACAGGGTTAATCATGTGTATGCCCATGCAGCTTTTTTATGCAGGAACAAAGAATTAGCATTCTATGTTTGTGAACAATTGTTACCAAGATTCCTCAGTGACTGAAATTTTAAAAGTATTTTGTTTTTATTTTATTTGTATGAGCATGTTTCCTGCATGATTGTAAGTGCATCTGTGTCAGGCAGTGCCTGCAGAGGTCAGAAGCAGGTATCAGATCCCTTGGAACTAGAGTTAAGGACAATTTTTAGGTGCCATGTGGGTGCTGGAACTGAACCTAGGTCCTCTGCAAGAGCAGCCAGTGTTCTTAACTGCTGAGACATCTCTCCAACACCAATGCAGTTTTATAATGTCTTAAAATTAGACAATAGTTTTTTTTTAAGATGGAATGCTGAAAGAAAAATCACTAGTATTGTAAATAATAAAATAAATGTACTCTCTTTGCTGTGTGAACTTCAGCTGATCACAGGATCTCAGTGAACATCAGTCCCTAAGCTGTAAAAGAGACACACCGTCCCCAACACATCTACAAGGAACTTTGATGCCAGAATGCATTCCCAAACATCAGGGTTTGGGATCCACAAACACTGATTTATTACATGATTCAATGATGCCAGCTCATCTGTATGCAGTTAGATCAGACAAACAGGACAAAGAAAATAGGTGAAGAGCGTGAAGAAGAGAATGGTTGCGGGGCTGATTCTCAGGAAGGTGACAGGTAGGAGGAAATACAACAACCTGGAGGGAAGGGCGGGCTCACTCTATGTCTTCTTTAAGGAGAGGAAAATGACAGGATCTTCAGGGATCAAGCTACACCAGGCTCCATGGGCTTAACTTGGTTAATTCGGTTCCCCAGAGTGACTCATACTTTAAAATTAGGTAAGTTGTTATGGTGTTATTAAGTATTTTTCATATGAAGAGTCTCGGATGTCCCTGGGGTTTTACCCATGACACACATAGACATCACAATGGTGGGGTTTGGGTTGCTGTAAATTAGTGAAAGTTTGCACTTCACAGGTGACCCATAATTTCAGAGACCTTGAGACTCTGCCTGAGGTTGACAGGGAAGTTGACAATTTGTGCTGGAAGCTTTGGTGGAATGTAGGAATGTGGATCTGGCATCTTCTCCTTCCTTCATCCTTCAGGGATGCTATTTCATTGCTTTGATGGGAAGAGCCCCATGTCTCTGTGGTATAGGACCATGCCCATCATCCAGAGATCACGTGCCCTGGAAACTTAATCTTTGTTGCTAAAAATCTCTGGAGTACAATATGGAAGTGCTGCTACAGAACATTGTTAAATGATGCCCTGTGGTGATTTGGTAGCCAGGTCAATGTCACACAGTTTGATGCCCATCAGGATCTTCCCTGGTTGATGCCCCTATGTGCACCGTTTTCAGATGGCAGCAATGAAGTACACACAGTGTAGCACGCCTCCTCCTGCTGCAGATAACCCACCTCCTCAGTATGGCCTGCCAGATCTCCTCCAGAGGCCTGTTCTATAATCATATTACCTATGGTTATGAGACCACAGTTGGTGTCCTAATTGTATGGAACAGTTTGGGTGGGCCAATAATTTTAAGATCTCCAGGTAACTTGTGATCAGCTCAGCATGCTTTATTTTTTTCCTTTTCTGGTGTCTTCAGGACAACCCACACCTCCTGGTGGAGGTGACAGTTTCACACCAGCGAAGTTGCCTGTGCCAAGGATCTTGAGGATCATATAATGATCCACGAGGATCTTCTATTCAGAGGAGCTGGCTGGTAGGTCCTGCTGTATTTTTACATCATTTTGTCTCTGGTTAGAAACTGTCAGTTCCAAGAGATTTTAATTAGTTTTATTGTAGTATATTCCCTCCTAACTGATACTTTTAGTATTTCCTTGATAATTATCTTTCACAAGAAAAGTTTCCCAAAGTATTTAACACTTGGTCTGGAGAGGGCAGAGCAAAAACTGGCATATGTGCATCCCACCGTGTCACTCAGAACTCCACCTGACTTGTAGTTTTGACTTGCCTACCCAAGTGCCTTCTAGAACTTGTATATCAGAAGGGTTGGCAGCAGCTGGTGGATGGATGGGGTGAGGGGCCACCGAGGGGTGGGTCCTGTAGCAGACCATAGGATCACAATTGGAAAAGAAGCACATTCTCTTAAGCAGTCTGACCACTGTACTTGGAAGGCCTTCCAATGGCCTTGTAGAGTACAGTGATTTCCCTGAGTATGCATGGAGACCCAGCAAAGAAATAAATATACAAACTCGTCCAAAATGCACTGTCTCTGTAATAGAAAAATGTTGCCTGGGCTCTACAGTACGTGGAAGCAAAGTTACCTTGACCTAGACATGCCTCAGAGACTATCAGTTGATTTTGAGACGAGACACAGAACACAGTTCTCCCAAAACTGACCACCTGAGGAGTGGATACAGGTGATTCTCTGTTTAAAGTTAACCTTCCCCAAGTGCCTGCAGACAGCTTTGAAAAGCATTCATTTAAATCTGAAACTATTAGGATATATATATATATATATATATATATATATATATATATATATATGGAGAGGGCTGGATAGAGGAAAGGATCTATCTAAATACCATCAAACTATATTGTATGAAAATTGCAAAAATTCAATTAAAACTGAAAATAAAATCTTAGGATGGGTTTGTAAACTATACTCAGTTGAAATAGAGCATATCACCTTAAGGAAAACTGACTCTCCCTCTCTCGGCATCTTTGTATATTTTAAAAAGAGATTAAATAATATTTACCAAATGGGCCTTAGGATGAGATTAAACAAGACAAGGTATTTAGTCTACACACACACACACACACACATATATATATATATATATATTATATATTATATATACATATATATATATATATATATATCTACACCATAGAGGAGAGAGATAGACAGAGACAGAGAGAAACAAAACATGTCAGTCTTCTGCTATTAAAAGTTCAGCAACTTAGAGCTACTGTGACATCAGTTTAATACCTAGGTTTCACTTTTTTAAGTTGCACAAATTTTAGCTAGACACTAAGAGAGAATTTACAACACTCTGAAATGATCCTAAATACATATCTGTGATTTTGTACTACAAATTCATACCAAGTGTGTCAGCATTAACAATTACAAAATCAAACTATCAACCTGAAAATCACTGAGGACACTCTACCTCTTGCACTATCAAATATTGAGCCGAGATTTAATTATTTATGTATAAGTAAGAGTGCATCCATTGGCTTTCATCTTTAATAAATAACAAATACAAAAATTGTTTTAAAATAAATTATTTATTAGTAGCAAATGCTTGGTTTACATACTTATATTCCACAGACAAATATACATAGTTCGTGTAAAAATTATTTTGTTTGACAAGTTTAGGCACCCTTGTCTAGATCACAAAGACAGCCTGCTGTTGTGAGGATCTCTCAGAATCTTTGGCAAATCCCTGATGTCCCTGTCGATTCGATTCCGAGGTATGACATGGCGAAGGGCACTGGCACTGGGTTCCCAGGGTCCCTAATGACAGCAGTGTGCTGCCAAGGACATGGACCAAACAGCTCTGGGTCCACCCAGCCTTGGGCTGTGGACTCATCCTGAGTTCAGCAATACACATATAATTGCAGTGTATGTGATATGCTGGGATGGGGTGGATGTAACCATCAGGGTCTGAACCCAGCAGTGTATGTGGAACACTGAGATGTGCAGTGCCCAGTAGGATCTGATAAAGGCCAGCGTCTGTTAGCTGCATCAGGGATGTGGGAGAGGGTCCAGTAGGGTCTCGGTACTTAGCACATCATATGGTACAGGAGGACAGTCCAGCAGGAACTGATACGTAACAGTGTATGACTGGCGGCAGAGGGTCACAATGCGCATAGGGTCTGACACTGAGCAGTGTATGTGGGGCTGTGGCATTCCCCACACCACCCCGTATACACTGCCAGGTATGTAGATCTGCTAAACACCATCTCGTATACTAAGAACTAACATACACTGCTACCTACCAGGTCCTGCTGGACACTCCCACCTGACAGCCTCTCTCCACACACTGGACACTCTCACCTGACAGCCTCTCTCCACACACTGGACACTCCACCTGAAAGCCTCTCTCCACACACTGGACACTCCACCTGAAAGCCTCTCTCCGCACACTGGACACTCCACCTGAAAGCCTCTCTCCGCACACTGGACATTCCACCTGAAAGCCTCTCTCCACACACTGGACACGCCACCTGGAAGCCTCTCTCCACACACTGGACACTCCACCTGACAGCCTCTCTCCACACACTGGACACTTCCACCTGACAGCCTCTCTCCACACACTGGACACTCCACCTGACAGCCTCTCTCCACACACTGGACACTTCCACCTGACAGCCTCTCTCCACACACTGGACACTCCACCTGACAGCCTCTCTCCACACACTGGACACTCCACCTGAAAGCCTCTCTCCACATACTGGACACTCCCACCTGAAAGCCTCTCTCCACACACTGGACACTCTCACCTAAAACCCTCTGTCCACACACTGGACACGCCACCTGGAAGCCTCTCTCCACACACTGGACACTCCCATCTGAAAGCCTCTCTCCACACACTGGACACTCCCACCTGAAAGCCTCTGTCCACACACTGGACACTTCCACCTGAAAGCCTCTCTCAACACACTGGACACTCCCACCTGAAAGCCTCTGTCCACACACTGGACACTCCCACCTGAAAGCCTCTCTCCACACACTGGACACTCCACCTGAAAGCCTCTCTCCACATACTGGACACTCCCACCTGAAAGCCTCTCTCCACACACTGGACACTCTCACCTAAAACCCTCTCTCCACACACTGGACACTCCACCTGAAACCCTCTCTCCTCACACTGGACACTCCACCTGAAAGCCTCTCTCCGCACACGGGCACTGCCCCCTTCCCCCGCTGCAGTGCTATATGTAATGTTACTCATCAGGTCTAAGTGAACACTCCTCCATCACACAAAGTGTTAGGTATTAGGACAGCTAGACATAACCCTTCAAGTCACCCAACACACAGACATGTGACACCTCTCATTCACTGGAAGGAGGCATCGGGCCCTGCACCCACCAACACCACGTCCCACACACAATGCTAATGACCAGGTCCTACTTCTCATCCCTTGCTAGCCTGTTAGGAAACAGATCCCAATGGACAGACCCCTGAAAACCTCCATACACCGGTTGAATCTGGTCTTCTGGACCCTTTACTTCTATTCCACATGTCTACAGGGTCTATCAGGCCCTGCTAGACAGCCTCTACCCATATGCACTGGTGGGTATCAGAATCGGTAGACACCACTTTGTCCCCTGCCCCATCTCCCAAATCCCACTAAAAGATAGTCTACTAGGTAACAGACCCTTGGAGGCACTCCCTGTCCTCACCATGGCTGTACCAAAAAATGCTATGTAGGAGGTAATGATGGAGCCCTGTTCCCAGCCTTTGCTCAACATTCATGTCTGCACATATCATCCCCCACTACCCAACACCGCTAGATATCAGGTCCTGTGGCTGGTAGATAGTAAACCTGAGGGACTCCTCAACCCTGGCAATGCCTCACATACGTTACTAGGTTGAGACCCTGTGGACACTCAACCTCACACATATCACATACACTACTAGGTATCGATCCCTGATGGATTCCACCCAACTTCTCCCACTGCATTCCTGCCAGTGCTAGGAATGAGTTTATGTGGGGCTTTAGCAGCAGGGAGGAGGATGTCTAGTAAGTCCCGATACCAAACTCTCTGTGTGGTAATGTGGGGTGTGTGTGTGTGTGTGTGTGTGTGTGTGTGTGTGTGTGTGTTTAGCAGGCCCCACTACCAGCAGTGAATGTGGGAGTAATGCCAAGGGGCAGAGTGTCCATCACTGATGTCTAGTCTGTATGTATGTTCTGATACCTAACAGACCTGATATCTAGAAGTTTATGTTGGACAGTGGCAGGGGGCTGCGCACTATGGTCGGAAAACTAGTACTGTATGCAGAGTAGCAACAGTGTGGTGTGCTGTGTGTGTGTGTGTGTGCGTGTGTGTGTGTGCGTGCGTGTGTGTGTGTGTGTGTCTGTGTGTGTGTGTCTGTGTGTGTGTGTGCGTGTGTCTGTGTGTGTGTGTGTGTGTGTCTGTGTGTGTGAGTGTGTGTGTGTGTCTGTGTCTCACAGGGCTTCATCATAGTATATTATGTGGGGAGTGGGGACGGGACAGTATGACTGGACGGGTAGCATGGTTCGTATAGTGGTGAAGTTGGGGGCGGGGCCTGTCCCACATGGCCTGATCTTGAGAGGATAAGCTGGGTGATAGTGGTGCCCAGCAGAGCCTGCTGCTTAGCAATGAATGTAGGACAAGGATATGGCTGTTAAGCAGGGTGTGAGACCTAGCATTATATGTGGGGTGGTAGCCTGGTAGGTGTCCCAGTCTGGCCTGAAGCGTAGCAGTGGATTTATGGGTGGCAAGAGAGAGGAGAAGGGGAAGAGAACGGGTGGAGTGGGAAGGGGAAGGGAGAAAAGAGAGAGACACAGTATAGGAGGGCCTGACCCCCAGCACAGTATGCAGGGGATGGGAGAGGGGTCCAGTAGGACCTGACTCCACAGCAGTTTATATAGGGCTGCAATGCTGTGTTCAGCAGGACCTGATATCTAGCAGTGTATGTGGTCTCAGGGGCAGCAGGCCTGAGGGCTACAAGTCCACCCGCGCCTGTCTGGGATGTATGCAGCAAGCTGACACCCAGCAGTTTATGTGGGAAGGAGTGGGCCAGGGTGTCCAGCAGCTGTGGTTTCCATCAGCCTATGCCTAGATGTTTCTAAGTGCTTAGCACATCTTGCCATGCTGTTACCCCACACACTCTGCCAATTTTCATGCCATGCTGGGCAGTCCCGCTTCCAGTGTCCTACATAAACTTCTGAGTATCAGGATGTGGTGGAGTTGGTTCTAAATGCCAACTTGATATGTTTAGAATCCTGCGGGAAGAGTCCAGAAGAGGGACTATCTAGATCAGACAGGCCTGTGGTGTGTCGGTGGGGATCATGCTGATTCCATTAGTTGGCGTGGTGGATGGTGGATGCACTGTCCCCTCGGCGGGGATCCTGCACTGGGTCAGAGTGGAGAAGGCAGGCTGGGAACAAGCACGTGTGCACCGACTCACTGCTCTTTGCACTTCGCCAGGGAAGCACTGTGATTACTTTGAGATCCTGCTCTTTGCCTTGCCTTCCCTCTAACGATGGGCTGTAACCTGGAATTGTGAGCCAAATAATCCTTCCGTGTTGCTTTGCCTGTGGTATTTTGTTACAGTTACAGTGAGTGAAAGTAAGACTGGGCCTGCTCAGCTGTTTACCGTAGCACAGCACAACATCCATCAGTGGCTGTCAGAGCCTACTGGACTTGCTCTCAGACCCACCGCAAACAGAAATACACAACTTATCAGACACTGCTGAATTCTCTGGCCCTTGGCAAAGCCATGAATACACACTGCTAGGTTCAGACCCCCCTGGACACTTTCCTGCCCAGCACACTAAATAACACTGTGAGGTAAAAGGCCCTGCTGGACACGCCCCCTTCTGCCCCTAATGCTCCACATACTCTGCTATGTATCAGTCCTTGCTGGACAACCACTCACCTGAAGCCCTACTTATGCTGCTCTGTTTAAATTCAACTTCCTTTTCATCCCACATAAGTCTGGGAATCTGGCCATGCTAGAATTTTCTCATTGCTACCCAACATATGTGCTATTCATCAGGCTTTGTTGGACATCATTCCACCACCTCACATATACTGTTAGATATTAGGGTTGACTGGCAAGTTACTCCTCTTCCCAAAGACCAAATAAACTGCTTGTTATACAGATCCTGATGGACACCCACCTTCAGCTCTATGCACACTGCATCCTACCTCCACACTCCATATAATGTCCTAGATATCAGAACATGAGGAACACCTCTCTCTCTCTTGTCCCCGAAATACACTGCTATTATTCAGGCCACAACGGATGTTCCCTTGCTGCCAACCTTATGTAAACTATAGGTATCAGGCCTTGATGGAAAAACTCCTCAGGCCATGGAAACACACTATACTATTAGGTAACAGACCCTTTGGGCACTGCTCAGCTCTAGAACTGCCCCACATGCACTGATAGGTAGCAACCCTGGTGGACATACCCGTGAACCCAATATTACTGTCCACAACCTTGCTGTTCCCCACCCACAAATACATGGCTGTGTCTTAACCTTAACCTTGCCCCCACTCTTCTTATAGTGCTGGATAGGTACCAGGTCCAGCTAACACTCCTCTGTGTTACATAAGGTGCTAGGTATCAGGCCAGGGTAGACACCCCACTCCACTGCCACCCAACATGTTCTGCTATTCATCAGACTGTGCTGCTGGACACCAGCTGTCACTGCCATGTACAAACATCTATGTACTGGGTCTGCTGGCTCTCCTGTCTCACACGCAGTATTAGATGTAAGGTCATGCTGCATAGGCTAGTCCCCTGCCACTGGAACCCCATGTGCACTGTTGGGAATCAGGCCTTTCTTGGACACCCGTTACTGCCATTTCAACCCTAAATACACTTCTTGGCTCCAGGACCTACTGTATAGCCTGTCCCTGGTCCACATTCCTGACAGACATCAAGCCTGACTGGCTATGACCTCCCTACAGATGCCCCTCCACATACTAGGCAACAGACTCTGCTGGACAAGCCCTGGATCCCTACACATGCTCCAGTGTCAGGTCATACTGAACCAGTCCCCCCACTGCACATACTGTGCTGGGTGTCAGACCCAGCTGGACACCTCCCACCCCTGCCACCACTCTACGCACACTGCGAGGAATCAGATCCTGCTGAAGGTGTTCCCTGTCTTCACTGCCATGTATGAACTGCTAGGTATCCAACCTAGTTAGACAGAGATCTCCCATGCACCGCCACTCTACAAACACTGGTAGGTATCTGAACCTGCTAGATAGATATGAACCCCACTACATATGGACTCTTACTGGACATTCCCACCTGACAGCCTCCCCGCATACATTGATATTTGTCAGGCCTGGCTGTTAACTTCTGGGTAGGAGGTCCTCCTCGACTCCCTCTTCCTAGCCACTCACTGCCGTCCCTTACATACTGTGAGGAATCAGATCCTGCCACACACTGCCCTGCAGCCCTACGTGTACTGCTATGTGTCAAGTCCTCACACCCAGTCAAT
The DNA here is from genome assembly GCA_035773235.1 of Eospalax fontanierii. NCBI lineage: Eukaryota > Metazoa > Chordata > Mammalia > Rodentia > Spalacidae > Eospalax > Eospalax fontanierii. Next base: position 9,289,472 of record CM069538.1, read on the forward strand.
CCTCCCACCACTGCTCCACATAGGTTATAGTTTATCAAGCCCTGCTGGACAGGCCTTTCTACCCCATACACACTGCTGGGTATGAGAACATGCTGGAAGCTGCCACTCTCCTCTACCTGTGCTTTGAACAGATGCCCTTTTGGGTATCTGCTGAACATCACCATCCTAAGTCTGCCCCACAAACACTCAGGACATATGGCTAGTAAGATCCTGCTATCCAGCACCGACCACTAGGTAGCAGGATCTGTGGGCAAACCCTACTGCTGTCCCACATACATTGTTAGGACCAGACCCTGCTGGCCACCAATACCCCCCAACTTGCTCCCACTGCACATTCACTGCTAAGTGTAAGGTCCAGGACACCTCCCATTTACACAAAGCAGGTGTTATAATATCAGGCCCTGATGAACATGCCCACCCTGGTTGCCGCCCAACATAAACTTCCATGCTTCACACACACACACACACACACACACACACACTCTGCTGCTACCCAATATACGCTTCTTCTAAGTATCAGGCCCAATTTGACTGGACAATGCTCATTATAGTATTAGACCCTAAAGGACACCCTTCCACTTTTGCTAATAATCAACATACACTGGAAGTTATCAGGTCTGGCTGGACACCCCCATGCTGGCCACATCACGTACACTGCTAGGGATCAAGTCTTATCAGATACGGTCTAACCTCTACTGCCTCACCACAGTGCTAGGAATCAGGGGGTGGGGCTTTGGTGTTGGCTGGATAGGTGCCCGGCAAGTCTTGATCCCTGCAGGGTATGTGGGTAGCAGCCCAGTGGTGGGATGTCCAACAGAGCCTGATAACCTGGAAGCGTGTGTAGCAGCCCACAGGAGGGTGCCAGCCTGATAACAGTGTATGTGGGGTGGCCCCCAGGAAGTGAGGGCCGAGAGGGGCCTGATACCCAGCACTTCATGTGGGAAGGGATGGGAAGCCTCGCCGTTTATATGTGCTGGACGTGCCTTCCCCCACTGCTGCGCCACACACTGTGCTAGTTTTCATTCCATGTTGGGCACCACTTCTGGTGTCCCATACAAGATTCTAGGTGTCAGATTCTGAACAGCTGATCATGACCCGCCACACCACATGCACTGCTAGGAATCAGGCCCTGCTGAACACGCAGTGCCCGTAAAGCCCACGTCCACTCCTGTGATGAAGTCTAGCTGAACACTCCCCACAAAATACCAGGCATCAGGCCATGCTGGGGACTAGATCCACCCGCACCATGTCCCAGCATACACTGCTGTTCCTCGGGCCCTGCTGGAGACTCCTTTGACACCACATATAAACGTATAGTAATAGGGTCTTGCTGGACACCTTACCTCCCCAATCCAGTGCCCCACATCCACTGCTAGATACCAAGATTTGATGGACTGCCACTCCCACTACAGATCCCCAAATACACTGCCTGGTACTGGGTTCTACTGGACAACAGCCACCCCACCTTTAGGCCTCAATACATACACTACTGTATATTAGTTTCTCTGGACCTGTCTCTCATTCCCCGTATAAAGTCCTGGGTATCAGGCCCTGATGGACACATTTCCCTCGTCCCACTGACCCTGAAAACACACTGCTATTATTCATGCCATGCTGGACACCCCCTGCCATTGTTTCACATTAAATTCTATGCATGAGGCTTTGATGGCCATCTCCACTCAAGGACACAGCCACAGACACCTACTGGACACTCCCCACATCTGGAATCCCCTAAACACACTGCTAGACATCAGCTCGTCCCTCACAAACCCACACGCACCTTTCATTATCGCCCTCCTACACACCACCCAGTCCCCAGCTTACACACCTAGGCATCAGGTCCTGCTGGGCACATCCCTACAGCCTCCCCAAACACACTACGAGGTAGCATGTCCTCTGGCCCTGCCCCGCACTCACTGTGAGATCTGAGGCTTTCTAGGTATTTCCCTCCGCTGCCACTGGTGTCCCACGTACAGTGCAAGGCTCCAAGTCGTGCGTCACAGCCTCCAACACCGTCCCAAACACTGCCTAGCTATCAGGGTTTGTAGGATGCTACCCCACAGCGTCCCATAGCCACTGCTAGGTATTAGGCTCCGTCAGAACCCTCTCTCTTCTCCACATAAAGTCCTAGTGTCGGGCCTGTTGGTCACACCTCCCCATTCTCATCATGTCCAGCATACACTGTTTCCAGGTCATGCTGGACACCCCAATCCTGCAGTTGACCCACATATACTTCTAGATGTTAATTAAGCCCAACGGGATGACAGTCCTGGACCACTGCCCCACATACAGTGATGGGTTCAGGCCCTGCTGCTTCTCCCACCCCACATCCACTGCTAGTGTATGTTCAGGCTTTGCTGCACATCCTCTCCTCCTGCCACCAAAGCCCACATACGTGGCTAGGTATCAGGCCGTGCAGGACACTCCCTCCAGCACTGATCCCTCCAGATACTGCAAGGCACCAGGTCTTGCTGCTTCACCACCTGACTCGCTACACTGATGGATGCTCCAAGTGCCGCTCCACACACACTGCAAGTGCCGGGTCCGGGGGACATGCTTCCCCTCCCTCTACTTCATCACTCCACAGAAACTGCTAGGTATAAACTCCGCTGGACCAGTCCTGTGTATCATCACTCCACATACACTTCCGAGTATCAAGACCTGCTAGACCCCCATAACATTCCATAACACGACTAGGTGACCAACATTCATTATTACACATCAGATCCTGTCCGACACTCCTGACAGCTGACTCACATACACTGATCTTTCTCAAGCCTTATTGGGTATCTCCTGAATTTGCCACATATAAAGTTCTAAATATCGAGCCCTGAAGGACCACCAGCTCTGGATATCAAGTCCAGATGGACACCTCTCTTCCATCCCACACAAAGTGCTACTTAACAGGATACACTAGATACAATTATTGTCAGCCCCAATATACACTGATTCATATCAGACCTGCTAGAAGATCTCTCAAACACCCGCATGTAGTGGAAGATTAGGTCCCGCAGCACAGCATCCCCTCCCATACAGGGCTTGGGATCAGGCCTTCCTGGACACTCCGCTTTAGCCCTAAATACACTGCTGGGATCAGGTCCAACTGGACTCCTCACGTCCACCTCACATATTCTGCAAATTAACAGCCTTGCTGAACCCCAGCATTCTCCCTGTCCCCATTCCTGCTGACGTCTAGATAAGGATCTGCTGGACAGTCCCCATGACCCCTGTGCACACCGCTAAGTATCAGAACATGCTCAACACTGTCCCCCACTGACAGCAGACATCCTCTTTTGGGTAACCCTCGCTGGACACTCCTCTTTTGTGGTTGCCACATAAAAACCTCAGTGTACAAAGTAGGGCTGGACATACATGGTGGCTTGGTTTAGATCCTGCTGCCCCACCCTGCAGCAACAACATCAACTGAAGACACCGGGTTTACCTGTAGGGGAAACTGTGCACTAGTCCACATACACTAGTGATGCTAGGCCTGCTGGACAACACCTCCCTGCATTGCTGCACAACACACACTGCAGGTTTTAGGCCATGCTGGACAGTCCCCTGCCACCACCTTATATAAACTTCTAGATCTCAAGCCCTACAGACAGCAGTTTTGGACAGTGCCCCACATACACTGCTCTGAACTAGGCACTGTTAGAAACCCCAAACCCCTGCTGCAAACCAGCGTACACTGGTAGTTATCAGGCCCCGCTGGACACCCGGGCACCTGCCAGATCACATACACTGCTGCTCTCAGGCCCTCCTGGATACCACTCAACCACTGCTGCTCAACTACACTGCTGTAAATCTACATATGTGGGACGTCAGTGGGGTGGAGGGTGGCATCTAGCATGTCCTAACCTAATAATATAGGTGGAATGGAACCCCAGGTTACCTGGTATGCAGCACAGGCTGATGTGCAGAAGTTTGTTTGTAGAACTGACAAGAAGGTGTTTAGTTGGGCATGAAAATATCAATGTATGTTGGGGGAGGCAATGCAGAAAGAATCTAGTGGGATTTGATACCTAGCTCTTTGTGTGGGAAAGAGGGAGTGTCTAGCTGGAATAGATACATAGCTGGGTGTGTGGGGGTCATTGAGAAAGGGTGTCCAGCAGGACTTAATGCCTAGCAGTAGGGGAGGGGAGAATGGAGTGTCCAACAGAGCTTGATAACTAGCAGTGTTTTGTGGGTTACCATCGGCCATGGGAGGATATCCAGTAGGGTCTGGTAACTAGCATATGTGGGACAGTGGTCTGGGGGTTGGCTAGAAAACGATACCTAAAAGTTTATGTAGGATGACAGCAATGGGGATATCCATCAGGGCCAGGAAACTAGAATGTGACACAGCAACAAGGTCCGTGTGTGTGGTATGTGTGTGTGTGTGTGTGTGTGTGTGTGTGTGCGCGCGCGTGTCCAACAGGGCCTGATGCCTAGCACTTTCTACAGGAAAGGGGCAAGTACCAACAAGATTGACACTTAGCATTGGCTGTGAAGTGCTGCATAGTGATGCCCGGGGAGACCTGACAGCCAGCAGTGCAGGGGAGCAGCAGTGTGGTAGGAGGTGTCCTGCATGTCCTGATCACTGGAAGTGTAAGCTGAATGGAGGTCAGATGTGCATCGGATCCTGTCCTAACGGTGTATGTAGAGGGCTGGTTGTGTCAGAAAGGTGTGATAACCTAGCACTGCACGTGGGGTAGCAATCCTGGGGAATTCTGGCATGGCCTAAAACATAGCAGTGTATGTATGGGCGGTGTGGGGACTGCGCAGTAGGACCGGATTCCAAGCACAGTGTGAAGGGCAGGATTAAGTAGGGGTTGATGCCTTGCAGTATATGTGAGGCTGACAGCACCGTCCAGTGTTCCATTTCAGGCCCTGCTGGACACTCCCAGTTGGCTGTCTCCCAATACACACTGCTGCCCAATTCCCAAGTTCTGTGCTGGATTTTTGTCTGACTGAGTTTGCGTGGGTCTTGTGCATGCTGACATTATTGCTATAAGTTCACATGAGCATATTTCCAGAGGCCTAGAAGACTCTGTTTCCTTATGATTATGCACCAACCCTGGCTCTTATAATTTTTTCACCCAATTTTCTGCAAAGATCCCCTGAGCCATGGGTGGGTGAGGTTTAATATATGAGTTCCATTCAAGAACATGCTTTCTGAAAGGGACCGTAGTATGTAGGGTTTTAGACAGTTTAGAACATCAGGCCTCTACCTAGGCCTGAATGTAGGACTCAGAATCCATTCTTCCTATTAGGAGAAAGTTGCTTTCCCTTAATGAGGCCAAACAAAGTCCAGATTAACTCTACCTTTCCATACAGTATTTTAAATCTTAAAGAATTGTAGTTGTCATGCTTCTCTGTCTGCATTGCCAGGGAAACAGCCTTGGGTACAAAGACGATTATGAGGGAGAGAATTCATCCTCAGTGGCCTCCAAGCCTGTTAATATTTGTCTAGCTACTTTAAGAATGTAACTGCCTATTTATTTTCCCAAAATGGAATCTAGAACAATACTAAGATAATAAGACAGGTCAAGTGATTACTCATAAGTAACTCTTAAAAACCAATCCACATGAGGTTATAAGCTATAACCTCAAACTGGCAGAAAAGTTAACTGTATATGTGGAAGAAAACATATCGATCTGGATTTATACACATATATGTGTATATAATTTTCACTTGGAAATTTCCCGGAAATGGGAACCTTTACCTGTTTCCTTCATGTGCTGCCCTCATTTCACCTGGCCACACGGCGTGCTCAAGACTTGACCTCTAGATATGATACTTCTGTTACATGTCACACGTACATGTTTGTCAGAGTCAGAGGATAAAAATGAAGAAAACAGTCATGCCCAGATCTTAATGACTCATGGTTTTGCTATGACCCAGGCTTATTTTACTTAGAGTTTACCTCTCTCCTGAACACAACTTTCCTGCCTACTCAGACTCACTACATCACATTCTAGAATGAGTCTTTCCAGCAACATGGGACATGAAATAAGATTTAAAGAATTTATTTCCTATTTAGGCTCCATTTTCAAATATTTTGTTTCTTAGGCCACGGGGAAGCTGACATTGAAGCTATGCTGAAGTTCTCCGAAAGAAAGCACACCACACTGCTTTCTGCAAAAGTGATTAACTGAGCACCGCTTCAGTGATGATGCGGACTTTGGATTGCTGCAGGTCAAGAGCCTAACCACATTTGTCTACTTTTAGCTCCCCTAATAGTTCTTTGCCCACCTCTGTGTCTGACCTAATATTCCTGGGACTCTCAGATGACACCTCTGAAAATGTATTAATTTAGCAAGCCACTGGCTTTCACCAACCCAAAAGCTAAGAACATCATCAGTAGTGTTGATGCAAAAGCACAACTTTCGCCTCAAGGTGGGTAAACGATAGTTTATTCTGAAGCCAAATATGAGTGACTATGGCCTGGGAACACAGATTCAGGTTACCCAAAATTCCATGTTCCTGCGTGGAAGCAGTTAGGGAAGTTTTCATGGACACAGAGCAAAAAGCAGTCGTAAATCTAGACACTTTGCAAATACATTGGTGGAAACATTAAGGAGGTGGACACAGGAAAAGGGAAGTCTCAGCTGTAGGCCTCAGATGCTATCTGATGGCACTCTGCCTTTTGGTTGGCCTTTGCAGAGGGCTCAGTTATAAGATGCACTTTGGGGGGGGCACTCTGTTCACAACAGCGTGTGAGACCTAGAGCACAGGTTTCTTCACTTTGCTGTGACCTGTCTACCTCATGTTTCCACCGATAAATTTGAAGTAACCAAAACTATGTTCCTGGGCCATGGTAACTCATGTCTGGATTTACAATAAACTCTTACTCCCGTTGCAGTAAGAACTTTGATTTTATACCATCACTAAAACACAAGTGGCAAGGCTGACTCCAACCTCATCTGGTCAGGGCCTTTCTGAGTAGGTGGTTGGAGGATAAGGCCTGGCTTCTAAGAGGAGAAGCCACCGCCAACTGAACATCAAGCAGACCCCCAACATTTGTTCAAAAGCTATGTTCTCTGACGGGCACAGGAGGGGCTGGTGCAAGGACACCCTTTTGCAGCTGTACTTCTGCCGTAGTGCAGAGTTGCAGAGGGTCCCTCAGGCCGCTTGCTCTGGTCGGATTGGTGAGAGTCCCTGTTTGGAGAATGCTGGCCAGGTCAACCTGAACAAGTGATTGAGACATAGCCTCATGTTAACAAATTACTATTTCATATTCAGGTCATTTTTGAAAATGTTTTAATAAGAAATTCATGAGTGTTCACTTCTTTAAATCTCAGCATTGTATGTTTTTTTCATAGATTTTTCCAGTTTAATTCGATAAATTTAGAACATTTTCAAACCCTCAGAGAGAACCCATTCATCATCTAATCTCAACCTCTTTCCTCCAGTCTCTGTCCCAGCCCTAAACAACATCCAATTCAAGTTAACACTTGGTGCATCACAGTGTGGGCTTCCTTGCTCCAGACCTAACTAGCACCTGCATCTGTCCCTGAGTTTCACTTCAGGGGAGCTGTGCTTTCCAAATCTACTTCAATACTTGCTCAGAAACCTTAGTTCTTGGATGTGACCGAGAAGAACGATCTCAGCTTGTACAACCTTTTCCTAGAGTGAGGGTGGAAATGAATTTCAGTCAGTGACTGAGCAAGACGGATACCTGCAGGGGCAGACTCCCAAGTTAATGTGTCTTCAAAATAGTTTGCGTTATTTTCAGCTAAAAGTTTCTTGGGCAAAATGAGGATGCTGTCCGTAACTTTAATCTTTTACATATATATTCCAGGACTTTGACCTAAGTGTACAGCCAAAATGCCTTCTATCTTTTATTTTTGAATTGCGATGTTAAAGTGAGTTTGCTCAGGAATTGACTCCTAAACTGAGCATGCGTAGGAACTGGCACACCTCTACGTGAATACACGCAGGCCGGCTGAAGAACATCCCCAGGCTTTGGCAAGGACGTCGGTGCTCTACCCACGGCAGGTGATACATCTTCACTCTTGTCTGCCTTGGCTATGCACGTTTTCCTTTGTGTTCACCAACATGTGAACCCATTGCATTTGGTTATAAATTGGTAGCCTATGTGGCTGGGTCCCTTTCTTTGTTAGGCAAACAAATGGGGCCTGGTTCAGACAGGTTCTCATGCACTGCGGGAGATAATTCCCAAGTTGGAAAGAAAAACATCTTGTGACCTGGCATTTGGCTCCTACACAGCCCTCATGATCCTACAAAAACATAGTAATGAACGTTTTTGTTTTGTTAATTCTTTTGTATTGCCAGGCATGGTGGCGCCTGCCTTTAATCTTAGCGCTCAGAAGGCAGAGGCAGGTGGATCTCTGAGACCGAGGACAGCCTGTTCTGCATGTGAGCTCCAGGTCAGCTGGGACTACAAAGAGACTGTCTCAAAAAATATTATGTTATATCATTTATTTGTTTTGTATTTGTGAGTATATGTATGTGCCACAGTACTCATGTGGAGGTCAGAGGGCAACTTGTAGGAGTCTATGTGTGTCCTGGGGATCAAACTCAAGACCAGTGGCAAACACCTTACCCACTGAGCCATCTTGATGGCACCACTCTGAATCTTGGTTTGGAAGATGTCTCTTTTTCAAATACTTTTATTGAGTTTTTGTATATTTCATACAGAACATCTTAATCATCTTTATGCCCCCTTCATCACTGGCACCCTCCTGTAGCTCACCTCACTGGAATTCATATATTCTGTCATTTCTGTTAAGGCACATCATTCAAGTTGTTGTCCCCAGACATCCCTCAGTTCAGGTTCACTTTGTCTACTCAGCCTATCTAGTGTCCCACCCTTTAAGAAAATCATCTCTTTCTCACTCAGCAGTAATCAGCTGCCAGTAATTCCTAGAGAAAACCTCAAGTCTGTCACAAACCCACACAAATGTAATTTCTTACTATGTGCAAATACAGAAGATTTTCTCATACTAGTGAATGGTTCAGGACCCTTGAGACAGCTAATATAGTTTCAGAGGAGTGCAAATGGATAGGATGGAGCAGGGCAGCATCCATAGGGTCATGTCCAGGGTTGAGAGTGCATCTGAAGTCTGGGGAATTGAGAGACGTTCTTGTGCGTGCTGACACCAGGGAGACTAGGAGGAGTCTCTGTCTGGAGCTGGAAGATCCTTGGGAGCACCAGTCTAGAAAAGCCTCAGAGGCGATCTCAAGCAATTAGAAGAAACCTTTGACCTGATTTCCAGCAATCTAAAGGTAGGAAGGTTGGAATTTCCCATCCTACAGATCTGCATAAAGGAAAAGAACTTAAATAAGAGGCTAAACAGACACAATGTCGTTTTGTGTGTCAGATTTAAAACATGTTACATTAGAAAGAGCTCTCCATGGCGTGACAACAGCCTTTTCTTAATCACTTTAAAAGTCATTACAAGGGAAATTTTCACCCCTGAGTTCACTCCCCCTTCTCCTGATTAGCTCTTAAACTCAAGACAGGTTATGAAGTCTTCCCCAAAAGCCTCATCTTTGGATTTTCTCAGCTTTTAAGAAGTCATGTTTAAAGTTAAGTGCTACATATGGAGATCCTATTTTTATACCATGTTTCAATAAGAGTTAAGACTTTAAAATAACAAATTGAAAATTAAAGATTGCTTAACACTGTGGGCAAAATCATCAAATTAGCAGTCTTGAAAAGCTGAAATAACGGGGCTAGAGCGATGACTCAGCAGTTTAGACCACTGGCTGCTCTTGTGGAGGGCCTGGATATGATTCCCAGCATCCACATAGCAGTTAACAACCATCTTCCAGGGAATCTGATGCCTTCTTCTGACCCTTGCAATCATTGCACTACATGAGTACAGTTACATACATGCAGGCCATATTCTCATACATAAAAGTAAAAAAATAAATAAATAAAATATTTTTTTAATTGACATATACCTAACAAAAGCTGTAAGTATCTTATGGTAAATCTAAGTAAGCTACAAATTCTTTGGCTATCTAAGAAGTACTTTTTAAAATATTTTATTATTTTTACTTTGTGCGTATGAGTGTATTGCCTGCAAATATGTTCAGTGTGCCCATGTCATGCAGTGTGCAGAGGTCAGAAGCCATCAGTACCCTGGAACTGTTGTTATGAACAGTTGTTAGCCACCATGTGGGTGCTGGAGATCGAAACAGGGCTCTCTGCTAGAACAACCAGTGCTGTTAGTCTCTGAGCCGTCATTCCAGCCCCTCTAACATGTACTTTTATGTACATTTATGTGCGTGTGGATACTGTGTTATATCTACAGATATGTTAATGTCCATATACTGTTTACATGGTAACAATTAGGCTTTGTAGGTTAAGAGAACACTCCCCTATGTTAAAACTGATACACAATGTTCCAACTAGAGACAACAGTCGATCCTTCAGAGCCCACCCTGCCATGAGACAATAGCAACCTTGTTCTTAAAATAGCTTAAGACAGTCATCCCATAGACTTCTTAGACATCACCCACAGACTGCTTACATTTCTTAAAGTCTATAAAAGGCCTGGGTTAAAAAACTCTCTGGCCTTTGATTTCAAAACGCCCTGTTTATTCTTTTTGTCTTTTCAGGGTTTGGCCCATTGTGTTTAAATTTATCCTTCTTTTCTGGTCTACTAATTCGTTTCAGAGATCTGACTATTAGAATGGGTGGTACAGTTTCCTGCTCTGCTGGCAAAAACCCAATGTGGAGTTGATTTGATTATGTTTACACCCTTTTAAAAGCATATCTGTCCCAGTTCTTTACAGAAAAAAAAATGCTTTTTGTATCAAAAGCTTCAGCTACAAGGTTGACACGAAGATTTTGGCTCTCTGTATTGCCTCTACATTCTACCTTCTTCTTATACAGGGTAACTGCTGTAAGAGGCCATCACAAGCTGTATTATCAGGACCTCTTGCTGGAATGGAGCATTCTGTCTCTCAAACATTTGTAAAACAAAGAATGCAAAAGAGCTTTCTTTAGAACAAAATTCAAGGGTCAGTAGACAAACTGTTTAGTGTAACAGTGAGCGGACAAATAATCTTCACTTCTTACAGTGTGCCATCAGTGTGATTGGAGTCAACAGTATTTCACTAAGTTGGTAAATTTGTTTATGTTTTTATGTCTAATGACATCAGGAAGAACAACAACAGAAATACTCAAAAGAATCAAGTAACAGGACAGAGAAACATGGTTAAAAGCATATAAGTAGGATGATATTTTCTCTTTTTTTCTGGTTAAAAAATGAGGAAACGAAAGACTTTTGGAGTAAAAAGAATTTTAGGTTGTGAATTAGTTTTGTCCTAAGAGAGAAGATTGTTCCAATGTAAAAAATAAAACGTACCTACAAAGGTAAAATCTTAAAATGTAAGAAGGTTTTAAAAGTTAAAAAGAATTGGGCATGACTAAAGTGGCTATAAATAAATGTTATTAAAACTCATAAGGTCAAAATTCAATATCGATACTAACCCCAAATCCGGAACCATTTATATCACTGAGGCCTCTTAAGATATTGATCTTCTTCTGATAACATCTAGGAAGTCTAATTTGTTTATATAAAGCAACATTCATTGTATCATAAGATAAAAGTTGTATTCCATTACAAAATTTTGAATTCAATATTAATTCATGTATAATAATATGTTCTTATAAATGTTATGAGATTATGTGTTTCAGTATTTAATTTTGTAAGTATGAACACTAAAATAATCAAAAGTCTCTGACTTACTAAGATAACTGTTTCCTGCTGACTTTTATAGACTAGCAGGGATAAGGCCCTCAGTCCGTGTTGTGGGAAAGATCAGGCAGAACACAAGGAGAACACAGGAAGCAGGTATTTTACTTAAGCTACAGCCTGAATCCCGACGGAAGCAGCACATCTGTTATAACTTGGGCTGGGGTTGCAGTGAGAAAGAAATTAAATATTGATTGGCTACTAGTAAAGTCTTAAAACCAAGGAAATTATTTTATATGTAGAAAGAAAACAAATTAAAAAAAAAAAAAAAAAGCTCTGTCTGAAAGTCATTGCAGAAGTCTCATCTGATACAAACAGAATCAAGGAAGTTTCATCAAGATACAAGACAAATGGTTCTGGCTAACTGGGCCAGGGTTCCAACTGCAAACTGGTCAGGTGAAATTTGCTGACAGAGACAGAGAGAGAAAACAAGAATTAAAATCCATATTTCCCTTTATAGTTCCTCAGGCATTACATCACTTGCAGAGTTAGTAGTAAAATCTGCTCCTCACACCCAGGGCTGGATTAACAGGGAAAAATAAATGTGAGTCTGGAATGGTGACCCCAGGGGTGCTCCGTGTTGTGGGAATGCTACTCAGCCCTGGGCTAGTAGTACGTAGTAAGAAAACACCCTTGGAGCTGGAGAGATGGCTCAGGAGTTAAAAGCAGAGGACCTGGGTTGGATTACCGGCCCCCACATGGCAGCTAACAATGGTCTATAACTCCAGTTCCAAGGGACCCAATGCCCTCTTCTGACCTCTGAGAGGCATTGCACAACATGGGTGCATTTACATACATGCAGGCAATATACTCATTAAATAAAAATAATAAATAAAATATTTAAAAAACTCCCACTTGAGAGTAGAAATAGTGTGTAGCCCCTAACACACTGCTGGACACATACTTCCATCTCGACTTCAGATCCCCTAAACTGAAACCATGCAAAGCCATCTTACTGGGATGACCACACAAAAACGGTCCATCATCATCTCTAATTTTTTCTATTCATCCCCCAAGCTGGACAGACATCTGAGTCATACTTGATATCCCTTCAATGGGAGATAAAATTAGCAGTGGGTGGGGCAGACTTCAACTTTTCCGATAGGATATTAGTTAATTGTTTAGTAATAAATTGGTCAGCCTCAAAGGCTTTTTAAACCCCACGTGTGGTGTGTGTGTGTGTGTGTGTGTGTTTGTGTGTGTCAACTTTTCTGATAGATGTTACAGTTAATTGTTTAGTAATAAATTGCCCAATCTCAAAAGCTGTCTTCACCCTGCGTGTGTGTGTGTGTGTGTGTGTTTGTGTGTGTGTGTTAAGCATCCTGAGCTCATTTGAAGCAGACTGTGCAGCTAAGAATGACCTTGAACTTCCAGTCCCCCTACCTCTGCGTACCAAGAACTGGGATAACAGGTGTTTGCCTCCACCCCAATTCATACAGTGCTGGGTATCAAACTCAGGGGCCCTTGCATGCTAGAAGCATTCTACAGACTCTTCTGAGATTGGCGATGAATGTAGTACACCTTCTTGAACCTGTGCCAGATTCTTTTGTGAGGAAGTTCCTGTGTAAGCAGCAAAACACTGCAGAAGGACATTCTTCTGCTGCTGAGCAGGAGCCCATCTGTACCATCAGTGAGAGGCCAGGAAAATTTGGCAACATCTGGCTTGCAAATGATTTGCACTGAACCCCATGGATGCTGCATGGTTCTGTGGACCTGAGATGAACAGGAGCTCTCCTCTTTACTAAGGGCTCTGGAGGCCAGGGTGGGAAGAATTATGAGGCCTCTTGGGTCTTGCTAACCACATAAGAACTCTGTCCCTGGAGCACTTGCAGGAATGACAGACCCAAGACACTATTGTTTGGTTAATTTTCCTGGACCACTCAGTCCAGGATCAGCTAAACAGACAAGGAGACTTCAAACTCTGACCACTGATAGTGTGGCCATGGGACAGGTGTGGCCTGGGCATCAGACTGCAGGAAGCAGGTCTGTAGGGAGGTGGGCAGGGAGTGAGGGCCCTGCCATCTCGGGGCGAATGGGATACTAAGAGTGAAGATGACAGAGAGCTAGCCCAGGAACAGTGCTGAACACTGCTGGTTTCAGGCTTAGCATTCAGCTAAGGGCACTGGAGCCTCTTCTGTCTGCTTTGGCCAAATGTTCTAGTCCTCCACATCCAGTCTTCCAGCCACAAGTCTCATGACTCCCCTCAGCCTAACCCCATCATCCAGCTACACCAAATCACTCCAAACATTCCCTCCCTCAGGTCTCCTGCACATTGGCCCTTCCTCCTCAAAATCCAGGAGTACCGCCACCCTAACCTCAGGAAGAGGCCCTTGCTCCCCAGTACTTGGAGGTCTGCTATAAAGCTCCACTTCTTCTGAAGGACCCGATACCCCAAGAGAGAAGCAGACCTCACTCTCTTCCCAGGCTGCACCCCGATTTTTCAGCATCCCCTTACTGCGAGCCTCTGCTTCCCTCCTTTTTCCGTAAAGGCCCAAAGTTGATCCCTGTGATGTGCCCTTTCCTCGTTGTGAGGTCTGATGGCGGATCCCAAGGGAACGCTATTCCCTGAGGATCCTGGGAAGCCCACAGGGCTGTACAGACAGAGTCACAGGAGCATGAGGCTTTATTTAGGAGGGTTTTCTAAGCTTGTTTGGGGAGAGGCGGTGAATGGACAGATAAGGTGGAGGGAAATGGTCCTGACAGTGAACTGGAAATTAAAGGCTAAAGCTCAGAGAAGGGGCCTGAGCAAAGGCTGTCCAGGCACCCAGTGGTCACCCTGGGGCCTTCTGTGAAGCTCTGAGGATACATTGCAGCAGGGACCAAGTTTGTGTGACTGTGAGGATGCTGCGGGGCTGGGGCGAGGCAGCAGCCACCGGAAGCCTGGGTGGGAATTCTGAGTGAGGAGACACAGACACAGGTTCTGGAAGGGGAGTGAGCCTCTTAACTTGGCTGATCCAGTCAGTGAAGTAGGCAACCCTGGTGAAGATGCTGGGGTAGACTGGACGGAGGCAGTCTGGGCCCCAGCTGGCCAGTCCCACTAGGACCCATGTGCTGTTGTGGTAGCAGGTGAGAGGGCTGCCAGAATCACCCTGAGGAGAGAGAGTAGTTAGTGTAGGGTCTCAGTAGTCATAAATGACAGGTGCCCGGGACAAGGCCACACACAGTCCCCCTGGATCAAATCTCAAGTGCACGACAGTGGGATGGAAAAGTAAGAAGCTCCGAGCTGATTGACCAGGTCGATGAGGACACATGTCAGGCTATCAACACAGACCCCTCCCTTTGCTGGTCATGCCTGATGCCTAGAAGAGACAGCTGTAGGAACCTGTGAGCCAGCTGGGCCAGCTGACATCTCTGTACAGAACATGGATCTACAAACTCTGAGCTGTAGAAATATGTGCCCTCAAGTTCCCTGCCTTTCTGTCACCTAGGCCTGGAGTATTTTATCACCTACAAATTGGTCCACTTTAGAAAATACTGAGGACCCAGGTTCAAGTCCCAGCACCCACATGGCAGCTAACAACTGTCTGTATCTACAGTTCCAGAGGAATCCAACTTGCTCTTCTGACCACTACAGAGATTGCACAACACAGGGCCACTTACACATATGCAGGCAATATACTCATATACATAAAATAACAATATTTTTAAAGGCAACTCAACAGCAAAATGAGAAACTGAAGGGAAGGTGCATGGGAAACAACTGATAATGACGAACACAGAAAATCCACCTAGTGACGAGAAAGGGGGGCGAGGCTGGGGCTTCTGGGTACTGGGAGCCCGCTGTGTCCGCACTGGACACTCCTGGGTGCTGGGAGCACGCTGTGTCCGCACTGGACACTTCTGGGTACTGGGAGCACGCTGTGTCCGCACTGGACACTTCGCCGTTCTTTTTAAAAAAAAAGAAGGGGCTGGGTATGGGCTCCCACAGAATGGGCAGCGTTTTCTTTGCAGAAAGCTGGTTCCTGTTTTCTACACGGTAAGAACCTACCAATGAATGAATGAATGAATGAATGAGGCCAAAAAGGTAATAGCAGACTAAGTGACCTAAGTCATTAGAAGGCAAAATGAACAGGAATAGACATACTGACGACCCATAGTTTCCCATCTGAAAAAAGGCACAACTGTTACCTAAAACATTATATACACATATGTATTATCATAAGAAATAAAAATAGCTACTTTACTGAATTTTAAGCTTGTGAAAAAATACCTGGAAAATGATACTTGTTCAATAATTGATTTGGCCCAAGAACCAGCAGAGTATTCCATAAAGTTTGTCAATGCAGAAAAGAGCTAAGAGTTCTCAGGTCTGGAGCTAAGGCTGTAGCTCAGTAGAAGAGGGTTTTGCCTAGCACACATCATGTCTTAGGTTCCACTGGGAGTGGGGGGGATAGGAATGATGACACCACCTCAAAGGGGCCAAAAAGCAGGCCAAAGTACCCGACTCTGCTCTGTCCTCTCTAACACTCTCCCAAGTGGAGGCCCTCTTCATAGATCTCATGTTATTTAGAGAAACATTTATTAAAGAAACCCTATTCCCTCTTTAATGGTGTTAAAATCTACTGAAAATCACTGTTCCAAACTACTCAAAACCAACTCTCATGGTCACTGTGGAACAAGCAAACAGTCCAGCCACTCACTCCATTGCTATACCACAGCCCTGATGGCCTGTGACTGTGCCCTAGCAGCCCCACACTTAGGGACCAGCAATGAAGTTCCACCACCCTGCCTGTCCAGGCCACAGTGTGACCTTTCCCTTTTGAGACCTGCAGGTAGTTGTCTGCCCCTGATAGAACATTCGCTTCCCTCCTGTCTCTTCAGTACCAACTGCCTCCCCACCCCCACAAACGTACTTTTTAATTTCCTGGCCCAGCTCAAGCCTGAACCTAAATTTGGTGCAAATTTAGTGTGAAGAACATAGTGTGCAATGTCTCCCACCACGGTGCCTAGTACAATGCCAGTGATATTCTAGATGCCCAGTAAAAGTGTTGCTAGGGGTATACTAGATTGGATACTCAGTAAAACCTTTCAGCTTCCAGTGAGAAGGAATCAAAATGAGGCAAAGTATGCAATGGAATCAACCAGACACTTTTGTATTAATTAACCAAATTAGCAAATGTGTTCTAGTCTTAACTATCTGAACTATTAATTGTCACTTTTCAACTAAATACTCCATCAGAAGTTTGCAAAACACTGCAAGGTAAATCAACCAAATAGTCTAGGTGAGTTTCCAAGAGCATCCTGACACTGGTTACCTAGGAAATTACTCATGGTAACGTTGGTCCTAAATTCTGTCTGAGACAGCTTATAAAAGACATACACCAGATATTTTGGGTTTTAACATCTACCCAACTACTCCAAAGATGCTCAAAGTAGTGTTTGCTGCGGGCCTAAAATGTTTTCAAACAAGGAATTAGTACTTTCTAAAAAGATAATGGAGAAACGACCAAGAAAAAAATTAATAAAAGTAAAAAGAAAGCCTGTACCACAAAGACTATAAACGTTTCCACGGGGGGAGGGGGGTACTTTCAATTTGCAACTCCTTTTCTAAGACAGATCCCCCCAAATTGAAGCACATAGATAAAAGACTAGCAGACCCCCCAGGGAGAGCTCTTGCGGCCCCTCCCATCAAACTCAAATTCTTATAAACACATTTCTTTCACCCTGCCTGCAAAACTCTGTCTTCCCTCCAGAATAATTCCATTTAAACTCCCCCCACCCGCGAGGAAACATTAATCTACTTTGCAAACATGCGTTCCAGTTTGTGCTCTACTGTTTTTTTTTTCAACTCCTTCCCTCCTTGCCCCCCCATAGCCCCCTTTTTTTCTTTTTCTTTTTTTTTGTACCTAGAGACAAATGTTTTTTTCCCCCAGAGTTGAAAGCTGTCCAAAAACAGGACCACACATGCGGCCTCCGCGGCAGGCCCGCGCAGAGCCCGCCCCCCCCACCCCCGCGGCCCCGGGGGCGCGCACACTCCCAGCAGCCAGAGGGGTGGCCTGGCCCTCCACCCCCTCTCAGCTCTCCGCAGACGCGGTGGGTGGGGTGGGGGAGGGAAGGAAAGCGAACCCCGGAGTCCGGTCGCAGGGGCCTTTCCCTCCGGGCCACGGCCTCGTGGGCCGGGTCAAGGCGGGCGGCGGCGGCGGGCCACCTGGACCCCCTCCCCGGCCGTGCCTAGTGGTCTATCCCGCAGAGGGGCCCCGCGCCCCCGCCGCCCGGCCTCGCCACTCTCTCCCACACCACCTAGCCAGGCGCAGCGCCCCGAGTAGATTACAGCGCGGCCTTTGTCGGGCGGGCCTGGCTGCAGGCCAGGCGTGCAAACAATAAACAATCGCCCCTGGAGCGGGCAGGGGGTTTTGCCGGCCACGGCGAGGCTCTAGCTGTATGCTGGCAAATATCTTCATCAAACGCGAGGAAGGGCAGGGCCGGGGCGCGGCGCGGCGGCGGGCGCTGGTCGCTTACCTTCCACCCACAGCTCCTCCACGTTGGTCTCCAGATTAGCTGCCTTTAATCCCACAGCGAAGGCCCCAAATATGAGCAGGCCCACAACCAAGAACTTGCCGCAGTTTTTTTGAATGTAACAACCCAGTTTAAATAAGACTCTCTGAAACTTCGCTCGCAGCCACAGCGGCGCTTTCCGGCCAGTAGCCTTCCCCTGGGGATGAAGCAGAAGGGAGGAGTGAACGGCGGGGAGTCGCGGTCCGCACGCCCACGCCCGCTCGCGCGCACCCGCCTGAGGATCTCCCGGACGCCGTGGGGGGCGTGGGCGGCCGCGACGCAGGGACTCGCCCGAGGGGCCGGAATCCCGCCGGCCAGTGGGACCTCTACAGCTTGGGGGGCAGGAGGGCTCGGCTATAAATCAAAGTCAGGCTGCAGCGAGGGACTTGCGCCTTGGGGACCACAGGGGCGCCCCCACGCGTGGTCCGAACAGCTCGGCGAGAGAGACTTGGGATGGAGGGAAGCAGGCAGCCACCAGTCAAAAATGCTACCGTAGACCTGGGGAGGGAGGGCCTGAGGGATCCCAGCCAAGAAGCCTAAGACTTAACCTAACCACTCAAACGCTCCCTTTCCCGTAAGTTCCCCTCCATCCACCGCCCTCCACCGAGTGCCCGCCCGAGGAACGGTGCGGGGGGGCTAGTGCACTCGGGAAACAATATGCTGAGTGCGGCCGTTGGTCCCCGGCCTGCAGGGGTGGTAAGCGGGGCTCTATCCACGTGGTGAGCGCAGCCGCCACAGCCTTTCCAGAGCGTTGGGGGACGCCGTGTGAGCTGAACTGGGAAGCGCGGCAGCCATCTGCAACTTACGACAATATTTGTGTTCGGAAGAGGGCAGCCACAAAGATCTTTCCCTCTTGTCCCATTCCCTCCTGGCAAAACCTAAAAAACCAGCCGACTGCACGGGAAGGGGCCCAGAGCCGCGCCGGCGGGGGTCCTGGCCCGGCGCAGCCTGCTCCGGGTGGCGTGGCCCGGTTGCTGGCCGCGGCCCTGGCGGGCCCCAGGCTGGCCCCAGGCTGGGCGCTCGCCTTCCCCGGATTCCACACATTTCAGCCAGCCTCGAAAACACAATGAACCCGGCCGCTCCGCAGACAACGCACGGAAGATTTAAGGTGGCAATTTGTTTACAACTTTTCCCCCTCGCCGCCAGGCAGTGAGGAGAGGCGGCTCACAACCTGGAAGCGAGGGGATGTCCTCTCCCAAGGAGAATTTTTAAGGGAGCAGAGATTTCATGCTCAACAAAAGCAGAACCGGCTGCCAAAAAAGGAAACCACCTTTACTTTGGCTCCCTCCCCTCGGCCTCTCTCCGCCTCTCTCCACTCCGCCTCCCCCTCGAAGAAGTTAAGAAATGTGGCATTACGGAGTTTTAGGCAGCAAACGGGGGCAGGGCCGCGGGAGCAGGAGCTCCGGGGCCGCAGGCAGAGCGGCACCGCGGCCGCCCTCGAGGTGGTCCACCGAGGACAGTTTCCAAGGCTCCGGAAAAGGCACACCAGGGAGGGCGTGTGTGCGCGCGCATGCACCACACACACACACACACACACACACACACACACACACACACACATACACACACCTCTCACCCCCTGCGGACCTCAGACAGCCCTTTCCTCCTAGGACCGGAGGGAGGGTTTGAAATTTTCAATCTTCACTACAGTCTGTACCTTTTCCTGGAGGGCGTGTGCGTATGCGTGTGTTTGTGTGTGGCAGGGCGATCCCAAAGAGGCAAAGAGGAGGAGGGAAGAGAACAGAGTGGGAGGAGAAGAGTTGGAAATGCACCTTGGAAATCTCCAGAGCGAAGGCAGCGTCGCAGTAGCTGGGCCGGTGCAGATAGTCCGGGTCCGGCGCGGCGCGGCGCGGTCCCCCGGTCCGTCTGCGCCTCCCGCCGCCCGCCTGCCGGCCCAGAGCCCCGCTGCAGCCGCCGCCGCGGTCCTGGGGCTCAGCGTTAGCAGCCGAGGCCATGTTGCCGCCGCCGCCGCGGGGACCGAGGCTTCCCGGGCGGCCCGGCGCGCTGCCGCCGCGGACTCCCGACGCGCCCTGGCGCTCGGCTCGCGAGGACGCTGCTGGCCGCCGGTGGCTCCGGCTGGGGGTGACAGACCTGCCGCTGCTGCCGCTGCTGCTCCTCACACGGCGGGCGCTGCAGCCGCTGCCGCCGCCGGGGAGTCAAACCCTGCGCCTTCCATTGCCACATTGCGCGGGGGTCCCGAGGTCTCTGCGGCCGCCGCTGCCCACATCCAGTTCGCGGGAGGGCGAGAGCCGGCGCGCCAGGCGAGCCTGTCCTCCGGGCGCTGCCGCGGCGCTCGGCGCGGTCCCCAAGTCCCCCTACCCGCCCCCCGCCCCGCGCCGCGACCCCTTCACGGCAGAAAGCGCCTGCGGATCCGCGCCGCTGTCGCCGGCCGCGCGGGCTCTCCCGGCGCCTCCTGGGTCTCCGGAGCGGCTGCCGAGGGCCGGCGGAGAGCCGCGGGGTCTGATGGTGCCCGGCGGGTCTCAGCGCTGCCGGGCCGGGGCAGCCGCTGGTGCCGCCGCCGCCGCTGGTGCTGCTGCTGGCGGTGGCGGCTCCCGAAGCTGCTGCTCGCGCTCTGGCTGCTGGGTTCGCGGTGGCTGCTCGGTCCCGGACTCTGCTTTCTTGTGCTCCTCACCGACCCGCTGGACCATTCTGCCCCCGCGCCGCGCGCCTCTCTCGCTCCGGGGACCTGGGGACTCCGCTCTGTGTGTGTGCAGCGGGCAGCGGCCGCAGCAGCTCCTTGATTCAATAGATGAGATGGAAGAAGAAAAAAAAGAACTCTCTCCATTTGGAGAAAGAGGAGGAGGAGGGGAGGGGGTGGAGGGGGAGAGAGCGAGCGAAAGAGAAAAAGGCTGGAACTCCCGCCCCCGGGGCTGTCAGATGGCTAGGGTTTCTGCGACGCGATTGGCTCTCGGAGGGCAGAAATTACTCAGCAAACATGACTATTATTAGCTGCTTAGCAACAGCTCACCAAAGTAGAGAGACCACCCAGGTAGGCAACCCCAGTGTGCATCCCGGCTCCGGGGGGGAGCCTCGCACAGCGCCAACCTTCTAGCATGCAATACTTCCATTAAGGAATGCTCCCCCATCTCTTTCTTATTCCTTTTCTTTTCAACAGTGTCTTCTTTTTGTGAGACGCCTTTTGCGCGCACACACCCGCGCGCACGCGCGCGCGCACACACACACACGCGCGCGCGCACACACACACACCCGCGCGCCTCGCGAAAGACTCGGGATATACGTAATATTTTTTTAAGCGCTTAAACAATTTCTGAAATTCCTCAAAGAAAACCCTTTTAAAGGCACGTTGGCCTCAAGCTGCAGCAAATACTGGGAGGTCCGGCTTGAATTCCCAGGCCTGCACCAATAATGACAGGGTGGTGGATAGTGGGCCAATGTGTGCCAATTTTTTTCCCCTGCTCTTTTCTTCTATAACTAAAGGCAAGACTTAGATTCTCGCAGGGAACAGCGCCTATTAAGATAAACAAAATGGAAAGTTAAAGAGGAAAGCAAAGACACTGGGGAAAGCCACCCTTTCTTGAAAATCCTTCTTCCCTACCCCCCCAACACGACAGAATAGTTCAATTTCAAAGAGTCTGTTCTATAAACGTGGAATCCAGACACTGAAGCAATCTCGTAGAGGCAGAGGTGTTTATTTGAATCTTTAATGTGATAGTAAAAGAAACAATATTTTTAACAACCCAGAGAAATGAAATTGTTTACTTGAGAGATTTCCTGATTATATTTAAGAGTTCATTTGGACACCCCCCCCCGCTTTAATCACGTTCTTATAAGTAAATGTCATTTTTAAGCTTTTTTTTTTTTTACAAAAATCGGTATGCGTCCTGCAATATTTAGTAATAGCGTGACGTAGGGAAGAATAAAGGCTTTGATGTCGGATTCATTTGAAACAAATTGTGCACAGATCGTGAGGATTTGTCCCCAACATTGAGTCCCATGTCACCAAGACATCCCGGGGATTCGCTTTCCGTTGAACAAGAAAGCACGCGACCTTGGGGAGGAGGGAGAGAGAATCCTGGGGCCAGAGACAAATTAAACTATCTACACATGTACTCTTTTTATTGAAGAAAAAAAAGCTTAGAGACTGGCGAATTGGAGAATAAAAATGTGTTCCCTTGCATTTTCAAGATTTTTCTCTTTAGTGGACACCAGACCCTGAAACACTAGATTCTACTACATTTTATTATTTTTCTTTTCTTTTTAAAAAATTTTCCTCCTTCCTGAGTTGAACTGCAGAGGGAACAGAGGTAGTGAGAAGCCAACTGAAGCCGTGAAAGGGGGCAGTGTGGCTTTAAGATGCACACGGTGTGTGTTCATTGAAAAAAAAAGAAGAAAGAAAGGAAAGGAAAGAAAGAAACCCAGATGGAGGGAAAGGGGGGAGGAGCGGGAGAGGGCGGAGCCTCCCGGTCACGTGATGCGGGCCGCGGGCCGGTCCGCGCGCGTCAGGGCGCGTCCGCATGCTCGAGCGCGGGGCTCCGGGCCTCCGCGCGGCGCGGGCGGACCAGGTAGGGAGGCCAGCGCGCTGGACCCGCGCTGGCGGCATCCGGGCCCTCGGCTCGGCTTCACGGGTACCCGAGCGATGCACGCGCCCCTCAGGCGCGGACGGACGTGCCGGACACGCCGTACTACATTCCTGAAGGCGGACCGGCCCCCTTACGTCGCCCAATGCCCGAGCGGCCTCTTCGCCGCCGGCCAATGGCTGCGCGCGGAGCCCTTCCCATTCAGCCGCCCGCGGCGCCGGCTGCGGCCCGCTGGGGGCCGCGGAGGGGTGCGTGGCCACCGCGGCGGTGCACGCGGCTCCCGTGGGGGTCCGCCCGGCCCTCCCCGCCCTCCGGCCGCCGCCAGCTCCTCTCCTCGCTCTGCCTCGCAGCCCTCCCTCTCTTCCCAGCCCGGCCATCCTCCCTCTCTAGCCTTTCCTCGGCCTTGGTTTCTTTAAGACGCCTTGCCAAACTGAATCCCGAAACCGCAAGACGTGAGGGTCCTGAAGCGGGTAGGGTGTCCCAGAGAACAGAGACCGCGTACAAGTGCTGGGGTGTTCGTGGGATCTGTCGGGAAGCCGGGTACCAGACCAGCGCGGAAATTCAAAACTCACTCCGGGAGGCACGTGATTTTTGAGCGACTCTAGGAAGAGCAGCTAAAAATCTTGAAGGGAAGGCGCGCACTGTGCGGGGGAAAGGCTCGACGCGTTGCTAGTTTAACCTCGGAGTGAAAGCCTGGTCTTTGATAGTTTAAAAGAAAAGAGAGAGAGCATAGCGCAGGAAAACTGGTTTGCTCTTTTAGCTTTTACTTTTCGTGCTTGCTGTAGGAAATTGTTTTTCAATACTTAAGAGTGGCACCCCTAGTTCAAAGATCAGCTTGTTTTCATATTTGAGGCTTGCTGTATGGCAAGGTAACCACGTAGTCCTAGGAAAGCTGTTACTTTTCAACCTTTTCAGTATTTTAGACCTAAGCATAGTTTGGTGTTTGTTTGTTTGTTTTCCCCCCTCCCAGGCTTTTACTTCTGTTGGTTCCATTATCTGTGATTCTAGAATGAAGGTATAGGTTAGGCGCATCCCAATGACCAGGCCTCTTCCACTCCAGCACATTTCCCTAGGTTTGACTTAATTCCTAAACGTTTAGAACTTTGATCCCCAAGGTTTGCTGCGCTTTGACCCCCCCCCCCCCCCGCTGTTTGATAGGTTAACTTTTTAGTATCTCAAACAATGGCCCTGACCTGTAAATTCTACTCATAGGTTTCACGACGCCATCCCCAGGCTCTTTCTAACAAGCGCAGTCCTAATCTCCCAGCCCCCACCCGCCGCTTCCCCTGTGGTCTGCTTTTTCATACACAGAGATGAATTACTTTGAGGATCTAATTGGCCTTGTTTCTGTAACGTTTTAAGAAAGGGAAGAGGAGCCAGTGTAAAAAGCCTACTCGACTTGGGTGGTCAGGGCTGAGGCTGCCCCCAATTTGCCTCATTGCTGATGCATGCGAGTGCGACATTCCCAGCGATAATGTTGTTCCTAATCAATCTGCCCTTATTTACATTTGTAAGCATTGTGGGCTTTAATATGCATGCCTTGTGCAGGGGACTGCTGAGCCACACCGGGTTTGTTAACTTCCAGCTAACCACAAGGATTCCACAGACCTGAAAGGCCGACTGCAGGAGCCAAGCCTGCTAAGGTGTCGGCTGGTATTACAGTCCCTTGAAGGGGCTTTCTGCCTGGTGGCTCCCCCTGTGAGAGTTACTAAATAACTGAGACCTTAGGGCCTTACCCAGCAGAGTTTCAGGCTTCGCAGAGTAGCCATTCTCCCTCCCAAGTAAAATTCATCTTGATGCATGAATTGACATTTTTCTCTCTCCATCATGATCCAGGACTTCTCGACAGAGACTATAGTTCCCAAAACAGATTCCTTCAACTCCCTAAATTTCCTAACTTTCTCTTCCTTTTTCTGTTCCAGTACTTCTTACACATGTCAAAAATGACATCAGATTATCCAAATGATAAGATGACAGTAAGATAAAACATCTGTCCTTGACGTTTGGATGTTCCAATGGATGCAATTGTAGGAGTCAGATTCAGGGAGGTTATGAAAGTGCACAGTGAGGTTTAACTTTGCACTGGCTTCTTAGGTCAAACTATGTGAATCTTTAAGATCCAGAGTCATTTAGTTTATTTCTGCAGCATATAGATGAATAAATGGGTTAATATATTCCATTCATTTGACCCTTAAGCTATTTATAATTTTCTCCACTAAGTTTAATAATCTTCCAGAAATCCACAGAATTGCAAATATATTAAATCCTACAATATTGTTGCTGCAGGGGTAGAATGAAGCGAGAGATGAGGGGGTTGTTTTAGATAGGGAGCCCAGGATACAGGACATGAGTGACAGGCCAGGGCCTAAGCAGGTACCTTGGGTAAGAGTTAACTCTAAGAATGTTTTATTATTCGATCTTTGGCAGTCTTTGTATTTACTTAAAAGGTATGGGCAGAGAATGAGTCTAAGGGAGGTCGGGGGGAAAGATCCAGAAGTCACAAAATGTAAAATCACTGGACTTGACTCTGCTCCATTCTTTCTACCTTCAGTTTCCTCTCTTAATAAGACCCCTCCCCTTTAAGCCCCCCCACCCCCAGGCTAGAGGAATGGGAACTGCTTTAGCCAACTTGTCAAAATAATGCTGCTAATTACTCCTGATCTCCTTTAATGGGAAGCTGCTCCCAACTCTACAAAGGACTAAATGAAAGGTCCCCAGCACATACCCAGGAGCAGTGGCTTTTTTTTTTAGTTTCAGTGAGCTGGAAGTGGGGAAGATGACCATGACCAAGAGGTGTGTTAACCTTAGAAGGTCCCAAAAATATTCATGTAAATCACTGCAGTTTTAAGTATTTGAAGAATTAGCTTTATGCAATACCAAAAGCTACCAGTATTCTCTTGCTGAGAATGTCACCATTCAGTGAACTTGACAGAAAACACAGCATTGACCCCTGTATTGATTCCTTCCCCTCTCCCTTCTGCAAATATCTCCTTTGCTACATTACTTCACTCTAACAGATAAAAAGATGTGTTCTTGAAATAGCCAGGCCTCAAACGTTTTCCCCCTCCATCTCTCTTGCATCATCTCCACCTTCCTGTCTAATACATCTGTATCAAGCTCCGAGTCTGGTATGAAGCACTCACAGCTCATTTCAATGCTCTGTGCCTTTGGGCCCTGCATGAAAAAGAAGCTGAGCAACGTGATCCCTTTGACCCACTGCTGGAGCAACAAATTTATTAGAGATATAGGCATGAGAAATGAAAGGGAAGTAAAACAATTCCAGCTTATTGTGTGTCTTTCTTTCATACTGCTAATCCGGTTTACACATCACGCCTACATGTCTCAATAAGGCATTATACACTGTGGCAAAGGCTGGAGAAAATAAAAGGTGTGTGTGTGTGTGAGAGAGAGAGAGAGAGAGAGAGAGAACAGGGAAGATGAATATTTTAATCCATATTTACCTCATCAGTTTCTTATCTGTAGAAAATTGAAAGCAATTTGCTAAACAGCCTCTTTTCTTTTTACAAAATTATTCCAAATGGTGCTAACTCCTGTTCAGATAGCTTGTCAGATTATGACTAGATTATAACCAGAAATTAGATACACCTCTCATGATGAGTTTGAAATGAAGCTAATACCTCAAAGTGAGAATGGATGTATTTAGTTGGTGGGGCCTATTGGTGTCCACCTTAGTTCAACATTTTAATTTAAAAAGATCATGGTCTCAAAGGCATTTTATATAGCCTGCTGGAAGGACTATGGGTGACAACTGGAACACACACATTCACAATGGAAAGGCCCTTGTTTTACAACACAGGGACACAATGCACCTGAGGCAACATTGTATCCTGAGGTACCACCCAGAAATAAGTTACAGTAACAAAGGATGACACTAAAAAGCATTGTCTTCCTTTGTTGAGGCAATTAATTGCATGTTGAAGCACTGGACAAAACAAAACAAAACAAAAAACCCAACACACACCAGAATACTGAAAAAGGACTATTGTAGTTCAAGCCCTCAGTGATCCAATTATTAAATACTTAGAGCCCACCATTGTGGGTCTTTATTATTTCAAAGGAGTTCTTTTGTATTTCTCCTCTCCAGGGAGGAAGGAAGGGTAGTCAGGGACGAAGACGGTCTTCTCCCCCAGGTCTAGGAAAACAGGGTTCTCTGGTGTCTACCACAGACAGGAGTCCATGTGGTTCTTAGCAGACAGTCACAGATCAGAAAACTGCACACGTATTAGGCATTTTAAACAAGGGCTTAAATGCATGAAGACATTAGCAAATGCCACCAAGAGGCCCAGTCTCTGGAAACCCTAGGGTCCCAGTTTTGAGACAGACCCCATTTTCATGACAGTCTGGGTCAGTCGGACCCACTTCGAGGTTCCCCTGAGGCCGCCCACAGCACGCTCAGCACTGCGCCACCCGCCCACCTCTTTAATGGGTGGTAGGCACCAGAGTGCCTGATTCCGTGGGCGCAAGAGTCAACACACTCCTCTCCTCTACCCATGTCTTTGCGAACTCAAAGCACCCTTTGGCTTTTTTTTTTCCCACCAACGGCGGCTGCGAGGATTTCGGAGCCTGGGAATGTGATACGGAGCTCCTCTCCTTCCAAGGTGTTCGGTTCAGCCAGGTGTCGGCGCGCGCCGCCCAGAGCCCCGCGTGTGGGTGCGAGGGCGCGCGTGGGTCCCCTCCAGCTGGTGTCCCCAGCGCGGAGAGCAGCTCTGCGGCGCGCGCTCCCCGTCAGAGCCCCCTGCCCCCCCTCCCGCGCTGTCACTCTCACGCCACCAGCCCTTCCATCAGCAGCCCTGCCTGCGCTGGCGAGGCAGTAGCCACCGCCCGGCTCGAGGAGCGGAAGCCAAGGTGGCGACCCTTTCAAGCGTGAAAATGGGATCCCAGGCGACCCCTCCGTGGGAATTGCCCCCGGAGCGGTTCCCCGGCGCGCCGCAGCCACCCCCCTCCCCGCCCTGCAGGGCCGGCCTGGAGGCGGTGGCCCCAGCGTGCGGAGCGCAGGCGCGCGTGGGGCACCGGGGCCCGCGATCGCGCGAGCCAGCCCCGCAGTCCACCCTGCCCGCCGCCCTCCCGCCAGCGGCCCGCCCCTCCCGCGGCGCTCGCTCCGGCGTCCTCGCGCGGGGCGTCCCGGTGCTCCCCGGCGCACGGCGCGCCAGGAGAGGTGGCGCGGGGCCGCCGGCTGCACTCACCATAGCCGGCCGTCAACCCCTGCCCGCAGTGCGGTGCGGATGGCGCGGACGCTGGCCTGGGGGTTCACATCAATTGCTTTTTTAAATTTCCCCGGGCCCCCTTCGGCTGCTCCTCTGCTCCTCCGTCTTCTCCCTGTCTTCCTTAGTCTCCCCGTGGCCCTGTCGCTGCGGGTCTCTTTGTCTTCCCTGTCGTCGTCTTTTTCTTCGTCTTCGTCTTCTCCTCCTCCTCCACCGTCTTTACAAAAGGAACGGAAAGTGTAAAAACCCCGGCGCGCTGGGCCGCCGCAGGCTTTCGGCGGAGTGCAGCGCGGACTCACAATTACAAGCCTGTTTCTATTAAGCAGTTCCATGGCCCTCGGCGTGGGTGGTCTGCCGCGCCATAGGCAGGACCTGTCAGGGTCACGTGACGGATCCGAAAACTTTACCCCTTTACAATAAACTCAGGGAAGGCAAAGTAAACTCCAGGAACGTGCTATCAGCACAGCCCTCCTGGGTAAACAGGCGCACCCCTCCCCGCCTTCCTGGGAGGCACCCGGCCCGGCGAGCCCTGGCGAGCCCCGGCCGCCCCCCGCGGCCTCTGTGCCGGGGGCCGCGGGCCGGGGGGTCCGACTCGGCCCCTACCTTCGCCACCCGGCGCCCCCTTCCCCGAATGACTGCGTTCCTTTTGGTCATCTTGCCAAAACCCTGGGGTAGGGGGTAGATGTTGGGAGAGTGGGGAAGTGCGTTTCAGCACCCCATCAGCCTGGAAAGTGGGGCTTGCCCCGAGGGCTCCCAAAAAGCAGCACCTTCCCCGCCGGCTCTCATTCCCACCCAACGCTGAGAACCCGGGAACGTTACAGTTGACATCCCCCAGGCTGTCACGGGAAATCACAGGCTCCCTTGGAGAGAAGACCTATGTGGTCGTGGAGTTTGGGACTTGGGGGTGGGGGGTGGGGGTGAGGTTCTTGTCGGCTGTCCTGGAAGCCGCTACTTCTGAAGACACCAAGGTGGAGCCCCTGGAATCCAAGATGGGTAGCCGGCTGAGGGATCCCTAATTGATATTTGCTTCCTTTCCCTTCCAATTACTGTGGTTTTTGGGGTATACCACCCAATGATCCCACCCACGCTGCCTTCCCGTACCAGGCAACCTCGGGCGATTGGTTTGGGGTGGAGGTGCTGGTGGGTCGTGCTGGGCCTCTCGCCCTGAATGGAAACGTCCTGTTCAAGAAAGACCACATGCTATCTTGATAGACACTTTCACACACAACTGAGAGGTGCTGTTTTAAATGGATCACGGTATAAATAAAGATGAATTACAGGTACACCCCCCGCCTTGGGGCAAAGTGACAGGAATCACCGAAGTTATCAATAGTTAACTGGCTGGTCTTCCAACAGAGCCACCTCACCAACCCAGGGCCTTGTGCATGCTAGCTAGCAAATCTCCACCACTGAGCCACACCCCTGCCCCCAAAGCCTGCCAGTGCCCTCCTCATTCTGGCTGACTGTGATTAGGTGTGTGTGGGGACATGCCCAAGCCCACATGTTATTAAATAATAATTCCAGGAGTTGCTATTTATCCCCTTCCCACAAGATAATGTACTGTACTTTAATAGGGTCATTTGAGTTTCCAGAATGTTTGTGCTTGAGGAGCATTAAGTAATTAAACATCGGAATGCTGGACAAACCTGTGAATTAGGCTGGTTCAGGAACAAGTTTCATGCCAACTGACTTTAGTCAAAAATGAACTAAAATGGTTGTTAGCCAAACACTGGATTCTGAGTCATAACTGAAAAGAAGGAAGGAAGGAAGGAAGGGAAGGGAAGAAGAAGGGGAAGGAAGAGGTAGGAAGAAAGAAAGGAAGAAAAGAAAGGGAGGGAAGAAAAGAAGAAAGATTCTCTTCTCCACTACAGAAAATGCCAAGCTAGTATTTCCCTTGAGAGCATATCAAAGCATATACCCCCCCACAACACACAGAAGCTTCATCTATAAGTGGGGGCGGGGTTAAGAAGAGATAATTACATCTCCAAATAGAGTGACCTAGAATATGAAAGAGAAAGGAGATAAGAAAAGAAAACAGCCATATGAAGGGCATTTGGGCCTCAGTAAAAGTTGTTAGGCTCCCTAGTTTGGTGGGAAACTTCCTGGAGGGCTGATGGAGTTGGCCCTTTTTTTATTTAAAATGAAGACATACATTTCTAATACACTTGGCTACTTGCTCCTTTTGAGTTTGGCCAAGGCTGATAATCAAGAATGGACTCAGGTTTGGGAGGGCCTTCTTTGGCACTGAAATTACACATACGAAATTAAGTATAAGATCTTGAAAGAGGCCTGGACACTGAGGGATATGCCCTGAGCTTCCAGCAAATCATGTCCCTTGAAAAGTTCAGGGGCTGGGGAGACACAGCCACTCAGCATTCGTGACCTTGGTGCTATGCATGTAGCCATTAGTTAGAGCTGAACATGTTCATTTTTCAGTTTCTGATCTTACAATTGGTAGCAACTGTTTTGAGGGCAAATACTTGTACTTGGGTAAGGACAGCATCATGAGACAGGAAGAAGGGAGTCTAAAAAAGTTCTCTCCCAGAAGCAACCTGGCCTGTCCCAGCCTTTAGAATCTGTATTTCCAAAAATTTCATATGTTGTGCCTCTGTTCTCTCCCCACTGGATGTTCAAAGATGAAGTATATTCTCATGGAAGGTGGCATTGGGGGCAGTTCTCTCATGGTCACATTCAAGAGCCCCCATCAAGGTGGGCCTTCTCATCAAGTGTCTGCTTCAGTTTTCTAACATTACTCATGTCCCATCCCTTCCTGGAAAGTGAGCTCCAGAGTCACCCAGTCTAACAACCCATTTGGCAGGGAGGTGTTAATGACTGACAAAGCTACCAGACAGCACAGCTCAAATCTGACTTGTCTGGACCGATAAGCAATTGGCATGGCAGTGTTAATGGCTGATGAGCTACTAAACAGTACTTTTGCTGGTTAACTTGGTCTTTTAGAACATACCCAGAGGAATAATTCCTAAATTGGAGAGATTTGGGGCAGGGTCAGATGAAAACTGAAGGCATTGGAGAAAGGGACAAAAGAAAGACTTGAAGCAGGTCTGGAAACAGACCACACACCGTCATGAACAAGTCTGTGACTGGGTGAAATCTTCCTGGTTCTACCTATCTTTCTGAATATTGTGGCTATTTGAGATTGTGTGTGCATGTGTGTGTGTGTGTGTGTGTGTGTGTGTGTGTGTGTGAAAGAGAGAGAGAGAGAGAGTGGTGAGAGAGAGAGAGAAAGAAAGTTGAGCTTCCCTCTTCCCTAGTTGTACTTACAGTGGGTACCTAAGCACTTCTGTCCACTCCCTTCTCCACAGCAAGCTCCAGAACTAGAAAGCTTTCAAGTGAATAATTGAGGTTTCTGAAGAAGCATGTACCCACATTTGAGAAGCTCTCTACCTCTGGATGAATGCCACTCCTGCACAGGGCCAGTGGCCATACCATACTGGCCACACTTTGGGTGTGGCCATCCTTTGATTCTGGCATCAGACAGGTCCTTACAAGCTTTCATTGAAAGCGCTCTTGCTCAATGCAAGGATTCCAGCTCTACATGACTACCCCCAGCCCCCACACTGGCCCCTTCCCTGTTGGGAAGATATTCACAAGCCAAAGGAACTGGTGAAGTTAAGGCTTTGAGTACCAGAGGGGTAGGTAAGAAATGTTTAACAGTGTGTTTGTTACCACACTGAGTTAGAGGAAATGAACAACCAAATTGCCAGAAGAGGCATTGAAAGGGTCAATGGGATTGTTTAAACAGCAAGAACAAAGAAGGAAAACACGATTGCAGAATAGGAAAGGCAACGGTGTGATCTGAAGAGAAAAACCAGAACAAACAGCTTGGAAAGGAGGGAGTGGAGCAAATCTTGGGGTGTCATAAACCAAAGGCTCCATGAGGCCCCACTTCTGAGGAGGGGGAAGGCCTGCAGAGACATTTGCCGTGTGCGAAAGAACCAATGGTAATTTCAGAACAAGAAGGAATAGGCAGGGCCGGAGACGTGGTTTGGTGGGTAGAGTGCCTTCATAGCACAAAGCTAGGGTTCAATCTCCAGCACTGTGTGAGTGAGCACAGTGCTAGATGCCTAGAATTCTAGAGCTTAGGGTTGAGGCAGGAGGATCAGTAGTAGTCCAAGGTCATCCCCTGATCCCTTGAGTTCAAGAAACGATTGGGATACACATCCTGCTTCAAAAAGAAAAGAAAGAACCCCAAGTGCCAGGCAGGGTGGCTTTTTGCCCTAGCACTCAGGAGGCAGAAACAGAGGATCTTGCAGAGGGATCTCTATGAGTTCGGGGCTATCCTGGTCTATGGAACAAGTTCTAGGTCAGCCTGGGTTATCTAGTGAGACCCTGTCTGAAAGGCGGTGGCGGGGGTGGGGGGTGGGGGAGGAGGAGAAGGAGTAAAAGGAGGAAAATTTGGGAGGGGGCAGGTAAGCAGAGAGACAGCCTCCTGAGGAACCCCTGCCTCAAGCAGTCAAAACCCTCTTAAGTGACTCTTCCTGCTGCTGAGGTACATAAGTACGCGGGTATGCACAAGTGTGACATGCAGCTGACTCCGAATACAGGAGCTACTTTGTGAATGAAGACTGTGCTGAGGAAATGGACCGCCACAGGACGGGCAAAGGGGGGCGGGGTGGAGGGGGTGGGGGGGGTGCGGCCACAGTGGCTCATGAGGATGGGAAGGTGGTGGGTTGGTGCCTAGGAGAATTCATCCATTGCAGTCAGGCAAGTCTGGAATATATCCCCAGATTCTAATTGTGTTTACAGGGCCCTAGAAATTAAATGTCATGAATATAGCAAAGGAGCTTCTGCCAGACAGAAGGTGTTGTTTCACCCAACTATCATTGCTGCCCCCCCTACCATTGTTGCTTTTATTAAGATTGGTGGAACTTCATTTACTTAAGGTCCAAGATTGAAAATTTGAGGGAGTAAGCAAAATAAAATTTCTCCCCTACGAATGACAAAGGTCTTGTGATACAGAGTTTTGAAGACTTGTCAGCTCTGAGATCTCAGGGCCAAAGTTTGAGGCCTGATGTTGAAGCAGAAACCTCTCACACCCCTTTCATTATCTTGTACTCTAAGGCTGCTCAACTGGTTATGAACAGGGCTGTGGCTGGCTCTCAAGACTGCCCATCACATCTACAGTCAGTGCCATTTCCATGTTGGTTGGTGATGTAGTCCCTACCACCTGGCCTAAGAGCAAGGACCTGGAGAGGATGTGTGCTTTTCTTTCTTACTGGCCTCTATGGGCGGGCAGTGGAGACAGTGGTCACCTGCCCAGTAAACTCTTAGTAGTTGTAGATAGAATTCTATTTAGTGGGGTCAGGGTGGTGAGCTCTCCAGTCCAGCTGCTGGCCCTGCCCTGCAGTCCAGGTTCAAGGGTTTCCTTTGGGTTCTAGGATTAGTTTGCCAGGACTGCAGAGCCAAAGCACCAGAGCCCAGAAGTATAAGCAACCGAAATGTATTTTCTCATAGCTCTGCAGACTGGTGCTTGGAGCCAAGGTATTAGCAGGCCTGGTTCGTCCTAAAGCCTCTTGCCTTGGTTTGCAGACTGTGGTCTTTTCCTGTGTCTTCACTGTTCTTTCCTGTTTGTGTCTGTGTGTACATTTTCTTTTCTTAAAAGACCTCCCAGATCCAGGATTCTATGCCAATGGCTTGACTTTAACTTGATTACCACCTCTTCAAAGACCCTGTCCTTAAAAGCATGTTTTGAATTATCAAGGATTAGTAGTTCACATGTAACTTTGAGAGAGAGAGAGAGAGAGAGAGAGAGAGAGAGAGAGAGAGAAGAGGATTCAGCCTAGAGCAGCATCCAGATATTGAGAGAAGTTGGGTTGAGTCTAAGGGACGAGTTCATTTGGAGGGAAGAGCTGGGGTAGACTGCAGTTGGATCCTTCTTGGCATCCAATGCTAAGGACCTGGCCCACCATCTCCCAGAGACCTGTCCATACCTCCACAAAGTAGATGCTGGCTAAAATGTTCCCTAGGAATGCTGGTGGTCTAAAAAAAATGGCTTTAGGCGTTCAGCAGAACAATTTTTTAACCCATAAAGATGAACACTGTTAGTCTTGTTATGAATCTATCTTCTTTATTTATCTCAGTAAGCTCCTTAAGGCAATTGCTTGCAAAGCTGGCTTCTCATCAGACTCACCTGAGGAGTTAAAAAGAAATGAAAGCCAAGAGACAAAAATAGATCCTCCATCAGCCCCCTCAACGTCCTAGGGCTATAGAGTCAGAATCACAGACCTGGAGGATGAGTATTTTTAAAAACTAATCCCCCCAAAACATGTAGAAAAAATGTTAATGGTAGGATCCAGGTACGCAGCGCGATTGTTCATGGTAAAAAATTTCCACCTTCGCTCTGTTTGAGGCTTTTCATAATAAAACAACGGTATGAAAGAAAGAGGTTCCCAGGCTATTCAGCAGTGCAACTGGATTTGAAGACAAAAGGATCTTTGGTTATTTCTGAATACATTTTTCATTCTGTCTTCTGCGATGGATCTGCCACACTGCATTAGTGCTGTTCATCAAGTAAAGATTGATGAGCTGGTGAGATAGCTCAGAAGGTAAAGGCACTTACTGCCAAGTCTGTGGACTAGAGTTTGATCCCGAGATCCCACAGGGTAGAAGTAAAGAACTGATTCCCACTAGTTCTTCTCCTACCTCTACCTGTATATCCCCAAAACAAATAAGTACATAGTTTTATGTGTAGAAAGGAAAGATTGGTGAACTTTCACTAAATGTGCAGTCCTTTGTTAGCGCTGGGAATTTAGAGAATGGAAAAGTTATCTTCCTTAAAAGCAGCAAAAAATACCATTTTATTCTCATCAAACTGTCAAAATCAGTAAATCTTGACCTCAGCAAATATGAGTAGGACTGTAAAGCAATTATAACGGCATAAATGGGACATGATCCGAACAGGAGGGGCTTCTACAAAGAGATGCAAAAAAACACACCACAGCCCCCTAGACTACTGTGGAAGAGACCTGGAAACATGATGGAGAGTGAAAAGCCTTGGTCAAAAGCAGTCTCCTGTGAAGGCTTGTATGAATTCCCCTGTATGATCATAAAGGAGAAAAACAGGGGAATCAAAAACTCATCCAGGAAAGCCCTCACCTCTGGAGGAACACTGGAAAACTTCAACAATAATTCATTTCATTTATTAATCAATTATCTTTGTGGTGTTTTGAGACAGGGTCTCACTCTGTAGCCCAGGCTGGCTTGTGACTTACTATGGTAAGGCCAGGCTGGCCTCAAATTTGTGCCAATCCTCCTGCCTCAGCTTCCTGAGTGTTGGGATTGCTGGCATATCCTATCATGCTTGGCTTCAAAAGTAATTAATTTTAAAATATAAGCTGAGCATGCTGGTGCATACCTGGAATCTCAGGAGAATAGGAGGATTGTGAGTTCAAGGCCTGCCTCAGCTACATAGCAAGTTCTAGTCCAGTCTGAGCAACAGAACAAGAACGATATTAGTCAATCAAATAAACAAAAACCTAGTAAGTAAATAAATAAGTAAAAAGCATATGCTAGTGATAATAACATTTCTGGTTGCATGATCTATTTCATAGTACAAATTTGTTCATTTTAAAGACATCCTCTTTCTGTTCCTCCTCCCTCTGTTCTTCATCATCTCCTCCTCCTCCTCCACCTTCTATCTTGATTGACACATGATCTAGTCCTGGGTGAACAAGAATCTGAAACCGCCGCAGAAGAGGATCGCAGGAGCTGAGAACACAGAGTGCGCTACACGAACATGGGGCAGCGCATCTGAGCCCCTTCTTCTCTGGTGACACGGAGTGCAGAGTCACGCTGGGAAGGAGGAATGGAAGACTGCCGACCAGCTCAAAGGGAAAGAGAAAGGGCATTCCTCAGGATCAGGGGAGGGAACCAGAGGTCTTCTCTCCTGGGAATTCAAACCCTGTCTGTGGACCCTAGCTGGCTCAAGTTCTGGGGTTCCATCATGCTTTCCCTGTATCAGACTTTGCTCTAGATCAGAGAGCTAGCACTTTCCAAAGGACTGAGATCACACCAAGCTCAAAGTCAGAAAACATGCCAATATTACTTTATAAATGCAAGAACTCTGTTCTATATACAGCAACCTGTCAGTGGAGTCATCTTATGACATGTCAGTGGTATTTTGTAAGTCAGATGATGTTATTTATTGGCCAGAAACACTGTGTTGTAAATATGAGCCA
Source organism: Eospalax fontanierii (assembly GCA_035773235.1). Taxonomy (NCBI): domain Eukaryota; kingdom Metazoa; phylum Chordata; class Mammalia; order Rodentia; family Spalacidae; genus Eospalax; species Eospalax fontanierii. The sequence continues at coordinate 9,325,643 of CM069538.1, forward strand.
GGGGCTGGAGAGATGGCTTAGCAGTTAAAAGCACAGGCTGCTCTTGCAGAGAATCAGGATTCGAGTCCCAGGACCCACATGGTGAGGTCCCTTGCATTCATCAGGACCTAGTCCATCACAAGTTGAGAAGCATCCATAACTACACTTCTGCCTGAACTTCCTTTATTGATGTGGCCTTCACCAGGCAAGATTGCTTTTGGAAGCAGAATTCTGGCAGGAGTGGCTAAGGGAAAGTATTCTTGTTTCTTAGGTCCTAAATTTGTTGATAGGTAATCCAGAATGGATGTAGTAGTTCCATGATCATGTCATACACAGTCTCACTGTAACTTCCTGTTCTGCCCATCCTGGACACCTGCCCCTTCTTGCTTCATTGATTATTAACAGTTCTAGGTTTTTCTTTCCTTCCTTCCTTCCTTCCTTCCTTCCTTCCTTCCTTCCTTCCTTCCTTCCTTTCTTCCTTCCTTCCTTGTTCTTCATGTTCCAGCTGGGAAGAAGAGCAGACTGTATTCATTCGTTTAGTTTGATCTTTTATATAAGAAAACAATGATCTTTCCAGAAATGACACTCAATGGACATCTTGTTACATCTCATTGCCTAGAATGGTTTTCAGATCTACAACAAGCCCAAGAAAGTGAGTGTTCAGTTAGGTACGTGGTATGAAGGCTAGCTTTAACTGTCAGCTTGACACAACCTAGAATTACCTGAGAAGGGAGCCTCAGTAAGGGATTGTCTACATTGGGTTGATCTGTGGGCATGTCTGTAGGGGATTGTCTGAAGTTAGCTGATTTGGGAAGACTCAGCCCACTGTGGGTGGCACCATTGCCTAGGCAGGGAGTCCTGAACTGTGTAAGAATGGAGGCAGGGCGCTGGCACAGCAAGCAAGCATGCGTGTGTATATTAATTTCTCTCTGCTCTTGATTATGGCTGTGCTATGACTAGGTATTTGAAGTTCTTGCCTTGACTTCCCCACACTGATGGACTGTACCCTGAAACTGTAAACAGAAATAAATCCATTTCTCCTCTAAGTTGCTTTTTGTGAGGGTATTTTATCACGGTGGCAAAAATGAAAGTAGAACACATGGCTGTTTCCTAAGCTCCTGGCCGTGTTGGTAAGAAGGGAGAATGCAGGGAAGCTGTGGGGTATATGATGCTTATTTCAACCAGGTACGTAACAGCAATCGCAAGCAATGTAATTACACTAAGAATTTTTGTTTTCTGGAGACAATAGCTTTACAGAGACACACTAAGCCGGAGAAAAGCTCTGAAAACTCAGAATCAAACCCTTGGTCTATCAGTGGCCAGCTGTGTGACCAGGGACAGTGTTCTTCACATCTTACAGTCTTAGTTTTTCTTTATCTAATTTCTAGCTTCTGCAGATAGACATTTAGCTATATAGATTCCCATGGAGGTCCACAATTGTACCTTAAAAATTATCATAGTTGAATCAGGAAGAAATCTGGCAAATGAGTGGAGAGTCACGTATAGCTACATTAGAGTTCTAAAATTGCACAGATTAAAAGGAATAAATGAGGTACTGTAAAATCAGGATCCTATTTTAGGAAAAATAGAGACATTGCTAAAGCACTAATTGTAAGGCCTATGGTAGGTAGACATGGTGGCCATTCAAAGATTTGCACGTCGGTCCCTGGAAGCTGTGAGCATGCCACACTGTCTGGAAAGAGGGACCTTGCTCTGCCGACCGTTTGACAGCTATTGCAGGTTCTCCTGGGTTATCAGGACAAGCAGTGTAATCAGAGGGTCCTTAAAAGTGAGGAGAGGCGAAAGCGGTCGTCAGAGTCATGTGATATGGAAAAGATCTGACCCACGGGGGTTGTTTTGGAGATGGAGGAAGAGGCCATAAACCAAGGAGTAATGGAGCCTCTCTAGAAACTGGAAAAGGAAGGGAACAGATTTTCCCTGAAATCTGCAGGAAAGAATAAGACCCTGCTGACATCATGATTCCAGTGAGAAACCTGTCTGATTTCTGTCTACAGAACTATTTGATGACAGAGCCATCACCTTTGTGGTCATTTGCAACCATAACAATGGGAAACAAATACCTGACAGACAATGTGAGGGGAGGCATGATTCACTTTGGCTCATGATTTCAGAGGATTTAGTTCCTTGTAACAGGGAGAGCAGCTTACAACATGACGGCCAGGAAGCAGACAGAATGCCTGTTAGGTATGCTTTCTCTGCTTTTCTTCTGTCTGGGTCTTCAGCCAGTAGGACCCATACCCATTCAGGGTGGGTCTTCCTCCTCTTAAATCTTCCCTGGAAGCGCTGTCACAGACACAGTTAGATATGTGCTTCACTATCTCCTACATGATTCTAAATCTAGTTAAGTTTACCTGGAAAATTAATTTTCACACACAGGCCCTCTTTCTTGCTTACCCACTTGTCCTAAAGCTTCTCAAGACTATACACACAAGCTTAAAGAGACTAAGATCATCCAATCTGATTGAACCATTTGTATCCCTTGGTAAAAGGACCACAAACAGTAGAGCTGTTGCTGATAGGCTGACAGCAGCTGCCAGCCCCTAGGAGTTGAAGAAGATTTAGAACTGGGTGAGGGGAAGGGAAAAGTGACCCAACCAAGTAGTGGTGTCTATTAGGAGAGGGGGACAACGCATGGCACTGTCATCTGGGCCGCGTTCTGCTCTTCATCCAGTCCTTTCAGTTATGTTGTTGCTTTCCACAGAGCTCCTGCAATGTCTCATAAAAGCCTGTCAAGTTCCACCAGGTCCGTGTAATGATACAGGGCTCAGGAACTATCCCAAATGTGTCTGTCAGAGACACTCAGAGAAGGTTACTGGGCTACTATGTCATGCCACTCAAGAAGAAGGCTCTTAAACCTGGTATGGCTTTAATCCCTGTACTCAGAGGCAGAGGCAGGCAGATCTCTGCGAGATCAGGGCAAGCCTGATCTACATAGTAAGTTCTAGGCCAACTGAAAAAAAAAAAAAAACAATGAAGGAAGCCCTAGAGTTCCTTAGGCTTCTGACTATGCAACTGACATTCCTCTCTGGGTCTGAGGATTCTTGCCTCTACCAGCTTCCTTGAAGAACTCAAGGGTCAGCCCAATCTGACCAGCTCTCAGCACCCAGTGGAGACTATTTGTTGCAGATGGCTGATCTCAGAAGATGGCTCAGCCTGTGGGTGGGTAGATCTGAGTCAATGCTTCCTGCTGTCACTTAGGGTCGCCTGCAGTATTTAACTTCTGTCTCCTCACAGATTCTCCCTCGAAAGTCATGCTAGATACATTCTAGACTCCATGCCTTATTCCTGTCTTCTAATCAGGTCATCATTCCAACCATTTCACTCCCTTCTCTCTCCTTCCTTCCTTCCTTCCTTCCTTCCTTCCTTCCTTCCTTCCTTCCTTCCTTCCTTCCGTCCTTCCTTCCTTCCTTTCTTCTTTCTTGTTTCCTTCCCTGTGCTCTATCACTGAACCACACATACCAGCCTCTATTATTTTATACAAGTTCATCTCATAATGAACACTGTGTACTGTTCAGTTGTTTTATGGATGAGAATGTTTCAACAGAACATTCTGTAAGAGCTCAAACTGCAGCGTATTTGAGTCACTCTTGAGGAAACACCTGCACTGATACTTCTACTGTCCTACTGTCCTTAGGAGAGAAGGAGCTGGCTTGTTTCTATGGGGACCTCAGAAGCTCCCCCCGCATCATTCCCAAGGCTACCTCCTACTGGTTTCATGTTAGTGGTGTTTGAATGGTCTCTCATCATTGTTCTAAAACTTGACCTTTTATACATTAAGGGTACAAAAGGGCAGATTATCTGTAGAAGAGGTGATTCCAGGGGATCTTCTGGAATACAGGAGATCCTGCAGTTTCTTGTACCAATTTGATTTTCAATTTTTCCAGATGCTCCTCTGAACATTACTCCTTTAATTCTTGCAGGAAGTACAGTCTAAAATTTATCCTCACTCCCAACACCCCCTAGAATGCAAACCTTGGTCTATAGATAACTCCTTGACAATAATGGTTAATTAGCAGCAGGCAGACTCTCGAATAGTCCTGTCAACTAAATGATATCACTTCTTTTCCTGAGCAATTCATCTGATTTTTGGCATGATTTCCTTTTGAACACTTTTTTATTGTTTTCTATGTTTTCGTTTAAAAACTTTCAAATTTATTTAGATGGGATCTTGATATCCAGGTAAGTTTCCTACTATCATCTATCTATCTATCTATCTACCTATCTATTATTAAGACAAGGTCTCACTATGTAACCCTGCTGACGTGGAACTCTCTCTACAGACCAAGCTGTCTCCAAACTCACAGACATCCATCTGACTCTTCCTCCAGAGTGCTGGGATTATAGTCATTTGCCGCTAGGCCTGGTAGTTTTCTAGTTTTAAAAAGGATTAGTGCACAGTGGTATACTGTCCCTCCTGATGGTAGTAGGCTCCCACAGAATCAAAGAGTTCAGGCAGATTCTTAGGAAATTGTAAAAGTAATTATTTAAAAAGTAAGGACTGAGAAGTTAGCAATGTTACCTTTAATTAATTCAAGAATATTTCAAGATAAAATTAAAAGTCTGTGACAGGGGCTGTTGAAATGGCTCAGTGCTTGCTGCCAAGCTTGGCTACCTGAGTTCTATCACATAGCCCACATGGTGGAAGGAAAGAGCTAACTTCTTCTAACTATTCTCTGACCACTATACAATACCCCCTCCCCCCTCCCCCCACAAAAAAACCTAAAAGGAAAAACATCTATATAAACGTATGGAGATATAGGAAGTCATCTCCCTCCCTCCTCAGGATGGGCACTTTGGTATGTCTGAATTCCCTGAGGACATGAAGTGAGTTCCATAAAACAAAGCCCCGTGTCACCCAAACTAAAGGGAAGTTATTTAAGGTAGGGGTTTTTTCTCTGTTAGAGGCAAAGCCTCAGAAAATAATTTCATGGTCTAATTCAATGTCCTCACTGGCCCAGTTCTGTTTTACAGAACAGGAACTGTGGAAAAGGGAATAGCAAGCTCTTTTGATGGGCTTCTTTGTACAATAATCAGCTATTTCAGGAAATTCCTTTCCCACTTCAGATAACAGATACTTTGTGCCCTAAAGCACTAGGACAACCCTCTTCTAATTGTATTTAAGCTCTGGTGGTTCAGGTCTCCCTTTAGTCAGACACCATGGAGATTCATTAAACCTCCTTTCTCACTGAGCCCTCGGCCACTTGCAATGTTCATTTGGAAATTTCAGGCAAAGGCCGTCAGAACTCCGCTACCCTGCTGCACAAAGTTGTCCTGTATTTGGTCAACTGACTGTTGAATAATTGGCACAGCTTTTGATGCCAACGTGCAAGAATGAGCAAAAGCAAAGAGTGCCATGCCCAAGAACTAGGAAGGGCATGCTGGTCTGGGGTGAGCTCTGCAATATGTGGAGTGGGTGATCCAGTATTGACTGAGAGCAGGGAGAGTCGTTCTGGTACAGGGTCATGGCTCAGAAGAGATGTTTTAGAAACAGGTATATTATGTTCTCCACTAGTATGTGACCTGGGAGAAGGTAACCACCCTCACATTTTTGTTTTAAAGTCCTCAAAATAATACCTGCTTCAGGGGTCCGTTATAGCCTGGAGAATGACATGATAAACATAACGCACCATGTACAGAACCAGTTCTTGGTAAGAGGGAACTATTTTCATATATTTCATCACTGACAGGTTCAGTGCCAGGCAGGGCCCCTTCCCCTAGAGCTGCACTACACAGGCCGACTTCCAGCTGCTAACATCTGCATTTCTTTGTTGCAGGCTTTTTTCTGGCCTTCACACAGCTGGTGGGAAGAGCTAGGACCGGAATGACTCTCAAACTAGCCTTCAGGAAGGACTGGCGGGTGCATACATCCTCCAGCCCTCAGGCTTCTCACCTGCAGTCACTCTACTCAGCTTTGTACTGGCTCAATCCGTTCCTATTTGGGGCAGAGCTCTAGTTCTGCAGAGGAGGGTGAGGATCAACTGCTTTCTTTTCTCCACTTCCTATTTGCCATCCCCAAAACTTACATTTAAATCCTTCTTCAGCTGTGGTTCTGGGGAAATCTACCCTAAGACAATTGCCTTGACCATGAGGAAAGGATTTTCATTGTGAAGGCTACTGGACTAGGATAAACCTGTTTGTTTGTAAAGACACTGTTCCTGAAAATTCCATAAGGAATTTAATTGTAAGAATAATAGAACGTCTTTAACCAACTGAATCATAAATGGGGTTTTTCTTAATCGGCCCAGTGGAGCCAAGGTCTCACTGTTCGGGAGCTGCTGTATTAGAAATATAGAGTTCCTTAGCAGCAGGAATCCCAGGTCTTCTATTTGCCGTTCTTTCACTTTTTAACGGAGGATTCTGTTGTTATGCAGATACAGTCTTAGAAGGTGACAACATCTCTTTAAATATAAGTATCTTCTTGGGTGAGAGATTGTTGTTGTTGTTGCTGCTACTGTTGTTTAACAGACAGGGTATCTATCATGTAGCTTAGGCTCCTGCTAGGTAAAGATGGCTTTGAATTCCTGATCTTCTTGCCTCTACTTCCCAAGTGCTGGCATTACAGGTGTGCGCCACCATAAAAAAGCTAGTGGTTTTTGTTATTGTTGTTGTTGTTTTTTAAGTGTAAAAAATACTATAATACTATATAAATACTGAGACTCACCTCTGGTCTTTTTTATTTTTTGTGTATGTGAACTTATGCTTGGCAATAAGAAAAGATTTTTAAAAATATTTTATACAGCTTGGCTTTGCCTTGTGAAATTCTACAATATTTGATCAGCAATATCTTGAATAAATTTTATAACATATGGATTGTTCAAAGTAATGTTTCAAAATCATGCTTGCTTTATTTTAATTGTAGAATACCCGTTTTATATGTCACTGTACAGGGTGGAATGAAACAGCCTTTGAGTTGCTATTCCCATTGATTCCTTCTTTTAAAGGACACATTTCTGAGGGAAGAGATTCATTGGACTTTCTACATATGCATTGTTCTAGGACTTAATTCAACTTGAAAAGCTGAATTGAGTGAAGACAGAATAACTAAGCACTTTGGAAAGGAGTCTGGATGTGATAACTGAGCTGGCAGCAAGAACACATGCTGTTTGTTTAGGCAGATAGATATCTTTTGGTTAATAATCTCAAAGCTTTGGAAATAGTTTAGAAGAAAACATATAGACATATTCAACACTTCAACCCGTTTACCGAATCCCTACCTGTCTATGATGGTGTAGCACAGAGTTAGGTGTTAGAGTCGACAGTGATCATAACACAGCTATACGGGGTGCTGAAGAGACAGTTCAGTGTCTGAGTTCACAGTAAGAGCGGTTGCTGTGCAAACATGAGGACCTGGGTTCAAGTCATCAGCATCCACATAAAAGGCCAAGCATGGCTGTGCACACCTAGAATTATGGCACTGGGTGGCAGGGGAAGAGGGGATGGAGAGGAAGATCACTGAGGCCTACTGGCTACCAGCTACTTCCAGGTTCAGTGAAAGACTCTGACACAAATGGTTTGGCTTTGATTTGGGGGACCAATGAGAAGAATGAAGTGCAAGAAAACAAGTGCAAAGAGCCTAGCATGGGAGGAAGACAGCGCCCATGAGGACCTGAAGAAAGACCAGCACAGAGAAAGAGAAGGACACCCAGTCAGGTGAGGCTGGAGAGAGAGGCGGGAGCCACACTGGGAAGGTGTACCAACCATTTAGAGAGATTTGTCTTTCCTCTGTCTGCCACAGAGAGTCAGCCAAGTGTTTCGTACAGGAGGGAAATCGGATCAGGTATACATTACGTAAAATAAGGGTTTATTTGCTTTTTTGTGTGTTTTTGAGACAGGGTCTCCCCTTTGCCCTGTCTGCAGTTCACTATGCAGACCAGGCTGGCCTTGAACTCACAGATCTGCCTGCCTCTGCCTCCCAAGTGCTGGGGTTAAAAGCGTACACCACTGTGCCTGGCTTTTATTTTTATATTTATGTGTATGAGTGTTTGCCTACATGTGTGTATGTGCATGTGTGCCTGGTGCCTACAGAGGCCAGAAGAGGGTATTGGATCTTCTGGACCTGGAGTAACAGATGGTTATGAGCTGCCATGTGACTACTCAGAACTAAACCCAGGTCCTCTGCAAGAGCAGCAAGATCTCTCAAGGGCTGAGCCCTCTCTCTAGCCCCACATTATGTAAAATAAAACACTGGAGGCTGGCATCTGGAGGCCCAGAGAGGATAAAGGGTGGGGTAGATAATTAGAAGGTTATTATAGAAGTCTGGGGAGAGATGGAATGTCCTTGGACTAATGTAGGGTGATGGAAAGAGAACCAGATGTGAGGGACATGTGAGCTCTCAAGCTGACAGGATTTGGGGATGGTGTGGCCATGGAAAGCAAAGGATAGAAAAGTATCAGGGGAGACTGTCTTCTGGTGTCATTTACCACAAGTTAGGGGAAGATGGTGTTTCCTCTTAACAGACTTATTCTACAGTGTCTTTGAGTCATCCAAATGGAGATGTTGAATGAATAACTAGAATATACATAACTCTTCCCCACAGGACTACCCATATATACACAAACAGGCACACACACACATGCATGCACACGTACACACATGTACACAGGTACCCACAGAAACACACACATACACAAAAAGAAGCTTTTGGAGCATCTCCATAGCTATTGCCAGCATCAGATACCAACTCTGCAGTTCCAGTTTAATCAAATTACAAAGTAATACCCATCTGGTTACATATCATTCAATACTTATCTTCATGCAACTATCTCCAGATGACTAAGGGTGGAGAAACAGCAGTTCTTTAATCTCCCATGATGTAAGACAATTCCTATTTTGTTTTTGTAACTGATTTTCATGAGCGAAAATGAACATTATAAAAGCAGGAGAAAGCCACCCATACTCATGCAGACATTCCTGCATAGTTCATACAACTTTCAAAAACTTAAGAAGAACACAATAATAGAAGGATTCATCTTGCTCTCTACATTATACATGGTATCAGGACTGCGCGCGCGCGTGCACGTGTGTGTGTGTGTGTGTGTGTGTGTGTGTGTGTGCTATTGGCCTGGTAGGCTAGGCTGGCTGGCCACTGAGCCCCAGATGCTTGCCTCTGCCTCCTCAGCTTTGGGGTTCCAAGCTTTTCAAACCCTTTGTGCAGGTCTGCGGCTCTCTATCAGCTGAGTCATCTCTCCAGCCCCAGGTTGTCTTTTTCTTTATAACTGCATATTCTCTTTTTCATTCTGCAAGTCTATCTGGACAATTTATTTTACTCTTAAGAGTTTAATTACTCAGCGGACAGATACTGATGGTGTGCACTGTTCTAGGCTTTGGATATTTATCAGTGAATGAGAGACTTCAAAACCAAATGCAACTCCAGGCCTTTATAATACATGACTTATACTCAACTCTGTGCTTAGCTTGGACTGCTCTTTAGAAATCTAGACTTGAGGCGCAGGCATGGTTGACATGCCTTCAATTCCAGCACTCAGGAGACAGAGGCAGGTGGATCTCTGTGAGTTCAAGTCCAGCCTGATTTACATAGTGAATTCCAGGCTTCCTGGGGCTACAGGAAGACTCCGTCTCAAAAAAGATCCTGTCCCGCCCCAAAAGAAACCTGGACTTGCATATTTACACCTAACTATTCCTTCAGACCAGATATTTAAAATCAAACCTCTTATCTTTTCATTATAGACCTGCTCTCCCTAAATTTGTCTGGCCAATTATCTGTCCACCCATGGATCCACTCATCTATCCACCCAACCCAAATACTCTAGACCATACTTAATTTCTCCCTCGCCTTAGTTCCTAAGTCCTATGAGAAACTCAGTCCTCCTATGGTTTAAAAATATTTCTCAGATTTGTCTCCTCATCTGATCTCCAGATGTTCCCACCTGATGAGGCTATTCTTAAGCATCTCTTTCCTGTATTTCTCTAATGCCTTACTTGTCTCCCCAATTTTCTACATCACCTCCTTTAAATCCTTTCTCCACAGAGTTACCAGAAAAGCTAGTCTAAAATGCAAATCTGTAACTATTCAATGACTCTGGGCACCTGAATATACCATTCTGAGCCCTCTGTTATGTGCCCCAGAGGCCTATGGATTACAGCTTTATTCCCAGCTGGGTGCTTTAGGAGGCAGTGGAACCTTTAGCATGTGGGCCCAGAAGGCAGTCTTGGAGTCACTGGGCATCATGGCCTTCGAGGGAATTAGAGGGCCCAAACCACTTCTCTCTTCCCCCCTTCTTTCCTCCTTCCTTCCCTTCCTCTGGTGCTCTGTCTCTGAAGCTCTTTCTTTTCTTGGCCTCATGGGTAAGGAGTTTGGGCTTCCTGTACTCCCTGCTGTTAAGTGCTGCTTACCATACCCCGAAAGTATCCAGGGCAGTCAGTCTCTGACTGATACCACTAGAAGTGTGAGATAAAATACTTTCATCTTAGTCAGCTGATTATTTCAGGTTCTTGTCAAAGTGCTAGACAGCTGACCTACACTTCCGCGACTGTCTTCTGCTGCCTCCCCAGCTCTTTTCCCACCCTGCCTCTTCCTACATGCACAGCAGCAGAGTGGTTTGCAGTTGCCCTGTGCTGAGCCAGGACTTCTCCCCCAGGCCTCTTCTCTCCCAGAGCTTCTTCAACAAGATAGGGCTCATGAGCCATAACTTCCGTGAAACAGTCTCCCTCCAGCTTCACTCAAGGAGTGAGGAGGAGTGACCATTCCTTTCTTGTACCACCTTGGAATGTCCGGCTTTGTGTTGGGATGGTCTGCCCTGTAAATACTTCACAAGCGGGATCTGTATCTTAGTCATGTGTGCATCTTCAGCAGCTGCCATGGGACCTGAACCAGCATGTGCTGAAATGAAGCACTAAATATGTCTGCTTTTCTGCGGGAGAAATTTGCAGAGCATGGCATGGGGTTTTTCTCTGCTCTAAGCACAAGGACAATTTAGTAGGAGTCCTTTCACATAAACTGCACTTGAAATGAAGCAGCAGAGACGAGAAATAGACTTTTTTTAAATAAAGAAACGCTATTATCTATGAAGCATGTAAGACTCACTACAAAAAATATTTTGGAATTTATAAGTTTATTTGGTGTTCTACAAAAATAAGAAAAAATTGTCTTTTACAATTGTCTCCAATGCAATCACTGCAAAAGCTGTACCAAGTGAACCCAGATAGTTAGTAATTATTTGCGTATCTATGTGTTCTGTTGTATGCGTTTGGTGTATATACTTGTTAGTGTGGATGTGTGTATGTACATGTGTGTGCATGTGGAGGCCAGCAGTCAACACTTGCTTTCTGCCTTTACTTTTTTTAAACTCAAAAATTATTATTTTTTTTGTTTCATTGTGTACTGTATATAAAAGTTTGGCCTGCATGTTTGTGAGTACACCTGTGTGTGCAGTGCCCATGACGGCCAGAAGAGGGTGTCATATTCCCTGGAACTGGAGTTAAGAATAGGTTGTTACCCTCTATGTGGGTGCTAGGAACCGAACAGGGTGCCTCTACAAGAGCAGCCAGTGCTCTTAATGGATGAGTCGTCTGCCTAGCCCCTTCACATTAGTTTTTGAGACAGAGTCTCTCACTGAAATGGAAGCTCAGTGATTCAGCTCAGCAAACTGGCCAATGAGCTTCAGGGATCCATTTGAATCTCCCTTCCCTCCTCTGCCTCCCAGGGCTGGTGTTAAGATCCCACAGGCCTGGCTTTTTATGTAGATTCTGGGGATCTGATTCAGGTCCTTATGCTGGAGTGGCAGGCACTCTATCTCCCCAGCCCTGGATATTTCAAATTCTAAAAGCTCCACTTTGCAGACAGGCTAACACTTTGTGAATCTGGCATCTTTCTCTCAACAATGATATGGACACAATTGATTATATCTCCAATTTTTTCCTGTCTTCCATTTATTTTCCTATAGCAAAGGATAGGTGGGGAGCTGGAAAGATGATTCAGTGGTTATGGGCACTGGCTGCCCTTGCAGAGGACTCAGGTTCAACTCCCAGCATCAACATGGCAGCTAACAACTGAAAGTAACTCCAGTTTCAGCAGACCTGGCACCCTCTTCTGACCTCCACAGGGCATTGTATGACATGGATGTACCTACCTACACACAGGCAATACACTCATACACATAAAATAAAATAAATAAAATATTTGAAAATATGACTTAGTAAGTTGGGCATGGTGGGGCACGCCTTCACAGCCAGCACTCAGGAGGTAGAAGCAGGTCATCTCTGTTGAGTTCAAGGCCAGCCTGCTTTACATAGTAAGTTCCAGGCCATCTAGGGCTACAGGGAGATCCTGTCTCAAAAAGACTGTGATTCAGTTTTATTCTGTCTTTTGTAATAGTTTATTATTTTCACTTTATGTGTATGAGCGTTGTGTTTACACGTATGTAGGTGCAGCACACACATGCTCTTGGGGGCCAGAAGAGGGTGTTGAATCCCCTGAAACTAGAGTTGTAGACAGTTGGGAGCCACCATATGGGTGCTAAAAACTGAACCTGGCTTGGATTCCCTACAAGAGCAGCAAATGCTCTTAACCACTGAGCCTTCTCTCCAGTCCCTTTATTGTGGTTTTATGTATGGTGGAGGAAGGGATACAAATTCATTCCCTAGTGTGTAAACATCTTGTTGTCTCAAAGTTATGTACTAAAAAGGAACAGCTGTGGCATTTAATTTTATATGCCAACTTGACTGGAGTGCCCAGATATCTGGTTTAATGTTATTCTGCATATATCTATAAGAGAGTTTTGAGATAACATTGATATTTTAATTGATAGACTGAATGAAGCAGATGGCCTTTACCAACATAGATGAACCTTATCCAATCCATGGGAAAATGAATGGAATAGAATGGAAGGCCAGAGAGACCATTGGCTCTCCCCACCTGTGTTTTGAGCAGGAAGGCTGAATTCCTGCACTTAGACAGGAGCTTACACAGCAGCTCTCTTGGCTCCCAGACCTTTGGACTGGGAACAGAACTGCTACCTGTAGTTCTCCTGGTTCTCAGGCCTTGAGACTTTGACTAAGACTGCATACTTGCTCTTCTAGTCACCAGCTCTCAGAGCACAAGTCAGAACTTCTCAGTCTCTATAACTCCAGGTCCCAGTTCCTTATGAGCAACATATCCCTGCATTCTACTGGCTGTTTCTCTGGAAAACCTTGACAATTATTGTAGTCTTTCCCCTAGACTAATTCGTTACTAAATTTCTCAAGTCTCAGATTGGATTCCTAGGACAAACATTAGGTCCTTTGATACAAAGAGTTGTAGTAAGGAGTATTCTGTGGAAACCCCTAAGGGCATGAGACAGAGGAAGAACAGAGGCTGTAGGAAGTCCTAGACATAAGATGCCTGTTAGAGCTGTCCCATGTTCAGTATAGCAGGCTAGGTTTTGGTAAATCATCACCTCTCACAATGGATCAAGGAAAGAGTATTCAAACCTGTAGCAGGCAGCCTTCTAGTTTAAGGACTGAGCAGAGTTGTCATCAACCAACACTTTTGGCAGTATGCCCGTGTGCCAGGGTCACAGATCTGAGTCATACCATGCAGATTCATCTACACCTTCCATGTTTACCCAAGTCAACTGGAGATGCTAAGGATTTTTAACCAAATCGTCCTTTGTGGTCTGAGGGGAGGTCTTCCTTTGGTGTTTAAAGAACTTTAGCAAGCCAAGCTGAATAAGAAACCACAGAGAAAAAACTTCCCTCACTAAGTGATGAAAGAATGCTACAGAACTGGCAAGTACACTGAGATGCTAGTGTGTGGATAGGAAAACAAGACCTCTAAGGCACTTACACAAAATGCTGGTCTTCAGAAAGAGGCTCTCACACGTAGACCGGCGAGCCGACAGACTGACAGCAAGGCCAACCATTCTCCAGCCAGACTTCTTAGGTTCCAGCAGCTCTTGGCTTATGACTTTCCCCATTTGTACTGCATTCAGAAGATCTTCATGTGGTATATTGAAGACCAAAGTCCATTCTCTCAACGTAGAGGAAAAGTACAGAGAGAACTAACCATTCCAAACATGCATGTGTTCAGATGTTTCCATCCTTTTATTAAACCAGTTTTTTTTTTTTTTCATGCACACTAACAGCATGAAACTCCTAAATGAAAACAGTGTTAGACACTGTTTGGCTATGAGTTAGACAATATAGATGCTCCTTGGCTTATAATGGGGATCCATTCTGATAAACCCATCATAAGTCAAAGCTGCACTTAACAACACCCCGATATACTTGTCATGAAACTGAAAAATTGCAAGTCCAACCACTGGAAACCGAGATGCTCTTTGATTAAAATGCACTTGTGGCCTGATAAACCTATTTGTAAGCTGAACTAAGTTGGAGATCATCTGAATTTTCTGAAAAATGGCACCAAAAGTACAAATAACAAAAAAGAAAGTAAAGAAACTGAACTTCATTAATATGAGAATTCTCATGTAGCTAAGGACACCATCAATAAAGGTTCTTACCAGAAAATTGAAAAGAATATTTGGTAATAGACTTAAATCTAGAGTATACAAAAACTCTTACGTCTCAACAGTAAAAGACAAATGATTGAGGATTTTTCAGCAGAAATTTTTCTTTTTTGCCTTTTTCCCCCCAGTACTAAACCTCAGTCTCCCACATACTGGGTGAGCATGCTCTAATACCAAACTATCTTCCAGTCCTTCCTTCCTTCCCACCGTATATCATGAGACAAGGTCTCAAAAAGTATCCCAGGCTGACCTTGAGTTCACTCTGTGGCTCAGGCAGAAGCAGGAGGATTGCCGTGAGTTGGAGGTCAGCTAGGGCTACATAAAGACTCTGCCTCAACTCCTACCCCTCAAAGCACATATTGGATGAATACATTCAGAAATTATCACAACAAATACTTACTGAGCTCCTAGTATATGCCAGGATCTATTCTAGGTACTGAGAACTGGTGAGCAGTTAGATAATGAATTTTATTTTAATTAAGTAATTACATTTATATATATTTAAGCTTATAGTAATAGTTGCAAAATGCAGTTACTGGAGCTAGGGAGGTAGCCCAGTCAGTAAGGTGCTTGCCGGTAAAGCAGAAGGACCTGACATCAATCCCCAGTATCCATGTAAAAAGCTAGGTGTGGTGGTGTATGCTTGTAATCCCAGTGTTGGGGAAGAAGAGGCAGGCAGATCCCTGATGCTTACTGGTTAGACAGCCTAGCCTGATTGGTGTGTAGAGATCAGAAGACAACTTACAGGAGTTGGTTCTCTCCTTCAACCGTGTGGACCCTGGAGATCGAATCAGGTTGTCAGGCTTGGCGTCAGGTGCCTTTACCCTCAACTGATCTTGCTTGCCCTTATCATTATTTTCTTTCTTTTGTCTTTTTGATCTATTTATTTTCATTTTATGTGTATGAGTATTTTTCCTGAATGAATGTGAACGGACCTGTGCCATGCAGTGCCTGCAGAACCCAGAAAAGGGCATTGGATCCCCTGGAACTGGAGTTACAGACACTTGTTAGCTGCCATGTGGGTGCTGGGAACTGAACCTGGGCCTTCTGCAAGAGCAGACAGTGTTCTTAACCCTGAGCCACCTCTCCAGTCCCCTTACTATTTTCAAACCTGGAGATTTCACTATAAGGCATCAGCATATATATTTTTAAATCACCCCAAACTTAAGCCGATATCAAATCGGAAAATCCCCGTCTCCACCACTTCTATACCCTAAGAAGTATCCATTTGTTATTTGCACGTAATCAGCTTTCAATCACTGTGACAGATGTCAGAGATAATCAACTTATAAGGAGAGAAGGGTTATTTTGGGTCATAGTTCAAAAATTCTGGTCCATAATCAATTGGTCCTGTTTTGGGAGGTTTGTTTGAGGCAGCGTATTGTGGGGAGGTGGGGGCGGGGATTGTGACGGGGAAAAGTTGTTGGGACTTAACAAAATGGGAAGGATCTGGGGCCCCTAGTCCCCTTAAAGGGTGCTCTTCCGATGACCTGAAGACCTCTTACTAGGCTCCACCTCTTAAAGAGCCCCCTTCTCCCAGCAGTGCTATTGGAAATAAGCCCTTAACACATGGATCTTTGTGTATATTTATGTACATATTTTTGTGTATATATGTATGCATGTGTATTTTTATTTGTATGTATGATGCACCTGTGTGTGTGCATGCAGGTATTATAAGTAGACAGGCATGCAAATGAGTGTGGAGCCCTGAGCATTCTTGCACCTTTCTTTTCTGAGACAGGGTCTCTAACCAGCTTGCAGTTTTGCCAAGTAGGCTAGGCTGGATGGCCAGTGAGCCACAGGGATCTGCCTGTCTCTGGAGGTAGTCCAGTCCTGCAGAAAAGCTCCTTAAGCTCAGGAGGTCAACAACTCAAAAGTTTCAGGAAGCCCCTGAAACTGACTAGCTCCTCCCTCCCCAAGCTTATATAAGCAGTAAGGACTACAGGGAGCCTCTCTGAGCCGCCTGGGTGCCTGGAAGAGGCAGAGACCAGCTCAGCTGGCTGGAAGAGGCAGAGCTACCTGCCTCCAGCTCTCCAACCGCTTGAGCTGCCTGTAGGTTGTGCGGTGCGCTCAGGTCTCCACTTTTTGTGAGCGGTCACCCATGCTGCGGTGGGCCTTGGTGGTGCATCTGTCTTTGAGTCATTTCTCTCTGTAAGTGATCTCTCACCCATATTCCTGTAAGCAACACTGAAAAAACTCATTGGTTCAAGTTGGGCTTTGGCTGTATCCTTACTTTGATCTGTTGTTGAGTCCCTGTCTGGGTTGAGAGGATATTTGTTCACATCTCCCTAGGAATCCTGTCCCCAAATAATCTCTGACTCTGGTCATCAATTCTCTTTCAGTGCTACTCCATCTTAACTGAGAATTAGAATCCCAAAGGGACCTCTAAAAAACACGAATGTCCTCACACCAGCCCAACTATGTTAAATCAGAATCTCTCAGGGAGTGGCTTAGATGTGATTTTTAAAAAGTTCCCAGGTGATTTGAAAGTGTAGCCACTAAGGCAGAATACCGTGCGATGTGGAGCCATTGTCTCCCTTTGCAAGTCATACTGATGACCTGCTGGTCAAATCACACTGACGAGTTGCTGGTCATGTCACATCTTTTCCTCTGATTGGGCAGCTCTTCCTGATTCTGAACAGCTGCATCATGGCCTCTCTTGGGTATATGGTCTGTGGTACTGACCATTTGTTGTGGGCAGTTATTGTCTCCAAAGGTATTTTGGGGATCCTGCAGTGGGTTGAATGGTGGCTCACCAGAGGACATGTCTTGCCCTAGAATTGTGAGTGTGATCTTGTTCATAAAGAGGGTTTTGATTATGGTTTGAATGTGGAATGTCCCTGACAGGCTCATGTATTGGAATATTTGGTCCCAAGCTAGTGGCACTGTTTTGGGAAGTTGTGGACTCTTTGGAGTGGGAGTCATGATTGGCCTAGGCAGGTAGATGGGGGTGAGACTTTGAAGGTTATAGCCTGGCCGGAGCAAAATGAGTCATGGTTGACCACAGTGTGAATAAGCTGCAAGCTTTTTCCTCCAGAGATGACATCCCAGTTACCGTGCCCTCCCTACCACGACGGACTGCACCCTCTGGAATATGAGCCAAGGTAGGCTTCTCCTTCCTTACGTTGTTTCCATCAGTTATCCTTTCACAGTGACAGAAGAGACTATCATAGTCTAGATGGCATAGAGAAGGTTCTAGAGAGGAGATTACTCTGGAGCAAGGGTGGGTCCTGTTGCAGCCATCTTGATCAAAAGCATAGAAGGACGATGGGATGGCTGCAGAGAGTGGATTCCAGAGCAAGGAATGCCCAGAATAACCCTAAGCTGTGGGAGGCTGGCCTCGTCTGCTTTCTTGTTGCGTAATAAGCACTGTCAGAGAGCATGTGAGGGAAGGAAAGGGTTATTCCAGTGACACTTCCAGCTAGAGGCCTGTCACTGGGGAGGCAGGGCAGGAACTGAAGCAGAGACCATGAAGGAACACTGCTCACTGGCTCTTGTTATACACCCGAGGCCCACCTGCCTAGGGGTGGTGCTGCCCAACTGGACTGGCCCCTCCTATATCACCCGTCAGTCAAAACAGTCCCTCAAAGATTTGGTCACAGGCTAGTCTGGTCTGAGCAATCCCTTACCTGAGACTCCCTCAGATGATTCTAGGCTGTGTCAGGTTGACAGACTTATAGAAGTGTTGTGAGAACTAGTCAGGTCCTTTTCTGGCCTTTCATGGTGAGTGCATGAGACTCAGGAGTCCTCCTGGAAGCAGGGGAACCTCATCAGCACTAAACCTGCTGGCACCGTGATCTTGGATTTCCCAGCTTCCAGAACTATGAGGAGTAACTCTTGTTCTTCATAAATGACATGTATGATAGCTGTGATAGACGTCTCAGTGGACCAAGCCAGGGGCTAAGGTGAGGTAGCCTTGGCAAAACTTGAAGGGGGCTCTCAGTCTCAGGACTGTATGACCTTCGTATGGGATGATGAAGACCCTAGCATTGTTGGAGGAAGATTATGACCTCTCCTGTGACTTCTGGGTATTCTAGAAGGAGGAAGAAACTGCCATGTTTATCTCCAGCTGTGCACAACAGGATTAAAGTCCAGATTAAAGTCACCTGCATCTTTCAGTTTTACCTAGTGAAACCGAAGGAGCCTTGCTCTCCAGAAAATTCCTTTCTAGAAGATTTCTTTCTGATCCACTTCCCATTTTTCCCCTTCTGGATCTCCCTGGCTCCCTTCTTTTTCCTCAAACACTCTAAGTGCTGTGAACCCAGGGCCTTTGCACTTGCAGTCTCTGTGCCTTGAACACTCTCCTCCTTCCCTTGGGAAGCTCTCCTTCCTTTGTCTGGAGTAAAGGACTTCCCCAACTACCTCACCAAAACAGGACACCTGCCTAATCCCACCACCTGCCGCTCCCTTACCTGGCTCCCCATCACTGTCCCCTGATTCCAGCTACAGAGAGACAGGATGCCTGATTGACTGAACTGCAGGCTCTTGTGAGAAAAGATACAAAAATAGGCCAGATGCCTTCTCCCACTGGCCACACGTTGGATATGTCACTGAGCACACTGTTTTCTGTGTCATCTGTCACCTATAGGAAAAGCCCCGTAGACATGGCTTTTGGAAATTCTGTAGCAGGAAGTTGCATGTCTCTGGAAGCTCTGGTTTATGTATTAAGTAAGTTTCCATTCCAAGGTGCTAATTGAATATCTACCTCACCTCCTTCTTTCTGGCTCTCAGGAAGTTAGGAGTAAATCTGAAGCTGAACATTACTCTGTGGGACATCTTTCTTCTAGGCCTTTTACATTTCCCCAGCACTACCTGTTCGCTTGAGATGCTATAGGGTGCTGTGTGTTATGTGATCCTATGCTATGCCTCGTGCTGAGCTGTGCTGAGCTGTGCTGAGCTGTGCTGAGCTGTTCCATGCTGTGGGTATGGAACTCACTGAGAACAGGAGTGAGCAGGAAGAAGGTTCAGCTTCTCTACAGGCTCCATTTGTCAGTAAGAGCTGGTGGCCTTCCTGACCGGCGGATCCTGAACAGAGAGGGAAGAAGTGATGGAGGCCAGTGCCACTGTCACATCCTGGGATCAAGGCCATGCTCAGGCAGTCCTTATGGGCAAGATAATGTAAATGATATTTAGTTATAAGCTTATAGAATTTTTGAGCAGGAAGAAAAATGTGGGTAAATTCAAATCCTTCCTTATAGAAGCTGGAACACTGAACAGCAAGCAACTTGCTTAAGGCCCAAACAATTTACTGGCAGGGACAATGGGATGAGAGTCTTTCTTCCTCTTCTAGCCCAAAGCTTTTTCCATGATCCCACCCACAAAGCTGCAGTGCTTTGCAGTTTGCCTTGTGCATTGCTGATCCTTGGAGAGTGTGCTGAGACACTACACCTGTGGATGTGTGATTCTTTTCGCCCCTGGCAGACATTCCAAATTCAATAAACCCATGCGAGCAAAGTGCCAGTGATGATTTTCCTCAAAGCCCTCCCTGGTTTTTATGCTTTGACTTCCCTGGGCTTAGGAGGTTGCTAGGATTGGGGGGTCCACATACCCAAGGCACTTGTCAGAACAATGGGACCTCAGAAGTTACAGGCCAAGGACTCAAGAATAGGAACTAGCAGGTGGCAGATGGGATCTCTAGGGAGTTCCAGGGAAAGCTGCTTGCTGGACCTAGGAAAAGAGAGATCAGGATTCTAGATGTTTCCCGAACATGTCTGGTTTCAGCCAACATTGGAGGGACCTTCAGCATAGCTTTGAAAAATTCCTAAAATCTGAAGGGAGAAAGACCAAAGAGAGAAAGTGGAGACCTTGTTGCTTACTGTACTGATGACTTTGCTCATTGCAGTGACCAAATATTGGGTGAGAAGTAACTTAATGAAAGAAGAGTTTTATTTTGTCTTACAGTTCAAGAGGGTACAGTCCTGATGGGATGAGAGAAAAGGCTGGTTACATTGCAAGAGCAGACAGGAAGCAGAGACCAGACAAGAGGTGTAGCTGCATTACACCAGCTCAGTGGCCACTCAGCGTTCAAACTCATCAGCCTCTGGGAGACATTTCACATTACAACCAGAAGGGGCAGAGCAGTACCGGCTTGATTTCTCTGGTGTCTTCAGCAATAGAGTTTTACCATCAAGTTTTGATGAATGACCAGAAGCTATGGCAATAGTCTATATTATTTAGGTTGTTTCTGGGACCCCTCTGACCAAGAACAGAAAGGTAAGGTAGCTGACACTTGGCACTGGGCTTTTTGTTTGTAACCTATGGCTTCTGGGAGACACATTATCCCTCAGTGTAAGGTAGCTCTAATTAAATTCGATGTTTGAGGAAGTTTTTAAAACAGCAGATTTCCATATGGCTTTGTCAAACACCCTTTGTGTCGGTGATTCCTCCGGCCTCACTCCTGCCCTCCCGTCCCATCTCCCTCCCACTTAAACAATCTGACCCCATTAATTCCCTTCCCCCTCATATCACTTGTGCTCTATAGTCCTTTAAGTTCTCCCACAACACTACTAATGGGCTTTTCTAGTTCCTGGTCGCTACTAGCACTCCAAGTCAAACAACAAATTTAAGATTCAAAGCTAGGATCCACGTATGGGAAAGACTGCATTTGCCTTTCTGGGTCTGAGTTACTATTATGTTATATATATATATATATATATATATATATATATATATATAATATTATTTTTATATGTATTATATTTTCCGGTTTCACCCATTTACACACAAATTTTATAATTTCATTTTTCTTTACAGTTTAATAAAATTGCATTATATATAAGTATCACATTTTTGCTAGCCTTTCATCAGTGATGGACAACCAGATTGGCGGAGTAGAGGAGAGGAGGAGGGGATAGAAATGATCTAAATGCATTGTATTCATGTATGAAATTGCCAAATGATCTATAATAAAAACAACATCAACAAACAAACCATAAGTACTAGGATCAAATGTCTCCATGTGTGGTAATACAGCACAGAGGTTCTCTGGTAGTTCTGACTGAGTGCTTTTCAACAGATTTCAGTTCAGAGCACTGCAGAGCAATAGTTTCTGGTGTCACCTTTGTTGCTTTTACCAGTCAGCTGAACACAGAGACCTGTGGGAGAGGGGCTCCCTTGAAAGGTTTGGGGCCCATGAGCTATGCGAGGGAGCATTGGGTCATCCCACTCTCCTCCAGGTGTGTCTTTCCACATACCCTAGACCTTTTAGAAGGGGCTCCGCTCTGGACATGAGGAACTGGGAATTTCATGCCCACATCAGGACTGGGCCTAATTTCCTACCTTGTAAAATAATGGCCTTTGGCATATGACAACTCACCAACAACAGCCCCAGTACTGGGCTGCGGCTGCTCTTGTGAAAGCTAAGTGATCAAATAGAGTTAAGATATTTCACAATGGTGCATTTTCTCATGGGACACACAGCTCTGGCTGCAGAGATGCCAATGCAATTCTGTGCTTTACCCTCACTTTGTTTCAAATTGGATCTAAACCCTCGCTGGTCTGGGCGATGTTACAAACATCTGGCTGTGCTTTGTACTTCTGTTTCCTAATCTGGGGGAACTTTCTGGTTGCCTCTTGAAAGTCTGTTCAGCTTTGAGTTTGTCAGTCATTAGTTCCCCAAGCCTGACCCACTCTCTGAGGTTAGTTTTGCAGCTGCTCAGTCAGAGAGGTGGCTCTGTTAGTAAAGTGCTTGCCATGAAGTGTGAGAATCTGTGTTAAAATCCCCAGCATGCATCTAAAAAGCTGGGTATGGCTGCCAGGGCTTTAATACAGTCCCAGGGCTGGGGCGGCAGAGACAGGAGGATCCTTAGGGTTCCCTAGCCTGTTCGTTTTGCCAAATTGGTGAGCTCCAGGTTCAGTGAGAAACCCTGCCTCAAAAAAAAAAAAAAAAAAAAAAAAAAAAAAAAAAAAACCACAAAAAAAACCTGGTAGAAAGCAAATGAGGAAGATACTTGTTAACAACCTCTGGCTTCTACACGCACATGCACACGCACCCGCACACACACACACACACACACACACACACACACACCTGTACACACACAGAGAGTGGCCAAATCTAGGATATGAGCTGAAGAATTGGTATTTTTAGTATGTGATTATTAGACATACTTAATGCTATAAGGCTCATATTTACAAAGAAGTAAACACTCATGAAACTAGCATCCTTGTCAAGAACAATGGAATGATAGGACAGACCTCATGTGCTTCCTTCCCAAAGGCAAATGTTAGCCTCATTTGATGCAAACCGCCTCCTTGTTTCTCCTGAGTTGATGCATTTAAATTTAGGGAAACATTTAAACATGTAATCCTAAGTACTCCAGTCCAGCAGCCTCCAGGTATCTGCAGAGAATGCTTTCCATGGCCTCCAAGGTGTGCATGAAACAACCAAGAGTGCCAAGCCCTCTGGGGTCTTATTTTCTCTCCTCTACATGTATGCACACAATAAATTTTAATTTATTAATTAAGCACAGCAGGAGATGAACAGCAGTGATAAAACAGAAGAATTTTTTTTTTTTTCGGTCTTTTTAAGACAGAGTCTCCCTGTAGCCTCAGCTGGTCTGGAACTCACTATGTAGACCAAGCTGGCCTTGAACTCCCAGAGATCCACTTGTCTCTTCCTCCCGAGTGCTGGGACTAAAAGCATGCACCACCACACATTGTAATAAAAGCCATGAATAGTCAGGCCCATACCTTTAATCCCAACACTCAGGAATGCAGAGGCAGGCAGATCTCCATGAGTTCCAGGCCAGCCAGGGCTACACGGTGAGACCATTTCTCAGCTAACTAAATAACTAACTGACTGACTGACTAACAAGCTGTGAACACATACATTTTTATCTTGTATAGCGATATTTTTGGCCAGGATTGAGGGTGAATAACTGAAACTGAAGAAAGAAAAACACAGATCTACTGATTTATGTGAAAATGGAATAATACAGCATGTAGCTTGGCATAGGAATTTGTTTATTAGAGATAGTATCATGTATCTTAGGCTGGCCTCAAACTCACTATGTAGTTGAGGATGACATTGAACTCCTGATCATCCTTCCTCTATCTCCCAAGGGCTGGGCTTACAAGTGTGGGTACCACATCTGTTTTATGTGGTGCTGGGACTGAACTCAGGGCTTCATGCACGCTAGGTGAGATACATCCTGAATGCCTCTTTTCCTTTTTGAACTTTCTTTTTGCCTCCTTAGCGCTGGGTTTATGCAATTCATCCACGCTGCTATCTGTAGTTGTAGCTGCATTGTGTCCTCTGGCTGAAGAACTTGAATTCATCTGCTGTACTGTTGGTGGACAGTGAGCTGCTCCCAGTTTGGGATGTTACAGACACAGATCCATTTCTCCTAGATAGGCTCCCTCAAGCATAAGATATGATGAGTGTTTTCAGGGTACTTTGCGAGGCAGTTAATTACTTTTCAGATAGGACTGTCTAGTGCCTTTTAAAAATTAGGTGTAGGCTATCAGAAAGAGTTCTTCAGTGTCCTAGGGTCTCATCTGATTCTGAAGGCTTTAGAGGGGAGAGTGAGGAGGAGGAGGGGTGTCACCTGAACCGAGGCTGGTGAGGCAGGAGAACCCAGGCATGGGGTCTGGCTAGTTAAGGTGAGGTATGGAGTTAGGGTGTGGTCTGGTTAATGTGCTCAAAATGAGCTGTTGGAGGCCAAGGAGGCAGGTGGGGCTCTTGGAAGGCCTCTGCAGTTGTCTAGGCAACAGTCAGTGTTCAGCTGGATTAGGATGTACCAGTAGACTTGGAAAGACGTGGATGAATTCAAGATGCATGTTGGAGCTGGAACCAAGAAGTCTGGTGATGGCTCAGATAAGAGGACGGAGGAGGGCTGAGTGTGGGGATGGATCCCAGGTTTCTGGCTTGAATGACAGAGTAAAGGAAGCTATCATTTACTAAGATGGAAAAATCTTTCTATAGACATTAAATTCTTTCACAACACCTAAAACCTACTTCATTCCTGAATCAGCTACTTCTCTCATTGCTGTAACAAAATACCTGACAAAAATCAGCTTAAGGAAAGAAAGCTTTATTTCGACTTGTATGTCCAGGGTGGGGAGGTCATGGTGCAGGAGTGTGGAGTGCATGGTCCCGAGTCCACAGACAAGGCCCAGAGGGAGACGAATGCTGCCACTCAGCTCTCTCCTTCACTCCATGGATTGCTGCCACCCATGCACAGATGTGGATCTTTGCTGTTAAACCTTTCTGGAAATACCTTGAGGTGTGCGTCTATGGTAATTCTAAGTTCAATCAAGTTGACAGTCAAGACTAACCATCTTGGGGACTGGAGAGATGGTTCGGCATTTAAGAGCACTAGCTACTCTTGCAGAGGACCTGGGTTCAGTTCCTAGCACCTACATGGCAGCTAACAACTGCTCCTACCTCCAGTTCCAGGGGACTAGTGCCCTCTCCTGGCCTCTGTGGGTACTGCACACATATGATGCACTGATATACACATAGGCAAAACACTCATTTTAAAAAAAAAGAGATTAAGTGTCACAAGTACCATCTTCCTGTGATCCCAATAATCCTTCTTAATTCAATCTTAAATAAAGTCTAGTTCCTGTGTGTGTGTGTGTTAACAAACTTTCTTTTATCCTTCCCACAGTCATGACTTATGCATCAAGGGCTATTTGTATGCTCATTGTGTCGGGGTCAGTGTTTTAATATATGCATTGATGAATGAGTTTTTCTTACCATAAACCTATAGACCCAGGCCAAGTTCCAGATTTACATAGGTCATAGATCACTCAGATATCCAAGAAAGTGGACCTAAATATGGTTAAAAAAACAAATTCAGGTGTTTAAAAGTGACCTTTGGGATTGAGGTATAGCTCAGTGGTACAACATATCCATAGCAGGCACAACCTTGAGTTATGTTCCCAATGCATGATTCTCATTCTCTCTCTCTCTCTCTCTCTCTCTCTCTCACACACACACACACACATACACACACACAGACACTCTCTCACACAATTAAAAAGATTGTTTGGGGAGAACATTTATAGAACATGGAAGCAATGTGTTAAAATGTAATAAAATTTTGAATTCAGAAATGTGAAAGAAATGACTGGGGAAAGAAAAAAGAAAGAAATTCACTTTGTTCGGGGCTGTCTGATATTTTTCCTGTCAGATATTTTTCTTAAAATAATCTTAACTGGTTTAAATCCATCTGAGGTGGATTTCCTGCGTAAAATTCATTTTCCCAGATTTGTTCCTTCAAGCATAAAGATATTAATAGTGGTTTTAGGACAGTTTTTGAGGAAATTCATACATTTTACTAACTTGGGCTATATGTGTATATACATGTGCATGTGAGCTATAGCATGCGTGTGGAGCAAGAGGACACCTTTCAGAAATCGGCCTTCTCCATCTGTCATGTGGGTCCTGGCAGTCAAACTCCGTGGATGCCAGCAGGTACCTTTACCTCCTTAGCCGTCTCACCAGTTCCAGATTCATGACTTTTCTGATTGGTTTGCCTCGTCCCTTTTACAAATCAGATGTAGGCTTGTTAGTGAGTCCATCCGAGTATCTTTTAATGTTCTACAATTTCATGTGACTAGTTAAAAGCACTGAAGAAGAAAGAAAAAGATACTGTGTGACTAGTCACTGCCACCTAACTGCCACCAGGAAGAGGCCATTCATAGTTGCTGAGAACAGAGTACCCCAAGCAGGGTTAGTACAGAATTCCCAGCAGGACCCTGGGACTAAGTGCACACTGTGTCTTCAAGAAACAGTTCTAGACAGCAGAAACCTCCCTTTGATTAGTTGGTCAGGGTAGTCCACGAGACTCTCAAAGTAACATAGACTATTGCTACAGCCCTGTCTTGAAGGTAAGACTCTATTGCTGAAGACAGGACGTATTTTGGACTGAGGACTTGGAGCAATGGAGCAGGAAATGACCTGAAGGTAAGCTCTCATAGTTCTAGCTGATACTATGCACGTTGCTAAGGAGAAAAAAATAAATGTCCAACCCCAGCTTTAAAACCTAAAAACCACACAAATGACTCGTACAACAAACTATACGGGTGCAGCACTGGCACTTTTATTTTGGGAAAATCAACAGGTATTTAACTGGACTTGAAGCCTGCTCAATGGGGGGGAATTTGTGTGGCACTGTGAATACATCCAAATGCGTGTGGCTGGAGAGGTCAGAGGTCCTAGAGGAAAACTGTGTCTATCGCATCCTTAGACAAATGTAATTTCCTTTAAAAAAATTTTTATTTTATGTGTATGAGTGTTTTGCCTGAATGTATGTAGGTACACCATGTTGTACAATGCCCACAGAGGTCAGAAGACGGCATCGAATGCCCTGGAACTAGAATTATGGTCAGTTGTTAGCTGCCATGTGGGTGCTAGGAATCGAACATGGATCCTCTGTGAGAGCAGCCAGTGCTCTTAACTTCTGAGCCCCGACAAATGTAATTTCTTACTGTATGTGAAATATGGATCTTTATATTTACAGACAATTATACCAGTCATCATTCATCAAAGAAACCTCTTTTTTTCAAAAAAATGAAGGCTATTACAGAATTCTACAACTGGTCACACACAGAGAATAAGTGTTCGTGAGACGTCCAGCCCCAAATGACACATCTACAATGGAACCTCGATACCTAAGGCTCCCCAAACATAGTGGAACGGGGGTAGTGAGAATACTAATGCAGCCCTCAACTCTCACCAGAGAACTCTTCTTCATGCAACACAGGGTGGTAAACACAGAAGGCCACAACTGGTCAGAGTGTAGAGAATACGAGACTGCAGAGTGTGTGCCCCTGAATAGGACTCCTGTATGAAATCCCTGTCACCCAGGGCCCAGGGACCATTGTGGAAGATGGAGTGGAAAGTCTGTAAGAGTCAAGTGCATGACCATAAGGAAAGAGAGTCTTCTAGTCTTCAGGGAACTTGCTAATATGACCTTATAGCAATGGTTGACAGCATGCCCAAGACCCATGCAAACTCAATCAGAAAAAAACCCAGCATAGAACTGAGGAAATGGGCAGCAGGCCCCAACCTTAAATGAGGAACTATTGGCAGCTGGTCACTGCTGTGTGAGGGAGAGTTGATCTTCTTTAAGGGAGTCATGCTGGATAGGCTGAGCAGACTCCAGTGGATGAGCTGGGTATACCTGGGTATAAAATTTGACGTCATAGGCCTTAACATATATGACAGAATGCATGAAATCCAGTGGGCAGATTATGGGGGTTTGCAGTTAGGGGAGGTGATCTAAACATAATGAAGATGTATGAAATACATAAAAAATTCAATAAAAACAATAAAAATAAATCTTAATTTTTTTTGTAAAAAGTTGTAGATCTAGCAGGGTAGAGAAGCCACAGTGCATCATTTCAGCATTTGCAGGGCTGTGGCTGTGGATGCAGTTATTCAGAAATGCTTGTCTCAGGACTGGAAGAAGGCTCAGTGTTATGATAACAGGGATTGCTTTGCAAGCCTGAGGGCCTGAGTTCCATCTCTAGAACTGACATAAAAAAAGCCAGATGGGATGGCATGTGAGTCTATAACCCCAGCGCTGTGGAGGGTGGAGACAGGAAGATCGTGGAGGCTTCCTGGCCCACCCGGGGAGCCGGAATGGTGAGTCCCAGGTTCAGTGAAAGGCTCTGTCTCGAGAGAATAAGATGAAAAGCGACAGACCTGGATACCTAACATCCTCCTCTGGCCCTTATATGCTACTGATGTGCGCCTGCATATAACACGCACATTCGCATACACACACACACACACACACACACACACACACACAAGAGTGTGTGCTAGTCTTCCATCTGATGTGGAGGAAACACAATGCAGTAGTAATTGGTTTCAACTAAAGTCCAACCAGTAAGGACCTTGATGGGAAGATACTGATATTTCAATGGTTTCCTCCAAGAGGAGTCTGACATCTCCTTAGACAATCTCACCACTTGTCCCAATATTACACCAGAACTTGTATTTCCTGAGGTCTACGAGAAGAGAATGATGTCTCATTAATCACTTGACTTCAGTGGACTAGGAAGATGCTCAGGTTTGTGTTGGCTTGT
Source organism: Eospalax fontanierii (assembly GCA_035773235.1). Taxonomy (NCBI): domain Eukaryota; kingdom Metazoa; phylum Chordata; class Mammalia; order Rodentia; family Spalacidae; genus Eospalax; species Eospalax fontanierii. The sequence continues at coordinate 9,354,151 of CM069538.1, forward strand.
CTCATGGCTCTGGGACTGGGTCCAGGGCTGGCAGTGGAAATCTTGAGCCTGACTTAGAAGGGTGTGATCAGCTTGAGAACAATGAAGCCAGTGAAGAGCCAGCCAGAGAGAGTAGAGAATGACTTTTGGCTGTTCAGTTCCAGTGGCGTCCCCATTATCCAGCTTCACCTTGCACTCTGCATACATCCTTCTATCCTAAACCAGTTTCAACAGACTAGCAACAGATGCTGATGCAAAATCAGAATCACTTCTGAGTCTTGTATCTGGTTTCTTGTGCAGGAAAGAATAAGACCCGGCCTCTTGTAAACAGTGAGCTAATTTACCGCCTCTCCTTGCTGGGGCCGGGGAATAGAGAGTTCTGAAGATCTTGCTAAAAGTTTCCATGCAGATGTTCCTTGACTGTTGATGAAGTTTCAACCTGATAAACTAACCCTAATTTGAAAATATCTTATTCTGAAAATGTGCTTGTTACACCTGACCTAGGAAACATCTAGCTTAGCCACACAGCACATTGTAGACCAGTGGAGTTTGCCCCCAGGACTGTCTGTGTGGCTGCACCTGCTGCCAGTGCCCAGCATCTCAAAAGAGAATCACATTGTACATTACTAGTCCAGTAAGAAAAAGCTTCAAAATTTGAAGTAAAGGTTGGGGCTAGGAAGATGGCTCAGCAGTTAAGAGCACAGGCTGCTCTTGCAGAGGACCTGGGTTTGGTCCCCAGTACCGAACAGCTTATAACCGGTTGTCTGTAACTCCAGTTCCAGGGGATCTGACACCCTCTTCTGACCTCTGAGAGCACTGAATGACATGGATACACTTGCACACATGTTGGCAATACATTCATACACATAAAATAAAAATAAATAAAATATTTTTTAAAAAGAATTGCTTGATTTTAATGTAATTAGATGTGTTAAGCTTTTCTTTGGTATTATCTAGTTTATATTTCATACATACATCTTCCCTGTCCCAGAATTCAGGGGAAACAAACATGCTTTGTTTTGAGATTGTTCATAGCTTTGTACTTTATATATTTGGACTACTTGATATTTATTTGCGGAAAAGTCAAAAGGTTCAGGTCACATTTCATCGTGTGTGTGTGTGTGTGTGTGTGTGTGTGTGTGTGTATGTGTGTGTGTGTGACGTATTTATGTATGTGTGGGGGTTATGGGAACCAAGCTTGTGTCCTCTGTATAGGCAGCAAGTACTCTTAACCACTGAGCCATCTCTCTAGCCACTGAAGATTTATTTCATAGTCTTCAATTCACAGGACACAGGATTTGGAGCAATGGAGCTAGAACTGACCTGGAAGTCACTTCCCTTGAAGGCTACCTCTCATATCTCTGGAGAGCACTACACAAGCTGCTAAGTGAGGACATCAATTGATGGTCCAACACCAGCTTCATGACCAAATAACCACATCAATGACCTGTACAGCATACAACACTAATGCAGTAGTAGCACTTTTATTTTGGGGGCAATCAACGGCTACCTAATTGGACTTAAAGCCAAATACACATGACTGAAGAGGTTGGTCATAGGTCTTAGAGAAATCCCTAAGACTGTCACATCTCTAGATTAATGTAACTTCTTACTAAGTGCAAACTATGTATCCTTATACTTATAGTCAAGCATCCCAGTTACCACTCATCAAAGAAGCTTCTTTTGCACCAGATGGAGACTACTACAGAGCATCGCAGCTGGTCACACACAGACACTGTCTGAATTGCTGAAGCCTAAGCGGCACTTCTACAATGCAGCCTCTACCCACAAGGCTCATGCAGCGTAGAACAAGGGGTAAAGAGGACACTAATGACTCTCTCAACTCTCATTAATGAAGCGCCTTTATGCTACAGAGGGTCAGAAACACAAAAGGTCACAAATGGCTAAAGAGTGGAGATTAGGAATCTGCAGAGTGTGGGTGCCCGGACAGGACTCCTGTATTAAGCTTCACTCACTCAGGGCTCAGGGACCATTGTGGAAAAGGCGGTGGAAAGACTGTAAGAGCCAGGGAGGAGGTTCATGATCAAAGGAAAATAGAATCCCACAAGCTCTTGGGACTCTGCTCATATGAAGCCCGTGTTTTAAAGATGCCTTTTACACTGGAACGAAAGTGAAGAAAGTCAATCTTAATAATATTTATTGGAAACTCTTTAAATCGTCACATAACTTTAAAAGAAACAAATGAGAGCTGGAGATGTAGTCCACTTGGTAGAGTGCTGGCTTAGCATGTACAAAGCCCTGGGTTCCATCCCTTACAACACATAAGCCAGGCATAGTGACATACAAATGTCATTGAATCCCATCACCCAAGAGGCGGAGGCAGAAAGACCAGAAGTTCAAAGCCATTCTCAGTTGCGTAGCAAGTTCCAGGCCAGCCTGGGCTAGAAAGAGTGCCATTCATAAATAAATAAACCCTTCATTTGTTATAAACCATTCCTGGGTCTTATGATCAATCACTTTCTTTATTTGATTTTCTGTCTTAGAATTCTATACAACATAGTCAGTCCACAAGGTATGCAGACCTTGCCCACCTTCACAAAACTAAAATTTCTCATCTTCATATTTTCTGTACCACTTCTGTTTTGCTTTTAAAATACTTCTATTATGTTTAGTTATATTTTTCATGTATAGAGGTGTATGTGCCCATGTGTGTGTCCCACAGTGTGTATGTGGAGGTTAGAAGACAACTTGCAGGAGTTGGTTCTTTCCTTTTACCACATGTGTAGGTTCCATGGGACTCAGGTTTGTCAAGCTTGGTGACAGTCACTTTTACCATCTCACAGGCCCCGATTTGACTTTTGAGTTCCTCAAAATTCAGTAACAGAGATTTGTTGCCAAAAAAAGACAGGATAAAGTACATACTTCCAGCTCCTAGGAGATCCTTTCCCTCGAGGCATCGCCTGGGTCTCTCAGGCTGTTTGGACCCCCAGAGGCAGAACTGCTCTCAGGCTGCTCAGTTGAGTGATGGATTATAAGGCCATCTAGTCTGTGAAGGAACTGGCCTCTGGCTGAGATCAGGCTCTGGGGTATCCAGGGGTTCCTGAGAGACCGGCATCTTCTCAGGGGAGTTCTGCCCTCATAGGCTCAGCCTCTCTCTCAGCCTCTCTCTCAGCCTCTCTTTTCAGCCTCTCCTCTGGTCCATGTTCTCTCTGCTCCTTATGCTCACCACACTTCTCTCCATTCTTCCTCTGTTGTCTTCTTTTAAAAGAATATTATTACTATTCTTTCTGCCCCATGTTCCACTATGTTTCATGAGCCTCAGGTATAGAGGTTGCATTGTAGATGTGTCACTTAGGGCTGGACACCTCATAGACACTTATTATGTGTGGTGGAACAGTCATAGAATTTTGTAGTGATCTCCATTTGTTGCGTAAAGAAGCTTCTTCAGTGAGTGGTGAGAGGTGTGCTTGTCTGTAACTATAAGGGTACATATTTAGAAATTGGTAAAAACTTACATCCGTCTAGGGATGTGACATGTAGGATTTGTCTCTAGGATCTGTGACCTCTCCAGCCATGTGTATTTGGCTATGTTTACAATGCCACATGAGTTCCCTCCCACTGGACAGTCCAATTAGATGACTGTTCATTATCCTCAAGATAAAAATGTCACTACTGCACTGATATAGTTGCCGTGCCAGTCACTGTTGTGGTTATTATTAGGCTTTAAAGCTGTGGTTGGACCATTGACTGATTTTATTCCTTAGCAGTCTGCATGCTATCCTCTAAAACTATGAGAGCTAGTCTTCAGGAAGGAGGCTTCCAGGTCATTTCCAGTTCCATTGCTAGAAATCCTGTGTCCGAATTATGTCCTGTCTTCGTCAATAGGGTCTTACCTTCAAGACCTGGGAGGCAATCAAGGGCTGTGGCAATTTCCTGTTAATTATTTTGGGAGTCTCTTGGAGTACTCTGACTAACAACTTGAAGGGAAGCTTCCTTGTCTGGCACTGTGCTTTTTGTCATATAGCCTTTGGGTATACACATGCACACATTTATGTATTTATGAGTGTTTTTCAGTAGGCTTTTGAACTAACACATTTCTCCCAGGTTTTTCACATCACCCACCTAAGCAGTATTTATCTCTCCTCCCTTTCCCCCTTCCTACTCCGCCCCAGTTAAAGTGTCTCCCGTTTTCCTCACCCCCTTGATAACATCTGTATCCTACTGTCCCCTCTCCTCTAGTCCTCTAGCTCCTCTTTCCCTTTGACGCCATAGTTCCTTTCCATTTTCCTGGCCCCTGCAGTTACATCAGGATATATACTCACACATACGGATTTGGAATTAAGATCTACAAATGAGAGAGAACGTCACATACATCACTTGGTTTCCTGTGTCTGTGTTTACCTCACTTAGTGTAACAGTTTCTAGTTCTGCTCATTTACCTGTAAACTTCACAGACATACCCAGAGGTGTTTCCATGGTGACTGTGGTGATTGTAAATCTCCTCAAGTTGACGATCAAGGCTAACTGTCATAGAGGAGGTCTGCCATGGTACACCTGGCCGCTAGGTCTGTGTAGACAGCAGGCCTTGGTGTAATAGTATGCAGTGAGATTCTCAATCTATCTTTCCTTTGGGATGAATCTATAACAGTCCCTTTGTGGCAGAAAGGGAAACTAACCTGTCCCTGCTACTGAAAAGGAAATACATGCTCAGATAGAAATCATGATTGTCTCATTCTCTGTCCAAAGAGAACTGATGATAAGATCTGATTGCTAAACAGCCTCAGCTCACTGGATATCATTCTTCTCTGTGCTCACCTGGCTGTACTTCAAAGTGATACCAATCTTGTTTTCTCCATGCTGGTTGAAGACTTCTTTGAGCTAAACGTGCAGGTCTACTGTTGGAAGGAGCTAGGAATTGTCCCAACTCTGGGTCACCTTGCTTTCCTGCAACCAAGCAGCCTGGCTGAGGTGCTTCATCAGACCAGCCAGGCTTGGGGAAGTCTTCGCCTGCAAGACTTCCTATCATTTCGTTTTTGCTCACCCTTGACTTTCTCAGCTTTGTGCAGCAGGTTAATGAATGCTTGAAGGCCCATCTCACGAACCTGGGCATCTACCTTGCACATCCTCCAGCCTCGACTTTCTCAGGTTTGTGAAGCAAGTTAATGAACACGTGAAGGCCCATCTCATGAACCTGGGCATTCACCTTGCACGTCTCCCAGCCTCGGCCTGCCTTTTCACTGCTGCTGTAGAAGTCCCTCTAGACCCAATGCACGTTTTCTCCACTGAGGTGCAGCTATCCAAGCCACCATCTTTCCCCGTGTTCCACTTCCCAGCTAAGAGATCACTGTTATGGGGTGTATGAAGTGTCAGGCTGGGGAAATTTATTGGGCATGAGCCATCGTTTATTTCTGTCAACCTCACTGGCATCTCGCCATGCTTTTCTCTCTCCACCTCCTCCTGAACTGCCGCCTCTCTAGGTGCTTGTCTTGCTCTGCTCTCTGCTAAGCTTTTGCTCCCAAGTGTGTTCTCTGGGATTCTGAAATATGCTCCCATCCATGACTTGCCTTTTGGTCTTAGATGGTGCATCTTCCTGTCTCCAGGTCAGGATTAGACTCCTCGAAGCCCATACCCCTCCCTTCTAGGGTAACCATTTTGACTCTGGGTTCTATGACATTACCTCTTGGTTGTAATCCTAGTTTACTGAGGGAGGATCCATGGAGGACAACTGTGGGCCAGCTCCTGGTCAGTTACACTCTCAATGTCTGGCACCAAGAGCGCCCCATGAATGCTTGTTTGCCCCTGGGTGTGGCATCTTCAAGCCTGGCTCTGGCTTAGTCGGCTCTTTTCATCTGTTCTACATCAGGGTGATGTTGTGGATCCTCGCAGGGACCTCTGTGCTGCTTCAAAATCGTACCACCCATTTCCTTGGGTTCTGCAGATTCAGTCAGTCACTGAGAGAAAATACTTTAAAAAAATTGAATTGGGAGAGAGTTCAGTCAGTGAAGTTCTTGCCTTATAAGCATGAAAACCCCGAATTCCATCCCCAGAACCCACACAAAAATTCTAGGTGTAGGGGTACGCACTTGAAATCGCAACTCTGGGGAGATGGGGACAGGAGGATCCTGTTGAACCCTAAACCGATGAAGATGACACTGAGATTACCCTCTGGCCTCCATGTATACACATACAAATACATGTGCATGTGTATTTGCTTATATGAACACACACATATATACATACACATATAGATACATACATATATATGTGCATAAAATTACACTGTATTCAATATGTACAGACATTTTTCATCAGCATTCCTTATGTGGTACAGTCTAATGGCTATTTACATGCCATTTGCATTGTATTAGGCATGATAAGTAATCAAGAGATTAAAATACACAAGAGGATGCATGTAGGCTATATGCAAACACCAGGCCATTTTATAGAAAGGATTCCTATCCCTCCATTTGGGTTTCTGTGTGGGATCCTCGAGCCAACTCCTCATGGATACTGAGTGATAAATATATTGCTTTTTACTCCAGTCTGCAGAGAAATGGAGACTTAAAGCGGTGAAGACAATGAGACTGACCGAATAGTGGTAAGAGGTAGAAAGAGTTGGAACTGGACTCTCTGGCCCAGACCCACACTGGTAACCCCTCTGTTGGCTGTGACACCTGTTACCATCGAGTCCCCGGAGCTCCTTTGCTCTGCCATGCATTATGGACCCACAGCAGACTGAACAGGCAGCTCTGTAACAGTCTTTGCTTTCTACTAGTGATCTTGAGAGTGTCTTTAGCAAAAGACAAAAACCCAGCTGCGGGTGGTGGGGCACTCCTCAGTTGTAGCACTCAACACAAGAAGCAGGTAGATCTCTGTGAGACTGAAGTCAGCCAGGTCTACATAGTGAGTTCCAGGCCAACTGGGGACACAGGGAAATGCTGTCTCAAAAAGACCCAAACAAATAATAACAAAACCACAAAAAGCCACAACAAAATAAGACCAAAAACCAAACTCTTAAGCCAGGGTGGCCTGCTAATGAAGGGATGCATTAAAAAACTTGAGAGTTTTTAATTTATGGGCATAAATTCAATTTCTGCCTCCTTTCTGTTTCCTTATTGCAGACGGTGCTACTGCTTTGTAAAGTTGTGCAATTAGTACCCAAAGAAATTTTCATTCTCAGAGATATCAATAAATTAGACCTGCAGAGAGTCAAGCCTGAAAGCCCTTTAGCAGCCTGCTTCTTCTTCTTGGGCAATCCCACCTCCTTCCTCAGAGATAGCGATTGTTTGTTTGGTGGGGATACTTTGGGCCCTTTTTCGATACATCCAGGTGCACATATATGGGTGTGTAATAAAGGCTTCCTTCAATGAATGATGTACTCTGTGGGTTCTGATCTTTTCTTCCCGTAGACTGCCTGCCCCCTTTTTAACTCTTTCCTTACTGATGGAAGTTTGGGTTGGTCTCACAAAAATTGCAAATTGAAGCTTACTTTTGTTTTTTGAAAAGTTATGATCATTTGATTAAAAAATTCCCCAAACAGCAAGAGTCCCCAAACAGTTGAGATTTGTCTTCCCTGGTTCTCTTTCACATCATAAAGTCTGAGCCACTCACACTTTCCAGGGTACAGAATGTAGCCCACTTTGTTTTTGTAAAATCAGCGACTCACAATGTCCCGCCTCCCAGCTGAGAGAGGCCCAGCCTATTGTCCTCTAGGAAGTAGCACAGGATGTCGTTACACTTGGCTTCCCAATGGCATAATGGCCTCCCAGCACTGGTTGTGTCCTCATCCTCCTTGGCTCTTCAGAGGCTCAACACAGACTCACACAATGCGAGAGCAAGCACGGCTTGCCAGTGTTGTGTGGTGTGTGGTTATGCAGGGGTGTGCATGTTGCAGTATGTTGTTTATGCATGGTGTGGTGTGGTGGGGGTTAGTGTGAGGAATATGATGTGTTGTGGTGGGATGGAGTGGTGTGCGGAGGGAGTATGTTGTGATGCTCAGTGTGTATGTGCTGAGTGTGGGCATGGTGTGTTGTATACTGTGTGTATGTATATGGTGCATAGGGTGTGGGTTCATGTGGTATGTGTGTGATGTGTGACATCAGGTATAGTATTTATGTATGTGTCCGGTGTATGTTGGGTGTCTCTATGTGGTTTGATGTGTGGTATGCTATGTTTGTTGTATGTGTATGATGTGGTCAGTAGGATGTACAGAGACTCCAGCCTGTTCCTCTGTACTGGCCCATTTCTGTGAAGGAAGGAGGAGCAAGGAAGGCTGTTTACCCAGTGAGCAAGGTGGCCAGAGAGTTTCCTTTGTTCCCTGACTCACCCCATTCATCAGTCTTGTGACAATCATTTCAAGTGAGGAATGTACGGAGAACTTAGTGTCTCTGTCTTTTGTGCAGAGTGTATAAGGACAGGAAGCGTCCAATGACACTGTAAATACACATTCTCCTGTGGGGAGAGTTTGGGGAAAAAAAATGTCTGGGAGAATAGGGGAGATATTCCTCTGCACATAGTTTATAAACTGCTGGAACCCATTGTTTGATATGCAGAGTTCTGCTGCCATCAAGGGCCTGTTGACTGTGCTGTTTTATGGTATCAGAGAAACTGGCTCCATTGGTGGAACCAGCCCAATGCTCACTTTTTTCTTAATTTGCTTTATAATTACAATAATCTCTTCCACTAGCACCTAGTTTTCCATTAGAAAAAGTTCCTTTCAACCAGTGTCCAGAGAGACCCCTCTGTGATCAGAGAGCAGACTCAGGTTCTCGGCCAACGCAGAGCAACGGCATAAGGACAGGCACCGTCTTGGACCCTTAGGCTGTAACTTCAAGGTGGGTTCTATTATGAGACCACAGTAGTCAGTCTTTTCTGTGAAAAAACATTGGGAATTATACTTCGGGATCATGGTCACATGACTCTTAAACCAACCTCTCTTCCTGCCTCCTACGTTCCTCTAGCTGCTTTTCCTCTGCCCCTTCTCTGATACACTGTTTCTTTCCTCTCTGAGTATTTTTGTATTACATTTTTAAATTGAATTGCTTTTTTCTCTTCTTCAAAAGCAGTTTTTTCATATTACATAAATAATTTGCCCCATTTATTTAAAAAGGTAGAAAGATGTGATATAGAAAGTGAAAATTTTGCGTATTTCTGTAAAAGATTTCAGGGTCTGGGGAGACGGTTCTCAGTGGGTAAGAGTGCTTTCTGGGTTAGCAGGAGGACCAGAGTTCAAATTCTCAGCATTCACATATAAAAAGGTGGGTATGTCTGGGCATACCTACATTCCCAGCACTCAGAAGTGGGTGGCTCAGAGAAGTGGGTCCTGGCAATTCATTGGCTACCCAGTCTAGACAAATCAAGTTCAGTAAAAGACCTGTCTCCAGGGAACATGGCGGAGAGCAAGAGACTTCACATCTTCCTCCAGCCTCCATTTGTGTGTGTACCTTAACATACACTCGTACACCACAACACATACATAAACAAAAGTAAACAAATATAAGATTAAGTAAAAGATGACTCATGCTTAGATTGCTATCTGTCACATTTCATTTCTCTTGGATAATGACATCTTAAGAAACTCTGTCAATATAGTTCAATTTGCTTTACCTGGCAACCCTCCCCCAAAAAACAGAGCTCAGAGGTAAATTCTTATATTTGTGTGTGTGTGTGTGTGTGTGTGTGTATGTGTGTGTACATATATAAAACAGGTAGACATTCCCAGAGTCTCGGTACCTTCTAAAATGATTATCAAGGAACAAACAGCCTACTGAGGTTAGTGTCAGTGACTCTACAGGACCAAAAAAAAGCTAAGATTCTATCAAGTACTGAAGGAATCTAACCTTTTAATTCTATTTCCCTTTGAGGTTGGTAAGAGAACAAGAAGAGACTCAGGAAATCGGATGCAGATATAAAGGTAGTCTGAGGGGCTGGAGAGACGGCTCAACAGTTAAGAGCACTGTTTGCTCTTGCAGAGGACCTGGGTTCGATTCCCAGCCCCCACATGGTGGCTAACAACCTTTCATAACTCCACTTCCAGGGGATCAAATTCCTTCCTCTGACCTCCTCAGGCATTGTACAACACAGGTGCACCTACATACATGTAGGCAATATACTCATATACGTAAAATAAAAAAGAAAATGCTAAAAAGAAGGTAGTTTCAGCTTGGCCATCCACACACAGGGCTTTGTGGAGCTCTTTTCCTTCTCCAAAACAGTTCCTGAGGGGCCAGCTCTTTATATTCAAGGCAGGATCTGGCTCTTCCTAGATGGAGGCTTTCAAACGGCTGTCTCCTAGACACTGGACACCCCAAATCCTGGAGCTCTGTATAGTGTGCCAGCCGAGCCGGTCACTGCTGGAAACCGGGTACTGACACCCAGGTGTTCCGCCGCGGGCCAGGGGGCCTAGCGGGTGGCGCTTTCTCCCAGAGTGCCTGCATTTTTTGAGGATGGAGTGAGTGTTTATGTTTTCATGAGGCCATGTGCAAAGAATGTGAGTGCTAGAAAAGAACCCTTTTATTCAAATGATAATTGTTAGAATGTTCTGTCGACACCCATGATCATGTTTTCTCTTTCACAGTCTCAAGACAGATGGAGGAATGGGGACAGTGTCTGGTTCTGAAGACCTGTGTTCACATCCCTTCCAGATCAGAGTTTTCATTTCGCTTATAATTTTCACTGACGCCTTGCATTTCTCTTTGGCTACCAAGTGTTTTAGAGCGACTGGTTTTCAAAGCATCTGAGAGCTGCTGAACCCCGCACATTGCCCGGATGAACTGCGTGGAGGGAGAGTGAGAAGGAAGTAGTGAAGGAATACTCGACCACGCTGCCTCATTTGAATCAATATTCATGCCTGACTTCACCGAGGGCTGGCTCAGATGCTTTAAAGCCAGGCCTGGCTGGCCCTTGCAGACACCCCCTGCAGTCATTTCCTGGGGAAGTGAGCTCACCTCCCTTCATGGAAGAGCCTCTCTAAAATGCTCCTGCTCCCTTCAGTGCCAACCCTGGAGGGTGGGGATCAACTCCAGCCTTTTGGCTGCTCCTCAGAGCTCCGCAGAGTCCAGGGGAGCAAACCTATTTCTGTGCAGATAGAGTGCAGTGCCTGGGGTTTCCAGTGAGTGTCTACGGAGAGAGGAATAAGGAAGGTATGTAGAGAAACAGCTTGGGAGACTTGGTAGCTTCCTGTGCTTTCTCTGGGTTAGTGTTGTGCTGAGGAGAGATATTTGGTAGACGAAAATACCTGCATGTCTTGGCTTTGAGAGCATGAAAGTGTCAGCCTCCATTACCCCAGATCTCCATGCTGAGCCATATTACAGGCTGATGGGCCAGTATGAGGGAGTTGTGGGGGAGTGTGGTTAGAGTCGTGAACTCTAGAATCCTGTAGAGTTTCTGTACTTTACCGGCCGTCCCTGTGTGTGTGTGTGTGTGTGTGTGTGTGTGTGTGTGTGTGTGTACATGTTCATGTTCATGTTCATGTGCAGGTTCATTTATTCAGTGTGTGCATTTGTTTGTATGGCACGGTTCGTGGAAATGAGAGGACAGCTTTCAGGATTCAGTTTTCTCCTTCACTGTGTGGGTTCTGGGGATGGAACTCAAGATCGTCAAGCTTGGTGACGGGCACATTTACCCACTGTGCCATCTTGTTGGCTCATCCACTTTTCTGAGATGAAGTCTTACAGTGAATTGGAACTTACTGACTCACCCAGACTAGCTGGCCAGCAAACACCAGGGAGTCTCTGTGTATGAGTAACTTTCTGTTGCCTGGAGCAGGAAGCCGAGTGGTCACATCTTCAAGCAGGCACAGAAAGCAGACAGAAACTGGAAATCCAACAAGGCTTAAGAGCTTTCAAAGCCCACGCCCAGTGACGTGCTTCCTCCAACATGACCACACCTCCTAAAGGTTCCATGACCATCCCTAAATAGTGTTTCAAACTGGGGACCAAGTGTCCAAATATAGAGCCTACAGGGGACATTCTCATTCAAATCCCCACACCCTATTCCTCAGGGCTGGGATTACAGATGTGTACAGACATGTCTGTCTTTTTTAAGTGGGTGCTGGGGATCAAACTCAGATCCTCAAGCTTGTGTAGCAAGTATTTTACTGACTGAGCCATCATCCAGCCCCTGGGTACTTTTTGTGCAAACTACCTTGGGCAGAGAAAAATAGCCTAGTCTCTTCATAGGTGACAATGGCTGATGGGTCCCTGCCACCTGATTGATACCTCAGATACCACTGTCCTTCAGTATCCACAGGGGCTGTTTCCAAGGATCTCAGTGGATATGAAAATCTGTGAATAAAGTTACTTTGTACAGAAGTGTGGCTCTTGCATGTCACCCATACATGTCTTCTGTGTGACTGAAGTCACCTCTAGCTGACTTATAATTCCTCATCCAATCTCAGTGCCACCTAAAAGGTATTATACTGTGCTGTTTAGGGAATAACATCAAGAGAAAAGTCTGACTTTCTTCTGAATATTTTCTGTTGGTGATTGATTGGATCCATGGGTATAAGACACTGTGACTGTGGTGGGCTGTTGCTTTTTTCTGTTTCTTTAAAGGCACTGTGGATATGCTTATTCTTCAATGTGTCAGACTTTGTCTGGGCTGGGCACCTGGACATTTGGATTTTTACCTTCACTCTGATGTCCCCAGGACAATCTTGGCTCCCCCTTGTTGTGACTAACACAAAGACCCATGAAATGCTTCAGGTCACACTCAGGCCCTTTCCTCCCACTGTCCGAAGTTCTCTGTTGTCTCATCCCGTTTCTCCCCTGCCCACTTTAGGCCTTGCCCTCCCACCACTAGTGGGTAGTGTGTGTGGAACCAATTTCCTTTAAAGCTGACAATTTCTCCCAGTTATTGACATTTTGGCCTTGCTAATCCTCTGTTGTCTGTGAGGGGCTGTCCTGTGCATTGTAGGCTGTTTGGCAGCATGCCTGTCCTCTGGCCCACTAGATGCAACTGGCAGGTTTAGTCCAGCTGTGACAAGTAGAATTGTCTCCAGAATGAGAGGAATGGGGAAAATCATTCCATTATAAAGGAATGCACACTGCCTTTAAAAATCTAATTAAAATATTTGTTATTGTAATTTATGTATATGTATGTGTGTCTATGTGTGTGTGTGCCTCATGTATGTGGATGCCTGGGGAGTACAGAAGAGGGTGTTGGATCCTTTGGATCTGAAATTCTAGACAACTGTGAGGTGCTTGATGTGGGTGCTGGGAATACCAACTTGGGTCCTCTGCAAGAGCAGTATGTATTCAACCTCTGAGCAATCTCTCCAGCCCTCGAAATGCTTTTGAAAATATAATTAAAATACTTATCTATCTTTCTTTTTCTATCTATCTATCATCTATCTATCTATCTATCTATCTATCTATCTATCTATCTATCTATTTGAGGGGGGTACATGACACAGACTCTGTGTGGTGGTCAGAAGACAACTTATGGGAGTCAGTTTTCTCCTTCCATCCCATGGATCCTAGGGATTGAACTCAGGATGTCTATCTTTGTGGCAAGTACCTTTACCTGCTTAACCATCTTGAGGGCCCCACATCATGATTATATTTTTGTTTGTTTGTTTTTAGAGATAGGATCTCCCTGTAGCCCCAGCTGGCTTGGAACTTGCTATATAGACTGTGTAGACTGTGCTGGCCTCAATTCACAGACATCTGCTTGCCTCTGCTTCCTGAATGCTGTGATTAAAGGTGTGCACTACCATGTCTGATTGTCTGGTTCTTACATTGTTTTTTAAAAAACATTTTATTATTTTATGTATATGAGTGTATTGCCTGCATGTGTGTAAGTGCACCCATGTCATGCAATGCCTGTAGAGATCAGAAGAGGGAGTTGGATCTTCTGGAAATGGAGTTATGGATGGTTGTTAGCCACCATGTGGGTGCTGGGAACTGAACCAAGTCCTCTGCAAGAGCAGCCAGTACTCTTAACTGCTGAGCCATCTCTCTAGCCCCTTCTCACATGGCTTTTAATATTACCCCAAATATCAAGGTTGGGAACATGTAGATGTATGTAGAGAGAGGGTGTCACAGAAATGGCTATAGAATACAATCCTGGCCTTTAATAGTTCTCCTTTATTTGTTTATTGTGTGTGTGCATGTATGAATGCCACAGTGTACATGTGCATGTCAGAGGACCATTTGGAGAGCCAGTTCTTGCTTTCTGCCTTGTGGAAGCAGTCTCTCTTGTTTCTGCTGTATACTGTGTACTCCAGGCTAGCTGGCCCTTAAGTTTCTAATATTTCTAAGGAGAGCCCAAGGCTCCCCACTCTCCTCTCCTCCCACCTAATTATATACTTGTCTGGAAACAGGTCAAAGGCAAGTAGAATATTTGTACCACAGAGTATATTCTGAAGGTGGAAGGGGTGAAGTGGGTTTTTCTGTTGTTGTTTTTTGAGAGAGGGCATCACTGTGTATTCCTGGCCGGCCTAGAACTTCCTATGCACTATGAGTGATACCTGCCAGGATGTCCAGTTTCTTTTTTCAGTGAGCTATGAAGGAGTAGGTGCTTGGTCATCCTCACTTCCCCATTTATGCTTCCAGTAAATTCCTACCAGAGAAAGGCTCCCGATCACATAGGAAACACTGAACTCAGAAGTCTCCAACTAGAATTAATGTGTCTCTGGAGGGCCATAGACATATTCCTTGTATTGAAGGATTTCTGAGAATAACTCTGGATCTTTGGTTAGCAAAGACAATGAATATAGTTCCTTCTGGATCAGTGGTCATTACATTGTATAGTACTGACTGTAACTGGCTACTGAGCACTTGAAATGTGATTATTAGAAATTGAAGTAAGGTTTAAGTGTGACACTCAAACTGGATTTGGAAGGCTTAGCAAGAAAATAAGAGTATAAAATATGTTTGCTAAGGTTTGGGATTCATTACCTGTTAAAATAATACTCTGATGGCTGGCAGCACTTGGGAGGCAGAAGCAGGCAGATTTCTGTGAGTTTGAGGCAAGCCTGGTCTACATAATGAGTTCCAGGCCAGGAAGGGCTATATAGTGAGACCCTGTCTCAAAACAAATACAAAACAACAAAACTGAATATATTCGGTTAAGTAACATCTATTACTAAAATTAACTTCACCTGTCCCTTTTTTACTTTTTAATGTACCCACAGAGAAATTCAGTTTTGTTGAGATATAATTGACAAATAAATATTATGTATGATTAAGGAATACAACTAGAGAATTGAACACGTGTGATTCACTGTATTTTCTTTCTTTCTTCTCTTTATTTATTTATTTATTGGGTGGATTAAACTCATGGCCTTGTGCAGCCTAAACAAGAATGCTACCATTGAGCCACACCTTCAGCTCCTCACGTTATTTTCTATGAGGAGCATTGATTGACACAGACCACACTTCTCAAAAATATGGTTCAGCCCCTTAGAGGGATAATAATGGAAAGGTTGAGAGATATTGTGTACATATGCATGATGTGACCCCAGAACTACTGAATGTGTGGGAGCTAGCATCTGCACTGTGCTTAGCATTGTATTAGAACTGATTTAATCATCTCTTATAAATGGGTTGAGTCATTGATGGGTTTCTATTAAATGAAGCAAACTGCCCCCAAGGAGCATCTTGTAAAGGTTTCCGACCAGCATGGAGAACAGGAGTGTTCCAGGTGAGCCAGAGCCTTGCTGGCCCAAGTTCCCACTGATGTCAATGATTTAGTTTTGAGTAAACAACAGAATCATCTGTTGTAGCATATAGATTAGCGTGGTTTCCGTGAATTCTGTATTTCCATCGTTCTGTGCACAGGTGACTTGTTCATTTGTGTAAGGCTTCTACAGCATGATTTGCCGATACTTGCTTGGGTTTAGTGGTGTTTATAACTCACTCCTCTTCCTTACAGTTATTTGCAGATATTGTGACCAGACAGACTAGATAGACATGTCAGCTCTGTGACTGATAAAGGGAAGCTAGAGGTCATGACTTTGATGTTCTGGGGTGTTACATGCTACAGAACTAAGCTTGACCATCTGGTTTCAGAGCTCAACAGCTGCAGAAGGGTGTGTCAGTGAACCTCCAGTCCCGAAGCCTGCAGGCTAAGAAAAGGGCCCTAGGGGGTCACCAGCCCACAGGGACTCCATGTGTTAAGCTGATGGGTGCTCCTCCATGTGGAAGAGGAAAGTGAGCTTCCCCATCCAGGCCTGGTTTGATGCTTGTGCTTCTTTCGAGAATGTAATGAGCGTAACTTAGGTTCCTTTAATGAATTCTTAAAGAATGTTCTAGTGCGGCATTTTAAAAGTGTGAACTGTTGGCACTGAGGTCTGTGATTCTTTAAAGCATTTTTTCTAAGCCTATGGGAGAAGGTTTTGCCTGCTCATGGCAGTGTGAGCAGGAGTTGATGGATGCTTTGTGGGTTTGCCCTCCCAGCCTGGCCCGACTCAAACACATTTGTAATCAAAGGTTTCTTTACTATTTTGTTGAGAGAACCAAATAACAAAGCAGATGAAAAACTGGCTTATACAGTCAAGAAGAAAGAATACTAAAATACGACTAGGTTAGATCCCAGACTGATGCTCTGTGGAGTCATAAACCTGGACCTTTGCTATGTTTCCTCCTGGATAGAAAAAACATTTTTGCTTAACTAGTGACCAAAACCAAATTTCAATTTCTACAATTTAAAATCTTACTTTACAAAATCTAGGCCATAATAAAGATTACAAATAGAGGAATTCAGAAGGCCTTGTTGATGGACTCTTAAAGAATGTTCTAGCATAGCATTTAAAGAGTGTGAGCTGTATTTTAAAGTCCACCTTATAGACAATTGTGTTAGTCAGGTTTCTGTCACTGTGACTAAATATCTAAGGCAATCAATTTAAAACACAGAAAGGCATGCTTTGGTTGATGGTTTCAGAAGTCAGCACATGATCTCTTGGCCCTGGTGCTTTGGGGCACCTGTAATGTTGATGATGCTGAGCACTATGGGGGAGCACAATGCAGAGGAGGCACACACCTCATTTATGGTAACCAAGAAATGAAGAGACAGAGTCTGGAATTTTCCCTTCACGGTCATGTTCTCGATGATGTAAGTTTGCCCCACTAGTTCCCAACTACCAAAGGTTCTGTCACCTCCTAATGGCACTGAGCTGAAGACCAGGCCTTTTATATACAGGTCCTGGTGGGATGCTCATACTTAGAAATAATTAAAAAACATAAGTTCTTATAGCAAAAAGTAGATGGAAGAATCAGACATGAAGTCTGTTGTACATTCTAGATATACTAAGTAAGAAATCTTTAAAAACACAATTGCCACTTGAGCTACATCTCCCTCTCATACCTAAGGGCTTTAGCATGATTTTTGTTTGCTTTTATAGATTCTTTTCTGCCATTTCAGGCAGAGAGTGCTCTCAGAAAGTAACTGAAGATTCAAAGTCACAGCCCACGTTTGACAGTGACGCATGAAGCCACGCCCAAACTGGGATGATCTCTCCTGTCTAGGATCTTGTCTTGAACCGAACTTGAACCTTCGGGTACATGAACCCTGCTGTTGGCTGGCAAACCATAGCTTCCTGGTTGTTAGAAAAAGAAAGGCTCAAGAGAGGCGCCTTGGACTTCAAATGGCTATTACAAAACAACATTTTGATGAGTTGAGTGTAAATGAATCAGAAGCACATGGGTTTAATTAGCCTCCAAACACAGCCACTTCAAAATGTAGAGAAGGAAAAAAGAGCACACTTGTGTCAAAACCCATCCTGGAGGTTTCCTGCTCAACTCAAAATAATCGAGAAATGGAAACATCTGGCAAGCACTCAGGTTGTTCACTCTGCACACACTATCTTATCAGGGAGCAAGGGGCTGTGGGAAGCATCCCCCAAGCCATCTACAGTGTTGTAGCGTCGCAGTTGCCAGCCCATTTGTGGCCTACATTTAATTAAACCAGGCCTACGCATGGCTGGAGAGAACGCAACTTCCATGTTTTTGAAGATGGGCCAGGGTGCAGTCCACATGGGACTATGTGTGTGGTCTTCGCCAGTTACAAAAACCCATGTTATTCTTCTCATGCCCTACGGGCTTTCCATGTTACCTTCATGCTGGTCCCAGACACAGACAAGTGCTGAGCACAACCTATTCCTGTTGTCTGTTCTTGGTGAGTCTGAGCAGTGCCCATGGAATCAAGAACTCGGCATGTCTTTCATCTTCATCACTGACCTACCCTGTCTCTCCAATGAGAAAGGTGTTAAAGGCTCAAGGGTCAAAAGCTACCTTTCAGTTGAATGAAAGGAGGGACCTGATGAACTGTAATAGGATGTATCTCCAGAGGAATAAACAGTTTACTCCTTTGAAGCTAGAATGGAAACATGGAGCAAATTCTTTTTTTCATAGCTTTCAAGAACTCATGAATCAGGTTTAAGCTTTTTAATGCATTGAACTTATCCAGATTTGCTGTGGAATGGACAAATCCTGGCATACAGTTGCTGAATGAAGGTCACTCATTAATCTTCACAACATCCTTATGAACAGGTGGAATGTTCCCATTTCACAGGGGAAGAAATTGGTCTCCTGGAGGTTGCGATCTGCTCAAGTTCTCAGAGTCTGGAAGGAGATGGTTGGACATGAATATAGATCTCTACGTTCTGTGGTTAGGAAAATTTCCACTATTTCCTGCCTACCAAGGAAGAATTTGGGTCAGGGTTGGAGATTTTCGCTCACTGGTCCAGCATGTGTTTCAACAGGTCTAGCAGCACATGACCGCATCTCTAGAATGCTGGTTACTGTTGCCTGATTCATTCCTCTGTCTGAACTCAATTATTAATAGCATCCCATTTCACTCTTGAAAGTGTCCTGTTTTACATGACAAATTGCCGGGATACCCTACTCTGAACCCAGCCTAAAAGGGTCAAATCTTGATGGTTTTATTTGGATAGGGCATTGAACCTTTCCCTTCTGGCTGTTTCCTGTGTTTTTCCGGTCACTGTCTCCATGAGTTGAGGACACATAGTTGTATTTTTTGTTGTTGTTTGTTTGAGTTTTCAGGTCTCCTGATATAGAGATCTAATGTAGACTCAAAGTATTGGTTAGGTATCTGAGCAATTCTTTACCATGTAGCTCTGACCAGAAATCCCATGAATTGTTCCTTGCTTTGAAGTACAGTTTTCTCAGCTACCTCAAGGGCTCAGAGAATGGTGAGCCTATTGTAAGTCTGTTCTCAAACAGGCAAGCTGTTTGGGGGACATTTCTACCTCCCATTTTCTATTCCTCTTCTTTGTCCTCAAACTGCTTCTTGTCTGTCTTCACAATGACAATATCCCTGGACTGTCCTCTGGGTTATACACACACACACACACACACACACACACACACACACACACACTGAAGGAAGGTTGAATTTTCTTTCCTTTTGAGCTAGGATAGCTGTCTTCTGCCTGTGAACTCAGTTTGGGAGCCTTCAAACTCCCGGGCTAACCTCTGTGGCCCCTTGTTCTCTAGCCTTTGGTGATGGACTGAATCATATACCAGCTTTTATGAGTCTCCAGCTTGCAGACAGCACATGGTGGAACTTCTTAACTGTAAATGAGTGAGTCAGTCTCTATAAAACATCTCCCCTTATAAACCTCTCTCTGTTAATATCCTGTTGGCTCTCTACTCTAGTGAGCCCTGACTAAGACACCAGGTAACTTGGGAATCTAGGTCTTTCCCAGGCTACTTACTGCTCAAGGTGATGCTAGACAGGACCCAATTATGAGATTTCGTAAGTTCCAGAAACTGGGTTTCTTTATTGAAGGTTTGGTCCTTGCATGAGAACATAATTGATTGCTTCCTAAATCTCAAACTCAATTTATTTTGCACAGATTTTTGAAGTATAAGAAATAATAGTCTTTTAAAAATATTTCATTCATTATTTTATGTATTTGGGTGTATTGCCTGCATGTATGTGAGTATACACAGATTGTGCAAAGGCCCGCAGAGGTCAGAAGAGGGCTTTGGATCCTGGAACTGGAGTTATGGATGATTATTAGCTACCATCTGAGTGCTGAGAATTGAACCCAGGTCCTCTGGAAGAGCAGCCAGTGCTCTTAACTGCTCAGCCATCTCTTCAGCCCCAGAAATAATAGTCTTAATATTGCCTCTTTCTAACATTTCCCATCTCTTGGAACTGGAATGTCTTCCTTGGAATATATTTGGAAGAAGAGAGGGTTAATGTTTTCTAAAGAAAAGAATGCGGTTTCCTTAGTGGTCCAAGGATAGACTCAGCACACCTGCCTTCCTGGAAGATCGTATTAGCATTCCTAAGAGGAGTTAAGAAAGAGCTAACCCATTTAGTGTTCTTCCTTAAGGACACACTTTAAAGATGTATAAAAAGTCTTGTTCTTTCTGCTTTCTGAAAGCTGAACACCATGGATATTTAGTATGTGTTGTAAAAAGAAATTCATTAATTCAAGGTTGGGAGGAAGAAGTGACTGGAAAATTGTCGTGGAGGAATGTGTCAAGTCAGCTCTAGGGTATGAAAAGGTATCTTAAAACAAGATGCTTACAGGGGTTAAGGATATAGCTCAGTTGGTGAAGTGCTTATCTAGCATGCAGGAAGCCCTGGGTTCGATCCCCAGTGCCACATGAACTGGCTATGATGGTACATGCCTGTAGTATCATTCCTTAGGAGTTGGCGGTAGGAAGATCAGAAGTTCAGGGTCATTCTTGGCTCTACAGAGTTCCAAGCTACCTGGGAACTCTCAAAAGAAAAAAAAAATTCCTGTGGACAATATTTTAACTGAAGCTAAGAAGTCCTTTTACTTTGAAAAACTGATTCCAGGAGCTAATGAGATTTAATCCACACTGTCTGGAAAGGCAGTGATGGTTCACCACCTCCAAGTTCCATTCCCTCTTTCATTCAAACTTAATATACCAGTGGGACAGAGGATAAAGAGGAGAGCGGGTGGGATGGCAGAGAGTTACATTGCTTTTATTTCTTCTGCAGGCAGGCTAGTTTACAGTTCAGGCTTCACAACAGGCAAATGTAACGACATCTTCGTTTTATAATGTGCCCTGCGACACTATCTGCGGTGCCTGTTCTAGTATGTGCAGTACTGAGAGCCCAAGGCCTGCTTGGGAAGGCTTTCTTTCCATGGTGTTTAGATTTATGGCCCCCGCCTCCAGGCTAGGAGAGATTAGCAAGACCAAGGCTGTTTAGTTAGGCCAAGACCTGAGAGAACAGGGGATGTGATAAGTACATTATAGAAAATGATAAATGAAGAAAAGGCCGCTTGCAGGGCCCCATATGTGCCATGGCAAAGACTCTCAGCAAACTCTGGTCCTCTTCCTAGTAGGCTGTTGACTGACCCCAGTGGTTTGAGGCTGCCTGGGAGTGAGGCCTCGAGGGAAGGACGCTATGCTGGCAGGGAGTGTCTGGGTGGATGTCTTTATATGAAATAGCACCTATGGTTACATTAGCAAGGATCGGTTTACCAGGGCCATCCATCCTACTTTAGGCCATGGTGACAAGTCTGGCTGTATTTCCTGTTTCCCAGGGGCAGGAGCCCCAGACGACTTGGCACCAGTCCCCTCCCTCTGTAGGATGTCTGGGTTTCCAGCAGTCTTTTCTGTAAGAGATGGGGAAGAGGGAAGGGTGCAGCTTGTATGTTGCCTGTCCTCAGGACCTCAGTGAGTGCCAGTAGCTAAGGGGGCTGCCAGACTGGCCACCTCCAGTAGAGGAAATCCAGAATGGGGTTCGATTCTTCCCTGGGGACTTTCTGTATCTCTGACCCCAGAGAGAATTCTGTCTCTAATTACTGCAATTTTTAGGCCAGTTGACCAGTGACAAAGAGATATTTCTTGGGTGGCTAATGCTAGCCACAGTCTCGAGTCATTCCCGTCTCCGCTGGTTTTTCCCCCAGATCTTCTTTTCATTCCTCAGTTTCCCCACTGGAGACCATTATCCTAGACTCTGGCCTAACTGTGATAGCAGCAGGTCAATCTGATGAGTTTGGAAGTCAGTGGCAGATCAGCTTCCTCCAGCGATGTGCTAATGTGCTGTGAACAAATCCAAATTGACTGAGGGGTGTGCGGTGGGATGGGATAGGATGAGGGGATTCTTCTGCTTGGCCCTCCGCCTCCCAGCAGAAACCCTTTTGTAAAACTGGCTTTCCACAACTTCCCTGGCAGTCTCTTTTGGATTCATTAACTCATTATTTTTTTACACCGATGCATAATAATCACAGATATACATAATGGCTTACAATTCTTTTCTCCCTTCCTCCATGTCTCTCCCTTTCTCCCTTGTCCCATCCTTTCTTCTCTCCTTTCCTTTATTTCCTGTCCTTGTCCTTACTTCTTTCGGGGTTTTATTAAGCTTTGTATAGGATCCCTCATTTGGCTGGCAGCTCTATCTTGCTTTCTCAGAAGTGGAAATGCAGCCATAGCCATATCTAACCCAGTTCTCCCTTCATACTCTGAGCCCTAAACTGTAGTAGACATGGACAGGGACCTGCAGATGTGAGGCCCAGCAATGGCCCGCAGTGAACACAGTCGAGACAGCATGCAAACGACAAGAGCAGTTTTATTCTTGAGAATCAACCAGCATGCTGGGGTCTACCATTCAGAGAAATGGCGACCCTGAGGCAGTGGCTCGCAGGCCTTTTAAACACAGTTAGGAGATCTTCAAACGGGTATTGGGCAACTCAGGCTAGGATTGGATAATGGTTAGAGCGGATGTATGGGGCAATTAGAGATTGGTCCAAGAAGCAAAACCTAAGGCTAAGCTAAAATGAAGGATATCACAAAATGGAGTTTGTTAGGTTCCCACACAGACTCTCAGAGCAGAAGGAAAAACTCATCTGGGTTTTGCTTTTGCTTTGCTTGGCAACTTTGGGCAAAAGTCATCCGATGCTGCATATCATTCTTGC
The DNA here is from genome assembly GCA_035773235.1 of Eospalax fontanierii. Classification (NCBI taxonomy): domain Eukaryota; kingdom Metazoa; phylum Chordata; class Mammalia; order Rodentia; family Spalacidae; genus Eospalax; species Eospalax fontanierii. The sequence goes on from CM069538.1 coordinate 9,376,958, forward strand.
TGATAGGAGATAAAAGAATCATTCCTTGAATTCCATATTTTGACTATAGAGTGGGATAGAAGAGGGGAGGGGATAGGAGAAGGAGGCAAGTGGGGAGAAGGGAAAGAAGAGAGGAGGACCGGGAGGGGACACGATGTGGAGCCCATGACACCTCTGGTGGAGACCCTGAAAGGAGCCCACATCCCTGGGGAGTTAGGAAGATCGGTGGAGGGGACAGTGCAGGCCACACATGGGCAGTAAGCGGCTTGAGGAATATTATTCTAATGCACGAACAGGTATGTCATGCATGTCAATTAACTGCGGTAGTAGAACTGATAACAAGTAGTAAAGCAGATTTTCTAGGTAGCTACAGCCAAATGTTTGGAATCCATACGCTATGCACAGAATATCAAATACCTTATGGTCTTGGCCATTGGCACAGGGAGGGGCCATAAACTCTCCTGGTTGGATCTGAATACTTTTAAACATGATGTTTATGGTTTTAGACCATAGGGAGAGATAACAAGAAGCACCTCTATTTAAAGTCCTTGAATAGAGAAAATGTAGGATATCTCTGGGGACACCTTATGAAGGTGTCTGTGAGAGGCATGCTGGCCAGTTCATCTCAGAAACAACCCCAGGAACCCTGGCTACTTGGTTTTAAATACCCTGCTAATTTCCAGAGATCTAGACTAGAAATACCTTGGAAAGATCCATTATCAAAGTTCATTCTAAGGTAATATTAAAGATAATGCTTCAGTCCAAGTCAATCAGGCACTATTCTGCTCCCTACCAGAGCAGAACAAGACTTTGAGAGCCTGTCTTTTTTTCTGGGTCTGGGGTTCTTTGCTTATCTCTCAGGTCGGAACAGGAAGAGGGAAGGCGTCTATCTGGGTGGGGTGTTGGAAGGTGGGTCAGGGACTGTCTGAGCAGCTGCCTCCATTCTCTTCACAGGGGTGCAGGACGCCTAGGCCACCCTGGTTTTATTTACCTCAAAGCCACAGAGAGGTCTGGGAGCTACTCCAGGCGGGGGGATTCCAACCATCTGAGGGGGGTAAGGACGGCCCCCTCCCTGGGGCAGGCCCTTTCAGAGATGGGACTGGCTGTTTCAGTTCTCCAGGGTGGTCAGCCTGTAATTTCAAGATTTACTGGCCTCACGGAGATAGCCAGCCACAAATCAACAAGGGTGATTACAAGAGGCCGCTGGGCTAATCCCCGGTTACAAATGTTAGCTAGAAGGTAAATAAGCTCCATGCGGCATCTCCGGAGCTGCATGGGCCCCTGGTTCTCCTCGCTTTATTTCTTTCTTAAAGAAGGCAGAAGGCAGAGAGTACAAGAGAGTCAGAGGGTGAAAGGGGCGGGGGGGGGGGGAGGATCTGATTTTTATTTAAATTCATACGGCTACTGGAATTAGAAGAGTCTTTGAAGTTCAAATTATTTTAATGCTTTTTTGGATATATGTTTTATATTTGGAATTGGAAAAAGGAAGCTGGATTTCTGAAGTTCAAGAGAAACATCATCAGTGTTTCTGCCAGTTTATGGCTGAAGATGTCTGCTCTAAAAGTTTAGAGGAAAATGTCTTCAAATTGAGCAAAAGAAAGTTCTGGGACTCCTGCCCTCCTCAGAGAAGCCTGTAAGGCCGCAGTCCTGGTCAGTGAGAGGCAGCTCTGACTGTGTTAGTTACTCTGGAAATCCTCCCCAGCAAATAGGCAGGTGACCCAATGGTGTGTGAGACTGACCGAGGCTAGCAGGGACTTCTGAGCGTGCTTATGGCCTTGGCTGGACTAGTGCTCTTCTAGGCTAGTTCTCAGGGACTTGTTGGAGGCCCTTCTGGAAAGCCAAGGAAGGGCTTGGAAGATAGACCTCACCTTAGAGGAAGAGGACAACATCGGGCTGTTTTATGGCAGTGCTTACCTGGGTTTCGCTCACTCGAGGCCCTTTGGAACACGAGTTCCCAGACTGTGATGACCACTCCCGAGACCAACTCACACTGAAAGCAGTCAGTGAGAAGTGAGCCCATGCATCAGGCAGTCCTCATTGATGTTTTTTGAAAGGCTCTTCATAAAGCTTCATGACTTTAAGGCTCCCCCAAAAGATCTGCTGTGTGACCCCACGTGGAGCTAAGGAGCTGCCTTAGCGGTGGGAAAGTCACAGAGTTCTGGTAGGCTGTTGGTTGAGATGCCAGTATTCCCCTCTTCCTGCCACCATCATGGCGACCAACATACCAGCCATTGTGACATAAAGTCCCTCCCACACATTTATCCCACCTTGGATTAGAGCAAACACACAGAAGGGAGTGAAATGTTCCCCCTGTAACTTCAGAGGACCCACTGAAGGGTCAGAATAAGGAAAACTATCAATAAACTAATGCTTTTCCATTGTTCAAGTAAGAAGGTTCTAGAGTAGAGCGGTCCCTTCCCAGCCTTGACCTGGAATGTTTTTTGTCTGGATCAAACTACATTTATGTGGTTTCCTAATTTTACTTCTGTTACTATGATAAAATAACCTGATTTTTATATAGAACATTATTTAAATTTGAAATAATTCTTATGACTTTAGGACCAACTGTAGTAGAAGTTTACTGTGCTATGGATTTAAAATTTGCCTCATCATTTCTGCACCAAAGGTGTTTGAACAAGGGTAAGTTCCACCTCTCTATGCCTCAGAGTCCTTGTTGATAACATAGAGCCAATAACAATACTTGCCCTTGGGGTTATTGTGATATTAAATAATATTGGTAAATGCTAAGGATTGTGCTTGAGACACAGAAGGGTTTCTGTGTTACGTATAATTAAGAAGTCCAGAGAGGTCATGTTTACTGCTGGAAGCTGCACAGCTCTTAATGTTGCTGTGCTGGTGACGCAAGACCCCTCCTCAGTTTTGGACCAGCTTCGTTTGCAAACACTTCTCTTGCCATTTAGTGCCCAGGCTTCCTCATGTGACCTGGCTCTAGCAGAGCCATGCTGGACTGTCCATCATTCAATTGCATGGCCATGTGGGTGGTCGTGGGTAGAGTCATTGCTCCTTAAGGTGTCTGCCACTCTGTAAGATCTGAGGCGAGCCAGGAGCTTCCTTTGCTCTTCTGTGGGCTTTGTTGCTTTATCCCTCTTAGCTCCTCCCTGCAGCCTCCCACCCACTTTGAAGGTCACCATTTGGCCAGACTGCTGCAGTTGTCTCCCAGCTATCTACAGCAGGGTAGAGCTTCTGAGAGATTGTGTCTGGGGCTGGGGCTGTGTGATGGGGTCCATAGCATACCACTAGATCTAAGGATAGGAGAAACCCCACACAACCAGCCCTCTAGGTGTCAATTGGCTCGGGACACGGGGTATGCCGAAAGAAAGGCTTGAGATAGAACTTAGCTACACAGCGTGATAAGCTGTGCCCACCCAAGTCAAGAACAGCTAGAGTTTTATTGGAGGTATTGAAACTGGTAGCCAGCCTAGAAAGGTGCTAGGAGGTGGCCTGAGGGGTGATATGTCTTAACTACTGGGCCTGGTAGTGTAGGCCTGTAGTCCTAGCTACTGAGGAGGCTGAGGCAGGAGGATCCTAAGTTCAAAACCTGCTTGGGCTACAGATGATAGGATTTAGTACCAGGTAAATGCAAATGCACTTAGCACCACAGAATGAAGAGTGACTGTGCTCATCTAGCTCCTGGTGCTCACTCAGGACCAGAGATGGCAGTGACTTTCCTGTCCACTTCATCATTGCATTCCACCCAGAGTCGTCAGGTCTGATAGTTTATTTTCATAAAATTAGAGGCAGTAGTGAAAGACTCCATTGCCTAAGCACTCACAAAATGCTCAGTGCTTCTACCTGCAGCGTCATCGGTAGTCCAGGAGGCAGCTTGGTGGGCACTAATCCCCATATTTTATGTATGTAGTCGCCGGGCCCCAGAGAAGTAGAGTGATTGCCCCAGTTCACACAGGCCATAAGTCCAAGAGTGGATTTTATTATGCAGAATGTGAGTCACAGAGAGGGCTCCTCCGTTGTTTGAGGTCTAACTAAGAACATGTTGTTCACACCTCCAACAGTAACCAAGGCAATGCGCTGGAGCTGACTGCTGTAAGCATCAGTTAGTCTTTGTACTCAGAGTTTTCATTTTTAGAGGCTAGGTGAGGTGTAGTGGCACATGCCATTAATTCAAGCACTTGGGAGGCAGAGGCAAGAGGGTTTCTATGAGTTTGAGGCCAGTCTGGTCTGCACAGCAAGTTCCAAGTAAACTGGGGCTACATGGTGAGACCTTGTTTCAAAAAAACAAGAGTTTTCTGTTTAGTTCTGGTGCTTACATAAAACAGCAAGCTCTGTGTTAACAAAGTAACTGATGGGGTAGATATATAGACATGGTTTTCTGATAAACATTTTTTTCTATATTAAGATTTGGATTGGGCTGGAAAATGACTCAAAAAAAGGTGCTTGCTGCCAAGCCTGATGACCTGAGTTCAGTCCTCGAACCCACATGGTACAAGGAGAGAACTGACTCCTGCAAGGTGTTCCCTGATCTGCCAGGGAACATGTTCCCTGACATGTATGCCAATAACCTCCCCCCACATCATACATCTATACACATCACATCCTAACATACACACAAACACTCATGCACATATATACCACACACATACACACATACATACATATATACACACATACCCATACACACATTCATGCACATACATACTATACACCCACATACACACACATATCTAAAGTAAATAAATAAACATAAATTTTTAAAAAGAGTGGGGCTTGTAATTTTTTTCTTAATGTGTTGTACAAGAGCTTCGTCAGTGAGATCATTTCCTGCACATTATTTTTTTCTTCTTCTTCTCATTAATGATTAGCGTCTGCTGGTGAGACACTATCTATGTGATACTTGCTTTTCCCATCCCACATCTGGGCTGGGATGGAGCTGCAGTCTTGGCTCCTGATGATCCCCACAGCTTGGTCCTCAGACTCCTGTGTGATCATCCCTCAGGTGTGGGCCATATTTAGAGAATCAGTTCTAACAGAATTTGGCCGGCAGGCTAGATGCTACTTTGTAACCAGGCGTGGGAAACACTGATACGGCCTCACTGGCTCCGCTTTACTGTGATCTTCCCGTGCTCCAGTTTGCTCATTCTGAAGACGAAGCAGCCACAGTCTTTTGTAAGTTTTAAATTATATTTTTATTTGCATGCATGCGTGTGTGTGTGTGTGTGTGTGTGTGTGTGTGTGTGTGTGTGTAGGTGAGAGGACAACTTTCAGGAGTCAGTTCTCCCCTACCACATGGGACCTGGAGATTAAACTCAGGTCATCAGCAGTTGCCTTCACCTGTTGAGCCATCCCCACTAGCCCAGCTGCCATATTTTGAGTTTCTCTTTGGGGAAGCCTGTGTGGTAAAGAACTGGGCCAGCAGCCACATGAATGAGCTTGGCAGGAAATGTTTCCTCAGTGAGTCTGAAGACCAGGCTACAGCCCCAGCTTGTGTTTGTGCAGCCTGGAGAGATCTAGAACAAGGGCCCTGTGGAGCCATGTCCAAATTTGTAATCTTTATAGACAACGAGGCGACAGACATTTGAAGTCACTAAGTTGTGGGTGCTTATTTCCATAGTAACAGATGACAGATACCAGCAGCATCCACCTACATGTTCCTCATCCTGGTCTCAGGCCTGCCCACCTGAGCCCCTCCCTAGCAAAAAGGAATACAGAAAAAAAATGTTCTCTGTGTGCATACCTGAAATGACCTCTTGCTCCTGGGTGATTTGCCATGTGAGTTCCCATCCTCATCCTTGATTATTCCGAGAAGTCAAAGTGTTGTTCACATCTGCTTTGAACACTCTTACCAAGCCATGGCATTGCCTCTGGTTCAGCCTCATTTCCAGGTTCATTCTCTTCTCCCCAACCTGCCAGCCTTCTCCCAACCTTGGTGCTGTTACTCCTTTGCACAGCTTATTGTTGACTAAGACTTTTCCCTCCCTCTTCCTACCATAGTGAAGCACGTCAAATGACCAGATACAGACCTCCCCTAAGCCTGGCAAAAATATAAATCCTGTTCCTTTCTAAAATTAAAATGAGATTGTGGTTCCACTTTCTCCCAGGGTCTGTGACGTTGACTTTGCACCTCATTACCCCCTCCTCTGAGGTACCCGGCCATGCCAGCCAACACCTGGCACCCGATGTGGCTGATCACCCGCACCTGGCCACTGGCGATTTTTGTGCTTCTTGTCTTCATTTTTTGGCTTTTCTTTTTCACCTGTTGCTGCCATCGTTGCTTCCATGGAACCTAATTTTGCTAGCAGGTCGGACCCTCATCTTCGCTCTTGGTGCTGTTGTTTATCCCCTTTCTCGGTGGATCCGGTTTGGAGGCTCCTTCTCCTGTGAGTTTCGTCATGCTTTTGGTGCCCCCGCTTTCTCTTACGTGTTTGTTTGTCAACCCACGTGTTTCTTTGTTCACCCATGTGTTGTTCATTCAGCATTTCATGTAAAGGCTGACCCTCACAAACAGAGCCTTTAAGTTAAAACTCATAAGTTGGAAAAGCTTTAGAATGAGGCACTGTGTTATTTGCTACAAGAGTTAAGAGAATGGCTTTCAAGGTTATCTGATACAAAGATTAAGGGAGTGGCTCTTATGATTACCTGCTATGAGAATTAAGGGAGTGGTTCTTATGGTTATTAGTCAGATATTGGGGAGCCTTCTTGCAAGATGGACCCCTGCTCCCCACGAGGGACATAGGCCTAACTTCTATCTTTTTCCTTCAGTCTGAGCCCTAACGAGGGACCGGTTATGTCATCAGGTAATTGAAGCTTTCTGACCAGGGCTACTCTCGGGTGTTAGCCAAAGGCTCACATGTCCTCGGACCGGACTCCGACTGCCCGACTGGGCATGGGCAATTCTGTCTTACTCTATCTGATCAAAAACCTGGTAATGCAATGACCAGTTAAAGACTATTAGAGTGGTCGCCAGTCTCTTAAACTTGTGGTGAGGCTTATGTATGTATACTCGACTGAATCCCCCTTGGACCTTTCCACGGACCAGGGAATGTTCTTCCTGTATTACACGTTTCTCTCCTTTTCTATCATGGGCAATGCACCAGCTTCACCAAGCTGCAGGTGAAGAATTGAGCTCCGGTAGTTAGCTTGTTATGCCTCCGGGCAGTTTAAAGCTGTAAATACCTTGCCTCTAAGAATTAAGAAAAAAAATGGTTTAAAAGACATTTCGTTCCTTCGGCTTCTCGCCACCATGGTTCCCCTACACGGGTATGGAAAAGAACAGTTAGATTGACCTGAGATTCAAACCTCAGAAACCATGGTCCCAAGACAGCTGCCTTTCTAACTAGATCTAAGCATTTTAAGTTTTCGTGAACAGGAGAGTCATATACCATGCTGTATAGAACATTTAACTGGGTGCCTTTTAAAAGTGAAAAAGAGGTTTCTATTATATACCATGTGCTTGTTCACCATCATGGCTGGTGACCTTACTAGGAGAGAGGCAACCACGTGATCTGGTCTCCATATCTTATATGTTTAATTTCATCTATATGGTGACAGTCACATGGCTTGACTACCACCTTGGACAAAAATTTTCAAAATGGCATTGATCTGCTTGACCCTGCCGCCATCTTAATCCAAGCCACATGGCATAATTCAAAATGGCCACACTTGGGAATTTACTGGTTCTCCTAGAATAGCAAGAGATTCTCACACGGTCTTTTGTAGCAAGGTTAATATAGTCCTATGTCAAATTAGAAAGAAAATATTGGCATTTTAATATCATTTTGGTCTGTGTCTAATAAAAATTATTTTGAATTCTAACCTTTGATATGGTATTTACTAGTTTTTAAAAATGATTATTTTTACATTGTTTTATGCATTAACTGATTCTTAGAGGGAACTATTTTGAATTCTGATATTTGTTTATATAACATCTTATCTGTTTTTAAAGGAAATTACTTTGAATTTTAACATCTTTATATGATATATTTGCTGATTTCTAAAAGTAATTATTTAAAATCTTACATTGTTTTGCATAATGTATTTGTCAGTTTCTAAAGGGAACTTAAAAGGGGTTTTCTAGCCATAGGCCACTAAAACTAGCTAGGTACAAAGTGAACTGATGTTTTGTGATGGCTAAACCTAGGAAGCTCATGTGAATTTACAGTACTCCAATGCCAAACCTTACAAGAAACAAACTAATATCAGGATATAACTACAGCAATGGGAGATAAGGAGGAATAGCCTACTTAGGTGGGAGATGTGAGATTCGGCCTTCACTGGTTTTAATTCCTGCCTTTTTGCATTGTGATCCAAAGCCTGTTTTTCTGAAATAGAATATTTCCCTCTCAGATGCCTCTGGTCACATCAAGTATAGCCAGAGAAGATCTTAGGTCTGACAATGGAAAGGCAAAAACTCCTGTCAGCCTAGTCATGCTTGATCTTGTGTGTTCACCAAACACCCATGGCTTTATAAAGTTAAAAAATATGAAATAAAATAATATCGTAATAGTAAATCTTCTATTTTTGAGTTACAGATGCTTTAATTTATGCTAGTAATGACTAAACTTAATAGCTCTTCTGTGCAATGCAAACCACTGAGTTAAATTCTAAAGAAAAACAAATGCCTCTTTGAGTAAATAATACTGATAGGTCATCATGTGCTGTTTGAGTTTATTAAAAAGATGACTCTAGGGTTGGGATAGGCCCTCCTGCCTCAGAATCTAGCCTGTTATCTCAAGATGTTCTTTAAGACTTTGACAAAGCAAAGAGCAAAACAGCCTCTGAATAAAAGATATTGTACTATTAAAAATTACTAGGGAGATAAATTAATTTCAACAAAGGTTATTGTTATGATATAAAATGTCTATAACAAACATAACTAATTATAATGGTTTAAAGTTTACCTGGAAACTTGTAAATGCAGAATATATACAGGTAATATTAGTTAATTAAATTATAATGTTATTACATCTCATAGTACTAAGAAAGAAAATGAAAGGGTGAAAGATAACGTTAAAAAGATATGGTAATGGAGATATTTTAAAACAAGAAAATCTATACAAGTGATTGAAGATCTTAGTGGATATGTTATGGTACATAAAAGATGAGAGAAAACTATGTATATGTAATCTTAAAATTTCTGAAGTTCAAATAGTCTGAAGAACAAAATATATATCTAGTCAAGGTCTATTCAAAAATGTTTGGTTTTTGCCCAAGCTTTAGCTGCATAGCATACAGTAATTAAAAGTGCCAAATTGGTGGAACTTCACGCAGTGACTGCTTCTCCTTTTAACTTGTGTACTGATAGTCATTATATTGCTAGAGCCTTACAGGTGATTGAAACTGTGTCTTACATCGAGGCAACTGACACTCAAGTTTAGAAATTATTTGGTCAGATACAAAAATGTTTACATGTCCATTCTCAGCCCTGTTTTGTAGGGCATACTGGACTTCCAGGGCTTTAGGGTATGATTTAGCAGATAAGGCCACGTATCTCATAGGTTTATCTCAATTGGAATTAGCACAGGGACATGTAATAGTGGATGCTTACTCTGGCTTTATCTATGCCTTAGTAATGTCAAGTGAAAAAGCCTCCAATGCTATAAAAATGTTAAAATCAGCAATGTTGATTACGGGGGTTCCATGGGCTCCTAAGACAGACAATGGCCCAGCTTACAAATCACATGTATTTGAAGAATTTATTAATTCTTGGGAAATATCCCATACAACCCACAGGGACAAGCCATCGTGGAGAGAACTAACAGAACACTCAAGGAAGCCCTGCACAAAAACATTTCACAGGAAGCAAAAAGGGACCCCAACCTAGCACTGCTGAGGTTCCATTTCATTTCCATTTTCTAACCTTCGACGACAAGGGGCTAGCCCAGCGTATGAACACTGGGCCTTTTTGCCTCGGGAAATGCCATTACCCTTGGTCAGATGGAGGGACCCCTTAACACAGGCCTGGCAATCGCCTGCTCCCCTTCTGACCCAGGGGTGAGGATATGCTTGTGTCAGTCAGCAGGGTGCAGCTACACCAATGTGGGTGCCCTCGAGAGATGTACGCCCGGCCACAGATCAAGGAGCTGCCAAGGACACGTTTGGGCGATGTATTCCCTTCTCCTAAAGTCCACTCTCCTCAACACCCAGGCTGCCAACCTCTGGGCTTTACTGCCCCTGATCCCCATATTAATGCCTATGGATGTAGACTCCCCCACACTTCCTGTCTTATTTACGACGAACACTACACTTGGGTAACCACATGTGGACGCAGTTACTACGTTTGCTAACATAAATGGGATTTGGAATATTAGTCGACCTTTATGTTTTTCCATTAATACAACTGCAACAAACCCCTGTATAAAGCTACATAACATGACCATGGGAGATTTTCATGACAATAAAAACCTAGGCACTGTGCTTGGGGTCAATATCCTTTCTCCACTAGTATACAGCCCTTTGGAGATATTTGAAAACCGGTCAGATTTTCTGCTATTTACCACTCTCCCGAGCCTTGATGCCCCCCATAGCTAAACTGCCAACCTTCATTGCAGGCAAGCTAACACAACCTGGGCACATGGAGGCAACTACCAGTTGACACCTTATCTGCATCCTCTTCCTATTATTATGCCCACGCCCCTTCTATGAGGCAGTTGACACTGTTTTGGGTAATTGGGATATCTGCAACCCTAGAACCTGCATGGATGCCCGCCCTCTATTGTTTTTAAAGGGCGCCCGGCTTTTCAACGGGACCTATCACCAACCAAATACACATACATCTGTCCCTTGGTTTTCTATGCTTAATGTAGTTAAATCATATCGCATGACATGGATGCCACCCCTGTTTGTGTGCATCCCGCCTTTTTCTTTTTACTTACTAATTACTCATGCTCAAAAGTTTTAAATTGCTCCACAGGCATGTGTGCTCTCTCTAGCTGCTGGACGAGTCAATCTCAATTTGCAATATTAATGAGAGAACCAGCCTCTCTATGGATACCTGTCTAAACGTCTCTCATTACCATTCCATAACCTTTATGGAACAAACACGGTTGCAACCTCTAATATGCCAAAAATGAGATTTTGGCATCACTGCTGCAATTATAACAGCTATAGTAGCTGCTATTGCAGGTGCATCAACTGCAGCTGTGGCTCTGACTCAAACAATTACCACAGCTGATGCATTGAATGAGGTTGTGTCCCACTAGGCTGAGGCTTTGCATATGCAGGAACTTCTTAATCAGCATCTTTATCAGGCAGTCCATATCCTTCAACAATAACTCAACCTCTTTGCTGAGGAAACTGAAATACTTAGAGAGATGACTCTCCTGGCACGAGACCCCCAATTTAAATCCTTCTGCCTCACGCCATACCAAGTAAATAATGCATCTCAACAAAGGGCTATGTGGCTCAATTAACAAAGTGGTTCAATTACAGGCCACTGGTCAGACTAGTTTCTAAATTATTCTGTCCTCCTCAACCAACATATATCCCATCTAAATATGACTAAGGTCAACCCAATCCAATTTGATAACTCCTTTTTATCCAAAATCTGGAATAATATTAAAACCCTCTTTGATCTCTCTTGGATTGCCACTTATGCCATCTTGGGAGGTATATGTATTGCTTTATTAATTCTCTTTAAGTGTTTGTTGCAGTATTGATCCTGGCAACGCACTATCAACAAAACAACTCTTGAGGTCCTATGGTTCTCCAACGCCCCGAGCATGGCCCCCCCAAGGAAGTGATGCATTCATGGCTTATGGAAATACAACAAACACTATCTAACATCCTACCACCCAGACGAGTGTACTGGGGTAAGACCATTCTAAGGGCGGGTAGCCAGAGACGGTAAGGCTTCCTCTAGCCTGGGCCACCTAAGACAGGATGCGAATGCCAAGGTACCAATACCAACATTCATTTGCTAAGGATGGGTAAGACTCAGTGCTTGAGGAACCTCCTGAGGTGGAGCAACCCACTAAAACTCGTCCAAAAAACATAAAAAAGGGTGGATATGTAAGATGATTCTGGCAAGGTCAGGCAGGTTTCCAGCCTGCTGGCCTAGAACCAGCTAGAACCGGTATTGAACATGCGTAGGCAGTGAATACTTCCTGGGATAGAACCTGGGGCAGTTCTCAAGCTAGCAGCCATCCAGGACCAATGGGAGTGATGAACTTCAGATCATCAGGTGTTCAGGACCTACCAGAATGAAGCACATCAAAGGACTAGATAAAGACCTCCCCTAAGCCTTGCAAAAATATAAATCCTGTTCCTTTCTAAAATTAAAATGAGATCGTGGCTCCACTGTCTCCCAAGGTCTGTGACAATTGACTTTGCGCCTCCTTACCCCCTCCCCTGAGGGACCCAGCCATGCTAGCCAACACTTGAGTTCCTGTCTGACTTCACTCAAAGACGAACTGTGCCTTCATAGTGTAAGATAAGATAAACCCTTTTCCCTCCACCTTAGTGCTTTCTGGTCAGTGTTTTATCAGAGCAATACAAAGTAATTAGGACAACACCCAAAATGTAAATGTGAAGAAAACGGAAATAGAATTGAACTTTCCCAAGGTTGAAAAAGCTCAGTGCTCCAAGGGACAGAACCAAGAAAGTGCAAAGAAACAAAGGGCCAGACGTGCAGGCGCAATCTCCAGTCCCAGCCAGGAGGCAGAGGCAGGCGGGGCTCTGTGACTGCTGAGGCCAGCCTGGTCTAACTAGTGAGACTGTGGCACAAAGACGGATAGGGCCCAGGAAACACCAGCTATTTGTTAACACTGCATGGGCTGGGTTGCTGGGACATTCCCAAGGGTCCTTGTGATTCCCAGGTCTGGACACTGCTCTGACATCAGCCTAGGAGTTGCTGGCAGCTAGTCAGCTTGGGATACTAAAGTATCTCTGTAGATTTGGTGTGGCGTTCTTTGTTCTCCATTGGCTTCCAGTTCTTTAAAAATCATGAGCTTTTGAGCAACAGTGAAGTTCTGGTTCCATGGAGGGGTGAGGATGAAGTGTGAATGTTTGGAGAACTGGTTGCAACAGGAACTGGCTATGCTGGGTGGAAGGGGCCTGGGTTCCAACTCACTGCCGGCGCCTGCCAGCATTCAGATCGGAATGTGTCTACATCTCTGACAGGGCCCCAGTGGGCTCCTCACATTTTCGGTACATGCCCGAGGCCACACAGTTCCTGGCCCAAAGAGCACAGGTGACAGCTGAGCTTGTGTGCCCTGTGTAAACTGACATTCAGAAAACAAGAAATAACCGAATTGTTTTCATTTTCTTTCAAAGAGCCATAACCTGCACATGCTTGACTTGTTGGGAGAGTGCTGAAAGCCCCTTCAGTGTTCTATATGTGTAACTCCTTCTTGCCTCCCCCAATCTGGGGAGGGAGGGCAGGGCTTCAATCTGGTAGGTCCCTTCACATATGACCAGTATCAGACTGGCATGACCAAGCCTGAGCCTCTGAGGGTACAACAGGCCCTCTGTGACCTGGGGCTAAGTGATGGTGGTAGTGATGGAGGTGGTGGCAATGTCTGCCTGCTGCGACCCAGGGGGCTTATGTTGTGCAGGCTCCTTGTAGCTGGCCCAGGGGAATTGCGTCTATTAGCAACCAATTGGGCACTGTACTGACTGTGAGGGACAGTAGAGGACAGACCACTGACACTAGCACTAGCTGCCCAGCTGCTGCGAGGGACTTCAAAGCACTGACCCTGTCTACGCCAGCCCCTGTGAATGCAGACATAGACCTCAGGCCTACGCTTTGCCTGAGACACCATGGTGGTGGCCCTGTCTCGGGCTGAAGAGCAGCTCTGTCAGGAGGAACCATTGCCTCAGGTATCTTTGTCCAGTGGTCTCTCCAGCATGTTAACTTCTTCCTAAGTGGCTCAGAGGTGCCAATAAGAAAAGCCCAGGGGGAGAGAGAGCCTGGCAGACCTTCTGCTGCTGCTCAAGACGCAGCAGTGGAAGTCAGGGAGCGGCTGACACATAGTCCATGTGCCTGGCCACGCATGGGGAAGGGACACACATGCCGCCTGTTGATGGGGGGAGGACAGGGCTCTGGGGGCAAAGGAGTATGGGAACAGAAAGCATACGGCAGGGAGCTTTGGAGACAGAACCTGCTAGTCTCCTGATGGGGCACCATGCGTTCTGAGACACACCAGCCCAGCGTCCTGGAAACTTGGGCTCCCCTGGATGCTTAGGCAACAGTAGTCACGGGAATCAGTGAGTCAAAGGGACCCACCATTGTGCTTGCTTCTGGGACCCTGGGTGCTACTATGGTGTGTGTGGGGATCCAGTGAGCCAGCTGCAGTTTCTGTACCCAAGTCCAGCTGATAGTCTCTAGGTTAATGGGGGGACAGTAGGTGACAGGCCTGTCCCTCACATTGACAATGTGAAAGAGAGAACTCAGAGGTCCACTACCTATATCTAAATATATGATACGTAAACCAACATCCCTGACTCTGATAGCTCAGCCAGTGCTCTCAATGATCTGGAATTCGATATGAAATAGATAGCTTGGATGCCTCGGACTTTCCCCAGTGGCAATAGGAGCCCTCACCCTTCAACTCAAACCCTGCCTGGCTTTGCACCAAACTCTGTTACACCGGTAGGGGCTTTGAAGGTATAGACGTGAGACTCAGCTTTCTACTGCTGTAACAAAATGTCTGAGACAATTAATTTACCAAAAAAGGGGGGATATTTTGAATCAGAGTTTTAAAGGTTCCAGTCCCTGATCAAGGGGTTTCACTGTTTGGGGGTTTGTTCATGAGAACATACATCAGGGGAAGAAGTCCCATGTGGCCTGGAAACAGGTTCGAGGGCCTTTAGGGAGGGAAACTTGGGGTCTCAGGTGAGTAGCATGTGGTCTAGAATACGAGACCTGGGCTTTGGGCCACAGTGGAGGAGCTAGAGTGTCCAGAGAAAGCTCAGAGAGGGCCAATGGAAGTGTGGGGGCCCAGAAAAGGGGTCCGGGCCGCTAGTGTCTGACTCTTTCTCTGGCTCCTGGCCTGTGCACTTGCCTTTGATCTTCTTCCTCAGCCCTGGGGCTTTGCTTTGGCAGACTGAAAGCATGTCTTTACATAAGAAAATCTGAGTGTGTATGTGTGTGTGTGAGAGAGAGACCGAGACAGAGAGATGGAGATAGAGAGACAGAGACAGAGTGGGAGAGGCTGCAGCACACATGTGAGGCCAGATGATGACCTTGGTATCAGCGATCACACATGTGAGGCCAGATGATGACCTTGGTGTCAGCGATCATCTTCCACCTGGAGGTGGATGCTCTTTGTTTTTGAAGTCACTTAGACCAGACTAGCTGGCCTACAGATTTCCAGAGAGTCTCCTATCTCGGCCTTCCTTCTCTCTGTAGGAGCCTGGGGACTCCAGAGGCACCCTGTAGCACTGGGCTTTAGGTGGGTTCTGGAGAGCTGAACGCTGGTCCTCATGTACGCACTTCACCCACTGAGCCGGTCTCCCAGCCCCCATGACTTTATTTTGAAGATGGTAAATATTTTGCTACTTTTAGTTCTAGGAAGCAGAGAGATTGGAAACCAGGGGGCTCCTTGGATAGTGGAATCTGTAATTGCTCAGTGTTTCCTTTATAACCTCCCAGTTGACAGCTGACACTTCCCAAGGCTTTGGGATGCGCCAGCACCACATGAGGACTCTTGAAGCCTTTCTTTCATCCGCACCACAACACAACCGACAAGAGCCTTTCCTTTTCACATTGCATACCCACGAAGACGAAGCTAAGAGGGGTGAATGAAACATCCTGAGGCGGCACAGCTCCTGAGTAGCAATTTCAGACCCTGAGCTGAGGTTTCTCCAGAGTACATGCTCCTGATTATTACTTTTGACGAGAGACCTTGATAAGGATTATTTACTTTGAAGACTGACTGGCAGGGAATAGAGGATGTTCCTGAATTCAGGAAGCCACCCACTGTTTTTTCCTGCCTAGCTGTGTCCAGAACTTGCATTTGTACTTAGGCACTGCCTTTGTCTGAGTCTGTTGTGAGACCTGCAGAGCTGACTGCACACTACTTTTGTGATGTGGAAATGGGCAGCTAAAGTGTTTTTTTTCCTCCTAGCTGGTTACCTGCCAAACCAATTCAAGACATGCATAAAACTTAAGTCTTTGGTTCCCCATATTTTTGTTGTGCTTTCCTGTGAGCAGACTTTCATTCCATTTACTGTTATCTTTGATTGAATTATGAAACCAGAAGGCTTTACAAAACAGGCCAGAATCAATGGGACTTGGTAGTCCTGCGGTTAGAGGGTTAAGTCAGCTTGAGTGTGAAATGTCCAGAGCCAATTTCATTATGGTGTCTATTTGTAGAACCAGAGTGAGAAAATTATATTCATAACAAGAAAGGACACCCTGCCTGCTTTTTGCACTCTGCATCTCCCAGCATTTGCTGAAGTACACAGCAGGAATCCTGCTCCCCCACAGAAAGTCACCCACTTCTCAGACCTGATGGCCCCATGGAACCATGTCTCTTATTCAGTTCTACAAATGTTCTTATTGCTTTGACAGGTCAATTACAAGCAGAAACTCTGCCTCCAGAAAATAAGAGTTTGGACTTGGGGAGACAGGTTGGTCAGTAAAGTCCTGTGCAAGCGTGAGGACCTGAATTAGATCACCAGAACCCACACAAAAGCCGGACACATGCCTCCAGTCCTAATGCAGGGGCAGTGAAGACCAGAGGATCCCTGGAGCTCGCTGGACACCAGTCTACTGAATGGGCAAGTTCCAGGTTCAAAGACAGACTCTCTCTCTCTCTCTCAAAAAAAAGGTAGAGAGTGACTGAGGAAGACATCTGACATCAAACTCTGGCATCTATATGCTTACATACACCTGGGCACATGCACTCTCATATCCACAAACTCGTGTACACATACGTGCAGAGATGTGGACTTATACCCTTACATACAGGTGCTCATATGCACACAAACTTGTATACATACAAAGAGAGATGTATACTCAAATCCTCACATACATGTGCTCATATACACACAAACCTGTATACACATATACACAGAGAGTTCCTATTCACATTCTGCCACCTTTTCACTGACATGGAAAACATAGCTTTGTGGACACATTTGCCAGGGAAACGCCTTCTGTGGTATAGCATGGTTTTGAAGAGTTGTGGTAAGCTGGGCATGATGTCATACACGTCTTATCCTAGCACTTTCAAAGCTGGAGCAGGAGGATCATGAGTGGGAGGCTAGCCCCTGTCTCAAAGAAACAGGAAGAGATTCCAGCCCAGCCAGCGACCCTCCTCCGACCCCTCCCTTTATTTTATGAAGCCAGTGTTAGTCTAATTCCAAAACCAGACAATGATCCAACAAAAAACAGAATTACAAACCAGTCTCTCTCATGAACATAGACACAAAAATTCTCAATAAAATACTTGCAAATGGAATGCAAGAACACATCAAAAAGATCATTCACCATGATGAAGTCAGCTTCATCAGAGATGCAAAGATGGTTCAACATAGAAAATCCATAGATGTAACTCACTACCTAAGCAGACTCAAGGATAAAAACTACATGATCATCTTATTAGATACAGAAAAAGCCTTTGATAAAATCCAGCATCCATTTATGATAAAAGTCATGGAGAATCTAGGGATAATAAACGTAATATACAACAAGCCCATAGCCAACAACATGCTAAATGGAGAAAAACTCAAAAAATTTCAACTAAAATCAAGAGCAAGACAAGGATGTTCACTTTCTTCATCCTGTTCAATATTGGGCTTGAAGTTTTGTCGAGAGCAGTAAGACAAGTGAAGTAAGTACAACGGGCTGATAAGCACATTCAACAAAGTAGCAGAATTCGAAACTGACACACAAAAATCAGTAGCCCTCCCATGTGCCGCCACCAAAGGTATCGAGAAAGAAACCAGGGGCCAATCCCACTCCTGGTGGCCTCGGGAAAACAACGCCCCCAAACTCAGAATAAAAGTAACCAGGGAAGTGAAAGACTTGTGTAATAAAACCTTCAAGACATCGAAGAAAGAAATCGAAGATGGAAAGACTTCCCATGCTCTCACGGATTAATACTGTGAAAATGGCCATCCTACCGAAAGCCATCTACAGATTCAGCAAAAATCTCCTTTAAAAACTGAATATAATTCTTCACAGAAACTGAAAAAAACAATCTCAGACTTTGTACGGACACAAAAAACCCCAGGAGAGCTAAAACCATCCTGAACAATGAAAGAAGAGCTGGAGGCATCACTATCCTTGATTTCAAATTATATTACAGAGCTATAGTAATTAAAACAGCAGGGTACTGTCATAAAAACAGACACATTGATCAGTGGATTAGAACTGAGAACCCAGATTTAAGTCCACACACTTACAGTCACCTAAACTCAGACAAAGGGGCCAAAAATACACATTGGAGAAAAAGATCGTATCCTCAAGAAATGGTGCTGGTCAAACTGGGTAACTGCAGGCAGAGGAATCTCTCACCCTGCCCTAAACTCAATGCCAGATGAACCAAGGACCCCAACCTAAGACTTGATACCTTGATAAATGCAAATTAAAACTACTTTGAGATTTCATCTTACCCGAGTCAAAATGACTAAGATCCAAAAAGCAAATGATGACAAATGCTGGCAAGGATGTGGGTGGGAAACCTAGAACAGCCCCTGTGGGAATCTGTGTGGCGGCTCTTTGAAAAAGCTAAAAACATATCTCCCATATGATTCAGTCATGACAACCTTGTGGATATACCCAAGGGACTCTGTATCCTACTACAAAGATACCTGTTCATCCATGTTCATTGCTGTCCTACTTATAATAGTTGGGAAATGAAAGCAACTAGATGTTCATCAACTGATTAATGGATAATGAAAACATCCATTATTATTATTATTATTATTATTATTATTCAGCTGCTAAGAAAAGAAACTCACAGGTAAACAGATGGAGCTGAAAATAATCATCCTAAGTGAGATAACCCAGATCCAGAAAGACAATGTCACATGTTCTTTCTCATAATTAGATACTAGCTTTGAATCTTTAAATAGACATGTTTTAGTGACAAAGTCCGTTGACGTCAGTAAACTAACGGGCCAGGAGGGCAGAAAGAGCACGAGGTGCTATCAATAGAAAGGAGCAATGGCGTAGGAAGGTTTAACAGGGTGGGAAACGGGGGGCAGGGTGGAAGAGGTGTAAGAAGAGGGTGGTGAATGCCAGAGGTCTCTTGAAAGAGTCACGTGGAACCTATTATAGAAGCTTCTCTCAATATATGCATGTGAAATATACAAACAGTTTAAATATAGTTGCCCTATAACAGGGGTTTAGTGGCCCTCACAGACATCCCAGGCTAGCAAATGAATTTCCCAGTGCCAGGAATGGACTCCCTCTTTTGGAGTTGTGGACCAGGGGTTCGCCTAGACCCTCAGCCACCACTGGCTATTGCCCCTGCACTCGGTTGTCCGCCAGAACTTTACAATAAGACCCTATTGCTAAAGATGCCACATGCCTGAATCACAGAATAAACAAGGAGAAATCAAGCGGTACTGACCTTGAGGCATCATCTTTGCTGGCTAGTTTTCATAGTGCTAGAAGGTGCTATACCTGTTATTGGTAGAGAAAAGTAATCATCAGATTTACCCAGCTGTGAACCCTGTGTGGTCTGTATTCTCGGACATTTACCTGCCTTTTTTTTTGCATTTGCTCTTTGGGAGTATATGAGTTTACTGATGTTGTTCTGTGACAAATATCCTGGCAGAAGGAAGGAATGGTTCATCTGGGCTCTTAGTACAATGACACAGTCCTTCCTGGCAGGGAAGTCAAGGAGGCAGGACCTTTCGGTAGCTGGTATGTTGCATCCCCAATCAGGAAGCAGAGTGAATGCTGATGCTCAGCCTGCTTTCTCCATTTTGTATAGTCTAGAATCCCTGCCAAAGAATGGCACGGTCCACAGTGAGGGTGGGTCTTCCTATCTCAAATCACCTAATCTAGATAATCCCTCACAGATGTGCCCTGAGATATGATTCCAGGATGATTCTAAATCCCATCAAGTTGACAAGATTAACCATTAAAAAGAGATTCATCAATCCCATAGCTGTAGATCTGTTCTCCCTCTTCTCCTCCTTCTCCTCTTCGTCATCCTCCTCTTCCTCCTGCTCCTTTTCTTCCTCCTCCTCTTCTTCCTTCTTCTGTCTTGCCTCTTCTTTTTAGTTAAGGTCTCACTCTGTAGCCCAGGTTAGGCTAAAACTTGTGTTTCTCTTGCTTCAGTCTTAGAACAACACCTGAGGTTGGCCTCTGGCTTCTACATGTCTTATAGACATATGGACACATGTACCCTCATCTACAGGAACACACACACACAGACATCACATACACACACATGCACACACAGACATACACGAAAGGTACAAGCTTAGTAAAAGGTTGCTTAGGTCACAGGACTCCACCTTGGGAAGGAATTAATGCAGGCCTTCCAGAGTGAGTTAGCTCCCATGCAAAAGAATTGGTAAAAGAGCCTGACAGCTCCTAGCATCTCTTTCCCTAGGCTCTGCAGGCCACTCACTTGTGATGTCATCTTGTGATGTCACTTGTGATGTCATCTTGTGATGTCACTTGTGATGTCATCCACCAGGAGCATCAGCAGATGCTGTTATCATGCTCTCAAACTTCTAGTGCTGAATAAATACATCCCCTTTTTCTTTATAAAGTGCCCAATATTAGGTATTCGTCTGTAGCAACAGAAAATAGACTAATGTGACCAGGGTGCGTGCACTACAAAATGCCTTGAGGTTGCTCTGGTGGTCTCAGAGTGGCGAGAACTCCATGCTCTTCCTCACGTGGCTTTGGTAATTGCACCTGCCTCCTCAAGTGGGTGGAGATGTAAGTGGAAAGGTGCAGAGAAAGCTGAACTCGGGACCTGACTGTGTGAGGGGCGTGGATACCAGTTGTGTCAGGGTCGGAGGCAGGATTCACGCCCTGACATGCACTCACCTCTTCAGAAGGAAGGCAAGGTGAGCATGCGGCCAACTAAGAGTGAGAATGGACCTCCCTGGACCTTCCAGATGTCTGATTCATTTCACAAGTACTTGTAGAGCTCCTTTCTCACCAATAATACGGTATGTGTGTGTGTGTGTGTGTGTGTGTGTGTGTGTCCGTCTGTCTGTACGCTGACTTTGGGTATTAAATCCTCAGGTGCTGTCTACCCGTTTTGAGAGTCAGAGTCTCTCATTGGGACCTGGGCCTTGCGGATTAGGCTAGGCTGGCTGGGCAGCAAGCCCTAGGAATCTTCTTGTCTCCTCCTGAGCAGTGCTGGGCTCATAAGTGCACACCACCATGACCAGCTTTGTACAGGGAACCTAGGGATTCAACTCAAGCTCTTAAGCTCGGTTTTAAGGTTCTACCACCACAACATCTCTACTCTAAGCACACGTTTCCAGCATGTGAACCTTTGGAGAACACACTCAAATCATCTGGAGGCCAGAGGAATTCCAGAAGTTCACCTTGGAACCCCAGCTAGAGTTTGCATTTGCAACTCCGCTTGTCTAGGTCAGGCTCTCCGGATCCCACTGCATTCTTTCATAGGGGACCCCAGTCAGGTTTAGACCAAGAAAAAGAGACAAAGGCAAAGAGACATTCCCTTTATTTGCATGCATGTAGGAGAGAGTGGTGAAGGGAACCTCCCCCAATTCCAAACTTGTTCAGGAAGACAAAGAACTTGAAATGACAACCTGTGGTCTCAACGCAGTTGCAGACGTGTTTTGCTTGGCCTATGCAGAGCTTTTAAAACATCTGAGCCAAAATAGAAAAATATGAGAGAAGTCACATAAATACCTTAATTTTGGGTATGTTCATAAGATCCAGAAGGACTAGGAGGTTGTCCCCAATCTACATTGGTCCCCTTCAGATTGGCTTCATAAATGACTGCCTCATCCCAAGAAAATTTGATCTTGCCACTCCTGAAATGAAATGATACTTTATTTCAAGGGAATTGAAAATTAAAGCAGTTGCTTTATAGCACAAAATAAGGGCTATAAACTTGAGAATAAGCCTCTGTGGAGACTTTGCAAAAATTAAAGAAAAAAAATCCTCTTCTAGAATCGGTTTCCTAGAAGAGCAACAACCAAAGACTGCTGTGTGTGGTTTATGGATCTGTGATCTCAGGAGGAGAGGAGGCAAGGAGGGCAGGTGTGGCCTGACCCTGGCAAGGCACCCTTCTTTGTTCACAGGCCGGTTAGTCACCAGGAGGAGCAGGGTGCAGGAATGCCCAGAGTGAATTCTCATTCTAAGCAGGAGGAAGCACGCTATGAGCTGACCATGGCAAGGTGGTCATGGTGCATGAATGTGTTTGATGGCTGGAGTGTGGTGTCCAAAATCGCTCCCCCATTTCCTGCCTCCGGTGACCAAAGCAACAAATGACCACTATCGGAGGATGCACACACTTAGGATAAACCTTATTCCACAACTCACAGATAGTAACATTTATATTTATGTGCCACAATATTCTTCTTTACCTGTGATTTGAAATAATTTGAGGCCTTACCCTCCAAATTACAGGAAATCTAATGCTGTTCCCAATATTTCTGATCATTCTTTCCTGGGGTGAGGGCCAAACATGGAAGATCTCTGCTGAACCCTAAAATCAACGGATCAATCAACTACAACTCATCAATCATCCACAGCCATGGGTGCTTCTAGCCAGAACTCAGCATGGCTACCCAATTCTCAGAGGTCAACCTGCTTAGAGATGCTTTGGGCTCAGGCATCTCCAAGGGCATCACTAGCGACGCTCCAGCTCCATGGCACTGATATTTTGCAGGGTGCTGATGTGTGCTAGTGTTGGCTTGTGCCGCTCAAGAGAACCAATGATACAAACCTATTGCTGATGCCCTGAAGTTGCCCAAAGTTGGAATATATGAGCAGCAGAAGTCAGAGTAGGCCCTTCCTTCAGTGAGTCCTCTATTAAGCACTTCCAGCATACCATACCATAAAGAGCATGCTGTTGGGAATTCTCAGTGGGTGAGGGTACTCACTGCCAAACCTGGTGACCTGAGTTTGATCCCAGGCACCTATGTTGTGGAAGAAGAAAACTGACTCTTGCATGCTTTCTTCTTGCCTCCAAAAGTGTGCCTTGGTACATGTGCCCACACATACAATAAATAAATAAGTAAGTAAATAAATAAGAGGCCCTGCCTCTTAAAATAAAAAAAGATCATGCTGTGCTGGTGGGAACCATGACACAACCTATTCCCTTCACAGGAATCAAGGCACCTTGTGTGGGATTTAGGGTCCTCTCCAGGGCTGAGGGTCATGGGTTAAAGCTGATGGGAGACATACTGAATCCAAGTCCCACTTTGAATGTGGGGTCTCCCTTCTTCTAAGGTGTCTTCTCTGGCAGCCTCCCACTTCCTGCCTGTTCAGCAGGAATAGAGAGTTACAGGAAGGGTGAGAGTCTACCATTCCGTCATCAGCCACAGTCTGCCGTGGAGAAAAATGGCTCCGGAGATGCTGTTTCAAGAGCAGTTTTCTGAATGACCAGTGACAATGCATGGATGTTGGGGGAACTCCACTCAGAAGAATCACTACGAAATGAGTCTTGGGTTTCTGAGCTTGAGTCCCAGGGGCACTGGAGGGGTTTTTTTTTTTTTCAGTTGGAAATGACTATTGCAACTAAGACCATTTTCCTTTCTACAGGAAAATCTGGGGTGGCCGCCCATTGCAAGAGGAATAAAGGTACATTAATTACAGTCTCTCCCATGACAATTTACTCGACTAAAATCCTGCCCTTCACCATTTGGTGTTATCTCTTTTAACCTGAAAAGCAGCTCTTTTGCTTGCTTTCTAACCCAGACCCAGTATTTAGCAGGGTAATGGGATTTATGATTTTGTTTACATCAGTCTCCGTGGCGATCCACCAGAAAAGATCAGTTGCCCAGCAACTTGGCATTGTGGCTCTGCAGAGGAGGTTGGGATTTTTTTTTTTTTTTTGTCTCTCTGAAGCCAGGGCTTAAGGAATAACGAAAACTTCTGTTCATACTTCTCATGAATGCTTTTATTTTCAAGGTCAACCAGATGATTTTTTTTTTCAGCAAAGACCAATGCACTTTTTCTTCAAGTGATACACCGTAAAATGTTTCCCCAAGATTATCCCATGTGTGAGCAGTAGACGACTAGCTCTGTGCAATTTCATTCTGTCCTGGCTGTTGCAAAATTAGGTTTGCGGGGCTCCGGGACTGTCAGGATGAAATGGGTCTCTCTCATCCGCTGGCATCTTCTTTACTCATTAGCAAATGCCTTTTTTCCCCTTAATGAGCTTCTCTACACTGTGAATCACCGCTCATCTCAGTAACCAGCTTCATTTGGTTTGCAGTTGGCTTAACCACTAGTCCTTTGATGATGGGGTCAGTGTGAGCAAGATGCATGAGAGGCATAAAGCAGGACCCCACTTTCCCCTGAGGTTCCTTATTGATTATAGGCATTTCCACCAATGATCAAAGGGCCTGTTTTAAAACATGCAAATGCCCTTTCATGACCTCTTTCTCAACGTGGACACATACTGAGGGTGAGAGAGACACTGGGCCAGACGGATCGGATGGAGCTGGAAATGTGCAGGCTGCAGGGAGGATACACGGTGATGATGCAGGCTAACTGAGCATTTACCATGTGTTTTCTATGCATTATTGTCCTTAATTCTTAGAACAATACTTAGCCATGTGTCATCAGCTGGGGGCCAGTCACAGCTGTGCTGGTGGTCAGACCCACTCACTGCTCGCGGTCCCCACTAACCCTCACTAGCTTTCCTCCACTTGTTCTCTGAAGCTGAACTTAGCTCATTTTCTCTAGGAAGTGACCACAAACTTCTATGGTATGTTAGTCACCTTTCCATTGCTGTCACAAAATACCCGAACTAATCAACTTACATGGAGGAGAGGTTTATTTCAGCTCCCAATTTGGGAGGTTTCAGTCCAAGGTAAGTTGGGTGACCTGCTTTTGGAACTGCAGTGAGGCAGCACTCACCTCATCATGGAAGGCTCTGGTGGAAGAAGCTTCTCATCCTATGGCAAACGGGAAGAAAGAGAGAGAGGAAGGCCAGGTTCCAGCATACACTTCAGACTACCCCCCAAACCCCCCAGCCACACAATTTCCTCCCACCAGGCCCTGCCTCTTAAAAGTTCCACCCTTGCCAGGAATACTGCAGGCTGGAGACTGGGTCTTTAAAAATATATGGGCCTCTGGGGGACATTTACATAAACAACTACACCCGGTCCCAGGTCCACTAATACTTCACTTGCACCCTGGGTCAAGTTTGAACCTAGAAACACTTCTGCATCTGTAAGAGTTTCAATAGCATGCTTGCTTGCTGGCACTAGGGTTAAGGCAGTGATTGTGAATAAGAGTGTCCTAGCCCATGAACCTGCACTTCTTGAATTTGAACATACTTGTGAGACTCACACGTAGACTGTGTTAACATGCAGGGTCCCAGGGAATCTGATGTAGCAGCCTAGGGGGATGCCCATGAATTTCTCCTTCTAACAAACCTTGGGCTGGTCCTGCCAGCCCCTGTAGCCTGGGAGCATCAAGGCTCTCAGTGGTTCATCCTGGCCCCACCTCTGAGGTCTAGAGGGATCACAGCTTTCAGCATGAGATTTTAACGTTTTTGTGGGTGCAATAAATGTTTAATGAGATAGTCTCTAATACCCAGTTTTTCTGTCTCACGCTTTGCCAAGGATTTGGCAAATCTTATGTTTGTGGTGCATTTACACTGTATAGGCTTCATGTGAGTTTGTAGAGTGGTTTATAATTTACGTGTGTCTGCTCTGTGCTCTCTGGCTCAGTGGCGTATTGTTTTGTTTTCTTTCCCCCATGTCACAAATTAAGAACTAGAGTCTGAAGTGATGACCTCCCCATGGTCAAAGGGGAGCACCAGGCAGTGGTTAGGCTTCCTGTTCCTGGGGTTGGATCCTAGTCTGTTTACTCCACCTAGCTGCCTGCCTCCCTTCCTTTCTGTCGTGGCTAGTTGTCTTGCTGCTGTAGTGCATGGAGCATATGTTCTGTGAGAAACACAGAGCGGAAGCCAGGTGAGGAAGAAACTCTTCACAGAGGCCGAGAGCACCAGTGTTTTGACTAGTTGAGTCACTGCCCAGTTGCCCATCCATTAAACAGGGATGAACATGTGTCCTGGTGGAACAGCTACTAATGTCTCTAGAAGCTCAAAAAGGTACTGGGAAGACTTGGATGCAAAGGTGTCCACTCGTGTTGATGGCGGATGTTCCAAAGGCAAAGACACTTTCTGTGCTTCTGTTTAACTCTCCAATGCTTATACCATTTGCAGAACATTACTTTAAAAAAATGTGTATTTTTTATTGAGTTTTACTTATTTCATATAACAGATCTTAATCAAATTTAGAACCCCTCAGCCGCCTGTGGCTCCCATAGCCTCCCCTCCCCCCACAGATTTCATGCATTCTGTCATACATACTAAGTCCTTAGCAGGCAAGCATTTGTACCCAGATGTCCTTGGTGCAGGTTCATCCATTGGAGTCCAGTCAGTCTATCTAGAGTCACCCTCTTAAGAAGACCTACTCTCCCTCACCCTGCAATAATCAGTTGCCAATAGTTCCTTGGCTAAGGTTGGGGCCCACTTCCCATTTCCCCTAGTTCTATGATGGGTTTTTGTCTTAATTAAGTGAATTGTTGTGGGAAAGACCCAGCCCACTGTGGGCAGCACCATTCAATAGCCAGGGGTCCTGAACTATGTAAGAGTGGAGGAATCAAGCTGAGCCTGGCAAACACACAAGTGAGCATGTGTATATTTCCTTTTCTCTGCTCTTGACTGTGGCTGTGATGTACTAGCTGTTTGAAGCTCCTTTCACCTTGACTTCCAGCCTATCCTGGATGGTAACTTCAAATTGTGAACTGAATGAAAACTTTCCTCCCTTAAACTCTTTTTTTCCGTTAGGGTATTTTATCACAGCAGAGTGAGAAGAAGCATGGTGATAGGAGGCTCTGCTGACTCCCACTGCCCCTAGATCGACGGCAGCTGCGTTGAGACAGGAAGTGCTTCCTCAGGTAGGTGGTCTCTCTTTCACAGATGTTCTGTCTTTTCTGAGACAGGGTCTCATGTAGCCCAGGTTGGACTCAAACTTGATATGTAGCCAAGGATAACCTTGAACTTCTACTTCTCCTGCTTCTGCCTCCTGAGTGCTGAGATTCCAGACATTCCAGTTTTATGTAGTGCTAGGCATTTGTGCACTGCAGTCAGGCACTCTAAGTACTCTGCAGACTGAGATGGATCCCTACTCGGAACAGATTTTCCCTTCTTTCATTTCTTCTCTTTAACCCTGTGGGCGTTGAATCCAGGGCCTCACGTACGCAAAGCGATCGTTCTCCCTCTGAGCTCTATCCCCAGCCCAGCCCAATCTGTCACTTACAATTTTATTGATTTCTTTATTTTATTTCGTATGTATGTTTTGCCTGCATGCACGGAAGCGCTCCCAGGTGTGCAGTGTCCACAGAGACAGGAAAAGTAAGCTGGGAACTGGAGTTACTGACGTTGTTAGTTTTACTGACAGTTGTTAGCAGCCATGTGAGTACTGGGAACTGAACCTGGGTCTTCTGCAAGAACAGCCTGTACTCTTAACTGCTGAGTCCTCTCTTCAGCTCCCAGGTCATTACTCATGATGCAGCAATGTGAAGAGCAAAGGCTTGCCGGGTCTTTTCTGTCTATACTTCTCACTTTGACTTAGCAGTGAGGGAAGAGGCTGTCAAGGGAGCCACGCGCGTGGTCTGCACTCCTGGCACCCAGCACCTCTGACTTGCTGCTGAGCCTGGCGCTGCCTTGGCCTCAGGGCAGCGACAGACTTGTCAAAAAGTTGCTCTCAATCTTCTGAAGCAGGCAGATCTTTCTAACAGGGAATTCTTTCTCAGTTCATTAGACGTGGGATTAAAGAGACTGTGTTTCTCCTTTACCTTAATCTCTTATTATCCTGGATAATCTCCCTGCTGAAGATGGCAAAGTCTTCTGTGGGGTTGACTCACAGGTCCCTGAGGCTTGGGCGGTCAGGTGCTTGCTGAAGAGCAGACAGTCTCCTTGGCTTCCAAGTCCAGTGTCTGGAGGGGACCTGGGAGTTATTGACATGACCTTGCTGACCTCGGAGGAAAAATCTCATCTTAAAAATTTTTTTGATTTATTTTTATTTTATTTTATGTGGTTATTAGGGTTTTGCCAGTATGTATGAAAGTGCACCATATGCAGGCAGTGCTCATGGAGATCAGAAAAGGGCCTTATATCCCCTGGAACTGGAGTTGAGGACAGTTTGTTACCTACCTCGTGGGTCCTGGGAACCGAACCCAGGTCCTCTGCAAGAGCAGCCTGTGCTCTTAACGGCTGAGCCATCTCTCCGGCACCAAAGCCTTTCATCTTGCTCTTCACCATGAAGTGGAGCCTGGTCTTCATAGACCAAGAGGGTCAAGCTGCATAACCTGGACTTCCTTTTTGAGTGTCAAAATCACACAGTGTAGCAAAAGCGAAGAGTTTGACATACAGACATCATGGGCGTGTTTGAGGAAGATTTGTTTGATCAAGGAAATGGTTCAAAAAACAATTACATTTTGATATAATTCATGAAAAGCCACTCATGTCTGTGAAGAATCCTCATTTCTTAGTGGTCTTTGCTTTATGAGGCAGCTTGGTGTATGGATGAGAATGTGAATTCTTGGGGAGGAATGATGTGAGCTCAAATTGTAGTTCTGTCTCTCACTAACAAGTGATTTAGGACAAATGCATCACTGCCCAGAACCCTCTTCCCTCACCAGGAAAGTCAGTCTACAATGACTAGGGTTATGAAACATAAAATTAACATATGTGTAATTCACCTGGTAAATAATAGTTATTCAGTTAAAGACAGCTACCGTTAACTCATTCCCACCTATGTTAATTCATCAGAACTTACAGTTATGAGAGACATAAATCCAATCACAAGAAGACGTGATCACATAAGAGAACTGACTTTAAAAATTTCCTACTTATTCATCTGTATCTGGGTCTGTGTGAATATATGTCACACATGTTTGGGTGCCTGCAGAAGCCAGAAGAAGCACATCGGATCCTCTGGAACTGGACTTAACAGTGGTTTTAAGATGCTGGGAACCAAACTGGGGTCCTCTGGAAGAGCAGCACGCACTTGTAACATTTGAGCCATCTCTCTAGCACCATTGACTTTTATCTAGCAGAGGGATCAAGAAACTCTGGGCCTGGCTTTATTTAAGTGTTCAAACCTAAACCATGAGGAACAAGACTTTCTGAGTTGAGTTCATTCTAAGATTTAGATTCAGATGAGAGAAAAGACATGTTTTCCAACAATCCAGGCAAATTTGTGGGTGACTAATTTGAACAGGTTAAGTAGGTCATCTACATCTCCTTGAGGCTATGTTTTGTGGCTTAGGGTTGGAATCTTGTTGGCCATATCAAGTCATATGCCCAATCTTGTAACCCAGGACCAGGGTAAACTCCAAATGAGCAATGAAAAGGTTATGTGGGCAATCTTAAGGAAAAGCAGATGGAGTGCTGTGAACAAAAGGAATGATGGACGCTAGGTAGGCTGGAACAACAGACTGTCACTGCTAGAGTAGATTTTAGCCCAGACTGTCCATATTGGGTAAAGAAAAGGAAAATATTAATTATTCTTTGTGAAGGCCTGGGTCAGCTGGAGGATGATGAAATGAAGCCAGGCAGAGGACTCACATCTCTGCTGGATATGAACGATTCATGACAGAATTCTATAATCTTATATAGTCAAATCTCAGCATCACTACAGGGAAGTAGGTGCAGAACTATATGAAAACAATGGATATTAGTCAAGCATTGATCACACACAAGGTGACGAGTCTTTTACAGTTAATCAATAAACTTAAAAGAAAACAAGGATTCTTTTAAACATTAAAAACAAGAAAAACCAGTCATCCTGTACTAGTTAACAACATCCTATTTCTAATCCAGTAGTCATCATGATTTACAGCAGTGTTTTGAACTTAAACAAAGAGGGCGGTTTTCCACCCAGTCCATTAAGCATCCTTGTTTTCAAGCGATGTTTGGACTTTGTTTAAGTCTGTTTTTAACCTCTTCCTTGCTTTTCTCCTTCATTTCTTCTGTGTGTGTGTGTGCCACATGTATGCATGCTTTCAAAGGCCAGAAGAGAGTGTTGCAGCCCTTGAAGCTAAAATAAAGATGGCTGTGAGCCACCTGACATGGGTACTGGGAACTGAACTTAGGTCCTCTGCAAGAACAGCAAGTTCTCTGTGGTGGTCTGAATGGAACACTTGGTCCCCATTTGGTAATGCTTGGGGAGGTTATTAGAATGTCTAGCCTTGCTGGAGGAGGTGTACCATTGGGGGTAGGCTTTCAAAGTCTGTAGCCTTGCCCCGTTTCCAGTTTGCTTTCTCTGTTCCCTCTGTGTGGTTGAGCTCTTATCTCTCATGTCTCAGCTCCTCCTGCCACTTGCTATAATGCCCCCTGCCACGGTGGACTCATCCCGCAGGAACTATAAGCCCATATTAACTCTTTCTTCCACAAGTTGCTTTCAGTCATAGTGTTTTATTGCAGAAACAAAAAGTAATTAATATAGAAGTTGATATCAGATAGTGGGATTGTTTCTGTGAGGAATATGGAAAACCTTGTAACTCTGAATTAGAAAGTCAGCTGAATGCTATAAGCAGAGTTTAGTGGGCCATTCTAGCAGGAGCCTGGGACACAGCAGTGTTGAGAGTTAACTGGAAAGTTGAGGCCCAGCTCATGAGGTTTCAGAGGGAAGCAAGGACTTTACCAGCAACTCGTCTAGAGGGCATTTTTTGTTATATTTTGGCAAGGAATCTGCCTGCCATCTGCTTGTATCCTAAGAACTAGCCTGAAGCCAAATTAAAAAGGAATGGACAAATTTCTTTGGAGGAGGGAATTTCAAGACAGCATAGCATTGAGTCTGGGGTATGGTTGTTATTGGTGTGCTATGCAGGTCTGTAATGAGGAAGAGCAAGTGGAACAGAAAGAAATACAAAATGTGCAGTTTGTAGAGAAAATGAGTACCTGGGAGCTTAATGTTACAGCCACGGCATGTGCTGAAAGAGAGGCTGTGACTGTTAAGGGGATTGGTGCCACTAAGGTGAGGCCTCTCGCTCTACACTGTGGCAATGGGAAGGATGTCCTTAGGGCAAGACCCTACCCACCTAAGCTTCCAGCTTGTGGAAAGAAAAGGCCTAAGGAGGTCCTAGAAAACATCATTCAAAAGTTGTTAGAAACGTGATTCAAGGGGGTGAGTGTCCATCCCAAGGCGGCAACTGAACTCGGCAGTATTGTCCATGTGGTACTAGCTTTGGAGGCACGAAAGATGTGAAAGTGAGACGGTCAGTAACTGCTGCTCCATGGTTTCAGAGAACTGTTGAGACCAAGGGGAGTCCCTGTGAGAAAAAGGAGGTCCTGAGAGGTGACTGTGTGAAGCTGTAAAAGTGAAGCCTGAAGTATAGTAGAGACCCCAAGATGTTGGAGATGTCAAACTGTGAGACAGTTGCCAAGAAGAGCTGTATGCAGAAAGTGGAACCAGTCCAAGAGAGATATATATGTTGGAGGGACTGAACCATCTAAGCCCTTTGGAGCTAAAGTCCCAGACACCTGATGTGATCTATGGGAGTTGGTGTCTGTCAAGCTGGATTTTGTTACTGCATTGGTCCAGTATTTCCTCACTATGCTGCCTGTTTGCGAGGTCATAGACCATTTAGGATGTAGAGACTTGCTGGAGGAAATACACCAGTAGGGGTAGGCTCTGAGAGTGCACAGCTTCTCCCCACTTCTGGTTTGTTTTCTCTGCTTCATTTGCGGCCGAAGATGTGCACGCTCAGCTTCCTATCTGGCTGCCTACTGTCATGCTGTTACGGATTCTCCCTCTGGATCCATACATCAAAACACTCTTTCTTCTGTAAGTTGCTTTGGTCATGGTATTTTATCAGAGCACCCAAAAATAAGGAATGCATGCCCTTAATCTCTCTGGCCCCCATATACTTTCTTTTCAACATAAAAATATCATGTGTCTCTGTGAGGATGTCTGTGGGGTCCAGAAGAAGGGGTCAATCTCCCGCAGTCAGAGTTCCAGGCAGCTGTGAGCTGTCTAAGGTGGGTGCTGGGAACTGAGCTGAAGTCCTCTGCAGGAGCAGTGTGACTGACTGCTGAGCCGTCTCTCCAGCTCCTGTTTAAACGCTTGTATCATAGCCTGCTAACTTGTGTCCTGGAAACCTCCTTAAAGATTTCCAAACATTTAAGCATTTCCCTTTCATTCTTGTTCTATGCGAACTGGATGGACGGCAATCCGTACTGTGACATCTCCAGGCCTCAGTGTGGAAGGGGGCTCCGAGAGCTGCTGGGTTGCATTCCCTCCACAGGCCGCCCTTTCTCCACTTCTGGAAGAGACCTTGTTTTGGAAACAAGCTGCTCCACAGGGCAGGGACACACCCCTGCTCTCCCGTTCCTCCTCAGATGCGCTGCTGGTGTGTGGATGCTCTCAAGGATCAGTTTCAGGAAAGGAAAAAGAAATCCCCACCAGGCTAGCAGATGGCTCAGGACCCTCAGAAGTCATCTCTGGATTGCATCCTTACATTAGTCTTTGTTTTTGAAAAAAAGATTAGCTTTTTGAATGACACACAAGTGGTGTGTATTCATGCACACAACCTGATGTTTTGAAATGTGTCTACACAGCAGCATGGTTAAATCGAGCTAATGAACATATGTGTTGCTTCACATCTTTATCACTTTTTGCGGTGAGAACACATAAAATAGGCTCTCTTGGTGGGTTCTAAGTGCAGTCAGCTACTATCCGCACCTGTGGTCTCTACAACCATGGGTTCAACATACCGCAGACTGAAAAACTATTTTTAAATTGAATCTCATTTTGAATGAAGATATAAAATAACCAGTTTCCTTCCACCATTTCATGTATACTTGGTTTTGTCCAACCCGTCCTCTCCCCAGCTCTGCCGCCTTCTTCCTGGCTTGTGCTTTCCGCTTTCATATCACATGTGTTTTATTTACCTGCCCGCTTCAAGCCACGTTTGCCTTCCTCTCCTGAATCCCCGTCTAGTTTCCTGACTAGCCACGCTCACTCCCACGTAAATACACGTGTCTAAAAATTAGAAGTTAGGATCTGCAGATGAGAACGAAATACAGTTTTTGTCCTACTGAGTCCAGGTTACCTTACTTGATATCCTATTTTTCCAGTTCTATCCATTTTCCATCAATTTTTATAATTTCAGGTTTCTTTACAATTGAATAAAATTCTATTGTGTTTATGCACCACATTTTCAATATCCGTTCATCTAATTTTTGTGTGTCTTTGAGATGGGGTCTCACTATGTAGCTTTGTTGGCCTGGAGCTTGCTATGTAGATCAAACTGACCTCAATCTCACAAAGATCCTCCAGCTCTTGAGTTCTGGAATTAAAGCGTGCACCGCCACGCCTCGCTCCATTCTTCTGCTGATAGGCATCTGGGTTGATTTCAGTTCCTGATTGTTGTGAATAGTGTGAACGTGGACGAGTATTTCTGGAGTAGGAGATGGAGTCCTTTGGGTATGTCCAGTAGTGGCACAGCTGGGTCATATGGTCCGTCTTTTAGTTTGTGGAGAAACCTTCAGACTAGTTTCCGCAGCGGCCGCTCTGGTTTACACTAGTGCAGCCGTGAATAAGGGTTCTTTCCTCACACTCTCCCCAGCGTTGGTTGTCATTTGTTTTCTGGATGGTTAGCCATTCTGACTTGAGTGAAATGGACTCTTAAAGTAGTTTCAGTTTGCATTTCTCTGGTGGCTAAGGATGTTGAGCATTTCAAAAAGCATTTCTTGACCATTTAAATTTCTTCTTTCCAGAACTGCCTATTTACTTTATCGATCCGTTTACTTGCAATTTTTAGGTGACTTTTTTGTGTATTTTTTAAGGTTTAAACATTTTCTATTTATTATTATTGTCTGTGTACATGCATGACGTGTGCATGTGGGTAGGCATGTGCCACAGTGCAAGTGTGGCGATCAGGGGACAACCTTGTGGAATTGGTTCTCTCCTTTCACTTTGGGTGGGTTTTGTCGTCAGGATTGTGCCTCAAGTACCTTTACCTGCTGAGCCTTTTTATAGACCTGAGCTTTTTGGTTTTAATTTTCACAGTTCTTCTATATCTAGATATTAGCCCCTTGTCCCTAAGTACAGCTGACAAAGATTTTCTTCCATTCTGTGGTCTCTTTGCTCTCTTGATAGTTGCTTTTGTTGTGCAAAGGCATTTTAGTTTTATGTTCCCAATTGTCAATTCTTGGGGCTATTTCCTGTGCTACTCAGAAAGTTCTTGGGGTCTTTTCAGAAAGTTCTGTATACCTACATCCTCATTGTTTGTCCTATGCTTTCCTTGGGCAGTTTCAGTGTTTCAGGTTTAAAGACTTTGATCCACTTTGAATTGACTTTTGCTCAGCATTAGCGGTAGGGCTCTAATTCTTCTGCAGGAACAAACCCAGTTTTGCTGGCATCATTTATTGAATAGACTGCCTTTTTTCAGTGTGTGGTTTTGACACCTTTGTTGAAAAGTTAGATGTCCGTAGATGTGTGAGTTTATTTCTGAATCCTCTGTTGTGTTCTATTGGTCTAGATGTGTGTGTGTGTGTGTGTGTGTGTGTGTGTGTGTGTGTGTATCATGCTGTCTTTAACACTGTGGCTCTATAAGATAGTTTGAAGTCAGGAAATGTGAACCCCAATATTGTGAGGCACTGGAGAGATAACACTGTCATAACAGATAAAAATTTCGCATTCTCAAGAGGCCTAGGGTGCAGTGATTGTGTAGCATCATGGGTGTTCAAAATGCGAAGTGTTTTGGAGACAGAGCAAGGAGGCACAGGAAGAGCAAAAGTTGCAGTTTTGAACATGATAGCTGGAGAGGTCCCCAAGGGGACACTGTGTGGGAATGATGTGAAGAGGCATGAGCCAGGCATGTCCCCTAATAGAGCATTCTAGGCACAGCAGGAGAGTTTAAGAACCAACAAGGAGGTTGTGGGTCTGGGACCCTGGGTGACGTCCCCGGAGTCACAGTGGACAGTGTTCCTGGCCCATGTCCGGCTGTGAGGAGCCTGCCTTCTGCTCTGAGCCAGATGGAAAACCATGAAAAGTTACCAAAATGAAGTCACATGCTTTGGTTCCATAGTTTAATGTAATCACTCTGGCTCGATTTTGAGACAGACAGGAAGCAAAGGCAGAAATGGAGACAGGAAGCCTCTGCAGTGATTCAAGGGAGAGAGAAGTCCGTGGCCTGGATCTGATGGAACAGTGGCTGGGTTCTCCTAGATCGTGTGTAGAGTGGGAGAGAGCAGGAGAAGTCAAGGATGACTCCCGTGGCCCAGTTTCATTTCCGTTGCTGTGATAAATACCTTGACAAAAAGCAGCTTAGGGGAAGAAGGGCTGATTTCAGCTGACAGTTCCAGGTCACAGCCCATCACTGTGGGGATTTTGAGACAGGAACTTCGAACAGCTGGTCACCTCACAGCCACAGTCGAGGACAGAGGGAATTGGATGGATATGTGCTTACTTGCTTGCTGGTTCTTAGCTTTCTCTCTCTTTATACAGTCTTAGATCTCTTGCCCAGGGAATACTGCAACCAACAGAGGGCTTGGGTCTTTGCACATCAATTAGGGCACTCCCCCGTGAACATGCCCAGAGGCCAACCTGATCTACCCAACCCCTCATTTTCTTCCTAGGTGATTTTAGATTATGTCCAGTTGATTAAAGCTAATAATAATCATGTCCCCAGACCTTTTCTAAGTGACTAAAAAGATGGAATGAGCCTCAGTATTGTGGGAAAGCCTGGGATGAAAGGGCTTTCAGGGTGTGTGCCCAGAAACCCCTTTCTGGACATGGTCGGTATCAGAAGCCCTTTAAAAACTCAAGTGTAAGTCCAGAAATTGGGTACACATGATGGGGTTTGGAAGACTGGTCAAGACAGGAGATGCGACATTGAGTCCTATGTTAGAGTTTGGTCTTGAATGTCTCCCAAAGGCCTACGTCCCCAGTGTGGAGCTAGCAGAACCTTTAGAAAGTGGAGTCTCCTGGGGAGGTTAGGTCACCAGGGCTGAACCCTTGAAGGAGATATTAGGATCTCAGCTCTTTTCTTAGTTTTCTGCTTCCCAAAGAACTGAGTCTCACTGAAATTTAGCCATCTTGTTTAAAAAAAAAAATAGCTCTTTAAAATTCTCAGTGTGTCTTTAGACGGTGATAGTTGTTATTTGATAATCAAATAAAAATTTACTCAGCTGTAGTAAATGATGGAGTATTGGAGCCCTCAGCTTTCCTGCCCCCTCTGCCACGGGCTTGGGGCATGATGCTTGGGACCACCACAGCCCCAGAGCAGCAGGGCAAGTAGTCATGGACCGGAAACTCTGAAACTACAAAACAAAATGACCTTTTCTCCTGTTAAGTTGGCTGTCTCAGGACTCTTATCACAGTGACAGAAAACTGATTAGCACAAGCCTTTGTCTTGTGGATGTCAGAGAGAGGAGGAGACCTACCAAAGAAGTGAGCCTCGGGCCTCTAGAAGTAAAAGAGGTCGTAGACCAGAGGGAAGACTCATAGAGCTTATCTTTTGCTCTTGTGGAAATGGGTTTGTCAAGAAAGAGCTAAAGCTTTTTGCAGTGAAATCACCTGCCCATCAGTCCTCAGCCAAAGTTCTGTCTAGCTGGGCCCTCTGCAGGGAATGCTGGCTCCTTCCACCTGGGCAGCATGGACCTGCGTTTTTGAATACCCGAGCCAGACTCTGCGCTGTGAGATGTGTTGTGGAGTTTGGTGGCCTGGGTCAGGTGAGACCTAGCTGAGTCTGGGTTCTACTTTCTACCTTTAACCTACTGGCAGAGTGTCTTCAGCAGTTCCTGGCTCTCTCCAACCTTGGATTCCTTATCTGCAGAGTTGAGACAGTAATCATACTTGAGTCATAGGATTATTTCAAGGAGTAACTATTAATGTAAATTAAAAGCACTTAGCAGAGTGTGTAAACTGAGTAAGTGCTCAACAAATGTCAGCTTGTTGCTGTTGTTATTTTACATCATCTTATTTCAGAGCACTTTGAGATTTGAGGTGGAAACTGGCCAAAATTAAAAAGTAAAAAAGGAAGTATGAGTAACTCCCAGGAATTTGAGATCAATAAATGGGTGTAAGCACAGTCTTAGCTTAGCAACCCTTCACATTCAAAACTCGTGAATGTTCATGTGAATACATGAAAGAAGGAAGGAAGAGAGCTAAGGGTCCTGATCCTTCATCGTTCACTGCAGCTGAATAAAATTTTATTTGCTTATCAGATGACAACCGTCACTGTCTAAGGCACACTGAGATTTTATAAGAGCTGAAGCAGTAAGGAGGCGGTTGAGTTTTCAGTGTGACTGAGTGCACATCTGTCTGGGGACTGAGTGCACATCTATCTAGGGACTGGTTCCTTCCAACCTCCTTCACTCTTTCCTGTTTTTCTTACAAAATTGTGAGCTGTGAGATCACCTTAGGACCCTTGCCTGCTCTAAGCACTCAGGGCATATTTGTTATAAAAACACTGGTCAAAAGTCAGCTGACCAATTGAGGACTGAATAAGGGAACGAAGCTCAGCCTTTCAATAGGAAGCTCTCTAGGAGATGGACATGCAAGTGTCCGCCCAAGTCTACTAAAACACAGGGCTCTATTATGATATAGAATGCTGCTGAAGACAGTAGCTCTCACCTCTTCAGACCTCACTGTGGATCTTGCTTTGGAGGGGGAAAGTGCTTGGGGCAATAAGATTGTTTTGGCAAATGGTCGTGGTGAAACTTCTGGAAGTGGTATTTTGTATAATCCAGAAAATTATCTATGATTGCCATATTTTTGCTTACTAATGAATGAGTTTATTAAGTAAATATAAGTAAAATAATGAACAGCAGGCAGAGATGGAGAGAAGCCACAAATGGAGAACAAATCATCATCAAATTGGGCTCACAGAAACATCTAGAAGAGATGACAGGAGCAGCCTGATTGACAGAGCAGACAAAGGTGACATCGTCAAATTGAGGGGTTATAAACATGCAGCAGAAACTCACTTGGGGGTGGCCAGATGGCTCAGTGGGCAAAGGCACTTGTCACCAAGCCCAACCACTTGGGTTCAATCCCTGGGACTCAAATGCTAGAGAGAACAGACTCTTGCAAGTCTCCTTCAAGTTGTTCTCTGACTTGCATGTGTACACCCATAAACACAAATAAATAAATGAATAAATACTTTTTCAAAAAAAAGAAATAAATCACTTCCTTTAAAAAAAAATCAGCTGGGGAAGCCCCATTGAGGCAGCCAGCTAGAGGTACGAGGCCCAGGAGGAGCAGAGTATCTCCTCAGATGAAGCTTCCAGGTAAATGAACAGACAGCAGACAGCAGATAGAGAACATCAACAAGTGGGTGTCCGGCGGAAACCGCTGAGGTTGAGCGGTGGCAGGAGTTCCCAGCTGAGCCTCTCTCCGTGGGTGATCCTCCTGTGGCTGAACTTCCAGCTTCTCAGTCTCCTGCATGCACTTTTATGTGATGGGATAAATACTAGCAACTCCTAGAAATGGCTGGCCTTCTTGCTGTTCTCAAGGACACAATGTTTTCACCCTTGGATGGTTTTGCTGTTCTCTCCCTTCCCTGTCAGGTTTGGGAACGGGCCAGCCTATCCTTGAACTAGGGTTCTTAGTGGAAACTTTGAGATAGACATGCTTGGGTCTGATGTAGGAGCTGGCGGACAATCCACTTCCAGGGCCATCTTCTCAGTGAGCTCAGACAGCCAATGACAGTTTACCAATAGGATGTACATTACAAGCCAATGCCAATGAGCCTCTAATATATTTTTTTCAGACAAAAACTTCCTAAGCCAAGGATAATCATATTATTTATTATCATTATTATTTATTTTTACAAAGTAG
Source organism: Eospalax fontanierii (assembly GCA_035773235.1). Lineage (NCBI taxonomy): Eukaryota > Metazoa > Chordata > Mammalia > Rodentia > Spalacidae > Eospalax > Eospalax fontanierii. Next base: position 9,415,844 of record CM069538.1, read on the forward strand.
CAAGTTTCCTTATGATTTTTCATGCATTCTTAGTTTGGGTTGACCATCTCCCAACTTCTTCTCTCCTTTAAACGTCTAAACCTCTTGCTTTTTCATCCCAAGTGCTGGGGTTCCAGGCATATGTTACCATGCCTGATTCATGGGGTGCTGGGAATTGAACTCAGGGCTTTGTGCATGCTAGGCAAGCATTCTTCCAACTGAACTATACCCTCAGCCCTTCCCCAATGGGTACATGGACCAAGCTAATTTATTGAAAAGTTTATTTATGTTATATGTGCATGAGTATGAATGTGTGGCAGTGCTATGATGTGTGTGTGGAGGTCTAAGTGTGTGGCAGTGCTATGATGTGTGTGTGTGGAGGTCTAAGTGTGTGGCAGTGCTATGATGTGTGTGTGGAGGTCTAAGTGTGTGGCAGTGCTATGATGTGTGTGTGTAGGTCTAAGTGTGTGCGCAGGTGCTTGATGTGTGTGTGGAGGTCTAAGTGTGTGTGCAGGTGCTATGATGTGTGTGTGGAGGTCTAAGGACGACTTCAGGAGTTGTGTTTAGCCTTCCATCTTGAGGCAGATTCTCTCTTGTTTCTTCTCCTCTGTTGGCCCTGAGAGCTTCCAGGTGACTCTCCTGTCTCTACCTTCCATCTTGTCCCAGGAGTGCTGGGCTTGCAGATGTGTGCCACTACACACAGCCTTTCACATGGGTTCTGGAGCTCTAACTCTGGTCCTCAGAGGCTTGCATAGCTAGTACCTTCATCCCTGGCCGGCCCTAGGCTGACGGGAGTCGAGTTTTGGTACCCAGTTTCCATACTGACTCTCTGTTGCCTGAGAATGTGGCTCTGGTGCTTTCACCATCGCCTCCCCCAGCTTCCTGCTGTCTTTGTTCTTCCCCCACTTGGTCAAAGAATGTCACAGCCCCTCCCACTTCCTTGGAGCTCATCACAGAGCATATGTTACCCTAGAACACAATATGTGTAGGTAGAAGGATCAGGAGTTTAAGGTCATCCTTGGCTGCATAAGGAGTTCCAGGCCAGCGTAAGCTATGTGAGACTCTGTGTCAGAAAAGAAAACAGGGTATTGATTTGGAGGTTGGAGGTGTTTGATGCAATAAGATCATGTTGGTGAACCTTTTGTAAGTGGATACTAGTGACCTGCAGAGAAGCTAGTTGTTTTTATGTGACAGGCTGGATTCTTCTAAGCAGAAGTTGAGATAGAGTTTGGGGTGCCGGCTATTTATTAAGGATCAGTACCTGACCGGAAAGCAAATAAATCAGGATTGGGCAGAAGATGCCTCCAAAAGCTTAGCTGGAACAAGCATCCCCCACCAAAGTGGCAGTGTCTGTGCAGGACAGGGAGACCAGGAGAGCCTCCTGCAGCTGAGGTGGACCCTGAGGAGCTGAGAACTAGAGGCTGTCTGCAGGCCTCACTCTCCCAGCAGGGCAGCAGGGTGGCTTTCAAGGATTGGCATCGAGCAGGCCCTCCCTGTGTGCCTGCAGTTCCACTGAGCATGAAATTCGGGGTTCCGAAAAAGGGTACTTGGGCCTGTGGCATTCAAATGTTTTGTATAGAGACGCATCAGGAGACTTGAGAATTTCTATTCAAAACCTTCTAGTTCATTCCCTAAATCAGGTCAAAGAATGTATGCTTTGAGAGCTGAGGAGATGGCTCAGTGGGTAAAGTGCTTGCCTTGCCAATATGAGGACCTGAGTTCAGAACCAGGTAAAAAGCTGGGAAGTGGTGCACACCTGTATCTCACTGATGGCAAGATGGGAGGTGAGCACAAGCAGATGCCCGAGCTTGAGGGCCAGCTGGCAGGGCCTACAGGTCGAACTTCCAGTCAGTGAGAGAAATCATCTCAAACTGAAGGACTGACACTCGAGGTTGTCTTCCAACTTCCACACATGTGCTGGGCACAAGCATGAACACAAATAAACTATGTGCAAACGCATACACGTAGACACACACACACACATACATAGACACACAGACACTCATACACATACAAAGAGACACACAGACACAGACACACAGAGAGAGAGAGACACACACACACAGACACATGCGACAAGGGACTGGAGAGATGACTCCACAATTAAGAGCACTGGCTGCTCTTCCAAGAGAATCAAGATTTGGTTTCCAGAACCTACATGGTGGCTAAATTCACTCCAGTTCCAGGGGAATCCGTTGTTCTTTTCTGGTTTCTGTGGGGATTGCATGCATGGGTACACTTACATATATGTACAAGCAAAACCCTCATACACATAAAATAATAATATAAATAAGTAAATAAATAGTTGACAAACAGAGTCACCCAGATAAAGGCAGCCTCACTAAGCCTCCTGAAGTCCTTGCACACTCTGAGGGAGTCTACTCAGGGTATGGTGTGCCTACTCCACTGCTCTCTCTCTTATGTACAGCGGGCCGTAGGGACAGCAGACCTGCCAATCAGCCACCTGGGCACGGAGCCTGCATTTTGGCATCAGGATTTAGAAGGAAGGTGCCTGGGAAGGATGCATTCAAAACTGAAGGTAGTCTTCTGAAGCCAATGCTGGACCTGGATGCTCAGCTGGGCTGGATCGTGTGGACTACCTTGCCAAGCAGGCTCTGTGGCAGACAGTTCATGAAGTGAAGGACCTACATCTTAAAGATCAAGCTTGGGAGGAAAATATAGCTAAGGCATTCGAGGAGCTAAAGTAATTTTATTAAAAATCGTTTCAGCTGGACGGGGGTTGAGGCGCACCCAGCGCCGGGAGTGGGCTTTCTTACTGGGCAATGAGAAGTTCTGGAATAAATGGCAGTGGTAGTTGCACAACTTTTATGAAAATACAAAAATCCACTAAGTTGTGCTTTAAGAGGACGAGTTTCATTGTATGCGAGTTATGTCTCAATTTAGAAAGAAAAAAACTGTGCCAGCACGGCTGCGTCAGAGTAACAGATCTTATCTTTAAACAGATCCCCAGTCTTATCTGTTTAAACAGTGAACGAGTAACAGGTTTGGGTAGCAGTCATCTGTGAAGTTTTGGTCTTTGGTATAGTTCCCAGACTCAGGACAGGGACACGCATGTTGCATCATGTCCCATGGTTTCCAGTTCTTCTCTTTTGACAAAACTGAAGGGGACAAAAATGACAAGTCAGCTGGTAGACCACTACTGAGTTCTGATAGAAGATTGTTACATAATTTTTGACACCATGAAACTCCATTTACATATTTTTTTGAGAACAAGATTTCTTGGACTTTCTCTTTCAAAATGTAAAATAGGGCTTATTTGGGGTACAGCCTCACTTTAGCAACAAATAATTTTCATCTATGGATACAATTGCTGATTGAAAAAAATGCCTTTCAGTTATTTATGAGAATATATAATACATTTACATTGCTTTGATTGATAATAGTCTAATGATTATTACCCTTGTAATTTGGTCTAGAAAATGCTCCCAGTTTTTAAGCTTACAGAGATAACAAAATTAAAATTTTACACTTTTTTTGTAGCAGAAAAGAAGCTGACAATTTATGAAAAAAACCTTCAAACACAAGAGCATCAGACCTTTGCAAAAAAAAAAATACAGAATGAATGGCTGGAAATATGACTCCAGAAAGGAAATGGAGCAACAAGTCAATCAAGACGACTCTATGTATTTAAGAGATTAATAACGGTGGGCTCACTTCTCTAACAAGCCTGCTTCTAACCAGGCCCTATTGGTCTTTAACACTGCAGAAACCAGCTATGGTAGCCAAGTTTGCAATCTCAGCATTCTGGAGGTGAAATGAGAAACATAAGAAATTGAAAGTCAGCCTCGGCAACATAGGGAGTTGAGGTCATCATGGGCTACACGAGACCCTGATCCTGTCTCATAAAAACAGGGGCATGGGAGGGGCTGCAGGATGGGGTGACTCAGTTGGTACAAGGACCTGAGTTAGATCCCTAGTAAGTACTCTGGGTGGGGTGACAGGTGCTTGTAATCTTGGTCCTTTGGAGGCAGAGACAGGAAGATTCCTTGGTCTTATTTGCCTCCTGGTTCAGTCTAATTGGTGAGTTCCAGGCCAATGAGAGACCCTAGCTCAAAGCAGGTGAATGGTGTTTCTGAGGATGACACTGAGCTTATCCTTTGGCCTTTATGCACAAACACATGTGTGCACCCCAACACACACAAACATGTACACACACATGCATCAAAAACTTCATAAAGATATGTGTATAGAATTTCTGTGGCACTTTAATTCCATTAGCAATGCTTAAAAGCATGATGTAATGGGTTTATTTTAAAATGCTAATATTTTTGATACTAATGGCATCAGCAACTATTTAAACTTACAATGAAAGTTGTTCTTTTAAAATATATCTTAAAACTATACCAGAGGGCACATGAAGTTTCAAATCACTTTTAGAGGTCATAGAAACCAAAAATGGAGGCTGGAGGCGATGGGGTTTTCTGGAAAGGTAGAACTTAGAGAGGAGGTGATGGGTAGGCTGTACCTTGACAGGGGAGAGAGATGGCTGCTTGGTGGAGGGGCCCTTGCCCAGGGAGGCTGATATTTTAGGGCCTAGGCCAAATGATGACTGACTCCCTAGGCTGCCCATTGCCATAACTTTTAACCATAACTTGAGTGAAAGAAACAAATCATGGATTGCATTTCAGCTGTAAGATGACCTGCCCTGTCCTAAAGATTGGCAAATTCTATGTGCGTTACTCTCTGCTTCTTCTTCTTGTTGGCCAAAGTGGCACATCGCCACCACAATTCAGCTGAATCTTGAATTAACTTGGCTTTTAACCCCATTCCTTTTTCTGACCTCCAGATGCAGTATTTGAGCCACAATGTGCCAAGAGGAGAGGTAGCCTATTCAATTCTAGTTTTCTAGGATTCGGTCTTGTATTCCCAATCCCTGTGATACATAGAGGTCAATACTATGAGATTCGAGTTGGAAAATGGACAAAAGTAGAAGCACAGAGATGGCTCAGTGGACAAAAGTGCTCCTGAGCAAGTCTGACAATCCCAGAACTCCTACGGGATGGGAGGCGACAAAGAGCATGGGCTGGTACTCACAGGCCAGCTAGTCTGTAGTGTGCAGTGCAGTGGCAGAAACAAAAGAGACTGTGCCCCAAAACAAGATGGAGAAGTGGCTCCCTAAAAGCTATCTTCTGGCTTACTTCTACACATATGCCATGACATGTCTCTCTCTCTCTCTCTCTCTCTCTCTCTCCCCCCCCTCCAAAAAGTTTTAAAAAGAAGAAAATGGACAAGAATAAATTCACAAAAATCAGAATCAGCCCAGTGTGGAGCTGCACACCCATAATCCCAGTACTCAGATTGAAGCAGGAAGATGGAGAGTTGGAAGTTCAAGTCCAGCCTTGGCTATGTGATGAGACCCTTGGACTGGGGATGTTGTAGTTCAGTGGTGTGGTGGTTTGAATGAGAATGTCCCCGAAAGGCTCTAAGTATTTGGACATTTTTGTCCCCAGTTGGCACTGTTTTGGGAGGTCTTGGAAGGCGTGGCCATGCTGAAGGAAGCACATCACTGGGGGTGGACTTAGAGAGTTCTTAAGCCTTGCCAGATCTCCGGACACTCTGCTTCCTGTCCCTGCTTAAAGATGTGAGCGCTTAGCTGCTGAGTCTACTCCAGCCACCTCTGCTGCCATGATGAACTCTTGTCCCTTTGGAACCATAAGCTAAATAAACTTTTTGCAAGTTCCCTTGATCAGTGTTTCTGTCACAGCAACAGAGAAGTAACTAATACAAATAGATGGAGTATTTGCTTAGCAAGCAAGAAACACTGGGTTCTAACCCACAGTACTGCATAAAATTGGGTGTGGTGACGAACGTTGATAGTCCCAGCACTTGGGAGACGGAGGTGAGAGGATCAGGAGTACAAGGTCATCCTTGGCTAGATAGTGAGTTTGAAGCCAGGCTGCAATATGTACAGTCCTGTCTCAACAAACAAACAAAAACAAATAATTATTAGTAAAAACCCTACGCTGGATGTAGTGCTTGTCCTTCACTGTCTTAAGGGGATGAAAACCTTTGATAAAGTTAGGGTGTGAGAACCAGGTCTTGGATAGAAGGGTTTCTGATGAACTAGAAAGGAAACTCAGGTCTTTTCACCCTCTGAGTGGAGTTCAGAAGTTTGTAAATGCCTTCAGAAGGAGAAAGCTTGTGCTGCAGACTTCAAAATTGTGTTTGTGTGGCATAAGGAGTCACAGAACAGGAGTGATGCTCTGAGCGCGCTCTCTCTCTCTCCTTCCCTCTCTCTCTCTCTCCCTTTCTCTCTCAAATGCCACAGTTGGAGCCTGAGTGGGGTGGGTGGGGTCCACCCACAGGACTCCAGAGGTGCTCCCCTCCCCCTTCCTGTGGGGACTCTGCCTATGTGCTATTTGAAGTGTGTGTGCAGATGTGTGGGGTTCTGGGAGGGATCTGCAAGGAGGGGAGCTGTGTGTCGGGGCAGAATATTTTGAGCCACAGTGATTGCTTCAGTGGAAACTAGTTTACTTTTTCCAGCTTGCCCAGATGGACCGTGCATGTGGCTTGTTAGCTCTGGCATTGGCACTGCACTCTGTAAACACTGCTGTGGTCCTCGCCCCCAGGACGTCGTGTTGATGGTCATGCCTTAGTGCCTAATTGGCTCTCGCTGAAGGCAAAGGCTGTTCCTTGTCTCTGTTCCTCTGGGGAATAGAGGGTGCTCAGAAATAGTAAAGGGGGACGAGTGGTTGGTGCTTCTGTCCCTCAAAGTCTATTTGTCCACTTCCCAGGGGGAAGAGGGTAGGGACCTAGCAGCTAAGAGGGACCTTCCTCCTTTTCTGAGGGACCTGTGGGTTTTCGGGATAGATGGGCAAGCTCAGTTTGCTCTAAGTAGTCTTAGAGAGCGAGTGCGCATGTGCGGCCCATCATCCTTTGGCTCCACTCTCTCACAATTGCAATTCTTTTAAAAAATTACAGTGATTTTATTTATTTATTTATTTATTTATTTATTTATTTATTTATTTATTTATTGTGTGCACACAAAGCACACATATGGAGCTCAGAGGACAACTTTCAGGAGTTGTTTCTCTCCTTCCACTGCGTGGTTTCCAGGAATCTAACTCTGGTTGCCAGACTTGGCGCAGGTGCCTTTACCTGTTGAGCCATCTCAACGACCCACAATTGCTATTCTCATTCCTTTTTGTGGTTCAGTTTCTGTTTTCCCTTCAGGATGTGCGAGTTTGCTTTCTGCTCTTTTTAATGCCCAGATAAGGCCAGCGTACTGTGGGTCCTGGCAACACACATGTGTTCACTAAGTCAGCATGGACGGCTGCCAGGTGCCAGGTTCCACCATCAACAAATCATACCCACTCGCCAGCCTGCTACAGCCCTTCTGAGACTCGGGTCTATAAATTGCACCCTGACAAGTTGCCTGGGAACCTCCTCTGCTGCTGGCAGCCCGACACCCATGCATTTCCTTTTTCCTGCAAAAAAATCCATTTCCAGCTCCAGTTCAAGACAGAAGGTCAGTTATATCGGCACCTACTGCACACAGATGTATTTTCAGGAAAATATTTTCACCTTTGAAATTTCATTCCCGGGGCTCCTTCCCTTTCCCACCCCTGCCTGGTCCCCTTGCTTGCTCCACAGTCTAAAGGCCCATCCACCACTCCACACCGCAGTGGTAGCCAGGGGCTACCCAGAAGCCCCCGGGACTTCTGTCAGCAGGAGAGGATGGCTGAGTGATGCTCTGAGGCAGGACACTGCACTTAGACAGAGTTCCTTGGTACAGGCTTTCTGCTGAGCCCATGATCTTGGCTGAATTTCACTACTTCTCTTTCCTCATAGGAAAGAGAGTTTCACAGGAGGAAGGGTTCAGTCCCACGCACTGTAGGTTTCCAGTGTCGGGTGTTTTAGGGAATGGTGCTCTCTCATGGCCCATGGACCTCAGTCCTTTGAATGAAGGCATCTGTCTCCAGAAGTCTCGGGTTAAAATCACATCTATGGACTTAGGGAGGAGCTGAGTGAACAGTTGTTGATTTTGCTGTTCTCCATTCATGCTAATGGCACCCCACTTCCTTTCCAGGAAATTACCTCATCCCTGTTCTGTGCATTCCAGGGAATTAGCTCACCCTTGTGCGAGACTGTCAATCAAGGTGCCCCACTCTCCCTGGCCAGGCGATGGGCAGGTTACCAAAAGTGGGGCTGACTGGAGGCTCCCTTTTAGGCCTTGAATGTGTAGGAATGTTTAGAGTCAGGACACGTGATACATGCTGCAGCTTCCTAACCCAAGCCATGGCCACCCTGCGCAGACTCCCTGGTGCTGTTCAGTCGTACCAAGGGCACAGCAGCTGGACAAAGACTGAAGTTAATGCTTCCTCCCAGTCAGGCGCCAAATGAATAGAAAATGAAGTTCTTACCCACTTGAACTGGTGAACCAAAAGGTCAAACCAAGGGTGTCTAACTCAAGCTGACGATAAGAAATTCCTCCACAAAGCCTGATGGAGTGCAATGGGAACTCAGACTTGCTCAAAGATCTCTTTCCAAGTATGGAAGGAAATACTAAGATCCAGGACAGGCAAAGATATCCTGTGTATCTTTCTGCATTTGTGCTAAAGGAGAAAGAACCTGTACCGCTTCCTCCTCCTCCTCTTCCTCCTCCTCCTCCTCTTCCTTTTCCTTTTCCCCTTCTTTCTCCTTCTCTTCCTCTTCCTCCTCCGGTCTTGGGGATTGAACCAAGAGCCTTGGGCATACTAAGTACACACTTTGCCATTGAGTTACACCCCCAATTCCTTTTTTATCTGTTAGTGGACCAAGAAGGACATTTTGGATGGAAGCCTATTCTGTACCGGTCACTATAACCAAGGAAAGGGTATTTCTTTATATCTGGATGGTCAGGGCTTTCCATAGAAGACCAGCTTGTCACTCTGGAATAGCTTCTGTGAAACTGAAACTCTGCCCTGTCAAGTTGGCCACACCCAGACAAAGCGAAGGCACCTTAGTGCTTTTTAATTCACCGGTGGCAACCACAATAATACATATGTAACCTGACATGAATCTTGCTGCTGAAATGGCTCAGCAGGGAGATGTGTTTCCTGACAACCTGAGTTTGAGGCCCTGGACCTGCACGGTAGAGGAACAGACATGAACTTTCTCTTGTTCCCAAGTCTTCAGAAAGACACGCTTTCTTTCAAGACATCTCTTCGCTTATGTACACAAGCAGCCTTGAGGTGAGCCTTCTTGCCTCAACAAGGTTTGCCTGTTCCTGTCCACAAGGAAAGGAAACTCTGGAAGTTATGCAAATTCTTCAGGAGAGGAAACACAGTCTAGAGGGGTCCCTAAGACCTGGAATTTGGGGTCACACAGTCCTAGAGAATAGATGGATACTGTTTCAGAATGTGGGAAAAGCAATTGCTTTGATCTTTTCCTATGGGGCCCATTTGCAGTAATATTCACTTCCTGCACCTTGGCCCAGCGGCTAATGAAGGGCCTGTGGTTTCAGTTCCACTCCTTGCTCTAAATTTTCTGTTGTATTGTTTGTAGTAATCAAGCCTAGCAGCTGTAACAAACATCTCCCAAGTTCCAGTGGCTCAGTTCAAGTTCATTTCTCCTTCCTACAAATTCTGCACAGTTAGCCAGGGAGTAGGGGTGAGGGCGCTGGGGGAGTCGGGATTGCAATGGGGGGAGCTGCAACCAGGGACAACAGGACCCGGAAGGACTCTCATGGAAGCACCTCTCCAGGCAGTGACTCGGGGGGCTAGTTGTGAGCCTTTGCTCCTTGCTGACTAACAGAGAAGGTGAAAGAAGCACCAGATATTTAACCATCTCCACTAAAAGGGCTATTTCCCTTGGTGCTGGGGTTTAGGTATTAAATGCCTCCCAAAAGCCTGTATGTGGAGGCTTGGTCTCCAGTAGAGCAGTGTTTAGAGGCAGGGGCCATGGGATGTGACTCTGACCTCATGAATGGACTAATTCTCTTAAGGATTTATAACTTTTCTTTTTGGTCTTTTAGAGACAGGGTTTCCCTGTAGCCCCAGCTGGCCTGGAACTCATCATGTGGACCAGTTTGGCTTCAATTTCACAGAGATTGAGCCACCACACCTGGGTGGATTTATAACTTTTTAAAACACAGAATATCTTTTATTTATTGTTTGACAGTTTCGCACATGTAAACATGCACTCGATCACATCCACCCCAGCGCAGCGTCCTGCTTGTTCAGGCACCCCCGCATGCCCATCCTTCTCCCACTTCATGTACTCCCTCTTTTCTGTAACTCATTGAGTCCAGTTAGCGCTGCCTATTGGCGTGTTGACTGGTTTTGGCTTGATCTTGTGCAAGTCTGTGCACACAGCTGCAGTGAGTTCATGAGTCCGGCAACCACACCACGTTCAGCATTTCAGAGCACTCGCCCCACCTTCCTGCTCTTCCACGCGTTCCACCCTCTCTTCTACGCTGTTCTCTGAGCCTTAGGCGGGAGCACTTGTTATAGATGTTCCATTTAGGGTTGAATACTCAATAGTCACTTATTCTCAGCCTTGGACCACTCAAAAGTCTCAGCATTAACTGCTGAAAACTGCAGAAAAAAGCTTCTCTGGCCAAGGTTGAGCAGATCACTAATCTATGGGTATACTCAGAAATATTTAGAAGGCAGTTTGACAACACGTTTACTTAGCAAGACAGTAATACTAGGTTTACTCCAGGCCTATGACATCCTGAACCATGACCTTTTGACTAGGTTTATAGCACCAGGCATGAACTTCCTCCTGTGGAACTTCCTTGAATCCAATCTAAACTCATTTGGTTATTCTCTTAACCTTTGTGCCACTGCTACACCAGTGGGCACATCTTGCTTGTCAGGTCAGTATTGTATCACGTGGGATTTGCCACTGGGTAATGCCACGGATGGCTTTTTCTCCCAGTGGCTTGCCTAACACCTTTGGGCACTATGAAAGCTGGTCAGCAGGGAGGAATTTCCAGCTTGATTTCTTTATATCCTTTATTCAAAGTATGTTGTATGTTCAACAATAAGATCTTACCATCCAGTTATGGGGGGCAACCAAGAGCAATGGCAATAGTCTGTGTCATTCAGAGGGCCCCTGTGGTCTCCCCGACCAGTAACTCATAGGGAAGTATTCCATGCCTGGCACTGAGATTTCATTTAATAAGGATTTATAACTTAAGGCTATTGGGAGGTGATGGGAAGTCTAGGAAATGGGGCCTGGCTGGAGGGAGTGGGTTACTGCGGACATGCCCTTCAAGGGCAACAGCCAAAATAAACCTTTCCTCCTTACCTTGTTTCTCTCAAGTATTTGATCACAGCATAAGGAACTCAACAAGCACACTTGGCTAACTGCACAGGGTTCTGGGGAATGTGGAGGTTAGAGAGAGCAAAGCATGTCATAGTGCCTCTGCCTTGCTGGTTTTACAGTGAATGTTACCACTCATCTCCTGGTTTAAAAAACGCCTTAATAAAGTTTGAAATTTAATCAATACAAGGTCAAAGCAAGGCTCAGATGAATGGCACATGCTCTTCCTCGGGGATATGCTAGTTTAGATATTGTGAGCATCTTCATCCAAAAGAAAGAAGTTCTTGCAGCCTCATCGGGGAGGAAGATGAACTTGTCTGGGGGATTTGCAGGTCCCTGAATCTAGGTGGATATGTGTGGGGATGACCTTGCTGTGGCCCTTCACTGCACATAGCCCCCAGGGTGCAGACCAAGTAACAACAGGCACCACCCTGAGAAATAACAGACAGAAGAAATTTTCACAGCAACACTCATGTTAAATGAGGAGACAACTCCTGGACCCTGGTTCCTCTTAGGTCAAGGCCTGTGCCATTTGCCTTTTAATTTTCTGGTCAGACTTATGCTTGGGGCTTTTTAGCTTACAACAATGTATGATTTCCACTGGGTGGTTCTGTCATCTGGTGGGTGTCCTTGGAACTTTATTCTTTGTGTTCTGATTTAGAACAGAAGCAAGCTAAAGAAAGACGAAGGAGAGAGAGAGAAAAAAATCTTCTTGACTCCTAATTATAATATGAATCAGTAATGAAGCTCTGAGTTCAGTGCGTCGGAAAAACATTGTGCGCTGTCCATCCAGCTCCTGGTTCCAATTTCCAAGAACCATGAAAAGAGCTTGGGAGAAAGAGAAGGCAATAATAAAATCATGCGGGACTTGGGAGAACTTGTTAAAGGGAGGTTGGACTCAGGATGCAAACACAGGGCCAAGCTCACAAACTGGAAGCCTTCAGGCCAGCTCCATGACCCATATGCACTGTATGTGGGGTGTGTGTGTGTATGTGTGTGTGTGTGTGTGAGTGTGTGGTGTATACAGATATGTGTGCACAGGTGTGCATGCCCATACATGTGCAGAGCCAGAGGAGGACTCAAGTGTACTTCTCTGTCACTCTCTGCCTTATTCTCCTAGGACAGGGTCTCTCACTGAACTGGGAGCTAGGCTGGTATCCTGAAGCCCTCGTGATCCTCCTGTCTCTGCCCCAAGATCCTAACCCTGGGATGACAGGTGTGCACAGCCATGCCCAGCTTTTACATGGATGCTGGGGATTCAAACTCAGATCCTTATGCTTGCACAGCAAGTATTCTTATCTACTGAGCCATCTCTGCAGCCCCAATATGCATTTTAATGGGTGACTGGTTTGTTAGTCTACTCAATATTTTCAATAGTAGACCATTAAATATTTTGAGATTTCATGTAAGAAGCCAGATTTCCAATTTCATTTGAAAAATCAGAATTTAGAGCAACATTAAGCCATCTTGGGAGTGCGTGAGTGGCCCAAAGCGGTGGCTCCTTCAAACAGAACAAGGGCTGTCCCTTCCAGGGCTCAGTGTCTCACACTCCTCCTTACACCACCAGCACTAGGCCTCTTCTATCCTTCCTAATCTATGACCTACCTACGTCTTACTTCTAGGAAGTTACTCTCATGCTGGCTGCCTGGACTCTGCACTGAGCTGCCTAAGTTTGCAAGGTCTGACCTAAGGGACTCCTTTACTTCTGAATTACTGAGAAGCACTGAAAACACCAAGGTACTGGTAGTGACGGATATGATGCGAAAGACGAGGGTGAATATAGTCACAGGAGTCTAAGCACTGTGGAAAATTTGTGCTTATTGGCCCTCAGGTACCAGGTTTATTAAATGAGATATGGGGCTGAGGAGATGACTTATCAGAAAAGCACTTACCTTGCAAGCATGAACATCTGAGTTCAATCCCCAGAACCCAGGTAAAAGATAAGCGATAGTGTGTTGTAATCTCAGAACTGGGGAGGTGCCACTATCTGGTGCTTGCTGGTTAGTCAACCTCGTTCAATTGGTAAGCTCCAGGCCAGTGAGAGACTCTGTCTCAAAAAACAAGGGGTATGGACAGCAAGATGGCTCAGTGGTTAAGGTCACTGGTTGTTCTTGCAGAAGACCTGGGTTTGAGTCATCCCAGCACCCACACAGCAGCTAACAACTATCTGTAACTCCAGTTCCAGGGGCTCTGATACCTTCTTTTGAGCTCCATGGATATTGTATGACAGAGGTGCACTTACACATATGCAGGCAAAACACTCATACAGGTAAAGTAAAAATAATAACTAAAATATTAAAAAAATAAACAGGTGGACAGCAGCTGAAAAACAATACCTGGAGTTGTCCTCGGACCTCACAGGCAGGACACCTTTGTGCATGCACATCCCCCACATGAACATACACATGTGCACACATATACACACCATAATAGATACACAGACAGATATATAGGTATATAGATGACAGATACAGACAGATAGATAATAGATAGATAGATAGGTAGATAGATAGACAGATAGATAGAGATGCTTTCCGCCTTCATTGTGCCTGAATCTACAAAGGTCAAGGATAATGCAGGCAGTACCAAGTGTCACTTGTTGAGGAGCAGGATCAGATCTGCACGTCCACAGAGTTGCATTCAGGTGGGAGCTTCTTGGAGAGAGAGAGGAATGAATTGAAGCAATGGTTGGAAACCAGGAGCTCAGTTTGCTTCATCTGAGAGCGGTCTCAACTTTTGCTCAGCAGAGAATCACTGAAAAGAAGAGAGCAATCCAGGGGATGGACTCCGCTGAAGCGGAGGTCTTCCAGCCAGCATGAGGGAATGAGATTCGTCCTTATGATAGCTGTGCAGATAGTTTTTATCTTAAAACAACAACAGCAAAAGAGGATAAGCACAGGGCTGGGGAAATGGCTCAGTCAGTAAAAGCCTGTACTTTCCCAGATTGCAGGTAAAACCTGGGCTGGTGGTATATACCTGGGGGAGGTGGAGATGGGCTGATCCCTGACGCTATTGGTCAGTCAGCCCAGCTGAAATGATGAGCTTCAGGTTTCAGGTTCAGTTTGAGATGTTCAAAAATACTAAGAGCAGGAATGATTGATCTGACATCAACTCCTGGTTTCCATATTCACAGTAACACACATACACACACACAACACACACAAACACACACACACACACACACACACATACACACACACACACCACTGCTACCACCCAAAGAAAGAAAACCAGAGTACAAGAACAGATTCAGGGAAAGGTGTGAATTAGAGTGTTTAAATGTGAAATGTTCTCTGACAATTAGAGCCCAAGTTGTTTTCTTTCCAACTACTAGTAATACAAATATTGCATACTGCAGTTTTATTGTTTAATTTATTAGGTCTCATTTCCAAAGTTATGCATGTTGTTCACTATTCAAAGATACCTGGCCAAGTAAATTAACTCGGGCAAATGCCCAGCCTGTGCTCTCTGCTCTCAAGCAGTGTGCCCTGAGGCGGGGTTACATCCCCTGAGGTAGGGCTGGAGAGGTGGCTCAGAGGTTAAGAGCACTTGCTGCTGTATCAGAGGACCTGAGCTTGGTTCCCAGCACCCACATCTCCTTTCACAGCTACCTCTAACTCCAGCTCTAGGGGATCCTGACACCTCGTCAGGATCTTCTGGCCTTACTTACACTGCATGCATGTGGTGCACCAGACTGGCCTCAGTCTCACAGAGATTTTCCAGCGTCTGCCTCCTGAGTGCTGGGATTAAAGGCATATACTACCATGCCCAGGTGGCACAAAGCATCTTAATAGTCTGGAGGGACCCTCCTAATGTGTTTGTCTAGTTTGATGTGAATTAATCTTGTTTTTGAAAGACTTCCCCAAAGCTTCCTTGTATTTTTCTTGTGTTTTTTGTCGTCCACAGCACTGATACCAGTGTGTGACTCTTGTACAGGCCATAGAACACCCCATCATGTTTAAACAAATACCTAACAAGAAGTTTATTGAAAATTTAAAGAATGAACAGTGGAAAAGGCTGGGTTTTGGTAGACGTGTTTAATCCCAGCACTCCAGAGACAGAGGCAGATGGATTTCTTTGGAGACCAGCCTGATTTGCACAACCAGTTAGTTCCAAGACCAGCCAGGACTACATAGTGAGACCTTGTAAAAAATAATCCTGGTGTGATGGTACATGCCTTTCATCCCAGCACTCAGGAGGCAGAGACAAATAGATCTCTGTGAGATCAAGGCCAGCCTGGTCTACATAGCGAGTTCCAGGCCAGCTGGGTCTACAGGGATTCAGACTCAGGTCTTCAGGCTTGCATGGCATGTTAGTGATTAAGCCATCTCCCCAGCTCCCAAATCTGGGAGGAGTCCGGTCTGTTTGACTTTTCTGTAGTCCCTGCTCATGTTAAACATCACCCCTCCTCCAGACGCTAGACCCTTTGGCTTCAGTGCTTTCTTTCTCCATCTACGACCCACTTTTCCGGAGGAGAAGTCCTCCACAGGAGAACACGAGGGCCCATTAACAGTCAGTGCAGATGATGGGCTTGGAGGATCGAAGGCTTCACTGTGCTCATCAGAGTCCAAGTACCCTGTGGGTGTGGGCATGTCTGCTTACACCCTCGCCAGCTATTTACACACAGAGCACTGTAACACGGAAGGATCGAGGCAGGCCGGGCTTGAGGAGGCTGGAGCACTTCTCCCTGCTGGAGGCCAGAGCACCATCAGATGCCACACACAGACAGTGCTGTCTTGTTTGGAAGACCTTGTGGACTGGCTCATTCCGGTCATTTTTATAATTCCTTTCTCTCTGGGTCTTCCATGAAGAGCTGAGAGACTGTCCCCTGGGAAGCAGAGGGACGCTCGTCTCGATGGCTGCGTTGCCTCTGCTGGCCTCTGAGCATCCGCACGGCATTTCTCCAGCCCCCAAGCTCCCCTCCAGAGCCCACGTTTGCACTCGCAGCAGCAGCGGCAGTGGGGACGGTGCTCCTGGGCCCACTCATCTGGTTTCCAGCCGCTGGAAACAGGAGTGCGGCTTGCCTCCAGGCCAGCACACACATAAACAACACACATGCGCGTGTGCGCACGCACACACGCGGTGTCCCATATGTTCTCAGAGAAACTGGCACTCAGACCCCTTTCTTTGACTTTCTGTTAACAAATCCTTCAGATGAGAGGGTGGAGCTTGATCTTAATCAAACGTCTCATTAGTGTCTGACCTTGCTCAGCCTCCAGTCCCCAGCACTGTGTATGAGAGGTGTTTGGATAACACACACACATATGGCCATGCCACCCACCGTCACAGCAGAGAAAGGCCTCAAGCAGCCCATGATCCTCTTTTTTCAGCAGAGATGGTTTAAATGAACAGATAAAATAAACATATCTCCCTGGAGTACATGCTCAAGGTCACTCAACAAGAGGGAAGTGGGCTACAAGATCCTGAACCGAATGTTAAATCCAAGGCAATCTCTCTCTCTCTCTCCCGCTTCCTGTGGGTGTAGATGCAAATCAGCTGAGTGTTGGCTTAGGGAATATCTGGATATTTGGACACAGACACCCATGTAATGTTCTCGCAGCCCATTAAGGAAGACTGGTGAACACTAAAAGGACCACGTGGAGATGTGGTTTGAGGTTAATGTAAGCCGCAGAGCCTGAAGCTATGCTTTTCAACAATAAGTTCTCAGGACTGCCTGCCTCCAGTCCACTAGGCAAGCCAAACTACAGAGACCTAGTCCTCCTGACCCCAGGAGGACGAGAACCAGGGTTGGTACTTTTCCAGTGCTTTGTGGGAGATTTAATTTTCTTTTCAGTTATTTTTATTTTTTATGTGTATGAGTGTTTTGCCTGCATGTATGTTAGGCACACTGGTATGATGCAGAGACCAGAAAAGGGAGTTGGATCCCCTGAAACTAGAGTTTTGGGCGGTTGTTAGCCACTGTGTGGGTGTTGGGAACTGAACCTTGGTCCTCTGCAAGAGCAGCCAGTGCTCTTAACCACAGAGCCATCTCTCTAGTCCCTCATGGGTGATTAATAAAAATACAAGTAAGTCTGGGAACCACCAATTCTGAAGCCTGGAAGTGAAAAAAAACACTCCAGAACCATCCTCAAAACTCTTCAGGGCTGGAGAGGTGGCTCAGTGATTAAAGTGCTTACTGTTCTTGAAGAGGACCCAAGTTCTATTCCCAGTACCCACAATGGGAATCTCACACCCACCTGTAATCTATGGGATCTGATACCTCTAGTCTCCACAGGCTCCTGCACACACGTGCACACACACACACACAATTAAAAATAAAATATATCTTTATCAACAACAATGCTCTTCAGTCAAACAGAGTTCAGGAAAACATTTGGCAGGAGGTTTGACTGAGTGGCACTCAGGTAGGGGTGTGTGTGTGTGTGTGTGTGTGTGTGTGTGTGTGTGCAGGTGAGGAGTTTTCCTTCAAAGGGGGCGTTAGGAATTTACCTCCAGACCTGTCTCTGCATTTGGTTCAGGGTGAATCACAGGAGTCTGGCCTCCATGTTCTATTGTGGCAGATTCTGGAACACAAGGCTTCACACAGGGTTTGAATGTGGTTCTGCCTCATAGAAACACATGCTGAGCATACTCAAGACCCAGTTTCAATGCCCAGTACTGCAAAACTAAATGAATAAACAGTAAAATCACAAAGCAAGAAAAACTTGTACTGAGATATAACTCCCAATGTCATGGTGTTGAGCAGAGGTGGGACCTTTGGGGACGGTTAGGTCACAGAGTAGAGCCCTCAGGACTGTGGCAGTGTTTCTCTCAGTGACAGTAGGTCCGCTGTGTGGGAGTTCCGTTCCTTTCTTTCCTATGCAGCCTCACTCCTTTCCTTCCTGCCGTGAGCTGAGGCTGTGAGCGGCCTTCGCTAAACACCTCCCCAATTTCGGAAACTATGAGCCAAATAAACCTCTTTTCTTTAAAGATTTCCAGTTTCAGGTGTTCTGCTACAGCCACTGGAATCACCAAGGGTCCCCGTGGACTCTGCCTGGCTCGGCCTTGCTTAGCTGGGACGTGTTTTGTAGAGTCTCTCAGGAGCTTACTCTAGCATTTCCCAGACTCTTTTTCATGTGAGTTCCATATTCCTGAGCTCATGATGACAAATACCAAAGAAATGTCTAGACCACATATTCTAAATTTAAACCCAAACGGGGAGGGGGAGGAAGGAGGACCACAGTGAAGTGGCTCAGGTGTGGGGGAGGGGGAGGAGGGAGGACCACAGTGAAGTGGCTGGTAGCTTTGCTGCTTCTGATCACGGTCTAGAAATAGAAATATTGTTCATCTGGGATGGTTGATAACTGGGCTCAGCGGTAGAGTGTGAGGTTGCAGGTTCTGTAAGAATGCTAGATCACCCCAACACCCTCATCTTTAGGCACCTGGGCAAAAATCTAACAGATCCTTTGTTCCTCTCTGGAAGCTGTTTTTGCAGTGCTGGGGATTAAACCCAGAGTCTTGCACATGACTAGGCAAGTACCCAATCACCGAGCTACAGCCCCAGTCCATAGTTTTTATTTTGAATGAAATGTAGTTTTAGCAAGATAGACTATGCCTATACTTACAAAAATCAAGAAGTCCAATCCAGCTGATGCCGGGAGGAACTGCTCCTGGGATTTTCTCTCACAGAGTTCCCTCATGACGCTCACGACACCGTTTTCTCTACATTAGTTTTGACGTCTGCATGCTGGATCAATCCTCCAATTTCTTATCTTTATTGTTTCTCCTGGAATCTTTTCTCCTGTCCAAAGCAGTCTCTGTCTTTACCACCTGAGCCTCCCATGATGTCCTCACCTAGCTGTGATATTGCATTTCCAAAGGATCTTTTTAGTCCTGGAACTGCTTTGGGGTGCATGGTATTCCGGGACATCTTTGGAGCTGTTGATTTCTGAAGTTGCCATTTTGGGATTTTCGGTGTTTTTTTGTTTCTCCCAAGGTGCTTGCAAAGACTCATCTGCAGAACTGAAGACAGGGACACAAGCTGTGGCTGTGTCTTGCTGTTTGGGGGAAGGGGAAATTGGTGCTTGAACTGCTTAGTCTAGGCTTTTATTTAACGCTCCTGTTACCTGTCCAACTCCAGGTCATGGATGTCCCTGGAGCTGCATCTTTGCCTTCCTCTTTGGTTTGTGACACTGGCCTCATGCTGTCCAGTCCTGTAGTTCCTCAGCTCTGCTGCCTGTAGAGCTCCTGAACGGTGGCTGGTCCGAGCTGAGATGTGCTGTAACATTAAATACAAGCTGGGGCTTTGAAGACATGGTAAAAAGGTCAGATATCTCATTAGTAATTTAAAAATATTGACTGCATGTTAAAATGATATTACATTGCATTCACAGTCAGCTCTCCGTGGCCATGGGTTCCATCCATGGCATTGTAGTAGTGACAGTGTGTAAGTAAAAGTAATACAAGTCCACGAGAATTGTAAGCAAGTTAATGCTGGCTTAAGGCATCCAAGAAGTGTGATACACTATGCTATGTTATATGAGGGACTTTTATCCCAGACAATCCCTCAAGGGCACCATATTGGGTCAAGGGAAATGCACTGTTAATTTCCCATCCGTGACTAACACTGTTTCTGTTTGATGAGGCTGCTCCTCTGGCTATGGGGAAGGATCCGGTCCTGTGGCTCCTGGTCGTCTCTACTCTTACCTCTCTGGGTTTAGCTTCTCCCACTTCCTCTGTTGGGTGTAGGGTAGTTGCTATGTCTCCATCTGCCCCCTACCTTCCAGGAGGTGATGGATGGCTCTCCCCTTCCATCTTCTGAGGATTTATGGCTTTAATATTTTTCCTTTGCTGTCATTTTAGTAGGATTTTGTAAAGGACTGGAGATAGATGCTTGTGATTAATCTGCCATTGGTGGGTTCTAATGGCCTCTTGAATCAAATTAAATTGTCAGCTTTAAGGCCCATGATAATTTCCCTTTCATGCCTAGACTCTGCATTAGTCTGCCATAAGCACATACCACAGATGGGGGCGGGCATGCATAGAACTTAAACATGGAAAATTAATAACTCTCGCAGTTCTAAGGAAGTAGGCATGATCAAGACCAAGGTGCCAGCTGATTCTGTTCCCTGGTGAGGATTCTTTTCTTGGCTGTTTTTATGCTGTCCGTATAGGGTATGGGGGGGAAGGGGAGAAGAGAGAGAGAGAGAGAGAGAGAGAGAGAGAGAGAGAGAGAGAGAGAGAGAGAGTTTTGTGGTGTCACTGTCTCTGTCTTTTTGGTTTAATTTTATTTTTGAGACAGGGTCTCAGGTAGCACAGGCTGGTTTGAAACTCAGACTCAATATATAACCAAGGATGACCTTGAACACTTTCTGTCTCCAACTCTCAAGGGCTGGAATTTCAGGTGTGTGTCATCATGCCTGGCTCCTGTGTTTCTGTTTTAAGAGCCACACCCACAGGACGTCTTCAATTTCCTCCCAAGGCCTTAGGACTTCAGCTTTTGAAGCTGGGAGGACACGGTAGTGTCTACACTGGCTCTTCCCTCTTCTTGGGTCATTTATCAATTTACATACTTGTCACCAGTTACCACAAAGCTTCTTCCATGTTTCTCCTGGAAAACCTGTTCTGTCATCTTTAAGACAGTGTCTAAAGGCTTTTACCCAGGAGCAGTTAGGACATCTCTAAACTTACTGAGGAAAGCAGAGGACTGTGAATCACCTAATAGTCTCGAAAAAGAACAAAGTTATTGGACTAACAGTATCATAAAGTCAGTGTGGCAATGGTATGAATTGACATGGGTTCATGGAACAAAAGAGACTGTCCAGATCTAAACCCACATGAGTATGCTAGGTAAGCATTTATAGAATGCTGAAGTGGGCCCGATGCTCTTGCAGAAGACCAGAGTTTGGTTCCTAGCACCTACATGGTAGCTCACAACTGTCCATAACTCCAGTTCCAGGAGACTCAGATGCACTCTTTCGGACTCCACAGGCACCTGCACACATGTGCACAAACACATACACAGATATACATATATACACACAATTAAAAATTAAAAATAAAAATTAGAAATTAAAAAAAGAATGCCAAAGCAACATATTTGGCAAAGAAAAATCTCTTCAGAAAATAGCATTGGACACGGGCTAGTCCTACACGTGTAGCCCATGTGTCTAAAATTTCAGCCTCTACTTTATGCTGTACATGAAAATCAGTTCAAATTAATGTAATATGTAGAATAATAAGACCACTAGAAGAACACCTATGGGACTGTGTCCGTGAGCTTTTGGAAGACAGGAACTTATTGGAGAGGAAACACAAATCATAAAAGAAAGAATGTACATAAGTTAGATGCCATCAAAATTTCAATTTTCTACCTTAAAAAAATCATCAAGAAAAAGAGACAAGTAACAGACTGAAAGAAGATATCCAACATGCATATTTCTGATATAGGACTTGTATTATTAATATGTAAAGAATTTTTATAACCCAGTTATGAAAGGAAAATTTTCTAAATGGGCAAAAGAGAGATAATTTCACAAAAGAATATACAAATCAATAATCACATGAGAACTGCTCAGTATCATTAGTTACCAGGGAAAAGCCAAATAAAATCATAATAAGAAGTGATTACACACCTATTTGAAAGAATCAACACCATGGATTTAGTACATAGTATTAAATACAAAGCACATGATTCTTAATACATAGTGTGCAGTGCTTAGTACATGGTACTTGAGGAAATTAGAGCCTACTTTCATTCCAGAAAGATTTAATTCTGCTCAACAACTATTCTGTTATCTCAAAGGAGTGGAAACGATGGAGCACATCTATGAATACATTTGTAGTGATGTCTTCTTTTTAAAATTTAATTTCTTTTATTTTATGTGTACGAGTGTTTTGCAAGCATGTAAGTGACCTATGTGTGTGCAAACCCACAGAGGCCAGAAGGAGTATCAGATCTCCTGGAACTGAAGATGGTTGCTAGCCTGCATATGGGTGCCAGAAACCTAACCCAGGTCCTCTGCAGGATTAGCTAGTGCTCTTAACCACTGAGCCATCTCTCCAGTCCTGTAATGATGTCTTTTCAGAAAAGTGAAGTAATTTGATTGTGTAGTTATCTCCAGAAGCCTATTTGGTGGAGGGGGACTTCTGGGGTTCCCAGGATATCCCTGATCTTGGTCTTGGTATTCTGGGTGCTTATTCAGGGACCAGGAGGATCCAGAGGACTGATTTTTTTTTCTTTAACTTTTATAAGAAAGAGTTTATTTGGTTTATACTTCCAAAGTGGTAAGAGTCCACAATGGCCTGGGAGGCATGGCAGCAGAAAGCGGCTGGAGCAGAAGGCTAGTCAATCACATCTTCAGGTAGGCAAAGGAAGCAGAGAGAGCCAGACTGGACGTGGACATGGTTGTATACCCTCAAAACTGGCCCCCAGTGATGAGCTTCCTCCAGCATGGCCACATCTCCTAAAGGTTCTATGACCCTCCCCAAACAGTGCCACTGGGGCTCAGTCAAGTATTCAAATACTTGGTGCCTACGGGGAACATTCTCATTCAAACCACCCTATTCCACTCCCTGACCCCCCGTAGGCTCATGATCATATAAAATGCAAAATGAATTTGGTCTTCCTTCAAAAGTCCCCATAGTCTTTAGCAGTCTCAAACTACTCACAAGTCCAGAGTCCAAAGTCTTTGAGACACAAGCCAACCTCTTACCTGTAAGCCTCTGTGAAATCAAAAGACAAATTACATTCTTCAGAGATACAATGAAACTGAATACACATTCCATTCTAGGAGGAATGGGGGCATTCTGAGGAAATACTGGATCAAAAGAAGACCAAAAAGCAGTAGGCAAACATCAAAACCGGCTCCACATCCAACTTCAAGACTTTACTCCCGAAGGGCTTAGTTGGCCTCAGTCCCTCCAGCTTTGCCTCATGCCACACATGTCTCTGTCTTGGACAGCTCCACTCTCTGTATGCATTCTTTAAAACTTATTTATTTTGTGTATGTGTGTTCATGGAAGTCACAGAAAAATCTCTGGGAGTTGGCTGTACTTCTACTGAACTGAACTCAGGTTGTCAAGCTTGGCAGGAAGTGCCTTCACCATCTTGATGGCTTGAAGATTGACTTCAAATTTTTAACATTTAAAAAAGGTAGTGTGTGTGTGTGTGCGTGTGTGTACAATACAGGGTATGTGCAGATCAGAGGACAATGTGGGTCCTGGGGATCAAACTCAGGTCATCAGGACTGTCAGCAAGGGCCTTTACCTATTGAGCCATCTTACCATCCCTGAAGACTTTTAAGGAGCTTCATTTAAGGTTGATGTTCTTGTCTTAAAAAGAATTGAGGGGAGGGGGCACTAAGGAGGTCTCAGTCAGTAGAGTGCTTGCCTAGCATGCACAAGGCTCCCGGCTCAATTCCTACCACTGCATAAACAGATATAATGCCACACACCTTCCAAACAAGATCCAAAAAATAACCTTGTGCTCTAGAACGTCGTGCTTCCCACTTCTCTGGCCTCCGTGATTCTGTAACCTGCATCGTAGAGTGGGGCGGGGCTCTCCACCGTAGAGGAGTGGGGCCCTCCACACATGCCTCGTGTTGACTCTGTCGATGGACCAGCGGCTGTTCCCATGGGAACTGGCTCTTCCCTGAAGGCAAGGGAGCGGGCAGCTTTTGAGGTCCAGCTTGCGGCTTGCAGATGGGGGCCCCCGGTTGCAGCCGCTGTGGGTTGGTCCCCAGTCGCCACCCCTGCAGGGCCTGCCTTATTAGTTGACCTAAGAGATTCCATTTCAGTGTGCTGAAGATGGATTTTTCGGCTTGGCCTTTGCGGAGGCTAAGAAAGATTCATTGCAAATTTCTGTTTACTTGTCTGGCTTTCGTGGGGTAGCGAGTGTTCCCCCTTGTTTTACGTTATCTTTGGCTTCAGGGCAAGAAAAATAGTCAACCATGTTTTGAAAGTTTTAGCCTATGCTATACGGCCCTTTTAAAAAATATTTGGTTATCCAGCGAGATATTTCTTGTGTTTCTTCGTCTAGAATTTCTCTGCGGTTTGGCAGCCCCGAAGCTTTTCATGGCTGCCAGTCGTATCTTAATTGGATCACCTTGTGGAAACTTGGGAGAGATTTTTCTAGAATTTGTTTCCAATTTCTGATGCCAGGCCAGCTTCGATTATTCCAGGTGGGATAGATAAGATTGTCGCGGCCTTTTCAGATGCCCGGAGGGTGTGCCCTAGGAGGGGAATTCCTCTTTCTTGGCAAAGAACCCCTCTTTGACAGCTCTCCTGTCCTGGAGGGAACATTTGCAAATTTTGTCAAACGAATTCAAAGAAAAAAAAGGAGTTGTACATCCCCAGCACGTGGTAATTATTTTTTTCCTTCAAAGCAGCATGGCCATCTCAGCTACCTTGTACTGTAAACTACACACAGTCTCCATTATTTTTTTTCCTTATAGAATGATAAGCTACCTGAGAGCAGGGAACACATCTTTAAAACACTTACTATAATATCATTATTGTGTGTGTTTGCCATCATATCCTTCTGGCTGTCAGAGGTCAACTTTGTGGAGTCATTTCTCTACCATCTTTGAAAACGTTATTTTAAGATTTATTTTTATTTATGTGTGCATTTATTTATTTATTTATGTCTGTGACTGGGTATAACACATATGTATGGGTACCCACAGAGGCCAGAAGAGGGCATCAGATCCCCAGGAGCCAGAGTTAGCAAGTGGTTGTGAGACAACCAGTGTGCGTGCTGGGAACCGAACTTGGGTCCTCTGGAAGAGCAGCAAGTGTTGTTGAATGCTGAGCCATCTCTCCAGTCTGTATCTCCTTCTACCTTATGTGGCGTTTGAAACTTGAACTCAAGTTGCCAGGCTTTACCCACTGGGCCATTCTGCCAGCTCAGCAGAGAATCAGGAGGTTAGTTTTAATTGTTAACACAATCTAAAATCACCTGAGAAGAGTCTCAGTGAGGGATTTTATAAGTGTGCAGCATCCTTTCTAAGGCTTGGGCCCTGGACTGAATTAAAAAGAGAGAGGAAGCTGAGCACAAGAATACATGATTCATTCTGTCTCCTTGTCACTTGATGCTTCAGTTCTTGCAGTCTTGACATCCCCACAGTATATAGACTGTAGCCTGGAGTTGGGAGCTGAAATAGCTGCTTTCTCTTACAACTTGCTCCTGTCAGGGTGTTATCGAAGTGACAGAAAATAAAACTAAGACAGGTACCAACCAGAGTGGCTGATATGGTATTTGTGAAATGAAAATGCTTCCAGTAAAGGCCAAGTGGCATGGCACATGTCTGCAATCCCAATATGGGAAGTACAGAAAGATTGTGAGTTTGAGGCCAGCCTGGGCTACATAGAAGACTCTGTTTCAAAACAATAACAGCAAGAACAACAAGAAAGTTCTTTCAATATACTTATAGGAAAGATTTGAATGGATATTACAAATGTTTTCCAAAAATATTTAAATCATAGGAAAATAAATGGGTTTAAAAATATTTATTTTCATTTTTGAGTCTGTGCACATGTATGTAGATATTTGAGGAGGCCAGAAGAGGGAGTTGGATCCCTTGGTTAAAGTTACAGGTGGTTGTGAGCTGACCAAAGTGGGTGTGGGGAACCAAACTCTCCTGTAAGAGCAGCAAGTGCTTAACTTCTCTGTCTCTAGAACAACCTATGATATCATTTTCACATAACCTGTTGAAAGCAGTTCTCCCAAGCACCAAGAAACAGGGGTTAGAAACAGCAGCCCTGACCAGGCAGACCTCCCAGCAGCAGCTCGACTCCCAACAGCAGCTCGACTCTGGTGCAGAGCTGACTGTGTCTTTGCTTCGGAGATTTGTAAACAGGCTAGAAATAAGACTGATTTTGAGTGTTAAAAAGACCAGTCTGACGCCAGGCATGGTGGCACACGCCTTTAATCCCAGTACTAGGGAGGTAGAAGCAGTCGGATCTCTGTGAATTTGAGGCCAGCCTGGTCTACATAGTGAGTTCCAGGCAGGCTGGGGCTAAGGAGACCCTGTCAAAAAACAAAACAACAACAACAACAAAAAAACCCCAAAACATTCTGGCTGCAAAATGGAGAGACCAGAGCTTGCTTCACAGAGGCCAGGCATGTGGCAGTTCGATAGGCAACCACTAGTGTAGAGCTCCGTAGGGCATTTTCCAGCCACAGCTGAGGACACAAGCCAGGGTGCACATCAGAGCCCATTACTATTTCAGGCGGTATCAGAAGTACCGCTGTCTGTCTGTATGTGAAGGGCTAGTTCCAGACCTCCACGGGTACCAAGTTCAAGGATGCTCATATCCCTTAGAGAAAATGGAGCAATGTTGGATACATCAGACACATGTTCCTACATACTTTATTGTATGTATTTACTTATATTTATTTATTGAGTGGGAGGATTTGGGTGTGCACATGCCATGACGTGCATGTGGAGTTCAGAGAACAGCTTGTGGGACTGGTTCGTTTTCTACTGCATGAGTCCCAGGGATCCAACTCAGATTGTCAGGCTTGGCACTGGCTGCAGGTACCTTTACCAGCTGAGCCATCTCACTGGGCCTGCCTACGTTCTTTATATCTGCAAATGACTTATAATATCTAATACATTATAAGTTCTGTGTGAATAGTTGTTATACTATGTTGTTTAGGAAATAATGATATAAAAATAATCAACATTTTCAGTTCAGGTGCAGTTTTCCCCCTGAATTCTCCACCTGTAGTTGGTTGATTTGCTCACGTAGAAGCCACAGGTATGAAGAAGAGCAGGCAGAATTCACTCATGATAAGGGCTTGGCTCTCCTCTAGAACCGGAAGTCTACAGGCAGGCTGCTCATTGGCTGGAGTCACGTGATGAAAGATGCCACAGAGGGCTGAGTCCTCTGTCATTGACCTGTTACTTCACCACAGGGCAGGAAGGAGGAAGACTGAGCAAGGATCTCTTCCTGAGGTGTCATGGCCTAGCATGTCCCGGAGGCTCATGTGTTTGGACACTGGCCCCAGCTGGCAGAACTGTTTTGGGAGGTTGTGGAACTGCTTGGGAGGTTGGGGCCTGGCTGGAGGAAGTGGGTTTCTGGGTGGTTTTATAGACTGCCTCCTTCTTGTCTTCTTCCTGCCCCGCTTCCTGTCCGCTGTCTGCTCTTGAGCTGTGGAAATGTGAAGGCACAAACTCCTGCTGAAGGAACTCTGTCATGCCTTCCCCAGCATGATGGACTGTGACCCTTCTGACTGTGACCTAAAGAAATCCTTCTGCCCCCTAAGTCACTCTTGCTAGGTATTTGGTCACAGAGAAGTCCTCATAGGTTGTTGATAATGCAGGCTCTAGGCATTAGTGGGTCCAGCCTTTACATGGGTTCTGAGGGTTTGAACTCAGGTCTTCAAGCTTGCATGGCAAGAGGTTTTACACACTGAGCCATCTCCCCAGTCCCTGGAACAGTGTTTTGAGGTGTGTGTGTGTGTGTGTGTGTGTGTGTGTGTAGAGGGGAGGCTTAATGGAGAATTCTAGGGCACACATTAAAGTAGGAGATGAGACTGCTTTAATGGAACAGCATGGAGCAATGTACCAGTCTCTAGTGAAGATGACTGCACTCCCACAGCTAGGGATATGGAAACTCTGTATTTTCACTCAGCTACTTCAAACATACTTGAGGTGATTGTTAGGGGACCACCCCTTCCTATATCACAGTCCTGATGCCCATGTGAGGGGCCTGTTTGAGTGCTGAGACAGACACCTGATTCCTGAAATCTGGAAGGCCAGCCCTTGGCCAGTAGCACCTGCTCACTGGGCAACTGCCACCCAAGTTCAAGGATAGGCAGTGAGACACGTGTCAGGGAGAACTGAGTACAGGCCACAGTGGACCAAGGCAGGGGACTGAACTACCAATAGCATAAATCTGCCTTGTGATCACTGAGCCCTGCAAGTCCACAGAAGTAAAGTGAGCACTGGCCTGCCTGAGGGAAGGAAACCCGCCGAAGTGGGGGCAGGAAGAAGATCCACATCCAATATGTAAATGAGCAGCACGGCTAGATTTCAGTGAAAACACACAGGTATGGGCTGAAGACTGAGGCCCTTGCTATGGACCCTTTTGTGTTTCCCCTTCCACACACCATATTTAAACATCCTTAAAGACTGTTTTAAATGTTTGTATTAATATATACTAATTATACTTAATAATAGGTTCCACTGTGATAGTTAATACTTATTCATAATGTTTCCATCATATTTCTCCCCACCTCCTCTTGTCCCCTTCCCACTCCTTCTGAACCCCCTCCTCTTCCTGGCTAGCCCCCTCCACTTCCATCTCTGTGTGTGTGGCCCACTGAGTTTCATCAGGGTTGTTTGCAGAGCACGAACACCTTACCAGTGGCTCCACCAGTGAAGAAGATGTCTCTCCATTCCCGCCCCCCAGCAGCTGTTATTTGGGTAAATCCTCAGAGAGATGTGGGGCTCCACAAGCCCCTCCCCTCCAGATAGGATGTGGGCCGGCCCCACCTTATGGAGATCTCCTGCAGGTAATCACAGCTGCTGTGAGTGCATGCTGTTCCCGGAAGTCAGCATTCCACACTGCTTCCCTCCATGTCTCTGACTCTTACATCCGTCTGTCCCTTCTTCCGTGATGTCAGCTGAGCCTTGTTGAGGGTGATATGGATGTCCTGTTTATGGCAGGGCATTCAACAGTCATTTGCTGCCTCACTTGACCGGTTGGTTATGTGTCTCTGTAGTCGGTGCCATCTTCAAGGCTTTGAGAAGTCCTTCAGAACTGAAATCTGTTGGCCAAGCTGGGCCCAGGCTTTCCTGGCATATGTGACTGTGGGCTGCTTTTTTAATACTGTACCATTAGCTCACTCTGCGGAATCTTGGTCCATGAAATTATCCATTTTGGAAAGGGCAGGTTAGGGCAAACATGTTCTTTAAGGAATTTCTGCTGAGAATATTCAGAAAAAGAAAATACAGGTTTGGGCAGCTTCTGTAAGTTGCCAAAGTACATTGAAATTAAGAGTTCTCAGAATACATGCACACACATACACATCACCTTTTAAATTATATATATTTAAATAACATATATCTTTTAAAAAATGTGCTCTCTTGTTATATATGGGCGGTTAGAGGGCAGTGTTTTCCTACCTGAATAAGTCGAAATAGTTTATTCAATTTGCCAAATGATTTTTAATGTGTGGTGTTGGGTCTGGCTATGATTAGAAAAAAACACTAAGAATCATAACCTAAGTGTCCTGGAGAACTAAAACGTTTTTCATCTCCACATTGTTGGTTCTTTCATTCAGGTTGAGGTAATTTTTGATTCTGATATTTTGCCCAAGTTAAGCAACTTTAGGACCCAATTGATTTGTTTCCATTGACATCAATAAATAAATGCTGACTGGGATAATGCCTGGTCTGAGGCCCATGATCCTCCTTGAGTGATCTGAACTGACTGTGTGGTGTGTACATGTACACCAACCCAGCCCACATACCTGGGCTGTTAGTCTAACAAGCACTTTAGAGGCAGACAGGAGGTTGGTCTGCAGTGGGCTGCTTCTCTGTGAACCTAGTGAAGTTTATAGCCATACTCTGGCTTTTAAATAATCATTCCTTTTTCCCCCTGGTAATGACGGGTTCCACTTCAGCTCATGGCCTCAGTGTGTGGCAGAGATGGTGCTTTGGCTAGTCCTCTGTGCCCAGGTGGAGGGTCACATTGGTTGCTGGTGTTTTGTGCGCTGATTGTGGTCTTCTATAGTTAGAGTCCTCAGGTGTGACTTACGTCACACTCTCTCCTGGAACTGTCTGCGAATACCAAGGTGACTCAGCAGAAGACTGGCTAGGCTCAGCCATACTTTATCCCAGAGGGAGTTCTGCCTGAAGATGACTCAGAGCCTGCTGTGACCTGGGTACCAGCCACACGCCCGTTGCTGCCAGTGGAGTTCTCCTGCCTTGGTGCTCTTCCTCACAGGGGTTTAAGTCAGCACGTGCCAAACCCAGCAGTTCGTTTAACATTGGAACTCTAAGGAGAGGATCTGAATCTTTTTCCTTTCCCATCAACAGGATCCTTGGTCCACAGCACATTCCTTGGCACTGCAGACCAAGAGAAAGAGAAGATAGACTCTGTAGGGCCCAGGGCGACAGGGTTTAGAGTGTGGGCTCCTTAGATGTGTAGGACAGGTGACCCTGTCCTATTCCAAAGGGCTTTCTTGTTTTTCCCCCAAATGTCACCTGATCAATTTTGTTTTAGTCTAGAGGCTAAAACCTAGATCACTGAGCATACTAAGTACATGAATACCCTCAGCACCTAAAAGAATTTAAATGGTAACTTTTCTAGCTAAAGTTGTACCTGCACTGCCTGTTACTTGCACGGAACTGAAGATAGCCATTTGAAATGTCTTTTGTGTATTCTGCAAGCTCTGTTTACGGGCAGTCGTAACCCTTATCTTCTTTTTTTGATTTTTTATTATTTTATGTATATGAGTGTATGGCCTTCGCGGTTTTAAGTGCACCCATGTAGTGCAATGCCTGCAAAGGTCAGAAGAGAGCGTGTGGTCTCTTACAATCTACAACTGGAGTTACAGATGGTTGTTAGTTACCATGTGAGTTCTGGGAATCAAACCTGGGTCCTCTGCACCAGGAGTCAGTGCTCTTAACCACTGACTCCAGCCCTGTTGTAACTTTTAGATTTTGAAATAATTTAAGGCCAATACAACATTTCAAAAAGTAATACAAGAACACAAAGTTTGGGGGTGTGGGGTGGAGTGAACATGGGGGCAGTTAAGGGGAGGAGTGAGGACAGATGATCAAAATACAGTGTATGAAATTCTCAAATAATTAATAAAAATATTTATTTTTTAAAAATTAATACTGTAATTTGCATGTTTCTCCCAGTAATATCTTACATGATCACAGTACAGTGTCAGACTTTGAAAACTGACAACACACACACACACACACACACACACACACACACACACATCTGTGTGAGGGAGTTAAGGATTGGATCAGGATCTCACACATGCTAGGCAAATACTCCACTGCTTAACTCAGCACAGACCTTATTTGGCATTCACCAGACTGTACCCACATTTTTTAAAAGACACCTTACTTTTAACCTAATAGATCATTTACTTCCTATGCATATGTTTTCTGGGAACAATATGAGACTCAACAGGTAGATTTATAGCTAGGGAAGGGCTACCTTCCCGGTAGTCCCCGCATCTGACTGTCAGCCAATCATATGATCTTACTTCTATTCCTTCTTCTTGATGTTCTCCTCCAGGTTCATGCTAGCAGTCTTGAGCCCTTGGATCCTCTATATCCAGAGGTACTTTCTCATCGCCCACATTCCCCTGAGTTTGAAGATCACTGCATCTGATGTAGAACATCTTTTCCTCCCGTTGCTGATTAAATGGGCAATCGATATTTGTGTGTGCGTCAACATTTATGTCCGGTTTACTCTTCTCCTTCCTCTTATTTAGGGCTTTATGATCCTTATAATCCATTTATAGATTCCATAATATATGATTCATAATCCATATAATCCTCATAATATGAGACTGACTACTCTCAAAAATTCTCATTGATAACAATGGCATTTTAATGAGTTTTGGTTTTTGTTTTCAGCATAACACATTTTTTTTGCTTTTCAGACAGGGTCTCACTGTTTAGCTCTGGCTGGCTTGAAACTCACTATGAGGACCAGGCTGGCCTTGAATTCACAGAGATCCTTCTAGCTCTCCCTCTCGAGGGCTGGCATTCAAAGCATATACCACCACGACGAGCTTTTGTTCCTTTTTGAGACCAGGTTTCATGTAGCCAAGGCTGGCCTCAAACTCACTACGTAGTAGAGGATGACTTTTAACCCTGATCCTCCTGCCTCTACCTCCAAGTGCTGAGATTAAAGCCAGGTACACCACACTCACTGCATGGGGTCCTGGGTATGACACTCAAGGCTCTGTGCATGCTAGGCAAGCACTTTACCACTGAGATGCATGCCCCAACATAGCACAATTATCTGGATTTCCAGCTCTCTGTTGCCTCCTTGCCATTGAAAGTGCTTCTCTGAAACTATAGGAGAGCTGAGGCTGGGAAGTTCCTGAGACTGCCCACTTCAAGGCCAATAAGGCTTCTTCTGGCTGCTGTCCAAAGCAGAGGGCACAGCTACCTTTTCCGGAGGCTGGTTACTGACATGGCACTCTCCCATTCTTCTTAATAAAAGGGTTGAACATCTAGAGTAGCCACAGGGATTCTTGGCATTTGTCAGAGGCGGAAATCCACATGGCAGACCAAGAGGGTCATATAAAATCTTTGTTTTAGTTTGGACTCGCTTAAAAACTGGAATGAAATTAATTTTTTTTTAGTATGTAGTCATGGAGATTTCTCCTTATGGGATGGGAAGGCTACCAGGATGTGCCATTCAGGGACAATGAGACTTGGGGCTTTGTTTTGGTGCTTTGTGCTGTTTGTCCATACAGGTAGGGGCCTTCTAGTGCTGCTCTGAGTCTTCTTGGGTCCTCTTATCACAGCCAAAGTCCTTCACCTGTTCTGTGTTCTTACCAGTGAGTTTCACAGTTTTGTTTTGTGCTGTGGTCTGCAGATGTGGTTTCAAAACGTGCCTTCCTTTGCATGCAAACAGCCATTCCCACCATCTCCTGCCGGCAGATTCCCCTGTCTTCCAGAAGTGCCAGTGTCTGTCCAAAACTTGCCATCAGAAGGGTGTAACTCTTGATTTGTGGTCTCATCTCTCCGAGTTTCTTATTACAATAACACACAGAGACTCAGAGAACCCTGGTAGAAAGGGAAGGGAGCATGCCTCCTCCGGCTGCTCTATTTTAGACACAACTCAAAAGGAAACGAATACAAGTGTGGGTGGACCCCAGCTTTCTGGGGGACACTGATGTCAGAGACCCTGACGCTTCTTTCAAAGCCATAATTTAAACTGTTCAGCAAGTTAACAGATACAACTTTAGGGTAACTGAAGTGTGACTCCCCCAAAGTTCAGTGAGAGGTGATTCTTGTAATGAAATCAGTTCAATTCTTTGAACTTTATTATATCCAAAGGAAGGTAAAAATCATAATTAAAACACTTTCCCTCACCTTTGCCGCCATCTTTCTGAGCGGTCGTCTTTTTTGTGTTGCCTTAATGCTACACAGGAATGTCCTGACCAACTGTAACACAGTGCCGAGGGTGTGAGGTCCTTACCAGGCTCGCTCTGAAGTTGCTGTCCGCGTTCCAACTGTGAAGAAGCACGGTCTCATTGGTGAGTTTGAAGTTGTTGACAATTACAGGTAGGTCAGACAAGTGTGGTATGATCAGCCCCAGATCTGCCTAGAAAAATGCCAGTCTAATCTGCTGCCATCCCATCAATTTACTTCATTGTACGACAACCTCAGCTGGCATCATGGGCTGTGAAGAAACAAGACAAAAGCACACAGGAGAGAAATTCTAGGATTTTCTTTCTAGGGATCTAACACATACCATATGTTTAAGTCAAGTGCCCCTGTGTGTGTGTGTGTGTGTGTGAGAGAGAGAGAGAGAGAGAGAGAGAGAGAGAAAGAGACGGGGGTGGGGGGAGAGAGAGAGAGAGAGATCTTTCACCCATCAGATACCCTGAATGTCTTCACTTGGGTCCAGCTCTGAGTCCTTCAGGAAGCTTCCTCTCAGTCCAGGGACAACAGCGAGACATCACTTCATTCTGTGTCATGAGTGTCAGCAGTGACACCAGCACAGACAGGTGGGGTTCTGCCCTGGCTGGGGTAGTGATGGACAAGAGGCACGGGAAGTTGTTAGGGAGATGAACAAGGTTTGTCCCGAATCCTGAAGGTCGAGGAGGATTAAGCCACATGGACACAGATAAAGCTGGGTGTGTGGAGTAGGGAGAGTGTGCAGAAAGCTCACAGACACAGGAGAGGAGCAGGTCTGAGGTATAGTGTGGCTGCTGAAGAGAGAAGATGCGGAAAGCCAGGGAAGGCGTCTTCCTCGACTCTGAGCTAGTGTAACAAATGCCTAAGCTAGTCAGCTTTAAAAGGGAAAAGGTGTATCCTGACTCGTGGTTTGGAGGTGTCAGCGATGGTCAGGGGCCCTGTTGCCCTTAGGTGGGGCAGAACATCATGGCAGCTACTTGTGGTGGAGCAATACTTCTCATCTCATGGCTGGGAAGTAAAACAAGAAAGAGGAAGAGATCAGTGTCCCACATGTCTTCATATCCCATGAAGTGCACCTTCAATGACTCAAGCCTTTTCATCAGGCCCATCTTAAGGTTTTCACTACCTCCCCATAGTGCCAAGCTGGGGACCAAGCCTCTACTATATGGGCATTTGGGAGAAATCCAGCTTTAAGCCAGAGCAACACTGAATAGCCAGCCAGAGCAGTCCTATTTGCTTTCTTGGAGCTGGAGAGGTGGTTCAGCTGTTAAGAGCATTTGTTGTTCTTGCAGAGGACCCTAGATGGCTTCTCAGACTCACATCGGCCAACTCACTCACAACCACCTGTAACTCCATCTCCAGAGGATCTGATAGTCTCTTCTAGCCTCTGAGGACACTTGAATGTATGTGTGTACACAGACAGACAGACAGACACACACACACACAAATAAAAATAAATTTTTAAAAATTGCTTTCTGTGGACAGTGGAGGAAGTTCAAGCACATACATGATGCAGGTCGATGTGCATTTTTGCTGCAAAGAATGCCGTGTCTTTGCATTACAGTCTAGATGATGAAAAAATTAGTGAGGTCTGGGGCTGGAGAGATGGCTTAGTGGTTAAGAACATTGGCTGCTCTTTCAGAGGACCCAGATTAGATTCCCAGCATCCACATGGCAGCTAAAAACCATCTGTGACTCCAGTTCCAGGAGAATTCAATACCCTCTTCTGACCTCCACAGACATTGCACAAGACAGATGCACTTACATGCATGCCAGTAATACATTCATACACATCAAATAAATAAATAAAATATTAAAAAGTAATTAGTGAGGGCAATCTCCTTGGACCTACTCCTGAAAAATTAGTCAAAGCTGTTTGAAACCTTTAATTGTTCAATTCTCTCAACAGAAAAGTTATAAATTAAGATGCTTTCCCAGAAAAAATTCACCCAGTTTTCTTATAGAACAGTGAAACTCACACTCCTGACCCTCCAGTAGACACCATCTATCCCCTTCATGTAAATCACAAAACCCGGGCCCCGTCCAACAGGCAATGACTAATTCCTAGGAGCAGATTCACCTCCCAGTTTTTCTTGGACCCACAGCTCACTGATACAGGCTGGCCTAGCTAGTTTGTTCTAGGATCCCTGGTCTCTGCTGGAATTTCAGGTGGCCATCACACTCACCGGTGTTTGTAATATTTATGTGGGTTCTGGGGATCTGAACTCCAGTCCTGATTCTCATGCTTTCAAGGTAAGTGCTACTTACCATCTTTTCTGGCTCTACTGAGCCATCTTTTAGCCCCTTTCAGGTTTTTTGCAAAGACAATCATGTCATATATCTGAAGAACTTTGGTTCTCCTTTCTTGTCTCATGCATTAGCTAGGGTCTCTAGCACAACCCTGAAAGGCAGGGGCAGGGGCAGGAGGGGTTAACTGCCTTCTCCTGACCTTTCTGGGAAAGCTCTGACTGTCTCATAGTTAAGTGTGATGCTCACTGTTAATGTTTGTAGTTGTTTTTCATCAAGTTGAGGATGTTGTCCTTTACATCCAGTTTACTGAGAATAGAAATAAATTATGAATGGGGGACTGAATTTTGTTAAAGGCATTTTCTGCCTATTGATATGCCCATCTGAGTTCCATTTGTATTTTAAGGACCTTTCCATGAATTGGACTCTTATTCTCTACACTTTGGCCATTTGTGGCCTTTTATGTTCATCACTTTTGTTGCCTGAGGAAGCCTCGATGGTAAGAGTTGAGAGAAACATTAGTATTTTCTCTACCCTTGTTACACTCTGTTCTGTGAGCCTTGGGTGCAGAGGTTCCACTGTAGATGTGTCACTTACAACTGGACATCACACAGACACTTCTTCTCTGTGTACGATCAGTTGTGGAACCTTGTAATAGTCTCTGTTGCAAAAGAAGCTTCTTTGATAAGTGATGATTGGCATACTTTTCTGTATAGAAGGATCCATATTTAACGTATAGTAAGACATTATGTTTGTCTAGGGCTATGAAAGACTTAGGGTTTTCTCTAAGATCTATGACCTCTTTGGCCATGTGTATTTGACTATGTTTAGAGTGCTATACATGAGTTCCCTTCCATTGAGTGGGCTTTAAGTCCAATTAAGTAGCTGCTGATTACCTCCAAGATGAAAGTGCCATACTGGAGCAACATGGTTTGCTGGGCCTGTTATTGTTGTGGTTGTTTGCTTTAAGGCTGAGGCTGGACCATTGACTGATGCGCTCCTCCCTGAGCAGCTTGCACAGGCTCCTCCTATCTCCATGTGCTCAAGATGTAAATACTATGAGAGATACAGAAAAAATGGCTGCCCTGGGGAGATGACATTTTGTCTTTGACCATTTTGTCCTCCCTTAAGGACAGGGTGCTTCTCTAATCTTGGAAGAACCAGTCTTCCAAGGACATTCGTATTGTAATATAGCTTTCCCAGTTCTAAAGAAGCATGTTTCTTCTGATTGCATGCAAGCAGTGAGGAAGGAACTGTGGACATTCCTTCCTCCTGGACAGACACTCTCTCCTTCACCCAAAACTGGTCCAGGTTTTAAAAAAATTATTACGTTTATTTATTTACTTCTATGTACGTGAATATATGTGCATTTATGTAGGTCAGAAGATAACTTGTGGAAGTTGGTTTTCCCCTTCTACCATGTGGGTCCCTGGGATCAAACTTAGGTCATCAGGCTTGCTGGAAGGAGCCTTTACCTGCTGAGTCATCTTGCTGGACCCTCCAGGTTTTGCTAAGTAAGAATTTACTTTTTCAAGTCATTGTCCTAAAAAAATGCCAAAGCAGATTAAAGTTCCGAGGGAGGAAGCCTGGAAACCATGTGTTCTCTGTGTGTTTTTTGTGTTAATATTTAGAATTCCAATGTCAATTATTTGGAACTTTAATGCATGAGCCATATGCCTCTTGCATCCATGAACTAATTATTATCACACTTGGCCACAGGACACACACAGCCTTCCTAGTGAGAAAATTTTCAGTAGGCATAAGACAATATGGGACCACTGGTGACTTGTTAGAGGCTAGTGTCAAGCTTCAAGACCAATGTCCCTGAGAACTTTAGAGCTATAATGTAGAGAAATCCATTAGAAATTCTGAATGTGGGTCAAAAGGCATTTATTCATTTCTGGCCAAATTACCCATGATATGGCTTCTGAGGTTAGAAATACCCTGAGTTTTGTTTTGTGTGATATATGTGCATGTATGCACATGTGTGTGGAGACCAGAGACTAAAGTCAGGTGTCCTTAATTGCTCTCCATCCCATTTTTGAGACAGGGTCTCACTTGAGACTGGTGTCTACTGATTGGCTAGACTGATTTGTTAGCAAGCCCTAGGGATAGTCCTAGCACTGAGGAACAGGGGTGCCAATCCAGATTTTACGTGGCACTGAGAATCAAACTGTGACCCTCACACTTCTGTGGCGTCTCCCAGCCCCCCAGCCCCCTGTTTTTAAAGAACTAGAAACCAGAGCATGTAGGATGTCTTAAGGAATTACTGAAGGGTTTAATTGGAGGAAGGAGATCGTTAGTGGTCTGGTCAGTGGGAACTAGAGAGCAGTGTGATGGTGCACCTGTAATCCCAACACTCCGGTGACTGTGGCAGGGGGATTGCCAGTTCACGGTCAGCCTGGGCTGCCTAGGGAAACTTTATCTCAAAACTACAGCAGCAAAGAGGAGGAGAAAAGGAAGGGAGGGAGACAGAGAGGGAAGGAAGGAGGGGAGAAGGAGGGAGCGGGGAGGGAAGACAGGCTCTGGACATTGATCTGAGAGAAGTGGAAGCAGGTTATCTGGGCCTAGAGTAGAGGCTGGAAATCAAGGTGAAGAGTGACGGATGGAGAGAAGTCCTGTTAGACCTTGTGAGAGGATCCAATGTGGAGGTGCTGGGTAGAAGGCTGGAGGCAGAAAACTTGCCGATGCTTACAGGTGAATGGGGGCAGTGGTAGCGCCATATGCTAAGTGGGGACTGCGGAAGAGAAAGAAAGGCAGGGAGAAGGGAAAGACCGTGCAATTATAGAATTTAAGGGCTCGATGTAGTCAGTCCTTTCACTTGGGCAGATTCTCAGGGCCTTAAGTAAGTAATGACTCCTTCTTAGTCCTTGAAGTACAGAAGCGTATCTGTCTTGGGCCCTCCTAACCCTATGAAGTGAAACTTGGTAAGATCCCCAAGATTTATATAAACAAAGCCAAAGAAGCACAATTCCATGGAACTCAGTAAGCTGCAGATTTGATTTGGGATCAAATTTCCTATTTGCAAGAACATTTGTCTACATATGGGTTTGGAGCGACGCCTAAGCTGGAAAGACAAGAACTGTCATACTTCAGAGACACTTTTTAACAAGCAACATACTACTGTTTCAACCTGGAATAGGAAGGAAGGAAGGAAGGAAGGAAGGAAGGAAGGAAGGAAGGAAGGAAGGAAGGAAGGAAGGAAGGAAGAAAGGAAGGGAAGGGAGGGAACAAAATAGTTAAAAGTTATGCATGTATTGGATTATCCAGAGTGCATATACGAGTTGAGAAAGAACTGGCCAAGTCAACTTGGCATTACATATTGTAGACACATGGTTCAGCATGTCCTTTAAAAAGGACTCAAAACTCCAAAATTCCCATTTCTTACATGAGTTTCTTTTTAAGGAAGAATATTGGTAATGATTATGGACTTCCAAATGTTGCTATAAAAAAGATGCTATAAAAACTTCACAGCAAGAAGTTATTTTGTTTGTTATTTATTGGGCACCGGACATGCATTCTAGCAGATACTGTGCCAGCATGCCTAGCATACTGGAGGTGCTCAAGTGTCATGCCTCAGTGCATGTGCAGAGTTGAGAAACTTCTCACAGCAGTGTATAAGTTACTGAGTTTGGGGTAACACATGACCCCCAGATGACGTGGTTTAACACAGCGAATATTTCATGTCACACAGTTTCTGTGGATGAAGAATCTAGATTTGACTCACCGGTTGCTGTCAAGGACTACATGAGCTGCAGTCTCATTAGAAGGCCTGATTTGGTTGTTGGGAGGGACTCCTAAGCCCCTAGGTTCCACTCAGTGGCTGTTTGGTTGTCTTCAATATTTGTTGAAGTAAGTCAGTAATTCCAGCCCTCATTGAAGAGAAGGGAGGATTCAGGGTGTGAGTCACAGAGCTGGGAATTGCGAGGTACGTCCTGGAGAGCTTTTCCAAAGCTGCCTCATTCCTCCCTTCATTTCCACTCCCAGTGATATGCATCTCAAAGGCTCATTGCCTATGAAACGCTCCCAGACTACATGCTCATGTGCGGTAGAGACACTGGTGTACTGTCTTCGATGAACTAAATGAGACCATATTAGGAAACCTGCTGAGAGATCTGCAAAGGCTGGGGGTACAGACAACAAAGAGGAATGAGCGCAGTCCCTCAACTGCCGGGATCTTCCTGCCACAAGGACGGTCTCACCTCTTCCCTCTCTGCCATCACACCTGGGTAAATTCTGTACCGTCCCCCGAGTTGCTCTGGGTGCTAGATGTTTTTGTTTCTCCTGCTTTTGTGTGGTCGGTCCCATCAGCAGACCTTGACAGGAGGGGAAGGTGTGAGGAGGCCCACCTATCCGAAGAGCTGGGTCCAGGGCCCAACATTTGGGAACTCCCCTCCGTCTCTCTGACCATGATCCAGGAGATTCTGACAGCCGAGGCCAGTGGCCTCCTATGGAATTGAGCGATTGTCACTAGCCCACAATTACACTAGAGTTTGGAAAGTCTCTGTGTGGCAGGAAACGAAATCCTGGATTCCCAGGAATCAATTTGGGCAGTGTCCCATCAGGTTGATGTCTGAGGAGCTTTCATGTTCTAGATTTTAAAACTCAAGCCTTACATGTTAAGGACTATTTAACATAAATATGCCATACACAGAAGCTAAGAAGCTGTTTTAGTTAGACCACATTTTTGCCTTAAAATACAACACACCATGAGGTTTATAATGGGCTGGAGAGTGTGTGAGCTGGGGTTGCTCCCAGTGTCAAACATCTAGCTCAACTGCAAAACCAGACACAGAAATAGAGATGAACCAACATTCCTCTAATTAATTAATTAATTAATATTTTGTTTTTTGGGACAGGATCTCCCTATAGCCCCTCACTTGGCCTGCAACTCACTATGTAGAGAGGCTGGTCTCAGTCTCACAGAGACCCACCTGCTTCTGCCTCCTGAGTGCTGGGATTAAGAACACATGCCACCATGCCTGGCTAATCCTTTATTTTTAAAGAGCAATTTGGGATGCATGTCTTATAGCAAGAATGCACACTGTGTTTCAATTTAAACTATGGCTTGGGGCCTCTTTAGCGGTCACTATTTGCCGGGCACACAAAAGCCAACTGTGTCTACAGCATGCACTAATATACTCTTTTCATCCTTTCTTATGGAATAAGGATCCACAATTCTTAATCTTCCCGAAGCAACTGATTTCTTGCTTTCCTAACAGTATTAACATCAGGGCCGAGGTACTGCATGTGAGTATCTCCTGTTGGTACCATTTATTCTTTTTTAAAGTAAGTGTTCCAAAGAACCTCACTTTGTTATTTTCTATTTCTTTGTTTTATTTTTAAAATCTAGATTTATTCTTATTTCTTTCTTTCAACTGAGGGTTTAATTTACTCTTCTTGTTCTAACTTCTGCGGAATATTCAAATACTTGGTATTCAGTCTTTTCTTTTTATGAATACAGTCATGTAAAAGAATGTATTTGTAGAGATTGCGTGAGCTACAGTCCACAAATCTGTACATGCTCCATTGAGATGGCTCGACGGGTGAAAGCTCTTGCCACCAGGTCTGACAACCCCAAGTTCCATCTCCTGCATCCACATGGTGGAAGGAGAGAATCGACCCTCTCAGGTTGTCCTCTGACCGCCACATCCTTGCTGTGGGATGTACACACACACACACACACACACACACACACACAACTAAATGTAAAACAAAAGCTTAAACAAGACACTCACTATGTGTTATTTAGGAGCACATGCTTAATTTGCAAATAGATATTTTCTAGATGACGGCTCATTCAATTCCATTGTGGCCAGATTTCAATCCACTAAAATTTATTGAAACCTCCTTTCATGGCCTTCCATAAAACATGAATTTTTGATAAACTGTCTCATCTTTCTATCTTTAAATCTTCCTTTGCATTTCTCTTGCCCCTTTCTTTAAACCTAGTTTGAATGTTCATGCTCAGAATAGAAACAAATACGGCTCCAGTTCTGTTGAAAAGATCTGCTTATTTTGTGATTAATACATATTGGGGACTCGGGAGATGACTCAGTGGCTACAATACTGGCCACGAAAGTCTGAGGACAGGAGTTTGGAGCCAGGCAGGAGCAGTGTCCCATCTGTAATCCCACTGCATTGGAGGTAGAAACAGAAGACTCTCTGGAGCATGCTGGCTAGTCAGACTATCTGAACTGGTGAGCTCTGGGTTCAAGTGAGAGATCCTGCTTCAATATATAAGGTGACGAGTGATTGGGGGAGAGACCTAATGTTAACTTCTGGTCTCTACACACATGCACAGGCAAGCACATGCACTCACACATTCATACACATGTACCTACATGCACATGCTTCAACATACATATGCACACACATGCACAACACACCGTGTATGGCGGGGCACAATGACACACACCAGATTGTGGCAGACCTCTTTGCAAGCGTCTTCTCCAGGGCACAGGATTTGAAATCTCCTCTCTTGAAATCAAGTGATGAATTCAAGAAACATGGTTGCCTCCTGCCTGTTTCTTAGCAAGAGGCAAAAGCACCTGAGGGCGTATGCCTCGTGATTTAAGTCTCTACATCATGTCTCCCTCCATTTCCAGTTCTTTGATATTCCAGTGTTCCATGATCTCAGACTCTGCAGACCCTCAGGAGACTCTCCTTAACTGAATGATGAACTAATCTGGAGCATCCTCTGGCAGTGAAATCAGGACTGGTGATGATGAGATACCAAGGTTATAAAAATGAACATTTCCTATTGGACTTCACATGGCTGGTTTTACCGCAAGCGCAATACTGGAAGTTACCAAGTCACACAGGAGCATGTATACAGAACTCTTCTTTTAAAATCCCACCATTGGACCCAACATCAGATTTCAAACTCTTAGCATAAATGCTGCAGGAAGGGTTCATTTACATTTTAAGAAGTTGAAAAGTAAGAAATATACCAAAAGGCAGATTTGATGGGAGGTCAAAGGTGGAAACAAGTATGTAGCCTTCTTCTGATGTCTGATATCCAGGGGTTTGATTAAAAGAGAAGACTGTAAGAAAGTTTTATTCTTGAAATTAAATTTAATCTTGCATGGAGATTAAGTTGCATGGTGTGCCAATTATATTGTTACAGTTTTGTTTGCCGGGTTCCAGAAGAATGTGTTGATTCAGTAAATTTGATTTTCAAGCTAATAAGCATCATTTAGCCAAAATAATATACTGGAAATTCTAGTTCTATCATTAACCGGCTCTTTTGGTGGTGTGCCTTGCCTGCCTAGCACTCTGTGCATATCACCTAGATTTAATTTGTTTATTTCTTTACAGAATTAGAATGGGAACCAGAACAAAGATGTGCCATTATAACTGTTCTTTTGTGTGTGAATGTGCATACGTGTGTATGTATGGCACTGGTGATGATGTGTGTGAGTGTGCATAGGCACTGTGGGGGCATGTGTGCATGCATCCTGGAGGACACCAGTGTCCCACTCTTCCACTCTCTGCCTTACTCTCTTGACACAGGGTCTCCTCTCTGAGCCTGAAGCTAGGCTGGAAGGGCAGCGAGCTCAGGAGAGTCTGTCTTCAGTCCCCACCCCCACAGCACTGGGTTGCAGGTACATATGCTTAGCTCTGGCTTTTAACGTGGGTGCTGGAGATTCAAACTCTGGTCCTGATGCTTGCACAGCAAGCCAGCTTACCCACTCAAGTCATCTCCCAGCCTCTCATTTGGAAAAATTAGATGGACTTTTAAATGAGGATTTAATAGCTAAGGAACTAAGGAGTGCTTTTTCCTCTGTTACTTTTCCTGAACCGTTCCTCGGTCCACAGTGTTCCAGTCAAGCTTGCTCAAAGCTGTAGTTGTCCTGCCCCGACTCTCGTGGGTGATTTCACTGTTATCCATTTCTGGGAGTCCTGGTGACCGGGTAGAGATGGAGTTTTGGAGGAAAGTTCAATAACGTCCGAGGGAGGGAGTTCTGAGGAGGAGATATGTGTGAAGGAGTTTAGCAGCTAAAAGAGTAGCCATGAAGGTTTGCGGGAAAGGTGGATGGGGCAGATGGAGACTCAGAGCTGCCGGGCAGTTGCAAGTGAAGCTTGGGCTGATGGACCAAGTTCTGGAGTTGAGAGGGTCCTTCAGAGTTGTCTGGGGTCAAGGCAAGTGGCTGGGCCTTTGCATTGTCCCCCACCTTCCCTCTACCTTTGAAGATGGAGTGTGGCGTTGGATGGGTCAACTCCCTTCCAGCATCAGTAATTTCCAGAGGGCAACCGGGTGGTGGGACTTCAGTGGTCAGTGTAGTGGAACCGGGCGCTAGTGTCCTGAAGGCGGCGCACCGCAGTCCCCTAGTCAGGCAGGTGGGACAAGGAAGGCAGGGGTGAGGGTTGAGGGCAGGTTCAAGGGAAAGGCAAGTCCTAGATTGGGTAGGGTGAGTGTAAAGAGCGGATCGCGGCGTCAGGGGGGCTTGGAGAACAGAGCCTTGCAGCTAGACCACCCAGAACAGAGGAGCAGCTGGTAATCCAGATGGGTACAGAGGCCTGGGAGGTGGAACAGTGAGGCGATGAGAACTAGTACTCTACAGTCTCCCACATCACCAAAATATCTGCCTAAAAATGTACTCGTGATCTAAAAAACATGAATTTAGAAAAAAGTATTGGAATAGTTTAAAAATAAA
Organism: Eospalax fontanierii; assembly: GCA_035773235.1. Classification (NCBI taxonomy): domain Eukaryota; kingdom Metazoa; phylum Chordata; class Mammalia; order Rodentia; family Spalacidae; genus Eospalax; species Eospalax fontanierii. The sequence goes on from CM069538.1 coordinate 9,460,077, forward strand.
TTAAAATATTTAATATTCCCCCCAACCCTTTTGAGGAAAGGTCTTAAGTATAGGGATGAAGATAATGTAATGAACACATAGTTTACTCAAAACAAGGTCACCAGTTTAGTCAGATTTAAAATATTTCAAGTCCTGAGTTGTTTTTGCCATTTAACTCAGCTGTATACTTATATTTTCTTGAGTTTCAGTCAGGAGCTTATTCCTATCCTCCTCTTTGAGTTCTTTGAGTCGTTTATGTATTCTTTAAAGTTGTTGACTTCTTTGATCATGCCTATGATTGTTCTTTTAAGTTCTGTGTCCTGGAGTTACTCCGGGTGGTTCTCATTGTAGTGCACTTCTGTAGGACTGGTGGGTTTGGGCAGGGCACATTCTCTTGGTTTTTCATATTATTTGTTTTTGCGCTGTGGTCTGAGCATATGGATTTTTTTTGTTGTTGGTTGTGTGTCTGATATGAAATTCTAGTCTGCCTTTGTTTAGTTGAAGTTTGGTTCTATTTCTATTGTTGACACAGTTTGGTTGCTTTCTGGCCAGGTATGGATAGTTAGTAGGTCTGTGCTCCAGGTTCTTGATTTTGATTTTTTATTGGCAGGACAGAATCATTTCAAGCTGATTAGTCAAGAGTTCTCTGGCAGGGCGAATGGAATTCAAGACTTCTGGGGATCCAGTGCCTGGGTTCTGGCAGGCTAGTCAGGAGGTCTCAGGCAGGAAGGTCAAGAAGGAGGGTATGGGGCTCCGAGCTGGACTTGGAGATTTAGTAATTAAGAGCACAGGTTTCAGCCCTCAGTTCTGACATGTGCTGGGCTTGTGGCCTGTGGTTTAATCTCATAGGATGTATGTTGATTGTTCCTGCGGTCCCCCCCTGCCAGATCCACCTCCACTTCCCTGTTCCCAACTTCATGTCCTCTTTGTTTTGAGGCCCATGGAGTCACTTTGTGTTCCCAAATACTCCTGGGTGTGGGCCCAGGCCCTGGAGCCAGTTCTCAATTTCTTTATGTCTGAAATAGGAACTAAGAACTGTTCAGGATTCCTGTGAGGGTGAAGATATTTTGGGCCACCTTTTTACAAAATAGTGGACTTGGCCAGGGATACAGTTCAGTTGTAGACGATTTGCCTAGCCTGGGCAAAGCTTTGGGCTCTGTCCTCAGCACAGTGAAAACTGCCTGTTTATAAAAGGCCTAGAATGGCACCTGCCCCAGAGGAAACCTGAAATAAATATCAGTGATTATTTTCACTAATAATAATTTGGCTGTTGACCCTGAATTCTTTGGAGAGCTGGGACGGCTGTTAGAGGAGTCAGACTTAGTGATGTGTTCATAAATGCCACATCTTTCATAAGTGAAGATCTTAACTCATAGTTTTCTTCTACACGGAATTCCAATATAAATATTTTAAAAGATAGTTTGACTTTTTGAGACAGGCCCTCACTGTGTGATCCAGGCCGATCTGGAAGTTACTTTGAACTCAAGCTAGCCTTGAACTTGAAAATTTCTGGCCTTCACTGAGTGTTGGGTAATGCAAGTATGTATTACCATACTTGACTAAATATGAATTTTTTAGATTTATAGCTTAGCTGCCAAAAATAATGCATGCCCCACTGACATTTGGGGAAGAAGTTGATGATTATCTCATGGTTTTAAAAAGTATTTTTAAAAACAAATTTGACAGTGGGTGTGGAGGTACAGACTTTTGATCCCAGCACTCAGAAGGCAGAGAGGCAGATGGATCTCTGAGAGACTGAGGCCAGCCTAGTTTACATAGCAGGTTCCAGGCCAGCTAGGGCTACAGGGAGACCCTGTCTCAAAGCGAAACAATTTTCATTTAATGTATGTGCATACACATGTATGATCCAGCCATGGCATGTATGTGGAGGCCAGAAGACCACTTATGGGAGTCAGTCCTCTCCTTCCGCTATGTGGGTTCTGGTGATCAAACTCAGGTCGTAACTCTCAGTGACACTTACCTTGCCAACTGAGGATATCTCACTGGACCCCTATCTTAGATTTTGGTGGTCTGGAATTTGAAATGTAAATATATGAAATATACTCTAAACTTCGTTTTCACTGAAAGGCAGAGAAGAAAAACTGCTCAGTGAGCCTTTCCCCAGAGTGCACCCTTCTTACCAGCTTAAATGAACTGATATATAACAGCGTCCCCCAAGTAGCTCCCCGCTGACAGAAGAGGTGCCAACAGGGGAACTTCTGCTCAGCTCTGCCCCTAACTCCAGGCAAGACCTGCTGGATTCACATCATGCTGTGCAAAGATGGCTTGCCAGCAAAACTGAGGAGAATTTGTTCTTATTCCCTGCACCGCAGGAGTTGCTGACTGCGAAGGCAAGCCGAAGTCTGCAGATGTGTTTTCTTAGTGACAGTTTCACCTTGTTCTCTGCCATTGTGGTCATTTCCTTGTTCCTAACAAGCCTCCAGTGTTCTGACAGCAGGTCAGCTCTGAGCCACGTTCACGCATTCCATCCACCATGTAAAATCACAGGGTTCAAGTAATTAGCAGTCTAAAAAAAATATCAATAAACAGATGGATCTTCTGTAGCCAGAAGGTTCTGAGCCTGGAGGACCTCCCCTGAGGAGTCAGGGCGGCCTGAAGGGACCTGTGCTCAGAAATGCTTGACTGTGCAGCCGTTCAGGGTGACAGAGGCAAAGGTAGCCACATAATTGTTATTTTCCCCCAACATTTTATGACGTGGGGAAAGCCATTTTAATGTGGGTATATGACCAAACAAATGACAAATTTATTCACAGTTTCCATGAAAAACATCAAAATATGTGTATTTTGACCTGTTAACAAAGTTATTTCTCTTTTTAATGTAAAAAATTATTTTTATTTTATGTTTTAATTTATATGTATGAGTGTATTGCCTGCATGTAGGTAGGTGCACCTGTGTTATGCAATGCTCGAGAGAAGAGGGTGTCAGATCCCCTGGAACTGGGTTAGGAATGGTTGTTAGTTGCCATGTAGGTGCTGGGACTCGAACTCAGGTCCTCTGCAAGAGCACCCAGTGCTCTTAACCACTGAGCCATCTCTCCAGTGCTGAAGTTGTTTCTTACAACTTCCTCCCTCATGAGCTCATGTCTCTCAACTTCCACATCTTAATTTGGAAGGTTCTGAGGAATTTTGCAGATCATGTTGACAAGGTAAAGTGTGAGTTACATTGCATTGCTATGACCCGTGGCCTGACAGAACAGCCTAAAGGAAGTGAAGATTTATTTGTGCTCAGAGTTGTAGAGAGCTCAGTCCATGGTCAGTGTGCCCCATGTGCTAGGGCACAGTACTGGGATGGTGATGTAGGAGCACGTGACAGAGACTGTTCTCTTCCTGAGGACAGGAAGAAGAAAGAAGGATATAGGGAGAGGCTGGTCACATGTAACCGCCAAGGACACAGCCCAGGCCACCTACTTTCTCCAACTTGGACCCACATCTCACCTCTCACATTGGTGAATAACACTATCTCATTATAAATCTGTCAAGGATTCAGTCATCGATTAGGTCAGATTAGGTCAGCCTCTCTACCCCCCATAATCTGTCTTTGGAAATGCTGTCAGAGACACACCCAGAGGTACACTTCACTAGACAATTCTTTTTTGAGAGTTTAATATTTAATTTTTATGTACGTGTATGCGTGTATGACTGTGTGTGTATGACTGTGTGTGTATATACATGAGCTTGTGGCTGTCTGCAGAAGTCAGGAGAGGGTGTCTGATCTCCTGGACCTGGAGTTACAGGCAGCTGTGAGCCACCTGTTGGGAACTGAACCTGGTCCTTTTAGATGAACATCAACTGAGCCACCTCTCTAGGACCAGACTTATTCATTTATTTTTATTCTTATGTTTATGTGTTTATGACTGAGTTTTTGTGCATGCAGGAGCGTGTAGAGACCAGAAGAGGGCCTCAACGCTTCTGGAACTAGAGTTACATGGAGTTACAAGCTACTATGTGCGTGCTGGGAGATGAATCTGGGTCCTTTGTAAGAGCAGAACATGCTCTTAACCACTGAGTCATCTCTCTAGCCCACAAGGCAATTTCTGAATCAAAGTTGACAAAATTAACTATTATGCAGAAGAAAAATATGAGTGTCTGAAAACTCTTCCCATCACATCATTGTCAGTGATGTGTGCAGTCAGCTTGAACAAGTTCATACAAGATCACGAGACTGACTATGCTTTCGGCCTAAACCAAAGCCAGTGTCACCATGTCTGCAGCTTGAAGTCATTCATGGAAGGAGTATTTACACCCTGGGGCTCAGTCGGCCCTCTAGAGTTCTCACTGTCTAATTCTTGGGGCTTTCAATACTTGATCTGTCGAGGCTGAGCTGCTATTTCAGGTCATGGTTCTTAGACTTCTGTGAAGATGGTCTGTGAAGATGGCGTCTTTGACATGCCCTTTCTTGGAAAAGGAGAAGGGTTTTATTTCAGGAGTGAATATTTTTTCCCACCTCCCTTAGCATTCCGTGAATAATTTCTGCTCTCCCCTAACTTCTTCCCTCACTTGAGCATCATTCCCGCGTGCACACTCACCTTCCAGGCAGGGTTGGCTCCTGGCTGAGCAGTGAAGTCTGTCTTACAGACTGAAACCCATCAAGGCAGTGCCTTCTTACGCTAGGGGAAATGGTACAGATGTGTAGGCCATCTGGCTCTGGTGAAGCACTTGAGACTTGTTGCAACTTTGGGTTGACAGGCATATGTTCCTTCTCCAGGAACTGAGTTACCATCTTGTTACCATGAGAACACAGCGTTGAGAAGCTGGGGCAGACCTGAGGGAGGTGATGAGGGAGATGAAGCCCAGCTGGGTCCAGGGGTATCGCCTCTCTTCCCACTGAGCTGTCAATATCCATTCCAATACATTTCCTTCAACTCAAGTCATCCAGGATTATTACTGCAATCCAAAGTACTTCCTATGGTATACCTGTAAATTGCTCAAATAATTTCTTCCTGATAGTATTTAATTAATCCCAGGTCTATGTTTCATGACTTGATATGATATAGTCTGCTTTACCCATGTTAAAAGGGGCTAAAGGTTATTCTTAGAATAATAGAATTCACAAGTGTCTGTGGCTCCTGATGTGAACACACATGACCTCAGAGAAAATGAAATTTTCAGCTTTTCATTTAATTTGCAGCCTCAATATTTAGAAATAGGGTCCAAGAAAGAAGGAACGTGAGGCCAATCTTAAACTTCATCAGTTGCGGCTACTCCCCACAAGCTTTCTGATACTTGAATAAGACTCCCTAAGCCTCAGAACATAGTCATCTTTCTGCCATTGCCCAAACGTCCTCCTTTGATCTATAGAGGATCCTGCATTGAGAACCACAGTGTAATTTCCTGTGTACTTGTTATTAGGCAAGAAAGACAGAGCTGACCCATTTGAATTCCCACCCTTTCCCAGGCCCCAGGTTTGCCAACATGGCTCAGTACAGCGCTCAGAACATGGCAGTGTGGCCAGTCCACATTCAAGGTCAGCCAATGCACTGCATGGGTGATAGACAGGAGCAGTGACGAGTACATCACATGATGCAGTGAGGGTGTAAAATAATGTCTCTAAAACAATCAGAGTATTTCAGGTCCTTATGAAAGATAATAATTAAATATTTGGTTTAGCTTTAAAAGAATTAAGACTGTGGGACAAAGCCTCTTTCATCTATTGAAAACTATTTTGTCTCTTGTTAAAAAAAGGGTTTTTATGGAAGAAACATTTGCTCAGCAATGTACAAGGCCCTGGTTTCAATCTTTAAGTCTGTACCAAAAAAGATTTTTTGTTTGTTTAAGACAGGCTACCTTATAGGCCAGGCTAGCCTCAAACTCATGTAGCCAAGGATAATTTTGAACCTCTATCTCTACTTTCTGAGTGCTCAGATTAGAGGCATGTGCCACCACACCTGGTTTATTAGGTACTGGGGATCAAATCCAGGGCTTTGTGCCGGCTAGGCAAGCACTCTGCCATCTGAGCTATATCCCTAATCCCCAAGTGCTTTTTGTTGATCCTCTGTGGAACTGTAATTGTAATTTCCCATCTCCTCATTTTCACAAGATGAGCAACGCAATCTTCAGCACACTTCACTCGTGTTTATGAGTGCTTTACCTGCACATATGTAAATAGACCTGTGCATGCACTGCCCACGCTTAACCGCTGAGCCATCCCGCCAGCCCCTCTTCAGCCCCTCTTAACTGACAACCGCAGTAACCCTCCCTTGCTGTCTCACCCCAGATGGGATTCTTCCCAGGGATTACTGAGGCTTGTGTTTGACTGGACAGCAGGAGCAGTTTGGGAACAGCTGGTGAGTGTGTCTGGCCAAAATCCCAGCATCCTCAGTGTCCCGGCCAAGTAGTGCGCTTGAACTTGACTGAGGCAAGTATCTTCATAAATAGAAAGGTAAGAACATTTTTTTCTAGTATTTGTGTGAGGGCCCCCGATAGGGTTCCTGTGTTGAAATTTAATCCCCATTGAGAGGGAGGAAACTTAATCCTATTGCGGTATTCAGAGGTGGGGCCTTTGGGAGGTGTTAGGGTTAGATAGGTCATGAGGTGGAGCACCCATGAAGCACCAGGGACTTTATGAGAAGAGGAGTAGAGACCACGAGACACATGGGTACCTGTATGCTGCATGTCCTTGGCCATGTGGTAACCTGAATGGCTTCAGACTTCTAATAACAAAAAACAAACTAGTACGGTCACAGGAAATACTCCAAACCTTGCCATGTAAATGACAAGTCTATTTGTTTTGTCAAAAGTAGACAGGGAAAGGCAGTCCAAACCCACTGTCATGTCCTTTGAATGCATCTGAATCTGTAAAATGTTTTATGTTGCAAGAACACACCAACGAAGTTCAAATTCATGCAGGAGATCCTTTACATCTGCACTCATGATATAAGGAGTTTCTTCCATTAGGTGCGTGTGTACATTTTTGCCTTCACACTTGCAGGTCTATGAAGTCCTTGGGATCTGAAAGTACGTATTGGTCTCCGGATGAAGTGGTTCTGTCCAAATGAAGTGGTTCTGAGACCACATCACCATCAATGCAGTAACAGTCAGGGTATAGCTCCTCAGACTGAGCTCATAGCTCCCGTTAGTCCCCAGCACTTTAGGTCCAAAGAAATGCCCAGCTATTCCATTTATGAAGTTCGGACACCTTAGCAACATTCATGCTCTAGCAATCTAGTAGCTGTTTGAGACAATGAAGCATGTCTCAAACAAAAGTACTTTTCTTCCCTCCCAATGATACGTGTGTACCTGCTGAGCCTTCAGAGTTCTCAAATCTTGGAATCAGTCACCATTGTTCCTTTTCCATATCGATTTTCATGAAGCACCAACCTTTTATGACAAATGCCACTGCAAACCCAGTTTTGCAAAGAGTTGTTCTCATCCCGGGGAATGCAGTACAGTTTGATGCTGAAACTCAACTCCACTGTTAAATCACTCGATGACTGGCAGATCTTAAACCCGCTATCTACATCTCCCCGAAACATTTAAAACATTCTGCTGTGCTCTTGGCTGCTCACCACAGCAGCCCTGATGCTTTGGCAGTTTGAGAACCACCAGCATAAACAACACTAGCATACGCTCCAGTGTTTTCATTATCAGGGACAACTTTTCTCGACTTTGTGCGTGTGTGCGTGTTCCTGGATGTGAGTAGGCTGCGTAAGTGCCGTGGTACTCATGCGCACATGAGAGGACAACCTGGGGTATCAGTCTCGCCATCTTCTGTGTTGGGTGGGGCCTCTGGTTTGCTGCTGGCATGCCAGGCTAGCTAGCCCAGAACTTCCAGGGCATATTCTGCCTCTGCCTCCCATGTGCCTGTAGAAGTGTTTTATGTGGGTTCTGGGAATTTGAACTCAGGACCTCATGCTTACATGGTACGCACTTTACCCACCAAGCCATCTCCCCAGCCCCAGAGACATTTTTTTTTGTCACCCTTAAGTAGATTTTCTTTTAAAAAATAAAGATTTCTATTGTTTTTTATTTATGAATATGTGTGTCTCTGTTAGTATATGCAGGTGCCTGTGCAGGCCAGCAGGGGTTGTCAGATCCCCTGGAGCTGGAGATACAAGTTAAGAGCAAGTACATAGGAAATCTTGCTTAGTTAGATTGTCTCCCATCTTCTCTGCCATTCCAGGCTCTTTATGAGTTTAATTCTTCCTTTGTTCATGGAGAGGTTCTCTGACCACTTTCAGAGTCAGCTGCTCTCCTCTTCTGCTGCAGTGTTGATAGACAGACAGTTAGCAATTCCCCAAGTACATCCTCCTTAGTTTCTTTTTGTTATAGACTGCCCAAGCCTCAGCTGATCGGGGCTGTCTAGCTAGAGAACACCTTTACCGATTTCCTCGATTCCAAATGCCATTGCAGTCCCTGTCGTGGGCTCACAGGACTTTCTATTCATTAGAGGTAAAGTCCCTTTCCCTGGCCTTCCTCTTGACGCTATCTTCAGTCAGGTACGCAAGGCTGACTGGGAAAGAGCTTTTAGTCCCCAGCTAAGCCACAGTACAAGGATAATGGAGCCATTCGCGAACTGTTTTAGGAGACAGAAGCAACGCCATTGCATCTGAGCCTGCATGACAGAGCAGGTTAGCCTCTGTCGGAGCATCCTAGGGCACTTAGAATCAAGGCACCCTGCTCCAGAGCCATACATATTTGCAGCCTTCTTTTATGTAACCATGTGACTATTGGGAGGCAGAAATTACACACCACCGTTGATGTGGGTTTTCAAGGTGGGTTTATGCTTTTTGGGAGTGGGAAGTCACGCTAAGTTGCCAAGTGATTCTTCTGTTCCGGAAGGACGGAAGTTGACAGGCAGCTGCCGCTCGCCTTCCTCAACACAGGACGGACACGGCCGATCCCTCACATCACTCTTTTCCCAAGCTTGGATGCAGCGACATCTTTCTTTTTAGGTTGCAAGGCAGTCACGACTTATCTTTTGGAACTGATTCAAAACAGGACTCCTAGGTGCCTTCTTGGAACTAGAATTTTATAGATACTTAAGGATTTGGAGTAGAAGGTCAAGCCTCCCACTGGATGTGAACAATTATGTCACTTCTCTATAAACAGCATCTACTCTGAATAGGTAGAGATCAAATTATACCTGAATGTGTAAGAAAGCTTTTTCTAGATTTTCTCCCCCTCAGGTTTAAAAGGAAATGTGGGGGCTGGAGAGGTAGCTCAGTTGGTAAGGTGCATGCCAAGCAAGCATGAGACCTGAGTTTATTCCCAGAACCCACATTAAAAACCCGGCATGGTGGCATTTGGTTTTGTTTTCTATGATGTTGATACAGTCTTTCTTTTGAAGAGAGTGAAATATTGCCTTCTGACAATGGGGAAACAAAGATTATGATGAAAATACATCATACATTTGTAATCCTAAAGCTGGGGAGGGGAGACAGGAGGACCCCTGGGGCTTGCTGACCTGCCAGCCTGGCCTTGTTGGCAAATTCCCAGGCTGTGAGAGAACCTGTCTTGAAAAACAAGCTGGATGGTGTATTGGATCCCCACAATGCACACTCTCGTGCACCTCCACCTGCATGGACACACAAGTTCCCACACATACCTATGCACACAAAAGAAAATGTGTCTTCCTGTTTTCTTTAGTTTTGAATTTCCGGGGGTTTGGGTTTATCATTCATTGTGACTAGGTGTCATCTTCTTTTTTTCTGGGTCTTTCCTACAGGGTAGGCGTTTCCCTCTATAAAGGCAGGATACTGGATGCTTTCCCACCGCCTCTGTGTTCTCAGAGCCTGTGGCAGGGCAGGTGACATTTTGGAAACCTCTGTCAATGTGCGGAACTTGCTAGGATATCAAATACTGTGAGTCAAGGTAGCAAGTTTATTTCCCAGGCAGAGGACCTCTGCACAGAATAACTAAGTAAAAGACAGCAACACTATCTTGGCAATGTTCCTGAGGCGGAGGGGACAGGATGCATGGCAATGGGAACCAGAGTCACACACCAGCCTTCAGAGCTCTCACATGATTGGCTAAAACGGATAACGTGCCCAGCCAGAAAGAAATCCAGAGGAGTCTAACAGCTACTACAGAATCCAGGGAACACTTGTTAATGAATGCACTAGACTGTCCTCTTTGGAATGACTGGCAGGAGAGGCTTAGTGACCACATGTCTCTCCTCCCAGCACAGGGAAACAGCTATTGCTAAACAGTATGCTCTTAGGTCAGTAGTAGAAATTTTCATCATAATCTTTGTTTCCCCATTGTCAGAAGGCAATATTTCACTCTCTTCAAAAGAAAGACTGTATCAACATCATAGAAAACAAAACCAAAAAACCTTGAGATATTATAGTTATGTCCGTTACCGTCGTGTTTCACCACCCGGGGCCAGCCCTTGTGGACTTTGTGGGGCCAGCCCGAGGGGTTGGGGGTGAGTAGAAGCAGAGTCAAGTCGCAGACTCCGGGAGTTGGACAGGAAGCAGCCCAAGCGCATGGCACTGCCAACTCGTTTGTTGAATGGGTGCACAGGCTCTTATAGGTCTGGATAGCCAATGACCTTATGGGGTGGGGTCCCAAATACAGCCAATAGTAAGTTTGTCCCCAGGTAGGCAGGAACTTTCCAGATGCTGGTCTCACAATAAGCAGAGCAGAACACCACACCCACAGGAACCATGCCTCTATTCCTCCTAGCAGGTGGCCTGGCTAGGCCCACCTTGCATTATGCCCAACAAGATGTGGACCAGGGCTTACACTTATTTGTAAAACACTTAGACGATGTGTTCCTCTGCAACTGTCTCACATTAACTTATTTTCAAGGAAGTCATGTCTGTTTTTCTTATAAAAACCTAAATAAACCATAGCTTTCTGTTTAGGAACACGTTTAGACTGAACATAACATAGTTTTATTCATTAAATTTAAGCATTAAATATTATTCACTGAAGAGATGCTGGATTTGTCTTATATACTGTTCAACTACTCTTAGAACACACAGTGCCCAGAAACTTTACTGTTTTGCCTTCTATTTTAAGAAATGATCTGAGTGAAGAAATGGCTCAACCAAGACTGTGTACTACTCTTGTAAGAAGACCCAAGTTTGGGTCCCAGCACCCACATCTGAGGGCTTACAATCACCTGTGGCTCCAGTTCCAGGGCGATCCGATCACTCTGGCCTCTGTGGGCTCTGCAGTCATATACACACACATGTACACACAGACACATAATTAAAATAATAAAAAGTAAAGTATTTAGAAATGATCTTCTAATGCAGTCTAGACATTTTCTGAGCACAAATAAGAAACCAAACAAAAGTATAAACTGGGTGTGGTGGCGCATCTTGTGACCCCAGCACTGGGCAGGGGGCAATGCAGAAGGGGCGGAAATTCAAGGTCATTCCCTGCTGCATATAGGAGTTTGAGGTCAGCCTGGGATACATGAGAGCTTGTCTCTAAAACAAAGAAACAAACAAATAAAAAAGCAGAAGAAATTTTCTGGTCAGATCATTGGAACTATTTATAAACTTTCTCCTTCCTTTCTTCCTTTCTCTCTCTCTCTTTCTCTTTCTCTCTCTTTCTTTCTTTCTTTCTTTCTTTCTTTCTTTCTTTCTTTCTTTCTTTCTTCTTTCTTCTTTCCTTTTAGCCAGGAAGCATTCACTCCTGAGACTTTATTCTGTCCTGTGTTCTTTCAAAAGGTCTGTGTTATGTCACATGCTGTATTTTATCGAAAGAATGGTCCAAATAATATTCAAATTTCTGTTTCTTTTACTAGTGTTTTCATTCTTTTCATCATGGCTCGGCTTAGGGATAAGGTCAAAGATAGACTTCTGAGAACATGAGAGACCCTTGTTTTGCTGGACATCCTGTTTCCTTCACCATAAGCTTGGTCATTTGGGGCCTGAGCAGGGCTGGGACATGCTCCCTTCATGAGTCACTGCGGAGATATGAGTAATGACAGTCCAAGGACAGATTTTGAGAAACCATCCTCCACGTCTGGCCGCATGTGACCTTCCATGATGTGGCCTCCATACATCTTTCCTGGCTTATTTTCTACCATCCCTTCTATGTAGAGTAGGATAGTAAGCTCCTAACTCGCAGGCATTGCATTTGTCTCAGTCAATGCTAAATCTCTAAGCTTCAGAGCAGGAGCACTTAGTAGACCCCAGTCGAGCAAGGGACCCTGTGAAGCCTGCCTGGCCTTGTGATTTTCTCTCTTGCTTTCACAATGTCCCACAGCCTAAATCTCAGTCTCGGCCAGTTCCCCCTCCTCTCTGCACCCAGTCCCATCACCCAGGCAGAGCCGATGGCCTCTGTTTCTGTGATGCTGTGAATACAGCCCTAGTGTGACCACTGCTGTTCCGCCCTTTCCTGTCAGTTACTGGTTGGCCCTTCCCTTCACGCTGGAATGTCTATCATGGTTCCAGACCCTGGCTAAGTCCCTAAATAAAGCCTTGATATTGAGTGCCTTCCCTCTCCCCCGAGTTCGTGGTCTTAAGATTTAGCATCTCAGGGGCTGGGAGGATAGTTCAGTGCCTAAAGCTAGCACCTTGCAAGCCAGAGGGCCTGAGTTTGATACACAACACTCATGTAAAAACCTCTGGGCTTGACAGTACATGTTTGCAATCCCAACACTAGAGAGACTGACATGGGCACTTCCCTGGGGCTCACTGGCCATTTAGCCTATCTACTTAGCAAGTTTCAGGCCAGTGAGAGACCCTCTCTGAAAAAAAGGGCAGGGGACTGGAGTCATGCTTAGTGGTTAAGAGCACTTGCTGTTCTTGCGGAGGACCCACAGTGGGTTCCCAGTACCTACATGAAGGCTAACAACCATTTGTAACTCCAGTTCCAATGAGTCCAGCATCCTCTTTTGGCCTCTGTGTATACCAGGCACACATGGGGTGCACATATATACATTCAGGGAAAACATCCATACATATAAAATAAAAAATAAATACATCTTTTTTTAAAGGGTTAATTGTACCCAAGTATCACCACAAAGGATTCTTCTCTGGCCTCCACATGCGTGTGCATGCACATGTACAGCGTCAGCACTCATTTGTGCACCCCAACACAGATGCACATATATGCACACGAGTTAGGGTCCCACATCCAAGAGTGACGCATTTGCAGCCCTCTACTGAATGCTGGCGGATGCAGCAGGTCAAGAAAACACAAGATCCTGGGCACTTGTCTCAGGCGTCTGTACTAATGGGGTTGCTACAGCCGTGTTGCAAGGCAGGAGGCACACTGTGCACAGCCCTCTGCACCCCTTCTCGGGGGAGACGTCTCACTGGCCACCCTTACTGTTGCAGTCCACTGCAGGAAACCAGCATGGTGCCGCCATCATTCTCTGTCTCAGCTTACTCTACCCCAGGCAGAAACCCTGGGCTTGCTCATGTCAGCATCTCTCTATTACCACAGGAAGGCAAGATGCCCGCAGGAAGATGCCCGCAGGAAGATGCCCTCATCCCTCTCCCATGGCTCCCTGGCCCAAGTTTTGAGCATACTGGAGCCCCATGGCCATTGAATACCGTCTGTGACTAGGGATGCCATCTGGAGTTCACAGGGAAGCCCTCAAGGATGCAAGCTCCTTCTCCAGCATTATCCTTATCAGTCAATGTGATAAGGTCCACAGTCCACACTGTGCTACACGTGGGGCTTTGTGCATGTTAGGCAAACACTTCTACCAATTTAAACATATCTCCAGTCAATGTATGTATGATGTATGCATGTGGGGAGAAGGGCTCACATGTACGGGCCACTGTGAAGGCCAGAGATTGACACAGGTTTTCTCCTTCAATCTCTACCTTATTTTTTGAGACAAGGTCTCTCACTGATTTTGGAGCTTGCTATTTGGGCTAGACTGGCTGGCCAGCAAGTCTGGGGATCAACCTGTTACTGTCACTCAGTGCTGGGATTATAAGTGCACAGTGCTATGCCTGGCTTTTTATATTGGTGCTGGGGGTCTGAACTCAGGTCCTCATGTTTACACAGCAAGCAACTATGTTTGTCATTTGGTTTCAACAATGTAAAAGCAATGCATAATCTTCGAAGAATCGAAGGTGGAGAGCTTGGGTTTGGAGGCAAGGTGACTTGCTTTATGACTTGGTACTCACATTTATGAGTCTGTCTTCTTGGGGACTCAGTTAACCTCTTTGTATTTAGTTTTCTCATCCATAAAGCAGGAATAACTGTGCCTTGTCTTCACCATGCCTGTGTGTATGTGCACGCTGCTTCTGCAGCATGCCTGTCTATGTGTGTATACACACTGCTTATGCAGCGTGTCTGTGTGTCTCTGTGTGTGTGTGTCTCTGTGTGTGTGTGTGTGTGTATGCTGTTTCTGTCACAGAACAAGCCACATCATTTTTTTTCAAATTTTCTTATGGTCTTAGCAACACTTGAGAAATATCATTTTTACTTGCTGTATAACAGGCAGCCTCTGGCAATACATACTCTACCCAACCAGTCTGCTATTGTTGGCCCTTTGGGTTGTTTTCAGATTTTTTTTAAACAATTATCAATCCCATGCCTACCTTTAAGCACTTTTCACAGATTGCTGAGCCCTTAGCAAGTTGTTTCGTGAAAAGATGCAGGGAGTTTACTGTCCAAGTGCCACACCGATGTTCTGATTCTGAATTTAACCAAGAAAGTCAAGAAACACATGGTTGAGAAAAATCCCAGTTATTCATATGGTTGACTCAGAAGAGAAAATCTCAGCAACACAATGAGGAACCAGGCCAGTGCTGTGAACAGAAGGGAGATGCGTGGATGGGCAGCCATGTTTGAGACTGGGGAGATGGCTCAGTGGGCAGAGACTCAGGGAACAAGAACGAGGACCTGAGTTTGGACTCTCCACACCCTGTAGAAACTTGGTGTGGCAACATGCACCTGTAACCCCGATGCTGGGGAGGTGGAGACAAGAAGACCCCCGGGGCTCAGCCAAAGCGGATGAGCTCCAGGTTCAGTGAGAGACCCTGCCACGAATACGAAAAAAAGGTGGACAACAATTGCTGAAGACATCTCTCCATTGACCTCTGGCCTCTACAGACTCACGCACAGGGGAACGGATCCTTATACGCATGCACGTACATATATACACTACATACGTCCACATAAAAGATTTTTTAAAGATATTAATACTTGATCCAGCAGAGAGGCTGAGGGGACATAAACACACTTTTTTTAAAGTCAGTTTCCCACATCGCCCCGGGTAGCCTGGAACTTTGCCTCAGCCTCCGTGTGCTGGGATTCCAGGTGTGCGCCACCGCACCTGCCCCACCCAAACACACTCTTTTCTTTAGTGTTTTGGAGTTCTGGTCTTTTTATGTAGCCCTGGCAGGCCTGAGTACTTCTGCCTCCTGAATACTGAGATTAAAGGCAAGAGCCACCAGGCCTGGCCAAATCTCACACACACACACACACACACACACACACGTGTAGTTTATTTTGTGTGTGTGCATATGCACATGCCACAGCATGAATGTGGTGGTCAGAGGACAGCATGTGAAAGTCAGCGGGTCCCTAGAACTGAACTCATGTGGTCAGGTTTGACAGCAAGCACCTTTACCCACTGAGCCATCTCCCCAGCCCTTCTCAACATACTCTTAAAGCAAGTAAGTAACGATGTGGCAGCTCAGGCCACAGGCTGCGTCTTGTAGAGAAGTGGAGGCAGATGATACCGCTCCCAGCAGTGCTCTGACAGAGACTGTGTTTCCAGCAGCTTTCTTAGCAGTGGCCAGCTTTCTGCGGAGGGCCTGCCCCGGGTGCTCAGCACTCTGCCAGGTACAGTGTTATCTGTTTTACAGATAAGATAAGGTGGGAGAGATAAGCAACTTGCCCAGAAGGTAACACATTGACAGTCTTCCAAGAGACTGGCTGATGTCCAACATAAAGGGTGTGGTACCCTAGTTGCACCCACCTCCAAGCCCAAGAGTTCCTGCCGGCTGCTGGAAGGCCACAATGAGAGGGGTTCACTTCCTAGAAGCAAAGACACAATTCAGGGCTTCTGCTGTGGGGGCCATCTGCTCATCACCTCACTATTTTGCTGTCCTGCTAATTTGGTGTCTCCATTAACTATATACCAATTTGTGAGGTAAACCAAGACTTGATAACACCAATCAAACCTCTGGCATTCTCAATTCCAATCTATGACAACCATTTTCTGGTTGAACTCAAGGTTCTCCAAGCATGGCTGCTTTCTGTCACAGTAGCTGAGAACCTGAGATAAAGCAACCTAAAAAGAGAGTTTGAGGGACAGGGAGATGGCTCAGATGATAAGAGAGCTTGCCGTGGAAACTAGAGGGCTTGAATATGAATTGCACCCATAGAAAATCAGGGCAAAGTCCCAAATGACTGCAATCTCAGATTAGGAAGCAAAGTCAGCTGACCTAGCCTAAATGGTAAGTAAGCTCCAGGCTCAGAGAGAGACCTTGTCTCAAAGGAATAAAGTGGGGTGTGATGGAGAAAGACATCTGATGTCCTCTTCCGGCCTCCACATGTGCATATCCACACACTCACATGCACACACATATATATGCCACACACACACAAAATACCATACAAAAAGGAAAAATAATTTTTGTGTGTATGTGTGTGGTATATTTGTAGTGGGTGTGCACACCAATGTGTGCACCTGCAGAAGCCAAAGGAGGATTCTTCTCTCATTCTCTACCTCATGTGTTTCGAGATAGGTCTTCCACAGAACATAGCTTACCATTTTTCTGCTTGGCTGACTGGCCAGCGAGCCCCCAGCATCCTTCTGTCTCTACCCCACCTCCACACCATCATCACTATTATAACCGTCACAACCACCACCACCGCCCACACTACCTGCACTGCCAGCCTTACCACATCATCGTCACCACCAACTCTACCACCCTCACCTGCCACTACCACCATCACTGCGGTTATCTCCACAGCTGATATCGCCACCATCACTGTGGCCCCCACGATCACCACTCCGCCACCATCGTTGCCATCATCACCACCACCATGACCCCACAGCCACCACTCCACCACTCCCCCCATCATTGCCACCACTCTACCACTCTAACCACCATCGTATCCATGACAACCACCACCCAGGCACGGGCTAGAACGAGGGCTCTTGCTACTATGTAGTAGAGTGGCTCTGTGTGCTTCTGGTGTCTTAGTAGTTTCAGAACTCCACAAGAAGCCTAAACACACGGTCCCCTGTAGTCAACTATTTTTTTATTTGTCAAAATAGCTGACTTGAAAAAAGACTTTATATTAGAAAAATTCAGACGATATAGAGTATATAAAATATTTTCTTCCAAGATATCTTTTTTATTAATCAAAGCTCTCACAGAGCTGCTTGTTCTCATAAATGATTGACTTCATAATTTAGATAGCTTATAACGTCAGCAGGATAAACAGTGGTAAGTTCACTTAGCTGATTACTTTCTTGTGTCTGCCCAGCAGAACTGCTCCTGTGGTCAATACGTGGCTGGACTGAAGACCTGCTGCGCCCACAGCCCGAGACCCAAAGGGGCCTGACTCCTAAAGTCTTCAGATATGCTAATGTATGTGGAAGTCACTGCAAAGATGAAGCAGCTGAAATTCTGTTCAGTCACTCAACCTGCAGGCATCTATTTTATGTCCTAAAGGTTGTCCCAGGTATTAAGCCAAGCAAGCCACACCTATGAGATTCAGCTTCTAGCTAAGAGGTCTAGACAGTGTGTGAAAACATGAGCCCTAAACTGCAGGGTAAGGACAGGACTTGGGGGCAGAGGAGGTGACTAAGCCTGGGTGCCAGTGGTGTCAGGGAGGTTATGGAAACATCACAGGCGTTGGCCCTGGTGTCCTCCACCTTTACCTGTTTCTTGATGGACATCAGATGCCTGCCATCAGCTGCTACTAAGGTTGACACACGCAGCACTTCTTCAACTCCTGGAGTCACTGAGACGCCTCTATTAAGACAGAAACTTCCCATGTGCGGTCGGGGAAGCAGAGCTGGACCACTGTCTCTGACGGAGACTCACGTAAATCATGTGGATGCAGAAGTGGGTTATCAGATGATGCAGCCCCAGAGCCCCCGGCTACACCAGGCTAGGAGACATTCGGCTTTGGGTTAACACTATCATTACACTTTCCCCATCCGCGAACAGAAGGCGCCGTCCCTTCCACACAGCACCTTGCTGCCTAACTTTCCTCACCCAGGCAGAAAGATTTCTGACTAAAGGCCAGGAGCTGGCAGCACAGTTTTGGGGTAGAAGTCATGAATCTAGGAATCTAAGGAATACCAGAACAGTATTCCCAGGTTAGTCAAAATATACACATAGGCAGAGCAGACACACAATTATGCCATTTGAAATGTCTACATTCGTGGCTCCATTTGAGAAAATATATAGGGGAATAGCCTCTCTTCGGTTCAATTTATGAAAAGAAAAGTGTGCAAGTTCATCTAGAGCAAAACATGTTTAAATGTGTACTGTGGGGCATCAGGCTCACCAGACAGTCCCTCAGTGACCAGGAAAGTCACACAGCAAGAAAGAAAGGGGCTGGAGAGATGGCTCAGCACTTAACAGCCTTGTTGCTCTGCCAGAGGACCCACCCAGCTCACAACCCCCCATAACTCCACCTCCAGGAACTCTGATGCCCTCTTCTGGCCTCCTGGGGAACCTGCACACGCATAACATACTCACACAGACATATGCACACACATCAAATTTTTAAAAATGGAAATAGAACTCATTCATAGAGTGTACAATTATTTATTAAGTGGTTTTTAAGGGTTATAAAGATGACACTGCAGCTAATGAATTCAGCAGAGCCACAAAAATACACTATGCAAATACTCATGATGCCACTGGAGAGCTAATGAGAGTGTGTTTATTAAAAGTGACATATATGATAAAGCATGGCTGCATGGTGGCAGTCCCACTGTGCTCTGGAACGGTCAGCATTCTGGACAACTGTTCTGTGTACTGCTTACAGAGCCATAAGGCAAGACTTTCCTTGGCTTATTTCCTTACTGTCCAGAAATATCAAGTAACAGGACCCCAAGAGAATGTTCTGCCTCACATACCCATACATGGCCACACTGTGCCTTCACACACACACACACACACACACACATGCTGACACATGTGCCATCACACACACATACAGTGCCACTATGTCCTTATACACATGCTCACATATGTGCCTCCATACCTATACATGAGCACACACATGTGCCCTCACACTTCCACACAAGTATAAACATATGCCTTCACATACACATACCCATACATTTGCCCTCAACACGCATGCCTTTCACACATGCCCTCACACGTTCACATGCCCACACACGCCCCCTCAAACACACACATCCTTGCCTGTGCTGCTCAAATGCCCACACCTGTGCCCACACATGCCCACATGTGTGCCTTAACACGTGTACATGATTGTACATACCACACCATACAGTGCCTGCCCTTCCCCCATAGCAGACCCTTTGCAATGAAACAAGGCAGACAGCAAACATGGCTTGCTAAGCCACACTGAATTTGCCACTTCCAAACATGAAAATTTGAACCAGAAATTATAGAGAAAAAAATTATATGGAAAAAGCCCTTCATGATTCCTTTTACAGGAATTTCTTAATTTTCTTAATTTTCCCACCTTTGGCATCCAAAAGCTGAAAAATTCCTCTTCCAACATTTCCTAAGACTGACCTTCCATCTGGGTGAACATGGCCCGTGGGTGGGCTCTGGGGTGGTGTCACTTGTCCACAGTTCTAAGCCACCCACTCAAAAACTAGAAGCTCTGGAAACAGACGTTTCCTGCCAATTAAGCCAGTACATGCAGGTCCGCAGTAAGATCCCACGAGGTGGTGTCCTGCTTGACCATTCTTTTGAAAGGAGCTTGAATTGATCTAAAAATCTGACTGATGCCCACCCAACTTTATTTTATGGTTTTATTTTCACTAAATAATTGCAAGCTGTTCATAACAAATTCCTCTTGCTCAGTGTTTGCTTGAAACCATAAGAACACAAAGACTCTACAGACATGGTTTGCATTACCAAGTGATTTAGGGCCCCACAAAGGATGAAAACTATGCTAAGTAGCCCCCCACTGCTCTTGGGTGGAAAAATACTATTATTAGGTCCCTCATATTGTCATGAAGTATAAAGACTGTGCCCAAAGGGGTTCCTTGGCCCAGGTGAGGTGTGTGCCCCAAGTAAAGACAACATGTATGCCTTCCTCCGTCCCACCATGCAAGCCTTCATCTGTCCAGCTCTGTAAACGTTGGGCCTGTTACCAGATGAGGCTGAGGAATCACTTCAGACTGTTGCTGGTTCACAGAAGCTAGGATGTCTTGGGGAAGAGAAATGACTTTATTTATTTTCATTTCTCTCTCTCTCTCTCTCTCTCTCTCTCTCTCTCTCTGTCTCTCTCTCTCTGTCTCTCTCTGCATGTTGGGGGCGTGTGGGTGTGTACACTATGCATGCATATGGAGGTTAGAGGACAGCCTGCTTAGGAGTTGGTTTTCTCCTTCTGTCATGAGGGTTCTGGGCACTGAACTCAGGTTTTCAGGCTTGCCAGCAAGCACCTTCACTCCGTGAGCCATCTTGCTGGTCTGGGACTTTCTTTTTTATAGAATGTTTTTTATGTGAAGTCTCCGGGGTAGGAACTTCATGTCATTTGTCTCGTGTAATAGTTCAGCAGTCTTCAGGTGGATTCTGATCAGTCTCACTTTACAACAGAGGTAGATGGGCGAACAGGCGAGTCTGCTGCTCAGGACAGGGAAGAACCAGGACTCCATCCGCATCGACCTGGTTCCAAAGCTCCGCCCTTCCCTGCCAAGGGGACCATGGCAACTTTCCATATTCTTTTTCATATCTTTGTTGGACACACTGTAGACCTTAATAAGTACTTATTAGAAGTGAGACCATTAAAATTTAGAAATGATTAAGGAAGGTGAGATAAAGCCACAAGCCCAGATTGGATCTATATATCATCTTCAGCAAGAAAATCATATACTCTAGGAAATTTTAGATGAAGATGTGAATGCAAAGAAAGTTTCCAGGTGGAACTTTGTCTCCTGGTTGAGTCCAGGTATTTCAAAATGAAATGTAAAAAGCTTGGTTTTGCCATCTAAGGAAGACCAGTGTCCTAAGAAATGACAGTCTGGCATTTAACACCCAAAGGGAGATACCCCACCTTTATCAGTCAATTTTCTATTACTATAATAAAATACCAGAGGCTGAGTGCTTACAAAGGACAGGTATTAATTTACATCAATATTTTGGAGGCTGAAAGTCCGCTAAGGCTCCTTAACTTCATTACGTCATAGCAGAGGATATCAGGAGTGTATGCAGGAGTGAGACAGCATGTAGGGAGACAGGAGGTCAGCCAGGGGAGGGACCAGCCCTGGAACCTCTGCCTCTCTCTGTCTCTCTGGTTCTTGCTCATTCTCACTCTTGCTCTTTGAACAGAGTCTTACTGTGTAGCCATGGCTGGCCTGGAACTCACTGTGTAAACAAGGCTGGCCTCGATTTCACAGTGACATGCCTGCCTCTGCCTCCTGGTTGTTGAAATTGGAGGTGTGCTCCACCATGGCCCTGCCATGTCCTTGTCTCAAAGATCCCAGCAGTTTTTAATACTGCCACACTGCTGGGATGGACACGTGGCACATAGTGCCCTGGGGGACATATTCAGAACATATTCGAACCATAGCACCACCAAACACATCAACTGCTATTTCTTGTGTTTGTGTGTGCATGCGTGTGAAGCGCAGAGGGCATGGCTCCTCAGACACGCTCTGCCTTGTTTTTGAGACAGTCTCCCACTGGCCTGGAGGTTCAAGGGAGGCTGGGCTGTCTGTCTGGTGAGCCCCAGGGACCCTCCTCTCCCACTGCTGGGATTACAGATGTAAGCTTTTTTGTTTTTTACATGGGTTCTGGGACCAAAACTCATGTCCTCATGCTATCAAGGTAAGCACTATACTGACTAAGCCATCTTCCTAGTCCTGAAAGGGCACTTCTTGAACACCTGTCAGCTAGCTGCTCCTACACTGACAGGCCTGTAATTCTTCTGGCACAGGTGGAGCCAGAGAAATACTATGGGGTTCCTTCTACCCAGGCTGAAGCATCCCAAAGATGGGGCAGCACACTGAGGCAATCAGGATGAGGAGGCCCCCATATTTCAACCCAGAGTTATGCTGCAGTGAGCAGGCTTTGCTCTGGGACCGAGAACTTCCCTCCAGCAGTGAGTGTGGCTGAAGAAATGGCCTGCCCTCCCCACAACCTCGTGGTCATGGGAGGGGGAGGGTTGGATTAGGGCCTGGGCATTTGCACTTAATAGGTAATAAAATGATTACAAGGAATGCTGTAAAAGTAGTGTAAGCCCAAGAGGGAGGACTGGAGTCACATGACCAGGGCTCTCCTTCCTACTTGCCCCTGACTAGGGAGGGAACTGGTTTCCTCTTCCCTTGGACCTTGAGGCTCCTCCCATGAGAACTCCTCCCATCCTGTGTGACATTGCGTGGCTGTGACTCTGGCCCTTGGTCTCGAACCATTCACTTGAGGGGCATGACTTTCTTGGCCTCACTGCTGTGAGTTAAATATCTCCCCACATTTCATGAATTAGAAACTTAATCATCTGATCCATAAAATCCATATGGTACCTGAGGAGAGTCTTTGTCAGGTAAGTAGGTTTAGGAGAAGACATGAGGACGGGGCCCTTGGGGCACTGGCAGCTTTAGAAGGGGAAGAGAGACCTGAGTTTACTCCGGAGTTGTTTTCCCCTGTGGTGACTTCCATCATATGATAACACAGCAAGAAGAACCCCACTAGGCACAGCCCCTCACTCTGTAGTCCAGGCTGTCCTGGAACTCACTCTGCAGCCCAGGCTATCTTGAAACACACTATGTAGTCCAGGCTACCCTTGAACTCATTATGGAGCCCAGGCTGACCTGGAGGTGATGATGATTGTCCTGTCTCAGTCTCCAGAGTGCTGGAATTCCAGGAATGAACCACCACGGTTGGCTCCAGAATATGTTTTGAATGGCTTGAAAGCTTATAGTACTAAGGACTGTTTGCTTTTTTAATGTGTGTGTGCTCATGTATGTGTGTGAGCAGTGTGTTCACACATATGGAAGCCAAAGGACAACCTCAGGTGTTATGCTCAGAAGCAGTGTCTACCTCCTTTGAGACAGGATCTCTGTTGGCCTGGAGCTTGCTGAGTTTAGGCTGACTGTGCCAGGGACCCCCCAGTCTACCTCCTCAGTCCTGGGGTTCCAAATGTTCACCAACACGCCCTGCAATTTTTTTTTTTTTTTTGAGTCACTATATAGCCCCAGTGAACCTTGAACTCTCTATGTAGACCAGGCCAGCCTGGAACTCACAGATATACCCCTGCCTCTGCCTTTTGAGTGTGCTACTATGCCTGGTTCATACCCAGTATTTTTATGTGAGTTCTGGGGATCAAACTCAAGTCCTTGAGCTTTCAAGGTAGGTACTTTACTGACTGAGCCATCTACCCAGTCCTAAAACTGTTTTAAAAATTCAACTTAATTTATCACGCACAGGAATTTGTGATTGCAATATTCTGAAATGTCTTTAGAGGCTATGTCCCCAGGAGGGGGACTGTGGACTGAAGTTTCACGACTAGAATGTTTATAGGGGTGAAAAGTTTCAGATGGGGGCAGGTCATGAAGGACACTGAGACAGACTCCTGCGGAGTAAGGAGTTTATTAGAAGAGTTTTTAACACCATGGACAGACAGACAGAAGGGCAACAGCCTGGTGGGGCCTCTGAGGAGAGTTTAGGCCCCAGCCCCAGAGATAGACAATCTGGCTCTAGAGAATCAGAACCCTTATGGCAGAATTGGGGTCTATAATTTCTGAGGGTGGGGAGGTCTCACAGTACAAGCCTGCATCCAGACTCTCTGGTTCTCAGGCACTAGGCAGGGAAGGGGGCGGGACCAAGATGTGCAGTACCAATATGCCCTTTGATGTAAACTCGCTTCCCAGGTAGGAGGGAGATCCTGGCGCCTGGAGGTTTGTTAGCTGGGGTTTGCAAAGGGCGTCTCCGTAGGTGCCTGTGGGTACTGTGAGATGAAGCTGCTGCAGGTACTGTGGCTGAGTGGAGGCTGGATTCTAAGCACATTCTTACAAGGGGTGCCCACCAGAGGAACCCCGGAAGATGGGAAGGAAGAAGGTAGGAGGGGCAAGTCTGGGCAGAACAAGTCCAGGCAGATCGGGCCATCCCTACCAAAGCTCTGCAATGAAAGGATGGTGGGTCAGAACCAGCCCCTCCTGACTGGCACTGTTAGACCCCCTACCGCAGCTTGCTGTTGTCTGGGGATGTTTGAGGGGAGCTTGAGCCAGGCAACCCTGCATCGGGGCTGACTGTGACCTGGCTCAAAGCACTGAGGCTGGAAGATAGGCCGTTTTTGAAGGACAGCTTGGAGGGGCACTGTCCTTCCTTCTCATGTCCACATCGATATTGAGAAGGAAGTAGTCAGACTCCTCGGGTGCACACGCTAGAATACAAGGGGTTTGCATTTTGTGAAAACAACCTTTAGAGAGAGGTGAGCCCACATCTCCCTGGAGCACAGCGGCAGCACTGCCCAGGCTCTGCTCAGGTTGGGACCGTGCATTGGAAACATGCTGAAAAATGAACCTGTGCGGTAGAGATGTATGAAAGCGGTTAGAATCAAAGTGGAGTCACATGGGTCGAACCTGAACCCAAACCAAGGAATACGTTGAGCCAGGCGACCATGAGGGAGGACGCACTAGGCCCACGTGCCTGATGAGGACGAGCACAAAAGACTGCCAGAACGCCAGTCTGGCACAAAGAATCCTGCAAGGATGTTTCTCTGGCAGTCTGTCTTGAACTTGCACTTCGTGTGTCTCTCTGTTGAGATTTGAGCCCATAGCCTCAAGCATGCACTCTACCACTGAGCCGTGTGCTCAGCCCCTAGCTTGATATGACTTCCTACCTTCCCTGGTAGATTTACAGCTTATGTCACTTACCTCAGAATCAGAGATGGTGAGGAGTGAGCAATGGGTACCTCCTTCGTTCCTAGCCCACTGAGGGCCCTTGTCTCTGCCATGGACTGCACCCCTCAGGGGCGCCAGAACCCCTGGAGGAAAGAGCTCAGATCCCAAAATGACTGCATGGATCAGAGTCCCTCCAATCAGCCTTGACTTATGATGTGGATCTGAGAGCTTGGGATTGTTTATTACAGCGTTTGATCTACTCTGACTAATACACAATCTGCTGAAAAGAAAAACTCAAGTGAACTCAGACCTTTAGCTACCTAAAGGAAAGACGCTGTGTAATTTCCAGGCAGCTTAGAACACCTGAGAGTAAGACAATTCCTCCGGAGAGCCTCACCGGGAGGGGACTCCCCTTCAAGCTGCGGCAGAGAGTTAGTCAGCGTGGAGACCCACTGTCTCATTCTGGTGGGTGCCTGGGACTGGGGTGTGTGTTTGTCAGAACCAGGCTCTGCCAGTTTGAAAACAAACCTGGGCCTAAAAACCACAACAGCTTATTTTCTCCCTCTCGGAGTTATGCAAGTTAAGGATATGGTGATGTCTGATCCACGGTGATGTCCAGAACCTTAGATTTGCTAGTTTTCCGCTCAGCCCTTTGTGACATGGGGACCCCATTTGTGTTCATGGCTGCTCCAGTGCCAGCTACTATGTGTATATTTCTGAGTGGAAGGGAGGAAAATGAGCGAAGAGGTGCACAGGCTGGCTCTGACAGGTTCTTCTTGCGTTGCTCTGGCCACATGCCCATGAATTTCATTTCTGAGTCCCAGCCTTCTCTGGGCTTAGTTTCATGCATAGGATAAGCACCACACACCAGCAGTTAGCACTGCTGGATGTGTAAGAACATCCAGTTAGTGTATGGGAGTCCACAGGGACCCTGGCGGATCCCACCTACCTGCTGGAGCTTGCAACTCTCAAGTGGCCCCTGCCTCCTGAGTGCTTTCTTCGTCTGCTTTTCTCCCTTCCATCCCCTCTTTCCCCTGGTTTCTGTTTCCTGGGATCACCCTCCTTAATAAACCACCTACATCTGAGTACACATATCAGAATTGTGTGTGTATACAGGGTTCCTGGGGCAGGATTAAGGGCAAGATACGAGATGAGCCTGTGTACCTTGAAGAGCTGTAAATCCTATGCTTGGCAATCAAGATCAGCCACCACAGAAACCACTCAACAGTATCTGTTCAGCAAAATACCAGCTGGGCTCGGCCCTGCAGTCTGAGCTTTCTCATAAAAGCTGAAGATGGTTATGTGTTACTGAGTTTCTGCAAGGGGAGGAAGTGTGTGGTCTCACATGATTCTAGCAGTGACTGAGGCTAGATCTCAGGGTTTCTAGAAGGGTAGAAAGAATGTTTGACCTTTGTGAAAGCTGGAGGACTCTGAGTTACAGTGGGCCCAAGGCAGAGCCTGACCGAGTCAGGAAATCCCAGCGACCTGCTCCATGAGACCATCACTCATTGCTTGGCTCATCCAAGAGCCATTTTCAGTCCATTGCCCCTAACTGTCTTTTCCTATGAAAGCCTGATGGTCAGCTTTGCAGTGTTCCTTGCCGTTAGAGATGACCAAATGACTCGGGTATGATAAATGAGATTAAGGGGACATGGGGGTCCTCAGGGGAAACATCTGTTTTGTTGATAAAGTAAATGGTTTAAGAAACAAAATAGTATGACTTCATCCTTCCTATCTTGGATGTTGATGTGATGCCTGGTACATGAGCACAAAAGATGAGATGACAAAACCAAATGGCCTGCAGAGTCAAGAGAAAGACTGCAGAAAGCCTGGCCATATACTGATGTCGAGAGAGCCCCCAGCAAGTCTTCAGGCAGCCCACCTTTAGGTGCCTCACAAGAAAACAATAAAATAGCCTTACGAAGTCTGGGCTACTGGTGTGAGATTTTCTGCTTCCTGCTGTTTAAAAGAGTTTACCTTTGACCTTTAAGAGAAGAAACTGCTTTACAAAATCACAAAGAAGTGGTCTGTGAGGGAGGTGTTGGGCTCTGCTCCAGCACTGCACACAAGTCATTCTCTGGGGGAATAAAGAATCCAGTTGGGAATAGTAGCCTCTTCTATGCGAATAGGGTGCGCTCTGTAGAAAGTCAGACTCAGCCTCTGCAAGTCGTCTTGGTTCAGCAGCAGCATAGGAATAATAGTAATAGTAATAATAATAATTGCTCAGCTGGATTCTCCTTATGTGATGTTATTCTTATTCTAATATATCTTATTTTACCATGAAGATGTTCCTGATCCCTAAGAGCGTAAAAACATGAGTGGCCAGCCACCCTTGGAGCCACTAGAACCCAGTCTAGATGTCTTGGATCTTGGCTCAACTGACATATAGACCTGGCTTTTCAGTAAGGAGACTGGCACGCTCAACCAGGGAAGATATTTACCAATTACTGAATTCACCACAGTGTGAGCTTGCTAATATAGATAGAATAAATTCTAGAAACTTGAATACAATGATTTTTGCCAGGGATGGTGGCTCATGCCTTCAATTCCAGTACTCGAGAGGTAGAAATAAAGGGGATCTCTATGAGATCAATATGAGCCTTGTCTACATAGTAAAGCAGACAAGCACAGGCCAGATGGGTCTACAGGAAGACCTTGTCTCAAAAAATGCTGATTTTTAGCTTTCAAAGGTAATATAATTTTAAAATCATTTCTCAAAAATGGAATTCAGTACTGGTTCTTTAAAAACATTTTCACATTGATTTATTTATTTAGTGCTTGTGTGTGTGTGTGTGTGTGTGTGTACTCAGAAGTCAAAAGACAACCTGTGAGAGTTGGTTCTTTCCTTCTACCATGTGAATTCCAATAATTAAACTCGGGTTTTCAGGCTTGGTGACAAGCTCCTTTCCTGATGAGCCATCTTGCTGGTCACATTGCTGGTTCTTAAGAGCAAAAGTCTCTGTCTCATGGATCAGGTAACATACATTTAATTGGTATCAAAGAAGTCTCAAACAATTAAGAGAGAATCCACGGAAGCGTGGATGGCACAGGAGAAGAGCGCTCTAAGCCTGTTTAAAATTAATGAGTCTGGGATTGTGACTCCATCGGTAATGTGTTTGCCTAGCATGCACAGAGCCCTGGGTCCCATTAACAGCAGTACGTAGACCAGGCATGGTACATCCTAGCGCTCAGGAGGTAGAGGTAGGAAGATTAGAAGTTCAAGGCTATCTTCAGCTACATAACAATTCTGAGGTCAGCCTGAGTCCCTATCACAAAAACAAAAATGAAAACGAAGCATTTATTTGATGTTGTTGACATAAGAAACACACTTCTCTCCTCAAAGGGAATTAAGAGATCGTTCATCCTGGAGACAAGTACGAGTGACCATGGCCTGGGAACACAGATTCAGATTGCTCTAAATTCTATATTCCAATGTGGCAGCAGTTTCATGAAGTTATTATACTAACTGAACAAGGAAAGTCATATATCAAGACACTGTTCAGACACACTGCTGGAAACCAGATAAGCAGGTTTCAGTCAAGAGGGAAGCCTGCACTAGGCCTCAGATGCCATCTGATGGTAGTCCAAGTAGATTGATTGAAGCTAGTGGTCTGTAATACATCCAAAGGTTTCACCTGTTAGGATGATCTTAGGTCAGGCACAGAGATGGGCTAGTAAGGGAGCTAAAGAGAGCCTAAGATAATCTCACTAGGCTCTGGCTCTGTAGAGCGTTCCAATCCCTCCACAATCATTGAAGTTCTACTCGTACAGTATCTGATGTGATGTGGGCACTCTGTTCTCAGAGTACCATCAGAGTATTTTCATAACCAAGTTGAGTTTTATGGTGACTGTGTGTGGGCACCAACACACCCAGAAGTTCATGTTCCCCTCATGCAAACTGGCCCCACAATTACTGCTGAACGGAGTGTGGGAAGTATTTCTATGCTGCCTCTCACTGCTGCATGAACTGGCACATGAGGTTAACGCTTTGTAGACAGCCCTGAAATACCGAGGGGGCTGTACTGGTGTGTGACTGCTCAGGGATGCTGTGGTCCTTACGCTCTTGCTTGTTTTAGCTTCACAAGTGGCCTTAGTGAGAACTGAAATCACAACCAGATACCTGGGAGAAGAAAGTAGTAACATTCCCTGTCAAGACTGAGCCGTGACTGTGCACTCAAATAGACAAAGTGCTTTCTCCAAATGTTTCCAATTATGAGAGGAAAATGAAATTGTTTTGATAATTCTTGGGTCTCTTTTGTTTCAAGAACATTGTTTTTCTGAAAAATTTGGAGACAGAGATGCAAATAACTGTTTTCTTTGCAATTTTCTGCTATGAAACCCGGACTTTCTTTTCTGTTTTTGTTGGGTGTAATTTATCATTTCTTAAATTGTGTCAAAAATGATTGCTATGAGACACGTGGTGGAAAGTCTCCTACAGTAAATGAAAGAGTAATTGAACTTGTCGTTGTTTGGGTCATGGTGTGTATAGGAGACCACTTTTTCTGGATCACCAGCAACATAAACAATGGGTTTATCACAAAATAAATAAATGCGATCTACAGTTTCCATTTAACTATATCAAGAAACATTGAGAGTACATGGCCACATGGCCAGCCAATTTGATCTCAATAATATTATTGGCATGACAAGGCCAACGGGCATTGCCAAAGTCAACACGGTAGGCTGGGGGTGGAGGGGACCAGGCAGCTTTCACAAGGGTGGTGAGGACCATAATGAGCCTCCGCTCCCATCGAGACACAGTCTCTTTTCAAGACCGCCCATATTTGGGGTCCTCTGATTCTAAACTGGGTAAGACTTGGGGAAAACTGGGAAGACAGAGAGGCTTGGGGGTGGGATAGAAATGGTCAGAGTGGCTGCTTCAGCTAACAGCATGAGGAACCTGTGAGAGGGCTTGGTGGGTAAAAGGACTGACCACCAAACCAGATGATCTGAGTTCGATTCTGGAATCCACATGGTGGAAGGAGAGAACCAGCTCCAGCAAGCTTCACACACGAACCATGGCACATCTGCATAACCCTCGCCCCAACAAATATTAAATACAAAATTTTGAAAGATCAATTAAATTTTTTTAATGTTTAAACACTTACTTTGATTTTATGTATGAGGGTTAAGACTGCATGTATGTAAGTGTACCTGTGTCCTGCAACGCCCACAGAAGTCAGAAGAGGATGTCAGATCCACTGAAACTGGAGTTGCTGATGGTTGTTAGCCACCGTGTAGGTCCTGGGATTTAAATCTGGGTCTTCTGCAAGAGCAGCCAGTGTTCCTAACTGTTGAGCTATCTCTCCAATCCTCAATTAATTTTTTAAAAACTTTGTTAGACTTGCATCTTTTAAGCTACAGAACAAGTAATGTATGATTAGGGTACAAAAGCAAAAATTAAAAACCACAAATAGGACAAAATTAAGTCTCCTTCCTTCCTCTGGCATACATCTTTCCTTCCTCAAAGCAACTAGAGTTACCAGTTTGTTGCAGATACTTCCAGAAACATCTTATACATCTACAAATGCACACATAAACAGCTGCAATTCTCCTTTACTTAATAGTTTAATAATCTTTCTAACTTTCACATCTCAATAAATATAAGTCCATTCTTCTCTTTGTTTTGGTTTTGATTTTTTTACTTTGTGGTTTGTTGTTGTTGTTTTGAGATAGGGTGTCCCCAGCTGGCCTAGAACTCACTAGGCAGACCAGACTGTCCTCAATCTTACGGAGATCCACCTGCCTCTGCTTCCCAAGTGCTGGGATTAAAGGTGTGCACCATCGTGCCTGGCTAGCCCACTCTTTTTAATACTGCAATGCTTGGAATATTCATTATGTTATTTACTTAGTCCCCTGTCATTGAACAGTCAGGTTGTTTCAACAGTTTACCATTGCAGAAGATGAAGCAGCAGACATCCTTGAACACAGCTTGCTTCAGAGGTACACCAATTTATACAAAACAGAACTATTGGGTCAAAAGGTTTATTAATTTGTAATCTTTAAAGTTTTGTCAAAGTGTCCTCCCACGTGGTTTACCAGCCCCCGTAGGATGCATGTGAATGGCTCCCCACAACTCCCCAGCACAGAACATTGTCCAGCATTGAATGGCTTCTTTTATTCAGTTACTAATGGTAAGTCAGAGTCACACGATTTTAACAGCTTCTTTTGCTTTTAGGGACTAGAACAGACCAAACAACCATCTATTCATCCATATAACAAATAGGCATTGAGCGCTTATTAATTCATTCAGGAACACCTTCTATGTGCCAGGCATGGTGCCAGGTCTGGGGATGCAGTGGGGATACAATGCTCCCAGATTTTATTGACAATGGGAAAGAGAGAGAGGAGAGAGAAATAACAACATACAAGGGCTCAGAAGGAAAAAGCACAGGATGTGTGTGTCAAGCAGAAGGCTGCTCAGGCCTGCACCACAGTAGTGGCCTGGAAAATGCTGCCTAAGCTGGGGGATGACTGGAGTTGTGGAGTGTGTGTATGCACAGTATCTTCCAGAAAATGGAAAGAAAACCCTGTCACCTTCAAGGGTGCAAAAGAAGGCTAAGAAGTGGAAGAAAAGAGGGGCAGAGAATGCAAGTAAACAGGCTGCAAGGCACTATGGGAGATGCCACCCACTCTCAAGGGACTTGTGGAAAGGAGTGGAGAGTCGATGTTCATAAGACGGCTTCACGAAGAGTTGACTGAGCACTTCGACGGCCAAAGATAAAGCACACGAGCATTTTCCAAGTGAATCCCATTTTTTTGAGAAAAGTAAGTGCTGTCATCCTTCTTAACCGTTGGCTGTACGTCAACGTGTTGATTGCCACTGCTGGTCTCAGCTTAGCCCTGCAGTCACAGGAGGACCCTAGAACTCAGGCGTTGAGACAGACTTGGTGCTAGGAGCCCACATGGCCTAGAATGTGTAGGACAAGAAGGTAGAAGCTGCCACCAACATCATCTTAGAGCAGTGAAGCCTCAGACTCTGCTTCTGGTAGCAGGACGTCGGTATTGACAAGCACAGATGAATGACATGACTGCCACTTTGGCTATAATACACTTTTCAAATGTTATAATTATCACACACACACACACAATTATACACCTGTCAGAACTGCATTCTACTCATTACAGATGAGAACAAGATGTTAAGACTGACTGAAAAGAGAATTTGAAGAATATTCTTCACCCAGGCAAAGGAATACTGAAGCAAACTTGCTAATAGGATGTGAAGCTGTGCCATTTCTCCAGTCCTCTGTAGTATTTGGGAATCTTTATGATAATTTCATTTAAATGAAATTGTACTGAATTGAGCACTAATCAATCATCCCATTGCTCAAACAAGAATCACCCTTCTTTGCCATCAGCTTTCTCCAAGCTAAACTTCACCTCTTACCTGCCCAGAAACACTGCCCAGGTAAAAGAGGCTGGAATTCCTCCCTCCTCCTTTGTGTGTGTGTGTGTGTGTGTGTGTGTGTGTGTGTGTGTGTGTGTCGGTGGGGGTGTGCCGTAGTGCACATGTGGAGGTCAAAGGACAACTTATAGGAGTCGGATCTCTCCTTCTGTCATGTGGGTCCCAGGAATGGACTCAGATCTCAGATCATCAGGCTTGGAGGCAAACATCTTATCCCACTGAGCCATCTCACCAGCCTCGCCATTTTAAAAAATACTGTGTGTCTTGCATTCTCTCTAGAGGTTAGAGCACTCATTTACTCCCAAGCATTCTGGGACCATATGATCGTCTCCAGGACGACGTTTAGAAACCAGCGTTCTGCGAATGCGCCAAGGCTGAAGGGTGCTGCTCCAAGCAGCCCGTGTTATTAAGAGCTAGAAATTAGCACCTGAAGCAAGTTAAACTGCAACCTGTAATTAGATGTTCCCGCAGCCCCAATTAGAAAGATCACTGCTCTTTGAACCACATTTTATTATCTTTATTTCTACTACAAGCCCCTGACTTTGTTTCCAGCCACAGGAAGTAAAACCTTCTTCATATGCTTTCAAATTCTGTAGTAGTATGAATGTAGCATTAGTTATCTGCTTTCTATTTCACTAGTGGTTTTTTTGTTAAAAGCAAGATAGAGGGCTGGAGGGCTGGCTCAGCAGTTAAGAATACTTGCTGCTCTTTCAAAGGCCTAGAGTTTAGTGCCCAACACCCATGATGGGAGGCTCCCAACTAACTACCTGTTACTCCAGCTCCAGGAGATCTCTTCTAGCATCCACTGGCACTCCAGAAAAAAATAAATATTTTTCTTTAAAATAAGCGAGAGAAAATTAGAGTGAACCCAAGACTGGCCCAAAGCCGTATCAGATGATGTTATTTGCAGGATCAGAGTTTCAAAACCTAGGTGAAGGATGGAGAAGCAGCCCCAGTGTGTTTGGATCATATGTTAAAGGTTTGGTCTCCAGCCTGTGGCACTGTTGAGAGAACATAGAACCTTTAGAAAGTGGAGCTTAGTGGGAGGAAGTCAGTTCCTGGAGGTGTTATGCCCAGGTTACAGCCCCCCCTCAGGGACCACCACGGAGGCCAGATTCGATGCAAGTACAAAAAGGATCTTTATTTACAAGCTCGAGCCCGGTCCACAATCCAACACACCGACGCAGCAGGTGATAGGACAGTGGCCCCAAGTGGAAGGTGAAATGATCTTTTATAGGGTTAAAACAAAGGGAGGAGGGACAAGGGTTGGGATTGGCTAATGGAGCCTACTGGCGCGAAAACAGCTTACAATGATTGGTTACACATCAAAAGGCAGGTGACAAGGAAGTATAGCTTCTTATTGGTGGGTCTGTCCTGGGACGTGCTTACCAGAGTATGGTTCAAGGTCTTGGGCTTATTTGGGTTTTTAATTTATGTCTTGGTCATCCTGACCAGACTCTATGCTTTCCCTCTAAGCCACGACTAAACCATCTGAAGGCCATGTCCTTGCAATCATTTAACTAGCGGGGTGGGAAAGAGTTTCTGAAGCCAGGAGGCCAAGCTTATGTGGCTGAGGCTTTTCTAACAAAATGGAGTCAGATTTACTTTAACTTTACACCTCAGGCTTGGAGATCTTCTCATAGGTGCGTCCTTGAAGGGGACACTTGGCTGTTGGCCCTTTTCTGTCTCTCTTTCACTTCCTGACCTCCAAGAGATGAGCAGAGCTCTGTCTGCTACAGGCCCTCACCATGATGAACTGTACAGCCACAGGCCAAGGGACCATGGACTGAAATCACAGGCAAAGAAAAACAAAGGCTTTCCTCTTTTTAAGTTATTTTATCATACGCGTTTGGCATAGTCACAGAAAGCTAACTACCACAGTCTCCCAAAGAAAAGAGAGGTGTCACCTAAATCAGACACTCGGGTTTCCCAATAGGATATCAGAGTCTGAGCAGAACACCAGAGTCAGAGTACATCCGTCAGAGACAGAAAAGCAGACTACTATGACTATTTTAGAACTAAGAGTTTAATGCAGGGGCTAGAGATATAGCTCAGTTGGTAGAGTGCTTGCCTAGCCTATACAAAGCCCAGGTCCAATCCCAGAATTCCATACACTGCGCATGTTAGCCCACATTCCAGGAGGTAGAGGCAGGATGATCAGAAGTTCAAGGTCATCCTTGGCTGCATGAGATCCTGTCTAAAAATAAAAAGATAGAAAATCAGAAAAGAAACAAAGCAAAAACCAGAGTTTGCTACCTTATACAATTGTAAGCACAGACAGGGAAGCAGGAAGCTGGAAGTAAAAACTGACAGGTGAAGGGAAGCCACTGTCCAATCCTTTTTTCAATTTTTAAAATTTATGTTTATTTTATGTGTGTAAGTGTTTTGCCAGCATGTATGTAAATGCACCATGCCCATGCAATGCCCGTGGAGGCCAGAGGGGTCTTTGGAGTCTGATGGAACTGGAACTATGGAACTAACTCAGGTCCTCTGCAAGAGCAGCCAGTGCCCTAATCTCTGAGCCTCTCTCCAACCCTGTCTCCATTCTTTGTGCCAGTGGATGAGTCACGGTTAGCAGGAAATTCTGACCGGAAGTTCTGGCTCTCCAGCCTTGGGGGAGAGGGGCTGGCCTTAGTCCAGAGGGTCTTGGCTCTCTGGAGCTGCTACCTCTGTGAGTCCACAGCAGGGTCTCTGGGGTGGGGCTGGTGGCGAGGAAGGGCAGATGACTGTGGAGTGGGAAGGGAGACAGCGAGCAGAGGCTACTGTCTTCTCTCATCACACAAGCGACAATGGTCATCAGAAGGCAACAGCTGTAGTTTCCCTTCTGTCTCCCGGGTCTTCATCACCATTCCTTTTGTCCAAGTCTAACTTGGAATCACACAGAAAAAGAGACTGGAGCAAATGTTATTGACAATAGATTATCCCAGCATCAAGTGACAAGTCTAAAACCATCTAATGAGAAATAATTGGAATAAAAGACTTGCATGCCAGACAACATGGTGTTTTTAGTCTCTATGAATCCTTTGGAAAGTGCTAATAGGAATTTGTTTCCTTTGAAGAACAGAGACCCTAATCACCATGATGTGACCCCATCACCATGGTGTGGTCTCATCACCATGATGGGACTGGCACCAAGAATCCTGAAGAACTGGGGAGCAATATATACAGAAGCCGTGTCTGTAGCCTGTCATGAACTGAAGAGATAAATGCTTTGTGTCCATCAGTGTGGTATGGAAATGTGGACTCTGTGGTCCAGGGCTTAGTGGTTTGACACAGATCACTGCTATGAGCAATCACAGAGGCTCATTGCTTGGGAAAGAGACTAGATCTCCACTTGGTTTTCTTTTGTTGTTGCTTTATTTGTTTGTTTGTTT
Source organism: Eospalax fontanierii (assembly GCA_035773235.1). Taxonomy (NCBI): domain Eukaryota; kingdom Metazoa; phylum Chordata; class Mammalia; order Rodentia; family Spalacidae; genus Eospalax; species Eospalax fontanierii. The sequence goes on from CM069538.1 coordinate 9,495,739, forward strand.
TGAGATAGCGTCTCTATCTCAGGCTGGTCTCAAACTTGCTGTGTAGCCAAGGTGACCTTGAACTTCTGATCTTCCTGTCTCTACCTCTCAAGTCCCATGTATAGTTATAACCTGCTATACCAGTTTATGTGGTGCTGGGGATTGAACTTAGAACCTTGTGTGTGTTAAACAAGCATCCTACTGACTGATCTATACTTCCAGCCCTCCTTTTGGTTGTGTGTTTCCAAGCAATACAGATCTCTCATTGTAACTTGTCTTTCTTCTCTTAATTTTCCTCTTTTTTTATTTCTGGTTTTCACCCCTCTACATTTCTGTATCAATCTATCGAGTACAAAATGGTAGCTAGACTGATGGGTATGATCAGAGCTAGTAATAATAGGAGACAGCCTCAGGGGACAGCAGACGGGATGCAAAGAGAAATAACGTGCTGGGTGTGGAGATGCACACCTGTGATCACAGTGCTTGAGAGGCTGAGATCAGGAGGATCAAGAATCTAAGGCTGTCCTGGGCTACATAGCAACACCCTGTCTCACAACAACAAACAGAAAATCAAAATAACACCCCCTCCCCCAAAATAGCCCGAGAACTGAGAATCGGACGGTGTGGGCACTTCTCTGAGGACAGTGAACTACATCCCAGCTCTGTAGATTTACAAGGAATCTTTAAAAAGTGTGTGTGTGTGTGTGTGTGTGTGTGTGTGTGTGTGTGTGCACTATCCCAGACTAACAAGAGAATCAAAAAACACCTTGACAATGAAGATGATGTATGTTTAGGGTAATTTTTTCACTTCTGTAATACCCGAAGCTTTTCTTGTCTCAGAAAACTCAAACTCTAATATAAATTGGAAGACTATTGAACAGTGATTTGCCTCTATAGAGGCATCTATCCAGGAAATGCAGTTAGCTGTGTGTGGAAATAACCCCATTCAGGAAGATTGACTTTGAATCGCAGCAGTGGCAGTCTATAGAAACACCTGACCTGGAGCCGCAGAATATCAGATTTTCTGGGGATGGGTTGCTACTAGGATTCGACCTCACAGGTGCCCGGGACCTTGGCAGACACAACTGGTTGTAGGGTCATTGGGGGTTGCTGGTTGCTGGGGATCAAACTGCCTTACCCTGCTGTATAGAGCTTGTTACATTTTGGCTTTACCACTAGGGGTCACTAGAGAGAGATAGGCTTAGTCTAGGCTTAGTCTACATCGTTTCAGAATCCACGGCCATGGCTTTGGACAACATGCCATGCTAGGCTTCTAACATCACACGTGAACAATCTGGGGAGTGGGTTGCCAACCCTAACCCATAGGTTTTAAAGCAGACCTCAGAGTCTACGTTCTAGTAAGTCCCAGGTGGGACCGGAGGGGGAGGGATGAAATGTTGGAGGATGTGCTATTTTCAGAGTTTAAGGTCTCAAGATACAATGTTGCCTCAGTTCAACTCTATTACAGGAGTCCAGCCTGGCACCTTCACTTCCTTCACCCTCCCTTTACCTGCTTGCTCTCCCCTCCTCTCCCCTCCCTTTCTCTCTTCTCCCTCTACCTTCTTCCTTTAACCTTTCCCACCCTCCCTCTCCCTGTCCCCTCTCCCCTCTCCCTTCTCTTCCTTCTCCTTTCCTCTCCTATCGTTTCTCCCCTCCCCCTCTCTCGCCCCTCCCCCTTTCCTCTGAAAGGCCCGTACTCATGACTTCATAGCAGCAGCCTCTGGGGATGAAAGCCACAGAGGACAAGGCTTGCGGTTGGGTGTCAAACCCAAGTTTGGTGAGCAGGGAGTGAACAGGGGAAACTGAGGGGTGGCAGTTGGAAGGACTCTTATTTTCAGTCCTCTTGGGGGCTTCAGGTGTCACTAGGAGGTTGAGCTCTTCCTCAGGATAATTAGGTTCTTATTTCAGATGTGTGTGAAAGGGAGAATAACCCATTTGTTATTTATTTACACTGTGTGTTAGATGCTTGGGAGGAAATTAAGTTGAATGGTGATGAAAGGATGAGACTGGATTGCAGGAACCTGAGGAGACGCTGGCTGGGAGGAGGAGCTCCTCCTCTTCCTGCCTTGCTCAGCCCTCCACACCGGCTTAGGCCCCCTCCCTGAGACTGAGTGGCAAATTCTCAGAAGATGAAGGGCAAATGTCGATGAACATGCCAGGGCTCCCAGGAGTCACATATCACCATTGGAAAGAAGGAAAGAAGAGCACCTCCACTGGGGTCAGTGCTGGCACTTAGGCCCCTCAGCACAGGGTCCAGGCTGAGAGGCCAGAGAGGGCACTGTCCCCATACAGTTTGGCTCGCCAGAAAAGAACTCTTTCCAAGTTGGTGATGCCCACCGTGGACTAAGTCTAGGGAAGGGGTGAGATTGGCTGCAGGACAGGAATGTAGAGGACATCCCTGCTGCCTAGGCTGCAGCAGCGCCTTACCTAGAAGACATGTGTGGGGTGCCAAGCTGGAAAAATCCAACTTCCCTCTCTGCAGGGAGGACTGGAGGACAAGGGCAGGGTAAGGTAAGAGCCCACACGTCTAAGCTCAAAACTCCAGAGCTGGAGGCTGTGTGCTCAGGAGGGCTGCAGCTCAGATGCGGGAGACTCACATGGGAAAGGAAAGTCTACTTGGAGAACATTTTATTCTCTCCTAAATTTGGGCAATAACAAAAGTACCTGGGAAAGATGTGTCCCTGCCATGTAGGCCAGAGGACAGTGACATCTTTCTCCCAAGTGTCTAAGAGCTAAATACTTTTGATGTAATAGGCCATTCAGTCTGTTTGTTCTCCAGTTAGAGTCCCCAGTTAGCCACAGTCAATCCAGTATACATGGCTGTGTTCCAGTAAAGCTTCATTTGCAGATACAGGGAGTTGTCTGGCTTTGGTTTGGGGGTCGTAGTCTATCCACAGGCCAATCCTATTGACGAAATTCCTCAGTTGTGGGTCCTTCTTCTCTGATGCATCAAGTTGACAACCAACATTAGCCATCACTATTTCCAGCATTCAGATCAGAATGTTGGATCAGAAGTCTAAGGCTATTCTCAGTCATCTAGCAATTTTAAGGCCAGCCTGGGAGACATGAAACTCTGTCTAACCACATACACACATGAAATACAGATGAATTTACTGTTTCTGTGAATATTCATTCATTCAACACTGAGCAATGGCATTAACAATGGTGGATATTAATTTCTCTCACATAAACATAAGATTACAGAGTAACACTTCAGGTAGGTATGGAAGTTACTTAGTATCCTTAGGGACCCTGACTCCTTTCTTACTCTGCTGACTTCCTAAGTCTGAAGTTTCTACATCATGGTACAATGTGGTCACCCAAGTACCAGACATCATGTCTCCTTGTCACTGGCCAGAATTTATTTACCTGGCCACATCCAGTTACAGTGTAGAGTCGGAAAATGTGGATTATTTAGTTGAGTAACTGTGTCCAGATAAAAGCTGGGATTCTTTCATTGAAGAAGAGAAGGTATTAGATGAAGGGACTGGGTAGATGACTCAGAGGGTAAAAGCACTTGCTATGCAAGCATGAGGAGCTGATTTCAAATCAGAGGACCTCATAAAAAGCAGTGCTGTGCAGAGGGTCTTGGGGAACGACAAGAGCATCCTTTGGGCTTGCTTGTCACCAGCCTCGCTCCAGTTCAGTGACAGTCCTTGTCTAAAGGCAATAAGGCAGAAGAGTGATAGAGCAGGACTCTCAGCATGCTCCTCTGGCTCCACACACATGAATGGGCATTCACATCCATATCCACACACGTGCATACACTGCACACATACCACACACACATACAGAAGACACTCATGAGCGAAGACAGGTATCAATCTAATAACACAGAAATACACAAGTTGAGTATTCTTTATTCAAAGTAATTATTAACATAAAATATACAAGTTGAATGTTTTTAAAGAGTTTGTATACATTTATCAATTTGCATCTATTTAGGGAGGTGTGCCATGGTGCTTGTGTGCGGTCGGAGGATAGCTTGTGTGAGTTGATCCTTTTCTTCCACCTAGTGGACCCAGGTGGACCCCCTGGTGGGTCCAGGGGATGGAATTCAGGTTTTTAGGCTTGGTGGCAGGTTCTTCTATCCCTTGAGATATCCTGCCAGCCCTAAGTAGTTGAATATTCTTTATCCAAGATGCTACTGACATAAAATATACAAGTTGCATATCTAAAATGCTTGGGAATAGCATTTTTTTTTTACTTCAGATTTTTAAGATGCATTTACATAACTGGGGCTAGGACTCAGATTTATGTATGAAATTCACATTTCATGCATACATTAAACTCACAGCCTAAGGACACTTTTATACAGTCTATCTAGTGTACCTGCATTTCGACTGACTTGTTACTTGAAGTCAGATGTAGAATTCCCCTTTTGTGGTATCATAGCAACACTCTAAAAGTGTTGGATGTGGGAGCATTTCAGATTTATGAATTAAAGATGCTCAACTACTTCAAAGGTTTATTTATGTCTGTCTCTGGGTGTGTGCACATTTGGCACAGGTGCCCACAGAGGCTGGAAGAGGGGTCGGATCCCTTGACACTGGAGTTACAAGCATTTGTGAGTACCTGACATGAGTGTTGGGCCCTAACTCCAATCCTCATGTTTCAGTAGAAAGCATTCACAACTGCTAAGCCTCCTGAAGATACTTAGCTTGTAATGAGTCGGAAGAAATGCAAGAAAGAGATGTAAAAAGGAATGACAGAAATCTGTGTGTGGATAGAGGTGGGGTAGGGAGAGGGAATCTTTGAGATACACTACTCTTAGGGGCACTCAGAGAGCACTTGGTGGATGGATTGTAGGGCACAACGCAGGATGAACCTTAGCCAGGTCACCTGCTACAAGGAATAGAGGAATGGCTTCTGTGGGCATGGCGCTCCGCTCTGGCTAGTCGTGAGACCAGCTTCTGCCCAGTGTCTGGAAAGAACCTGCACCAAGACGATCTACCTGGGGACAGACTGCTATTGGCTGCAGTCAGGGCCCCACCCCATAAAGCCATTGGCTAACCAGACCTATAAGATCCCTTGCACTTTCTTGAATAAACGAGCTTGCAGCGGAGTGCCACCGCCTGCTTCTCACTCAGCTCCTGGGGTCTCTGTGTGTTTTGACTCCACGCCTACTCACCCCATTTTTGGTGAAGACCCTTCATCCCCTCAGGCTGGCCCAGAGCACAGGGACCCCTAAAAATGGATGAGTGGGCAATTCAGGCAAAGAAACCCAAGAAGAACAGTGCCAGATGGAAAGATCTGCTTTCACCAAGATCCAGCATTACTAGCTAAAGTGCCCTCAGGAGACAGAGGCTGAAAGGTGGGAAGTGATCAAATGACTATGAGGTTAAGACTCATGTTAAAATTGCCATTTGAGGGCTTGTGAGATAACTCATCAGGTAAAGGTATTTGTCACTAAACCTGACAATCTGTGCTTGACCCCTGGGACCAATATGGTGGAAGGAGAGAACAGACTCCCACAAGTTGTCCTTTGATCTCCAGCTATGGACCTGCCCCACCCCCACAAGTAAGTAAATGTATTTTTAAAAATTGTTTAATTTGTAAATTTTGTTTGCTAAGCACTTGATAAGGAGCAGGATGCACTGTGGTTAAAACAGTTAATGCCAAGTCCCACTGGGCAAGAACTCTTACACTCAGGGAAGAGGTCAGCCATGGATGCCTCTCTCTCCTTTCCACAGGAGATAAGGGCTCTCGTGCCCGTGAGGCCTCCACCCTGTTCAGATGAAAGCCAAGCGCTACGGGCCTTAGGAAGATGGCTTGGTTCCTTCAGCATGTTTTCCTGGAGCTGCTTCTTTCTCAGAAGGATGCTTGTCAGTTGATGAGTCCCTTGCATTGTCAATGACAATGAGAGCACAGCCATCATTAAGGGAGCAGGAAATCTATTCTCCAAGTCCATATGGATCCTGCTCAGCAGGTGAACTTGAGACTTGAGGCTCACAATGATGGATTGATTTCAGATCCCCATTAGAATGGAATGGGCTACTTGGGCCTCTGAATTTTCCAGCTTACAAGAAGTTTAAACTCAAGGCTGGAGAGATGGCTCAGAGGTTAAGAGCCTGCTGCTCTTCCAGAAGACCCAAGTTCAAATCCCAGCACTCACGTTAGGTGGCTCATGATTACGCGTTACTTCAGCTCCAGGAGATCTGACACTCTTCTGACTTCCACAGGCACCCACACACATGGTATATATTCACACAGGCACAGACATACACACACGCACACACACAGAGGAATTTTTTTTAAGTCCTTTTTAAACATTTAAAAAGAAGTTTAAACTTAGGCTGGGGAGATGGTTCAGCAGTTAAGAGCGTCTGCTGTTCTTACAGAGGACCCAAGTTCAGTTCCCTGTATCATAGCAAGTGGCTCACAACTGCCTATAACCAGCTCCAGGGGATCCAACACCTCTGGCCTCTGGAGGCACCTGAACTCAAGTGGACACACACATTCACAGACACACAGACAGACACACAAGTAATTAAATTTTAAATCTCAAAAGAAAATAAACTCATAGAAACGTCCTGTATTCACCCTTGGACATGAAGCCTGCATCTCTGGCTGCCCACCCTCCCCATATCGCTAGAACTTGGCCTGTGCCTTTGAGGTCGCTGATGGGCTCCAGTGAAAATTACAAGCTTAAGAGAGAAACAAACTGTCACTTCCTTGTAAATCAAGCAACACTGACAGGGCAAAGCACAAGTTCAAAGGTCACCACTGACATAGCGGAAATGTTTTCCCTGGCTATATATTTTAATTATGCAAGTGTAACTGGAGATGAATAACAAACACATTGTCCTTTAGAGTCTTGTGTTTAGAATGTTCTAGATGGATGAAATGAGCAGCAGCCCCCTCTTACTGCAAACCTTGCCAAGAAATTGCTGTTTGGGGCAGAAGTGCTAACCAACATGGAGAGGAATGACAGGCCGAGGGGAAGTCCGAGGAATCCAGGGCTGTTATCCTTGTCCCTATCACCTCAGCCTGTTCAGCCTTTTCTTCTTGCCAGATCCAAAGGCCACATTCCTTTGCTGTTGAAATGTTACAGTGGTAGTGTCAGAGCCCTGGGGGACCTGGTTATCTGGGAAGGGGAACTGTGGACACCCAGCGCTGGGCTCCGGGCTGTAGGGCCGTGCTGACGCTCCGACAACTCTGCTTACTTTGTTCAGGGAAGGGTTCTCTTGTCTGTCATTTTCTGGATGCCCTGTTTTTCCATAAAGGCATTTATGTCCCAAGAAGGGCCTTTGGAAGTCGCCAAGGTTCTGCAAATTAAAGGGCACGAATTTCAAACCGCAGCTATTTTACCTACTTCTTGAAAATGAAAACTAAAAGCTGACATCTGGTAAGTAAGAAACTTCCCCTGCAACCCAAGGAACTGACTTCTCTTTTTCTCATCATGAAAGGGGACGGATCTCCATTGGTGGCCTTTCTTATTTACACCACACACATGGCGATGGCTCCGACATCCAGTTCCTTAGTATAAACAGAAAGGATGGTCTTTTTCTGGGGAAGTTAATGAATTGAAAAACAAAGCTGTTCTCTGTATACCCACTCATTCCAAACGAATAAAAGAACTACAGTGTTCGGGAGACTTGGGCAAAATAGTTGCATTCAAATTAATTTTGCCCCCTACAGACTTCCCTCCTCTCCACTTCCCATCACCCTCCTCCCAGGCCCCCCACTCTTTTTTAAGGAGAAAAAGAACCATTTAATCACCTTATAAGGGCAGAGAACATTAAGGGAGCAGAGCAAGAGTCGTGAGGCTCAGTTCTTATTCTTGGCTAGGACAGGGCTCCCTGAGAGATCCAGGGCTGTCCCTTAACTGTGCATTTCTGTTGATGCAGCTGTGATATGGGGACACAGATGTATGTGTGGTAGCCATGTGCAGCCTTTGGAGAGAGATCCAAAGCCCAATAAGGGGCCCCATTTTGTTAGTGGCAGGTTACTCCCATTTGAAATTGCTATTTGTAGTGCAGGAGTTGGGAGGTGAATTAGTAACTGGTCTTAGACTCATAGCTAGTAAATAGATACACACACACACACACACACACACACACACACACACACACAGGTCCTGGGGGGGGTCCTGGTGTCTTGGAATTAGGTTGCCATGGAAACTGCAACACCCAGTGTCTGACTTTATAAACATGCATCACAATGCTAGATGTTTCTTTACCAGTGAATTATGGTGTGTGATTTTTCTTTGAAAAACTCACATGGTGTTTTCTGTAGTATATTCAAAGTATAAAAAAGAAAGGAGGGCTGGCTCAGTTGGTAAAGTGCCTTGCAAGCATGGGGACTTGAGTTTGGCCCCCAGGACCCATGTAAAAAGGCTACAAATGGGGGCCATAGATGTGTAATCTCAGCACTGGTGAGCGGGGATGGGAATTTAAGGCTCACTGGCCAACCAGCCTAGTCGACTTGGTAAGTCATGGGTCAACAAGAGACCCTGTCTCAAAAATGAAAAAGTAGATGGTGACTGAGCAGTGATACTTGAGGTCGTCCCTTGACTTGCACAGGTACGTGTACACCAACACACAAGTATACAACACACACAAACACACACACAGAAAGAGAGAGAGAGAGAGAGAGAATAGGAAGAGAAGAAAGGAAGGAGGATGAGAAGGAGGGAGGGAGGGAAGGAGGGAAGGAGGGAGAGAGATCAGGTCCCCCCAGGTAGCATCTGGTGTGGAGATACTGTTGTGCTCTGTGCCCAAGCAGCAAGCAGGGACCTCTGGGATTTTGCTCTTTCTTCCTGGGCTTTCTAGCATTCACCCATGGAAGTTTCTAGAACACTGAACTCTGCTGTGGTTCCTCTGGGCATCAGGGACGGCTTGAGCCAAGCTTCCTCACTCACCCTAACCTCTCCCTCTCTCCCAGCAGCTCTGGGTCTGTGAACCTGTCTCTCCCTCTCCTGGGATGGATCTGCTCCCCTTCCATCCCTTTCATTTCTTTCCAGAACTCCTGTGCAATTGCTTTTGGGCCTAATGTCAAGTGTGGAGCACTCCTATGCATCCCTCAAGACGCAGTTCAAATGTAATGCTGCGTACAGCATCCCCCGAGGCTGTGACTACATACCGCATCCTGTGAGGCTGCTCCTGCTTTAGGAAAGGTAAGTGGCACCCTCTTCGGAACTTCTGCTGCCCAGCTGTGAGTTTCTTTTTCAGAGAAAGCATCACTTGGCTGGGAAACGATCTGCTTTCTCACCGAACTAGGAGCTCTCCCTGGACAGGAATGAAGAGCTTCTAAATCAAGTCAGCAGACCCTCGATGAGCAGCGCAGGAGCCCACACACTGAGCTTCAGGTCTCGTGAACATACAGGTTGAGCATCCTCTAATTCTACATCAGAAATTCTCCAGGATCAGAAATTTCTTTGAGTGCCAACTGGATTCCACTGAGGAGAAACTCTAACCCCATGAAACTATTTTCACATACAAGATTATCAATGATATTATATAGAATTTCAGGTTCCTGTGAAACATAAATATGAATATTAACTTGGGTCCCATTCTTGAGATGTTTCATTGTGTGTGTGTGTGTGTGTGTTTAATTTCAGAGTATTTACACACACAGGCACACACACACACACACACACTCTAAAACAGTCGGAATTCCAGAGCATCTTGACTGAGAGATTCCCAACCCCTACTGTCCCTTTTGTTTTACTTCTTAGAGACGTCAATCACCAATGACATATGTAAACTTTCTGCATTGGGTGGGGAGGGAGACAGATATTAATGTAAACTTACAGCTACTGTAAAAATGAAGGCCACTCTTTGGGGCAAAGAGTTCTGTGTTGCAAATGAAAAGAATCCTGTTATCTGTAAAAGGAGCGCGTTATTCCTAAAATGACAGAAGTGAGACTTTCATCTTTACTGTTAACCCCATACACCATCCCTATGTGAGGCCCATTGGAGCCTCCAGGAGCTTCAAAGGTGGGCCCTGTTATTTCCATTTTGCAGTTGGAGAAACGGAAAATGAGGCTGGCTGGATGGCTGGTAAAAAGCTAAGAAGGTGATCCTAGATGTCGGGTCTGTTCCGCTCCCTTCTGCTTCTGAAAGTACAAAGGCGTCAGGGTAGGTGACGAAGATCCAATCACATGGATTTTAGGCAATACTACCTGTCAGTCACTGCTCTGTGTATTAACTCATTTAAGCCTCACAAAGACCCTGCAAGGAAGATGTAATTATCATCCTCATTTTACAGATGAGGAAACATGGAGATGTTGAGGTTAGGAGTTTGCCCAGAGGCCATATAGCTAAGAAGCAGGCAATCTGGAATGGAAACCCAGACAGTCTGGCTCCTAACAACCCTGCTCGGCAACCTCCCAGGAATCCAGGGACTGGATCACTGTTCAGACAGGACCCAGGGCTTCAGGAGCAGGAGGGACATGGGGTTCTCAGGGACCACACCCAAGGCCAACTGTAGCATCCATTGGTGGCTTCCAAGTCACGCTAAGCAGATGTGAAATCTGAATCACCATGCATACACAAGCTTGGAACAATCAGTAAAGAGGCGCACCGACATCTTCCAAGCGTACATTTTAGACTTCCCTGATCTTAAAGGTTCTCACCCATCAAACCACTCTGCTGCCTGCACCCACTCCACACTCTTCTACTGCTCTTGGCGCCTACTTGGCATGCAGGCTTGATTCTGCCTAATGCTCCTGCTCCACTCACCCGCCCACTCCAGGTTCAGATAACTCGCTTCATCCTTTGCCCTTTTTCTGAATGTAATTTTGAAAGAAGCTATCAACAGGCCCTGCTCATCTTCTTTGTTGTGGTTGTTGTTGTTGTCATTGTTTTGAGACAGGGTCTCCCTGTAATCCCTTCTGGTCTGGACCTCAATGTGTAGACCAGGCTAGCCTTGATCTCACAGAGATCCACCTGCCTCTGTTTCCTGAGTGCTGGGATTAAAGACATGAGCCACTCTGCCTGACCCAGCTCTTCTTTGTAGCCAGGCATGGCATATATGGTTGGGTATCCTCTGAGTCTATTATGGGGACCTAAGCTGCTCTGGGAAGACAAATTGGGACAAAGCGGTTGGGTGGCACAGAGGCACATAAGAAAAAAAAAACTCAGCCTGCCTCCAGTAGAGACGGAGAACGAGGCGGCCTTCACTTGAGGAGGCTACAATACTACAGTGACCAGGAATTATGTGAGGACAACTGACCATAGCATAGGAAGCAGTCTCTTCCTTCTGCTCATAGTCTGACCCACTCTAGACCCAAGAAGGTCAGTCTGTGGTTGGCAGCGGCAGGACACCCACAGCTGTTAATACACTCTGTACCCAATTCTTCAGGTCCCAGGGGAAAGCAGATGGCATAAGAAGATGACTGGACGGGCTCAGTGAAGGGACCTTCTGCAGAGCCACAGGCAGGATGAAGAGAAGCCAGATGGGACTAGTGACACACCTTGGTGCCAACAACATTGGAAAGCCACAACCATTCCCAGGAATAGAGGCCAGGGTAGAGTGGTCCCAGAGAAAGTGGTAGCCATCAATGCATGGCTTGGGTAGGAGAAAGCCCCCCAGCAGCACATAGCTTCCTGTAAAGGAGAAGCCTCTGCCCACCTGTGACTCAGAGGGAACCAGCCAGGAAGATCAGCATCTCTGCGCTCTCCTGGCCTCTGATCTCATGCCAGAGAGCTGGAGCCTGAGGCCTGGGTACCTGAGGGAACCATCCTGAAGAGAACAGCCTTCTAAGGTTCCTAAGCCAAGATGAAAGTTAGCAGAGACCCAGGAGTGGCAGCTGAGAATGCTTGGCCCCTGACCCTCCTCTTCCATGAGCACTTCTGCCCAAGAACTGGGTTATTCGCTCATGAGTACATGGACTATCTTCAAAATTAACTCATCTTAAAAATGTATATATTTATGCAGCACAGTAGGACATTTCAATGCCTGCATACAGTATAATGATCAAACCAGAACAATATCAGAGCCTTTTCTTTCTTTTTTTGTATGTATATGTGTATGGTATATGTACACATGTGTACGTAGGTGTACATGCCCATGTGTGGGTGCAGAAGCCAGAGGAAGGTGTGTCCTGATTTATGGATCTCTGCCTTATTCCCTTGAGACAGTGTCTCTCATTGAACCTGGGGCTAGGGTGGTGACAGTGATCCTCCTGTCCCTGCCCCCTCTCACCCTCAGTTTTGAGGTTATAGGCCTGTGCAGCTATGTGAGGCTTTTTACACGAGTGCTGGGGATTTGAACTCAGGTCCTTATGCTTTCATGACAAACACTCTTACTGCTGAGCCCTCTCCCCATTCTCTAATTTAATGTATTTTAAAGTAAAAGGAAATCAGGCTGCTAGAGTGCAGCATCCTAGGGTTTCAACTGTTTTCCTGGAGCCTCATGAGAATTTCCACTTCTCAGAAGAGTTCTAGAATATTCCCATAGTACCAGGAAAACAGGGATGTTGGATGAAAGGCCTGCTAAGGACTCGCTGCTCTGCTGAGAGGGACATCACAGGGCAGGTAGTGTGGGACACCCCGTCAGAGACAGGGGCTCTCTCCACCTCAGGAGACAGCCACTGTCAGGCAGACCTCCAGAGCAAAGATGCAGCCTGGAGGATGGGGACGAGGAAAACTCTGAAACCAGCTCATCTTGAATTGACTAAAGTGATGCATCCAACATATGACGGGAGGGACTCGTCTTCAAACAGATATGAAGTTTCATGCTAAAAATTTGTGTGTGTGTGGCTGTTGCTTTACACGCCTGCCTTTGGGTGTGGCCTCTTCCGTAGTTATAGCATATGCTATTACAATTATGTAGGGGTAGATGATAGCATTTAAATTTGGAACTACAGTACAACTTTGGCTCTTTTCTTATTAGCATTTCCTTTAGGGTAGAAAGGGTCCCAAAGGAGGATTTTTGTCCTGAGTTAAAAGGTGTTAATTGACATAGTCCTTGGGGCTATAAAAAGTCGATGATAGAATGAGGTACGGCACTCTGGGATAGTTGCTTCATTATTTCATCTTTGAAGGCCCAAATGAAGGCATGTTTAGATAAAAAATACCTCCCAGGGAGTTAAAAATGTACTGGCCCCAAGTATATCTCTTTCCCATCGCTCATGCATGTTCACACAAAGAGGAAACCGCTAAGGGATGCTTGATGTTTAGTTGTTCTAGAAGTTGGTGGGAGGCGGGGAGGTTGAAGGTCCTGGCATGTGCCTCTAATTTATTTCTTTCTACTTTCCCAAGAGTGGGAGAAAAAATATTTGTGAACTTGTGTTATTAAAATGTTCATGCTGTCTACTTAGTGCTCACCTATCTTTCCATCAGCTCTGCGGACAAGGAAAGAGCCTTGCTCTCTAGACTGACAGAGGGACTAACAAACTGATTTCTCGTGCTGTCTGGAGAGCTTCGTGTGAGTGGTTTCCTTCCAAAGCACTCTTAGTATTTGCTGCGTCTCTCATGTTTCCCCCCCACCCATTGGCCACTTCACTCATGAAAACACTGGGGCACAGGCACAGAGGTTTGGATGGGCCTTTCCTCTTCATACACACACACACACAACACACACACACACACACACACACACACACATGCACTCACACACACTTGTACATGCACACAAGGCTCATTTTCTCTCTTTGTGTGTTATGTGTGTGTTTTGTCTGTGCACATATATGTGTGTGCACACACATTCCCCATGTGTATATGGAGGGTGCTAGAGATTTGAACTCAGGTCCTCATGCTTGCACAGCCAGAGCTCTCATCCACTGAATCATCTCCCCAGCCCCTCACTCGCTCCTTCTCCTCCACTCACACAATACTCCATTCACACAATACTTAGCAGGTTATGATTTGATGTTTTCTTTACAGTCAAGAACCCTAAGCCTTCTTCAACGAATTCAGGTACTAGTGGGCACTCATGACAGTCCTCCTGGGTACTCACTTGGCTTCAGCAGCTGAGTGCATCTGATTTCACTACCAAAGACACTGATCTTTCTTCAGTTACCTTCAACTAGTGATTCTCACATCACTGGCTCTAAATCAAGGCAGGGTCGTGACCAGTGCTTAAAAACCAATGAGAGAGAATAGACTTGAAAATATCATGCCTGTGTTGTACAATTAAAATTCCGTTTTGGTTATGCTGATTTACGCATTGACTTGTGGTGTAAACTGGATTTCTTCATGTGGATCACTGCAAGAATACGAAGCCACTGCAGTTGGGCTTGGCAAGGGGTGAAGTCTTCCGCTTGCAGACTGGTTTCTACTGGGTTGGCCTTGCTGGGGTGGTATTCAGGGACCCTGCTGGGCTTCTGGATCCTTCTCTGTCTCTGGGTTTCCAGCCTCTCAAAATCACTTCCAGCCTCCATTCTGTCCCTCACAACCCGGCTCACACCCCTCTGAGATTCCAGGTCTCAGAAACGCTGCCGGATGTGACGAGGTGAACACACACTGCCACCATAGGCTCAGGTGTTCAAACAATTGGTCTCTAGCTGGTAGCATCGTTTTCAGAGACTGTGGAGCCCGGAGATAGAGCCTGGCTTAACAGCACAACGGACACTGAGAGCTGAAGTCAGCCGGCTTCTGCCCCTCTGCCTCCTGATCTCCCTGAATGCGAACAAGCAGCCTCCTAGTCTACCACCGCAGCACAAGCTACCCCTGTGCCTTGCCATCCTGCCAGCCTCCTAGTCTACCATTCAACACAAGCTACCTTGTGCCTTACCGTCCCGTGAGAGACTGTCCTCTAGGACTATGAGCCAAAATAAACGCTTCCTACCTTACGTTGCTTCCAGCCAAGTATTTGGACACTGCAATGGCAGCAGCAATAGCACATCTAGATTACCCCTGGCCCGCCTGGTGAGCAGCTTTAAAGTAAGAAGGAGATTCTGATGGCTTGGAAACTCTTGACAAGGAGGGCCTGGCACTGATCTCACAGCAAGACCTTTAGTCTTACCTTTCCTTCTGGCACATTTTGTACCCCAGACAGGCTAAACCAAGGTCAGGACATGTTGAAAATGATCTTTCAGCCACAGAATGACTGTCATTGAACTGTAGGCCAGGGAGGTCCCCCAAGGAGGACCATGGCCTTGTCCGGTCTGTTCATCCGGGATTACAGGCCACTTACTTTTCAAAGGGTACAAGAAATTGCATCAGTTCAAGCCTGAGGGAGAATTTGAATTTAAGTTAAAAGGTCAGTGGTGCAACAAAATTCTGCCCATTGTTCAGTTCCATTATTTAATCACACAGTCTTTCTCAAAGGGCATTTATTGAGCAACTGTTTTTCTGGGTCAACCATTATACAAGGTGCTAAGTATTCGGTTGGGCATACAGCAGGAAATGAATGACACTTGCTCAGCTCAGCACTCTAACTCCAGCTGAAGAGCCAATCATCCCCTCACATAATTATGATACAAGGAAATACTTTTTTCATAGATGTGGGGGTGAGATATTTGCCTTTTCAGAGAAAGGACATATCATTACACGGTGCAACAAACCTTACAGAGGAGGAGGCATTTGGGCTGAGTCTTGAAGGGTTGGGGGGAATGGAGCTGGCTGGAAGGGAGCCTCTAAATTAAGTGGGGGCTGGATTATAATGAACTCTATGGGCCAGGCACAAGAGGATGGGTAACACTGAAGGAAACCTCTTTAAAGCAGTTAATTGATATCCATCAATTTGTCAACAAAAATGTTCAGTGTGATTTCGTTTGCAATAGTAAAACACAGAAAAACTTATTGTCCATGAGACATAGAGAAAAGCCAACTGTCCATAATCAGAAGACGTTCAGCAAATTATCAATAATCTACACAATCGAATAACCTAAAGACAGTGTTGGCCTTGATGTTCGGAGCTGTGTTAGCTGCTTTCCTGTTACTGTGATAAAACACCACGACCAAGGCCACTTATGGAAGGATGCGCGTCCACCGGGGTGGGGAAGCACGGGAGGTAGGAAGTGGCCAGTGCAAAAACCCCAGTGATGTGCTTCTTCTACCAAGACACTGCTTCTTAAAGGTTCCATGACCCTCCCCAGACAGGGCTGCCAGCTGACCAAGTGTTCAAATACTGAGAGCCTATGGGGGACTTTCTCATTCAGACCATCACAATGAGCATGAAAGGGTGCTTGCTGAAATTTTACTGAAATGAGTTTCAATTTCATTTTTTAATAAAATTATTTTAATTTTTCATTATATATGCCCCTATGGGTGTATGTGTACATGACTGCAGGTGCCTGCAGAGGCCAGAGTCATTGGATCCCCTGGAGCTGGAGTTCCAGGTGGTTATGTGCTGCCCAACATAGGTGCTGGCACTAGACCTCTGCATCCTCCGAAAGAGTAGCAAATGCTTTTAACCACTGGCCATCTCTGCAACCCTGAAATACATTTTCTGCACTTATCATTGCAATGCTTTCTTCTAAACTCAAATTCAAAACGACGGCCTTGAATACGTTTAAAAAAATATTTTTTGTTAATTCTCTGAAAATTTCATACAATGTATTTTGATCATATCCACCCTCAGCTTCACCCATAACCTCTCCCAGAATCCATCTCCACCTCTCCACCCACTCCAATCTGTGTCCTATTTTTTAAAAAAACCATCAAGTCCAATTTGTGCTGCCCATATACACTTGAACGTGGGGCCATCCTCTGGATCACTGTCAACCTACAAGGAGCCATACCACACAGAAAACTGAGTCTCCCTCCCCGAGAAGCCATCAACTCTCTATGGCTCCTCAATTAGGGATGGGAGCTTGGATTCTAGGGATGCTGGAATGCTGACTGGCTTGATCTTGTGCAGGCAACCACAGCTTCTGTGAGTTCATTAGTGCAGGAGTCCTGCCATACCCAGAAGACACTATTTTGCTCTGGACCTCTCTGACCTCTAACTCTTAGACTATTTTTTACTCTTTTTCAAAGGACCCTGCATCTTGGGAGGAGATGTGATACAGATGTCCCATTTTTGGCTGACACTCTCTTCACCTTGATCAGTTGTGAGTTTCTGCATTAACCACCATCCACTGCACAAAGGAACTTCTCTGATGAGGTCTGAGGGCTACACTAATCTATAAGTAGATAGGGATGAATGTAGAAGGCAGTTTGATACTGTGTCCACTTAGCAGACTAATAGTAGTAGATTCACTCCTGGGGCCTATGAACTTCCCAATCATGGGTTCTTGGTCAGATTTATAGTACTAGGTATGTGTTTCCTCTTGTGGAGTGGGCCTTAAATCCAGTCAGAAAGGAGTTGGTTACCCGATAACATTTGTGCCACCTTTATACATATGAGCATATCTTGTCATGTCTGTCATTATTATGGTTTACGGGTTCACAGCTCGGTAAGACTGTTGACGATTTTTTTAAAGATACATTAAGTCAATGTATCTTAGATATTTTTGTCATGGCAATGGAAGCCTACAATACAACTTACCCATGAGGGAATATTCCAAATATAACTCAAAACCATGTCCCATGAAGTTCAGCTTTTGCATAGACTTCGAAAGAAAATGCACCATGCCTCCCTGCCAGTGAAAATTTCTAAGTATGTTATTAGATGCTTCCTGATCTTGATTAGTTATTATTCTTCACTGTGCCAACACCCCAGCGTGAACTTACACGCCTGGCTGACCCAGGTCAACCGCTCAATGTCATTCAATCACTCAACATCACTTGATGTGGTCTCTTGATACAGTCAACAGATTCAGGGTTGCAGATACAGTTCAGTTGACAGAGTGCTTGCCCAGCATGCATAAAACCCTGGGTTCAATCCCCAGCACCAGATAAACCTGTGATTCCAACACTTGAAAGGTGAAGACAGTAAATTCAAGTCCAGTTTGTGAATTTAGAAGACTTTGGGGGCATGGGAGACTCAATGAATGCAAGCTGTGTAATGCCAACACAACAGGGTATACTGGTCACTGCAAACATTTTTCAGAAGTAGAAGTCCATTCAAAGATACTGATTCAAAGTAAATACAAAACCATAACACAACTGCTTGCCATTATTAAGAATTATGTCTCATATACAATGGTATATGCCAAACCTGTACGTGATCAGCATTGTGGACTTGCTGACACCAGCTTGAATAACGCGTTGTGCTATGACATCACAGTTACTGCAGTGTCCCTAAGTGATGGAGTTTTCCATCCCTGTGATCAGTTTTCAGGACTTCCATGGTACATGTGGTCTCACTGGCTGAAATGTTACATGACATGTGACTATACTGTGTGTAACATGCGTTGAAGAAGGAAAGCTTACTATGGATTTTCTTAAAGACATTAATCTTAAAAAAAACAACAAAGCCTTCTCAAACATCTTCTTAGGAATATTTCGCCTTCCCAGCGTGCAGCCTCAGGCAGTGCCAGCCGGCTCCTTTTCTCACCCATGCAGCCTGCTCTGGCTTCTCCAGTGACATTCTTCAAAGGCTCTGTTCCCTTCTCTGACTCGTGTATCAGCTAAGTGGCCCTGAGGACCGGGTTTCCACTTGTCCTTTGCTACACCTCTCAGAGATGCTGAGAGCATCCTAACTCTCCACACCTTCTGCTTACCCTTGGCTCCTTGCAGACAAAAGCCAGAGCCCTTGAGCAGAAAGTTGGTGCGCACGCATGTATGTATGTGTGTGCACATGTGTGTATGTGTGGAGTGCACTCACCTGGACGTACAAATGTGGAAGCAAGAGGTTGATGGCAGGTGTCTTCCTCTATTACGTTTTGAGACAGGGTCTCACTGAATCTTGGAGCTTACTTTTCCAACTGGGCAGGCTGGCCAGGGAGCCCCTGGAGTCCCAGGATTCCCCCGTCTCTGCCTCTCCCTCAGCACTGGTTACAGATGCCTGCAACTAAGCCCAGTTTTTGCATGGGTGCTGGCGATCTGAACTCAGGTCCTCAGGTTTGTGGAGTAAGCACATTATCCACTGAGCTGTCTTCTTACTTCAGCAACAACAAACCCATGAAGCATTTTGAGGCTAAAACTCTTCAGCTTGTTAACAAATCAGCAAGGAAGGATTATTTGGTAATTGATGGCTCACACTGCTGGTTAACTATTTGGGGGGAAAAATGTTACATTTCCTACCTCACACCCAAATCCATTCCAGATGGCTTAAAGAGTGTAAAATAAAAACTTAAAGGGACTAGAAAAACATAGGTGGATATCCATCTAGTCACATAAAAGTAAAGAAAGAATCATAAAAGTAAAGACCTTAGCTATCACTTCATAAAAATATACAATTATGCTTGTCATAAAGTTCCATGGAAGTTTCTAGAAATGAAAAACTGAAGGGATAGCTGCAGCAGTTACAACTGATAAATGTTGATTCTCAGTAACTTTAAAAAGCTCTTAAAAATCAGTGTGAGGGAGACAAGCACTTCAGACTGTGACACAATTCATATCACAAGTCTGAGACCAGCCTGGGCTACTTGGGAAGTGTTCCATCTTCATGAAGGCAATAACCCTTGAGGGGCCACTTTGTCTGGCAGAGGAGGCCAGGAAAGCTGTGGCTCATGGCCTGCCTCCCACTAGCTGCTGGCTTGCCCCAAGACAATAGAGAATGGGTTTCTAGAAGTGTGACATTACAGGCTGTTTTCTGGGGACATGAGGCTCAGAGGGTGAGGTTGAAGAATAACCAGTCACCTTGCCCGCACAGCAGCTGAGAACCAACCCTCGATGCAGCCCTCAGAGCCACTCTGTGAAGTGCCCATCTTCCTCCAAGTTTTTCTGGCTCTGGAGATCAGGAACTGCCTTTACAGTATCAGCCTCTCCTCGCTGCCTGTTTCCTGCGGGTCCAGCTGAGAAGAGGCTACTCCGACCTCCTCTTCATCTCTTAGGTCTTCCCTAGTGGACCCAGGTACCCAGAATCCTCGTGGCCAGCTGCTTACCTCTAAAGGCAGCTGACCCCTGAAGAATCGCTCTTCCTGGAGGGAAGCAACCAGGCACACCTCAGGGGTGTGGTATGCTTTGAATCTCCATGAACTGAGCCATTTCCAGACCAGCTGGGATTCTGGGACCAAGAAGGAAAAGGCTAGGGGGCCGTGAGAAGGTATGGACTCTGGGTTCCCAAATACTCCTGCAGGTGGGATGCTCCCATTGCACACGGCAAGAATGAGTGGGTTTGCATTTCCCTGATGGCTAAAGGTGGTGAGCACTGTACAAACTACTTCTCAGCCATTTGTGTTTCATCATTTGAGAACTCTCTGTTTAGTTAAAAAACAGTTTTTGATTGGGTTATTTGTGGGTTTTTGACGTTTAACTTTTTGAGTTCTTTGTAGATTCTAGATATCAATCCTCTGACAGATATATAGCTGGTAATGTTTTTTTTTTTTTCTCATTCAATAGGTTGGTTCTTCACTTGAATGATGGTGTCCTTTGCTGGAAGGAAGACTTATAGCCTTATGAGGACCTGTGTTCAGTTCCCAGCACCCACATTGCTGCTAACAACCTTCTGTAACGCCAGTTCTGGGGGATCTGATGCCCTCTTCTGGCCTCTATGGGCATTGCATCCATGAATGCACTTACATATATATAGACAAAACACTTATGCACAGTAAATAAGAAATAAATAAAAATTTGAAAAAATAAAATGTGGGATAGAGTATAACTCACCGGAAGAATGATTGGGTAGCATTCATGAGGCCCTGGGTTCAATCTTCAGCGCCACGAAAATTAATAAATAATAAAATGCAATTATTAAAAATGACCCCTTGGGGCTAGGGATTAACTCACTTGGTTGAGTGTTTGCCTAGCAGAAACAAAGCTCTAGGTTCAGTCCTCAGTACTGCAGGAAAATCGTGTGTGTGGGAGGACTCGGAAAGGCTCAGTGGGTAAGAGCATTTGCTCTGCAAGGACCTGAGTTTAAATTCTCAGCACCCACATCAGCAAGATCAGAAATCAGGATCATCTTTCACTACACAGTGAATTGAAGGCCAGCTTAGGCTATGTGATACCCTATCTTAAAAACAAACAACAATAAATACAACAAATGCCCCCCTGAAACATATCACCTTGTCTAACTATAAAAGTTGCTGAAATCATTTTTACCTGTGAGTTATGTTTGACTGAAAAGTTTAAAAGAAAATTGTGTATGTGCGCACCTGCACGTGCATGTACTTGTGCCACAGTGCACGTGTGGAGATCAGAAGATAACTTCTTGTATCAGTCCTTGCCTTCCACCTTGTTTAAGGTAGCGTCTCTTGTTCATCCCATGTATGCCAATCTAACTGGCCTTTGAGCTTCTGGGGATTCTCCTGTCTCCACCTCCCAAACCCTTGCAGGAGTTCTGGGATCAGATGCGTCTACCCTGCGTGGCTTCATGTGGGGTTCTGGGGATGTCACGTCGGGTCCTCATGCCTGTGCGGCAAGTGCTTTACTCCCTCCCCATCCTCCCAGCCAGGAAAAATGTCACGTGGGTTATACATTTTTTGTTTAGCCTCAAGACCTGCTGTTGTTGTTGTTGTTTTTACTATTGAAATTGTGGGTGTATGTGTGTGAGTAGATACTATCTAGCTAGGCATCAAGGATGGCAGGTTTTGGTTCAGACTCCTCACAAAAGATGTGTACCCATATCTAAAGCGTTGACAGAATTACATTACATTCGTGAACTTTCCCCCTAGCTATTTATTAACTTTGTAATGATGACTGTGGGGCAAATTTAAGCATAAGTAATTGAAATTTCCTCTTACTATGGTTTTCTAATTGTTAGCTTTTCTCTATACATGTATTCATGAATACCAGCAGAGCCCTGTGATTTTGTAAATCACAGCAAGCTTTAAACACTAAAGTGCTATAGAAAAATGGAAATCTTTAAAAGATCCAGACCATTCATTGAGAAAGTTTAAGCAGTTTATACTTACCGTATGATGAACAAAATTTGATAGGCATTCAGCAACTTATTGGCATTTAGAGCATCTGATTCTCTTTCCTCTCTCTCTCCATCTCTCTCTCTCTCTGAGGGGGTGGTGGGTGTAGGTATATCTTAATAATTCACATGGTACTGAGGCTTGCATATTTGGTTCACTCCTGTGTGTATTTTGTTTTTTTAAAAAATATTTTATTTATTATATGTGTACGAGCATATTGCCTTCATGTATGTAAGTGCACCTGTGTCATGCAGTATCCGCAGAAGTCAGGAGAAGGTTTTGGAGCCCCTGGAACTGGAGTTATGGATGGTTTTTAGCCACCCTGTGGGTGCTGGGAACTGAACCAAGGTCTTCTGAAAGATCAGTCAGTGCTCTTAACTGTGGGGCCATCTCTCCCTCCCCTCTGGTGTGTTTTGATCATATTCAGCCCCACTCCTCCCCTAACTCCTCCAAGACCTATCCCCACTTCTCTAAGCTCCCAACTTTGAGTCCTCTTTAAAAAATATTTTATTTATTATTTTTATTTTATGTGTAAGACTGTTTTGGTCTATATGTATGTAAGTGCACCACATGTGTGCAATGCCTGTGAAGGCCAGAAGAGGGTATCAGACTCCCTGGAACTGGAGTTACTGACAGCTGTTAGTGGCTACATCGGCGCTGAGAGCTGAACCTGGGAGGGCAGGCAGTGCTCCTAACTGCTGAGCTATCTTTCCAGTGCCCCCTCTTTTTAAAAAAAAAAAAAATAACCCACTGAATCCAGTCTATGCTGCCCACATATCCCTGGGAATATGGCCATCCACTGGATCATGGTCAACCTACCAGGGGTCACACCTTTTAATGGACTCTCTTTTCCCTGAAGCCATCAACTGTCCAAAGCTTCTCAGTTAGGAGTAGAGACTCTTGAATCCCTTCCTCCCATGTTAGAATGTGGACTGACTTGATCTTGTGTAAGTCTTGTGTGGGTAACACAGCTGCTCTGAGTTCATGGGTGCACACACATACACACATTGATCAACAGAACAGAATGGAGGATCTGGATGTAAGTCTACACACCCATAGTCCCATGATTTTTAACAAAAATGTCAAAAACATATTGGAGAAAAGAGCGTATTTAATAGACAGTGTTAGGGAAATTGGATATCTACATGTAGAAGAATGAAACTTTATCCTTGTTTCTCACCCCTCACACAAGTCAGTTCCAATTGATCAAAGAGCTCAATACTGGACCTGAAACTCCGAAACTTCTGGGAGAAAGAGTAAGGAATACCATTCAGGATGCAGGCTCAAGTCAGGGCTTTCTTAACAGGACTCTGGTCACCCAGGAAATAAGACCAGCAATTGACAGTGGGGACTCATGAGATTTAAAAGCTTCTGTGCTACAAAGGAAATTGTTACCTCATGGAAGAGGCAGCCTATCGAATGGGAAAAAATTTCCAGCTATACATCTAACAGAGGATTAATGTCTAGAATACTGAAAGAACTCAAAAAACTAAACACCGGGAAAAGAAACAACAAATTAACAAGTAGGCTATGGAACTGAACAGAGAGTTCTCAAAGGAAGAAATACAAATGGGTAAGAAGGATTTTTAAAGGTGTTTACCATCCTTAACTATAATGGAAATATTAATAAAACTGCTTTGAGATTTCATCTTGCAGCAGTCAGTGTGGCTAAGCTTAGGAAAATAAAAGATGATGCTGTCTATTCTCTAGTGTGCATAAGGATCCAATAAAAAAGTATAGGCAAATCTCCCTGATGAACACAGATGCAAAGATTTTCATTTGTGTTGGGTCTGGGTTGCTATGCTGGTTAGTTTTTGCCAACTTGATACAAACTAGGGTCATCTGGGAAGAAGGAACCTCAACTGAGGATCCCTCCATCAGTCTGGCTCACGTCGTCTGTGAGGCATTTTCTTAATTATTAACTGATATAGGAGGGCCCAGTCCACTATGCCAGGTGCTATCCCTGGTTAAGTGAGCCTGGGCTGTACAAGAAAAGTGGCTGAGCAAGCTAGGAGGAAGCACACCTGTGAGCAGGCTTCCCTCGTGGTCTCTGCTTCAGTGTCTGCCTCCAGGTTCCTGCCCTGCTCGAGTCCCTGCCTTGGCTTCCCTCCATGGTGGTCTGTGATTCGGATTTGTAAGATGAAACAAACCCTTACCTCTCCACGTTGCTTTTGGGCATAGTGTTTATCACAGCAAGAGAAAGCAGACTAAAGCAGTTACATCACTCGGAATAATGCTTTCCAGCTCATCTATTTACATGCAAATTTTATAATTTCATTTTTATAGAGAACCGAATAAAATTTCATTGTATATATTACATTTCATCATCAGTTTGTCAGTTTCTGGTCATCTAGGTGTTTCCATGTTCTGGGTATTGTGAACAGGACAGCTATGAACATGGATGAGCACGTGTTACTGTAGTAGGAAGCAGGGTCTTTCTGGTACACGGCCAGAAATGGTATATATAGTTGGGTCGTATGGAAGATCTATTTCTAGATTTCTGAGGAACTTCCACACTGATTCCCATAATGGCTGCCCAGTTTGCACTCCTTCCAACAGTGCACGAGGGCTCCTCATCCCCCACATCCTCCCCAGCATTGGTTGTCTCTGACGGAGGCCATTACCATGCTGTTTTTATTACTATGGCTCTATGGTATAACTTGAAATCAGAAGTGATGATACTCCCAACAATGTTTTTACTATTCAGGATTGTTTTGATTGTTCTGGGTATTTAATGCTTCTATATAATTTTAAGGCTATTTTTTCAATCTCTGCAAGGAATTGCATTGGAACTTTGATGAGATTATATTGAATCTGCAGATTGCTTTTGGTAAGATGACCATTTTTATAGTAATCCATGTGCATGGGCGGTTTCTCCATCTTCTCATAGCTTCTTCAGTTTCTTTCTTCAGTGCCTTGGTTAGGTTTATTCCAAGGTGTTTTGGTTTGTCCACTTAAGCTAGTATGAAGGAAACTGTTTCTCTGATTTCTTTCTCAGTCTATCTTCAGTATACAGAAAGGGAACTGATTTTGGTGCGTTAATTTTGTAACTTGTCACTTTTATTTAAGTGTTTATCAGTTCTGTGGGTTTTCGGGGAGAGTCTCTGGGGTGTCTCATGTATAGAATTATATCAACTGCAAAGAAGTCGATAAAGGACACTTGGACTCCTCCCGTCTGTGCCTCTTCTTTCCTTCACTTGACTTATTGCTCTGTCTAGGGCTTCAAGTGCTATCTTGTACAGAAGTAGATTATGGGCAATCTTGTCTTGTTCCTGACCTTAGCGGGGATGCTTCCGGTCTTTCTCCATTTAACGTGGTGGCAGCTGTTCTCACTCATACGTGGATCTTAGTGTTGAATCTCTAGATTTGTGTGTTTAATTTGGAGCACCTATAGAATCCAGGACACTAGAAAGTGATCATTGATGGGGAGGAAAAAGAAGATCTTAAGAGGGAGGAGGAGAGTACGGCACAGGTGACAGGAAGTGGGAAGGGAATAACGAGGAAGAGGTTTAAGTGCAGAGAAGGACGAGAGGGGACTGCGGAGGGTTGTGTAGAGGGGGTATCACTAACCATTAAGATGTTTCTAAAAACCATATGAATACCTATTATTTTATAAGCATGTAATATTCATAAAAACAAAGAGTTTAGTTGGAGTTACACAACACAGGGGATTATGCTCATCCCAGAAGCCAAAAATGCTCAGTACAGTGTGAGGTACTTCCCCTCCAGTTGTTAGTCAGAGGTCTCCCAGAGACCTTATTACCACTGCTTTTGGTTGCCCACTATAACGAGATGGCAGGACCCTACTGTGACAGCACTACACACACTGGTCACAGGGTATGGAGAAATCACGTTGGTCCTGACCAGGAAACTTCCTCCCTGCTAACCAGCTCTTATAGTAGCTGAAGGTGCTATGAAGGTTGTTGGGGGAAAAGTCATCAATAGTCTCACCCCATGTGAATCCTGTGAATGACAATAAAAACAGGTAAGGCAAGATATGCTTATGAGTGGCGTATATGTTATAGGCTAACCCTTGCTTCATGACTGGATGTAAGGCCCACTCCACATGCATGGTACTATAAATCTGGCCAAGAACCCATTGCTGGGGAACTCATAGGCCCCAGGGGTGAACCTACTACTGTTATTCTGCTAAGTGAATATAATATAAAGTTACACTCTAAATTGGTATCTCTCTGCCCATAGATTAATGCAGCTCTCAGCCCTCATCAGAGAAGTTTATTTGTGCAGCGGACAGTGGTTAATGTAGAAATTCACAACTGGTCAAGTGAAGAGAATTAATGTCAGAGGAGGGCTCAGCCCAAAATGACAAATCAATGTTATATCACCACGCTGCCTCACAAAGATTACGGACCATTGAGGAGGAGGGTGTCGAAGGACTGTAAGGAGCCCACGGTTGAGGAGGATCAGAGTGAAACAGTGTCTTCTGGACGTGGCAGGACTCCTGCACTCATGAACTCACAGCAGCTGTGCTGCCTGAACAAGACTTGCTCAAGATCAAGCCAGTCAGCATTCCAGCATGGAGGAGAAAGAGGTTCACAAGCCTCTTCCCCTAACTAACTATGGATAATTGATGACCTATGGAGGAGAATAACCAGCTTTCTTTAAGGGTGTGACGCCTGGTAGGTTGACCAGGATTCAGTGGATGGAAAACGGGGCTAGGGACAGGGAGGTCAAGGTGAATCTGAGAGGAGTTAGGGGAGGAGTGCTATGATCAAAATACATTGTATAAAATTCCTAAAGATATATATATATATATATATATATATATATATATATATATGTATATAAAAGACCACGGCAGTGACATAAAAACAGACACATTGATCAGTGAAGTAGGGTGAAGATCCACATATAAGCCCAAGCTCCTATCTCTCACTCTACATAAACTCAACTCCAAATGGATCAAGGACTTCAACATAAGCCCTGATACCCTGAATCTGATAGAGGAGAAAGTAGGAAATTCAATGGAATTTATAGACACAGAAGAGGTCATTCTGAACAGAAACCAGATAGCATAGACATAAGCCTAACAATTAATAAACGGG
The DNA here is from genome assembly GCA_035773235.1 of Eospalax fontanierii. Classification (NCBI taxonomy): domain Eukaryota; kingdom Metazoa; phylum Chordata; class Mammalia; order Rodentia; family Spalacidae; genus Eospalax; species Eospalax fontanierii. The sequence continues at coordinate 9,522,586 of CM069538.1, forward strand.
ACCTCATGAAACTAAATAGCTTCTTTTCAGGAAGGATGTTATCATTCCAATGAAGAGGCATCTCAGAGTCAGAGTGGGAAAAAGTCTTTATCAGCTATTATTCTGACAGAGGTGGTGTCTGGAATCTACAAAGAACTAAAAGAAAAGTATATATCAATAAAACAAACAAGCCAATCAAAAATTGGGGTATGGAATTAAACAAAGCTCTCAAAAGAAGATACAGGTTTTCTGTCTAGTTTTTGTTTTGTTTTGTTTTTAGCTACTAAATCCTCTTCCTATTTCATGGCAATTCAGCTCAACCCACAGCCCTTCACTTTAACAATTCTCTTGCTCAGGAACATGAACTGCAGTCATCACAATTTTTGATCCATTTTAAGGAAGATTTTTGTCACTGGCTATAGTACATGAGGTGATGCTCCTTCTTTGCCATGAAGAAAAAGGCAGGATGCTGAAGCTATGTGACTGAGAAGGTTGGTAACACTGAGAAGCACACCACAGGAAACATTTTAGCTCTAGTAATAAAACTATCTGAAGCTGTGTCAGGAATGCTGGAAGTGCCCACGGTTTCTTGGGTCTTGACAAACTTTCTGTGGGGCGATGGGTGGCTCAGCTGGTCAAATGCTTCCTGTGGCTTTTCTCCAGGGGGTAGGAAGGTTCTTTCTGGCTTTGTCCCATCCCCTGCTCAGTGGCCTCATAGCAGGCACTGCCTTCAGCCCACGCACTTTACCTGTTTGCTTATTGCCAGATTCCAAACCAGTGCAACAGTTCCTTCAAACAAGAGGTTTTTCCTAGCTTCCAGAATGGGGTCTGGTATGTGATCAATAAATAAACAGAGTTCCTGTCTTCCATTATTAGTTGTAAAGGAGTATCCCGATTTCTGAGTGTCTCCATAAGCTACTGAATTAATTGAGTTCGAGTAGGAGTCCAGCCCCAGCTGGACCTGAAGAAGACTGTCATTTCCTACTGTCTTCTCTTTTAGACAGTCACAGTGATAGAAAGAAACACCCCTGGTTCACCTGTGGCGAATTTGACTCTCAGAGCCAGATCACTTCTTCAAGTTCTTGTCCACACGAGAGGACTAGTTTCCATAATGATCACTAGCAATCACTATTTTCTTTCTTCATAACTATAAATAATAATTTTAAAAGGAAAAATACAGTTTTGTAAGCTATATTTTATTTTGAGGCTGGATTGCATCTATCCTAGGTTGGTCTCAAACTGGCCATGCAATTGAAAATGATCTTGAGCTTCTGATCCCCCTGCCTTCAATCCCGTATGGGGATTACCGATGAGCACCATGATGTCCAGTGTCTGTGGTACTGGAGACTGAACCCAGGGCTCCATGCATACTAGGCAAGCACTCTACCAAGTGAAGACCTCAATCCCAAATATATTTTCATTGAAAGATATGATTCATATTTAGGAAAATATTTCACATATGACAGAAAGTCTATCCTGAGTGGAAAGATATTCATTCTTTGCAGTTTGTACTCTGTCTCACTGTTTTTAGCATAAATAAAATCTCTAAGTGAGGGCTGGGGATATAATTAATGGTAGACCACTTGATTAACAGGGGCAAGGAACTGGTTGGAATCCTAATACCCATCCCTTCCCATTCAAAGAACAAACAAACAAATAAAATACATACAAACAGACCTCCAAATGATCACATGAAATATCAGAATTAAAGTCGGCTCAAGGGCAGCAAAATGACTCAGCCAATAAAAATGCTTGCAGCCAATCCTGATGACCTGAGTTATCATCTGGACCCAGGTGGTAGAAGGAGAGAACCCACTCTTGAAAGCTCTTCTTTGACCTCCATATGTATGCTGTGGCGTGCATGCATGTATGTACAAGCATGCCCCAGATTCAACAAATAAGTAAACAGACAAACAAACAAATGACAGTTAATCCCAATGCTCCAAAGTAGAAGCAGGTAGATCTCTGTAAGACTGAGGTCAGTTTGGCCTGCATAGTGAGTTTCAGGCCAGCTGTGACCACAGGGAGACTCTCCTTCAAAAAATAATTTAAAAAGTAATGTAAAAAAAGTAAAGTCAGCTGAGCTGTGTCTCTTCGTCTTTACACTACCTGCACTGTCACCGCTAACTCCGAACCTGCTGCCTAAACCTAGGAATAAGCTGTACCGCAGGGCTGCGTCCATGTTCTGCTCTTGCTGGAAAAAAAGAGTTAAAGAGTTCTGGAGCCCTAGGAATAAAACCATGAACTTGATGCCCAGACCCGAGTCCTACACATATGCCAAGTGGATGAGAAAAGTACTCTGAGTTTAACCTCACATAGAGGGTGGTACCATTCAAAGATAAACACTTAGACAGACACAGGAAGCATTTTCTTGCAGCAGATGGTGATTAACACAGAGACCCACAGCTGGTCCACACACAGAGAATAAGAGACTGTGGAGCGCTAGCTCAGCCCTAAATGGGACATCTGTATGACAGCCTGTCCTTCCAGGACTCGGGGATCACGGAGGAAGAGGGGGAAGGAAGATCACAAGAACCAGAGGCAGTTGATAACTACAAAGAATAGCGTTTTCTGGACACAACAGGGCAGGAGCACGTATGAACTCACAGTGGTTGTGACAGCAGGAACAAGACCTGTTCAAGCCCAAGCCGGACAAAAGCCCAGCCAGGAAGCGGGAGGTGGGCCGGAAGTCCCACCCCTGGTTGAGGACCTATTGACAACTGATGGCTACCGAATGAGGGAGAGGCAGTTTTCTTTACAGATATAGCCCCCCGAGACGTTATGCATACTCCAGTACATGGCCCTACACCCGGGCGCACACTGACGTCACCAAGAGAACTCGGTGAGAATTTGAAACAAAAAGGAACATGTTGGGGTGAACAGAGTATAGAGAAGACGGGGCGGGGCAGGGAGGAAGTGGGAGCGGACTTGATCGAAACAATCCTGTGCATGTACAAACTCTTAATTAAAAAATTAAAGATGGGGAGGTGAGTGCTGAAACTGCTGGATTGAGTCTCCCGTCTGCCTCAGCGAAGCATGGTGACTTGGTGACGGCAACGACTCTCTGGGCCTTCAGGGAGCTCTCCCCCCCCCCCCCCCCCCGCGGGAGACCCTGGTGGCTGCCCTGCTCGTCCGGAAGCACAGGGGGACAGCGTGGCGGGTTCGAAGGCAGTTCTCTGCCCTTCGGGGACAGCCCGCCCCACTGTGCGCGAGGGGCTGCGTTCAGCCTTGATCGTCCTTGTTTGGGGAATCGGGGACCCCTGGTAGTCACTGCAGCGGCCTAGCTGAGAGCCCGTTCCCACTCGCAGGCTCAGCGGGCAGCCCACCCATCCAGCCCTCACCATCAGCTGGAGCCCAGGGCAACCTTAGAGAGGCTGTGCAAAACCTTCTAGTGTATGAAGAAAAACTTGATTTATGTCATTTTTTAAACTACAAATTCTTTCACTTACATTATTTTAGCCAAGCCTTCCAAGTGGACGAGCTGAGTGTTATCATCCACTTGGAAAACAGACTTGTGAGGCTCCAAAAAGTTAAAGGATGTTCCCAAAATTGCTTTTAAAAAGTAGGTTTTAAAGGCACTCATCATAAAGGAATGAAAACTATGTGAGAGGATGAATGTGTTAATTAGCCTGATTTGATCATTCCCCTGTGTATGCCTCCTCTAAAGCATCACATTTGCCTCCCAAACCCACACAAATATTATTTGTCAGTTAAAAATAAAACTGTAGACCTGGGTTGTGGCTCTGTGATAGAGCACTTGCAGAGGATGTGGGAAACCTTTCGTTCCATCTCTAGCATGACAAAAAAATAAATAAATGCAAAAATTAAAAATTTAAATGAGGGGGCAGGTGAGATGACTCAGCAGGTAAAGGTGTTTGCTGCTGAGCCTTATGAGCTGAATTCAATCCCTGGGACCCACATAGTAGAAGGAGAGGACCAGTGTCTACAAACAGTCTTCTGACTTCTACAGGTGCACTGTGGAGTGTGCATGCATGTGCATGTGTGTGCGCTCGGGAACACACACACGCAATAAATAAACAAATAAATAAATAACAAATGTTTAAAAATTAAAGGAATAAGTCTACAAGATCACACAGCCTACTAAATCCTCAGGCACAGTGTAGAGTCAGATATGGCTGTTCGTACTTATAATCCAGTACTCAGGAGGCTGAGGCAGGAGGATTGGAACCAATTGCCTTTATCTACTGAGTCATTTCATCCCCGTCCCCCTTTTTCACATTTTATCATAAGGAATTAGTTACTTTCGGGTGCTGCTTGTTCTCTCTCTCTCTCTCTCTCTCTCTCTCTCTCTCTCTCTCTCTCTCTCTCTCTCTCCCCTCCTACCCCCTCCCCAGAGTCTCACTGTATAGTCCTGGCTGGCTTAAACTCAAACTCACAGAGATCTATCTGCCTCCCAGGTGCTGGGATTATACTTGAGACAGAGTCTTAGTCTGTAGCACAGATTAGCTCACCACAGCTGAGACTTGATCTCTAATTTGTGGTAGTCTTCTGGCATCAGTCCCCAAGTGCTGGGATTACAGACATGAGCCCCACATCCAGTTTGCCACTTGTAAACTTGGTTAAGCCACAACTTAACCAGAATATGATTGGTCATTCCTAGACGTTTCCTGGGGTGTGTGGGGGTCTTATTCCGCACTGGTCTGTACAATGCTGTAGTGTCAGGAACACTCCCATCCTGCTCCGTTATAGCTCAGAACACAGATGTTTAGTTTATATTTCTTAGGGATGTTTAATACAGTGTTCTTCACTGGGGCTGATTTGGCCCCCAATGGTATCAAGAGGCATGCTTTGTCATAAGCAAAAGGTGGCTGCCATTGGTGTCTACGGTGAAGGGCAGGATCCTGTTAAACCTCTTCAGGTTCCAGGCACAGCGCCTGTGATGTCCACAGCACTGTGGCTGGGATGTGCTGGCCTGATAACTGTCTTTCCTGTCTCACTAGTAAAGAAAAGACAGGGAGATGGAGGCCTCATGCCTCTGTGTCTATCACACTGCAACTGTTTCTGAGGAAGCCAAGTCGTGGGGACCTACACAGCTTGTTTTAGCCAAGACACCCTTACTTCCCACTGGGTGCCCCCCGGATCCTGCATCCTGGCCAGGGTTTGTGCAGATCTGGGGTTCAAGCCACCTCTTCATCTCTTCTAAAGCCTCCTAAGGAAGCCAGGAAGCAAGAACTGGAGGTTGTTTGCCTGAGACCAGAAGCGGGAAGGGAATGCGTTTTGGGGGGGCTGAGTCTGCTGAACTTTCAACCCTTCTTGGCAGTGTTTGCTGGCCAGAAAGCAAAGCCAGCTGTAACTTGGACGGTACTTTACACAAACAGACAACAGTCTGCTGTCTCCTAAATTACAGGCTTTCGAAGGCTTCTCATGTGGGCACCGGCCTCAGGCAGGAAGACCACCCACAGACAAGCACACAGCACCTCCCAGGAGGCCTCTAATCACACCCTCTATTCTGGCCACCTGTTCTGTGGCCGGTTATCAGATGTGAACGAGCCCCGTTAATAACCATTTATAAGCTATAAATGCAAGTGGTGTGGCAGGGAGCTGATAAACATTTGGGGGCCAATTATTTGTGTTGCTGACTGTCATTTGTACCCCTCTTGAAAGTATGCGTTTCGGGTTACAGGATCTCCAAGTGGCTGTTTGTGGCCGCTGTGTCTACTGAAGGCTGGACTGTGCTCCTGGCCTGGCCTGCGGATACTGAGGACTGTCCAGATTTCCAGTCATCTCAGGCATCAGCTTGGTCTCCTTAACTCTGAAAACGTGAGGAAAGTTCCCAATCTAGAGCACCCTAAAGGACTAGTGCATTTGGTTATCTCAAGTCTGTTTTAAAGTGAATACGGTGTCCGCACTGAGCTGATCAGAAAGCAGGCTTCGTAGACACTCTGTTCATTAGCTTAGGCTATGGATTTTTTTGTTTTTGTTTTTCTTGCTAAAAGAAGGTAAGAATGGACATCTAAATCAATAGCCTGAGGTACCTGCAGACCCTGACTAGAGAAGGTTGGGAGTCGAACACAAGGTGCCTTTCAAGAAAAGCATGGCGGCAGGACAGCCAGCTGTCCTGTGGCTGAGGTACAAAGATCCCCTGAGATGTTGAGCTGTGGGTGATGCGCTGGGGTCTGCTAATTTAGGAAGTGCTATTGTGCAAAGGCACTGGGAGGATGTCTCTGAACTCAGTTTCAGACCTATGGCTCTTCCAGAGTGGTGTGATATTCAGCAAGTCCCTTAGCGTCTCAGTCACCTGAAAGCCTATTTGCCACCTAGGGAGGCTCCATGGTGGATGTGGTCAGGGAAGGGGCAGGGGCTCAGCAGAGGGTGTTGTCTATGGTGACCTCTCGAGGACAGTCAGTTTATGCGTCTGAAAGACCCCAAGAAAGGAAGTGTGCAGGTCACCTTGGGATGCCAGTCACGGTCAGGTTGTGAAGGACCCAGTCTTGGGTGAAGAGACCCTTTTCTTTGCACCTTTAACAAAGGAGGGAGTAAACAACCAGGGCAGGTGAGAGGTAAAAGACCTCAAAGGATCAGACTCCCAGGGTGGAGACCTAGCCTGTGAGGTGGAGCAGCTCGGGCGCAAGGCCAGCAGGAGGTAGGCCTAGCCCTCAGAGGAAAGGAGGCAGCAGTCAGTGTGGAGTAACGCCGTAGAGACACTGAGTTCAGAGTTGGAAGTGGAGGACTGCAGTGAAGGGTGCCTGTGAGTCTCTGTATCCTGACCGGTTGCTAGGTCTTCTGCTCACCAGCAGCGTGCGTATTCATGAATAGCGGCTATGTAATGAACTGTCGGCTCTCACTCTGAGAACACACTCTTTTCAGGCCTGTATAAGCAGCATTGTGATAGTTGTTATCCCCAGTTTCCAAGTTCCCAAACTGAGGTTCAGAGAAGTTAAAAAATTTAACATCACACAGCTTGAAGATGACTGGAATGGAGCACTCAGGTCCAGCTGATGCTAAGGGCGGTTGTCTTTGTCCCTCTCCGTTGCCATGTGTCTCTTCAGATCCTCAAAGGGACTTTGCCTGGGCTACATGCCAAGTGGTCAATATCAGCCATTCTGCCACCAAATTTCTTATAAATAAGTATCACAGTTGTTATTAGTTTATTACTTTAAAAAATAAAATACGGGGCTGGAGAGATGGTTTAGTGGTTCTTGCAGAGGACCTGAGCCCACAATAGTGACTAACAACTGCCCATTATTCCAGTTCCAATGGATTCAATGCTTTCTTCTGCCTTCCATGGGCATTGTCTGCAGGTGGTAGACTTACACACATGCAGGCAACACATACACAAACATAAAACAGACACCCAAAAAGAAATCCTTGGCCTCTTTTTTGAAGCATACAAGTTTAAAGCATTGAATGAACCAGCTTTCCTTACTAAATTCAAACTCATATTTAATTTTACTTTTTCACTTTGGACAAGCAAAGAGAATTTTGAAAAGCCCAAAAAGATGATGTAAAATGACTCTTTGTCTTTGTTACAAAGTGTTTATCTGGAAGCAGTGTATAGAGAACTCGAGGCAGAAACACCTCCCGGCTTTTCTGCAGGTGAAGCTTCGCGTCTGTCTTGCAGGTGGCTCTTGTGCTGATTACTCCTTTTCCTGGTTAAATGTCACCGGTCCACTCCCCCACCCCCATAAGCACACGGGTTATGTGAGGCCTCTAACTGGAAGTTAGACTTGGAGGTTGGCATTTGCCACCTCTGCACTTAAACCCACAGAGAGCCCAGCTGCCTCCCAGACAGTTCCAGGGGAAGATGAAATCCGAGATCTAGCGATGGTTGTTCTTACAGAGCTGAAGGCTTTGCCAATTTGGGTTTGGAAAGGAATTTCACCACAGGGTGTTTTGGCAGAGACCTTGCATTTTTTTTCCCAACTTTCACCTGGAGCCCTTAGTTGGGACCCTCTTCCGAGTAACTGGTTTGCTCTAACTCTTACTGCCTACTTCTCTCATTGGAATTAGGGAAAAATTATCTCAGATTGAAAAAGACAACAGCACACAGCTCATTCGGTAAGGGATCTTTGCACACTGTTAGCGTCTCGTCTTTTATAGCCAAGTGGTGGTACCAAAGGGAACCTCGGCTAACTCCTGGGACATCGGCACCTCTCACCAGGCAGCACTATCCCTCAGCCTTCACCAGAGCTGTATGTGACTTGATGAAACCATTGTTTCTATGTCCGTCAAGAAATAGACATGAGGCTGGAGGGATGTCTCAGTGGTTAAGAGCACTGCTGCTCTTGCAGAGGACCTAGGCTCAGTTCCCAACACCCGCATGATGGCTCACAGCTGTCAGTAACTCCAGTTCCAGGGGCTCTGATGCCCTCTCCTGGCCTCCATGGGCATGCAGACAGGTGGTGTACTTACATACGGGCAGGCAAAACACTCATGTACAAAAAATTAAGACAAACTAATTAATTAAAAAAATAAATAGACATTACTTAAAATATTATTTTTCTTAATCTTTTTTGCGTGTACAATGTGTGCGCATGTATGTATATATGTGCTCATTCATCTGTGGGAGCGTGGGTGCCTGCACACCCAGGCTAGCCAGGGATTCTCCTGTCTACATTGTCCATCTCACACTGTTGTATTGGATCCCCGAGATTACAGATATGCACTTCTGCACCCAGCTTTACATAGGTTCTGTGTATTAAAACTCTGGTCCTTGCACTTTTATGGTAAGGACTTTACCCACTGAGCCATCTCCTCACGCCAAGACATTACTTTTCTATTTTGCTTCGTGTCATTTTAAAATCAAATCAGAATGATAAAACTCTCCTCGCGTGGTTGTCACAGGACTCTGCCTCTGAGAGTCAGGAAGAAACACAACGAAAGAAAAAAACCTAAGGTGAGGTTGAAATATCCGTCAGGATATCATTTGCAGCCCAGTGAGAAAGCTGTTTTTAAGCCGTACATGAAACTGCGGGAACTGTTTGTAGACACGTATTGTTTCTTAGATGAAAAAGAATTAAGAGTGGATTGTGTTGTTCAAGTCAACTTGACCATCCTCAGTCCAGGAGGATAGCCAGTTATGACTGAGCCCGTGCAGGCCGACATTGCCACAGTGCCCCCTGGTGGCACGCTACGAGTTGCAGCCTCCCATTGATCTACATGGGTGGGAAGTGAGGCCAGAGGCAACTCAGCAAGGTCTACAGGGGCTGATGGCCAGCTGGCAGATCTCTCCCAAGTTACACAGCCTGGGACTGACATGAAGATGCGGACAGAAGACAGCTGAGGACCAGAGGCTGTGCCAGAAAGGAAAAGGGGAAACAGAGTCAATGAAAACAAAGAAGAGTCAAGATCAGTAAGCGGTTTTCAAGACACCTAATGCGTATGAGAAACCTTCCAAGAAAGCAGTAAATTTTGGTTGTTATTTTCTTTAAGTTCTGAAAATTACAGGGGCTGGAGAGACAGCTTGGCGTTAAGACCATGTACTGCTCTTGCAGAGGATTCAGGTTTGTGAGTTTGGCTCCCAGCAGCCATACTGAACAGCCCATCAGTGCCCTTAGCACCAACTCCAAGGAATTTGACACCCTCTTCTGAACTCCAATGGCATGACACTCCCTGGGGCACACACATATTTAATAAAAAAATCTTTAAAATTACATGTATTTATTGTGTGTGTGCACACGGCGCTGTGTGGAGGATGGAGGACAGCTCTCAGAAGTCAGTTCTCTCCTTCCACCATTCGGGCTCTGGAAACTGAATTTAGGTTGTCACACTGGGCAGTAAGTGCCTTTACCCGATGAGCTATCCCATCACCCAGGAATTGCCATTTGTTTTGTTTTGTCTGTTTTCTTTTGTTCAGTGCTAGAGACGGAAGCCATGGCCTTATCCATGCAAGATAAGCATTCACCCGCCAAGCCTCCCCAGCCTGGGGTGTAATTTTGCATTGGGCTTTAGTACGATTCTCATTGGAGGATATAGGATTTATTAAAATCATTGTGGTTAGTAGATATTTAAAGCATATAGAAATTTTTACAGACAAACATAACAGCTCCATGGAGATGGGTTCAGACTTGTAATGGCTCTTTTATGAGTAGTAACCCACTCTGCCCTCATCACCTCCCAGGGACTCTGCCTCTTAAAACCGCCAAATTAAGGAGCAGGAAGTAACAAAGCTGGGTGAGGTGGGGGGGGGGGTAAATAGCCAGACTTTAGCAATTACTAGAATTGCCTAGCTCAGATATTTCTTGACCTAGGGATCTAATTTTTTTTATAAATTATATATATTTTTAAATCATTAAAATAAAAGATGATTGTATAGATATGGCCATCTGTCTGCAGAGGGAAATCTGTCCTGCCTTATTGGTTCTCTTGTCCCAGGAGCATGTCTTCTTATTGTTGACACTAGAAATGGCCTAAAATGGGGGCCCTAAACTTTTGGTCCTTAAAAAAAGTTCACATATAAAAAATGTTCTTAGCATCATTCATAATTGTTCAAAAACTTGAATCTTATTCACATGTTCACTGTAGTATGCTTATGTTCAGAATACTATACAACAGTGAAAATGAATGCTATAAATCACATAAACAAAGTACACATGAAATAGCATGCTTAAACCCCATGGTCTTGAATGAGAAGATCAAAACACAATATGCCTCACTTGGTTCTGTTTGTATAAAATTCAAAAACAGGCAAAAGTAAGTGTAAGAGAAAGATTTCCACACCAGTCGGGCTGTGGGATGCTTTAAGAAGAGATCAAGGTTCCAGTGAGGAGAGGACATTTAGAGGATTTCTGGGGCACTGGGAAGGTACAACTTTGTTATCCAGATGGTTAATCTTATAAATATTACTTAAAGTAAAATATGATGGCAAACATGGACTTCTCAAAGCAGCAGTGGACATCGTGCTGGGTGGTTTGGGCAGTTTTTGCTAACCGCACATTCAGCTTTATGGTCTGCGTGCTGTGTAGCCAGTCTTGTCAACCTGATTGGATCTGGAATGAATGAAGAGACATGCTACTGGGCTGGTCTGTGAGGAGAGACCAGAAAAGGATGCTGGATCCCCTGGACCTGGAATTACAGATGAGTGTGACCACCCAATATAGGTGCTAGGAATAGATCTCTGGTTTTCTGTAAGAACCACAAGTGCTCTTAATCACTGAGTCATCTCTCCAGCCCCAACTTGTATAATTTTAGTACCAAAGTTTATGATCTGAACTAGACAGTATCTAGAACCCCACTGTGTCTTCCACAGAGACAGAGTCAAAGTGAACCAAGTCTTACAGTATTAAAGAAAAGAAAAACCATGATTCCTCCTACTGAAAAATGTTAATATATCAAAGTGTGTTGGCCAGCCTGGGCACCTACTTGGCCACTGTGTATGAGCAGTCCATTTTCCTTCTCAGTGTTGGACCAGCACTAGCGGCTTGTGAGAGAAACAGTGTCCTGTGCAACCTAGGCTTACAATTTGCGTGTAGACAAGGCCCTCAGATCATTCTTATAAAAGCTAAGGTTTTAGAAGTATGAATCGGAATGACTTTATTTCTCTGTGTGTGCATATGTGCACATGTGTGTGCATGCAGAGGCCAGACATCAGCATCAGGTGTTTCCCTAGCTACTCTCTACATTATTTGCAGACAGGGTTTCTGGCTGGATCTGGAGATCATCAATTTGCCTAGGTTGGCCAGCCATGACCAGGAGCCTCCTTCACCAGTCTCTTCAGTGCTGGGATCACAGGTGCACGCTGCAATATCTGGCCTTTACCTAGGTGCTGGGGATCAAACTCAAATCCTTCTGCTTACATGGCCAGAATTTTACTAGCTGACCTATCTCCTGGACCAAAGGGCTGATTTCACAATTGTAGTTTCACAATGTCTCCAGTATTTAACTCAGGGCGATGGTCTTATTAGATATAATTTGTATGATTCAATGCTGAAGGCTCTTTAGTAACTTTTCTCTAGAAAAGCCTGATGCTATGGGTGGGGTTTCTCCAAACATCTCAAACTGTGGAAATCACTCTTACTTTAAGAAAAGTCTTTAGGCCATGGGATGCACCACCTACCTGCACTCAACAAAAGAAAAACAAATCAGACTCAGCTAGGGTCCTTTCCTTCTACACACAGATCCCAGCTTGGTCTGAAAGCTGACCGTTGGGCCCCTACTTTACTATTCTTAATCAGCATTATTAGAGACAGGAACTAGTCCTGCTGGCGGCTTCACATGAGTGAGGTCCTAGATTCAGTCCCCGAACACACACACATACTCACTCCAGGTCTGAGGATAAGCAAATAAGCTAACATTACCACGCCGGTATCTGTAACTAGATGGACTCTTACATAAGGCCTTTCTTGCCACCGTGGTCCCAGGTTTGGAGCAAGCACTTTCTAGGCTGCCTGAAGTCTTAGACAGGGGTTGAGTCCCGAGCCTCGGCCCGCAGCACCCGTCCCCTCCTAGCACTGCCTTCCTCAGCACCACCTTCCAGGGCATTCCATCACCAATTTGTTAATACTTATGACATATGGCCTCTCCCTGCTGAGCCACATATATTCAAAACTCTGCCAGGCAGTGATCTTTTTCTTCTTTATTCACTGCTGTCCTCTGAGAACCTAAAATTGTGCCTGGTATACACCATGTGCTCAATAAATAATTGCTGAATAAACGGCTTCCTTTTTGAAGGCAAGATAAGCTATCTAAGAAACTTGGAGGTGGGCTGCATTAAAACACTTTTCATAAACTGGGTATGGTAGCCCATTTGCATAATCGTAGAACTTGGGAGGCTGAAGCAGGAGGATCATGCGTTGGACACCAGCCTGGGCTATGTACTAAGACCATGTCTAAAAATTTTTCATTTTTAAATTAAATAGCTATTAGGCCTTAAGCACCAGTTATCATGCTCCAATAGAGTTACAGAGGTCCCCTAAATTGACTCCAAAACAAATTATTGCTCCCTCAACCCATGGACCATCTAGAGGTCCAGACCAGTTAGCACCGCAGCAGCTGCTCTGTGCCCTTTGCTTCGTACATGAAAATCCTAATCCCTGGTGTGAAGGAATTAGGGACCTGGGGCTTAGGGAAGTAGTCAGACCATGAGAGCTGAGTCCCCAAAAGTTGAATTAGTGCCCTTATAAAAGAGGCCCAGTACCTGGCATGGGGGTGCACACGCATTACCCCAGCACTTGGAAGGAAGAAGAAGGAGGTGAGAGGTTCAAAGCCACTCTCTGCTCCATATTAAGCTAGAAGTCAGCCGAGGCTACAAGAGAACACGCAGGAAGAAAAAAGGCCCAGCGGAACACTGCTGCCTGAAGATCCTGGTCACCACCACCTGACATCCTGGATTGCAGCCTTCAGAATTTCGAGAAATAAATTTCTGTCTCCTGCAGAATACCCAGTTTTGGATGCTCCGCTGTGGCAAGCCCAGAGCCTGTGTTGGACCTGCCCCCGGACTCAGGCCTGGAATGTCTGTGTACATTATGCTTTTCTCTTTCTGTAGATGGGTATCTGCTCCAGGAGACCCGCTCCACCAGTTTTTGTCTTGAAGGTGATTTGTCCTGCCTGCCAGGGACCCAGCTAAGCAAGCGTGCTGATAACTTGATACTGAATTTGGCTCTCCTTTTCCTACCTTCTGATCATAGAATCCACAGTTTCCTGGAAGAAGTGCTCTCCCTTACCCAATCTAAGTCTGTCTTGTGTTCAGGCCCTATTTTCTTACTGAAATGTGATGGTTAATCTTGATGGTCAACTTGACACATCTGGGAAGAGGAAATTAACTGAGGAATTTTCTCCATCAAACTGGTCTGTGGGCATGAGTGTATGCTCACTTGCCCGAATGTGTGGAAGTAAGAGGTTGACTTCCAGATATCTTCCTCTATTGCTGTCCATTTGACTTTTTTCAGAGTCCCTCACTGAATTGGGATGTCACTGTTTGGGGTAGACTGACTGGCTAGCTAACTCCTGGGATCCACCTGTCTCTAAGGCCCAGTGCTAGGATTATAGTCATGCGCCACGTACCCAGCAATCTAAGCCCAGACCCTCATGTTTGCACAGCAAGCACTTTACCCACTGAAGTGTCTCCCAGATCCAGCAGTTAGACTCTCAGTGTCTTGGAGACACTTTGTCAACCATAGCTGAGGAGATGGGTTTCTTGCATTTGGAGGCACCAAGTCTTATGGAGAGCGCAAAGTATCATCCACACCCACCACTGCTCTGGACCTCTCAGCGGCTGGTGTACAGTCGAACTGTGTGGTGGCTCTTTAGCAGTACCGAGTAAATGATCATTCTCAGGCTAGAGGAGCTTACAAAGCACTGACTTCTCCTGATTGAGGATAAAATACGGCATGTTTCTCATTCTGCCACAGAGACTGCTGTAGAGCAGGCCTGGATCTGACTGAGTGACAGCGGGTGACGCAGGACGCTCTCGGAAAGGCCGGCCGCAACAGAGGCTTGCAACCCTGGCAACTGGCTTGGTGTGTGGTCCTTGAACGCTCCAATTACACAGCCCCTCCTCCAGATTCTGACAAGTGGGGGGCGGGTGCTTTGTCAAGCTTTCCGGGGATTCCCAGAGAACCCCCTTGAGGCTGAAAATCAAAGCTCTGGGTTGTCTTCCCACTGATAGTTGTCACCCCCCCAGCTCCAGACTCTGGTCCGATCAGGCCCCAGATTTAACCCACAAATGAGCTATCTACCAAAAGGAAATCTTTTCGTGATCACCCAAAGTAATAAGAGATTCATTCTAGAAGTCTGTAAGATCCCCAACAGTGGAAAGAAACAACTTCATCTGTGTCCTAGCCTTTGGTAGTCACCTTTTTCTCTCTCTAATCCCTAGTTGTGCGAACATTCAGTCTGAAAATTCCTCCTCCAGATGCCTGACCTACTTGTACTCATGTGTGTGTGTGTGCATGCATGTGTGTGTAGTGTGTGTGTGCACGTGTGCGTGTGTGGTGTGCATGCGTGCGTATTGTGTGTATACATGTGCATGTGCATGTGTGTGCATGCATGTGTGTGTGTACCTGTGCGCATGTGTGGTGTGCATGCGTGCGTATGTGTGTGTATACATGTGCGCGTGTGTGTGGTGTGCATGCGTGTGTATGTGTGTGTATACATGTGCGTGTGTGTGTAGTGTGTGTGTATACATGTGCATGTGCATGTGCGTGTGTGTGTGTGGTGTGCATGCATTCCGGGCAGAAACACGCACCTTTCTCTCAGTACAGTGTCAATATGACTGCCTGCGCTGGAACCTGCTTCCCTTCCTGCTGTTATACTGCGCATGGATGGGAACGTTTTATGTTATGAATGCTGGGAATATTCGGTTTGGTGGCCTGCGTCTCCCCTTTGATCTGTACTCTTTTCAACCCAGTTCCCCTTTCTCCCCGCCCTGGGTGTGTATGTGCTCGTGTGTCTCTGTGTGTGTATCTGTGTGTGTTCTTCCCCGCCGTGTGTGGCCTCCTCCTGGTGAAGGCCCTGCTCCCACCCCTGCCTGTCCAGAAGGCTTTCCAAGCCTCCTCCCATGCCCACAGTCAGCCAGGCACAGTGAAGCCTTCCCTCTCCACAGGCAGCAAGGCGCACGGAGCGGGACAGGAGAGCCGCGGCACCTCGGAGGTGCGACCCAGCTGGGGAAGGCCAGCGAGCTCACTCTGCCAAAGGTCTCTCACAATCCCTCTTTCTTTCCCCGGCCTCCTCTTGGAAGGTGCCCAAGGCTGCGTGGAGGGTCCCAGCCCTCTGTAGCTGCAGTGCTGGGAACCAAGCTGGGAGGTGGCTGCCGCAGCTGGCAAGGGAACCCAAGGTTCAGCAGCCCCTAGGTGTTTGGAGCCAGGTCAGTGGGACGGCCAGGGTGGAGGTGGCACTTCGCAGGGGCCTGAGCGCTTGGATTGCAACTAGACCACAACTAGTGCCACGAGTGAGTGGAACGGAGGCCCTCCTTCTCCAGGGCCTGCCACCTCACGCCACACCCACCCCCAGCGTACTTTCCCACATCATCCTGTCCTGCCTGGCCTGGTGTTCTGGGCGCAGTTCCTTTGATTATTTTTCAAAGGAGTCTGATTTTATGAGGGTGTTTGGCTGGCCAAGGTTAGGCCAGGCCTGATTTTCTATGCCTGTGGCCCGTTCCTGGCCCAGGTAACAGGCCAGGAAATCTGCTCTGACACCTCTTGCCATCACCCTGCCTGCTCTGAGCTGGCCGGTCTGGTGGCTCTTCACTTTTGGTGAGTTCACAGGGAAAGGCTTGGCCTGGAGCTTCCCGTCACGAGATCTCCCTAGGCGCTTCCGTGGTTCCCAGAACCACTTTGGCTTGAATATTCTGACAGGTGGGTGACTGCAAAATCTTTCTGCTGCAGTGTAGCTACCCCTCCCCGTCACCCCCAGATGTGAGGGGGAAAACAAAATCTGCCTACCTTTAGCTATCCGTTTTCAATGAAAACGATTGGTATGGAGGGATGTAGGCTCTGTGTCCAACTGACTTCAGTAGTAACAGACAGGGCGAGTTCTATCCCTGGGACCCACATGGTGGAAAGAGAAAACAGATTCCAGCAAGTTGTCCCCTGACCTTCATGTCCGTGTACACACACACACACACACACACACACACACACACACAAACACTAAAAAAGACTGGGCATGGTGGTGCACGCCTTACATCCTACCATTCCAGCATTTGGGAGGCAGAGGCAGGTAGATCTCTGTGAGCTCCAGGCCAGCCTGGTCTACACAGCAAATTCCAGGCTAGCCAGGACAACATAGTTGAGACCCTCTCTCAAAAAGCAGAAACAAAAACAAAAAAAAAGTAATAATTAAAAAATAAATTCCAGATGGTACTTTACAAACTAGCATTGTTCTTTCCTCTGTAAAGCCCAGCATAGCCTGGGCTCTATAGATTTTTTTGGAGAAGTGAGGTGGTGAGGACACAAAGGTAACATCTGACTAACAAGAGCCTGATGTGGAGGACCTCAGACCGCAGTGCTCGGGTCCCCAGGAAACCACGTCTCAGCACGTCCACATTTCTCCTCTAGAGACGGGGAAGAATGCTACTCTAGGCCCAACTAACTACCTTACAAGATGGTTTTGTGAGCCAAGTGGACTAATGTTTTTAAGGTCATTTTATTCACCATAAATTGCTGCACAGATGTGAGTTATCACAGCTTAAAAAGTAATTTGCAGAAAGTCTCAAGTGATCCTGGAAACCTGGGTATTTGTTTTCAGATGGTGGAGGGCAGCCACTGAACCGTCAGCCCCACAGGTCCAGCTGCTTCCTCAGGAGCTGGAGGCTTGGAGTACTTCTCAGTACAGCAAGTGTGACTAGGAAACCTGCCACAACTTCATCTCCACTTAATGTTTTAATGTCACAAGTAAACTAGCACAAGGATTAAGGAGGCAGGTGGCCTTGTAGCCAGACTGATAGAGCTCTGAGACCCAGCTCTGCCTCTAAACTTGCCTTGGCCAAGTTGCTAGACTTCTCTGAGCCCAGTTTCCTTATCTGTAAAATGGGTATAATAATATGCACCTAAGAGTTTTTGTGTGATTAAAAGAGGGGTTATGCACATTGTTTTATCTTACACATTGATTAAATGAATACACTGTGACAGTGATAATTATTTTTTTGAGGGAGGTAATTCCCCTCAACTAATTTCCTTGCATTTAGTGGTGCGACTTTCTGTTGGCCACACAAGCGTTTATTGGGTGTCTGCTGTGAGTCTGTGGGAGACCAGATTGTCCCACCCTTAAATAAGAAGTGTTGAGCCAAAGGCAATTAAAGACTGGGTGCAGGAGAGCTCTATTTGCTTAAAAGCATGACATAAACTTCCAGAGACAAAGGTGCCCCACCACTACCACCACACACTCTCCAGAGCAAAGCCCAACCACTGCAGGCCACGGAAGGTCTAGTGGCCCAGACAGTGAAAGAAACTGTACCGACAACTCTGCTTACTCGTCCCTGTTGGTCTTCCCCAGGCTGCCGCCCAGAGACTCAAAGGCTTTTCATCAATGCTTTTTCTTTTTCTTCTCTCTCTCTCTCTCTCTCTTTCGCCCCCCCGTTTGGGGGGGAGTGCTGAGGCTTGAACCCAGGGCCTCACACCTGCTAGGCATGTGCTTTTGAAGCTGGCATTCTGAATCCCCTCATGCTCTGTGTGCCTCATGTATATGCAAAATACAACAGTTATTAAGCTATTTATTTTTCCTTTGGTTAGTCTGTCGTTTGTAACCAGGATCTGTTTCAACTAAGAACCTATTCGGGGGTTTCTTTTCCCTCAAAGCCTCCAAATGCCTTGTGGTTGCCTTAAATGAAAAGCCTGTATCCTGGCTTGCTTTCTGTTGCTGTGGTTAACACCCTGAGCAAAAGCTTGAGAAGGAAAGGGTTTGTTTCACCTTACAGGTTACAAGCCGTCATCGAGGGAAGCCAAGACGAGAACTCAAGGCAGAAACGAACCTGGACATGGGAACTGAAGCAGAGACCATGGAGGAGTGATGCTTACTGGCTTGCTGCCCTGGTTTGCTCAGCAGTCTTTCTTATATTGCCCAGAATGTGGTAGTTTGAATAAAAACATCCCTCAGGGTCTCCAAATATTTGAACTTGGTCAGCTCCTGGTGCCCTCTGGGGAGGGCCATAGAACTTTAGCAGGCGTGGCCTTGCTGGAGGAAGCACACCTTCTTGGGCTTTGAGAACTCATAGCATTATCACACTTGGAGCTTGTTCTCTGTGCTGCCTGTGTCTGCTTGAAGATGTGAACTCTTAGCTTCCTGCTCTGGCTGCCTCCTGCCAGGCCTCCCCAGCTACGATGGACTCTTATCCCTCTGGAACTGTAAGCCAAATAATCTCTTCCTTCTTTAAGTTGCCTTGGTCATGACATTTTATAATAGCAGCAGAAAGACAATGAGTACACAGGTCCACCTACCTAGGAATGGCTCTGCCCACAGTGGACTGGGCACTCCTAAATTAATTGGCAATTAAGAAAATGCCCTCACAGACCATTCTAATGGAAGAAATTCTTCAGGTGAGATTCACTCTTCCCAAATGACTGTAGTTTGTCTCAAGTTGAGAAAAACTAACCTACCAGCCTGCAATCTGATCATATCCCACCCACTGCTCTAGTGCCAGAACCTCGGCCCAGTGCACAGAAGCGTGAACCAGGGTGAGGTGAGATGTGACTGAGGTAGCAGAAGAGAGGTTCAGTGCGTGCTGGGGATGTGACGTTTAGAGTAGGAGGCAAACATGGTCAAAGGCGGTGTGGAGTGGAGTGGCATTCAGACGCAGAGCGCCATTCCAATAACAAAGAGACTACTGTGTGGTTGCTGGAGCAGAGTGGAGGTGTCTCCTGGACTGGGCAGGTGGTTTGGTGTTCTGTGTTCTACCTTCTTCTCCATGGTCCTCGGGCCTGACAGGAATGATGTTGTAGTGCTCTGTTCCAGAAGGAAGAAAGGGTGGGGAAAGACTCAGACACTTCCTTTAAGAACATGACCCGGGGCTGGAGAGATGGTTCAGTAGGCAAAGAGCCTGCTCTACAAGCACAAGGACCTGGGTTCAGATCCCCAAAACCTACATGAAAAAGGCAGGTATGATTTCATATATCTGTAACCCCATCCCGGGGTGGGTGCTGACAGGTGGAGCCCTGGAGCTCTCTGGCCAGTCAGTCTAGCCAATCGTCGATTATTGAGCTCAATGGGAAAACTTGTCTCAAAGGATAAGATAGAGAGCAACTGGAGAAGACTTTGACCTCTGGTCACAAGCATGCGCACACCTGCACATGTATATACACACACACACACACACAGAGTACACACATATACACAAAAAATAGGACCTGGAAATGATACGCAGTCCTGCCATAACTTAGTCACCTGATACCACCCGCGAGGGGCACTGGAAAAAAATGCAGTCTTAGTGTTGTTATGTGACCAGATAAAAGGTGGGGATTCTATTATCAGAGGGAGGGGAAAATCTTTGGGGGACAACATTGTCTTTTGGGGACAGTTATAAGAACAGTGATAAAAATGGACCAGACCACAGAAGAACACAGTTTGGTATAAGTAAAGGCAAGTAGATGATGAGGTAATAAGAATAATGGCTGGTGGTCCAAGGACTTTGTAGGATGAATGCTAAAGAGGGGAATAAGACAAGAACCAGCAAAGACCAGGCTCTGTGACTCACGGGAGCATTTGTGCAAGTGGCTGCAGTCTGCTCTGCTGCCCAGCCTGGTGGGATTAGAAAAGAGACTCAGTAGCTGGCACAGGATCACCTCAGGCCCGTTCAAGGCCATCTGGTTGTATCTGGGGTTCATCTCTGCTGCATGTCCCCTTGTTCATTCATCATGGGATCCCTTTTCTGACTTTGTGTTGATGTTTGTTTGCTTACATGAGCCTTTCCCATTAATCTCCCACGCTTGTGTTCTGGATGTAACAGCACCAAAGAAAGAGGTTCCACTGGAGTAAAGACTCTCTCTCTCTCTCTCTCTCTCTCTCTCTTTCTCTCTCTGTGTGTGTGTGTGCAGTACTGAGAATCAAACCCATGACCCTAGGTGTGCTAGGCAAATGTTCTACTCTGAATTATATCTCTAGCACCTGATATGCTTTCTCAAATGACTTAGAGGTTCTCTTGCCTTGGTGGAGAAGGGTGAATGTAATTATCTTTCAAGCTCCCCAGATTTAGCAGGGTATGGTGGTTCAGTACTGTAGTCCCAAGTTCTTAGGAGGTGGAGGCAGGAGGATGAGGAGTTCAAGGTCATCCTCAGCTACGTGGTAAGTTCAAGGCCAGTCTGCCTGCGATACACAAAATCCTATCTCAAAAACAAAACAAGCAAACAGCAACAGCAACAACAGAAACCCCTGCAGGTTTACAGTCCTGAGGTCTCAGGCCAGCAGGTTTGAAAGCCCTGTCTAGGATGTCAGGTGGATCTGAACTGGCACGAAGCTGTCATTTCTATCTACATCCTCATTTTAGGCCAACTTGATGGCTTGAACCTAAAAGTAACCCTGGAAACATGTGCTTCTGGTGTTTATTATGGCTTGGGATTTTTGTGCCAGGAATATGCACAGTGGGGCTGCCATTCTTCCCAGCCAAGGACTTCTGAGCACGTGTTTCTGCACTCTCGATTGCTTGTCTGTAGAGAAAATGTGCACTGAACCAATAGCAGGTTAGAACTCCAAGGGTTCCGACTGCTTCCCTCTCTGCCCCAGTAAACAGACAGTCACAGTGGGCATCCGTGGCTCTCAGCTGGAAATGAACTTCATATAGACATGGTTAGTTAGCTTTGACATAGCTAGTACTTTCAGGGTGCCTCCCAAGGCTGTTGGAGTTCCTAAGACCTGGAGGAGAGGAAACATGCCATTTCTGTCCATATAAACTCAGCTTTAATCTATCAAGAAGAAATACATTCTTTTGTGTTACAGGAGTACATCAACCCACTATATTAGTTATCAACCACTGAATTCTCAAGAGATTTCCAAGATAGCCGGGTGCAGTGATGCAGGCCTGAAATCCCAACACCAGAGCTGAAGCAAGAGGATTGTGAGTTTGAGGCCAGCCTACGATATACAGTGAGACCTGGTCTGCCCTTCCACCCACACAGGAAAAAATCAACAACCAAAAAAAAATTTACAGGAGTAATGGATATGACATAAGATATTAGGTTCTTATTCCATTAGTTGTATCACTCAAAAAACTTGTGTAGGTCCTTCTAACTCTGCATGCCAGACACCTGTGTGTGGCTAAGGTTAAAAGGCCTAAATGCAATGGGCCCAGGTAGTACAATTGCAATATATAACCTGAGAGCTGTATTGGAGGTAATAAAACCACAAATTAGGGTATCTAAGGTAGCATTTGGTATTGGAGAGCAAAGTGCCTTAATTATTGTATTTTAGGATCTAAGGAAAAAGATAAGTCACTGACTTTAAAGTGGGGCTGTTGGTCACAGCATGACAACATGACCCACATTGACAGTTTAAGTGTGAAAGCTGTGAAGGCTGTCGTTGAGATGCCACAGGGAGGGGAGTGGAAGTAGAAAGAATTGCAGTTAGATGGGCTGAGAAAACTGAGGCCATCTGACAAGGCCGGGAGATGAGAGACTGCAAAACCCAAGTCATGGTGCACTTCTGTTGGCCAAGGGACTTAAGGAGCTGGGGAGGAGTTCAGAACCCAGCACGTGTGACAAGTCAGGCACCCTGCTAATGCCTGGAACTCTCACTCTGAGGGATCTGGTGCCCTCTTCTGGCCTCTGTGCATGAATACATGCATGCATGTACACACACACACACACACACACAGATATCTTTAAGACAGAGAGCCCTTCTCTTCTAGGGGCTGACTGGGCGGGCAAGCTCTCTTCCTAGCCTGTGGAATTGAATACCACATTGTTTTCAATAGCTTGGGAAGATTTTTTTTTTCTCCCTTCCTTGTTTGTGTTGCTTAGAATATTGTTGCTGTATTATAATTTGTAGAATGATAAAGGAAGACTGCAGTTTCTATGACATATATACACCCTGGGGAGCAATGAGTATGACTAAATCCCATGTGGGGTTGTGGTTGAGGTTGTCTTTCATTCACTCAGCTAATCTTTTTTCTTTGTCTTTTTTTTTTTTTAATTTTGTGTGTGGTATGTGTGTTTGGTGCATGCACATGAATGTGTAGGTACATGTGTCTATGTGGACCCGTGGAGGCCAGAAGAAGATACTCGGTGCCTCTCTCTCTCTCTCTCTCTCTCTCTCTCTCTCATCTTATTCCCTTTAGACAAACTCTCACTGAACTAGAAGCTTGCCATTTCAGGGAAGCTGGCTTGCCCACCAGTGAGCTTTTAGGATCCGCCTGTCTCCACCTCTACATCAATGCTGGCCTTACAAGCATGAATAGCTACACCCAGCTTTTTACATGGGTGTTAGGATCTGAACTCAGGTTCTCATGTCTGTACAGCAAGCACTCTTACCCAGCCAGCCACCTCCCCAGTTCCTCAAGTAATCGCATCACGGTCATAATGGCTGAGGACACTGATCATCTTTGACTTAGCTTCCAAATGAATGATGTAATCGGACTTGCTGATACACCATCTTAGGAGCTACTCTAGTCTGACATTGTTGCTAATCCAGTAACTAAGCACTTTGGCTAGAGGCCAGAAGGCCAGAGGGAGACTGAGTCTCTTCTGTAGTGATTCCTGTTCACTGTAGCATGCCATTGCCAAGTTGAGACTACCTGGCTCAAGCACCTCATGTGTATGCTTCACACTCAGAAAGATCTGAAGTGAACGAAGTCCATAGGATCACTCTCTCTGTTTCCTTCCGTTGCAACTGGCTCTTTAAATTGAGGAGTAAAGAGTTGATTCATTTACTCCACATCAGCGATTACTGTTTCTTTTCTTCATACTCTGCTAAGACTTTGGATAACTCATCCCTGTTCACTGCTTCATCTGTTGAGATCTGCACACTGCTGCTTTCCCTCACATCTTGTCTCTGAAGCATGGATATATGCTGCACAAATAGATGAAACTTGGACATATGTAGCATGTGGCCTTTGTGCCAAGTTTTCTGTCTAGTATTCTAGTATTCCCAAACTTTTGTTTCGGTAGACGGAGCCAGCAGAAGAGAGGAGAGAAAACGGAGGGGTGAGGAAAACAAAGCTGATTGTTCAGCAGAGAAAACAGAAGGGTTTTGCTAACTCTTAGCTGACGCTGCCTGTTCAGAACAAATCATTTGAGTCACTTTGTTCTGACTTTTAGGTTACAGAGTTGACAGGATGCTGACTAATGACTTGGAAGGATACTATTGCCCCCACTACCCGCTTGAAAATATGTCATAATCAGATGTAGGTATTATGACCCTGGGTGGCTCAGTCCCCTGCTGTTTCTTTCCGAGCTCTCTCTGGGAGAAGAGGACACAATTAGTAAGGATGACAGGAATAATGCAGGTGCTCTGACTTCCTCAGAACTTGTCTGCTGGGGTGACACAGGGGCTCCCTGGGAGTAAGGGAGCCAGAGGTGGTGGACTAACGCCCTCAGCACAAACTGGCGGGACACATGAGATGGAGCCTCTCTCAAAGCACACAGGTGGCTTCTTGCCTCAGGTAACCAGCCTCATTATCCCTTTGTGTTCCTGAATTCATTTAAGTCTCAGGCAAAGCAGTAAGCGACACTGTAGAAAACACAGGCGGGCAAAGAGGGATCCTCAGACAAAGAAGGCAGTTTGCGAGGAGGGAAAAAAGAAAGAAAGAAAATCCCTTGGATCATCTTAGGCACAGTCAAGCCTAAGCGTGGTCATATGAGAGATGCCCTAGTTCGCATCAGCACCCCCAAATGTCTGTGCATCTCGTGTGTGTGTGTGTGTGTGTGTGTGAGAGAGAGAGAGAGAGAGAGAGAGAGAGAGAGAGAGAGAGAGAGAGACTCAAGGCCCAGACTGGAGACTTCTCTGAAAATCAAGACAGTAGTGACATGTTAAACAACCCACTGGCCACGGTCCTTCAGTTTCAGCTGACCTTTCAGATTGTATGAGTCATGCAGTAGTAACAGCAAGAAGCGCAGTGGGAAGGGAGGCTTAGAAGGAGCTCGGGTGATGCATTAACATCTCTTTACTCGAACAGGCAAGCTTCTGGTCACTTGGCCCATCCTACTCCTTTGAACATGGGCAAACAAGGTCACAGTGGTGTTTTGAACCTTCCCACATCTCAGCCCAAGCATACAGAAATGGGATATCAGGGATCAAGAATGGTCTGTGCCTTAGTGAGGGCAGGATGCGGTGAGAGCCTTGCTGTATCCAGTTGGGATCCGCCTGGCTGCAATCGCCATCTCTGCAGATCCAGCCTGGTGGCTTCACTCCACTAATCATCCTCTTGAAACTGGTTTCTTGACTTACTAAATTGGAGCTACCTTTCCATGCTGGCTGCAAGAACTTGAAAACAATATGTAAAGCACACAGGGCCTCCCGTATGGCTTTATGTGTCTTAATTTCATTATTAAGTGAGGCCAATGCTCGTCTGTCAACAAAGGACAACAACCCTCTTGGACATGCTTTCTTCTTGGAAGAATCCCCTGAAAGTGAGTTTTAAGTGCACTTTCAACTAATACGGCAAAATGTGGCTTATATTTTATTCTCTTTAACCCACCAAAAAACACAGAGAAACACATATACCACATAGAGATCTGAATGTCCAAGAGAAAACTTCATTCACACTTTTGCAATTTGAATGAAGACCAGATCAGAACAAAATAGAAATGCTATAACACATTGAGCAAACTTCAGCAACGTGTGATGGAAGCTTCAGGAAGGGAGTTCATCAGCCCAGGTTAACTTCCTACAAAGACAGATTTTGCCTTCAGCACCTGACATTAATCTACACAACAAGCCCGTGCTGAGGTGTGCTGGAGAGCTTTGGTTGTCACTTGACACACCTGGTTGAGGGAGCCTCAGTTGGGGAATTGCCTCCATTGGACTGGCTGTGGCCATGTCTGGGGTATTTTCTTGATTGCTGAGTGATGTGAGAGGGCCCAGCCCACTGTGGGTGGTGCCATCCCTGGGCAGGTTCTTATTGTATAAGAAAGCAGACTGAGCATGGGCCAGGGGAGCAAGCCTTAAGCAGCTTTCCTCCGTGGCTTGTGCTTCATTTTCTGCCTCCAGGTTCCTGCCCTGAGTTCCTACTTTGGGCTCCCTGAGTGATGGATGAACTGTGACCTGGAAAATAAACCCTTTCTTCCCAAGTCGGTATTAGTCAAGAGTGTTTTGTCACAGTGACTGGAAGCAAACTAGAGCATGAGGCTTAGTGTCGGAGTCAGACACTCCAGCTCAGCCTCCCTAAAGTGAGTGATCTCACCCACCGGGTTGGGGGTGAAGGGTGGGAGGGATACCTGCGTCTTTTCTCAGCATCAGAATGGAAACAGTCTGGGTGAAGTGCTTCCCACATTTCCCGGGCAAGGCTCACTAAGTGCTGGTTGCAGTCGTTCATAATTACTATACTGAGGATGAGAACATTTTTCAGACTTGGTGTTGGCCAAAGCTTTCCTCTAAGTCTGAGCTACAGAACCCACAGCAATAATTTCTGAGTGTACACCACATTCAGGCTCCTGGAAGGAAGGAAGCTTAAACATCTAATTAGAGGAAAACAAGAAACACACGGGAAGCCATCTAAGGGTGACTATGGAATTCAAGGGCAGATGGGATTGTTAAAACCTTTCAGAACAGCTGGTGGAATTTCAGTTTTAGGACTTCATCTTGCCTTTTTTTTTTTTTTTTTTTTTTTTTTTTTTACCTTTGAAGGCTGAAAATATTTGAGGATAAAAGTCTCAATGTGAGGTTTTTGGCAGAGCAGAAAAAATTGTCATTCTAAATCCAGGTTTGACTTGGACGGGGAAAGACTTAAAAAAACATCAAGAAGACAGAAATTTATGAAAATTGTATTTACTTAGGACTGAAGGAAGGTTTCTGTCTAGCCTAAAGTGACGTCATATGAAGAAGGGAAATACTGACAGGGTGTGTGAGGCAGTGTTTCTCCACGTGTGTTCCATAGAACCCACGTCTCATGAGATGCTTACTGACAGAAGGTTTCTGTGGGCAAGTGAGTTGAGAACAATCACGGTTCTGGAGACAGGCTTTCAGAAGTTCTAAAACACATCATTTATGACAGACCCTACCTGTACTTTCCAAAGGGACGCTCCACCATTTAAAGTTCTCTTTCTCTGTTTAGTATAGTATGACAATTTGATGTATATAATATAGTCATGTATATAATATATAATGATCAAGTTAAGATGGCTAGCATTCCCACATCACTAAATACGGACCATTTCTTTGTTAGGGGACAAGTTTGAACTTTTTTTCTCTCTCAGAGATGTGTGTGTATATGTGTGTGTGTGTGTGCGCGTGCATATCAATGTAGTGCCCAAAGATCCCTGAAGACAGTAGCAGATCCCCTGGAACTGGAGAGTAACAGGCCATTGTGAGCCCAAGTGCTGGGAAACCAACTTGGGTCATCTGAAGAGCAGTAAGTGCTCTTAAACCTGAGCCATCCCTCCAGCCCCTTTCTCTACTGGTTCTTTAGAAATTGCATAGCTTGTAAACTGTAGTCGCTCTGTTATGTAGTTCTTCTTTTTTTATTGTTGTTGTGAAAATTGTGACTTTGTTCAAGAGAAAATGGCCAAGAGCAGGAAACAAATATATTTCAGTGGTGATGTAGAAAGACTGTATAACCCAGGGTTGTGAGTCAGTGATATGTACAGGGATGGGGTGGTCTGGGGCTCCTAGGAACAAAGGAGGAAATGCAGGGGAATGTGTTACCTTTGTGCCTTAGCCTGAGGCTGTATGAAAGACCATGATGCTTGGAGCTGTGGCTGCCATCTTGGGAGCAGGAAGAAAAGGCAATGAGATTGGAGGTAGGAGTTGCCCATCTGGTGCCCAGACATTGGAGCCAGTGAGCTGAGCTTACTCACTTCTGCCCTTCTGGCTAATGTGAGCAAACATGGCTGATGACTAAATGCCCCCACAGTTGGATCTCAGGAGACTGGAAATGGAATGCCACATAGAGGAATGGCCTGTTTGCTCCAGGTTTAAGCTAGAGCTTAAGCCAGAGTCCATCGTTTCAGAGTGCCCCATCCCTTCTAGGTAGTATGCAGTCTGTGGAACCTGCCTGTGGAGGTGCAGATGACAGGAACTGGAGAGCTGGGGCCTAGGCTGTCTCCCCTCCTGTGATCCTCAGGATTGTATTAGTCTCCGCGCCCAGCTTGGTGATCTGGGAGGTGTGGAAACTCTGAATTGCGGAGACTAATGGGAAGTCCTGTGTTCCGAGGAATGTGGCTCAGAGCGGGCGGTGGACCCCAGTCTCTTTGTTTCTCTTTTTGCTTCCTGGCTATGAGGTGAGTGATTTTTCTCTGCCACACATTTCTGTCGTGACATGTTGTCTTGCCACAAGCCTAAAGGAGCAGGGCACAGACCACAGGCTCCAAAGCCAGGAGCCAAAAGAAATCTTTTCTCTTTATAGGTTATCTCGGCAATCTTTTTTTCTTTTTGGTTCATACCGTAAAGGTATTTTTAAATTTTATTTTTATTTTTAGTTATTTATTTTATGTGTCTGAGTGTATTGTCTGAATGCATCTAAGTGCACCTGTGTTGTGCAGTGCCCGCCCACAGAGGTCAGAAGAAGGTGAGAGGGTGTCAGATCCCCTGGAATTGGAGTTAAAGACTGTTGTTAGCTGCCACGTGCCTGCTGGGAATTGAACCCAGTCTCTCATACTATAAAGTATCATTGCATTTTTTAAAACAGAGTCAAAAGCAAGCTGGTGATTGTGTGCATTATCCTTTACGTTTAGCACATGGATCAAATTGATGAAATTGAGCCATAAACCCTAAAAACTATCTCAGGTATTTTTTAAAATAGATTTCTTTGCTTTTTTAAATTTAATTTTGGCGAATTTCACACAATATGTTTTGATCGTATTAAGACCCTCCCCCCATCTTCAACCCCCTTACACCTTGCCCCACTGGATTTTATAGTCCCCCCACCAGATTTCATGTATTCCATGATATATGTTAAGGTCTATTGAGCCAAGTTTGTGTCTGGGTCCCCAAATGTCCATTGGTATGCATCCATCCACTGGAGCCTGGTTAACATATCTAGCATCACATCCTTAAAGAAAACCAACTCTCCCCTCTCAGTAGTTATCAGTTGCCAAGAGCTCCTCAGCTTAGGTTGGGGCTTCTTACCAATCTCCTCATTTCTACATTGTGTCTTTGTCTGACTTCGAACTGCATGGATCTTGCATATGCTGTTCCCATATGAGTAATTTAACAGCTGTCTGGAAAATTCTGTTTCATGGCTGTCATCTACCACCTCTGCCACTTCAGTCTTTCTGCCCCCCTCTTTCACAAGGGTCCTTGAGCCTTGGGTGGCAGAGATTGGACATAGGTGTCCTATTCAGTGATAAGCACTGTACAGTTTGTTATTCTCTGCACTTTGGCCAGTTGTGGCTTTCTGGATTAATCGCCATCTTTGTATGAGGAAGCTTTGCTGGTGAGAGTTGAGAGATGGGTTAATACTCTTTTCTCTCCCTGTTCCAGCATGTTCCCTGAGCCTCAGGAGTAGAGGTTGCATTGTAAATGCATCACTAAAGGTTGGGCACCTCACAGACACTGAATTTTCCACATTTCACCAGTTGTAGAACTCTGTACCAGTCTCCATCTGTACCAAAAAGAAGCTTCTTTGATGAGTGGTGAGAGGTTCACTTGTCTGTAAATATAGATACGTATTTAGACTACAGTGAGAAATTGTGTTGGTCTAGGGGTGTGACAAAAGTGTTTTTTTCTCTAGGATTTATGACCTCTCTAGCCACGTGCATTTGGCTCTGTTTACAATACCACAGATGAGTTCCCTCCCATTGAGTGGGCCTTAAATCCAATCAGACAGCTGTTGATTACCCCCAAGATAAAAGTGCCACTACTAAACAAATAGAGATCGTTTCTGGGCCAGTCATTGTTGTTGTATTAGACTTTATACCTGGATCAGAACCAGTGACTGGTTTTCTACCTTGACAGTTTGCATAGTATCTTCTGATACTGTGGAAGCTAGTCTTTTTGGAGGAGGCTTCTAGATCAGCTATAGCTCAATTGCTTCAAGGTCTGTGCCCAAAATATGTCTTGTCTTCAGTAATAGGGACTTAGCTTCCAGGTCTGGGAGGTAATCAAGGCCCGTGGCAATAGCCCGTGTTATTTTGGGAGTTTCTTGCACTACCCTGACCAACAATTGCAAGGGAGGTTTCCCCTGGCTGGTACTGTTTTTTGTTGTATAGTCTTCAGCTGTACACATGCATTCATGTATTTTCAGTAGGCTTTTGAAATAATATATCTCCCTCTGGTTTTTCATACCACCTCAGCATGATTTATCTCTCCTCCCTCTCCCCTAATCCCTCTTCCCTCCCCAGTTTAAATAGCTCCCATTCCCCCAGCTCCTCCCTGATAGCACTTGAACCCTGAGACCCCCCCCCCAACACTCCTTAGTTCCCTTAACCCCCATGGCTCCTTTCCATTTTCCTGGCTCCTAAAATTACATCAAAATATATACTCACATCTAAGAATCTGGAGCTAAGATCCACACATGAGAGAAAAGATATGCCACTTGTTTTAATTAATACGTGTTATTTCACTTAGTATAAGTTTCTACTTCCATCCATTTACCCGAAAATGTCGTGATTTTGTTTACTGCCGAGTAGAACTCCACTGTGTAAATTCACCACATTTTCATTACCCGTTCATCAGTTGAGGGACATTTAGGTTGTTTTCATTTCCTAACTGTTTGGAAAGAGCAGCAACAAATATGCCTGAGCAAGTATCTCTGTAGTGGCATATTGAGTTCTTTGTGTATACGCCAATGCCAATGAGTGGCATAACTGGATCATACGGTAGATTTATTTTTAGTTATACCAGCTTAAAACCCCACAGCAGTGAATGAGTGTTCCTCTTTCCCCACATCTTTGCCAGCATTTGGTGCCATTTATTCTCCTGATCTTGGCCATTCTGATGGGAGTAAAATGAAATCTTAAAGTAATTTTGGTTTCCTAATTACTAAGGATGCTGAACACTTTTTAAGGTGCTTCTTGGCCGTCTTTATTTCTTCTTTAGAGAGTGGTCTGTTCAGATCCATAGCTTATTTTCTAATTGGGTCACTTGTTTTCTTGATTCTTTGCTTTTTGAGTTCTTTGTATATTCTGGATATTAATCCTCTGACAGATATACATCTGGTGAAGATTTTCTCCTACTCTGTGGGCTTCCTCTTTACTCTATTGGTTGTTTTCTTTGCTGTACAGAAGCTTTTTAGTTTAATGCAATTCCATTTGTCAATTGTCATGGACTGGTGGGGTCAATTCCAATTTGTTGACCTCAATTCCTGAGTGACTAAAGTCCAGTGTAGAAAATCCTTTCCTGGGCCTGTATTTTGCAGTGCACTGCCTAGGTTCTCTTGTAACAGTTTCAGTATTAAAGGTTTCACAAGGAGATCTTTGATTAATTTGAAGTTGACTTTTGTGCAGGGTGATAGGTATGGACCTAATTTCACTCTACACATGGAAATCCGGTTTTGCCAGCACCATTTGCTGAAGATGCTATCTTCCCACAGTGTATTTGCTATTGGGACCTTTGTCAAATATCAGGGGGCTGAAATTCCATGCATTCATGTTTAGGTTCCCTATTTTGCTCGGAGCTATATACCTGCTTTTGTGCCAATGCCATGCTGTTTTTATGACTAAAGCTCTGTAACATAGTCTGAAATCTGCCATGGTAATCCCCCAGCTTTGCCCTTTCTGTTCAGGATTGTTTTTGGCTATCTGGGGCCTTTTGTGATTCCATATGAATTTTAGAGTGAAGAATTTTGTAGGACTTTTATTAGGATTGTATTGAATCTATAAATTGTTTTTAGTAGGATGGTCATTTTCACAAAATTAATCCCACCAGTCCATGAGCACAGAAGGTCTTTTCTTATCCTTGTGTCTTCCTCAATCTCTTTCTTCTTCATTGTCATTTACTGGTTTTGGTTAGGTTTATTCCTAAAATCTTTTTGAGGCTCTTATAAATGGGAGTGTTTCTATGAATTCATTCTCTGATTTCTTGTTATTGGTAAAGGCTAGTGACTTTTGTAAATTGATTTGTGTCCTGCCACTTGGCTGAAGGTATTGATCATTTCTAGAAATTTTCTGGTGGAACTTTTTGGATCTCTTCCGTTTAGCATGTCCTCTGCCAATAGGAATAAGTTGACCTCTTATTTTCAATTAGTAGCACTTTAATTTTCTTCTCTTGTCTTATTACTTTAGCTAGAATTTTGAAAACTATATTGAAAAGGAGTAGAGATAGTAGACAGCCTTGTCTGGATCCTGATTTTAATGAAAGTGCTTCAAGTGTTTCTCCATTTAGAATGCTGTTGACTGTGCTCTGTTGTGTAGCGTTAGGTTTATCGAGGTGCATTCCTTCTGCACTTCCAGTCCAGTTTCTCTAGGACTTTTACCATGAATGCAGGTTGGATTTTGTCGAAGGCCTTTTCTGCATCTATTGAGATGATCATGTGAAATTTGTCTTTAAGTCCCTTTATATGATTCATTATGCTTATTGACTTGTGTATAATGAACCATTCCTGCATCTTTGGAATAAAGCCAACTAATTCATGATGGATGATCTTTTTTGATATGTGTCTGAATGTGATTTGCCAGTATTTTATTACAAAGTTTTGTATCTATGTTCATTAATGATATGACTCTATAAGTTTCTCTCTTTTTTTTGTATCTATTTTTGGTGTTAGAGAAATACTGAATTCATAGAAGGTGTTTGTGTATTTCTATCTTTTTAAATAATTTAAGCAGTATTGGTTGTAGATCTTCTTTGAAGGTCTGATAAAATTCTGCTGTAAATCCGTTTGGACTTGGGCTTAACTTAGTTGAGAGTTTTTGTATTACTGTTTCAGTTTGTTTAAGTTGTTGATCTCTTCTTGGTTTTACTTTGGTGTTTCCACTGAATTTAGAAATTCATCCATTTCTTTTAGATTTTCTTATTTAATAGAGTATAGATTTTTGAAGTGTTTTCTTATAATGCTCTGGATCTTTTTGGTGTCTGTTGTGATATTTCTCCTTTTATCTCTGATTTTGTTCATTTGGATTTGCTCTTTCTTTCCTTTGATTTGCTGGACTAAAGTCCTCTCTGTCTTGCCCATCTTTTAAAAGAACCAACTCTTAGATTCATCTACATTGTTTTCTTTGTTTCTATTTCATTGATTTATGCTATGATTTTTATCATTTTCTTCTCAATTGATGGATTTGGGTTTGGTTTGTTCTTGTTTTTTCCAGATTCTTGAGTACCATTAAGTCATTTATTTGTGTTCTTTCTAATTTTTAATGTAGATACTTAGAGTTATAAACTTCTCTCTTAGAACTGCTTTTAATGTGTCCCAGAGGTTTTGTTGCATTGTGTTATCACTTTCATTTAGTTTCAGGAATACTTTCATTTAGTTTCAGGAAGAGGCTGGTTGACATCTATGATCATTTTGAACTTGGGATACTTTGCTCTGGGCTCTTCCAGATTTTATTGTTTGTATCGGAAATTCAACCATAATTCCGATGCATTTTCTATATGCAACTTGCTATTTTTCTTTTGTAGCTCTCAGTGCCTCTCTTTATTCTTTAATGTTCTACTGTGATGTACTGTGGGGAATGTCTGTTCTGGTCCTATTTGGTGTTCTATGTGCTTTTTGTATCTATATGGGTGTATATTTCTTTAATTTAGGGAAGTTTTCTTCCAAAATCCTGTTGGAGATCTGGTCAATGCCACTGACTTGAGATTCCTCCTCTCTGCCTCTAATGCATAGATTTGGTCTTTTCATGGTGCCCCACATTTCTTGCATATTCTATTCCTATGCTTAAAATTGTTTTTCATATCTTTTGCTTGAATGGGCTGTTTCTCCAGATTTATCATCCAGTCTTGATATTCTGTTTTCCATTTGATTTCTTTTGATGATCAGGTTTTCTCCTGTCATTTCAAATTGGCTTATTGAGTTTTTCAAGTCTATGTTCATTTCAGCTTGAGTTTTCTTCAGTATTTCTAACTGTTCTGTAAATTCACTTTTCAAATAGTGAGTTGTTTTTATTATTTCATTCAGCTGTGTGTTTGTATTTTCTTGAGATTCAGTAAGGAATTTAGTCCTATTCTCTTTGAGTTCTTTGATGTTTTTTATTGTCTGTATGTTGTTTTAAATCCTTGGATTCTTGTATAATTGCTCTCTAATGTTCTGTGTCCTGGAGTTCCTCTGGGAAGTTCTCATTGTAAATCGCTTTTATCGGACTGGCGGGATTTGGTGGAAATATATTATCTTGGTTTTCTATATTGTTTGTGTTTTTGTGTTGTAACTTGGGCATATGGACTTCTTTTAATGGCTGTGTGTCTAATATGAAATTCTAACCTGCCTTTTTTGAGTTCAAGTTTGATTCTGTTTTTATTGTTGATGTAGCTTGGTTGCTTTCTGATCAGGTATGAATAATTTGTTGATCTGTGCTTCAAATTCTCACTTTTGACATATTTTTTCTAAATTAGAGAGACAGTGTAGTTCTGGGCAGGCTAGTTGGTAGCTCTCCAACAGCATGAAAGGGACTAATCCTCAAGGAGGAAGATGGTGCCCAAGTCGGTGGGTCCTGACCAACTAAACAGCATAGATGTGAACCCTGGAGAGTGCCAATTTTTAAAAGTTTAATGTGTGTATGTATGATGATGTGTGGATATATGTATGTGTGACTCTGTGTGGGAGAGTATGTGCCACAGCATGCATATTGAGGTCAGAGGACGGCCTCGAGTGTTTGTTGGTCCTGCCCTTCCACCTTGCAGACAGTCTCTTGTTTGTTGCTTGTACCCCAGGCCAGTTGGACTGCAAGTTTCTGTGGATTCTCCTGTCTCCACCTCCCATTATAGATCACCCAGAACCCAGCTCACATAGGTTCCAGGGATCCAAACTGGGCTCCTCACACTTGTATGACAAGTGCTTTACCCACTGAGCTATCTCCTTAGCACCTTATCAGGTATTTTTATGGTGTTAGAAAACTGACTGAAGCACTGTTCACTCAGCAACTGGGTCTGAGTGTTACAATGTGGGAGATAACGACCTGGCCTTCAACTCCTCTCCTGTCCCTTGGCAGCCACATGTCTTGAGCATCCGTGAGCTCAGGATCTGGTACATGTCGCCTGTGAGCGGAAGTCTCAAAACTGTCACTTCCTGTCCTTCCCATTAACCAGGTCTCTGTCTTTTCAGTTTTCAACAGAGGTGCTCTTTCAATAGTGTGAGTCAGTGACAGACATGGCAGCACATGCTTTTTACCCACCAAGAAGGAAGCAGAAGCCCGTGAGTCTCTATGAGATCAAACCCAGCCTAGTCTACATAGTGAGCTCCAGGCTAGTTGGGGCTACATGAAAACCCTGTGTAAAAAGAACACCCAAAAAACAACAACACAGTAACAACAAACAAATAAGATTCAGCACAGAAGTTCTGCTTAGGGATCAAATCACATTATAATATAAGTAGTAATGTATTGTACTACAGATCATAATGAGTATGTAACATGATCATTTAATGTGTGTGTGTGTGTTTAAAGTTTGTTTTTCTTTCATTATCCTCTGCCCTGCTTCCTTCCTTCATTTCCTTCCTCCCTCCCTCCCTCCACCCCCCCTTTCTTTCCCTCTCTCTCCTTCCTTCCTTCCTTCCTTCCTTCCTTCCTTCCTTCCTTCCTTTCTTCTTTCTTTCTTTTTCTTTTTTTTCTTTCTTCTTGGGTCTAATGTAGCTCAGACTGGCCTCAAACTCACAGTGTAACAGAGGATGGCCTTGAACTTCTGATCCTTTTGCCTCCATCTCCTGAGTGCTGACATTACAGCAACGTATCTCCAGGTCCCATTTACACAGTACTGGGGATGGAGCCTAACGCTTTCTACATGCTAAGGAAGTCGGCCCGCCGCCTGCCTGCCTGCCCGCCCATTTTGTGACAGTGCCAGGCCTATAAGCTGAGGGCATTTCCCCAGAGGCATTGTAACCACATTTTCTTGAGGAAATCACAGTACCTGTTCACCCTGAGGCGGTCAGTGGGCACAGGCAGTGGAGGGATGAGGCTGGGGGTAGGAGTGCAGTGTGCTCCTCCCGTGGTAGGTTACTGGTTCCACTTCCTCCCAGGGTTACCGTCCCTGACAGGAAACTTTGTTTGAGCCTCTTTGACTGCTGTTCCCGGAAGGATGGGTGGCCAGGCCAGGGTGGGCCGGGAGACCCCAGGCTTTCCTTTAGCATTCCCAGTGAAGTACCCAAAGCAGTCACATTTGTGCAGCAGACCCAGGATCCAATGAGCCCTAAGTGTGCGCCTAGCAGGCCCAGTCAAGTTCCACGGACTGCTTTCCACATGCCATAGCAGCCCCATTCCTGTCTAGAAAGTAAAAGCCCCGATACAGGGCTTGCTTTCCAGAAGCTTCTCAACCTGTGTACATATTCAGGAGGGAAAAAAGGAAGCAAAGAAACAGGAAAAGGAGTTTGTGTCACACTTTGTGCTTATTTTCTCTTAAAAAATGGAAGTAGCCAGTTCCCCCACATGGCTTCTGAGCCATGTCCATAGTCAGCTCCAAATTACCAGAGTCTGTACAGGCAGGTGCCCACCAAGTCTGCACAGATCAGGTGAAAATCAAAATGTAATCACTTATGTGAGACTTCCACCACCTGACCAAGCTGAAACAAGATGTCTGATTAACCTTTGGGGAAATCAGAACTAGAGAGAAAACAGCCAAATTTCTGAAACAAGTCACTTTCTGTTGGCACGATGAAGTCACTCAGTCTGACTATATGAAAAAAGGAACCTAAACCAACCTACTTTAACTGCTGAGCTAATTTTTTTAATTGTTCTCTGTCTTTCTCTTTGCCTTACAAGAAAAATAACTTTGAAATGACCAACTTGCATTTTGTTCTTGATTTCTCCTTTGCTTGATCCCTTTATAAGTCTATAAAACAACCTCTGTGATTGGCCCATGGAAGCATCATTCTATGTTATGGAATGAAGTGTTGCCCAGTTCTAGCATTGAAAACTAAGCCAATGAAGACCATCACACTAAATTGTTGTAGTTGATTCTTTGACAACATAGAGGCTCAGAAGGTTGCAGAAACTTATTCAAGGACAAGCAGCCTATCTGATATTAGAACCATGCCCTTGACTCTGGTCTCCTACAGACATGCTGGTTTGGCAAGAGATTCTCCTAGGCCTTATATTGGGTTGCTGTGCAGCTCTCAGACTTGCAGAAGGGCAAGGCAATTTTAGGAGAATGCTCAGGCTGACTCTGCTCAGGGATCTGACACTGTAGATTTCCTCAAAGACAAGGAGGTAAGGCAGTGGACTGGAAGAAAGCCAGTGTGGATGTCTACCATGGAGGCAGATCAGAGCCTCAGTCTGGCCTGGCAGTGTTAGCCTTTCATCCTGAGATGCTCCTTCAGGCAAGGTGCCCTCTCAGGCCATAGCGCAGAGGCCAGGAAGTCCTGAGCAGTAATAGTGTGGTTGACTCAAACTGTCTCTCAGGTGATCTCAAGAAACCTGGACGTTTTGAAGGGGGAAAAGGTAGAGTTAAAAGCAGAAGAGGACCCCCTTCTAGGAATCCCATGGGGATAGCTTGGGACCTATTTAAAGACAGTGAATTTCTAGTATTCAAGTAAGAATCAACATGTTTTTGTAGGCCTAGGTGAATTTCCAATGGATCAGCAAAAAAATCAACAAAAGGTTTTTCTAATCCTTTCACTTCTTCCACCAAATGGTTGTCAGATGTTCAGCCACACAGAAAGTGAAGGAAAGCCCACATGAGGAAGGCTAAACTTTTGGCTGTTGCAAGGTGTCTTAAAAACAGTGGTGTTACTTATGGTTCTGGAACCGGTTGAAAAGCCTTGAGGGAGAGCCTGTGTGTTTTATGACGCCTGGGAACAAGGCGGAAGGAGGACAGGAGGAACAAAAGACTTGCTTGTTGTTTGGATAAAAGAAGCTAGTGTGAAAATTCAGCTTTCCTCGAGCAGCTACATGTGCTTTTTCTACTGCACTGGAGAAGCACCGGGGTCCTTCCGAGTGAGTCTGGGCCTTTCCACCAGGACTGCCTTCCAGGGAGAACACTCCTGATGCTCCTCAAGTCAGTATTTGTAAATAGTTCCTCCCTCCCTCCCTCTCTCCCTCCCTCCCTCCCTGCCTCCCTCCCTTCCTCCCTCCCTTTTTTCCTTCTTTCTTCAAGGTACTTGGGACTAAATCCAAAGCTTCACTTATGTTAAGCAAGTATTCACTGAGCTACATACCCAGTCCCATGATCCTCATTCATTTTCCAACTTTAATTAGTTGGTAGTAGTCTTGTAGAGTATGTTGAGAAGGTTTCTGAGGGCCACAAATGCCCCAGACAAATAGAAGAGGTGGAATCTCCTCTCCCTTCTCTTTCTTTGAGATAGTCTTACGTAGCCCAGACTGCCTTTGAACTAATATGTAGCTGAGGATGACCTTAAACTTCTGATCCTCCTGCCTCCACCTCTCCCAATGCTGAAATTACAGGGGGGTGACCACCTGCCCCAGTTATGCAGTGCTGAGGATCGAATCCTGGGCTTTGTGCATGCTGGGATGGCACTCTCCCACCTGGGCTACATCTCAGCCAGCACCTAGGTTTGATGTTTCATCTACAGGATAAAATGATGTCAGCTAGCAACTGTTATTACATTGTTCATTGACAAATCCTTTTTTAAGTCTTCTGTTGAGGGTTTAAATATATGCACACTATTTTAGATACACAATACAAGGTTTCGCCTCTTTTTTAAAAAGATTTATTTTTATCTGTATGTCTGTGTGTATATGTGCAGGTGCCTGTTGAGCCAGAAAAGTGTCAGGTCACCTGGATCTGGAGTTATAGTCAATTGTGAGCTACCTGATGTGGGTGCTGGACCTAAACTCAGATTCTCTGCAAGAGAGGCAGCATGTTTTTAACCTTGGATCCATCTCTCCAACCTGGTATTCTGCCTCTTTATTATTTTCTAATCTTCCATGCTGAACATCTGAAAAGGGTGGGCTGTATGCAGAGGACAGAGATGGTTGGGAACTTCAGTCAGATTTCTGTAGCTACACATCTTCCTGCGTCCTTAACCAACTGCAGATCAAAAATATTCAGAAAAAAAGTGTCTCCAAACATGTACAGTTCCTTTTCTTGTCATTCTTTCTAGACAATGTCACAAAGCAACTATTTCCCTACAATTTACACTGCATTATGTATAAACCATTTGGAGATAACTTTAGGTATATAGATCAGTTATATGCGAATTCTGAGGATGAATCCAATGAGTACCAGTGGATTCTGTTATCAACAGGGCTCCTGCAATCAATCCCCTTGGCTACTCAGAGATGATTGTACTTTGACTTTTTAAAAAAAATTTCAGTTATTGTTTAGTCAGTCATCATAAAAATGAGTAATTTGATCTTTTCTTTCTCCTCATCTTGCTCTTGCCAAAAGGCACCTGTTGTGTGAGACCTTTCCTGAGGAGACATGACACAAATGTCTATTCACCCATGAAGGACTAATATCATGATTACACCAAAGTCCAATTTGGTTAGCCAATGAGTTTATTGGGGTTATACACAGGAGTGTGGGTGAGTGGTCACTTACAGAAGCCAGGATGCCTCAAAGGCTGCTATGTCACTGAAAAGCCACTCCAGCATGGATGAGGACTCACAAGCTGCAAGCCTGGAGCTTGCTGTACAACCTGCAGGCAACTCAAGGGGTTCTCAAGTCTTCTGGAGCAAACCAGCTGGTCAGAGAGCCTCCTCTGATAGGCAAGCCTCCAGCACACCTGTGAGGGATTATTTAGATTAGGCTAGCTCTGAGCATGCCTGTGAGAGATGATCTGAGCTAGGTTAACTGAGATGAGATTTACCCTAAAGGAGGGTGGCACAGGTCTCTGGACTTCCGTTCTCCACTTTGTGAAAAGGAAGACGCTTGGCTGAGCATGAAGACTTGGTGTTCTCTTCCTCCAGCCCACGAGCACAGAGTGAACCAGCTGCTTCCAGATCCGGCTGCCTCGACTTACCCAGCAGGATGAGCCTGGGCTAAGTCAAAACTCCCCCTTTAGGTTGCTTTGTCAGGATATTTTGTCAGAGTAAGGAGCCGAGGAATAAACGCACAGCTTGACTCCAAACCCTGGCCCACTGTAGCTTCTGGTAGAAACTGACATGGCTTCCTTGTCAAGAGCGCTTAAGCAAAGATAGTCAAGTTCCCTTTCTTCATCCTGACCGGCTCTCTCATTAAAATAAAATTAGGTACATTTATTTATCTACTGTGTGTATGTGGCCTGCATACAGAGGTCAGAGGACAACTTGCCAGTCGGTTCTCTCATTCCACTATGTGAGTCCCTGGGATCGAACTCAGGTCATTAGGCTTGACAGCAAGCACCTTTACCTGCTGAGCCACCCTACTGTCCCCATGACTGGCTCTTTCTTGCCTTACCAGAAACACTACTTATATTATACATTAGTACCTAAGGGTAGAGTTGTCTTCATGCTGTGGAAGGCATCTTTGCTCTCCGCCTGTCAGGCTTGGCTCCTCCTGTTATCTGTCTACTTTCTATCCTTCATTCCGCCTCTGCCAACTGACAATGACACAGTGTGGAAATGACTTCAATGAACAGACTCTGTAATAAGCCTTTACAAATTGAAATTTTGCATAGCCTTTTAAACTAAATTAAGAGACAGTGATGACACTGAACACAATGACAACTACAAACTGCTTCCCCCA
This sequence comes from Eospalax fontanierii, assembly GCA_035773235.1. Lineage (NCBI taxonomy): Eukaryota > Metazoa > Chordata > Mammalia > Rodentia > Spalacidae > Eospalax > Eospalax fontanierii. The sequence continues at coordinate 9,562,750 of CM069538.1, forward strand.
CTATGTTTGGGGGGCATAGGCTGGTGACATCTGTGGGTGACTTTGTGTGCCGTTCTGAGTAAGTAGGGTCAGAAAAACAACTTCTTCCTGTGTAAAAACGTTATCAAAGATCCTTCATGTCTTTGCCATACCATGCAGGATATGCCATTCAGTTAACGTTCAAGAAGTCCTTTGTTAGACTGTAGAGAAGGTTAGAATAGAATGGAATAGAGATCCATTCTGAGAAAAATAAAAACACCTCAGAACAAGATCAAGACCACCTTGGGTTAAGCTAATTTAAGAGAGAAGTTTCTCACCAACAGGGCACCCACATCTTTAAATGCCACGTTTGAGGGATCAGGCACCACCATGTTGAGGTGTGAGAAAGAGAATCTCTACTCTGAACTCAAGATAGGTTCCAGAATGTTCTAAGGAAAAAGGCAAGTCTGGATGTTCCAGTGGGTGACACAGGTCTGCCTCTTGAGCAGCCTTAGCAGGGATGCCCGGCTTTCTGCGAAGCTCACACCTGCTGAGTGCCGGGCTTTCCCCGCAGCTCACATCTGCCAAGCCCGATCTATCTTTGCTTTTGGCTTTCACCTCTTACTGTCATATTTTACTTTCACTATGAGGAATTCTTTCACTCCTGAATTTTGTGCTCATACACAGCAATTAATGACATGGTTTTACTTAAGGGAATTTGAGTTAAGGTGTCACCAAAGCAATTTATGAACTTTTAAATGCCATTCAGAAATGCCATCCCTGGTCTCCCTGGTGCGGGACCCTTGCTTCAGAGATTTCAGAGAGAGCTGGTTACTGATTATACTGCTGCTTAGGACAGGTTCAATGAAAACATAACTTTTAACCAAATTAGACTAGCTATAAAACCACCCAGCCTTAACAAGAGAGAAAAAGGAGAAACTTTGAAAAACACCTTATTGAACTCCATACACCTTCTCCCCTAAGTCTCCTGGCTTCCACCAAACTCCATCCCTAATTTTAAGAAGATTATGGACGTGATTACCACTACTAAATATGCAGTTAAATATATCTATACTATAAAAGGAATTTTTGTTTTCCTAGATGTTAATGACAAAAAAGGTTATAGAAATCAGAGAAAGAAAAAAGTATCTATCTCTTTGACTTTTGATGAGGATTAAAGACATTAGTAAGTGTCTTTTGTCATCTGAAACCGCAATTACAGGGTTAACACATAAAGATTTCGGACCCACTATATTCTTTCCTTTTCTGCCTCTTCTGGTTTACAGAGAGGCTGTCAATTCAAGGTCATTCTGACAGTATAAAAAAAATATATATATATATATTTTTTTTTTTTCTAAATTCTCAAGTTCAGGCTCTGAGACCACAGAAGAACTGGTTGTAAAATGTCCAAGCAGAGGAAGAGTTTGCTTGAGACTTACAACAGGAAAAAGCTTGACAATTAAAAGTACGTGTGTAGATAATACATCATGTGTGTGATGTGGATTCAGTTCTTATTTAGGGAAATGATAAGAAGAAAAGAATCAATAAATGTGAGAGAGAAGTGTTAGAAGGATGTAATTAGAAGTAATTTCAGGACAGTAGAATTTGCATATGAAGATTAGGATGACTACAGACTTGAAGAATGGAAAAGAAAAACTGAAAACCTGTGCAAGTGACAAAGGTCTGAGCAGGATCATGACAATGAGAAAGGGAAACAGGAAGTGGAGTAGGCTTGAGAGAATTTGTTAGAATATAGGAATGGAAACATTTTTACTAGAAAAAGGATTCATGTATGAAGAGTAAGATGGATGGATTTTCCAGAATGGAAACGAAAAATAAAAAGCCCACGCAAGTTACAAAGACCCAAGTGAGAGTGAGAGGTAGTACACATGAAGGGCAAAGTTCAGTCAAACTTCTAATTAAAACAATGGAATTTTTGATCTACTCTCAATGATAATTATAAGGACTGGCTTAAGAACAATGTATCTAATACTTTTATGTCTTTTTGCCAACTTTAGGAAGTTCACACCTCTCATAGCATTCCCTGAAACACCCAAGACAGCCATCATTGAATAAGCTCATTCATCACTCAAAAACCAAATACACAAGCAAAATAGGAGAACAAGAGATAACTGCTCAGAAGCAACCTGTTGAAGCAAATTATACTGGAATTTAAAAAATAGTATGTTATATTTTATTTATTTTTTGAGACTGGGTCTCCCTGTAATCCCAGCTGGTCTAGAACTTGCTATATAGACCAGGCTGGCCTCAGTCTTACAGAGATCTGCCTGCCTCTGCCTTCTGGGTGCTGGGATTAAAGGCATGTGCCATGATGCCTGGTCCTCTTAAAATTATATTTTAAATTCAAAAAATGTTTCTCTTAACTTATCCCCTAACATCTGAAAAAAAAATCATAAAACAAAAGGTCTTACCAGTACCCCTGGTTTTATATGTAAAACTTTTTAAAAAGATTCCAACCAATGACTGGGTCCTGTTCTTCTCAGTAACTGGAGCCCGTGCTCTGCACCTGTGCTTCTGCCACACGCCCTCTGTGGACGCCAGTGTGACTGGTAAGGCCATGCCGTGAGTGGACAGCAGAAATCAACAGTCTGACAACAGAACAACAACCTTCTCCTGAACTTCAACCACATGACCATAATGCCACAGCCTGAGATGGGCTGCCACAGAGAGACCATGAATACTATCAAGAACTTCAACCTCCAGCGAGGAGACAGACGTCCAAACTAGAGGCACGTCACAAACCTAACCCGTGAGAACAGACGCTGTCCTGCCCGTGTCACCTAGTCCGAAGAATCGCCTCCTTTGATGGGACAAACAATGGGGGACTTTAAAGGGAAAGACTCTGTAACAAGCCTTTACAAATTGAAATCTTATTTAACCTTGTAAATCACCTTCATCATATGTTTGAGAGAACCAGCGGACTCCATGATACGGTGATTTGGACTCCTAATGGAACTAAGTCTTACAGGCTAAGCTGAAACTATAACTTTAAGCTTGTAACATGTTCCCTATTTGTGACTCAGTTGTGTCCTGACTCAGAGCAATGGACGTGGGCACGAGATGTGAGAGTGATGGTCTTGAAAACAACAGTGATGATGTGACAAGCCACGTCTCCCCACAGATGTTGCAAGCATAGGTTGTTGGCAGCTGTTGGTAGCGTCGTGTGCTGTCAGTAGCATCCGAAAAACACCTTCTTTCTTTGTAAAACTGTTATCAAAGATTGTTCATGCCTTTTTCATAGCATGCTTGATCAGCTGTTCAATAAACACAAGAGAAGCCTTTTGTTACATGGTTGAGTAGAGTAGCATAGAATAGAAGGAGTTCGGTTATGAGAGACCAGTTCTGAGAGAAATCAGAACATCTCAGAACAAGGTTGGGCCCTTTTTTGGTCAAACTATTCCAAGAGTGATGCTTCTCATTAAAATGGCACCACCATATAGTATCCAATTTGTTTATTAAAGTTAAAATGAGATCATGTATGAAGCATTATTTAATTTAGTCCTGGCACATAAAAATGATCAATAAATGTTAGCCCTTTTTTCTGTTATGCAAAATGTTCTTTTCCTTTGATTAAAAATGGACATTAACTAGCCAGTACTAAACAGGCAGAGGTAGGCACATCTCTGTGAGACTGAAGCCAGCCTGGTCTATATAGCAAGTTCCAGGCTAGCTAAGGCTTCAAGGGGACTCCGTCTCAAACTCCTCCTCCAACCCCCAAATAGAAATTGTACTCATAAAATTAATGCTGCTTCAGACTTGAACCAAATTGTCCTGTTTTGAAATAATAATTTAATAGTGACTTGTCTATGAATCACCTCTCATGATTCTCCTGCCTTGTGAGAGTACATAATTCTAGGACTATTTAGTTCATTACTAGCACATACAAATACAACCTGCACATAATTAGGACTCAGAATCATTCTTGAAATGGAAGAAAATGTTTCAAATGAAAGTTTAAGACCCACAGGAGTACTGTCACTTATGGAGTGTCTCAGGTTCACACTCAACAGAACCCAAAGGTTCTATAACCTGCGTCTAAACATTCAATAGCTTTATTGGCTCATTTTTCCCCTGCTCTTGACCATGGGGTTGGAGAACAGCTTGCTAAGATGTACACTGATGGTAGATCAAAGATCTTTGTGAAGTTTGTAGCACTAGAGAATCCTCCTTTCAAAGGCTAGGTTTATAGATCACAATGTGCTCACAGAATAATGACTTCATTATTCTTGGGGAACTGGTTCCACTAAAGAACCAAAAGAAAAAATGTTGATAATAAGCCTGAGGCCAACTGAAGTCAGCTGTGGACTTCACTGTGTATGATATATATGTGTGTGTGTGTGTGTGTGTGTGTGTGTGTGTGTATACAACACAGAATACTGAGGACTAGACTCTGAAGCCACGTTCTCTTTGGGTGGATAGAGTTTTGCCAGGTTTGAACTGTTGCCACAAGTTAGCTGGAGCCAAAACAAATTCAAAAGACTTCCATGGAGAGATAGGTGAACAGTCACACTCTGGCGGCGTGCCCACTTTGCCTATGTGGCTGAACGAAAGACCCCCATGGAAAAGTACTGTGTAACAAGCCTCAGTTCAACCAGACACACATTTTCAATGATTTCCATCCCACTGCGGAACAAAGAAGAGAGCTCAGTTCAAGTCAGCATTTGAAGTGCTCTCATTTGATGATAAGGATCTGTGTGTGTGTGTGTGTGTGTGTGTGTGTGTGTGGTCAGAGGCTATCCAAATAGTCTTCCTACTTGTGGGAAGAAGCATCTTTGATGCCCTTGGCAGAGATGGTGATGCCCAGCCCCCACCATTACTTACACAGACTGCAACCGGCCTCTCTGCTTTGAAGGTTGTTGCACAGTAACATGTTAAGTCTGTATAAATACATCTCTGTCTTTCTTTTTCTCTCCTTGCCTCTCTTTTCTCCTGTCATCCTTTGGAAAGATTTCACAGAAAAAGGGAGAGTACATATGCTTTATTTTAAATAAGGACTTTAAGAAACCCTAGCTCATTTTTTACATATTAAGTGTACAGTTTAAGGATCTAGTATAAATATGTATGTTTAAACAATTACCCTGAACAAGCTAAATATCATACCCATCATCTCACATTGTTACTATTTTCTGATTTAAAAAATTATTTTAGTGGGGCTGGAGAGATGGTTCAGTGGTTAAGAGCATTGGCTGCTCTTTCAGAGGACCTGGGTTCAATTCCCAGCACACACATGGCAGCTAACAACAGTCTGTAACTGAAGTTCCAGGGGATCTGACACCTTCTCCTGATCTCCATGGGCATTGCATGACACAGGTGCACTTACACACATGCAGGCAATACACTCATATGCATAAAAAATAAAAATAAAATATTTTTAAAATTATTATTTCTATTTTATGAGTATGATCAAGAGGCCAAATTCAAGAATTGACAGAATAAAATGAACTGAGCAAAAAGGTAAAGGTGTACCCTGGCATGGTGTCACATGCCTTTGATCCCAGCACCCAGGAGGCAGAGGCAGAAGGAGATAGATCTCTGAGTTGAAGACTAGCCTGGTCTACATAGCAAGTGTCTGCCCAATCTGCGCTGCTTAGTGAAATTCTGCCTCAAAAACATGAAACAAACAAACAAAAACAAAAACACAAAACAAAAAAGTAAAGATCTAAAGGATCTCTTTAGTGAAATTATAATAGAAAAGTCCCCAAATCTAGAGAAGGAAATCCAAACACATGATACATCTAGTACTTCAATTAGACTTGACTAAAGAACCTTCCAGGACACATCATGATGGAGAGCTCAGCTGAAAGAGGAAGAGAAGAGGAGGGAGAGAATGAGAGGAGGAAGCAGAGGAGGAGGAAGAGAACAGGAGGAAGGAAGTGAGAAGAGGAAGAGGAGGGGAGGGGAGGAGGAGGAAGAAAGAGAGGAAGAGGAAGGAGAAGGAGGAAGAGGAAAAGGAGGAAAAGGAGGACAAAGGGGGAGGGGAGCAGGAAGAGGAGGACTAACCAGAGGAATCAGAAGAGGAGGCAGCATGACCTGGGAATCACCCTCAGCAAGGCGGCGAACGCTCTACAGTGGAAGCTTTAACCCCTGAAAACGGGAATTGATGACTCGAGAGGTGCAGAGCGTCCTGTACGGTTAGCTTTCCACTGCGGGGATAAGGGCACTCTGGCCTACACCAACGTGGGGAAGAAAGGGTTTATGTGGCTTACACGTCCCATCATAGTTCATCAAGAGGGCAGCCAGGGCAGGAACCTGGAGGCAGACTGAATCCCAAACGTTAAATTTCAAGAAAACAAATCATCTAATTAAAAATGAGCTAATGAGCCAGACGGCTCCCAAAGGAAGAAATGCAAATGCTTTACCTTTTCCAATAAATATTTGAAGAAACATATTCATATCTTAGCAGTCAAGGAAATACAAATTTAAAATGCTTTGGGATTCTATCTCACCCTAGTCAATGGCTATCATCAAGAGCAAAATGGCAACAAATGTGGCCAAGGTGGTGGGGGAAGAGGACCCGTTATACCGTGCTCATAGGAGCACAAACTGCTGCCGTCGCCTGGCAATCAGCGTGGAAGCTCCCCAAATCCTAAACACCGTATGACCCAGATCCACCGCTTCTGAGCATTTACCTGAGGATTCCAAGTCAACATAGCACAGAGATACCAGGACATTTATGTTTATTGTAGTACTGTTCACGACAGCCTTGACAGTCAGCTGGATGTTCATCAATAGAGGATGGATAAAGAAAAATTGTGTGTGCATACATACATACATACATACATATACATACATATTAAATGGAATTTTATTCAGTTGTCAAGAAGAATAAAATTCTGACACTTTTAGAAAAATATGGAGCTGGATATCATTGTGTAAAGTAAAATAAGCTAGACTCATCTCGTTTTCTCTCACGTGTGTGTGTGTGTTCAAAATATTCAGAAAGGAAGTAAAAAAGCACATTGAGATGGGAGGAGTTGGAGGAAAGTGGAAAAGTTAAAGCAGAAACCAGGACTCTCTGAGAGGAGTAAGGGTGTCACCAAGCCGAAGGCAAGAAAAGTCAGGGAGGGGTAAGAATGAAGTGTGTGCGTGTGTGTGTGCATGTGTAAATGTCGGAATAAAATCCATTTCTTTGTATGGTAACCAAACATTACATTTTTTAAAGTGCGTCCGAAGCCAAAGCCAGGTGTACACACCTCTAATCCCAGCACTTGTGGTGGTGAGGCAGGAGGATTGTATTTGAGGACATAGTGAGACATTGTGTATTTTTTTAAATGGGGAGAAAGAAAAAAAAATCTCCGCAATGGATGAAATGTCATATATTGGTGCTCTCCAATATAGAAGCTACTAGCCTTTAATAGCCAACAGCCACTAGCCAATCAGATATATTTAGGACTTGAAACCACATATAAGAAAACAGCTGTCTGGGTCTCAGTCCATTTTCTCTTGGTTGCTATAATGGAATATCTGAGACTGGGTGATTTATAAGATGAGATGTGTAGTGGCTCATGCTTCTGGAGGCTGGAAGTCCAGCATCTGGAGGACACATCTGGTAAGAATCTCAGGCTGGATCATAACATGGCATAAAGTAGAGCAAGAGCATGGGAAGACACAGAACACAGGACACAGTGCTTCACTGCACCTGCTCTGTGGTGACCACGGCAGTCCTGAGAGACTCAACCATCCCATCACCTTTCAAAGTCCATTGCCTCTCAGTGCTGTTGCTTTGGGAATCAATTTTCTCTTGAGAACACGGTCAAACCTTAGCTTCTGACTGGCTAAGCACATCTTTTTGTCATTTTTTTTTTTTGTCTTGGGAGAAAGAATGTTACAGCCTTAATGTCTAAACAATTCTATTTAAATTTAAATGTTTTATTACATTCTAAATGTATTACAGGCCATAGGGGTACACGTGTGCCATACTGTGTGTGTGGAGGCCAAAAGACAACCTGCAGCAGTTGGTTCTTTCCTTCCATGCTGCTGGTCCTGGGGCTTGAACTCAGGTCGTCAGGCTTGGTGGCAAGCATGCATCCTTATCCACTGAGCCGTCTCTCTGGCCACTTGAAACAATTCTTAGCAAGTCTGCAAAACCTGAGTGGGAAGAGAAAAGGATATCAGGGAGTCTGCTTCTTCTTGTACATCACTTACTATAATAAACCTACACCATTCCTTCATAAAATTCCTATTTTATGAGACATCCATTTTTCCAAATCCTGCCAAATAGTTCTAGGCTTGAATTCAGTGATATGGGGGAACCTCCACCCTTCACTCCCAGCGCCATCTCTCCAGGCTGTTAGATATACAGAATTACTGCTGGATTCTGATTACCTGTTAAATATACTGCCAGTGCTTGAATGTGTGTGTTTGTGTGTGCGTGTGTGTGCGTGTGTGTGTGCATGTGTGCGTGTGTGCGTGCGTGCGTGTGTGTGTAAGCCACAGGAGAACATTAGGGTCATTCCGCAGGCATCATTCATCTTGTTTTGGGGACAGAGTCTCTCACTGGCCTGGAACTCACCAAGAGGCTAGGCTGGCTGGCCGGTGAGCCAAGAGATCCATTCTATCTCCCCTCCCTGGTGCCTGGATTATAAGTGTGTGCCTTCAGGCCTGGCCTTTTGGTTTTTATTTATTTATTTTTTGGCATGGGTTCTAATGACCCAGGTGCTCATGCTGGCTTTTACCTACTATGTTATCTGTCTCACCAGTCACCAATGCTTGACATAAAGTCCAGCTATCGGTTCTCCTTTTTCATTCCTATTCATTTTTGGTGAACAATTCCAGCTCAGGAAGAATAGGAATATTCTGTCATATGGAGATGGAAAACAGCAACCACTAAAAATTCTAATGTTCTATTTGGATCAAGAGTCAGCACTATGAAAACCTGGTAATTATGGGTTTTTTAAAGGATTTATCTTTATTTTTAATTATGTGTACTTGTGTATGTCTGTGTGTATGTACATGAGTGCAGATGCCTGAGGTGGCCAGAAGAGGGCGCTGAATCCCCTGGAGCTGGAGTAAAGAGCGGTAGTGAAACGCTCAACCAAAGTTGGGTCTTGTTCAAGAGCAATACCCACTCCTAACTGCTGAGCTACCTCTCCAGCCTCATGATAATTATGACTTCTGAAGGCCACCAGCTGAAAAGAAAAAAGAAGAGTTATACAAATCTGCTCCTCCTGCTCCCTCATTTCCCTGCAAAAACACTGCAAATTGCTGAAAGTCTTCTAGTGACTTGTCATATTTGGCACTGGTTTGATTGGTTTTGGCAGTTGTATTGTAGCGACTCATGAGAGAATATTTTCAGTCTCTTTACTAACAGATGGAGCTGTGCTTGCTAACTCATTGACAGCAATGCCACATGGTTAGAAGACTGCAGGAATCTGCTGCTGGTCCAACGAAAACAAACTCCTATGAAAAGTCACAAGAAGATGAAAATTAAAATACACATGGCTACAAATGTTTAGTCAGAAAAGATATGTTCTTTTGCCACACATACACACATATATGTATTTATGTATATATTGGGGCTGGAGAGATGGCTCAGTGGGTAAAGGCACTTGCCATCCTGCCTGATGACCTGAGTTTGATACCTGAGACCCACATGGTGGAAAGAGAGAACCCACTCCTGTCAGTTGTCCTGTGACCTCTACATGTGCACCGTGTTGTGAGTACGTGCACACATAATAAATAAATGAATGTAAAAAAATTAAACATGTGTCTTGAAGTTGGAACTCTGTGAAGATGACATTGTAGGAGTCACTATGTTTTGAATCTACTCTGTAATTATTTATTTCATTTTTCAGCATTGTATTCCTTGTTTAGGGTGTTTCCAACTGCATTAGAAAATTCAGATGATAACTACAAATTTTCTATTTGAAAATTAACGTTTTATGTTTGTGGAGCTTAAATATTGCTTTCAAGAGATGACTCAGAAGTTAAGAACACTAACTGTTCTTACAGAAGACCCAGATTTGGTTCCTAGCACCCACATGGTGGCTAGAAATAATCTGTAACTGCAGTTCCAGGGGATCTGACACCCTCTTCTGGCCTCCTTAGGGATTATATGCACACATGCAGGCAAAACCTTCATACACATAAATAAAAATAAAATTTTTTTTAATTTAAAAATTACTTTTGTTTCCTTAGGCATCACCCAGTATCATCTCATAGCAATGACAAGCACCTAAGGTACTGTCACCTGACACATAGTGACATTTATGTCAGACACTGAGCGGTTACCTCTGAGGATGACCCTGACCTCATAGAATTGTCCAGAGAGAGAAGAGGCAGCAGGATGCTTATGCTTAAGAGCTAGCTAGCATTTGAGGGACCATTGCTAACGTCCACAAGATGAGACTCGATGGGAAGTATTCTTAGCCTCCTGTCTATCCCAGACTCAAGTACTTTGGCCTTTTCCTGTCCTTCTTTGTCTCCTTGAAGTTCCCGGCAGGAGGTGGTGTCTTCTTGGTAGTGACTGTTGGACTTCTGTATCAAGAGCATGGATATAGACTGAAAGGTGGAAGGACTCGGGACTACTCCTTCTTTCCTAGATTCCTTTCTGTCCCTTTCCTTTACAGCACACGATGGGTAAAGTAGAAAAGACACTGAAAAAGAGGTCAGGAATGTGGGCCATTGCACAGGAGCACAGTTAAGCATGTTGCAGGGGCAGCTGTCCTCCAACCCCAAGGCTCCCAGACTTATGCCTTTAATCCCACAGACAGAAGCTGTGATTATTGTTTTCTCCCTCCTCATCCAAGCTCCTGCTAGTCTGTGGTCCAGACAAGCAATGACAGTAAAGAGTGATACGCTTTCCTGTGTTCAGAACATTCCAGCAAATTTATGACATCTATCGGTGTCAGCATGATAGTCCAGTAAGTTTACAGAAAAGTGCTCAGTCCCCTTTTACTGCTTCCCAATCATAAGACAAGAGCTGAGCATTGGTGTAAAAAGGGTCAGACGTGTCCATCTGGATCAGAACGCAAGTCCACAGACATATCCATCTCCTGGTGTGACGGTCAGTTCTAATTGTTAACTTGATACAGTTTAACATCACCTGGGAAGGGAGCTATTGAGATTAGCTTGGCCTGTGTGGATGTCTGTGGGAGATTACCTTGATTCACGGAAAGACTGGCTCGCTGTGGGTAGCTCCATTGCTTGGACAGGGGATCCTAGATTGCATAATAATGCAGAAAGTGAACTAAGCATACAAGCGTGCATGAATTTACTGCTCCCTGCTCTTGAGTGTGGTCGTGATACAACTGGCTGCTTCCAGTTCCCGCTCCTCAGCTTCTCTGGAATGATGACTATACCCTGAAACTGTGAGCCGAATAAACCCCTTCACCTATAAGTTGCTTTTATTGGGATATTTTATCACAGCGATAGGAAATGAAATGAAGACACCCAAGAAGCAAAATAATCACTTTTCTCTGTAAATTCAAATTTAGGAGGAAAATATCCTCCTTATCTACAAGGTCTATGAAAAATTATATCCCATTACTAAACCAGTTACTAAACATGAAACTTCTGAATTAAGATGACTGGTGATTTTCAGATTCCTCTGAAAGGCCCAGTCTAGTTATTTTACCCAAGCAAATTTTGCTTCAAAGATAATGAGATGTCGCCACTTCTTGAACTAAGAAACTGCTAGAAAATTAGGGTTAAAATTTTGCATACAGATTTTTAAAAGGAAGAGAATTCTATTAAAATAATGAACTTAATTCACAATTTGTCATAGATGCCCTTGTTGGCTTAAAAATAGGGATATGTCTATGTAATAAAAGTTCCAACAGTGCAGGATGAACTTTTCAAGTGTAAAGAGAGATTCTCTCATCTCAGTTACCAAGGTCACCACTCATTATGATTTGGAATCGTAATGTCTCCCAAAGACCTGTATGCTAGAATGTTGGTTGTCAGTTGGTAGTAGTACCATTAGGCAGTTCTGGAACCTTAAGAGGCAGGGCATATTGGAAGGAAGCTTCATCACCAGAGCATGCTCCTGATTGGGACATTAACCCCAACTTCTTCTGTCTCCCTCTCTGTTTCCTGGACTTCACAAGGTAAGCAGTTTTGCTCCACCACAAGTTCCCCACCCGAATGTATTGTGTCACCACAGGTCCAGAAACAGTGGAGCCAAGACACCATGAACAGAAACCGCTGAAGCCAGAGCCAGAACGAATCTCATTGCTTTTTATATCGGTTATTCTGAGTATCTCAGGTATTTCCCACAGCAATGCTAACCCAGCTAACCCACAACTGTCAGTTTTCTTTCTGGTAATCTTTAAACTTTGTGGTGATAAAATGAGTACAGCATAAATTTGCTTCTTTAACCATTTTAAGTGTATAATTGCCGTTAATTATATCTAAACTGCTGTGCAATAATCATCACCACTTTTTGTCAAATCTTTTTCATGGTCCCAAATGAACTGTCTACTCATTAAGGGTAATTGCGCATTCCTCTCCATTCCAGCCCTGGTAATCCCTAATACACTCACTCTCTATAATGAATTTACCAGTTTTAGATGGTTCAGTAAGTGGAATCACGCAGTATTTGTTCCTTTGTATTTGGCTTCTTATACTTAGCACAGTCTTTTCTTCTTTGCCTGTGTGAATACAAATGTTTGCACGTAAGTAAGCATGTGTGTTTAGGAAAATGTGTTCAGACAGATGCATGTGTGCTCGTGCATAGGAAAACCAGAGGTTGATGATAACACTGGTGTCTTCCTTGATTACTCTTTACTTTATTTACCAAGGCAGGGTGTCTTGCTGAACCCAGAGCTTATGGATTCAGCTAGTTTAGCTATCAAGGTTGCCCAAGAGATCTCCTGTCTTTTCTAATTCCAAGTACTGGAATTACAGGGGGGTTACCATGGCCTTTATACAGATGCTGGGATCCAAATTCCTGTCATACTGTGTAGCAAGTGCTTTGTCCACTGAGCCATCTCTCAGTCCAGCAGTGTTTTTGAGGTTCATTCATGTTGTAGTGTGTGTCAAAATTTTGCTTTTATGGTCAAATAATATTTCATTTCACACATGTGCCACGAGTATTGTTTAATCTCTGCCAAAGAACCTCTTGGCTCCTGTGGATTAATCTGCCCTAGACATTTCTGCAGTAAATGTTGGCAAAAAAAAGGTATCTGATTATGAACCCATAGAGTATATACCAAGGTATGAAACTGACAGTCATACAGTCACATGGCAGTTCTATGTTTAGCTACTTGAGCAAACACCAAATTGTTTTCAACAGTGCATACCACATTTTACATTCCAACTAACAATGTACAAGGATGCTGCTTTCTTTCCAATCTTCATTATTTTCCTTTTAAAAAAATAGCCACTACAGCCATCCTATGAGGTAAGAAGCAGTATTTTGTTGTGGTTTTAACTTACATTTCCCCAGAGACACTGAGTACGTTCCATGAACTTACTGGCCATTGGATCCTCTTTCCGCACATGACTGAACTACCTTTCTGTTGCTGAATCTTGGCAGGTTCTTCATATATTGTGAATTATACATATCATAGACATGGTCCTTATTAGAGGTATAATTTGAAAATCCTTTTTCATTCTATACGTTATATTTTCACTTTCTTCTTGCTGTGTTCTCTTAGTGTCCGAAAGTTTTAATTTTGTTTTAAGTATTGACAAGGTTCATTTTACCTCTTTGCTTTTCTTTTGTTGCTCATTCTTTCGGTGTTCTTTCAATGTATATATGAATATATGACAAGTCCCAAATCATGCAGATTACGTCTTCATTTCCCTCTTGATATTTTTTGGTTTTACTGCGAATGTTTAGATCATTGATCATTTTGGCTAATGCTTGTATTCATTTTTCAATTCTTGTGAATGTACTTATTCATACCTTGATGGACATTCACTAATTCTGCAAAACAATGAGGTTGCTGGATCAAATTAAAAATTTTAAAAGATAGTGTCTCTGACATCTTTCTCATTGATTGTGCTTGTTGTTTAGATAGGGTCTCACTGTGTAGCCTGGTGTGCCTGGAGCTTACTGTGTAGGCCAGGCTGGCCTCGAACTCAGAGATCCACCTGTGCTGGGATCAAAGGCATGTGCCACCACATCCAGTTTTTTATTGCTCCTATGTAATGCTGCATTGAACATTTATGCCAAGACATTAAGCAAGAAAATGAAGTGGGGACAGACAAATTGGAAAGAAAGGAGTGAAACTGGCTCCACTCACAGCTGACATGATGAGGTGTATAGAAAGTCCTGAAGGAGTCACTAAAAACTATTGGAACTAATAAAATCAAGGATCCTGGGTGCAAAAAAAAATCAATTGTATTTCTCTTTTCATGTTCAATGAATAAATGAAAAATGAAATTACGAAAACAGTTCCATTTAAAGTAGCATGAGAGGAACTGGAGAGATGGCTCAGCAGTTGAAAGCACTGGCTGCTCTTGCAGAACACCCAGATTCAGTTCCCAGTACCCACATGGCAGCTAACAACTGCCCATAATTCCAGTTCCAGGGAAATCTAGAGCCCTCTTCTGACCTTTGGGGGGAATTGCATGACACAGGTGCACTTACATACAGATAGGCAATACACTCATACACATAAAATTAGAATAAAAAATAAAACATTTAAAGCAGCATCAGAATGAACAAAATACTTATAGGTTAATTTAATTTAACAAAAGTGTTCAGTTTGTACTCTCAATACTGAAAAATACAATTAAAGGAAACCTTTTAAGAGTTAAACCACTGGACTGTCATCACATGCCCATGATGAGAGCACTTGAAGCTGTCATAGGATGGCAAGAACTTCCCAGTTTAATGTGGAGATGCTTACTTGGTGTATTAGTTGACTTCTTTGTTGAAATGAACAAGACTGATCCTGAAGTTCACATAGAAATGAAAGAGGCTCAGACTAGCTGAAGAAATCCTGAAAAGAACAGAGCTGGAGTGTTGCTCCTGATCAAAACAGCAGCGCTCTACTGTGACCATGACACTATAGAACCAGAAAAAGACAAACGTTGATAAACAGGGCAAAAGTTCATGTCCAGAAGGGAACTCATACGGCCCTGGTCAGTTCCGCAACACTGCCAAGACCTCTCAGTCTGGGAAGCCAATTCTCTTCAGCTAGTGGCCTTCGGATAACTTGGCAGACACATGTGAAAGCAAGATGCTGAATCTTCAGTCACACTACATGTAGAAATTAAGTCAAAATGGGTGAATGTAGCTCAGTGGTAGAGCACTACCGTAGTGTCCGTGAACCCTTGATTTCGATCCTGAACGCTAAAATATCCAAATCTAAAAGCCTTAACTATAAAATTTTTAGAAGAAAACAATGGGTTCAGGGCTGGGTCATGACTCAGTGGTAGAAGACTTTCCTGATACGTACATGGTCCAGGTTTTGAGCCCTAGAACAGCAGGAAAAAAGGAAAGAATGAAAAAAGGTAGGAAGGGAAGGAGAAAAGGAGGGAGGGAGGGAGGGAGGAAGGGAAGTTAAGTCTTTGTGAACTTGGATTTGGCTCTGACTTTTTAGCTACAACATGTCTGGCTTGGTAGGATACTTTTGAAATCCCAATACTTGGGAGACTGAGTCAAAGGGGGTCAAAAGAAAGAAAAGGAGATAAACATCAAAACCAAAACCAAACCAAACAAGCAAACAAAAAATATGCATTGAAAGAGAAAAATAAATTAGACTTAACAAACTGACAAGAAAGTAAAAAGATCCAGAATGGGAGAAAATTACATATCTAATATAGGACTTGTATCTATAATATATAAAGAATTCAAGAAAAGACAAATGAGCCAAATCATAAAAGGGAAAATAATATGAATAACTTTTTTTCCACAGATAACATACAAATAGTCATCACCTCTTAGCCACTAGACTGGCTAAAATCAGAAAGCCAAATAGCATGCATCAGAGAAGGTACAGAGAACATGGAACCCTCGCTCTGCTGCAGGGAAGGTAAGTCAGAGGAGTCATTCTGGAAAGCAGCTTGGCAGTTCCTCAAAATGTTAAACACGGACTTAGCTCATTGAGCATTTCTGTTCTATTGTATACCTAAAACACTCAAGAACATATGTCTGCATAAAAACTTTTTCATGAATGTTCACAGCTCCATTATCCAAATAGCCCCCAAGGGGCTGAGGAGATGGCTCGGCAGTTAAGAGCACATACTACTCTTAAAGAGGGTTTGGATTTGGTTCCCAACACCTATATCCAGCGGCTCACAACTACCTTTAAACTCCAGCTCCAGGAGATTGGATACCTTCTGGTTTTGCAGATACCTGCTTGTATATGATACATACAAACTTATGCAGATTCACATACATACATATAAATAAAAATTAAATGCTCATCAAATGATGAATAGACAAAATGTAGTGTATCTGTACAGTGAAAAATTATTTGACAATAAAAAGAAATAAAATAAAGGTGCATGGCACAGCACAAATGAAGCTTGGAGACTTGTACTGACTGGCATTAAGTGAAAACTGTCACAGAGGATTTATGCATGTTAAACACGCATGTACTATATCTCTGAATTACATCCCCAGCCTTTGGTTTTCCAGCACAAGGTCTCACTATACAGCCCAGGTTGGCCTTGAACTTGTTATCTTCCTGCTTCAGCCTCCTGAGGTCTAGGATTATAGGCATGTATCACCATGCCCAGCTGCTACCATCCCGAGCAGAATCTGTTGACTTTTCTTGCAAGACAACTTAAGCAGTTCTACATCGAAGGTACTTACATCTGGGTGTGTCCAGGCCTTTACCCGTTCACTTCTGAAACCCTAGACTGTAACCCAGATGGGTCTGGAACTCACTGTGTTGCCCAGGCCAAACTCAAACTCATAACAGTCCTCCTGCCTCAGTCTCTTGAGTGTTGGGATTAAAGGTGTGAGCCGCCACAGTTTGTGTGGAATTTGTGTGCAGCAACTGGCATTCAGGGGAAATTCTGGAAGATGCCTGGGACTTACTCAGTGTCCCTAAAATCATTAACTTCTATTCAGACTTACATCAGCTGTTTTGTTCTTTGTAAGGCCATAGCCCACCTCAACTTCTCCTCAGTCCCAGTGACTTAAGGCATCATTTGTAACTGTCACGTGGTGCTGATGTGCGGGAGGTTCAGTCTGGCTGCAAATGCTGGCAAATAAAGTCAAGCTTTTCCCCATAGGGTGAACATTTTGCATGTAATGAAAGCAAGATTGTAAAAATTGGCTTCTCCTCTACAATGTCGAGGTCTGGTAAATTATACATGGCTTAGAGACCACTTAGATGATATATAGGGTGAGTTATTTTGTCCAAAGAAATCTCTTCATTCCACTTGAGGTCCAGGCCCAACAATGTCACATAAATCTTCCTGCCAGAGGTGGAAATTTCCTTCCGTGGGTTCAGTGTGGCTAATAACATCCTCAATGGTGACTTCACCACAAAGATTTTATCAGGGGCCAAAATCTAAATTCTGTTTCTTGTCATGTGTGTGTGTGTGTGTGGTATACACACATGTGCGTAGATGTATGCACTCATGCACATGCATGTAGAGACCAGAGGAGAATGTCAGCTGAGTTCCTCATTCCCTCTCCACCTTACTTTTTGGAACAGTCTCTCCCTGACCCTGAAGCTCTCTGTTTGGGCTGCGCTGGCTGGCCAGCAAGCTCCAGGGATCCACCTGACTCTGCCCTAATCTCACAGTACTGAGGTCAGAGACACCCATGGCTCTGATAGGCTCGTGGGCATTGGGGATTTGAACTCAGATCCTTTTGCTTTTATGGCAAGTGCTCTCACCCACGGAACCACCTCCTCAACCCAGATACGATTTCTTTTTTTTTTTCCTACTGGATAAGTGGGGTTGCATTTCCTTTGGCTCTTGATAATTATAATATCTGTTTTCACAGAACAGAGTCTTTTGATTTCTCAAAAGACATCACACGCACATGTGAAATATACATATTTTTGTATTTCAAAGTTTTTATTGTTTAACAATTTTTAATTAGTTGACCTTTTGTGATTTTCATACAACGTACAATATAATTTGATGATACTTAGATCCTGTCCCCTGTTTACACCTACTCCCCACTGCCCCTGCCCAATTTAATTTAATGTACTCCTGTGTGTATGGAGATATATGTGTTTATATGTATATGTATATGTATATATCTCACAACCTGTAGAATCAGATTTGAGATCCAAATGTCCTTCATTGTGAATCCACCCACTGGGCCCTCCAGAAACTCTGTCTCTGCAAGACCCTGTCTCTCCCCGTCCCACGGAGACCCTGTCTCTCCCGCCTCAGCAGCCCTTAGGTTGGGTTGGAATTTCTTATCCACTTCCTGCTGTCACCTTTGCTAAGAGTTTGCGCCAGTATCTGACCAGCCATCTGTGTCATTGTGGTCCATGTGGTCATCCACCCCCTCTGGCTCTTACAATCTCTCCACCTCCTCTTCCACAATGATCCCTGAGCCTTGGGAGGCAGAGGTTGAGACAAGGTGTCCTATTCAGGGATAAGCACTCTGCAACCTCTTGTGTCACCTTAAGTGACACACCCTCAATGCAGCCTCTACACGGAGGACGAATGCATCTCTCACTTCTCCCCAGAGAAGTTTCTTTATAAAGCAGATGGTGATTAACACAGAAACTCGGTTTTAGCTAGGCTGACTGGCCAGCGAGTTCTAGGGATCCACCCAACTCCCCCATACACCCACTGCCAATGTGCTGAGAGCAAGAAGCCAGATACTATTTCTTGAGCTGTCTGCATGCCCACTTCACAGGAGGTACTGCCCCCTGAGCAATCTATTTTATTTCATCCTGACCCGAGAAGGATGTTGCTATGAGTCTCCTGCAGGCAAGTGCTTCCATGTCAAATGCAAAGCCGACCAAGGTAGCTGGGCCAGCCCAGTGGGAGTCACTGACATTTCCCAAGCTTTTTCTCCTTAGTGTCAGCCAAATTCCAAATTAAAAACCTTTCACCCTATCTATGTAAATGATTAGAATAAATTAGAAAGAGTACTTAGTTTTTAAAGAAATCCTACTGTTCAGAATTTCCTTGACTAATATACTTTAATTGGGAAAAATAGCCAAGCTATAAAAGGATCTTCCATTGGAATCATTGCTCCTTTTTTTGAGGCAGGGTGACCTGGAACTCACTATGTAGACCAGGCTGGCCTTAAACTCACAGAACTCCGCCTGCCTCTGCCTCCTGAGTGCTAGAACTAAGGACGTGTGCTACCACACCAGGAAATACTGTTTTTTAATTACAGAAGAAAAAATCCTGGAAACTACTTGCTTGCAAACAAATAAAGGACAATTGAAATATACAGTTGTGTATATTGTGACACATGTATGTAGAGATATATGTATACCTGCAATGTGTCTAAACTTTATGCAGCTGCTAAAGAGAATATAACTTGTCTCTGTGTACTAATATGGGAGATTCCTCAAGACATCTTTCTGTGTGAAAAGAAGCCAGCTGAGCCCGGCTAACTACTGCCTGGATGATTCCCTTCATGTAAATGTAAAGATCTGTGTGTGTGATGATCATGAATATTTTGGTGCATGAACAGAAACATTTTCTATAAGAACTGGGAGAAAATGCTCATGCAGGTAAATGGCCAGATAAGGATGAGGAAGAAGAATACGATTCCTCAATTCACAATGTCTTATGCTGCTTGCAGTTTTAAATATGTACACGAAGTAATGAAAATACATTATAAAGATTATGAGAATTCATGTGTTATTGTAGTTTAACATATGAAAGGAACATTAATAAATGCTATTTTCAGAAGTTACCATTATGGAACTGTGATCCTCATGAAAACCTAATGGGGAAAGATTTCAATGTTTAATTAGTTTATTAAGATAAAAATTATACATTTCAAGTTCTTCTAGTCTGACAGGAAAGATGTTCCTGCAAGAGATCTTTTGATCTGATATGTAAGTCAGGCTGGCTCTAAAGTCCAATTAAGTCTGGATACAGAGAGTTGTTTCAGATGTCAAGCATGATAATGTGACAAATTAGAATTAGAGCTGTGTGTGTGTGTGTGTGTGTGTGTGTGTGTATACATGGAGGTGCAGTTGTACACACCCTTGTATGTGTATATAGAGACCAGAAGTTAATGTTGAATGTCTTCTTCAATAACTCTGCACCCCACTTTTTGAGACAGCATCTCTTTCATTGAACCTGGAGCTCACTGGCTGGCCAGTAGACCCTTGGATCCATCTGTTTCTGCCTTCCAGTGCTGGAATTACAGGAGTGCACTGTGATGCACAGTTTTTTAATATAGGTACTGGTGATCTGAACATAGGTCCTCAGGCTTGTTCAGCAAGCAGTTTATCCATGGAGCCATTGCCTCACCCTGAATTAGGGCTTTAAAAAGGCATAGTAGAACAATAATTTTAAGATCTAAATATAGGGACCTGGGGAGATCACTCAGTAGGTAAACTACTTGCCCTACAAGCATGAAGTCTTGAATTTAGTTCCCAATATCCATATAAAAAGTCACGCATAGTGGCCTGGGCTTGTAGTCCCAGTCCAGGTCTAGGGTTGGGGAGGGAGGGACAAGCAGACTCCTGGGGCTTGTGGGCCAACCAGTGTAGCTTAGTGGGTTAGTTTCACTTCCCAGTAAGAGACGAGGTGGCTGGTGCCTGAGAAATGACACCAAGGCCGACGTCTGCCTCCACACATGTGCACACACATGCATATACCTTCACACACACATATCCCACAAACATATATGAATACATGATGATTTTAGGAGAAAATATATAAAAATGTACATAAACAATAGGCACATTTCCCAGTCAGTGCTGTTCTTCGGATGCACATTTTTTTCTCAGAAACTTTAAAGATTTACTCAAAGAGAGTCTGGAGAGATGGTTTAGCAGTTAAGAGCTCTGTAGAGGGTCCAGATGAGTTCAGTTCCCAGCACCCACATGAGACGGCTTACAACAACCTCTGACTCCACCTCCAGGAGTTCGATCCAACACCCTCTTGTGGCTTCTGTGGGCACCTGAATCACTTGAATTCACATGACATACACACAGACACATGAAAATTTTTTAATCTTTGAAAGAATTACTCAAAGAGAGCATGATTTGTTACATTTTAAAGAAGAAATGCCACCAAATGTGACGAAGACACTGACTGAAAAGCTTTGCTGAGTGCTTCCACTCATGAAGTGGTTGTTGAGCCATTTTTCCTTTCCTTCCTCATTCTGAGACTTTGATTGCTGTGAGCATAGTCCTGAACATCCAATGAATACATGGTGACATTCTGTTCTCTGGTGACCTTGCCCAGCTCTGCATATAACACAAAACACACCCAGTCTGCTCCGGCCCATTAATTAGCTGATTGATTATAAGTAGGATAGAAGTTGATTCTGGTGTGTATCACGTTTGTAGACTTGATGAGGTCCTCAAAAGGGGTTCTAGTCTACATTCTAGCCTAGGAAGTAGTTTTTACTCAGCTCAAGGCTTTTCTCTGATTAAAAGTACACTTCTCTGTTTTCCTTGAACTTCTAGGATAAGTTGGTATGACTGTGCACTAAGAAGGAAGTGAATCAACTTCCATGTATGATTTATGAAGAGTTTCAATGCTTAACGGTCAGGGAAAAAGAGGTCCTGGGATGCACCTTGGACCGGAGCACCAGGCTTCCATGAAGCTAAAGTCTCTGTGTTCTGTGCATTTTCTGAATTCTGGGACATTCAGAAGCATTCTCTTTTTACTAAAGATTCCTCCAAGAGGTGCCAAGCGTTGTCGTATTTACTCAGAATGCTTGGTGGGACGCAGCTCCCAGTGAGAGCATTTTTCATAAGAGTTCACTTTTGCCCTGAGTACATGTCATTGTATTACATAGCTGGGAGTCTGTGACCTTGACCTAGATCTTGAATCCACTCCTGGTCAAGTCACTGAAGGTTTTCTCCATGACCAGAATGACCACCCATTTTGTTTTATGCATGTTCTGAAATAGACTTCCCCTCTATGGGTTTTTGGGAATCTTCCTGGAATCTAGCTCTTGAGTTTTATCCATCCCAATCTGGTTTGATGTTAACTGTCGTTCAGATGTATTTGAACGACTGTTTTATGCTTTAAGTCTCATTACTTGTTTTGGTTTGTGATAAACTTACTATTTCCATTTGACCCAACTTGTCCCATTTCCATCTGCCACAAGTCTCTAGAAAGCTGCATCCAAACTGGAGAATTTGCTTGGCTCAATTGCACTCCTTCAAAAGGCCTGACAGTTGGTGTGTTTATTGCCTTCTGACTTTGGAGGCTCCAAGATTGAGTACCTCCCATGACCTTTTGTCCCTGTGTATCCTTGAACATAAACAGTCTTGCAAAGCAAAACTCAAGCTCCCCATGAGGACAGCTGTGGGCAGGGAAATGGTTTCCTGGGAGACGCCTCTTTCTGATCACATTTACCCCACATCTCCTGGCCCAGGAAGGGTTGTTGTCAGCACCAGGCATGTATTGATCCTGAACATGATCTTGCTTGAAATAAGCATCTTTTTGAACAGCAAGCTGGGGTCCAAGGAGAAGGCTTGATACAATAAAGTCTTACAAGCATGAGGACCTGAGTAGGATCCCTAGCACCCACATAGAAGCCAAGTGTGGTGGTCTAGACCTAGAAGCCCAGGCAGAGATAGGCAGACCCTGGGCCTTGCTAGGCAGTCAATCTAGCTGAATCAATGAGATACCTTGTCTCAAAAAGTGGAGGGGGCTAGAGAGATGGTTCTGTTGTTAAGAGAGCTTGCCACTCTTACAGGGGACCTGAGTTCAGTTCCCAGAACGCATGTGAAGCACATACACACACACTCACAGACCTACGTATATATGCATAATAAAAAATAAATCTTCAGGAAGATTTATGCTACAGAAGGATACTCAACATTGACCTCTGGTTTTCACACACACACACACACACACACACACACGCTACACACATGGAAACTAAAAGATCATTGGTAGTCATCTTTCAAATGCCTTTCATCAAGCTATAAAGACTCCCATTTTCTGTCTCCATATTTAGCCTCCTTTCAGAACGCAATGATTTCTGCTTTCTTATCTAACTGGCTTTTGGCCTAGATCCTTCTATTTTTCCCCAAGCCTGACATCTCCACCCTGACTCCTTAGGAAAGTGCATTATGGAGATAACGAGGCCCCTGATTTCCACCCTTTGCCTGCTGCCCACTTGCCCCACAGCTATGAGACAGCTAGTGTCTGAGCAGGGCCTGGGAGCAGAAGAAGTAGAATTGAACATTCATAGAGCATGCCCACTGTGGCTTCCCTGAAACCAACTAGGCTGAGGGAAAGATGTGCAGAATGGAGCCAACAACGCTTTTCTGTTGTTTCAGCTACAGGCATGTTTTTGCAAGGAAGGAGACCAGACGTTCTTAAGTCACTGAGTAACTAGGATATGTGAACACTGTGGGTGTAAGTTACCTGCATCTCTGTTCTGCTAGCATTGTGTGGAAAGTCACTTGAATTCAAATGCCTTTTCCAGTTGGCCTCAGTTTCACTGTCCCCATCAAAAGACTAAGTCTTCTTTGTAGGAATAGTTTTGCAGAGAGGACCTCCTGAGAGGTCATCTGTGCTAGATGGCATAGCAGCAGCAGGGACAGGTGCGGGCTTCCCACGTTGCTCTGGGACTACAGGGTCTTCTCTGGCAGGGTTCATGGGACTCACACTCTAAAGAAGACAAAGCACAAACTATGTAGGTGTTAGGAAAGCCTAGAGAAAGTAATGTGCATCCGTGCAGAATTGCGGTATTTACATGGAAGGGTGCGGTTGGTGAAAGAGGGTGAGGATTTCAGACAGAAAAGCAACTAAGTTTTCATGAGCCCAAATGTAAACCTGTGAGCAGGTCCTTGGGACCCGAGAAAGACTGACTTGTCCAAGTAGAAAGCTTGTGTGACAGAACATTGAGAAACCAAGTCCCTTTCTAGAAATCGTCAGCTTCCTGTCACGTCAACAGTGGGCTTCCTCTGTCTCTCAGTAGTCTTCTTGCATTTAATGTTTACATGGTATGATTTTTGTCTAAATTCATTGCCCATGCTGATGCTCCTCCAATCCCACCAACCACAGCAAGACACTGGATTTACTTTTCTATATATTCCTACGTTAGAGTTTTCTAGATTTTTGCACCTAGGAGTTAAGTTCAGTTTGGGGGTCTTAGTCTAAGTCACATACGGAACCTTTGCATGTAAATGACAAACATCTAGAATAATAAAGTTAAGTTTATTGTGCCATCAGTATTATAGATCTTCTGATGAATTTTTAATTCAGAGAAGTTCATTATTGTGACTAATACTGCACTAAATCAATGTGTTGATAATTGGATTTTTTGGATGTACTTATTTTTATTTTTATTTTTATTTAATGTGTATGAATGTTTGCCTGCTTGTACATAAGCACATACAATGCCCACTGAGGCCAGAGGGAGCAGTGGATCCTCTGGAACTGGAGTCATGGATGGTGGTTAGCTGTCGTGTGGGTGCTAGAAACCAAACCCAGGTCCTCTACAAGCGCAGCCAGTGCTCTTAACCACTGAGCCATCACTCCAGCTCCATATAATAGGTTTTTTTTAAGGCAATATTACTTTTCATTAATGGTGAGAACATTTAGCCAGCAATAAGCTGAGGTTTTGTTCACTTTCCTAGACTCTGGGCTAATTCACCTGTTCAAAATTATGCTTTTTAGAAAAATATTAACATCTCCTAGCGACTAGCTGGAGATGGCAGTCCATGTCCCCTTTCCCACATGACCTTACTACCAGAAAACAGCCTAAGACCAAAGCCTCCCACATGTTCACAAATACTTGTTTGTGGCTTAGCACAAAAATTTTCAGGTGACCTCCTTTTCCCCATTCTGTGGTCTTCACACGTGCTCTGACAAGCACCTTACAGGAAGTATTCGTTTTGATTGATCATAGCAAAACACAGAACGGTACACAGACGTGGCACAGGCTTGCCCTTCATTGAATGGGGACCCCAGTGGAATTCTCCCCACAGAGCACGATTCTGGGGGTGTTCGGCTGCTGGGCTTTCCAGCAGAGGAGGAGGTGACAGTAGAAGTCTCTTCAGCTATATGCATGGATGTCACTCCTTCCCCCAGTGAAACATGACTATTGCCGCTTGACCCCAGTTGGTGGCACTATGTAGAGGCTTAGGAGGCGCGGCTGTTCTAGAGGAAGCACGTGACTGAGGGTGAGCTTTGGGAGTTCACAGATCTCATCCCCACTTCCAGTCTCTCTCTCTCTCTCTCTCTTCTTCTTATGGGTGCTTGATGATGTGAGCACTTCGCTTTCTGCTCTGGCTCTTTCCTGCAATGCCTCCTCTGCCGTGATGAACTTTTAGCCCTCCAGAACCATAAACCCAACAAACTCTTCCTTCTGTAAGTTGCCTTGGTCATGGTGCTTTTTCATAGGAAAGTAACTAATACAGACGTCTGTACCAGAAGTGGGGTGTTGTTGTAAAGAACCTGATTATATTGGTTTGGGGAGGAATGTGGGACACTTTGGAACTTTGCACTAGAAAAGTGGGTGAATTTTGTAAGCAGATCTTGATGAACCATTCTAGCAGAGGCCTCGCTCAAGATGTTCCACAAAGAGATGGAAACAAGGACTTAGGGGGACTGGGGTATTTTGGCTAGCAAGCTAGCTGCTGTCTACCCATAGCCTAAGAACTTGTCCGAGAGTAAATTAAAATGTAATGGGATAATTTATTTGACCGAGGAAATTTCAAGATAGACTATTGCAGAATGAGTAGTATGGTTATTAATGGTGATTATTGCATATCCACAATGAAAAGGAGCACTAGGAAACTTAACAATGCTGGAGTCAAGGTAGCCAAGGCATGTGTTCGAAGAGAGACTCTCTTTGTCAAAAAGATTAGATCCATTAAGAAGAGGCCTCCAGATTTAACTATGTAAAGAATACCCTTAGGATAAGACCTCACCCAACCAAGTTTTCAACTTGTGAAAAGACAAGGTCTAAGGAGTTTTATGCTCCTAGAAAACTGCAGCATACAAAAATAGCTGCTGGTGATATGGAAGAGGGCCAAGGTCCATCCCAAGTTGGCAGCAAACTTGGCATTGTCGTTCATGTGGTTCTGGCTTTAGAGGCATGAAAGGTACAAGAATAAGGGGCTCAATGGTTCTTCTTCTATGGTTTCAGAGAGCCCCTGAGGCCCGGCAGCCTGCAGCAGGGGAGTCTCTGTGTAAAGATGGCCCTGGGAGGCCCCTGTGTGAAGCTGTGAAGGTGAAGCCTTGTTGGCAGTGAATACCGTAAGACATCTGCCAAGGAGAGCTGTACACAGGGAGTGCTACCAGCCCAAAAGAGAGAGATACGTCACAAGCAGCAAGACTGGAGGGGCTGAGCTAAAGTCCAAGACAGACACAGAGCTACAGGATTTGGTGTTCGCCCTGCTGGTTGTTGTTCTTCTTTGGCCCAGTGTTTCCACAATATGCCTCCATTCCTCCCTTCTGGAATGGGAATCCTTATTTTATGCCATTACATGTTTGAAGTGTACAATGTACTTAGAACAGAGAGATTTCCTAGAGTCTCAGAAGAAACTCTGACCTCTGGACTTTTGAATAGTCTTGAGACTGGTAAAGACTACGGGCACTTTTAAGGTTGAACTAAATGCATTTTGCCTATGATACGGCCATGAGCCTATGGGGACCAGGGAGTGGAACGTGGTGGTTTGAATGACAATGTCCCCATAGACTCCAAGTATCTGAATATTTGGCACCAGTTGCTGGTGGTGCTTGGGGAAGATAATGGAAACTAGGAGCTGTGGCCATGCTGGAGGAAGCACAAATACTGAAAGCTGTAACCCACCTGCAGTTTCTCTCTCTACATCCTGTGTGTGCTCGAAGAGAGGAAAGCCCAGCTTTCTGCTCCAGCTGCCTCCTGCCATGCAGGACTCTTCTCTCTGGCGCCATGGGCCAAAGAGAGAACTCTTCCTTTCATAAGTTGCTTGGTTATGGTGTTTTATCACAGTCGCAGAAAAGGAACTAATACCAGGCCAGATTCCTAATAAGGATCGCTTACACGACGTGGTTCAGGGAGGCATACATGAAAGCAAAGTGCCGCCTAGTTCTCATTCGCTCTGCCTAGATTCTAGGTCCCCTTCCCATTAGTCCCCTGCAGCCACTCCAAGGCCACCTTAAGTAAAAATACTCCCTTACCTAACAGCATGCATGCAGCAGGCAAGCAGTCTCCACACAATCCTTAGCTCCTTCCAACTCCTTCATTGCCACCATTGAATTTCTCCTAAAGAAAATCAGAAAGAGCTAGCACTGGTAGAATCGCAGAGACCCAGAGACAGCTCCATGTACAGATGCAGTGATATATTACTTCAAGACCAAAGGACTTGTCCTTGAGCTGGTAGGAGCTCGCTGGAGCAGGCATCACTCGTCAGCCCCATTTTGGGGTTCCACAGCAGAAGACACTTCTTCATCAGAGGCTACATTTCAAGGTTACAGGTTTTGGGGCAGTTTGCATCTAAAGACAGATTGATACTGGAGAAAACGCTGTTGTTTTTGTCACAACACTTCTGAAAGCTCACTCCAGCTCCAGAATTCCCACTTGTCCCTTGCTTCCTTTCTTGATCCCAAGAATATATTCCCCCAATAAGCCTCCTTCATTCTCATCCCCATATCAGAGTCTGTTCCACACACTTTTTTGAACGAGTTACTTTAAAATTATAAACTTTCAGGGAAGCCCATGCACCTTTGCAGAACATATCACGTGCCCAAACCTGGAAAGTCACTGTGAGAGTCCTGAGTCACGGGGCCCATGCTACTGCACCAATAGACTCTATGTTGCACTCTGATTGTACCATATTTCTTGATGATGCCTACATTCTGTTTCAGGGCTCTGGTCTCTAGGTTTTGATTGAATATTCAGTTGCTCAAAATGTGATGTTTTGGAACCGCGTCATATTTAGTTTTTATTTAAAGTTGAATGTGCGGTGAGTTGAAAGAATCGGATAACTCTGCAGCACTTCTGTGGCCGTCTCTTCGTTACACACTCACACCAATTCTCACTGTTAGCAGTAGGACTCTGGCATCTCAATAACATGTAGCTAACACCTGGATTCACTTTTCATGGTCTCCCCTTACAGCTTGTGGGATATGTGTTGCATTCTGGTCAAAAGCTGTTCTACCTCTGGGGCATGTTCTGTCACTGTGCGCATGTGCCCCTCAGACCCAGTCCCCTTCTCCTTGACCTGGGATGACAAGAATTAGTCAAGTGACTGAATCACAGAAATTGGCCCACATTTTGAGGTCATGAAGATGATTTCCCAACCTGGATCTCTTCTCTCTGCACTGTATCAAACAGGATAAGGATATGCATGTCACATTTAGGCCTCTATACTTTGGAGTCTTCCTGTTAAGATAGGTTAACCTGGGTGTATTGTTTCCACATTCATGCTTTTAACCAACCATGGATAAAATCAGGTCTGTAGTGAACATGTTAATTACATAGTATTAACATTATATTAGATATTATAATCTAGAGGCTTTCTGGTATAGGGGAAGAATATTTTGGCTCTATTCAAATACTACACCATTTTATAGAAGGAGCTAGAACATATATGAACATGTATGGTATGTGGGATCCCAGAGCAATTCCTCATTGATACTGAGGTTCAACTACACTTTCATTCATATTGATTGTTTAGAACAAAAAAAGAACATATCTTTCTATGTTCTTCTCTTTTTCCCAGAATCAACTACGATATGTTTAAATGATATTCTTGTATATTATAGTTCATATTTGCGCGTTGCATGCTGAGTTTCCAGTCTAGAGTGTGACTCCCCACACTCTCCTTCTGTCCTTTACCACATCAGGCATTTGCCTCCCCTTCCTCCAACCTCCAAAAAACAATTATGTTGTACCTGTGCACAGAAAGACAATGCAGATGGCACAGAAAGAAGATGGACTTGGTCTCCTCTGGATGCAGATCCATTTTGTTTTTCCTTGGAGAGGATGTTGAACTTTGGATTTATTTCCAGTTGCTTAGCATTTCCTTGTTAATTAAATAGTAAACCCTCTTCCTATTGTGTGATCTCCTAGGGCAGGTCTGGATGCTTGCTAAGCCTGGTGTGTGTATTCCATCCACCATTTTAAACTGGACATCATGCCATATGCATCTTGGGATGGTTCTGGGAGATTTGCTTGATTTCACAGCTGCAGGAACTACTCTGGCTTTATGACATAGCATGTTCCCTTTAGTCTCACCTGAGAGGGCTCCAGAGGTTAATAGTCTCCTAGGTAGAGGCTCTCTCCTGAGAACATTACTAACCTTGGTAATTGGAAACTTCCAAGCTGGGTGAGTTTCTTCCTTCTCAGAGTTCAACCTTAAAAAGCTCTTTCTACTAGGCAAAAAAGTGGACACCAATTAACACCACACTCAAGAATATAAACTCAAGTATCACTGTCTAATGTCTTCACATTCAATACTGTTCAGGAACTACCATTCCACATAGACACTGGCCAGCCTTCCACTTGACAGAATCCCAAAATATTTCGTGTATGGCACTAATGCATAATCTTTTGGTCTTCATCCAAGGACAGGTTTAGGTATAGCTCTTACTGAGAATGTCTGGAATCTAAACAGGCATGTTAAGAGCTTAAACAGAGCCCCTTGCCCAAGACCATTTACTGCCAACAGAGCCAGAACACCCTCTCCCTGACTGACAAGGAGTTCTGGGAAGACAACTTCCCTTGGCATATTTTATTACATGATTAAACTGAGCAGGAAGATTTGGGGAAAACCTTAAAGGTAGGAAAGTGGTTAATTATCTTTCCTAGATTCTGCTCTCATTTCAGCAACTCATATGGTCTGCTGAGAACTTATCAGTTGAGGGTAGTCACAGAGAATGTAGTTAAGACAACTCCTTCCCACTCTGGGCTAAAGAGAATTGAACCACTGAATGCAGTTCCCTAACACACACACACACACACACACACACCACATACACACACACACACACGCACATGCATGCACGCACATTCATGCACTCGTGCCTTTACAGCAGGATGCCAGCTCCATGTTTGAAAATTCCAATGTAATTATTGACATTTCAAAATTATACGGAAGGAAAGTGTTCTGAGTCAAATTACAACTGGTTACAAAAGCATTTCTAGATGGAAATATTTTTGAAATGTACACTTTTATATTTGTAGTTATTACCACATATTTCTGAATATGTATTCTGTAGGATCTGTGCTAGGTGCTGACTGTCACATATACAAGTGAGTAGTGACAAAACGGTGTGGTACATTAAACAGTCAACAGAAGGGATGGGCGGGGAGTAGAGAATGGGGCTTTACTAACCTTTCAAAAAAAGACGGAGTGCATACCAGTGCAAAGGAGGGGACAGGCACACACACGGGGACGAGCATGAGTGTGGATGCAGAGGAGGGGACTGGCATATGTGGGCACACTCAGGGAACTGTCAGTTGGTCTAGGCGGATCTGGGAGTAGGTCAGAAAAGGCCACTATGAAGGGGTAAATTGGCTCTAAATTGTACTCAAGCCAAAATGCCAACCTAAGGGATTTGGACATCTTGAAGGCACTGGGAGACCACAGGTGGTTTCTGCTGTGTTTATGGGTGTGGGTTTGGTTAGGGAGGGAAGGAGATGTGACACATACAGATGCTGTTGTGGGATGAGTCATCGGGCTGTGGTGTGTGATGGATCAAAGGGTAGAGAGAGTGTGTGTGTTAGGCGTCTAGGGACTCCAGTAGACTACGGGAAGGAAACGAGAGACTGGCCCAAGGCTATCAGATACTGCATATCTCACTTGCACTCTGGGGCAGGCTGCATGAACCATGCGGTTCTATATCTTACCTCCATTAATTTTCACATGCTTTGTGAGTAGCTGCCTGATTCCATTTAACCAAGAAGACCAGGTCATGCAATGGGTGAACGAGGAAGTAAAATGTGAACTCATTCTTCTCCTCTAGTTTCAAAATTCATGTTCAAAATCCATGGTGATGCCTTAGCAGCTTGTTTTTTTAATGGCTAATAACTGCAGTGGCAGAGGACGCAGAAGGAGACCCCACCTAGGACGAGTTATCTCTGCAGCCTGAGAGCACTGTTCGAACACGGTTGTAGGAATAACTCCATATCCTATCATTTCCCATTGGGATTGGGAGAAGAGCACTCTGTGTGGGGAGTCTCCCATGGGCTCGGTCTTGTGATGGCAGTAAGATGGAAAGAGAGTCACAGAACATGTTTCAGGTTTGTGGGAAATTGCAAAGGACAAGACAGAAATCTTAAAGGCACAATTGAATTACGTTGTGTTGTGGCCCCTGGGATAACAGCTGTTTTCCAGGTCTACAGTCCTTCTCATTAGGAAATTAAAAACTCGAAGCTCTCCATCGCAGCCTTGCACTGTGGGCCACGTGATGACAGGAAGCCCTGTGTTTGTACAGGTGGGAAGCAAGCCGGCTTTCGAGGTGGGTGGCTGGAAGCTCTGCTGGGAGCACAGGTGGGGTATGTGAGGAAAAGCAAACCGAGGAAGAGGATGTGTGTTCTGGTTGCTATCAGCTCCCCTCTGTAGAGGGTGGAGTAGAAGGCCGCCTCTACGTGCAGGGTCATGTCAGGGCCATATTCAGCTAATCTCTACATCAACTGATACAGAAGGGTTTGGTCTTAGTACAAGCTCAGTCCCTCCTTCTGAAAACATCATCTACAGTATCATACCTCTGTAGCCAGCTAAAAGCACTCAAACTTTGAAACTACAAATACAATGCCATTAATTAAAAGAACAAATATTTCAAACAACTTATACATTTAAAATATTGAACTATAAATATCTAAGCTATAGCTGTATTATTTTAAATGTTATATATACACATATATCTCTATATATTTGTCTTAAAGCACAGGGAATAAGCTATACAATTTGAGATTTGGGAGGCCGGGGTCTAGGACAACAGGGACGGTTCATAACATTCTTGTTTCTGAGCTGTTAGGTGATTTTGCCTACCTGTAGTTAATGTAAGTGTTCTGAGCACATCTGGCGAGGTGAGGCTATGGTGGCTGTGGGGAAATGTCCTAAATGCTTTTTAGCACAAGTTTTTAACTGACATGGGTGTACTGGGAAACAGCTTCAATTGAAGTCAAGGAATAGCCACAGAACACAAAGCAAGGCAGACAGGTATTTTGAAAACTGAATGCTTCAAGTCTGGGGAACCAGGTAACGATTGTGGAGAACTGGGGTGCTGATTCTGTCCATATGGTAGCCAGAGAAGAGTTTACTGCTAGGGAGATACCTGACCTTGACCCAAACTCTGAGTAAAGAAGAGAACATCCACACAACCATCCATCAGACGCACTTTTTTGGCAGGGGGCAGAAGCCTGGGTTCTGAAGCAGGAGCAGTCATGTGCCTGGTCATTTGCAGACCGGGACACTGGAGTTACAAACGACTACGGTGTTTGAAGGGCCCAGTGCAAAATGAAAATGAACACGTAGAACCTCTTGTTCCCAATTTATCAAAACCTTTGAAACAATGGCAGGATGCAGAACTAAATGTGGGACCCTTCCAAGCTCAGGGTTCTGAGCTCCTGCGAGGGCCATTGTGGGCTTTGCTGGCTTCTAAGGGGCAGCAAAGTGAGTGACAAGGGCTGAGAAGTACTAAGGCTGATGGCATGGCCTGGTAAGCTACTGTAAGGGGCCTGACACTTCACTCCATGTGCAACCAGGGCCATTGGCAGGTTCTGAGGAGAAGAGCAACAGGGCACAAATTCTCTGACTCTTGTATGAGGATGGTCCTAAGTACATGGGATGACAGCAAGAAGGTCATCGAGGAAACCAATGCAGGTGGCTGGAGAACAGCAACAATCACAAGAAATAAAGACCTCTGCAGGGCACTCTTTGTCATGCTACGATACAACTGGGTCTTTACTACCTCCTGCACTAGGGGTCTTCTGTATGTTCTTTGGCTCCAGTGATAGATGAACCACTCTTGGGCTGATGTGAATATAGGTGCTATGCTTGAGAGATGGCAGAAGCCAGGACTGACTGTGTCCTTCATTTCTCAGAGTGCCCTAATCTCAACTAACTTGATACCATGTAAGGACAATAATGCAGAATGCACGCTGTCTGAGAGATGCATGATCTGTAACTCTATTACACTTTCTATAAAGGGCAGGGAACTCCCTGAGGGTTTAAAGGCGGTCTGGCCAGATCTCCTAGGGCTCCCAAGAGGGAGAAACACAATTCTAGCTGAGCCAGGAGGGAGGACTAGGCTTGAGGCCTGATGTAGTAGGTGGCTCCAATGAGGTACAATCTCAGTGGGCATACCAGTCTTTCCATCTCAGTCATGATGGGACAGTGGGGAGCAGAAGACTGCACCTTTGAACAATGGCTTAGAAAATAAATTTTTGAGCAGGGTCCAATGGATGAATTCACAGAGAGGAACATTTAGGGACACAAACTGGACTTGACAGACCTTAATATATATGTAACAGAATGTATGAAATCTGCCAGGGGAATGATAGGGGCTGCAGACAGGGGAGGGGGCCTAAATATGAGCAAGATGTATTATATGAAATGCACAAAAAACTCAATTAAAAAAATTTTTAAAGGGGACTGGAGAGATGGCTCAGCAGTTAAGAACACTGGCTGCTCTTACAGAGGACCTGGGTTTGGTTCCCATCACCTAACAACCATCTATAACTCTATTTCTATGGATCTGACTCCCTCTTCTGATCTCCATGGGCATTGCCTGACACAGGTGCACTTACATGCATGCAGGCAACACACTCAAACACATGAAATAAAAATAATAAACAAAATATTTTTTATTTTAAAAAAAGTGGGACTGGAGAGATGGCTTGGCAGTTAAAAGCACTGGCTGCTCTTGCAGAGGACCCAGGTTTGATTTCCAGAACCCACATGATGGCTAACAACCATCCATAACTCCAGTTCCAGGAGATCCAAGGCCCTCTTCTGACCTCTCTGGGACTTGTGTAATACTAGTGCATTTACACACATGTAGGCAGTTAAACTCATACACATAAATTAAAATAAAAATAATAAATGAAATATTTAAAACATCGTAAAAAGAAAGCAGATTTTCATAGAGTTAAGGAGTGGATTTGAGGTTGTTTCTGCCTGAAAAAGGAGATAGAAATGGTTCAGACAAAAAAGGAAGAGGAAAACACAATGAATGTGTGAAAGTGATTGATATAGGGACAGAAGAGATTAATGCTCAGCAAGAGAAAGACGTGGGCTGGTGAGCAATATGGAGAATGAAAACAATTATGCCAAGGGAAGAAAATCAGACAGAAAAAGAGAGAGAGTCCATAATAGATAATTCAATTCATACACCTTCTTGCAAGATGCAAACTAATTTTAATGATAGGAAGTTGATTAATTCATGGGCATGTAACTATGTTGAACTTTACCAAACTGCACTATTTAAACACATAGATACTTTGGGCTGGAGATGTAGTATAGCAGAGTGCTTGTTAGTGTGGCAGGAGGCCCTGGGTTAGATGTGCAACGCCTCCGGGACACGTGCACGTACATGCATAGCAATGGAATGTGCATATATAATGTTTTCATATGTATGTTTAGATTAAATTTTTAGTCATGTGTATGTTTGTGTCTGTATGCATGCCATGTGTGTAGGTGCCTGCAGAGGCCAGAAAAGGGCATAAGATCACCTGGAGATGGAGTTATAGGCAGTTATGAGCCCCTATATGTGGGTGCTAGGAGCCAAACTTAGGTCCTCTGGAAGAGCAACAAATGCTCTTAACCACTGAGCCATCTTTCCAGGCCCTAAACACATAGATCTTATTATACCAATTATATTTTGCTGAAGTCATGTTTTTAAAAAGAATAAAGGGAAAAAGATTAGAATTAGTCAATTGCTCATGAATCCTGGACGCATTCTGACATGGATTTGTGTCCATTCATGGCAACTGTGTGGTCACTGCTTACATTTACTCAGCAAAGAAAGGTTCAAGTAACTTATCTAAGATCCACCATTTATAAATGGAGTAGTCAGGATTCAAAATCAAGCTTGCATATTTCTCTGTCCTGTAAAAACCATAATGGGGTAGTTTCTAAGTGTGACCACATATCCTTTGACTCTCATCTAGTGACTCCTCCCTTCAATCTTCGTGGGCTGATAATTGCCTGGACTGGCAAATATGATGGAAGACTCTCAGTATTGCTTCCAAGGCTATGTCAGAACAGGCCATACAGCTTCCATCTGGTTCTCTTGGAACTTTTGCTCAAGGAAAGCTTGCTCATGGAACGTTGCCTTTGCAGATGCTTCATCTTAGAAGCTGTCAGCTTGAAAGGCCTGAGCCACATGGGAAGATCACATAACTTGTAGGTGTGCAGCTTAGTGGGAAGCCCAGCCTAACTTAAGCCATCTTAAATGAGTGAGGAATCCATCTTGAATGTAATCTCTCCAGCCCAGCTGCTCTGTTTTCCCAGTCCTTATACTCCACGAAGAGGAGAACAGCCATCTCTCCTGGGCCTTTCCCAAATCCTCAGCCCACAGAATCAATGTATATAGCAAAATGCTGGAGTTTTTATGCCACTGCATTTAGAACATTTGGTTAAGCAGTAACAGACAGTAAGACCAGCAATTTGCCTTGGTGATATAAATAGATCTAAGATTACATGTCCAACAGGAGTAAAAAAAAATATGCCATGGGATGGATTAACTACAGGAACAACAGATTAATCCCTTACTTGTTATCAACCCTGGTCCCATTTTATAGAAATGCAATGTAGTCTCTTAAATCCTGTCATGTCAATAAGAGCTTTTGGGGCCAAACAACCAATACCTTTCTTATATAAAGTTATAAAGTTAAGCCAGTCTTTCTGGCTTATGTAAGATCATTAAAGGTTGTTTTTGATACAATAATTCCATGCTCTGCAGTCTGTAAAGACATTTGGAATTACATGGTTAATGACATTTCTAAATCAATGTCTGGTGGAAGTAATTTTAAATCAAAGCACTGAATAACTTTATTTTTTCAAAAGTAACATATTTTGAGCTATATTTCTTATAGAAAAAAACTTTAGTCAAATTAATATTTGTTCAGAATCCCAAACCATGTCCAGATTTCACTTGAACATTTCTTTGAGAGCTCTGTGTAGTATTTAATTACTTTGGACAGGCATGACACCTTGTAAACCTAAATAAAGATATGTCTTTCTTTGAAACCTCCTTCAGCCAAAACTACATTGCACTGAAAACAAAATGCTCTCAGTGTCCAGATCCTGTTCTCTGAGGCATTTTTTAAAAGCTCCTGAGCATAAAAATCCTGGTTTGGTGGCACATACCTGCAATCCCAGCACTGCCGGGGGCGGGGGGAGGGGGAGGCGGGGGCGGGGAGGAACAGGCAAATCTCAGGGTCTCATTGGTCAGTGGATCTAGCTGAAATGGTAAGATGTAGGTCCAGCTGAGAGACTGTCTCAATAACTAAAGTGTAGAGTTGTAAAGTGTAGAGGAAGACACCCAAAGTTAACTCTAGTCCCTACATACAAATGTACACACATACAGAGTTTATGAACGTAGAGAATACGGTCCTGTCATATACACACAGAGGAAGTTCACACACTTAGAGAATATGCTCCTGTGCTTGATTGTGGGGAATCTGAAGCAGGATTCAAGCATGAGACAGAGAGGTTGACGCCCTCCAGCCAGAGTGGGCTGACCGTGCAGGACTGTGTGTCCCACTCCCTCAGCACACCAAGACAGGACACCATGACAGCTCGCACTTTCACAGGGAAAGTGGTTCTTGAGGAATTTGGACAGAACTTGGGGAAATATGTGGACAGAAGTCTAAGAAAAAAGACTAAGGTACAATGACTGGAAAATATACAAGAGCTGAGACTTCGAATGGGAGAAGGAAAGCTCAGTGCAAAGCAGCGGGGTGACCCCGCAGCCTTGCCCAGAGCACTGAGTGTTCCTGTCATGACTGCGACTGGCCTCTCAGAGTCCAAGGCAGAGCAGGTTGCTCCCACCCGCGCTTCTGCTCCAAGCACCCTGTGTATTGCACAAATCTGTGCTCCTGGTGCTATGTCATACCCACAAACTCCAACTTCCCTCTGTGAGTGTGTACTGTGGAAGAAAACCACATGAAAAGACTTGGGTTAGCATAGTGATACATCTCCTGGAAGATGAAATGGCTTTGATGACTTCCATGTTGCCATCTGGATCGTGGCCATTTTCGATGTTAACTCTTGACTTGTTTTAATTGGTTGCAGCTAGCATTGCTTGTGTCATTAGATTAAAAATAAAACTGGGGAAACCCAGCCCACCACCACAAAGCTAACAGCCTAAATGCAGCTAGAAGTCTGCTTTGTGAGCTGTTCCAGAATGAATCATCAAGCTACTTGAAGCCAGGGGCTCCAGTAAATCTAAACATCTGATAATACTTGTTTTGGCTTCATTTAGTGAGTAATGTGAAATCAGCTAGTCAAACTTACTGCTGTGCCAGAACTGGGCGGGATTCCCCTCAAGATTCTAAGAACACCTATATAATGATGCAGTTTCTAGACTTACAGGGGGCCCACCTTCCAATGAGAAAAACGAGTATCATCCACTCAAGGTCAGCTTGGTTAAAAGCCCTTGGACATGGGCGTATACCCTGAGAGGTTGCCCTTGCTCCAGTGGAGGGCTGGCCTTACATACTGGCAACACCAATCGCTTAATGGGTTATAGAAGAAGAAGAGAAGGAGTGGAAGAGAGGAGGAGGAGGAAATGCAGTTGGAAGGGGACATTGGAATAGGAAATGAGGAGATAGATATGTTCAAAGAATATTATAGACATGCATAAATTCTCAAAGAATAAATAAAAATTTTAAAGCACTTTGAAACTTGCTATTGGATTTTATGCAAGTTGTAGCAGTCAGAATCTGTGGAAAATCAAGCCTCTTGGGACTAGCTCTGCAATAAGTATTATGTGTGAGGGATTTATTAAAGACATGCTCTCAGGGGAGACCAGCCTGGCACTAATGAGTGAAGCCAGTAAAGGCGGGTAGAAGTATCTCCCAAAGGCCCATGTTTAAAGGC
Source organism: Eospalax fontanierii (assembly GCA_035773235.1). Taxonomy (NCBI): domain Eukaryota; kingdom Metazoa; phylum Chordata; class Mammalia; order Rodentia; family Spalacidae; genus Eospalax; species Eospalax fontanierii. The sequence continues at coordinate 9,600,750 of CM069538.1, forward strand.
TTGGTCACCAGTCTGTGACTCTTTTGGGCAGTAGTGGAACTTTTAAAAAGGTGGAACCTAGTGGAAGGAAGGTCAGACACTGGGCATACGTATGCTCTCTAAGGGACTACTGAGCCCCCCCACGGCCTCTCCTTCCAAGCCACCATGCAGTGAGGAACCTGCTCTGTCATGCACTTCCACCATGAGGTACTGTGCTGACATAGGCCCAAAGCAGCAGGACTGGGAGGCAATGAACTGAAATCTCTGAAACCATGAACTGAAAAGGAAAACCTTTCCTCTTGATTTCCTTGTATTTGGTTAACTCGCTTATCTCAGGTCTTTCATCACAGAACTAGCAAGCACACCAGACTAGGGTGTTGTATTAGGTATGTTCTGTGGAGAAAGGTGGCAAGTGAGCTGGGCTGTGACGTAATCTGAGCATGGAGCCCCAGGGAAGTGTGGCCAATAGCTATTCTCCGGAGTGAATATAATGTAGGTGGCACTCAAGACTTGGAAAAGGATTTGTGAGCCCGTGTATTTACATCTGCTATGTGCCTGTTCGATACGGCAGTGTGCATGTGAACTTCCGAGCTCCTGCTAGGGACTACTGGCTTAAATGCTTAAGCCGTTTCACACACCTCCTCTCTCCTCAGCCTTGAAGTTGAGTGCTCTACACAAGGCTGAGAAACTTGGATATGTCTTAGTTATCCAAGAAATTCATGCTTCTTATGTTTTTAGTTATTATAATTCTTTTCCATCACTGAGACTCCTTTATGGTACAAAGAAATCAGAAAAAAATAAGTTGGATTCAATCTATGTTGAGTAGTCAAGTTTTCATGAATTCAGCGATCTTATGTTGTCCGTTTTTGTCAACTTGACACGAGCTAGAGTCACCTGGGAAGAAGGAGCTTTAGCTGAGTAATTTTCTCCATCAGACTGGCCTGTTGACATGTCTGGGAGGCATTTTCTTAATTATTAATTGATGTAGGGGTGTTCAGCCCACTGTGGGTGGTGCCATCCCCGGGCAGGTGGGCGTGAGCTGAATAAAGAAGGCACTCAGCAAGCCAGGGGAAGCCAGCCAGTAAGCATAGTTCCTCCGTAATTTCTGCTTCAAGCTCTTTCTTGGGTTCCTGCCCTGACTTCCCTCAAATGATGGGCTGTGATGTGAATGGATAAGCCAAGTCAACCCCTTCCCTCTTAAGTTTGGCCAGTATTTTATCACAGCAATAGAAAGCAAACTAGAACATATGTGACGGACAGCTCCTGTATGTTTTTCATGTTCTAAACATCACGTTCCGTTTTGGAGACACAGAGCAACAACAGATAGTCTGTGAATGTTCTCACGTCCTTAGAACAAAGCCTAAGGTTAGAAAGAGATACGAGTTTAGAAAGTTAAGCAGGAGCCATATCAGAAAGCTTCTGGAAGACTGCACTAAGCTCAATGTGTTTTCCTGGATCATATTGTTGAAGGGTACTATCCACCCTAAAAGATTACCAGCATCCTAATTTGCTCTCTTCTCCACCTTAGGATATTCAGAGATGATAAAAAGCAGACATCCAGGTTTAGCTCCAAATCGAAATTTTCTTACAAACCCCTTCTCAAAGGCAGAGGTTAAACAAAATGTGAATAATTGTGTTCTTTAGGGTCTGTTGTCTATTTACTTTGGCCTTTACATGAACATGATATGCAAAATAGGAAGGGCTACATGTTTTGTTTTGTAATTCAGCTCTATTTTATGCTTCTAAATTCATTTTTTGTGTGCAAATTTTATTACTGGCACAGGCACAACTGAAATTTACAGCTAGTCACACTTTGGGTCTCACATTTGGGGAGGATGCTGAGAACTGAATTCTGAACTACACATGCTGTATATCAATGAGCTGTGCCCTCCACCAGGGCTCAACTTTTACTATGTATCTTATGAGTATAGACTTTGGGAGATAGTCCAGTGAGTAAGTGCTTCCTGTGCAAGCATGAGGACTTGAGTTCGGATTCCCAGGACCCATGCAAAACCAGGCGTGGTAGCACAGAGCTGTAATTCCAGTACTCTGAAAATGAGATGGGGTAGAGACTGCAGAGTCCAGAAGCTTTTGAGCCAGGTAGCCTGGTGTGCACAACAGCAAACCACAAGATGGCAGTTCAAATTCAAGTAGAAAGAATATTCACTGTGGTTTCCAAAATATGTGCATGTAATCTCTCTCTCTCCCTCTGTGTGTATGTGTCTGTCTGTCTGTCTCCTGTGTTGTGTGTGTTGGAGATAAACACAGGACCTCACATTTTAGTCACTAAGATACATGCTCAGGCCTTTCTCCTTTATATCCTAACCAACCAATCACTTAGCAATGAACTATGATGTTCCAGTTGGTTAAACGGAGTCACTTGCTGCATTTGTCAAGCAAGCGGTTGAGCCCTCTGGAACTCATACTCTAAGCATGGGAGAGGGGAAGTTTCTGGAAATCAGTTCATGGTATTGCTAGAGGAAAGGAAAATGAGGCACATCTTCCCTCAGCCTCTGTTCGCTTTCTTTGCTCTCCCTTACAGCAAAATGTCTCACAGGAGTTTTCTATTGTCACACTGCTTCTTATCATATCCCAGGTGGTCTTCTGTTCCATCACACCGGTACCTCTCCATAGTCACCAACAACTTCTGATGACCACCAAAATGCAAAGGAGATCTCCAGTCTGCCCTCGTGATTCTCAGCGTCTCATGGGTTGACGTGGTGGCCACTCTGTCACTCCGTCAACACGGGCTTGCCTCGCCCATATCCCATCCGTTGCCGCTGCCTCTTGTCTCTCTGCTGGCCCTTCATCCCCCGCTGGACTTTTAAATACAGAGGGACCACCACCTTTCTTAAACCCTGGCCACATGAGCTGTTTATTCCAATTTCTATACCAGTGACTCCCAAGTAAACCGCCCCCCCACCTCTCATAGTGAGTTCTAGGTTCACACTTCCTCTTGTCAATCTTTCCTGTGGAAGATAAACAAGTCCAGCTCCTTGTGTGCTTCCACCCTGTCCTTCTGATGTGGCCCCAGCTTCTATCGAGGCTCACCCTAATTCTTCTCTTAGTCTCACTCTAGACTCCCCAACTGACAGAATAATTTAGATTATGTCACTCCCCAGTTCCTACCTTCTACTGACTCTCTGTTGTATTTAAAATTAAAAGAAAACAAAAGCCCAAGTCTTCAGCACAGCTTTCATAAGAGCACTTGCCCTGGCTCCTACCCCACCCCACACCCTCTCCTGCCAGCACCGACCTTCCCCAGGAGAGGGATGAGAGCAGATGGCCCTTGAGTGGGCAACGGGGGGGGGGTGCACTGGCCATAGAAAATTAAAGAATAATAATCATATCTTAGTTGCTCTGCCTGCTCTTGTCACCATGAAGCAGCAATTCTTACCAGTCTCAGTGATTAAAGAACCATCTGTTTTCCTGAGCTCTAAATCATTGCTGGGTGTGTGTAGAGTTTTATTTTTTCACAAACATTTTATTTTTATTTTTAAATTGTGTGTGTGGGGGTGGGGTCTGTGCATGTGAGTGAAGGTGCTCACAGAGACAAGAACTGGGTGCTGGATCCCCTGGAGCTAGTGTTACAGGAGATTGTGAGCCACTCAACGTGGGTGCTGGGACATGAACTCTGATCCTCCGCAAAAGAAGTATGTGCTTTTCACTGCTAAGTTATCTCTCCAGCCCCAAGTTTTAATAATATAGAGGTATGGGCAGGTGAGCGGCGTGTGTCTGTAGTTCCAGCACTGGGCAAGGGAAGGTAAGAGGATTGCTCATGAATTGGAGGCAAGTCTGGCTTACATAGTGAATTTCAGGATGGTCAGGGCTACCTGTGGAGAAAAATGGAGAGAGAGGTAAGCTCTAAATCAGGACATTTTATTATTCATCCTTTGATAAGGATATTCTTTTAAGTGGATGTTAAAAGCAGTAGCAAAGGAGTTCAGTAGAGAAAATAACATTCTTGTTACAAAGGTATTGGGAGGCTGGAAGGGAGAGAAAAGGCAGTGAGGGATGCAGACCCTGGCAACGGTGGGAATCTACGCCATCCCAATGGCAAGAAGGATGTGGTGTTGCCATATTTCAGCAGCGTAGGAACCCTGACCTGGAGCAGAGCTCACACAAAGGAACAGTAGGCAGAGCAGGGACAAGGACCACTCAGACCTCGCCTGTTTTACTCACTGTTCTGGATAAGAAGAAGGGAGTTACTTGAATGTGGTTTGTTTCCCGCCTTTTCAGGTGCCTGAAGCTCAGTCTCTGGTGTGATTTTTTGAGAGTTGGTGAAATCTTTAAAAACTATATGTAATTTATTATTCTTATTTTATGTGTATAAATGCATTGCCTGCATGTATGTAAGTGAATCTGTGTTTTGCAATGTCTGTGAGGTCAGTTGGATCCCCTGGAACTGGAGTTATAGAAAGTTGTTAACTGCTATGTCAGTGCTGGGACTCTAACCTGGGTCCTCTGCAAGAGCAGCCTGTACTCCTACCGCTCATCTTAGATGATGAGATCTTCAAGATGCAGGGGCTAGTCCTGGGGGCTTCCCTCCTAAGAACGAATTCAAGCTTCTTGGGAGTGGGCTAGGGCTCCAGAACTGGGTTAGCTCTCTGGAGAGTCGGTTGTCATGAAGCACAGCCTCCTCTGAAGGCAGTCAGTTCCCTGTCCCCATGTTGTGACACAGCTGAAAGTCCTCACTAGGATAATGGTGCTGCACACTGCAAACCTTCTGCCCATCAGAATCACAAGGCAAGTAAATATCTACGAATTTTAAAGTTACGTGGTTATGGTAACCACACATGGGCTAAGACATCTCCGAGTCTCTAGCTAGTATCTCTCATTGACCAAACTTAATAGAATACTATTCTGGGGGAGCTTTAGAGAAATGAAGTTTTTATGGGGATCACTTTCTACTGAAACAGTAAAGGAGGAAACAAGTGGTGGATCAAAATGAAAACAATTAGAGAAATGACAGCACAGTCTGCCGTGTTCCATAAAACCGCCTCAGCCACCTGATGCTAGGTAGAGAGAGCTCATCTTCCTGAGGCTTCTGTGATCCCTGTTCAGCTGATTGGGGTGAGGCATTCCTGTTTTCCTACATAAAGATATATTCGTCCTGTGTATATGTTTGACATGTGCTATTAGAATGCAAATGTTGATATGGACATGACACTGAAAAGTTGTCTTTCAGGGAAGGTAGCAAGTTTTGCATCAGAGGACTAAAGAATGTTGACTATCAGCATTTATAATTATTAATAAGCTTATCAATATTAAGAGAGAGTAATCTATATAAAGAACATCAATAATAATGATAAATAATATTAGGAGGGCTAATATGGATAAGAAGAATAAATGTAAAGTAAAAAAAAAATCATGGGCCACAGAGTCTGCTCAGCACACAAAAGCCCTTGCCACCAAACCTCATGGCCTGTTGATTCACACAGTGGAAGGAGAGGACTAGTTTTCATAAGGTGTCCTCTGGCCTCTACATACCTGCTTTGTTCTGTGCATACCCACATACATACATAGATATAAACAAAATAAATAGTTGTAATAACAAGTCTCCTCCAGCCACCCAAAACCTGTCCACACACACACACACACACACACACACACACTCCCATGTAAGCAAAGGTTAACACCACCACCAAGAGGCTTTGCAAAACTTGATTTCTCACTTTCTTCACACTCTCTATTTTTCAGGATCCCATCTGCCTGTCTCACAGTGTGGTCTGAACCCCATCCTGACTCACTGACTCCATTACTCAGATCCTCCCCTGGATTCCTGTGACACTCCCGTTGGTCTCTGACTCCCCGTCTCAGCCTCTGTCTTCACCGTGATAGCTAATAAAGTGCAAATGTTAACCTCGCTCTGGTGGACGGTGCTGCCTGCTGCTCACTCTCTCTGACCATCACCCCACTCCTCTTCTTCATTCTAATTCAAGGCCTTGAACTCTCCCCAATCTTCCTCCATCTCCTTAGCACCAGGCTCTGACAAACACAGTCATGAGGATACTAGTGAAGTTTGTGTGGTCATGCTATATTTCCACATGACCCATCTAACCATCTCCAGGGTGTTCCGTACTCCACACACAGAAGGGAATCAATGGGGCAGCATTAGGGATCAGAATGGTCCAAAGGAAAGGAAAATTTTAAGTAAAGGGTTTTGCTCTTGCCTCCCAGTGTACACTTTATAACTGTCAACTCCAGCTTCATAGGCAGCTAGACCTTCTGTTAGGGAACTGCTATAGTTTAGATCTGGAATCTCTCCCTAAAAACCCATACAGTAAAACCTTGGTCACCAAACTAGTGAGTCTGGAACTTTGGTATGGTGGAACCTTTACAAGAAGGGGCTTAAGGTCTTCAGGTTAGTACAGTATGCCTTTGAAGGGGACGGGGAGACCCTGACTTTTGGCTTCTTGAACATGAGGTGGATAGTTTTGCTCTACTGTAGTTCCAGCTGCTGTATGCTGCTTTGACACAGGTCTAAAGTAACTGGGTCAACTAATCTCAAATAAGCAGAAATAACCGTCCTCTCTTTATAAGCTAACTGTCTTGGGTATTTATCTCAGAACAGAGTAGAAAGAAAGAGCTGGAGGATGGGAAGGAGTGCTGTGAAATGCTGTCCTCGGGCCAACCCAGGTCATTCACTCACGTACTCAATGCAGCTACGATTACACGCGCAAGATCAAGGCAACAAGTCAGTCAAGGTTCCAACAGGCACTAATTGGACTCAGTGGGTTATCAACACAAAAAAGGAGAAGATATGAAGGGGAGAAGTAGATGTACTTGGGGAGTAGGAAGAAGGAGTTGGAGTTCCTAAGGGGAATGGGAGGGGAGAATTGGGAGCATATGATCAAGATGCATTGTTTACATGTATGAAGTTGTCAAAGAATAAATAAAAGATAATTTTTAAGTTACTATGAAATGAAATGGCAAACATACATATGCGAAGAAACTAGAGCAGATGCTGTTGGGGATTCCTGGGTCCTTGTCGCTTGGGTGCTAGCCTGCCACTTGACTGGTACCAGGATTGGCATCTCCTTACTGAGAATAGGTGAGACTGCTCCTCTGCATTCACTGGGACAGAAGCGCCAGGAATTTGAACTCCCCCGACTGCTGCAGGCTTTAAGATAGCTAACCACAGTCAGTGTGGTGCTCCCCCAGCTCTCTCTACTCTCAAGCACTTTGCAGTGTGTCCCACAGCATTCTCAGAAGGAGTCTCCAGTTTAGTTCTAGGGACTGTCTCCTAACTGGCCGCCATTCCTTCCCTGTCTTTCCCTACTCTGTTGATGTGCCAGGGAACAGGCAAACACAAAGGAAACCACCAAAGCAGAAACAGACAGACGGGATGCACAGCACCTGCTGATCACCATGGGCAAGCGCTCTCACCCCGGCTTGTTTCAAGCAATCATTGGGATATCCCTGCATATGGAAGTGGGAAGAGATGGTTTTCCCTTCCTGGCCAGTGTACCTTCGACTCCCTGAACCTCCTAAGTAAGCTTCACACCCTCAGATCCTTATTTTGGGGAACAATACAATACAATAGAGAATCAAAGTCGACAGAAACTGGACAGTTTTCTTAGGTGTGGACACTTGGTCAGTGGCTGAAAAAAACAACATTATTACCCAATAAGTTCCATAATATTATGTCACAAGCACATATTGTGTAAGTTAGTTACTTAGATTTAAACTTGCTCTCCAATAGTAGTATGCTAAGGACAGATACTTTTTCCAGAATAGCAAAAGGGATTGTAATCTTATTACAAAAACTGTAAGCAGATAATAAAATCCTACATTACGACATCCAATCACAACGCTCTGCCAAAGGGTTGTTTTACTCTGTCCATTATTCTTCACCATGACAGTTTCACTAGATCTGTTCTCATGTTTGCTTATGTAATTAACCAGATCAGTTTTGCAACATAGGATGATGAACATTTATTACATTCTTCAGTAGGACAGAAATACACTGGTCGGTCTTGGGGTTTGTCCTTTCAAAAAGTGTTGCTATAATACATTTAGAAGCTCATAACTTTTTGCGCTCATAACTCTGCCTTGAAATTGCTTCTTTTTAAAATTGGCTCTCAACTGCCAAAACATTCCAGGCAGCTAGGCTCCTTTTTGCTGTCTTTTGCAACGTGGGCTCCATATTGCCAAGCGATGCAGCCGGATCTGCAGGAATTACCCTCCAGTGTGCAAAATGAAAGGATTTCAATTATCAGGAACATTCCATCTTCAACTCCTGCAAAAAGTGGGTCAGTGTGCCAAATTCACGTGATGTGAGTTGAATACTAAGAGAAATGTGGCTGGCGGCCTCATACAGTTCTTCGGACTGCTAACAGTCTTCTTATAAGCATTCCTCTCCACTTCTCTGGTGGAAACAAACTGGAGTTGCAGAGATAGACCACATCCTTCACATTCGCCCACCTTTGTCTGCTACATACTTGTGCAGCCAATATCCTACTGTTGAAATCCTTCTCTTTAAGGCTTCTTTTTCAGTGTTGGGAACTGAACCAAGGGCCTCTTGCACCCCCAGCTCCTTAGGTTACTTTCTCGTCATTGTTTTGCTGTTGTTTGTTTGTTTGTTTCTGAGACAGAGTCTTACTTTGTGGTCCTGGGCAGTCTAGAACTCCCTGTGTAGACCAAGCTGACCTTAACTCACAGAGATCTTGCCTGTCTCTGTCTCCCTGGTGCAGGGATTAAAGATGTGCACCACAACATCCAGCCTTTAAGATACTTTTTAATTTAATATATTGAACCAAAGTTGCTGATCCTCTGTCTGAGGAGTTACAGTATTCATGACTAAGAGTCCAGTCTTCTACATATGCTTTTGTGGCATGGACGTGGTGTTCGTTCTGGTTATGTAAATTAAAAGTGAATACATTGTAGAGCAGACCATTGGCAGGCTATTAGACCTGGTCATTTAGTTTAATTCACAAAGCCATTTATCAAGTGTATATGGGATGCAGGGTCCTGTCAGGAATATTCTAGAACTCTGGCATATGGAGAAACAAACACCTCACTTCCGGTTTTGTCTTCACTAACACTTGTCAGTGTTGTGCTTGCGTTGCTCTCATCACATCTTGAATTACCCGTGTCGTATTTTTTTGATGTATGTTTTTATCTTACCTCTTTGTTGAGCAGTTTCAAGACAAGGACTTGGCCTTATGTGCCATTCATCTAAGTGTTTCTTGGCACATGAGAAATTATGTATATAAAGTTTTTTCAGACAGGGTTTCATATATCTCAGGCTGGCCTTGAAATCCCTGTGTAGCTGAAGCTGGGCTTGAACTCCTAATCCTCCTGCTTCCAGTTCCCCAGTGCTGGCAGTAGAGGTATGCTCTGCTATGCCAGGCTTGATACGGGAGAAATACTGATAAACTATATTGAGAGGCAAACGTCTTTTTTCCAGCCTGTGCTCAAGTTAGCAACCGAACTCCGGACCCGTGACTTCACATCTCCATCTGCTTTACCATCTATTTATAGCTCAAAACACAATTTCTAGGGGAGTGGTCTTTGTGCCTAAATAGTCAGTTTATTATTAATGGGATCGCCTGTGTGTTCAACATGGCGACATACATGAATGCTTCCTTAGACAACATTTTCAGTGTTGAGCTTTGTTCTGACTCAGTAGATTGGGTCTGTCACTGGTTCCTCGAAATGTGGCCCAAAGTTGTGGGGTGCAGAAAACACAGGCTGTGGACCACATGCGTCCTCCAGGCCATGCTGGAAACAGGAGAGTTCCTGATTTCCATATACCACTCAGGCTTCCAGAATGCTGGCCTGAGAGAAGCCATGCCTGGGAGATTCTGAGCCAGTGCTGGGCCAGGCCTTGAGAATGCACTGCCCGCCATGGCGCCCCTCAAGGCCACTTGGGTCTGCCTTCAATTGCACATTGAGGAATGCACAGGACACCCTTGCACTTCTCTCTCTCTCACTCTGTTCTAACTTGGATAGCCAGCTCTCTCCCTGTGCCTTTCTCACTTCTTCCTAGTCCTCCCTCTCCTCCTTCCACATTCCCTACACAACAGCACAAATCCCATAGCCCTCCAAGGTGGGCTATGCTCGGCACCCGTTTTCCCCAGTACAGAAGTTCCCAGCCGGGACAGAACTATAGAATCCTTCTCCACGTCGAGTGTCAGAGACCTACCACCATCCCCTTAGAGCTGGTTGCTATTTGGACTCTTGTTTAAAGCTCTCTTTGACCTTCTCTTGTTGGAAGAAACTGATTCTCTACCAGACAGGTTTCTTCCAGTGGGCTCTCGGCCAGCAGCGTGAGCAATGCCTGAGCACTTGTCAGAAAAGTAAATTCTCTCACTCCAACCCTGTCTATAGAGCCAGAAACTCGGAGTAGGGCCCAGCAACTTCTGTGTGCGTCTGTGCTTCCATTTGAGGTGATGTGTACATACATACAAGATTTACACTTTGAACCATTTGTGGGTCTGGTTACATGGTGTTGTATACATTGGCAACATCATCATGCAACCATCGCCACTGTCTATTTCTAGGACACCTGAAGTCATCTCAAATAGAAGCCTGTATTCATTAAGCAACAGTTTCTTATTCCCCTTTCCCACTGTGAACTCCTAGGTTACCTACTTCCTGTCTTTATGAAAGTGTCTGCTGAAAGGTAGCTCATATAAGTAAAATCTAAAATATGTGCTCCTTTGTGTGGAAAGTTTCACTTCTGAGACTTCTCTGTGTTGAAGAATGTACCCGCTATCCTTTTTTAGGGCTCAATAATATGCCACAATGTGTATATAGTACATTTTGTTTATCCATCCATCCACTGATAGACATTTGAGTTGTCCATTTGGCTATTGTGAATAGCTTTGCTGTGAACATTTATGTCCTGCATGATTTGAAATCTTGCCATCTGTTCTTTGGAACTGCTGAATTGCATGGTAACTATGGGAACTTCTGGAGAGGCTCTGACCTGTGCTCCCTAGCACACCACTGTTACCATCTCCACCAGCAGCATACATGTGTTTCCGTCTCTCACTGCTTTGTCAATGTTTACTGTTCTCTAGGTTTTAAAATAAAATTGATTGATTGATTTTGTATGTGTGTGTGCACCATGTGCATGTGGAGGTTGGAGACAACTGTGGGAATTTATTCTCTCCTTCCGCCACATGGGATCTGAGGACTGAACTCAGGTCATCAGGCTCGGCCTTTACCAGCTGGGCCACCTGTTTTCCTTCAGGATAGCTGCCATTCTATGGGGAGAGTGGGACTCTGTGGTTTTGATTCGCATTTGCCAACAGCTAGTGTTCCCTTCTGAGCATCTTTTGCCTGTTTACCAAGTGTTCGCATGTATTCCTCAGAGAGGCATCTATTACAACCCTTTGCCTAGTTTTAATTTTTTCATCTTTTTCTTGTGAGTTGTAGGTGATCTTTGTATATTCTGGACACCAATCCCTCATCAGATATATGGCCCATGGATGTCTTTGCCCTAGCTGAGAATCTATCAGTAAGTAATGGTTGCTTGAAGAGGGAGAGTCAGTTTTCCTTACTGATGTGACATTCGGTGGGTCAACCAGCATCTAAGGCATGGACCCACCCACATCCAGGAGCACTTGGGAGGTACAGATTGGAATCAACAGATCTTTAAATAAATAAGTAGAGTGAAGGGATAGATAATAATAGAGGGCCTGCAATGAGGGCGGGAGGAAGGGCCGGAGAGCATGGGGAACTGAATGTGATCAAAATGCATTGTTTTAAATTCTGGAATCAATAAAAGTTATTTAAAAATTACTAAGAATAAATTCCAAAGTTGAACATTAAAATATTTCCCACTATTGACGTTTGATGTATAAAAGTTCTAAATTTTGATGAAGTGCAATTTGTTTATTTCTCCATTTGTAACCTGAGTTTTTGGTATTATTTCTGAGAAGTAATTGCCAAATGAAATGTCATGAAACTTTTTGCCTAGGTTTTCTTTTAAAGATTTCACAGTTTTAGCTTTTCCATTTGGGTCCTTAACCCTGTTTGAGTTATTCTTTATGTGGTTCAAGGTAAAGGAACAGTCTCATTCTTTTGCAGATAGATATATGTTTTCCACATTTGTTAAAAGAGTCCCCTTCTCTATTGAATAGTTTTGCATCCTTATATCAATCTGGATTTTGGCTGACTATTGTGTGACTCTGTTCCCAGCGAGACAAGCGTCTCCAGATGGGGAACTGATGACAGACCAAAGTAACCATACCAACAAAACCCAACTTTGTGAACCAATGAGTTTGTTGGGGATCATGGGTGAGGGCAGCAAGGATGACTCAATGGCAGCTGCTTCACCCAAAGGCCACCCCAGTGTGAGTGACAGCTCACAAAAGATCTAACCCTGGAGCTCTCTGTGTTAGGAAGAGTATCTCGACCCAGATGAAAGTAGTTCAGTGGTTCAGGCGGAGGCACTCTGTGAGAGTGAGCTTTATTCAGGGTATGCCAAGGCTGGAACTTTACACAGGAGAAGAGCAGCCAGCAGCAAGATGGTGTCTGAGTGGAGTTTTTAAAAAGTTTAGTATGTGAAAACAACCCGGAAGGAGGAAGTCAACTAAGCCAGTGACTGGGTTGGGGGTTGCAAGACATCTACCTCCTGTGCAAGTGGAAAATTCCAGTGGCCCAGCCAGATCCAGATGCCCCTGTGGTTTTAAAGGTAACCTGGGAATGTAGCTACTCTTTGAGCCTGACTTTGAGGTGAGTCAGTCAGGATGACACCTAACACTCCGTACTCCACTCCACAGGTTGGAGAGTCCCTCAGCAGTCCTTCCTTGAAAACAGAGTGAGTTTTTGTGTCTGGTAAGCCTTGGAGACTTCCTGAGTCTTGCGAGTCTTTTACTTCCTGAGTCTAACCAACTCCCTCCAGGATTGAATGTTTCAACTCTGAGGCTATTGGGACACAACAATAACCTCAAGAAATCCCATGGACAGGATTTGTATCTACATGTGTGTTCATGCTTCTGTGCATGCATATGTGCATGTGGAGACCCGAGGTCAACCTCAGGATGCTCATTCCTCAGGTGCCGTCTACCTTTTAATGAGACAGAATCTCAGACTTGTCAAATAGGCGATGCAGGTTGGCTGGTGCGTCTCCAGGCTCTGTCCACTTCCCCAGTGCTGGGGTTACAAACACTTGCCTTCGTGCCTGACATTTTTTACATGGGTTCTGGGGATTGAACTCTTGTCCTCAAGCTTATAAAGAAAGCACTTTACTCACGGAGTTATCTCCCCACTATTCTAAGTGTGCTCTGAGCATTACACCAATGCTTTACAGTTAACCAACCCGGACTGAGAGCTCATAATCAGACTCCCAATGCAGAGAGCCTTTGTTTTTTGGTATTGTGATCAGTTTCACCTCAATAATCTACTGAGATTTCTAGACTCTGACAGAGCTCATATGAAACAGGACAATGAGCAGTTCAATCTATCCTTGTTATAACCAGGAAGTGGGCCTCTGACTTTTTCTTGTGTCCTTGTTAGAATGAACTACAAAACAGCAAACTCACAACATTTGGTTAATTGGGTTCTGGAAATAAAAAGTTCTAACAGACCTCTTAGAAAGTTTTCTGTACAGAGCAGTCTGTAAAAGAAATTTTTGCCAGACTTGATCTTAAACCTACTATGGTTAACAATGTTGATCAGAGTTAATGAAAGCATAGTTAGAGAGCTCCACTCAGTTTTGTACGGAGGCCTGCTGTGAACCACGTTAAACTGAAAGCCAAGCTTTGTGTATGAATGAAAGAGTCAAAGGCACACAGACAAATCCCACTTAGCTGGAAGCTGGCTTGTACACAGCACAGCTACCTCCACCACATGTAAGTACGACAACTGAATCTCCAAGCTCTAGCTGTTTGCAGAAATTTACCTTCAACATTGCCGCAAGCAAACGGGTCATGCCAAAGCCGTCACACATTTTCAAATTCAGTGATGGAGACCGATTTCCATAGAGTCTTTAGAGATGCAGGCTTATTTAACTGACAAATTTGACTTCATTTCTTAGTTAACTATAACTTTCAGTGGTCAGTCATCATCCAACTCTGAAATAAATGTTAGTTGATTAAAGTAGTAAAGGTTAAAACGTTTAAACCACATGCTGTAGATCTCAAAAACCAAGTCAATATGTCTAACAGGAGGAATTATTAGAGGATTTATGAAATCTGGTCTGAACAAATTAATTCATTAGTTTAGCCAAAGATTTGTCGATGAATTCAAGAACCTTTTCAAAGGGGGAAACATCTGTTGCAATTTAAGTTTCTGTTTATAAGTGCATGTTATAGATTATTCTTTCTGAAAAAGGATATAGCGTTTACACAAATGCATTTGAGAATTGGTTTGCAGCTGCCCCTAAGTCTTTGAAGATCAGGAGGCAGTTCCTGAGAGATGTCAAAAATTACTACAGGGTCCACTCTTGCTTGGTAATGGAAGAGAACTTGAACCTTCCTGGAACTGAAAGATAAGCCAACAAACCACGACACCTTTGCTCAGGAAGAACTCTCTGTCTAGTGAGTATACACACTGTCTACCGATCTGTGTTGGACTTCCTCAAATCACGTACACAAGGAGACAGTCAAAGATAGTGCTAAGCTTATGCAGATCCATTTACCAGGTACACATACATTTCTGCCAGAGACTCTAGCCTGCAACTTAAAAGAAATCCCTTGTGTCTTGAACTAGACAAGTCAGGTAATGTAGGCCAATAGTTGAGGAAATGGAGGTTCCGAGTCATCTCATGAATTCATTCAAGACTGCAGTCATGTGGCAGGACCCGAACTCCTGTCATTAGATTCCAGGACATTGTTCTTCCTATTGTAAACATGACCTTCCTCACCATTTCCCACTGTGTTTTCATAAGAAATAAGGCTCACAAGGGTCTCCCTCCAGACCTTGTGGAAGAGTGTGCTTTTTGCTTAGCAGCAGCAGCAGCTTTCTTTTTTTAATTTTTATTTATTTTTATTTTCTTTTGTGTGTGTGTGTGTGTGTTGCCATATGTAAGTGTGCCACATATGTGTAATGCCTACGGAAGTCAGAAGTGGTTGTCAGATCCCCTGAACTGGAATTCAGGGATGACTGCTAGCTGCCATGTGCATGCTGAGAACCCAGCCCAGTCTTCTGCAAGAGCACCCGGTGCTCATAATTACAGAGCCATCTCTCCAGCCCTGGCAGCAGAGTTCCTTGAGAGCTTGTTGAAATGCAGAGTCTGGGGCCCCACAGTGACATAATGAACCAGAATCAGCTTGCTTTTCGTTCTCTCTCTTTCTTCCTTTCCTTCTTTCTCTCTTCCTTATTTTCTTTCTTTCTTTTCTTTGAGACAGGGTCTCATGTAGCCTAGGCTGCCCTCAAAACGACTATATAGCCAAGGCTGGCTTTGAACTTCTGCTCCTTCTGACTTTACCTTCATAGTGCTAGAGTGCTGAGATTGCAGACACGGATGAGCAGCAGACCCAGTCCCAGGATCTGCATTCTGACAAGATCTCTCCTGTGTCTGCTGTTACCTGAGAACCTCTGTTTCAAAACTCACTTTAAGAAACCAATGCTAGAATTTACTTGCTGGAAAAGACCTGCTGAAACCCTTATGACTTAATTCCAACTTTCAAAAAACATTTGTCTGTAGTTTAAAGATACACAATGATTGATTTTGGGAGTGTGTACAGAATTTTTTTCCAGACTTATTAAAAGACAGATGACCCACCAATCATTATGAAGCCAATTTTTAAATTTTTATCTAAGGGTTACTTGGATGCTACACAGAAGGAATTTGAGAAATGACTGCTGATTCTTCAAATCAAAGGTTAGCCTTTAAGAAGATTTTGCTAGCTCAAGTTCATGGCTCGTAGTATTCTCTATTGATTTTAGGTTATGTCTGATGTGCACCGCATGTTTTTGGCACTGTCTACAGTCTTTATTATAACGAACAGTGGGGGTGTTTAGGTTCAAGGAATCTCAGTTAAATGAGGGGCAGCACTGGGCCCAATACAACTAGAAACAGCTTCCTTCTAAATTGTCAGTTCTCATATTGAATTTATCAACCTCCTAAGTCATCCCTATGCAATTACACATACATACATACATACATACATACACAAACACATAAACACATACACCAAGCTTGTGGCTTCATAATAACTAACCCCTAGTCTCAAGAGTTGACAAGAGTCAGTAGATAAATTTTGGTGCAGGGGTCTTTGTGAGGTGCAAATTGGATTAGCTTTTAGAAAAAAATGTATAGATATGACAAGGAGTCCATTCTTTTCCTCATATTTTCTGCTTAATAAAGATCCACAGAAGAGAACTGAAATCTTTCACTGTGGCTGTGATCTGCTTAGTGACATCAGCGCTCCTGCTTGAGGCTGCTGCACACACTGTAACTGACATTCAAGGATTTGGCTCAGCCTATCTATCTCTCTATGAGGCTGGAAGCTTTAGGGTATGTTATTATAGGTAGAGAATGTTGACCTTTTATTCTTTCTTAACTGCCCTCTGAGGTGGCTGAATCAAATGGACAATCTTGCATAGCCCAGAGCTAGCCTGGGCAGGATTCACTGGTCAAAGAAGGCCAACAGTAGCAGACAGAAGATAAAGGGGAAATATAGGACAAATAGCACAGAACTAACCCCAGAAAGAAGAGTTTCAGATAAATACATTCAAATGGAGGGACTTAAAGAGCCGGAAAATACAGCATGAAATGAAAATGTGCTCAACACCATTGGGCTGCACACAGTGGGAGCCGCCACGGAATGGCTAAGACGGAAACAGTTCCACGAACTGCTGAACCAGTGTAAACTGCAGTGCTTGAAGGGATGCCGGTACAGGTCCCAGGGGACACGGAGAGGCATTGTGGACTTTATTAGAAGGGTTATTAATGCCATGGGCAGATACAGACAGATAACAGTATTGGGGGGCTCTTAAGAAAGAAATCAGGGTCCATGTGTTTTCACAGCACGAGCCTGCAACCGGACTCTCTGATTCCCAGGCGGGCAGGAAGAGGAATGGGAGTAGGGTGTGTGGCCGCCAATCCTTCCCCTATTGATAGAAACGGACTTCCCCAGCTGAGAAACCCTCACACCGGAAGTCTGTTAGCTAGAGAGTCACAGACAGCGTCTCCATCTCCGCAGGTACCTGTGGGTATCTATGAGAGAGGGCTGTTGGCAGGGACTGTGGCTGAGCTGCAGGTAGATTCTTGGAAAACTCTTCTGCAGTTTTGATATACAGTGCACCTCATGGCCCAGCATCCCACTTCCAGGAAACAAGTAGATAGTCCAGTTCCTGATCCATTGTGTCACTTGAGTATAGAGAATCCCAACCTGCAGGAGATATCCAAATAGCAAAACCCAGGGCTAGACTAGGAAAACTCCAGAGTACAAAGCCCAGGAAACACATCGATGTGGACAAGTCTGGCAGCGAAAAATTCCAGGAGCCCAATCACACTTTTGAGAGTTTTATGTCCTAGTGTCTTTATCAGAGAACCACAGTGAGACCAGGGCAAAATGCACGTGTGCCTCCACAGGAAGAGTGAGAAAGAAGCCTCCCTGCAATAAGGGAGAACTGTCAGAAGAGCTGCTTAGCCAGAGCCTCACTGCTGAGCTCAGCTAGGAGAGGGAAAACACACAGCTCCACCCCGCAGACATCCGCCCGGCTGAGCCGAGGGAAGCATCCAGGAGCTCAGAGCCCAGAGGCACCTGTGCAGCCAACTACAGAAAGCTGTTCTCCCTGATGCCTTTCATCCCACCAAAAACTTCCCGAACTTCCTTCTGCTAGTCCACGACAACCACAAAGCAATGTGCCACATTAAAAGGTGAAATAAATAAATGTTATTATGCGTGCATACATGAAGTCCAAAGCCAAAACAAACAAACAAAACCATCCGTGGTTTGGAGAAAGAGCAAACACTATGACTTAATTCAGGTATGGAAGGATATTGGAATTATTATCTTGGAAATTTGAAACAACCATGATGTATATGCTTAAGACTTTAATGGGAAATGTTAATATCATGTAAGAACAAATATCTAATATAAGCAGGAAACAGGGAGCCCAAGAAAGACTCAAACAGAAGAGCTAGAGATCAAAAATACTGGCGCAGAAATGAGGAGTGCATTTCATAGGCTGATCACTAGACAGGGCAGAGATGAGGAAAGACTGAACCCAAGGATGTGTCAGTAGAAAGCTCCAAAATTCAGAAGCAAGAGGAAAAAAACTGAAAGAAAATGAACCGGAATATCTAGGAACTATGGACAGTTCACAAAAGGTGTAAAGTATACATGATGGGAATATGAGAAAGAAAGACAGGGAGGGAGGGAGGGAGGGAGGATAGAGGGATAGGAGAAATACTGGAAGAATGAAGGACTGAGACTTTCCTCAAACTAACATCAGGTACCAAGGCAGAGATCTAGGAAGCTCGGAGAACACCAAGCAAGATAAACACAAAACAAAAACAAGCAAACAAAAACAAAAACAAAACTTGGACATACTATACCGGAACTGCAGAATATAAAATGTGAAGAAGAAAATCTTGAAAGAAGTCAGAGGAAGAATCAACCTTACTAAGAACAAGGATACGAATTATGTCCAGTTCTGTTCAGAAGCTGTGCAGCAAAGAGAAAGTGAAATATTTGATGTATTGAAATAAAATGAGCATGGCTACAATTCTGCACCTGTGAAGACATAGGGACTTTCTCAGACTAACAAAAGTTGAGAGAATTTGTTGATGGTTTACCTGCCGTGTAAAAAATGTCAGGGAGAAAGAATATGGTGTGGTTCAGAAGCCAGAACCCAAGTGTAGAAAGAAAGTGCGCTGAGAAGGAACGACTGAGGCACAATTCTAAAATTTATTTGCTGCCTTTTCCTTCTTCCTCCTCCTTCTCCTCCTCCTCCTCCTCCTCCTCCTCCTCCTCCTCCTCCTCCTCCTCCTCCTCCTCCTCCTCACTTGCTTTACCATTCAGCTATACCCCTGGCCCAAATTTCTCATTCTTTTTGATATGTGTTTCATCCTATCTTTAATTGTTATTATCATTTCTCATTTCTTAGGATCCATCCACCTTGATTTTTCAAATTATTGTTATTAATATTATTATCATCATCATCACCATTATTGGGGGGGTGTGGAGTAACAGAGGCCACAGTGTGCATATGGAAGTCAGAGTTCAATGTCCTTACACTTTACAGGGTTCTGGTGATTGAACTCAGGTTGTTAGGTGTATGCATCAACACCTTTACTTGCTGAGCCACCTTGCTAGCTCCCACCTTGCTTTATAGGGACAAAACTCTTCGGGAGCCTTGGGGATCCACCTGTCTCTGCTTTGCTAATGCTAAGATTGTAAACGCATACCACAACCTGGATTTTTTTTTTTTAAGGTGGACTCTGGGAATCAAATTCAGGTCTCCGTGCTTTCTAGGCAAGGACTTTACCAACTGAACTCTCTCCCCAGCCCCTAATTTTCTTACTCTTAATTGACTTATCAGGTAGGTTTCTTCAAAATTATAGTAGAGATAATGTATTCAATTATGCGTCAGTTGTGGTGACAGTGATATGTCAGTGGAGTCTCTTTGTAGTGGCAAGGTGGGCCATGTTGATAAGATGGAAGGCTGTACTTTTAAGGTTAGGGAGCTATGGAAACTTTTCTGCTCAATTTCTACTGTGAATTTACAGGGATGGTGAGATGACAGGGGTTAAGAGCACTGGTTACTCTTGCAGAGGACTGGGTTTAATTCCCAGCACCCACACGGTGGCTAACAACCATCTCTAACCCCAGTTCCAAGGGAATCCAACACCCTCTTTAGACCTCCGAGGGCACTGCACAGCACAGGTGCACTCACACACACAGAGGCAATGTATTCATGCACTTAGAATAAAAATAATAAATATTAAAAAAAGGAATTCATAAGCACATTCAGTGACATATTTTGTAACAACCAAGGAATCATGATGTAGATATATGTGATGATATTCACAAGTAACAATACCAAAAAAGAGAAAAGCCAAGGTTGCATGTTACAACATGAATCAGTCTCACATCCACCAAGAAAGGAGACCTCCTGCCTACTCTGGTTTCCTAATAGCCAGAGCTACTCCAGGACAGACATCTGAGGAAGCATGGTGGAACTTTCTGGAGTGCTGTAGATGCTCACCGTCTTGACGTGCTGGTGGTTTTGCAGGTGTGCTCATACATAAGCTTATGAAGCTGCATGTGCTTAAGATTCATACACTTTCTTATGCAACATAATGGATCCTTTTCCTCAAATGATCTTTCAGCCTTGTTCTCACCTCCAATCTTACATGAAATCAATAACCACAGCAAAAAATAGAAATCACTTGTGAAAGTTGGGCTTTCTTTTTCATTCATTGACTATTAGTGCAATAAGAATTAGTCATGTCTAGTCATTGAATACATTTATTGCACTGACCCACTTGGAAAAAAGTGCTTAAAAATATTATGAGGGGAAGGCCTTTATAAACTAAAATTTTTCTCATTTTCCTTCTGTTTAACACTATATCGGGGCTGGAGAAACAGTTTGCTGGCTAAGGGCGCTTGCTGCTCTTGCAGAGGGTACCTGTTTGGTTCCCCATACCTATGCTAGGCAGCTCACAACCTTCTATAACTCCAGTTCCAAGGAACCCAACATCCTCTTCTCGCCTCCATGGGCAATTGTGTTCACACACATGCACACACACACACACAATAACAATTAAAAATAAACCTTAAAAACTATTTTAAATCATTCTATGATAGTAATACTGAATATATACATTGTTTCGCTATATATAAAACATAGCTTTGAAAACATTTTTCAAATGAACAAAACAGAATTCACCTGAAAGGTATACTGTGCTTTATCTTTGTCTGAAGTTTCAATCATCTAGGAACCACTATGGGATGAATACAAACACAGACTGTTTGCTTGGAGGCTTCCCAAGCCAGTTAGCTAGTTCATCTCTGAAAGATCAAGGACCCTCCAACAGAGCTATCCGAGATACAACAGCCTCAAGGTACACAGAGAATATATGGCCAGAAGAGACCCAGAGGGGTAAGGACAGGAACCCAGGGGGATACTTGGGACAAGGCAGGAAGGAAGGCTTTTAGAAACTGCAGTCATTTCACAATTTTGCATAAGACCAAGGTCTAAGTTTCTAGCAAATCCAGATGGAAAATCTATAAAACCATAATTAGATGCTTCAAGCAAATCCTCAAGCTTTGCTTTCATCCTTGGCATAATTTCCTCCGTTCCCTGCGTGACTGCAGTTGAGGAGCTGCCTACGCAGCAACATTCTTCATGAAAAGAACACACACTCTTCTTTCTCTCTCAGATGGGCACAGTTTTCTTTGCCTGATTTATTCATTCATCAGCCGTCGTGAGTCTCCAGGAAGCATGTTTGCCACTTAGAGAATGCTTCTTTCTCCCCTCCCCGCACCACTGACCAAGCTTTTCACCTTCTGAGAAGTCTATCTCAGATACTCCCTGTATGACTCAGTGGCATGCTCGGTGCTGGTTAGGAATCTCACTATGACTCCCCAGCTTCTACTTTGGACAACTGCTAGCAGAAGAAATGAGTTTCTGTATAGAGGTTTCCTTCAGGTGATTTCTCCTCAATTAACACTGAGCAAATCTATGAGAATAGGTGTTCTTTCTGAGAGATCGGAGTGCTCGTGGATTGATGCAAAGTGCTTGTTTCTGTTAATCTCCAACCCCAAATAGTAGAATACACTGACTTTTTTAAAGGGGTCCTTATTTGATGACACAGAATATTTGTGTGTGTGTGTGTGTGTTTTAGACTTTAAAACAAGAGGAGGAGGAGGCAGAGGAGAAAACTAAGAAACTACTGTCTGCATGAGGCTTCTGAATAGAGCTGGGTGAAAGCAGACTGACATGCCAAGTGGAAAGTGGCACTGAGTTGAAGCTAAAAAGAAAGCCAGCACCTCACATTATGTTGCTGTAAGATCCGGGTTGCTATGGCTTGAATATAGTTTATCCCTCATAAAACCTTATGTTGAAATTCAGTCCCTCTGTGAGGCAGTAAGAGAGTGGAAACTTGATGACTAAGCGCTTGGAGGTGGGGCCTTCAGAGGTGATCAGGACTGGATAAGGGACAGGAGACCCTTTGACCCAGTGCTGGTGGCTTCATAGGAAGGGGGAAGTGAACACACACACACACACACACACATCTGTTTCTCACCATGTGATGCCCTGCAACATCTGGATTCTGCCAGCAAGAAAGAAGTTACCAGATGCAGCCCTTGACCTTGGACCAAACTGTGAGCCAGAATAAGCATCTCTTTTCTTTTCTTCTCCTCCACTCCTCTACAGTCCCCTTTTCTCCCTTCTTTTTTTCAGACATGGTCTCACTGTATAGTCTAGGCTAGCCTTGAGCTTATATATAGATTCTTTTGATTAAGCCTCCCAAGTAACAGATTACGGAGGTGTATCCTTGTGCCTAGCTTTCAACCTCTTCTCTTTAGTATGTACCCAACCTCTTGTGTTGTGTTATTAGCAACAGAAGACAGATTAAGACTTGGCTTTTCTTCTCCTAGCTCCCCGAGGAACCTTATAGATTAGTTGTGGGAGGTTCGGAAGCAGACCCCATCATCTAAGCACTTAGGGATGGGTTGCTCCTTCTTATACCCAGGAGCTCAAGCATGAAGTGAAGCTGTAGAGGTGGACGGAGCAGCGGAGTGAGACAGGCAGTGACTGTTGACGGACTTGTTGGGAATGAGAGTATATTATGAGGGGTTTTCAGACCATGAATTAAAAGCTGGATGTGGTAGTGCACACTGGTAATCTCAGCACTTCAAAGCCTGAGGCAGAATGTTTACAAATTCAAGGCCAACCTTGCTATGTAATGAGATTTTTGTCTGAAAAACATTTATTGAAAATAAAAGGGCAGGTGCTGAGAGATGGTTCAGCAATTAAGAACACTGGCTGCTGTTGCAGAGAACCCAGTACCCACATGACAACTGACAACCATCTATCGCTCCAGTTCCAGGGAAATCAGGACACTCTTTTGACCTTGGTGGGCATTGCATGACATAGGTGCACTTAACACACATGCAGGCAATACACTCATACACACAAAAAATAATAAGTAGAAAATAAAAGGGCAAAATAAAGAGAAACATTTACAGGGTTGTAAAGGATATACAAAGAAAGATGAATAAAAATAAAAACTAAGTGGATACTGATTGTAAAGTTAATAATTGCAAGGATGTTTAAAATTCTTTAATATCAAATATTTAATTTTTAATCTTTTGCGGTAAGCCACAGCACATGATAAGGTTAATGCCTAAACCTTATTATAAAAGTATGTATCATTGCTTTTTATCAAAAGCTCCCCAGTAAGTACTTATTCCTTGATGACTTTGATAACTATTATATCAACTAGATGCCAAAGCCAGCTATTAAGAGGATAGTTTGTTC
This sequence comes from Eospalax fontanierii, assembly GCA_035773235.1. Lineage (NCBI taxonomy): Eukaryota > Metazoa > Chordata > Mammalia > Rodentia > Spalacidae > Eospalax > Eospalax fontanierii. The sequence continues at coordinate 9,624,129 of CM069538.1, forward strand.
ACCGTCATGAAACACCAACAGATACTTAGTCACTCTTATGTTTAACCGATTTGCCTACAAATTTGTTACTCAGCCTGCATTATAAAAAAAAGCAGCAACTCCGGGAAGAATTTTGTACTAACCAAGTATTACAGAGATGCCCAGACACAAGCTCCGTGAGACCTTCACCTGTTCAGGTGAGTTCAACTGTTGATTGCCACGTCACTGAAACAGCAGCACATTGGTTATTCTGTCCTCAAAGCTTGTTAAGTATTAGACCAGGACAGAACTTCATCTGAATTCTCTCCTAACGTTTATATAAAGGTTGAAGACTTCAGTGTATAACACTGAAAATAGTTAAAGACATAGCGACCTTCATGAACTTAAAATTATACAGAGCTCTAGGCATATCTTCTTCATCCTGAGAACACAGTATGTTTAGAAACAGGTCATTGGTTTTGTAAGGCCAGCTGCCTACATTTTAGAGATAATTACCATTATTTTCTTGGCATTTTATTTAGTAATGGCTAATCTGTTTGTTAGTCTATATTAATTGTTAAAAATGACGGTTTCTTGTGAGTTTTCATCCAATTCACCAGAGCATCTTCATACCCCACTTTACCATCATCCCTTATGGGTTGGTTCTCCAGCTTAGTTCAGCATCTGAGCTTAGTTCTGTACCTGTCATAAAGAGAATTTCTTCAGATCTTTCATAGAAATCCCAGAACTATCTTATAATTAATTTTTCTAGTTTTTTATTATAAACAATTTTTTTACCATATTGAAAATTTGAAAAAAAAATAATGCAGTCATGTCATTGATACCTCTACTGTCTATAGGTATCAATATTTAATGTTATTTAAGAATTAACATTTTTGTGTGCATGTGTGGTATGCACATATGTGTGTGATATGTATGTATATGTATGTGGTGTATATATGTGTCTGTGAATGTTGTATATGTGTGGCATGTATGGGTTTATGTGGTGTGAATGTGTGTGGTGTGTGTGTGTGTATGTATGTGTGTGGTTAGTGATGTTACTTTAAAATGAATTACTTATTTCCTGACATTCTACTCTGACTTTCAGGGACAGCTTCTAAAAATGGAGCATTCTACTACTTAATCTCAATATCGCCAAAACCGAGAAAATGAACAGTTCTGTAGTATTATCTAATACCAGACTATATATGAATTTCTTACATTTTTCCTAATACATTTAATATACTATATGGTAAAATTTTTTTGAAAACAACCACAGTTGAGATATTCACTTTTGACCCTAGGTTCTTTTAATTTAGAACAGTCTTCTACCCAACACCCCAGCACCCCAACATAGACACACTCTCACACATTTTCTTTTGACACTGAATTTTTGAATCATTGAAGCCTTTTGTTTTGTATAACGCTCCACATTCCAAAAATATTCGATTCTCTCTTCATAGCGTCATTGAGTTAGTTCACCTGTTGGGTGTATTTTTTATGAACTGTAGGCTGAGTCCTTTCTGTCCATCTTAAACATTTGCTCTCAGTGGCAACCCCTTACACTGGCTCTTCTAAAGTCCTTCCTACTGGTTGTGCATGAGCAGCCCATGACTTCTCTCCCATGCGTTGTGATGTCGCAGCACAACATGCAGCACAGACTCAACAACGGAACCACTCCATTTGTGTTCACCTTCTTTACAGTCTTATAAACCATCCAAATTTTTTCATTTAGAATGTGGTATACTGGACTAAAATGAGTCTTTAAAGTCTTTTTTTACGTTGACTTATTTTGTGTATATACGGGTGTGTTCCTTTCACAGTATGTCTGCTTGAGGGAACTGGTTGTCTTCTTCCACAATGTGAGTTCTGGGGGTCCAACTCTGGTGGTCAGGCTTTTACCCACTCAGCCATCCTGCCAGCCCCCAAACTGATTCTTTTCTGCCAACAGGCCATCTCTTTCCTTAGTTTTATTTGCTATGTGACTTATAATTAAATATACTTGTCTGTATGATAGGTAAGTAAAATTTGATCATATGGAAAGGAGGAGTCATAGACTTTAGGATTATAATGAGTTTTTAGGGTTACCAGAAAATGAAGGTAATTCATTAAAATAAATTCGGTGGCTATTTCTCTCACATTAGCTGTGAGGAAATCTGACTACTACGACACTGCACAATGTGAAGTAAAGAGTCTCTAAGCAATTACAAACATTTTCATCTAACCTAAAATATCCACAGAACCAATGTTTGAGGGTTTCAGAGTGATTTCAAACTAGACTAATTACAAAAATATTACAACCAGTAACTTAATTCTTTGAACTATTCCTAAGATAAAGGGTGAATGTTTATTTATGACTGATTTGATTGTTTATAGACAATATTCGTTTGGGGGCAACATTTTAGTCACTTCAAAATTCGACTCTTAACTGGACACTGGCAGTGGACAAGATGCACTGGCCTTAGCACACATGTTTTCTAGACCAGGGCATAAATTCAGTAACAAAAAGAAATATGCAATCTGAGTTACTAAGTATAAATAGCTTGCAATCTGAGTTACTAAATATAAATAGAAATGTGAGAAGGGAGAGATTTTCATCCACTGAATTACTCTTTTAGAGACTGAAGTAGAAATCTGGTAGGCCTTGAGAAATAGTACTTGGCAGAAGAGATCAATTTTCTGTAAATTGTTCTTTTAAAAGTCTGATATGTCAGGTGTGGCGGCACACACCTTTAATCCCAGCACTTGGGAGGCAGAGGCAGGTAGGTCTCTGTGAGTTCAAGGCCAGCCTGGTCTCCATAGCAAGCTTCAGGACTGCTGGGACTACAGGGACATCCTGTCTCCAAAAAAAGTTAATCTAACAGTAAACAACTTGCTAAAAATAATTGTAACTGACACTCTTCTCAAATATTATGTAATTCCTGGTATTTATGTATTAAGAATACTTGGTAACAAATTAATTAGTCCAGCAAATATTTACTGAGGGCTAACTATGCCCAGGCATGTTCTGGGTGCTGCGTCCATAACAGGAAGAAACACACACACACACACACACACACACACAGCACTGTACCTCAGGGTGCTTAGAGAAGATGGACAATGGTCACACAAACCCTATAGCATGTGAGCTGCAGAGATGGCTCAGTGGTTATGGGCACTTGTGGCTCGGGCATAGGGACTGCAGTTCAGATCTCAGCACCCAGATAACAAGCCTGGCTGACAAAATGGAAATTGAACAAGGACTAGAACTGATCGGAAGAAACTTGGAACAAGAGTTGTGGGAATATCCAGGGGAAAAATAGTCTAGACTTAGGTTAGAGTAAACCCAAGAACCAGAAGATACGCTGGAGGGATGACATGCACCTGTGGATGGGGAGACGTTCACAAGGCCCCACCCTAGGTGAAGTTCTGATGAGAGAAAGAGAACCACTTTTCTCCCTGCAGGAGTTCCCTGTAGGCTGTAGAATCCCAAGTGGTCAGCCCTAAACCCATGTGCATACGGGCAGCAGTAAATGAACGCAGTGGGTGGCGGGGTGTACACACATGTAACAATAATGGTTAAAGAGGAGACCACGGGTTAGAGAGGAGGCGGGGAGAACAGGAAGGGCTGGAGGGAGGAGAGGAGTGGAAATTATATCAATATAGAACTCATGCATGAAATTCTAAAATAAATAAATGAATGAAACCTTAAATTAAAAAAAAGAAAAGGCTGGACTAAACAAAAACAGTCACAAGAATGCCAGACCAGGGCTTCTCAAGCACTTTCCACTCAGAGAAATTCTGTATGACCCCAGGTGCAGAGGTATAGAGAATAGGTGACTGAATAATGAAGACATTTATTTTAAAGCAATTCTTTGGGATACATACAATCTTACCATTTATTAAAGAGAAAAACAGATTTGGACACTAACAAGATGGATAAGCTTATTCACTTTTACATTAAGAATTAAATCTTGGCTGAATATTTGATACTGTAGGATGTAGTGCCTCTTCAGAGTTGATTGATGTTTTTATTTTATAATTGTTAATGCTGAGAATGTCAGGTTACATAAATACATAGCACAAAATTGAAGATTTATGTTTAGTGCTATTTCAGAAGCTGTTGGAGATTTTGCCCTAATCCCAAACCAAAACTCAATGAATAATTTTTTTATGAAATTCCAGTCATCTCAACAACTCAAACATCAATTTTAAAAATCAAACTTTTTAGCACAATATAGTCCAAAGAGATACTAATTTAATACTTACCTGCTGAGGAATGGAAGTAGGAGAACATTGACTTTATTTTCATAATTAAACCATTGTTTCTATAATATTAGAAAACTTCATAAGAACAATAAAAACACTGACACTGCTAACATACACTCATCTAGAATCTGAGCCAACCTGTTTCAGGCGCCATTTGCTGGCACAGCATTCACAATGAAAGAGCACCTACTGTGTGCTGACCCAAGGTTGCAGTGAAGTCCCATGATGCCACACAGGTGAGCCTGGTCAGAAACAATTTGGACTCATTGCACATTTAATTTTGAATTCATTTTTGGCCGTTGTGTGTTCAGAAATGTTTCACTGTTGCCAAAATTTTCACAAATCTCACTCTCATAGTATACGACGCCATATGGAGTTGTGACCCACAGTTTAAGAAGCTGAGCAGTTTAAGAAGCCAGAGAGATGGCTCAGCAGATAAGCACTCGTATTGCAAAGGGTGGTTTCCAGCATCATCAGACAGCTCACAACCACCTGTAACTCCAGCTCTAGAGATCAGTGCCCTCTTCTGGCCTTAGTGGGAACCTGCATACATGTGTATGTACACACAAAACACATATACACATAAATAAAAATAGTAAAAATAATCTTAAAAAATGAAGCCGAGCTGCAGAGATGGCTCAAAAGATAAGAGCACTGGCTGCTCTTGCAGAGGACCCAGGTTTGAGTCTCACCACCCACATGGTTAACAACCATCTGCAACTCCAGTTTGAGGGGATCCGATGCCTTCTTTTGGCCCCTACCAGCATTGTATGTACAGGTACACATACATCCATGGAGGCAAAACATTCATAGTCAGAAAATAAAAATTTTTTAAATAAATCAACAAAAACATTTTAATGAAGCTCGGTAGTGGCCCCTGTGCTGCACTTCCTGCAGAATGAAGATCCCTTAGACTCTCCCCATGAGCACATGCATTGAATATATTAAAGACAACTGTTTCTCTTAAAATATACTTTTGGTAAAATCATCACTGAATTCATCATTTGCTATTGGCTTTCAGTCAACCAATTTCTGACCACCTGATCCAGAACTATACCTGGTAGAGAACAGACATTTAATAAGTGTTTATTGAAAGAATCAGGAAAAAAGTAATATATGTAAACAAAGTGCAAAAGACTAGGTTTGATATTGTTTCTGAGAGCTATAACTTACTGGACCCCAATTCTGACTTAGAGTTAGTATCTACCGCCATACCAGGCTCAGTTCTTTGTGTTAATACCTGGTCTGGTTCTAAGGACCGGGATGAGGTTGAGCCTACTATTGACAATCAGAATTTCAGCTGTGAAAACAGCCAAACTATAGAAAATCTTTAAAAAAAAAAAGTCAGCCAAGAGGAGGACATGGGAACTATTTAAATACCAGAGGTCAGTTTCCTAGGAATTAGACAACTAGGATTATGGATTTAAGGGTCATTCCTGCTAGAAATCATTTGCATGGAGGAAAGAAATATACTCATTTACTGTTTTATTTTGGTTCCGAGTAGAGTATCAAGAGAAGTCAGGATAACTGAACCGAACTCTACATTCTATCACTCGTCAAATTTTAGGACCAAGTTTAAAGAACAGTGAAGTCAAGTCTGCAGGTCAGAGCAATCCAGCTTCTTCAGATCAGACCCCAGCTATCTTGATTTTTTGGCTCTCACCTGCCAACAATGACTGCAGTTTTCTGGGGCTGACTGACCAGCCTTCTTCCTGACCAGACACCCAAGGCTCAGGCTTAGGTGTTTAACACCCATCTGCCTGCACTGATCAGATAAAGCAACTTCTGGTCTCTTGGCTGTTGGCCTAGCTCAAAGCTGGGTCTTCATACCCACTGTACAAGTGAAGTATTGAAGTTGAAATTTTAAAGCTTAACATGAAAACTAGCATGCCTTAGAGTGGAGATAGTATCAGACAATTAAGGAAGCTGTCAGAACAAAAACTGAGAGTACAGTTTAATTTTAGGCTCTAGGATTTCCCCCATCCGTGCTTTCAGTTCCTTCGAAGTCACTCCAGTCTGTTTAAGTCCTTTATTAGTCAGTCAAATGGAAGTTCAAGAAAACGTCCAAGGAACCCTTATTTGATCCTTAAAGTCACTGTCAATAACCAAATGTCCTTGGCTGTTCAGTTCACTACGAATGCTGGGAGCATCCACCATGACTTCTGTCCTTGAGAAGGACCTGGTAGAAAATCTACAGTGGAGTAGAGTAACTAGGCTCCCAGTCTCACCTTTAAGGGCCTCTGAGAATGCTTGCTAATCCACTTCAGGCAATGAATCGTTATTTACTGCTTCAGTTATGAATTTCATACCTACATCAGGGACATAGTTACTGTATATTTTCTTCTTTAGATTTATATACACACATATCTGTAGGCTTATATATGTGAATGCATCTGTGTAAGATCTTGCTGCTCTCAACATGAACTAATTTCCTCATCACCATGTGGCATATACAGTTTGTCTTTTTCTCAAGGATCTGTAGTCTTATGTTTATTACAGTTCAGGATCCTGAGATCTCTGTTACATTTCTTCATTCATCTGTTTTCTTGCATTTAGCATTCTGATGTCTTTTTTATTTTTCTTTTTTATAATTTATTTATTATTTTTATGTGTAGGAATGTATTGCATGTATGTGTGCAAGTACACCTGTGCTGTGTGATGCCTATGGAGCTCAGAAGGAGACTCAGATCCCCTGGAACTGGAGTTGCAGATGGTTGTTAGCTGCCATGTGTGTGCTGAGGATCGAATCTGGGTCTTCTGCAAGAGCAGCCAGTGCTCTTAACTGCTGGGCCATCTCTCCAGCCCCTGATTTCTTGATTACTATAGCTTTGTTGTAGGGCTGTAGTAATCTCACTTTAGGAAAACAAGTTTCCTTTTACTTTTTAAGGTTTGTGTGTATGTGTGTCTAAGCATCTGAATTTGTGCCCGTGCATGGGGCCCAGAAGTGTTGCTATCTTGTCTCACTCTCCTGTTTTGAAACAGTCTTTCAGAGAACCTGCAGTTCTTGATTGGCTAGACCGACCAGCCGGTGAGCTCTGGGGAAGCCATGCATCTCTGCCTCCCATTCTCCTCTCCTCTCACCACACCTTTAACATCTGGGAATCTAAATTCAGGTCCTCATGCTTAGGTAGCAGGCACTTTACCAACTGAGTCAGCCCTCTACTGTTTCTTACACAGTGTCTGGACGTTTCTTGGCCTTTGTTCTTTTGTATATATCTTAAAATATATGAATTTAAAAAATAGCCATAATTTAATTTGGCATGCTGTTTAGGCATGATTTTGGAGAATTGATTTTTTATCATGTAGCCCAGGGTGGCCTTTAACTCACTCTGCAGCTGAAGAGGACCTTGAAGTGCTGATGCTCCTGCCTCTGCCTGGCTTACAGGCAAGTATCACTGTTTCTGGTGATTGGGATTGAACCCAGGATTTCGTACACGCTAAGCAAGCATTCTACCAACTGAGCTACATCCCTAGCCTGGGAAATGTTTTTTATTAATGTTAAATGATCTAATCTATGAAAATAAACGACTTCCCTTTTCTCTAATCCTTTGTTTCTTGTAAGTGTTTTAATACTGCCCACACCGATCTTGCATATTCCTTCAAAAGTACAGTAATGCTTCATGGTTTCTCTGCCGCTGTGGGTAGTGTTTCTATTGTTTTCGTGAATGATTGTGGCTGGTATGGAGAGCTTTCACCAAATGAAGATTAATCTTGCATTCACCAACTTTGTTAAGCTTCCACATTTGTTTTCCCTTCTGCCCTGTTTTAGTGTCTGTGTCATATCTGCTCCTCACCTTTATATTTTGGCCTTGAATGTCCGCCTTTGTCTTTGTTGTAGATGTTGCCTCAGTGTGAACCCACTGTCCCTCACATTCACTTACTGGCTCTTATATTGGGATCAACCTGCATTTTTTATTTCCATTCACTGGGTTTTCTTCTTTAAATATTTTCTGTCTTTTTCCAAATAGAATTTTCTTCCTCCATTTTGAGATTTATCTTCTACTATTATTATTCTAGTGGGTTAGCCCTTAGTAAGACCTATTGTACACTTATTTTTAGTTTCCCAAGTGTATCGATATCTTCTCTCAAACACTATGAATAATTTAGTATGTTCTTTTTGATTTCTCTATGAAATGTGAACTAGCTAGTAATCTAGAACTTTCATTCAGGATTGTGTATATATGGTTTTATCCATTTTTTGGTTGCTTTTATTGTTATTGTGTCCTTATTTTTTATTTTATTTTACTCTATTGTATTTTTGAGACAGGGCCTTCCAGAAGTCCTAGCATGCCTGGAACTTGCTATGTAGATCAGGCTGGCCTAAACTTCACCAAGATTGCTTCTGCCTCCAAGTGCTGGTATTAAAGGCATGTGCCACCATGTCCACTGTGTTCTTACTTTTAGAGTATAAACGTTACAAAGTGATTTGCTTCTCTTTTCATCCCCTCTATGTCACCATCCTGAATTTATTTCTCTGTTTACTGGAGTTCTTCTTCCAAAAGTTTATTTACTTATTTCAATTGTGACAAAATATATATAACATGAAACTCGCTGTCTTCCCCATTTCTAAGCATTCAGTCCAGTGTTAAGTATGTTCACATTGCTGAAATGTCGTCACTACCTTTTATCACAGGAAGTTGTTTCACTTTCTCAAACTGAAATTCTGAACTACCAAATAATAATTTCCATTCCCTCCTCTCCTGTCCCTGGCAACAACGATGCTGCCACCGTCTCTATGAATATAACCACTCCAGGCACCTCATGTAAGTGGAATAGTAGGTGGTTTTGTGGTTAGTTTATTTCCCTTGGCTTAATGTCTTCCAGGTTCTTCTGTGTAAAAACATGTGTCAGAATTCATTTGTTTTTAAGGGTTGATATCCCATTGTATATGTGTATACATCCCATTTATGTATTCATCTATCGACATCTGGATTGCTTCCATCTTTGGGCTATTCTGAATAACCTTGCAATGAACGTGGATGTGCAAGCATCTGTTTGAGTCCCTGCTTCCAATTGTTTGAGATAGATATTTATAGAATTGCTGGACATTATAACTGTGTGTTTAATTTTCTAAAGAACCACTATACTACATTTCCAAAAGGTTCCAATTTTTATCCTTGCCAATGTTTTCTAGGTTTTTGATAGTAGCTGCCCTGATGGTATGAAATAGAACACCGCATGTGATTGTGAATTGTGTTTCCCTAGTTATTAGTAATATTTTTCATGTGCTTATTGGCCATTTTAGCATTGTCAATGAAGAAGTGTCCATCAGAGTCCTTTGGGCATTTCTATTGTTATTGAGTTCTGGGTGCTCTTTGTATGTTCCAGATATTTATTAAATATACACTTAATCATTTCTCCTACTTTGTTGTTTTCTACTTTGTTGTAACACTCTTTGGTAAACAAAAGTTTTTCATTTTAATGACATCTATTTTGCCTGTTTTTTGTTTTGTTGTACTTTTCATGTCATATTCAAGAAATCATTGCAAATCCAATGCTTACTAAGTTTCCCCACTATATTTCATTCTAAGATTTAAAAAAAAAAGTTTTAGGCCGTATGCTTAGGTTTTTGGTCCATTTTTCATTATTTTTTACGTTCTTTGTAATGATCTGATTTCATATTCTGGTATGTGACTATGCCACTTTCCCAACATTTCTCAAAAAGTCTTTCTTTCCTCTATTAGATGGTCTTGCCCTTTTGTCAAAATCACTTGACAAAATACGAAAGTTTATTTCTGGGCTTTCCATTCTGTCCCAGTATTCTATATGTCTGTGAGTCAGTATAACTGTCTTGGTTATTATGGCTTTGTAGTAAGACTTGAAATAAGGAAATAAGAAACCCTTAACTTTGTTCTTTTATATGACTAATTTGACTAACTGGATCCCTCAAGATTCTTACTGATTTTAGAATGGCTTTTTCTATTTTTGCAAAAAATCATTGTTAGAATATTGATAAAGGTTACACTGAACTTTGTAGATTGCTTTGGATATTATTAACATCTTGACAATATTAAATGCTCTGATTCATGAACACAGGATTTTTTTGGACCATGTGTATCTTCTTTACTGTCTCTGAACAACGCTGTAATTTATAGTATACTGCTCTTTTACTACCTTAGTTCAATTCATTTTTTCCTTATTTTGAGGGGAAGGGTAGTATTATAAATTAATTGTTTTAATTTCCTTTTTAGATGATTTAGATGGGTATACACACGTGCAAATGATTTTAAAATGTTGATACTGTGATTTTGTAACTTTCTTGAAGTGGTTTACTAACTTAATTTTTTTTTTTTATAAGACAAGAGTATTACTGTGTCGTCCTGGCTGGTCTGGAACTCCTTATGCAGACCAGGTTCAACTCAAACTCTCAGAGACCACCTGTCTCTGCCTTGCCTATATATTATATAATATAATATGATATGATATGATATTATATTATATTATATTGTATTATATCCCTTGCCTGGGATTATAGGCATGAGCCACCACACCTCATTCTAACTTTGTGTGTGTGAAAAATTCTAGAATTTTCTACATATAAAAATTATGTCATCCATAGACAGAGATCATTTTCTTTCTGATTGTAATGACCTTTATTGTCTTTTCTTTGTCTAATTACATTGGCGTGTGAGCTCTCACACTGTATTGAACAAAAGCAAAATCGGGCTTCTTTGATTTGTGCCTACTTTTTGTTGTTCTTGTTGCTTGTTTTATTTTGTTTTGTTTCGAGACAGGGTCTCCTTGTAGCCCCAACTGACCTGGAACTGAGTAGACCAGGCTGGACTCCATCTCACAGAGATCTGCCTGCTTCTGCCTCTTGAGTGCTGGGATTATGTGCCACCATGCTCAGCTTTGTCCCTAATTTTAAAGGAACAGCTTTCAATCTTTTATCACTGAGTAGAAGCGTAAGTTATATGTGGGTTATTCATGTTTTCTTTCTAGCTTTAGTTTTTTTTAATCATAAAAGAGTACTGCAATGTATCAAAGACTTTTCTCTGATTCGACAGAGGTGATCACGTTTTTCCCTGTATTTGTTAATGTGCAATTATTTTTATATGCTGAATCATTCTTGCACTCCAAGAATAAATCTCATTTGGTTGTGGTATATAATCTTTTGAATGTGCTGCTAAATTTGGTCACCAAGTATTTTGCTGAAGAATATTGCTGTTAATTTTCTTAGAGAATATCTGTCTAGTTTTGGTATAAGGGTGATGTAGATGTCGAGATTGAGTTCTGAAGTATTCTTTAATTTTGTTTGAAGAGTTTGGTAGTTATTGGTATGAAGTATTCTTTAAATATTTGGTACACTACATCAGTGACCCTGGGCTTTTCATTGTTGGCGTATTTTTTTGATTATTTACTTAAGTCCTTACTAATTTTAGGTCTATTCAGGTCTTCTATTTCTTTATTATTTAATCTTGGTATGTGTTTTCTAGGAATTTTTCCATTTCATCTAGGCTATGCAATTTCGTGTAATTGTTTACAGAACTCGTAAATATTTGTTTCTGTAAAATCAATAATCAGTCCCTTCTTTTACTTTTGATTTTTATTTATTTCAGTCTTCTTTCCTTTTTTAGTCATTCTAACTAGAGGTTTGTCAATTTGCTGAAAGAGTTTTTGAAGAATCAACTTATTTTTATTAATTTCATTAAAAATGTCCTTCTATTCTTTAACCTATGCTCTGATCTTTATTTTTCTTTTCTGTACTGCATTCCTTTAGGCTTTCTTATACTAATGTGTCTATGTATGAAAATTATTATTCAGCTGAAAGAATCTGTCATCTCTGTTTTACCTAAATTTCTTCGACCAGGTACTGACTTTCAATTTTATGGAGGCGGTTAGTATGACCTTTAGGTTCATGGTTGCATCTCCAGTGCTTAGCAGAGTTTCTAGCATATAGTGGGTTTGCTAAATTAATACTTGTTGAATGAATGAATAACTAAACACTCAGGGGATTGCCAACTTTCCTTGCAATTCTCTAAAATTAATAATCCTTCTGTAACACATCTCAATCACTAGGGAATTTTTATCGCAGAAAAAAAAACATTTAGCAGAGTTTAATATTAAAATGAGTTCTATTAAATGTGCTGCAGATTATATGAAATTTAGGAAAATACACAGAAAAAGAGCCCTGCCAATTATTATTGGCTTACCCATCCATACCTGGCATCTGAACAATACATTAGTCCTAGTGAAAGCAGGGAACAGTCCTTTGTACATGCCACTGTGTAAATACTGCACCACACTTAGTCACAGACTTTCTCCCCGACTAAACTGTAACCAGCTTGGTGAGATCACATGTTTTTGTAGGAATACTGTAGGTGCACTATACTCCATTAGACTTATGATATGTACTACTACATAATCATTAAAATATTTAAATTGAAATGATTTTCTTTTTATTCCCCTGAAGAATATCCACAGATATTATATGCTAAATGAGCAAATAAAAGTGGAAGAAGAATGAGGTTGACTTTTTAAATCATCTTTGTCATGGTTCCAGGCTTATTTTACTTGGTGGAATGATCACTGTTCAATGACAGGCACGTGTGAGCCCCTCTCCCCACCATTAGATTCCCTACCTCTCTAAACTATCATCTGATATTATAGATCTGCCTGCATTTAACAAGCAGGCAAAACCTGCGAGTGCCACAGACGCAGTGACTGAAGAATCTTTCCTGGGGAAGAGTGGTACAAATGGTTGGGAAGAGGGGGATACATATATTATTCTTAAGGCTGTAAATATAAAAGGCCTGAGGATGGCTCCCAGCCATAAAAAGGATTATTGTGAAGACACTGGTAAGTGGGAAAAGAGAATAAGGGCTTTGGGTGGTGAAATTCTTACAGGCCTTCAGATACTGAGAACCCATTTGTAAAACTGAGCTATATAAATAATTAAAAGAAAGAAAAACAAAGCCCATGTTTTTCTACAGAAATTGAATGAATTATTGAAATCTGAGAAGGTGTTAACAGTCTTGAAAATATGAATTCTTTGGGTTTTGCATTTCCACTGAGCAAAAGTGGTGTGGGATATTTCAACCATTCTGTCAAATAATCTATGCATAAATTGGAGAGAATGAACAGTTCCCCTGAAAGAGCTGCTTTATATTAAAAAAATAGTATCCGGTTTAAAAATAAACTCACCTTTTACATATTTTTTCGTATTTCTCCCATCTTAACTAATTCCTCAAGTTAATTTACTTTAAGCCAAATACTGTCAAAGCCCACATCTTATTTGAGTATTGAATGCATTTAGGATAATGTGATAAAAAGCGATCTTTATGACGGAAGTATATAGTTGCATTCAAAATAAATGCCTGAAGCCTGCACATCTTACAATGACTATAGAACTCCCTTTTACTCTCTTTTTATGATACCCAACCTGTTGCCCATTTGGGAATAGTTTCAAAAACACAAAACTTTGGCAACCCATCTTTTACAAAGTATTATATAAGCACACTTTGAATTCTGAATAAAATAACTATATGCACATAGCTTTTCTTTTGAGCTTCCATTGCTTGAAGAGTTTAAATTACGAAAGCTCAAAGAAAGTTACCAAGAGTCAGGTAATGTGCCCTAAAATAACTTGGAAAAATTGTATTTAACAGAAGTCACATGAACTTTGGACATGAAGTGGACCCAGAGGTCATGTAATATGAAGAGCATTAGAAGAGTCCATTGTAAGACCAGAATAAAATACCGTTTACTGTAAATCTACACATTTTTTGCCTCAGTTTGATGTTATTCAAATGTGATTCATACTGCCTTTATTGGAAATGAATTCTGCAAACTGAAAATGTCAAAACCAAGAATTAGCATAAAGGTGAGGCAGCAGGGCCACCGCTTTGCATCCAGCTCCTGAGCTGTTAGGTGTTTGGTGGTTCACTGGACTGACTTTCTTAGAAAGTCTGATGATATGAGAACTCTCTTTGTTGTTTTTCTTACTTGCTAAATTTAAACATTTAAAAAGTTTTGCACTTCACATTTAGTCTTTATTCAGTTTCTGTTCCAGCACAGCTATTTATTAAGCAGTCCCTCTATCCTTTTTGATGGCTTGTCAAAGTTGCCTGCAATATTCTTGGCATATACTTTCATATGCATTTTTAAAACTCCTTCATCAAGCTCTGGGGGGAAATCTGTGGGGCAATCTGGCAAAGAATCACACTACAGATTTATCTGTAGGGAAATGGCATCTTTGTCATACTGAGTTTTTATACCAGAAGTTACAGTATGTCTCTATTGAGATTTTCGATAGTTTTATTATTACCTCTATAAACATTGTCCAATTTTTTATTATTATCTACTCTTATAATTTTTGTGACAATGTCAAAATATTTAAAATTATATTTCAAAATTCGTGGTATTGGAGAGTAGGAAAATAGTTGATTTGTGCTCACTAACAATCCTCTTGTTCTGTTGTAATGATTAGCACAAATATTAGCTCGAAGTAGTATACAGCACCAACTCCTGGTTTTAAATGGAGGATCTAACACAATAAAGTATTAAAGTTTTAAATGGAGAATCTTCACAATAAAGCACAATAGATGCTCCTTTAAATTAAGGAAGTTTAGTTCTAACACTATTCTGCAAATATTGAGTTGAAGTTTAAAATGACTTTTCTGCCCATTGAGAAATTCTCTTCATTTTTCTGCTTTATTTTTTAATGTGGCAAATTGCACTACTAAATTTTCCAGTTTTGAAGTATGCTAGCATTACTGATACAAGCTCTATTTGATAATGAACATGTTGATAACATTATTCTAAGTTAAATTCAATTGACTAATATTTTATTTAGAATTTTTACATTTAATACATGAATTCATTTATAATTTCACTTGTTATTGGGTCCTTAACAGATTTTGCTGTCAGGATTCAACTGACATAGAATGAGACGAGGACTGCTGGATGTCCTGCCTGTGTAGCTGCCTAGAGCCTGTCTTTTCTTGGAGAGATATTTCCAGCTACTGACTGAAGTGTGTGTGTGTGTGTGTGTGTGTGTGTGTGTGTGTGTGTGTAGGCCAGAAGTCAATTGTGGGTGTCTTCTGTCACTCTCCACTTTATTTTTTGAGATAGGGCCTCTCTCTCTGAAACTGGGGCTCACTATTTCTCATCTAGACTGGCTGGCTACTGAGGTCCTTGACTGATATTTCTTTAGTATCTTTTTCTGTTAAGAACTTGTCCATTGGGGCTGAAAAGATGGCTCAGCAGTTAAGAGCACTGACCGCTCTTGAAGAGGACCGGGTCCAGTTCCCATCTGGGGTGTTTGCGTGTACATGTATATTTGTAGTGTATACAGATACATGTCTATGCACAGGCATGTGTGTGTAAGGGCAGAGGCTGACAATGGGATCTTCATCCATCACCTTGTCTTCTGACATAGGGTCTCTCACTGGTTGGTTATCAAGCTCAAAAGATGCACCTGTCTCTCTCCTTTCCCCTAGCCATGCTAGGTAGGGTTGTGGAAGCACACAATTACACATCCATGCCTGGCTTTCTCATGTGGATGCTGAGGGTCTAAACTCAGGTTCTCTTGCCTAGGCAAAGACACCTTACTGATGAAGCCATCTCCCTGAGCCCAGTTCTCGGTGTTTTGTTGCAGAAATCTCGGGTTCATTATCTGACGTAGAATGAATTACTACATGAAAAAGGCCACGGGTTTTAATTTTTTAATCTAAAAATGTCTTCTACACACTATTTTTATAGATCTATCATAATTGGAACAAGTCAGAAGGGCTGAAAATATGGCTCAGTGGTAGAGGGCTTGCATTCAAGTTCCAGCACTGAAAAAAAAAGTTAAGTCAGGAAATGTGTTCTAATATTGATTTTATTTGCTACTAGTGATCTTAGAAAAATCACCTAACATTTCTCAAATAATTCACCTTTACATTACTGGATCAAGTAACTCCTAAGACTTGAGTTCCAATATTCATTGAGACTATACTGTAAAAATGCCACTGATGAATCTTCAAGATGCAGTATTTATTGTATAGGACCATGGCTTATTTTTAACATTAATTATACAGTTCGTTATGCCTGGTTCAAACCTTCACTTTTCCTTTCTCCAACCTGAATTTTCTGTTGTGTTTTCTTATAAAAATTGTGGTAGGAAACACATAAGATTTACTATCTTTACCATTATTAAGTGTGTAAAGTAAAATATAGTCCTTCTGTTGTGCAACATTAAGGTTTGTTTGTTTTGGGACAGGTCCTCATGTACCTAAGGATGGCCTCAAACTTGCTATGTAGCTGAAGATGACTTTAGACCTCTGATCCTCCTGCCTCCATCTCTCTAGTGCTAGGATTACAGGCGTCTGCCACAGCCGACTGGGAGCTGAACGCAGGGCCTCATGCATGGCAGGCAAGCACTCTACTAACTGAGCTACAGCCCAACTCTTGATTTTTAAAATTTAAGTTACATATTGGCAAAATAGGACACATCTATTTTATCATTTTTCTCTTACACTCACTCACTTCTTTCTACCTTTTTTATTGGCTGAAATAATGCATTAAGGGAGAAAGGCTACAGCCTAACCTCCTGTGACTAAGACAATATAACTTTACAACGTTAAGTCTTGTGTTGTCTTAGGTTTCCATATCTATTTTTCCCTTGAGTTTTTAATGGATTAATTCATTGTATATATTATATATACATATACATATATATGTATCTTGCACTGTGGACTTAAATAGAGTATTAGGGGGTTTGAAAATATTTCTTAAAAGCCTCTTTGATATTCTTTTGAAATGCCTAAGCTATCACCACTATATTATTCTCTCTCTCTTTTTGGTACTGAGGATTGAACCCAGGGTCCCCTGCATGCTAAACATATGCTGTATGCTTAGTTTAGGTGTGCTACATCCTGTCCTAGTTCAGTAGTCTTAACTGGCCTAATTCTGATAGGTCTTCAATTGCCAGTGGTTCTGGATGTAGTACAGCCAATCCAACATCACTTATATGGATTTTAAGAATATTCCTAAATATATTACAATTTCACCTTCAAGAAATTGGCCTAGTATTGGATATTCACAACATCAACATCTATGCAAAAGAATGTATAAGCAACTGGGAAGGACAAAAGCTTCTGTTTAGGACAGGAAGGATGTTAGAAGATGCTTAATTGGATGAGGCATGCAGTTCATTAAGACTTTTCAAGTCATGACTATTTCTGTTTCATTGTACAGGATAAGCATGGCTGTGCAGTTGAATCCTGAACACTCAAGAGGAGGAGCCCTCTTTTGTTGTTAGCCACAAGAGTGTTCCTTTAACCAGAGGACTTCTTTCTTTTAAATGAAAACTTATTTGGGGGGGCTTCAAATAACTTGTAGCTACATGTCAGCACTGTAAGGATCTACGTACTATAGACCTCTGGAAAAGCAAGACAATATCATACAACTAATTGTATTAGTGAGGAGGGGGAAAGCCAAACTTCTTTGGTAGTTGTAGAAAAAAAAATAAAAGCAAGCTTGAATTTTCTATTTGCCATTTTGATGTTAGAGAGAATATGAGAAGAGTTTAGAGAAAACAGATCCACTTCATCAATTCCAAGAATCATAGGGTGTATTTTTTTCTAGATTTTAAGATTTCCAATATCAGGATGCATGTTAGAATCAGTATTATTATAATCTACTATGTTTCTCCCTTTTTATACTTGTGTCTGAAATATGTCCTATAATAAATGGTATCTAAAGTTAGAATCTAGTCAAAAACTGAACTGAATAAGATACAATCAAACATTTGTCAAAATATCATGCAGTATGCACCTTTCACATGGATGTATTCCATAACAATAACAACAAACAATCCCTACTGTGACCAGGCACTGTTTTAATTCTCTTATTTCCTATTACCTCTTTTAGTTAGGTCACTGTTATTAGTTTCATTTCTATATACCTGGATGATTGTCTAAAAGGTTTTACTTATTCGTAGGCAAACAAATGATATTCTAGACGAAACATTCCTATGAAAACATTCTACTAACTTTTAGTATCTGCCAAGGAATTGAAATCTCTTTGCAGAACAAATAGCCATATAGTTTCCCCCAAATAAGGCCCTACACTAGGCAAAGTAATCATCCAAAAAAGATGTTTGTGTCTCTTAATCCAGGAACCCATGAATATGTTATCTTACACATCAATGGGCTGGAACGATGGCTCAGCGGTTAGTTTGATTCCCATCACCCACAAGGTGGCTAATAACAGTCCAGACCTCCAGTTCCAGGGGATCTGACACCCTTTTCTGGCCTCTGAGGGCATTGTACCACACACGTGGTGCACTTACATACAAGCTGGCAAAACACTCATACATAAAAATATTTTTAAAATATACACATAAATAAAAATCAAAAACAAAAATACTCTTTCCCAGTCACATGTAGTGAATAAGAGGCTCCACTACGGAAAGCTAAAAAATGCAATATGCTTGGCTTTGAGGAAGAGACCCACAAGTCAAGGTGTGTAGACAGAACAGCAAAGGGCAAGAATTGTGATTTTCTACAACTTCCACGAATGAATGCAGCTTGCATATTAGCTTAAGGAGACCCGCATAGGACTTGTGACCTACAAAACTACAAGTTAAATTAACGTTGTCTGAAAATTTGTGCTGTTTTAAACAACCAACCAACCAAAAGTTTGTGGCAATTGGTTATAGCGACAATAGGAAAGGAATACAGGCTTATTCCGCTGTTAATGAAATACTACGCAGAACATGAACATTTCAATATATGCAAAAATTATTTTTGGCCTAGTCAACTTATGTCTGTAAGGATGCTAGAGAAGCAGCATCCACTGAGCTCGTGCCACTGCGCTGTCCTGAAGATGCTGAGATAGCAGACAGCATGGTGTGCACAGCCTTCCCCCAAGATGCTGTACAAATCACTGCCAAGTTCAAAGGGTAAAAACACCCTAAATGTTAACAGGACTCCTGCGTTTACCTTCTAATTATGGGAAGTGTAGCTGGTTTTGTATTCGAAAAAGTTAATCTCAACTAGGAAGCGCATGGCACAAGAAATCAAACGCCTAAAATTCCTAAGCGTGGCGTAGCCCTGCGAGAGGGTCTGCGCTACTTTCCCACTGCAATCGAAGCCCATAAAACCTTCGCAGCTCCGCTCAGCGAGGTCCCAGGCAGACCAACCACATCAAATCTCGCGATACTTGGAACGATCTCGGACCTTAAGCTATTGCCTATAGGAGTAAAGATCTGCAGAAAGATCGCTCCGCCCACTTAAAGCGGACCGCTATATTCTCGCGAGAATTCGCGGGTTGGCTGCTGGGAGCTGGTTCTCGTGGGATTTCCGAGTGAGGGAGGGCAGCAGCGGAGGTGGGCGGTTGGGGCCCCGCTGAATGAAGTCTGGCTCCACACAGCGCCGCCTGCGCGGACGTTGAGGGCCAGTGACCTCCCCCGCTTCTGGCCCCGCGCTCCGAGCGGGCGATGCTGGGAGGGCGGCGGGAGGCGGTGCCGGCCGCACTCGGCCCGCGCCGTGCAGTGGTCGCTGCCCTCCGCCGCTCGCCGGGGGCTGAGAAGCGCGGGGCTGCCTGGCGCCTCCCCCTGGCCCGATGGATGCCTCCGCCCCGCAGCCCCGCGCAGAGTCCGCCCGCAAAGGTATGAGCTCGGAGCTCGCGCCTCTGCTCACATCTGTGCTCAGGGCACTTCCGGTTGAGGTTTTCCTCTGGCTCCTTTGAGTGACACCTGCTGATGGGGCGCCCCTTCCTGGCTAGGCCCACCTTGTGATGCAGTGTATGAACCTGGACTAAAGTCCGACTGCCCTGGGATTCAGTGCTGTCCCCCAGTTACTTGCTGAGCATTTTGGCGCAGTTACTCATCTGTAACATGGGGATCATTGGTGGCGTTTGTGATCAAACGAGATGTATGCAA
The DNA here is from genome assembly GCA_035773235.1 of Eospalax fontanierii. Lineage (NCBI taxonomy): Eukaryota > Metazoa > Chordata > Mammalia > Rodentia > Spalacidae > Eospalax > Eospalax fontanierii. The sequence goes on from CM069538.1 coordinate 9,644,206, forward strand.
GTGACTCCATCGTTGACTCACAGTGAGAGTTCAGTAAATGTTACATATTTTTTAAAATTATTTTTATGTGTGTGAGTGTAAGACCTGCATATAGGTGGGCACACTCCTGTCATGCAGTGCCAGCGGAGGTCCGAAGAGGGCGTCGGATCCCCCGGAACTAGAGATACAGAGGGTTATTAGCCTCCTTGTAAGTGCTGGGATTCGAACCTATGTCCTCTGCAAGAGCAACAAGTGCTCTTAACCAATGAGCCATCTCTCCAGCCCCAAAGTTAGATATCTTTATTCTTTGCCTTTTTATACGCCTCTTACTAGTCAATAGTAGAAATTTGTTTAGTAGATGAACTACAGTTGGGGTATTTATTTCAGTGGACTTCTGTTACACAAAACGATGCAGGATGTATTGAGGCACTATCCTGCCTCTTGTAGGATATTGAGAGTTTTTAAGGAAGGCATGCTTATCTGCAACAAGTCACCGGAGATGCCTTATTCTCCATGCTTCTGTTACTAATAGTGATGGATATAAGATTTTTTTTAAAGAGTAATTTTTTATGTGTGCCTGTGTGCACAGGCCACGCAGGAGGAGAGGATCGCAATGCTTGGAGTCAGTTCTCTCTGCCACCGTGGGTTTGTAGTGATCCAACTCAGGTCATCAGTGTTAGCAGTCTGTTGTCTCTAAGTCCCTCTACCTGCTAAGCCATCCCACATGCCCTAATATAACACATTTATCAGCTATGGATTGTGTGCCCATGTATATGCTGTTTAACTTTTTGCCCTTCCTTTGAGGAAGGGATCAATCTCATTAAATAAAGGGGGGATTCAGTGCTAAATCTCAAGGTAAGCAAGCAAGTATTGGACTGTTGGGATTTAGAATTGATGACATTGTAAATCAGGGCCCACAGTTATAAATGTCTGTAGGAGTCTGTCAAATAAATGCCAACTGGATGAGTCTTGTGAGTGGGGATTATGGTGACTGGGATGCTTGTTCCTCAGTTGAATCTAGAGAGTCAATCACTTCGGTATTTAAGAAAAGTACTGATAGAAAGAACAGAAAGCTCAAGGGGTCTGAGGCAGAAGCTTGTCATGTTGGAAGCGTAGCAAGCAGGGTACTTTGGAATGAAAGAGGGAGAGAGGGACTCTGATCATATGGAGCATTAGCCCCAGTCCCAGGGTTCAACAGGCAGCCCTTCCAGTTTTAGCATTTTTAACCCCCAGTAGTTAACGAATTATCTCTGACACAAACTTAATTTAGTTCTAGAAATTCAAACTCAAGACCCACAAAAGGTCCTTCAGGGTGTTTCCCAGAGAGTCCCAGCTGAGATAGCCTTCTTAGACGATCTTCCTAGTACTTCCTTCCCATAGCACTCTGTCTGCCTCTCCAAAGCACTTTTTTATTTTATTTTTTTTTTGCCATTATGTATATGCCTCTCTGTCTCACTGGATCAAGAATTTGCTTTTATTATTTAATTCAGCTTACTTTTGTCTCCATCCTCCTGGCGGTATTCTTAGGAAATTTTCTCTAGTGGAAGAAACAGAAGCATGTAAACATATTTAAACAGTGTAAGTGCCATTGTGGCAATAAAATACTGAAAATAATGGGGGACCTACTTTAAATAAGGTGCACTAAAGGATAGATTGGTGTTGAGTGGAGAGAGGTGATGACATGTATTAAGGAAAAGATTGTCAAACTGCTACCCATGGGCCAAATCTAATCTGATGCTTCTTTTTATAAAGTTTTATTAGAACATAGGCAAGCCCATTTATCTATTGTCTGTGGTTGCTTTTGCTTATAGAGGAAAGAGAATGTAGAGGCTATAAAATATATTTTAACTAATATCTAGTAAGTGACTAGAACAAGTTTGTCAGCTCTTGCTGTAGAGAGATGGTGGTATGGAGGAAAGTGATGTGCTTTTGAAGTAAAATCAGAAAGACACTGACAGATTGGGTGTAGGAATAATACAAAAAGAGGATTAAGGGCTAGTGGTTTTCTCCCTTGCAAAGTTGTCTATAAATGATCCCAATTAATGAGATGCAGGAAAACTCACTATCATTTTTGAAATTGTTCTTTGAGTTGTGCCCATTACGTGGCACAATGTCTGATGAATAATTTGTGCTTAAATCATGTATGCTGAATGTCAGATTAAGGATTTAGGTCTTAAAAATAAGTATTTCCTGTGTAAGCAAATCCGTCATGTAAAACAGCAATAATGTCTTAAGAATTTTAGTACTGCTCTTAGCTTTTAAGGCTTCACTGGCACTGTCCCAAAAGGAAGACATTTTTCAAGTATGCACTCTTTTTACCTATACAGTAGGTCACAGTGTTAATATCATATTAAATATTTGTCCTTCATAACAGTGTAACAGTCTGCAAACAGTTAAGATCCAAAGAATAGAGAAGAATATATTTTTCCATTCATATTTAAGGTTGCTATGATGAAATAGCCTCACCATGTTAGTGGGTATGATGGCTTTACTTTTGAGGGAGGACTGGTGAAGAATATCATAGTGAGTTATTTTTGCTTAAGACAGTAGATACCCATCATTATAATCTAGAGTATTATGAAGATCTAGAGCTTATCAGAAAGAACCTGGGAAACTATTAATGGTCTGTGGTATCAGTGACAGATGTATAAGAAAAATAATTTTCAGTGCTCTTACAGTAGTAATCATATATTTCTTGAATTATTCCATTTTGAAAATTGTTTTTACCTTGCTTACTTTATTTGATGCCTTCTAAATGTACTTAATAGTATATTCTAGAGAGATTCTATCCCCATTCATAATGCTAAATCTTCATACTAGAAAATAAAATAGATGGTGATACGATTAGCAAAGAATAAGTTTGTATATATAGAAATAAGACTCATCAGAATCTTGGAATTCATCTCTTAAAACTTTAAGTTTCAAAACGACATCATTGTGGTTAAGTTGGAAATTCCCTTGACTACCTGTATACCAGTGATTTAGAAGCAACCATAGCAACAGTGAGAAGCACCTGTCTCTAGAGAAAGGAGGTAGAGTGACCATAAAAAAAGCAGATACACCTTGAAAAAAACTGCTATCCAGAGGACTTCTGCTGGCTCACTGTGCAGTCCTATTTCTGTTATTTGACTTGTACTGATAATACCTGTAGTGTTCATGGGACAGCAGCTGTTTGTAACTCCAGTTCTCAGGGACTCTTAACACCTTCTTCTGACCTCTGCAGGAATTGTGCAACATGGGTGCACTTACACATATGCAGGCAGTATACTCATACACATAGACACGTGTGTGTGTGTTTGTGCGAAGATCAGAACATAACTTAGGGGAGTTTGTTCCCTCCTTCTACCAGCAAGACATTGAAATCAGTAGAGCTCAACCCTGGTTGTATATCAGGATCTATTTTTAAATTCAGCAATAACAACCAAACAGTGAAACCAAGTGTCACTAAATCAGTTACTGGGAGTAGTGTCTAAGAAATATATATTTAAAACTTCAGAGTAGATAATGACACACAGCCAGGATAAGAACTACAGAAAATAAATTATACTGTTCATTTTAGAACATATGATAATATATTTTAGAAAGATATCTGTGCATATAAATATAATTTTATTTCATTATTTGGAAAAGATATGGTAAAAAATATCTCAGTGGGGAAATGTAGTTTACTGTATAAGCTTTCTGAAAATTCCCTTTTCTTCTTTATTATAGACAGGTGGTATCCAGGAGAAAGATGCCTTGCTCCTTCTCCAGATAACAGAAAACTTTGTGAAGCAAGTATAAAGTGTATCACCATGGATGAAAATGGGAAACGGTTTGCTATTGTCCTGTATTCAGATTTTCAAGAAAAGAAAGTACCTCTTAAAAAACTTCAAGAAGTGAGATCAGTTAAAGATTGCTCCAGGAATTTTATATTTCATGATGAAGATTTGGAAAAACCCTACTTCCCAGACCAAAAATTTCCGTCATCTGTTAATGCTTTTAAATTATCTGAGGATGGAGACTCTATTCCTTATACTATTAATAGGTACTTGAGAGATTACCAAAGGGAAGGAGCCCAGTTTCTCTACGGACACTATATCCAGAGAAGAGGATGTATTCTTGGTGATGACATGGGACTTGGAAAAACAGTTCAGGTATTTATATTAATTACTCTATAACTAAAATTCATTGAGCTCATCATGTTATGTACAAGTGTGAACACCCATGCAAATCTCTGTAGGATAAATTTTATGTTTTTGTCTTACCAACTAGACAGTAAAGTTTCAAACTTGAGAACAGTGACTTGGTTTCTTTATATATACACATACACACACACACACACACACACACACACACACACACACACACACATATATCTTAGTACTTATTTAGTATTCATGGAATAATATTTTTCTTAGTTTTTATTCATGGAGAAAATGCCAGCTACAATGTCAGAAGTTAGGTGACCTCCAGAAACCCAATTCTTTGAAAGCAGAAACAATGTCCTAGCATTTTAAAGGCAAGATTGTGCTTTTGGTTTGGTCTGCAGTTCAGATTTTAGGAATACAGCTTTGTAAAGAAAAGTGAGCTAGAGTTCCTTTCAAAACAGAGCATGTTTCTAAGCACTCTATGTCTTTTTCCCTATGAAAAAGATGAGGGAAATTGGCCATCTCTTCTTCGTCCTGTGAAAACCAGAAAGTTTTTGCTAGGTCCTCTGCTTTGATTTGAATGTTCGATGCACTGTTTCCCAACCTCATATTTACTCTGTATGTCAGGAGCTCACTGCATGTGAGGAAAGATGGCCTAGAAAAACATTTGCTTGACAGTTTAGATAGGAATGCCTGTGAAAACAAAGCTTTCCCAAATGGTATTTCAGTTTTAAAATGCAGGTTTTTGCCTTTTAGTATTCTAGAGGTGGCAGACTTACATATTCATTTTTATTTCTTTCTTCTATGAGCAGTTTTACAAGTATCCCAGAATAACGCACTTTTTTATTATTTTTATTTTTTGAAGTTAGTTTTTATAAGTATTGTAAATTTATCATTGATCTGTGAAGTCAGATTCTGATAGGCCTGTGCTGTGCCAGTGGAGTGTGCAGAACACGCTAAACCTCCAAATAATCACATTCTCTTCTTTGTGGAGCAGAGGCCTGATGATAAACTCTGCTTCCCAAATATCCTTGTATGTCAGTGTAGTTTTTGACAGATTTAGGCCAACCAAAATGGGGTAAAAATGATAAGTAGCATTTACAGCCCTTATCCTGTGTGGTTTGTCGCATTCTCCCTTTTCTTTCTGCCTTTTGGATATTATCACATTTCTGTAGCATTACTTTAATTATTTTTTCAATCTAAGTTTTAGTTTTAATTTGCCTGTCCATTTAGGATGTGTTCTCAACTACATTCAAGGAAATTTATAATTAGGTCTTAAAATTTAGTGTTTTTTTTTTTTTAATTTCTAAAAACTTTTATTTTTATTTTATGTGTATGAGTCTATTACTTGCATGTATGTAAGTGCACCTGTATCGTACAGTGCCCCTGAATGTCAGAAGAGGGTGTCAGAGTCCCTGGAACTGGAGTTAGGACAGTTGTTAACCACCACATGGATGCTAGAAATCAAACCCAGGTCCTCTGCAAGAACAGCCAGTACTATTAACCACTGAGCCATCTCTCCAGCCCCAAATTTAGTTATTTTTTATGACAGTCTTTCAAAGATCTGAGAACTTTTTTTTAAACATTTTATTGATTCTTTGAGAATTTCATGCAATGTATTTGATCATATTCAGATCCCCTTTCCCGTCCCCAGCCCCATTTTACTGCTGCCTCCACCCCCAACTTCATGTCCTCTGTTCTTCTTTTAAAGGCCTCTTGAGTCTAATTTGTTTTTCCCAAATACTCTTGGCTATGCTGGAGCCTGGCCAACCTCCCCAAAGTCATACCCTTAAAGAAAACCAACTCTCCCTCTCCCAGCAGCTATCAGTTGCCCATAGGTTCTCAGCTAGGATTGGAACTTCTTGCCCACCTTCCCCATCCGTACTGGGTTTTTGTTTGACTTGGGCTTGTTGCTGGTCTTGTGCATACTGTCACAAGCTCTGTGGGCACATATGTGCAACTGCCCTGTTGTGTCAGAAAACACAGTTTCCTTATATTCATCTACCACCTCTGGATCTTACAATCTTTCTGCCCCTCTTTCAAGATGATCCCTAAGCCTTGGAAGGAGAGGGTGTGATGCTGGTGTCCCATTTAGCACTGAGCACTCTAGTTCCTTATTCTGTGCACATTGACCAGCCATGGGTCTAGTATGTTAGTTGCCATCTGCTACAAGAAGCTTCTTTGGTGACAGTTGAAAGATGCACTGTCTTGCTGGGTCAAGGACGGGGGCTTGCTAGGTTTTTTTTTTTTTTTTAAAGATTTCTTTTTTTAAGTGTGTGTATATATGTGAGTGCAGGTGCCTGCAGAGTCCGGTAGAGGGTGTTGTGGAGTTACAGGTAGTTGTGAGCCTCACTGGGAACTGAACTTGGGTCCTTTGCAAGAGCTGTGTGCACTCTTAACCATTATGCCCAGATCTCAGGCTCCAGATCTGAGATTCTTAAGTAAATCCAAAGATTTCATATATTTTTGTTTTTAAGAATTTGACAAATTTAGATTTAAGATTTCTAATCTAGAATAAAATTGTGTATCATCTTCAGTAAATGAGTGGATTGAACTCTGAGTTATCATAATTAGGAATACTGTTTTCATATAATAAACCTAGAGATAAAAGAGCAAAACAGTCTGTCAATCTGTATAACCTTATTTAAATTTTCATTGTCATAGTATCTGATAGGTGTCTTTTTTCTGTAAGCTTTGAAAATTAGGTATCTAAAATTTAAAAGAATATATGTATAGCTGGGTGTCATGGCACATGACTTTAATCCCAGCACTCAGGAGACAGAGGCAGGCAGATCTCTGTGAGTTCAAGGACAGCCAGGTCTCTAAAGCAAGTTCCAAACTAAGCCAAGCAGAGGGACTACAGGGAGACACTGTCTCAAAAAGGGCAAAAAAAGAAAAAGAATATGTGTGTGTTTGTTTCTCTGTGTGTGTATGTGTATGTATGTGTGTGTGTATGTATGTAATGTAATCAGTGTAAATGGGTGTAAATTGATGCATGTCTTCCTTACAAAAAGTAAAATTTTCACAGATTTTAAGTATGTAGTTCAATGAATTTTGACAAATATATCTGTGCAGCCAATATGCTAATCAAGGTGTAAGATGATTTTCCTTATTCCCCTTCCAGTTAATATGTTTTCACCTAAACTCTGAGTTATAATTTTTCTCTGATTAATATTATATTCTAAAAAGTAGTCAGAACTTGAAATGTTGTATCATCAAAAGATTCAGTAAATTTAAAGCACTTTGTGTGTGTGTTCAGCTGGCAGACAAAGGCACGAAAGACAGATGCAAAAACAGACCCTCATTTGCAGCTCAGAACTCATTGTTCAGTAGGAATTGTGATGCAAGAAGGAATATGACAAAGCAGCTCAAAGTGATGGTGTTGAGAGAAAAGGTTGCATAGGAATGAGGCACACCCTAGGCAGCTGGCCTGGGGCCTTGAGCACACTGACTCCCAAGAGACTGAAAGCATGCAGTGGACAATGTGAGGAACCTTCCCACACAAGAGGAATATTCACCGGACCGTAGTCTCTTCTGTACTGATCTCAACATTTTGAACTCAGGACTTGATGAGTAAGGAAGTAAGTAATTGGAGAGCCAAGATGGCAGTGCAGCTCGAGCAGTGGTGGCGACAGTGACTCTCAGAGGATTTAAACTTGACTCTGGACCTCTTCATTTTATAAAGAATCTTGTTGCTCTATAGTGCTCTCAAAAATTTGAACTTTGGTATAGGGACTGTGAACTAGTGTTCCTGTGGCTTTAAATATATGCTTGATAAATTAAACTGAACCTTGAGAATGCATGCCCAGAGAGCTAGGTCTTGTGAGAAAGTTTATGCAAGAATGCTTGCTGATGAGATAGCCTCAGAACGCTGATGCTCTCCTAGTTTTTCAGGAGACGCTAATCCCCTTAAAAGGCATACTGTGGTGATAATGTTATCTTGCTCATTATATTTTGCTGAACTGTATATTGTAGCCACCTAGTTCACTGTTCTGTAAACATCCAGCTGTAGCTCTATTGAGTATGAGTATAAAAGCAGAGCTGCCTGTGCTCTTGACACATGTGTGTGAAGAAGTCATTGGTCTTTTTTTCTCAGTTCTGTAATAATCCATTCAGGTCCTGTGACTGTCCCTGTGGCTGCTTATGTGGCGGCCACACTCAGGAATTGGCAAATAAGAGGGAAAATAATTGGGAAGCCAAGATGGTGGAGCTGAGCTAGCCTGGCTGCCCATACACCTGACCAACCGTGTGTTTACTAGTGGGGTGGAGGTACACCACTGGGTGGAGGTAGGTTAGAGAGGCACTGGCATGGGCACCCACTGTACACCAGTTGGGTATAGCCAAGCTGGGCCGGCCTGCCCACCCACACGCCTTCGAGGCACCCATGGTCAGGCTGACCATCATCATCACCCAGTGACTGTCAAGACCTGCTGCAGCCTCCAACAATACTAGGAATCTGAGAAGTCTACAGATTTCAGAAAATAAACTAGAGGACACTAGTGTAAAGCTGGGCATGAAGATGTGAAATTTCCAACTGCCACACAGAGAATCTTGGATTGGAGGCCTATGAGCTAATTGCTGCGTGCTTTGAGGATCTAGCTTCTTCTTTTACTACAGTAAAACCTGTGGGAAATCAACCTGTTGGAGAATGCATTGGTCCACAGTGGGGTCATTTTGCTGAGTGAGGCCTAGAAACAACCAAAGTATAACCTGCAGAATATTCACAAGGGCTGTGAACAACTAACTTTGATGAGAAAAACCAAGTGTTTGTGACCACTGAGAAAAAGAGAAGTCCCTACTTGACATTCCTAAGTAGTATGTAAGAGAAACAAAATTAAGAGTGAAAATCCCATTCCAAGAAACCTGGGTATATTCTGACCCAAAACCACATACAAAGGAAAGGGAGTGAACCCTTACTTTGGCACACATGAGTGTAAGAATTATAGATCATTGACAATGTACTGAGGTATATGATTTCTTAAGCACCCAGCTCAGATGGGTTATGTAAGATGGATGGCATTTTTCTCTGCTAATAGAAGACACAAAGCAGGAGATGATGGTGAGCGTCAAGATGGGGAAGGAGGTCTGAATGTAATCAAAATTCATTTTGTGAAATTTTTTAATCAATAAAATTTCTCTTAAAAAAGCAATTCGGTAAATTTAAACTTAGCTGCATTCTTCGATACAAAACATAAATAGCTTTAAGCTTAAATGACTAAAATACTTATAACTTTGGTCCTTTGTAAAATCAGTAAGTGCTCTCAAACACTGAGCCATTTTGTTAGCTCCTGATTCAGTCTTTTTTAAAAAAAAAATTTTTCTTTATTATTTTTATTTTATGTGTACAAGTATATTGCTTGCATGTATGTAAGTGCACCCAGGTCGTGCAGTGCCCATGGAGGTCACAGAAGGGTGTCAGATTCCCTGGAACTGTAGTTACAGACAGTTGTTAGTTGCCATGTGGATGCTGGGAATTGAACCTGGGTCCTCTGTAAGAGCAGCCAATACTCTTAACCACTGAGCCATCTCTCCAGCCCTAATTCAGTCTTTTATATCTAACATTAGTTATATCAATATTTTCATTTGGTTTCTGTTTGCATTTTCAATCTTTTTCCTATTTTATCTATTTGTTATTATTTCATTTTGGTTTTTTGAGGCAGGGTCTCCAGCTGACCTGAAATTCACTGTGTAGCCCAGAGTGGCCCTGGTATCTCATCAAATCTGCCTATCTCTGCCTCCTGAGTGCTGGGACTAAAGGCATGTGCCACCATTCCTCCTCTCTTGTCTTTGCTTTCTTTGTATATGGAGCATCTATTTTATCTTTCTGACAATCCTCATCTTTCACAAAATTTGTTTTATTGCATTTAAAATTTTTGTTTCTGGGACTGGAGATGGCTTAGTGGTTAAGAACACTGACTGTTCTTACAGAAGACCTGGATTCTATTCCCAGCACCCACATGACAGTTAACAACTATATATAACTCCTGTTACAGGGGAGTATAATGCTCTCTTCTGACCTCTGAAGGAATTGCACAACATGGCTCTACTTACACACATGCAGGGAATAAATACTCATATGCATAAAAAATGTTTGTTTCTGTGTATCAGTGTCTGTGTGTGTGTGCACACAGGTGAGATGACAACTTAAGAGAGTTGATTCTCTCCTTGTGGATTCTCTCACCTACTATGTGGGTATCAGGAAATAAACTTAGGTCATAGGTTTGGCAACAAGCCCCCTCTTCCCATGAGCCATTTTGCTGGCCCAATCTTTACCTTTTATTTAGAGCATTCAGTCTGTTTACATGTAATGCTTCGAAAATATTTGACTATAAAGCTATTGTTTCTTACTTATTTTTGAGACAGGGTCTTTCTCCCGGTAGTCTAGGCTGGCCTGGAACTTACTATGTAGACTTGAACTTACAGAGATCTGCCGCCTTCTGCCTCTTGAGTGCTGGGACTAAAGGCTTGCACCACCACACCCAGGATATCTTCCATATCTTCTAAGTAGTAATATAGTCCTTTATTTACTTATTTATTTTTGTTGTGGTGTTGTTTGTTTTTTGGTAGTGGTTACCCAAGAGTTCATAATAAATGTCTCTGACTTAGTAAAATGTAACATATGTAAATGCTTTTCTTTCCTCCTGGGCAATAAAGGACCTTAGGGTATTGTAACTGAACAAGTGTTCCCTCTGACTTAGATAAGATTGTTGTTGTAGCTTTTAATTCTCATTTTTGATTCTAGGAAAATATTTTCTTGTTGTTTCATCATAGCAATGTACCTTTTTTGCCTACGTATTAACTTTTTTTTCCTCTTACTTTTTTCCTGTATCATTGATCTTCTTTACTGAATCATCTCCGTGTGCCTACAGTTGTCCTTTAGTTATTATTATCATCATTATTAATATTATATTTTGGATTTCTTTGAGACAGGGTCTCAGTGTAGTCCCAGCTTCTCTATGTACTCTCTATGTAGACCAGGGTGGCCTCAGTCTCACATGGGTCTACCTGCCTCTGCCTCCAAGTGCTGGGTTTAAAGACATGTGCCACCATACCTGGCATTAAAGGCTTTAATGATTAATGGGCTAGTTTTGGTTTTCTGAAAATATCTTAACTCCACATTCTTGAATATTTACTGCATATAAAAAAATTAAATTTTTTTCTCACTTTGAAAATACTGTACTGTGTGGTGTTTATTGTTTTTGTTGTTTTTATTTAATCATTGCTGTTTTGTAGGTACTTGTTCTTGTTTCCTCAAGCCACTTTATTTTTGTGTGTCCGTTTTGTTCTATGAAGCACCTACTTGTAGATTTTTGTTGGTTTTTTTTTTTTATTTTGGTGTGGGTAGATAATTGATATTCTTAGCTACTGAGCTTATGGCTTAAGTTTGTTTGTTTATTTATTTATTTTATGTGTATGAGTGTATTGCCTCATGTATATATCTTTCAATGTTCCTGGAGGTCAGAAGAGGGCGTCAGATCACCTGAACTGGAGTTAATGAATGACTGTTAGCTGCTGTGAGGATGCTGGAAATTGAACCTGGGTCCTTTGCAAGAGCAGACAGTGCTCATAACTGCTAAACTGTCCTCTCTCCGGCCCCTTCTTTGTGAATTTAAAGATTAGCTTTTATTTCTTCAAATATATCTTGTTACCATTCCTTTTCTTCTTTCCTTTGGATCCAGATAATAGGTATGTACATATTTAAAAATATTCTGTAATTCCAGTGCTTGGCAGGCTGATGCAGGAGGATTGTTGTAAGTTTGAGGCCATCCTGCCTGGGCTGCATAGTGATTTCTAGGCCAGACTGAGCTAGAGTGAGCCTTTCTCAGTTTCCTCCTTGCCTCCTTTCCTCTGTTTTTTTTTTTTTTTTTTTTCCTAATTCTCTTTTCATTTTTCTTTCGGTTTAAATATTTCTATAATTTTTTAAAGGAAATGATCAGCCTTCTCCTCCCATGAGAATACCTACCTCATACACTTTCTCCTCAAGTCTTTAAAATAACCTCGCTAATACTATTTTTGCTATTTTTACAGATAGTGTTCAGGGAAGGTAGCTACTTTACCCAAATACACATAGCTGCCAGACAACTAGAGCTAAAATCTGAACCAGCACCTAATTGATTGAATACTTCTTTTTGTTCAATGTGTCGGGTTCTGGGTCCTTTTACTTCTTCGTGCCCTTTTCATTTCATTTTTGGAGGATATTGTTACTCACAGTGGTATGTATATTGATGAGTTATATTAGCTTATCTTAAACTAACATTTAGTCACTCCCCCTGTATTTTTTAGATAAATAAGGGCACAGATTTATGAGGCAAACATTTCCTCTTCAAAGGAATTTACTTTATACAAGGAAAGGAAAATATATACTGTTTATTCTAATCGAGGATATGAGGAGATAGTCTCCATGGACAGAAACAAGTGGTAAGGCTATTTCTCAGCTGATGCAATACAGAAAGAATTCACTGAATAGGCAGAACTTGGCCTAGAAGAGATGGTAATATGAAGTTTTTAAATTGTTCTAAGGTAGTATTGTTATACATCCCCCATTAGCATGAAGAAAGTCAGTACTAATGTTTGTAATACATGCCCCCTACAAATGTCTGTATGTTGTTAGCTACTTTGAGTAGTCATGTGTGTAGTGATAGTTCTCAGTGTCTTGATATATTATGCACAGTAATTGAAAAAAACCTTCTCCTTCAGGTTATTTCATTCCTGGCTGCAGTTTTACATAAAAAGGGAACTCGTGAAGATATTGAAAATAACATGCCAGAGTTTTTACTAAGAAGTATGAAAAAGGAACCTCCTGCAATCAAAAAGGTAAAGTACCAAGAGATGTCAGCTCAAAAGCTGGCTGCAAAGGCAGAGAAGCATTTAAACATGATGCAGTATATCATAAATCTTAAAACAAGTATTTAAAGGCCTTAAAATATTTATTTTATAGGACTACTCTTTGAAAAGTTGCCAATTTCATCTACTAATTAAATACGCATACATCTCGGAATCACAAATATAATATCAGCTTAAACTTGTTTGAGGGTTTCAATCTTTTACTTGACTGTATTTACATGATTTAATTTGATTTTTTGTTAAACCTTATTCTGCATACACAAGGAAGTTGAAATGAGAAAGACTAGATTTATGCATGTCTTTGCATCTACCCTTCTGACAAAGAATGGTCTTCATAAATGTGTTATAAATATATACAATTTAAAAAAGAGAGAGAGAGAGAGAGAGAGACTTTCCCCATCCAAATACTAATCAACCTTGACTCTGCTTAGCTTCCAAGGTTGACAAGATGGGTCATGCTCAGGGTAGAATGTCTATAAATAAAATAAGAGGCTTGTAATAAGAGAGTGAAATGAAAATGATTGTGTCTTATGTGTGTATATCTACATGCTTATGTTTGTGCACATATGTTTGCAGATGCATCTGGACAAGTATGCATGTATATGGAGCTAGAGGTTGATGTCAGATGTGTTTCTTAATCACTGCTCTTCACATTTTGGAGGCAGGGTTCCTAACTAGATTTGATGACCAACAAACCCCAGCGATCCTCCTGTTTGTACCTCCTCAGCATTAGGATTACAGGTGCACCCTGCCACCCAGCTTTTTTTTTTTTAATGTGGGTGCTGGGGATTGAACTTAGGTCCCTTCATACCAGGCATTTTACCAACTGAGCTATCTCCCCAGTCTCCTTCTGTGTCTTATATATTGCCCTCAGCATCTAGGAATTGGATTGCAATAAAGATGGAGTAATTTTGAAAAGAAGATCAGTTTACTAATACAATGAGCTATTTTCTTGATGTTCTACGTTTCCTTTATACAGATCGTACATACAAGATTGCTAAGAAATGGAAGTTTACTCTTTTATAAGCCATTTTTATGTAAAATTTTGAAAAGTATTGATTTAAGTTTTCCACTTATTCTTCAGATTCTTGCTGTTTTAAATAGCCATGCATATTGAGTGTCAGATTCAACTGGATCCTGAAGAGCATGATGAGTATTGAGTACTGAAGAGGTTTAAGTCTTACTTTAATTTGGATTCAGTTCTGTGGTTCTAAAGGGCTCTACAGAGCTTATACACCTCATTAAGTGCCACGTGTGACAGTGAAACTGGGAAGAACAACAAAGGGAGAAAAGTAGTTTTAAGTGGAAATATAACTGAATACATTCAAAATGTTTTAGGAAGAGCAAGAATGGGAAAAGAGAACAGTATTCCATTTGGTGATATGATAAATGTGATAACAGCTGCCTCAGTTGACAGGAATGCTTTCCTTCATTCTTCCTTTTCCTTTTCCATGTGTGCATGCATATTTAAATTCTTTGCCACAATATACATTACTATTATTCTTTTTCGGCTGTGATTTTATTCACTGTGTTTAATCTTGTATTCTAATAATTCCATTAATGCTGTGACTATTCCTTGAATACGACTTTAACTCCATTCCTGTTTTGATAAATAGTGTTTTTACTCATCTATTCTAAATTGTCTGTGACTTCAATTTTGTTCTTTTTTACCCAAGTATTATTTAAAAGAGAAGTCTTAGACTAGTATTGGGATAGAGCAATGGGAGGGCTTAGCTCTTAATCAAACAATATATCCATAATGTTTTCTTTGTAAAGAATTTTTGATGCTTTGACGTTGTATATTGTATAATCTATTGTTTTAAAATATAGACTTGTTTCCTGTGTTCTTTGTTATTATGACCACATAGTTTTGTATATTCTATTTAATCAAGCTTATTGATTGCATTATATAGTCTTGATACTGTAATTGAGGGAAGATAGACGGAGAAAAATTAAAGGGACACGGGTAAGGTTGATGGTTGTTTTTCCCTTCAGGTAGCATCATAGCCCCTTCCAGCACTGTGGATACTAGCCGGTAGAGACAAGGATCTGAAGCCAGCTTGATTTCTCCTTGTTCCTTCTACAGCTCATTTATGTAGTGTCTTCAATAGGATTTTAGCATCCACTCTGGCATTGAGGTTGTTTTGTTTTTTTTCTCATTAGCCTATGATATCTAGAAGGGGCAGGGTCCCACTGTTATAGGGTAGCTCCTTTTTATCTCTTTATATTTCTATATGTTAAGAAGCTTCTGTAGTGGTAAATTTCCAAGTGGCCTTTTTCTAAAGACCTTTAGCGTTACTTATCCCTCCTCATCCTCCCTCCTCTGCCTCCCATTCCCCACCCTATTAAACCCTTCCTCCTCTAATGTTCCTTCCCTTCTTTGTATCACTGCATTCTTCCACCCTCCCAGTAAGCCTCCTCCACCCCCATTCAGTTTCTTGACCTCTTTGAATTTTGAAATCGAAACCTATCTAAGATTCTAACTGTAGGTTAAATTCAAAGTACTACAATTGTGGGGTGGGTATTGCTGGGAATGTGGGAAATGACTGAGTACCCAAATGGAATTTTTTACTGATATCCTGATTTTACTCTTTTCTCTCTTGAAGAGTTACTTTTCTCTCTTTCAATGCCTTTGGGAATGGAAAAGAAAAACAATTATGTCAGGAGTCCCAGTGCACAGGGCCAGCCCAAGGGGACTGAAGTGTCTCCGCTGTCGTAGATGGGGCTAGTAGGCGCAGAGTTAAGACACAAACTCTGGGAGCCAAGTGAGAAGCAGGCAGAAGGGCTGCCAGCTCATTTATTCAAGCAAGTGCGAAAGGTCTTATAAGTCTGGTTAGCCAATGGCCCTGTGGGGTTCCGAATATGGCCAATAGTAACTCTGTCCCCAGGTAGGCAGGTTCTTTCTAGATGCTGGGCAGAAGCTGGTCTCACGACTAGCCACAGCGGAGTGCCATTCCTCTTTTCCTCCTGGCAGGTGGCCTGGCATTATGTCCAACAGAACTATTCTTTTGAGTGGGGTGTCTGTTTTGTTCTAACAGAAAACTAAGCAAAAAAAGATTTTTTTTTTTTGAGGATTTTCTTTGACCACATAAAAATCAGTTAGTTGTGTTTGTTACATACATTATCAAAATTAAAGAGTATAACTGTTGGTAGTCTGGATTTTATGTTGGAGTTCTTTTAAAAATATATAAATGTCTTTTTTCTTGTTTTTAGATATTCTTGATAGTTGCTCCACTTTCTGTCCTCTACAACTGGAAGGATGAATTGGATACTTGGGGGTATTTCAGAGTTACTGTGTTACATGGTAACAAAAAAGACAGTGAACTGATGCGTGTAAAGCAGAGGAAATGTGAAATTGCCCTGACAACTTATGAAACGCTACGCTTATATCTGGAAGAGCTTAACAGGTAACAAAATCATGGGAGTGGGTGTCTGTATCCTGTGCTCGTCAATTATGTTTATCCTTTATACTTTAAAAACCCTCTGAAGCTTCTTTAGCTCGATTTTTATTCCAGACGTATTGAAGCATGTAGTTTGTAATAGCTTACTGTCTCAAAAGGGAAAGTTTATCTCAAGTTTCTTGATACTTCTGTTTCTCAAACTCAGTACAGTACACCTTTCCAAACAGTGCATTTTAAAGAATGGAAAGACTTGTCCTAAGTCTCATGTGCAGTTTGTGCAGTGGTGTCTCTGAAATAGAATGGTGATTTTCTTGAATGGTTTTAATTATGGGGTTTTAATTATATGACAACCTCATGCCGAGGTGTGGCCAGGAATGAAGAGAGTGAGGTAAGGAGGAACATCTCATAAAGAGTATTAAAAGCCACTTAGAGGAGTTTGAGCTGCACCTTAGATCAGAACAGTGCTCCTGCAGTTGTTTCAGCAAGTTATGGAAATGTAGAACTGAGCCAAGGTGACGAAGGAAAACCAGTTTTTAATTGGACATTTGCTGTGAGCTCTCTTGTGCCGCTGTCCCCTATTTATATGAACAGGTCCCAACCTTAGAATGTAGTCATGTTTAAAGATGGATGTTTAAAGATGTGATTAAGTAAATAGCAGGCTGTTTGGGTATGGCGATAAGTCAACATAAGGTATTCTTATTAGATAACAGACAGGTACCAAGAGCATGTGCAGTGGAAAGAACATGAAAGGATGTAAAAAGAAGTTCTCCACCTGCAAGCCAAGGAAAAGAGGCCTCAGAAGAAACCCAAACTTGCTGAAACCTTCATCTTAGATTGCTAGCTTGCAGGATTGTGGGAAACATTTTTTTATTGTTTGGGCATCCCACCTGTGACGTTTTATTTTGGCATTCCTAGTAAATGAATGTAAAGCTTTGGAGTAGCCTGGTTAAGGACACGTGGGGGTCAGATCTAAACTGGTAGCTGCCAGCAGCAGCTGGAAAGTCTTAACTTTGATCTGCTGCTAGCTTATATTTCTGCATGTATGGATGAAATTTATTCCTAGTGTATTAGAAAAAGTTATCTAACTCTTTTAATGCTAAAATATGGTTATAGTCAGTATGAATTATAGTCAGTGCAAAAAATGAATGGTAGAAACCCAGGTTTTTTTAAAAGATGAAGCTTTTCCAGTCAGCATAAAAATGTTCTGGAATGAGATAAAAATGAATAACCACTAAGTATTGTTTCGTAAGTTTTGTAAGCAGAAAACACATTTAAGATTTTAAAAGTAGCTAGTTGAGTTCAGGTGCATGCCTGAAATCCCAACTCCTCTGGAGGCTAAGGTGTGAAGATGGTGAATTTGAGACCAGAATAGACAAATAGCAGTGACCTGTTCTCAAAATGCCAATGACAAAAATCAATTTAAAAAGTCACTAATTACCTATATGGTTTTGGGTAAATCAACTCATCTGGAAAATGACAGGATGAATTGGATCAACTTTTGCCAAAATGGGCTTATTAAATCCAGCTGGAAGGTTTTATTAGAATCAACTTTAATGAACTCTAATTTATATATAACAATTAATATTGATTGTAAGTATAGTCAGCCCTCCATTTCCTGAAGTTTCCCATCCAGGGAGTCTTAACCAACTGTAGATCAAAAACATTTGTTAGTAAAAAGTGTCTGTACTGAACTTATACAGACTATTTTTCTTGTCCTTATTTCTCTAAATGATTCAGATGGTTGTCAGCTGCCATGTGGGTGCTGGGAATTGAACTGAATCCTGGTTAAGAGCATTCAGTGCTGTGCTCTTAACCGCTGAGCCATCTCTCCAGCCCCTTTTTTTATTTTTATAACCCATTAAAAATGTAAAATCACTAAAGCCAGATACTGTGAAGGGAGAGGCAAGTGAACCTCTGTGAGAAAGAGGCCAGCCTGGTCTACTGAGTTGTAGACCAGCTGGGGTTATAGGGAGGCCTTGTCTGTGGACTATGCAATACTGGCCACAAACTGAATTGGTCTGGGGAGCCACAGTTTTCTAATGTCTGGGTTTTGAAAATTGAATGCTTGAGCTCAACCCCCATCTTGAATGATGTAGAAAACATTTATATTATCCTAGCAGTGTTGTCGTCTTTCTAGTCAACCCTTCTCCAGTTCTCACCATAAGCACTTGATTTCTGTCACTACTTATTGTTTCAAGCTGTCCAGAGAAATATATAAATGATGCTAGACTAAAAGTATCCTTATTTATGTCTGGCATCTTTGCTCAACATAGTTTTGAAATTCATCTATGCCCTTCAGTAAATCAGTAATTTTTTAAAAATTGATTTATTGTTTGGTCTTTTTGAGACAGGGTCTTCCTGTAGACCCAGCTGGCTTGGAACTTCCTATGTAGACCAGGCTGTGGTCTTGATCTCACAAAGATCTGCCTACAGCTGCCTCCTGAGTAAGTACAGGGATTAAAGACACGTGTCACCCTGCAGAGCTAGTGATTATTTTCTTTAAAGTTCAGTTGTATTCCATTTTATGAGTATGTCACATTTTTGGGTACCCATTCATTTGAATGTACTTGTTTGTTTGTTTCTTTGTTTAATACTATTATAAGTAGCATTTTAGGCTAGAGAGATAGCTCAGTGGATAAGAGCCCAACTGCTCTTGCACAGGCCTGGGTTCAGTTCTCAGCACTCATATGTCAGGTGACAACTGTCCATAACACCAGTTCTAGGGGATCCTACCCTCTCTTCTAATCTCTACAGGCATTGCACACTCATGTGCACTTATATGCATGCAGGCAGTACAGTCATACACACAAAATAAAAATAGTAAATAAAAAATGAGTAAAATTTCAAAGAATATATAAGCCTCTTTTTGATGTATATTTTTATTTTTCTGGGATAAATATACAGAGTAGAATTTCTGGCTTTTAGAATAAGTGAAATTTTAACAGGAGAAGCTGCCAAACCATCTTCCATAATGGTTGCCCCATTTTACTCTAACTAGAATGTACTCTAATTAGAGTGCACGAGGGTTCAGTTGCTTGATAACACCAGTACTGAGATTGCCCGTCTTTTTCATTTTGAGTGATTTTAGTGAGCATATAGATCATGTCATTGTGATATAATAGGCATTTTTCTGATCTGTGTACATCTGAAAAAAGTTTGTTCTACACTTCTTAGGTATAAGTGTTCTATAAATATCAATAAGACCATGCTGATGGATATATTGTCTGAATGTTCTCTGTGTTTACTGACTTTCTTTGGGGCTAGTTTGTAATTACTGAGAGAGAAATCTATGAAGTCATAGATTTGTTTAGCTATTCTTTCAGTTCTGTAGCTTTTAATTCATGCATTTAAAAAATTATTGAATTTTTGCATATTTCATACAGAACAGCTCAACCAATCTTAATCACCTTTATACCCTCTTCCTCATTGGCACCCTCCCACAGCCCCACTGGAATTCATATACTCTGTCATTTGTGTTAAGACCTATTGTATCCGTTAGTGTTCCCAGACATTGCTCAGTGCAAGTTCATCCACTGAGGTCTAGTCAGCCCTTTATGACTAGTCTAGTTCCTTCCTTTAAGAAGATCAGCTCTTCCTCACCCAACAGTAATCATCTGCCAATACTTCTTCAGCTAAGGTTGGAGTCTGCTGCCCAGTTCCATGCTTGTTTTAGTCTACTGGAGTTTGCATGGGTCTTGAGCATGCCAACACCATTGCTATAGGTTCATATGAGCGGAGTCCCAGGAGCTTGTACGATTCTATTTCCCTGTGGTCATGGACCTCCTCCCAGGCTCTTACAATCTTTCCATCCCCTCTTCCACAGTGGTCCCTGAGCTCTGGGTGGGTAAAACTTATATAGAACTACTGATCAGGGACCCACACTCTGCAAACTCCTAATCTCTACTCTTTGGCCATTTGTGACCGTTTGTGTTCCTGGTCCTCTGTTGCATGAGGGATCTTCATTAATGAGAGTTGAGAGATTCATTAGTGTCCTCTTTACCCCTTGTTCTATGTTGCATGAGCCTTGGGGGTAGAGGTTGCATTGTAGATGTGCTGCTTAGGCTTTGGTAATTCACAGACAATGTGTCTGACCAGTTGTAATACTCTGTAGTAGTCTCCATCTGGTGCAAAAGAAGCTTCTTTGATGAATTTTGATTGGGGTACTTGAATATAAGGATTTGATGCTAGGAGATCCACAAATGAAGGAGAATATATGTCATTTGTTTTTCTGAGTCTGTGTTACTTCACTTAGTGTAACAGTTTCTAGTTCCATCCATTTACCTGCAAATTTCATCTTTCTTTACCACTGAGTAGAATTCCATCGTGTAAATGATCATTTTCATTATCCACTAATCAGTTGAAAGATACTTAGGTTCCTTCTGTTTCTTAGCTATTGTGAAAAGAGCAGCCACAAAAATGGATATATAAGTATCTCTGCAATAGGATGAGTCCTTTGGGTATATGCCAAGGAGTGGTATAACTGGGTCAAATGGTAGGTTCATTTTCAGTTGTTCTCCACACTGGTTTCTGTAGGGCTTGCACAAATTTACAATCCCTCCAGCAGTGAATGAGTGTTCCCTTTTCCCCACATGGTTTCTAGGATTCTATCATTTGTTCTCTTAATCTTAGCCAGTCTGACTGGGGTAAGATGAAATCTTAAAGTGGTTTTAATTTGCATTTCCCTAATTACTAACAATGTTGAATACTTTTAAAGATGTTTCTTAGCTATTTTTATTTCTTCTTTTGAGAACTCTCTGCTCAGATCCTTGACCCACCTTTTAATTGGATCACTTGTTTTCTTGATTCTTTATTTTTTTAGTTCTTTATATATTCTGGATGTTAAATTTCTGTCAGATGTGTTGCTAGTGAAAATTTTCTCCCACTCTGGGTTTTCTCTTCACTTCCTTGGTTGTTTCTTTTGCTATACAGAAGCTTTTTCATTTAATGAGGTCCCACTTGTTTATTGTTGACCTTAATTCCTGAGCAACTGATGCCTGATTTAGAAAGTCCTTTCTACACCTATATGTTGTAGGGTGCTGCCAATATTTTCTTCCAGCAGTTTCAGTTTCACATTGAGGTCTTTGATTTATTTGGAGTTCACTTTTGTGCAGGGTGAAAGATAAGGGTCTAGTTGCATTCTTCTACAGATGGAGATCTAGTTTTGCCAGCACCATTTGTTGAAGATGCTGTTTTTCCTTCAGGGAGTGTTCTTGGCCCCTTTGTCAAATTTCAGGTGTCTGAAATTGCATATACTCATATTTGGGTTTTTAATTATGTTCCATGGATCTATGGGTCCATTTTTGTTCCAGTATCATGCTGTTTTTATTGCTATAGCTCTGATATAATTTGAAATCTGGTATAGCAGTCCCCCCCCTGCATTGCCCTTTGTGCTCAGGGTTGCTTTGGATATCTGGGGTCTTTTGTGCTTCCATATGAATTTTAGGATAGTTTTTCCTAATTCTGTGAAGAATGGGGATTTGATTGGGATTACATCAAATCTATATATATTGTTTTTGGTAGGTTGGTCATTTTCACAATATTAATTCTTCCAATCCATGAGCATAGGATGTCCTTCCATCTTTGGTGTCCCACTCAGTCTCTTTCTTTAAAGATTTAGATTTTTCACTGTAGAAATCTTTAATGTCTTTGGTCAGGTTTATTCTGAGATATTTTATTTTTTCTGAGGCTATTGTGAATGGGGGGGTTCTCCTTATACTCTTTCTCCAATTGTTTGTTATTGGTATATAGAAAGGTTTCTGATTTTTATAGATTAATTTTGTAACCTACTACTTTACTGAAACTGTTAATCATTTCTAGGAGTTTTCTGGGGGAATTTTTGGCATCTCTTAGGTAAAATATCATCTGCCAAAAGGGATAATTTGACCTCTTACAGTTAGTACTCCTTTAGTTTCCTTCTCCTGCCTTATTGCTCTAGCAAGAATTTCAAGAACTATATTAAAAAGGAGTGGAAATAGTGGACAGCCTTGTTGAGTTCCTGACTTTAAGGAGAATGATTCAATTTCTCTCCATTTAAATGTTGTTGCTTATAGCTTTAATTATGTTGAGGTATGTTCCCTCCAGTCCAATTCCCTCTAGGACTTTTAACATATATGTGTGTTGAATTTTATCAAAGGCTTTTTCTGCATCATTCAGATGACCATGTGATTTTTGTCTTTGAGTCCATTTATATGATTTATGACATTTATTGACTTACATATATTGAACAATCCTTGCATCTCTGGAATAAAGCCAACTTGATCATGGTAGCTAATCTTTTTGATGTGTGCCTGTATGCAGTTGGCAAGTATTTTCTTGAGAATGTTTGCATCTATATTCATTAAGAATATGGGTCTATAGTTTTCTTTTTTGATTGGATCTTTACCTGGTTTGGGCTTTAATGTGATTTTGGCTTCATAGAAGGAATTTGGTACTTCTCCATCTGTTTCCATCTTTTTGAATAATTTAAGTAATATTGATTGTAGATCTTTAAATGCCTGGTAGAATTCTGCTGTAAAATTCTTCTGGGCCTGGGCTTTTTCTAGTTGGGAGGTTTTGTTTTACTGTTTCAATTTCCTTATACATTATGGGTCTGTTTATGTTCTTGATCTCTTGTTGGTTTAGCTTTGATGATTCCCATGATTTTAGATCTATATCCATTTCTTTTAGGTTTTCAAATTTAATAGAGTATAGGTTTTTAAAGTATTCCCTTATAATGTTCTGGATCTTTTTAGTATTTGTTGTGATGTTTCCTCTTTCATCTCTAATTTTGTTGATTTAGAGTTGCTCTTTCTTTTGGTTAACTGAGCTAAAGGTCATTCTATCTTGTTTATCTTTTCAGAGAACCAACTCTTGGGTTCATTGATTCTTTGTATTGTTTTCTTTGTTTCTATTTCATTAATTTCTGTTCTGAATTTTGTTATTTCTTCTTGTCTGCTGGGTTTAGGTTTCATTTGTTGTTGTCTTTCAAGGTTTTGAGTTGCAATCTTAAGTCATTTACTTTTGTGTTCTTTCTGATTTTTTTAATGTAGCCACTTAGAGCTATCAACTTACCCCTTGTGAGTGCTTTTAAAGTGTCCCAGTGGTTTTGTTGTGTTGTATTGTCTTTTTCATTTAATTCCAGGAGTACTTTTATTTCTTCACTAATTTCTCCTTTGACCCATCATCATTCAGGAGTGTTGTTTAAACTCCATGAATTAATGTAATTACTAGGGCTTCTTCCAGGGTTAATTTTAAGCTTTATTGCATTGTGGTCTGGTAGAATGTTTTGAATTATTTCAATTTTTTTTGTACTTGTTGAGGTTTGTTTTGTGGCCCAGTATGTCATCAGTTTTGGAGAAACTTCCATGACGTGCATTTTTGGCGCTTGGGTGAAATATGTGGTAGATGTCTCTTAGGTCCATTTGATGTAGGGTATTGTTTAATTCAGATGTCTCTCTGTTTATTCTTTGTCCACTTGACCTGTCTAATGGAGATAGTGGAGTATTTAAGTCCCCCAACCTCTAGTGAGCTGGGATTAATCTGTGTCTTAAAGTCCCGTAGAGGTATTTTGTTGTGCAGCATTGTTTTTCTGTCAGGTGCACCACAGTTCAATGCTTACATGTTTTTGGTTAACTGTTCCTTTGAGAAGATTGAAGTGACCCTCCTTCTTTATCTCTTCA
The DNA here is from genome assembly GCA_035773235.1 of Eospalax fontanierii. Lineage (NCBI taxonomy): Eukaryota > Metazoa > Chordata > Mammalia > Rodentia > Spalacidae > Eospalax > Eospalax fontanierii. Next base: position 9,668,218 of record CM069538.1, read on the forward strand.
TATTTTTAGTTTGAAGTCTATTTTGTGAGTGACCATCTATTTTGTAAAACACATACACGTGTGCACCAGGAAAAGGGTACAGATGTGTTCATGGGAGTGTTGTATCAGAATAGCTCTAAATCAAAAATAAGCTTTTGTCCATCAAGAGAGGGACAAAAATATCATGCATAATTTTCACAGTGTAATGCTCTTTAACCATAGAAATGCCTAAATAAGTAATTATAAGTTATAACCGATTCTGGGAACAAGCCTGAGGAAAACTGGGTTCATGAAAACCTGTAGGACAGAGCACAGACGCAGCATGCAGTGCAGTACCATGCTGCCTATACAGAATTATTATAAAGTACATTGCCAACTTTATAACATAGTCTTTTGTTTAATTTGCTGCCTATTGGCTTCAACTAATTTAGGTCACTAAAGGGTGGAAAAATATAGAGAAAATTTTGTGTACAGAGTTGCAGATTCATAAGACACTTACCCAAAGAAACTCTCTAGCTCTCCAACACTGGTAGCCTCTGCATGATCCACTCGTTAAAAGGGATCCTCTTTTTCTCCCTGTCTGTCCTCAGCATCCACAGTGCTAGGTCTTGGCATATACAGATGCTCTTTATTTTAACATGAGATGGTGTCCCAATAAATTTACTAAGTGGAAAGTAAAAAAAGAAAAGAAAAAGAATTGCAACTCCTGCTTGCTTCTGCTTGCTTCTTAGTGCCATTTGCTTGGAATTTTTCCATTCTTTCAAGGTGTACCTGACCTTGAAGGTGAGATGGGTTTCTTGAAGACAATGAAAAGATGGATTTTGTTTCTTAATCCATTCAACTAGCCTGTGTCTTTTGACTGGGGAGTTCAGTCCATTGATATTTAAAGTTATTGAAATGTATGTGTTGGTTCCCGTCATTTAAATTTCTGTTTGCATTCTTAGATTCCTGGTCTAACTTTGGGTTTCCACATTATTACCTTCTTTCAGTTTCTTCCTTTTGCCCCTTGGGTATAGCTGTTCCTTTCTTCAGCTCTATGTACTGCTTCAAGTATTCTCTGGAGAACTTTTTTTCTAGATGTGAATTCTTTCAGCCTATTCATGTCATGGAAGATTTTTCTTTCCCCTTCAACTATAATAGATATTTTTACTGGGTAAAATTTTCTGGGTTGGCATCAATGGTCATTTATTACCGGGAATACTTTGATCCAGTCTCTTCTGGCTTTCATAGTTTGCATTGAAAAGTCAGCTGTAATTCTGATGGATTTCCCTTTATATGTAACTTGGTTTTCTTTTGCAGCTTTCAGTATTCTCTCTTTGTTCTGTATGTTTTGTTCTGTCTGTTCTATGTTTTCATTATGATAATGTGTGGGAGTTTCTTTTCTGGTCCTGTCTATTTGGTGTTCTATGTGCTTCTTGTATTTTGTATGGGCATGTCTTTCCTTAATTTTGGGAATATTTCTTCTACAATCTTGTTGAAGATCTGATCAATACTATTATCCTGAGATTCTTCTCCTTCCCCTATGCCTATGATACATAAATTTGGTCTTTCATGGTGTCTCACCTTTCCTTCATATTATTCCATTCCTCTATTTTGTTTTGTTTTTTTTTTTAATTTTTCATAATCTTTGCTTGAGCAGTCCAGTTCTTTAACTTTATTGTCCATTATTGATATTCTATTTTCCTTTCCATTCATTCTGTTGCTGAGGCTTTCCTCTCATCGTTTCCAATTTGTTTATTGAGTGTTTCACTTCCTTCATTTTGGCCTGAGTTTTCATCAATATTTTTGTCTCTTTTTTGAATTCAGTCAGAAGTTTATCCCTGTCTTCTTTTAGTTCTTTGATTTGTTGTTTGTGTATTTTATAAATTTGTTGAATTCTTTGATCATGTTTATGATTATTCTTTTAAATTTTGTGTCCCAGGTGAAAACTCTAAGGACTTTTCATTGTAGAACTCTTCTATAGGACTGGTGGTGTTTGTGGGGTTACATAATTTGGGTTTTTCATATTTTTATTTTTTCATTGTAATATTGCCAACATAGTCTTCTTATGCTTACTGTATGTTATACGTTTCCTCTTTTTATCCCAACACATTTGCACTTTATATTTGAAGTGATTCTTTTTAGAATATAGATAATTTGCCTTTTTGTATTTATCCTGACAGTCTTTGCCATTTCTGTGGGGTATTTATTTAGTTGCATTTTGCCAGGTCTTAGATATGCTTTTTATCCAACTTCCAAGCTAATAAGTTTCTATTTTATTATTTTATGCATGTTTGCAGAAGACAGAGTGATCTGAGGTATGAAGAGGTATTAAGTAGTTTGTGCATGCCCACACAGTTAAGACAGTATAGACATGAGATTTAAAATTTGACCGTCTGTTCAAACTGCAAACCTTGGGGTTTTAACACTGGTTACCTCAAAAGATGTTCTACAGCTAAATAAATGTAATTTATCAGAGGAAAAGAAATATTTAATTATTTTTACCTATTTATCATTTTAGAGTGTTTTAATGTAGATTTTATATTTAATTTCTATATTTCAATGTTATCACATTTTTAGCATGTCATATTTGCTAAAGAAATGCATGATTGGAGCTGGAGAAATGTCTCAGCATTTAAGAGCACTGGACTCAGGTTTGATTCCCAACACCCACATGGCAGCTAGCAACCATCTGTAACCCCAGTTCCAGGGGGAATCCAGTGCCCTCTTTGACCTCCACAGGCATTGCATGACATAGGTGCACTTACATACATGCAGACAATGTACTTATACATATAAAATAAAAAATAATAAACAAAATATTTTTAAAGAAATATGTGATTATTTTCTGTGACATAAATAGTAAGAATTCCAGGAATTAGTAACTTTAAATCATATAAAGTAGTGAAATCAGAATATTCTAGTTTTTGTTGCTTGTTGTATTAGTTCAAATGTCTTCATTTTGATCCATTTAAAATATTTTATATTAAATCTAAGTAAATTCTATTTTTTGAGGATAGTGCTTTGGTCATTTAAAAATAAAAATAAATCCATAGAGTAGTCAAATGCAGTATACACTAATAATGAGCTATATTTATTACTATTAATTTTTACGTCATGAAATTTTATCAAATTTATATGTGCCGACAATTTCAAGAGCCAAATATAAGGCTTATGAGGAAAACTGCATTTCTTTTTGTACTCCTGCTTATTATCTGTACATTCAGCTCTTACTGATATTCTGTCTTTCTCTCCTTCTCTCTTTCTCCACACATAGGCACACCTGTGTCAGTCTCTCTCTTTGTTTTGTTTTGACAGTCTCTTCTAGCCCTGGCTGGCATACCTTGTTGTATACCTTAGACTGGTCTTAAATTCTTGATTCTCTAGTCTCTATCTCTTGAGTGCTGGGATTACAAACACATATTACCTTGCCTGACTTTTATTGTTTTAATTTATTCATTCAAATTTTGTGTGCATGAGTGTTTTGCCTGCATGTTTGTAAGTGCACTACATGTGTACCCTTACTACAGAGACCAGAAGAGGGTGTCAGATCCCCTAGAGCTGGAGTTACAGACCATTATTAGTCACCATGTGGGTACAGGGTGCTAAACCAGCGTTCTCAGTAAGCATAACCAGTGTTCTTAACTGCTGAGCCATCTCCAACCTCCACTCTAAATTTTATAGTGTTATCTTCAGAAGAGCAAAAATTTTAAACTTTGACAAAATCTACTTTGTCAAAAAATTTAACTGTACATGCTATTGGTATTATTATTTTAACTATTTCATTTATACCTTCATTTTATGTTTATGAGTACATTGTCTGCATGTAAGTGCACTAGTGTCATCATGCACTGGTGTCGTCATGCACTGGTGTCGTCGCGCACTGGTGTCGTCGCGCACTGGTGTCGTCGCGCACTGGTGTCGTCGCGCACTGGTGTCGTCGCGCACTGGTGTCGTCGCGCACTGGTGTCGTCGCGCACTGGTGTCGTCGTGCACTGGTGTCATGCTCCGATCTTGGAGGTCAGAAACAGTGTTAGATCCCCTGGAACTGGCTACTGGTTACAGAAAGTTGTTAGCTGCCATATGAGTGCTAGGAACCAAACTCAGGTCCTCCGCAAGAGCAGTCAGTGCTTTTAACCCCTGAGCCATCTTTAGCCCCAGTAATTTTGGTGTTATATCCAAGAATTTAGTGTCTAACCTAGAATCATAAAAGTTTTTTCTCTGCCTTGTAATTTTTATATTTTTTTCCTCATTTTTAAAGCTGTAATTTGGTTTAAATCAGTTTTTGCATACAATGTGAAGTATCTGATATTTTTTAATTTGTAGATTTTTGTTCATTCAGTGTTTTATGTCCAGTTTTGTCATTATTCAATTTTTATTTATTTTTATGTGTATGAGTATATTGCCTGCATGTTTCAAAGTGCACCTATGTCACGCAATGCCTGTGAAGGTCAGAAGAAGGCATCAGAGTTCCTTGGAACTGAGGTTATGAACTGTAGTTAGCTACCATGTGAATGTTGGGAATCAAGCTTAGGTCCTCTGCAAGAGCAGCCAGTGCTCTTAACAGCTGAACCATCTCTGCATTTCCCATTATTCTTTTTTAAAAACTATTTATTAATTTTTATTTTATGTGTGAATGTTTTGCCTCCTTGTAAGTGCACCCTTGTGTGTAATGGCCACAGAGATCAGAAGAGGGTATCAGATCCCCTGGAACTGGAGTTATAGATGACTGTTAGATGCCATGTGGGTGCCTGGAACTGAATCCAACTGGGTCCTCTGAAAAGCAGCCAGTGTTCTTAACCACCGCACTGTCTCTTCAGTGCAAGTAGTAGTCATTATTCTCGATGCTCACATATTCTGATTAGATTGCCTCTGTGTCTTCTGGACATGTCCCATTTGTCTGTGCTTCCTAGCTCCAGTATTTCTCCTCCTACATTCCTGAAATCATCCGTTTCTCCACTGTTCTCTTAGCACTTTCATTTGATGTTGCTCATTCCTGCTGAGTTGTGATTGATATGAAACATGTTTAGTAGTCAATGTTTATTACAACTGTAAAAAGTCATGCATTACTGTATCAGTGTTGTTCACTCAAATAAAATATGAAGTTCATTTCTTTTATATTGCTTCTACTTAAAGGAGATTTTTCTTTATTGTCATTTAGTGATGTTTAATGAGAGCTTTCTTTCCAACATTATTAAACACATCTCTAAACCTTTTATATTATCATATGTAGTTTTTTTAGACTTTAAAAAAATCATGTCTTTTCTAATTTTTGTTTTCTGGACTTATCAGTAGTATTCTGTGATGTATGATCATTTAACTAGGTGAAAACCAGGTAGAATCATCAAAGAATAAAGGGGTGAAGGAGAGGGACTATAAAATTTTCTTGGAAAAAAAAATGTTATCTGAAAATTCTTTAGACTAAGATAAGGACATTTTCTCAGTCCTTCCTTCCCTTCCCTTTTTTTTTTCTTTTTTCTTTTTTTATAGTTTGGAATGGTCAGCTATTATCGTGGATGAAGCTCATAGAATTAAGAATCCAAAGGCAAAAGTAACAGAAATTATGAAGACTTTAAAGTGTAAGGTCCGCATTGGCCTCACTGGAACCATTCTTCAGAACAACATGAAAGAGCTGTGGTGTGTTATGGAATGGTAGGTGAAAGCACTTTAAAAAAATTCCTTCATATCTTTAGCTGAATACTACTGTGAAGTCTAATTTTTGTTGTCAAGTGGACACATCTGGGAAGGGAGAACCTCAGCTGAGGCATTTGCTCCATCAGACTAGCCTAGGGGCATGTGTGTTGGTTATTTATTTTTCTTTAAGATTTACTTTATTATTTTTAATTATGTGTATGTGTATGTCCACATGAGTGCAGTGTCTTCAGAGGCCAGAAATTGGATCTCCTGGAGCTGGAGTTACAGGTGGTTGTGAGCTTCCAGACATGGGTACTGGGAACAGAACTCAGCTACTCTGCAAGAGCAGCAAGCACTCTTAACAGCTGAAACATCTCTCCAGCCGTAGGGAGGACGGGGAGGTATTTTCGTGATTGCTAATTGATGGAAAAGGGCCCTGGCTTAGATACGAAGGGTTGAGGAGCAGAAGCATGGAGCAAGCCAGAAGCAGCCTTCTTCCCTTGTTTCTGCTTTACCTCCTGCCTTGGCTTCCCTTGATGATGGACTGTGATCTATAATATGAAATAAACCCTTTCCTCCCCAAATTGTATTTGGTCAGAGTGGTTTATCACAATGACAGAAAGCAAACTAGAACAACTACGTTGTTTTCTAATTGCTGGTTCTTTACCCCTTTCCAAAATGCTCAGTTAAGAGTTTATAGAAATATTTAATCCCAAATATGTTACACAGTATAGAAAGTCCTGTGAAAACTATTTTACCATGTTACTGTTGGTCCCCAAATACTGACTTACCAGTTCCATCATCTTTAGTTACAAAGTGTCATAAAGAAATTCTGTGTTCTTGGTGCTTGTTTTGTTGTCATTAATAAGTAAACTACTGAATATATTTCTTGCAAGCAAAGGAAGTGAATGTTTTTCTTTTAGATAATTTAATAAACTTGTCACGTTTTTCTTATTGCCTTTATAAAGGGCTGTGCCAGGACTTTTAGGTAGCAGGATTCACTTCAAGAAGCAGTTTTCTGACCCAGTAGAACATGGCCAGAGACATACCGCAACAAAAAGAGAACTTGCTACTGGCCGAAAGGCCATGCGAATGCTTGCAAAAAAGATGTCTGGCTGGTTTCTCAGGCGTACCAAAACTCTTATCCAGGATCAGCTGCCTAAGAAGGAAGACCGGGTGAGAACTGCCTTTGTATATAATATTAATTTCTTGTTATAATTTGTTCTTTTCTTGAATTTTGACATAAAAGAGCAACTTGTATTAGCTTTTATATGTTTACTTTATTCTTATCCTTACTAATTTTAGAAATTTATAGCAAGATATTAACTGCAAATAACTGTTTAAAGTAACATGAAGTGTTCAGGTGTTTCAGTAAGCATTTGTTAGTTATGGTATTGCTTTAAATCTTCTGTATTTCCTTATCATTATTTTAGTTTGTTTCCAACTTTAATCATTTGTTTGCATGATGGACTAATAGACTTTTAATGAACCCATAATATATTGAAAAATACATAAAGAAGTCACATAACTTGTTTTTCATGTTACATTTCCTTTTAAGTAAAAACCAGGACAATTATGAGTTTATTTGAGAATGAAATGGTAATCTGTAAAACCTAGAATGAAATAGAGAGGAAGAATGAAAAAACAATTGGGAGAAACTATCATGAGGATGTAAGCAGAGGGAACATTTATCTATAGGGGATTGTTTTGTTACCATCTATGAAGTCTTGTGTGCAATGTGATTCTTCTTATTGCCATACAAAACCCTCATAGTTGCCTTGTACTTTGTCTTGGCAGATTGTCTATTGTTCTTTGACAGATTTCCAGAAAGCTGTCTATCAAACAGTGTTAGAAACAGAAGATGTGGCTTTGATACTTCAGTCTTCTCAGGCTTGCACCTGCAGCAGTGGCCGGAAAAGGAGAAATTGCTGTTACAAGGCAAACGTTTTTCTCAGTTTATCCTTACTGTTTTGCTTGGTTTCAGTGAACCAGCTTTTCTTCAGTTCTTTAAACATAACTTTAGAAGTTGTTTTTAGAACATTATCAGGGGGCTAGGATGGCTCAGTAGGTAAAAGCACTTGTGACAAAAGCTGACAACCTGAGTTCGGATCTGCAGAATTCACCTAGAAAGCTGAGTGCAGTAGTATGAATCTAATTTCAGTGCTTTTCTGGCAGGACAGGAGAATGGATTGGCTGGAAGCCTGTACACCATGAAGCAGGAGACACAGTGAGAGACTCCTCTTCAGAACATCATGGAAGCGAGAGCTGCCCCGAAAGCTATCCTCTGACACACATATATGCTATAGCACATATGTGTCTGTAGTCACACACAGATCATACACAGAATGTACACCTCTCCCCCCCCACACACAGACACACATGAAACATACAAGATATCAGATATGTTTTACAGTATCAAATAACCACATATAAAGGCAATATTCACATAGTTTTTTAAAAAAACCTAGTTTTAGAAATGGCACTTCAGTTTGATAGCCTCTACATTTGATTACTTCTCACCTTGTATTAGGAAATAGTCACTTTCAGCTTGAAATTCCATTTTATTTTCACAAATTTCTCATTATTCACTACTAGTAAAAGTGATTTACTATTTGCTGGATCAAATACTATTCTAATGTTAGAGAAATTATGTATTAGCAGAACAAAGCATTTTCTTTATTTTTAAGATTTATTTTTATTTTATGTGGAGTGTGAGTGCCTGCGTGTATATTGTGCATGTTGTGTGTGCCTGGTGCCCTCAGAGGCTAGAAGAGGATAAGGATCCCCAGGTGCTGGAGGTCCTGAACCAGGTCCTCTCCAAATGCAGCAAGTACTTTTAACCACTGAACCATCTCTCCAGTCCCTAAAATGTTTTCTTAGAAACAAAAATCATTTGTGTCTTTCTACCTTCTATTTATATTTCCTGCTGTTTTGCCATCTGTTTGTGTCACATATCCACGCACAGGGATCCTAAGTATTTATCTAGATTGCTTTTTTTATTATAACCATAACCATCTCATTTACTTTATGTTTTAAACCACCCTCCCCTTTGTTTTTTTGAGACAGATTCTTTCCAGACCTGGAACTCACTATGTAGACCAGGTTGGCCTCAATCTCGCAGAGATCTGCCTGTCTCTGCCTCCCCAGTGCTGGGATTAAGGGTTTGTCCCACCATGCCCAGCTCCATTTCCCATTTTGTAATAGCTTAGTTCCTTAGAATACTCTGTAGCCTAAGTTAGAGAGTACACTGAGTTGGAAAGCCCTGGGTCTGCATCAATGTTCCCAGGAACCTTCCGGGAAGCATTTTTGACACTGCGTGGTTCCAGAGTGAGGATACCCCCTTTATTACAAATATCATTGCATTGTCATTCGCCAGATGCAGTCTAGGTTGTGATTCATGGATATCTTGTATAAATCGCTATAAATAGCTTGTTTTCATTGCCTTAGAATTTATCATACCCCAAATAACTAGACCCAAATATTGTAAGTGATTTTTTTGTAGTTAGTTATATAGTCACATTAACTCTTGTTTATGTTTTCTGTATGTTTCTGGGTACAGACCAATTCACATGGTGAAACAGTAAGGACCCTGTATCTTAGTTACCTGACAGTCCTTCAGAAGGTGTCTAACCATGTGGCACTGCTGCAGGCTGCCAGCACCTCCAGACTCCAGGTCAGGATTGACTTTTTACATTTCCTTGTGACGCTAATGATATAAAACTGATACCATTACATTGTTGTTAGTGTCTAATTGATACTGAGTATACAGTGTCTTAGCTAAATATCCTTAAAATTTTTTGAATGAGAAGAAACTGACTTGATTGTTTTAAAATTTAGTGATCTGGAGATAGAGTTCAGTAGTAGAATCCTGTCTAGCATGTGCAGATTCTCATCAATAATAATAATAACTTTTTAAAAGGAACATTTAAGTATCAAGGAATATATGGCCTTCAGTTAACCAAACTGAAGAAGTTTGAGCTTAAAGTAATAGCTATTTTTATGTCTCTAATAATGTTTATGTATTTATTTTTCTTTATATCCTTTGGTATAATTACTATGATATTTAATAAATCAGTCCTATTCTGTTAATATTATGTTTAATTATATTTGTCTAGTCTGATGGGCAAAAGAATGTAATAAACTCTGAGTTAATAGTAAGGCTGTTTCTCAAACTGGCAAAAATCAGTGCTGTCCAAGTTTCAGCTTAAAGCAAATCATTTCTTTAGTAATTTCAGTGCCAGAGCACAGTGTAAATCTGAAGGTCTTGCTTTATGTCATGATTTTATATTTTATTGGGTTTTAGTTGTTGCTATTTAAATTAATTTTGAAATCCATTAATTTTGATAGTGTTACTTGGGGAGTGTTCGTTACCTTGTTTTGGAAATATTGAGAAAGTAATGGTAAAATTAGTAGCCATAGCAATAAGAATTTACCAAAACTATGTGTGTTTAATAGACACCATTAAGATTTTCTGAATTATTAATCTGACTTAGAGAAGACAGATTACATTTCAGTTTCTTTTTAAAATTTATTTATCTTTTATTTCATGTGTATGAATGTTTTGCCTTCATGTATATAAGTGTACCATGTGTATGCAGTGCTTGTCAAGGCCAGAAGAGGGTGTCAGATCCCCTGGAACTGGAGTTAAGAACAGTTGTTAGCAGCCCTGGGGTGCTTGGAACTGAACCCAGGGCCTCTGCAAGAGCAACCAGTGCTCTTAACTGCTGAGTCATCTCTCCTGCCCACATTTCTATTCCTTAAAAGAATTTCTTCATAATAGTTTCAATTTTTGCAAGTTTTAATAAGTTAAGTTGAAACTTCTTCTTCCTTCTCTCTAGGAAACACTTATCAAGAGGATATGTGATCAGGTATTTTCCAGATTCCCAGATTTTGTGCAGAAAAGCAAGAATGCACTCTTCGAAACACTTTCTGACCCTAAATATAGTGGGAAAATGAAGGTGCGTTCACTCCTTCGAGTTTGCATACAGACAGAGATGCTGTGCAAAATATGTTGTGGTATGCCAAGGGCACCAGCTAACCATGACAAGTGTCCAGGCGCAGGGGGATAGTAGAAGGTGATAGATTTAATAGCTGGCTAGTCGAGTTAACAATCTATTCAATGTGCATACAGGTGTGTTGGCACAGTGGGTTCTCGGTGACAACTGCATCAAATACACTTCAAAGTGTCCTTACTAATGTATTGGACTTATTATATACACCTCAAGTGCATGATGTTATCACTATATACAGAGGCAAGACCTCTCTGCCCAGACAGAATTGTCTGCTTCCAATTTTTGTTTGATGACCTAGATCGTAAGATTGCAAAGGAATATTTGTTCTGCTCAGGGAAACCAGTCTATGGCCATGTTCTTGGTGATGTATTGCTAAAGGAGGAGTGTGGAAAGCAAGGCTAGGTTCTTCAGTCCTGACCTGACCTAGGCCTCTGGGCATTGCCTGTCAGGGCCTGTGAATCCTGATAGCCTCTGGCCTCCTGCAGCAAGAGTTTACTAAACCCCTCAGTAGATACCAAGAAGCTTTATTGATGGATTCACATATTTTTACAGAACAATTTCCAGCTTTATGCTATAACTAAGAAAAAGGTTATTTATTTATTTTGGCAAAAGGAAGTAATTCAGAGTGGTCAGTTTTTGTTTTTGTTTTTTAATCTCAAGTACGTTTAGTAGTTAATCCAGATAAGCTCATTGTGGTTTAGCTGCTTGGGGGCCTATAAATTTAGTCTAATATAATAGGTAGAAAAATAAGTATTAAAGAGGTTTGCATCAAAAATTTATGTGATTTTAAAATAAATTAGTTTGTATTCATGAGAATGCCATGATTTATTCCTATAAGCAATTCAGACATAAGTGGTTGCTAGAGGGTGTGATAAAAGCAGCTAATTTCCATCTTCTGACAGACACCAGTCAAGCAGAGGCTGACAGTAATAATCTAGGGATACATGCTTTAGCACTGTCTCTCATTATCTGATTAGCAGCGTTACCTGGTGATATACGACTTAGTAATGTAAAGCCTATAGGCTTATCATAGAATTATTGCCTATGGGGTTAAGAAACTTCAGGTAATTGAGTTGTCTTCTGTTTGTCATACAGCTCAGCCTGCAGCTGCAAAGGCTCTGAGAACATAATGCCTGTTTTAGCTGTCATAGCTTCAAAGCTACAGTCATTGAATATCGGCATCATAGTTCTCTCACCAGCTTGTGGGATAATCACAAGTTGGACTCATCCTTTAAGATTTCTCACATTCTTCCCTTGCAACATCTACATCGGATCAGATTCTGAGAGAGGTGGGGGAAAGACTGGGAAGCCCATCTCAGTGCTATAGGAATCACAAAAACAAGGTGAACATTGCTAGGCCTGTTTGACTAATTTGAGAAGATTTAGATCTAAACATTTCTTAGCTGAACACCTCCAAATTTATAGGTAGATTGTCCTATTTTATGGAGGACAAGTAAGTAATGAAACATTGGATCCATATTATTAAAGCTTTAACATATATTGATGGTATTTTCATTTTTGAAATTTCTGGTAAGAGCTTTTACTGTGTGGTTATTCATTTAGTGAGTTTATTTCTTTAAACTAGACTTTTAGTCTAAAACATTTCTTACTACTTATTTTTGCTTTTATTTTTAAATACCTAAAATTGCAATAGATATGAAGCCATCCCAAAGGACAAGAGTAGATTTCTGTTCAATATACCCCTGGTTTAATATGTTAGTGTCTTCAACGGATGAAAAGACAAGCCACAGATCAGAATGTTCACAAAACAATAAAGGATTGGTATCCATAATAGCCAGAGAACCTTTAAAACTCAGCAGGAGGGAAATAGCCCAGTTTTAAAATGAATGAAAGATCTAAACAGATACCTTACCAGAAAGATGTGCAAATAGCAAGTACACCTAAGAGAAGACACTTTCACCATTAAAACTACAAAAAATAAAATGACAATGGGATACAACTACATGCCTATTAAAATAACAAAAGTCCAAAACACTGATAGCATCAAGTACATCAGAGGATATGAATCAGCAGGAACTGTCTTTCACTAGGGTTAGGGTGCAGAATGGGATTATCACTCTGGAGGACAGTTCATTGGCTTCTGGCAAAGCTCTCACTTTCATTAACCTTAAATACTGCATATTTAAATACATCTTTCATATTAAATTTTAAGAATGAAAAAATAGAAATTTAAGTATGATACATAAAATATTCTTAACATGTTATCCAGCTATCATATTCCTTGTTATTTATCTAAATGAGTTAAATGTAATGAGTTTTACTGTCTAAACTTACATCCATACAAGAACCCTATATAAATTCATTCATAATTTTCAAAGCTTGGAAGCAACCAAGATGTCATTCAAAAGACAAATAGATAAACAATGCTGATACAGCCATAAGATAGAATATTATTTAACAATAGAAAGAATTGAATGAGGTGTTAATCCGAGCACTTGGAAGGCAGAGGCAGTGGGGATCTTTCTGCATTCAAGGGTAACCTGGTCTACATAGCAAGTTCTAGGCAAGCCAGAACTACATAAAACCTTACCCCCTCTCTCAACCCCCAGACAGAGATGAAGAATTGAACTGTCAAACTGTAAAAAGACGTGGAGAAACTTTAAATGTATATTGCTGATTGAAAAGCCAATCTGAAAAAGACTACATGCTATATGATTCTAGCTATATGACCCTCTAAAAAAGGAAAAACTATAGATGATAAAAAGATCATGGGTTCTTAGGGGAGAGAAAGGCATGTAGGTGAAAAAACAAGAGATATTTAGAGCATTGACATGTTATCTGGTGTCGTAATTGTGAATACATGTGATATATTCATCATCAAAATTCAGAGCTAAGCAACACAATGAGTAAACTCTGATATAAACCGGACTTTAGTTAACAATATACCAGTATTCTTAATCAGTTGTACAGATATCTCATGAATAACAGCTATATTCTTAATAATGTTAATTTTATAGACATTAATAGGAGAAAGTGTAAGGCTGGGGATACAGATGTAGTTCAGTAGTAGAGCTTTCCTTACATGTACAAGGCCATGGATTCAGTCCCCAGTACTGCAGAAAGAGAGGTTAGCAGGATGGTATACGGGAGCTTTCTGCACTTAGTTCTGAAAACGCAAGAAAGCAAAGTCTGTCAATTAAAAATTAGTGTCTTACATAAAATTCAAATACATGTACTTCAGAAAACCAGTTTCATTAAAAACAAAAGTAAAATAAGTCTTTATATGTTCTCTAGCTATTAAAATAGTATTTACTAAAATATTTTCATTTCATTCTAAGTAGATTTTTAAAAAGAGAACCAAAGAAAAAATTTTAAAAGACAATCTCTGCTGGGTGTGGTGGGGCACACCTTTAATTAATTCCAGCACTAGGGCAGCAGAGGCAGGCTGAGCTCTGTGAGTTCAAGGTCAACTTGGTCTGCACAATATGTTCCAGGCCTGTTAGGGCTACATAGTGAGACCCTGTATGAGAAACAAACAAAAAACAACAAAACAACGTCTGTAACATTCTTTTTTTGAGGATTGAGGGTAAGACGCAAATTTAGCACAAGGTCTTCACTTGATCAACTATTAAGTGTGTTAAATTGAGTGTAATTTTCTTAAAGTACTTAATATTTATCATCAAAACAAAATGTTTGTTTCTTTCATAGTCAAGAAAACTTTTACACTTAGTACAGAAAACCCTTTCCCCTCAGTAGAGACTGCCTTTCCATGGTGTTCTGGAACTGTCTTACCCAATGTGGAAAGGCGTTTAAGGATAACAGTGTTGCGGCTCTACACAGGCTTTAGGCCATGCTTCCTCTCTGAAAGAACTGGATGTGGAGCACATTATTGGCATTTCAGGGTCAAAATTCAGACTGGAAGTCAGGGTTACTATAAATAAACAAAGGGGAAAGAGTGAGAAGAGGTATGTATCTGACTGATTATTCTAAGAAAATAAATATGAGGCCTTTCAGAATCTCGATAGAACTGAACACATTTCATTGTATCAGTCTAGAAACCATTTAAATACTTCCTAAAAAGTCTGCTACTCTATAATTTAGTTTCTTAACATATTGTAGGTATAAAGATAGTGTATTTTGGAAATTAAATTAATCCATCTAAATGCATCCCATAATGTTAACTGCTTCCTTTTTATTAAAGCCAGATGAGATAAAATAAGGCTTTTGGGAGCTCTGCCTCCTTATTGACAGTAGGGTGATGAATAACATTTGCTGTAATAATTGCTAAACTTTTTAACTTGGAAAATATAAAGCCAACGTGACTGAGATTAGTATTATGCAGAATAATTTTTTAGAAATTTTCAGATGTTTATATGTATGAAGTGTGCTTTTAGTTGGAACTGGTGCATTGATGCTGTGTGATTCATTTCCAGGTTCTTCAGCAGCTTTTAAAACATTTTAGGAAAAACAGAGATAAGGTTCTTCTCTTCTCCTTTTCCACCAAGGTGAGTTTTAGCCGAAATATTCTTGCATAGCTGACCTGGCTTCTGAGGCATAAGGGATTACTGGTTCAGTCACATTCTCCCTCATCCACAATCGCACTTGGTGATGAGGAAAGCAACTCCAGCCTTTCACGCACACGCAGTTAGAAATTCAGTAGAGGCATCACTATCATTTATCAAACTCAGATAGACCTTTTTTTTTTATAGTTATATTCTTGTAAATAACAGATATTTTGGGTATTTTAGAATTTAGAAGGTGATACAAACAATAAAATATTTATATGAATGATTTGACAAATATTCTTTTTATTTGGCTTTAGTTTTAGGGTTTTTGTTTTTTGTTTTTTGTTTTTTTTTTTTAAGGGACTGATCCTTAACAACAACAACAAAACAAAATAAAGACAAACAAAGATTACCTGTTTCAGAATAATGAGAAGAAATACATGGGGTCAAAAGGGAGAAAAACATATTGCTTTTTATGGTGCTGGAGATAGAGTCTATGGCTTGGCATATGTTAGAGAAGCACTCTACCACCAAGTTATACTCAGGTTACCCAAATATTTATTGCTCATGTAATAAGAAAGAATTGTGAGCACCAATAGTCAGTGTTTTCTAAGTGTAGTATCCTTAGTGAAATGAAGCCTCTAAACCACAAGCTCTATCTGTGCTTCTGCCTTTCCTGCAGCTACTGGACGTGCTGCAGCAGTTCTGTATGGCATCTGGCCTTGATTACCGGAGACTTGATGGAAGCACAAAATCCGAGGAAAGACTCAAGATTGTGAAAGAGTTCAACAGTACACAAGATGTTAACATTTGCCTTGTCTCCACAATGTAAGAAAATAAAATTTGATAGATTGGCTTTACTTATTTTTAAGATTTGGGGTGTTTTTTAAACTATTACTGGATTAATTTTCAGTGGATGGACTTATGTTGCTTTATTTTATCTGACCCCAAGAAGCAGTGAAAATGCTATAAATTATAACTGAAGTAGCCCTGACTGAATTTTACCTAAGCTTTTCTCTTATTTCCTTTATCATGCCAGGCTCCTAAATTTAAGAATGAAAACATGACTGTTGCCTCCCAGGAGTTTTTGTGGGTAGCGTTTTCCACATGCCTTGTAGTCAGAACAGTCAGACTTCTTACTAGAAAAAAAAAGCACTGCGACAGAAGTTTCCCAGCCCAGTTTCACACAGAGCTCTGAACAGCCGCCCTCCTCTGCTTCTGCCTTGCTCCAAGCTGGAGCAGCTCCCCCGTGATTTTATAAGAACTGCATTTGTTCTAGCACTTCCTTATGAATCTCTAATTCAAAGCTTGTAAAGAAAATGTATTCTTTAGAGAAAGATTTAAGTGAGTATTAGTACTTAAATAAGATATTTGGGGCACAATACATAACTTTGACATTGTTTATGAGAATTTTATACCTATACTCCAACTGTCTTTCAAAAGTGGAATCCTCGGACTTTAAAAATAAGCACATGTAAAATGCAGAAGTAAAAAATTAAACTAAAATTTAAATAAGGACTAAAATACATTTCAAATGATGTGTGACTGTACTTCGCTAACAGTTGTCTCGTTTCCTGCAACCTAGAAGAGAAACTTTGGGTTCTCATCTCCTGTTAATGAAATTGAGAAGTCACTTCTGCATAAGTCCTTACCTACAGAACATTAAGTGTCACACGGTGCTGTCCTCAGTTAAGTTTGGATAACACGCATAAGCATTCTTCATTTTTTAATAGAATTTTTTAATTGAATTTTTGTGTATTTCATACAGAACATCTTAGCCAATCTTAATCACTTTTATACCCTCTTCCTCACTGGCACCTTCCCACAGCCCTCGTCCGTGGAATTCATATACTCTGTCATTTGTTAAGGCCTGTTGTGTCAAGTTAGTGTTCCTGGACAATCCTCAGTACAAGTTCATCCACTGAGGTCTAGTCAGCCTATCCAGAGTCCCTTGCTTTAAGAAGATTAGCTCTTCCTCACCTAACAGTAATCACCTGCCAATATTTCTTCAACAAAGATTGGGGTCTGCTGCCCATTCCCTGGTTCCATGCTGGGTTTTGTCTGGTTGAGTTTGCATGGGTCTTGAGCATGCCAACACCATTGCTGTAGGTTCATATGAGCAGGGTCTCAGGAGCTTGTAGAATTCTCTTTCCGTGTGGTCATGCACTTCCTCCCTGGCTCTTAAGCAATCTTTCTACCCCCTCTTCCACAGTGGTCCCTGAGCTTTGGGTGAGTGAAGCTTAATGTAGGAGTGCTGTCCAGGGACCCAAACTCTGCAGACTCCTAATCTTCACTCTTTGGCCATTTGTGACCTTTTGTTTCTGGCCCTCTGTTGCATGAGGGAGCTTCACTAATGAGAGTTGAGAGATTCATTAGTGTCCTCTATACCTCTTGTTCTGTGTTACATAGTCGTTAGGTGTAGAGATTGCATTGTAAATGTGCGGCTTAGGCTTCAGCAATTCACAGACAGTGTCTATGTGTGACCAGTTGTGGTACTCTGTAGTAGTCTCTGTCTAGTGCAAAAGAAGCTATTTTGATGAGTGCTGACTGGGATACTTGACTATAAGTATAAGCATGCATATTTTATACTTAGTAAGGAGTTAATATTAGTCTAGGGATGTGACAGCCTTGAGGATTTCTTTAAGATCTATGACCTTTTTAGCCATGTATATTTGGCTATGATAATAATACCGCACATGAGTTTCCTTCCATTGAATAGGTTTTAAGTCCAACTAGGTAGCCGTTGATTGCCCCAAGATAAAAGTGGCACTATTGCACCAGTGTTGAATACCGTGCCAGTCATTGATGTGATTATTTGGTCATGAAGCTGGTGTTGGGCCACTGATTGGTGTTCTCCCTTAGCAGCTTATATAGAGCTTTCTGGAGATATGAGAGCTGGCCTTCAGGGGCCACTGATTGGTGTTCTCCCTTAGCAGCTTATATAGTGCTTTCTGGAGATATGAGAGCTGGCCTTCAGGGGAAGTGACTTCCAGGTCAGTTCCAGTTCCATTGCTCCAAATCCAGTCTCTGAAATATGTCCTGTCTTCAACAATATCGTCTTACCTTTAAGTTCTGGGAGGCAATCAAGGGCTGTGGCAATAAACTGCAATTTTGGGAGTCTCTTGGCTCACTCTAGCCAACAACTCAAAGGAAGGTTTCTCCTGTCTGGCACTGTTTCTTATGGAGCCTTCAGCTATGTACATGGGCTCATGTAGAGACACTGTATGTGGAATCTGTCATTAAGTTGTTAATATTTTACAGTAGCGAGGCATTATTTATCTCTCTTCTCTCTCTGTCTCCCTGTATAACTCCGCCTCCATGACTCTCCCATTAAAGTTTTCGACACATTGAACAGCAGTCCTAATGGTATAGGCTCATGACACAGGTGACCTCTTCCTCAAATGGTTCTCAAGCCCACCTTGCTCAGAACTGCCAAAAACTCCTTGTCTCAACTATGTCTTTGAGAAATTGTGATGTAACTGATAATACTGAATTTCTAATTTTTGAAGAAAATTTGTAATTTTTAAAGAAATCTTATTTGATTTTTACAAATCTACCTTGTCATTTTACTTATATTTTGTTCTCTATAATTTCTAGTCTTTTATTTATTTAGTAATTTTAATCACATTAAGAATATTTTTAAAGGGGGCTGGAGAAGTGACTCAGCAGTTAAGTACACTGGTTGTTCTTGTAGAAGACCCAGATTTGAATCCCAGCTTGGACAACCGTCCTTAACTCCAGTTCCATAGCATCTGAAGCCCCCTTCTGTCCTCCATGGGCATTGCAGGACATGGATGCGCTAACACATGTGCAGGCACAACACTCATACACATAAAATAAAAATAAAATTTAAAAAGTCTTTTAAAAAACCATTTGATTTATTTTTATTGGGGGCACATGTGCCGCAGCACACGTGTGGAGATAGGAGGACAGCTTTGTGGAGGTGATTCTTTCCTTCCACCTTTATATTGGTTCAGGGGCTCAAAGTCAGGTCACTAGACTTGTGTAGCAACTGCCTTTATCCACTGAGCCATCCTGCCAGTCCCAATTTTTTTCAGTGTTGTTAGTTGGTTAGTTTTGAGACAGGGTACCACTAGTAGCCCTAATTAGTCTGGAACTCGCAACGTCAATGAGACTGGACTTGATCTCATAGACTTCTGCTTGCCTCTGCCTCCCAGGGGCTGAGATTAGACTCATGTATCACCATGCCCAGTCCCTAAAAATTTTTTGATGGCGCTTTGCTGTGTTGAGTCTTGTACTTTGGGATACTAATCATCAATTTGTTTTCTCTGGCTCTTGTTTCTGGTAGGTGGTTTCTTCACACATTTTTTTAATTTTTGTTTTGAATTTAGCTTCAGTGGGATTTTCTTCATTTTCCCCTATGGAAATGTTTGGAGACCAGTTGTAATTTTCCATTGTGTGGTTTTTCTGTGCTGTCTGTTAGATGTCCTGAACAAGGTAAAGGAAGTTTGGATTCCTGTTGTTTTGTTTTTGGTGAGTGAATTCAAGAAGTAATTTTGGCATGTCATGATATAAACACACATACATACAAAATATAGAAATATATATTGTCCAACTGTGTTTTCAAAAAAACCTATTAAGTTTTTATTTAATTTTTCATTTGCAATGGTTTATATTAAGTTTCTTGTATAGTAGAAGCATTTTTTTCATTGGCATAACCATTATTCTGTCAGAATTCTTTGTCAACTTAGCATAACTGAAATCTCTATGGCGGTTTTAGTCTATTTTTGTAGCTCCTCTCTTTTTCTTAACAGTATGTATTATTTTTGTTGTTACTTTTCTGCAAACTACTTTTCTAACTTTTAAAATATTTTTATATATTTTTATTTGATATATATGAGTGTATTACCTGCATGTACGTAAGTGCACCTGTGTCTTCCACTGCCCACGGATGTCAGAAGAGAGTGTTGGATCCCTTGGAACTGGAGTTGCATACAGTTTTTAGCTGCTATAGTTGCATACAGCTTTTAGAACCAAACCTAGGTCCTCTGCAAGAGCAGCCAGTACTGGTAACCACTGACCCATCTCTCTAGCCTCCTGTTTTGGTAACTTTAAATCACTGCTCTTCTCTGTTGGACCTGGATTCAGTGTGACCTGAATTTTTTCCTGTGATCTTCACTCTTGGTTTGTTCCTTGTTTGGGGGGGAATTGTTGAGATTTTTCTTTATTTTAAGATATATTTATTTTATATGTATACATGTTTTGCCTACGTCTATGTATGTGCCCCACATGCATGCCTCGAGTGAGCAGAAGCCAGAAGAGGGCATTAGATCTCCTGGAACTAGAGTTACAAATGGTTGTTAGCCAAAACCGAACTCAAGTTTTCTGCAAGAGCAGCCAGTGCTTTTAACTGCTGAGCCGTCTCTCTAACTCTAAGTATTCAGTTTTTAATGCTTGGTACGCTTCTGTGTGTCTTCAGTATTCTTGTACTGTGGTATTAATATTAACACATGCCTACCCTTTTTCATTTGCCACCTGGATATATCTGTTAACTTTTTTATTTTGTTGATCTGTTGCTATTTTTAAACTTACAACACTAGCTAGATTATTATCTATAGGTTGGCTCTAAAATTTGGAGATCAAAACTAGCAGTTAACATTATTATGATTTTCTGAATATTGTTTGCTGCTGGACTAAGGAGTACTAAGCTGACACCTCTGATTATTCATTACCTTTCAAGCTAGTTCAAGGAAAATAGATCTACCTCAGCCAAACAGCTCTCTCCTCTAATACCTTGTCCTTTGTTTTATGTTTGTCTGATTCCATTCACTTCTCATTTTGGTGATGATCCTCTCTTATTTCATTTTCTCCCCTCCATTTGCATTTTCTCTTCTGGTGAGTCCTTTGTCTTCTGAAGATTTTCCCCTAGCTACCTTTGACCCCACCATTTCAATCTAGGCTGATTGTTTTCTCGGCCTCTGGTACATTGTCTTCAGCCTTCCTTCCTACTTTCCTGCACAGGATCTTTTGTCTCTATTCCATACATTCTGCATTCCTAGTTTGCCCCATTCCTTGCTTAGAAAATTTTCTCAAATAACTTTGTGAGCCAAGATATATAAAAAGTAAACTTCCTGCATCTTGAATATAGGAAATGTCTTTTTAAAGTGCCTTTTCCCTTGAATTCCAGATTAAAAATAACTTCCTCTCAGGTCTTTGAGACTTACATCATTGTTTTCTGATTCTTCTTCCTCTTTGCAGGCTCATAAGTGTTTCATCCTTCTGCACTCCTGTGCAATTTCACAGTGACATTTGAGTCTTACTGTGATCTTATTTGTTGTGGCAGTCACAGTCTGAAGGCTCATATTCCTTTTCAACTCTGGGAAATACAAAAGTTGGTTTTAATTGTATTTGGGAAATCCTATAGAAATAGTATTTGAGTACATAACAATTGTAAAATCCAATATATTACATGAACATTCTGTCCACTTATCTATGTGGATTCAAATGGTCAGTTTGTTTAAGGATTTGAGGGGCTGAAAAAAAATTGTCATAGATATTATATAAACATGTTTCTGTTTTAATCACCCTACTTCTGTGATGCTAATACAGTATTCTATCAGCTATAGAAAATGGGCATAATTGAGTTATAACACAGTGGTTTATTCCATTCTGGATGAGTAGGTGGGTAGATGGTTTGGTGGGGGGTTTTTTGGAAATACGATCTTATTATATAGTTCAAGCCAGCCTGGAACTCTCAGTCCTCCAACTTCTGCCTCCTTAGTCCTGAGATTATAGTTACGTACTACTGAGCTCATCAACAGTGTATATGTTGTTTTAATGTTCTGTTTCTTTTTTCATCCAGGGCTGGTGGACTAGGTCTCAATTTTGTGGGTGCCAATGTTGTTATATTATTTGACCCAACTTGGAATCCAGCCAATGATCTTCAAGCCATTGACAGGTATTATACTGACAAAATTTAAAGGGACCTACAAATTCTTGTAGTCTAAAAAGATGCTCTTGAACTTTTTCAGTTGCTTATAAGACTAGTTAGAAGAGTCAGGCACTTGTTGAAAATTTCTTTTGACTTACAGTAACCCTAAGCTTCTGAATTGAAATAGCAAGCTGATAGTAGCCATTTGTTTTCTATCCCAAAATCCTACTGATGTGACAGAAATTAATAAATCCATAACATCAGTGAAAAATAGGACTGTTTACTACCAGTAATTTAGAAATTTTAAGAAACCCCTAAAGATCAATAGCAAATAAAATCTGCATGAAAGAACTCATCAGAAAAAAAGCTGCAGTCCAGAGTCTACAGGACAGGACGGAAATTTCAAGTCTGAATTAGCCACTGCAAGGTGTGGAAGTGCCCCACAGGCTCCCTTCTGGGAAGCTAGCGAACTAATGTGGTGACTGTGAAGCAGTCTCCTGTCCTACTGCATGTTTACACGGGGCTTGTCTATGGCATCTTCCTTACAAGAATAATTTTATAAGGTAAGTGGGGAATTTGAAATTAGAAAAGTTCTGGTGTATTGGAATCAGATGATAAAGTGGCCCCAAACATGAAGTAATCCCAAATCTCCAGGATATGGTAAGGGGAAGTGATTGAATAAACCTGCATAGAATCCAGATGGTCTTTCCCACATAATCTACACCCAGTAAATTATGAACAGGAAATTAAGAATTATGAGGCATTTTCTTAAAAGTAGCAGCATGAAAGAGAAAAAAAAGGAGGACGGGGAGTCAGGCATAGAAGGGACTAAAATAAGCATAAGACACAGAAAAATATATGTAGCAAACAAGTGTTCTCAGAGATTAAGACCATTAAAGAAAGAAGACTCAGTAAAAGATCTGAATCATAAAGTAGATAGCTAAATGTGATTTAAAATAAGTATTTTAAAACATAAAGTAATAAAATGTAGATGTGAAATATGAATAAAAAGAAAGTAAAGGAAAATCCCAGGAAACAATATCTGTTCATTTAAGAAGTTAATAAACAGATGAGATGTCAGGGGAGATGATTAACAACAACTTATCTAAAGAACATTGTTGTTAGTTTTCAAGGGCCAGCGAGCATTGTGTATGAATGATGGCCAAGATAGAGAGAAGGTATATTATCTTAGTTATATTTATAATTCTGAAGAAAAACTAAAATGTCCCAAAGTGAGATGGAAAAGGATTTAAAAAACAAAACCCCAAAGAAAAGAACAAGTTAGCAGTGAACATAAATCAGATTCATTTCTGCAGATTATACCTTTCATCTGTATAGGGTGACAACAGCTGTCAGAGTGACAGTATGTATGACTTTGTGTGAAAGAAAATTATTTCTACTTAGGTTAAAATCAGTGACTAACATATCAGGCTATAAGGAAGAAAAGCAACTGCTGACATCTAAAAACTCAGAAAATGTTTTGCTTGTGGTCTGAAAACATTACTTAAGGATATGAGTCAACAAATGAAAGAGTAGTCTCTACAGAGAAGCTAAACTATACAAAAATCAGTGATAGTCAAAGAAGATTTTACTAGTTATAGTTTAGGTCTAAAAACTTACTGGCAGTGTGACTTAGAGACTTAATGCAGTTATAAGGGAGAAATTCTCCCAAGTACTAAGGATGGTATAAAAACATTAATAACAGTAAAGAACTAAAATCCTGTGTAATTTTAATAAAGCATGAAGATTGTAGAGGAGGAAGGAGCTATTAGAATTTTTGTTTTCTTTCAGGAAATACTTAGGATATCCTAGTCAGTTCTCAAAATGTTTGCCGAAAACGTTTTTAAATGCTAGAAACTAATTAAGGGGAAAACATTGAAAGAATGAGCATGGTTATCACTTGGTACACAAGCGATTAGTCTTCTCCCTCAGTGTACTCTGGACTCTGTGGTCTCATTTTTTTTTAATATGTGGTACATATCTGTGTTGAGTGTATGTGCACGTGGGCACATGTGAAAATGAGGAATTCATGGATGTTTGCTTACCCGTCTTCATAGCACCTTTATTCACAGTAGCGAAAACATGGAGGCAGTCCAGATAACGGTTGGTAATGAATGATAAGCAGAGTGCAGTATATACATGTAACGGGATCCAGGGTTAGAGAGAATGAAAGGCTGATGCATGCTTAGAACCTAAGAAACCTTGAAAACTTGGTAAGTGAAATAAACCAACTGCAAAAGGACAAATATGGTTTCACTTATGAGGTATGTGGAGCTGTTAAACTCATAGAGATGGAAAATGAGATGGTGGTCACCATGAGAATAGGGACGTGGGAGTTACTGTATAATAGGTAATAAAGGTTCATTTGGGGATCATGAGAAACTTACAGAGATAGAGAGTAATGATCTCTAAACAATGTGGATTTACTCAAGGCCACTGGGCCTTGTAAATGTTATGTGTGGTTGACGTATATAAGTTTTTTCATCTATGTTTCAGTTTTATTTTTTCTGGGGCTGAAGGTTGAACCCAAGGCTTTGCATATGCTAAGCAGGCTATCTCCCATTGAGCTACATCAAACAAACAAACACAGACTACCCAAGGTAATTTTAATACAACAGATCTCAACTCCACCTTGAAAAAACTGAGGCTTAGATATCAAGCCTCCAAATGGAACTTAGAAAATGAATAAATAGAGCAATAAAATGAGTTAGAACTCTCTCAAAAGAAAAAAGGGGTGAGGCTAAGATGGAAAAAGTAGATTCAGATTTATACTTATGAAGCATACCTGTAAAATGAGAAAAAAGTAGAAGGATAAAGTATAAAATATTTTGAAGATGGTAACCAATTTTAATGATGACTGGCAATATTAAGCCAATTTTAATGATGACTGGCAATATTAAGCAGACTTTCATAGAATTTGACAGAAACATTAAGCAAAGAGGGTCAGGATGTAGCAATGTGTTAGTTACTTTTCTGTTGCTGTGATAAATGCTCACATCCTCAAGTATCTTCTGCACAAGAAGTAGAAAGCAACTGGGGATCCAGCAAGACTTAAGAACTCTCAAAACTTGTCTCCAGTGACATGCTTCCACCAGCAGGGCCACACCTTCTAAGACCTCCCAAAACAGCACCATCAACTGGGGACAAAATGTCCGAATACTTGGAGCTATTGGGGACATTCTCATTCAGACTATCACTAATAGTCACTACAAATCCAAGAATCTTATAATGTGAATAGGAGTGAGAAGATTGAGAACAGGGCCATGACAGAAAGAGAAAAGAGAAGAAAGGACAGGAAAGAAAAGAGAAGAGGGAAGAAGAGTCAGAGAAAAGAAATTAGAAAAGAGAAGGAAAAAATCAGAAGACAAGAGGACAGAGAAGGAATGGAAAAGGAAACAGAAGGGAAAGTAAAGAGAGAGATGGACGGTCCACAGTCAGGAAGGGAGACCTCGTGTCTCAGCATTCATAGGTAAGCTAGGCGTAGTAAGTGTATAGATTATTTGAATAGCTATTATCTGTGACCATTTAATTATTATAACTTTGTAAAGAAAATATTCAGTATTTTCAAACATTTATAGGGCATTTAAAAAATAATCATGCATTTTAATTGAAATCACAAAGAGTATATTCTATGATTCCAACTTTTAAAAAAGCCCCATACAATAAGAAACATGTAGCTAATACATGTTGAGTGTATTTTTAAATAACTCAAATAAGCAACAATGGAATAATGACGCTAGCCAGTTTGTGAATACAGTGGAACAAGTGCTTGTTCCACTCTGTAGTGTTACTAAAGTAACTGGAGCCTGACTAGAATAACTTCATCAGATCATTCTAAGTGAGTCAAAGATCTGTGGCCACCAGGTGAAGCCCCAATTAAAAATTACCATAGAAAATATTGTGATTTTTTTTCATTCATCTTTGCCATCTCCCTGCCCCCCTTCCCACACATATGGTGCAGTGGAACTCAGAGAAAGGCCAATTCTTGGTCTCTCCCTGAGGCTGCAAAGAACAGTGCATAGCTGACTCCTTTGTAACCATCTGCCTCCTCTTCCCGAAGATCTGATTTCTTTGTGCTAAGGTTGGCACTTAGACGGTAGTAGCATTGCTCAGATCTCAGGGTGGCAGAAACTCTGGAAGACAGTGGGGTCCTGAAAGAAAGCGGGGTTCTGTAATACATGAAAGCTGCAGTGGACGCCTGTGGTAAAAGCAAAGGAAAATAGTTGAATATGAAACCATTGAGAAGAAGCTGCTGTACGACTCCATGGGAAACTAAGACATTTAAGTTGTCATATATTGAGGCTAGAGAGATGACTTCAGAAGTTAAGAGCACTGGCTGGTTTTGGAGAGGACCCAGGTTCGATTTCCACCACCCACATGGTGACTAACAACTGTAACTCCGGTTCTAGGGAATCTGATGCCCTCTTCGGACCTCCACGGGCATTGTACAACACAAGTGCATTTACATACATGCAGCCAATATACTCATACACATAAAATAAGAATAATAAATAAAATATTTTAAAAGTCATCATATATACAGGGGAAGTTTGAAAATATACACATATTTAGACAGGATATAAGCTCATAAGTGACCTGAAAAAATTTTAAGCCTTCAACATGAACTAATTTTAATGTTCAAGTTACATCCTGATGTTAGTGAAGGTTTTCTACCTTAGTCTGCAAAGGTTGGAAGAAATAGGTGTTTTTTCAAATAGCACATTTTCAATAAAAAAAGCTTTTTTTTTTTTTCTTTCATCTCAGAGACATGAAATCTAGCCTTTGATTTTTCTCCAAATTATTTGGTCATTTTACTATTATTTATTATTTTTTTTCTTTTTCAATTCTTGGCATTGAATATAGCCAGTATATACATTCCAACCCTATATAGTCATTTTTAAAAATACTGTACAAATGTTTATAAATACTGAGTATTTTATTTTGTTCTGAAGTTATAATATGAAAATACAGTCTATTCAAAGTAACAGAATCAATCTTCAGAAACTGTTCTTGAAGATATGCAGTGAACTATGAGAAAGACTTTGAAGTAGCTGTCTTAAATGCCCAAAAGCTGAAAGAATACACAGAGAAAGAACTAAAGAATATTAGAAAATAGTGGTGGATAAAGTGAGAATTTCAACAGAAACAAAAGTTACAAAAACACATTATTTCTAGACCTGCCTGCCATTCAGTTCTGTAATTTTTAAAAAATCACCCATTATACCTGGGGGCTGGAGAGATGTTTCAGTGGTTAAGAACACTGGTTGCTCTTGCAGAGGACTCAGGTTCAATTCCCAGCACCCACAACCGTCTGTACTCCAGTTCCAGTGCGTCCCACACTCTCTTCTGACCTCTGGCACTGTACAACATGGGTACACTTACACACATATATGCAATACACTCATACACATAAAAATAAAAAATAATAAATTTTTTAAATTCACTAGACTAAACCCAAACTTAATCAAGCAGAAGGAAGAATGCACAGATGTGAAGGCAAATCATTTGAAATTATGAAGCCTCAGTGCTTGGGAGGTAGAGGCAGATAGATCACAGGGGCTTGCTAGCCAACCAGCCTGGCCAAATTGACAAGCTCCCTATCTCAGAAAAGGTGCCTGGGGAAGAATACCCAAGTTAGTTCTTCACACATATTCATTCATTCATATTCATCCCCCTTCTCGATGGTTAATGGACACTGCAGACCAGGGAATAGGAAATTGCTATTTGATGGGTAAGGAATTTCAGTTTCACACAAAAGT
Source organism: Eospalax fontanierii (assembly GCA_035773235.1). Classification (NCBI taxonomy): domain Eukaryota; kingdom Metazoa; phylum Chordata; class Mammalia; order Rodentia; family Spalacidae; genus Eospalax; species Eospalax fontanierii. The sequence continues at coordinate 9,695,939 of CM069538.1, forward strand.
CTCTGTGTGTGTGTGTGTGTGTGTGTGTGTGTGTGTGTGTGTGTGGTGGTATCATGACGGTTCCAAAGCAGTGTGAGTCTACTTAATGCCACTGAACTGTGTGTTTAAAATGATTGTTTGGTGTTCTATGTATTTTATCATCTTGAAAAAGAAATCAAAACAGAAAACGTGATTATTTAGAAATAAGTATTAGTGAAATCACTATGGACACTATTTATATTCTCATGCCAGTTCATAATTTTTAATTAATTTCTTAGAAAAGAGAAACTGAAAGTAAACAAGAGTATAACTCAGAAAAGTTTTTTAAAAAGTGAACAAAAAAGAAGAGGTTATAAAAGCAAATTATCACATTATTAAAATAACAAATTTTAAATAATTATTGAAAATAATATAGGGAAATTTTTAGAGTTTGAGGAAAAAAGACAAATATACAGAAAGGCTTACGTAGGAAGGTGCCTATTGTGATAGCACACAAATTAAATCCCAGCACTCTAGAAGCAGAGGCAGGCAGATTTCTGTGAGACTGAGGAAAACCTAGTTTACATAGATAAGGTTCCTGGCCAGTCAGAGCTATACAGTGAGACCCTGTCTCAAAAAAAAAAGGCTTACTAGCCACTAATATTTTCTTAAAATATTAAACCTTTTATATGCAACATTATGCAAATATACTTTTGAAGAATAAGGACAGAGGAACAGGAGTTGTTTATTACCTTTCTTATGACCCAGACACTGTAGTTTCTATGAATTATCGAATATAATATCCTTACACCCCAGGCACTGGTGTGCCACTCATTTTACGTTTGAGGAGCCTGAGGCAGACTGATCATACGTAGTAACTTTCTCAGGTTCACAGCTAGAATGACTTGATCAGGCTCTGACTTCTTGTAGTCAAGTAAAATCCACAGAGACACAAATCGCAGTTTTTGTTTCAAAACATTTGATGTGATTTTATTCTTTCAATTTGTGTGTGTGTGTGTGTGTCTATACACATATGTGCATGTGAGCATAGAGACCAGAGGTCAACCTTAGGTGTTCATCTACTGTATTTCTTGAGACAGAATTTCTTTCTGGCCTCAGGCTTGCCAAGGAGGCTAGGCTGGCTGGCCATCCAACCCCAGGGATCCTCCCATTTCCATCTGCCCAGTGCTGGAATTGTAAGTACGTGCCCCCACAGCCAGCTTTTTATGTGGTTCTGGGGCTCACACACAAGTCCTTATGCTTTCATGACAAGCACTTTACTCACTAAGCTGTCTCCTGAGCCCCTAATTTTGAACTTTTTTGTAAACATCTTTAAGACCTATTGTCTTATTTTTCCCACTATCCCTCAAAGCATAGTGCATTCCTCAGCACCATCTATCTCTCTCCTTCGTTGAATCTGGACAGAACTAAGACGAGAAAGGAAGATACTGACCTGTATATTGTAAAGCAAACTTTATTTGTCTCTACATAGTGGAAGATCCATTACCTATAAGTCCTGTTTATGGACCATGAAATTGATGAGGCATAGGTAAAAAATAACACACATTAGAAAGTTTCATAAGCTGAATGTGGTGGGACACGCCTTTAATCCCATCATTCAAGTGGCAGAGGCAAGTAGGATCTCTGAAATTGAGGCCAGCCTAGTCTATATATCAAGTTCCAGGCCAGCTGGTTCCAGGGAGACCCTGTCTCAAAACAAAACAAAACAAAAAAGTCATCTGTCAAGATTAAAGGATAATCATTCTCTACCAATTGGCACACACACACAAGACATTTTCTTGGATCCTTTTCTGATTCTATTTACAACCCAAAGGCATTGTGGGAAAGTAGGGAGTGAAATTAGGAGCCTATCTCTTCCTCTAGCCAAAGAGTAGACGTGCAAAGGCAGCCCTTGCCCCATGGACTATGTCACAGAAGCCTCTGCTTCCTTCTGCAGATAAAGATTTTCAGGGTTTGAGATGCCTCAAGTCAAAGGTCTTCTGTGTGAGAGAATACCAAATATTAACAGTATCTACAGTAATCCCCTAGTTCAAAATTAGTCCCCCAGATTATAACATTTTCAAGCATTGTAAGTAGCAGGATCTCCCCACTCAACACTCTTTAGGTATTGAAGAACAGTAGTCATAGGTAACTAGATACACCTAACAGGCACCATTGGCAATTTTAACATTTGTGTGCCCCTTGATACCATCCCTACAGTCAAGAAAATAGACGTACCCCTCACTGCTGCAGGTTCCCTTGGACCCTTTGTGGTTTGTCCCCGCTGCCATTCCCAACCTCTTATCTTCAAACAGCTACTAATCTGCTTTCTGTCACTAGGTATTAATCTACATCTGAGAAACGTTTGTAGAAATTAAGTCATTTGGGAATACTGCATAAGGATTTCTGTAAAAGAAAAGGCTAATTTTAGGAAAGGTTTTTGGATACTAGAAGGTGATATTTGTAACAGAAGTTAAATGTTGTGTATTTTTCTATAGTATTCTTAATAACTAGTCTTTTATTTGACTATAGATATATTTTTATTACTAATAACATACCATACCTAAAGACAAAATCTTTTACTTTAACAGTTTTAGTAATATTCCATTTTTATGTATAAAAGTTACCTCTTAAACCTGAAAGTCTTCATTGACTTGTTTTGTTTTTAATTTTTAGAGCCTATAGGATTGGACAGTGTAGAGATGTTAAAGTGCTTAGGCTGATATCCTTGGGGACTCTAGAGGAGATCATGTACCTATGACAGGTTTATAAGCAGGTAAGTTTATATGTCCCTTTTTCTAAGCAGGAGGTGGTAAACATTTGTCTATTTTCAGAAATTAGGAACAAATTTGTATAAAGTTTTTAATTTTACTCTAATTTTGGCAAGATTATAAAAATATATTCTTAAATACATTTATTGGCTAGAATAATTATTAAGTTCACTGAATTTTTAACTCCTGAAAGTTTCTTAGAGCAGTATTTCTTAAACTTGAGTGTGTACATCAATCAACTAGGGACCCTAAAAATACAGATTCTGATTTAGTAGATCTGAGTTATCGCCTGAAGAGTCTGCATTTCTAACTAACTCCCTGAATTACCAGTGCTGCCAGTCCACCAGTCACAATTTAAAAATGAGGTCACAGCTCGTGTGACAAGAAAAGCTGAGCAGCTCCAGCTAGTAGTAGCCTCTGCTGACTCCTGGTTGATGTTCCTCTTCCGTATGTGTTATGACTTAAAAAAGATTGGGGATCCCTGCCTTAGAGGTACAAGATACACACAGATAAATAATAAATAAAACTGTCGCAGAGATTCCCAGTAAATGAGATTGTGTGGCTTGAGCTTCTCTGTGATGCTGCTTTGTGCTTTGAGTGTCCTGTGCAGTTACACTGTCTCTTTAGCATATGTAGGATATTAATTGCTGTTTCTTTTATACCTATAAATATTTATTCATTTATTACTACTCACTTGAGAAGATCTGGAATGAGATTCAAGTTTAATTATAAATGATATATTTGAATTGTCCTCTGTATGTTTGATTGGCATCTATTTAAAGCAAACATCTGTCACATGTGGTGGTAGTTAACCTAAGAATGAGCCAATCTTAAATTTATGCTAATTTTTTTATTCTAAAAATTGAATTATGTACAGCAATTTATGTATTTTCTTAAACCATTTAGCTGTATAAGAAATAATTTAGTTTTTGTTCTTTGATACTGTACAACTATTTAAAAATTATCTTTTCTGGCTTACCTAGCCACTTATGAAAGATAAAGAACCTTTTCATCTTATTTTTTAAAGTTCTGTCTTAGACTTTTCATAAGTAGTGTTGTTTCCTCAGTCATGTAAATTTTCTCAACCTAATATTATATCTCTTTTGTACTGTTCATTTTGACTCATTTAATGAAATAAAATAGCCTGTTATACTCAGTATAATAATATATAATAGAAACTTTTCAGGAGACAGGATAACTGAAGTTTTCAGAGCTTTGTATGCCATATGTAAAGAGAAGGGAAAGGCATTAAACATGGTTTAGAGATAGTCTGGAATTTGAGCCAAGGGTGTATATCAAGCACATAGTGCCCCTCTCAAATGTTCTTCACACCTTTTGAAGAAAAAAGAATTAACAAAACCCAGCTATGAATATGTTCGGACACAGGTGGTTTCTCAGTGGCCTCGAAATTATAAAGATTCTTGAAAGATAGAAAAGGAAGAAGCCCATTGAGCGCAGCGTGGAGGAGACAATTGAGAAGGTAGATGTGATTTATGTATTCTAGTCTTAGTGTCAGCGGGTAAGACAGAACAGAAGGAACTTCCGGGAACTCTGAAAGATCACGGGTAAGGTAATAAGGTACTTAACTTCCACTCATCTCAGCAGCATCAGAATGCAGCCAACAGAATTGTGTATTCTTAGTTTGGAACAATAAACAGAAATACTGGAAACAAAGAAGACAGAGCTCAGCTTTTGCTGATATACAGAAGAAAGTCTCTCATTGCCCAGAAAACTAAAGACTCAGCCCACCCTGCTTCAGATAACCATGGCAGCAGGCTAAGATGAACTTGTATTTAAACGCAGATCAACACCTAGTCAAAACAATTATTGACCAGCTTATGAAAATAAACACTTTTTAAAAAAGCACTACAGCGGACTGGGTTGTAACCCTCAAAACTACCACATCTTCACCCCTGGATTTATACAATGCCTCACATGAAAGTCTTCAGGATGATGGGTAGAGGGGAGCATGTCTTAGCTGATATGTTTAAATTAAGACTTTACAGAAGAAAGAGGCAGAAGAGAATTTGACCCAGGCAGTTTATCTTAAGGACAGAAATGGGAGTAATGTAGCCACAATCTAAGAAATGCTGGCCATCCCCAGAGCTGGGTAAGATGGGAAGGGATTTTTCCCCAGAGCCCCAAGATGGGATGACTCTGTCAATACCTTGATTTCAGTGCAGTGATGGGTTTTAGACTTCTGGCCTCTGGAACTGAGGGAGTAGCTTTCTGTTGTTTCAGGCCATCAAGTTGATGAGGTGTTACAGGAGTCTAATATAGGCTCTCTAAATAAATAAATAAATATGAAAGAAGCAGTTGACTTCAGAGAAAACAATAGAACAGAGTGGAATAGACTTTTAAAGAAATATACAAAGTACTTCCAGAGGATAAGTGAGGTTATAAAGATTCAGAAACTAGAATAAGCTACTAGGAAAGGAATCCACTACAAAGATCTATCGTAGAAAATGAAAGACCCCAGACACAGGCTCCGCAGTAAGGACTGTCTTTTCAACTGCGGGATAAACACAGATACAGAGCACCTGTCAGAAAAATTAGCAGCAGTTGAGGGCAAGCAGGTAGCCTTCCTGCTGAAGAACACACAGGACAAAAGGAGATGCATGGTGGAAGAAGAAAGCAAGAGTACATGGCTCCTAAGTCTGAACAGGGTGGGTGGAAGCAGACTCTGTGCTAAGCCGTCACGCCGTAAGCCCAAACCACAAAAATAAAACGGAAAATTCTTAAGATTTCAGAGGTAAACTTTCATGGAAAGAAAAATCGTTAACTACAAAGGTACTAGAATTAGGTAACATCTAGCTTCTTTCTAGCTGTATTTCAAGTGAGGGAAAATCGTACCCTACTAAAGAAACTGAGTTTATTTGTATTTATCAATAAACATGTATGTGTGTGTATGTCCACATGTGTACAGTGACCATAGAGTCCAGAAGCCTTAAATTCCCTGGAGCTGGAGTTGCAGGCAGTTATGAGCTGCCACCTGGGGTGCTGGGAATGAACTTAGGGCCTCTGCAAGGGAGGCTGTGCCCTCAGCCACCACTCCATCTGTCCGGATCCAGGAAACTGAATTTTTTAATATATTTATTATTTTATTTTATGTGTATGAATGTCTGCATGTAAGTGCACCCATGTTGTGCAGTGTCCAAGGAGGACAGAAGAGGACATCAGATCCCTTGGAACTGGAGTTATGGATGGTTGTTAGCCACCATGTGGGTGCTGGGACCCAAACTCTGGTCTTCTGTAAGAACAACCAGTGCTCTTAATTGCTGATCTGTCAATCCAGTCCCAAAACTGAACTTTTAATTCAAAAGTTTGATACAGTGAAAAATTCCTAAGTCCAGATGACATCAGCAGTGAATTTTATCAAATGTTTAATATTCTTTCTGAAAACACAGGCAATTAACCTATTTACAAAAACAGAAAAATCCTAATGCCAAAGTATTGCAAAGCTATTATAAGTACAGAGACAATTGCAGGTCAGTATTTCTCATGAAAATAAATAAAATTTTTGTTAAAAGTTCAATTTTGTCACTTCCCCCTTCAAAAGCCATGTTGAAGCCCTAAGCTTCTTGTAACTTCCAATTTGACCTTATTTCAGGTTATTTGTAGGTTATTTGCAGATGGGATTAAATGAGACCATGCTGGAACAGAGTGTGCCATAATCCCATGACTGCTGTATTCAGGCACACATAGACAGTGAAGGCAGAGATTGGACTAATGCAGCTGCAAACCAGTCACTGTGTAGAGCAAAGCAGCAAGAAAGGCTCAGCACCTAGGGCTTCATGGAGCATGATTTGCTGCTGTGTGAAGCTGTCCAGGGTGCAGTACGTGGTTGAACAGTGCAGCTGTAGAAAACCATATAACGTCTAAGGCAAATGCTGGGAATTTGAATATGTGTGTTTTCGACTTGAAACCTTGGTGTGACAACTGAAAACCAAGTTGAAATAGACTTGGAAGAAATCTTTTCCATGTGTATAATAAAGAATTTGCATTTATGAAATATTAAAAGTTCCCACAAACCAGTAAAGAGCTGGTAAGTAGACATTTCTCTGAAGAAAAATCCAAATTGCTAACATATGTGAAAAGTTGCTTAGTTACATTTAGAATCTAGAGATAAGAAAATAAAGTGATTGTGTTGTGGACATTCTGCAAAAGCCTTTTAATTTTGGTTTTGTTTAGAAGGGTTTTGGGGGTGAGGTGGGGGATTGGTACTGTTCTTGTAAGGATGTGCTTATGCTACTATTCACTGGACAACCAGTGTGCTTGCTTTTGAGGCATGAAACTATTTCTCTGTATATATGGCTGTAACTGCGCTGAAGGGGTTCTAGAACTGTAACTGCGCTGGTAAGGGGAGAGCTCTTGTGTAAGAGGGACTCTCATTTTGATGTGCTTTGTTAGCATGTGTTGTGATGATGCATCCTACTATTCCATAGTTTTTTTAAAAAATTCATGTAGCAGCTGTATTCCTTCAAGTTTGAAGCACTATATGCAATAAAGTTTGGTGTTCAGAAATTCATCTCATATATATATACATCCATATATATGTGATTTGTTTAGAAGAATTTGCCAAAGAATTGTAAAAAGGGCTCAAAGAAACCCTGGAATTGCCAATTTCCCCATTTGGCAATATCTCTCCTTTCTGCCTCCCCTCTCCCTCAGCCTTTATTTTTATTCTTTTTCTGAGCGATTTGAAAGTCACAGACTTATCACCAGTGTGTATATTCTCAAAGATCATTTTAAAATCTTATACATTCACATTTCACTGTAAGATATTCAACAGATAGAAAGTGTATAGTTTTAGTGATGCTAAATGGTATATGTCCTCAAGGGCACACTTATTGGTTCTCAAAACTCTTTAAGACAGTGCTTCCAGGATTTTTGATAGCAGTTGGCAATGTAATTATTTCACAGTTAGTATAACATCAGCATGTTTATTGAATAATTAAATTATAATGTAACTTTAGTAATATAGTGATTATTTATGCCAATATTAATAGCTTCTGATGTAGTGATTTAAAAAGATGAAAAGTATACTCAGATGTCAGCATTCATTTTTAAACATTTTTGTCAGGGGAATATTCCATAGAGATGTCATCTTGACTCAGTGGTTAGGAAACAGACAAAACAGGAATTGTAAAATGTATTCTCCAGTAAGATAGACAGATTATTATTATTTTACCATAATGGCGGATCTGCCAGGGAAATTAAAACAGAGTTCCCTCCTTACGGAGATTGAGCCTTTCCCAGCTAGAGCTATGTATATGCAAGGGATTGCCAGGGAATTCTGATATATTGTTGGTGCTAACACTTCAAAAATCTCTTGTATTTCTCTGTTATAGCAACTTCACTGTGTGGTAGTTGGAAGTGAAAATGCCAAGCGATATTTTGAAGCAGTTCAAGGATCAAAAGAACACCGAGGAGAGCTCTTCGGTATCCATAACCTCTTCAGACTAAGGTCCCAAGGGTCTTGTCTTACAAGGGACATCCTGGAGGTGAGAAATTGTTCAGTGACGTTTTTGATGTTTTAAATATAATTTATCACTCAGGAAATTTGAAATATAATTGGTGCCTCCTTTTCAGAGAAATTTTTGGTTTTCAATATCAAAAATGCCTGTTTGGAATTTCTACTTTGAGAGAAATCAGAAATGAACTGTACTACTAAGCCAAGGTTTTCTCATACATATTTGGCACATAGTACATACCCATATACTAACACATATTTGAGACAGTATGACCTCCATGACCATCTTCAGACTAGCAGAGAGGAATATATTTGAAAGCAACTATTGACATTGAGAACCAAAAAAACAGTATTTTCCTAAATAAAGAAAACTATAAAATATGTTTTGATTAGAAGTTACCAAATGCTCCCTGAGATGTACTCTCGTGTCTCTTAGAGATTTTTTTTCTGTTCCCAATAAAAATTCCACACTAATACTTCAAACTCTCAGTTATATTCATCTTCAGCGTACAGATGTTTCTTGTTCTTCAAATGAGACATGTACATGGCTTTAAAAACTCTTTTAAGTTCATTAATGTACCAGAACACCAGACCTATTTTCTAATTGATATTAATATGGGTATCATGAAGTCCTGTAATACTACCATTTTCAATCTCCTTACTACATAGACGAGGAAAGCAAACTTTGGAAAACTTCAGGCTATAACCCTTGACTTCTAAGACTTTGTAGTAAAACCCTTAGCATACTACATTTAGTCAGAAAGCATCATAAATAAAGCTTAACAAAAATTGTTCCCTGTCCCACAGAAACTCCCATCTTGATGGGAGGTGGAAGAGAACATTTACAAAGTGAACATGTAGCATAAGTAATTGTATATAATGCTAAACAGCTTCAGAAGTTATTCAAGATAACCACTGATAATGGGAAAGAAGGTCTGTGCTGTTTGTATTCTGTAAATATCACAGTTATTCTGCAATGTCTCATATATGCTGCTGAGTTTTACTTTATAGAACCTATTGTTTCTGAGTTGAATGGCCTAGGAAAGTCTTTCCACTTTCCAGGTTTTTTGATGGTTTTTTTTTTTCCTTCTTATTTTTGAATATACTGTTCTGTGGACTTTTCATTCTCATTCTCCTTCTTTTGAATAGTAGCATTTGTTCCCAGCCCTCTGCCCTGCATTATAGATATTACCTCCATCTCAAAGTACTGCCCAACATGCCAATAGTCGTGTTTCTAATTTAAAATCAGTTGTCTGAAAATGTGTAGCATTAGATTACTTACCCTGCTTTCTGCCATATATGACATAGATTAGTACTCTGTTAAAATAATCACCTGATCCTTTGTTAAACAACTATTATGTAAGACAAAACAGAATAACAGGTTATTAAGTGGAAAATTGTCTTGTTTACTGTGTTATAGTATGTCTTATTTCTCATTCAAGAGTATTTCTTTTTTTTAATTGAAGTTTTGTGAATTTTATGCATTTTTATCATGTTCAGACTCCCCCATCTACACCGTCCTTATACCCTTCCCACAGATTTCGTGTATCAAGGATTAAGTCCAATTTGTGTCACCAAATGTCCTTAGATGTAGGTCCATCCACCTATCTAGAGTCATACCTTTAAAGAAAATTAGCTCTCCCTCTACCAGCAGTTGGTTACCAGTAGTTCCTCAGCCAGTGTGGGGCTTCTTCCCCACTTCCCCACTTCGGTGCTGGGATTTTGTCTGGCTTAAGTCTGCAGGGTTTTATGTATGCTGTTAACCATTGCTGTAAGCTGTCTGGAAAACTGTTTCCTTATGGTCATCTTTAGCTCTTACAGTGTTTCTACTCCCTCTTCCACAACAGTCCCTGAGCCTTGGGTGGCAGAAGTTTTTGATATAGGTGTCCTATTATTGAGGGATAAGCGCTCTGCAGTCTCTTATTCTCCATACTTTGGCCAGTTGGTAACTTTCTGAGTTAATCACAGTCTGTTGAATAAGGAAGCTTCTTTGAGGTTAAATCTGAGAGATATATTCATATTCTTTCTATCCCTTGTTCCACTATGTCCCCTGAGGTGTAGAGGTTGTATTATAGATGTGTCACTTAGGGCTAGGCAACTCACAGACACTTAATTCTCCGCATTTCAAGAGTATTTCTTAATGACCGGCCATCCTTGTCTTCATTAAGTTTATGGTAAAATGTGCTTAACACCTTGTTGCTTGCATCACTGCTTCTCAAGTACTAACCTGCATTGTGAATTAAAATTGTTCATCTGTATTTGATCAGAACGTAAATTATTCAGCCTACTTAATTCATCCTGATTTTGACTAAAAGATGCTTTAAAATACTATTTTAAGTTCTATGTAATAGGAACCTTTTAAAGTATAAACTGGTCCCTTCCCACAAGCCTGTAACTCTGGTCCCCAACTGTGACCCATAGATCCACATTCCTCTGGTGATGGGCTGCTGGTGGAACAGATTGGAGGATGGAGGACTTTCTGACGTTGGACGTCAGTTTCAGCCTTCTCCGAGTGACTGTATACCACACAGTCCCCTCCCCTAAAGTCCCAAGTTGTGCATGACAATGACTTTGCCTCTGTGTTGGTCTTATGCTAGAGACAAAGGAGGTTTCTGTCATTTGCAGATTCTAGTTTTGGGAGGACTGATTTTCAAAAAGGACTTCCCATCCCCGCTGATGGCCAGCTGTGGTCTTGACTCTACACATGGCCATGGACCAGTGGACCTGTCCCAGTCCCTGGCACTGAGAGGCTCTCCATCATTTTCTATTCCTCTTCGACAGCCCCTGTGCGCCTTCACCTGTGTCCTACCGAATGTGTAAATCACCTCACTGAACTTCCAGAGACAAAAATCACAGGCTGAGAAGTTAAAAGTAAAAGATAATTATACAGTATTTTAAGATGTAGAAATTTAATGTTCATATTGGTTTGTAACTGATGATGGCAGTATTATTTCCTCTCGTTCTGTCAACAAATATAGCAAGAACTTGTTTTGGGGGTTTTTTGGGGAGGAGAATTTAATATTCTAGAGTCTAGGCCATGCCTCTGCTAAAAAATGTACCAGTGCTTTTTTAAAAAAGAAAAATTGTGTGTGTGCACATGTATGCTTGCACTCCAGTGTGGGTGGGAGTCAGAGGACAACCCTTGGGTACCAACCTCTGCCCTGTTGAGGAAATGTCTCTTATTTTTGTCACATTGCATCCTTCAGGCTAGCTGGTCTGAAAACTTCTGGGTGATTCTCCTGTCTCTGCCTCTCATCTTGAGGAAAGAATGCTTGAATTATAGATGAGTGCCATTGCATGCATCCAACATTTTTTATGGGATCAAACTAAGGTAGTGAGGTTTGTGTGGCGAGTGCATTTGCCTGCTGAGCTGTCTCCTCAGCTGCTTCCAAAACCTTTAAAGTGCATATGCCCTTCCCAGAGACGCAGCAAGTCTTCTTTATAAAAGTAGGATTTTTAGTTTCTTACTAGGTTGAACCTTTTCATTTTGATGTCTACTATACCTAAGGGCTCAATAAATATTCTTTAGTGAATATGTGTAGCAAATATACTAGTGATGCCAGCTAGAATATCAGGTTTCTAACCCTCAACACTGTCATGTTTGAAATGTTACTAGTATGTTCTTTCTATAATTATTGTATAGGAATGGCTTTTAAAATTTTATTTATTTTAATTTTATGTGTATGAGTGCATATAGGTAGGTGCACCCGCATTATGCAGTGCCTAAGGAGGTCCAAAGAGGGTATTGGATTCCCCGGAACTGGAGTAACAGTCTGTTGTCAGCCACCATGGGCTAAGAATTGAATCTAGGTCCTCTGCAAGAGCAGACAGTGCTCTTAACCACTGAGCCATCTCAGGAATGACTATTATGGATATGATTCTTAGGCCTATATGTCACATTTTTTTGCTCCTCTTGCCTACTAGTGCATTTTAATGGAATTGGACAGAAACTATTACTAATTTTCAACATCTAAAAAGTAAACTTTAGGGAAAGAAGTAAGAAAGAGTACTTTAAATGTTATATAGACTGCATGTGAGTTTCTTAATTAGCAAATAGAAATATAGCATTAAGAATGTAAAGCAGCTTAGCATACCTTTGCCATTGTTTTACTGGTTGTTTCACCACATATTTATAGTATTTGCATTCTTCCTTGTGGACATTATAGAGAGAAGGCCAAGTGGAAGCTGGGATCATGACAGCTACAACATGGTTGAAAGAACATCCAGCAGAGGAACCAGAGACAGTAAGTAACCAGGCACATAAACCCTGAAAAGTGTAAGTTTCTTTTTCTTTGTCTTTCATTTCTCAATGTGTAAAAAGAGAAACTTTTTAAAAAACTCAAGGACACAAAATCACAGGACTGTGAGTAAAATTAACCACTTAAGGTAATCAATATAAAAACAAATTCAGGAGCAATTATCAGGCCTTTATATCTAAACTGGAATTTTAACTGTCCCAAACTGTAAACCCCCAGTAGGTGACCACCCTAGCACTACTTTTTTTTAACTAAAGACAAATTAAATAGAAAAATACCCACCAATGTATATTTAAGATTAAATCCAAATACCAAAATCATTCTATAAATCAATTCTGCTTGATTTGAGTCTCATGATGTTAGTAGTTTCTCGTCACACATCCATAAAACCTTTATTGTTACCAGAGGCCTTTTTAGAAGTAAGATAGAAGAAATATGTGTGGAAGATTCTTGTATTATATTCTTGCTAGTTTTTTGTTTGTTTTTTCCATCAGCCCCTCTCAGTGATACCAGTTGGTTTAGGAATGTCTACAGTGACCACACTGGCCATAGGCTCAGGGAGTCTGAGCTGTCTTACCTTTTATACTTTTTTTTTGAGACAAGGTCTCAATATGTAGTTCCTGCTGGTCTGGAACTCACTCTAGACCAGGCTAGCCTTAATCGCAGAGATCCACCTGCCTCTGCCTTTCAAGTGCTAGGATGAAAGACGTGCCCCACTATGCTTGGCTTTTTTGTTTGGTTGGTTTTGGGTTTTTTCCATCTAACCATAAGTTTATGTGAATTTAGTGATCTTGAATTTGGATAGACTTCTTTTTACTTTGTGTACATGTGTGTGCGTATGTGGAGGTCAGAGGATACCTTGAGAGAGTCAGTTCTCTCCTTCCACCTTGTGGGTCCTGGAGACTAAACTCAGGTTGTCAGGCTGTCAAGTGATGAGAGGTGCCCTTCTCTTTGAGCCATCTCAATAGCCAAGGTGAACATTTTTAAGTTTTAGGTAAACATGTGAATATCAGATATTGACAGAAGTATCATACTATTTTCCCATAAAGCCTCAATTTTAGGATGATGAAGATTAACTTTGGTTAATGTGAGGAAAAGAATTGAATTAAAATTTTTACCAAATTTTACTTCAATCTTTTCTTAATCTCCGATAATCCAGATTCTATGAAACTGAATGTTATTTTTAATTTTCTTGATACCTTTTGCAGTTTTCCTGAGAAATGATTTGGTCACATGGTACTCCAGTTTAAACTTTATTTTGTAGAGTTAAATACTTTAAAAGAGAAAGTACTGTGTTAGGCATTACATTTGTTCAGTTCATTACATTTATGTATTAACTGTTGTACCTTTAGAAAACAGCAAGTGAGCGCTGGAGGGATGGCTTAGTGGTTAGTGTCTTACAGAGGACCTAGATTGGGGTCCCAGCACCCAACTGTCCATAACTGTAGTTCCAAAGGGCTGATGCCCAATTCTGGCCTCTGTGGTTATAGCACCCAGGGGTACACTTACATGCAAGCAAAACACTCATATACATAAAAATAAATAAAAATTTTTATTTTAAGGAAAACACCAAGTAATATACTTGTGCCTAAATTATCTTCCCCCAAGTTAATTACATTCCAGTGTGATACATTCAAAGCTGTTATCTTAATGTTCCCTTTGTTCTGAATTTTGTTGTTATTTCAGTTTGGTTTTTGAGACACAATCTCCTGTAGTTCAGGCTGACCTTGAATTCCATATTCAGTGGAGTGCCTGATCTTCCTAACTCCATTCCCCAAGTCCTCTTCTTTTCTTGCTGCAGGCATATGCCAGTACACATAACTCCTATGTTAGCGTTTTCTAATGTTTCTGTCTGTGCTTCTTACATAGCCAAACGACCATGACCATCAAGAACCCACTGAACAAGAACACCCAGCAAAACCACTTGCCACAGAAGTTTTTGATCTCTGCAGTGACTTCAGTGATGATGAATCAGTGGGACCTTCTCAAATAAAGACTCCTAAAAACAAAGTCTCTGATCCTAGTAAAGCTCCTAGCTCTTCAGGGCAGCTTACGCTACTCCAGTATGGATTCTCTAAATTGTTGGAAGCAAAATGTAAACCAGCCAATGCTGCTGATGGAAACATTGCCTCTTGTGATGAAAGTTCCGATGAGCAGCCCACATCCCTGTCAGCAGAAGCCAAACATGCTGGTTGGCAGAAAATTCAGGACTCTGTTTGTACTTCAGAACATCAGAAATTAGATAACATCCTAAATCCAAGTGAAAAATGTGTTTTCGATAAAAATGAGAAGATTTTAGAACAGAATGTTTCTTCTGATTCTGATGATGAGAGAATGTTTAAAAATACAACTAGACATGATTGCATGCTGCAGAATGACACAGAGTCAGAAGACAGTGATGTCATCTTTCCCACACAGTACCCAGCTCAGAGAACCCCTCATAATCGGATAAGGGTTAAACTGTTCTTAGGTGGACCTGCAGATTCTGAAGCACAAAACCCTGTGAAAATAAGAAATTGTGGGGATAGTAGACAGCTTGGTGGCAAAGGAAATGGACTAGTTTCCAAACCCTTAAATCCCGAGAATATGACCCTGAATTCTATTATAAAAAGAAAAGACACTGATGATATTAGTGATGAATCTGATGACATTGAAATTTTCCCCAGGTCAAGAACAGGAAAGCAAAGAGCACCTGCTTGCTTAAGGTATAAGGAAAAAAAGGAAAACAAAAAGGAATTTTATAATTGTCCTAAAACAGTGAAAAAAATAGACCAAGAGTACGCAGCAGATGCGGATTGTAGCTCTCAGTTTATTGATGAATTTTCATCCTCAGATGACAGTTTATCCATCAGTCACTTCGGTTTCTCAAAACCAAGCCATAAAGCAAAATCTGTGAAAGACAATGTCACTTTGTTCTCAAAACTGCCTGGCCATAATAAGAGAAGTAGCACTTTCATGCCAAGAAAACCAGTAAGCTTTTCAAATGAAAGGGTTGTCAATCAAGAGCCAATGTCTGACTCGATGGATAAAATTTTAGGTAACTATAGACATTCTGAAAACATTTCTTTAAATAACTGTTTTGCACAATCACATAAGAGATTATTGAGGTAGCTTAAGTAGCTGTAAAATCAAAATGTTGCATTGAGGCAGAAATGATGAAGGAGGCAATTTGGGGGGTAAAGAGACCACCTACCCACAGATGCAGAGCTTCGCTGTCTTCCTGGAATCGTCTCCACCCTTATCGTAGCCGTCCTGCCCCATCAATACCAGTGATTCTGATTTTTGTAGTAATTCCTTATTTACATTGTTAAGGTGTTTTCTCATAAATGTGTGTTTTATTATAGTTTTATGTTTTCCACATATTTTATTAATTTTATGTAGTCTCTCTTAATCTGTAGGTATCTTTCTCCACCCCTTTCATGCCTTACCTACAAAGTGTCCCTGGATCTGTTATTTTGCTGATTATGTTGTCTCAGTGCAGTCAAACATGTTCTATGTTGTCTGTGTTACCTGCAAATGAGTAGATTGTTCCCAAGAATAGATCAGACTTAGGTTGATTTTCTGGAGCAAGACAAAGTTAGTCTTAGGCAAGACCACAGGAGGCACAAAATGTTCTTCTCATTGTGGTCTCAGCAGCCACTGATGGTTTGTGTTTTCATTATATATCAGAGTCCTGTTTATTTATTGTAGCAAAATTCTGCATTGCATTTCTTTTTGTTAGTTAGAATGCTATTACTTATATTTATTTCTAGAATGATTTTATGATGAAATGCTTTTTGTCATCTGCTATTGCCTACCTAGTTACAGTTCAGGTCAGAAAGACAGGAAAAATACTTAATTTCTTTATTTTCCAGTTTTCAGTGTAATAAATTGGTTCTGTGTCAGCCTTAGAGAAAGACCTGTTTATTCTTAGTATCATTGTGAGTTCAATCAAACATACTTGGTTCTCAGTCTATTGCAATTAGTGACTAATAATGTTACTGTTAATAATATTTGGGCTCAGTTATCCCATCTTTGGCCAAAGGAAGTCAGTAGACATAAACATTTTGGCCCTTGAAATCTGGGGGGCAAGAAACTAGTCACCTTTGGAAATTTCCTTGTTAGCTTTTATTACAAGATGTTCATAATAGTCTTATACTTTTTTCTTTCTTTGTGTGTGCATGCCTGTGTAGCACAAAAGAAAGAATCAGGACAGCTTGTGGAAGTCAGTGCAGGCATCTTCTTTTCCAGCTCGTCACTTGTCAGGCTTGATGGCAAATGCCTTTACCCACTGAGCCATCTGTCATGGCCTTCATGCAATACATTTTCTGCTCCAGACCTAGCTTCAAGAAACTTTGGTTTCTTTTAGAGACAAAGTCTGTTTCAGGGCCACAGCCTGGTGTCAAGAATGAGCTTGCTACTACTAGTTTAGTCTTGTCCACTTATTTTGTTAGTTTTGTGTAGTTTCTTTTAAACATAGCAATCTTCCTTCATCCCCTCCATTGCCATTCAGTTTACTTAGTGTTTCCCTCAGCCTGCATTATATATTTTCAGTGCATTCAGATGTGCTGTCAGTCCTCTATATTGCCTACAGTGTGTAGCATTTCTGGACTTTTCATTGGTCATATCATTTGTATGTATGCACATATATGTTTATGTATATATACATGTGTATGTCTTAATATGTGCCTTACATGTATACTCATTTATGCATGTATGTTTATATATGATCAAGAATCCTCATGAACTTATATTTATGCTTCCACATTTATATCGATACTTAATTTGAAAATCGTAGAACATTTGCTTCTCTTTTTCTTTTCTCCATTATATTTGCATAGTTTCTTTCTTCTTGATATTCAGGTTTGCAATCACACAGGGAATGATTTAATTATAATGTCTTGTAGTTTGTTTGCTCTATTCCATGTTACACAATAGTGAAAAAATAAATTGGCACTACTATCTCAATAAAGGCTGAGACATAGATCAGTGATAGCACACTTCCCTAGCAATACAGCAGTATTACTAGAAACATTCTTTTGCTTAGTATTTTTAATGTACTGTCCCATTTCTTCCCATTTTTACAGTGGATACACTGCATCTGTGTATTATCAGAGATATATGTGTGATGCATTCTTTGTCCTCATGATATACAGAAAATTATCTCATAGTTCCCATGTTTCTCTAGTTATTTGTATTATCTGAGCCTTGGTTGTTTGTTTGTTTTTTTAAGACATATTCCTGAGGATTTGTTTTCCCCCTAAGATTCTTATGATAACAACTTATATCTTACAAATTAGTTTTGCTGGAAACAAAATCTTTGGCTCCCACTTTGTTTACTTGAGTGTTTTAAATAAATAGCTTCATTTTCATGTGGTACAAAATGTCAAGCCCCAAACTCAAGGGATTTTTTTCCCCATTGTTGTCTGGTAGTTTGACTAGATTGTGTCTTGGTGGTATTCATGCATGCCCGTGCAGCTTCCGCTCAGCTTTCTTGGAGGAACATACTTGTATGCTGGTGTCAGTTACTTGTTCAAGTTTTTCACCATTCTCAGAAGTTCCATCTTTGTTGCCTGTCTTGAGAATTTGTCAGTCTCTTAAATTCTTTTATCTTTTCATTTGTTTTTTGTTTCTTCTATTTTTGAGTCATTATTGTGTTTATTTTCTCTTATTTTTCTTCTAGGTAGCCTTCATCTTTGAAGAACATTTTCTTAATATAAAATCTCTGGGGGAAATTATATCACTCATTTCTGAATTGTTCTAATTCTGGTTGGCATTATTGATTCCTGTCTTCTTTTGTGTTCTTTAGGTCTCTTCCCTTGTTTTGGAATGGTTTAATCTGTTTCTTGAATACATCTTTCTCCTGGTAGGGATGTTAATCTGCTCCTGTTTCTCCTTTTTCTCATAGGTTTTCAGTTTTGATCCAGATCCTTTTTCTCTTGCTCATTTTTGTGGGCCATTCCTATCCCTGCTTACTGTTTAATTCTGCTAGCCTACTCACACTGATTGCTTCCCTGCAGTTGTTTCTTGCTGGGTTCCCACCTGGACAGTAGCCCTGTGGGTCAGTTTCGGGAGTTAGCATGTTGTAGTCTCCTGAGGACTTCTTACTGCAAGTCCCCTGCTCCCCTGAACACTGGTGAACAGAGCACCTTTCCAGAAGCTGCTGGGTTTTAGGTAGTTTTGTGCCTTCCAGCATATACCTATTGGGGGTCCTGGGGTCTCCTCTTCTCAGGTCTGTCATGGTCATGCCATACCTGTTGTCCTTCTTTCACAACAGGGTATTGACACTATGCAGTTTGTAGTTATGGGTACATTGCCCCCATCCCTTGACTGTATTTCAGGGCTCATAGGGGTGGTCTGTCATGTGATTTTGTTGTGATATGATTCATAGGCATCTGCTTTTATTGTCTAGTTGCTCTTTGATTTCACACGGGGATTCAGGGAAATTGAAAAGCCTCCATCCAGATGCCTAACCATGTAAGACTTAGCATTGCTGTATAAGTATCTTGCTTATTCTAAAAAATATGTGAAGAAAGATGATATAAAATCAGAGATACTTTGCTACAGGTACCTTAATATAGAATTTGATTTATTTACACATTATTTTATTTTATTGTTAAAAGTCTTATTTAATGGTTATTAGGATATGGGTATATTTTGGTCCTAGTTTTAACTCAGTGCAAGATTATCCATTGATTTGTATGCCGCAGTAAAATCATAGGCTTAAGGAATTAATTACAAACATTTTTAAAAATAATCATTTGAATTTTTAACTAAAAAGAATTTTTAACTAAAAAGGTGTCAACAATGTAAAATCAATGCTATTTTTATAACATAAGATTTGTCATCAAAATTAAGAAAAATCTGAGAAAATTTTCTATGGTAATACTTTTGAGAGTTCTGAAACTGTACTAGTGTGTTATACCTGGTATTTTAAAATGCAAGAAAACTGTTCTCCTAATAATTCTTTTAATCGTATTATGTAACAGTGTCTTCTGTTTCATAATTGGTAATTTCTGGTTTAGAGAAATTCAGGACTGAAACAACACAAGTATTAGAGGCCGTAATTGAAGTTCATTTCCAGAGCAGTGTGAGGGAGATTTTACAGGCCTCAATTCTAGCCTTTTCTTTTATGATCACAATTTCAAAATAAATTATTGGGTCCTAGACACAAAGTAATAAAAAATGTAGCCACTTTTAAAACTTCTTTTAGATAAAAGCCATAGTTAAAATATTTTTTTCCATTTCCTAAAAAGCTCCCACCCTGACATTCTCTGGGCATGTGTACAAAAAAGACAAAATACAAACAATAAAATTGAGCAAAGCCAACCAAACGCAATTCCCTGGTCATAAACCCCGTGCTCCCTGCCATCAACTACAGGTTTAAAGGAACAGATAAGCCTAGTGGGACTCCTTAAATGACTTAAACAACATTATGAAATTAACAAAGAAGACAAAGGACTCTTGACCATGACTTTCATAGACGAAATCTCCATTTTAAATTAGAATTTAAAGAGTGTTACTTCTGCAGGGTGTGGTGGTGCACAACTTTAATCCTAGCTTTCAGAAGGCAGAGGCAAGCAGATGTCTGTGAAAACCAGGCCGCCCTGGTCTACATAGCAAGTCCAGGCCAGCTGGGACCACATAGCTTGTGCTTAGTGTAGTGTTGCTTCATAGAACTATATTGTTGCACTATGATAAATCACATGGTAAACATCATTGCCTCCTAGATGGTGTTCAAGAAGTGGCTTACATCCACTCAAACCAGAACGTAATTGGATCAAGCAAGGCTGAGAACCACATGAGCCGATGGGCAACACGTGATGTATTTGAATTGAAGCAGTTTTCCCAGCTTCCTGCTAATGTAGCTGTTTGCAGTTCTAAGGTAATACTGTTAATTTTTTTTTACTTTTAAAAAATATTTTATTTTTATTACACGTGTGTGAGTATTGCCTGCATGTGTGTAAGTGCATTGTGTTGTGCAGTGTCCGTGGAGGTAAGAAGATGGCATCAGATCTCCTGGAACTGGAGTTACTTACAGTTGTCAGCTGCCATGAGGGTGCCATAGAACCAGGGTCCTCTGCAAGAGCAGCCGGTGCTGTTAACCACTGAGCCATCTCTCCAGCCCTGAAATTAACGTTTTTATCTCACTTTTCACAGAAAGTTCTTTAGCAGGATCCTCTCCCTCAAAAGTACCTACTCAGTCTTTTAAGTGATACCCAGTCAAGCACTGAAAAGCCCTGTGGCATCTGAGCGATTAGAGTCACTGAAGATGTTTGGGATTAAATGCCAAATATAAATAAAAATTCCTAATAATATTGAGTTGATTAAAAGAATATGCCTAAGCTCCCCCAAATGCAAAACAACCTGAGAGAGCTATACAGGTTAAATCATAACCAAAACTACTTCTGTTTTTAAGGAAAAAGAAAAATTTATGATTAGGATTTTTTCATTCAAAATAAAGACACATCCCCC
This sequence comes from Eospalax fontanierii, assembly GCA_035773235.1. Classification (NCBI taxonomy): domain Eukaryota; kingdom Metazoa; phylum Chordata; class Mammalia; order Rodentia; family Spalacidae; genus Eospalax; species Eospalax fontanierii. Next base: position 9,716,851 of record CM069538.1, read on the forward strand.
CCAAAAACTAGCTTCTAATAGATTTTTATAAAGGATTTTTATAATGGTAAAATAATAAATCATTTGATTTCTTCCTGCCTAAGATTGCTGCTGTGTGGAAATAAACCCTCGCTGATATGTGCTATTCTTGTTTATACATAGTCATTTTCACCAAAGGTTTTAAAAAATATTTTCTTTGGTGTATTCTGAAAGTTAAATGAGGAATAGTTTTGTTACTATTTGATAGATAAGAGTTAAGAATACATGCTGTATATGACAGTGATATTGGTTTTTAAGAATGAAGCTAGGGAAGCTCACTGACTAGTCTGCTTTCAATTGCTGTGACAAAACACTCTGACCAGTACCAATTGGGGAGGAAAGGGTTTATTTGGCTTACATTTCCATCACTGAGAGAGCCTAAGATAGGAACTCAGGGTACAAACCTGGAGGAACCCTACTTACTGACTTGCTCCTCTGGCCTATGCTCAGCCTGCTTTCCTATACAACACAGGACAACCTGCCCAGGAGTGGCACCACCCACAGTGGGCTAGGCCCTCCCACATCACTCAGCAATCAAGAAAATACCCCACAGACACGGCCACAGGCCAATCCAATGGAGAAAATCCCCCATTTGAAGCTCCCTCAACCCAGATGTGTCAAGTTGACAACTAAGCTGTCCAGTACAATCACCCTGAGCTTTCAAACTGTATTTCTTCAACAAAGGATTCAAATGGTCTTAGCAAACAAATCACAATGTAAAGTAAAATTCATCACCAGAGACATGTGAATTAAGAAGTTAAGATCTAGGAGAAAGGTAAGACTACAGGTAGATTGGGCATTAAATTCCACTTAGATATTTTATTGACATGAGAATTCTGAGTTTTCCAGTGGATAAAACAAAATAAGTAACTAAAATTTCTCAACTAGTGTTCTTGTACATGTGCCTGGGCAGTTTGGGTGGTCATAGTGACTTGAGTGCTCAGCTGGCATTAAAGTCTAGAGGCCAGAAATTAGAAATGGCTGTGCTGGACAGGGGTGGGATGGAGGGAATCCCACATGCAAAGAATTGTTCTGCCCTAAATACTGAGAATCATTGAGCCTGGGAAGACATGGCAACAGAGAACATACCAGTTCTAGGAGGAACAAATCTTTTCCTAATCACATGGTTTGACGGAACCTTGTCATCTGGGATTTTTTTTACAGGGATGTGGAGCATGTGGATGTGTACACACGTGTATGTGGAGCATGTGGATGTGTACACACGTGTATGTGGAGGCCAGAGGTACATGTCAGGTCTCTTCTCCAATCTCTCTCCATCTTACTTTTTGAGACAGGGTCTTGCACTGAACCTGGAGCTCACTGATAAGTCTAGACTGGCTGGCCACTGAGCTCCATTGATTCACCTCTCTCTAACTCCTTCTCTTTCTCTCCAGCACTATAGTTACAGACACATATCAGAGTACCTGGCTCTTTGATGAGTTCTGGGGATTTAGATGCAGGTCCTCAGGCTCTTATAACAGGCACTTTACCTACTGAGCCATCTCCACAGCCCCTTACCTGGGGCTTTTAAATGAGAACCACTAAATGAGTTAGTGAAGAGTCAGTCATCCTGTGATATCCTTAGAGTAAATGTAATGATGAACTTTAAAAGGATGTGCTTTTTAAGTACATGTCAATGCCATACATAGGCCCACTGACAAAACACAACTTGTGAAAGAATCCTTCATGACCCACAGAGGCTGTCTTACGTAACATCTATGAGCCAACACATTTCTAAAGTTTGATGACCTTGTAGCAGCCATCTGTAAAACACAGAAATACCCTAGTTTTCCAGAAATTTACTTTATTTAGAAATATAGATTAGACTCTTCTGAACAGCTTACCTTTATTTGTATGTGTGTGTATGTGTCTGTCTGTCTGTCCATATGTTATAACCATACCTTTTCCCAAATAAATTTTAATATGAATGGTCAAATAATTTGGCAACCCTTGTAGTAGATTTCTTATCTTTCTACTGTATTATTTTTAAGTAAATCTACAAAATGATGGGTTTCTCTATGACATTTTCATACATGTATCTCATTTGTCCCCATCACCCTCTCTTGACCAAATTGTCACCTTTCTGCTTTCATATCATATGTATAAATTAGAGTTCACTTGAGAGAAAGCACGAGGTGCCACCTTCCTTCTCTCTCCTTTTCTCGTGTCTTCTCCTCCTCTCTGTCTAGGTGCTTTCCTCTACCCACAGAACCCTCTTCTACTTCTACTTTATTTGTACACTTGTGTTATTTAGATTCTGCGTGAGAACATGCAGTGTGGTCTCAGGCTTATTTGTTTAATGTGATCATTTCTTCCATTGTCTTGCAGGTAGCACAGTTTCATTTTTTTTCTTAAAATTTTTTATTTTATGTGTGAGTGTTATGCCTGTGCATATTTAAGTACACCTGTGTCATGCAGTGCCTGAGGAGACTAGAAGAGGGAGTCAGACCCCCTGAAACTGAAATTGCAGACAATTGTTTGCCACCGTATGGGTGCTAGGATTCAAACCTGGGTCTTTTGCAAGAACAGCCAGCTCTTAACTGTGGAGCCATCTCTCCAGCCTGTGTAATTTTGTTCTTTATGATAGACTAAAACTCCTTTGTATATATAGATATACCTGAGTTTCTCTACCCACTCCTGTGTTAATACATATCTAGACTGGTTCTGGGTCTTGGCTGCTGTGGTTAGTGCTGTAGTAAGTATAAATAGTCATATATCTCTGTGGTGTGCTGACTGTAATAGTTAAATAATTTAACTGGATATTTGATTGTTAGTTCATCTAAATATTTCTCAGAGAAGAAAATCAGTTACACAATTTCCGCTAAAACGAACTTAAGAAACATATAAACGGTCTCTCTAGGGCCATCTTAAGGAAAGTTGTAAAAATGGAAATTCACTTTGCCTCTACAGCCTTTGAAGTGGACAGCACAGTCATATCTGAAATCTTGTCCCTTCATAATAATTCATAGTGAGGTACAGCTCTTACCAAGAAACAAATGGAATATCTACCCTCTGGGGTTTCTAATGTACCCTTTGAGTCATATATCTTCCTTATTATACATGCATCAGCTTAATGGATGTTTTTCAGGGAATATGAAGAAATTTGTTATTAAACTATGGCAAGTATAAAGATTCAAAGAAGTTTAAAGCCATTGATTAAGGGGTCAGGAAGATGGTTAAGTCAGTAAGAACTTACTTGCTGCACAAGTGTGAAGACCTGGGTTTGGATATCTAGCCTCTATATGAAAAGTTGGACATGTCCATGAATGCCTGTAACCTCAGCACTGTGAGGGGCAGAGACAGGAGGATGTCTGAAACTATCTGGCTAATGAGCCAACCTAGTCGAAAAATAGTTCCAGGTTCAGTGAGAGACCATGCCTCAAGGGAATAAGGCAGAGAACACTAGAAGAGGACACTCAATGGCCTCTGGCCTCTGCATGTGCATGTGTGTAAACTTGTACACATATGTGTACACATGTGTTCATATGTCATTCCTATAGCTAACTTCATTGCAGTAAAATTCTATCCAACTTTTCAAAGCCATCTCAGAGAATTTCTGAGAAAGAAGTGTGTTTATCATATCTGGGCAATATTACTTTGAGACCATTAATGAGGACATTATTATAACACACTATGTTATCCACTGAGTGTGGAGGTAGGTTATAAGACTGAAGTTTTGAAAAAAATAGTTACTGGGTTTGAAAAAGAGAATGAACAAAAAAGAAAGGAAATGAGGCAAAAGCAAAAACAAGATTTAGTCACAGTCTTAGGAAATACCTGGAAACCTCTTACTCCTAAAGCCCCTCAAAAAGAAAGAGAAAGAGAAAAAAAGTTAAAAAAAAAAAAAGCACCCAGACCTCCCACCTACAAATATAGTATCTTTCATCTAGGGCTCAAATCCAGAATCTTTTCAATTACTGAGAAGTCTTCTGAGTGCTTCATGTCTGTCATCATTGTTCTATTAAAGAACTTTACATGTGTTTCAAAAGATTGTGTGTGCATGTGTGTGTGCAGCCAGATGTAGATGTTTAAGAAGCACATCACTGGAAGGAGGGAGGCCCCGAGAGTTCACAGCCTCACCTCACTTCCAGTTTCTCATTGTCTACTTCCTGTTTGCCATTGGAGACATGTGTGCTCAACTTCCTTCTCTGGTCACCATGCCTGCAGCTTGCTGCCACCCCTCCCCACCACGATGGATTCTTAAAGCCCTTGGGACTAGAGGTCAAAATAAGCTCATTCTTTCCTAATTGCTTTTGGTGGTGGGGTTTTATCACAGCAACAGAAAAGTTTCTAATACAGCAGTTTACAATGTGCAGTGACAATGATAAGGGCAACTCTGCCATGGGTGAAGGGGATGATAAGACCCTGGACAACCTCAGAGCATTTCTGTGACAGCAGTAGGAGCAGAGGAAAACAATGAATGTCAGCTAGAAGAAAAAGACAGCTCTATTCATATAAATCAAAATAAGCATTAAAGAAGTATTGATAGAGAAAAAGGGGGTCTGGAGTGATGGCTGCTCCTGCAGATGACCCTGGTTCGAATTCCAGCACCCATGTGGCAGCTAACAACCATCTGTAGCTCCAGTTCCAGGGGATCCAACACCATCCTCTGTCCCCTACGGGCACTGGGCAACACAGGAGCACTTGCATACATGCAGGCATAACACTCACATACATAAGGTAGAGAAATAATTTTTTAAAAGAACAAAGCTGGTAAAAAATCAGTTCATCCTGAACACATAACAATTCTACCCCAGTTACCTGAATGTAAAGCTTGACACGTAAGACTTTGCACAGCAGGCAGGGATATGCGCTAGCCCGGTGGGAGACTCTGTTGCCGGACGGACGAGGCAAGCAGACTTGGGTAAAGACGCAGATGGCATAAAGCACGCAAATACAAACCTGGCTCTGATGAACATGTACAGACATGAAGCACGGTTATATCTTCTGACATCTTTTTAATGCGGCCTGAGGAGGGGGCTCAGTGGGTAAGAGCACCTGCTGCAAAAGCGTAGGGACCCAAACTCGAGTCACCAGCATCCAGGTAGAAGCCAGGCATGGCTGTGCATGCCTGTAAGCCCAGCACTGGGGGAGAGAGGGCAGGGCAGAGATAGGTGTGGCTGTAGCTCACTGGCCACCAGCCTAGCCAAAGCAGTGAGCTCCGAAGTCAGTGAGAGACCTTTCTTAAAGGAAATAGGTGGAGAGAGAGGAAGATACCTGAAAGGTATGCACACACACGCACATACACACACACACACACATACACACACACACACTGAAAAAATCTGGTAAGACAAATCTACAGCCAAGTGACCAAGAGAAAATAGCAGTGCAGATGAGCAGAGAGCGGGATGAGCAGCGATGTGGCTGGAGACATGGACAGGAAGGGGAAGGGAGCCCGGGATTGCGCAGCCTCCCAGACCCTGCGAAGCGCAGAGCAGATCTTCTAGGAAAACGGAATCCACAGGAGGCTGCTAACAGAGGCCTGAGCTATGACAAAACCAGCCTCCAGAAAATAGTGCATCCCTAAGACCTGCAGTCAGAAAACAGGAGACAGCTGAAATCACAAGCCAGGAGAAAGGGCAGCTGAGAACTGAGAATGATTTAAGTATATATGTAAATATATAATAACATTTATTATGTAATACATTACATGCATACATATGTGAGGGCTGGAGAGATGCCTCCATGGTTTAGAGCACTTGCTGCATTTGCAGGGGACCAAGGTTTGGCTCCCAGCACTGACGTTTGGTGGATCATACCCACCTGTAACTCGAGCTCCAGGGATCTGACACCCTCTTCTGGCCTTTTAGTCACTCACGTGCATAAAGCCACACATAGCCCCTCCCCAAATAATTAAAAATTTTTAATGTAAATGTATATATGCTGTTTTTCACTGATCCATAATAATTTAATGTGACATATCATGGCATGCATACAGTATGCAATATGTAATGACCACTTTGGGGGACCTGGTATATCTATCAACTCAGATATGTATCATTCATTTCTGCTGGGAATGTTCCCACGCCTGTCTCCTACTTTGAAGTATTCAGTGAATTGTTACCAAAATCACTGAACATTTTAAAATTCTTAGGCAATACCCATATTGCAGCTGGGGTGAAGGAGCCAGATAAGGAGAAGTGAGTCTCAACTCTCAGCCAGGCCACCAGTTCATATGCCCATCTCTGCCCTGTGAGCTGAGCATGGGGCCCTCAGTAGAAAGAGAAGAGCCAGAACATCTAGCATCCAGGCAAGAAGTTAGAAAAGACCCCACCAAACACCTCTCCTACAACAGTGCAATGCAGGCTCTTAATCCCTGAGCAACTGGTCCAGGCACATCTGGGGGAGGCAGTTAGCATGCAGGACAGAGGGGAAAGCAAAGGGAAGAGACTTGGAAGACAGTATCTAAAAGAAGTAAGGCGGGACAGCCAGAAAGGCTGCTCTTTAAAAGTGCAGTGAGAGGACACGAAAGAATTTCCAGAAATGGAAGCCACTCTTAATTTCCTTGGGGAGTGGGGAGCAATTTGACAGTTCTAGCCGGATATGGTGTAAATTCTAGCACTAACAACCCTCTGTAACTCCAGTTCCAGGGGATACGACGCCCTATTCCGACCTCCATAGGCATTGCGTGACATGGGAGCACCCAACTACATGCAGTCATTACACTCATACGCATAAAATAAAATATTTTTTAAAAATGCAGCAATTCAATTGAGGGTTGGTAAGTAAGGGATGAACTCCTTCCTCAGAAGCAAAAAAGGAGGCAGGGGGTGAGGAGATAAAGAAAAAGAGATAGAAATACAAGATGGCTTCAGAGCCTGAATAAAGGAAGCTCTGAAGACAGCATCACCCAGCGTCTGTGCTATGAGAGCCCCAAGAAGAACTGTGTGGAGGGATGGAGGGCTGTGGACACATCAGCCAGCTGCCTTGCACCCTCTGGGTTCAGCTGCCTTGTCTCTCCTGATTCTGCTCATTCTCTGAAATGGAAGTGGAGCTTTCCTAATGAGTTCTATGAACTAGAGGACTGCTTCTGAATGAACACAATTCCTGCCGACATTCTTTAAAACTCATTAAGAGAGCATTACCAAAATACTAAACAAAACAAATTCCTTGGTCCAATACACTGAAAAGTTAGATGGAACTGAATATAACTCCATGAAAATACAAATTACCAAAACTCAAATAGCTCTATAACCACTAAAAAATAATATAGGCCTGGAGAGACGGCTCCGTAGCTGAGAGCACTGACTACTCCTGCAGAGGACCGGGGTTTGATTCCCAGCACCCACACGGCAGCTAACAAACATCTGTAACTTCAGTTCCAAGGTATCTGACACCCTCTTCTGACCTCCACGGACACTGCACAACAGGGGTGCACAGGCAGGCAAACACTCATACATATAAAATAAAAAATAATATAAATGAGTAGCTTAAGTTGTCCCATAAAGAAAATTCCAGCACACATTGTACCTGGATGAACTCTACCAAGTATTCCAGCAACTAGTCACTCCAAAATTGTGCAATCTTTTACACAGAATAAAAGGAGGTCCAGCTCTCCTCCTCGGTTTATGAGGCTGATATGACCTTGGCACTGTGCAAGCTCTGCAGAACTAGTGGCATGTGTTTATGTAATCCACGGCTTAGCAGTTACGTTCTTGTTCGTGCTATGGCGTATGTGCCTGTCCTCTAGAAGACAGAGACAGGCATGCTCACATGATCAAAAGGAGAAGCAATATAAATGTCTATGACTGAGGAAAGTCTAACTAAGTTGGAACATATTGGAATGCTGTAGTAGAAGGTTATCGAATGCTCTCTGGCACTGAAAACAAATGGACCATATTCCTTCCATACACACTATCATAGAGGAATTTTTAAAACAAGGCCAGTGGAAAAAGGTAAGCTGGAAGAGCCACTGGAGTAGTACAGACTAGATATCAGGGAGAATCTCCCTGCTGTACAGCAAAGGAGAGAGATGATAGTATGCAAGGCCAGGGTGAGACAGTTATTTTTCTTGGGTTGATCTGAGAGAAGCCAAGTGACCGTAATCCACAGATTGACTCTGGGCTGATATTTGTAGCCAGTAGGGGCATCACCTTCAGAGTGCTGACTGCCTTTGTCTGCCAGATTGAGGGCAGGGAGCCCTCCCGGGTGTTGGGGAGCGGCTCCCAAACTGTCCAGGGACAGCAGAATGAAAACAAACCACCTTACGTTGTGTGTTTTGTTTCTAGAATTCTCTGGGCATTAACAACAAAGAATAGATGTTTATATACATTGGTGTGACAAAAAGTTAAATCTCTACTATTTCAGGCTAATAAGTGTTTGGTGGATAAGAGACCTCAAATTTCCTGAGACAGGGTCAGATCAGATCAATCACAGAGAGAACAACTCAGTATTCAACACCTGCACACCCACCGGTGTTCCTCTCAAGGTAGTATCCTTGGTTTGTGCTCTGACACACAAAGGGTGAGCTTTACACACACAAAGTACAAGAACAAAACCAAAAGTCAGCCTCAATGCCATCCCCAAAGGCTGGCAACAGGCATGGGGCAACCCTGAAACCTTTATGAATGACAGAGAAGTCTGCACATCTGTGCCGGGGCCAGCTCCCCACCAAAGCAAAAAATGTCAAATATCTTAGGTTGATTTTTCAGAGAAATGACAGGTCTCTGCAGAGGAACAGCTCTAAAAGCTGTCCTTTTGTTAAAATAAAACAAAAAAAAAAGCAATTAAGCTTTTTAAGTGGCTTGGAGCTGTGACTCTGGGGTTAAGAGCATGCACTGCTCTTGCAGAGGACCCAAGTTTGATTCCCAGCTCTGCACAGTGAGCAGCTTACAATGGCCTGGGACTCCAGTTTCAGTGGATCCAATGCCTTCTTCTGACCTCTTCAGGCATCTGCACATACACATCCATTCACACAGACACACACTGTCCACATAAATAAATAATAAATATTTTATTTAAAAATACATCTGTCTAGTCATAAAGGAAATAGAAAATGCAGACAGAGCCTTTTCTTGACAGATTCTCATTCTCTCTCTCTCTCTCTCTCTCTCTCTCTCTCTCTCAATCTCTCCCAGTCTTTCCATAAGAACCGGTTGTCATGTGACACTTGTCTGGCTGGGACCACAGACCCAGGAGAACTTCATCTGCATCATCGCCTACTGTGCACCTCCTTTATCCCCAAAGCCGCAGCCAGGTCCTCTTATGCTCTGCATAAAACCCCATGCCTTGCTCCCCTGTGCCTTAGGATGGCTTGAAGTCCGTGTTCTTTTTCCTCTTATCTGTTTATTGTCAGCTTATTTCAGTGACTGAAAGTATTCATTCTTCTGAAGGAAGTTCTCATTTCGGATATATCTAAAAGAGGGAGGCTGAGGGCAGGGTTTAGAACAGTTGGACCCCTCAGTGCTCAGTGGACAGAAGCTAAATGTACGTGTAAATTCAGATGTCAGGGGTCCTGATAACTGGTTCTCCCTTCTTCCTGGGCATGTGACCAAGGAGCCCCCGCGGCCCAGCCTTCCCTGGGCTTGGTTCTTTGTCCAAAAGGTGAGAGACCCACTCTTAAAAGCTTGGTGTACTCTGCGGCTGCTGTTTCTGCCTCTTCACCCAAGTCTGACTTGGTGACTGCTTAGGGCTCCGGGTGAAGAAGCTGCAGCCACAGGTAGGAAAGCCCACAGCGTAGATCGTAGATCGGAAGCCAGGCAGAAAGAGGCTGGGCGCAGCCACACTGGCCACAGCCACTGCGCCCGGAAAACACCCATCTTCTAAGAAGCCCTGCGAGGGTTACGAGGCTCCAAGCGATCTTCAACGTCTATATCAATATATAATTAAGGGTTTTCTTTACTTTTTCTGAAGGGGGTCGTTTTTTCTTTTGTGTCCAGAAGGAAACTCAAGATATTTGTAACTCTGACTTCCCTCACTGAGAGGCCGGTAAGGGCTGGTTATTTCTCCTTTTCTGCACTTCTGTCTGTTTGAATTTTCTAATTTTATGCCTTGCGTGGCTTTTTTTCAAGGGGGATTTATATGGATGGTGGTCTTTCGTTATTGTTATTGTCTTCTTAATATCGCATTCAGTTAAAAACATACAGAAATGTCACCAAACCTCCGGGAAATGCAAATTAAAATCACAAAGAGATATCCTCGCACATCTTTAAAAATAAAATCATTAGGAAAAAGAATTAACCACGGGCCGTGGCAATCAGGGCTGTTTCCCTGTGTGGCCGCCCACCCCATCATTTCTGAGGTTTGGAATCCTTCTCAAGGGTGGCTTAAGAATTAAGGGCTTTTGTCTCACAATTCACTTCATCAGCTTCCTGAAAAACAATTTGCATTTTCAGTACAAAGAGTGCTCTGAGCCTGTGGGCCTGTCCGGGGCTGAGCCTTCCTTGAGAGAATGTGTGAAGAGGTCTGAGCCAGAAGGGGCTCCGACAGCACTGTACTGTCTGGGCGGCTTTGTCCCTTTTGTCTACTGGAGTAGGACTCAATCTTATTTCCAGAATGTCCGGGCTGACAGGCCCCACACACGGGTCTGCCGTCCCTTTTCAGAGAGTTAAGCCCCAGAAGCAAGGCCTTTCCCAGAATGCACGGTGCGCCCATCCTGAGGCTCAAGGGCATGAATGGGGCCTGGGTCAAGGAAGGGGCTTGTGCCTGCTAATCTACTGCCGGCGGTGGGCGCAGTGGTGGGAGCGAGGGGAAGACGGGGCCTCCTCTGTGTGGGGAGAACAGACGGCAGGGCTGGAATTCAGGTGCGGAGAGAGGAGAGCCAGCCAGGGCCTGGGAGGTGGGGCCTCTACCCCACCACGCAGCCCTATCCATGAGCTTTTCCCCACCTGTCTTGATGATATTTCAGATTCCTTTAGTAGGAGGCAAAGCCTCTCCTGTCACACTGAACACGAATACAGATTAAATTTAAAATGCAGCGTAGAACAGGCTTCCGGACAGACAGCCAAGCGCTTTTCCTTATTCTTGCCATTAAGTGCTACTTTGAAACCTCCAACGTGGACAGAAGAGCACTTAGACACCTCCGAGCCCAGAGCTGGTGGCACAGCGCAGGGTGGCTTCCTTCCTCCCTCCCTCCCTCCCTTCCTTCCTTCCTTCCTTACTTTCTTTTTCTTTTTTCTAACATTTCTAACTTATTTAAGGTGGAGCGGCTGAAATGCACACATGCCCAAGTCAAAAATACAAAACAACAAAGAAACAAACAAAAAAAGTCCCAGAGAAAAGCTCATTTCCTCTAATCAGAAAGGGGAAGCCTAGCAAGCTAGTGTTTATGAAGAGGCTGAGGAGATGCTGCAGTGGGTATCAGGCACAAGGACATGAATTCAGATCCCCAGAACCCAATAAAAAGCCAAGCATGGCAATGTGCATCTGTAACCCCAGAGTTAGGGAGGCTGAGACAGGTAGATCCCCAGGGTTTGCTGGCCAAGCAGCCTAGCTGAAACAGCTAGCTCTAGGTTCAGTGAGGGATCTTGTCTCAAAAAAATAAATAAAATAACAAGGTGCATGCCCTTAATCCCAGCATGGGGAGGCGCAGAGGTTGTTAGATCTCTATGACATGGAGGCCAACCTGGGATGTTCCAACTTGAGACTTCCAGGCAAACTGGGGTTACAGTGAGGCTGTCTCAACAAAACAAAAGGGCAAAAATAAATATGACAGACCACTAATATTTTACTTTTTGTTTCTGTAACTCCACAAAAGGAAACAAACAGTTCTTGGGGCTGGAAGAACTACTGGGAAGGAAAAATGAATACGGCATAAGAAGTTAACAAAATGCTCAGACTCTAACTACTGTTTGCTTGACTAATAAAAATTTAGTAAACACATTTCCAAGCCTTGTATTTCTGGGGGTTTTTCTTTTTAAAAAAATTATTTTTTATTTCATGTGTATGCTAGTGTGCCTGCTTGTCTGTATGTGGACCTCATCAGTGCAGGTGCCCACAGAGTCCAGCAGAGTCTTGGATCCTCCGAAGCTGGGAGCTGCATGTGGTTGTGAGTTGTTATGTAGGTTCTGGGAAGTGAACTCAGTTCCTCTGCAAGAGCAATAGGTCTTAAGCACTGAGCATCTCTCTGATTTCAAGCCTGGCATTTCTACAGTACATTTTGACTTCAACAATGCTAAGATAAACATCAGTAAAGACTGTAAGGAAACAAAAAGCAGTAATAAAATATAGAGTGATAGAGGAAGACATCAACCTATAGTGTTCACATACATCCACACAGATGTGTACATGCATACACCACAGACTACATACACACACACACACACACATACACACATATTTAGGCAATAACTGCTCTATTCCAAGCAAACACCTTAGGAAAAAACTATGACCCCAGCCAGCAGCTGCGTTGAAGACAAGATTGCCACCTCTGGTGTGACAAGTAGCCTTTATCCAGCTTCCCCCCAGTAGCAGCAAGGAGACACTTAGTAGGGGCCAGCAGAAATCCTGGGCCTCTTTCCTATCCCTGTTGAAGCAATGTCAGTCCAAATAGATTTAAATAAGACCCAGTCTCATAGCAACAAACCAAAAATATCCAGGACCCAATAAAAAAATTCACTCATCATCATATAAAGTGGCAGGAAGATCTCAGTTTCCAAGAAAAAAAGATAACGATTAAATGCCAAAATTTTAGAATTGTCTCACAAGATTTTAAAGGATAAAAATCTCTTGACAGGGGACTGGAGAAAGGCTCAGCAGTTAAGTTTCTCTGTTTCCAGCACTTACGTAAGGCAACTCACAACTGACTGTAACTTCACCCCTGGGGATCCGACACTCTCTTCTGGACTACAAGGTCACGGGCACTCATATGGTAGAGAGAGAGAGGAGAGAGAGAGAGAGGGAGAGGAGAGAGAGAGAGAGAGAGAGAGAGAGAGAGAGGGAGGGAGGGAGGGAAGGAGGGAGGGAGGAAGGGAAGGAGGGAGGGAGGGGGCAAAATGTGTGGAAGCAAGTTTCTAGAAAGGAAACACAACTTAAATATATAATACAAATAGCAGTTAGACTTGGAAAGCCTTCTCCATGCAAATGGTTCTGTCCTTCTCAGCCTGCTTAACTCATCAGAAGACCACCACCTCCTGTTAGTAATATAGAAATCCAGTCAGTGATTGGCAGAGACAAGACTTCAACACCTGCATATCTGGCCTGTTCCCAGGCATGGGCTCCCGACCGTCCTTGCAGCAACAGTCAGCAGGAGATGCTGGGAGAAAAGCCTGCGTGGGGGAGAGGTCAGGAGCCCAGAAAAAAATTATCAATCAATGTTAACAAAGAACACAAATGAACGAAGAAAAAGATTCTACGGAAGAATGGGGAAGAATTAGGGATGGAACAGGTTGTGAGGACATGAGGCTCATGGAAGGACTCTGGTGCTAGGTAAGGTCAGGATCTGACACCTCCACCTCACCCTGACTCCCTGACTCCCTGACTCCTGACCTTTGCTTTGTGATACGGTGAAGAAATGAACCTAAGGACAGCTTCTACTGGTGCTTCCCTTAAGAAAAGTACACGAGTTGTGAGACACGGAGGGAACCAAGTCTAGGTCAGGTCAGCATGATTCAAGGAAATCTTGGAAAAAGAGCCCAAGCAACTCAGCAATCCACAGAACTTAGAGGCAAAACCCTAGACATTTTGGTGGACAATTTTGTGATGGCCTAGGTAAAGAGGATAAATTTTGCTGTTTATCCAGACTTAAAGTCTGCCTGTGCTTGACTCTTGCTCAACCCCTCCCAGCTACATACCTGGAAGGAAGTAAACTCACAAATCCTGAGGACTGGCCTGACCACAAACCCCAAGGATCCCTAATCTGGGAGGGAAGGCTGTAAATAACTTGATCTGCTTCTGTGCATTAGTAACATGAATGTGGTGGGGATATTGTGAGCCTGGGGAAATGCTTGATTCTTATTGGATGTTTCAAATATTAACCAGTGACCGCTGTAGAAACACTAAAGACTTCTTTCTGGTCTTGACCGGGTTGCTTTCTGCTTCCGAGTTGGACAGCCGGATTGGCTGTAATAAAGCTCCTTGTCACTTCATCCAAGTGGTGTTGGAAACTTCATTTCGACCCATAACAAATTTCAGCCTTTCCAGAAAGGCTGGTCTAAAATAGGAAATCATTATACAAAAGGTAATATAGTGTGTGAGTGAGTTTTCTGTCACTGTGATGAAATATCTGAGGTAAACAATTTAAAGTGTTGAAAGCTGTACTTTGGCTGAAGGCTGCAGAGGTTTCAGTTCATGGCCAGTTGGTTCCATTGCTTTGGGCCTGTGGTGAGAGCTCTCAGCAGAGAAAAGCTGCTCAGACTCCTTCATCTGGGAATCATGGACACATTCCCAATAGCCTACATCCCTTCCAGGCCCAACTCCTAAAGGCTCCACTGCCTGATGGTTCTGTAGCCTCCCAGCAGCACCAGAGGCTGGGAACATGTTTTGGGCTTCCAGCTATAGCAACAAGAGAGATTTCCTCTTGTTTAAAAATATTAATTATAATTATTTATTGATCTATTTAGTGTGTGTGTGTGTGTGTGTGTGTGTGTGTTTCTGTGTACCTATGCCTCAGTGCACATACAGAAGTCAGAGGGAGAAGCTGCTCAAGTCAGTTCCTTCCTTCTACCATGTGGAACCAGGGAATCAAACTCAAGTCGCTAGGCTTGGCAGCAAGCACCTTTACCCACTGAGCCATCTCACCAACCCTTTCCTTCTGCTTCTTGAGGATGGAAGACACGCTGCTTTGGAAAGTGGTCGTTCAGTGATCTTTCTATCCTTCACTCTCAAATGTGATCATTCAAGTGTTCAGGAATACAGAATTTTCTCCTTTATTTAGAAGGAATTGTGTTTCTCACTGGAAGTCTATAATTTATAAAGTCCTGCATATTATGTGTGTGTATGTGTGTGGTGTATGAGTGCCTTGTGTGTGAGCACACATTTGTATACAGATTAGCACACATGTGCACTTGGAGGTCTGAAGTTGACGTTAGGAATCTTCCTCAATCACTCTCCACTTTATCTATTGAGGTAGCATCTCTCAATGAACCCAGAGTTCACTGATTGGTTAGTCTAGCTAGCTAGCTTGCTCAGCACATCCCCTGTCTCTGCCTCCCTGGTGCTGGGACTGCAGATAGTCTCCAAGCCTGCCCAGCATTAATATGAGTTCTGGGAATTTCAACTCTGGTCCTCGCTCTTAAGCGATGTTTGTTTTCCACTGAGTCATCTCCCAGCACCATTTTATACTGTCGGCTTCTAGCATTGCTTTTCTATGAATGGAACCATGACTGGGTCTCGCTATGTAAACCAGACGGCCTCAGTCTCACAGAGGACCTCCTGCCTCTGCATCCTGAGTGCTGGGGTCAGAAGTGTGCATTACCACAGCTGGCTCTGTATTTTTAAGTCTGTTAGGCGTTGGGTAAGTTCTTTCTTTCTACCACGGGAGTCTTGAAACTCAAAGTCAAGTCATTCGACTTAGTAACAAACACCTTTACCTGCTGAACTATCCCTCCAGCCTGGATCCTCTTTTACATTATGTTTTATAAAATTCATTAACCTTCTGTAAACAAAGGCCATAGATGACACATCTTGCCTACACAAAATTCTTGAATCAGCATGTTCTCTCACTATTTGTATGGAATAAATAAAAAAGAATTGTAGAATTGTGTTTAAATATCTAACACTATGACATAATTATACCCAGAAAATATCAATGCCTCCATAAATTTCTAAAGTAATTGCTAGGTTTAGGTACAGTCACCTTTGAGTACACTTTATTTTTTAAAGAACATTAATGTCTAGGAGCTGGAGAGAAGTCTCAGCAATTAAGAGGATTGTTGCTCTTCCAGATGACCCAAGTTCAGTTCCCAGAACCCACAGGTGTCTCACAACCATTTGTAACTTCAGTTCCAGGAGATTCAATGCCCTCTTCTGGCTTCCATGGGCATACACACACACACACACACACACACACACGCACGCACACACGCACACACACACACGGCATATACACACACAGATTCACATGAATTCATGCATGAAATAAAAACAAATCTCTTTTTTAAAGATGTGTAAGAGATGAGACTGTTTTTAAGCCTGCTTTTCTATCGAAGATATTCTCTTCAGGGAAGTGACAAATGGGACAGACACGGGAGGGAATGGCTGCAGAAAAGCTGTCAGTGTGATGACACTCACCCAGAGTTCCAGTTCCTTGGGAGGCTGAGGCAGGAATCTACTCAGAGTGAGCCAGGGGTATGTGGCAAGCCCTGGTCTCCAAAACTCAAACCAAAAAAAGAAACCACCTTACCTCAAAGGAGTATGCTTTCCCAATTCCATCTCCTGCTCCAGTGATTACTGAGAAACACAAACAGTCATTAAGCCACAGAACTCCTCTTCAAGCCCTTTTTTCTCACCAGCACATTTGTCTTCAAGTCTAGAACTCTAATATTACAAAGCTGCATTATCACATTATAAAACCAAAGTTTTTTCCCCTTGGTTACCTCTCAGAGAGGACTCAAAATGAAGAGTTTTTCTGTTTTGTTTCAAGGGGAGAAGGGTTGTTTGGGGGATTTCTGGAAGGATTAGTGAGACTAGAAAACACACTCTGAAATATGACAAAGTACTCAGCCAAGAAGCATTATCCAAGAAGCATTATCCCGACATCTTAAGGCTTTGGGAAGAGCAAGCCATAGCATCTCAAGGGCAAGCATGTGCCCTGTTATCGCTTCACCCCTACCCAGCACTCACCCCAAGAACATCTCAAGGTTCCTTCTGGAGTGAAGTCTGCCCCTCCCCTCCTCCACCACAGTGCATGTGGAAAGATAGGGGGCTAGCAAAGAGAAGGACACAGGGACGTGCGACAGGGTGCAGCGACCTGAAGGACCTTGGAGAGTTAACCCTTGATACCACTAGCTATCAATAACCAACAGCCTCATAGGTTTTTCAGGACCTTCATCCCTGAAATTAGACAAAGAATGCCACAATTTCAAATTTCACAATTCAGTACACATATACCTGCAATTAACCTTGGCCCCAACAATTAAAAGACATGCTTTTTAAAAATGTTAACAACAGAGGTCAGGGTAGTCTCTCTCGGGATTTTTAACTTTCAGCCCCTTGTCACTGGGTTTTTTCTTGTTCTCCTCTTGAATCCATTCCTTCCCTAGTGTCTGCCTGGGCCTAAAGACACGGTATTCTTGCTTATATAACCTTATTCAATCTTGACTCCAAACAGGTTAAGGCTAGGTTTTTCACCTTGAAGCCACTGAGTATCTGGCTTCATTTTAATTTCTTTTGTGAGGAGTGTTCATAGAGACTCTAAGCGGCCAATAGCTGTGCAGAGGTTTAGATGGACCTGGCACATAGGCTTTTGAGTCTGCACAGAGCAGAATATTTGGGTCCAGAACCCAGAAAATTGGTTTAACAAGTTTACTGGAAATAACATACCCACATATGTGCACATGCACACACAAACACACATTCATGAAAGCAAATGTGCTCGCGTGCACATATGTGCATATGTGCACATGCTTGCACATGTACGCATACTCATATTCCAATACACACGTGCACAAAAGAGCCCATATGTGCATGCATATACATGCGTACTTACAATACATGCATGCACATAGGACAAGGACACATGCACACATGTGCATATGTATCTATACACACACACACTCTGGAAATATAAGAACATCAATTATTAGTATATACATTATCCTAAACAATTTCTCATATGGTCATGTCAAAAACTTTTCTTTGACAAAGTTTGTCAGATTGCCAAGTTTAGTGAATGAGGGCCCAAACACCCCCTTGAATCTTAAGTAAATTAACATTTAGATTTCACATTTTTTGAAATACCCTTTAGCAAAATGGAAGCACACCAGGGCAGGGTTTAGATATCTGGAGATGGGGACCTAGGTGTTTCTGCCTTATTTGTCATTTGTAGCATCAGAAAAACCCCCAAAGAAGAAAATCTAGTGAAATTCAGCAGACGAGCACATGGCTGGGGGCTGGGGGCCTTTCCCCTCGCTATCTGTACCTCACTTTTTAGACAACTTGAATTCCACTCAGGCTTTCTAGCCCCATTTGAAGTCTCAAATGAATTTTAAGCCAGAAATAAAAATAAACAGGAGCAATCAAATAGACAAAACAGAGATCCCTCTCACCTGCCCATCGTCCCATTGATTTCAGGAAAGACCTCGGCAGCACTTTCCAGGAGCTCAAGAGAAGGTACCTGGAGAACCTCACACATTTTGCCAGGAAGACTAGGCACACCAGCATCCCCACAGAAACAAAAAGCAGCTCCAGAGTCTCCCCCATGGCTGCCCTGCAGAGATGCTGCCGAGACCTGGCTCTTGCCCTGTGTGCCTCCCAGGCCAGGCAGCCTGGGCACCTGCCAGATCTCCTTCCAGAAGGCACTGAATGTGTTCCATTTATCTGGGGGCACTTAGATTAGAGTAACTTCCTTACACAACCTTGTAACTCACAGGCTGTTGGAGAGAGTATTCCCCTTAGTATCTTTAATACTGTGGTTAGGCTTTTACCACTAGAGTAGCTAAAGAAAGAAGAACGTGGGCTTGGAGAAAAGCAAAGCCCAGAGGCAACACAGCAGCCTGGGCTCCTTTCCTTGGCTTTGGAGTCTGCTGTGGCTTCATCTCCAAAGGTTCCTGTCCTGGAAGCCTGATCCCCAGGGTAGTGACATGGACCTAATGGAATATGGAACCTAGTGGGAAATTCTGAAGTCTCATGGGAAGATGGCAATCCGTGGGGAACACTGGCCACTTAAAGAGAGTTTTTCAACAGTGAGTTGCTATAAAAGCCTAACCCCGGCCCCTGAATTGCTCTCAGACTTCCTATTTTTAGATATGGTGCCTGCTTACACGTGCCTTCCTACCATCCCTTACCAGAGCTTGAGCCATATTGGAGTTAAATAAAACTCTTCTCTTTATAAAGTTAACCTGGCTCGGGTATTTTGTTGCAATAATGCTAAGCCAATTAATTCAGAAACTAAAAAGGGTTCCACATCCAAGTCATTTCTTCAGCAGTGCTTATTGATGGCAGCTGGCAGCCATTGTTTGAAGCACTAGGGATGTAACAGCCTGTCTTGGAGTCTGGATTCTAGTATGAGAGACAGATGATAAACAAACACGATGATGTTAGACTTAAGTGGTGGGGGAAGTGCTATGAGGGATGTGCTAGCCAAGTGACAAGTCAGCATCCTTTAGAGAGGGTTCAGGATGGAATTTCTGTGATGAGGTATCTTCTAGGTTGAAATGTGAACAAGAATAAGCCAGACTCAAAAATGGGATTTTCCTTCCAATGTAATGGAGGAGGATCTTCAATGACCTGAAGTGGGAAAGACCAGCGTACTTGAGAAATGAGGCTGTGCAGCAAATGGACCATTGGAGAGTGTGAGAAAGAAGGGCATTGGAGGGAAAGCAGGTCCTCCTGAGGAGGAGTTAAGATCTGAGTCTAAGTGATAGGGAGCCGTTGAAGAGACTTAGGAAGCAGAGGAAAGCTGACTGTGTTGTTCTTCTGGGGAGGGGATGGACTGAGCAGGGCAGCCAGAGATGAGGTGCCTGTGAAGGTTGGTCCCAGTCTGGGTATATTGCTAGAACAAAGTACCAGAGGCTGGGTGACTCAAAAAGAATCAGGATTGCTTAATTCAGAGTTCTAGAGATCCAAGAATATGACATGGGTGTCTACTCCACTCTGGTGAGATCCTCATGGAGAAAGGCATCATGTTGGGGAGATGCCTGTCAGGGGAGCTCCTTTGGTGATATTACCAAATATCTTGACTCATATACTTTCTGCTTGCTGAGTAGCCCCAAGTTTGTGACTTTAACTCATTCCCCTGACTGGGTGTCCAGACTTGCATATCCCACTACCTACTTGATGCCTCCACTTGAACATTGAATAGCTTATAGAATCTGTCATGATTTCTAAGCCTTTTTGTAATGAAACCAGGAAATTTATTTATTTATTTATTATGTATATGAGCATTTTGCCTGCATGTATGTAAGTGCCTCTGTGTCATGCAATGCCTGCAGATGCCAGAAGAGGGTATCAGATCCCCTGGAACTGGATGGTTGTTAGGGTGCTGAGCATCATGTGGGTGCTGAGAACCCAACCCAAG
Source organism: Eospalax fontanierii (assembly GCA_035773235.1). Taxonomy (NCBI): domain Eukaryota; kingdom Metazoa; phylum Chordata; class Mammalia; order Rodentia; family Spalacidae; genus Eospalax; species Eospalax fontanierii. The sequence continues at coordinate 9,736,985 of CM069538.1, forward strand.
TCCTCTGCAAGAGAAGCCAGTGCTCTTAAGCACTGAGCCATCTCTCTAGCCCTGAAAGTGTGTTTTTTAAATGAATACATTCCTAATGAGTAAAGGCAGAGAGGGCTCAAAGATGGAAGCACCAGATTAAAACCTGTACCAGGGTTTCCAAATTCCCCTTCTCCACCAGAAACCAAGTAAGGGCTGTATTTACACCTCCAAATATATAATGAAGGGGTGAGTGTGGCCTTCTCAAAAGAGAATTGCATCATGGGATTTTTAGATAGCCTGTTTCCTGGGCAAACACTAATGGAAGGGAGGGTCAGTAACTAAGGGAGAGAAAGGCAGGGAATTCCAGGAATGGATTGGAATTTCCCCAAGATAGAATCTACTTCCCTTTCTGTCTTTGCATAGGGTTTAGGGATGTAGGTTGGTGTCAGATGCAAGGTTAGTGATATGGGAATGACTTTATATGGAAGCCACAGAGAGCAATTATCTCAGTGGGTCTGGTGGCTTGGTGAGCCTGCTGAGTAGAGGTGTGAGACCGCCTCAGCCTAAAGCCACTTTGCATTTGGCTCTAGTTTTTCCTGTTCCTGTCTACCTCAAATATACTTCACAAGTCAGTCACACTTGGCAGTATATGAGTTTTGCTTAATACCTTCAATTGTATATTTGGATTGTTTTTCTCTGATACTTAAAATCTTCATTCTTTTTAAAAAATTTTTTTATTTATTATTTTTATTTTATGTGTATGAGTGCTTGCATGTACGTAAGTCCACTGGTGTCATGCAATGCCCTGCAGAGGCCAGAAGAGGGCATCGGATTCCCCCAGAACTGGAGTTCAGACGTTATTAGCTGCCATGTGGGTGCTGGGAATGGAACCTGGGTCCTCTGCAAGAGCAGCCAGCACTCCCAGCTGCTGAGCCATCTCTCTAGCCCCCCAAATCTTCATTCTTAACCTCATATTTGTGTTTACCTTTCAGGTATGTACACAGTTGCTCCTTTGGCTTTCATTATTTTGAAGGTTGCATCTTATTCCTTCCTTTTCCTTCTTTCTTTATGATGTAATTTTGTTGTACAAAGGTGTAAGAATTCTTCTAGGTAGTTTCTGGATGGAGCTGTATTCTTCCACAGAAGATTTGAATTTGCTTCTACCATTTTCCCAGTGGGATTGTGACCTTGGCTTAATCTTGGACTACCAACTTGACCTGGCTGATTTCTACATGCTCCTCTCCCCCAAACACTGTTATCTTCTTTATCTTTGAAGATTAGATACCTATAGGCCAGAAATTCCTGTTCATGTGCGCTCTGTGAAACTGGTTGGGTAGATGGAGCCAGAGCCACCAGAGACAGTCTTTGACTTCACACTAAATGACACATTTCACAGTTCCACAACAGTTGATAATCACAAAGAGGAAAACCAGAAAGAGCCATTAAGAAAGTGTGCAGAGGAGGTGTCCAAGTTAAAACTGTTCAGCAGTTTAGAGGGCTTGTTCCTCTTCTAGAGGACTCAAGTTCATTTCAGCTCAAGTACCCCTGTCAGGCAGCTCACAACCATCTGTAACTCTAGCTCCAGAAGGTCCAGTGTCTCCTTCTGGTCTCCCCAGGCATTCACATGCTGGTATGCATATACATACAGGCACATACAAATACACACTTTTAAAAGTCTTAAAATAAAACGAAGAAAAGACATGGCTCCCAAATTCCCAGACGATCTAACTAGTCTTGGAAATGCATGACCATCCTCCCCTGATTAGCCTAGCCCTGTTCTGCGTTCTTTCACTCTGTAATTTCCCAGCCCACAACAGTCCACGAAGTAGACTTGTGAGTTCATTTTCCACTTCTTTTCTTGCCCAAGAATACTCTCAAAAGAGAGTATGTATGGCACAATGCAGGACGGGCCTTAGCCAGGTCACCTGCTATAAGGAATAAGTGAGTGGCTCCCGTGGGCGTGGCGCTCCACTCTGGCTAGGCGTGAGGCCAGCTTCTGACCAGCATCTGGAAAGAACCCGCAGGGAGATGATTTACCTGGGGACAGATTACTGTTGGCTGCAGTAGGGACCCCACCCCAGAAGGTGATTGGCTAACCAGACCTATAAGACACCTTGTACTTCCTTGAATAAACTGAGTTTGGGCGGCTGCCCCATCCGCCTGCTTCTCACCCGGCTCCTGGGGTCTGTTTGTTGATTCCATGCCATTCATCCCCCAATGGTGGAGACCCTCCGCCTCCCTCAGGCTGGCCGCGAGCACAGGGGACCCCAACAAGAGCAGTCTGACATAGTGTGTTAATCGATTGTGTGATTCCAGGAGGGAAAAGAAAAAACTCACTTTAGAGTAAAAAATAAATTGTAAAATTTGGATCCCCAGGTGGCAACTGTTCAGGTAATTCACAGTCCCCACCAGAGAACCATTTCCTAGGAATAAGACAACCAGCAATCAGCAGTAGAGAAACACTCTGGGCTTGATTTTTTTTTTTTTTTTTCCTGTTTTCCGATATAAGCTGTATATTAGGAGAGACTTTGGCATAAAACGGCCTGGACTGTAGGGAGAGCAAACTCCTGGTAGGACCCACTCCAGGGAGGTGGAGATGTATTTGTTGTGAGGGCCCCCATGCTCCAGGTCTCAGAATCTCAATTCTGGAGGTTGAGAGAAATTTCACAGCAATCCCAAGCTCCTTACAAGACCCTGAGAGCTGAGGCACTGTGAAGACCTTCCCAGGTCTTCCCGGGAAGTAACAAACAGGCCCAGTTATTGTGTTTATCTGCACATCCTGTCCTAACTGCAGGATTCTCTTTTGTCTAAGAGTTTTCTTCCTCTCATCCTTGACAAAAGTCTTTCTAGAACCTTCTTTCTTGTTGTCTCCCTCCTGTGCTTGACAACTAGTTCTTAATTTTAGGGCTATTTTTTAACACTTTGCTGATGTGGAGAACGGGATAGAATGACTCTGTTTTACATTGGATTCCATCTTCAGGCCATAGGCTAACTTCTCCTTTTCGTCCTTTCTAACAAGCCTTCAGTCATGGGACCTGAAAAAGGGAACAAGCCCAGAGAAGTTTAGCAAGTCTCTGAAAGTATCATAACAGGACCAGACTTAGGCAATGGTCAGCACATTCCTTTGCCAAATCCCCTCCTCCCTTTGTCTCAAATCTATAAAAAGCTCCCGGCCCCTCCCCTCGAGGCTTTCAGCATGGATCCACTGCACTGGTGGGGTCTAGGAGCCCAAGCTTAAGCTTGAATAAAGGCTCTTTGTTTTTGCATATGCTCCAGACTCCTTGGTGGTTTTGGAGGAGACAGTTCTCTGGGCATAACAGCTGATAAAAGAAAGAGGTACCGAAGGACAGCCCTGAGCAGACATCTGGGAGACCCTGATTCATTCCAATGAGAGAGAGAGAGAGAGAGAAACAGCTGATAGGGAGAAAAGACTGAGAGCCAAGAGCCTCCTCACAAGTAATCTTTGAGGAGACTCAGCTAAACTTAAGAGTGAGAAGGGTTGAATTTTGGCTAGTGCAGGAGCCACTTACTCAGTCTTAACACACAACAGGGAAGAATAATCAAAAATAAGTACACTAGTATGACGGTGGAAAGAAAAAGAGCTGTTGTAAATGGACAGTTACAAGGAATGAATACAGTCCTATCTCTTGGCGCCTGTGGACACCCTCATAGGCTAGGTTACAGATAACATCACAGCAAGTATGGTAATAATTCTAACTACAAAATTGATTGTGTAATTCCAGGAGGGAAAAGAAAAAAACACACTTTAGAGTAAAAAATAAATGGTAAAATGTGGATCCCCAGGTGGAACCTGTTCAGGTAATTCACAGTCCCCACCAGAGAACCATTTCCTAGGAATAAGATAACCAGCAATCAGCAGGAAGGAAACACTCTGGGCTTGATTTTTTTTTTTTTCCTGTTTTCTGGTATAAGCTGTATATTAGTAGAGACATTGGCATAAAATGGCCTGGACTGTAGGGACAGCAAACTCCTGGGAGAACCCACTGCAGGGAGGTGCAGATGCATTTGTTGTGAGGGCCCCATCACAGATCTTAACATTGTTTTTAGCTTGGGATTTAGGTAAAGGTAATAAAATTGAATGAATTTGTGAGAATACCATGATGGTTAATATTTAGTGTCAACTTGATTTAGAATTGCCTAGGACACAAGCCTCTGGGCTCCACATCATGGGTTATCCAAATTAGAATAAAATTAGCCTCTGGCTATACCTGTGAGAGACTATCTTGATTAGGTTAACTGAGGTGGAAAGACTCACCCTAAAAGTGGTGGCACCTTTCACCAGGTGTGGGTCCTGAAGTGGAGGAAGTGGAGCTGGAGAGATGGCTCCTCAGCTAAGAGTTCCTGCTGCTCTTGCAGAGGACCTGGGTTTGATTCCCAGTACCCATATATCAGCTAACAACCATCTGTAACTCCACTTTAGGGAATCCGGTGTCCTCTTCTGTCCTCCAAGGGCATTGAATGCACATGGTGCACTTACATACATGCACATTCATACACATAAAATAAAAATAAATTAACAAGTTTTTTAAAGGAGGAAGCTAGCTAAGCATGGGGGTTCAGCTCCTGCTGCTTCCTGACCATGCATGCAACGTGACCAGCTGCTTCAAGCTCCTGCAGCCTTCCCTGTCCTGTGATGATGGACTGCACCCTCAAACTGTGAGCCAACATAAACCCTTTCTCCTTCAAGCTGTTTTTTTCAGTATAATTTATCACAGCAACAGGAAAAGAAACTGAGATATACAACAGCTCAATGGTGCTCAATCCTAGAGAATTAAGTGCCATAAAAAGGGGACAGAGAAAATTAGGCTACATCTGAGGAAGGGCTCTCAGCCCTGCACCAGCTACAGTAGATACATTCAAGAAAATGCTCCACTGGGCACAGGGAGAAAAGGACATTCTTCAGTCTCTTGACACATCTTACCCTTGCAGAAGATGTCTCAGGCACCACTGGGTGGGATTTGCCTACACCTTCAGCCAGTACTCTGGGTCTAGCATGGCTCCTGGAGACACTTATCACCAGTAAGAGAAGGTATTAAAGAAACCTACCTGTGTTAATAAGCTTACATAACAATTGCAAGGTTGACAGTCAGAATGATAAGTCCCAGCCCACTATCCTACCCCAAGTTAGAAATATGATTGTCTAACTTCAGAGCAGAGAGGTATGAGATGATGTGGGCTTTGAGGCTTTGAGGCTTTGAGGCTTTGAGGCTCTGAGAGGTGCAGCTTCCCAGCCCTAATTTGTCCTCTGGAAATGTATCTAGCAGCCCATCTTAGCTTATTGCCATTGAATTATTTTGATGTGCATTCAAATAACTCTCTGATAAAGATCTAGCTTCTATATCTCTACCACTCCATCTCTATCTATCTATCTGTCTGTCATCTATTTTTGTTTTTGTCTTTTTGAGACAGGGTCTCCCTGTAGCGCCAGCTGGCCTGGAATTTACTAGATAGACCAGACTAGCCTTGAACTCATAGAGATCTACCTGCCTCTGCTTCCTGTGTGCTGGGATTAAAGGCAACTACCTATCTATTTTTGAGACAGGGTCTCTGGCCCAGCCTGGCCTGGAACTTGCTTTGCAAGTAGCTGAAAATGGTCTTGAACTTTCAGATCCTCCTGCCTCCACTTCTCAAGTGCTAGGATTGCAAGTGTGCACCAACAGACCCAGTTTTCTGAGATGCTGAGGAGCAAACCCAGAACCTTGTACATACCTTAACAATCACTTAACCACCTGAGCTACACCCCCGCCCATGATGTGGCTTCCTGTATAGGCGTACCTTCAGGGTAAAATGCCAATGTAGCTATCCTAGCTCCTCAACAGTGGTTTTCTATTATGTACACTGATTTTTTGTTGTCCACATTGGGCTTTGAATGTTAGGCCTGTGTGGAACCAGTCACTGCAAAGGTCTTTAATTGGTAAAGTTAAGGCCAGATCCTGGACCCTAGGCTCTGTAATGGAAGTTATGACAAACTATCTCTGGTGTTGAGAGGCCCAGTAGTCAGAGACACATAGGTGTCTTCCCATGACTTCTTGTCATGCTAACTCCTCCAATTGTGATTCATGAAGATTCTTCTTACGCTAAAATTAAATATCTGGCCTCTTTTTAAAGATAATATTGCTCATAAACAAGGACAGACACTTAATATATTGTTGTTTTAATATAAAACTCAGTAGAGCTATAAAAGAAGGAGTGCACGGGCTTTTAGAAAAACCAACTTTCGAGTTGGAGAGAGCGCAGTTGTTATGAGCACTGGCTGCTCTTGAAGAGGACTCCAGTTGTGTTCCCAGCAACCACATGACAGATCACAACCATCTCTAACTCCAGTTCTAGGAGATCTGATGCCCTCTTCTGGCCTCTGAGGGTATTGCATGCATATGGTGTACTATGCAGGCAAAGCACTCAAAGACATAGTAAATAAATGAATAAATACAGAAAAAGAAATCTGTTTCATGGCCAAACTCAGGCCATCTCCTCCCAGATATCAGAACCATGGTAAAAGAGTCTGCCCCAAACATTTCCTAGGCTTTGCCTCTTTCAGGGCCCCTGGCGACTCTCCTGTTCCTCTGTTCTTCGAAGCTTATACCAATATCTCACTATGAATTCAGTAAATCTTTTAAATGTTTCTACTTTACTAAACACATATGTTAATATGTTATACACTGAATTCTGTCCTACCCCATAAATCCATAATCAAAGCCCTAAACTACAATGTGATGTTATTTCAGGAGGAAGTCTTTGAGAGTGAGTAGATCATGCGGATGGAGCTCTCGTGACTGGTTACTACTCATAAAGAGAGTGCATCCTCTCCCTCTCTCTGTCTCTCTCTCTCTCTCTCCCCCCCTCTATCTTAGACATAGCAGCCTTTTGAAAGCCAGAAAGAAGACCTTCATAAAGAACCAAACCCAAATGCTTGGGTTCCAGAGACAGCTCAGCAATTAAGAGCACTGACTGCTCTTCCAGAGGACCTGGGTTTGGTTCCCAGCACTCACATGGCTAACAACTGTCAATAACTCCAGTTCCAGGGGATTCAACGCCCTCTTCTGGCTTCCACAGGTACAGCATGTATGTGATGCACTTACATGCAGACAAAACACTGATACACATAAAATAAAGATAATAAATAAAATAATCTTTAAAAAAACTAAATACTGCCCTGTGCTGGCCAGAGGAAGAACTTGTCTCCTTGAACTCTGACAAGTCAGATCACCTTGCAGAACTGACTGGAGCCCAAACAACGTTTTCTGCCATTATTTATTTATTTAATTAGAGTGCTAAGACTGAGTGGCTGAGCCTAGATTTTTAAGACTGCTAGAGCCCAGGTTTGATCAAAAAAACTCTGTTAATAGACTGATTAAACTTTTGTGAAGATTCTAAGTATAATGAACTTACAAAAAGAGAACTCCACCTTCATTTACAGTTTATATATTAGGGGAAATCATATGAAGGAAATCATCTTTCAGTTCACCACTAGACTATATGGCCAGATGGTTTACTTCACAAGCATTTTCAAAGAACCCATTGTTCAAACTAGAGTTCTTTAAGATGGGCTGAGGGACATAATTTTCCACGTTGTATTTTTCCACGCTGTCTGGATGTGGGTCCCTTTTCATTTACTTGTGTAATTTGCACCTTGAGTGTATACTTAAGTGATTTAAAAAAAAATTTTAAACTGATACATTAAAATGTCCATAAAAGGGGCTGGAGAAATGGCTCAGCAGTTAAGAGCACCGATTGCTCTTGTAGAAGACCCAGGTTTGAATCCCAGCACCCACATGGCAACCAACAACCATCCGTAACTCCAGTTCCAGGGGATCCAATGACCTCTTCTGACCTCTGTGGACATTGCATGACATGGGTTCACCTACATGCATTTGTGCAATACATTCATACATATAAAATAAAAATAATAAATATTTTTAACTGTCCATAATAATGGGTTGTCATATTGTGTTTTCATACATGTATACATTGCATAATGTTTAAACTAAGTTAAGCATCTTTTATCTCCTCTAATTCTTATAATTTCTTAATGATGAAAACTTTATAAATTGTTTCTCTGGGCTTTTGAAATGTACACCACATTATTGTTATCTGTGATCACCCTATTGTGCACAACTGAAGTTCTTGCTCCTACCTAATTCTTAACTCAGAATTCATGGACCACCATTTTTCCATCCTTGTCCACCTCTATTCTCCCAGGCTGTGGCTTCAAGTCCATTCTCAACTTTTGTGAAATCAGGCATATGTGAGATCACACAACACTTGTCTTCCTATGTCTGGTCTACTTCACTTATCATGGTGTTCTCAAGCTTCATCCAAGCTCTCACAAATGACAGGATTTTTTTTATAGACGAACAATGTTTTAGTGTATCCATCCCGATTTTCATCAGTTGACAGATTAAACTGTTCCTATTCTTGACTGGTGTGGAGTGTACTACAGTGAATTTAGATATCTCTTTGACATACTGATTTTACTTTCTTTGGATATACATATGGAAGGTGAATTACTGGATCATTTGATAGCTTGCCTTCTAATTTTGAGAAATCACCATAGTGCTTTCAATAATGGCAGTACTAGTTTACACCCCTACCAACAATGTGTAATTAATTGTTCCCTTGTCTCCAAATCCTCACTAACACTTATTACCTTTGGCCTTTCTGGAAATAGCCATTCTTTGGGGAGTGGGTGCTGATTAAGATTAGTAATGATGAGCGCTTTTACATGTCCCTATTGACTTTTTATGTGATGTCTTTGGAGAAATGTCCATTTAGACCTATGACCTTGTAGGGCTCTGGCCCCCCCTGCATGCCCTTTTCTCTTAGGGCTAGGCTCTCAGCAAAGAGCCAGCCAGATCTTGTCAGCTGCGATTTCTGAGGAAAACACCCTGGCCCTTAAGGCTAACTGCAACTCCCCTATACCCAGGGTGCAATACACATCCTGTGCACAGTCCCTTCGTGAGAACCTGAACTTCTGATTTATGAAAAAACTCAGTAATTTTCCATACCTTCCCTGCTGGGTGTATATACATGAGTACCCTGGCTTAATAAAAAAAGCTGCTTTTCCATTGTCGACATTGGTGTGTATGTGTATGTGTGTGTCTTTGTCTCTGTGTCTCATTCCTCAGCCCCTCGCCGGATAGACTTGGATACAGCTGTAGCACAGGTGTTACATGACCCACTTTTAACTGGATTATTTGGGGGGTTGATATTGAATTTTGAGAGCTCTTTATATATTCTGTATTTCAAAACATCTTTAGATGAATAGTTTTCCCATATTTTTCCTGTTTTGTAGGGAGGAGTCTCGCCACTTTGTTGACTATCTCTTTGGCTGTGAAGAAGCTTTTCAGTTTGATGTGATCCCCGCTTTCCTTTATGTTAACTATGACCTTCACACATGTGGCGTGGTGGACACACACAGGCTAAACAAACAAACAAATGTCAAAAACATGTGACTTTTCTCAGGAAGATGTGAACTAATGTCTATTTGAACAGGCACCTATAACAGACCAAAGAAGTGATTCCATCCCAGTCTAGCTTATTGACCAGCGATGAGTTTCTTGGGGCTTCCTGCAGGAGGATGGGTGACTCAAGAGTCTCTGTATCACATCATAACACCAACCTCAGGGTAAGCTGAAAGCTGCATCCTTACACAACTTAAGACAGCTCTAATGGTTGGCATCTCCTCCACTAAGCAGTTATTATCACTTGCAAAGCCTTGGTGAGGGCTTATGAATCTTGTAACTTTCAGGATTTCTGCAGCTGTAAATTTCATTTACTTTCTGGACTTTGTGTGTTTTATGTACTTCCTGAGTTATGAACCACCCTCCCCCCACACCCCAGGAAGAAATGTCTCAAGTCAGAGGAAATACTTACAAAACAGAAATCTTTGTGCATCCCAATGTCCCAAAACACTTCCTATGTCTTATGAAGGTATTTTCAGGCCTCATATGTAAGTGTTTAAGAGAATTTGGTTGATTTTTGAAGCTGGTGAAGAAAGAGGTGTAGGTGTTATGGAAGTTAACCTGAGACTGACCTGGCACAGGGAGAAGACTCAAGCTCTACTCAGAAAGTGACAGAAGTTTTCCTTTATTATGCAAGGGCTTCAGTCTGAGGTCCTGCTCTAGAGAAACTGAGGCACAGACCAAAAATACATAAAAGTTTTTATAATTTTTTTTCCATGTCTTTGGAAGTAACCATATTAGTGGCTCTGAGACTATTATAAGAAATTAAACAGTCAGCATTTTACAAAGCAGATATTCTGAGCAAGTGTGAGGAGTTGTGACATTTTCAGCAACATTATATATTGCTGATGCCATTACAATACCATTTTTAACAAGAATGACACATTGTAAGCAGATGTTTCCTTAAGACAGTTATAAAAGGCAGTGTTTTTCAAGGTGCTCATGGACAGATTTTCTGATTGTCAGTCACGTTGTGTCACAACCTGAGACTGAGCTCAGAGTGGAAGATTTTCCTTTATGATTTGAGAATAAGCAGACACTTCCAAGGTCCTTACTGGTAATTCTACATATGTTGAAAGCACACTTATTATTAAGCTTATTAGGAGTTTACAAGGTTCTTATCAAACACAATTGTTAGTATTTATTCTTCTACCACACAGAACAAAGCTACATTTTCCCTTATCTTAGGTACATTCTGTCACATATTGGATATCTAATTTTACCAACACCTATTGTCATAGAGACTTTTCTCCTAACCATGTTCTTAAGACCTTTGCCAAGAATCAGTTGGTTGTAGATGGGTGGTTTTACTTCTAAGCCCTGAATTCTGTTCCTTTAGACTACATGTCTGTTTCTGACAACATTATGCCATTTGTACTGCTACAGCTTCATAGTATATTTTAAAGTCAGGTAATATAATGCCTCCAGCTCTGATCTTTTTGCTCAAAATGACTTTGGCTGTTTGTTTCTTTTTATTTATTTTTGTGACTCCATATAAATTTTTTAATTGCTTTTTGTAGTCCTATGAGTAATGCAATTGATATTTTGATAGAGATGGCACTCAATCTATAATTCACTTTAGGTAGTATGATCATTTCAATAGTAGTAATTATTCTAGTTCATGAACATGGTATATATATTACCTTTTTTATGTCTTCAATTCCTTTCATCAATGTTTAATAATTTTCATTATATAGATCTTTCATTCCCTGTAAAATGATTATTTCTATATTTATTTATTGTGTGTATGTATAGATGTATGTGTGAATGTGGGAGCATGCATACTATGGTGCATGTGAAGATCAGAGGACAATTTTAGGATGTCAAGTTCTCTCTTGCCACTTGGTGGTAGGGATCCAACTCAGGTCATCAGGCTTGATGCATCCAGGAGCTTTTACCTACTGAGCTATCTTGCTAGCCCTAAAATTCTTAAAAGGTATTTTTTACAGCTATTCTAAAGATGATTGCTTCCTTCTATTTCACATAATTGCATATAGCAATACTATTCGTTTTTGTGCATTGGTCTTGTATCGTGCCTCTTTGCTAGTACTTTATGGAAGATTTTTCCATCTATGCTCACCAACAGTATTGGTTTATGGTTTTCTTTTCGTCATTTGTTGTCTGGTTTAGGTACCAGGGTAATGCTAGACATATACAGTGTTTTGGGAAGAATTCTTTTTTCTTTTAGTTTTTTCTTCTAACAGGAGATAATTAGTGCTGGTAGAATTCAGCAGTGAAACCATCTGTCCCTGGGCATTTCCTTGTTAGGAAATTTCTATTATTGTCATTGTTATTGGTCTGTTCACAGTTTATATTCTTTCATGAGACAAGTCTTGATAAGAACCATTGTGGGACTCCATCTCCAGAGACAGCCATTGCACACCAGCGGTCCCAGAGTGCTGAGAGTAGAACAGGTCCTCAGATGGCTCAGAGTATGGCAGGAAATGACATCCAGGAAAGTGGGCAGATCGTTTATTGGGACCAAGACAGGGGTTTTTATAGGAAGGCCTTTTGGCCATTCCAGAAGGTGGAAAAGTTAAAGGTGGGGTTTTGGGATAAAGGGCAAGAAGGATGTGGAAGTTTAGGAATGAGGAAATGAAACCAAAAAACCTGGTTCTGGTCTGGGGTGGGGAAAAGGAAGATTCCTATCTACAGTGGCTCCCTGGGGCCAGGTTATGACATCAGGCAGAGCAGGCCCGACTCCTACTGTACCTTCAGGGTCTCCATGGTTACTGGGCTTTGCTCAATACCTTATTGCAACAAACACTGGCTCCACAAACCATGTGTTTAGGAATTTGTTCATTACTCCTAGACTATCGAATATTTTTAACATGAACTTGATCATTATGTGCTCTAATATTTTTCATTTCTGTGATGTGAGATGTAATACCTCCTTTTTCATTTCTAATTTTATTTATTAGTGTCTTCTTCCTTCATTTATTAATCAAATTAATGATTTTCTATTCTGTTTATCTTTTGGAAGACCTGGGTCTTCACCTTGTGGATAAAAAATGCTATGCTCATAAGGTTTCAGAAATAAACAGAGACTTCATCAGAAATTGGTCTAAAACCCATTCATGTAAGGTTCTGGAAAACCATCTGGTTATGTTCTGTCCTTATCCTGAAATTTTGAGAAAAGCTGAATTAAAAAGTAAAGGGCTAGGACTAGAGAGGTGATTCAGCAGTTAACAGCACTTGTTGCTCTTGCTGAGGACCCAGTTTCACCTCCCAGCACCCACATCAGGTAGATCACAAATACCTGTAATGCCAACTCGTTGGCCACTGCATTCATGCATACTCACATGTGCACATGCACATTCACATAATTAAAATGAAATTAATCTTTTTCTAATGACAGATTAATATGTTCGATGGAGAAAATTCCAAGACAGTGTAACCTCCAGGCTCTGACATAGTTTTATCTTTATCTCTTTATCAGATTTACAGTGAATGAACAGAGAAATTCAAAATGTGCAGAGTGGAGTTTTGGGATTTCATTTTGTGATTTTTATATTGCCTAGCTCTTTAAAACTTTTTCTTTTATAAAATTTCAAAATAACTTTTTACAAATACAAATCTCCATTTGTATCTTGTGTCTATGTGAATGTATGCCTTGTCTCTTATGTTAGTTATTTACCTGTACTTTCATTTTTAATCTTCCTACTAAAGATGTGCTTATGTGTCATACATACTCTTAGTGGTAGCACATTAGCATTTGCATAATTACTGTTCCCACTGAGTTTTGTGCTTTTCTGTATTTTTCCTTAGTTATGTAAGAAACAAAATATAACGGTCCATTTTCAAATAATTTAAGAGTAAAGTTTATAAGACTCATTTACAAATTCTCTTTGCTTTCAAAAGACCTATGTGACTAAGCCCTTGCAATCAGGATATTTGGGTGGAATAACGACATTGTGGTCTTAAGAATGAAGCACTAAAAAGTGACTAAACAGGACAGGGAACTTAGGAAGGGTAGAAATTTTATTCATACTGCAAGAAGATTGTGTCTTCTTGAATGCACAGACAACATTCCATCTACCAACTTTGGGGTTGGTTTGCTCTTATTTTTCTAAGATATTAGAGTGTGTTGCTAGCATATTTATTTGAGATTTACCTGTTTCCTAAGTTTTATTTATAATCATTACTATTGTTGTTGTTATGTGTGCATGTGTGTAAACACACATGTGCCATAACACATGTGGAGGTCAAAGGACAACTAAATGGAATCAGTTCTTTCCTTCCATTTTTAAATGGGTTCTAAGAATCCAACTCCAGTTGCCAGATCTGTGCAGCAAGCACGTCACTGCTGAGCCATCTCACCAGTCACAACTTTAAAACACAAACACTCAAAGCTACAAGTTTCACTCTTAGGACTGCCTTTGCTCTAGCCCAGAGGTTCTAACAAGTTTTCATATTCATTTGATCCTAGGAATTTTGATTTCTCCTCATTTCTTCTGTTGAAATGAGTCATTCTTACCAAGCATTCAAAAGTTGAATCTCCTTGTGTCTGTATACTTCCTATAGATTCTTTTGCTGTTGGCTTCTAATATTATTTCCTTAAAATCGGATGAGATAAAGTAATTCTTTCAATTTTCTTATTTGATAAGAGTAGATCTATTGACTAAATTGTGATATATTTTAGAGAAAGTTCCACAGGGTGCTGAGAAGAATGTATATTCTGCAGCTGTTGGATGGAATATTCTGTAGATGTTTGCTAAGTCCACTTGATCTATGTATAATTTCTCTGTAATCTGTTGAGAAAGTGGGGTATTGAAATCACGTACTATTATTGTATCTGAACTTGCCTGTACCTTTATGTCCAATAGTGATTATTTTCAGAACTCGAATACACTAATATTCTATATGTATATGTTTATAATATTTATAATCATTAAATCTTTTCTAATAGAGAAATGCAGAGAAGCTCCTATAGCCCCAGGTGGCCTAGAGCTTGCGGTGTAGACAAGATTGAGGCCCCAGTCTCATAGAGATATGCCCAACTCTGCTTCGTAAGTGCTGGGAGGAAAGACCTGCACCATTAGTGTCCCCCAACCAGACTTCGTGCATTCTGTCCTATATGTTAAGGCCTTTTGAGTCAAGTTTGTGTCCCCAGATGTCCTTCAGTGTGAGTTTACCCACTGGAGCCTGGTCAGCCTATCTAGTATCACTCCCTTAAACAAGACCAACTCTCTCTCATCTAGTAGTCAGTCATCAGGTGCCAGCCATTCTTCAGCTGACACTGGGGCTCCTTACCCATTTCCCACTTCTGTGCTGTGCTGTAGACTGGCTGAGTTCACACGAATTTGTGCACCCTGCAACCACTGCTGGAAGTGCTTGTGAGCAAGTGCACAGCCACCTGGAAAACTCTCCTTCCCTGTGCTCATCCATCAGCCCTGGCTCTTGCAGTCTTTCTGCCCTCTCTTCCATAATGGTCCCTGAGACCTGGGTGGTCGAGATTTAATATGGCAGTCGTATGCAGAGACGTGTACTCTGCAGTCTCTTAGTCTCTAGATTTTGGCCTATTACAGCTTTCTGTGTTGATCACCATCTATTCCATGAGGAAATGTCAGTGGTGTGAGTTGAAAGATGCGGTAACATTCTCTCTGCCCCCTGTTCTGCTTTAGTCCCTGAACCTTAGTGTAGAAGTTGCATTACAGATGTGTCACTTCGGTCTGGGCATCTCATAGATATCTATTCTCTGCATTTGACCAGTTGTGGACCTCTGTAGTTGTCTCCATCTGTTGCTTCCTTGATAAGTAGTAAGAGATATACTTGTCTCCAAATATATATTTAGCACACAGTAAAAAATTGTGTTTGTCTAGGGATGTGACAGTCATAGATTTTTCTCCAGGATCTATGACTTCTCCAGTCATGTGTATTTGGCTCTCTTTACAGTACCACACATGAGTTCCCTTCCACTGAGCAGGATTTAAGTTCAATTAGATAGTTATTGATTGCCTCCAAGATAAAAGTGCCACTGCTGTATCAACAGGGGTAGTTTGCTGCACCAGTCTTTGTTGTGGCTCTTAGGCTTTACAGCTGAGTTGGACCATTGATTGATTTTTTTTCTCCCATAGCATAATATCCTCCAGTACTATGAGAGCTAGTCTTTAGGGAGGAGGCTTCCAGCTCAACTGCTCCAAGTCCTGTGTCTGAACTATGTCCTGTCTTCAGCAATACGGTCTTGCTGTCAAGTTCTGGGAGGCAATCGATTGTGAGCTGAGGAAATAGCCTCTATTATTTTGGGAGTCTCTTGGATTATTCTGACCAACAACTGGAAGGGCTGGAACTGTGTTTCTTGTTCCTCTATACACATGCACGCGCACACACGTACTGGACTGAAACATTTCCCTTTGGTCTTTCAAACCACCTAAGCTTTATTTATCTCCTCTTTCTCTTCCTCTACATAACCCTCCTTCCTCTCTCCCCAACTAAAGCACCCCATTTTCTCCATTCCCTCCTTAATAACACCTGTCTCCTACTCTCCTTCTCTCTTGGGCTCCTTCTTCCCTTTACACCCATGGTTCTTTCCATTCTCCTGACTCTTGTGGTCACATCAACATATTCACATATAAGGATTTGAAGCTAAGATCCAGAAATGAGGGAGAACACGTGTTGTTGGTTTTTCTGAATTTGTGCTACTTCACTTAGTAAAACAGTTTCTAGTTCCTTCCATTACTTGAAAATGTCATCTTCCTTTACCCTTGAGTAGAATTTCATTGTGTAAATTTACAACATTTTCATTATCCATTTGACAGCTGAGGGACATTTAGGTTGTTTCCATTTCTTGGTTCTTGTGAAAAGAGCAGCAACAAATATAGCTTTAGAAGTATCTCTGCAGTAGGAGGAGTCCTTTGGGTATATGCCAAGGAGTGGATAACAAGATTTGTCTTTGGTAGATTTATTTTTAGTTTTGAGTTTTTCAGACTGATTTCCACAGTGTCTGCACCAGTTTATAATCCCACCAGCAGTGAATGAGAGTTCCTTTTTCCCCATATTTTTGCCAGCATTTAATATCATTTGTTCTCTTCATCTTAGACATTCTGACTCAGATAAGATGAAATCTGGTTTTTATTTGCACATCCATAATTACTAAGAGTGTTGAACACTTTTAAAGGTGTTTCTTAGCCATTTTTTATTTCTTCTTTGAGAGCTCTTTCTTCAGAATCATAGACCATTTTTTAATTGGATCATTTGTTTTTGATTCTTTGCTTTTTGAGTTCTTTGTGTATTCTTGATATTAGTCCTCTGCCAAATATGTAACAAGTGAAGATTTTCTCTCACTCTGTGGGCTTCCTCTTCACTTGATTGTTTCTTTCCTTTGCTGTACAGAATCCTTTTAGTTTAATGAGGTCCTATTTGTCTATTGTTGACCTTAATTCCTGAGCAACTGACATCTAGTTTAGAAAGTCCTTTCCTGCCCCTATATTTTGTAGGATACTGCCTAACAGTTTCAGAGTTTCAGGTTGCCATAGGGGTCTTTGATCCATGTGGAGTTGACTTTTGTGTACCCTGATGGGTCTAATTTCATACTTCTATGTGTGGAGATCTGTAGGGAGCCATTTGCCTGCCTTGAACTTTGCCCTAGTTTAGGGTCAAGCAGGGATCAGTCTTGATGTTCACAGAAGTGCTGTGGGAGCAGGGTGTTTTGCTATGCAAATAATTTATCACCTGAGGGAAAGTTTATCTTCGGCCCAAGGCTGAAGACCTTAAAAATCTTTGTAGGAAGATCTGATTTATCTTGAAGATCCTTGTAGGAAGATCTGAGGGAAAGTTTATCTTAGACCCAAGGCTAAAGACCTTTGAAAATTCTTGTAGGAAGATCTGGTTGGCTTAAGTTGTTTTGCCTGTGTCAACATTGTTTTTGTTTTAAACTTTCAACCTGTTGTTTTGATCCTCATTTCACAGAGAGTCTCTCTCTCTCTCTCTCTCTCTCTCTCTCTCTCTCTCTCTCTCTCATTTCTCAATCCTCACTCCCCTCTTCAGGTACAGTTCGATTTCAGCCAGCTGGCTCCGGCAGAGATCCAGTTTTGCCAGCACCATTTGTTGAAGATGCTGCCTTTTCTCAAGTGAGTGTTCCCGGCACCTTTGTCTTCTATTTTGTTCCATTGATCTAGCTACCTGTTTTGTACCACATTAAATCTTCTTAATGCATTGTTCCTTTACTAATATGTAATAACCTTTATTCCTTCTAATTATGAATTTAGGTCTTTGGCAGTTATAAACATAACTACTCTTTCTTAATTCGAGAATACATCTCCTTGAAATATCATTTTTCATCCTTTACATTTAGTTGTGTGTGTGTGTGTGTGTGTGTGTGTGTGTGTGTGTGTGTTTCTTGCAGGCAGCAACATTTCAGTCTTTGTTTTGTTTTGTATTTACTCCATTCATGTTCTCTGACTTTTACTTGGAGAGAAAATACCATTTACTTTTAGGGCAGTTATTGAAAAGTATACACTAATTTCTCCTTTCCTTATCTTAGAGGTTTTCTTCTTTGCTGAGTGTTTGGTTCTTTCCTAATTCTCATTTATTTATTATTTATTCTAAAGAGGAATATTCTTTCCTGAGCTCTCATGCTTGTGTATACCTTCTTTTCTCTTGTCTCTGGTAGAATTCTCTAAGTGTCTTCTGCAATACTGGCAAAGTGATCATTAATTGCTTTAGTTTGTGCTTCTAATGGAAGATCTTTCTCCTTTGACTTTAAAGGATGGTTTTCTGG
Source organism: Eospalax fontanierii (assembly GCA_035773235.1). NCBI lineage: Eukaryota > Metazoa > Chordata > Mammalia > Rodentia > Spalacidae > Eospalax > Eospalax fontanierii. The sequence goes on from CM069538.1 coordinate 9,755,156, forward strand.
ATGTAGTAATTTTGGTTGGAAGTTACTTTGCTGCAGGTCTTGAGATATAATTATTTGATGCTCTCCTAATATTAACAGGATTGTTAATATTCCAGTAGGTTTGCCTCGATCAGTGCCTTCTCACTTTCCTCTTTTGACTTTAATATTCTTTCTTGGTTCTGTACAAAAGGCAGCCAATGTCCAATCATGAAGAGATCTAAGAGAAAAGCTAGATTCTGGAGAGGTTTACATGAGCAGGGAATCAGTCCTCAATGTAGCATCTAAATTAAAGCTAGGGAATGTTCTAGTATCCTGCACATTCAGTGTACCCTGAAGCTGCCTGAGTAGTTTCCTTCATCATGATCACCTGAGAATGATTACAACCTGATCGAAAAAAATCTGACAAGCTGAAAGTTTTGTCATGAGGCAACAATTGAAGGCATCTCCCTTTATGCTTAACAGCTCCAAATGTTTGACCTGATTTCCTTTGTAATCTCAATCCACCTTCTTAATTTCAATGCCAAACAACCCAGGCACAATGATAACAAAACTACTTACAGTCATAATGAAATATAAAGGACAAACCTGTCCTGCCCAACACTCAGCATTCCAAGAGTCCTGCAGTTGACTTGAATCGTGTCTCTGTCATAAAGACAAAATTTCCAAAATGTAAATTTGTAAATCAGAAAATAGTGACAGATGTGACTCTGTATGCAAACATTTATCTTGAAATGCACTCAAAGTTAACACCAAGTGGTCCATCCACATCATCATCATTCCTCTCCCTTTCTAAAAAGCTTTCTTCACAAATCCCCCTGCATGACTATTCCCTCTGCCCTCTCCCACACTCAGCACCGTGGAGTCCCTTGTTAGTGTTTGCCGTGCAGAACCACCACCCACCTTCCTATCACACAGCAGGAAATTCAGCCTCAAGTCTCTTCTTAAAAGTCTGACTTCTTGAGGCTGGAGAGATGGTTCGGAGGATCAGGGCACTGGCTGCTCATGCAGAGGACCTGGGTTTGGTGCCCAGCCCCTACATGGTAACTAACAACCATGAATAACTCCAATTCCACCCTCTTCTCATCTCCCCCTGAATTACACTAACATCCATGCAGGCAATACATACACAGAAAATAAAAAAATAAGTAACTGTTCAAAGTCTGGTGTCTAGCCTGGGTACAAAGGCACAACAGAGTTGAATGTTCTCAAAATGTACCTGCGTTTTTGCAAAAAGATGATTATTTACATGACAGCAATGAACTGGTGTAGCTATGTAAAATTATAGGTGAGAGGTTAACAGAGTAGAGAAATAAAACGTGGGGACTGTACAGACAGTGCACACCCTAGCAACTGAAACCAGGGTTTAATTCTAGACCAATGAAGACTTAACAACTTCCGCCAATTCGAATTCCTGTGGAATCGAAGAAGAAAAAGACAGTGAAATGAGGACTACAGGAGACCTGAGGAAACCAAAGACTTCACCAGCGAGATCCAAATTGCGTCCCTTTGCACACAGGGCACCTGTGGTGAGCGGAACCCGGGGTACAGGACCCTTGGAAGTGGACATGAACTGAGCGTGACCTTCCAGCTACAGAAGCTCGGGGCCGGGAAAGGTCAGCACTTCTTGGGAGCCCGGGTGGGGCGACTCTAAGTGAAGAACCTGAGGGCTCCTGAGGGACCAGATGCTGTGTCTACAGGAGCAGGATAGGAGGATCCCCGTGGCCCTCACAGGTCTTCAGCAGCACAGGAAATCCATGTCTGGGGCAGCATGGCTGCTGCACACTGTTCATTGCGTCACCTTTCAGGGCGGACTCCAGGCCAGCCAGGATGTAGGATGGCGATGAGGCCACAGCTCTACAGCGCTCTCAGGATAGTTCAAATGACGTCCCTGACTGTGGAATTGTCGTCCCTGTGCTGGGAACTGGGGCTGGATCTGGAGGCGTTGTTTGGCTGCCCTCAGCACCTGGTATTCTGCATCAAGAGCCAGGCAACCATAAGTCTCAGCCCTAGCTTCTGCATGGGCTTCCCCAGCATGGGCAGGATCTGTGAATGGTTCTGCAAGCCAAAAGATGAGCCATAGGCCCATGGATTCTGATCAGAAGCTTAACATGCACGCCCTTTGAGGACTTTATCTCTAAATTCAGGAGAATGGAATCTGGGGGAAATGCACAGGGGCAGCCAGCCAGTGCTGGCACAACGTCTGCCTCCGCCCTGAAGACCAACTTTCATGATAACAGAAGGTGCTATGCACACTGAAAAGGGAGAACATCAATAAATGGGCCTACCCAGGTGTAAAGCCTGCATACAGAACCACACCAGAGCCTGGCCTGCCAATATATTCGCAATATTCAATGATGTTAACATTATCTTGGAAGTAATGTACAACTGTCTGCTGTCTACTTGGACTTAACACACACTCAATAGGAGGGAATCTATGCATGGTACCATAAACATAGCCATATACACAAGGTTGGAGAGGTCATAGTCCTTAGAGAAGATTCTATTACAATAATAATATGAATGAAACGCCAGTTATACTGAGTGGAATGAAATAAAAAAGGCTTGGAAGACTATATAACATTCTTAAAAGGAAAACATCATAGACACCATTTTTGGTAGCTATTAAAGGTGTGGCCTTAATGAGATGACAATTGTGATGATAAAGGGTGTGGTAGTTTGAGAATGTCCCCCTTAGGCTCTAAATATGTGGACATCTTGTCCCCAATTGATGGTACTGTTTTGGGCAGTCTTAGTAGGTGAGGCCATGCTGGAGGAAGCATGTCACTAGAGATGGATTAGAGAGTTCTTTAGCCTTGCTGGATCTCAGGTCACATTGTTTCCTGCGTCTGCTTGAAGATGTGAGTGCTTAACTACTGCTCCTACTCTAGGCACCTCCACTGCCATGCCTCCCCTCCAAGATGAACTCTTGCCCCTTTGGAACCATAAACTAAATAAACTCTTCCTTCTATAAGTTCCCTTGCTCCTGCTGTTTCTATCACAGTGACAGAGAGGTGACTAATATAAAGGGATAGTGCTAATATAGATCTTTGTAGTAGAGAAAATGTCCTAATCCTAATTGTATCAATATTATCATCCTGCTTCTATGGTTGTATATGATTTCGCCCTGAAGATCTAATGCATTGAAACTTAGTCCCTATTTTGACAATGTTGAGAGATGGTGCACTTGGAAGAGGCAGGGCCTAAAATGTAGCCAAATGTTTACTGGGATTCTCTGCCCTCTGAAGGCATTACTGTTTTGATGAGACTCTGATCAAGCCTTGCAGGAGGATTATTGTCAAAAAGAGAGAATAGCCCTTCTGCACTCTGTCCTGTGGTCTGTCTCAACGTGTGCTCTCTCACACAAGCCCATGTCTTCAGCCCATTTGCTTCGATGTGACATAGCCAAGGTGGTCCTGCCTAGAAGTCAAATTGATGGGGATGACACCTTTTTTCCTTTTAACCTTCAAATGAATGCACAACAGATAATGTGACATTGTATCTGGTTAAGGTCTTGTGTTAGGATTTGAGGATAAAGTTTACTATTGATTTAACAAAACAAATATCGGCAAGATCCTTGTTATTTCTCACAATTGCTTCAGAATCTAAAATTATTTTAAAAAGTTTTGGAAAGTGAAAAGATGTAAGAAAATAAAGGAAAAACACATGTCACTTGTCAGTTATGACAAGAACCTTAAAACCATGACATCACAGTGTCCAGTCACCATGACTACTGTGGAATCCTCACTTTAGTGGTTGGTCTGCCCACTGAGGTAGTGTTATTTGGTGTTGGGAGACAAGAAAAAAGATAAATTCAGTCTACTGTGACTCTCTGCTCAAGGCTTCACTGAAAAAGGTATTCTTTTAACAACTCTCCATGATATGATGAGAACTGGTGGATTTCAGGAAGTGTTCTGTCTTGTTTCCCCCAGGTCATGTGAACTAATTCTTAACTCAGGTAACTGAGTTTATGAACAGAGACTTGGGTTAATGATCTTTAGTGCTGTTCACCTCAAAAAAGCAGACTTTGTACTGTCAGACGAGACAGGCTTTGGGCTTACATGGGATAAATGTCTGTAAGTCTATAGCAATGTTTGTCCTAGTTCTGAGGGAAGTTTTCTGTTGTGCTCATTCCTGCTGTTTTACTGGTTGTGACCACAACATTTTCTTGGAAAGTGGTGAGACTTCAAGCAAACCTCGAACAACTCTTATTTTCAGCAAGTTTTTCATGTATTCACTATCACTTGCTGTTCTTTCCCACCGACTTTCTATTGTTCAGATAGATGGGAAAGGCTCCCCTCAGCACCTGGTATTCTTACCTGTACTGGAACTTCTAAGCTACATATTGCCATGTCGTTATTTGAAGGTGTTGGGACAACTACTGTCTCGTGTCCCCTTTCGTCACTGTCTCTCAGTGGGTCTTAGTAAGTGATTGCTAAGAAAAAAGTCTCCCACATCTGTTAGCATCCTGCTGGAAGGGTGAAGCATATACCAATGACAGAGAAGATATTTGTTAATGGGAGTATACTTTCGTAAGATGAAGATTTGTATAAAACATTAGGAATCTATAATTTTCACTTCCTTCAAAACTATTTAAGTAAATACTAGAAAGTAATGAGTTTCATAATTTTTATGCATCAATTTCATTTTACTTGGTTCTTATTCCTATCTTAAACATATCATCATTTAATTACCCATCACCAATATTTGTTGATAGTTTTACAGTTCAGTAGGATTGTATGACCTTACATAATACTGTGTCAGTCTATCAGTAAAAATGAACTGTTTAAAGATTAAACACATTAATCACCACAGTTTGATCTTTTAAAAGACAGAGGCACTCCAATTTCTAGATGGTCTTCTGTGTATATTGTTTGTCCAAGACACACTGTGTGTTGTATTTCCCAGAATATCTGCCAGGGCACTTCAACCATAATCTTGTTTGGCTCTCAGTTTCTTCTTCTGAGGATGTGGCTCTCCACACTTGACTTTGCCCTGTTTTCCATGTCACCTGAATTTCTCCTGAAAAGTAGCACAGGTTCATAGCTGAGTAGTTTTACTGTTTGCTTTTTCCCAGGAGCATATTCATCTCAAAGGGCAGTTTCTAGTCTCCATTCTGTGTGTAACTGTCAGTCAACTCTCACTGTGTTTCAGCTTATGTGCATCCACTTGGGAATGTTGTGCGTCTCTGTTGTCCAATAGCAGTTATTTCATCAGAAAGATGTTAGGTACTGATCTTCCTGGCAGAAACTTCTCCTGTTGTTTCTGAGATATGGCTGAGTGATAATGTGTGTCTTTAATACTCTCCAAATCCAGAGCATAGATTGAGGAAATCTGTGAGGAAAGTCTTCATTCTCTTCAAATCCAGGTCTGTGACTACATATTCTTATCCATTTGTCAGCACGGAGATTAGTAACAGACTGTGGAGAAGCATGCTCAGCTTTTCCTGTAGGCCCCCTCCTGAGCGTCCTCTACATTCTGCCATATTTTCTAGCAGCACAGAGCGAGAAAAGCACAAACCACCATGGTTTGGTTCTCTCTTTGTTTAACCATAGTCTTCATCAACTTGCACCTCTTGCCTTTTACTGTAGCAACGGGTTGTTTTAGATTACACCACTTGGAAATATCTTTGCTTAGATAATTTTCGCTGCCTTAAAAGACTGTTTCCTCATAGCTGGAGGATACAATGAGTCCCTCTGTTTAACCTACGTGACAAGAATGTTCTCCCTCTCCTTTTCCTTCTGCTTCCCACCACTCTCACCCCCATTCTTTAAAATCCTTATTTCTGCCAACAGTGAGGCTGTGAGGATGTAGGCATGTGCTGACCATGGAAGCTGCCTCTGTCCTGCTCTATAGTGACTCAGACCCATTCACTGAATCTTTCATCTTTTTTTCTGCATTTTTCCAAAAGTCTTTTCCAGACATGCTATGTTTTTGTCATACATTATTCCCTGAAAGACTCGAAGCCCCCAGTCAGGGCCGATTCTACATTTCTGACAGTTAGTACAGCATTGGTGACTTCCAGCTGATGCACTATGTAGATGAAGTGACACTGCAAACGTAGCGACAGCAAGACAATTGCACTGCCATTCCCTAGGCAATACTTGCAGGTGAGCGTCAGGGGTCCTAATGCCTTAGGGATAATCAAGGTGGCGACTGAGCTACGGCCCTCCCTGGACTCTCAGAAAGGAACTGCTTCTGAATTCACTCAGCTGAGACTAGAACGTGGTACTGGAGACTGCACTGACAGGGGACTGGGGTTTCTCGGGGACAGCTGTGTCCCTCCCCACGCATTCCATGCCACTCCTGCTGAGATGCAGACCAGGTTCTCCCAACCTGCACATCGTGAATTCGGAGACTGACAGCTCTCTTTATCTTGGATTGTGCTCTAATTTTTAATGTCTTGTGTGATTAAATTACACTGGTTTTTAAGGTTAGAATGTCATGATATGAATGAGACCTGAATTCTCTGTCACGTGACGTTTTCATAGGTCGAGGAAACAAGGGACTGAGGGTCACGGAGACCATTCTGTACTTCACAGTGCTGTTGACGAGCATTACTCCCATCATTGCACACAGAGTCTTCCTGCTAGTGATACCGGCGACTCCATGTTGCTGCTCCAATGGCAAATTCTCAGGCCTCACCTGCCTCGGCCTTGCTGAAGCATCTCGCATTGATCTCGCGCCTCCTGTGAGGCTCTCAGCCTTTGACATATTTCTCTCCCGTGTGATAGCTGGCAGTGTATTTGCTAATTTCCTCTTTTCCCCATCAGTAATTGTTGGCAAGTCCAACATCTTCAGTGTGTTGTCAATACAGATTTCTAAGGGACCTCATCTTTTCTGCCAGGTATTAAACTCTATGTAACCCAATGGAGTTCTGCTTGGAGAATCAAGGTTAAATTCTAGTATCATGTGACCCTTGAAATTTGGCATAAATCTGTATCCCATAACTGAAACTCTCTCTCTTCTGTTAGCTTTTCACGTGAAGCAGGAGAAGCCTTTCTCCTAAGATGGAAGGCCTCGATGAGAAAACATCATCATCAGAGGGCACCCATCAAACTCTGCTGCTCCAAGGCCCTGTGAACCTGAGAAGAGGCTGGAGAAGGAAGAAGCTACATCTCTTCTTGTTCAATGATAAGCTGGTTGTGGCCAAAAACCCGTATGTACTCATTGTTTCATTACTACTAAAGAATGAATATTCACTAGCTCTCACCGTACAAAAATACAGAGGGTTTGTTTTGCTTTTGTAAACGTATTATTTCTCATAACCTGAGCAAGTATTGTTGAAGATCCTGTTATACCACTGCCACTACAGAGAACACAATCAGGAACCAAGAACAGATGTTAGTTGTGGTGGCACATGCCTGCAACATTTAGAAGCTGACTTAGGAGGATTAAGTTGAGGCCACTGTGCAATTCATAGTGAGACATTTTTTCTAAAAATGAAAAACTAAAACAAGTGATAGGCAAACACCTGCTTGGTTGTTGCTGATGGACAGACCGTAGAGACAATAGTAGTAATTTCAGAGTTTGGTGAGTGCTGAAAAGCAGGCGCCATGTGTGTCTCTGAGCTGATATCATCAGACAACAGGGAAAGGCTGAAAAACACCACAATTCCTGGACGATGCTGAGCAAACAGCAGGCTGTGGTGGGGCAGTTAGGTGTTGTGAAGGGGGGAAAACAGGGGGAGCGGATGTGATTGAAGCCCAGTACAAAGAGGTGCTGTCACATCTCACCATGGAGAATGTGTCAGGACACTAGTGACATAGCATCTCCACAGGTCACTGTAACAGAGCGGTGTACAGGTCTGAAATAGGGTCGTGACAACAGCAAGTAAACACCTTCAGCTGTGATTTTCCATAGATAATGGAGCAGAGGAAAGATTCGGTAAAACACGTCAACCAGCCAGGGTGACTATATTCCTGCTCATCAATGAATAATACAACTGATGATCCACTTCAGAAGACACAGGGACAACAAAAGATGCAGGAGACAGATTGGAAACAAGTGTTTGATTCATGCAACTGGGTAGACTTTCCCCTCAACTAGGAACACAGTCACCACACATTCCCACCCTTGCAAATGGTGGGTACTTAGTGTCTGAGGCTGGTTGCTAGAGAGAGAACTGACTGTTCACATGCCCATCTCTGCTGTCATTATGTCATTACAAAAATCTTAAATAATTGACTATTCTCCGTATTACCAAGGAGAATCCAGGTAAATCAGATATGCTTGAAAGGTTACTTGGCCATAGTAGGAGCATCACAGCTCCTACACCTGGTGCTGGTCTGCTAAGGACGTACATATCAGCCTCTCCAGGCTCACTGAGCAGCTTTTTAGTCACCAAAGAAAAATAAGTTTTCTCTGCTCTTCTCACTTGATGTTCATTTATGCCTTGTCATAGGTTAGACACTTAAGATGAAAGTAATTTAGTAAATTTATCTAAACTAATTTGGTAAATTCGTCTAATCAGAGTGACACGGCATGATCCATTAGGGCTTATATCCATAGAATCAAAGTGTTCTACTGAGCATACTCTACATCTCCATTTGTCTCATCCTTACAGTCTACAATGTGGACTCTTTTGCTTTGATTTCAAAGGAGATGCTCTGAGGTCTTGGAGTCACTGGTTATCATGTTGTAAACCACATCGCGTTCGGTGAACACATAGGCTCTTAATTCTTGCTTTTCTTTGGAGTTTCATTGGAGATTCTACTCTCACTTGGGTGGTTTCTCACCAATGAGATTAGTCTTCCCGTTTGGTGAAGAGAAAACTTAATGTCCGTGTCATTGGTATCCATTGAAAAGAGAAAACTGTTCAACGTACCTGGAACATCACACATTCGAGTCTGTCCATCACACATTCGAGACCGAGATTAAGATAGGAAAGTGACTTTAGGAAGACAGGTTTGTCAGAGATGAAGCCACCATGTAGACAAGTCATAAATAGGACAGAGAGAAACACCACCAAATGTCATAGAATGAGGTCCTCCTGACATCCTCCTTCAGAATATGAGGCAGATCATGAACTACAAAAATCTTAAATAAGTGGCCATTCTCCATATTGCCAAGGTGAATCCAGGTAAATCAAATGTGCTTGAAAGATTACTTGGCCATAGTAGGAGCATCGCAGCTCCTACACCTGGCATTGGTCTGCTAAGGACATGCATATCAGCCACTCCAGGCTACAGTTACAAAATGGAGGCTAGGAAAGACTCAGTAAATGACTCAAGTTCAATACGTCATCCACATCCTCACCCTGGCTTTGTATCTGTGCTCAACCTGACAGGTAACCACAAGTGCATATTCTTGCGTTTCTCAAGCCTGTAGAGACCACTCACAACTTAATTATCAAGAGAACATTTCTTTCACATCCCTGTCTTAACCTTTGTCATTATAAGAGTTTTGTTTTTAATAGTAGACGTCATTGCTTCTGCTGGATAACACGGTGTCTCAGTGAGACTCCAGAATAGAGAGAGCTGTATTAAATCGTTTCAGTAAATGTACTGTCTCTTTCTTTTACATGATAGCATCTATTCAAGGCCTGAGATTTTATTTTGATTGACTCGTCATTCTAAATGAGGTGCAGTAATAACATTTTTTTTACATACTGCTTTGCAGATTGTTCCCTGCATCCACTCAAAGTTATTGTATAAGAAACATAATTTATTTCGTGTATTTAGTAATGTCATTGTTTTTAAGGTTCGGTTCCTGGAGAATATTTTCATCAGCTCTCACCATCCATTGAGAAATTAGCAAATACAATGACCGGGTTGTGTGAACTAAGTTCATGAGCTAAGGGTTCAGAAAACACGCTTTTAGAGGCCCCTACTAAGTGCAGCTATCCTACCCGTATTCTTTCCCCAATTTTGGCAAAACAAGCTATAATTTTAGTTGTAGTTAAGATGTGGGTACATTCCTGTTTACCAGGAGAAAATTCCCTAAGAAGGTACAACTGCACTAAACACCCAACTTACTAGGCAGTGTGTTGTGCATTGAATCAATCAGTCCTACCTCATCACCTACCATAACTCAGTGCCTAGGATTCTCACTTCCCCACAGGAAAGCACAGGGAGAGGTGACCTGGAATCCATTTCAAGGGAGCTCCTCCCAGGCCCCTCTTTGAAACACTTTCTTTTACTTGAAAAGGCTGCAAACAATTCATGTGGAATAAAGAACTGATCAGTCCCACAAACTGGTGAAAATAAGTGAATTTCATCTAGCATGTTAGAAATGGCGGCAATTTAATTTGTTGTTTTGGTTTTTTTGTTTGTTTTTTGTTTTTTTATTTTGGCTTGAAGATTTTGTTTTTGGACAGCATTTCACCTTGTTGTCATGACTGGCCTGGTTATTGATATGTAGACCAGGCTAGTCTTGAACTCACAAAGATCTGGCAGCTTTAGCCATTCAGGTCTAACAAAAGTTTGTGTCACTACACTGCTAAATGTTGTTTTTTTAAAAGGCTTTCCATTTGCTCCAGTCCTGCTGAATGGTCATTGTAAAACCTGGTTTGAGGTTTTAATTTTATGTAGAAAAGACGATTATTTACCTCATACAATATGACTGCCATTGCTGAAATTCTACAAGTTTAGTATCCCTGATCAGACACACTAGGTAAGAATAGTTTCAGATTAAAGAATGTCTTCAAGGTTTCACATTCCTAAGTACAGACGTTTCATATATTCCACACATATTCTTCATGTATTGTAGGTCTATAAATGCCCTGTATTAATTTTACGTGATATTCATGTATTTTGCCTCCATCATACAACATGAGATGAGGTGTGAATTTTTCATTGGTATGGTTATACTGGTCTTTCAAAATTTTAGGACATTAGAACATTTCAAATTTAGGACTTTTGACTCAGGATTTCTAGAGGCAAGCCATCGGCTCCAGACAGATTCTGGAAAGGGGAAGTCATTGTCTTCACTGTGTATGTATTGGTTAATGCAGCAGGCTCCAAGGGATAGTTCTAAACCCAAGAAAACACAAATGACCCTGATTAAACTCAGCTGGTCACACACAAAACATACATGAGTGTGGAAAGACATCGGGAAGGAGGAAGGTGGACCTGGGCATGGAGGGAAATAAGAGAGGCTGGGGAGGGAATAATCAGAATCCATAGTGCACATGTACGGCATCGTCAAACAACAACATTAATTAATAAAACATGAGTAAAGAGAAAGACAGAAACAATCTTCTGAACACAACTTGATGGACTTTCAGGATTGCCTTTATGAAGATTAGAACTCTTCATAGAAAGAAGGAGAGGATGTTCGTCGGGGGAGAATGGAGTTGCTCACGTGGTAGGGGAATGTAAGAGCAATGGGCAGGATCAGACTTACCAGGGACAAAGTCTAGTCCCAGAAATCCAAGGAAGTCGGGGGAAGAGACAGGCGCGTAGACAGCCGGTCTAGGGCAGACAGAGGAAAGATGGGGTGGGAACAGTCTTTGAGGGCTCTAACAAACTGGACTGATATTTTGAGCTGGTCTGAGTATGAAGGATCAGGACACAGTGGGTGGTCTGGGATGAGAGGGAAGTCCAGAGATCTGAGGTGCTAAGAGCAAGAGCAGGCCTGTGCCCAAGGCTAGAAGAACACCAAACGCTTCCATTAAAATTGACATGGTTTTTAAAAGTGGAATGTGCTTCACAATCACTATAACATCATTGCTGTTAGAGGCTCATCCTCGTTCAAAAAAGAAAAGATGTGTCCAGCTCACACTTTCTTTAGGATCGCTGCAGGAACTGCAGTCAGTGAAGGATAATAACAGATCTTGTTCCCTTCACAGGTTGATCTTCCCTTTCCTCCTTGTCTGCTGTTGCTGGTTCATCTGTTTTTCCTTCTTCTTAGACCAGAGAGGATCTTTTTTGTCTTTCTAAGAAAGTAGTAAAAGCTGAATTATTGAAAAGCTCTACCATGGGATCCTAAAGCATGTCTGTGAATAGAAATTTATTCTGTGGTACATAGTATGCATGCACCAGGTAGCATGCAGCTTTACTGACAGCAAGCCCAGGAAATGCCTCTGCTTGCTCCAAAGTAAAAGAGCAACCCAATGGAAAGGCCCTGAGCATTAAGAGAAGGCAAAGGTTGCAGAGATGAGGATATCAGTGCACAGATCTCCTCTTCAAGGTAGAAGTTGTGGAAGGAAGGAGAGCAGCCATAGGGCCCAGTGGCTCTGACCAGTGATTGGGTATTAGCTGCCTGTGTCCCAACCTTGTCACTTACTCTGGATTACCAACAATTCTGACACTTTGCTCATCTACAGAAAAGAGGAATAAATGAAATAATGGCTTTAGAACACTTAACATGGTTCTTAACTCTTGGCAGGTGGTCAGAAAACACTGTACAATAGAGACCGTGCCCTGGGCTTTTGGATAAATGCTTTGTTTGGCGTGAACAATGTGTTCGATTATTTTTTTCCAGACTTGCACATGTGGTTTTCTTAAAAAATGTTTCTTGAAGATACAACATATATAAAAGTACTTGTCTATAACTGTTTTTGGAATTAGTATTCGGTGCATACCTGGGACAGACTTTCATCCACAAGAATATGTCGAGCCCCCCCACCATTAGATGAGCTGTGCCTGGAGAGATGTAGACAAATTCTGCTCTGCTCTTCAGAAGGAAAGTGCCTTATCTTTGAATAGTTGCTCCTGCTAGTACGTGGGTAAAAGGATGGCTCCAGGTTTAAGGGTGTTTGATGCTCTTCTGAAGACTGGAGTTTCTTCCCAGCACGCACTCTGGCTGAGCACAAGTGCCTGTAACTTGAGCTCCATGGGACAGACGTGGTGTCTAGGTTTCAAGGGCACCCACATTGCACATATCATACCTAGACATATTTACAATTTCATAGAGTGAACTAATACAGATATTACTTGATTCTCTTTGTAGGCATAAGAAGTCCTTTAAAATAAAATACATCGTCCCACTGAGCGACCTGTGGATAGGTGACTATTTGTACATAATAGGGGAAGACTACAGTGGTGCTGACAAGTCCATTCTCCTGTTCTGGCCCATGGAGAATTTTGTGGCCACCTTTCGGTAAGTCTGCAGCTGACCCACGTGTTGCTGTGAGGTGGTGTGGACATATGGGGTCAATTTTATACTGTTTGTACACATGGAAGATGTAAATAATTTTCCCCAGAACATTTTGAAAAATAGGACTCCATTTTCACCTGACTGCATGTCGGCTGCCACCATTCCCCCTCCTGTGGTGATGCCTGTTTGCCACGTAATTTCTGCCACAGAGTTTTCTACATGGAAACAGGTGCAAAAGTATAGTTTCTAGACAACAGGGACCATATTTCCAAAATGTGGCAACAACCCTTACTTCATGTGGGAATTCTGTGGATTGTGGTGGAAACAAAAGAAAAGAAGGAGCGTCACGAATGCGCTGAGAGCTGAATTGTAGATTAAAAAAACTTGAGCAAAATAATGTCGAAGTTTCCATGATACCGTGAATGTACCAAATGTCACCAATGGTCACATTTATGGTGATGTAATTGAACACAGTGTGAAAATGCTAGTAAGTGACTCATTCATCCATAAGTCATTTTACATTAGACTTTTAACCGCTACAGAGAAATAGAGGAGCTTAGTCATCAGCACCAGGTGAACTGATCTTGATGACAGACTCAAAGAGACAAGAGGATGAGATTTCAGGAAATCCATTTGTCATATTAAATTCTGTAATTTCTAAGTAGAAAAAAAAACACATGTTTTCTCTAAAAATATCATTTTCATTTTTGTTGAGTACTGTTTTATCCAAAGGTCAAATACTTATATATGATTTAATGTGAATAATGTTACCTTTTATGTGAACAGCACCTCAAACTGTAAGAACACAGTGGTGTTTCATTACCCCATTATGCATCAGAAAGCTAAAGCTCAAGGCAGCAGCTTGGCTTACTCACCATCTCACAGCTGCTGTCCACAGTCAAGTCTCTAACTCCCCAGTGGTTTCCACTCAGTCGTCTACTTCCTGTCAATGTGAAGAAGCCCAGTTAGGAGCAAGATGCTGCTTTACCCGACACACATTGGCAGTCATGGGCTTCTAGTATTTTTTTAAGAAATGATCTTAAAAGCTGTAGTAGAAAAGGGATATTGTATAATATTTCTGCATTTATCGATTACAGTTCATCAGAACAAAAAGAAGAATGGTGGTCTCTCCTTCAAAGGTATTTTCCAGTGTTCATAGTTTATTTACTTTTTATTTTTAAATATTTTTGTTAGGTTTATGTGTATGAGTGTATTGCGTGTACATACGTATGTACACCCGTGCTGTGCAATGCCCACAGAGGTCAGAAGAGGCACCAGATTCCCATGGAACTTGTTTAAGGACAGTTGTTAACTGACATGTGGATATTGGGTTCTAACCCTGGTCTTCTGCAAGACCAACCAGTGCTTTTATCTGCTGAGGCATCTCTCCAGCCCCTCTCACCCAGTGTTCATATTTTAATTCTTTGGTGATAAGACAATGAGATCCCAAGGAGCTGGAGAGATGGCTCAGCTTTTAAGAACACTAACTGCTCTTGCAGTGGACCTGGGTTCAAATCCCAGCATCTACAGGAGGGTAACACCCATCCGTAGCTACAGTTTAATTATACTCAACATTCGTTTCTGACCTCTATGGGCACTGCGTGACAGGGCTGCATTTACATATGTGCAGGCAAGAAACTCATACACATAAAGTAAAAATAGTACGTAAATTATTTTTTAAAAAGCATGGAATTCTCTGCAATACAGTGACCCCGGGCTATCCCTTTTTCTTCGTATAAACCGTTAGACTTCCTTCAAGTGTTTTCTTGCTTAGCTGTTCCCTGCCTGCTACTATAGATTGTTCAGTTGATACACGAAATAGTTTATTTTTGATGAAGCTCTGGCTGCCATTGTCATCATTTTCTCGTCTCAACCCTTATAGTGGAGCAAACGATATTCTCCCGACAGATGGTGAATTCCCATCAGTGCATGTTACTGTACTGTACATATTCAAAGAAAATGCTACATCCTCCCCTTGGATCCAAGGTCTTGGTCCCTCTCCTGCAGGGAAATGATTCTGAGAGCTGAATCTCCTTCTAATTCTCTCACCTCAAGACAAGCTGCTATCCTCTGAACCGCATCCTCTTCCTCAATTTTTTCATCCTCTTCCATATTTTCCAATCTGTAATTCATATTTCTGAGTTATATGTCTGGAATTAAAAATATCACAACAGAGATGCGACTATGAACAACAAACATTAACTGGAATATAAGCCCCTGGCTGACTTTTTACTGTATCTTGTGTTTTTATTGAACGTGACCAGAGGCATTAATGAAGCCAAGGATAAGGGCGTGATGAAGACGACGACACTGAAGATATTCACTGAGGACACCATCAGCCGTGCCAGTGTACGTGTATAGAAGACCCTAACTGCTGTTCCGAGCTCCTGAGTACAGGAGAGGCAGGACGGAGGGTGAAGGGAAGGAAAGGGGTGGGGGGACAGACAGGAAGAGGGGAGGAGCGGGGACTGAGAACTGAGAGAGCAGTGTCCGCAACATCTGTACACATCCCTCATGCTCACATACCTGTGGAAAGAAATACCAGGCAATGGGAAGCTTCAGCTCCCCCAGTCATCCCTTCTCCCTCATGAAATCAAACTCAGAGTGCGGAGCAGAGCAACCACCACCCCCAGGAGTTCAGTCTCTCTCTTTCTTGCCAGACCTCTTATCTGTCCCCTTATGATAGCTGAACTTCTGTAAATTTTGGATTAGATGTTACATTAGAAGTCTTACAGGGTCATGTTATACAACAGAAAAAAAATGAACGTTATGATCGAGGCCTGTGCTCTGTATGTGTGTTAACACCACCTGAAAGCAAGCTCTGCTTACACAGAGTGGTGATTAGAGCACAACTGCTCCTGTAATTGTGTGCTTTCCAGTTGTTTCATAGAAATTCCCCTCTGCCCTCTTTTATAGCCTTTCTACGTGACAGCAACAAACTTGGACACAGTGAGTGATATTATGAAGAAGTTACTACCAATGTTAGGAACACCTGTAAGTAATTTTGAAGCTGTTTTTCGTGAAAAGTCAACCATAATTAATGAGAACAACACTCAGTCAAACATGCAAATAAATAGTAGCCCAAGGTACTACATTATTACAAATTTAAAATTCACGTCTTAAATTTGGTCCCGAGAGCATCTAAGATATCTATTACTCTGTTAGGGGACATTTTAATTTTCATGTGAACTGAAACAATGATCCTAGGACATTTGGCTGTATTTTAAGATGACTGGTAACAGCATGTATTTTTGATATATTATAACTGAATATAAAATCATATAAAGTTCAACTTTTAAAGTTTTATTCTATGGGAATGAGTGTTTTGTTTGCAAATGAGGATTTCATGTGTGTTAATGGCCAAGGAGGCCAGAAGCCGGCATCAAGTCCCAGGTACTGAAGTTAGTTACAGGAGGTTGTGAGCCCCCATGTGGGTTCTGGAAACCGAACCCAAGTCCTCTGCAAAAGCAAGCAGTGTCAATAACCACTGAGCCATCTCTTACCCCTGAATTACATTCTTTATACGAGAGCTCTGCTTCCTTCATTGGATTGTACTTTCTATGTCCCATTCCCATTTTCTCCTTGCCTGTATCTTTTTAATTAAAGTATCATGCAAGGGCTCCATCTCAATGTGATAAATCCATGTTTATTTTTCATTTCATGTGTATTAGTGTATTATTACATGAATGGAAATATACCTATGTCCTGCAATGCTCACAGAAATAAGAACAGGGCATCAAATTCCACTGGAACTGATGTTATGTGTGGTCTTTAGCTGCCATGGAGTCCTGTGACTCAAACCCGGGTCCTCTGCAAGAACAGCCATTCCTCTTATCGTTAAGCCATCTCTGAAGCCCCAATAAGTCCTTGTTTTGATACGCATTTTGACTTTAGACCATGTTAAATATCCACTGCAGAATGGCCTTGAAAATATGATAAATGTCTGTGTGAATCAATTCTTAAAAAGAGAGACAAATTTTGAATGAGACATTGGACTTAGGGACATTTCTGTACATGCTACTTTTATCCTGTTTTTAAAAATATTTTATTTGTTTTTGTTTTGTTCACATAAGTTTATCGCCTGCTTGTTTGTGGGTGCACCCATGCTGTGCAATGCCCATGCAGGTCAGGAGATGGCATCAGTTTTCCCTGGAACTGGGGTTACAACACTTGTTAGCTACTATTTGCACAGTGGGACTAGAGCCAGAGTCCTCTGCAAGAGCAACCAGTGCTCTTCACTGCTGAGCTAGGTCTCCAGCTGGGCCTTTATCCTCTTTCGCCTTCAGTGTCTCTTGCTGTAGGTTTTAATGAAACTACTATATGCAGGTGAAACCTCTGATAGCAGACAGAAGCGTATTTGCAAAGGATGAGGTTACAAAAGAAGATAGACAGACCTCTGGGCACTCTGATTAAGAAAAGCGGCCTTCAGGTTAACCAGAACTAAAGCACATGCAACACATGGCTAATAGAAAATTGTTTCTCACTTTGAAAGATTTTTGGTATTGTGACATCATGCCAAAATTGCTACTTAATTTTTCTGAGTTATATAATGGATTCTCTTCAAACTTAGAAGAGTATCTAGTCCTAAAGTGGCATGGGGATCACTCCCTGAGTCCAGTCTCAGTTCATCGAAGACAGTGTGGAAAGACTATAAGAGTCAGGGGTTGTGGATGAATGCTGAGTACCTTTGTGGACATAGCAGCCATTACATGCATGAAATCACTGAAGCTCTGCTCAAGAGGGGGAGGGTCAGGAAGATCTGAAGTGAAGGTCATCTTCAGCTACACAACACTTTCCAGCCAGCCTGGGATGTAAGAGACTCTACTTCAAACACAACTCCAAAACCTGAGTCAGAAAGCTGCACGGGCTTCCTGCTGTACTGTGAATGCAATCTAAGTCCTTACTGCATGGTGTCTTTATTCATGCTCCTTCTCTGGGTGCTGCTCTTTCCTTCAACTGCCACACTGATACAGTCACACCAGCTCCCTTGCTGCCCAAAATTAACAGGAAAGAAAGCACTCATATACATAAAATAGATAGATAAAATCAAAATTAAAAGTCACCACAACTAGAATATGGCATATTAATCTATTATGTCTGTCTGAATGGAAATAAGCAAGAATTAAGAAACCTAAAGCTTTACACTCTAAGTATGCCATATATGTCTGCAATGACATTAATGCCTGTGATAAGTGTGTTGAAGAATTAAGCATTGGAAGTGGTTGTGGGTTGACTGTGGAGCTTGATATAAATTGAAATGCAGTTCTTTTACCTCACACATTGGATCACTAGTGAGATAATAAACACTCTCCATGTGTGTAACTAAGAGGACCCGGTAATGCCCATGCTCCCGAATCAGTGAGTCCAAGAATATTTCTGACCCCTATCTCGTAGGAAATGATTTTTATGGTATCTTACTTATTTTCACAAATAATCCTCTGTCTCCTTCCTTTCCATCTACCTCTGTCTCTCTCTTTCCCTCTCTATCTCTGTTTTTCTCTCTCTCTGTGTATGTGTGTGTGTGTGTCTGTGTCTGTGTCTGTGTGTGCATGCTTGTGTATGGCAGCTGAAATACCTAGAAACTCATGTTGCAAGGCAAGGATTTGATTCTTAATCAATGGTCAAAAATAATCAAAATATTAATCAACAATAACTCCAATTGAAGCATATTTTAATGTTGGCCAATTTTGTGGGACCAAAGTAATTTAGTGGACTATACAGTTTGAAATGTTTGTTTCTACTGTAAACCAGAGTTGCTTAGCAGTAGTTATGGTGAAGTAACTTCTTTTCTTCATCTGGCCTTTGTCAGTTTAGAGACCTGCTCCATTCCTCCATATAGTAAGTTTATTCTGAATAATGCCAGAGCTTATTTTGCTCTCCAGTGCTCTCAAAAAGGCTCTCAAGTTTTATTTCTGCTCAGGATTGCTGAGTTTGCGGTGCTGTTCAAGTGTTACTTTGCTCAGTCACAGTACTTTCGTTGTATGTGTGTGCCTCTCTAGACAAAGGTTTTCTGGAAGAAGACACGTCAAAATAAAGCTCAACCTTTTTCACAGAATCTGGAGAAGCAGGTATCCAGACTTGTGGAACAGTACTTTTCTTGCTTAGTGATTTTTGATTCCATGGTCACTTGGAAAGGTGTCTGGCATTTGCATTGTGAATCAACGTGTCCATCAGAAAAGAGAAGCAATAATCATAGTTTCTCTACCTAACGGGAGAGGACACTTACTGAAATCAGCCCTGTTGACTCAAAACTGGCAACTAGAGTTGGGATGATGGCTCAGTGATTAAGCATGAAGTACTCTTGAAGAAGACCCTGGGACAGATCCCAGAAGCCCCATGGCAGCTAATAACCATCTGTAACTCCAGTTGCAGGGTATCGGTCACCCTCTGCTGGCCTTTGCGTGTATTGCATGCATAGATTCAGGCCCACACAAATAGGCAAAGACTCTTTCTTGCACATGAAAGTTCAATTTTTTTTTAAACTGTGGCAATGCAGAGTAAATGATAGAACATCATTTATACTCCTCCCAACGATAATACTCTTAGATAGGTGGGAAAGGTATGGAAATATGTTCTTCAAGTGTGACAGTAAACGTCTCTGTGACTTATGCTTCTTTTTTCCCCAGAATGCTGAGGAAGATCATCAACTGTGGTTCTCACCTGGCCATGGGGAAGCTCCATTCCCACTCACAGGTAACAGTCAGAGAAATGTCAGGAGGAACTAATTGAGTGTAAGTTAGTGACCCTAAATCTTAATATTCTCTTTGTTTGGTCTTAAGCTTAAAATGTCCATAAAACAACTATGTTATGCTCTGTTCATCTAACTCATAATTACCAACTGTTAAGTTCAGCATTTACATGATAATATTTCTTCATGTAATATTTGGTCCGATGGGGGAAATAATGCAAAGATTTCCTATGCTTTTTCACTTGAGGAAAAAAATCTCTTTAAAAAAACACTCAGTGAAACACTGGAACTTCTTTTGTTCTTTTTTGAATAAAGACTGTTCAGTGTCCTCACCAATAGGAAGACTCTATATTGGAAGGATACTCTAAAATCTAGCCAGGCGTGTAAACTCCTGTGCAAACATTCATGTCATGTATACTCTATGATCAGTATTTTTCTCAGCTTGAAAAGAAGTGAAATAATCGCCTTCAGGCTCTAGAACTTTCTTTCCTGACAGAATAACATGCCATTCCTTAGGTAGCATTTTCTAGAATTTTTCACACATTTATTGAAAATGTACAACAGTACTGGAAAGATTACATGAGGAACTGAGAGAAGAACCTGAGAAGACCAGGTGTGCTCCTTGTGCCTGACCACTGCAAAGACCTCAAACATGGTCAGCGGCTGGGCCTGTAGGAACCTTGCACAAAAGTGACAGTGATGATTTTTGTGGAAGATCAGAGGATCTCCCTTGTACCTGCAGTCATTGTTTAGAAACTCAAAACAATCTGTGAGAACACTTCTCTTTAATTCAAAGTCTCACATTAGCTGAAACTAGCATAATATTGTTGTTAAGAAACGTGTGTTTTCAGTATTAGAACTTCACACCCGGGACATAGCGGAGACCAAAATCCACACACTTATTCAAATTGTTTTTCCTTTCTGAGCCAAAATATTGCTCTTCCGCCTGTGCAGGTAAGAACGTCTTGATCCTCCCTGCTCCCTCTCACTGATGGGATTTTAGACATTTCCCAAAAGGCCTGACTACCTTGGCTTTGCATTCAAATATTAACATCACTGTAAACTTCAGTCAGAAAGAGAATACATGGGAAAAGAAGACAATTTCTGAACTATATTAAGTAAAATGCGTTTGGATATAATATGTTAGTTTTAAAGGTCGGAACAGCTTCATACATCAGATGGACCTGAGGATTCCTAATTTAGGACATTTCCCTGGGCATGGTAACACACATGTTTAATCCCAGCACTAGCAAGGCAACATCAGGCGATCTGTGTGTGTTCAAGGCCAGCCAGGTCTACAGAGTTCCAGGACGGCTGGGGCTACAGAGAGACCCTGTGTTCAAATAAATCCTCCCCTACAGAAAAAGAAAAGAAATTGCATTTACAGTTTCCTCAGTCAGGATTCTGAAGGTCGATTTCAACCCACTCCCAGGTCTCAGGCATGCACCAGGATGCCTACGTTTTGCCATATTGATTCCATAGACGGTTCTTGAACCCTAATGCTGACAGTTACAGTCACCCTTCTTCTGAGTGTAGCACGGACATTGTATCTGTGCCAGATGGAATGGCAAAGGGAGAGTCCAGGTACATTAGTGATCAGAAATGGAAGAAAGTCAGGTTCCCATTTTCTGAAAACAAATCCACTAAACGACAAAGTATCTGTATGAATTCTTTGGAGCTGTATTAAATGAAATCACGGAAGAGCAATCAAGCGTCCAGAGATCAAGTTCAACATTGTGTGTGTGGTTTTCTAGACAAATCCCTGCTGTAAATGCACGTGGCTTCTTTCTCCCCCCCGTGTTCCAGCTTCTCTCTGTTCAGCAACAGAGGGAGCAGAAGACAATTCAGTCTGCTGCTCTTGAGCAGCCTGAGTCAGGGCTGAGAGAGGAAATGACATCTCTCTAGAATCCTGTTAGGAATCACAGGTGAGGAAAGCCTGATCATATCAGGCCGTTTGCTTAATATGAAAAACTCGTGTTCTGTCAAGGCAGAAACCAGAGTCCTTAAAAAGAGCCAAGGAAAGAGCACAAAAAGCGCCCACAAAGCAGTGCACTAACAAGCCTGTGCTTTCAAAGGAAGGCCACAGGATGGAATTTTCTCCTGCAGCTTTCAAAGTCTTGAGCTCAAACAAACATGTTTCATGAGGAAATCCTCAGTGGTCTCATGATATGCAAGGGAGACAAAACCTTCATTTTTCCAGAAGTCGATAATATGTAACTCACACAGGAGCGTGCTCTAGCTCACAGTTGGTTTGATTCCGTGAACACATTACCTTCGGTTCAGATACAGTATTTTCTTCTCATAGGGGAAGACCATCCATACCATATTAAAATGAGCCATGTGCGAAAACGTGCATTCAGACCTCGGGGTCTAAGGTGTCACAGGGTATTTAAAAATCTACCAAGATTGGAGGAGGAACATCTCTGCACGGATATACAAGGGCGGTTCATCCTGGTACTCACCGCGATAGCCAGAGCTCGCCAGAGGAACAGTGAGTCACTTACTTTCAAGTGTCTGGTGTCAGTTCCACTTCCATTAACGACTCAAAGGTAGTGAACTGGGCAGTATAGACCAACCGAAAGTACTCGAGAATGAGAGTAGACAAAACTAAGTTTTCATGTCAAGACCTGAGTTGATTTTAGGAGGAACTTTTCATTATTCTAAGTAGATATCGACCACAACTTTGTATTTCAGGGAATTTTTGCACATAATTAGGGGTGCACACATCTGTATCCTCATTACATAGAGGCTTCTGAAGGCCCGCACACTCAGGCCTTCCTCATCCCTAGGTATTAAAGAACATTCCATCTCATTGAGTATTACACATTGCATCAGGCATGTCATAAAATTGAAATGCTGTGACAAAGTGGGTAAGTGTGATCATCTCACTTCTTTCTTAGATGAAGAGGACAGAACATCTGAAAAGGGACGGTCTTTGAAGAAGACAGGAAAACTGTTTGGAAGTTCTCTCATGAACATGTGTGAGGACGGCAATCTGCCCACAGATATTCTGGTACACCTCGTTTTAGATGTCCCTAGCTGTCCTAGGCACAAAACAATGGGGGCTTAATTGTTCTCAATCAGTTCTAGTCCCAAGCAGGGGAATCATTGATTAGTCATCACTTTGAACAATAAGATATTGAAATATGGCCTCAAATAATAATCATCTCAGTCTATATTGCATAGTCATGTAACGCAACCACGATGGAAATGTAGATTCTATTAATGATTGGTTTCAACATAAATCCACATTCTCCTGCTGGATGAGAGCACTGGGCTCTGGATGTGACTTCTGAGTCCTTCTCTGCCCCAGGTGCTGCTCCAGCTTCTGCAGTAAGCTTCACACAATCTTACATCTTCTTTTATTAACATTGTGTCTGATATCACTTCCTACTCTGACAAAATTTGACAGAATGTGAATTGCATTTCAAGTGTTTCAAAAAAAAGATTTTTAGTCTGACGTATATTAATATCACAATCCTGACACAAGGCATAAAATAATGGGAACAGAATTTAGTCTATGTTATTTTAGATCAGTGGACTGAATATCCAACATCTCTTCAAACAGTCTCTTCACCGTAGGGGAATTGGTGCCCAATGAGAACAAGTCTATCATGTCAGGTATGAGACAGCTCCTACCTACCAAAGTTCACATTTCACAGAAAAATAGAGGCAACTATGAAGTCATCATTGAAGTGTGTATATGAGATAAAGCCTCAGGGGGAAGGTGTACTTTGCCCAAGCTGACAGATCAGATCCGAGACATAAGAACAGTAAAGTAAGATAGTGAAAATCACCAGAGCACTTGCAGAACAGACTTGATTCAAAGCCTTCAAGTCACTTCAAAGGAAAATTGACCCAAATTTCCCTAATGTTTTAGAGTCCGATGTGAGGGGTGGATGGAAGTAACTGAAATCAGAGATTCCAAAGTAGTTCAAAATCTATTTCAGTCCTGCCAGCTCTAGCAGAGCAGCCTTATGTCATTTGCTCTGGTTCTCAGGCATGGGCAAACTGATGTTCTTCCCTGTGGATTTGAAATGACAGGCACTTCCCTTTTCTACTCAGGACATGATCTTGTATATAAAGAAGAAAGGGCCGAACACTGAAGGAATCTTCAGGATTCCAGACGATGCAGAATCACACAGAGCCCTCAGAGAAAAGCTTGACTCTGGAAAGGAGGTGAACTGGAGCAGTGAATCCATCCTTGTTGTCGCATCTGTCTTCAAGGTAGGGAAAGTTCTAGCATCATCCCCACTCAGTGTATCTCAGACACACCGGGAGTAGTTTCTTTCAGCATGATTACCTGAGAATGTAACAGACAGGACAGATTGGTAATCGGGCAAGATGAAAGATTCATCACCAGGTCCCAATGTAAGGATTCTGTTTGATGTTAAGAGCCCCATAGGTTACACACATTTTCTTTTGCAATGTTAGAACACTCTGAATGTCACTATTGAACAATTCAGGAAAAATCACAAAATATTTAACAGTGATAACAAAATAAAAACTATAAACCTGTCTCACTGCAGTTATACCAAAAGCACCCTAGAGCGAGGTATTTTTCTGTCTTGCCATGAAGTCTAAATTTCCAACATAATATCAGTGTACGAGTCCAGGCATTGGGACATGCACAAGTGTTTGTTATGTGCACACCAGAGTGGATGCATATTCCTGCCTTGGGCATCACCGTCTCACTGCCCACTGTATTCCTTTGTGTTACAGTTGTCACACAGCTTAGAGCTTTCTTCCCCACGCTTTGTCTGGAGAGAATCCGCAAACCCCAGTGCGAATTTTCCCTCTGCCCTTCTCAGAGCTGGGATTCATACTTGTTATGTGGGTTCTAGGGTCACCATTAGAGTCTTTATGACTGTGCAGCAAGTACTTTTCATTACTGAGCCATATTATAGCCTCTGAAATATTTTTCCCTAGAAAGTAGTTGTAGATATTTAACTTAGTAAGCAAGTACTGGCCTTGCAACTAATCCAAACATAGTCAAGGGAACCAGAATATTTTTCCTTTGCTTTTCTTCACCATTCCTGTCCCTATCTATAAAAACTTTTATTTAAAAGTGACCTGAAATGATGTCCCCATCTGTGCCTTCTCTCACTGGCCAGATTACCAACGTGAGTTTGAAGTCTGTCTACTTTCTGCCAGTCTGAATGCACCACGCAATGTCATGTCACACAGGGCCCCTCAAGTCACTTGTATACATCTGCTTTCTATCCTGGTTAGAAAAAAGGAATACCTTCTGGAGTTCTTCATTTTAATTTATTTATGCCCAAAAGAGAAGTTCTGATTTAATAAACAGAAATCACATAGTATGTAACTTTGGGAAGGGGACATATTACAGAAGAGGAAAATAATCAGTCCACTTAGATACATGGTGACATCTCCAAATTGACAGCAGTGTGGTAATGACACAGCCATGGTCCGGAAATGAGAATGGCTCAGAGGTGGAGAACGCAGCTGCTCTTACTGAGAACTTAAGTTCAGTTTCCTGCACCCACATGGAAACTAACAAGCATCAATAACTCCAGTCCCAGAGGAATCCTTCCTCTTCTGGCCTCCATTGGCATTACAGGACATAGGGGCACTTACTTACATATAGGGAGAACATTCACACATAGAAATAAAGAAAGAAAAGAGGAATAATCTCTGCCATACACTGGCTTTTCTTCTCCTCATAACGGTAGACCACATGGCAAATAGCAACAATTCTGAGATTTCATAAATCAGTTATATATATATATATATATGGAATTTGAAGGAGTCAGGTATTGCCCTCTGTGAATTTCACTTTTGAAATTAATTTTATTTTTAGCAAGATGTGGAAGTTACTGATTTACAAGTTTTTAGAACTTGACCTTGATAAAAACATTTCAGATGCTAAGGAATTAGCACACATAGGACTATGGTATCACAAGGGAATATGGTATCAGCACCACATTGAATTCTTCTTAGACTGTCTCCACTCCCATTATCCTTGGCATATTTTCTACTCATCAATAGAAACTTGAATCCAGGATCCTTACAGGGGTGCATGATCTCAGAGATGAATGTTCACAGACATCTGAATTTTTATGACCCTCTATGGGAAACAAGTTGAACAACCCTAAGAGTAAAGCTGTTTCTGTGTACACATCACTTCACACCAAGCCTGCCATATGCATTATCTCCAAATACAGAAGTGACTGAACAGTTCTTGATGTGTAATGATGTAAAGCTGCCTTGAGACATTTCCCGAGGTCAGCAATACTAAGAGGAGTTGAGGCTGAGGCAGTGAGACCAGTAGAACCAGGAGCTCTCCACCTGTAAAGGTGATTTGAAATCTTCCTGTTGTTTACAACACATAAACTTCAATTCTCCCTTCATTTAAACTTTTAGATTAGAGTCCTGCTGATTTACCAGAGTAGCGTCTATCGTGGGCTCTCCTTGCTTCACTCTCCTTTGATCTGGGGTAACCAGCCCACAGCATTATACCTGCCTACGGCACAACTGTAGTAGGCCCAGTTTCATGATATTTAGACTAGGGTCACCTGGTGTGGTGACCCACGTCTTTAATCCCAGCACTGGGAGGTTGGAGGCAGGCAGATTTCTGTGACACAGAAGACAATGTGGTCTACATAGTGAGTTCCAGGCCAGTTGTGGCTACAGTGATTCCCTGATGTAAAAAAATCAAAGATTTGACCCTCAATATTCAAAGTCACACAATTTAAGGACTTCAAAGACACCATGGAATAAGCTTCCAATTTAATCCTTTTAAGACTTCATACAATGGCACAGATTTATTGTTTCCTTTTAAGCAGATATATAGTGTGTAAGAGATGTTATAATAAAAATATGAATATGCATAATACTTAAATATATGTTCAAACCTAAAAGTTTAAAAAGAGGAACATTTTAATCATTAGCCATTTGACTACCATGTTACATATCCAGCACTCTGCCACCTATAAGCCTAAGGAGAAGACTCTTTACATGTTAAAGAAGGGAAGCATGGAGTTGCTGTAAGTATTTCTCCTCCAGAGAAAACAGGGGAGAGCATCCAGCCCACACACGTCTGAGTCTCTGAGGACAAGGGTCTGTGAAACTAGCTCACTTAATTCTGAATCTGACTGCCCTGGAATGACAAGCATTTACTGCTAAAGAAACTAGCAAAATGTGTATATTGATTCACTAAACCAGCACTGAGATTGAGGCTGCTGTGTCCTCTATCTTCAGTGTGTACAGGTTTTCTTGTGTGACCACTAGAGGAACTTTGATCTGGGAAGAGATTTTTGCTCATTGCTCCCATTATCCAGATTCTGCCCTTAGGTTTCTAGTTTCAATGGAGAAAACCCAAGCATCTCTCCTGGATGAGGCTGTCATCACAGTGGGAGACAAGGTTCTGTGTACAGGATGGGTCAGGGGATTATGAACCAAGTCGGGACAAAACTGATTTTTCAATTGGCAATCTTCTCAGCAATTTCTCCAACACCTATCCTCCATAAGAATAATATTTTTTAATTCATATAAGGAGTTTCTACAAAATATCCCAGGAAGTGTGCTGACAGCTCCTCTGTATGAGAAGTGGCTTTCTGTCATTGCTGAACTGAATGAAGAGGAGAAAGTTCCTGCAGTGCAGAGGTAATGACCCACTGAGTGCTTGAGGAATGACAGAAAAAGACCACTGTTAGCTGATGGCAGATTTATCCACTAAGAGAATGACTGACAGTGAAAGATTCAATGTAAAGAAAGTGTGTCTTTGCCAGGCAGAGTGGCTGATGTCTCACTACTGAGAATTTTTGTGTTTATTGTAATATTATTTTTGAACATTATAAAACTTTAATTGTATGACATTGATAAAAAAATACATTGCCCAAGGAACATTCTGGTCCTCTAATCATTCAGTTGTATGGTTTCAGTTCTCAAATGCTGGCTGAACCCCGAAGATTATGTCTAGATAGAACTGAATCAGATGGAACATCTCTGTGTATGTGAATTCCTAGAAGGAGCTCCCATGCAACCTATACGTTTTGGGTTAGAATAAGTGGATAGCATTGTAGAAGTTTCTACATTAAATATAAGACAATCTTTTTAAAATGAATTGCTTAGCTTATTACTATGTTTTTAGTTGAGCACATTCCTGAATGTCACAGAAGTTTGAATATGATTATATCATTCAATCATATAAAAATTAATTTTATCAAGTTATATATTGTAGTGACATTGGTGAAATATTTCAAACAATATCTTAAGGCATATTCTTCCTTTCTTTGTATTTTCACCAGACAACATATCAGGTATGAAACAATGAATGCATTTCCATTCTCTAAGTAAAGTGATTATTTTAATACGCTTGTCTCTATGTTTAGCCTTTTAGAACAGATGCCCAAAGCGAATGCTGATCTCTTGAGGCACCTTGTGGGAGTGTTATACAACATTGAGAGACAGTCGTCAATGAATCGTATGACAGCTTATGATCTGTCTGTGTGCATAGCCCCGAGTGTTTTCTGTCTGCCAATTTCCTGCAACTCGGGATTGACACATGATATCTCAAAAAAGGTAATGAGAACTCTTATTTTTGCCTTGTGGTTCAAAGTCCTGGCTATGAAGCTGGAATTCAGGTATCTCATTGTTCTTTCCAAGACTCACATCCCTGAGTTATATTCTTTTGGACAGGACGAATAATTTTTGAGATTTGAAAGGTACATTGTTAAGGATTTGAGCTCACCGAATCACTTCTCCCTCACTTGGGATTTAGAAACTACACAGAGTTATTCCTAAGCAGGTATACCTTTGATATGAAAGAAAGAATAAGGTGCTGGAATTCAGTAGTCAAGGTTCAAAGCTTTCAGTCATAATCGAGAAATATGTGAACTTGTACAACATTTCCAGATGGTTTCTTTATACAAACAATGGCCGTGTTGAAGAGGCTCCTCCTCCTTCGCTCACTTTTTCTCAGCTGCTTTCATAATTTGGGTACCTGTGGTTCCACACAACATAATATCTTTAATTCAATTTTTGGCTATCTGGAAAACACTTGATTGACATTTTCTATGCTGGGAGCATCTGTAATACTAAAACAAAATACCTGAAATTCTTCAGTATGAAGACCAGATGTTTATTTTGGTCATTCTGATGGTCTCCAATTTATCACTGATTGACATCATTGCTTTTGGGCTTCTGAGAACTACACTAGGGTGGAGTGCCTCACAGAACCAACTGCTCTCCTCATTGTGAGGAACCAGAGATAGAGAGAAGAACGAGTGGCATCCACCGACTTCAGGAATGGCACACACCGAGACCTAGCTACCTCGCACCAGGTCTTCACACTCACAGCAGGCCTCCCAATACATGGACCATGAAGACCATCTTCAACCCATATACTTCCTGCAGAATATAAAATATTAAGCTAGAGCAGTTTTCACCTTTGGCACTGGAAAAGAATCCAAGAAGAAAACCATTCTACAGCATCCTAATGGGACACTAAATGGCTTAGCAAGTTAACACAAGTTATCCTGAGACAGCATGCCTGAAGCACAGCGGGGTAAGGATACTGGGGTGTCCAACAGGACAACTGGACCTTTAAATGCATTCTTTTCTCCCACAAGACAGGAAGACACTCTACTTCGGAAGTTTAAGGTACTTCCCTTAAAATGAATTTTGAAAGATTTATTGATATGGTGCTTTAATAAGCTAGATTATAAAATGTACTCTATCTGGGTGTGCTAGCACAAAACTTTAATCCAAGCACTTGTGAGGCAACGGCAGGGAAACCTCTATGAGACTGAGGTTCCAGGACAGATGATCGACAGGCTCACATGATACCCAAAAGAAAAGGATGCATTCTTCCACCCAAACATTCTGTATCATTATACCGTGTGCTTTCCTCACTGCTGTGACAAAAATCTCAACAGAGCAAGAAACTTGAGGAGGGAAGCATGTATTGCATTTTGTTGATAGTATTTGAACATTCGTACACTAAATATCTTATGAATTCCTTCATTTATTTCTAATAGAAGATTCCTATATTATTTTCCAACAGAATTTCTCTCACAATTTTGAATCTCATGTTTCTCTCCAAAATATAACTCAAAAGTGATTTATAACCATGACAAATGACAGGGAGCATTCTGTGTAAAGTTTACCCTTTGTTGCCACAGATTTCTCTTGTTCAGTTTCTCATTGAGAACTGTCTGGAAATATTTGGAGAAAACTGTATGTCATTTGTGAAGAAGAGCTCGGTGAGTACTGATAATATCGAGGAGGCTTCGGGTTCCCTGAATCCCGTAATTGATGCTGGTGAGATGAAGACTGCCGAGCAGCATGACAGCAGCTGTCCTACTGAAAGGTCGTGTCCCACGGACAATGATGCAGTGCCCCAGAGTCCAGCTGCTCCTCTTCACACTGGAGGGCTCACAGGTAGGGGCAGGTATTGCTTAGTGATAAAGTGAAGGCAGGATAAGAGGAGCTCCCTCCTGTCAGAAAGTTGTGATTTTTGTGATCTTTCTTTGCTTCTTTTATTTCTGGGTCTCTTTGTACAGGGTCTCTCTGTAACTCTAGCTGGCCTTGATCTCACTCTGTAAGCCGGACTGGTCCTAAAGTCACTGAGATCATCCTGCCTCTGTCTCCTGAGTGCTGAGGTTAAAGGTGTGCATCACCACGCTCAGCAGGAAGTTTGGAAAGTTGCTAATGCAATCATAGTGACTCAGAGCCCATCATCTGACAGTGGTATTTGGTGTGTTCACACAGCTCAGTAGAGTTAACGTCCACACAGTTAGATACTCTCCAGTTGAATCCTTTGGGAGGCGCCCAACATAATGCCTGCAGCACTTCCTGTCTGTCTTCTCAGTGCTCCTGAGTTTATTTAAAGGAAGAACCAAGTGACAAGCAATTGAGGATATTTAATAAATAACATTCATCTTCTCCATGAGTCCTCCTTTGATTTTTAAAAATTTCTTCACTTTATGCAGCTTACTTAAGTATTTCTATACCATATTGGGAAAGCATTCATGGTTGATCAGTAAAATTTATGATCTCAGCTTTGAACTCATCCTTCATGGAGAAGCAGCAGAGGCTTACTGTGAAATGGAGTCAGCAAATTGTGTCACAAAGGGCAGGTGCTTCTGGTGAGACTGAGCTGACTGACTAGGGTTGTTTACTAGAAAATCAATCAGGAGAACCTCGAAATGTAAGAGTCTACAACACTCCTTGAGTAGAACATTAATATGTGTTGCTTTCATAAGGGCCCCCTGAATCCAGTGATTATAGTTCAATTTTAAAATTGTGTGACGAGTCAACAAGTGCCTTATGATGCCATTCAGGGGGTTGCAGACAGCACTGTCCAGTATGCCCATTGAAAGAACTGAGCCTGAGTCAGGTCAGGCCTCTGGATGATCTACCTATGAATAGGTTTATGGGAAGAAGAACAAATGACACCACTACTTCATTGAATGATTTCAGAATGCCTGAACAATTTACATTTCAAAAGTGTCAGTTCTACTTACAGTGAAACAGAAGCGTGCTCGGAAAAGAAAGTGATGTGAAAGGTAAAAATCAAACCACTGAATGTAATTATCTCCTTTCCTCTTTAGAGTTGGAGAAACCAGTTAAAAGACCATACTGTAAGCTGCGCTCAAGCACCTGTCAGAACAGTGTGTGCTCAACTCCTCCAACCCCAAATACTAGACGCATCTTTGGGAGATCATTAATGGACATTTGTGAGGATGGTAATCTGCCTACCAAAATTCTGGTAGGAATCATTTTGGTTTTCTGTAGGATTCTGTGGAAAAAAAAATCTCTGGGGTTATAGTGTTCTCACTATGTTCTATTAGCATGTTCGTGTATATTTAGGTAACCCGTTAGTAATGTTGAGAAGCTGTGAGAATGTTACCTCAAGGTGCAGAAAGTCCCACCACTCTTTCCTGGGCCATATGAGACAAGATACACAGGACTGTGTTCTTTCCTTCTACACTGGTCTCAGCAGAATCCAGCTGATTATTGAACAAGGGTGTCTGTGCATGTGACAGTCTGAGACCCCTGCCTCTCCGTCTCCTTCCAGCTTCTTCCATGAACCCCACAGGAGTCTCAGATCTTCTTGAAAGAGCACTGACTATGAGACTATTCAGTATTCTAATTCCAAATACCTGACATGTTTGATTTGTATTTCAAAAGGTTAAGCATGAAATGTTTCTCTCTGGCTGCAGATAATCCATTCATCCAAATCGACTATATTGATAAAGGCCCCAGAATTTGGTCTGTGTTATTTCAATTCAGTAAGCGGTCAGCTGAATCATGTATCGCATGTACAGCATGTCTCTAAGCAGTATACTCAGTTTGGGGACTTATGCTCCATGTGAGCAAGTTTCTCATGTCAGGTCCATGATAATTTCTGCCGAGATCATTCATATTTTATACCAAATGCCAGTGTTAGGGATAACTCTCAGAATTCCAACTTTGCCCATGAGCAAAGAAAGCCTCAGTATTGTGGTGTGCAATAGCCAAAGTTACATTGGAAATCAGTAAAAGGACAGATTAGAAGGCCTTGGGCTTCTCACTCTGACAGTAAGAAGTTGAAACTGAAAGTTGAAATTGTGAAGACAGAGTAAAATGAGACAAAATCACAAATAGCTACAGGCAGCTTACTTGAGATTACAGATTTTTAAAACCTTTGCGCGGGGGATTCATTTATTTTTCATCTTACCTGTATGAGTGTTATGCCTTGAATACACACTGGTATTCCACATGCATTGGTATTCAATGCTTGCCTAGGCCAGAATAGTGTCGGATCCCATAAACTAGAAGTATGGACTATTTTTAGCTTCCGTATTGGTGCTGGAACACCAGACTGGGTCCTATGCAGAAGCAGCTGGTACTTTTAATGGCAGAGCCACAAAGCCAAACTTTTTGAAAGTCCAGGCTTGAAGACAGGAAGTACAAATAGGGTTGTATTCACCTCAGGAGAGTGATCCAATGTGAAATGAGAACGCCATGCTTGGGAAGGGGGTTCATATGAAAGAAAAGTAGAGTGGACCCTTCCCCGGACGCCTGAATGCAGCGAGCTGGGATTGAAAGTGGTCAGATCATTGCAGAAGAATTCTTAAACATACTCCCAGTCTTTGCGGATAGGGTTTGCCTGAGGGACAAAAAAAAAATCATTCAAAATCTTCTTAATTCCTCCCAGAACAGTATCCTTATATTCTGAAGCTCTGATTCTCACCAGGACCATCTGTGGTCTCTTCCACGGATATCATGTGACAGGTGCCTTTCTTTCTTCCACTCAGGATATGATCTCTGTTATCAATGAAAAAGGAACAGATGTTGAAGGAATCTTCAAAGTGCCAGTCAGTCTCTTAAGGCCAGTCAGAGCCTTAAGAGAAAAGCTAGATTCTGGAGAAGTGAACTTCAAGAGCGAATCCCCCCTGTTTGTCGCTTCTGTCTTAAAGGTAGGGAAATTCCAGCATCATCCACACACAGCATCTGATCATGTTGATCATGATTAACGGATAATGAAACAGGCATGATAGATTTTTTAAATGTGACAGACTGAAGGGTTTGTCACAAGGTCACAGTCTAAGGCCTCTCCCTTGGAAGCTGGCACACTCTTATGTCAGATCTTTTTTAGTCTGACCTTCACACTACTTTATGTCATCTCTGACCACCATGCAATGTAATAATCAAAAGCAATAATGATAATGACATGACTGACAATACACACATCTTACAATATACGTAGTAAGACAAGTATCCTCCATAAATAAAAGTTTAAGTGCCCAGTAGTCCACCAAGTGTCATGTTGGTGGTAGGCAAAGAACTTGGCTTTTGCCTTCTGTTCAGTACATATAAGAAACAGATTTCATTTTATAGCACAAGTAGCTGAAATATTTTTAGATATCCCAAATTGCTGAATGACATGACATTCCCAAAGAATTACACTACCACGATTGAGTATTCTTATCTTCACCACATTGAACTTGTCAGAGGGATGTCTATATCCAGTCACGCAACACAAAAGACCATTGGCACAATATATTTGGATGATGTTCTTACCGCACTGATGTTCCAGTCAGTGGATTCTGGATCCCAGGGCCCTGAGATCCAGAGAAGACACTCAGACTCCGAGAAGATAAAAGTTCTTAACCCCAGTCAAAAGCATCACTGATCCCTCCCAGCCCTCAGTCTTAACAATGATGGAGGGCCCATTCCCCCTAAATTGGGACCATTCCTTCGTGCACAAACTGGATGACAGCACTGCTGAGGGGCCTGGAATACCAGGAGCACTTTCAAGGCCTAAGAAAACTCAGGCTTTTGGTACTTTCTCCATTTCTCTGTCCTCAGAACTTACACCAGCCTGCTCCATACATACCTTAGCCTTACAAACATCAAGATGAGTGAATTTTACCGAACTGTAAACATGAACGTTTCCTGGGGCATTTTCTGAGACACTTAATCCTAAGAGTTGTTTAACCTGTGCAGTGACACAAAGGGAAACACAACCCTTTGAAGGTGATGTGTGGGGTCCTTTTTTTTTTTTTTTTTTGCGAAACAAAAATTACAGTTTCCTCCCATTCTCTCATCTGTGGATTTGGGAGTCATGGAGGAGGTGTGTAGCCCACACTAGCCTCTAACTTCAGGCCGTTTCGCTTCATCCTTCTGAGTTCTGAGACTACAGTTGTGCAGTACCGCGTCTGCCCGAGTTTCTCAAATTTGAGTGCTCTCAGCTTTTTGATACTGAGAAGGAACAATCAGTTTTACAAATTGACAGATTTCTGGCCACCACTAAAAAAGAATGTTTTGTGCTGACATTCAGGGGCCAAAAGTTGAGATGGGAATAAAGTGTGATTGTTTTCATTCTGTGGAGTCTGGGTGTAGGTTCAAATACAAGGGGTTGACAGGAAGAACATATTGTTTGTCACTGAGGATGTGCCTGACGTCCAAGAAGCTGCTGCTTCTGTACTGTAAATGTTGAATTGTGCATATTAAAGAAAAGAGAATATATAACTTATGGGAGTTTTCTCCCAAGGAAATCCATGGCTCCAGAGGGAAAGTCAATTCATCACTGAAAATGTGGTGATGATAGCTTCTATGCATGCATCTGCATGCTTGTATATGCCTGTGTGTGTGTGCGCGCCTGTGTACATGTGCATCTATGTGTGTGAGTTACTCTGTGTGTGCATTTGTTTCTGTGTGCATGTGTGTGTTTCTGTTTCTGCATGCATTTCTGTGGGTGTGTATGAGTCTGTGTGTATTTTCTCTGTCTGTGCTTGTCTGTGTGTGTGTGTGTGTGTGTGTGTGTGTGTGTGTGATTCAGTTGTGTCACAACCTTAACTTCCTAGGATCTGAAAGCACAGAATTCAGAAGAAACGGAAAGGGTATTTACTTTGAACAAATCATAAGATCAGGATGACGTAGCCTTTTCCCCTTTACTTTGTGCTTTAAATGTCCAGGAAGAGGAAGCTTAACCACAGAGGAGATTTAACTTCATTTCCTCCACTGTCCAGACACTGTCCCTTTCATTCTGGTTTACAGGGAGACATCCAAGGGCCTCCTTGTGGCTGCTCCAGTCAGGAGAGTTTGAGCAAGATTCTGTGAGGTGGCAGGCTGGGGAGCTGTGAAGGAAGTGGGGGCTAACTTGAGTTTTCTATTAAAAGTTCTTTCACTATCTTCTATAAAATATTTAAAAAAATATGTCTCTCATCTATGAAAGGATTTTATTAGAAATATCCAAGGAAGCTTACTTTCGCCGAGTCTATATGATGACTGGCTTGGGGTCACTGATGAAGAGAATGAAGAGCAAAAAATTTCTGTGATCCAAAGGTAATGACCCTTTAATTACGCTTTTCACCCTAAGTACTAATTATTTGGAGTCTGACATAAAATAGAAACAATGTGTTCTTAGAATGCATGCAGTTATTCTTACAGCATTAGCCCCTACAGTAATGACCGAAAGGTTTCTTTTCCTTGTCACACATGCAGAGTCAGTTTAAAGACATGCATGTCTGAGTCATGTGTATAGGCTCATGCCTATCACCCTACTACTTGGATGGGTGAATGAAGAGCAGTGCAGGGATTTTAAGGCTAGCCTGGTCTGCACAGTGACTTCCCTGTGCAATTGACTTACAGTTTGAGTTTCTACCATAAAGGAAAAAGAACTATTTCTGAGTATTGTGGATGACTTTTTCTCCTCTTGTCATCACCATGGAAAACTTGGCCATCATACATAGTGAACTATGTAACTTAGATGTGTGAAGAAAGCTGTTAGTGGCCACCAGTCTACCCTCAAGCAGATAAGTAACAAGACAGGTTCAAATCTAGCTTGGCACTGAATTCAGTGACACGTTGTCAGTCCCACTTTTCCCTAGACTGAGCATTACATCACACGTAACCTGTGCGCTCTCGTATTACGGGTGTGTCAGCAACACTGCTTCGGGAGTAAAGGCTGATTTTGTAACATAGTAGATTTCTCATCACTGTCCTTTTGGTAGAGCACCTTCTAGAATGTTACAAGCTATTAAATGTACTTCAACTAAATTATATACTAGAAGTTTAACCAGGTATTGTCCTAATTTGAGGAGAAAATTTTAGGCAATATTTTTCTGACCTATTTTTCCTATTTTTTGAATTGCAAAGAACTGTGAAATGGCCTAGGTCTCTTCCTATTCAGAGACGTCTGTGTAAAAATGACTTTTTTTAATAGACTTTTTTTCTTGATTTAGTCTTTTACAACAGCTACCAAAGCCAAATGTTGATCTGCTGAGGCTTGTTTTTGCAATGTTACACAACATCGACAGTCATTCTTCAACTAATGGGATGACAGCGTACAATCTGTCAGTTTGCATTGCCCCCAGTATCCTGAGTCTGCCTAGTTCCCGCAACTGGGGTGTAGAACAGGAAGTCTCCAGAAAGGTATGAGACCTCTGCTTTTTGGGTCTAGGAGATAAGTCCCTTCTAAGAGCTGGGGATTCATAACAGATGGATAAAGTTTTTTAAAGTTCCCACTGAATTATATTCCTTAGGATTTTAAGGGGCAAAAGCCATTCTGAGGAGGTTTGGGAAGATAGTTTAAAGTGGATTTGGAGTCAGTGAATCACTCCTTACCTTTGTGGGTTTGAGAAGTTAGACTGAGGGAATAACACAGATGAAGGATGGGGGACGGTAGCAAAGAGCATGGGGCTCAGGGGTCAACCAGACAAGTTCCACCCTCACTATACAAAAGAGGATACACAAAAGAGGACAAATCTTCCAAGGCAGTTTCTTCATCTCACAGTGGCCCTGGAAGTTTCAGCAGATCCTCTGGTCATCACTCACACTTGCTGCATGGCTTGAGCCATATGGGCACCAAAACTCCATTTACACTGGGATCCATCCAAAATTTGTGGCCTCTTCAGTAAACAAGTTGTCTACTGATTTCTAAGCTGATCAGTTTCCCACTACTATAGATAAACAATTGTAAACCTGCCCTTATGACAAGAAAATGATAATTTTGGCAAACTGTCCTGATGTTTTCAATTTATCATTATTGTTATTATTATTATTATTATTATTATTTTTAAAGGGGCAGTTGGGGCAGGGAGAGTGACCAACAGAAAAACTTGTATGCCTCATAGTGAAGAGTCTGGGAAGGAGTCGAATGAGTTCCCTCAGTCCCTACAATAATGCACCATCGAGGTTAGAATTACCTGCCATAGGCCTTACCTCTTAAAGTTTACATTGCAGTAGAACAACCAACATGGACCTACCGGCAAACCTCATGAACTAAACGAGAACAATAGAGAGCATGCACCTGTTGCAGACCATCTTAATGCTCTTACAACTGGCTGCTAACATTATAGGTCTTCCCTGAGCTTGTCAGACAACAAGACTGAGATTCACCTAAGGACAGACTGCAAATAGATAATCAAATGTGCTCCTTTAATGCCTTCTTCCTTCACAAAAGAAAAAGAGGATCTCTGCTTATGAGTTCAAGACAGTTCACTTAAGAAGTGAACTTTAAAAGTTTTTGTCCTGTGGATATTTCCAAATCTGAATAACAGGAGGTTCTGATTTCATCTCCATATCCTAATAAACAATGCACACAAATTCATTCGCTCCTTTTCTGACAAGGTGCTCGACAAAAGAAATTGAAGGAACCAAGAGTTTATCGTAGGCAATAGTCAGGGCATACAGTCTGCAAGGGAGGAAAGGCAGTGTTCTGGAAGTTGGCGGTGGCCTGGTACAGTGAGTCAGGAAAGCACAGCAAGTAATTTATACACCTGGGACTCCACTTGGCTTGAGTTATCCACACACTTACCTGTGCACCTAAGAACATGTTGGAAACTAAGAACCCTCCTGAATCAAGATGAATCTTCACTCCACACTGAGAAGTGGAATAATTTTTTTCTGCCTCTAACAACTATTAATAACTTCATTTGTGATGTCTTGTCAGACATGTTTCCTATATGCCAAATGTGAGAATGGAGGGGTCTGTACAGCTTAGTTAGCAGCATGTAAAATATGACCAGTTATCCTCTAAGTGACATTTGATTTTCTATCTGTTCTTTAACATCTTTCACCTAGGCATAATTTAGACCACATATAATTAGATTAAAATAAAATGCACCCCAGAAAGGGACATGCACAGTATTCACATAATCTGAGCAAGGGCTTACCTAATCCCATCCTCTCAATCAAACTATAGACCCAGCTCTGTTATTCAAATTAGCAATCAAACTGCTCCTCCTCTTGAATCTCAGAAAAGAAAGGCTCATACGATGAACAGGACTATTGGGAACACTCTCGGGTGGCCCATTGTTGCTCTTTGCAGTGTATCAGAACTGAACTATAACTGTACTTTAGAAGAAAGGTTTCTTGCCACTTTGCAGTCAGGGTGCACCTATTTCAAAATTCTTTGAGAGACTGCAGAGATGGCTCAGAAGTTAAGAGCATCATGCAGAACACACGAGTTTAAATTCCAGTACCTACATGGTGGCTAACAATTGTCTGTAACTCCATTTCCAGGGAATCTGATGACCTCTTCTGTCATTCATGGGCATTGCATGACAGCATGACACAGGTGCACTTATTTATGTGCA
Source organism: Eospalax fontanierii (assembly GCA_035773235.1). NCBI lineage: Eukaryota > Metazoa > Chordata > Mammalia > Rodentia > Spalacidae > Eospalax > Eospalax fontanierii. The sequence continues at coordinate 9,793,913 of CM069538.1, forward strand.
CACTTAACATTCATACAAATAAAAAAGTAATTAATAAAGCATTCTGCCTAAGATGTAATGAACACAGAAGAGTCAGTCTTGACAGAGACCACTGGTATCAACCGAGTATAGCAAATAGAAATTAAAGATTCTACTTATATTGTTTATGCATTTTCTTCTATTTTCATTCAGTCTGAGACATCCATCAGTTGTCTACCAACATTCAGCACAAATCTTCCTTTCTCAATTAAGTCTGTCTATAAACAAAGAGACAGACCTGAAAATGTGTATTAGGTGAATTAAAATTCACTTTAACAGCAAAGATTAGCCAGGGGGTGGAGTGATAGCTGCACAGTTATGAGCAGACACTGCTTTTGCAGAGGACACGTGTTCCCCTCCCAACTCCCAAGTCTGATGACTCAGTATCTGCTAGGAACTTTATGTCCAAGGGATACCTCATCAAGGGCAAATGCACTGTCATGTGCACAGAGCCATACACAGACACAACTACACACACAGAATTAACAAATAGAAATGAAACATAACTAACAATCACAGTAAGAATATTGTAACCTTTGCTATTTTATGGAATTGCTTTGTACTGATTCTTAACTTTAACATCTTAATATAGTTGTAAAGAACTTATTCATTCCTAAGAGAAAATAGGTTTTATGTTTTATGGTAACTGAATTATTATCAGAATTCTGGATTTGACAGGTTTTTCATTGCAAGACTCAATCAAATGTTAAGTGTAATTTTTTTTGCAGTGCCAAATGACAGAGAATCCTGTGTGTGCTATTTTATGTTTCAGATTTCTCTGGTACAATACCTCATTGAGAATTGTTCAAAAATATTTGAAGGAAACATCACTACTACACTTTCTGGAGATAGCTCAAAGTGTAATAACAAGGAAAATCCTCTGGATTCCATAAATAATCACAGTGAATATGCTGATGTGAAGGCTGCCAGGGGTGATGGCAGTGTGTGTCCTACTGAAAGTTCCTGTGCGGGGGGTAATAATGCAGAGCCCTGCAGACCTTCCTCTCCTCTTCCCCAGGAGATGCTCACAGGTGAGGGAAGGGCTTGTACATCATTACAGGAAAGGCAGGATGCGCTCTCACCTGATTTCAGAAAGTTCCCGTTACCATCACCACAGCATCTGGACACATCTTGTGACAACGTGGGGACGGTTTCAACCCACACTGGGAATGGGAACTGTGATGGTCTGAATATTGTATTAATTACTTTCACTATAACATTTATTCTTATCCTATACATTGTTTTATTATATTAAATGCTTTTATTACATTGCTTTTAATATGTTTCATATACTTTATCTAATATGTTTTCTGTTATATTGTTCATATTCTTTATTGTTCTAATAAACATTCCATAATTTGATTGCTTTCTCATGACCCTGATTACCTTTGGAGGAAGTCATGCCATGCATTTTCTTAAGTCTAGCTGGGATCGCTCATGGAACTGCAGTCACATGGCAGCTCGAGTGAATTCACTGACATGTGTGTCAGCTCAATCTGCTCATCATTTGTTCCTCTTTCTGTGACTTATCGAGCCTTCCTCATGTGATAGAGGAAGGGTTTCCCGCAGGAAGACAAGTTATTGTTTTCATGTTTTGGCTCATATCAGTTTAACTAAAGTCCCATTAGTCTTGTCTGTTTCACCATGGTCAAGATCAGAGAAAATATCATACATAAATATGAAAGAGAATACAACACAATCCACTCAAAAAGGCAAGAGAAAAGAAAGCTTCCTTTTGTGGGGACTATTGTTTGTGATATGTCAGAGATGATAACTCCATTCAGGGCAGCATCACGACCACCTCACCCACATTCTGTTAATTCACCTCTTTTCACTTTTCTAATTACCCATATTGAATGGGGATTGCCCACATTATCTGGCTCTCTGCTGTAATTAAATAGTGACCAAAACAACTTATGGGAGAGAGGGTCTATTTGGGTTCACAGTCGCAGGTAACAGTTCACCAGGGCAGAGAAATCATGCTGTAGGACCTCCAGGCAGCTGGTCTCACTCCAGCCACCACCAGGAAGCACAGGGAGAGGAATGCTGGGCTCAGCTAGCTTCCTTCTCTCTATGCAGTGCCGCTCCCGAGTCCAGGAAATGGATCTGCCTGAGTTAGTTGGGATCTTCTTTCTTCCCATAGCCTAATGAAGAGAATAGCCCATGGCAATGGAAGGAGGCTCTCCTAATCCAAACAGCTACTCACAGGCATGGCTTGTGATTCCAGATCTGCTTATTTGACAGTCACTATCACAGGTACTTATTCCAATAGCGGTACCAATTCCAACATATTAATCTTTACGTGTTTCTTAACTCCATCCTTCAGTTGTCTAAATCACGTCTCATGAAAGGGAAATTACAGTAGAAATATGAAGGAATGTATTTTCCAAGCTAATGAGTTTTTAGTATGATTGCTTAAATGTTTGTTTGTTTGTTTGTTATGGGGTTTATTGAGACAAGGTCTCCCTGTAGATAGAGTTGGCCTGAAATAAGAAAACTAGACTAAGCTAGGTGGTCCCAGAGAGATCACTGTGTCTCTATGGGAAATGTTGAGATAAGAAATATGGGCCACCAGATGTGATATTGCCTATAGCTTTTAAAAATTATTGTCTTTACAAAAGAAAACAATACAAAAATCTATTATTGAGAAGGTTTAGGGGAAAGTTCCAAGGAAATGGCTGAAAACAATTTTACTTATAGAAGGAAGTTGTGCCATTGCTGCTTGGAGTCTGAGGGAAAGACTAAGTCCTCATGGATTCAACAGGTAAATGACATATCTAAGGAAGATGCACCTCCATACCTTAGAGTGTTTTGAACCTTAAAATAGAGGTGAGCAAAGCTATTGCCCTCAGTTCAAGAATGATCACAGGAATGCCAAAGGAACTGTGGCATTGGAATGGGATTTGTCTCAGTAATAACTCTAGACCAATTTCCTCAGACTAAAGAACAATGAGAACGTAGCAAAGATGGCAGCATAGACAGATGACTCTGAAATCCTGACAAGTGGCCTTTCCCCTTTAGAAACATTCCCACTCTCTTTGTCAATGTAAGACTTCAAAGCATATCTGCAGGGATTGGGAAATGGAGAAACCCACAGTTTCCATCATTTTGTGAACATGGGACATGGTTATGACCGTTCCTGTTAATGTGTTAAAATACTCCAGCAATAGCAACCTATATTGAAGAGCATATTGGTTCACAGTTTAAAGTTGAAGTGTGCAGTTTATCATGGACAGAAGTGCTGAGACACCCTGGACTTTGCCTCTGTGGTCTGCAGTTCACTGAGCATTCTCATCTCCCGAATCCTCAGCAGAATGGCCCAGGACATTCTGCATACAGCAAGCAAGTACCACACAAGGTACCGAACTTTTCCATGCTCTACCCATGAAACAGTTCGGAAGGCCTCAGAACCAAGTGGTCAGTTTTATCATAGCAACAGCCACAGCTTCACACAAATTTTCTGTCATAGTTTCTTTTCCTATGGCTGTGATAAAAGGCATTAGCATACTACCTCAGAAAGAACCTATTGGACCCAGAGTTTAAAGGCACAGTCTATCACTCTCGGGGAAGTTCTGATGACAGGAGTTTGATGCATCTGGTCAAGTTTCTCCTTCACTTACGCAGCTTTCATCTTTATTTCTGGTCTAGGCACCACGTATAGGGAATGGTTTTCCTCAGTTTTGGAGTGTCTTCCCACCTCCATTGCCTAACTTCACAGGATCTAATTGAAATAATCACACATAAATATGCCTGAATTCTTGTCTTATGAAAAAGACTCATCCATTAATGATTCCAGGAACAATTAAATTGACAATCATGAGAAACCATCACACAGGGTGCAATTGAACAAACATTTAATTATATACATATGAATCTTGAGTGATGGCTGTTTGACTAAAACATCTGAGATGCAAGCTCGATCACCAGAACTTACATTGAATAAAATCAGCCAGGAACTGGGGCTTCAAAAATGGCTCAGCAGTTAAGAGCACTGGCTGCTCTTACACAGGATCCAGCCTGAGTTCCCAGAAAATACAGCCTGTAACTCCACTTCCAGGAGAGTTTGACTCGAGCAATATAGGAGGCATGAACCAGCTCCTGATTCTGAACCCTGACCTCTATAGGATTAAACTCTGAATTCTAACACACAGGCACTGACACAGACACACGTGCACCCAAACACATGCACAGACATACACGTGCACACACAGAAAGTTACACTGCAGAGTTATCTCCTAACAAACTGACACCTTTATCGCAACATGGAGAATCCCTTATGTGAACATTGTCTTCCTCTACAGATAAACACTGCTCTGCACAGCCCTGGAATTTGACCTAATTAATCTGTATGATTTTCCCATGCTGGTCCTTTGATTTTGTGTGACAGACATCTCATTCCCATTATTTAGTCACATATTAGCTATGGTGTTACCAGATCTACTGTCTCTGTGCTACATTACAATCCTCAGGTTCAAGCAGCCTTTATTTAATTAACAATAACGACAAATCCCAACATTACAAAATACTAAGTACAAATTTAAAAATACTGACAAAACCAGAGTGAGGAAGCAAGTATTTATTTTGGGTCACAGTTTGCAGTTCCTTATATCATTGATTATGGCCACCTTAGGCAGTCAGGGAGCAGGGAAAGATGAATATTTTGTATTCCTCATTTTCTCATTTTATTCAGTCTTAAACCCACATTAAGGACAGTTCCTCTCATTTCAATCCATGCCTCATAGATATAAAAAGCAAGCAAGAGTAGGAAATGGTTTAGCAACCGGCTACTCCACTAAGTTTAGGCTATTTGAATACCATTTTCCTGACAGAGCAGTTAGGAGACTGGTACCGATACATGTACATACTATATAAATGCAACAGATACATAACAACGCACATAGCAAACCCTTTTCAATGTACAGCTCCCAATACACCATGTTTTACACATACACACATCTATGAACAGTGGAATAAATTTCTCTTTTCTTTAATGTCCATCAAGCATAGGCTCTGTTTAATGACAGTCACGTATTGGTAGGCAAATCTCTTCTTGAATACCTTGACAAGTCTGAAATGAGGCAACTATGCCAGCAAAGTGGACTTTTAGAGAGAATCCCATAACTACCATCTTATGCCTGGGCATAATTGTGTGCATATGATTAAAATCAGATGTACCATTGGAAGGGATATGCTCAGCAGAGTAATATTACATAACTTAATTTTCTATTAAAAATGGAGAATAACCTAAACGACACCCTCGATATAAAGTTCTTTCTCCCTGTAGACCCCATAAAAACCTCTAGCATTCACTCTGGGCTCTTGAGTTCTCTCTGGCACGGGGCATGCTCTCAGTGTTGATAGTGCATTTCCTTTTGATGGCTACTAGAGCTTCACTGTGAATAAAAAGTCTTGACACTTTTGCACTCTCTGCTACCCATTATTTTGTTCCTATAACCAAAAGCCTACAACCAGGAAAACATGAAACACTGACCCACACACATAGCAGGTCATATACGTACAGAGATTCCCCCCCCCCCATGATGATTCTAAATCTCTTTAAATCAAGTAGATTGGTCATGACAATTTGTCAAATTGTTGTCCCACACATCAGCTTTAAGGCATAACTTTTCATCGTTTCTCCGCATAAGTTGATTCCCAATGTACACATAGTGCCTAACAACAATCAATAACTCAAGTTACAGGGGATCTGACACCCTCTTCTGAACTCCACTGGCATTGTACAATGTGGTGCCCTTACACACGTGCAGGAGACAAAATCATAAATATAAAACGATAATAAATAAGATATTTTCTAAATTCTGACTTCCAGGGCCTGGAGAGATGGTCAGATGCTAAGAGCCCTGGTTACTTTTGCAGAAGACATGAGTTAATTCCCATTGCCCACATGGTGGCTAACAACCGTCCATAACTTCAGTTCCAAGAAATTCAATACTCTCTTCTGATCTCTGTGGTCACTGCATGACACAGGGACACTTAGCTACATGTAAGCAACACAGTCATACACATCAAATTAAATAAAATGAAAGGAACTATTTTTTAAAAGCATGACATCTAATGTGAGTGTAAGAAAAAATAGAATTTGAGTTCAGAAAATGAAATGTGGTTAACTTTTTGTAAAAACATGATTTTTTATAATAATGATGAACTGAAGATACTCTACATAAAATTATAGTTGCAATATTCAATCAGAGACTCCATTCGGTGCTTGAGAAGAGCTCCAGAATATGTGATCACCACAAAAATATGGTGAGGAATACCAACATATCCCTGAAATAAAATTAGAATCTATGTCACACATTCCTTTTCCTTTGACCCACTAATGTTCATCTGTATAACAAATAACGGTTCAGAGATGACAGACAGCAGACCATGTTACTTATCAGGTGTATGTAACTGCACTGGGCATCATCCATTGTGTGGAACTCGTGGGAAATTGATTTGATTTTTTAAAAATCTCTTTTATGGTTCTTTATTCTAGCCTGGGCACAGGCCAGCTCTTTCTCTTAGCACCCCAGATCCCAAGGCTACTCTCTCAATCCAGATCTACCCAGTGCATTCTGAATCCCACACTCAGATCAGCTCAATTTTTCGTTCCACCTCCAACTTGCCCTTGCATTCCTGACACCAGCCTTCTACCTTGGCTCTCCCCACCCCAACCTGCCTTGAATTCTGGAATCTATCCTACTTTTCTGGGAAATCTGATCCTGCCCACTGCGTCTCCGCTCTCCTACCACTTCAACTCAAACTCAGCTAGCCCACATCTCCTTCTCCTTCTAGCCTTGAGCACAGGCACACTCATACTCTTTGCCCCCCAGACATCTGGAATACCATCTTACCTCTGGTAAGCTCTATAAATTGCACCATGCCCATCCACTTATGGTTTGTTTGGCACAGAGCTCCAGGGCACAGTCTGTCACTGTGGAAGTGCTGGTGACAGTAGGTTGAGGGATCTGGTCAAGTCGCTCATCCTGTTAAAGGCAGAGAACAGTGAGTGCTTGTCCTTAGCTTTCTTCTTTACATGTGCTCCCGGAACCATGGCATGAGGAACGGTGCTCCCTGCTTTGGAAGTGGGTATTCCCACCTCAACCTAATCAAAAGAATTCTTCACAAATATGACCACAGGCTGACCTACTTATAATAATCCCACACAGATGCACCGGGACTCATGTCATAGTTGATTCCAGGTACAATTAAATTGACAATCAAGATTAGTCATCAGTCAAGAGCTGGAGAGATAGTAAAACAGTGAACTGCACTGGATGCTCTTGCAGAAGACCAAGGTTCGGCTCCCACACATACAAGGTAGTGAACAATAGTTCTTAACTTCAGTTTTATGGGATCCAACACCTCTTCCGGCTTCCATGATCACAGAAGTACATGATCGACTTCCACACATTCAAGTAAAACACTCATATACATGAAATAAAAATAAAATAAATTTAAAAACCCAAAAAGATCAACCATCACACAGGATGAAATTAGAACTTGAAGGATGTTTTAGAAAACACATGTGGGCCTTCAGAGATGGTTCAACGGTTAAAGCACTTGAGATACAAGTATAATGACCTGAGTTCAGATCCAACAAAACTTACAGTAAAATGCTTAAAAAGCATGGTCGTAAGGACACAGGTTTCTGGACTTCTGGGAACCTGCTCATGCGAACTTGCAGCAATGGTGTCACCATGTACAAGACCCATGAAACTCAATCAGACAAAAACCAGCAGAGAACTGGGGACATGGGCAGCACCCCCACCCTTAGCCAAAGAACTGTCTGCAGCTGGGTGAGGAAGAGCTGATCTTCTTTAAGAGAGAGACTTTAGACAGGGTGTCCAGACTCGAGGATGAACTTGACTAAGGGTCATGTGGGTACACTAACTTGACTTGATAGGCCTTAACATATATCACAGAATGCATGAAATCAGGTAGGAGGGACACGATGCGGGGGATCGAATGAAGGAGGAGGTGTAAAGATGACTGAGATGTTTTGTATGAAGTTCACAAAAATTTAATAAGAATGTACGCTGAACAAAGTCAAATAAAAAAAAACCCTGGACTCCACAGCACAAGAGTCCATAAAGCCAGAGGGCCTGTGCCAGAGGATGGGAGGGGAGACAGGAGAATCACGAGAAGCTCATTGGCCACCCAGCCCTGCTTATGAACACAAGAGGCCTCATTGCAAACAAGACAGGAGACAGGGACCAACTCCTGATGCTGACTCCTCACACCCACACAGTCTAACCTCCACATGTGTTCCCAAGTCTGCATTCTCACACGTGGAGACACAGAAACTCAGACACACACACTATCACAAATGTCCTACACATGCACAAGTACATACTAGTGCACAGCAGAGTTATGTTTCTCTCTGCACAGACCTTCATCAGAACTGTGGGAATGCCCTGTCCGTGCACTGTCTTCCCAGAAAAGGTTCCCGAGTAAATCTTGCAAATTCATATTTTCATGTCTTCTTGTTGTGAATTCACAGTTCACAGGGCAGACATGAGAATAGGTGGCATGAATTCATCCCTTTCAATTCTGAAGGTCTTAGTACACTGGCCTGAGTCACCTAGCAGAACCTAATGACAACATTCCTTGTTCCTATCTTGGTTTATTGATAGTCAGAGAAATGTCCATTCTGAATCTTTTGATAATGAGAAATTATCATTCTAACACATCTAATTGGAGGTGGCTGAGACACTGGTTGGAGGCCAGGACAGGAGGCCTGTAGAGCTATATGCAATCTACTTAGACTCTTCATTTTATCTCAGTCAGACTTAACATTTTGTCTCCTGTGGCTAGATCCCTGTCTTTTACATGTATTTTTATTTTAATACCATTTTAGATATTACTTACATGGAAATTTCCATAACTAATTATCCTGAGGTAAGATTTGTAATAATATGTACTGTAAATAAGATGTTAATTTGGAAGAAAATTTATAAGAAAATACTAAAAACAAATAAAAACCAATCAAGAACAATGCCATGTATTTTATATTAGTATAAAGAAGCTTTGAAAAGATCAGATTTTAAATTTGCTTGTGGGTGACATTCATTGAAGACACATCTGAAATTGCATTACCTTCCAGCTTTCCTTCAAGGTGCACAATGAGGCTAGTATATTTGCCTGACTGTCTGCTCCTCCATGGCTTGCTTCCCTTCTCTTTCTCATCAGATCAGTTTTATTTTTATTATTTTCAGTTCAAAAGCCCAGTGCTCAGTTTTTCTTTTTATGTTAAACCTCTTTGAATAGAATACTTGTGGGTATCAGGGATTGAGACAGGGTCTCACTACATGGACCTGACAGAACTGGAACTCACTATGTAGACCAGGCTAACCTTGAACATATAGAGATCTGCCTGCCTCTGCATTCCGATGCTGAAATTAAAAGCTTTGCTGCTTCGGGGTTTTCCTATGTCTTCTTAAAGGCCCCTCCATTGACATCACTCTAGAAACAAATCTAACACTTTATCTTTCTGTTCTTTTGGTTTCAAATTAAAATAGTCTTCCTTGGAAAAGTCTTCCCTTGCTCCTCAGATCATACAGGACTCCTGACCACACACTCTCACACCATCTATACACCCCCGTAGCTCTGCAACCTTCACTCCAGCTATGATGATAAGTGTGTCATTATCTGTGCAATATAGAAAATTTCTAAGAAGACACCTTCCTTTAACCAAAGAATTCAATAACAGGGAATAGAGAGATGGCTCAGCAGTTAAGATCTCTGGCTACTCTTGCAGAGGACCTGGCTCAGTTCCCAGCACCCACATGCTAGCTAAGACACATCCATAAGTCCAGTTCCTGGGTGAATCAGTTCCTAAGTGAATCAGAGAGAAAAGAAGCTGTGCTTTCTTCCCTTTGGATTTAAACAAAATATCCTGCTACAAATAACATCAGAACCAAACACGATTTCGCTGATCTTCTTAATCACACACACAGACACACCTGGAGCTGAGTTGTCGATTGGCAAGTTCCAACATTCATGGACAAGCAAGGAATGCTAGTGTAGCGTATAAATTAGTAATCTCACATACCAGGAACAAAAGCAAGGAAGCTTGGGAAGAAATGGAGCACATATAACAGAGACTCTGTCAGCTTTAAGAGGTCTTGTCTGGTGGCTACAGCCTAGGCCAGCATCTCTTTATGTCCTGACAGTTTGATTATAATACCACCTTAGGATGTATTGAGAGGTTTCCCATGGAAAGTGGGTATCTGGGGTCATATCTTGCTAGAACTATAGGAAGACAGATGTAATCAAAATGGAAAATAACATTACTCTCAAACATGCCAACCAACTTGTAGCAAGTATTTAAGAACATTTTAAATATCAATCTTTTGACTGCCTACACATCATGTTAATAAAGTACACAGGTTTAGACCACAGCAAGAAAAAACTTTTAGGATAACAACTAGAAACTCACCATCACAAAGTACTCTACTGCTCCCTAAGAAAACTTTAAATAGGACAGGAAAGGCTGTAGGTGACAGAATCCCTTCCTTTCAAACAAAGAGAGCCACTTGTTAGACCATGGTGCCCTCTTGGAAGTCCTCTCTATAAAGAGCACAGTCTAACAGTGAACCTCTGCAACACAGAGTCCCCAAGATGGAGATGATGCCATCAGCCCTCTCCCTCTGCTGCCCACCAGGATCACTCCATGGCAGGGAACACTTCTTTCCAGCTGTGGCCAGCCCCTCTAGAGCTGTCCCAGGCTGGGGTCACCCTTCCCCCTCCCGCAGAGAAAGTGTGTGGTTACTTCCACATTTGATACCACTATTACACCGATAGGCATGTCTCCTCAGGCTACTCGCTATTGTAGCTTACCGGTTCACGGCTGGACAAAACTGATTTTTCTCCTCCAGTAGTGTGCATGGTACCTTCCAGCACTATGAAAACTAACCATTAGAAGTGAAGTTTTAAGGTTGGTACCAGCTTGATTTCTCCATGTTCTATGACTCAAGTACGTAGTGTCTTCAGCAATAAGCTCTAACCACCAAGTTCTGAAGAATAACCAATAACAATGGCAATAGCTTTTAATGTTAGGGGGTTTGTGTGACTCCCCTGAACCAACTCCAAAAGGGAGAACCCATTTTCTGGCACTTGGCTTTTTATCATTATATGACAGCTCCATTTAAACTCATTTTATATCTGTATATGCGTATATTTTAGGACAGTTCTTCAATAGTGGGTTTCCATATGACGTTTTCAAAAGGCTTTTAGTATTAGTTGTCCCTTTCTACACTCCCTGTTCCTCCCGGCTTCCATCCTCCACCCCGTTAACCCTTCCTGTCTCCTTGTTCCCTTTCCCTCTTCATCTCACTGCATTCTGTCTCCCCTCCCTTAAGCATTCCCCCCACCGTGGCCCCTTACTGATTTCCTGATCACTATTGGTTTTCCACGTAAAACATACATATCTGAAGATTCAAATCTAGCATTGATATGGTAGACAAAGACAAAACATGGAGCATTTGTCTTTCTGAGTCAAGGTTACATCACTCAGGAAGATTGTGTCCAGATCTGTTCATTTGCCTGTCAATTGCATAGTTTTGTTTTTGTTAATTAATTAATGTATTTATCTTTTTATTTATTTATTATTTTCATGTATGAATGCATTACCTGCAAGTATGTAAGTGTACACGTGTCCTGCAATGCCCATGGAGGTCAGAAGAGGGCATTGGATCCCCTGGAACTGGAATGATAGATGGTTGTTAGCCACCGAGTGGGTGCTGAGAATTAAACCCAGTCCTTTCCAAGAACAGCCAGTGCTCTGAACCATAGAGCCATCTCTCCAGCCCTGGGACGTTTTTAATTACTTCTACTTCATTGGTTGTTATGACTCTATTTAAATTATTTACTTCATGACTTAATTTTGGTAGTTCATATATTTCTACAAACACATTCATTTCTTCTAAATTTTTCTAGTTTGTGGAATATAGATTTGTAATGTATGTCCTTACGACTCTGGATTTCCTCAGTGTGTGTTGTAATGTTTCTCATCTCTGATTTTATAAATTTCAGTCCCCTCTTGCTTTTGGTTAATTTGGTTAAAGATTTGTCAATGTTGTTAATCCTTACAAGAAACAAATGTTTCATTTCATTGATTCTTTGTATTACTGTTTTGCATTTCTTGGTACTCCATGAATTTGGCCTTGTTTTTATTTGTCTCTTCTCCCATGCCTTTTTAAGGTGTTGTTTGTTCTTGGCTTTCCAAAGCCTTCAGGTGTATCATTAAATCATTATTCAGAGATCTCCCAAATTTTTGATGTGCCACAAACTTAGTGGTATAAACTTTCCTCTGAGGACTGCTTTCATTGGGTCCCGGAGATTTTGGAATGCCGTGTTTCCTTTTCATTCACTTTTGGGAAACTTTTAGTTTCTTTCTTGACTTGTCCTTTAACCCAATTTTCATTCAGTAGTGTATTGAGGAAAGCATTATATAACTGTTGTCTAGAGTCAGGCATGGTGGTCCACACATTTAGTCTACATTGGGAGGTATTTGGATATCTGTGAGATTGAGACCAGCCTGATCTACACAGCACCTCCCAGGCTGACTCAAAAAGGCAAAATGAACAAACAAAGAAACAATGTCTCTTGTCTAGAGAAAAGCTGAGGTCAAAGAATATTTCATGTTACCTCCAACTTTTAAAAATGTGTTTGACCTGCATACATGTAAGTGTACCCAGGTCAAGCAGCACCCAACCATAAACATGGGCACCACCTTCCAGTGGGGCCTCAATGAAAGGACACAGAAGAAGGAAACATGAGCTGTTCACCTGCTTCCCCTTCACCCTCACTGGTGAGTTTATCCTGCTGCTGTGGCATTCCCACTCAATATTAAAATCAACTTCCTCCTCGGGATCCAATACAGACTGAGGACCGTCAGCTCTCCAGGAATCCTTGAGGCCTTTAGCACCAAATTGGGACCATTGAGACATCCAGCCTTGTGGACCGAGAAAGTACTGAATCCTCAGTCTCTCCGATGTGGCAAAGTCACTGTTAGACTACTTCAACCTTATCTGTGAGCCACTGTATCAACTCCCCACATACATATCCCCGTAGCAGTTGTTCCCCCCCAGACCCTGAAAAGACACTCACACACACAGCTTAAGTACAGTTGTCAAAATCAGCAAGCAGAGTTTGAGGAAAAAATTAAGAGCTTGTTGCTTCAGCCAGATAATTTAAGATAAAGAAATTGGAAAAAGTACTAAGAGATATTCTAGATGAGCACTGACACCAGCTCACGGAGAAGATGAGCCCCAGTGGATGCTGGGATTCAGCATGCTAATTGCCCTTCTGCCCTAGTGGGACACAAAGAAAGGTGTAAAGACAAAGATCTCCAAATCTTCACCAAGACTTCCATGGATGAGGAGAAATGTTCAGTCAAGAAAATCAAGGAAAAGCATAAAAATTCATTTCCAACCTACTTATCCTCTGGCAGTAGAATTACCAAATGCACAGTTAAACTACTCTGTATTTCACTCTAAATACACCAATGATGTAATCTATTTCATCTATTAAAATAAAAACGTTTTCAAGCAATTTTGAGTCACATATGTATTTAAACATACACATATACAATGTATAAATGAAATCCTTATATAACCATAAACATTCTCTCAAAAGAAATCAATTATAAGTAATAAAATAAAAATTAAGTTTCATTAAGCATACTGTTTGTTTTTTAAATAACTCAACAGATTCATATTTTAATAATTTTGGTCATTTGCACACAAGCAATTCTAACTGATACCTATTTTTGTTTATGGTAATTCCACAAACCCCGAGTTTGATTTCACAGTCTCTGGTTAAATACATATCACTCTCAGGAAATAACGTTTAAAATGATGAATCTTACATCTTAATTTCTAGTTAATTAAAATCATTTTGAGGAGTTTCAGTACAGTTTAGGTCACAGTAGAATGATCCTTTATCTACTTTGTTTTTGTCTGTGTGATACTAGTGACATACATCCTTGCTCCTGTTATGCCCAGGGAACGGCTCCCCAAGAACCACCATGGAGTCCGGAGTGTGTGCAGAAAAACAAAGAGCCTTTATTCAAACTTAAGCTTGGTCCCCCAGACCTCACCAACACAGTGCATCTGTTCTGGGAGCCCTGAGGAGAGTGGGAAGGGGCTTCTTTATAGATCTGAGCATATTTTAAATTGATTGGTTGCTATAAGGTATATACTAAAATTAGTTGAAGGTGACTATGAAGCCTTTTTTTGGTGGGTGCTGTTTCCAGGGCAAAGGAATATGCTGAACATTGCCTAAGTCTGTTGGAAAGTGCTGACCATTGTCTAAGTCTGGTTCTGTTATAATATTTGCAGAGACTTGATCAATTTGCCTGGGCTTGTTCCCTTTTTCAGGTCCCGTGCTGACTGAGGCTTGTTAGAAAGGACAAAAAGGAGTCATCTCTGTTCAGCTTGATATTCTAAAGCCAAGTGTTTTACAGAAGCAAAGAGAGCAGCTAATCAGATATTGGGTTGAGAAGGGGTTCCAGGGGTCCCACACTCCAGAACAAATACCTAACAATGTAATTAAATCATTCTTTGAAATTCTTTGTACAGGAATAATTTATCTGTTTACACTGGGGAAGCCTTGTATTTCAGTATGTTCTACAGCTTCTGGATCATCACCTGGAATTTGCCTGAAAAAGAAAACATAAAACTTACTCTTCGATTTTAGATACAAGGAAAACAAGCACATTCATCACTTTTCTGTTCAGGAAGTAGTTTTACTCAAGAAACTTACGGTCACATGGCTTTTCTCACTCAGTACACTGTTCAGTAAAGCCAATTTCATTTTTATTGGACACCTAAGTAATTTATGAGTACTTTTGTTTCTGTTTGGGGCACCTATCTTCCAAGTATTTCATTACTAATTAGTCACTGTGATGAAAGGGTAGTACTGTGAAGTTCAACTTAATTTTATTGTTGCCTACTTAGCTACAGTGAAAAGACAAATGACTAGTTGGTTTTTGCTTTTGTTTGTTGGTTTCCTTGTTTACTGAAAGAGAGAGTTTCATCACATAGTTTTGGCTGGTCTGGAACTCTCTATGTAGATCCGGCTGGACTTGAACTCAAAGAACGCCACCTGCCTGTGCCTTAGTCTGGGAGTAAAGGCATGCACTAACATGCGTGGTCTAGTTGGTTTTATTTACCTTTATAAAGTAGATTTAGCCTAAGCAGCACTTTAAAAATAAAAGATAGGGGCTAGAGAGAAGGCACAACGGTTTTATAGTGCTTATTTTTCTTTCAGACAACCTGAGTTTGATTCAAAGAAACCATGTAAAGGCAGGAGAAAACTGACTCCACAAAGTTGTCCTGAGCTCCACACTGTGGCCTGTGTGTTCACATATATCAATCAATCAATCACACACACGCACACACACACACACACATGCTGAAGTTAAAGGCATGTGACATCATGCCCAGCTGACAATATATTTTTTTAGTTTAATGACTTTGTGTATGAGTGTTTTTCCTATATGTAAGTGCACCATGAGTGTCCAGTGCCTACGGAGGCCAGAAGAGGGTGCTGGATCCCCTAGAACTGGAGTTTCAGACAACTATTAGCCACCATGTGGACACTGGGAACTGAACCCAGGTGATCTGCAGCCAATGTTCTTAATTCCTGGGCCACCTCTCCAGTCTCATACAATAATATTTTCAATTAAAAATTTTAAAAATTAAGAATGCACCAATCACAAAGTGTTCACAAGTAACACATGGAAAATAGTCAGTATTAAACCCCTGTTGATGCCAGCCAGCTCTTTATTTCCCATTAACTCAGGAACTTCAGTCTCTTACCTCTGGCCTCATCAGGAAAAGAAACATGACCTGCTTCCGGTCTCCACATTGGACCACCTCCAGTATCTCTTTTCTTTTACAGAAATAAAGGAAGGAAGAAAAGGAGGAAGGGAGGAAACCAAAGTGAAAAACTGTCCCTTAAACTGCTTCATAAATTCATATTTATCAGATTTTCTTAAACTGTTGTCTATTATCAATTAAAAAGTCATTGAATACAGTGTACTACATCTTACCAAACTAAATGTGAAGCAAATGATAATAAATGAAAGTTTCAGCATTTTTAGTTTACTACATGTATAAGAAATAGTTTACTTACATGCGGGCATTGAAGACACTTAAGCAGTTACAATACTTTTTATCCCCAAGTTTGACAAGCCACCTCTGACTAAGCCGTACGTAAATGCTAGATAGTAAAAGGGACAAAAAATACAAAAAAAAAAACTACTAAGGATTTACTAAAATAATAAAGGTATTGATAAGTATATCAATAAATCAATGCTGTGTTAAAAGATAAGGAAGAGGAAAAAGGAGAAGTTTGTGAGAAGTGCAGAAGGTGGAGCGTCCCGATGCTCTCACCTACTCAGGACCATTCTTGAGCCCAGGAACTGGAGGCTAGCCCGAATGAGACAGGGAGACCCTGCTCCCCAGTCTAACTAAAGAGAAAGGAAAAACAAGGACACTGTGGAAACTGTTCGAGTTACATCTGACTATAACGGAAGTACATGGACAAATGTTTTAAGCTTGGCCGTTCACGTGCTCTACCAGTGTCATTAACAAAAACACAGAAACGGGTTAATTTTAGTTCTCTAAACGACAAAAAGCATGTAAGCACTCTCCAAGATGCTGACAAGAATCCAGTTAGACCCTCATCTTAACCATGACTTAGGTCTTTCTCTACCCACTTTAACTCCAGAATTTTTGACTATTTTCTAAGCCTTCCCCCCAATTCTGTCAACTAACCAAACATTTCTTTTCTTCTTTTTTCAAGACAAGGTTCCACATAGGGCAGGCTGGCCTCAAACTCACCACATAGTTAATGATGACCTTGATCCTTGAACTCCTGATCCTCCTCTGCTTCCACCTCCCAAATGCTGGAATACACCATGTCCAGCTTCCTACAACCTTACATCTCATCCTGCTTAAGACTTACAGCCTAGCTGGATGTGGTGGTGCTTACCTGCAGTCCTAGTACTTAGGAGGCTCAGACAGGAGAATCACCACAAGTAGGAGGCCAGCCTGAGCTATGTGGTATGATTAGGGCCAGACTGAGCTTCTTAATGAACCCTATATCAATAAAACAAGGAAATAAAAAGGTAGCCTGCCACAACCAGAATTAACTGGTTCAAGTTATGAAGCAGGTATGGCTAGGGACGTAGCTGAATTCAGTTGGTAAAGTGCTAGCCTAGCATGCATGAAGCGCTAGGACTGAAGTCCAGCACTACAGAACTTGAGCATAGTCACAGACACATGACTCAAGCATAGTCATAGTCACATACGTCTGATGTCCCAGCACTCAGAAAATGAAGGGGAGGATCAGAAATTCAAGACTGTTGCCAACTACATGGTGACTTTGAGGTCAACCCAGGACACATAAGACCCTGTCTTAAAACAAGCAAATAAAACTCAGTAGTACAAATATTAAGAAACCTTGTGGTTGGACAAACAGCTCATCAGTTAAGAGTACTGGCTACTCTCATTAAGGACCCTGGTACGGATCCCAGCACCCACACGATGGCTCAGAAGCACCTGTAAGTCCAGTTCCATCTGACACCTTCTGCTAGTCTCAGCATTGCATGCACAAGGTGCACACATGGTGTACATACACACATACAGACAAAACTCATACACAGAGAAAGAAATCAATCTTTAAAAGTAAATATAAGAAAGGACAAAGCCAGGTGTGCTAATGCACACCCTTAACCACAGCACTTGGGAAGCAGAGGCAGAGTGATCTCTGTGAGTCTGAGACCAGGCTGGTCTGTCACAGGGAGTGCTAGGTTAGAAAAGGCTGCATAGGAAGACTGTCTCAAAACAAATTGGGCACGAAAACACACCTGACATGGAAGGAGAAGTGGGCGATTAGGAGGAGAGCTTAACAAAAGGGACAGAAAGTGGGGGAGGGCAGTGGGAGAGGAGGATCAATAAAGAAACTATGTCTTAACATCTGTTAGCTTTTGCCAGGCATGGTGCCAAATACTGTCAGTCCCAGCACTCAGGAGACAGAGTGGAGGCAGATCTCTGGGTCTGGGTCCAATCTGGTCTACACAGTCATTTCTAGGCTAGCTAGGCCTAGAACGATCCTGTCTTTAAAAAAAAGTCTAAAATTTCTTAGCTTTCTTTGGTCTGTTTATTCATTGATTTCTATGTGAACTTAAAAGCAAAATCCTCACGAAACCTAGAAAGAAAAACATATAATGTAAAACACGTACTTTTAGAAACAAATGTCAATTGTATTTCTGAACTGTTTTAACCTAACTAAGGAGATGATAAATGCTAAGAATAATTTTGCACAGCTAATGTCTATGTCTATGTTTGCTGCCCAGAGCCACAGAAAATATTTGCATGTCATCTGGATCTGGTAAGGGAGTCTTCATCAGATTTATGATGATTTGACAAAGCACTACAAATTATGGTAGTTTGCACACCTTAAGAAAACAGAGATTTGCTCATTGACATGGTATACTTAATTGATACAAATTAGAAATGACTTCAGTTAACAAACATCTCTCCTCAATGCAAGCATTATTTATTCTCAGTTCTACAGGAAATGATTTAAGCGAATATCCATCGCAGAACAGCAGGATCAAATTGGCGATCATTCCACGTCCTTCTAAGTGCTTGCTGGCCAGGGTGCTGCGGGAAAGCACTGCACATTTCTCCTTTGATATTGTCCCAGCTCATTAAGATGGCTTCATCGCAAATTAAGAAATTCTTTAACTGAGTCTGATCTTGGGCAGTGTCTCTGGGTGAGCTGTCTCCTCACATGAATTCTGTCCTTTCCCATCCCTATGCAACCTTTTCAGTCATCCCAAGTCCAGTAGTTTCGAAGCCAAAGTGACATGAGACCATCTCTCTGAAAGCTCCCTCGTTCTCATACACCACTGCCGTGGCCACAACCCTCTGAAGACCTTTCCTGTCAGAGGTGGAAAGATGGCCTAACAGCATTTGTGCTCTTGCAGAGGACTGGAGTCCAGTGCTCATTGCACCAATGGTGGCTCTTCTCATTCAACTTGCAATTCCAGTTCCCAGGGATCCGCCACCCTCTTCTGGCCTCTGAGGGGACCAGGCAGGCAGGTGGTGCAAAATACTCTTACACATCAAATGAAATAAATGGTGAAAAAATATTTTTCTTTGATGACCATACACTCTCCGATCTTTCAGAAAATACAAATCTCAGCCGACAGTCTATGGAACTGTGCAAACAAATGAAATAAAACATTGATCTATCAAATCCTTAGTCCTCTCATTCCTTAAAATACATTTATCCATTATGATACTGCCACTGAGCCATCAAAGACAGTGTCCAGGGCTGTTGGGAAGTACTGAACTCAACAGCAAACACACAATCACCTACGCAGTTACACACACAATTTTTTGTGAATGTGTGCATATATATTCATTAGTTTATGCATTTATATAAATATAAATTGGGACCCCAAAGATGGCTAGAATTGCCCCAGGATCCCTAGTCTTTTCTGCATAATCACTAGGGCCACATAAGAAAAACATATATTTCTTCAAGCTATCAGTATTTTATTCATACACATAGACACACACTCACACAGACACACACACACACTACTTGTTATTTGTATCATTCATATCAATCCATGAGAATGCTCCAACAACAACAACCTTCTTGCAAGTTGCTTTTACATAAAAAGGACAGATAATGTTTAAGAACTTGTAATAAGTGTTCCTTTAGGCACTTCCTCCCATCAGCAGGTGCTCCTGCAGGCTTCCTGCTCACCTTGGACACTCAGCGTCACCAGAAGTCAGGCACTCACCTCAGGCGGCACCACAGCCCTCCAGCACTGCTCTAAAACCTACCTGATATCAGTTCTGCTGACGCCCATGCAGGTGCAGGGTGCTTTGGACACCCGAGGGGACACAGTGGCAGGGTCTGCGTTTTCCGGGCTCTGTGCAGGTAATACGAAGGGTCGGACAGGCAGAGAAAGGAAGAGAAGGAGGAAAAGCCCAGGTTCATCTCAGTCAGGGAAAATGAAGACCACTTTAGAAAGAACTGCCAACAGCCCCGCACGGAACCACACAGTGTCGTCTAAAACCCCGTCCTAAAATATTTTAGCCAGTTTCTTGAATTGATTTGACGCAAGGAAAATAACAAAGGGCAGGAGACACCCCAGATAAAAGGTTCACAGTCTCTGTCCACTGCCCAGTGCCAGTGGCAACTGAAAAACAGAACATGCGTGGACAGTGATATTGCTGAACTTCGGGAGCTTTTGACAGAGGGCAGACAGATGGCAGAAAAGGAAAGGATGCTTCAATATAAACTCTGTCCTTCCAAGTTCAACCAGCACAGGGAGGCTCCTGCCACCTCCTATGGCCTCAGGCCTGCTGCCTACTCAGAGCAAAGGAGACCGCTGGTTTCCACAGCCAGTGCCTCCTGCCAGAGGTGTTCTACGCTAGAGAAGATAATCAGAGACCTACAGTCCGTAAAAAATGAACAATTTTACAATAACCAATATATCAGACAGACTCCTGGCCTGTTTTCCCCCAACAGCCCCTTAAATCTAGTGAGTCTACACAAAATAATAATTGTAGTGCCAGGCATCCCACGCCAGCGTCTCCACTTTCCCAGGTATTGTAATCTTGAGAGAAATGTCCATTCCAGACCACTAGAAAAATCATCTTTGCTCTTCCCTTAAAGGAAAACATAACAGAAAAAAATTAGACCATGAAAGGAAACATTTTTTCATTATTTCTAATTTCTCATAATTCCTAATAAACTTCCCAAAACATTTACCACTGCAGAAAAATAAATGCTTTTCCTCATAAAAGTGTAACTGTTTCTGTCTGCTCCATGTTTCCTGAAGGCTTTGGTTTCTAGGAAGGGGATAGTTGACAGAGATAGCCCAAGCCTGCCTCCACTTTCAATTGCATCATTGAACCGTACATCCTCATAATGCTATAGTTACAAAAACAGCTTGATCAACATCCCGTCGGCAGTTCCTGTGGAGATGGTGCACTTGATAACACGCTAACTGGGAGAGCACAGAAACCTGAGCTGGGGTTCCTCGCACCAGCGTAAACTGTAGAGCACAGTGGTGGGAATTTTTGATTCCAGGGTTTGGGGTTGGGAGACAGAAGGATCCTTGGCATTGGGTTTCTAGTCTAGTTGAAATGGGGAGCTACAGATCCCCTATAAGACACTGTATTAAACTGAGAGTTACTGAAAAACATACCTGACCTCAACCTGTTCCCTATGCATGCCCCCCACACACACATACACACACACACATACACACATACACACACACACACACATATGCACATATGGGTACGCTACCAACTACATCCAAATGTGATAAGGAAAACTGGTGAAGATCCCCTCCAGTGATCTGCATCAACCCATCTTCCATTGCTTTCGATCTTGACCTTATTCTTTTGCAACACTCAGGCTAATAGGGACATCTTAAAGCTTAAAATCTCCACGTCGCTCCAAGCAGGCCCACAGCCAGTCATCTTCCCATAGCACAAAATGTTTGATATTTGAATAAGGGATGATACACCTGAGCTCAGAAAAAGGACAAATCTTGTCCAGGACATCCCTAAAATTAAGACCGTGTGCCCCTGGGAAGCCCTTTTATCTGTGTAAAGGCAGAGATGGAGATGGGCCCTCTCAGTTCAAACTCAAGGAGACATTTGGAGAGCACCTTTCTCTGCCTCCCCTGCGTTCTCCATTATCAGCAATGCAAAGCACCATCCAGGCCAGGATGGGGAGGGAGTTGATAGGTCTCCCAACCTCAGCCTCCTCACATTGTCTCAACCGAGGAAAGGAGTTCTCGGCACATGGAAGAGGGGTGTGACTGACTGACTGACAGTGGGATACTCTGATATGGGGGAGAATGAAAAATTTGAAGCCAAATGAGGACGCATCAAGGGGCTGTAATTGTACCAGGGTTCCCTGACAGCCATTTGCACATCAAGAGGAGGTGGTGTCCAAGGCCAAGTGGTTCATTCTGCTTTTACGCTAGTTTTTCATCTGCGTGCACGAGATTCCTGTTCACAGACGAGAAGAAACTTTTACAGTCTCCACACAGTGAAGCAGACAAGGCAATAATCCATGTCAGACAAGCCACCAACAGTCGCTTAAAAATACAAGGTTCAACAATGAGTCCCACCCTCCCGGGCCCCTTTTAGGACTTTGAATATAATATCTCACCCCAAGAATACGACAATAGTTTCAGTACTGTCAAGCCATCATCTCCTCAGTCCAAGTCACTGGGTACTTTGAAGAAGTCTGTGTTCCAGTCTACATTCCTCTCTGTTCTTTTCCACTAGCAAAACATTTCTGAAAGAAAAAAAATAATAAGTCCATGTAAACAAACATGTTCTCATGTTCATTCATTCTGATATTCTATGTTTCACAAAATACGTTTTGTACCATGAAAGGGTAATCTGACTGTTCCGATTTTCTGTGGGTTTTTGCTTCTAGCAGGAATGGGAGATGATGAGATATGGTCAGATATTGCATGCTCTCCTCTAGCATAGAGCTGCCAGTCACCTCACAGGAAGCCATGTCTGGCTACTTCAGCTTCTCTCAGGACACCACGAAGTAACTTCTATAATGTGGAGGAGGCAGACAGGAACCCATGGATCCCTCCACGAAAAGGCCAATGTACTCTCTGCAATGATGACTCATCCAGAAGACAATGATGCTCCATCCTCCAAAAGATTCAGATGACCAGCTGCAAAGAGACCCACAGAGCTCTCCCAGAGACACCTCAAACAGCATGGAGACCTCTCCCTTGCTCAGAGTATGTTTTGTATGATGAAACCTCCCATGGTGACTTCCCACCAGATCCCCACAGGGCACTTAGGACTCATGTCACAGGAACCCAGAGGTATTCTCCGGCTCCACTCATGCAGAAATCTCCCAAAGACACAAGATCAGAGGCGTTCACAGAGACCGCACAGAGAGACTTCTCAGTTTAACAGAGGCTTAACCTGTTCATCCTCTTCTTCACACAACTACAACCCAAGATTCCACAATAAATATCCATAAATACCTCATGTACAGAACCAACACGGTCCCCAAATAGGGAAACTTAGACTATTCTCTCAAAGGCTTCTCTAGGCAACAAAGAGACCCACTAGAATATCAGTTTCCCCCTCGAAAATCCACCAGTTGAGTACTAGGAGACCCCACCCCAAGCTGCAGAAGGCAACCTCTGATTTGCCCAGTAAACATAGAGACACCCTCAAGTCACAGAGTCCTAATCCAGGGATTTCCACCAATATACGGAGACCACACAAGTCACACAGCAACCTACCAACAACCCAGACAGATGCACACCATGCCCAGAGGCCTTCCAAATGTCCCTCAGGGTTGTTCCAGCCACAAAGAGAACACCCTGGGTGAGCTCTACTTCTTGCAGGATTGAACTAGAGACCTCAAACAGAGACTGCCATGGAGACCTCCTATGGAGATATTCCAAGGTATGCCACAGAATGTCACAGTGATCCACAGAGACTTAGCACAGAGACCTTAGTCAGAGATCTCATAGACCACACACAGCCACCCAGAAATCTGTCACAGAGAACTCACACAGAAACAGGATGCTGTCCACAGAGTCCTGACGGAGAATTCTCAGAGACCCTCACATAACATTCCACAGAAACAACACAGAGAGATGGCTCAATATCTCACCTT
The DNA here is from genome assembly GCA_035773235.1 of Eospalax fontanierii. Taxonomy (NCBI): domain Eukaryota; kingdom Metazoa; phylum Chordata; class Mammalia; order Rodentia; family Spalacidae; genus Eospalax; species Eospalax fontanierii. The sequence goes on from CM069538.1 coordinate 9,817,655, forward strand.
GACTTTGAGATCTCAATATACCTTCCTTTCCCAGATATTTGACATCACAGACAGAACTCCTGCAGAGACTCCACAAAGGCCTCACCCAGGTTCTCACCAGGAAACCCACCCAGAGAGCTGACACAGGAAGCTCTCAATTCCTCTGTACAAGCCAGAGCAGCCACTTGTTGACAGGTCCTTCTTAACAGGGACAACATCCACATAGGAAGGTGACAACATTACTGAGATACTTTGTGCTGTGTCCCAGTGAGAACACCTAGATACCCAGTGCTGTCAGCACAGCACCAAACAGGATTCTCTGTAGATGAAAGGCTAAGCATATTTTGTTCTTTAGTAATACTTCTTTTGCTCTGAAGCAAAGGCTATGGATTTGCATGTAATACCTGCAAAACATTTTCTTTTTCAAGATTTAATTTTAAGAGAATCATAAAATTTAAACATGATTAAACTGTTATGGACCTTCAATGAAAGAAAACTCCTGTAAGTTTGTCAATATTCAGCCAAATTGTATCCGTGCCATTTTAAAATTTTCATTCATTGGGGATGAGCTCTGAATTTAGATGGTTTCCTTCCTTAGAAAAACCTGAGGCAAATGGACATAGAAGTAACATAAGCCACTGTCGTATGAATTCTCCTGCCGTGAGGCCCAGTGTTCAGCCCCACCCCCTTAGGTTTGAACTGATTGAGTGGACAGAGAATGCTTTCTTAGAGAAATGATTTATTCCACGTTACTTACAAAGGATTCATCACTGGGCAGAGAGACAGAAATTTCGTACGGCAGAGCCACTATTTTGTCAGAAGTCCCCTGAACCTTCATCACACACCCACGATGGACCCACTGGTGCTGTCCCGAGTCTCCTCCCCAGCTTTCCCTGATTTTTACAATCATCCCTAAGTCACTGGTTGTTGACTCTCAATTACATTGGAGCCATGTCCCTTGAGGCAGAGAGAAATTCTCTGGATTTGCCCGACAGCCACCAAACAAGCAACTGGACTTATACCAGTCCCCAGGGGATTCTGAAACTGAAACATTATTTTTCATATAACACCTGGTATCTGGATTGTAAGCTGCTTTAGTTTTTGCAACCTAATAATTATGTGAATATCTTTTGCAAACAGGGTAAACCTTAGCAATAATCCTATTATAACTCATGACACAATTGTACTTTTTAATATTTAATTAATTAAATTGCAGTAATACACTTAAACGCTGTTCAACATGTTTTCAGGCTACAACAAGTTCTAAAGTTCAAGTAACAAAGTTTAAGCATATGTGATGTCTCGAATAATTCAGCTTTAAAATGGTTCAATGAAATGCATTCTCTCTAAGGAAAGTTTCATTTCTAAGGAAACTTGAGAAAGCCTTCAGATGAAAATAACGGGGTAGGAAAGGGTTAATTGACTGACACTCCCATGTTACATTCCATCATTAACAAAGTCAGGGCAGGACTTAAAGAAGAAACACCAAGGCACACTGCTCTGCTCGCTGGCTTGCTCACAGGCTCATGCTTAGCTAGCTTTCTGATACAGCCCAGGACCACCTGCCTAGGAATGGGTCCACTGCAGAGGACTGGGCCTCCTAATCAAAGCAGTGCCCCACAGATACGTCCACAGGCCAGTCTGACCTGGGAAATACCTTAAGGAAGACCTTGTGTTTGTGTGTTGCATGTAGTAAGTGTGCTTCTTGCTCCAGGACACAAAAGACAGAGCAGGATGTTGACATTTGTCCTTTTGTCACTCTAAACCGCTGTATTTTTATTGCAATGTCTCTCACTGAATTAGAAGCTCAGTGTGTTGGCTAGGCTGACTATGAATGAGATTTGGGGATCTGTCTCTTTCTCCCAAAACTGGGGTGATAGGTACCTCCCTTTTCAAACCCACCTGTCCAATGCCCCAGCAATGTCCTCATGGGAATCTTGCAGAGACTGTCCTGCATCTCCCAGCAGCCATCTTTTGACACAATTTCCTTAGGTGCAGTTGGAGGTTCTTATGCGCTTCCTTATGTCTATGCTGGGATTTTTCTGGTTTGAGATTTTTATGGAACTTGTGCATGCTGTCATTGCTTTAGCTAGCAAAGGTATGTTTTTAAATTGTTAGAGAAATAAGAATACTTCAAGACAAACACAAACTAAGGCAGTTCATGTCTTGTAAGCCAGAATTGCAGAAGCTTTTTAAAGATTAATACACAGAGTAGAGTAATACAGACAGTTTCAATCACGAGAGCACAGGAAAGAACAAATTACATGAAAGGAATGATGAACAAAGAAGTGCTAGAAAGGAACCTATAATTAAATCAAGAGAATTTTCAGAAAAGCTTACACCAATGCTCTGCAATCTTCCTCAAAAGAAAGGGAAGGAGCTCCACCAAAATAATTCTGAAAATCCAGTGTTACTCTCAGCCCAAAACAGGAGCAGAACAGAAGATGAAATCATAGACTAAAGTATAGACTAAAAGATGAAATGCAAATGGCCAAACTTTTTAAAAGTATTCAACATCCTTAATCAATGCAGACAATGAGGCAGAAAGAGATTGTAGAACCAGAGTTGTGGATGACTACAAGGAAACAGTTTTCCAGACAGCTGATCACTCACATGAACTATACATTGTTTTTAATAAGCCTCACCTAGTGTAGGTTCCATAATTTTTTTATTATTTACATAGGCACAGAAGAAATGGATTCCAGGAATTAGACTATGAAAAAAATATTAGCAAAAACCAGACCTTCCATTTCTAAGTATTTACATCACAAAGAGTGATGATGCAAAACTATGATCACAGGGCTTGGGATGCTAAGATACTGAGGCCAGCCTGAGATACATACTATAGCCCTGTTTCAAAATAAATAAATATATACATAAATAAATAAAGTTACTGAAGGACGGAGTAAAAGGTTAAATGGTTAAACAATATTGTGTTTGTGCTTAAATGTTTTAATGAGATGAATCTCACATAATGTTTCTGTTAGACTGCTGATGATCCCTAACGATATCCCCATATTCAAATTTCTGGAAACCCCGAGTGCTACTTATTGGGTAAAGTTTTTCCATAATTAGAGACATCAAGTAAGTATGAAAGACGGTCATAAAAATGTATTAGCTCAAGAGTCTGCTGAAATAAAAATATGAGTGCCTTTCTTCTTCTAGCATGTTGTACTAGGCTTGGACACAGGCTGGCTCTTGTTCTCAGCATCCCAGATGAGAAGACTAATCTCTTGCGTGAGACCAACACACTGTATCCTCAAGTCCTACTCAGACCAGCGCAATTTTTCAGGCTAATCTGTTAGATCCTTCCTGCACTGTCCCCACCCCCAACTTGCCACCGCATTTCTCTGACCTCCCATCCACCTTGGCTGTGCCTCATATAACCTGTCTTGGGTGTCTGTGAGCAGCCTTCATCATTGGTAAGTTGACTGGCCACTTTCCACTTTCCACTCCCCTCCCACCTGAGCAACTCCAGCCTGCCTCTGCCTCTGTCCTGTTCTTCCTCAAGCCTCAGGCACAGGCCAGCACCTACGCTCTGCACCACTTGTCCCCAGACTAGTCTCTTAGTCCAGTACACCCACTGTGTACTGAATCCCTACACAGACCAGCTCGGTTTTTCTATTTAGTATGCCAGACCTTCACAGGTTGTCCTACACCCAAACAGTCATTGCTTTCCTGAGACGACCCTCCAACTCTGGCAGTCCGCTCCCTCAACTTGCTTTGGACTTTGGAGATCAGCCTTCTTCCCTGGTAGATCAGATCCTGCCCACTGGGTCTCCATTGCACTCCACTGCAGCAACTCCAAACTCCCTCAGCCAGTCCTATTCTCCATCTAGCGTGGGCACAGGCACTCTTATTGTTAGCACCCCAGATCTCTAGACTGTCTCTCCCTCTGACAAGTTGCGAGCTCTCCAAATCTCGCCATGCCATTCCCTGTATATGCGTGTCACCTGCAGCCCGTAATACTGCTGCAGAGGTAGGTCTTTGTAGGTATGGTCTTTGTAGGGGCCAAGACCTCTGTAGACCGCCTGAGACAGGGGGAATTCACACTCTGCCCAGCAATTTTCCCAAATTATACTGTGCCTGCTGGCTAGAGGGATGTGGGCCTTAACCAAGAGCCTGAGAGCATCTGATCTTGCCTAAACTGTGCTTCTAAGGGAATTTCCGGAGCACCTGGACTAGAACCATCTGGTCCCTTCAACATAAAATCAAAAGAGAAAAACGGAAGCCCATACCAACAAGTATTTGTACCCAATAAGAATACAAACAAGTCACGTTATGTATACAAACAGAATCAGAATTCAACCGATCAATGAAGGCTTGAGTCTTGTATCGGAATCAGAAAGAACACAAGAAATCCAACTGCCAAGATGACAATGAAAAAATGATAATATGAAACCCCCAAATAATATGTCCTCACCAAACATTACCAGTCCTATCGAAGAGTTCTACAAGAACAACACAGAAATACCCTAGCTTCAGAGAATACTTGATGCAATACAAAGAGAACAACTATGCCCAGGGGACTACAGAAAGAAAGTAAATGAAGGAATATCTGGAGAACCACCAAGTGAAACAAAAAATGCAAACAGAATTTAAAATGATGGCAATCAATACACATCTTTTAAAAATAACTTTAAATGTCAGTGGACTAACTCCCCATTCAAAAGACAGAGATTTTTGAATAGATCAAGAAAGAAAATCTATCCTTCTGGTGTCTGTAAGGAATCCATCTCACCTACAAAGACAGGTACTACCTTAAGGTGAATTTATTGAATAAATATACTCCAAGAAAATGGCACTAAGAAACAGGAAGGACTTGACATTCTAGCATGTGAAAAAAATTAACTTAAAACTAATCAGAAGAGCTAAAGAGGGTCACTTCATTCTGATCAAAGGAATGTTTAACCAAGGAGATATCAAACAGATAAGCATCAAACTCTGGTGTACACAAATTCGTAAAAAACATTACTATAGAAGTTGAAGACACAGATTAATCCAACTCATTAATCATAGGGGACTCCAAAACCCAACTGTCTCCATTAGGCAGGTCAACTGAACAGAGAAGAAACAGAGAAACATATAAATTTAACAGTAACATTCATCAAATGGACCTATCATACATCTACACAGTAATCCACTCAAGCACCAAAGAATAGACATTCTACTGCTCACCCACTGGAACTTTCTCCAAAATCGATCACTTGCTGGGATATAAAACAAACCTCAACAAATACAAAAAAAATTGAATAATTCTATGCATTCTATGAGACCACAATGCAATGAAGCTTACACTCAACACTGGAAGAAGCCCTAGAAACTTCAGGAACTCATGGAGACAAAGTGACACACTCCTGCATGATGAATGGGTCACAGGAGAAATTAAGAAAAAATAAAAGTATTTCTGGAAATGAAAGGAAATGGCAGCACAATCAAAAAAAAAAAAACAAAAAAAAACCAAAAAAAAAACACCTCTGGGACACTTTAAAAGCAACCCTAAGAGGGAAGTTTATTGCTCTATGTCCTTACATGAAAAACCTAGAAAGAACATAAATAAACGATTTATCATGGCAGCTCAAGAACCTTGAAAGCCAACAACAAATGTAACTCAAACCCAGCACACAAGAAGAAATAACAAAAATCAGAGTGGAAACTGAAGAAATGCAAATGAGAAACACAATACAAAAATCAACGAGTCCAAGAACTGGTTCTTTGAAAAGATAAACAAGATAGACCCCTGGCACAGTTAACCAAAAGAAAGGGCAATTCCAAAACAACAAAATCAGGTATGAAATGGGAAACATCAGAGCAGACAACAAACATGTCTGGAACATTTTAAACAAATACTTTATAAACCTATTTGTGATTACATTTGAAAACCTCAAAGAAGTGGATGCACTTCTAACATCATAAGAATCACAAAGCTAAACCAGGAAGAGATCAACAGTTTTATCAGGCCCAAGAACATATAATGAAATTGAAACAGTAATACAAAAACCCTTCACCACAAAATGCCCAGGCCCAAATGTATACAGAGCAGAATTCTACCAGATATTCAAAGAAGACCTATACCCAATACGACTTAAATTACTCAAAAAATAGAAACAGAGGAAGAACCCCCAAATTCCTTCTATGACATCAGAATCTGTCTAGTACCAAAACTTGGTAAAGTTACAGCCAGAGGAGAAAACTATAGACCCAAATGTTTAATGAACATAGATTCAAAAATTCTCAACAAAATACTTACAAACCATAAACACTCACATCAAAAAGGCCATCCACCATGATCAAGTGAATGTTATTCCAGAGATACAAGAGTAGTTCTATGGACATAAGTCAATAAATCTTCCAAAGCAAATGAATGCACTCAAAGATAAAAATCACATGGTCATCTCAATAGGTGCAGAAAAAGCCTTTGGCAAAATTCAATGTGCATTTAAAGTCCTAGGGGAAGATGGGAGGGAGCACACCTCAACATAATTAAAACTACATACACAAAAGCACAGCCAATATCATTAGATATAATTAGAGAAAACCTGGAAGCATTTCCATTAAAACCAGGAACCAGACAAGGCTGTGCACTATCTCCACTCCTTTTTACTATAGTGCTTGAATGCATTGCTAGCGAGCATTAAGAAAGGCGAAGGGAAGGAAGTTAAAGAACACGCATTGGAAAGAATTCAAATTACCCCTCTTTTGAGATTATATGATATTATACCTAAGAAATGTCATAAATTTTACCAGGAAGCTCCTAGAAATGATTAACAGTTTCAGTAAAGTGTCAATGTACAAAATTAATCAAAATAAATCAGTATCCTCTCCATATACCAATAGTAGTTGAAGAAAGAGTACAAGAAAGCCATCCTAGTCCCAATATCTCAGAATACACCTGACAAAAGACATTAAAGATCTCTATAATGAAAATTTTAGATCTTTAAAGAAAGAGATCAATGGGGACACCAGAAGATTGAAGAACCTCCTATGTTCATGGATTGCTAGACTTAATATGTAGAAAATGTTAATCCTATCAAAAGCAATATATAGATTTCCTGCAATCCACATGACATCCTTTACAGAATTTGAAAAAATTTTCCTCAAATGTATATGGAAGCACAAAAGACTGTGAATAAGCAACCCTGAGTACAAAGAGCAATGCAGAGGGCATTACTGAACTAGAATTCAAACCATTACAGACCTATACTCATAAAAACAGCATGGTACAGTTAAAAAAGAGTCCCATAGACCACTGGAATGTAATTGAAGACTCAAACATGAATACATGCAATTTCAGGCACCTGATTTGACAAAGGGGCCACGAACACTCAGTGGAGGAAAGATGCCATGTACAGCAGCTGCTGCTGGCAAAATTAGATCTCAGCCTATAGAAGAATGAAATTAGACCCTGATCTTTCACTCTGTACAACAGACCAATCCAAATGAACCCAAGACTTCAATATGAATCCTGAAACTCTGAAACTCTTAGAAGAAAAGTTTGGCAGTAAGCTACAAGATATAGGTTTAGGAAAGGACTTTCAAATCAGACAGGAGTTGCTCATAAATTAAGATCAACAATCCACAAATGGAAACCAATTGAACTAAAAAGCTTCTGTACAGCAAAAGAAACTACCAAGAAAATGAAGACAAAACCCAGAGAATGCGAGCTAATCTTCACCAGTGACACATCTGATAGAGGTTTAACATCCACAATGTATAAAGAATTCAAAAAATAAAGATCCAAGAAAACAAGTAGCTCAATTAATACCCGGGCAAAGGAACCGAGCACAAAGTAATAAAAAGAAAAAAATGAAGATGGCTAAGAAACATCTTAAAAAGTCTTCAACATCGTTAATAATTAGGGAAATGCAAATTAAAACCACATTAAGATTTCATCTTACCCCAGTCAGACTGCCTAAGATCAAGAGAACAAATGATACAAAATTCTGAAGAGGATGTGGGGAAAGAGGATGCTGATTCACTACTGGGGCTTATAAACTAATGCAACCACTAGGGAACGCAGTGTGGAGAACTCTTAAACAACTAAAAATGGACTTACCATTTGATCCAGTTATACCACTCCTTGGCATATACCCAAAGGACTCATGCTATTGTAGAGATACTTGTACATCCATGTTTGTTTTTTGCTCTTTTCACAATACCTAAGGGACAGAAGCAACCTAAGTGTTCCTCAACTGATGAGTGAATAATGAAAATGTGGTACATTCACACAATGGAGTTCTACTCAGTGGTGAAGAAAGACAAAATGATGACATTTTCAGGTAAATGGGAGGAACTAGAAACTGTTATGCTAAGTGAAATAACACAGAATAAGAAAGTGAATATGTATCCTGATGTATCTGCAGGCACCTGGAAAATGGAAAAGAATCAGGAGGTAAAGAAAGGGAAAGAAGAAACCTAAGAGAGAAGATTAATAGGAGACAGATATTACTATGGGAAAATAGTTAAAGGGGATATTTAATTTGAAGGGAATTGGGAGGGTGATACAAGGAGATACAGGAATAAAGGGAAAGAAGCAGCTCAAGAGAGGATGCATTAGGAGACTGGTACTGTCAAAGGTGATTTGGGGATGATGGGGACACTTGAAATGAAGACACATGGAGGAAGGGAGTGTATGTGTGTGTATGTGAAAGAGAGAGAGAATGAGAGAGAAACAGAGAGGAGAGATACATCATGCCTAGCTAGAATAAACCAGAGGGAATCCTATTATAATAATGACCTAATGACAACTTCCACACGCAATATGGTGACATGACTCCATTTGCATAGGTGAAGGGTACATATGAAGAAACATTGCCAGTCAGAATAAATATTCCTCTGAGGTATGGACCAGCATGATCCAAGGTACTCCCAAATGACGTGGGCTATTGTCATACTCCTTGATGGCCTTCCAGAAGTTGAAGTTAAAACCCTGTTGCTGAAGACAGGACATACTTGAGAGACAGGATATAGAATACTGGAGCTGTAACTGACCTGGAAGTCACATCCCCCCATGACTAGCTCTCATAGCTCTGGAGAGTGCTATAAAAGTAGACAATGGAGAATATCATGAGGTCAATAGCCCAACACCAGTTTCATGACCAAATAACCATATCAATCTCTGGCACAGAATTCAACACTGGTTTAGTAGTTGCACTTTTATCTTGGAGCCAATCAACTGCTACCTAATTGGACTTAGAGCCCACTCAGTTGGAAGAAACTCTGGTGGTACTGTAATCATAGCCAAATACACATGACTGAGAAGGTCATATATCTTAGATAGATTCCCAGAACCTAACATCCCTAGGCTAATACAAATTCTTACAAAATGCAAAATATGTATCCTTATGTTTACAGTCAAGTGACCCAGTTATCACTCTTCAATGAGGTTTCTTTTTTGCACCATTCTGCAGCAGACAGAGACTAATACATTCTACTACAGCTGGTGACAGACAGTGTCTACGAATTACCCATGATTAAGCAGCACATTTACAATACAGACTTTCTACTGAAAGGCACATGCAATATAGAACAAGGGGAAAGAAACTGACCCTGAATCTCTCAACTCTCATTAATCAAGCTTCTACATGCAAGAAATGACTAGTAACACAAAAGATCATAAATGGCAATCATGGAGATTAGGAATCTGAAGTGTATGGCATAATGCAGGACGGGACTCAGCCAGGCCACATGCCATGAGGAATAAGGGAATAGCTCTTGTGGACGTGGCACTCAGTTCTGGCCAGATGTGATCACCAGTTCTGCCCAGCATCTGGAAAGAACCTGCACCGAGATGAACTGCCAGAGACAGATTACTAGTGGCCACAGTTGGGAAGCACCCCATAGGGCGACTGGCTAACCAATCCCACAAAACCCTTTGCACTTCCTTGAATAAATGAGTTTGCTGCTGATTACTGTTGGGTGAGGATGAGCAGGTCTTCTTAAAGCAAGGGAGTATGGGTGTGGGGACTAGACCTCCGTGGACGAACCTGCACCGAGGTCCCCTGGGGACAGTAACCTGCAACAATAGACCTTATCACAGATGAAATAATATATGGATTCCGGTAGGCTAATGGGAAAAGAGATATAAAGATGATTAAGATTGATTGTGATGTTCCATATGAAACACAATGATTTAATAAACTATTAAAACAAATATATGAGAGGAAGTATATTCATGTCTAAAACTGAAGGCTGTATGACAAAAGACAGAATGTCAGGCAAGAGGACCCTCCCCTCCAGGTGTTGGTCCGCGAAGTCCAAGAGACTCCCAAAATAGCATAGGATATTGCCACAGCCCTTGAATGCCTCTAATTACTTGAAGGTAAGACCCTACAGCTAAAGACAGGACATGTTTCAGAAACAGGTCTTGGAGCAATAGAACTGGAACTAACGTGGAAGCCTCCTCCCTGAAGACTAGCGTCTCAAGTGTCAGAGGATGCTAGTCAATGCACCTACTCAGCTGTACAGCCTAAGAAACAGTAATGTCTAGCCCAGCAATCCATCATTATTGGTGCAGTAGTGGCCCTTTTATTTAGGGAGGAATCAACAGCTATCTAATTGGACTCAAAGTCTTCTCAGAAAGAGGAAACTGATGGGTGGCACTGTAAATATAGGCAAATACATATAGTTGGAGAGGTCATAGATCCTAGAGAAAAACCCCATCTCTATCATGTATCAAGATAAACAAAATTTCCTATTGTATACTATAAATGGAGCCTTATATTTACAGACAAATATACTACACATCACTCATCAAAAAACCTTTTTGCAACAAATGGAGGCTTTTACAAAGTTTCACAACTGGTCACACACAGAGACTATAGATTGAGAGATGCCCAGTTTGAAGTGACTCATCTACAGTGGAATCTTGACACCTAAGGCTCATGGAACACAGCAATACTAGTAATACATCCCTTAATTTCAGCAGCAAAGCTTCCTCATACAACAGAATGTGATACACTCAGAAGGCCACAACTGACCAGGTTTTAGAGAATAGGAGACTGCAGAGAGTGTGTGCCTGGATAGGAGTCTTATGTAAAACGATGCCCAACTACGTCTCAGGAACCATTGTGGAAGAGGGGTTGGGAAGATTGTAAAGCCTGGGTTTATGCCTGAACAGAAGGAAACAGTCTTTTAGACCTCTGGAAACTTGCTCCTATGAACTTGCAACAATGGTGACAGCATGCAGAAGACCTATGCCTACTCCACTGGATAAAATCCCAGCACAGAGCTGGATAAATGGGCAGCAGGCCTCAACCTTAACTGAGCATCCTCAATCTTAACTGAAGGGAAAGTGGATCTTCTTTAAGGGGTGAGTCTAGCTAATGGGACTAGTCTCCAGTGGATGAAACTGTATTGTGGAATAGACTTGAGTGGACAGGATTTAACATATATGACAGAATGTATGGAGTGAGGTTGAGGGTTATGGAGGGATCACAGATGGTGCAGGGGTCTAAATTTGATTAAGATACATTATACAAACTGCACAAAATCTCAATAAAATATTTTCAGAAAATAAACAAGACAACTGTGATTTTATAGCATCAAATCCTGAGCGCATTCTGCTTTTAGACTCTGATTGCCAGATGCATATACTATTAGTTCATTCTATTAGGGAACAATATTTTCTGAATGTATGCAGCTGTATTTTTCCTTTCATCCATCCCGCTGGGTCCCCAAGAGCAGGCTAGTCTTAAACTCACTCACTATGTATCTGAGCATTGCCTTGATTTTGTGCTTTATGCAGTACATAGTATCAACCCCATGGCTTCATGCATGCTAGGCAAGCACACTACCTACTGACTCACATTAGAACAATTACCTAATTTTGTTCAACAAGAAATAAAAACTCCGATTACTCACATTTCCATTAAAAAAAAGAATACTGCATTTGTAATTCCAAATATACATCCAAATAAAAATCTAGTCTAAAGAGCTTCAGCAGAGAATTCTAATTCAACAGAGAAACAAAACCAGTCATACAATTCTTACCAAAAATTCTTATGAAAGGAAATTTAAATGCAAGGAATTATTCTCATGAGTGTCCTGGGCTTCTTAGACTGAGCCAATTTGCCACTGCAGCCATCAGCTAATGGGGAGAACTGTAAGTTCCTCATGAAGACACTGGCCTCAGCCACAGGAAGATTTCAATTCTTTTTCAGAATTCTTGATGGAACTAGATGAGGAGAAAAACAAGAAAGCTTACCTGAAATGCAGCTACTTTAAAGAATCAAGTAATACTATTGTATGGCTTTGATAGAGCCTTAAGAAACATGAGCAGAGGTCCCCAGCTTTAGATATAGAAGAGTGCATTTTCGTAAGAAATTATAACACTTTATTGTTTATTTAAGAAAGAAATGACAGGCCTGCCAGGTGACTCAGAATGTGAAACTGTTGTTTCTCAACACTGAGGACCGTAGTTTCACCAGAACCCATCACAAGTTATAACTGCCTCCCAAAATTGTGCTCTGTCCTGCACATAAATGTCTGCCTAGAAACACACACACACACACACACACACACACACACACACACACATATACGCAAACACAAGATTAAATACAAATTTTAAAAATGTGACTGTTTCATGTTTGTTATATTTTGTCTGTTTTTTAAGATGTGGTCTTAATTATACATGTTTACAAATGTGGGTCCAAATAGTGATATTTCTCCGTGAGGGGAGTTCTTTGAGAAGGATGGAGAGGGAGTGGTTTCTCTGGCTAGAGTGCCAGGTGCATGGGAATATCTTGATGCAGACGCTGGAATGGAACATACATGGTCTGCAAGAGCGTTATTGTGCCCTGAACGACCAAGCACTGTCTCATACCGAACCTTTTTTTTTTAAACTTCATTTTTATCCGGGTAAAGACTCTTAAAGAAGCTACTGGGGTAATGCAGAACAGCTCTGAAAGAGTGAGAAAAGTAGACTCTCATTAACAAAACAGTTGATAGACAGGAAGTGACTAGACCAGTAACCAGAGGCCAAGACCAAATTAATTACTTTCTGTTGCTGTGATAAAATACATGGCACAAAGCAAGTCAGGGAAGGAAAACTTCATGTTGGATTCCAGTTCTGCAGGGGAAGCAGCCCATCATGGTGGGAACACATGGCAGCAGGAGCATGAGGCTGCCTGGCAGTCACGAAGCAGACATATTATATTTCATCACACATGATCAGAGAGGGTAAACAGGAAGTGAGCCCTGGTTATAGAGCCTCAAATCCCCATCCCAGTGATTTACTCCTCATCAAGTCCCTGCCTCCTAAGGGTTCCATAACCTTCCTGAACAGCATGACAAGCTGGTACCAAGTGATAAAATCCATGGGAGATACTTTATTCTGACCACGCTAACACCCACGAATCTGACACACTTGTGTAACGTCCTAGTACACTGGAGCCATTAAGATTCCGGGTCATCCAACTGTGGTCTTTTAGTCCACAATCAGCAATCTGCATCGAAGGCAGCACCTGTAGCTACAGGGGCTTGTCACAGTGCAGGAAGGAAGCTGTCAAAGAACAAGGCTAATGTGAAGATTCACTTATGAAATTTTAATTCTGATTCCCAAAACGGACCCTTCCAATCATAATACCAGGTACAGACTGTTGACTCAACTCCCATCATGTACATTAACCTCGTGCTTTCACATGGTTGATGTGCCATTGTTTGAAACACTGTTTATCATCCTCAAATACATTAGTCAAAATTAAGTGTTGACATGTGTAACAGCGAGAGACACAACGAAGGTTTGTAAACCATTCAACTTTCAAGTAGAGACACTGGAAACTGTTTTCAGTCCATGATACTGTTCGCATTGATGCGCTATTCAGTAATGCGGGGCTCAAAGGACATTTTCTCCCAGAAACCTGACTGCACTGAACCTAGATCTCTTCTGAGCATGTAAAAACAAAACAAACTCCTCAGCCATTTTTCTTCTGAGATTACTTGGGTGTCTGATATGCTGCCCATGTCTTTCCATGTCTGTATGGTGTATCAGGATTTTGCTATTTATCCTTGTTATTCGAGTGGGATTCTGAGAGGGAGTGGAGGTAGAGCCAGTAGAGATATCACTCATCACAGTCGGTCCATCACATTGAACAAAAATCCCAATGTTGATAGATGTTTTAAACTTAAGCCCAAATTTCCAGAAAAAATGTGATGAAAAACTGTCTGGATGGGGATGAGAATCAAATTCAGACTGGACACATGAAGTCACAGTACGTATGACATGGTCCTGGTTCTAGTACAGTCTTTTGTCATTTTATAAGAAGGAAATGCTGCAACTTTATTAAATTTTCGAGGAATAGCTTTCCTTCATAGTTCTCCCTTGTCCAAATGGCACAGCCTGAACTCAAAGATTTCAGGTCCTTTATCATTCAGTGCTGGGCTGGAGGTGCTGATCAGTAGTAGACTGCTTTCCTACCCAGAACATATTTGCAATTAAGACTTTTTGGAAATGGTAAGAACATTTATAATTCATGGACCAGACTATGATGAAGACAATGGGGATAACTAGCTAAATTATAGAGACTAAGGGACTGCAGAGTGTGTGTCCCTGGTTAGGAATCCTATATTAACCTCAGCTACCCAGGGTCAGGAATCATTGCAGAACAAATGGCAGGAAGATTGTCAGAGTTAGGGGTGGAAAATGTCCATAAGGAAACAGTCTTACAGGTTTCTGGGAAATTGCTCTTATGAAACTACAGCAAGGGTGACAGCACGCACAATACCCATGCAAATGCAATCAGACAAGAACCAGGGTAGAACTGGGGAACTGGGCAGGAGGTCTTAACCTTGGCTGAGGAATTATTGGCAGCTGATCACTCTTGAGAGAGGGGCAGTTGATCTTGTTTTAGTGATATTTGAGAGGCTGACGTGTCTCACCTGGATGAACTCATACTGATTGAGATCTGCGTATACAAACTAACTCCATAGGCTTTAACAGAAATGAGAAAAATGCATGAAAAAGGAAGGGCAGGTCATGGGGGTGAATGGAGATCGGGGAGGGGTCGAAATAGGATTAAGATGCATAATAAGAAATGCATAAAAGTTCAGTAAAAATACACATTAAAAAAAGCTCTAAAAGAAGAGTCTTTGTATTTCACCCCAAAATAAAATCTTGAATTTAAAGATTATCTTCTTTTAAATTTGATTCACTATTCTATATTATACTATCAGAGTGTTCCAGTCTATTCTCAAAATTCTTACAAAATCCTCTCGGTATGATGGTGTATGGTAAGGAGGGAATATTACACAACATTTATTAATGTCTCCTTACGTTTAACAGTTATAGAAATTTTATTTTTTATGAGTTAATGTGTTCATGTGTGAGTGTGCCTCTGTATGTGTGTGTGTTACATACATGATTAAGTGTGTGCAACCAGAGGTCAGAGGGCAGCAAACGATGTTTTCCATAGGCGCACATACCACTCAATGGAGACAAGGACTCTCATTTGACCTGGAGCTCACTAATTCAGCTAGACTGATGGTCATGAGTCCAAAGTTTCCTTCTGTCTCTGCCTCTTGAACATTGGATTAGGAGCCCCTGTTAGCAAAGGTAACAATATTTTGGGGTCTGGGAATCAACTTGAGACTCTCAAGACAAGTTTTGAGTGAATGAGTTACCTCCTTAGACATTAAGCATTTATTAAAAACATACATAATGGTCATCACACAAATGGCTGAGTATTCACCTTGCCTTTGATGAATTTACAACACACATGGAAAAATATGTCAATCTGTGAACTCTGTGTGTCTGACCAATTTTTCTTATTGTTCAGTTACCAATATGCACTTGATGCCTCCAAATCTCTTCCTGGATAATGCTTCTTTTCCTTTGATCTCTGAATATTACTCTTTTGTATGCACTTTCCACAATTTGTCTATCCCTTCACCAACTATAGGATATTTTCGCTTCCTGCTAGAACCACTATTATTTAATAAAGAGCAAAACTTTTCCTAAACTTGGATTTTTATAAGTACTTCACTATAAGAATAATTTTCATGGCTAAAATGATTTTGATCCCTTTGTGAACATACAAACAATCCTTTCTATATCGCTTGCTTCATTAGTCTCAGTCCCAGCACCTCAATGTACTCAGTGGTAGAAGCACTGACATTAAAACTATCACACTTTACTATGTCTCTGGACTAGGGTAGCTGTACTATGAGCAGACATCTCCCAAACACACATGATTGTGTACTACCCCTCTTGAAATTTTCTTATGTTTCTCACTTGACCAAAGGACAGATGGATCCTGACCTCGAGGATTTCAGGTCTTTGCAAACACAGCATTGGACTGGACGTGCAGCTGGGTGGGAGGGGTTTACCTGCATTCACAGTCAATCCAGTTCCCACCAGCCAAGTAAACAAGAAAATGAGATGGACATCCAGTGCTATGTCACCATGCTGGTCTCCTTCCCTGCAGCCTTGTCTTCCATGCCTGCGCAGCTTGTTTCTTCTCTCCAAGCTTTCATGTCTGAACTCGTCTGCAAAGCCCGCCCACTTCTCCTTTACTCTATATCCATATTTTCCTCAAATGTCCATTATTCAAAATGACACTTATATTCATTCATTCATTCATTCAAAACAGCACAATACTAGGACTGTCTTTGCTGTGTAAGACTGGTAAACCGTCTTCTAAAGTCTCCATATCACTATGCATTTCCCTCAGTAATGAATGAGAATTTCTGCTGCTCTGCATTTCTGCAATATTAGTCACTGACACTGTTTATATTTTAGCCATTCAGATAGGCATGCAGTTCTTTCTCTATCATTGTTGCTTTAATTTGCTATTTCTTTTTAAGTATATACAGATAGATAGATGTATATCTAGGTATATATGTATATCTATATCTGCCTGTCCATATATATATACACATATATACATATGTATATATACACATACATATATATACATATGTATATATACACATACATATATATATATATATATATATCTTGAGTTTTTGTGCATATCATACAGTACACTTGTGTGGGGATCCAGGTAGTTCAAACTGAAAACCATCCCAGGAATATAGTTATTTTTTCAAGCTCCTCCTGACATAAAGCCACATGAAAGCTTACAGTCCCAAACCAATTATATGACACAGTTCCTGCATTTCCAGAAACAGACAAGGAAACTTACACATCCTCTAGAAAACACATAATGCCCATGAACACAAATACAGAAACAGCTCCAAACAACCTATAATTATCAAACACAGAAGACCAATACATACACTGGGGCCACACATTCAATGAATATCTTCAAAAGCTCAGTCAAGAATAAACACTAACAGAATCCTCAGAGCAACCTACACGCGCGTTTATTCCCAAGCATACATTCACAAATTCTATGAATGGATGAACACTAAGACAAATAGTCGTAGAACAGAAAAATATTAATCTAGAATGCATGAGCCCTGGGTTCCATGCCCAGCACCAAGAATTTACAACTTCATAGACCACATTTTCAACATATATCCTAAAACACATATGACAAACCAAAAACGGAGGCCATACGCCACTAGAGGCCAGCAAGCAGCCATCAGGTTTTCACATAAGAAAAATCATCCACATTTCTCATGCCCTCCACAATCGAAATTACACACCCTTTCTCACATTCTATATCACACACTAATTTCCAATAGTCTTGGAATATATGTTCATGTGATTTTCCTCATCTGATAAGTCTGATACACTTTAATAATAAAATCCTCTTCATTGTAACTCCTTTAACATATTGCTTCTTTGTATTATCAAAAGCATTTTACATCTACAGGAAGACATAGAGCTCAATTAAAAATGTCTGCCATTCCATTGTACAGTCACTAACATACATCACTTCAAATCAATATAGCAAAAACATGACACCTGGCTGATACTTTTGTTTATACAGACAAGTTTCCTAAGTGCATTAAAGATGACTGACAAACGTTCGTCCCTTTTTGAGTAACATGAGTTACTATGTTGAACTGTATAATGCTCTGCAAACACTTAGGAAGCGTCTTGAAACTATAAGAGAAACATGTGACACACAACATTTTTAAAATTTCTGAGCACATGTCAAAAATCAGGCAATCAACAGAAGGCTTAGCTGGCTTGCTTGCTGATGCCTGTGGCATAAATTTGACAAGGCCTCAGGCCGACCTCTGGAGAGCCCTCAGTCACTTGGGACAGCACTTTCCACAAAGACTAACAGTTAAATACGCTGACAGTGATGAATGCCCCGTTAGCAGTTAGGTCTGGCTTTCCCATTACCTCGTTCTATGTAGTACCCTCCGGATGCTGCCATGGTTACCAGGCTTTAGGAGGTCACCGTGCTTCTCCCTCCATCTTCAGTTCCTGTAACCTGCATGCTCACGATCACATAATCGGCACAAACATCCTGCATGCTGGTGTTAGCATGAACGTTTCTCCTTGAGCTGGTGCGCAACGGAAACTGAGAGGCTTAGGACGCTGTGAGCATACGCCAGACCACCTAGCTCAAGAGCATGCGCATGCACATGCGTGTGTTTGCAGGTAAAGTAATTCTGAGCTTCTTAACTAAAAGGTTGTGGGTATTCCAATTTTTAAAAAAATGTGTGCTTCAAATGACCACTTATGAATTTTAAAAATGTAAATGTTTCTCCTATCCACTCAGCCATCATACACACACACACACACACACACACACCGGAAAAATAATAGTTCTGGCCTAAATAATCTCCACCTGGTATACCCAACACACTGAATGGCATTTTTCTCCTTTTCCACGCATTTTAAAGATCAGTGTGTCTGCCTGAACCATCTGAAGCTTCATTAAAGAATATTAATCATAAAGAATGGCAGATCACACCCAGAAACTTGCTGAGGTTGATGTGCCCAGTCTCTCTAGAGTCCTTCCTAGAAGTTCACTGTCACTACATATACTTACTATATACATGAAACTATGCTTCACAACATTTGCTTTGAAAGTGTTTGTCCCAGCTCCAATCCACTCTTGACAATCTAGGTCTCTCTAAACCTCTCTTCTTTTCTGAATCTCTTGGGCCACAGGAAGTCTACAGACTCCTACTGAAGAAATGAGGTTCACCACACAGTTGAATTTGTCACACTCCTGGATCTTCCACATCTCCCTTGAACAATTAATTCCTTAGCAATTCCTTTTTGTCACAACACAAAATAAAATTACGGAATCCTAGCATCTTTACACTGCCTAAGTGACATTCTCAGTTTCAAAATAAGAATCAATCAACATTCCTTAATAATAACCATAACAATGCCTATACATGCAAAATGACAAATTCTCCTTCAGTTGGCTATTTATCCCTATAAACCATCACCATTAGAATACTTCCAAAGACAAATATGCATTTAAAACGCCAAAGTACCAAGCATTATATCCTAGCATGACTTACTTAATCATACTCAGCGCACACCTTAACCTATAGTTGATCAAAATTATGTCAGACAAAGTTTATCGGATGATACACTACCAAATTATCTCGAGTTATGGAGGATTTCTGCACCTACGTTTATGGGATTGGCTTGTATGTATTCTTTTTTGTCTGCCTCTGTGTCTTTTGCATGTCTGTCTGGTTTTGGTGTCAGAGTAAAGTGGTTTCATAAAAAGAATTTGGGAGTGTTCTCTTATTCTCTGTTTTACAAGAATAACAAGGATCACTGGTATTAACTTCTTGAAGTTTTAGTAGAATTCTGCTCTGTATCAATCTGGTTCAGAGATCTTTTAAGTTAGGACAGTTTAAATTACGGCATCTATATTGTGGGTTGCTGTATGTCTATATAAATCATTTAAGCCATATTGATTTAACTTTGATAGGTCACAGATACTTAGACCTTTTTTATTTCTTTTAGACTTTCCAGTTTGATGGCGTATAGACTTTTAAGGTATGTGTTTATGGTTTTCTGGATTCCTCTGGGTCTGATGTAAAGTTTCCCTTTTCATCTCTGAGTTTATTAATATAATCCTTTACTACTTTCTGTGGCTTAATTTACCTAAAAGTTTTTCAGTCTTGTTAATCTCTTCAAAAAACAATCATTCCTTTCTTTGGTTCTTTTTATTGATTTCATTTCTATTATATTAATTTGGCCTTGGCTTTATTTTCCTCTTCTTATTTACTCTTTTGAGATGATGTTTTTTAAACAAATATTTCAAGAGCATCATTCATTTATTTATATGAGATGCTTCTAGGTTTAATGCTACAGAATCTTCCCTTAGCCCTTTCCTCATTGTGTTACATACCTCTTGGTATATGCTGTTTTCATTTTCAGTTAATTCTAGAAAATTTTAAATGTTCCTTTTGATGTCCTTCTTGATTGGATTTCACTCAGTAGTATGTTGTTGAGTTTCCATTAGTGTTTAGTTTTTCCCCTTTTCTTGCTGTCACTGTCTATGTCCAATCCCTTGTGGTCAGATACGATACATGATGTTGTTTCTTTTTCCCTAAATCTGTGGAGAATTACTTTGATTTCTAATATGTGGTCAACTGTGAAGAAAGCACCATGGGCTGCTGGGAGCAAAGTGTGTTTGTTCTTTGGTGTTTTGGTAGAATCCTCTGTAGAGATCCATCGGTTTGATGTACTTCATTCATGAGGTTTTTTAATTCCGGAGTTTCTCTATTTAGCTTTTGTATGGCTGAACTGTCTATTGGTGACACTGGGGTATTAAAAGTCACCCACTATTAATGTGTTGGAGTTATTGAGTGATTTTAGAACCAGTAGAGTTTCTTTTACAAAGTTGGATGCCCCTTTGTGTGCTGCATATACGTATATGGTTACAATAGTCTCTTTGTGTATTTTTACTTTGCTGAATATGAAATGGTCATCTCTATCTCCTCCTAGCCTGAGGTCTATTTTGTCTGAAATTAGAAGAGCTATGCCTGCTTTTCTTCTTGTTCCTCTTTGCTGGGAATAGCTTTCTCTATCGTTTCATCAGAAGGTCCTGTCATAACTGATAGTACGTTGTGCTTCTTGGAGGCAGGAATCAGGGAATCAGGGTGAAATGGGAAGAAGGTTATTAGAGGAATAATACTCAGTCACAGGAACTCAACACTTGTAAACCTGCTTTCCGTGACTATGCCTCGTTGAGCTACTTCCCCCGACCCAATAGCCTGCCAGTGCCAGAGAGCATCCTTCTTCTGTCCTTCATCTTCCTCTTCCCCTCTCTCTTTTTCATCTCCAAACATCACTAGTGCTAAGACTGAGCACGTGTGTCAACTCTGCTGCCTCCATGACTGTATTTTCAAACCTTCTTGTTCTTGGTTTGACCCTCAACTAGTACCTTATTATTCTGGATACCCCTGACAGCCCAGATCACTGATGGAACACTCTAGACCTATGTTTTTCCTGGGATTCTTTGGCAGTTCATACTCTGGGTCCAGCTATGCCCTTGAATGTCCTGTAAGCTGGGACATCATATAGATCCAGGCTCTCTATTAAGCCAGCATTGTCCTCCCTCAAGAAACCCACAATTTTAGATTCCTTGGAGAGCCCGCTGTGGTGTTCACAGTCCTGTTTTCTTCATGACAGCACTTACTATCAACACCTTTATGAATGTCATAGCCACTGAAGTTGTCAGATCCCCAAGGAGACCTGGGTTCTGCCAACTTCCAGAGGAACCCCAGAGAAAAGTACTCATTGAGACCAGACAACGTCTGTGAGAATGGATGGCACTGTCCGCACAGCAGGATGAGCCTGGTCTGGAAGTACTTGTCCAAGACTCCTGGTGTGGAAACCTTCTCCTGTGTCCTCATGTGGGATTTGTATATGTGGTGCAAGGAATGTGCTTAAGGTGACAGGACCACTCCACAGAGCCACATTGTAACTGTTAGAAATGTCACAGCAGCGAATGAGAGGGCCAAAATTCAACAGTGTTCCTAGGGTCGTGGAACTACAATTTGAATGTGGATTTCTGACTCATGTGATGGTATCTACCCCTGACTTCTGTCTAGCATGGAACTGAATGCTTTTGGTCAAGAGCATATCTCAACTTAGAATGGGAAACAGCTGCTAGAACTGGGGAGACGTGTGTGTGTCCCCATCCCACTCTTGTGGGAATTCCACTTAGGCAAGTAGGAGGAGCTCCTTTACTAGAGAAATTTTGGGACTCCGTCCTCCATTGCAATCTATGGCATGTCATTCACATCTTTCCCAAAAGCTGTGACTCAGGATTCCAAATCATTCTGTGCATTCAGTCAGTCAGCTCAGGCTGCCTTCCTAGCAAAATAGATAGGGTGATAGCAACCACAGACACTCTCTTCTCAAGATCTGGAGACTGGAGTCTCAGAGTCAGGGCCAGGCAGACTCAGTGTCTGGTGAGGACTTCCTGCTGGCTGAACTTGCTGTGCTATTACATAGGACTGAGAAAGAGCTTTGTCTCTTTCCCCATTTTCCAGAAGGGCATTATCCCACTCTAGCAGTTCATATTCATAATCTAGGCCTGGATCCTACCCAAGACCCACATTCACAGACCTTCATCTGGGGATTCTCACCATGGAAGTCTGTGCAACAACATTATCCAGCATCAGAGATGACTCACATGACAGCCAGGGAGATCAACACAGCCCTTGATGCTGCTGTTCGGTGCACAGTGGGCAGTCCACAGTGGCATGAAGTCAGTGCAGTGTGTTTTGCTAGGTCTCGTGGAAAGGGATGGGGGAGAACTAGTGGGTTATGAGTGGTCCTGATGAACTGAGAGCCAGTTCTCTGGCCCCTTACCCAGCAGTGGCTCCCCAAGAATGAAGAGGAGAGCCTGTGGAGGAGTCTTTAGGAATGGCACTACACCAGTAACTTTGATAGATCATCTTCATGGTGATAATGAATAAGACAGTCAGTGGGGTTTGGGGTCGTCTGTGGTTAGTGAGGGACGCAAGGACTGCTCATCTGGAGCTGGGTCTGATAGGTTTGTCACTCACCCTAATGCCAGGAGTGGTATCCATTGTTCAGTCCTCTCCATGCATATCTTGCAGCTTAGGAGGTTGTTTCTTGCCTTTCAAATAAGGGGAGTCTCTGCCCCATCCTAACATCAGCACTAGACTCAGTAGTCTTCATTCCATCTTTGTGTTAAGGCCGGGTGTCAGAGTGTGTGGAGTGACAACGTGGCCCAATGGGGTCTCCTACATCACTAGGAACTGGCCAATGGGGGCAGCTTTCAATTGCCTTGTGGCAATCACCAATCTGGAGTGGTGTCTCTTGTCAGTAGAAACCACTGCTTCTCCAGAGGCTTGCCTCAATTATCCCCTACTGTCCCAGGACTGAATGAGAATAGAGAGGCTTTACACAGGGAAAGGAAGCCTTTTAGACATCTGAGAACATGTCTCCTTCCTTTGCTCCATGTAATGTCCTTCATTCACACAAGCCAGCAACCAGCTATGAGAGGGGAGTAGCAATCCCATCTCTCAGAGGGAAGGAGCTATCCCATCTCTCAGAGGGAAGGAGCTATCCCTCTCAGTTTAGCTTCTCTTTCCTCCCAGTCCCTGCTGTGCCATGTCTCCCATGTGATCCCAGTTCGAGTCTAGGCTCATCTCTGGATGATCTAGTCCAAGGTCCCTGATGTGCTCCAGCAGCAGTCACCTGCTGCGTACATTAGTAGTCAGTTCTTCTTTGTGGGTCTATTCATGGCCATAACAGGCCTGGAAAACATGTCAACTACAGGTGTCAGGGGACACAGGTTTCCCCAGAACTGTGGCTCCGCCGTGGTGTCAGCAACTCAAGGCTGGACGGACCACACCGTGACCCTTTGCACTTGCCTTACCATAACAGTGTCATGGTGTGGGGTCCTGGCCGCCCTCCTGTCCAGTGCAGCTTGAGGGTCCCTCATCTCCAAGTTTATGGAGTTCAAGACCACCGCGCATATGCAGGATCTAAGATTGGAGTGGTGAAAGCCTTCCAGTGCCAGCATGCTGCAGCCCCTCCGAGGCAGATCCTCCAGGACCATCTTGGCTCCTTCCATATTTTGGCACATGAACTAATGGGCTGCATATAGTATAGAGGATTCTGTGTTGACCTCTGTCTGTTGTTGTTATTTACATTTGATTTGCCTGTTTATGAGGGTGTGTGAACATGTGCCACAACACACACAGGTCAGAGGACAGCTTGTGGCAATTGATTTTCTCCTTCCACCATCTGGACTCCAGGGATCAAACTCTTATTGTCAGGCTTCGTAGTAAGCATCTTTATTTACTGAGCCATCTTCTGGACCTACTGTGTGTCATTGCAACAGGGTCCACTGGGTACACCATGCTGACCGCAATTCACGATCCTCCTTTCTTAGCCTCTGAGCTACTGTGTGATATCACATCCACCTGTCAACACTTCTTGGTAACGAGATTGCCATATCTTTTACTAAGAGTAAGTTTAGTTTTGCATGACATGACTGAAGTAGTGATTTGGTGGCTGTGGTGCAATTGTATTTGTGCCAAAGGCAACACACAAATGGTCAACAGCGTCACGTGTCACTAGAGAAATGAAAAACAAAAGAGCAAGCTGCCATCTGGCAGCCCTAGTGATAATTACTCAACATCTCCCACCAGTAAATGGACCTGCTTTCTGTCAGCCAGGGTCCCTGCACCCAGCTTCCCAGCTTGGACCATTAGTCACCAAGTGGCACTCATATCAAACAGCATAAAAGTTCTGTCAGATTTCTTTATTATTCTGTAAGTACAAGGTTAAATAGATAAAGCACTATACCAGGAGCCTCTTTTTCCTCCCATCAGCCGGTGACTGCGAAGCCTCCCTGACTGACCTTGCTCTTGTCCTCTCAGTGTCACCCAGAGGCTGCACGTGGCTCTCCAACCCGGCTGCTGCCTCTGGTGGTGATGCTTGACTTTCCATCCTTTGGTACACGCATGTTGGTGTCCCACAGATTGACCCAGACAAGGTGGCCCATGCCTGTCTGGGCTCCGTGTTTCTTCATAGGCCTACTGAGAAGGTGGGAGAAGTCTGAGAGCCCAGCTACCACTAGAACAAATACCTGCAGCCCGCAGCCCCGGGGCAGGATAGGGGATCTGGAGAGCACACGACATCCTCATCCACTGCGCCCACATAGCAGAGAACTCTGGCCCCACCAACTTATGTTATTAGATTACACCATCATTCTCAGCACTTGAGGGACAGAGGAAAGAGTGTTCTATGAGCTCTAGGCCATGCAGGTCCCTTGTAACCACTCCTGTCCCACCACCTCTTGGCAACCACTGATCTACTCTCCACCCCCACAGTTTTGTTCTTTCAAGATAGTTCTGTCACAATAGTAAGTATCTGAGATAGATCTGCTGTGAATAAGAATGACTCATTTTAATCACTTCAGAGGCTTGCTCTCTTATTAGGCAGCCTGTTTGCTTTGGGGCTGTGGTGAGCCGTGCATGATGGTTGGAAATGTGACGCAGGAAAGCTATGTCCTGGCCAGAAAGCAAAAGAGGAAGAAAAGAAGCCATGGCCTCACCACAAAGACCTAAATGAAACTTCCATTCAGGTTTAGCATCTACGTTTCCACTACCTCCCAGCAATGTCATGGGTCAATGAACAAGTCATAGTAACAAAATTCAGCCTGTAGCCTTCACATCAATGAATGCAGAGAATGTTGAACATTGAGACTGACTATTTCACTTGACACAATGTCTGAGAACAAACCAACTTCTTGCAATTTTTTCTTTGTTTTTTTTTGTCTGAGACATGTTCGCAGCACATGTTGCCCCTCCTGGCCTGCAATTCACTATGCTAGATCAGGCTGTCCTCCATCTTACTGAGATCCAGCTGCCTCTGCTCCAGAGTACTGGTATTAAAGTTGAGAGCCACCCTATCCTTCGTCCTTACATCACTGTTAGTATTCTTTCATCATACAGATGTACTGTGATTCACGAGCTAAACACTTTTGTTTCTCAGCTTTGAGTGTTATAAGAGAAAGGCTTATACACATTTGTAAACTAAGTTCTCATTTTCCTTATGGTAAAGCCTGTAGAGTGTGATGGGTGAGTTGAATAACAATGTATGATTAACTTTTTAATAGACTGCCACTGATCTCACCAGTTCACCTTTCCAGCAGCAGGGAATATGAGAAAGATCTCTATGTTATTTTGCTTAAACTGAGTTTTTCTCATTGAAAGAGTTCTTTTTCAGGATAGTTGTACTGTCAAATAAGTGATTTGCCAAGAGTTTCTCTAAGTCTGTGGCTTGTGGTTTACTAATTGAGGTTTTTTTCAGAGAACCTTAAATATTTTTTGGTCTTTCTCTACCTCTCTGTCACTGTCTCTGTCTTTGTCTCTGTTCCTGTCTCTTTCACTGTCATACACACACACACACACACACACACACACACACACACGCACACAAGTGTTGGTAGGTTGATGTAGCACAGTAGGACCATAACTGGCTATGTAGGCAAAAATGACCTTGAACTACTTACTGGTCCTCCTACGTCCACCTCTTCAGTCCAGTGCCCTCCTCTGGCCTCCACCTGCATTGCATGTCATGAGTGTTCTTACATGTATACAGACAAAACACTTATACATATAAAAAAAGAACACAATTACATTTTGTAAATTAATAAGTAAATGTCATTGGGATTTTGCATGTCTTTCTACAAAAAATGTTTTTAAAATTTTTTGTATGTTTAAATGCTTTGCCACCATATAAGCGTAACTGTGATTTTCAATGCCCACAGAGCCAAAAGAGAGCATTAGTTCCCCTGGAACTGGAGTTATGAATTGTTCTTAGCTGTCATGTGTGTGCTGGGAATCAAAAACAGGTCCTCTACAGAAGTAGTAAGTGCTTTTCACCAAACGTCTATATCCCCAGCCCACAATCTCAGACCTCAAACCAAGATCTTCCAGTGAGAAAAAGAAAAAAAAAACAGAAATGAATGAGTTCTGTGATACATGGAGCAGGTGGAGATGAAAGGAGCATCCCGGAGCTGAGGAGGGAGGACCTGCAGGGCTCCCATCGATACTCCCAAACTCCCAGAGCCCTTTGTGATGAAGACACCCAGCTCTGTGTTGATGTGTCCCCAGCTCTGTGACATGGGCTTGGGTTATCCTTCACACCCAGAGAGAAATCTCAGGGCTCAGTCAACGGTGTGACTCAGATGGAGAATCTGCTGTCTCTTCTGGAAAGTGTATATGCAGCGTGGCTGGGACCTAGCAGCACTGCATGGGCAAAGGACATCACCCTTGGTGTTCTGTGTGGACTGGGGCTCTTCCTCCTACTACACTCATACCTTGAGAGATATCTCCTCTCACCGTCACTCAAAAAAATGACGTCAGTAAGGTAAGACACACTCAGACGACATAGGAGTTTCTGTCACTCTCTCAATCTCTTTGTCTTTCTCTGTCTCTCTCTGTTTGGTCTGTTAATATTTTAATTAGCATACCTAGTACGGGTTTCCTTTTGGAATCCTCAAACAAAATCCACAGTGTCCTCCTCCTTCTCTCTTCGTACCACCCCCTGCTCACCCTGGTCTCTCCCACCACACATAACATTCTATGGCGTCCATGTCACACGAGTCCTTTGGGCACTTCCCTTTACTCAGTACTAGCTTTTATTACCATTTCCACCTTTCCAAATCAAGTAGAAACACAGCTTCAGGGCAATCTCTGGGCAGAAGAGAAGGTCATTCCCCTGGGAGCTCACTTGGCAGTCACCAGGACGTTTAGCTGAGGCTCTTGGGATGTCTGAGCTGGAGTTGCCAGGGTGAAATGAACACTGTGGTTCCAGGGATATAATTCGCATACGTGAGACAATTTGGGACTTTTGGGGCAGGACAAGTGCCGAGCACAGGGTCATTGGTCCTCTTCTTATTCATAAGCCTCTCCTCTGTACTGGGCACTATTGAGGGTTGTGCTGAGCTCCCTCTCCCCTGCAAAATTCATTCTATCAGGGACTAGAGGTAGTTAAGGAAGCAGAATTCTGCCTGGCAGCCAAGAACTGTGTAGAGTTGAGCTCGTGGTGCTCAAGCAGAGGCAGAGTAGCAGTGGATACTGCTAGGTATCAGAACGTGGTACCTACACCTGCCGCCAACAGGCATGCACTGCTATGTAACAGGCCCCGTACGATGCTCCCACCCATGGCCCCCACAGTCATTGCTGTGCATAAGTACTGTTGAACTTCCTGCCCCCTGCTCCTGCCAACACAATGACTAGGTTCAGATCCTGCTCCACCCACCCTCCCCACAGCTGACTATACCCACTGCTAAGTAGCAGACCTGCAGGACACCCTGCTGCCGCCCCACATACACGACTAGGTGTTCGGTCCTGTGGGAGACCTCTTGAGCCCACTCACCACCACCACACTACCTCTCCACGATAAAGTGCTGCTCAGGTCAGGTTCTGTTGGACGTACTCCCCACCTCACTGATAACACTGAGAGCTTTCAGAGCGTGCTGGACACCCCACTGACTGACACCATCTCATATACATCTAGGTATCAAGCCCGACTGGGCAACAGTCTTTTGGCCAGTGTCTCACATACAACTCTATGGATCTGTCCTTACAGGACACCCCACGACCCCTGCTGACAACCAACATGCTAGGTATAGGACCCTGGTGGATACCAGTCATCTGCTACGGGTCCATTACTAGGAGTCAGGGTATGCAGGCTTTCCATGGCAGGGAGGGGTATTCTAGCAAGTCCTAATAGTTAACTAGCAGTGTATGTGAGATGGCAACCCAGGGATGGAATGTCCAGTAAGTCTGTGTGGAAGTTTATATATGTGGCAGTGACAGGCAGGCTTCCAGCAGAACCTGAAAAATAAATGTGTGCTGGATGGTTTCAGGGTCAGTCAGGAGGGAGAGTCTAATTGGCCTAATACCTAACAACTGTGTGGGAAGGACGGGGTGTCTAGTTAGAACTGATCTATTCTAGTGTGTATGTGGCACATTAAGGGATGGAGTGTCCAGCAGGGTTTGGTAACTAGCGTTATATGTGGGGTACTGGCCTGGGAGTTTTCTTGCCTGGCCTGAAAAATAGCAGTGATTTATGAATGCAGGTTGTGGGGGATGTGTGTCCTCCTGGCCTGATGCCTAGAACAGCATGTAAGGAAAGGGAGGGGTCCGGTAGGACCTGATTCATAGCGGTGTATTTATGGCTGCAGGGTGTCCAGCAAGGCCTGGCACCTTGAAGTGCATGTGGGGTTGGGGACCATTAGGTCTTGTTATCTAGAAATGTATATGTGGTGATGGGTTGGGGTGACCAGCAGAGATTCACAGCATTTTATGTGGGAGTGGGTGTGGTTTTGGCGCGGCAAGGTGTCCAGAGGGGCCTAAAAAATAGCTGCATATGTTGGACAACTACAGCGGATGGTGTCTGACGGGTCCTGATTCCTGGTTTATATATGCTGGACGTGTCCTGTCCTGTTGCGCCCCACATACTGTTAGTTTTCATGCCACGCTGGACACCCCCTTTCCAGCACTGCATATAAACTTCTAGGTATCAGACCCTGATACACACCCCACCCCCGTATGACACACTGTTATGTTTCAGGTCCAGCCGAACATTTCCGCTTCATCTCACATTATGTGCTAGATATAAGGCCCTGCTTGACATCCGCCACCCACCGCCACACGACTGCTATTTATTAAGCCCGCTGGACATCCCCCTATTGCTGCCACATATGGAAGGCTAGGTTAAATGTGCACTGCCAGGTATCAACCCCCTTTGGACAGACCCTCCTATCCCGCTTCTGCAGCTACACATAAGGGGCTGTGGATCGAGTCTAACTGATACACTCGCCTCCCTCTCACGTAAAGTTCTAGGCATCAGGCAGTGCTAGGTACTACCCTCCACACACTGCCAAGTATCAGGCCCTCGAGACACATCGTTGCTACCCGCCCAGACGCAGTGTCAGGCCCTCCTCCCCTCCTACCAGGTTTCAGGCCTTGCTGGACACGTGCTTCTCCCACTGCTGATGTCCCACGTACAACAGTGCCAGTGTCAGGCTGACGGGAACCTTCCCCTTCCCCAGATAAAGTGCTAGTCTCAGACCCTGCTGGACGCAACCTCCGGCCCCGTTATCACTGTGCAACATACACTGCTAGTTTTCAGACGATGCTAGACAACCCCCCCCCCCGCATTGTCCATATACACGTCTAGGTATTAGGTCCAACTGAACAATAGCCCCAAGTCAGCGCTCCACATACACTGCTAAATACCAGGCTTTGCTTATCCCTCTCCCCGAATCCTGCTGCCAAAGCTTCACAAATATGGCTAGAGACCAGGCCATGCTGGACACCACTTCTCCCTGCTTCTATGCCAGATGCACTGTTAAGGATAAGGTCCTGCTAGATTTCTTCCACCCTCTTCTTTGTGACCCCACATAAACTTCTAGGTATCAAACCCAGTTCGACAATGATCACCCCCACTTCACATACAATGCCGGGTCTGAGGGCCTGCCGGAACTGCCACGCCACCCCACATATAATGCTGGGTATCTGCACCCACTAGACACCGTTCCTCATACTGCCAACTAACATGTACTACTGCTCCATACCAGATCCTGCTGGACGTTCCCACCTGCCTCCATGTATACTGCTCTTTGTCAGATCCTCCTGAATTACTGTGCTAACACTGCCATGTACAAGCAAGGTATGCCCGGCTGGGTGCTCACATTCCAGCTGTAGTGACGTGTGTTAGGTCTAGCTAAACACCTGCTGCTCCCTGCAGCATGAAACTCTAGTTATCGGGACATGCTAGACGGTGCCCCTGCCAAATACAGAGTGCTATCGCTCAGCCCCGGTTGAGCCTTCCCCCACATACAATGGAAGGTATCAGGCGCTGCAGCACAGCGTCCCACTCTGCCCCCACAACAAAGTAGGAACTGCAGCCTGCGGTCTACCCCCTGCAGCCCTACAGAAGTGCTACGTGTCAGGTCCGTTTGGACTCCGCATTTCCATCGCACATATTTGCACAGTCACAGGCCTTACTGGGAACACACCATCACCATCGTCATCACCACCAGCGTTCCGCATAGACGGCTGGATTTCAGACCATGCTGGTCAACCCCTACCACCCAGTGTACATAGCTATGCATCAGAACCAGCTGCACACTGTCTCCTCCACCCTCCGTGTCAACAGGCACGCACTGCTAGGAAACACTTACATGTTGTGGCTGCCCCCAAACACGTTCGATGTGTTGCTGGACAACTGCCCCCGGCACTTCCTGCACACATAGCTAGGCTCCGATCCTCTTGGACCTCCCCACTGTCTACCCAACTTATCTGCAAAGCATCAGAACTTGATCGCCAAACCTGCCATTGGTACACATACACTGGTAGGTATCAGGCTCCACTGGACAACCAAACAGCACCCCACATATACTGCTAGGTGTCGGGTCCTGCTGGAACCCTAATACCCAGCAGTGTCTATGAGGTGCACTGTGAGTGTTTATACGTGGTGACAGGGGTGTGCTCAGCAAGGCCTCATATATCTTACAGCAGTGTATGTTTGAGTGCTCTAATGGTGAGTATCTGCCTAACGGGGCCTGATATTAGCATTTAGAGAGGTGTTATCTAGATAGAACGGATACACAGCAGTGTATGTGGGGCATCAGGCTGGTGTCCTGCAGGGCCTGATACCTACTCAGGCATGTGGGGCAGGGAGGGGATTCAATATGGCCTAACACCTATCAGTGTATATGGGGCAGCCGGGGCAAAGCAGTTTACAGAAGGGGTGATGCCTTGCTGTGGATCTGGGTTGACGAGATTGTTCTGTGCTGCGTATTTAGCATGATACATAGTAGAGTGTCCACGTACACTGCTAGGGATAAGGCCCCCCTGGACGCCAACCAACACCCCAAATACACTGCTTGAGTTCAGGTCCCGACTGGGCACCTGACTACTACCACTTGTACTCCTAGGGATGCAGGGATCAAGCCACGGGAGCCGGCACTGCTCCTACCACCGAGATACACTGTATCGTTCAGACTTTGCTGAAAACCACTCTGACTGCTGCTGCACGTAAAACGCTAGGTATCAAGCTATACTGGACAGCCCCAACCCCTATGGCTATCCCACATGCACTGCTAAGTATCCGACTCGGATGGACATCCCCATGGTCCTCTGCACCACATACATCGATAGGTGGCAGACCCTACTGGAAATCTCCCGAGACCCACTGCTAATGGACATGCGCTTCTAGTTTCCAGGCCTGATGGACACTGGCCAACCACATCTCCACACACACTGCTAGGAGTCAGGCCTCCTACACACCCCTTGCCATCACCACATACAAACGTATGTTGCAGATCCTGCCAGACTACCCTGTATCTCTGCCACCTATGAACTTCTAGGTGTCATGTCCTGCGACCCCTACCCTACATACACTAGTAGAGACATCAGAACTTATTACGTACCAGCCCACACACGGAAGCCAACGTACATTGCTAAGTATCAAGCCCTTCTGGACACATCCGCTTCCCATTGTGTGCAAAGTACACTCCTGCTTTTCAGGCTACAGAGAACAGCGCCCTCTGCTGCTGTCACAATTAAACTTCTAGGTATCATGCCTTGGAAAGCATCCTCCCACCCCACGCCACTTAAAATGTTCCTCATAAAATACTAGGCATCAGACCTTACTGCATATCCCCCTCCTCGGCCGCCATCCCACATGCACACCAGGTATCAGGGCCATCTGGGCATGTAATGGGAGGAGGACTGTCAAGCAGAAGTTGAGCCTAGTCACGTTACCAGGTGGCATCATGGCGGGAGTGGGGTTCCACAGGACCTCGTTTATGGGGTGACCACTAGCAGTATATGTCCATCAGCAGCAAGGGAGGGGATGGCATCTAGCAGGTCCTGATACCTAGCTGTGTATGCAGAGTGGTGTCCAGCAGGACACCAGACTCAGCAGTGTGTCTGAAGCTGTGGCAGGGGAGAGTACAGAAAGATCTGACACGCTGTATATGGCTTGTCAGTGGGGATTGCTCAGCAGGGCCTTCTCCATGCCTGTGTGTGTAGAGAGTCAGAAGGTGTTCTGAAAGTTCTGATACCTAGCAGAGTATATGTGGCAGCAGGGGCTGTCTAGCAGAACCTGATACTCAGAAGAGTGTGTGGAATGGTGACACGAGGGATATCCAGGAGGGCCTCATATCTTCCAGTATATGTGGAATGTTTTCCAGATGTTTCCCACTTCTAGGGCCAGATGCCTAGAAGTGTGTGTAGGAATCACAGGATGTCCTCCCAGTCCTGATGCTAAGCAAAATATATGGAGCAGTGGGGCTGGGTGGCATTTAGGGTCTGGTACATAGAAGTATATGTTGTGCAGCAGCCGTGAGGGAGAGCATGTCCAGCAGGACCTGAAACTTAGCAGTGTATGTGGGGGTGGCAGTCGGGGGAAGAGGTAACTAGCAAGGCCAGATTCCTAGCACTACACATTGGGCAGTAGCAGGTGCTGCTCAGGAGAGTCGGAAACTTAGCACTGTACGTGAGGTGGCACACAGTGATGTCCTGCAGCATGTATGTGTGGGCACAGGCAGGTATCCAGTAAGTCCTGATACTCAGCATGTATGCGAGACCATGGGTCCAGGATGACCTGACACCTTTGCTTTGTATTTTGGATGATGGTCGGGAAGAGTGTTAGGTAGAACTTTCTATGTGGCAGCGACATCGTGTCTTGATAAACTGTGGTTTATGTTGTGTGACATCAGGGCAGGGTGGGGCTGTCTAGCATGACCTGATACCTAGCAATGTAAATGGGGTGGTGACCCAGGGATGGGGTGCCCAGCAGTGCCTCATATATAGCAGCACATATAGGGTGGAGGGACAACCCAAAGGACCCAGTACATACTGGTGTATTTTGCTTGGTAGCACGGGGAATGGTGTCTAGGAGGTCCATGAACCTAGTACACATGTGGGTTGGCATGGCATGCCAGGAATGACTTGATACTTAGCAGTTACATGTGATGATGGGGCAGGAGTTGGAAAGAGCATGCCCAGCAGGACCCGACATTAGGCAGGACCCGAAGTTAGCAGTGTGTATGGGCCGGGGAGACAGGTGGGGAATAGGACCGCAGGCCTAGCGGGGAGGCTGAGGGGCCTGCTGCAGCGCCTGATTCCTAGAAGTGTGTTGGGGACAGTGGAGGTGTCGAGTGAGGCCTGATGACTAGCAGTGTGTGGTAGCTGGCAGCAGGGTGTGGGAGGAGTTTAGGGGACCTAATACACAGCAGTGTATTTTAGGCTGCTGGAGGTGTACAGCAGGGCTTGACAGAGAGCAAGGCATATGTGGCTTGGGAGTGGGAGGGCGGGAATCCAGGAGGGCCTCGTACCTAGCCATGTGCATAGGGAGGCAGAGTGATGAATATCAAGCAGGACTTGGTAACTAGAAGTGTATGTGGTGGGGTGGGGAGCAGCTTCAGGAGCGGTTTCCAGCAGAGCCAGATTCCTAGCAATGTGTGCAGGGCCGGTTAAGGGGCACACACAGCTGTATGCAGCCCTCTATCCCACGTAATAGGCTAGGTATGAGGCCGTGCTAAGACAGCTCACCCAACATATATTGCTATTTATCATGATCTGCTGGAAAACCCCCACTTGGGATCTACCCACACTGGAAGGCATCAGGCGCTGCTGGACGTGTGACTCCCATAGGCCCCTCATAGGCCAGTAGGTGTTACTCCACCCTACAGACACCGCTGGTTATCAGGTCCTGCTCCCACTGATGTCCAAACTATTTTTCAGGCCATGCTGGACTCCCCACACTCTGCCGTCTTTCCATCTCAACTGACACCTGGCAGTGTATGCGTGGCGGAGCTGAGGTGGGACTGACGTGCGGGACCCAGTCCCTAGCCGTGTACGTAGTGGGGTGATGTCATGGGTTTCCAGGAGACAGGGTGTCGCAGGGCCACATACGTAGCAGTGTACGTAGTGGGGTGATGTCATGGGTTTCCAGGAGGGCCTGTTACCTACACCTTTAGATGGGGGGATGGTTTTGTACAGCCTGACTTGAAAAATAGGAGGGAATTTGGGTAGCAATGAAGAGCCTTGTCCAACAGGGTCTGATACCTAGCACAGTAAGTGGAGAAGGGGAGGGACCAAGTAGAAGTGTCTGTGGGGCTGTAGGGTTGTGTCTAGCAGGGCCTGACCTCTAGTCGTGTACATGGGACCATGTTGGGAGTATGTGCTCTAGTACCTGATACCTATTTAGGGATGTAGGGTGTGTGAGAGGCTAGACAGCAGGGCTGGATACCCAGAAGTGAATCTGAATCAAGTCGGGGTAGCAGCAGGGCCTGAAACCAAGCAGTGCGTGTGGAGCGCTGGCTCTAGGGTTTGGGGTACACAGCAAGGCCTGACATCTAGCACTGTCTGTGGGGGATATGGGTTAGCAGGGCTTGATGCCTAAAAGTTTCTATGTGCTGGACATCCCTCATCCCGGTCGTAATTCAATCCCCTGCCTCCCAATCCCCAAAGGTCCTGTTTGGTCTTGGCCTCATCTGGATACCGAACCGGTTACCACATTCACAGATGCAAACTCCAAAACAACTGTTTGGTATCTGGCCCTGCTGCACCTGTCTCTAGGCCCACAGTCACTGCTAGGTTGAGATCCTGCAGCACACTTCTTAACCCCCTGTTACAAACACACACATTGCTGAGTACCAGGCCCTTGTTGCTAATCCCCAACCCTCCCTGCCTCATGTGCATCACTATGTATCAGGGTCTGCTGGACCCCTATCACCTACCCTACATATTGTGCTTAGGTCTCAGACCTTCTTAGACACATCCCCCTTATTGCCAGCAAAATTACACCGATATTTCTTTGGCCATATTGGGCACTCCCCCGTCTGAGCTTCTAGGTACAGGCCTTGCTGGACAACCACACTCCCTTGAGCCCTGCCTCAAATACAGTGAGGACATCAGATACTACCAGACTCCCTCCCAACTCTCATTGCTTCCCTGCATGTGCTGCTAGGTACGAGGCCATGCTTTACACCACCCTGCCCTTATCCTTACGCCCTGAAGGACACCCCTGTAGCCCCCACATGCAGTGCTATGTATAAGCCCCACTGGACATCTCATGCCATCCTATATGCACTGCTAGGTATCTAGACCTGCTAAACAGTATCCCTGACCCCACTACCTACCTCTACTACCAATTGGCGTGCACTGCTCAGTATCAAGTCCTTCTAGATACTCCCACCTGGTGGCCTTCCTATTTACACTGCTATGTATCATGCCCAATTGCCACCTTACATACACTACTATGCAGGTGGCCCTGTGCAGCTCTGGGCTCTCTGGGTTCCAGGAACAGCAGAGTGGACCCTCAGCCAGCTCTGAGTCCTACCTCTTTTTCCTCATCCTTATTTTTTCACTGACTAGAGGAATTCGGGAATCAAGGACAGAGTTGAGAGACAGCTGGAAGTAACCACGTAGCCTGAGCCTGGGAACGGTTCTCCTCCTAGATCTATCCTCTCAGGCACTACGCTTGGACTGGTATCTGGTGGTCAGAAAGGGTGATGGGCAAAGCACATCTCTCTGTCTGCCTGGACCGTTCTCCTGATGCTGCTTCAGCAAGGAAGCAAAACCCAAATGACTTAGAACAGGGATCTGTTGTCTCCCAGTTCTGAAGTCCTGGGGTGTGGCAGGCCTGGCTCCCTCTGGAGATCCTAGGGAGAGTCTGCTCTAGGCTCTGTTCCAACCTCTGTCTTTTCTTGGCTGATGGCAACAGAACTTCATTGTCCTCAGGCCATCTTTTCTATGTGGATCTGTATCTGAATTTTCCTTTTTATAAGGGTAGATTTGGTTCTCCAAAAACTAAAATGTTCTTGCGGAAGTTGTACAAATTAGAGGAGTCTGGACATTAGCCATCTTTTGTGAAAGTCTTCATTTTTCCATATTGATTTCATATTGTTTACTTTTCCATATTTATTCTGCAGCCATTTGCCGACGGACCATTCTCTCTGCACCGATTTCTCTCCCATTCTCTTTGCATTGATTTCTCTAGATGCCTTTAACAAAATCAGTGGACTTGATTTAGGTGGTCTGTTGTTGGATTTTGTATTCCATTCTATTTTTCTTAGTCATCTGTTCTTTCCCGCACAGCACGCTCTGTGTATCACTATGGGCTTTGTGAAAAGTGCTCCGAACAGGGGCTAGAGAGACGGATCAGAGGTTAAGAGCACTGGTTACTCTTGCAGAGGACCTGGGTTCACTTTCTAGAACCAACATGACAGCTAACATCTGTCCATAACTCCAGTTCCAAGGGATCTGATGCCCTCTTCTGGTTTCTGCAGGCATTGTATGCATGTTGTGCACTTTAGGTGTATACAGGCAGAACATTCATATGCATAAAATAAAAATAAATAAATTTTTAAAAATTGAAAAAAAGGAAAGTGCTCAGGCTGGAAGTACAGGTACTTGAGGAACTGCTCGTCAGTCTTATTCCTTCTTCTAGGTTCAGACACAATAGACTGTTATGTTTGATGTGTTGGGAATCAGATTTGACTATGTGTATAAATAAATTAGAAAGATCTATCACATTAATATCAGTACTACTGATATAGATCAAGACTGTCTGAGAGATTATACACCTAATGATTTCTCTTAGTCGTGCTTCAAAGTTTTCTGAATGGGTATTTATGTATAATTTTTGGTTTTATGCTTCAGTTTTGGGGTTCTGTTGTAAACGGTGTCTATCAGATACCCTTAAGAGACGGTCCACCGGGATGGCATCACATTCCCCACCCTCATGTTAGTGGTAGCCTGGGAGAGGGCGTACAGGAACACTCCTTCCTCACTGATGCTGTTCAGAGGAAGCACACAGATGCTCAGTGCTCTTACTAGACACTTCGTCTGTTCACATAGGTTTTCTGGTGCATCTGGAGGGAAGAAGACTAGGGGTGACCTTTCTGTAACTATGAAAACTCAAATGGGGCCCGAGGGGGGTGTTTCAACAGTCAGTCTCCCACTGTGAAGAGGCATG
The DNA here is from genome assembly GCA_035773235.1 of Eospalax fontanierii. Classification (NCBI taxonomy): domain Eukaryota; kingdom Metazoa; phylum Chordata; class Mammalia; order Rodentia; family Spalacidae; genus Eospalax; species Eospalax fontanierii. Next base: position 9,855,528 of record CM069538.1, read on the forward strand.
TCCTGATTTGTGGTTCAACCATGGAGAAAAAATCACTTTATCACCCACCACAGCGGATCCGCAGACTGTGAAGAGCCCCTGAGATGGCTTTAGAGACTCGGGAATGATGGGCTAGTCTCTGCAGTACAAGGAGGTGTGGGAGGCCCCCTCCACTGGCAATGCATGTCCTCAGGTCAAGGAGCCCCTGACTGCATGCTGCAAGATGTGGACAAGCATCTATAAAAGGAAGAACATTCAGACAAACGGAGAGGCTGGCAGAAAGTTGCATATTCCCTAGCTCCAAGGCCTGTGGCTCCTACAGATAATAGAAAGTTTATTTTAGTGGAATTCAGGGACTAATGAAGTAGGCACAATGTCTGTCTCCTTCCTTTGAGGCCTACCCCCGGGTAGACAGACAGAGGGCCTCTGTCTGCATGGATGAGCTTGGCCTGACAGGCCCTGCTGCTGTCCTGCAGCAGAGTTTGGGAGAAGATGGCCAGAAATAACTCCCCACTCATGTACCTGGGCTCGGGTACTCTGCCATCCTTCATATCACTTCACTTACACTTGCCCAGCTGAGACAGGATGAGGACACTAGACCTGGCTCAAAAGTTAGTGTTCTGATTACAGTGGTCCTTGACACAATGCCCAGGGTGGCAACATGTTAGGTCCCTTTAGAGTTTCAGGTGCCACGGTTTCTCTCTTCTGTTCTGCAAAGTCTATTAGATGTATTTTATGTTTATTTTCAGCCTCTCTGAGACTCACTTTCTTCCTCTGTGTCTTCATCAGTGTCCACGTTACTGTGTGAAGAGCCTGCTACACACTGGCTGCTAGTGATTACACCTGCGCCTTCTGAGAGCTTGAGAAATACCAGGCAGGCAGTGACAGAGGGTACTACGTTTGTGGGCTCATTCTTCACCCGAATCTTCTCTCAAGTAGCAGGCCCAAAGTGCAACACTTTCTCCTAAGCAGCAAGGACATGGCCATGCCACAGTAAAGTAACCCAGCCTCCTGGGCAGCACCCGTGCATTGCCAAGGCTCACCCTCTGTCAGAGCCTACCACCCAGTGCTGAAGCCCATGATTCACTTAGAATGTCCCTCCTGGGACTTCCTGACAGGGCCATAGCACCCAGATTCCCCTTTCCCGGGCTTTGACTTCATTAAAGTGCATCAGGACCAAAGGCCTGGCTCGGTAGTCAGCCTGCTGGCCTGGACTCACTCTATCTCCAGCAGGCTATTCGATGTCTCTGGGCCTGATTCCTGGGTAAGGCTCCCTTTGGGCCCATGTTTCTGGAAGCCACTGCAGATGGAGTGGCTGTCCTATGACAGAATGTTTGCCGTGCCTCCAGATATAAGATGTGCACTTTCTTCAACACAAGCTGTTCCTCTACAGTGTTTGGGACAAAAGTGTCAGAGTGAAGACATGCTACCTAGCCCAACTGACCCCATCACGCCTTGAAGCCACACATTTGCCATCTCTGTTTGCCCATGGTTTTCTGCAAAGCAGGGCCACTGAAACTGAGAGAGGCTGGCCAATGTAAAGGCAAGACCCAGCCAAGAAACGTGTCTTCTACCACGGGCTGGTACTTAGTAGGCTCAAAGACACCCTCAGCAGTGAGATCCCCACACATTATCCTCTGCAGTCAGTCCCATGTGGCCATTCCTTATTGCAGGGAACAGCTCTCCACCTAGGAGCCCACAAGGTCACTGCAGACAAACCACTGCTATTCCTCTAAGATGACACTTCTGGCTGAAAGCCCTAGCATGATCAAGGTTTCTGTCCAGGCCTGATCACAAAGGGCTCTGTATAACAGTGTAATGGTTGCTGACCATGCCATGTGGAGCAGCTGAGTCCCAGGCATGGCAAGGTCCACTTACCTTTCCAAGGTGGAGCAGCCCCATCTGAGCAGTCCAGCAAAAGTGGTACACGGTCTCCTCTAGGTTGCTGGCACTTTCCTGTCAGGCAGAAGACAGACTTAGCTCAGATGAACGTCCCTGCTTAAAAGGGGCCCTTCCCCTTTTGTCTCACTGGACTAGGATGGCACGAGGCTGGGAGGGAGATAGTCATGTGGGAAACAGCAAAGCCAACAGCAGCGGCGGAAGTTGAGGAGTAAGGGGGCACAGCTCTCCTTGGGGTCACTTTCCAGCTGTAGTTTTCCCACGTTTTACTCTGCATTGGGCCCCCACCATGTACCCAGGAGACTGCCTGACACAGGAATCCCGCTGCCCCCTAAACACATACCATTCTGCCTCTCCATACTTACTCCGTGGAAGACATCCACCAATTTGGTCACCCTGGCTTCTCAGGTTCCACTAGTAATGGTCTGTCTGGTGAGAGTGCTCTCCGCCTTGGGTGGGAAACCATCTCCCCTGGCTCAGATCTGAATGGGTAGACAGACGAGCGGAGCAGGAAGAAGTTGAGACCACAGGGAGTTGCAGCCCACAGGCAACTTCAGCCATTCTTTTGGCTCAAGCCTCTACTCGGAGCAGGATGCTGTGGAAGTCCAGGCCTGGGCCACAATTCCTGAGCACATATTTCCTGGGGAGAAGCCTGTGGCATTCTGCTTAGCTCCGGTGCTGGACAGAGGCGTCTGTGCTGGGTACACTGCCTTCTGGACTCCTCGCCTGTCTCCCGCTTCAGCTGTCTCAGTCCACATCTAGTTGATTCCCACCTTGTGCCTCAGTGTCTATGGAGGCTTAGCACTAATAGCAGAAAGACACACGGAAGCGAGGCTCTTAGTGACTTTGAAGTCCACAAGACTTAGTCCTGACTGGGGCCTTTCTGTGCTACAGCTCCCCATGTGACTCTTCCCCTCCGAACCTTGCTCTCTTTAGCCGGCTCCTCTTTGCGCCTTCCCATATTTGGGTCCCCAAACTCTGCTGTCTCTATCTAGCTAAACATGGTCAGGTTATACAGAACGGGATGCTCTTGGGTTGTTCCTTCTGAACTCATAGATTTGTTAAGTGGGTAAAATTAGCATGTGTCAATTGCAAACAAAATAGAAAATGCATAGATTTAAAAATGCCCCACCTACCTGGTTGGGTGTGACTGATCTGCTCTCTTCTTCCATGGGCACCACTTTCTTCTGGGAGATGCCGCTTTCCCGTGGGACCAGCAGGTGGCAGCACGGTCTGCGCATACAGTTCACCACTCTCCTCTTCACCCTCTTCAGTGCGGAGAGGCTGCGTTCATGTCCTGTGCCCGAGCACAGGTGAGGCTTTCTTCGGATGTTTTCTCGGGGGCTGGGGGAGAAGCTCCTGTCTTTTTCATATGTGCCTATGGTGGTCACACCCCGAGGGGCTTCTGCAGAGTCCCTTCAAATGGTGCGTTCTGGATGCATGAGCTGTTCTTGGGGGTGATGACATTCTGGGGTTCCTCTCAGGTCAGATCTTTCCCAAAAGAAATATTCTGTGAGGATGCGCTGACTGAAGACACAGTCTTGGCGGTCGTGGTGCTTTCTTCCAAACTGCTGCTTATGAGCAGTGTAAGCACAGGACCACACTGGGGTCCTGGGTTGGGAGGGTCCATGTCCTTCTGTCGGCAGCACAGGGTGGCAGGTATACTGAGCCTTCTGCTGCTGTTATCATCATCATGCAGCTGACGTTTAGTGAGTAATATGAAGGTGGGAAGGAAAAGCTCTCCTATCTCCCTTCCATGGGGAGTGAAATGACAGGATCTGCAGGGATCCTGGCAGCACCAGGTGGCACAGGCTTAATTTGATGGTTAGTGTTGTAGCCTGGAGGTGACTCATGTTTTAAAATTAGGTAAGTGGCCATGATATCATGAAATTTGTTTTCACGTAGAGTCTCTATTGTCCTTAAGGTTGTAGCCCATGTCCTACATAGTCACGACAATGCTGGGACTTGGGTTGCTGGGGAAAATCTCCAAGGAAGATGTTAATTTTGAAAGTTCTTCACTGTTTTTGAGCCACCGATGTCCCATAATGTCATGTATCGTGGGCCTCTGCCCAGAGTCAACAGAGAACAACTGTACAATGACGTGTATGATGTGTGGGGACAGCTTGGACTGAACGGAGTACTTTGGATTCAGCATCTTCTCCTTCATCTGTGAATAGGTCTCTGCTGTGAATGGGAAGCGACATGTTACCATTGTATACAAAACCACCCCATGCTCCAGATGTCACTTGCACGTGCATTGTGTTCTTAGTCCATGAAAAACTCGGGAGCGCAATACTCAAAGGTGCCACAGAAACCCTTAAACTTCTGGCCAGAGGTGACTTTCATGGCCAGGCCAAAGTCACACAGTTTGATGCGTCCTTTGCTATCCAACAGGATGTTATCTGGTTTACCGTCCCTGTGTACAATGTCATTCTCATGGCAGTAGTTAACTGCACACGCTATCTGTGTGAAGAGGTGGCAGGCTTCCTCCTCCTGTTCCCCACCTTCTCAATATATTCACCAGATCTCCCCTAAGCAGAATGTCCCATCACCATGCAGGTGTGTGTGTTCTCTGGTTTTGATGATGTAGAACAGTTTGTCAATGTTTGGGTGGTCCAATGCCTTAACAATGTCTACCTCGGACATGACATGGAAGACATTGTTCTCACCCTTTTCCAGGATCTTGACAGCAACTTGCACCTCTGTGTGGAGGCGGCAGGCCGGTTTGACCTCTGCAAAGTCGCCTTTGCCGAGGGTCTTGAGGATCCTGTAATGATCTGTGAGGGGCTCCTCTTCAGAGGAGCTGGCCTTCAGGTCTGGCTGCATCATTACTTCTGCTTGTGACTTGCTTGAGAAGTTCAGTCACAGCACCAACTCACAAAACTAGATCTAAAACAAAAGCAGGTTTAGGAGGAGAGCTTACAGCCAAAATTCCTAGGTCAAAAAAAATCAGAGATATATCAATTAAAAAATACCCTCATATTATGCTGCAAGGCCATAAAGAATAAGAATAAACCAAGTTCCAAAGCAGTAGTTGGTAAAACAATAAAAACAAAGACTGAACTTAATGAAAAAGAAAATTTAAAAACAATACAAAGAATCAAACAAACAAAACCCTGGTTGTTGGAAAGAATGTACATGGTGGCTCAGAACAGCCTATAATTCCAGTTTCAGGGGATCTGACACCCTCCATCCTCTTCTGGCTTCTGCAGACCCCTTAAATTTAAACTAACCCAAATCGCAAACCTTTAGCACACACTCAATATGCATATAAAAGCCACCACTGAGCAGCTTGGTAAATCACTGTACTACATCATAGGGAGTCTCAATGCCCTTGACAGCACACGACTGTCTGCAGCAAGTCCATCTCCAAAACGATTTTCTTGCTGCCCCAGACTGGACTTGCCATTGCTGTGTCCAGTGACAACAGCAAGAAAAATTCCCAGGAGACTGCTGTGCTTGGAACTGACCCTGCCATGTGAGTGCAAGGTCCCCAACCATCCAGAGGAAGCCCCATAGCTTCTCTGGGTCTGAAAGAGGGAGAAGGTGCCCACTGGCTCTCTCTACCTTGGACCTGCCATGTGCCCACTGAGTTGTAGTGAGCTATGGCTATTCGCTGGCTGAGGATGGGGGGCTTCAAGTTGGCACTGACTTTTGTGTTTGTGGGGCCACATGGGTCCTGCGGTGGAGGCAGGATTACCAGCTTGCAGCTGGGGATGCACATGTCTGTGCTCACAGCCTCTTCCAGGCTCTGGTCCATGTGAGTAGGGACGGCATCAAGAGGCTGGATGAGAAGGGTGTGGTCATCATTCCAGGAAACCTGCCTGTGGTGGCATGTGCCAGAAATCCCAGCACTCAGGGAAGAGGCAGGACAGTGAGTTTGAGTCCTACCTAGGCTACATATTTCCCAAGACTAGCCCTTAATCTTTGGGCCATCTATTATTAATAATAAATAATATAAATATAATAAATGTATCATATCAATATAATAAATATATTAATATATTTATTATATTTATGAGTTTGTAATTTTTCAAATGATAAGCCTAAATTTATTTTTCTCAGTTTCATGAAGATGCTAGTTTTTTCTTCTCTAGGGTAGAAGTTCCTTTCTTCTTACATCTTTAAACACTCCATCTTAGGCCAGAGAATTTTAACAAAATTCTCACTTGACATGCACGACCACCCAGAGCAGGGAAGCCCCAGTCCTGCTCACTTTGTCCTCCAATGGGAAAAACAAAAACTAAAATAACAATATTAACAAAACCCATCTCGGCCACCACGAACTCTAGCAGCGGAGGTCAGAGGATCCTTTTTCTTTTCTAAATGTACTGCAGCTGCTCGCGGGTTTGAGAGGAGTGCAGCTTTCCTCCTAGCGTCTTCTGAGGCCCCACCTTAACCTCCTTCCACCCCAGCACCACTTCTAGAAGTTTTCCTGAAGTTTCTTTCCACCCATTACGTGACGTCCATTTTCCTTGAGTCAGGACAAAGCCTGGTCCAGACTTTTCCACCTGGTAGGTGTCCCTGGGATCCCCCCAGCTCTCCGAGCAACCCCTTCTGCTGGGAAAGGAGGCTTTGTCTTGTGGGGTATCTTAGAAGAATGAAAAGAACTGGGGAGGAGAAAGTAGGAGAGAGCCAGGCCGCCAGGGGGCGCCAAAGACCGCGTCTTAGTTTTTTAAAGAAATGAGAATTTTATGCCATGTATTTGATTAATCACACCCACTTTCCCCGGATCAACCTGCTTTCCTATCTAGGCAACTTTCATTGTTTTCTTTAACACGAAGTTTTCCTTTAAAGATTTTCTATTTTTATGTGTATGAGTGTTTTATCTGCACCGTGTGTGCACAGTGTGCCTAGGGCCTATGGCTCCTCTGTAAGAACAGCAAGTGCTCTTAACTGCTGAGCCATCTCTACAGCCCTTCATTTTATTTAAAAGAGCCCAGCCAGCCCAATTTGTGCTGCCTGTGTGCTCTTGGGTGTGGGGCTATCCCCTGGAGCACGGTCTATCCACCAGGGCATACACCCTTAAAGAAAACTGATTCTCTCTCTCCCAGCAGCTCTCCATAGCTAGGGGTGGAAATCTGTGCCCACCTTCTACATCCACGCTATGATTCTGTCTGACTTGAGCTTGCATGGGTTTTATGCAAGCTGTCACAACTGCAGTGAATTCATATGTGTACCTGCGCTGTTCTGTCTGGAAAAGGTTTCATTGTACTCACCTCTGGCTCTTACGGTCTTTTCATCCCTTCTTTCTCTGTGATCTCTGAGCTTTGGGATTAGGTGGTATGGTATAGATGTCCCACTTAGGGCTGAGAATTCCGCAGTCTCTTACTTTCTACAATGTGGTTGGTTGTGGGTCTCTGCTAAGTGCCATCAACTGCAAAAAAGAAGCTTCTCTGATGAACTAATCTACACGCATAACAACAATTCATTAGGAATTGATTTAATATTATGTTCATTTAGCAGAATAATAGTAGTAGGTTCTTACATGGGCCTGGCCATGTGTTCTTGGACCAAATAACAGTGGCTGGTATGGGTTCCATCATCTTGAGCAGGCCTTAAATCCTCATAAATTGGTTGGCTACTCCCACAGCATTTATTACACTATTGCATTGGTGGGCATAGCTTGCCAGGCCAGTCGTTGTTGTAGCTCACAGGGTTTACAGCTGTGTGAGACAGATGATTGTTTTTCTCCTTTAGTAGTGTGCCTAGAACCTTCTAGCACTGTGAAAGCTAACCAGTCGGGAATGAGTCTTGCAGGTCAGGACCAGCTTGATTTCTCCATGTTCTATGATTCAAGTATATGGTGTCTTTTACCAACCATCAAAGTCTGGAGAGTAACCAAGAGGAAAGTAACAAATGAAAGAGAGGCAACTCATTCCTGACACTGGGCTTTCTGTTAGCCTGTGCTGTCAAGAAAGGGCATTGTTGCCCCATTATAGGGTACCTCCATTTACACTTGTTTTTATAATCCACGTATACATTTAGGAAGCTTCACCAGTAGCAGGATTCCACGAGACTCTTCAAAAGACTTTTAGCTTCAGTTGTGTCTCCCCTGTTCTCTCCTCTGCCCTGCCCAACCACCCCACCCCACCCCGTTTAAACCTTACTGTTCTATCATTCCCCCTTCTCCCTTTATACTATGGTATTCTGTCTCTCCTCCCTTGAAAGCCCCACCTCCATGGCCCCTTATTAATCTCCTGACCTTTATGGGTAAACAAAACACACATATTTAGATAAATATTCAAAGCTAACATTCACATATGGGAGAAAACATGTGATGTTTGCTTTTTTGGATGGGTAAGCAAAACACACATATGTAAATATTCAAAGCTAACATCCACAGATGAGAAAAAAACAAGTGATGTTTGCCTTTCTGGGTTTGTGTTACCTCACTCAGAATGATTGTTCTTCAGCTCCAGCATTTAACTGTGAATTTTATAATTTCATTTTTCCTAATGGGTGCATAATATCCTAGTGTGTGACTGTATCACATTTTCATTATCCATTCTTCATTAATGGACATCTAGGCTGTTTATATATCCCAGATACTGTGAATAGTGTAGAAACTTAACATGGATGGGGAGGGATCGCTGTAATAAGACACAGAGTTCTTTAGGTGTACGCCCAAGCCTGGGACAGCTGGATGGTGTGCTGGATCTATTTCTACCTTTCTTTATTTTTTGATACAAGATCTCACTATCTTGTTGAGATAGTGGCCTAGAACCCTGTCCCTGGTTGGCCTAGAACTCTTTATGTAGTCCAGGCTTAAACTCACAGAGATCTTCTTGCCTCTGCTTCCCAAGTGCTGTGATTAAAGGCATACACCACTGTCCGGCTGATTTCTCGCTTTCTGAGGCAGCTCCGTGCTGACTCCATAGTGGCCTCACTAGCGTGCGCTCCCACCAGCACTGCATGTGTGTCGCCCTTCACCACATCTGTCCCAGCATCTGTCGTCGTTTGTTGTGCTGATCTTAGCCATTCTGACTCAGGTAAGATGAAATCTCAAAATAGTTTTAGTTTAATGATGGCCAGGGATGTTTAAATATCTCTCAGCCATTTGTAATTTCATCATTTGAATCCTATTCACAATAGCCTCAAATAAAATCTTGGAATAAATCTAACCAAAGAAATGAAAGACTTGTGCAAGAAAATCTTTGAGGTACTGAGAAAAGAAATAAGAAAATACCAGACAATGGAAAGACCTCCTATGCTCATAGATTGTTCGGATTAATGTATTTAAAATTATTTCTTTATTTAATTTTTATGAGTGTTCTTGCCTAGCTACATGTGCACTCATGTCATGCAATGTTCATGGAGGCCAGAAAAGGGTGCTGGATTACTTAGAACTGGAGTTAAGGATGGTTGTTAGCTATCATGTGGGTGCTGGGACCTAAACCCTGGTACACTGAAATAGCAGCAAGTGCTCTTAATCACTGAGTCATCTCTCCAGAGCCTGGGATTACTATAGTGACAATGGCTATCCTACCGAAAGCAATCTACAGATTCAGTGCAATCATCACCAAAATTCCAACTTGAGGTCAAGTGTGGTGACACATGCCTTTAATCTCAGCACTCTGGAGGCAGAGGCAGGTGGACCTCTGTGAGACTGAGGCCAGCCTGGTGTACGTTCTAAGTTTCAGACTAGATGGCATTACATAAGTTACCTTGAATATGATAAGGGAGAAAGCAGGAGATGTACTTCAACTTATAAGCATAGGAAAGAAGTTTCTGAACAGGACCCAAGTAATGCAGGCATTAAGGCCAACAACTGATAAATGGAACCTCACAAAACTAGAAAGTTTCTGTACAGCAAAGGATACCACCATTCAAGTGAAAAGGAGCCTATAGAATGGAAAAAAATTAGTAGTTGTACATTGGAAAGAGGGTTAGTATCTTAAGTATACAAGGAGCTTCAAAAAACCCCCAAGTATTAAGTAAACAACAATCCAACTAAAAATGGGGCTTTGGCGTTTTAGATCAATCCTGATTAGAGGTAGAAGTCCTGGATGCTCCCCAAAGTATTTCAAGTTCCTGATGCTACACGATGACTGTAGCAAGAGAGGAACCATAGCACTTAAATTCTCTTGTTTTGAGTATGTGAATGTCCCCCCCCCCCGCCCCCAGGCTGATTGAATAACCCTCACAGGGATGCTTCACATTCGGTTTATCTGAATGCGTTGTTTCTGGTATTGGGAAGTATCACCACATGTCTAGTCATTTCTGATACCTGCTTAGAAGTCTGAGAGTCCCTCGATGTGACCCCAGCAGGTTTATTCCCTCATTTCTAGAAGCCAAGAAAGACCACATACAGAATAATTTCTTGGTAAAGCCTCAGGTCACACAGAAAAGCTCAGCAATTATATCAGGCCTAGCTCAGAGCTAGTAGGCATCAGTTGTTGGGTCTCTAGGACAGCATCAAAAGCCAACATCTGAATCTCAGGTTGCGACCCATCAGAGCTGAGTGACATCCTCAGAGAAGAGCAGGGTTTTGTGTGTGTATATGTGTGTGTGTGTGTGTGTATGTGTGGGGAGAGAGACACAGAGAGAGAGAGAGAGAGAGAGAGAGAGAGAGAGAGAGATGGAGAGAAACAAAGAGAGACAGAGAGAGACAGAGAGATCGGAAGGAGTCCCGGAAGGAGTCCTTAGGAACTTCCTTCTTCCTATCTTATGTTCCCTGTGCTTTAGGGGGAAGGAGAAAAGTGCAATTTGCTAGTAGCTGGAGTCTGAATTGCATCAGGAGACATGGAACTGGAACCAGTATCATCTGGAACCAGTACCATCTGGACTTTGGTGTGTACAAGACAAATCACATCCAAATCCTAGCAAGAACCTTTTCCACTTACTAGCAATGAAAGCAATAGTAACACTGAGATGACAGACTCAGGAAGCTTTACACTGTGGACCATGGTAGTGACTACAGGGTTGAAGGTGTTGGGTGTTTCAGTGGCCTTTTCACTCTGTAGTAACTTTGGCTTCTAGAGGTATCCTCATCTCTACACTCATGGTTCATTCTTTTTACACTCATATCGATGGCTATAAAGGATGACAGCCCTCCACTGACATATGATGCTGGACCCAAATACTCTGTTTACCAAGACACCTCAGGGCATGAGATGAACCTCTCCAGGCCCGAGAGGAAGAGAGCTTCATCACAACTTCCCTTTAAAACTCTTACAGATTTCCAACCGGGAACTCTGGATCCCTAAAGTCAGTGACTGATATATTAAAAAATGATCAAGGAAATAAACCTGTCAGCCTAGAATTCCGTAGTCAGCAAAAACATCTAGCCACGTCTTCTTGCTCTTCACAAAAATGCCTTACATTGGGTATGTACCTTATCAACCACAGAAATTAATTCTTGTACTACTGGAGGTTGGTGAGTTAAGTCCGAGATACTAAGAGATGCAGGGTGGGATGAGGGCTCTAACAGGGCGTTCTTTTACATGCCACCACAAGATCAAGAGAAGGACTGAACTCAATTCTTCAGCTCTTTTCTAAAGGTAATGTCGTCTTTCAAAATGCCAAGTCCCAAGGCCTCATTACCTCCTAAAGACCCCACCTATTTTTAAAAGTTATTTCATTGAAACTTTGAGAAGTTTATGCAATACATTTTGATCATATTCAGACCCTTCCCTATATGCACCTCCCTTTTCATATGTATGTGGTGTATATATATCGTATATATGTGGATATATTTAAGGCCCGTTGAGGCTAATTTGTGTTTTCAAATGCCCCTCAGTGTGGGTCCAGCCACTTGAGCCTGGCCAACCCACCCAGTGTCACACCCTTAAAGAAAACTGCCTTGGGTCTGGAGAGATAACTCAGTGGTTAAGAGCACTGACCAGTCTTGCAGAAGACTCTGGTTCGATTCCCAGCACCTACATGGTTGTCCAGGACTCCAGTTCTAAGAGATCCTACACCCTCTTCTGACCTCCTCTGGCATTGCATGATACAGGTGCATTTACATACATACAGGCAGTACATACATACACAGAAAATAATAAAAATAATAAAATATTTTTAAAAAGAAAATGGACTCCTCCTCTCCCAGGAGCAATCAGTGGTCTACAGTTCCTCAGCCATGGCTGGGGCTTCTTATCCACTTTCCCACTTCTGTGCTTGGTCCCGCTTCTTGCATTGGTCTTGTGCATGCAGTAACAATTGCTGTGAGTTCATATAAGTAACTGACCAGGTGTCTGGAAAACAGTTTCCTCGTGGTCATCCACCACCTCTGGCTCTTACAGTTTTTCTACTTCCTCTTCCACAAAGATCCCTGAGCCTTAGGAGGCAGAGGTTTGCTCTGTGTGTCCTATTTAGGGTTGCACACTCTGCAGTCTCTTATTCTCTGCTTGTTGATCAGTTGTGAAAAGCCCACCTCTTAATACTGTTGCATTTAGGTAGAAGTTTCAGCAAGTATTTGGAGGGTGTGTAGTAGTTTTAATTGTCAATGACACAAGTCAGAATCTCCTGTGAAGAGTCTTAATGAGAAATTCTCTACATTAGGTTTGCCTGTGGGTACATCTGTGGAGAATTATCTTAACTAAGGTAGGAAGATCAACCCTGAATGTGGGAGGGGGGTGCTACTTCGTGGGACGAGCACTGGACAGTATAAAATTAGAGAAAGCTACATTAGTAACAAGCAAGCAAGTGCTTATTGCCTTGTTTTGCTCTTGACTGTGGCGGGGCCTACCTTCTTGAGTTCCTACCTTAACTGCCCTGAAATGATGGACCGTAACCTGGAATTGTAGGCCCACCCTTCCTCCCCTGAGCTGCTTTTGGTCAGGGTATTTTAATCACACCAACAGAAATGAAACTCGGGCAGAGGGGTCTGTGATCACAGTGGACATCACACAAACTAGAGTTGGTTATACCAGGTTGCTTTCTGAGGGGAGTCACTCATTCCAGTGAAGGACATTTGGTTGGAACCTAAAGCAGCAGCCGAACAGTCTCTGGTCAAGGTGAATGCATGAAAATTACAGAAGCTAAGCATTCTTATTTTCTACGTGAATACTAATATATCACTTATATCAAAGTCAGTGTGGAATGAGCAGCTGGGGGCAGTGGGGTTGAATCAGTGTTTTCCATGTTCCTGAAGCTGTACTGTTGTGGCTTTATACCAGAGTGCCATCACCTTTGCGCACGAAATGGAATCCCCATGGGAAACACAGAGACCCAGCTATGCAACACACACCAAAGAAAGTGGAAGGAAAGACTATGAGTAGTCAAGAATGACATCCTCTAATAACAAAATTTTCAGTACTACCAAGAGATAAAACATCTCTTCTGCCAGGCCTCGTGGCAGGTGAATCTCTGTGAGATTGAGGCTAGCCTGATCTACACAGTGAGTTCCAGGCCAGCTGGGGATACAGGGAGACCTTGGTTCAAAAAAAAACAAGAAGGGAGAGGAAGAGGAGGAGGAAGGTGAAGATGAAGACGAAGAGGAGAGGGAGGACGGGGAGGAGGAGATAACAGGAGCTGGAGAGATGGTTCAGCGTGAAGAGCACTGAATGCTCTTGCAGAAGACCTGGGTTAGGTTTCCAGCACTCACATGACAGTTAACAACTGTCTGTAATTCTAGTTCTAGGGGATCCAACACCCTCTTCTGGCCTTTGAGATACACTTACCGACAGACAAAGCACACACACACACACACACACACACACAAACACACACACACACACACACACACACACACACACATATATATAATGAATAAATCAAGAAAAGTTAAAAGGAAGTAGTTACGTAGTGTATAATTACCTTTCCTATTGCTATGATAAAATACCTAACAAAATCAACTTAAAAAAGGGTTTAGTTTGAATCACAATTTGAGGGTTCAGTGCATCATGTCAGGGAGGACATGGCTGAAATGTGAGGCAGCTGGTCACAGTGTGTGGACAGCAGGAGGCAGAGAGCACTGAGTGCTGGTGCCCAGCTCCTTCTTTCTATTCAGCCCAGCTCCGCAGTGCATGAAATGACGCCCTTCTTCAGAGTGGGTCTGCTCGCCTCTGCCCAGCTTCCCTGGAAACACCCTCACAGGCCATTCTAGTTAGTTTTAACCGTCAACTTTACACAGCCTAGTCTCTTGAAAAGAGAGTCTTGATTGATTTACCATCAGATGTATACAAGTGACAAGATGTATACGAGTGACTACACTGCACACATCCACACACACTGATCCTTGACATAAACAGATTCCCAATTATGAAAGAACAAAAGAATATCATAGAAGCCCCCAAACGCAAACAATGCAAAGGCCCACCACGCAATAAATGGATTATCACAGTATGGTACAGCTATAAACAGAATAGAAGCAAAATACCGATGGCTGCCAGAGTATGAAAGAACTTTAAAAAGGTATGCTGGGGGAAGAAACCAGATGCAAAACACTATATATCCTGTGGGATTCTGCATATAATATGACCAGAAAGGGCAGCTTTAAAAAGACATTGTCAGGAACCCAGCTTTCTAAATTGTGGGGACTCATTTAAAATTGGCAAGAATTAAAGTTTCCAAAGCTGAAACAACCGCCCCCACCAAATTCAAAATCAAATCCATATAATGAATCAGGGGCACTTCTAGTTCGTGTTGCATGCTGGGACTTCACTGGGGCCTTGATTTGGAACACATAACATGCACTTTGCATGCTGTCACACCAAAGAGAAACCCCTGGGGTTGGGTCCAGACAAGTTGATACAGGCTGTGGCTTGGTGGGGGACAGACTGAGCCTCTTCGCAGGCAGAGGCCCACATGAGGCCCCGCTAAGCTTGCCTTCCCCTTTCTTCAACCCCCTTCCTTCTCCACTCTTCCTGGGTGGACAGCTTCTCCAGAGTGAAGTCTGGAACCCAAGTGCCTGCAGCCCCCTGTATGGGACTGGTGCAGACTAAGTAGCTGTGCCAGTCCTGGACCACATGCACAAGAGGCTGCCCAGGAGGTCTGGGAATGGAAAGAAGCAGCCTCCCAGAGCTGGGAGCCATGGCAGGGAGCCTCACCCCACTGCACCAGGAAATGGAAGGGAGAGGTGGAGGCAGAGAGCCGCAGAGCCGCCAGCCGGTCCCTCCACCTGCTACGTTAATTCTTGGCCTTCCTTCCACTGGGACCCAACTCTGCAGGGCTCCGGTGTGCAGGACACAGGGCCTGGGGTAGCCACAGCTGCAGGCTTCCGCTCAGCTCCTGCACCGGCTTTCCAGCAGGCCGATCCAGGACTGTTTTGTAGGAAGGAGAACATTGTTTTGTAGGAGGTGAATGTTGCAGCCTGCTTGGACTAAAGGTCAGCATCAGGTGGCAGAGAATGTCTGGAGCACAATCCAGAGATCCACCTAGATGGATCTGGATATGATCAAAAGTGGCCAGCTATACTTTAAGTGGCACAGTTAACTCTGCCACATTTGACTGATTTTTTACACTTACCCGTGGTACATAAAAGTTCCTATAGCCTGAAGTTCATAGTTGAGTGACGAAGACAAAGAAATAAATATGAAATGACAGGCTTCACCCCTTTCAGGAGGTCACATGTGGGATAAGAAGGGACGCTCAGGTGTGTGTCTCTTTCCACCACTGTAAAAAGAAGTTACTGGTTAGACTGGAAAACCTCCTAACGTTTAAAATTGGACGGCTGGAAAAGAAACTTTTTGTGTTTGGACCTGAAAAGATGGCACAGCGGTGAAGAGGACTGACTGCTCTTGTAGAGGATGGAGGTTTGGTTCCTAGCACCTACATGAGGCTAGCAACCATGTATAACTTTAGTGCCTCAGTGCCAGCAGATCTGACACCCTCTTCAGGGCATTACACAAAATGGGTGCACTTACATACACGCAGGCAATACACTTACGCATAATATGAAAATAATAGAAATTTAAAAATATATACCTTTCATACTTACCTGACAGCTGATTATTTTTCCATATGTGTGGGTCTTTTATTCCTCTTTCTTCCATGAACTAAACCTGTGCGCGTATAGAGATGCGGTGCGGTGGTGTTAGGGCCGAGAAAGGTTTGGGGGGACCCAGACGAACCAAACCTCCTCCCTTCCTCTCATGTCTACCCTGGAGTGACATGCCCAGCTGATTAACTTTTATATCATTTTCCAATGCCTGGACTCGTCTTTTCCTTACTCATTTGAAGGAAGTTTCCATCGCACTGGGGCTGGCTACAGTGAGTATGGATCAAGGTTGGGTCAGAGGCTGGTGATGGCAGGGATTAGGGCCTCATCAGTGCGCTTCTGAAGAAGGGCAGAACGAGAACTGGGTCAGGCAGGTGAGCAGGCAGTGAGGACAGGGCTGGGCGCATGTCTGAAGGGCAGGTCAAAGATTGTCCCAGCAGGGATCAGGCCCGGGTCAGAAGGGGGTCAAGCCCGGGTCAGAAGGGGGTCAGGCCCGGGTCAGAAGGGGGTCAAGCCCGGGTCAGAAGCGGGTCAGGTCCGGGTCAGAGCCAACTTCCCCACAGGTCCCAGTGGGATGGGCACGAGGCCGGTGAGGACCCGAGCGGGGCAGGGCCATTGGCTCTGGTTACTGTTGTTTCTGCTGCCCCAGAGCCCTAGGGTAGGCACCGCCCCGCGGCCTGGTGTCTTCAGCTCCTCGAAGGCGCCGGGGGTGACACCGGGGAGCCGCGGGCCACATCAGGACTGGGAGTCAGTGGCCAGAAGCCACCAATACCCTGCAAGCAGACCACAAGGTCCGTTTGGAAGGCAGTGGGCGGGTGAGGGGGGTGGGCTCACGGCTAGGTCCAGCACCGGAAGTGGTGTTCCCCTTTTGCTTTCCCTCCGGAACCAGATGGTTCCAGAGAAGACATAAAGCGAGGAGGGTGAATCAGGTTCCACTCTGTCAGAATCTACACCACAAATCCTGGTGTGGGGCGGTGGGATCTGACAGGTGTCCAGGGCTGTGTGGGATTGCTGAGGGTCTCTCCCTCAGACCCTCCTTGAGACATGGGAGAAGCCCAGGCATGAGACAATGTACAGCCTGTCAAGATCTGAGCCAGGGATCCTCTCCAGATGAGTCTTAGACCCAAAGGTATCTTTGTTGCGTCCACCAGGTCTCCTTTTAGACATGGAGAGCAACTGGCCCTACGACTCTCAGCAACAGAGAATCCTTGTCAGCCTTCTCTCTCCCTGTGAAATCATCGGATGGTGCAGAGACACTTAGGAGTCATGACCTTGAGCACCTACCCGTAGTAACTAGTAAGACCTAGTCCAGAGATGTGTAAATGAAGAGAATGGGGTAACAGGGTCTCTCTCCCATCTGCCATCTGCCTTCCCTTGTCAGGCCCACTTTAGAATGGACTTCTATGGCCACCCTTTCACCCCATTCCATCTCCTCAGAACTATAAGCTCTCACTCCCAGAGTTGTCAGATGAGCTTGGTCACCCTGTCTCTGGTGAAGGTCAGTGAAAGAAGAGGCCAGGTCACCTGTCTTTTGGCCTTGGTTTTCCAATCTGTGAAGTGGAAGGGGGGCCTCCTTGGAGTGTTAATCTGCACTTCAGGGGCTCTGTCTCTAATAGATTGCATGGGGATGTCTCCACAGTGTGCGGGAAGCCGAAGATGATGGGGAAGATATTTGGTGGCCAGGACACATTGGCTGGTCAGTGGCCATGGCAAGGCAGCTTGCTGTACCATGGATTGCACCTCTGTGGAGCTGTCCTCATCGACTCCCGCTGGGTGGTTTCCACAGCCCACTGCTTCCAAAAGTGAGTTGCTCTTCCCTGGACCCCCAGCAAGGGGCTGGCTGGGGAGGAAGATGCAGAGGTGAGGTCAGCAAGGAGGTCCGGGATAGCGTGCATGTCATTCTCCTCTGGGGCAGCCTGCTGCCACCAAAGACACCTGCAGCCTTCCTTGATGCACAGTCCCCTCCGTGTGGATTGTCCCTATGCGCCACTTGCACATGATCCATCCAGATCTTCATCATCTTGTGTTCTCAGCTCCAGCAGGGATCCCTTAGATTCCGCTCTGTGCCTGCCCACTGACACGGAGGTTCCCCAAGAGGACTGGCCATCTTTGTTGGCCACCTTTCAGGCCTCATCTTATTTCACTCTCCCGTACTCTCCTGTGAGCCCGATTCTAGGCAAAGACCACACGTGGCCAGCAGCCAGGTGATTTCTTATCACCATTGTAAAACTGAGTCCTGGGAGAAGCTGTGGTCACTCCCATATCGTACCCAGGGTGTGTGGATGGAAACTGTAGGGGCCCTGACCTGAGAGAATGATGTGCACGGTCAGAAGTCTAGTTCCTCTGACCTAACTCAGATCATGACAAGAAGTATGGGTGTGTGACAACATAACACATCACAGTGAGGAAACATGGTAGAGGCCTGTTCACCTCATGACAGCTGGGAGGCAGAGATAGTGAGCAGAAGATGGGCCTTCCAGGACATGCTTCCCATGACCTAACTTCCTTTCACTAAGCCCCACCTCCTAAAGATTCCACCCCCTTTCAGAAGCACTGTAGGCTGTTGTCTACACCTTTAATCATTTGTCATTTAGTGTCTACACCTTTAGTCATTGGCCTGTGGACACTTAAGATTCATACCATAAAATTAGGATTCATCCAGAGCTCTTCTTATGTAAAACAAAAAGGGTTTGATTTGAGAGTCCTTATCAGGGACCTCCCAGTGAGGGAATTCTCTGATGGTCCAATTCTAAGATGTGATGGGAGACTACCAGGAGATTTGAGTAGGATATCCATCAGCCTTCAGAGAGATGGCTCCTGACTGTCAGAAATGGAGAGACAAAGCTACACAGAATCGTGGTGTGTTGGAAGGGTCCAAGGCACAGCGGGTGTTGATACCTGAGGGTGCAGAAAGACAGTGTAGGGCCCCAGTCAGAAACAATGGTGATGATGGGTCCGTTTTCCTCCAGCATTTCCCAAGCCCCAGAGAACTATCAGGTTCTGTTGGGGAATACTCAGCTGTACCAGCAAACTCAGCACACCCAGAAGATACCTGTGAACCGGATCATCAATCACCCCGACTTTGAGAAGTTTCATCCCTTCGGGAGTGACGTGGCAATGTTGCAGCTGTGCCTGCCTGTGAACTTCACATCTCATGTGATTCCTGCTTGCCTCCCAACCAAAGACACACGGCTGCCCAGCCACACACCCTGCTGGATAACTGGCTGGGGAATGCTCTCTGAGGACAGTAAGGGCAAGAGAAGAGGGACAGGGAGCAGGGCAGGGAGAGGAGGAAGGGAAGAGCAAATCAGCTGGCAAGAGGCCTGGGCTGCTTTAGAAGCCACTAGATGTTGCTTCCTGTCCTCCCCTTCCTGTGATGAAGGCTGGGACCATTCTAGGGTTCTTCTAGTTCTGAAAGTGGGTGAGCCCTCTGCCCCAAACTGTCTTGTAGCTCAGGTTCTGGAGGTGTGGGAACTGTTGACTTTTGTAATCAAGAATCTGGGTCTTTGAGTCTGCATAGTTTTTTTTTTTTTTACTAAGTTTTTTAAATCAACTATGCATCTGAGATGACTTGATTCAATTCAAAGATCCTGTGTGGCAGCAAGTCTATTCTGTTGTTCGGGTTTCTAGCACTGTAACCAAATAATTGAGGTAATCGAGTTAGGAAAGGTTTATTTTGGTTCGTGGTTTCTGAGCTTCCATTCCATGATCATTTGGTCTTATTGGTTTTTGCCTGTGGTGAAGCACTGTGCTGGGGTTATGAATGGTGGAACATTGCCAGTGGCCAGGATCTAAAGAAAGAGGAAGAGAAGGGGCCAGTATGTTAATAGCCCCTTCACAGGCACATACTCAATGACCTGACTTCCTTCCATTAGGCTCTACCTCTTACTAATAGAATTTTCCATTACCCAGTTGCACCAGTGTCTGGGGACCATCCTTGAACCCAGGGATCTTTGGGGGACATTCAGAACCCAAACTATAGCACAGATCATCAGCTAATGTCTTGGAAGGTGCTTGGGTAAGGTGGAAAGGGAACTACACATGGTTTGTGATCACTGAGCCTGCAGTGACCTACGTAGAACCACCACAACCTGGGAGTGTTTAACTCCTCCCGATCTTCCCTGGTTCTGAGCCTGTTTCAGTCTTGTCAAGTGAACTGAGTAATGGAGAAGGCTTTTTGGATTTGGGTTGTTACAGATAATGGACCTCAAGCATGCTAGGAAAAGGCTCTACCACTGAGCCACTAAGAGCCTTTGTTTTTGTTACATAGATTGAAAGTAGAGAAATATATGCAGTCATATATGGAAGTATTTGGTAGAGGATTGTGTTTTGGGGCCCTGTTTGTAGTATAACATAAATGTAAAAGAATATAGATTTTTAATAATTTATAAGAACATAATTTGATATATTGCTTCTCCACAGAGGAACGCTGGGTGTTTGGGGAAGAACATGACTTCATAAGGGCTTCTGCTAGGATCCCTGACCCTGGCCACTGAATCCCTGAAGATGCTCCCTACTCGTATCCCAGCTACCGCAGTTGGCACCCACATGCACACACAGGCTCATCCTTGAAGCCAGGGCCAGCATCTTGTTTTAAACAGAGTATCTGGTGGGTACTCCACTCAGTGGCTACCACCTGCGTAATTAACCTTTTTTTCATCATATATTTTATTGAACTTTTGTGCATTTCATGCGGTAGGACTTAATCATATTTAGACTCTCTCCCATCTGCACTGTCCTTGTGCCCTGCCCTCCGAATTTCATGCACTCTGTCATATGTGTTAGGGCCTATCGAGTCAAGGGTGTGTACCCACTTGTCTCTCATTGTTTGTTGGTTCACTGGACCTGGTCAGCCCATCTAGTGTCACCCTTTTAATGAAAACCAGCTCTCCATCACCCCTAAGTGATCAGCTGCCAACAGTTGCTTGGCCTGGGATGGGGCGGGAGGAAGCCCTCATTTCTTGACTGTGGTCTCCAATGTGGTCCTCTATTTCCATCTTTTAAAAACATATTTTAATTTCTATTTTGTGTGTACGAGTGTTTTGCCTGCATACCATGTGTGTGCAATCCCCACAGAGATCAAATGAGGGTGTCAGATCACCCTTTAACTGGAAATATGGACAGTTGTAGCCACCATGTCGGTGCTGGGAATTGAACCTGGGTCCTCCGGAAGAACAGCAAGTGTTCTTACCCACGGAGCCATCTCTCCAGCCCCCCCACTTCCATTCTCATGTGTCCCATGTGAGTGCCACACAGCTAGCTATCAGCACTGCTTTAAATCATAGTCATGCCACGTCCCTTTCTAGGACCCCCAGCGCCTTCTTACTGTGCTTTGAATAAAACCTGCACTCCGCATCTTATGTGGCGTTACCTCCCGGATCTGCCTCTGCCTCATCTGACTCCTTCCCTCATCCACCGCACTCCCGCCACACCGGCCCCCTCACTGCTCCTTGAATATGCTGAGGCCATTTCCATCCCAGGGCTCTTAGCTTGGCTGTTTTTCCTCTGTAACTAACTTTCCCCTCGAGTATTTGTGTGAGTGGCTTCTTTTTCGCGTTCTTCCGTCTGAGTTTTACCTGCATTGTCATGTTTCCACCTGGAATGTCACCTCTCCCTTGGTCATGGCTTTAACACCACTGAGCAAATTCCTCTCTTTCCCGACTTAAAATGTTCCCTTGTGTCATGTAACCTAGCACAATGATTGGTGATCTGGCCAGTGGGTGACTGGATGACGTGGAGATCAGTGAGTAGGGGAGAGGGAGGGCGAGGAAGAGAAGGAAGACGGCTGTTGTGGGTGAACGTGTTAGAAGGGTGAGAGGAAAACGCATGGATGTATATATTGATAAAGAGTGGATGGGTGGCAGGGTGAGTGTGGAAAGGTGGGTGGATCGATTCAGGGAACGTGTGGGTGAGTGAGTGGCCGAAGACGTGGGGTAAAAGGGAAGCGACAGGCTGGTAGAGAGCGGCTAGGACACTCCGTGCAAGTGAAGTGTCTTGTCTAATGAAGGACACTTGTCTAGTGAAGGCTTGCCGAACCCCATTCTGTGTGTCATGTGTTTGTGGGCTTTACCTCCTTACACAGTAGAAGAGGTATGATCTGTGGTTGTCAAGGAGGTGGAGGAAACAGGACATGGTTAAGTGGAAGTTTGTGAGAAAAAAGAGAAAAGCTTGTCAGGAGTGTGTCGATGATAGGTGCAGAACTTGAACCTTGTGTGTTCTATGGTGAGCATCGGGCAGCATAGCCTGGGCTACCTCAGCTAAGCCATAGTGCCACTCTCTGACCTCTGCCTTATTTTCACAGTGACTTTGTTACCACCCTTCTCGCTCCAGGAGGGCGAGGTGGTCCTCATTGAGAATGAGTTCTGTAACACATTGTACGGGCGAAGACCAGGTGAAGGCCAGGACTATGTGCATGAGGACATGCTGTGTGCAGGGGGCCTCTCCACAGGAAAGTCCATCTGCAGGGTGAGTGGAGCTAGGACCCGCTCTCCCTGGGACTGTTCTCTCTGCCTCAGTTTTCCTGGGGCTGTTTGTGTTGGTCTCTACTCTCCGTGGAGGCCTCCGTCCTCCTTCCTTCTTCGTGTTTTCCTTGGGCTCGCACCTCTGAATCTCCCTTGTGGTAGCTGTTCTTCAGCACACCCTGTCGTCGATTTTTGCTGCATATTTTTTGTTTTTATTGATGCTTATTATGTCCACAAATATGTACTCTGTGAGGGAACGGCGAAGTGTCCAGTGCGGACACAGCATGCTTCCAGTACCCAGAAGCCCCTGCCTCGCCCCCCTTTCTCGTCACTAGGTGGATTTTCTGTGTTCGTCATTATCAGTTGTTTCCCATGCACCTTCCCTTCAGTTTCTCATTTTGCTGTTGAGTTGCCTTTAAAAATATTGTTATTTTATGTATATGAGTATATTGCCTGCATATGTGTAAGTGGCCCTGTGTTGTGCAATCTCTGTAGTGGTCAGAAGAGCAAGTTGGATTCCTCTGGAACTGTAGATACAGACAGTTGTTAGCTGCCATGTGGGTGCTGGGACTTGAACCTGGGTCCTCAGTATTTTCTAAAGTGGACCAATTTGTAGGTGATAAAATACTCCAGGCCTAGGTGACAGAAAGGCAGGGAACTTGAGGGCACATATTTCTACAGCTCAGAGTTTGTAGATCCATGTTCTGTACAGAGATGTCAGCTGGCCCAGCTTGCTCACAGGTTCCTACAGCTGTCTCTTCTAGGCATCAGGCATGACCAGCAAAGGGAGGGGTCTGTGTTGATAGCCTGACACGTGTCCTCATCGACCTGGTCAATCAGCTCAGGAGCTTCTTACTTTTCCATCCCACTGTCGTGCACTTGAGATTTGATCCAGGGGGACTGTGTGTGGCCTTGTCACGGGCACCTGTCATTTATGACTACTGAGACCCCACACTAACTACTCTCTCTCCTCAGGGTGATTCTGGCAGCCCTCTCACGTGCTACCACAACAGCACATGGGTCCTAGTAGGACTGGCCAGCTGGGGCCCAGACTGCCGGCGTCCAGTCTACCCCAGCATCTTCACCAGGGTTGCCTACTTCACTGACTGGATCAGCCAAGTTAAGAGGCTCACTCCCCTTCCAGAACCCGTGTCTGTGTCTCCTCACTCAGAATTCCCACCCAGGCTTCCGGTGGCTGCTGCCTCGCCTCAGCCCCACAGCATCCTCATAGTCACACAAACTTGGTCCCTGCTGCAATGTATCCTCAGAGCTTCACAGAAGGCCCCAGGATGACCACTGGGTGCCTGGACAGCCTTTGCTCAGGCCCCTTCTCTGAGCTTTAGCCTTTAATTTCCAGTTCACTATCAGGACCATTTCCCTCCACCTTATCTGTCCATTCACCGCCTCTCCCCAAACAAGCTTAGAAAACCCTCCTAAATAAAGCCTCATGCTCCGGTGACTCTGTTTGTACAGCCCTGTGGGCTTCCCAGGATCCTCAGGGACCAGTGTTCCCTTGGGATCCGCCATCA
This sequence comes from Eospalax fontanierii, assembly GCA_035773235.1. Lineage (NCBI taxonomy): Eukaryota > Metazoa > Chordata > Mammalia > Rodentia > Spalacidae > Eospalax > Eospalax fontanierii. Next base: position 9,879,281 of record CM069538.1, read on the forward strand.
GACCTCACAACGAGGAAATGGCACATCACAGGGATCAACTTTGGGCCTTTACGGAAAAAGGAGGGAAGCGGAGGCTCGCAGTAAGGGGGTGCTGAAAAATCGGGGTGCAGCCTGGGAAGAGAGTGAGGTCTGCTTCTGTCTGGGGGTATCGGGTCCTTCAGAAGAAGTGGAGCTTTATAGCAGACCTCCAAGTACTGGGGAGCAGGGGCCTCTTCCTGAGGTTAGGGTGGCAGTACTCCTGGATTTTGAGGAGGAAGGGCCAATGTGCAGGAGACCTGAGGGAGGGAATGTTTGGAGTGATTTGGTGTAGCTGGATGCTGGGGTTAGGCTGAGGGGAGTCATGAGATTTGTGGCTGGAAGACTGGATGTGGAGGACTAGAACATTTGGCCAAAGCAGACAGAAGAGGCTCCAGTGCCCTTAGCTGAATGCTAAGCCTGAAACCAGCAGTGTTCAGCACTGTTCCTGGGCTAGCTCTCTGTCATCTTCACTCTTAGTATCCCATTCGCCCCGAGATGGCAGGGCCCTCACTCCCTGCCTACCTCCCTACAGACCTGCTTCCTGCAGTCTGATGCCCAGACCACACCTGTCCCATGGCCACACTATCAGTGGTCAGAGTTTGAAGTCTCCTTGTCTGTTTAGCTGATCCTGGACTGAGTGGTCCAGGAAAATTAACCAATCAATAGTGTCTTGGGTCTGTCATTCCTGCAAGTGTTCCAGGGACAGAGTTCTTATGTGGTTAGCAAGACCCAAGAGGCCTCATAATTCTTCCCACCCCGGCCTCCAGAGCCCTTAGTAAAGAGGAGAGCTCCCGTTCATCTCAGGTCCACAGAACCATGCAGCATCCATGGGGTTCAGTGCAAATCATTTGCAAGCCAGATGTTGCCAAATTTTCCTGGCCTCTCACTGATGGTACAGATGGGCTCCTGCTCAGCAGCAGAAGAATGTCCTTCTGCAGTGTTTTGCTGCTTACACAGGAACTTCCTCACAAAAGAATCTGGCACAGGTTCAAGAAGGTGTACTACATTCATCGCCAATCTCAGAAGAGTCTGTAGAATGCTTCTAGCATGCAAGGGCCCCTGAGTTTGATACCCAGCACTGTATGAATTAGGGTGGAGGCAAACACCTGTTATCCCAGTTCTTGGTAGGCAGAGGTAGGGGGACTGGAAGTTCAAGGTCATTCTTAGCTGCACAGTCTGCTTCAAATGAGCTCAGGATGCTTAACACACACACACACACACATACACACACACACACAGGGTGAAGACAGCTTTTGAGATTGGGCAATTTATTACTAAACAATTAACTGTAACATCTATCAGAAAAGTTGACACACACAAACACACACACACACACACACACACACACACACCACACGTGGGGTTAAAAAAGCCTTTGAGGCTGACCAATTTATTACTAAACAATTAACTGTAATATCCTATCGGAAAAGTTGAAGTCTGCCCCGCCCACTGCTAATTTTATCTCCCATTGAAGGGATATCAAGTATGACCCAGATGTCTGTCCAGCTTGGGGGATGAATAGAAAAAATTAGAGATGATGATGGACCGTTTTTGTGTGGTCATCCCAGTAAGATGGCTTTGCATGGTTTCAGTTTAGGAGATCTGAAGTCGAGATGGAAGTATGTGTCCAGCAGTGTGTTAGGGGCTACACACTATTTCCACTCTCAAGTGGGAGTTTTTTTAATATTTTATTTATTATTTTTATTTAATGAGTATATTGCCTGCATGTATGTAAATGCACCCATGTTGTGCAATGCCTCTCAGAGGTCAGAAGAGGGCATTGGGTCCCTTGGAACTGGAGTTATAGACCATTGTTAGCTGCCATGTGGGGGCCGGTAATCCAACCCAGGTCCTCTGCTTTTAACTCCTGAGCCATCTCTCCAGCTCCAAGGGTGTTTTCTTACTACGTACTACTAGCCCAGGGCTGAGTAGCATTCCCACAACACGGAGCACCCCTGGGGTCACCATTCCAGACTCACATTTATTTTTCCCTGTTAATCCAGCCCTGGGTGTGAGGAGCAGATTTTACTACTAACTCTGCAGGTGATGTAATGCCTGAGGAACTATAAAGGGAAATATGGATTTTAATTCTTGTTTTCTCTCTCTGTCTCTGTCAGCAAATTTCACCTGACCAGTTTGCAGTTGGAACCCTGGCCCAGTTAGCCAGAACCATTTGTCTTGTATCTTGATGAAACTTCCTTGATTCTGTTTGTATCAGATGAGACTTCTGCAATGACTTTCAGACAGAGCTTTTTTTTTTTTTTAATTTGTTTTCTTTCTACATATAAAATAATTTCCTTGGTTTTAAGACTTTACTAGTAGCCAATCAATATTTAATTTCTTTCTCACTGCAACCCCAGCCCAAGTTATAACAGATGTGCTGTTTCCGTCGGGATTCAGGCTGTAGCTTAAGTAAAATACCTGCTTCCTATGTTCTCCTTGTGTTCTGCCTGATCTTTCCCACAACACGAACTGAGGGCCTTATCCCTGCTAGTCTATAAAAGTCAGCAGAAAACAGTTATCTTAGTAAGTCAGAGACTTTTGATTATTTTAGTGTTCATACTTACAAAATTAAATACTGAAACACATAATCTCATAACATTTATAAGAACATATTATTATACATGAATTAATATTGAATTCAAAATTTTGTAATGGAATACAACTTTTATCTTATGATACAATGAATGTTGCTTTATATAAACAAATTAGACTTCCTAGATGTTATCAGAAAAAGATCAATATCTTAAGAGGCCTCAGTGATATAAATGGTTCCGGATTTGGGGTTAGTATCGATATTGAATTTTGATCTTATGAGTTTTAATAACATTTATTTATAGCCACTTTAGTCATGCCCAATTCTTTTTAACTTTTAAAACCTTCTTACATTTTAAGATTTTACCTTTGTAGGTACGTTTTATTTTTTACATTGGAACAATCTTCTCTCTTAGGACAAAACTAATTCACAACCTAAAATTCTTTTTACTCCAAAAGTCTTTCGTTTCCTCATTTTTTAACCAGAAAAAAAGAGAAAATATCATCCTACTTATATGCTTTTAACCGTGTTTCTCTGTCCTGTTACTTGATTCTTTTGAATATTTCTGTTGTTGTTCTTCCTGATGTCATTAGACATAAAAACATAAACAAATTTACCAACTTAGTGAAATACTGTTGACTCCAATCACACTGTTGGCACACTGTAAGAAGTGAAGATTGTTTGTCCGCACGCTGTTACACTAAACAGTTTGTCTACTGACCCCTGAATTTTGTTCTAAAGAAAGCTCTTTTGCATTCTTTGTTTTACAAATGTTTGAGAGACAGAATGCTCCATTCCAGCAAGAGGTCCTGATAATACAGCTTGTGATGGCCTCGTACAGCAGTTACCCTGTATAAGAAGAAGGTAGAACGTAGAGGCAATACAGAGAGCCAAAATCTTCGTGTCAACCTTGTAGCTGAAGCTTTTGATACAAAAAGCATTTTTTTTCTGTAAAGAACTGGGACAGATATGCTTTTAAAAGGGTGTAAACATAATCAAATCAACTCCACATTGGGTTTTTGCCAGCACAGCAGGAAACTGTACCACCCATTCTAACAGTCAGATCTCTGAAACGAATTAGTAGACCAGAAAAGAAGGATAAATTTAAACACAATGGGCCAAACCCTGAAAAGACAAAAAGAATAAACAGGGCGTTTTGAAATCAAAGGCCAGAGAGTTTTTTAACCCAGGCCTTTTATAGACTTTAAGAAATGTAAGCAGTCTGTGGGTGATGTCTAAGAAGTCTATGGGATGACTGTCTTACGCTATTTTAAGAACAAGGTTGCTATTGTCTCATGGCAGGATGGGCTCTGAACGATCGACTGTTGTCTCTAGTTGGAACTTTGTGTATCAGTTTTAACCTATGAGAGTGTTCTCTTAACCTACAAAGCCTAATTGTTACCATGTAAACAGTATATGGACATTAACATATCTGTAGATACAACACAGTATCCACACGCACATAAATGTACATAAAAACACATGTTAGAGGGGCTGGAATGACGGCTCAGAGACTGAGAGCACTGGTTGTTCTAGCAGAGAGCCCTGTTTCCATCTCCAGCACCCACATGGTGGCTAACAACTGTTCATAACAACAGTTCCAGGGTACTGATGGCTTCTGACCTCTGCACACTGCATGACATGGGCACACTGAACATATTTGCAGGCAATACACTCATGCGCACAAAGTAAAAATAATAAAATATCTTAAAAAGTACTTCTTAGATAGCCAAAGAATATGTAGCTTACTTAGATTTACCATAAGGTACTTACAGCTTTTGTTAGGTATATGTCAATTTAAAAAAATATTTTATTTATTTATTTTTTTACTTTTATGTATGAGAATATTGCCTGCATGTATGTAACTGTACTCATGTAGTGCAGTGCCTGCAAGGGTCAGAAGAAGGCATCAGATTCCCTGGAAGATGGTTGTTAACTGCTATGTGGATGCTGGGAATCATATCCAGGCCCTCCACAAGAGCAGCCAGTGGTCTAAACTGCTGAGTCATCGCTCTAGCCCCGTTATTTCAGCTTTTCAAGACTGCTAATTTGATGATTTTGCCCACAGTGTTAAGCAATCTTTAATTTTCAATTTGTTATTTTAAAGTCTCAATTCTTATTGAAACATGGTATAAAAATAGGATCTCCATATGTAGCACTTATCTTTAAACATGACTTCTTAAAAGCTGAGAAAATCCAAAGATGAGGCTTTTGGGGAAGACTTCATAACCTGTCTTGAGTTTAAGAGCTAATCAGGAGAAGGGGGAGTGAACTCGGGGGTGAAAATTTCCCTTGTAATGACTTTTAAAGTGATTAAGAAAAGGCTGTTGTCACGCCATGGAGAGCTCTTTCTAATGTAACATGTTTTAAATCTGACACACAAAACGACATTGTGTCTGTTTAGCCTCTTATTTAAGTTCTTTTCCTTTATGCAGATCTGTAGGATGGGAAATTCCAACCTTCCTACCTTTAGATTGCTGGAAATCAGGTCAAAGGTTTCTTCTAATTGCTTGAGATCTCCTCTGAGGGTTTTCTAGACTGGTGCTCCCAAGGATCTTCCAGCTCCAGACAGAGACTCCTCCTAGTCTCCCTGGTGTCAGCATGCACAAGAATGTCTCTCAATTCCCCAGACTTCAGATGCACTCTCAACCCTGGACATGACCCTATGGATGCTGCCCTGGTCCATCCTATCCATTTGCACTCCTCTGAAACTCTATTAGCTGTCTCAAGGGTCCTGAACCATTCACTAGTATAAGAAAATCTTCTGTATTTGCACATAGTAAGAAATTACATTTGTGTGGGTTTGTGACAGACTTGAGGTTTTCTCTAGGAATTACTGGCAGCTGATTACTGCTGAGTGAGAAAGAGATGATTTTCTTAAAGGGTGGGACACTAGATAGGCTGAGTAGACCAAGTGAACCTGAACTGAGGGATGTCTGAGGACAACAACTTGAATGATGTGCCTTAACAGAAATGACAGAATATATGAATTCCAGTGAGGTGAGCTACAGGAGGGTGCCAGTGATGAAGGGGGCATAAAGATGATTAAGATGTTCTGTATGAAATATACAAAAACTCAATAAAAGTATTTGAAAAAGAGACATCTTCCAAACCAAGATTCAGAGTGGTGCCATCAAGATGGCTCAGTGGGTAAGGTGTTTGCCACTGGTCTTGAGTTTGATCCCCAGGACACACATAGACTCCTACAAGTTGCCCTCTGACCTCCACATGAGTACTGTGGCACATACATATACTCACAAATACAAAACAAATAAATGATATAACATAATATTTTTTGAGACAGTCTCTTTGTAGTCCCAGCTGACCTGGAGCTCACATGCAGAACAGGCTGTCCTCGGTCTCAGAGATCCACCTGCCTCTGCCTTCTGAGCGCTAAGATTAAAGGCAGGCGCCACCATGCCTGGCAATACAAAAGAATTAAAAAAACAAAAACATTACTATGTTTTTGTAGGATCATGAGGGCTGTGTAGGAGCCAAATGCCAGGTCACAAGATGTTTTTCTTTCCAACTTGGGAATTATCTCCCGCAGTGTATGAGAACCTGTCTGAACCAGGCCCCATTTGTTTGCCTAACAAAGAAAGGGACCCAGCCACATAGGCTACAAATTTGTAACCAAATGCAAAGGGTGCACATGTTGGTGAACACAAAGGAAAACGTGCACAGCCAAGGCAGACAAGAGTAAAGATGTATGACCTGCCATAGGTAAAGCACCGACGTCCTTGCCAAAGCCTGGGGATGTTCTTCAGCCGGCCTGCATGTATTCATGTAGAGGTGTGCCAGTTCCTATGCATGCTCAGTTTAGGAGTAAATTCCTGAGCAAACTCACTTTAACATCGCAATTCAAAAATAAAAGATAGAAGGCATTTTGGCTGTACACTTAGGTCAAAGTCCTGGAATATATATGTAAAAGATTAAAGTTACGGACAGCATGCTCATTTTGCCCAAGAAACTTTTAGCTGAAAATAACGCAAACTATTTTGAAGACACATTAACTTGGGAGTCTGACCCTGCAGGCATCCGTCTTGCTCAGTCACTGACTGAAATTCACTTCCACCCTCACTCCAGGAAAAGGTTGTACAAGCTGAGATCGTTCTTCTCGGTCACATCCAAGAACTAAGGTTTCTGACCAAGTATTGAAGTAGATTTGGAAAGCACAGCTCCCCTGAAGTGAAACTCAGGGACAGATGCAGGTGCTAGTCAGGTTTGGAGCAAGGAAGCCCACACTGTGATGCACCAAGTGTTAACTTGAATTGGATGTTGTTTAGGGCTGGGACAGAGACTGGAGGAAAGAGGTTGAGATTAGATGATGAATGGGTTCTCTCTGAGGGGTTGAAAATGTTCTAAATTTATCGAATTAAACTGGAAAAATCTATGAAAAAAACATACAATGCTGAGATTTAAAGAAGTGAACACTCGTGAATTTCTTATTAAAACATTTTCAAAAATGACCTGAATATGAAATAGTAATTTGTTAACATGAGGCTATGTCTCAATCACTTGTCCAGGTTGACCTGGCCAGCATTCTCCAAACAGGGACTCTCACCAATCCGACCAGAGCAAGCGGCCTGAGGGACCCTCTGCAACTCTGCACTACGGCAGAAGTACAGCTGCAAAAGGGTGTCCTTGCACCAGCCCCTCCTGTGCCCGTCAGAGAACATAGCTTTTGAACAAATGTTGGGGGTCTGCTTGATGTTCAGTTGGCGGTGGCTTCTCCTCTTAGAAGCCAGGCCTTATCCTCCAACCACCTACTCAGAAAGGCCCTGACCAGATGAGGTTGGAGTCAGCCTTGCCACTTGTGTTTTAGTGATGGTATAAAATCAAAGTTCTTACTGCAACAGGAGTAAGAGTTTATTGTAAATCCAGACATGAGTTACCATGGCCCAGGAACATAGTTTTGGTTACTTCAAATTTATCGGTGGAAACATGAGGTAGACAGGTCACAGCAAAGTGAAGAAACCTGTGCTCTAGGTCTCACATGCTGTTGTGAACAGAGTGCCCCCCCAAAGTGCATCTTATAACTGAGCCCTCTGCAAAGGCCAACCAAAAGGCAGAGTGCCATCAGATAGCATCTGAGGCCTACAGCTGAGACTTCCCTTTTCCTGTGTCCACCTCCTTAATGTTTCCACCAATGTATTTGCAAAGTGTCTAGATTTACGACTGCTTTTTGCTCTGTGTCCATGAAAACTTCCCTAACTGCTTCCACGCAGGAACATGGAATTTGGGGTAACCTGAATCTGTGTTCCCAGGCCATAGTCACTCATATTTGGCTTCAGAATAAACTATCTACCCACCTTGAGGCGAAAGTTGTGCTTTTGCATCAGCACTACTGATGATGTTCTTAGCTTTTGGGTTGGTGAAAGCCAGTGGCTTGCTAAATTAATACATTTTCAGAGGTGTCATCTGAGAGTCCCAGGAATATTAGGTCAGACACAGAGGTGGGCAAAGAACTATTAGGGGAGCTAAAAGTAGATAAATGTGATTAGGCTTTTGACCTGCAGCAATCCAAAGTCCGCATCATCACTGAAGTGGTGCTCAGTTAATCACTTTTGCAGAAAGCAGTGTGGTGTGGTTTCTTTCAGAGAACTTCAGTATAGCTTCAATGTCAGCTTCCCTGTGGCCTAAGAAACAAAATATTTGAAAATGGAGCCTAAATAGGAAATAAATATTTTAAATCTTATTTCATGTCCCATGTTGCTGGAAAGACTCATTCTAGAATGTGATGTTGTGAGTCTGAGTAGGCAGGAAAGTTGTGTTCAGGAGAGAGGTAAACTCTAAGTAAAATAAGCCTGGGTCATAGCAAAACCATGAGTCATTAAGATCTGGGCATGACTGTTTTCTTCATTTTTATCCTCTGACTCTGACAAACATGTACGTGTGACATGTAACAGAAGTATCATATCTAGAGGTAAAGTCTTGAGCACGTTGTGTGGCCAGGTGAAATGAGGGCAGCACATGAAGGAAACAGGTAAACGTTCCCATTTCCGGGAAATTTCCAAGTGAAAATTATAAACATATATGTGTATAAATCCAGATCGATATGTTTTCTTCCACATATACAGTTAATTTTTCTGCCAGTTTGAGGTTATAGCTTATAACCTCATGTGGATTGGTTTTTAAGAGTTACTTATGAGTAATCACTTGACCTGTCTTATTATCTTAGTATTGTTCTAGATTCCATTTTGGGAAAATAAATAGGCAGTTACATTCTTAAAGTAGCTAGACAAATATTAACAGGCTTGGAGGCCACTGAGGATGAATTCTCTCCCTCATAATCGTCTTTGTACCCAAGGCTGTTTCCCTGGCAATGCAGACAGAGAAGCATGACAACTACAATTCTTTAAGATTTAAAATACTGTATGGAAAGGTAGAGTTAATCTGGACTTTGTTTGGCCTCATTAAGGGAAAGCAACTTTCTCCTAATAGGAAGAATGGATTCTGAGTCCTACATTCAGGCCTAGATAGAGGCCTGATGTTCTAAACTGTCTAAAACCCTACATACTACGGTCCCTTTCAGAAAGCATGTTCTTGAATGGAACTCATATATTAAACCTCACCCACCCATGGCTCAGGGGATCTTTGCAGAAAATTGGGTGAAAAAATTATAAGAGCCAGGGTTGGTGCATAATCATAAGGAAACAGAGTCTTCTAGGCCTCTGGGAATATGCTCATGTGAACTTATAGCAATAATGTCAGCATGCACAAGACCCACGCAAACTCAGTCAGACAAAAATCCAGCACAGAACTTGGGAATTGGGCAGCAGTGTGTATTGGGAGACAGCCAACTGGGAGTGTCCAGCAGGGCCTGAAATGGAACACTGGACGGTGCTGTCAGCCTCACATATACTGCAAGGCATCAACCCCTACTTAATCCTGCCCTTCACACTGTGCTTGGAATCCGGTCCTACTGCGCAGTCCCCACACCGCCCATACATACACTGCTATGTTTTAGGCCATGCCAGAATTCCCCAGGATTGCTACCCCACGTGCAGTGCTAGGTTATCACACCTTTCTGACACAACCAGCCCTCTACATACACCGTTAGGACAGGATCCGATGCACATCTGACCTCCATTCAGCTTACACTTCCAGTGATCAGGACATGCAGGACACCTCCTACCACACTGCTGCTCCCCTGCACTGCTGGCTGTCAGGTCTCCCCGGGCATCGCTATGCAGCACTTCACAGCCAATGCTAAGTGTCAATCTTGTTGGGTACTTGCCCCTTTCCTGTAGAAAGTGCTAGGCATCAGGCCCTGTTGGACGCGCGCGCACACACACACACACACACACACACACATACCACACACACGGACCTTGTTGCTGTGTCACATTCTAGTTTCCTGGCCCTGATGGATATCCCCATTGCTGTCATCCTACATAAACTTTTAGGTATCGTTTTCTAGCCAACCCTCAGACCACTGTCCCACATATGCTAGTTACCAGACCCTACTGGATATCCTCCCATGGCCGATGGTAACCCACAAAACACTGCTAGTTATCAAGCTCTGTTGGACACTCCATTCTCCCCTCCCCTACTGCTAGGCATTAAGTCCTGCTGGACACCCTTTCTCAATGACCCCCACACACCCAGCTATGTATCTATTCCAGCTAGACACTCCCTCTTTCCCACACAAAGAGCTAGGTATCAAATCCCACTAGATTCTTTCTGCATTGCCTCCCCCAACATACATTGATATTTTCATGCCCAACTAAACACCTTCTTGTCAGTTCTACAAACAAACTTCTGCACATCAGCCTGTGCTGCATACCAGGTAACCTGGGGTTCCATTCCACCTATATTATTAGGTTAGGACATGCTAGATGCCACCCTCCACCCCACTGACGTCCCACATATGTAGATTTACAGCAGTGTAGTTGAGCAGCAGTGGTGGAGTGGTATCCAGGAGGGCCTGAGAGCAGCAGTGTATGTGATCTGGCAGGTGCCCGGGTGTCCAGCGGGGCCTGATAACTACCAGTGTACGCTGGTTTGCAGCAGGGGTTTGGGGTTTCTAACAGTGCCTAGTTCAGAGCAGTGTATGTGGGGCACTGTCCAAAACTGCTGTCTGTAGGGCTTGAGATCTAGAAGTTTATATAAGGTGGTGGCAGGGGACTGTCCAGCATGGCCTAAAACCTGCAATGTGTGTTGTGCAGCAATGCAGGGAGGTGTTGTCCAGCAGGCCTAGCATCACTAGTGTATGTGGACTAGTGCACAGTTTCCCTACAGGTAAACCCGGTGTCTTCAGTTGATGTTGTTGCTGCAGGGTGGGGCAGCAGGATCTAAACCAAGCCACCATGTATGTCCAGCCCTACTTTGTACACTGAGGTTTTTATGGGGCAACCACAAAAGAGGAGTGTCCAGCGAGGGTTATTCAAAAGAGGATGTCTGCTGTCAGTGGGGGACAGTGTTGAGCATGTTCTGATACCTAGCAGTGTGCACAGGGGTCATGGGGACTGTCCAGCAGATCCTTATCTAGACGTCAGCAGGAATGGGGACAGGGAGAATGCTGGGGTCCAGCAAGGCTGTTAATTTGCAGAATACGTGAGGTGGACGTGAGGAGTCCAGTTGGACCTGATCCCAGCAGTGTATTTAGGGCTAAAGCGGAGTGTCCAGGAAGGCCTGATCCCAAGCCCTGTATGGGAGGGGATGCTGTGCTGCGGGACCTAATCTTCCACTACATGCGGGTGTTTGAGAGATCTTCTAGCAGGTCTGATATGAATCAGTGTATATTGGGGCTGACAATAATTGTATCTAGTGTATCCTGTTAAGTAGCACTTTGTGTGCGATGGAAGAGAGGTGTCCATCTGGACCTGATACCCAGAGCTGGTGGTCCTTCAGGGCTCGATATTTACAACTTTATATGTGGCAAATTCAGGAGATACCCAATGAGACTTGAGAAAGATCAGTGTATGTGAGTCGGCTGTCAGGAGTGTCGGACAGGATCTGATGTGTAATAATGAATGTTGGTCACCTAGTCGTGTTATGGAATGTTATGGGGGTCTAGCAGGTGTTGATACTCAGAAGTGTATGTGGAGTGATGAAGTAGAGGGAGGGGAAGCATGTCCCCCGGACCCGGCACTTGCAGTGTGTGTGGAGCGGCACTTGGAGCATCCATCAGTGTAGCGAGTCAGGTGGTGAAGCAGCAAGACCTGGTGCCTTGCAGTATCTGGAGGGATCAGTGCTGGAGGGAGTGTCCTGCACGGCCTGATACCTAGCCACGTATGTGGGCTTTGGTGGCAGGAGGAGAGGATGTGCAGCAAAGCCTGAACATACACTAGCAGTGGATGTGGGGTGGGAGAAGCAGCAGGGCCTGAACCCATCACTGTATGTGGGGCAGTGGTCCAGGACTGTCATCCCGTTGGGCTTAATTAACATCTAGAAGTATATGTGGGTCAACTGCAGGATTGGGGTGTCCAGCATGACCTGGAAACAGTGTATGCTGGACATGATGAGAATGGGGAGGTGTGACCAACAGGCCCGACACTAGGACTTTATGTGGAGAAGAGAGAGGGTTCTGACGGAGCCTAATACCTAGCAGTGGCTATGGGACGCTGTGGGGTAGCATCCTACAAACCCTGATAGCTAGGCAGTGTTTGGGACGGTGTTGGAGGCTGTGACGCACGACTTGGAGCCTTGCACTGTACGTGGGACACCAGTGGCAGCGGAGGGAAATACCTAGAAAGCCTCAGATCTCACAGTGAGTGCGGGGCAGGGCCAGAGGACATGCTACCTCGTAGTGTGTTTGGGGAGGCTGTAGGGATGTGCCCAGCAGGACCTGATGCCCAGGTGTGTAAGCTGAGGACTGGGTGGTGTGTAGGAGGGCGATAATGAAAGGTGCGTGTGGGTTTGTGAGGGACGAGCTGATGTCTAGCAGTGTGTGTAGGGGATTCCAGAGGTGGGGAGTGTCCAGTAGGTGTCTGTGGCTGTGTCCTTGAGTGGAGATGGCCATCAAAGCCTCATGCATAGAATTTAATGTGAAACAATGGCAGGGGGTGTCCAGCATGGCATGAATAATAGCAGTGTGTTTTCAGGGTCAGTGGGACGAGGGAAATGTGTCCATCAGGGCCTGATACCCAGGACTTTATACGGGGAATGAGAGACAGGTCCAGAGAAACTAATATACAGTAGTGTATGTATTGAGGCCTAAAGGTGGGGTGGCTGTTGTCCAGTAGAACCCAGTACCAGGCAGTGTATTTGGGGATCTGTAGTGGGAGTGGCAGTCCATCAAATCTTGGTATCTAGCAGTGGATGTGGGGCACTGGATTGGGGAGGTAAGGTGTCCAGCAAGACCCTATTACTATACGTTTATATGTGGTGTCAAAGGAGTCTCCAGCAGGGCCCGAGGAACAGCAGTGTATGCTGGGACATGGTGCGGGTGGATCTAGTCCCCAGCATGGCCTGATGCCTGGTATTTTGTGGGGAGTGTTCAGCTAGACTTCATCACAGGAGTGGACGTGGGCTTTACGGGCACTGCGTGTTCAGCAGGGCCTGATTCCTAGCAGTGCATGTGGTGTGGCGCGTCATGATCAGCTGTTCAGAATCTGACACCTAGAATCTTGTATGGGACACCAGAAGTGGTGCCCAACATGGAATGAAAACTAGCACAGTGTGTGGCGCAGCAGTGGGGGAAGGCACGTCCAGCACATATAAACGGCGAGGCTTCCCATCCCTTCCCACATGAAGTGCTGGGTATCAGGCCCCTCTCGGCCCTCACTTCCTGGGGGCCACCCCACATACACTGTTATCAGGCTGGCACCCTCCTGTGGGCTGCTACACACGCTTCCAGGTTATCAGGCTCTGTTGGACATCCCACCACTGGGCTGCTACCCACATACCCTGCAGGGATCAAGACTTGCCGGGCACCTATCCAGCCAACACCAAAGCCCCACCCCCTGATTCCTAGCACTGTGGTGAGGCAGTAGAGGTTAGACCGTATCTGATAAGACTTGATCCCTAGCAGTGTACGTGATGTGGCCAGCATGGGGGTGTCCAGCCAGACCTGATAACTTCCAGTGTATGTTGATTATTAGCAAAAGTGGAAGGGTGTCCTTTAGGGTCTAATACTATAATGAGCATTGTCCAGTCAAATTGGGCCTGATACTTAGAAGAAGCGTATATTGGGTAGCAGCAGAGTGTGTGTGTGTGTGTGTGTGTGTGTGTGTGAAGCATGGAAGTTTATGTTGGGCGGCAACCAGGGTGGGCATGTTCATCAGGGCCTGATATTATAACACCTGCTTTGTGTAAATGGGAGGTGTCCTGGACCTTACACTTAGCAGTGAATGTGCAGTGGGAGCAAGTTGGGGGGTATTGGTGGCCAGCAGGGTCTGGTCCTAACAATGTATGTGGGACAGCAGTAGGGTTTGCCCACAGATCCTGCTACCTAGTGGTCGGTGCTGGATAGCAGGATCTTACTAGCCATATGTCCTGAGTGTTTGTGGGGCAGACTTAGGATGGTGATGTTCAGCAGATACCCAAAAGGGCATCTGTTCAAAGCACAGGTAGAGGAGAGTGGCAGCTTCCAGCATATTCTCATACCCAGCAGTGTGTATGGGGTAGAAAGGCCTGTCCAGCAGGGCTTGATAAACTATAACCTATGTGGAGCAGTGGTGGGAGGATTGACTGGGTGTGAGGACTTGACACATAGCAGTACACGTAGGGCTGCAGGGCAGTGTGTGGCAGGATCTGATTCCTCACAGTATGTAAGGGACGGCAGTGAGTGGCTAGGAAGAGGGAGTCGAGGAGGACCTCCTACCCAGAAGTTAACAGCCAGGCCTGACAAATATCAATGTATGCGGGGAGGCTGTCAGGTGGGAATGTCCAGTAAGAGTCCATATGTAGTGGGGTTCATATCTATCTAGCAGGTTCAGATACCTACCAGTGTTTGTAGAGTGGCGGTGCATGGGAGATCTCTGTCTAACTAGGTTGGATACCTAGCAGTTCATACATGGCAGTGAAGACAGGGAACACCTTCAGCAGGATCTGATTCCTCGCAGTGTGCGTAGAGTGGTGGCAGGGGTGGGAGGTGTCCAGCTGGGTCTGACACCCAGCACAGTATGTGCAGTGGGGGGACTGGTTCAGTATGACCTGACACTGGAGCATGTGTAGGGATCCAGGGCTTGTCCAGCAGAGTCTGTTGCCTAGTATGTGGAGGGGCATCTGTAGGGAGGTCATAGCCAGTCAGGCTTGATGTCTGTCAGGAATGTGGACCAGGGACAGGCTATACAGTAGGTCCTGGAGCCAAGAAGTGTATTTAGGGTTGAAATGGCAGTAACGGGTGTCCAAGAAAGGCCTGATTCCCAACAGTGCACATGGGGTTCCAGTGGCAGGGGACTAGCCTATGCAGCATGACCTTACATCTAATACTGCGTGTGAGACAGGAGAGCCAGCAGACCCAGTACATAGATGTTTGTACATGGCAGTGACAGCTGGTGTCCAGCAGCACAGTCTGATGAATAGCAGAACATGTTGGGTGGCAGTGGAGTGGGGTGTCTACCCTGGCCTGATACCTAGCACCTTATGTAACACAGAGGAGTGTTAGCTGGACCTGGTACCTATCCAGCACTATAAGAAGAGTGGGGGCAAGGTTAAGGTTAAGACACAGCCATGTATTTGTGGGTGGGGAACAGCAAGGTTGTGGACAGTAATATTGGGTTCACGGGTATGTCCACCAGGGTTGCTACCTATCAGTGCATGTGGGGCAGTTCTAGAGCTGAGCAGTGCCCAAAGGGTCTGTTACCTAATAGTATAGTGTGTTTCCATGGCCTGAGGAGTTTTTCCATCAAGGCCTGATATATATAGTTTACATAAGGTTGGCAGCAAGGGAACATCCGTTGTGGCCTGAATAATAGCAGTGTATTTTGGGGACAAGAGAGAGAGAGGTGTTCCTCATGTTCTGATATCTAGGACATTATATGGAGTGTGGAGGTAGGATGCAGTGTGCATAGAGCTGAAGGTGGGTGTCCATCAGGATCTGTATAACAAGCAGTTTATTTGGTCTTTGGGAAGAGGAGTAACTTGCCAGTCAACCCTAATATCTAACAGTATATGTGAGGTGGTGGAATGATGTCCAACAAAGCCTGATGAATAGCACATATGTTGGGTAGCAATGAGAAAATTCTAGCATGGCCAGATTCCCAGACTTATGTGGGATGAAAAGGAAGTTGAATTTAAACAGAGCAGCATAAGTAGGGCTTCAGGTGAGTGGTTGTCCAGCAAGGACTGATACATAGCAGAGTATGTGGAGCATTAGGGGCAGAAGGGGGCGTGTCCAGCAGGGCCTTTTACCTCACAGTGTTATTTAGTGTGCTGGGCAGGAAAGTGTCCAGGGGGGTCTGAACCTAGCAGTGTGTATTCATGGCTTTGCCAAGGGCCAGAGAATTCAGCAGTGTCTGATAAGTTGTGTATTTCTGTTTGCGGTGGGTCTGAGAGCAAGTCCAGTAGGCTCTGACAGCCACTGATGGATGTTGTGCTGTGCTACGGTAAACAGCTGAGCAGGCCCAGTCTTACTTTCACTCACTGTAACTGTAACAAAATACCACAGGCAAAGCAACACGGAAGGATTATTTGGCTCACAATTCCAGGTTACAGCCCATCGTTAGAGGGAAGGCAAGGCAAAGAGCAGGATCTCAAAGTAATCACAGTGCTTCCCTGGCGAAGTGCAAAGAGCAGTGAGTCGGTGCACACGTGCTTGTTCCCAGCCTGCCTTCTCCACTCTGACCCAGTGCAGGATCCCCGCCGAGGGGACAGTGCATCCACCATCCACCACGCCAACTAATGGAATCAGCATGATCCCCACCGACACACCACAGGCCTGTCTGATCTAGATAGTCCCTCTTCTGGACTCTTCCCGCAGGATTCTAAACATATCAAGTTGGCATTTAGAACCAACTCCACCACATCCTGATACTCAGAAGTTTATGTAGGACACTGGAAGCGGGACTGCCCAGCATGGCATGAAAATTGGCAGAGTGTGTGGGGTAACAGCATGGCAAGATGTGCTAAGCACTTAGAAACATCTAGGCATCGGCTGATGGAAACCACAGCTGCTGGACACCCTGGCCCACTCCTTCCCACATAAACTGCTGGGTGTCAGCTTGCTGCATACATCCCAGACAGGCGCGGGTGGACTTGTAGCCCTCAGGCCTGCTGCCCCTGAGACCACATACACTGCTAGATATCAGGTCCTGCTGAACACAGCATTGCAGCCCTATATAAACTGCTGTGGAGTCAGGTCCTACTGGACCCCTCTCCCATCCCCTGCATACTGTGCTGGGGGTCAGGCCCTCCTATACTGTGTCTCTCTCTTTTCTCCCTTCCCCTTCCCACTCCACCCGTTCTCTTCCCCTTCTCCTCTCTCTTGCCACCCATAAATCCACTGCTACGCTTCAGGCCAGACTGGGACACCTACCAGGCTACCACCCCACATATAATGCTAGGTCTCACACCCTGCTTAACAGCCATATCCTTGTCCTACATTCATTGCTAAGCAGCAGGCTCTGCTGGGCACCACTATCACCCAGCTTATCCTCTCAAGATCAGGCCATGTGGGACAGGCCCCGCCCCCAACTTCACCACTATACGAACCATGCTACCCGTCCAGTCATACTGTCCCGTCCCCACTCCCCACATAATATACTATGATGAAGCCCTGTGAGACACAGACACACACACACACACAGACACACACACACACACAGACACACGCACACACACACACACACAGACACACACACACACAGACACACACACACACACACGCACGCACACACACACGCACACACACACACACACAGCACACCACACTGTTGCTACTCTGCATACAGTACTAGTTTTCCGACCATAGTGCGCAGCCCCCTGCCACTGTCCAACATAAACTTCTAGATATCAGGTCTGTTAGGTATCAGAACATACATACAGACTAGACATCAGTGATGGACACTCTGCCCCTTGGCATTACTCCCACATTCACTGCTGGTAGTGGGGCCTGCTAAACACACACACACACACACACACACACACACACACACCCCACATTACCACACAGAGAGTTTGGTATCGGGACTTACTAGACATCCTCCTCCCTGCTGCTAAAGCCCCACATAAACTCATTCCTAGCACTGGCAGGAATGCAGTGGGAGAAGTTGGGTGGAATCCATCAGGGATCGATACCTAGTAGTGTATGTGATATGTGTGAGGTTGAGTGTCCACAGGGTCTCAACCTAGTAACGTATGTGAGGCATTGCCAGGGTTGAGGAGTCCCTCAGGTTTACTATCTACCAGCCACAGGACCTGATATCTAGCGGTGTTGGGTAGTGGGGGATGATATGTGCAGACATGAATGTTGAGCAAAGGCTGGGAACAGGGCTCCATCATTACCTCCTACATAGCATTTTTTGGTACAGCCATGGTGAGGACAGGGAGTGCCTCCAAGGGTCTGTTACCTAGTAGACTATCTTTTAGTGGGATTTGGGAGATGGGGCAGGGGACAAAGTGGTGTCTACCGATTCTGATACCCACCAGTGCATATGGGTAGAGGCTGTCTAGCAGGGCCTGATAGACCCTGTAGACATGTGGAATAGAAGTAAAGGGTCCAGAAGACCAGATTCAACCGGTGTATGGAGGTTTTCAGGGGTCTGTCCATTGGGATCTGTTTCCTAACAGGCTAGCAAGGGATGAGAAGTAGGACCTGGTCATTAGCATTGTGTGTGGGACGTGGTGTTGGTGGGTGCAGGGCCCGATGCCTCCTTCCAGTGAATGAGAGGTGTAACATGTCTGTGTGTTGGGTGACTTGAAGGGTTATGTCTAGCTGTCCTAATACCTAACACTTTGTGTGATGGAGGAGTGTTCACTTAGACCTGATGAGTAACATTACATATAGCACTGCAGCGGGGGAAGGGGGCAGTGCCCGTGTGCGGAGAGAGGCTTTCAGGTGGAGTGTCCAGTGTGAGGAGAGAGGGTTTCAGGTGGAGTGTCCAGTGTGTGGAGAGAGGCTTTCAGGTGGAGTGTCCAGTGTGCGGAGAGAGGCTTTCAGGTGGAGTGTCCAGTGTGCGGAGAGAGGCTTTCAGGTGGAGTGTCCAGTGTGTGGAGAGAGGCTTTCAGGTGGAGTGTCCAGTGTGTGGAGAGAGGGTTTCAGGTGGGAGTGTCCAGTGTGTTGAGAGAGGCTTTCAGGTGGAGTGTCCAGTGTGCGGAGAGAGGCTTTCAGGTGGAGTGTCCAGTGTGCGGAGAGAGGCTTTCAGGTGGGAGTGTCCAGTGTGTGGAGAGAGGCTTTCTGGTGGAGTGTCCAGTGTGTGGAGAGAGGCTTTCTGGTGGAGTGTCCAGTGTGTGGAGAGAGGCTTTCAGGTGGGAGTGTCCAGTGTGTGGACAGAGGCTTTCAGGTGGGAGTGTCCAGTGTGTTGAGAGAGGCTTTCAGGTGGAAGTGTCCAGTGTGTGGACAGAGGCTTTCAGGTGGGAGTGTCCAGTGTGTGGAGAGAGGCTTTCAGATGGGAGTGTCCAGTGTGTGGAGAGAGGCTTCCAGGTGGCGTGTCCAGTGTGTGGACAGAGGGTTTTAGGTGAGAGTGTCCAGTGTGTGGAGAGAGGCTTTCAGGTGGGAGTGTCCAGTATGTGGAGAGAGGCTTTCAGGTGGAGTGTCCAGTGTGTGGAGAGAGGCTTTCAGGTGGGAGTGTCCAGTGTGTGGACAGAGGCTTTCAGGTGGGAGTGTCCAGTGTGTTGAGAGAGGCTTTCAGGTGGAAGTGTCCAGTGTGTGGACAGAGGCTTTCAGGTGGGAGTGTCCAGTGTGTGGAGAGAGGCTTTCAGATGGGAGTGTCCAGTGTGTGGAGAGAGGCTTCCAGGTGGCGTGTCCAGTGTGTGGACAGAGGGTTTTAGGTGAGAGTGTCCAGTGTGTGGAGAGAGGCTTTCAGGTGGGAGTGTCCAGTATGTGGAGAGAGGCTTTCAGGTGGAGTGTCCAGTGTGTGGAGAGAGGCTGTCAGGTGGAGTGTCCAGTGTGTGGAGAGAGGCTGTCAGGTGGAAGTGTCCAGTGTGTGGAGAGAGGCTGTCAGGTGGAGTGTCCAGTGTGTGGAGAGAGGCTGTCAGGTGGAAGTGTCCAGTGTGTGGAGAGAGGCTGTCAGGTGGAGTGTCCAGTGTGTGGAGAGAGGCTTTCAGGTGGAGTGTCCAGTGTGTGGAGAGAGGCTTTCAGGTGGAGTGTCCAGTGTG
Source organism: Eospalax fontanierii (assembly GCA_035773235.1). Lineage (NCBI taxonomy): Eukaryota > Metazoa > Chordata > Mammalia > Rodentia > Spalacidae > Eospalax > Eospalax fontanierii. The sequence continues at coordinate 9,899,040 of CM069538.1, forward strand.
TGGAGAGAGGCTGTCAGGTGGAGTGTCCAGTGTGTGGAGAGAGGCTGTCAGGTGAGAGTGTCCAGTGTGTGGAGAGAGGCTGTCAGGTGGGAGTGTCCAGCAGGACCTGGTAGGTAGCAGTGTATGTTAGTTCTTAGTATACGAGATGGTGTTTAGCAGATCTACATACCTGGCAGTGTATACGGGGTGGTGTGGGGAATGCCACAGCCCCACATACACTGCTCAGTGTCAGACCCTATGCGCATTGTGACCCTCTGCCACCAGTCATACACTATTATGTATCAGTTCCTGCTGGACTGTCCTCCTGTACCATATGATGTGCTAAGTACCGAGACCCTACTGGACCCTCTCCCACATCCCTGATGCAGCTAACAGACGCTGGCCTTTATCAGGTCCTACTGGGCACTGCACATCTCAGTGTTCCACATACACTGCTGGGTTCAGACCCTGATGGTTACATCCACCCCATCCCAGCATATCACATACACTGCAATTATATGTGTATTGCTGAACTCAGGATGAGTCCACAGCCCAAGGCTGGGTGGACCCAGAGCTGTTTGGTCCATGTCCTTGGCAGCACACTGCTGTCATTAGGGACCCTGGGAACCCAGTGCCAGTGCCCTTCGCCATGTCATACCTCGGAATCGAATCGACAGGGACATCAGGGATTTGCCAAAGATTCTGAGAGATCCTCACAACAGCAGGCTGTCTTTGTGATCTAGACAAGGGTGCCTAAACTTGTCAAACAAAATAATTTTTACACGAACTATGTATATTTGTCTGTGGAATATAAGTATGTAAACCAAGCATTTGCTACTAATAAATAATTTATTTTAAAACAATTTTTGTATTTGTTATTTATTAAAGATGAAAGCCAATGGATGCACTCTTACTTATACATAAATAATTAAATCTCGGCTCAATATTTGATAGTGCAAGAGGTAGAGTGTCCTCAGTGATTTTCAGGTTGATAGTTTGATTTTGTAATTGTTAATGCTGACACACTTGGTATGAATTTGTAGTACAAAATCACAGATATGTATTTAGGATCATTTCAGAGTGTTGTAAATTCTCTCTTAGTGTCTAGCTAAAATTTGTGCAACTTAAAAAAGTGAAACCTAGGTATTAAACTGATGTCACAGTAGCTCTAAGTTGCTGAACTTTTAATAGCAGAAGACTGACATGTTTTGTTTCTCTCTGTCTCTGTCTATCTCTCTCCTCTATGGTGTAGATATATATATATATATATATATATATATATATATATATATATATATGTATATATAATATATAATATATATATATATGTGTGTGTGTGTGTGTGTGTGTGTGTAGACTAAATACCTTGTCTTGTTTAATCTCATCCTAAGGCCCATTTGGTAAATATTATTTAATCTCTTTTTAAAATATACAAAGATGCCGAGAGAGGGAGAGTCAGTTTTCCTTAAGGTGATATGCTCTATTTCAACTGAGTATAGTTTACAAACCCATCCTAAGATTTTATTTTCAGTTTTAATTGAATTTTTGCAATTTTCATACAATATAGTTTGATGGTATTTAGATAGATCCTTTCCTCTATCCAGCCCTCTCCATATATATATATATATATATATATATATATATATATATATCCTAATAGTTTCAGATTTAAATGAATGCTTTTCAAAGCTGTTTGCAGGCACTTGGGGAAGGTTAACTTTAAACAGAGAATCACCTGTATCCACTCCTCAGGTGGTCAGTTTTGGGAGAACTGTGTTCTGTGTCTCGTCTCAAAATCAACTGATAGTCTCTGAGGCATGTCTAGGTCAAGGTAACTTTGCTTCCACGTACTGTAGAGCCCAGGCAACATTTTTCTATTACAGAGACAGTGCATTTTGGACGAGTTTGTATATTTATTTCTTTGCTGGGTCTCCATGCATACTCAGGGAAATCACTGTACTCTACAAGGCCATTGGAAGGCCTTCCAAGTACAGTGGTCAGACTGCTTAAGAGAATGTGCTTCTTTTCCAATTGTGATCCTATGGTCTGCTACAGGACCCACCCCTCGGTGGCCCCTCACCCCATCCATCCACCAGCTGCTGCCAACCCTTCTGATATACAAGTTCTAGAAGGCACTTGGGTAGGCAAGTCAAAACTACAAGTCAGGTGGAGTTCTGAGTGACACGGTGGGATGCACATATGCCAGTTTTTGCTCTGCCCTCTCCAGACCAAGTGTTAAATACTTTGGGAAACTTTTCTTGTGAAAGATAATTATCAAGGAAATACTAAAAGTATCAGTTAGGAGGGAATATACTACAATAAAACTAATTAAAATCTCTTGGAACTGACAGTTTCTAACCAGAGACAAAATGATGTAAAAATACAGCAGGACCTGCCAGCCAGCTCCTCTGAATAGAAGATCCTCGTGGATCATTATATGATCCTCAAGATCCTTGGCACAGGCAACTTCGCTGGTGTGAAACTGTCACCTCCACCAGGAGGTGTGGGTTGTCCTGAAGACACCAGAAAAGGAAAAAAATAAAGCATGCTGAGCTGATCACAAGTTACCTGGAGATCTTAAAATTATTGGCCCACCCAAACTGTTCCATACAATTAGGACACCAACTGTGGTCTCATAACCATAGGTAATATGATTATAGAACAGGCCTCTGGAGGAGATCTGGCAGGCCATACTGAGGAGGTGGGTTATCTGCAGCAGGAGGAGGCGTGCTACACTGTGTGTACTTCATTGCTGCCATCTGAAAACGGTGCACATAGGGGCATCAACCAGGGAAGATCCTGATGGGCATCAAACTGTGTGACATTGACCTGGCTACCAAATCACCACAGGGCATCATTTAACAATGTTCTGTAGCAGCACTTCCATATTGTACTCCAGAGATTTTTAGCAACAAAGATTAAGTTTCCAGGGCACGTGATCTCTGGATGATGGGCATGGTCCTATACCACAGAGACATGGGGCTCTTCCCATCAAAGCAATGAAATAGCATCCCTGAAGGATGAAGGAAGGAGAAGATGCCAGATCCACATTCCTACATTCCACCAAAGCTTCCAGCACAAATTGTCAACTTCCCTGTCAACCTCAGGCAGAGTCTCAAGGTCTCTGAAATTATGGGTCACCTGTGAAGTGCAAACTTTCACTAATTTACAGCAACCCAAACCCCACCATTGTGATGTCTATGTGTGTCATGGGTAAAACCCCAGGGACATCCGAGACTCTTCATATGAAAAATACTTAATAACACCATAACAACTTACCTAATTTTAAAGTATGAGTCACTCTGGGGAACCGAATTAACCAAGTTAAGCCCATGGAGCCTGGTGTAGCTTGATCCCTGAAGATCCTGTCATTTTCCTCTCCTTAAAGAAGACATAGAGTGAGCCCGCCCTTCCCTCCAGGTTGTTGTATTTCCTCCTACCTGTCACCTTCCTGAGAATCAGCCCCGCAACCATTCTCTTCTTCACGCTCTTCACCTATTTTCTTTGTCCTGTTTGTCTGATCTAACTGCATACAGATGAGCTGGCATCATTGAATCATGTAATAAATCAGTGTTTGTGGATCCCAAACCCTGATGTTTGGGAATGCATTCTGGCATCAAAGTTCCTTGTAGATGTGTTGGGGACGGTGTGTCTCTTTTACAGCTTAGGGACTGATGTTCACTGAGATCCTGTGATCAGCTGAAGTTCACACAGCAAAGAGAGTACATTTATTTTATTATTTACAATACTAGTGATTTTTCTTTCAGCATTCCATCTTAAAAAAAAACTATTGTCTAATTTTAAGACATTATAAAACTGCATTGGTGTTGGAGAGATGTCTCAGCAGTTAAGAACACTGGCTGCTCTTGCAGAGGACCTAGGTTCAGTTCCAGCACCCACATGGCACCTAAAAATTGTCCTTAACTCTAGTTCCAAGGGATCTGATACCTGCTTCTGACCTCTGCAGGCACTGCCTGACACAGATGCACTTACAATCATGCAGGAAACATGCTCATACAAATAAAATAAAAACAAAATACTTTTAAAATTTCAGTCACTGAGGAATCTTGGTAACAATTGTTCACAAACATAGAATGCTAATTCTTTGTTCCTGCATAAAAAAGCTGCATGGGCATACACATGATTAACCCTGTAGAGGGTTAAGACAGGAGAGATTGAGACAGGAGGATCACTGGGGCTTACTTGCTCCAGGTTCAGTAAAAACTCTTGTCTCAAAAGAACAAGGCAGAGACTGACAGAGCAAGACACATGATCTCCTTCTCTGACTTCCATGCATAAGCATGCTCACCTGCATACCGAAGTACACACACACACACATACACACACATACACACATATACTGTATACACATGCACACACCCAAATACATACATAGCACACACATATACACATACATACAAAAGAGTACATACAGAAATATACACAAGCACAAATACACAGACACATATATGCACACACATACACATATACACAGACACATACACATATACATACACACATGTACATACATACACATGTATACAAACATAAAAACTCATATACACATGTACACACATACACGTCTACACACATGTACACACCTGCACACACATATACACACTCATATACATGCACACACAGACATGCATACACACTCATGCACATGTATATTCACACTCATACACTCAAACACGCACACATGTACACACATATATACATGTACATACATACACAAATACACAGCACACACATACACACATACACATTACATATAAACATGTACACACATACATACACATACACACATATACACAAACACACATGTGTGTGCACATATACACATGTACACACTCATGTACACACATGTACACACAAACATATACACACATATTCACATGCACACATATACACATACATGCACACTCATACATACATATATTCACACCCATACACACATACTCATACACGCATACATACATACATACACACACAGAGGGGCAGGGTGACATGGATCATCTCCCCTCATATGGCTAACTCTGTTCTAATAAACACTTTCCCAGTTCTCTTCTGCAAGCCCCTGGAAGTAAGAATTCAATTTTCTGTCTTTCTAGATGTTATACACAGAGAAATACCGTATTCATGGCTTATTTTCTATAATTTAATATCCTCAATGGCTTATGAAGATTGAAGCATGAGTCAGAATATTTTTCATTTTTAAAGTAAGACAGCAAGGGTAGAAGAAAGGAAGGTTCTTCCCCATCCTGGTCAAGGGCCAGTTTTGGGGCTTAGGCCACTGGAAGAGCCTTCACACAGCCATGTCCTCAGCCTAGTAGCCGCAGGCAGGAAATGAGTTTGAACAGAGATGACAGCCCTGAGGTCCATCATGTGGTGCGATGACAGGTCTGCAGCCAGAGTTTTACCAAAAGCCCTTAGGAGAAGCTGAGCAACGATTTTAAAAAAACACAAAAAAACTTTAAATATTCACTAAGGACCCTTTTGGAATTCAAGGATGAACTATGATGGTGCTCATGGCACAGGGCAGAAGAAACCAATGCTATAAAACTGGCAGAAATTGTTATCAACAAACTAGCAGGCAGTAGAATGTTGACCCTGCACAATTTGGAGAAGATGAATCTCACACAAATAATGCCTCAAACCTGGAAGGCTCACAGATGCCAGAAACAGGTGACCAGTGTTGGGAGACATGGAAGAATCTTTGGACACAGCCAAACAAAGTGAAGAGGTGGAAAAACTGCTCTGCAAAAGTAAACTTTGTCTGGGTGACATTGCCATTTTCTATGATGTCACACAGAGAAGTCAAAAGTTGATACCAATCTCAGGTTCCAAGATTGCCACAAGGCTACCATCCCATCCATTAGCACTGTTTGTTTCTGTAGGTGTTGGGAAAACCGCAGTAGCCCAAAGCTGTTCTCAGGAGTAGATGGAGAGTTTCAAGGGCCAAGTGTTCTGATGTGCCTTCTGCCTCCAATGAAGGAAGCTCAGTCATGTGGCACCCAGCATTTTTGCAGAGCTGACCTGCAGGGACTGTCCTGAGTGACAGGATAACATCACAGAGGCTCTAATAGGCATGAAACATCTTGTTAGTGGTGGATGGTTTGGAGGAGTTGAGGATCCTAGCAGGAGGATTGACCATGATGCCCGAGAGACACAGAATCCAGTACCCAACCTCCTGAGTAGATTCCTGAAGAGGAAAATGGTACCCAAGGCCATGCTGCTGTTGACCACACAGTTCAGGCCTGGTGGGAGCTCCTGGTCATGGTGGAGCAGCTATTCTTCCTGGAGCTTAACATACGGGTTACCTCCAAAGACACTTCAGAGACAAGGACTGGGCCCTGTGAATTCTTGACACGATGAGATGCAATGCTTTTCTGTTCTGTGGGTCTCGGCTCCCCTGTGTGCTAGGAGTTGCAGGTGGAGACAGGAGAAGATCTTCTGACTTGCAGAGCCTGCACCTCTGGTTATGCAGTTCCTCTGCAGCCAGTTTCTACCAACATCCTGTGGCCACCACAGCCAGCACTTCTGAGTCCCACTGGAGTCTTCATGTCACCTGGCTGCCTAGGGCCTGGGTAAAATAATGTCTATAAGGACAACTATGGAAATTTGGGTTGAGGGGTCTTACCTCCATCTCTTCTGGATCCCTGCATCCTCCAGATGGACAGAGACTGTGGGGACTATTACTTTTCATCTACCTTAGTGGCTCCTGGCTGCCATGTTTTACATTCTGAAGTGTGATGAAGAGGAAGGCAAGGATGGCTCCCCGCGGGACACTGGTGGTGTATAGAAGCTGTTCTCTAGAGTGCAGGATGAAAGAACCCCCAGCCTGTCCTCATCCCATCTCTTGAATGAGGATTAGAAATTGCTTTTGGCTACCGAGCATCTATAGAAGTCAGAGCAGTCTGAGTAAGGTTTTCTCTGTCTTAAGGCTATCAGGAGGAAGGAACTTGTGAGGAGATGTCCTTCCTTTTGAAAACCATGTGGATCTCTTTAGTCTTCATTTGGCCTGAAGAATTGCCAAAGCTTAGGGACAGTGTCACAGCAGGTAGCAAGGGAGATCTTTGAGGAGAATAAAACTGTCCTAGAGCCCTCCCTTCCGGGTGTGAGAACTCAGACCCTCAACAGCTCTCTTTGTCTCTGGAAGGATCTATTTGTCTTTGTGGTCTGTTCCAACAAGAACCTGGGCCTTTCCGTCATCAGCCAAATCTTCCTGACTGACTTATTTGTGAAAATTCCCTTTGACTATGTGTAATCTATGCAGAAATGGTGAACAGAGATGCCTCCTCTATGGCTGCATGAGATATAGGTCTGACTTCCATTGCCAAGAGGATCCAGGCTGACTTGACCCTGGCAGGCTGTGCTGCTCATGCAGCTGGGTCTCATGTTCTAGCACAGGACGTGCAGCCAGCCTGTGGTCCTGCAGCATTTCCTACTGCCCTAAGCTCCCTCTCTTCCTAAAAGGCTCTGAGCCTGGGATCCCTTGTTATGACTCATTCCCCATGACCTTCACAGTCACACTCTAAGAGGCAGGAAGTACAGGGGAGCGGGGACTGAGGGTGTTGAGGTGTCAGGGATGCTTAGCTACTAAGGAGGAGCCAGTGTGCCGGGTTGTGGCCTGTGTGCTGGGTGCCAGGCTGACATTCTCAGCTGGAGCAGTGGATGAGGGATAGAGCGTGGTCTCCAGGCCTCTGCAGAAGCTGCAGGCAGCAGGTGTTTTGTTCTGTGTTCTCCAGCCACCCAGCCTGGAGTTGTGGGTCCTTCTCACTGTGTAGCCCACGGGCCACCAGGGACCCTGGAGCCCAGGAATGTCCCCAGTGTGGGATGGAAGGCTGCACTGCCAGCTGAAGGAGCTGGGCTAGAGAAGTGTGGTGGCCTCTGGTTGACACTTTTGTCTGAGGACAGTCAGGGAGGCTGTCTTCCTAATGTTAACAATTCCTCAAGACCTTAAGCAAGGTTTGCGGTTTTTGTTTTCTATAAGATTTAACTAGGAACTTATAAAGTTCAATATATACATGGGTAATAATAATCATTCCATTATCTTATGTGTGTAATTTGCAGTCCATGTTCTTTTAGTAAGATGGTGCTGCACAGTACTCATCTGAGCCATAAATAACTGCCATCTTCATGTCTTCAGCAGTGCCTACTTAAAAAAAGATCCTCATAGCTGAATTTGTTGGCTATTGTATTCTTTCACTAAAGGAAGAGTAAGCAGGAACATTGGACCTTCACCTGAGTATCTAGCCAATCCCCCTAGTCAGCTGTATGTAATTTTTGCAAAATTAAATTTTTAATGTTATTACATTTCATGGTACTAAGAAAAAATGTGAAAGATGATATTAATAAGATAAGGAAATGGAGATAGTCTAAAAAAATTAAAAAAAACCTATACACGTGATTGAAGATCTGAGTCGATATGTTATGGAATATAAAAGATAAGATAAAACTATGTATATGTAATCTTAAAATTTTTGAGGTAATAGTTCACATAGTCTAAATAACAAAATATATGTCTAATAAAGGTTTATTCAAGAATTTTTTTGCCCAAGCTTTAGCTGCATAGCATATAGTAATTAAAAGTACAAGATTGGTAGAAGTTTGTGCAGTAACTACTGTGTCTTAAATTATGGCTGCTTCTCCCTTTAACTTGTATACTTATAGTCATTATATTGCTAGAGCCTTGCAGATGCTTGAAATTGTGTCTTACATCGAGGCAACTAACACTCAAGTTCAGGAATTATTTTGTTCAGATATAAAGGTGTTTACATGCCCGTTCTCAGCCCTGCTTTGTAGGACATAGTATGGCTCATGCGGACTTTCAGGCCCTTTCGCTTTAGGCAACCATCTGGCAGATAAGGCCACGCATGTAGTAGGCTTGTCCCTAATAAAATTAGCACAAATATCTCATACTTTACATCACCAAAACACTCAAAGTTTGAGGAAGCATGTTCACCTTACCAAGGAGGGTGCTAGACAAATTATTAACCAATGTCACTCCTGTTCTGAACATCATTTGGTGCCTCAATAGGGAGTAAACCCTAGGGGATTAAAGCCTAATCAATTATGTTAAATGGATGTGACTCATATCCCTGAATTTGGAAGATTAAGATATGTTCATGTTTCTGTTGATACATGTTCGGGATTTCTTACGGCCACAACACAGGCTGGAGAGGCCACTAAGCATGTTATAGTGTTTAAAATGTTTTGTTATAGCAGATCTACTGTCTATTATAAAAACAGACAATGACATAGGCTACACTAGTCAAACTTTCCGATGTTTCTGTACTCAGTTATCCATTGCACATAAAACAGGCATACCATACAATCTCCAGGGGCAAGGGATTGTTGAATGTGCCCATGTAGCTTTAAAAATTCAATTACAAAAAAATGAAGGGGGAGTTATATCCCAGAACTCTTTGAATCATGTTCTTTTTATTTTTAATTTTTGAATATGGATGATCTTGGTCTTTCTGCCACAGATTGGTTGTGGCATACCAAGACATTGGATAGCTATGCACAAGTGAGCTGGAAGGATCCAGTCGATGGGAAATGGCATGGCCCAGACCCGATATTACTATGGGGAAGAGGGCATGTTTGTGTATTTCCGCAAGATGCCAAAAATGCCCGGTGGCTGACAGAGATGCTGGTCCGGTTCTCGGGGACTGAATGAGGGAAGAGTGACACTGCTGTTGCTGTTGACGTGGAATCAGTTCCTGATGACACACGGAGAGCTGTATTGGGCTCATGTGCCAGATCCACCAATTCTGCATCCTGCAGTATGGGACAGGAGAGAGATTGTGGTAGTAATGAATGACACTCGGCTGTTAGATCAACCAGCAATGGGACACATGAGAGTGCATCAAGCATCAGGGTTTAATTACTCTTGTTCAGAAAGAGGTTTGCCTTTATGTTTTTCAAAAAACTCTTCTTGAGATGGGTGTGGAAGTTAAGCAAAGGACTTTCTCAGGCAGCAGTAGGACAGGCTGTGTTAGTGGTACATGCATCAGGCTACCACAGTCAGAAGTGGAGTCCAAGACAGGCATCTGTCCTCAAGTGCTTCCCCCATTCAGAATAGACTGTAGCTGTACCATCAAAACAATAAATACCCTGGAGATAGTGCTATACAGAAAAGTTTTTTCAGTATAATGTGTCTGGGACAAATAGATATATTATTGACTCGTCCAGTAATCAAGACAATAGCCAGAGCAACACTCAGGAATAGGAAAAAGATTGGCTGCAGAACTTTGGTGGTCAGACACGGACTTTCAACAAACATCTGTATGAAATCTTACATCGGTGATGGATAAGATGAAGCCTCACGGCGTCACTTCCTGACATGGAGGACCAGTGATTGCCTGTGTAAATCCACCTTATGTACTTTTGATTGGGTCTTCACATCTTTCTGTGAATTAGTCTGTGTTCAATGTTGCTTGGACTAACTGCAATTTGACGATTTGTGTCTGCAAGTGTCCTTTGAATACACAAGGTATGGTCATTCGCCAATCTTCTCTTGTCATGATTCCTGTCACTATCACAGGATCTCGGTGTGCTGACCAGGGTCCTCAGGTATCGGCAGAGATGAGAAACCCCTTCAGAAGAGCAGAATGAGTGGTAAGGTAGGGCACTGCAGGAATCAGAGCCCTAATCTCTCTGACAGCTCCGGCCAGCACTGCGGCAGTGGGGCTAAAGTAAGAGGTGAGAACTGCTCGTTAGGTGAATAGCTCATCTAGGAACGTCACAACGGCTTTGGGAACACAAGACAATACTGATTCAAAACCTGAAGCTTCACTGAGTTCAGAACAGGAAATAATATGACTCTACACCAAGAATGGTTGAAGTTTCAACTTTCTGTGCTCATTTTGTACTGAGATTGTGATCTGAGCCTGTCCCTCTAATTAAAGACTCTAAAGGCTGACTCAACACAAGACTTTGCTATTGGACATTCACAAAAATAAATTCAAGGAAAGGAAATTACATTCCATTGCTGCATTAATGACAGGGAAAAGCATTTAACAGAGAAATATAGTGAGGACATTTGTACTGCAGAGATGAAATATCTGGCCAAAAGTAGAGCTTACGGACATGGTGCCAGACTCCTCAGGCTGAGGAACTGGGTGAGTCCAAATCAAGAGTTCTCAACATTAAGAGGACTGAGGTGAAGTCCAGATTGCAGACTGAGTAAACAGAAAAGGGCCCTGAGGAATATGAAATGAGGAATGGGATGATGGAAAACAGAGCATCAAGCCTAGAAAGTTCTTGAGTTTAGGGGGACCTGGGAGGTGCTGAGGACGCGCCCTCCTCCCCACCATCACAACACCCTCTGTGACACTTCCCGGCTCTGTGACGCAGACCAGGGACTAAAGTGAGGCCCATGTAACCTCAGAACTCAGATGCCTCAGGCAACCATGTGATTCAGACTATGGAGAATGTTTTCTGCTTTCTGAATAGCTATATTGAATCGTGGTTAAGCTTTGGCTTGGCTTTCTTGGATACTAGCCCCAATTACATCCGTCTGAGTACAGTGGGATTGCTGCTTCTGTACCTGTGGTACCTGATTTTGAAACTACTCTTATTACTGTGGAAAAGTGTTCAAGACACCAGAGAGGTAAGAAAGTATGATGAGCCCCTTCCTCACCCCAAGAAAGATTATTGACTGCTGTGCCCCATTTCTAGTCTCACATCAGTAAATGAATGGCTGTATCAGACAGATCCCTGAACTGGTACACTAGGAAAGGAGAATTTCATCCCAGAATGAAGCCTGGCAGGGCAGGGGTGCATGAAGACTGAGCTTTTCATCTTGATCCCATAGTGGTACTTGGGACTTTTAGAATTTAATAGCCTCTGTTTTTTCTTGTGTGAAACTGTTGTGCCCAGGCCACAGAGTCCCCTCAGAGACCACCACGGAGGCCAGATCAGATGCAAGCACAAAAGGATCTTCATTGGCAAGCTCGAGCTTGGTCCACAGCCCAACACAGAGACTCAGTGGATGGAGGGGTAGTGGCCCCAAGTGAAGGGAAGGGGTTCTTTTATTGGTCTAGGACAGAGGGAGGAGGGTCAAAGACTGGGATAAGGTTGGGACTGGTGAAAGCTGCTTAAGTGATTGGTTATAAGAACTTACTCATAATGTAATTGGATCTGGACAGCTGCAACTTAAGAATGTGCTGACCACATTGTATTTACAAGGTCTTTGGTCATATTTATGTCTCTACTTTTAGCCTTGGTTACCTTGACCAGACTCTGTGCTCTTTCTTTAAGTCATAAACAGGGTGCTTTTGTAAGACCACCTGTCATCTGAAGGCCATGACCTTGGGAATGCTTGGACGTGTGGGGTGGGGGTGACTCCATGTGGTTTTTCCTGGAATTGAGAAGCTAAGCTGTTGCTTCTCTCAGCAAAATGGAGTTTACTGCTGAGTTTACTGGGTTCATCCAATCATTCAGTCTTCTCAAAACCCTCATGATTCTACTTTGATTCAGTACAACCTGCGCTCTTGCGTTTCCAGGTCATGGACCTTTCCAGAGAGAAGTGCGGGAGAAGAGGAAAGTGCTGTCTGTTGTGCGAAGGTGATTCTTTTCTCTTTTGCCTAGGCCTCTTTTCTCCAGTGATCGTTGCATCCCAGGGACTCAGCACAGCATGCTTTTCTATGAAAGCGTTAGCCAAAGGAACAGTGTGCAAAGGAAGGGCACTGGGGAGAGGCTGTAGTCTCACTGGTGGTCATGGATAGGCATAACAGGAATGTAGAGGAACTGGGCAGTCTCCTACCCTCTGGGGATCAGCAGAACTATCAGGTCAAAGGGCCTCTTTTTCACATGCCTGTCTTGACTATAGGATTGAAATTTCTTTCCCCTGCAGCCCCCGGGGCCAGCCCTATGATGCCTCCCACATTCGGCAACTGCTATGTCAAGATCCCCACTGTGATGTGTGTAATCAAGAAACTGCTAAACTCAGTAGTCTCCTGTCCCAAGCCGCACTTGAAGATGCTGCTGCCTCTGTGTCCAGTACCGCTTCCGCAACATCTATGACTGAGTCCTCATTGACCCTGTCCCTGTCCCTCTCAGCAAACCCTCTAGGACTTCTGATTTCAGACCCTCCAACTGAGCCTCCTCTACATTCGCCATTCATTCTTTCAGATAATCAGGATGCCCCCTCGGAAGACAGACTTTCTGCCCAACCACTGTGTGACTTTCCACAAGCAGAATCTGTTCCTCCAGTGAATGTGAAATTTCCACTGGTCCATGACCCTCTCCATCCACTTCCCTCTTTGCCTCTTCAGCAACAGCATGCCGCTCAGGAAGCAGAACTGCGTCTCCAGCCACCAGCCAGTTTGTCTCAGGTGGGCATCCCTAGGGAGCTGGTGTTCACTAATGTGCCCATAAACAAAGGCTTCTGTACTTCCAGAAATACAATGTCAGAAGTGCTCCCACAGCAGACTGATGCTGACTTATCCCGGCTGGAGTCAGCAAACTTGACTCATCAAGAGGTTCTTGATGTCCATTCTTCTGAAACCTATTTGAAAGGAGAAGACACAATGTATCTCAAACTGTCAGGAAAACTATTTTCCAGCCCTGGTGTCCTGGTGCTCCTTGAGAGACAAGTTAAAGGGATGGCTGATGCATTTAAAACTTGGGGGAAGACCTCAGAGTCAGCTGATCTGGAGAATAGGCCAGTCTCCTGTCCTTTGTGGATCAGGAATGGCGAACCCGGAGGGCCGCACATGCTCATGCACCGCCCTCATTTCAAGGCCTTGGAGACCAGTTAGAGCCCAAACACATACAGCTCTTCTGCAGACCCGCTTCTCCACACTGTGAGTCCGCAGCCTCTTGTGTGTGCTGAGTGCTCCTCAGCCTCCACCTGCTTCAACGCAATCTCAGATCGCCCAGTACTTCCTGACCCACATTTTCACCTTTGCTTGAGAGTCAGAGACCTTAGCCTGAACTCTGTCCCATTCTCAGTCCAAGCTCATTCCTTTGGCCAAGTGCCAGGCCGAACTTCAACCCACAGTATGAGTCCTGCCACTTTCCCCTCTGTCCCAGCTTAGGATCTGTGGGGTGTATTTTCACAGACCCCGGGATGAGACACAGCCTCTGAGGCGATCCAGAATTCACCGTCTGGAATACAACATTTTAAAGAAGGAACAGGAGAGGGTGTGGGGTTTACCCACTGTGGTCAAAAGATCCCAGGAAGAATTGTGTCCCGTTCCGCCCGAGCCCTCATTGGTCAGGCAGTGCTCCAAGACCCGTGCTCCCAGGACCATCTCTTCTGAAGACTTCCTCCTCCTCAGTGAGCTCCGCAAGAAACTAGACCACCACCTTAGAAAGAGGCTCATCCTACAGCGCTGGGGCCTGCCCCAGAGGATCCGTAAGCCTCTGTCATGGATGAATCCTCACGCAGAGCTTCCTGAGTCCTCTGAGTCTTGGAGCAGCTATGGGCTCTCATGGATCTCTTTCTTTAAGCCACGGGATAGAAGTGACCTTCACAACACTGCACTGAACCAGTCTGTAAGATATGTATTAAGACCTTCAGAGACAAACTCTATAGAGGGGGACGTGGAGAAGGAAGAAGGACATAGTCTTGACATTATCCAAACCTACTGTTCATGGAATAACCGCCAGGGGCCTTCAGACAACAGCCTTCAGTCTGACTCTCAGACAGCTGTACAGCATCTCTCAGGGAGTCTGCCAGGCCAACCTGCAAGGACCTCACAGGAGAACCAGTGGCTGAAAGAACCTGAAACTGCCCTGCAAAGACATGGGATTTGGAAGTTGAAGAAATCAAAGAGGGTCAGATCCTTGCACTGTGTCCAGAACAGGGCCTTGTCCTTCCCCTGTTGGCTCACTTGTGGACAAGGAAGATCAGGGAAGCCCAGGGATAGTCGCTTTCTTATAACAAGGATGAGCATGTAAGGAGCATGTGAGGAGTGACAAGTGGCAGGCAGCCTGTTCAGAAACAGACACACAGCGTAGTAGACAAAGTGAGCATAAAGAGTCTCGAGAGGGCCAAAGACACAGCCCAGAGCTGCCCACAAAGTCCCCTGAGACTCAGCCTCAGCCAAAGGATAAGAGACAGAGTTCCAGCAACAAGACCCAGATTCCTCAAGAAAGAAGGCTGAATGACAAAAACATACCTATATACAAAATTCCAGTAGCATCATCAAGTCAGGGCAGTTCTGTGGTCTTCCAGCACAGTCTATGACCTTGAACACCAGCCAGTACAAGAGCTCCTCAGGGACAGGTGGGAGTATGATGGAAGCAGAGAACACCCAGTAACCAGAAGGGGCCGGAAGGAAATGTCAGATTCTCACACACCTGACTCTACATGTCAGGTGTCCAAGGACAGGGACAAGCAGCACATCGCAGCTCTGGGGGCCCCATAATGGTGTGTCCCATGCCGTAGATGAACTAACTGAGTTACAAACCTTTAGTGACTGATGACCAGCCCCTCCAGTGGGGCCATGACAGCTCCTTGTGTGGAGCAGGTGCACTTGCACACTAGAGGAATCAGCATGTAGCAGCAGCAGGAGCCCTGGGTGCCTCCATACGTTTCAGGCAAGTGGCAGAACACGGAATTCTCCAGCTGCCAAGAAGACATGCCCTCCAGCATGCACAACAGGAGAGCTTGGTGCAGGGGATGAACGGCTGGGGAGATCCCAGCTCAGATGGAACAGCCAATCTGCTCAGGACAGCCCATCACAGGGTACTCTTGAAAAAACACGCTCTCTGGCCCTGTCAGTGAAGGAGCTGCCTCCTCCTCAACTCTGCTTCAGAAACCAGATCAAATACGTTTTTCAGTGGCCATGTCCTGTTAGAATATGCAAAGGATGGGCAAGTTCTCTGGCAAAGGGCAGTTCTCCATCATCACCAGTGCAGGATCCAGAGCTACTTAGGGGGAATGCTATGTTTCCTGGGAAATGTGTAGCTCAGAAGCCATGAGAAAGCCTCTCAAGGTCAACAAGGAGCAGCTGAGGTGCAGGTAGGGAGAAGCAGGTACCACCTGTCCCGTTATGCCCTCATCTCCCCCAAGAGAATCTGCGAAAAGTCATCTCAAGAAAGGATCTGAGATGCAGACACTGCCAGTTCAGGCCATCACTTCCACTACCAAATGCTGGAAGGAGGCAGGGACAGACAGGCCGAGGAAGGTACGCAGCTACAGAAGAAGCTGCGGTGATCAGAATCTCTTTTGTCAGCATTGAGCTGACCCGGTACCTCAAGCTGCCTCGTTCTCGGCTACAGGTAATCTGTCAGGAGATGAGTTTGGGTTATGTGAATAGACTATCTTTTCAACATTTTTATGGACAATATTTTCTTCTTCCTAAAATATCCACCCCTTCTTGACAATACTGAATGTTCCCAATAAATACTTTCATACAGCGGTGTCTTTGTGCCTGCATGTGTTTGCATACTAGAGTGACATTTTGGTGATGGAGAATGCACATACTGAAAGGAGCAAGCTATTTCAGTTCTCAGTACCTCTCTGCTTCTGAAAGAGGACCCGGTTCCCCGAGGCTCATGTTGAAGGATGTATATGACGTGTCCCTAAAGGAGCATTTCTCCTCCTGTCCTTGGTTTGGGAGTGATTCTGCTTCCCATGTCTTGGCCTCATTGTAACTACATGGCAGCCGAGACCGCCTGCTCACTGGCTTTCACACTCTGCAGAGCAGAGGTCTTAACACGCAGTGCACCCCCTGCAAAGGACGGGTAAGTTTCTGAGAACAGAGCGGTTTTTCCATTTCACAGAAGCAGCTGTGTGCTTGGTGCCGGTGCTGCAGAGGATTCTGTGATTAGAACAGTTGCACAGCAGGTTAGATGCTCCTTAAACAGCCTCATGAGTACTTGTTCATGGGTATCAGAAGCATTACCGTTTTGTCCTTTCCTCTGCGTAGTGTGTACTGTCAAATGACCTCAGGGAAGTGGTTCCCCGCCCTAGTCACTCCTTCAGGCTGTCTAGACTGCTGATACTTGGCAGAACACGTTTTCACCCTGCTGTCAGCATGAGGGATGTCTGCCAGGAGTCCCCTTCCTCTCAGGTCAGACTAGTGCTAGGGGTACGGACAATGTGTGTTTGGGGGAAGCTAAGAAAAGCATAAGGGACCGGAGAAACGGCTCCGTGGTTACGAGCACTGACTGCTCCTGCAGAGGGCTTAGGTTTGGTTTCTAGCACCCACACGTTAATTCAAACTCCAGTTCCAGGGGATCTCAGACTCCCTTCTGACCCCCATAAGCATATATGGTGCACTTACATAGATTCAGGCAGAACCCTCATATGCATAAAAAAACTGTTAATGTGGAGAGTAATGACAGTGCTATTCGAGGAAAATGGATTGTACTCAGTGAGCCCAGCATCCCGTCCCTTTCCCCAGTGTCATGTCAGCACCTCAATGAGGCTGCTTCTTGTACTGCGTAGTATATGCTGTCGTGGTGTCAGAACTGCACATGTGGGTGTGCTGCCATGACAGACGTCTGCAGAGCCATTGTCAGGCAGAGCATTCTTCAATTCAGGGAAGGCGGTGAGGTACTTCCCTTCCATCCATTCTTGGTGACGTGTGAGATGCTCGTCATCTTGGCTCGTAAGATGCACAGCGCCAACTAGAGCTGCATAGGCTGAGGGGAGCCATGGTAGATCCTCCCACCTTTGGATCACCTGCACTTCATGATGCATTAGTGAGTCCTGCTCTATATCACACTGATAAAAATGCTTCGGAGCTATCTATGGACCTGTGTGGATTGCCAAGCACTCCAGAAAACTCAATCCAAAACAGACCTCAAAAGTGGTTCTTAGACTGGGACTAAAAGTTAGACAAGATTCTGAGATGATATCTAAGGTAGTTTCTCAGAAAATGTGACTGCTGGTGCCCAATCAAAGCCAGAACTTTTTATACAGATGTCCCCATGCACTGTATTTCCATGATCTTGTTCACTGTTGGGAAACTGATTCCAAAGCATCAGAAATTTGGGGTTACAAAAAAGAGCACAGGTTGAGTGGAGGTCCCAGGATTGACACAGTTGAGGAACCAGAGGAGGGTGTATCTATCCATGTATCCAGTCCAACCAATGAACTGTCTGGCCTCAGTTTCTTCTAGCTCCTCTGTTCCATTATTTTTTTGTAGTTTTTGATAGGGTCTCATGCTGCCCACGCTGCCTTGAATTTGCTATGTAGCTGAGGAAAACCTTGAATTTCTGAACCTTCTGCCCATATCACAGAAGCACTAGGACTGCAGGTTTGCAACATCACACCCGATATACGTGGTGGTAGCGTAACCATGCTAGGCAAGCACTCCATCAAATGAACAATTTTTCACCTTTTTACCTTTTTGTCACTTCTCCTATCTTAGAAACTATCACCCGAGAATTCTGTATTCTGAAATAGTTCATAAAGCCCATCAATCCCCCCTTTCACCTATTCCCTGTATACTTTCAACATATGAAATCAATTCAACAGTTTTTTAAAATCCATCTTATTACTACTAATTTTATAGCACCCCACGCCCATAACACAGCTGCTTTGCACAATCGATGCCAACACATATGCAAAATCAGATGCCTTGAGTATCCTAGTTTGCTCTCTGTTGCGCTGATAAACACCACGACCAAAAGCAACTCGGGGAAGAAAGAATTTATTGGGTCTACAGGTTACCGTCCATCATCAAGGGAAGAAGCCAGCAGGAACTCCAGACAGAATTCCGAAGGCAGGAGTTGAAGCAGAGACCACAGAGTAATGCTGCTTACTTGCTTGCTCTCTCTTTATCTTTCTTATGCTGCACAGGAACCCCTGCCCACAGTGGGATGTGCCCTCCTACATCAATCAGTAACCAAGAAAAATGCCCCACACATAGGTCACAGGCCAGTCTGATGGAGGGAGCTCCTCAATTGAGGTTTCTTGTTCCCAGGTGATTCTAGTCTCCGTCAAGTTGATGAAGACTAACCAGCACACTGGGGCTTCAAGTTCCATGGGCTCCTCATCCAGGACTTAAAAACCCAAGTCAATGATACAAACCACCAGGGAAGGCAGAGCAAGGGAAAATCCACAAAAAATAAAGTACAATTACACACTAAGACTGCCATCTCCAAAGGGAAAGTTACATACAACCTCAAGACCCACAGGGAGATGACAGCAATGAAACTCTCACAAGCCCATGGTCTATGACACAGGAAGCCAATTACAAAGATCATTCCTGAACATCCAGTGGTCTCAGGTTTATGGACTTTGGTGGTGTGTGCAGCACCTCTAGCACAGGCTTCATGATCACCACCCACGGACTCAATCCAGACATGTTAGAGACTTCCGGCCAGGCACCATTTCTTTTCCACTCCAGATTCATTCTGTAAAATGAGAGCAACTGTAGTAGTCACTTCTGTAGGCAGTAATAGGAAACAGTGTTTGAACAGAATTACACAAACACTACATTTCTCAGGATCACCAGAGGACTTTATTTGATCTTCACCAAGAATGGGTTTTGCTTACTGCTTTAGACTTTCCTTTTGCCCTCTGACAGAATTGCTAACAGTACCTTATTAAGCAGGAAAGCCATGCTGGAGGTGAACGTGGATTTTCCCTTATCAGTTATGAGCAGTGTCATTCTGCTACAAGGCCCAGGAAGCAGAGAGGGCTCCTCTCATCAGGGCTGGGGCAGGGAGGGGTGTGGTCAGGTTAGGAAACGGGTGGAAAGATGGAGATTCTAAAGGGAGACAGAGCATTCACTTTTTGGAAAATAAGACCACACTGTCCTTTAAACAAGGCTTTACAGGTTTGTAGGGACCAGCGCAGCATGACAAGCATCAGGGTGATGCTACCAAAGCCGATCTTCAAGATTAAAGTCACAGACCCTTGTGGGAGTATGCAAAGTGGAAGCCAACTTCGTCAAGAAGAATTATAGAAGAGTGAGAAATTAAGAAAAAAGAGAACTTCTCAAGAATGGCTGCAGTTTCCAAAAGAAGAAAAAACCGCCCGATTTCCTCATGTAGGAGTTTTACTGGGACCTCAGTTTCTTGAGTACCCAGCTGATCCAACAAACTCCAGTAATTCATGATCGGACAAGAACCAAGTATGTAACGTTAGCACCTTCCATTGTTAGGGAAGATCAGGATCGTGGATATCACAGAATGGAATTCGCTTGTGTATTCCTCTCTTGTACTGCTGGGAATGGAGCACAGCCGTGGGTTGGCTAAGTATGTGCTCTCCCATAGAGCTGTATCCGTGGTCCCTAGAATGAAGTCTTATCTTCATTGCATAGGTGGACCACTATTAGTTATTTCCCATACCATTTTAAGGTATTGGATTTCTTATGTCTATATATTCTTCACAATAGCTTCCTGTTTGTATCTACGAGACTTTGGCCAACCAAGAGCTTTCCATGCTGCTTTTGCATCTTTGAAGTCTTTGCCTTAAGCCTGTTGTGAGCTCCAATGTTGACTTTAAGCATCACTGGACACTTCTTTGTTTATGAGAGCAAGAGAAGAGTTCTTAGGCACACATCTCCACATCTGTCTGTCTGGACATGTGTGGAAATAGTTCTTGACAGTGATTTAAGACTCTTTATTCAATTTTTGTTTTCTAACCAAAAACATCATTCTAAGCAGCACTGTATTCCCTCCTGCGTAAACTGAGGAAAGCTTTTAAAGGAATGATACGTGATTACATCTTTTACATAACATACAGGAAATACAGAAATTTTTGAAGCTCTGTGTTCCTTATTTGGATGTTACTGGTCTTTGATTTAATGACAGAATAAAAAACAAGGGTTTCTCTTCCTTGTAACAATGAAATTAATAATGATAAGAATATCCACATTTCTCATCTAAATAGCTTATGTTTGACCACTTCTTTATATGGCTTGGTGGTAGAGGACGTGGCTTATGTGCACACGGCCCCCAGTCTCAGCCCTAGTTTTGGGAACATACAAAATGACTTAACTCACACCATTGTGGGAACTGACAAGTCTTATAGACCAGAAATTTCAACACTTTCAGCAGTAGGTGTTTAAATCACTGGATTTCATAGATTCACCAAACTGACATGAGACTGTCAAAGAAAGTTTTGTTCTCCTCCATGACAAGTTTTTCCTTTACTAAGATGGTGGTTTGATTGCCCAATATCTACTCAAAGTTTCCAGAAATTTCAAATTTAAGAAGGTAAAGAGAGCTTTCCTTAACTGGTATATTTTACAGAAAGATGTCTTCATCTGTGGCTCAAACCAACTGAAGTAAGTCAGGCCATAAAGGACGCAGACACCTGAGATACAAGGCTGATCTATACCTGGAGTGATCAGTGTGAAGAGGACAGCTTGAAGGCAGGCATTTTAGTCCTGTCCAGATTCCTCATACACAGGAGGCATACTTAGCTTTTGCATAGCAGCCAGGATTTAACAGGATGAGCCAGTGAGGCTGCTTGGAGCTTGGCCATTCAACAGTCCTTTATATGCTTCTTCCCCATAAGACTTGACTGCTCAGTCTGTTCATCACTGTCCCTGATCCTCTGCCAGGACAGTTCCCCAGGGTACTGCACTGTTCTCTCTACTCCTCAGAGTTACCACACACTGTTACTGAAGTGTAGATCATCAACAATTCTTCATTAATATAATAATTTAGCTTCAGTGCACACAGAAAATTAAGAGCTGTTGTTAAGAAAAAAGTCTTAGAGAAAACAGCCCCTGCTTTTTGGAACTACTAGCTGTAGAATGTTTCACCTTCCCCCCTAGAACTGGAACGAAGATTCCTTTACTTATGGATCGATGTCCTCAAAGTAACATGGTTGAGAGAAAGATGAATTTGTACACTTTAGTACAGTGTTTCAACACTTTATCCTAGCAATTTAAAATTAATCATTCGTCTACTCATGGGGTGTGATGGTTTGAATAAGAAATGCTCTCCTAAAGGGTCAAGTATTTGAACACGTGCTCTATGGTCCCCGCTGGCAGCCGTGTTTGAGGAGGTGTTCTGGGCAGTGCAGCCTCGCTGAGGAAGCACATCACCAGACAAGCTCTGACAGTCTATAGCACTGATCTATTTCAAGCTTTCTCTGCTTGCTTCCTGCATGTGCTTGAAGATGTGAATGTCCAGCTTCTGATCTGGCTGCTCGTGCCATGCCTCCCCCCATGATGAACTCTTACCTGTCTGTAACTATAAGCCTCATAGACTCCTCCTTCTCTATGTTGCCTCGACACAGTGTTTTATTACAGTAACAGGAAAGCAACTGATACACGGGCCTAGGGTTACAGGTGAAGCTCAGCAGCAATGCAACTCTTAAGCTCAGTCTTGTGTCTGTCACCACATCCCACTTCATGGCACCTGCGTCACTGGGAGGGGCAGATGTGCATGTGAAGAACATAGCACACTGTGGTGCTGTGGGTGGTGGCCTTTGATATCCATGATTCCTATCGTGTTGAACACGAAGCAATCAGAATTTGAAGCAGTAAGCTTGACGAAAGCATTGTAGTCTTCCTTGCTTTTCTTTCTTTAAGCTTCCCAGTTTCCAGATCCCCATCCACCCCATCTAGCCTACCACCTCCTTTGTCATCTGCAGCATGTGGCTTCTGCTGCACATATTCCCTTCCTGGAGTAACGTGATGAAGTTAGCCTCATGTCATGTGTCATGTTTGCATCATGTTGAACTCATTTCCATGGGTCCAAGGAAGTCAGCTCTGTACTGAGCAGGATTTTAGTAGATTCTAGGGCAGAAGAATGTAATCCACTGTAATATAGCTTTTGTAGGAAAGCATCTGTCTTTGCCAGGTATGTCAATAGCAACTGTAGTTCCATTGGGGTGTGTGTGTGTGTGTGTGTGTGTGTGTGTGTGTGTGTGTGTGTTTTGTGTGTGGTACAACAGAATTTCAAGCATTGATTGTGGGACTCAACATTTGTACACATTCTATGCGAGACATTTTGGTTGTTTAAAAAAATCTAACCATGTGTTTACTATATCCAGCTGTCACATTCATTGCTTATCC
Source organism: Eospalax fontanierii (assembly GCA_035773235.1). NCBI lineage: Eukaryota > Metazoa > Chordata > Mammalia > Rodentia > Spalacidae > Eospalax > Eospalax fontanierii. The sequence continues at coordinate 9,921,968 of CM069538.1, forward strand.
ACACGAAACGACCCAGCTCACTTAAGAGCCCCTCAGCAGATGCACAATTCTAATTCCAAAGCAGCAGGTGTGGAGAGCATAGCCTTTAGTTAGCGAATGAGGGGCATGGACCTCATGGCCAGAACTGATGGACTTTGAACTGATGATCCTCCTCTGTGTCCCAAGGGCTAAGATTACAGGTTCACTAAATCATAGGGTTTGGCTGCGCATCGTAGGGAGCAGGCAGGGCCCATGCTGGGGGCAGGAACAGCATGAGCAGTACAACACATAAAGCAAGGTCTCCACAGCCCGAGACCTCTGCTGATGCTGACAGCAGCTGGTGTCTGGTCCCCTGGTCATAGGCCACCCTGGGTTGGAGCCATTGGGCCTTCTCATGGCCTGCACAGCACCAGGAAAGCGCAGAGCCGGCCACTCCTGTGTGTCCTCGGGTGTCGAAGCACCCTGCACCTGCACGGGCATCAGCGGCACTGATATCAGGTAGGTTTTAGAGCAGTGCTGGAGGGCTGTGGTGCCACCTGAGGTGAGTGTCTGACTGCTGGTGACACTGAGTGGCCAAGGCCGAGCAGAAAGGCTCGGAGGGAGAAGTGTGTAAAGGAACACTTATTTCAAGTTTTTAAGCATTATTTGTCCTTTTCATATAAAAGCAACTTACAAAGATTTTGTTTTTGTTGGAGCATTTTCCTAGATATGAGTGGTACAGACAACAAGTAGTGTGTGTGTGTGTGTGTGTGTGTGTGTGTGTGTGTGTTTGTGTGAATAAAATATTGATAGCTTGTAGAAATATATGCTTTTCTTCTGTGGCCTTAGTGGTTGTGCAGAAAAGACTAGGAATCCTGTGGCAATTCTAGCCATCTATGGGCTCCCAATTTATATTTATGTAAATGTATAAACAAATGGATACATATGAACAGCCTCACACAAAATGCATGTGTACTGAGTGTGTGTGTGCAGTGGAGCTCAGTACTTCCCAACAGCCTTGGACCCCGTCTCTGATGAGTCAGCAGAGGTATCATAGTATGTAAAGGTATATTATGGATGAGATGAATCAGGTTTTGATTGTTGGGTGTTTTGTTCCTTTTGGTTTCTTCGTACTTTTCCATACACAGTCGGCTGAGATTTGTATTTTTTGAAAGATCAGTGAGTCAGTGGTCAGCAAAGATTTGAAGGGACAAGAAAAGTGTTTTTTCAATATTTATTTCATTTGATGTGTAAGAGTGCTTTGCACCACCTGCATGTCTGGTCCCCTCAGAGGCCAGAAGAGGGCGGTGGAGCCCTGGGAACTGGAATTACAAGGGGAGTGATGAAGAGCCACCATTGGGGCAATGAGCACTGGACTCCAGTCCTCTGCAAGAGCACCAAATGCTGTTAGGCCATCTTTCCACTTCTAACAGGAAAGGTCTTCAGAGGGTTGTGGCCACGGCAGTGGTGTATGAGAACAAGTGAGCTTGCAGAGAGATGGTCTCATGTCACTTTGGCTTTGAAACTACTGGACTCGGGATGACTGAAAAGGTTGCATAGGGATGGGAAAGGACAGAATTCATATGAGGAGACAGCTCACCCAGAGACACTGCCCTAGATCAGACTCAGTTAAAGAATTTCTTAATTTGTAATGAAGCCGTCTTAATGAGCTGGGATAATATCAAAGGAGAAATGTGCAGTGCTTTCCCACAGCACCCTGGCCAGCAAGCACTCAGAAGGACGTGGAATGATCGCCAATTTGATCCCGCTGTTCTGCGATGGAAATTCGCTTAAATCATTTCCTGTAGAACTGAGAATAAATAATGCTTGCATTGAGGAGAGATGTTTGTTAACTGAAGTCATTTCTAATTTATATCAATTAAGTATTCCACGTTAGTGAGTAAATGTCTATTTTCTCAAGGTGTGTAAATTACCATAATTTGTAGTGTTTTGTTAAATCATCATAAAACTGATGAAGACTCCCTTCCCAGATCCAGATGACATGCAAATATTTTGTGTGGTTCTGAGCAGTAGCTTTTTGCTCTGTGACACTGTCTAGCCTTTTAAAATTGTGGTCCAGTCCAACTATTTTCACACTGGTGCTTGTGATATTAGGATTCTATCCAAGAAGTCATTACCGGTTCCAGTATCATGAAAATGTCTTCCTCATCTTTCCTTGTAAGATATTTATGCGTTTCTTTCTTTAGTCGCCTTATACAGCTGACACTCTTCATTGTGGTGTCACACACTAGTAGGCAAGTTGCTGAAGATGATGGGGCATTAGGATCATCAGTCTGAGGGCTGGGTGGGCTACCTAGTAGGGTTTAGAGCAACCTGGGCTATAGAGAGAGGCTATATTTGCAAACAAGTCTGAGCTACCTCCATGACAGAATTCTAGCTTAACATGTGTGGTGTACTGGGTGTAATCTCTATCAACCAAAAGAAGTGTAGGTCTAATAGCCAGACTTACCTACTTTTCTTGGTTTTTTTTTGTTTGATTTTGTTGTTGTTGTTGTTTTTTTGGTTTGTTTGTTTAGTTTTGTTTTAGAAATTTGGGTGTCATAGCAACAGTCTGTTAACAAATTAAAATTTTTTCTTTTGGTTTCTCTTTATACACTTATGACTTTTAACTATTGTCTAATTTAGGGTCTATTTCATTCCTCTTGGTCTTTGCTGTGTTTTGAGTATAAAGTGTAGACCAGACTGGCCTCAGACCTAGAGATCTGCCTCCACTCTGTCTCCTGAGTGCTGGGACTGACAGTGTTTGGCACCATGCCTGGCAAAGCTAACAGATGTTAAGACATAGTTTCTTTATTGATCCTCCTCTCCCACTGCCCTCCCCCACTTTCTGTCCCTTTTGTTAAACTCTCCCCCTAATCGCCCACTTCTCCTTCCATGTCAGGTGTGTTTTCGTGCCCAATTTGTTTTGAGACAGTCTTCCTATGCAGCCTTGTCTGACACAGCACTCGCTGTGACAGACCAGCCTGGTCTCAGACTCACAGAGATCACTCTGCCTCTGCTTCCCAAGTGCTGTGGTTAAGGGTGTGCATTAGCACACCTGGCTTTGTCCTTTCTTATATTTATTTTTAAAGATTGATTTCTTTCTCTGTGTACGAGTTTTGCCTGTATGTGTGTATGTACACCATGTGTGCGCCTTGTGCCTGCAATGCTGAGACTAGCAGAAGGTGTCAGATGGAACTGGACTTACAGGTGCTTGTGAGCCATCATGTGGGTGCTGGGATCCGTACCAGGGTCCTTAATGAGAGTAGCCAGTACTCTTAACTGATGAGCTGTTTGTCCAACCACAAGGTTTCTTAATATTTGTACTACTGAGTTTTATTTGCTTGTTTTAAGACAGGGTCTTATGTGTCCTGGGTTAACCTCAAAGTCACCATGTAGTTGGCAACAGTCTTGAATTTCTGATCCTCTCCTTCATTTTCTGAGTGCTGGGACATCAGACGTATGTGACTATGACTATGCTTGAGTCATGTGTCTGTGACTATGCTCAAGTTCTGTAGTGCTGGACTTCAGTCCTAGCACTTCATGCATGCTAGGCTAGCACTTTACCAACTGAATTCAGCTACGTCCCTAGCCATACCTGCTTCATAACTTGAACCAGTTAATTCTGGTTGTGGCAGGCTGCCTTTTTATTTCTTTGTTTTATTGATATAGGGTTCATTATGAAGCTCAGTCTGGCCCTAATCATACCACATAGCTCAGGCTGGCCTCCTACTTGTGGTGATTCTCCTGTCTGAGCCTCCTAAGTACTAGGACTGCAGGTAAGCACCACCACATCCAGCTAGGCTGTAAGTCTTAAACAGGATGAGATGTGTGGTTGTAGGAAGCTGGACATGGTGTATTCCAGCATTTGGGAGGTGGAAGCAGAGGAGGATCAGGAGTTCAAGGATCAAGGTCATCATTAACTATGTGGTGAGTTTGAGGCCAGCCTGCCCTATGTGGAACCTTGTCTTGAAAAAAGAAGAAAAGAAATGTTTGGTTAGTTGACAGAATTGGGAGGAAGGCTTAGAAAATAGTCAAAAATTCTGGAGTTAAAGTGGGTAGAGAAAGACCTAAGTCATGGTTACGATGAGGGTCTAACTGGATTCTTGTCAGCATCTTGGAGAGTGCTTACATGCTTTTTGTCGCTTAGAGAACTAAAATTAACCCGTTTCTGTGTTTTGTTACTGACACTGGTAGAGCACGTGAACGGCCAAGCTTAGAACATTTGTCCGTGTACTTCCAGTATAGTCAGATGTAACTTGGACAGTTTCCACAGTGTCCTTGTTTTTCCTTTCTCTTTAGTTAGACTGGGGAGCAGGGTCTCCCTGTCTCATTCGGGCTAGCCTCCAGTTCCTGGGCTCAAGAATGGTCCTGAGTAGGTGAGAGCATCGGGACGCTCCACCTTCTGCACTTCTCACAACGTTCTCCTCCTTTTTCCTCTTCCTTATCTTTTAACACAGCATTGATTTATTGATATACTTATCAATACCTTTATTATTTTAGTAAATCCTTAGTAGGTTTTTTTGTATTTTTTGTCCCTTTTAGTATCTAGCATTTACGTGTGGCTTAGTCAGAGGTGGCTTGTCAAACTTGGGGATAAAAAGTATTGTAACTGCTAAAGTGTCTTCAATGCCCGCATGTAAGTAAACTATTTCTTATACATGTAGTAAACTAAAAATGCTGAAACTTTCATTTTAGTATCATTTGCTTCACATTTAGTTTGGTAAGATGTAGTACACTGTATTCAATGACTTTTTAATTGATAATAGACAACAGTTTAAGAAAATCTGATAAATATGAATTTATGAAGCAGTTTAAGGGACAGTTCTTCACTTTGGTTTCCTCCCTTCCTCCTTTTCTTCCTTCCTTTATTTCTGTAAAAGAAGAGAGATACTGGAATGGTCCAATGTGGAGACCTGAAGCAGGTCATGTTTCTTTTCCTGATGAGGCCAGAGGTAAGAGACTGAAGTTCCTGAGTTAATGAGAAATAAAGAGCTGACTGGCATCAACAGGGGTTTAGTACTGACTATTTTCCATGTGTTACTTGTGAACACTTTGTGATTGGTGCATTCTTAATTTTTAAAATGTTTAATTGAAAATATTATTGTATGAGACTGGAGAGGTGGCCCAGGAATTAAGAACATTGGCTGCAGATCACCTGGGTTCAGTTCCCAGTGTCCACATGGTGGCTAATAGTTGTCTGAAACTCCAGTTCTAGGGGATCCAGCACCCTCTTCTGGCCTCCGTAGGCACTGGACACTCATGGTGCACTTACATATAGGAAAAACACTCATACACAAAGTCATTAAACTAAAAAAATATATTGTCAGCTGGGCATGATGTCACATGCCTTTAACCCCAGCATGTGTGTGTGTGTGTGTGCGTGTGTGTGATTGATTGATTGATATATGTGAACACACAGGCCACAGTGTGGAGCTCAGGACAACTTTGTGGAGTCAGTTTTCTCCTGCCTTTACATGGTTTCTTTGAACCAAACTCAGGTTGTCTGAAAGAAAAATAAGCACTATAAAACCGTTGTGCCTTCTCTCTAGCCCCTATCTTTTATTTTTAAAGTGCTGCTTAGGCTAAATCTACTTTATAAAGGTAAATAAAACCAACTAGACCATGCATGTTAGTGCATGCCTTTACTCCCAGACTAAGGCACAGGCAGGTGGCTTTCTTTGAGTTCAAGGCCAGCCGGGTCTACATAGAGAGCTCCAGACCAGCCAAAACTATGTGATGAAACTCTCTCTGTCAGCAAAGAAGGAAACCAACAAACGAAAGCAAAAACCAACTAGTCATTTGTCTTTTCACTGTAGCTAAGTAGGCAAGAATAAAATTAAGTTGAACTTCACAGTACTACCCTTTCATCACAGTGACTAATTAGTAATGAAATCCTTGGAAGATAGGTGCCCCAAACAGAAACAAAAGTACTCATAAATTACTTAGGTGTCCAATAAAAATGAAATTGGCTTTACTGAACAGTGTACTGAGTGAGAAAAGCCATGTGACCATAAGTTTCTTGAGTAAAACTACTTCCTGAACAGAAAACTGATGAATGTGCTTGTTTTCCTTGTATCTAAAATCGAAGAATAAGTTTTATGTTTTCTTTTTCAGGCAAATTCCAGGTGATGATCCAGAAGCTGTAGAACATACTGAAATACAAGGCTTCCCCAGTGTAAACAGATAAATTATTCCTGTACAAAGAATTTCAAAGAATGATTTAATTACATTGTTAGATATTTGTTCTGGAGTGTGGGACCCCTGGAACCCCTTCTCAACCCAATATCTGATTAGCTGCTCTCTTTGCTTCTGTAAAACTCTTGGCTTTAGAATATCAAGCTGAACAGGGATGACTCCTTTTTGTCCTTTCTAACAAGCCTCAGTCAGCATGGGACCTGAAAAAGGGAACAAGCCCAGGCAAATTGATCAAGTCTCAGACTTAGACAATGGTCGGCACTTTCCAACAGACTTAGGCAATGGTCAGCATATTCCTTTGCCCTGGAAACAGCACCCATCAAAAAAAGGCTTCATAGTCACCTTTAACTAATTTTAGTATATACCTTATAGCAACCAATCAATTTAAAATATGCTCAGATCTATAAAGAAGCCCCTTCCCACTCTCCTCAGGCCTCCCAGAACAGATCCACTGTGTTGGTGAGGTCTGGGGGACCAAGCTTAAGTTTGAATAAAGGCTCTTTGTTTTTTTGCATACAGTCCGGACTCCGTGGTGGTTCTTGGGGAGCCCTTCCCTGGGCATAACAGGAGCAAGGATGTATGTCACTAGTATCACACAGACAAAAACAAAGTAGATAAAGGATCATTCTACTGTGACCTAAACTGTACTGAAACTCCTCAAAATGATTTTAATTAACTAGAAATTAAGATGTAAGATTCATCATTTTAAACATTATTTCCTGAGAGTGATATGTATTTAACCAGAGACTGTGAAATCAAACTCAGGGTTTGTGGAATTACCATAAACAAAAATAGGTACCAGTTAGAATTGCTTGTGTGCAAATGACCAAAATTATTAAAATATAAATCTGTTGAGTTATTTAAAAAACAAACAGTATGCTTAATGAAACTTAATTTTTATTTTATTACTTATAATTCATTTCTTTTGAGATAATGTTTATGGTTATATAAGGATTTCATTTATACATTGTATATGTGTATGTATAAATACATATGTGACTCTAAATTGCTTGAAAATGTTTTTATTTTAATAGATGAAATAGATTACATCATTGGTGTAATTAGAGTGAAATACAGAGTAGTTTAACTGTGCATTTGGTAATTCTACTGCCAGAGGATAAGTAGGTTGGAAATGAATTTTTATGCTTTTCCTTGATTTTCTTGACTGAACATTTCTCCTCATCCATGGAAGTCTTGGTGAAGATTTGGAGATCTTTGTCTTTACACCTTTATTTGTGTCCCACTAGGGCAGAAGGGCAATTATCATGCTGAATCCCAGCATCCACTGGGGCTCATCTTCTCCATGAGTTGGCGTTAGTGCTCATCTAGCATATCTCTTAGTACTTTTTCCAATTCCTTTATCTTAAATTATCTGGCTGAAGTAACAAGCTCTTAATTTTTTCCTCAAACTCTGCTTGCTGATTTCGACAACTGTACTTAAGCTGTGTGTGTGAGTGTCTTGTCAGGGTTCTGGGGGGGGAACAACTGCCACGGGGATATATATGTGAGGAGTTGATACACTGGCTCACAGATAAGGTTGAAGTAGTCCAACAGTGACTTTGCCACATCAGAGAGACTGAGGGTTCAGTACTTTCTTGGTCCACAAGGCTGGATGTCTCAGTAGTCCCAATTTGGTGCTAAAGGCCTGAAGGATTCCTGGAGAGATGACGGTCCTCAGTCTGTATTGGATCCCGAGGAGGAAGTTGATTTTAATATCTGAGTGGGAATGCCACAGCAGCAGGATAAACTCACCAGTGAGGGTGAAGGGGAAGCAGGTGAACAGCTCATGTTTCCTTCTTCCGTGTCCTTTCATTGAGGCCCCACTGGAAGGTGGTGCCCATGTTTATGGTTGGGTGCTGCTTGACCTGGGTACACTTACATGTATGCAGGTCAAACACATTTTTAAAAGTTGGAGGTAATATGAAATATTCTTTGACTTCAGCTTTTCTCTAGACAAGAGACATTTTTTGTTTGTTTGTTCATTTTGCCTTTTTGAGTCAGCCTGGGAGGTGCTGTGTAGATCAGGCTGGTCTCAATCTCACAGATATCCAAATGCCTCCCAATGTAGACTAAATGTGTGGACCACCATGCCTGACTCTAGACAACAATTATATAACGCTTTCCTCTATACACTACTGAATGAAAATTGGGTTAAAGGAGAAGTCAAGAAAGAAACTAAAAGTTTCCCAAAAGTGAATGAAAAGAAAAGACGACATTCCAAAATCTACGGGACCCAATGAAAGCAGTCCTCAGAGGAAAGTTTATGCCACTAAGTTTGTAGCACATCAAAAATTTGGGAGATCTCTGAATAATGATTTAATGATACACCTGAAGGCTTTGGAAAGCCAAGAACAAACAACACCTAAAAAAGGCATGGGAGAAGAGACAAATAAAAACAAGGCCAAATTCATGGAGTAGAAAGAAATGCAAAACAATAATACAAAGAATCAATGAAATGAAACATTTGTTTCTTGTAAAGTTTAACAACATTGACAAATCTTTAACCAAATTAACCAAAAGCAAGAGGGGACTGAAATTTATAAAATCAGAGATGAGAAACATTACAACACACACTGAGGAAATCCAGAGTCATAAGGACATACATTACAAATCTATATTCCACAAACTAGAAAAATTTAGAAGAAATGAATGTGTTTGTAGAAATATATGAACTACCAAAATTAAGTCATGAAGTAAATAATTTAAATAGAGTCATAACAACCAATGAAGTAGAAGTAATTAAAACGTCCCAGGGCTGGAGAGATGGCTCTATGGTTCAGAGCACTGGCTGTTCTTGGAAAGGACTGGGTTTAATTCTCAGCACCCACTCGGTGGCTAACAACCATCTATAACTCCAGTTCCAGGGGATCCAATGCCCTCTTCTGACCTCCATGAGCATTGCAGGACACGTGTACACTTACATACTTGCAGGTAATGCATTCATACATGAGAATTATAAATAAATAAAAAAATAAATACATTAATTAATTAACAAAAACAAAACTATGCAATTGACAGGCAAATGAACAGATCTGAACACAATATTCCTGAGTGATGTAACCTTGACCCAGAAAGACAAATGCTCCATGTTTTGTCTTTGTCTACCATATCGATGCTAGATTTGAATCTTCAGATATGTATGTTTTACGTGGAAAACCAATAGTGATCAGGAAATCAGTAAGGGGCCACGGTGCGGGGAATGCTTAAGGGAGGGGAGACAGAATGCAGTGAGATGAAGAGGGAAGGGGAACAAGGAGACAGGAAGGGTTAACGGGGTGGAGGATGGAACCCGGGAGGAAGAGGGAGTGTAGAAAGGGACAACTAATACTAAAGGCCTTTTGAAAACGTCATATGGAACCCCACTATTGAAGAACTGTCCTAAAATATACGCATATACAGATATAAAATGAGTTTAAATGGAGCTGTCTTATAATGATAAAAAGCCAAGTGCCAGAAAATGGGTTATCCGTTTTGGAGTTGGTTCAGGGGAGTCACACAAACCCCCTAACATTAAAAGCTATTGCCATTGTTATTGGTTATCCTTCAGAACTTGGTGGTTAGAGCTTATTGCTAAAGACACTACGTACTTGAGTCATAGAACATGGAGAAATCAAGCTGGTACCAACCTTAAAACTTCACTTCTAATGGTTAGTTTTCATAGTGCTGGAAGGTACCATGCACACTACTGGAGGAGAAAAATCAGTTTTGTCCAGCCGTGAACCTGTAAGCTACAATAGTGAGCAGCCTGACAAGACATGCCTATCGGTGTAATAGTGGTATCAAATGTGGAAGTAACCACACACTTTCTCTGTGGTGGGGGGAAGGCGACCCCAGCCTGGGACAGCTCTAGAGGGGCTGGCCACAGCTGGAAAGAAGTGTTCCCTGCCATGGAGTGATCTTGGTGGGCAGCAGAGGGAGAGGGCTGGTGGCATCATGTCCATCTTGGGGACTCTGTGTTGCAGAGGTTCACTGTGTTAGACTGTGCTCTTTTTAGAGAGGACTTCCAAGAGGGCACCATGGTCTAACAAGTGGCTCTCTTTGTTTGAAAGGAAGGGATTCTGTCACCTACAGCCTTTCGTGTCCTATTTAAAGTTTTCTTAGGGAGCAGTAGAGTACTTTGTGATGGTGAGTTTCTAGTTGTTATCCTAAAAGTTTTTTCTTGCCGTGGTCTAAACCTGTGTACTTTATTAACATGATGTGTAGGCAGTCAAAAGATTGATATTTAAAATGTTCTTAAATGCTTCTTACAAGTTGGTTGGCATGTTTGAGAGGAATGTTATTTTCCATTTTGATTACATCTGTCTTCCTATAGTTCTAGCAAGATATGACCCCAGATACCCAATTTCCATGGGAAACCTCTCAATACATCCTAAGGCGGTATTATAATCAAACTGTCAGGACAGAAGGAGATGCTGGCCTAGGCTGTAGCCACATGCCAAGACCTCTTAAAGCTGACACAGTCTCTGTTACATGTGCTCCATTTCTTCCCAAGCTTCCTTGCTTTTGTTCCTGGTATGTGAGATTACTAATTTATATGCTACACTAGCATTCCTTGCTTGTCCATGAATGTTGGAACTTGCAAATCGACAACTCAGCTCCAGGTGTGTCTGTGTGTGTGATTAAGAAGATCAGTGAAATCGTGTTTGGTTCTGATGTTATTTGTAGCAGGATATTTTGTTTAAATCCAAAGGGAAGAAAGCATAGCTTCTTTTCTCTCTGATTCACTTAGGAACTGATTCACCCAGGAACTGGACTTATGGATGTGTCTTACCTAGCATGTGGGTACTGGGAACTGAGCCAGGTCATCTTCAAGAGTAGCCAGAGATCTTAACTGCTGAGCCATCTCTCTATTCCCTGTTATTGAATTCTTTGGTTAAAGGAAGGTGTCTTCTTACAGAAATTTTCTATATTGCACAGATAATGACACACTTATCGTCATAGCTGGAGTGAAGGTTGCAGAGTTACGGGGTGTACTAGATGGTGTGAGAGTGTGTGGTCGGGAGTCCTGTATGATCTGAGGAGCAAGGGAAGACTTTTCCAAGGAAGAAGATTTTAATTTGAAGCCAAAAGAACAGAAAGATAAAGTGTTAGATTTGTTTCCAGGGTGATGTCAATGGAGGGGCCTTTAAGAAGACATAGGAAAACCCCGAAACAGCAAAGCTTTTAATTTCAGCATCGGAATGCAGAGGCAGGCAGATCTCTATATGTTCAAGGTTAGCCTGGTCTACATAGTGAGTTCCAGTTCAGTCAGGTCCATGTCGTGAGACCCTGTCTCAATCCCTGATACCCACAAGTATTCTATTCAAAGAGGTTTAACATAAAAAGAAAAACTGAGCACTGGGCTTTTGAACTGAAAATAATAAAAATAAAACTGATGAGAAACAGAAGAGAAGCAAGCCATGGAGGAGCAGATGGTCAGGCAAATATACTAGCCTCATTGTGCACCTTGAAGGAAAGCTGGAAGGTAATGCAATTTCAGATGTGTCTTCAATGAATGTCACCCACAAGCAATTTTAAAATCTAATCTTTTCAAAGCTTCTTCATACTAATATAAAATACATGGCATTGTTCTTGTTTGGTTTTTATTTGTTTTTAGTATTTTCTGATAAATTTTCTTCCAAATTAACATGTTATTTACAGTACATATTATTTCAAATCTTACCTCAGGATAATTAATTATGGAAATTTCCATGTAAGTAATATATAAAATGGTATTATAATAAGAATACATGTAAAAGACAGGGATCTAGCCACAGGAGACAAAATGTTAAGTCTGACTGAGATAAAATGAAGAGTCTAAGTAGATTGCATATAGCTCTACAGGCCTCCTGTCCTGGCCTCCAACCAATGTCTCAGCCACCTCCAGTTACCTGTGTTAGAATGATAATTTCTCATTATCAAAAGCTTCAGAATGGACATTTCTCTGACTATCAATAAACCAAGATAGGAACAAGGAATGGTGTCCTTAGGTTCTGCTAGGTGACTCAGGCCAGTGTACTAAGACCTACAGAATTGAAAGGGATGAATTCATGCCGTCTAGTCTCATGTCTGCCCTGTGAACTGTGAATTCACAACAAGAAGACATGAAAATATGAATTTGCAGATTTACTCGGGAGCGTTTTCTGGGAAGACAGTGCACGGACAGGGCGTTCCCACAGTTCTGATGAAGTCTGTGCAGAGAGAAACGTAACTCTGCTGTGCACTAGTATGTACTTGTGCGTGTGTAGGACATTTGTGATTGTGTGTGTGTCTGAGTTTCTGTGTCTCCACGTGTGAGAATGCAGACTTGGGAACACATGTGGAGGTTAGACTGTGTGGGTGTCTGGGGTCAGCATCAGGAGTTGGTCCCTGTCTCCTGTCTTGTTTGCAAGGAGGCCTCTTGTGTTCATAAGCAGGGCTGGGGGCCGATGAGCTTCTCGTGATTCTCCTGTCTCCCCTCCCATCCTCTGGCACAGGCCCTCTGGTTTTATGGACTCTTGTGCTGTGGAGTCCAGGGGTGTTTTTATTTCACTTTTTTCAGTGTACATTCTTATTGAATTTTTGTGAACTTCATACAAAACATCTCAGTCATCTTTACACCTCCTCCTTCAATCGATTCCCCGCATCGTGTCCCTCCTACCTGATTTCATGCATTCTGTGATATATGTTAAGGCCTATCAAGTCAAGTTAGTGTACCCACATGACCCTTAGTCAAGTTCATCCTCGAGTCTGGACACCCTGTCTAAAGTCTCTCTCTTAAAGAAGATCAGCTCTTCCTCACCCAGCTGCAGACAGTTCTTTGGCAAAGGGTGGGGGTGCTGCCCATGTCCCCAGTTCTCTGCTGGTTTTTTTTTTTTTTTTCTGATTGAGTTTCATGGGTCTTGTACATGGTGACACCATTGCTGCAAGTTCGCATGAGCAGGTTCCCAGAAGTCTAGAAACCTGTGTCCTTACGATCATGCTTTTTAAGTTTTTTATTGTAAGTTTTTTTGGATCTGAACTCAGGTCATTATACTTGTATCTCAAGTGCTTTAGCCGTTGAACCATCTCTGAAGGCCCACATGTGTTTTCTAAAATATCGTTCAAGTTCTAATTTCATCCTATGTGATGGTTGATCTTTTTGGGTTTTTAAAATTATTTTATTTTTATTTTATGTATATGAGTGTTTTACTTGAATGTGTGGAAGTCCATCATGTACTTCTGTGATCATGGAAGCCGGAAGAGATATTGGATCCCATAAAACTGAAGTTAAGAACTATTGTTCACTACCTTGTATGTGTGGGAGCCAAACCTTGGTCTTCTGGGAGAGCATCCAGTGCAGTTTACTGTTTTACCATCTCTCCAGCTCTTGACCAATGACTAATCTTGATTGTCACTTTAATTGTACCTGGAATCAACTATGACATGAGTCCCGGTGCATCTGTGTGGGATTATTATAAGTAGGTCAGCCTACGGTCATATTTGTGAAGAATTCTTTTGATTAGGTTGAGGTGGGAATACCCACTTCCAAAGCAGGGAGCACCATTCCTCATGCGATGGTTCTGGGACCACACACACCGTTCCTCATGCCATGGTTCCGGGAGCACATGTAAAGAAGAAAGCTAAGGACAAGCACTCACTGTTCTCTGCCTTTAACAGGATGAGCGACTTGACCAGATCCCTCAACCTACTGTCACCAGCACTTCCACAGTGACAGACTGTGCCCTGGAGCTCTGTGCCAAACAAACCATAAGTGGATGGGCATGGTGCAATTTATAGAGCTTACCAGAGGTAAGATGGTATTCCAGATGTCCGGGGGGCAAAGAGTATGAGTGTGCCTGTGCTCAAGGCTAGAAGGAGAACGAGATGTGGGCTGGCTGAGTTTGAGTTGAAGTGGTAGGAGAGCGGAGACGCAGTGGGCAGGATCAGATTTCCCAGATAAGTAGGCTAGATTCCAGAATTCAAGGCAGGTTGGGGTGGGGAGAGCCAATGTAGAAGGCTGGTCTCAGGAATGCAAGGGCAAGTTGAAGGTGGAACGAAAAACTGAGCTGATCTGAGTGTGGGATTCAGAATGCACTGGGTAGATCTGGATTGAGAGAGTAGCCTTGGGATCTGGGGTGCTAAGAGAAAGAGCTAGCCTGTGCTCAGGCTAGAATAAAGAACCATAAAAGAGATTTTTAAAAAATCAAATCAATTTCCCACGTGTTCCTCACAATGGATGATGCCCAGTGCATTTACATACACCTGATAAGTAACATGGTCTGCTCTCTGTCATCTCTGAACCGTTATTTGTTATACAGATGAACATTAGTGGGTCAAAGGAAAAGGAATGTGTGACATAGATTCTAATTTTATTTCAGGGATATGTTGGTATTCCTCACCATATTTTTGTGGTGATCACATATTCTGGAGCTCTTCTCAAGCACCGAATGGAGTCTCTGATTGAATATCGCAACTATAATTTTACGTAGAGTATCTGCAGTTCATCATTATTATAAAAAATCATGTTTTTACAAAAAGTTAACTACATTTCATTTTCTGAACTCAAATTCTATTTTTTTCTTACACTCACATTAGATGTCATGCTTTTAAAAAATAGTTCCTTTCATTTTATTTAATTTGATGTGTATGACTGTTTTGCTTACATGTAGCTAAGTGTCCCTGTGTCATGCAGTGACCACAGAGGTCATAAGAGAGTATTGAATTTCTTGGAACTGAAGTTATGGACGGTTGTTAGCCACCATGTGGGCAATGGGAATTAACTCATGTCTTCTGCAAAAGTAACCAGGGCTCTTAGCATCTGACCATCTCTCCAGGCCCTGGAAGCCAGAATTTAGAAAATATCTTATTTATTATCGTTTTATATTTATGATTGTGTCCCCTGCACGTGTGTAAGGGCACCACATTGTACAATGCCGGTGGAGTTCAGAAGAGGGGGTCAGATCCCCTGGGACTTGAGTTATTGATTGTTGTTAGGCACTATGTGTACATTGGGAATCAACTTATGCGGAGAAACGATGAAAAGTTATGCCTTAAAGCTGATGTGTGGGACGACAATTTGACAAATTGTCATGACCAATCTACCTGATTTAAAGAGATTTAGAATCATCATGGGGGGGAATCTCTGTACATATATGACCTGCTGTGTGTGTGGGTCAGTGTTTCATGTTTTCCTGGTTGTAGGCTTTTTGTTATAGGAACAAAATAATGGGTAGCAGAGAGTGCAAAAGTGTCAAGACTTTTTATTCACAGTGAAGCTCTAGTAGCCATCAAAAGGAAATGCACTATCAACACTGAGAGCATGCCCCGTGACAGAGAGAACTCAAGAGCCCAGAGTGAATGCTAGAGGTTTTTATGGGGTCTACAGGGAGAAAGAACTTTATATCGAGGGTGTCGTTTAGGTTATTCTCCATTTTTGATAGAAAATTAAGTTATGTAATATTACTCTGCTGAGCATATCCCTTCCAATGGTACATCTGATTTTAATCATATGCACACAATTATGCCCAGGCATAAGATGGTAGTTATGGGATTCTCTCTAAAAGTCCACTTTGCTGGCATAGTTGCCTTATTTCAGACTTGTCAAGGTATTCAAGAAGAGATTTGCCTACCAATACGTGACTGTCATTAAACAGAGCCTATGCTTGATGGACATTAAAGAAAAGAGAAATTTATTCCACTGTTCATAGATGTGTGTATGTGTAAAACATGGTGTATTGGGAGCTGTACATTGAAAAGGGTTTGCTATATGCGTTGTTATGTATGTGTTGCATTTATATAGTATGTACATGTATCGGTACCAGTCTCCTAACTGCTCTGTCAGGAAAATGGTATTCAAATAGCCTAAACTTAGTGGAGTAGCCGGTTGCTAAACCATTTCCTACTCTTGCTTGCTTTTTATATCTATGAGGCATGGATTGAAATGGGAGGAACTGTCCTTAATGTGGGTTTAAGACTGAATAAAATGAGAAAATGAGGAATACAAAATATTCATCTTTCCCTGCTCCCTGACTGCCTAAGGTGGCCATAATCAATGATATAAGGAACTGCAAACTGTGACCCAAAATAAATACTTGCTTCCTCACTCTGGTTTTGTCAGTATTTTTAAATTTGTATTAGTATTTTGTAATGTTGGGATTTGTCGTTATTGTTAATTAAATAAAGGCCACTTGAACCTGAGGATTGTAATGTAGCACAGAGACAGTAGATCTGGTAACACCGTAGCTAATATGTGACTAAATAATGGGAATGAGATGTCTGTCACACAAAATCAAAGGACCAGCATGGGAAAATCATACAGATTAATTAGGTCAAATTCCAGGGCTGTGCAGAGCAATATTTATCTGTAGAGGAAGACAATGTACACATAAGGGATTCTCCACGTTGCGATAAAGGTTTCAGTTTGTTAGGACATAACTCTGCAGCGTAACTTTCTGTGTGTGCAGGTGTATATCTGTGCATGTGTTTGGGTGCACGTGTGTCTGTGTCAGTGCCTGTGTGTTAGAATTCAGAGTTTAACCCTATAGAGGTCAAGGTTCAGAATCAGGAGCTGGTTCATGCCTCCTATATTGCTCGAGTCAAACTCTCCTGGAAGTGGAGTTACAGGCTGTATTTTCTGGGAACTCAGGCTGGATCCTGTGTAAGAGCAGCCAGTGCTCTTAACTGCTGAGCCATTTTTGAAGCCCCAGTTTCTGGCTGATTTTATTCAATGTAAGTTCTGGTGATCGAGCTTGCATCTCAGATGTTTTAGTCAAACAGCCATCACTCAAGAGTCATATGTATATAATTAAATGTTTGTTCAATTGCTCCCTGTGTGATGGTTTCTCATGATTGTCAATTTAATTGTTCCTGGAATCATTAATGGATGAATCTTTTTCATAAGACAAGAATTCAGGCATATTTATGTGTGATTATTTCAATTAGATCCTGTGAAGTTAGGCAATGGAGGTGGGAAGACACTCCAAAACTGAGGAAAACCATTCCCTATACATGGTGCCTAGACCAGAAATAAAGAAGAAAGCTGCGTAAGTGAAGGAGAAACTTGACCAGATGCATCAAACTCCTGTCATCAGAACTTCCCCGAGAGTGATAGACTGTGCCTTTAAACTCTGGGTCCAATAGGTTCTTTCTGAGGTAGTATGCTAATGCCTTTTATCACAGCCATAGGAAAAGAAACTATGACAGAAAATTTGTGTGAAGCTGGGGCTGTTGCTATGATAAAACTGACCACTTGGTTCTGAGGCCTTCCGAACAGTTTCATGGGTAGAGCATGGAAAAGTTCGGTACCTTGTGTGGTACTTGCTTGCTGTATGCAGAATGTCCTGGGCCATTCTGCTGAGGATTCGGGAGATGAGAATGCTCAGTGAACTGCAGACCACAGAGGCAAAGTCCAGGGTGTCTCAGCACTTCTGTCCATGATAAACTGCACACTTCAACTTTAAACTGTGAACCAATATGCTCTTCAATATAGGTTGCTATTGCTGGAGGATTTTAACACATTAACAGGAACGGTCATAACCATGTCCCATGTTCACAAAATGATGGAAACTGTGGGTTTCTCCATTTCCCAATCCCTGCAGATATGCTTTGAAGTCTTACATTGACAAAGAGAGTGGGAATGTTTCTAAAGGGGAAAGGCCACTTGTCAGGATTTCAGAGTCATCTGTCTATGCTGCCATCTTTGCTACGTTCTCATTGTTCTTTAGTCTGAGGAAATTGGTCTAGAGTTATTACTGAGACAAATCCCATTCCAATGCCACAGTTCCTTTGGCATTCCTGTGATCATTCTTGAACTGAGGGCAATAGCTTTGCTCACCTCTATTTTAAGGTTCAAAACACTCTAAGGTATGGAGGTGCATCTTCCTTAGATATGTCATTTACCTGTTGAATCCATGAGGACTTAGTCTTTCCCTCAGACTCCAAGCAGCAATGGCACAACTTCCTTCTATAAGTAAAATTGTTTTCAGCCATTTCCTTGGAACTTTCCCCTAAACCTTCTCAATAATAGATTTTTGTATTGTTTTCTTTTGTAAAGACAATAATTTTTAAAAGCTATAGGCAATATCACATCTGGTGGCCCATATTTCTTATCTCAACATTTCCCATAGAGACACAGTGATCTCTCTGGGACCACCTAGCTTAGTCTAGTTTTCTTATTTCAGGCCAACTGTATCTACAGGGAGACCTTGTCTCAATAAACCCCATAACAAACAAACAAACAAACAAACATTTAAGCAATCATACTAAAAACTCATTAGCTTGGAAAATACATTCCTTCATATTTCTACTGTAATTTCCCTTTCATGAGACTTGATTTAGACAACTGAAGGATGGAGTTAAGAAACACGTAAAGATTAATATGTTGGAATTGGTACCGCTATTGGAATAAGTATCTGTGATAGTGACTGTCAAATAAGCAGATCTGGAATCACAAGCCATGCCTGTGAGTAGCTGTTTGGATTAGGAGAGCCTCCTTCCATTGCCATGGGCTATTCTCTTCATTAGGCTATGGGAAGAAAGAAGATCCCAACTAACTCAGGCAGATCCATTTCCTGGACTCGGGAGCGGCACTGCATAGAGAGAAGGAAGCTAGCTGAGCCCAGCATTCCTCTCCCTGTGCTTCCTGGTGGTGGCTGGAGTGAGACCAGCTGCCTGGAGGTCCTACAGCATGATTTCTCTGCCCTGGTGAACTGTTACCTGCGACTGTGAACCCAAATAGACCCTCTCTCCCATAAGTTGTTTTGGTCACTATTTAATTACACCAGAGAGCCAGATAATGTGGGCAATCCCCATTCAATATGGGTAATTAGAAAAATGAGAAGAGGTGAATTAACAGAATGTGGGTGAGGTGGTCGTGATGCTGCCCTGAATGGAGTTATCATCTCTGACATATCACAAACAATAGTCCCCACCAAAAGGAAGCTTTCTTTTCTCTTGCCTTTTTGAGTTGTATTCTCTTTCATATTTATGTATGATATTTTCTCTGATCTTGACCATGGTGAAACAGACAAGACTAATGGGACTTTAGTTAAAGTGATATGAGCCAAAACATGAAAACAATAACTTGTCTTCCTGCGGGAAACCCTTCCTCTATCACATGAGGAAGGCTCGATAAGTCACAGAAAGAGGAACAAATGATGAGCAGATTGAGCTGACACACATGTCAGTGAATTCACTCGAGCTGCCATGTGACTGCAGTTCCATGAGCGATCCCAGCGAGACTTAAGAAAATGCATGGCATGACTTCCTCCAAAGGTAATCAGGGTCATGAGAAAGCAATCAAATTATGGAATGTTTATTAGAACAATAAAGAATATGAACAATATAACAGAAAACATATTAGATAAAGTATATGAAACATATTAAAAGCAATGTAATAAAAGCATTTAATATAATAAAACAATGTATAGGATAAGAATAAATGTTATAGTGAAAGTAATTAATACAATATTCAGACCATCACAGTTCCCATTCCCAGTGTGGGTTGAAACCGTCCCCACGTTGTCACAAGATGTGTCCAGATGCTGTGGTGATGGTAACGGGAACTTTCTGAAATCAGGTGAGAGCGCATCCTGCCTTTCCTGTAATGATGTACAAGCCCTTCCCTCACCTGTGAGCATCTCCTGGGGAAGAGGAGAGGAAGGTCTGCAGGGCTCTGCATTATTACCCCCCGCACAGGAACTTTCAGTAGGACACACACTGCCATCACCCCTGGCAGCCTTCACATCAGCATATTCACTGTGATTATTTATGGAATCCAGAGGATTTTCCTTGTTATTACACTTTGAGCTATCTCCACAAAGTGTAGTAGTGATGTTTCCTTCAAATATTTTTGAACAATTCTCAATGAGGTATTGTACCAGAGAAATCTGAAACATAAAATAGCACACACAGGATTCTCTGTCATTTGGCACTGCAAAAAAAATTACACTTAACATTTGATTGAGTCTTGCAATGAAAAACCTGTCAAATCCAGAATTCTGATAATAATTCAGTTACCATAAAACATAAAACCTATTTTCTCTTAGGAATGAATAAATTCTTTACAAGTATATTAAGATGTTAAAGTTAAGAATCAGTACAAAGCAATTCCATAAAATAGCAAAGGTTACAATATTCTTACTGTGATTGTTAGTTATGTTTCATTTCTATTTGTTAATTCTGTGTGTGTAGTTGTGTCTGTGTATGGCTCTGTGCACATGACAGTGCATTTGCCCTTGATGAGGTATCCCTTGGACATAAAGTTCCTAGCAGATACTGAGTCATCAGACTTGGGAGTTGGGAGGGGAACACGTGTCCTCTGCAAAAGCAGTGTCTGCTCATAACTGTGCAGCTATCACTCCACCCCCTGGCTAATCTTTGCTGTTAAAGTGAATTTTAATTCACCTAATACACATTTTCAGGTGTGTCTCTTTGTTTATAGACAGACTTAATTGAGAAAGGAAGATTCGTGCTGAATGTTGGTAGACAACTGATGGATGTCTCAGACTGAATGAAAATAGAAGAAAATGCATAAACAATATAAGTAGAATCTTTAATTTCTATTTGCTATACTCGGTTGATACCAGTGGTCTCTGTCAAGACTGACTCTTCTGTGTTCATTACATCTTAGGCAGAATGCTTTATTAATTACTTTTTTATTTGTATGAATGTTAAGTGTGCACATAAATAAGTGCACCTGTGTCATGCTGTCATGCAATGCCCATGAATGACAGAAGAGGTCATCAGATTCCCTGGAAATGGAGTTACAGACAATTGTTAGCCACCATGTAGGTACTGGAATTTAAACTCGTGTG
Organism: Eospalax fontanierii; assembly: GCA_035773235.1. Lineage (NCBI taxonomy): Eukaryota > Metazoa > Chordata > Mammalia > Rodentia > Spalacidae > Eospalax > Eospalax fontanierii. The sequence goes on from CM069538.1 coordinate 9,942,877, forward strand.
TTCTGCATGATGCTCTTAACTTCTGAGCCATCTCTGCAGTCTCTCAAAGAATTTTGAAATAGGTGCACCCTGACTGCAAAGTGGCAAGAAACCTTTCTTCTAAAGTACAGTTATAGTTCAGTTCTGATACACTGCAAAGAGCAACAATGGGCCACCCGAGAGTGTTCCCAATAGTCCTGTTCATCGTATGAGCCTTTCTTTTCTGAGATTCAAGAGGAGGAGCAGTTTGATTGCTAATTTGAATAACAGAGCTGGGTCTATAGTTTGATTGAGAGGATGGGATTAGGTAAGCCCTTGCTCAGATTATGTGAATACTGTGCATGTCCCTTTCTGGGGTGCATTTTATTTTAATCTAATTATATGTGGTCTAAATTATGCCTAGGTGAAAGATGTTAAAGAACAGATAGAAAATCAAATGTCACTTAGAGGATAACTGGTCATATTTTACATGCTGCTAACTAAGCTGTACAGACCCCTCCATTCTCACATTTGGCATATAGGAAACATGTCTGACAAGACATCACAAATGAAGTTATTAATAGTTGTTAGAGGCAGAAAAAAATTATTCCACTTCTCAGTGTGGAGTGAAGATTCATCTTGATTCAGGAGGGTTCTTAGTTTCCAACATGTTCTTAGGTGCACAGGTAAGTGTGTGGATAACTCAAGCCAAGTGGAGTCCCAGGTGTATAAATTACTTGCTGTGCTTTCCTGACTCACTGTACCAGGCCACCGCCAACTTCCAGAACACTGCCTTTCCTCCCTTGCAGACTGTATGCCCTGACTATTGCCTACAATAAACTCTTGGTTCCTTCAATTTCTTTTGTCGAGCACCTTGTCAGAAAAGGAGCGAATGAATTTGTGTGCATTGTTTATTAGGATATGGAGATGAAATCAGAACCTCCTGTTATTCAGATTTGGAAATATCCACAGGACAAAAACTTTTAAAGTTCACTTCTTAAGTGAACTGTCTTGAACTCATAAGCAGAGATCCTCTTTTTCTTTTGTGAAGGAAGAAGGCATTAAAGGAGCACATTTGATTATCTATTTGCAGTCTGTCCTTAGGTGAATCTCAGTCTTGTTGTCTGACAAGCTCAGGGAAGACCTATAATGTTAGCAGCCAGTTGTAAGAGCATTAAGATGGTCTGCAACAGGTGCATGCTCTCTATTGTTCTCGTTTAGTTCATGAGGTTTGCCGGTAGGTCCATGTTGGTTGTTCTACTGCAATGTAAACTTTAAGAGGTAAGGCCTATGGCAGGTAATTCTAACCTCGATGGTGCATTATTGTAGGGACTGAGGGAACTCATTCGACTCCTTCCCAGACTCTTCACTATGAGGCATACAAGTTTTTCTGTTGGTCACTCTCCCTGCCCCAACTGCCCCTTTAAAAATAATAATAATAATAATAATAATAATAATAATGATAAATTGAAAACATCAGGACAGTTTGCCAAAATTATCATTTTCTTGTCATAAGGGCAGGTTTACAATTGTTTATCTATAGTAGTGGGAAACTGATCAGCTTAGAAATCAGTAGACAACTTGTTTACTGAAGAGGCCACAAATTTTGGATGGATCCCAGTGTAAATGGAGTTTTGGTGCCCATATGGCTCAAGCCATGCAGCAAGTGTGAGTGATGACCAGAGGATCTGCTGAAACTTCCAGGGCCACTGTGAGATGAAGAAACTGCCTTGGAAGATTTGTCCTCTTTTGTGTATCCTCTTTTGTATAGTGAGGGTGGAACTTGTCTGGTTGACCCCTGAGCCCCATGCTCTTTGCTACCGTCCCCCATCCTTCATCTGTGTTATTCCCTCAGTCTAACTTCTCAAACCCACAAAGGTAAGGAGTGATTCACTGACTCCAAATCCACTTTAAACTATCTTCCCAAACCTCCTCAGAATGGCTTTTGCCCCTTAAAATCCTAAGGAATATAATTCAGTGGGAACTTTAAAAAACTTTATCCATCTGTTATGAATCCCCAGCTCTTAGAAGGGACTTATCTCCTAGACCCAAAAAGCAGAGGTCTCATACCTTTCTGGAGACTTCCTGTTCTACACCCCAGTTGCGGGAACTAGGCAGACTCAGGATACTGGGGGCAATGCAAACTGACAGATTGTACGCTGTCATCCCATTAGTTGAAGAATGGCTGTCGATGTTGTGTAACATTGCAAAAACGAGCCTCAGCAGATCAACATTTGGCTTTGGTAGCTGTTGTAAAAGACTAAATCAAGAAAAAAAGTCTATTAAAAAAAGTCATTTTTACACAGACGTCTCTGAATAGGAAGAGAAGATTAATTTTCCCTAGACCATTTCACAGTTCTTTGCAATTCAAAAAATAGGAAAAATAGGTCAGAAAAATATTGCCTAAAATTTTCTCCTCAAATTAGGACAATACCTGGTTAAACTTCTAGTATATAATTTAGTTGAAGTACATTTAATAGCTTGTAACATTCTAGAAGGTGCTCTACCAAAAGGACAGTGATGAGAAATCTACTATGTTACAAAATCAGCCTTTACTCCCGAAGCAGTGTTGCTGACACACCGGTAATACGAGAGCGCACAGGTTACGTGTGATGTAATGCTCAGTCTAGGGAAAAGTGGGACTGACAACGTGTCACTGAATTCAGTGCCAAGCTAGATTTGAACCTGTCTTGTTACTTATCTGCTTGAGGGTAGACTGGTGGCCACTAACAGCTTTCTTCACACATCTAAGTTACATAGTTCACTATGTATTATGGCCAAGTTTTCCATGGTGATGACAAGAGGAGAAAAAGTCATCCACAATACTCAGAAATAGTTCTTTTTCCTTTATGTTAGAAACTCAAACTGTAAGTCAATTGCACAGGGAAGTCACTGTGCAGACCAGGCTAGCCTTAAAATCCCTGCACTGCTCTTCATTCACCCATCCAAGTAGTAGGGTGATAGGCATGAACCTATACACATGACTCAGACATGCATGTCTTTAAACTGACTCTGCATGTGTGAAAAGCAAAAGAAACCTTTCGGTCATTACTGTAGGGGCTAATGCTGTAAGAATAACTGCATGCATTCTAAGAACACATTGTTTCTATTTTATGTCAGACTCCAAATAATTAGTACTTAGGGTGAAAAGCGTAATTAAAGGGTCATTACCTTTGGATCACAGAAATTTTTTGCTCTTCATTCTCTTCATCAGTGACCCCAAGCCAGTCATCATATAGACTCGGCGAAAGTAAGCTTCCTTGGATATTTCTAATAAAATCCTTTCATAGATGAGAGACATATTTTTTTTAATATTTTATAGAAGATAGTGAAAGAACTTTTAATAGAAAACTCAAGTTAGCCCCCACTTCCTTCACAGCTCCCCAGCCTGCCACCTCACAGAATCTTGCTCAAACTCTCCTGACTGGAGCAGCCACAAGGAGGCCCTTGGATGTCTCCCTGTAAACCAGAATGAAAGGGACAGTGTCTGGACAGTGGAGGAAATGAAGTTAAATCTCCTCTGTGGTTAAGCTTCCTCTTCCTGGACATTTAAAGCACAAAGTAAAGGGGAAAAGGCTACGTCATCCTGATCTTATGATTTGTTCAAAGTAAATACCCTTTCCGTTTCTTCTGAATTCTGTGCTTTCAGATCCTAGGAAGTTAAGGTTGTGACACAACTGAATCACACACACACACACACACACACACACACACACACACACAGACAAGCACAGACAGAGAAAATACACACAGACTCATACACACCCACAGAAATGCATGCAGAAACAGAAACACACACATGCACACAGAAACAAATGCACACACAGAGTAACTCACACACATAGATGCACATGTACACAGGCGCGCACACACACACAGGCATATACAAGCATGCAGATGCATGCATAGAAGCTATCATCACCACATTTTCAGTGATGAATTGACTTTCCCTCTGGAGCCATGGATTTCCTTGGGAGAAAACTCCCATAAGTTATATATTCTCTTTTCTTTAATATGCACAATTCAACATTTACAGTACAGAAGCAGCAGCTTCTTGGACGTCAGGCACATCCTCAGTGACAAACAATATGTTCTTCCTGTCAACCCCTTGTATTTGAACCTACACCCAGACTCCACAGAATGAAAACAATCACACTTTATTCCCATCTCAACTTTTGGCCCCTGAATGTCAGCACAAAACATTCTTTTTTAGTGGTGGCCAGAAATCTGTCAATTTGTAAAACTGATTGTTCCTTCTCAGTATCAAAAAGCTGAGAGCACTCAAATTTGAGAAACTCGGGCAGATGCGGTACTGCACAACTGTAGTCTCAGAACTCAGAAGGATGAAGCGAAACGGCCTGAAGTTAGAGGCTAGTGTGGGCTACACACCTCCTCCATGACTCCCAAATCCACAGATGAGAGAATGGGAGGAAACTGTAATTTTTGTTTCGCAAAAAAAAAAAAAAAAAGGACCCCACACATCACCTTCAAAGGGTTGTGTTTCCCTTTGTGTCACTGCACAGGTTAAACAACTCTTAGGATTAAGTGTCTCAGAAAATGCCCCAGGAAACGTTCATGTTTACAGTTCGGTAAAATTCACTCATCTTGATGTTTGTAAGGCTAAGGTATGTATGGAGCAGGCTGGTGTAAGTTCTGAGGACAGAGAAATGGAGAAAGTACCAAAAGCCTGAGTTTTCTTAGGCCTTGAAAGTGCTCCTGGTATTCCAGGCCCCTCAGCAGTGCTGTCATCCAGTTTGTGCACGAAGGAATGGTCCCAATTTAGGGGGAATGGGCCCTCCATCATTGTTAAGACTGAGGGCTGGGAGGGATTAGTGATGCTTTTGACTGGGGTTAAGAACTTTTATCTTCTCGGAGTCTGAGTGTCTTCTCTGGATCTCAGGGCCCTGGGATCCAGAATCCACTGACTGGAACATCAGTGCGGTAAGAACATCATCCAAATATATTGTGCCAATGGTCTTTTGTGTTGCGTGACTGGATATAGACATCCCTCTGACAAGTTCAATGTGGTGAAGATAAGAATACTCAATCGTGGTAGTGTAATTCTTTGGGAATGTCATGTCATTCAGCAATTTGGGATATCTAAAAATATTTCAGCTACTTGTGCTATAAAATGAAATCTGTTTCTTATATGTACTGAACAGAAGGCAAAAGCCAAGTTCTTTGCCTACCACCAACATGACACTTGGTGGACTACTGGGCACTTAAACTTTTATTTATGGAGGATACTTGTCTTACTACGTATATTGTAAGATGTGTGTATTGTCAGTCATGTCATTATCATTATTGCTTTTGATTATTACATTGCATGGTGGTCAGAGATGACATAAAGTAGTGTGAAGGTCAGACTAAAAAAGATCTGACATAAGAGTGTGCCAGCTTCCAAGGGAGAGGCCTTAGACTGTGACCTTGTGACAAACCCTTCAGTCTGTCACATTTAAAAAATCTCTCATGCCTGTTTCATTATCCGTTAATCATGATCAACATGATCAGATGCTGTGTGTGGATGATGCTGGAATTTCCCTACCTTTAAGACAGAAGCGACAAACAGGGGGGATTCGCTCTTGAAGTTCACTTCTCCAGAATCTAGCTTTTCTCTTAAGGCTCTGACTGGCCTTAAGAGACTGACTGGCACTTTGAAGATTCCTTCAACATCTGTTCCTTTTTCATTGATAACAGAGATCATATCCTGAGTGGAAGAAAGAAAGGCACCTGTCACATGATATCCGTGGAAGAGACCACAGATGGTCCTGGTGAGAATCAGAGCTTCAGAATATAAGGATACTGTTCTGGGAGGAATTAAGAAGATTTTGAATGATTTTTTTTTTGTCCCTCAGGCAAACCCTATCCGCAAAGACTGGGAGTATGTTTAAGAATTCTTCTGCAATGATCTGACCACTTTCAATCCCAGCTCGCTGCATTCAGGCGTCCGGGGAAGGGTCCACTCTACTTTTCTTTCATATGAACCCCCTTCCCAAGCATGGCGTTCTCATTTCACATTGGATCACTCTCCTGAGGTGAATACAACCCTATTTGTACTTCCTGTCTTCAAGCCTGGACTTTCAAAAAGTTTGGCTTTGTGGCTCTGCCATTAAAAGTACCAGCTGCTTCTGCATAGGACCCAGTCTGGTGTTCCAGCACCAATACGGAAGCTAAAAATAGTCCATACTTCTAGTTTATGGGATCCGACACTATTCTGGCCTAGGCAAGCATTGAATACCAATGCATGTGGAATACCAGTGTGTATTCAAGGCATAACACTCATACAGGTAAGATGAAAAATAAATGAATCCCCCCCGCAAAGATTTTAAAAATCTGTAATCTCAAGTAAGCTGCCTGTAGCTATTTGTGATTTTGTCTCATTTTACTCTGTCTTCACAATTTCAACTTTCAGTTTCAACTTCTTACTGTCAGAGTGAGAAGCCCAAGGCCTTCTAATCTGTCCTTTTACTGATTTCCAATGTAACTTTGGCTATTGCACACCACAATACTGAGGCTTTCTTTGCTCATGGGCAAAGTTGGAATTCTGAGAGTTATCCCTAACACTGGCATTTGGTATAAAATATGAATGATCTCGGCAGAAATTATCATGGACCTGACATGAGAAACTTGCTCACATGGAGCATAAGTCCCCAAACTGAGTATACTGCTTAGAGACATGCTGTACATGCGATACATGATTCAGCTGACCGCTTACTGAATTGAAATAACACAGACCAAATTCTGGGGCCTTTATCAATATAGTCGATTTGGATGAATGGGTTATCTGCAGCCAGAGAGAAACATTTCATGCTTAACCTTTAGAAATACAAATCAAACATGTCAGGTATTTGGAATTAGAATACTGAATAGTCTCATAGTCAGTGCTCTTTCAAGGAGATCTGAGACTCCTGTGGGGTTCATGGAAGAAGCTGGAAGGAGACGGAGAGGAAGGGGTCTCAGACTGTCACATGCACAGACACCCTTGTTCAATAATCAGCTGGATTCTGCTGAGACCAGTGTAGAAGGAAAGAACACGGTCCTGTGTATCTTGTCTCATATGGCCCAGGAAAGAGTGGTGGGACTTTCTGCACCTTGAGGTAACATTCTCACAACTTCTCAACATTACTAACGGGTTACCTAAATATACACGAACATGCTAATAGAACATAGTGAGAACACTATAACCCCAGAGATTTTTTTTTCCACAGAATCCCACAGAAAACCAAAATGATTCCTACCAGAATTTTGGTAGGCAGATTACCATCCTCACAAATGTCCATTAATGATCTCCCAAAGATGCGTCTAGTATTTGGGGTTGGAGGAGTTGAGCACACACTGTTCTGACAGGTGCTTGAGCCCAGCTTACAGTATGGTCTTTTAACTGGTTTCTCCAACTCTAAAGAGGAAAGGAGATAATTACATTCAGTGGTTTGATTTTTACCTTTCACATCACTTTCTTTTCCGAGCACGCTTCTGTTTCACTGTAAGTAGAACTGACACTTTTGAAATGTAAATTGTTCAGGCATTCTGAAATCATTCAATGAAGTAGTGGTGTCATTTGTTCTTCTTCCCATAAACCTATTCATAGGTAGATCATCCAGAGGCCTGACCTGACTCAGGCTCAGTTCTTTCAATGGGCATACTGGACAGTGCTGTCTGCAACCCCCTGAATGGCATCATAAGGCACTTGTTGACTCGTCACACAATTTTAAAATTGAACTATAATCACTGGATTCAGGGGGCCCTTATGAAAGCAACACATATTAATGTTCTACTCAAGGAGTGTTGTAGACTCTTACATTTCGAGGTTCTCCTGATTGATTTTCTAGTAAACAACCCTAGTCAGTCAGCTCAGTCTCACCAGAAGCACCTGCCCTTTGTGACACAATTTGCTGACTCCATTTCACAGTAAGCCTCTGCTGCTTCTCCATGAAGGATGAGTTCAAAGCTGAGATCATAAATTTTACTGATCAACCATGAATGCTTTCCCAATATGGTATAGAAATACTTAAGTAAGCTGCATAAAGTGAAGAAATTTTTTAAAAATCAAAGGAGGACTCATGGAGAAGATGAATGTTATTTATTAAATATCCTCAATTGCTTGTCACTTGGTTCTTCCTTTAAATAAACTCAGGAGCACTGAGAAGACAGACAGGAAGTGCTGCAGGCATTATGTTGGGCGCCTCCCAAAGGATTCAACTGGAGAGTATCTAACTGTGTGGACATTAACTCTACTGAGCTGTGTGAACACACCAAATACCACTGTCAGATGATGGGCTCTGAGTCACTATGATTGCATTAGCAACTTTCCAAACTTCCTGCTGAGCGTGGTGATGCACACCTTTAACCTCAGCACTCAGGAGACAGAGGCAGGATGATCTCAGTGACTTTAGGACCAGTCCAGCTTACAGAGTGAGATCAAGGCCAGCTAGAGTTACAGAGAGACCCTGTACAAAGAGACCCAGAAATAAAAGAAGCAAAGAAAGATCACAAAAATCACAACTTTCTGACAGGAGGGAGCTCCTCTTATCCTGCCTTCACTTTATCACTAAGCAATACCTGCCCCTACCTGTGAGCCCTCCAGTGTGAAGAGGAGCAGCTGGACTCTGGGGCACTGCATCATTGTCCGTGGGACACGACCTTTCAGTACGACAGCTGCTGTCATGCTGCTCGGCAGTCTTCATCTCACCAGCATCAATTACGGGATTCAGGGAACCCGAAGCCTCCTCGATATTATCAGTACTCACCGAGCTCTTCTTCACAAATGACATACAGTTTTCTCCAAATATTTCCAGACAGTTCTCAATGAGAAACTGAACAAGAGAAATCTGTGGCAACAAAGGGTAAACTTTACACAGAATGCTCCCTGTCATTTGTCATGGTTATAAATCACTTTTGAGTTATATTTTGGAGAGAAACATGAGATTCAAAATTGTGAGAGAAATTCTGTTGGAAAATAATATAGGAATCTTCTATTAGAAATAAATGAAGGAATTCATAAGATATTTAGTGCACGAATGTTCAAATACTATCAACAAAATGCAATACATGCTTCCCTCCTCAAGTTTCTTGCTCTGTTGAGATTTTTGTCACAGCAGTGAGGAAAGCACACGGTATAATGATACAGAATGTTTGGGTGGAAGAATGCATCCTTTTCTTTTGGGTATCATGTGAGCCTGTCGATCATCTGTCCTGGAACCTCAGTCTCATAGAGGTTTCCCTGCCGTTGCCTCACAAGTGCTTGGATTAAAGTTTTATGCTAGCACACCCAGCTAGAGTACATTTTATAATCTAGCTTATTAAAGCACCATATCAATAAATCTTTCAAAATTCATTTTAAGGGAAGTACCTTAAACTTCCGAAGTAGAGTGTCTTCCTGTCTTGTGGGAGAAAAGAATGCATTTAAAGGTCCAGTTGTCCTGTTGGACACCCCAGTATCCTTACCCCGCTGTGCTTCAGGCATGCTGTCTCAGGATAACTTGTGTTAACTTGCTAAGCCATTTAGTGTCCCATTAGGATGCTGTAGAATGGTTTTCTTCTTGGATTCTTTTCCAGTGCCAAAGGTGAAAACTGCTCTAGCTTAATATTTTATATTCTGCAGGAAGTATATGGGTTGAAGATGGTCTTCATGGTCCATGTATTGGGAGGCCTGCTGTGAGTGTGAAGACCTGGTGCGAGGTAGCTAGGTCTCGGTGTGTGCCATTCCTGAAGTCGGTGGATGCCACTCGTTCTTCTCTCTATCTCTGGTTCCTCACAATGAGGAGAGCAGTTGGTTCTGTGAGGCACTCCACCCTAGTGTAGTTCTCAGAAGCCCAAAAGCAATGATGTCAATCAGTGATAAATTGGAGACCATCAGAATGACCAAAATAAACATCTGGTCTTCATACTGAAGAATTTCAGGTATTTTGTTTTAGTATTACAGATGCTCCCAGCATAGAAAATGTCAATCAAGTGTTTTCCAGATAGCCAAAAATTGAATTAAAGATATTATGTTGTGTGGAACCACAGGTACCCAAATTATGAAAGCAGCTGAGAAAAAGTGAGCGAAGGAGGAGGAGCCTCTTCAACACGGCCATTGTTTGTATAAAGAAACCATCTGGAAATGTTGTACAAGTTCACATATTTCTCGATTATGACTGAAAGCTTTGAACCTTGACTACTGAATTCCAGCACCTTATTCTTTCTTTCATATCAAAGGTATACCTGCTTAGGAATAACTCTGTGTAGTTTCTAAATCCCAAGTGAGGGAGAAGTGATTCGGTGAGCTCAAATCCTTAACAATGTACCTTTCAAATCTCAAAAATTATTCGTCCTGTCCAAAAGAATATAACTCAGGGATGTGAGTCTTGGAAAGAACAATGAGATACCTGAATTCCAGCTTCATAGCCAGGACTTTGAACCACAAGGCAAAAATAAGAGTTCTCATTACCTTTTTTGAGATATCATGTGTCAATCCCGAGTTGCAGGAAATTGGCAGACAGAAAACACTCGGGGCTATGCACACAGACAGATCATAAGCTGTCATACGATTCATTGACGACTGTCTCTCAATGTTGTATAACACTCCCACAAGGTGCCTCAAGAGATCAGCATTCGCTTTGGGCATCTGTTCTAAAAGGCTAAACATAGAGACAAGCGTATTAAAATAATCACTTTACTTAGAGAGTGGAAATGCATTCATTGTTTCATACCTGATACGTTGTCTGGTGAAAATACAAAGAAAGGAAGAATATGCCTTAAGATATTGTTTGAAATATTTCACCAATGTCACTACAATATATAACTTGATAAAATTAATTTTTATATGATTGAATGATATAATCATATTCAAACTTCTGTGACATTCAGGAATGTGCTCAACTAAAAACATAGTAATAAGCTAAGCAATTCATTTTAAAAAGATTGTCTTATATTTAATGTAGAAACTTCTACAATGCTATCCACTTATTCTAACCCAAAACGTATAGGTTGCATGGGAGCTCCTTCTAGGAATTCACATACACAGAGATGTTCCATCTGATTCAGTTCTATCTAGACATAATCTTCGGGGTTCAGCCAGCATTTGAGAACTGAAACCATACAACTGAATGATTAGAGGACCAGAATGTTCCTTGGGCAATGTATTTTTTTATCAATGTCATACAATTAAAGTTTTATAATGTTCAAAAATAATATTACAATAAACACAAAAATTCTCAGTAGTGAGACATCAGCCACTCTGCCTGGCAAAGACACACTTTCTTTACATTGAATCTTTCACTGTCAGTCATTCTCTTAGTGGATAAATCTGCCATCAGCTAACAGTGGTCTTTTTCTGTCATTCCTCAAGCACTCAGTGGGTCATTACCTCTGCACTGCAGGAACTTTCTCCTCTTCATTCAGTTCAGCAATGACAGAAAGCCACTTCTCATACAGAGGAGCTGTCAGCACACTTCCTGGGATATTTTGTAGAAACTCCTTATATGAATTAAAAAATATTATTCTTATGGAGGATAGGTGTTGGAGAAATTGCTGAGAAGATTGCCAATTGAAAAATCAGTTTTGTCCCGACTTGGTTCATAATCCCCTGACCCATCCTGTACACAGAACCTTGTCTCCCACTGTGATGACAGCCTCATCCAGGAGAGATGCTTGGGTTTTCTCCATTGAAACTAGAAACCTAAGGGCAGAATCTGGATAATGGGAGCAATGAGCAAAAATCTCTTCCCAGATCAAAGTTCCTCTAGTGGTCACACAAGAAAACCTGTACACACTGAAGATAGAGGACACAGCAGCCTCAATCTCAGTGCTGGTTTAGTGAATCAATATACACATTTTGCTAGTTTCTTTAGCAGTAAATGCTTGTCATTCCAGGGCAGTCAGATTCAGAATTAAGTGAGCTAGTTTCACAGACCCTTGTCCTCAGAGACTCAGACGTGTGTGGGCTGGATGCTCTCCCCTGTTTTCTCTGGAGGAGAAATACTTACAGCAACTCCATGCTTCCCTTCTTTAACATGTAAAGAGTCTTCTCCTTAGGCTTATAGGTGGCAGAGTGCTGGATATGTAACATGGTAGTCAAATGGCTAATGATTAAAATGTTCCTCTTTTTAAACTTTTAGGTTTGAACATATATTTAAGTATTATGCATATTCATATTTTTATTATAACATCTCTTACACACTATATATCTGCTTAAAAGGAAACAATAAATCTGTGCCATTGTATGAAGTCTTAAAAGGATTAAATTGGAAGCTTATTCCATGGTGTCTTTGAAGTCCTTAAATTGTGTGACTTTGAATATTGAGGGTCAAATCTTTGATTTTTTTACATCAGGGAATCACTGTAGCCACAACTGGCCTGGAACTCACTATGTAGACCACATTGTCTTCTGTGTCACAGAAATCTGCCTGCCTCCAACCTCCCAGTGCTGGGATTAAAGACGTGGGTCACCACACCAGGTGACCCTAGTCTAAATATCATGAAACTGGGCCTACTACAGTTGTGCCGTAGGCAGGTATAATGCTGTGGGCTGGTTACCCCAGATCAAAGGAGAGTGAAGCAAGGAGAGCCCACGATAGACGCTACTCTGGTAAATCAGCAGGACTCTAATCTAAAAGTTTAAATGAAGGGAGAATTGAAGTTTATGTGTTGTAAACAACAGGAAGATTTCAAATCACCTTTACAGGTGGAGAGCTCCTGGTTCTACTGGTCTCACTGCCTCAGCCTCAACTCCTCTTAGTATTGCTGACCTCGGGAAATGTCTCAAGGCAGCTTTACATCATTACACATCAAGAACTGTTCAGTCACTTCTGTATTTGGAGATAATGCATATGGCAGGCTTGGTGTGAAGTGATGTGTACACAGAAACAGCTTTACTCTTAGGGTTGTTCAACTTGTTTCCCATAGAGGGTCATAAAAATTCAGATGTCTGTGAACATTCATCTCTGAGATCATGCACCCCTGTAAGGATCCTGGATTCAAGTTTCTATTGATGAGTAGAAAATATGCCAAGGATAATGGGAGTGGAGACAGTCTAAGAAGAATTCAATGTGGTGCTGATACCATATTCCCTTGTGATACCATAGTCCTATGTGTGCTAATTCCTTAGCATCTGAAATGTTTTTATCAAGGTCAAGTTCTAAAAACTTGTAAATCAGTAACTTCCACATCTTGCTAAAAATAAAATTAATTTCAAAAGTGAAATTCACAGAGGGCAATACCTGACTCCTTCAAATTCCATATATATATATATATATATATATATATATATATATAACTGATTTATGAAATCTCAGAATTGTTGCTATTTGCCATGTGGTCTACCGTTATGAGGAGAAGAAAAGCCAGTGTATGGCAGAGATTATTCCTCTTTTCTTTCTTTATTTCTATGTGTGAATGTTCTCCCTATATGTAAGTAAGTGCCCCTATGTCCTGTAATGCCAATGGAGGCCAGAAGAGGAAGGATTCCTCTGGGACTGGAGTTATTGATGCTTGTTAGTTTCCATGTGGGTGCAGGAAACTGAACTTAAGTTCTCAGTAAGAGCAGCTGCGTTCTCCACCTCTGAGCCATTCTCATTTCCGGACCATGGCTGTGTCATTACCACACTGCTGTCAATTTGGAGATGTCACCATGTATCTAAGTGGACTGATTATTTTCCTCTTCTGTAATATGTCCCCTTCCCAAAGTTACATACTATGTGATTTCTGTTTATTAAATCAGAACTTCTCTTTTGGGCATAAATAAATTAAAATGAAGAACTCCAGAAGGTATTCCTTTTTTCTAACCAGGATAGAAAGCAGATGTATACAAGTGACTTGAGGGGCCCTGTGTGACATGACATTGCGTGGTGCATTCAGACTGGCAGAAAGTAGACAGACTTCAAACTCACGTTGGTAATCTGGCCAGTGAGAGAAGGCACAGATGGGGACATCATTTCAGGTCACTTTTAAATAAAAGTTTTTATAGATAGGGACAGGAATGGTGAAGAAAAGCAAAGGAAAAATATTCTGGTTCCCTTGACTATGTTTGGATTAGTTGCAAGGCCAGTACTTGCTTACTAAGTTAAATATCTACAACTACTTTCTAGGGAAAAATATTTCAGAGGCTATAATATGGCTCAGTAATGAAAAGTACTTGCTGCACAGTCATAAAGACTCTAATGGTGACCCTAGAACCCACATAACAAGTATGAATCCCAGCTCTGAGAAGGGCAGAGGGAAAATTCGCACTGGGGTTTGCGGATTCTCTCCAGACAAAGCATGGGGAAGAAAGCTCTAAGCTGTGTGACAACTGTAACACAAAGGAATACAGTGGGCAGTGAGACGGTGATGCCCAAGGCAGGAATATGCATCCACTCTGGTGTGCACATAACAAACACTTGTGCATGTCCCAATGCCTGGACTCGTACACTGATATTATGTTGGAAATTTAGGCTTCATGGCAAGACAGAAAAATACCTCGCTCTAGGGTGCTTTTGGTATAACTGCAGTGAGACAGGTTTATAGTTTTTATTTTGTTATCACTGTTAAATATTTTGTGATTTTTCCTGAATTGTTCAATAGTGACATTCAGAGTGTTCTAACATTGCAAAAGAAAATGTGTGTAACCTATGGGGCTCTTAACATCAAACAGAATCCTTACATTGGGACCTGGTGATGAATCTTTCATCTTGCCCGATTACCAATCTGTCCTGTCTGTTACATTCTCAGGTAATCATGCTGAAAGAAACTACTCCCGGTGTGTCTGAGATACACTGAGTGGGGATGATGCTAGAACTTTCCCTACCTTGAAGACAGATGCGACAACAAGGATGGATTCACTGCTCCAGTTCACCTCCTTTCCAGAGTCAAGCTTTTCTCTGAGGGCTCTGCGTGATTCTGCATCGTCTGGAATCCTGAAGATTCCTTCAGTGTTCGGCCCTTTCTTCTTTATATACAAGATCATGTCCTGAGTAGAAAAGGGAAGTGCCTGTCATTTCAAATCCACAGGGAAGAACATCAGTTTGCCCATGCCTGAGAACCAGAGCAAATGACATAAGGCTGCTCTGCTAGAGCTGGCAGGACTGAAATAGATTTTGAACTACTTTGGAATCTCTGATTTCAGTTACTTCCATCCACCCCTCACATCGGACTCTAAAACATTAGGGAAATTTGGGTCAATTTTCCTTTGAAGTGACTTGAAGGCTTTGAATCAAGTCTGTTCTGCAAGTGCTCTGGTGATTTTCACTATCTTACTTTACTGTTCTTATGTCTCGGATCTGATCTGTCAGCTTGGGCAAAGTACACCTTCCCCCTGAGGCTTTATCTCATATACACACTTCAATGATGACTTCATAGTTGCCTCTATTTTTCTGTGAAATGTGAACTTTGGTAGGTAGGAGCTGTCTCATACCTGACATGATAGACTTGTTCTCATTGGGCACCAATTCCCCTACGGTGAAGAGACTGTTTGAAGAGATGTTGGATATTCAGTCCACTGATCTAAAATAACATAGACTAAATTCTGTTCCCATTATTTTATGCCTTGTGTCAGGATTGTGATATTAATATACGTCAGACTAAAAATCTTTTTTTTGAAACACTTGAAATGCAATTCACATTCTGTCAAATTTTGTCAGAGTAGGAAGTGATATCAGACACAATGTTAATAAAAGAAGATGTAAGATTGTGTGAAGCTTACTGCAGAAGCTGGAGCAGCACCTGGGGCAGAGAAGGACTCAGAAGTCACATCCAGAGCCCAGTGCTCTCATCCAGCAGGAGAATGTGGATTTATGTTGAAACCAATCATTAATAGAATCTACATTTCCATCGTGGTTGCGTTACATGACTATGCAATATAGACTGAGATGATTATTATTTGAGGCCATATTTCAATATCTTATTGTTCAAAGTGATGACTAATCAATGATTCCCCTGCTTGGGACTAGAACTGATTGAGAACAATTAAGCCCCCATTGTTTTGTGCCTAGGACAGCTAGGGACATCTAAAACGAGGTGTACCAGAATATCTGTGGGCAGATTGCCGTCCTCACACATGTTCATGAGAGAACTTCCAAACAGTTTTCCTGTCTTCTTCAAAGACCGTCCCTTTTCAGATGTTCTGTCCTCTTCATCTAAGAAAGAAGTGAGATGATCACACTTACCCACTTTGTCACAGCATTTCAATTTTATGACATGCCTGATGCAATGTGTAATACTCAATGAGATGGAATGTTCTTTAATACCTAGGGATGAGGAAGGCCTGAGTGTGCGGGCCTTCAGAAGCCTCTATGTAATGAGGATACAGATGTGTGCACCCCTAATTATGTGCAAAAATTCCCTGAAATACAAAGTTGTGGTCGATATCTACTTAGAATAATGAAAAGTTCCTCCTAAAATCAACTCAGGTCTTGACATGAAAACTTAGTTTTGTCTACTCTCATTCTCGAGTACTTTCGGTTGGTCTATACTGCCCAGTTCACTACCTTTGAGTCGTTAATGGAAGTGGAACTGACACCAGACACTTGAAAGTAAGTGACTCACTGTTCCTCTGGCGAGCTCTGGCTATCGCGGTGAGTACCAGGATGAACCGCCCTTGTATATCCGTGCAGAGATGTTCCTCCTCCAATCTTGGTAGATTTTTAAATACCCTGTGACACCTTAGACCCCGAGGTCTGAATGCACGTTTTCGCACATGGCTCATTTTAATATGGTATGGATGGTCTTCCCCTATGAGAAGAAAATACTGTATCTGAACCGAAGGTAATGTGTTCATGGAATCAAACCAACTGTGAGCTAGAGCACGCTCCTGTGTGAGTTACATATTATCGACTTCTGGAAAAATGAAGGTTTTGTCTCCCTTGCATATCATGAGACCACTGAGGATTTCCTCATGAAACATGTTTGTTTGAGCTGAAGACTTTGAAAGCTGCAGGAGAAAATTCCATCCTGTGGCCTTCCTTTGAAAGCACAGGCTTGTTGGTGCACTGCTTTGTGGGCGCTTTTTGTGCTCTTTCCTTGGCTCTTTTTAAGGACTCTGGTTTCTGCCTTGACAGAACACGAGTTTTTCATATTAAGCAAACGGCCTGATATGATCAGGCTTTCCTCACCTGTGATTCCTAACAGGATTCGAGAGAGATGTCATTTCCTCTCTCAGCCCTGACTCAGGCTGCTCAAGAGCAGCAGACTGAATTGTCTTCTGCTCCCTCTGTTGCTGAACAGAGAGAAGCTGGAACACGGGGGGGAGAAAGAAGCCACGTGCATTTACAGCAGGGATTTGTCTAGAAAACCACACACACAATGTTGAACTTGATCTCTGGACGCTTGATTGCTCTTCCGTGATTTCATTTAATACAGCTCCAAAGAATTCATACAGATACTTTGTCGTTTAGTGGATTTGCTTTCAGGAAATGGGAACCTGACTTTCTTCCATTTCTGATCACTAATGTACCTGGACTCTCCCTTTGCCATTCCATCTGGCACAGATACAATGTCCGTGCTACACTCGGAAGAAGGGTGACTGTAACTGTCAGCATTAGGGTTCAAGAACCGTCTATGGAATCAATATGGCAAAACGTAGGCATCCTGGTGCATGCCTGAGACCTGGGAGTGGGTTGAAATCGACCTTCAGAATCCTGACTGAGGAAACTGTAAATGCAATTTCTTTTCTTTTTCTGTAGGGGAGGATTTATTTGAACACAGGGTCTCTCTGTAGCCCCAGCCGTCCTGGAACTCTGTAGACCTGGCTGGCCTTGAACACACACAGATCGCCTGATGTTGCCTTGCTAGTGCTGGGATTAAACATGTGTGTTACCATGCCCAGGGAAATGTCCTAAATTAGGAATCCTCAGGTCCATCTGATGTATGAAGCTGTTCCGACCTTTAAAACTAACATATTATATCCAAACGCATTTTACTTAATATATTTCAGAAATTGTCTTCTTTTCCCATGTATTCTCTTTCTGACTGAAGTTTACAGTGATGTTAATATTTGAATGCAAAGCCAAGGTAGTCAGGCCTTTTGGGAAATGTCTAAAATCCCATCAGTGAGAGGGAGCAGGGAGGATCAAGACGTTCTTACCTGCACAGGCGGAAGAGCAATATTTTGGCTCAGAAAGGAAAAACAATTTGAATAAGTGTGTGGATTTTGGTCTCCGCTATGTCCCGGGTGTGAAGTTCTAATACTGAAAACACACGTTTCTTAACAACAATATTATGCTAGTTTCAGCTAATGTGAGACTTTGAATTAAAGAGAAGTGTTCTCACAGATTGTTTTGAGTTTCTAAACAATGACTGCAGGTACAAGGGAGATCCTCTGATCTTCCACAAAAATCATCACTGTCACTTTTGTGCAAGGTTCCTACAGGCCCAGCCGCTGACCATGTTTGAGGTCTTTGCAGTGGTCAGGCACAAGGAGCACACCTGGTCTTCTCAGGTTCTTCTCTCAGTTCCTCATGTAATCTTTCCAGTACTGTTGTACATTTTCAATAAATGTGTGAAAAATTCTAGAAAATGCTACCTAAGGAATGGCATGTTATTCTGTCAGGAAAGAAAGTTCTAGAGCCTGAAGGCGATTATTTCACTTCTTTTCAAGCTGAGAAAAATACTGATCATAGAGTATACATGACATGAATGTTTGCACAGGAGTTTACACGCCTGGCTAGATTTTAGAGTATCCTTCCAATATAGAGTCTTCCTATTGGTGAGGACACTGAACAGTCTTTATTCAAAAAAGAACAAAAGAAGTTCCAGTGTTTCACTGAGTGTTTTTTTAAAGAGATTTTTTTCCTCAAGTGAAAAAGCATAGGAAATCTTTGCATTATTTCCCCCATTGGACCAAATATTACATGAAGAAATATTATCATGTAAATGCTGAACTTAACAGTTGGTAATTATGAGTTAGATGAACAGAGCATAACATAGTTGTTTTATGGACATTTTAAGCTTAAGACCAAACAAAGAGAATATTAAGATTTAGGGTCACTAACTTACACTCAATTAGTTCCTCCTGACATTTCTCTGACTGTTACCTGTGAGTGGGAATGGAGCTTCCCCATGGCCAGGTGAGAACCACAGTTGATGATCTTCCTCAGCATTCTGGGGAAAAAAGAAGCATAAGTCACAGAGACGTTTACTGTCACACTTGAAGAACATATTTCCATACCTTTCCCACCTATCTAAGAGTATTATCGTTGGGAGGAGTATAAATGATGTTCTATCATTTACTCTGCATTGCCACAGTTTAAAAAAAAATTGAACTTTCATGTGCAAGAAAGAGTCTTTGCCTATTTGTGTGGGCCTGAATCTATGCATGCAATACACGCAAAGGCCAGCAGAGGGTGACCGATACCCTGCAACTGGAGTTACAGATGGTTATTAGCTGCCATGGGGCTTCTGGGATCTGTCCCAGGGTCTTCTTCAAGAGTACTTCATGCTTAATCACTGAGCCATCATCCCAACTCTAGTTGCCAGTTTTGAGTCAACAGGGCTGATTTCAGTAAGTGTCCTCTCCCGTTAGGTAGAGAAACTATGATTATTGCTTCTCTTTTCTGATGGACACGTTGATTCACAATGCAAATGCCAGACACCTTTCCAAGTGACCATGGAATCAAAAATCACTAAGCAAGAAAAGTACTGTTCCACAAGTCTGGATACCTGCTTCTCCAGATTCTGTGAAAAAGGTTGAGCTTTATTTTGACGTGTCTTCTTCCAGAAAACCTTTGTCTAGAGAGGCACACACATACAACGAAAGTACTGTGACTGAGCAAAGTAACACTTGAACAGCACCGCAAACTCAGCAATCCTGAGCAGAAATAAAACTTGAGAGCCTTTTTGAGAGCACTGGAGAGCAAAATAAGCTCTGGCATTATTCAGAATAAACTTACTATATGGAGGAATGGAGCAGGTCTCTAAACTGACAAAGGCCAGATGAAGAAAAGAAGTTACTTCACCATAACTACTGCTAAGCAACTCTGGTTTACAGTAGAAACAAACATTTCAAACTGTATAGTCCACTAAATTACTTTGGTCCCACAAAATTGGCCAACATTAAAATATGCTTCAATTGGAGTTATTGTTGATTAATATTTTGATTATTTTTGACCCTTGATTAAGAATCAAATCCTTGCCTTGCAACATGAGTTTCTAGGTATTTCAGCTGCCATACACAAGCATGCACACACAGACACAGACACACACACACACACACACACACACACACACACACACAGAGAAAAACAGAGATAGAGAGGGAAAGAGAGAGACAGAGGTAGATGGAAAGGAAGGAGACAGAGGATTATTTGTGAAAATAAGTAAGATACCATAAAAATCATTTCCTACGAGATAGGGGTTAGAAATATTCTTGGACTCACTGATTCGGGAGCATGGGCATTACCGGGTCCTCTTAGTTACACACATGGAGAGTGTTTATTATCTCGCTAGTGATCCAATGTGTGAGGTAAAAGAACTGCATTTCAATTTATATCAAGCTCCACAGTTAACCCACAACCACTTCCAATGCTTAATTCTTCAACACACTTATCACAGGCATTAATGTCATTGCAGACATATATGGCATACTTAGAGTGTAAAGCTTTAGGTTTCTTAATTCTTGCTTATTTCCATTCAGACAGACATAATAGATTAATATGCCATATTCTAGTTGTGGTGACTTTTAATTTTGATTTTATCTATCTATTTTATGTATATGAGTGCTTTCTTTCCTGTTAATTTTGGGCAGCAAGGGAGCTGGTGTGACTGTATCAGTGTGGCAGTTGAAGGAAAGAGCAGCACCCAGAGAAGGAGCACGAATAAAGACACCATGCAGTAAGGACTTAGATTGCATTCACAGTACAGCAGGAAGCCCGTGCAGCTTTCTGACTCAGGTTTTGGAGTTGTGTTTGAAGTAGAGTCTCTTACATCCCAGGCTGGCTGGAAAGTGTTGTGTCGCTGAAGATGACCTTCACTTCAGGTCTTCCTGACCCTCCCCCTCTTGAGCAGAGCTTCAGTGATTTCATGCATGTAATGGCTGCTATGTCCACAAAGGTACTCAGCATTCATCCACAACCCCTGACTCTTATAGTCTTTCCACACTGTCTTCGATGAACTGAGACTGGACTCAGGGAGTGATCCCCATGCCACTTTAGGACTAGATACTCTTCTAAGTTTGAAGAGAATCCATTATATAACTCAGAAAATTTAAGTAGCAATTTTGGCATGATGTCACAATACCAAAACTCTTTCAAAGTTTGAAACAATTTTCTATTAGCCATGTGTTGCATGTGCTTTAGTTCTGGTTAACCTGAAGGCCGCTTTTCTTAATCAGAGTGCCCAGAGGTCTGTCTATCTTCTTTTGTAACCTCATCCTTTGCAAATACGCTTCTGTCTGCTATCAGAGGTTTCACCTGCATATAGCGTTTCATTAAAACCTACAGCAAGAGACACTGAAGGCGAAAGAGGATAAAGGCCCAGCTGGAGACCTAGCTCAGCAGTGAAGAGCACTGGTTGCTCTTGCAGAGGACTCTGGCTCTAGTCCCACTGTGCAAATAGTAGCTAACAAGTGTTGTAACCCCAGTTCCAGGGAAAACTGATGCCATCTCCTGACCTGCATGGGCATTGCACAGCATGGGTGCACCCACAAACAAGCAGGCGATAAACTTATGTGAACAAAACAAAAACAAATAAAATATTTTTAAAAACAGGATAAAAGTAGCATGTACAGAAATGTCCCTAAGTCCAATGTCTCATTCAAAATTTGTCTCTCTTTTTAAGAATTGATTCACACAGACATTTATCATATTTTCAAGGCCATTCTGCAGTGGATATTTAACATGGTCTAAAGTCAAAATGCGTATCAAAACAAGGACTTATTGGGGCTTCAGAGATGGCTTAACGATAAGAGGAATGGCTGTTCTTGCAGAGGACCCGGGTTTGAGTCACAGGACTCCATGGCAGCTAAAGACCACACATAACATCAGTTCCAGTGGAATTTGATGCCCTGTTCTTATTTCTGTGAGCATTGCAGGACATAGGTATATTTCCATTCATGTAATAATACACTAATACACATGAAATGAAAAATAAACATGGATTTATCACATTGAGATGGAGCCCTTGCATGATACTTTAATTAAAAAGATACAGGCAAGGAGAAAATGGGAATGGGACATAGAAAGTACAATCCAATGAAGGAAGCAGAGCTCTCGTATAAAGAATGTAATTCAGGGGTAAGAGATGGCTCAGTGGTTATTGACACTGCTTGCTTTTGCAGAGGACTTGGGTTCGGTTTCCAGAACCCACATGGGGGCTCACAACCTCCTGTAACTAACTTCAGTACCTGGGACTTGATGCCGGCTTCTGGCCTCCTTGGCCATTAACACACATGAAATCCTTATTTGCAAACAAAACACTCATTCCCATAGAATAAAACTTTAAAAGTTGAACTTTATATGATTTTATATTCAGTTATAATATATCAAAAATACATGCTGTTACCAGTCATCTTAAAATACAGCCAAATGTCCTAGGATCATTGTTTCAGTTCACATGAAAATTAAAATGTCCCCTAACAGAGTAATAGATATCTTAGATGCTCTCGGGACCAAATTTAAGACGTGAATTTTGAATTTGTAATAATATAGTACCTTGGGCTACTATTTATTTGCATGATTGACTGCGTGTTGTTCTCATTAATTATGGTTGACTTTTCACGAAAAACAGCTTCAAAATTACTTACAGGTGTTCCTAACATTGGTAGTAACTTCTTCATAATATCACTCACTGTGTCCAAGTTTGTTGCTGTCACGTAGAAAGGCTATAAAAGAGGGCAGAGGGGAATTTCTATGAAACAACTGGAAAGCACACAATTACAGGAGCAGTTGTGCTCTAATCACCACTCTGTGTAAGCAGAGCTTGCTTTCAGGTGGTGTTAACACACATACAGAGCACAGGCCTCGATCATAACGTTCATTTTTTTTCTGTTGTATAACATGACCCTGTAAGACTTCTAATGTAACATCTAATCCAAAATTTACAGAAGTTCAGCTATCATAACGGAACAGATAAGAGGTCTGGCAAGAAAGAGAGAGACTGAACTCCTGGGGGTGGTGGTTGCTCTGCTCCGCACTCTGAGTTTGATTTCATGAGGGAGAAGGGATGACTCGGGGGAGCTGAAGCTTCCCATTGCCTGGTATTTCTTTCCACAGGTATGTGAGCATGAGGGATGTGTACAGATGTTGCGGACACTGCTCTCTCAGTTCTCAGTCCCCGCTCCTCCCCTCTTCCTGTCTGTCCCCCCACCCCTTTCCTTCCCTTCACCCTCCGTCCTGCCTCTCCTGTACTCAGGAGCTCGGAACAGCAGTTAGGGTCTTCTATACACGTACACCGGCACGGCTGATGGTGTCCTCGGTGAATATCTTCAATGTCGTCGTCTTCATCATGCCCTTCTCCTTGGCTTCATTAATGCCTCTGGTCACATTCAATAAAAACACAAGATACAGTAAAAAGTCAGCCAGGGGCTTATATTCCAGTTAATGTTTGTTGTTCATAGTCGCATCTCTGTTGTGATATTTTTAATTCCAGACATATAACTCAGAAATATGAATTACAGATTGGAAAATATGGAAGAGGATGAAAAAATTGAGGAAGAGGATGCGGTTCAGAGGATAGCAGCTTGTCTTGAGGTGAGAGAATTAGAAGGAGATTCAGCTCTCAGAATCATTTCCCTGCAGGAGAGGGACCAAGACCTTGGATCCAAGGGGAGGATGTAGCATTTTCTTTGAATATGTACAGTACAGTAACATGCACTGATGGGAATTCACCATCTGTCGGGAGAATATCGTTTGCTCCACTATAAGGGTTGAGACGAGAAAATGATGACAATGGCAGCCAGAGCTTCATCAAAAATAAACTATTTCGTGTATCAACTGAACAATCTATAGTAGCAGGCAGGGAACAGCTAAGCAAGAAAACACTTGAAGGAAGTCTAACGGTTTATACGAAGAAAAAGGGATAGCCCGGGGTCACTGTATTGCAGAGAATTCCATGCTTTTTAAAAAATAATTTACGTACTATTTTTACTTTATGTGTATGAGTTTCTTGCCTGCACATATGTAAATGCAGCCCTGTCACGCAGTGCCCATAGAGGTCAGAAACGAATGTTGAGTATAATTAAACTGTAGCTACGGATGGGTGTTACCCTCCTGTAGATGCTGGGATTTGAACCCAGGTCCACTGCAAGAGCAGTTAGTGTTCTTAAAAGCTGAGCCATCTCTCCAGCTCCTTGGGATCTCATTGTCTTATCACTAAAGAATTAAAATATGAACACTGGGTGAGAGGGGCTGGAGAGATGCCTCAGCAGATAAAAGCACTGGTTGGTTTTGCAGAAGACCAGGGTTAGAACCCAATATCCACATGTCAGTTAACAACTGTCCTTAATCAAGTTCCATGGGAATCTGGTGCCTCTTCTGACCTCTGTGGGCATTGCACAGCACGGGTGTACATACGTATGTACACGCAATACACTCATACACATAAACCTAACAAAAATATTTAAAAATAAAAAGTAAATAAACTATGAACACTGGAAAATACCTTTGAAGGAGAGACCACCATTCTTCTTTTTGTTCTGATGAACTGTAATCGATAAATGCAGAAATATTATACAATATCCCTTTTCTACTACAGCTTTTAAGATCATTTCTTAAAAAAATACTAGAAGCCCATGACTGCCAATGTGTGTCGGGTAAAGCAGCATCTTGCTCCTAACTGGGCTTCTTCACATTGACAGGAAGTAGACGACTGAGTGGAAACCACTGGGGAGTTAGAGACTTGACTGTGGACAGCAGCTGTGAGATGGTGAGTAAGCCAAGCTGCTGCCTTGAGCTTTAGCTTTCTGATGCATAATGGGGTAATGAAACACCACTGTGTTCTTACAGTTTGAGGTGCTGTTCACATAAAAGGTAACATTATTCACATTAAATCATATATAAGTATTTGACCTTTGGATAAAACAGTACTCAACCAAAATGAAAATGATATTTTTAGAGAAAACATGTGTTTTTTTCTACTTAGAAATTACAGAATTTAATATGACAAATGGATGTCCTGAAATCTCATCTTCTTGTCTCTTTGAGTCTGTCGTAAAGATCAGTTCACCTGGTGCTGATGACTAAGCTCCTCTCTCTATTTCTCTGTAGCAGTTAAAAGTCTAATGTAAAATGACTTAAGGATGAATGAGTCACTTACTAGCATTTTCACACTGTGTTCAATTACATCACCATAAATGTGACCGTTGGTGACATTTGGTACATTCACAGTATCATGGAAACTTCGACATTATTTTGCTCAAGTTTTTTTAATCTACAATTCAGCTCTCAGCGGATTCGTGACGCTCCTTTTCATTTGTTTCCACCACAATCCACAGAATTCCCACATGAAGTAAGGGTTGTTGCCACATTTTGGAAATATGGTCCCTGTTGTCTAGAAACTATACTCTTGCACCTGTTTCCATGTAGAAAACTCTGTGGCAGAAATTACGTGGCAAACAGGCATCACCACAGGAGGGGGAATGGTGGCAGCCGACATGCAGTCAGGTGAAAATGGAGTCCTATTTTTCAAAATGTTCTGGGGAAAATTATTTACATCTTCCACGTGTACAAACAGTATAAAATTGACCCCATATGTCCACACCACCTCACAGCAACACGTGGGTCAGCTGCAGACTTACCGAAAGGTGGCCACAAAGTTCTCCATGGGCCAGAACAGGAGAATGCACTTGTCAGCACCACTGTAGTCTTCCCCTATTGTGTACAAATAGTCACCTATCCACAGGTCGCTCAGTGGGATGATGTATTTTATTTTAAAGGACTTCTTATGCCTACAAAGGGAATCAAGTAATATCTGTATTAGTTCACTCTATGAAATTGTAAATATGTCTAGGTGTGATATGTGCAATGTGGGTGCCCTTGAAACCTAGACACCACGTCTGTCCCATGGAGCTCAAGTTACAGGCACTTGTGCTCAGCCGGAGTGCGTGCTGGGAAGAAACTCCAGTCTTCAGAAGAGCATCAAACACCCTTAAACCTGGAGCCATCCTTTTACCCACGCACTAGCAGGAGCAACTATTCAAAGATAAGGCACTTTCCTTCTGAAGAGCAGAGCAGAATTTGTCTACATCTCTCCAGGCACAGCTCATCTAATGGTGGGGGGGGCTCGACATATTCTTGTGGATGAAAGTCTGTCCCAGGTATGCACCGAATACTAATTCCAAAAACAGTTATAGACAAGTACTTTTATATATGTTGTATCTTCAAGAAACATTTTTTAAGAAAACCACATGTGCAAGTCTGGAAAAAAATAATTGAACACATTGTTCACGCCAAGCAAAGCATTTATCCAAAAGCCCAGGGCACGGGCTCTATTGTACAGTGTTTTCTGACCACCTGCCAAGAGCTAAGAACCATGTTAAGTGTTCTAAAGCCATTATTTCATTTATTCCTCTTTTCTGTAGATGAGCAAACTGTCAGAATTGTTGATAGTCCAGAGTAAGTGACAGGGCTGGGACACAGGCAGCTAATACCCAATCACTGGTCAGAGCCACTGGGCCCTATGGCTGCTTTCCTTCCTTCCACAACTTCTACCTTGAAGAGGAGATCTGTGCACTGATATCCTCATCTCTGCAACCTTTGCCTTCTCTTCATGCTCAGGGCCTTTCCATTGGGTTGCTCTTTTACTTTGGAGCAAGCAGAGGCATTTCCTGGGCTTGCTGTCAGTAAAGCTGCATGCTAACTGGTGCATGCATACTATGTACCACAGAATAAATTTCTATTCACAGACATGCTTTAGGATCCCATGGTAGAGCTTTTCAATTATTCAGCTTTTACTACTTTCTTAGAAAGAGAAAAAAGATCCTCTCTGGTCTAAGAAGAAGGAAAAACAGATGAACCAGCAACAGCAGACAAGGAGGAAAGGGAAGATCAACCTGTGAAGGGAACAAGATCTGTTATTATCCTTCACTGACTGCAGTTCCTGCAGCGATCCTAAAGAGAGAGTGAGCTCGACACATCTTTTCTTTTTTGAACCAGGATGAGCCTCTAACAGGAATGATGTTATAGTGATTGTGAAGCACATTCCACTTTTAAAATCCATGTCAATTTTAATGGAAGCGTTTGGTGTTCTTCTAGCCTTGGGCACAGGCCTGCTCTTGCTCTTAGCACCTCAGATCTCTGGACTTCCCTGTTATCCCAGACCACCCACTGTGTCCTGATCCTTCATACTCAGACCAGCTCAAAATATCAGTCCAGTTTGTTAGAGCCTTCAAAGACTGTCCCCACCCCATCTTTCCTCTGTCTGACCTAGACCAGCCATTTACCCTGCCTGTCTCCTCCCCCAACTTCATTGGACTTCTGGGACTAGACTTTGTCCCTGGTAAGTCTGATCCTGCCCATTGCTCTACCACGTGAGCAACTCCATTCTCCTCCGACGAACATCCTCTCCTCCTTCTTTCTATGAAGAGTTCTAATCTTCACAAAGGCAATCCTGAAAGTCCATCAAGTTGTGTTCAGAAGACTGTTTCTGTCTTTCTCTTTACGCATGTTTTATTCATTACTGTTGTTCTCTGACGATGCCGTACATGTGCACCATGCATTCTGATTACTCCCTCCGCAGCCTCTCTTATTTCCCTCCATGCCCGGGTCCACCTTCCTCCTTCCCGATGTCTTTCCACACTCATGTATGTTTTGTGTGTGACCAGCTGAGATTGACCAGGGTCATCTGTGTGATCTTGGGTTTAGAACTATCCCTTGGAGCCTGCTGCGTTAACCAGTACACACACAGTGAAGACAATGACTTCCCCTTTCCAGAATCTGTCAGGAGCCGATGGCTTGGCTCTAGAAACCCTGAGTCAAAAGTCCTAAATTTGAAATGCTCTAATGTCCTAAAATTTTGAAAGACCAGAATAACCATAGAAATGAAAAATTCACACCTCATCTCATGTTGTATGATGGAGGCAAAATACATGAATATCACGTAAAATTAATACAGGGCATTTATAGACCTACAATACATGAAGCATATATGTGGAATATATGAAACATGTGTACTTAGTAATGTGAAACCTTGAAGACATTCTTTAATCTGAAACTATTCTTTCCTAGTGTGTCTGATCAGGGATACTAAACTTGTAGAATTTCAGCAATGGCAGTCATATTGAATGAGGTAAATAATAATCTTTTGTACATAAAATTACAACCTCAAACCAGGTTTTACAATGACCATTCAGCAGGACTGGAGCAAATGGAAAGCCTTTTCAAAAAACCAACATTTAGCAGTGTAGTGACACAACCTTTTATCAGACCTAAATAGCCAAAGCTGCCAGATATTTGTGACTTCAAGACTAGCCTGCTCTACATATCAAGAACCAGGCCAGTCAGGATAACAAGGTGAAATGCTGTCCAAAAACAAAACCTTCAAACCAAAAAACCAAAACAAAACAAAACAACAAATTAAATTGCCCTTGTTGCTAACATGCTAGGCAAAATTCACTTATTTTCACCAGCTGCGTGTTTGTGGGACTGATCAGTTCTTTATTACACATGACTTGTTTGCAGCCCTTTCAAGTAAAAGAAAGTGTTTCAAAGAGGGGTCTGGGAGGAGCTCCCTTGAAATGGATTCCAGGTCACCTCTTCCTGTGCTTTCCTGTAGGGAAGTGAGAATCCTAGGCACTGAGTTATGGTAGGTGATGAGGTAGGACTGATTGATTCAATGCACAACACACTGCCTAGTAAGTTAGGTGTTTAGTGCAGTTGTATCTTCCTAGGGAATTTTCTCCTGGTAAACAGTTATGTACCCACATCTTAACTACAACTAAAATTATAGCTTGTTTTGCCAAAATTGGGGAAAGAATACGGGTAGGATAGCTGCACTTAGTAGGGGCCTCTAAAAGCGTGTTTTCTGAACCCTTAGCTCATGAACTTAGTTCACACAACCCGGTCATTGCATTTGCTAATTTCTCAATGGATGGTGAGAGCTAATGAAAATATTCTCTAGGAACCGAACATTAGAAACAATGACATTACTAAATACGTGAAATAAATTATGTTTCTTATACAATAACTTTGAGTGGATGCAGGGAACCATCTGCAAAGCAGTATGTAAAAAAATTGTGAATATTGTACCTCATTTAGAATGATGAGTCAATCAAAATAAAACCTGAGTCCTTGAATAGATGCTATCATGTAAAAGAAAGAGACAGTACATTTACTGAAACAATTTAATACAGCTCTCTCTATTCTGGAGTCTCATTGAGACACCGTGTTATCCAGCAGAAGCAATGACTTCTACTATAAAAACAAAACTCTTATAATGACAAAGGTTAAGACAGGGATGTGAAAGAAATGTTCTCTTGATAATTAAGTTGTGAGTGGTCTCTACAGGCTTGAGAAACCCAAGAATATGCACTTGTGGTTACCTGTCAAGTTGAACACAGATACAAAGCCAGGGTGAGGATGTGGATGACGTATTGAACTTGAATCATTTACTGAGTCTTTCCTAGCCTCCATTTTGTAACTGTAGCCTGGAGTGGCTGATCTGCATGTCCGTAGCAGTCCAATGCCAGGTGTAGGAGCTGTGATGCTCCTACTATGGCCAAGTAATCTTTCAAGCACATTTGATTTACCTGGATTCATCTTGGTAATATGGAGAATGGCCACTTATTTAAGATTTTTGTAGTTCATGATCTACCTCATATTCTGAATGAGGATGTCAGGAGGACCTCATTCTATGACATTTGGTGCTGTTTCTCTCTGTCCTATTTACGACTTGTCTACATTGTGGCTTCACCTCTCGACAAACCTGTCTTCCTAAAGTTACTTTCCTATCTTAATCTTGGTCTCGAATGTGTGATGGACAGACTCGAATGTGTGATGTTCCAGGTACGTTGAACAGTTTTCTCTTTTCAATGGATAACAAGGACATGGACATTAAGTTTTCTCTTCACCAAACGGGAAGACTAATCTCATTGGTGAGAAACCACCTAAGTGAGAGTAGAATCTCCATTGAAACCCCAAAGAAAAGCAAGAAATAAGAGGCTATGTGTTCACCGAAATTGATGTGGTTTACAACATGATAACCAGTGACTCCAAGACCTCAGAGCATCCCCTTTGAAATCAAATCAAATCAAACATTATAGACGGTAAGGATGAGACAAATGGAGATGTAGAGTGTGCTCAGTAGAACACTTCTATTCTATGGATGTAAGTCTTGATGGATTATGCCGTGTCATTCTGATTAGATGAATTTATCAAATTAGTTTAGATAAATTTACTAAATTAGTTTCATCTTAAGTGTCTAACCTATGACATGGCATAACTGAGCATCAAGTGAGAAGAGCAGAGAAAACTTATTTTTCTCTGCTGAATAAAAAGGTACTCAGTGAGCCTGGAGAGGCTAATATGTTCTTCCTTAGCAGACCAGCGCCAGGTGTAGGAGCTGTGATGCTCCTACTATGGCCAAGTAACCTTTCAAGCATATCTGATTTACCTGGATTCTCCTTGGTAATATAGAGAATAGTCAGTTAATTAAGATTTTTGTAATGACACAATGACAGCAGAGATGGGCATGTGAACAGTCAGTTCTCTCTCTAGCAACCAGCCTCAGACACTAAGTACCCACCATTTGCAAGGGTGGGAATGTGTGGTGACTGTGCTCCTAGTTGAGGGGAAAGTCTACCCAGTTGCATGAATCAAACACTTGTTTCCAATCTGTCTCCTGCATCTTTTATTGCCCCTGTGTCTTCTGACGTGGATCATCAGGTATATTATTCATTGATGAGCAGGAATATAGTCACCCTAGCTAGTTGATGTGTTTTACCAAATCTTTCCTCTACTCCATTATCTAATTATGGAGAACCACAGCTGAAGGTGTTTTCTTGCTGTTGTCACGACCCTATTTCAGACCTGTACACCACTCTGTTACAGTGACCTGTGGAGATGCTGTGTCACTAGTGTCCTGACACGTTCTCCATTGTGAGATGTGACAGCACCTCTTTGTACTGGGCTTCAATCACATCCGCTCCCCCTGTTTTCCCCCCTTCAGAACCCCTAACTGACCCACTGCAGCCTGCTGTTTGCTCACCATCGTCCAGGAATCAGGGTGCTTTTCAGCCTTTCCCTGTTGTCTGATGATATCAGCTCAGAGACACACGTGGCGCCTGCTTTTCAGCACTCACCAAACTCTGAAATTACTACTGTAGTCTCTATGGTCTGTCCATCAGCAACAACCAAGCAGGTGTTTGCCTATCACTTGTTTTAGTTTTTCATTTTTAGAAAAAATATCTCACTATGAATTGCACAGTGGCCTCAAACTTAATCCTCCTAACTCAGTTTCTAAATGTTGCAGGCATGTGCCACCACAACTAACATCTGTTCTTGGTTCCTGATTGTGTTCTCTGTAGTGGCAGTGGTATAACAGGATCTTCAACAATACTTGCTCAGGTTATGAGAAATAATACATTTACAAAAGCAAAACAAACCCTCTGTATTTTTGTACGGTGAGAGCTAGTGAATATTCATTCTTTAGTAGTAATGAAACAATGAGTACATACGGGTTTTTGGCCACAACCAGCTTATCATTGAACAAGAAGAGATGTAGCTTCTTCCTTCTCCAGCCTCTTCTCAGGTTCACAGGGCCTTGGAGCAGCAGAGTTTGATGGGTGCCCTCTGATGATGATGTTTTCTCATCGAGGCCTTCCATCTTAGGAGAAAGGCTTCTCCTGCTTCACGTGAAAAGCTAACAGAAGAGAGAGAGTTTCAGTTATGGGATACAGATTTATGCCAAATTTCAAGGGTCACATGATACTAGAATTTAACCTTGATTCTCCAAGCAGAACTCCATTGGGTTATATAGAGTTTAATACCTGGCAGAAAAGATGAGGTCCCTTAGAAATCTGTATTGACAACACACTGAAGATGTTGGACTTGCCAACAATTACTGATGGGGAAAAGAGGAAATTAGCAAATACACTGCCAGCTATCACACGGGAGAGAAATATGTCAAAGGCTGAGAGCCTCACAGGAGGCGCGAGATCAATGCGAGATGCTTCAGCAAGGCCGAGGCAGGTGAGGCCTGAGAATTTGCCATTGGAGCAGCAACATGGAGTCGCCGGTATCACTAGCAGGAAGACTCTGTGTGCAATGATGGGAGTAATGCTCGTCAACAGCACTGTGAAGTACAGAATGGTCTCCGTGACCCTCAGTCCCTTGTTTCCTCGACCTATGAAAACGTCACGTGACAGAGAATTCAGGTCTCATTCACATCATGACATTCTAACCTTAAAAACCAGTGTAATTTAATCACACAAGACATTAAAAATTAGAGCACAATCCAAGATTAAGAGAGCTGTCAGTCTCCGAATTCACGATGTGCAGGTTGGGAGAACCTGGTCTGCATCTCGGCAGGAGTGGCATGGAATGCGTGGGGAGGGACACAGCTGTCCCCGAGAAACCCCAGTCCCCTGTCAGTGCAGTCTCCAGTACCACGTTCTAGTCTCAGCTGAGTGAATTCAGAAGAAGTTCCTTTCTGAGAGTCCAGGGAGGGCCGTAGCTCAGTCGCCACCTTGATTATCCCTAAGGCATTAGGACCCCTGACGCTCACCTGCAAGTATTGCCTAGGGAATGGCAGTGCAATTGTCTTGCTGTCACTACGTTTGCAGTGTCACTTCATCTACATAGTGCATCAGCTGGAAGTCACCAATGCTGTACTAACTATCAGAAATGTAGAATCGGCCCTGACTGGGGGCTTCGAGTCTTTCAGGGAATAATGTATGACAAAAACATAGCATGTCTGGAAAAGACTTTTGGAAAAATGCAGAAAAAAAGACGAAAGATTCAGTGAATGGGTCTGAGTCACTATAGAGCAGGACAGAGGCAGCTTCCATGGTCAGCACATGCCTACATCCTCACAGCCTCACTGTTGGCAGAAATAAGGATTTTAAAGAATGGGGGTGAGAGTGGTGGGAAGCAGAAGGAAAAGGAGAGGGAGAACATTCTTGTCACGTAGGTTAAACAGAGGGACTCATTGTATCCTCCAGCTATGAGGAAACAGTCTTTTAAGGCAGCGAAAATTATCTAAGCAAAGATATTTCCAAGTGGTGTAATCTAAAACAACCCGTTGCTACAGTAAAAGGCAAGAGGTGCAAGTTGATGAAGACTATGGTTAAACAAAGAGAGAACCAAACCATGGTGGTTTGTGCTTTTCTCGCTCTGTGCTGCTAGAAAATATGGCAGAATGAAGAGGACGCTCAGGAGGGGGCCTACAGGAAAAGCTGAGCATGCTTCTCCACAGTCTGTTACTAATCTCCGTGCTGACAAATGGATAAGAATATGTAGTCACAGACCTGCATTTGAAGAGAATGAAGACTTTCCTCACAGATTTCCTCAATCTATGCTCTGGATTTGGAGAGTTTTAAAGACGCACATTATCACTCAGCCATATCTCAGAAACAACAGGAGAAGTTTCTGCCAGCAAGATCAGTACCTAACATCTTTCTGATGAAATAACTGCAATTGGACAACAGAGACGCACAACATTCCCAAGTGGATGCACATAAGCTGAAACACAGTGAGAGTTGACTGACAGTTACACACAGAATGGAGACTAGAAACTGCCCTTTGAGATGAATATGCTCCTGGGAAAAAGCAAACAGTAAAACTACTCAGCTATGAACCTGTGCTACTTTTCAGGAGAAATTCAGGTGACATGGAAAACAGGGCAAAGTCAAGTGTGGAGAGCCACATCCTCAGAAGAAGAAACTGAGAGCCAAACAAGATTATGGTTGAAGTGCCCTGGCAGATATTCTGGGAAATACAACACACAGTGTGTCTTGGACAAACAATATACACAGAAGACCATCTAGAAATTGGAGTGCCTCTGTCTTTTAAAAGATCAAACTGTGGTGATTAATGTGTTTAATCTTTAAACAATTCATTCTTACTGATAGACTGACACAGTATTATGTAAGGTCATACAATCCTACTGAACTGTAAAACTATCAACAAATATTGGTGATGGGTAATTAAATGATGATATGTTTAAGATAGGAATAAGAACCAAGTAAAATGAAATTGATGCATAAAAATTATGAAACTCATTACTTTCTAGGATTTACTTAAATAGTTTTGAAGGAAGTAAAAATTATAGATTCCTAATGTTTTATACAAATCTTCATCTTACGAAAGTATACTCCCATTAACAAATATCTTCTCTGTCATTGGTATATGCTTCACCCTTCCAGCAGGATGCTAACAGATGTGGGAGACTTTTTTCTTAGCAATCACTTACTAAGACCCACTGAGAGACAGTGACGAAAGGGGACACGAGACAGTAGTTGTCCCAACACCTTCAAATAACAACATGGCAATATGTAACTTAGAAGTTCCAGTACAGGTAAGAATACCAGGTGCTGAGGGGAGCCCTTCCCATCTATCTGAACAATAGAAAGTCGGTGGGAAAGAACAGCAAGTGATAGTGAATACATGAAAAACTTGCTGAAAACAAGAGTTGTTCGAGGTTTGCTTGAAGTCTCACCACTTTCCAAGAAAATGTTGTGGTCACAAGCAGTAAAACAGCAGGAATGAGCACAACAGAAAACTTCCCTCAGAACTAGGACAAACATTGCTATAGACTAATAGACATTTATCCCATGTAAGCCCAAAGCCTGTCTCGTCTGACAGTACAAAGTCTGCTTTTTTGAGGTGAACAGCACTAAAGATCATTAACACAAGTCTCTGTTCATAAACTCAGTTACCTGAGTTAAGAATTAGTTCACATGACCTGGGGGAAACAAGACAGAACACTTCCTGAAATCCACCAGTTCTCATCATATCATGGAGAGTTGTTAAAAGAATACCTTTTTCAGTGAAGCCTTGAGCAGAGAGTCACAGTAGACTGAATTTATCTTTTTTCTTGTCTCCCAACACCAAATAACACTACCTCAGTGGGCAGACCAACCACTAAAGTGAGGATTCCACAGTAGTCATGGTGACTGGACACTGTGATGTCATGGTTTTAAGGTTCTTGTCATAACTGACAAGTGACATGTGTTTTTCCTTTATTTTCTTACATCTTTTCACTTTCCAAAACTTTTAAAAATAATTTTAGATTCTGAAGCAATTGTGAGAAATAACAAGGATCTTGCCGATATTTGTTTTGTTAAATCAATAGTAAACTTTATCCTCAAATCCTAACACAAAATCTTAACCAGATACAATGTCACATTATCTGTTGTGCATTCATTTGAAGGTTAAAAGGAAAAAAGGTGTCATCCCCATCAATTTGACTTCTAGGCAGGACCACCTTGGCTATGTCACATCGAAGCAAATGGGCTGAAGACATGGGCTTGTGTGAGAGAGCACACGTTGAGACAGACCACAGGACAGAGTGCAGAAGGGCTATTCTCTCTTTTTGACAATAATCCTCCTGCAAGGCTTGATCAGAGTCTCATCAAAACAGTAATGCCTTCAGAGGGCAGAGAATCCCAGTAAACATTTGGCTACATTTTAGGCCCTGCCTCTTCCAAGTGCACCATCTCTCAACATTGTCAAAATGGGGACTAAGTTTCAATGCATTAAATCTTCAGGGTCAAATCATATACAACCATAGAAGCAGGATGATAATATTGATACAATTAGGATTAGGACATTTTCTCTACTACAAAGATCTATATTAGCACTATCCCTTTGTATTAGTCACCTCTCTGTCACTGTGATAGAAACAGCAGGAGCAAGGGAACTTATAGAAGGAAGAGTTTATTTAGTTTATGGTTCCAAAGGGGCAAGAGTTCATCTTGGAGGGGAGGCATGGCAGTGGAGGTGCCTAGAGTAGGAGCAGAAGTTAAGCACTCACATCTTCAAGCAGACGCAGGAAACAATGTGAGCAGAGATCCAGCAAGGCTAAAGAACTCTCTAATCCATCCCCAGTGTCATGCTTCTTCCAGCATGGCCTCACCTAGTAAGACTGCCCAAAACAGTACCATCAATTGGGGACAAGATGTCCACATATTTAGAGCCTATGGGGGACATTCTCAAACTACCACACCCTTTATCATCACAATTGTCATCTCATTAAGGCCACACCTTTAATAGCTACCAAAAATGGTGTCTATGATGATTTCCTTTTAAGAATGTTATATAGTCTTCCAAGCCATTTGTATTTCATTCCACTCAGTATAACTGGCCTTTCATTCATATTATTATTGTAATAAAATCTTCTCTAAGGACTATGACCTCTCCAACCTTGTGTATATGGCTATGTTTATGGTACCATGCATAGATTCCCTCCTATTGAGTGTGTGTTAAGTCCAAGTAGACAGCAGACAGTTGTACATTACTTCCAAGATAAAGTTAACATCATTGAATATTGCGAATATATTGGCAGGCCAGGCTCTGGTGTGCTTCTGTATGCAGGCTTTACACCTGGGTAGGCCCATTTATTGATGTTCTCCCTTTTCAGTGTGCATAGTACCTTCTGTTATCATGAAAGTTGGTCTTCAGGGCGGAGGCAGACGTTGTGCCAGCACTGGGTGGCTGCCCCTGTGCATTTCCCCCAGATTCCGTTCTCCTGAATTTAGAGATAAAGTCCTCAAAGGGCGTGCATGTTAAGCTTCTGATCAGAATCCATGGGCCTATGGCTCATCTTTTGGCTTGCAGAACCATTCACAGATCCTGCCCATGCTGGGGTAGCCCATGCAGAAGCTGGGGCTGAGACTTATACAGGCCTGTCTCTTGATCCAGAATACCAGGTGCGGAGGGCAGCCAAACAACGCCTCCAGATCCAGCCCCAGTTCCCAGCACAGGGACGACAATTCCACAGTCAGCGACGTCATTTGAACTATCCTGAGAGCGCTGTAGAGCTGTGGCCTCATCGCCATCCTACATCCTGGCTGGCCTGGAGTCCGCCCTGAAAGGTGATGCAATGAACAGTGTGCAGCAGCCATGCTGCCCCAGACATGGATTTCCTGTGCTGCTGAAGACCTGTGAGGGCCACGGGGATCCTCCTATCCTGCTCCTGTAGACACAGCATCTGGTCCCTCAGGAGCCCTCACGTTCTTCACTTAGAGTCGCCCCACCCGGGCTCCCAAGAAGTGCTGACCTTTCCCGGCCCGGAGCTTCTGTAGCTGGAAGGTCACGCTCAGTTCATGTCCACTTCCAAGGGTCCTGCACCCCGGGTTCCGCTCAGAAAAGGTGCCCTGTGTGCAAAGGGACGCAATTTGGATCTCGCTGGTGAAGTCTTTGGTTTCCTCATGTCTCCTGTAGTCCTCATTTCACTGTCTTTTTCTTCTTCGATTCCACAGGAATTCGAATTGGCGGAAGTTGTTAAGTCTTCATTGGTCTAGAATTAAACCCTGGTTTCAGTTGCTAGGGTGTGCACTGTCTGTACAGTCCCCACGTTTTATTTCTCTACTCTGTTAACCTCTCACCTATAATTTTACATAGCTACACCAGTTCATTGCTGTCATGTAAATAATCATCTTTTTGCAAAAACGCAGGTACATTTTGAGAACATTCAACTCTGTTGTGCTTTTGCACCCAGGCTAGACACCAGACTTTTAAATAATTACTTATTTTTTTATTTTCTGTGTATGTATTGCCTGCATGGATGTTAGTGTAATTCAGGAGGAGATGAGAAGAGGGTGGAATTGGAGTTATTCATGGTTGTTAGTTACCATGCGGGGGCTGGGCATCAAACCCAGGTCCTCTGCAAGAGCAGCCAGTGCCCTTATCCTCCGAACCATCTCTCCAGCCTCAAGAATCAGACTTTTAAAAAGAGACTTGAGGCTGAATTTCCTGCAGTGTGATGGGAAGGTGGGTGGTGGTTCTGCATGGCAAACACTAACAAGGGCTCCACGGTGCTGAGTGTGGGAGAGGGCAGCGGGAACAGGTATGCAGGGGGATTTGTGAAGAAAGCTTTTTAGAAAGGGAGAGGAATGATGATGATGTGAATGGACCACTTGGTGTTAACTTTGAGTGCATTTCAAGATAAATGTTTGCATACAGTGTCCCATCTGTCACTATTTTCTGATTTACAAATTTACATTTTGGAAATTTTGTATTTATGACAGAGACACGATGCAAGTCAACTGCAGGTCTCTTGGAATGCTGAGTGTTGGGCAGGACAGGTTTGTCCTTTATATTTCATTATGACTGTAAGTAGTTTTGTTATCATTGTGCCTGGGTTGTTTGGCATTGAAATTAAGAAGGTGGATAGAGATTACAAAGGAAATCAGGTCAAACATTTGGAGCTTTTAAACATAAAGGGAGACGCCTTCAATTGTTGCCTCACGTCAAAACTTTCAGCTTGTCAGGTTTTTTTCGATCAGGTTTGTAATCATTCTCAGGTGATCATGATGAAGGAAACTACTCAGGCAGCTTCAGGGTACACTGAATGTGCAGGATACTAGAACATTCCCTAGCTTTAATTTAGATGCTACATTGAGGACTGATTCCCTGCTCATGTAAACCTCTCCAGAATCTAGCTTTTCTCTTAGATCTCTTCATGATTGTATATTGGCTGCCTTTCCACAGGTTCTTTCAGTGCTTGGCCATTTTCATTGATCAGAACACATCCGTGTGGGAAGGAAGAAATGTACCTGCCCTATCAAGTCCACAGCACATACCACTCTAGCTTCTCACAAAGAATCACCAGGGACATCCTCACATCAGGTTTTCCTCTGTAGTGAAGTGACAAGTTTACATCAAACTTTTATGTCCCAGTCCCGAGGTGATGATCTGCCTTTTCTTACTTCTATGTCATCGCCCATGAATGCCCTGCTCAGTTATGCGATGTCCATTGTTCATATGTTTATTCCCTTTTAATTGACTATCAACCCATTCCTACTTCCTACATGACCTGGGCTCTTAGAGGCAGGCTTAATGAGGCTGGGGAGATGCTCAGAGGTTAAGAGCACTGGCTGTTCTTGTAGAGAACCCAAGTTAGGTTCCAGTACCTACATGGTGACTAACAACACTAACTCCAGTTTCAAGGGAACTGATGCCCTCTTCTGGACACTGGCGCATTGCATGACATGGATACACTTACATATATGTAGGCCACACACACACACACACACACACACACACACAACCACAATAAAAAGAAATAGTTCAAAAAATAATAAATAAGTGAGGTTTAACATCTGTCTCCTCATAGAATAACTTGCTATTTACATTTGTTTTCATTTTCTTTTCTTCCAAAGTATGTCCTAACTCCAGTAATAGGGTCCTACTTTCAACTTCTGGGAGATAAAAAAAGGCTGTGGAAATAGCCTGTGTGTTTGAGGGGGGTCTCTCGGACTACCCTCACCAACCCCTGAAGGGAGGCTTCTCCTGTCTGTCCTTGTTTTCCTTTTTATACAACCTTCAGGAACACCCAGCACTCGTGCTCAGGTACTCTATGTGTACCTTTCAGCGGGTGTTTGAGTTAATACACTCTCCTCTGACCTTTCTTCCCTATAGCTTTGCATGCTGATTCTGCTTTATTGATCTCTTCTCTCCATGTCTAGCCTCCCTCTTCCATCCCCAGTTCACATATTTCTATTTCTCCTTGGTAATTACTATCTCTTCTTGTCCCCCTCTCTAGTTCCTTCTTCCCATTTATCCTCCGGGTTCCTTGTATGTCCCCATCTCTGTTCCCAGGTGAAGTCCTCATTTCCCACGTGTCTACCTTTGTAACATCTGTTGTCTGCTGTTCTCCTCTATTGGTCTCTTTCTTTCCATTTACGTCCACACTTTCTTTCCATTTTCCAGGCTCCTGCTGTTACAACAGGGAATATACTCATATATACCGGATTGTGCTAAAATAGCAAATTAGGGAAACATAGGACACTTGCTTTTCTGAGTCTGTGTTACTTTACTTACCTACAAATTTCATAATTTTGCCTTTCCAATGAGTAGAACTCCATTGTGCAATTGTACCATGTTTTCATGAACGGAGAGACATTTAGCCTTTAGCCCTTCTTTTTACTGGGTCGTTTATTTCTTGTACATTTTTTGTATGTTTACATATATACATATATTTTAGACAGCAGTCCTCTGTCCGATGTTCAGCAAGTGAAGATTTTCTCCCACTCAGTGGGTTTCCTCTTCACTTCCTTGGTTGTTTCTCTTGTTGAACGAAAGTTTTATCATTTACTGAGGTCTCATTTGGTGATTGTTTCAATGAATGCCTGAGCAACTGTAAATTAGGCAATTTACAAAGTTCTTTTCTACACCTATATCTGGTCTGGGACTGTCCTTTTCTTCTAGCAGTTTCAGAGTTGTAGGTTTCATTTGGACATGACCTTTGTGCAGGGTGAAAGTAAACATCCAGTTTCATTCTTCTACATGTAAAGATCCAGTTTTGCCTGCCTCATTAATTAATTGTCTTTGCTCCATTGTGTATTCTTGGCATCTTTGTCAATTATCAGGTGTCTGAAATTTCATTCACTTATGTTTGAGTCTTCTCTTCTGTTCCACTGATCTATGTATTTGTTTTGTGCCAGTACCAGGTATTTTTATCACTCCAGTTCTGTAATATTGTTGGAGATGTGGTATGATCATACTCCTAGCTTTTCTCTTTCTGGTCACCATTCTTGTGACTATCCAGGGTCTGTTGTGATGCATATGAATTTTAGGATATTTTTCTAGCTGTGTGAGGAATGTCCTGTTGATGGTGATAGACATTGCATTGAATGTATAGATTGCTTTTGGTGGGACTGTCATTTTCACAATATGAACTCTCCCAATCCTTGCGCACTGTAGCTCCTTCCATGTCCTGGTGTCTTTCTCTATCTCCTTCTTTACATATTTAAACTTTCCATTGTCTTTGGTTCTGTTGTTTCTAGACACTTTCTTAGACTATTCAGAATGCAAGTGTTTCCATGAATACTTTTTTCTGATTGCTTGTTATTGGCATATAGAAAGCTCCCGGTTTTTGTATGTGATTTTGTAATCTGCTATTTTGCTAAAAGTATTGATAGTATTGATCATTTCTAGCAGTTTTCTGGTAGAATTTTTGGATCTCTCATACATAATACATCGTCTGCACAAAGTGATCATTTGACCTTCTCTTTACCAATTAATACGCCTTTAACACCTTCTCTTGTCATTTGCCTCTAGCAAGAGTTACAAGCACTGTGTTAAACAAAGGGTGGAGATAGTGCACAGCCTTGTCTTGTTCCTTACTTTCATAGGAATACTTCCATTTTTCTCATTTACAATGATATTGGCTCTGGGTTTGTTGTATATAGCTTTAATTGTGTTGAAGTATGTTCCATCCTGTCCAATTTTCTCGCCAATTTTTAACATGACTGCATGTTGAACTTTGTCAAAGGCATTTTCTATATCTACTGAAATGGCCGTGTGATTTTTGTCTTTAAGTGGATCTATGTAGTTTGTTACATTTATTGACTTATGTGTATTGAACCATACTGGCATCTCTCAAGTAAAGCTGATGATCGTGGTGGATGATCTTTTTGCTGTGTGTCTCTATGCAGTTTGTGAATATGTTGTTCAGAATCTTTTTGTCTATGTTCATCAGGATATGGGACTCCAGATTTCTTTTTCTGTGTGTTTTCCCTGGTTGTGGTATTGGAGTGATACTGGTTTCAGATAAGGAGGTTGGGAGTTATCCCTCTGTTTCTCTCTTTTTGAATGATTTAACAGGAATCGGTTGTAGATGCCTGGTAGAATACTTCTGTGACTCCATCTGGGCCTGGAATTTTGTTGTTGCGATGTTTTATACTGTTTCAAGTTGTTATGGGTCTTTTTAAGCTGTTTATCTCTTCCTGGTTTAACTTTAGTGGTTCTCATGAGTCTAGAAATTCATTTATTTTGGTTTAGATTTTCAGGTTGACATAGTATTAGTTTTTAAAGTATTCCCTACCTACGTTCTGGATTTGGGGTGTCTGCTGTGATGCTTTCCCTTTCATCTCTGATCATGTGAATTTGGATTTGCTCTTTTTTGGTTATCTGAGCTAAGGAGCTGTCCATGCTGTTTAAAGTTTCAAAGAACCAGCTCTTAGAGTCACTGATTCTCTGTATTGTTTTTTGAGTTTCTATTTCAGTATTTTTTATTCCGAGTTTGGCAATTTCTCTTAAAATTTCTTATGATTTTTATTTTATATGTATGTGTGTGTTGCTTGCATATTTGAAAGCGCATTGTGTCATGTAATTCCCAGATGACAGAAGAAGGCATCAGAATCCCTGGAACTGGGTTATGGATGGTTGTTAGTCACCATGTGGGTGCTGGGATTGAAGACCAGGTCTTCTACAAGAACAGTCAGTGCTCCTAACTGCTGAACCATCTTTCCAATTCCTGATTTTATTATTTCTTCTCATCTACTAGGTTTGAAGGCTTTTGCCTTTCCAGGCTCTTGAGCTGTACTGTTAAGTCACTAACATGTACTGTTTCTGATTTTTAAATTTAGGCACTTTGTGTTACAAATTTCCCCCTTAGCTTGGCTTTTAAAGTGTCCCCGAGGTTTTGTTCTGTTTTGTTAACTATTTTCATTTAGTTCTAGGAAGACTTTTATTCCTTTCTTAGTTTCTTCCTTGATGCCATCATCATTCAGGAGTTTGTTGTTAATCTCCATTAGCTCGTGTAGTTATGAGAGCTTCATTTGCTGGTGATTATACATTTTATCACATTGTCGTCCAATAGAATGCTTGGAGTTATTTCAATTTTTTGTATTTTTTGAGGTTTCTTTTGTGTCCCAGGAAGTAATTAGTTTTGGAGAAACTTGCACAGAATTCTGAGTAAGAAAATGCCCTGTTTGATGCTTGTGTGGCCTATTCTGTGGATGTCTCTTAGGTAAATTTGAAGTAGGTAGTCGTGTAATTCAGGTGTGTCTGTGCTTACTCTGTCCATTTGGCTTGTCTGTTGGAAATAGTATTGATGTCACCTACTGCTACTGAGTTGGGGTTAATCTGTGTTATATAGTCCTTTAGTACTGCATTTTGAAACTGGATTCTCTGGAGTTCAGTGCATATGTGTTTGTGACTGTCATATCTTCGTCATTACTTGTTTTTTTGATTAACATGAAGTGACCCTCTTTATCTCTTTGGGAAGTTTTCACTTGAACTCTATTTTGTGAGCTATAAGAATTGCAACACCTGCTTGATTCGTAGTGTAAATTGCTTAGAATATTTTTTCCCAACCTTTCCATCTTCCTACTAGGTAGTGTCTATCCTCGAAGGTCAGATGAGTTTCCTGAAGACAAGAAACAGATGGACTTTGTTTCTTCATCCAGTCAGTTAGCC
Organism: Eospalax fontanierii; assembly: GCA_035773235.1. Lineage (NCBI taxonomy): Eukaryota > Metazoa > Chordata > Mammalia > Rodentia > Spalacidae > Eospalax > Eospalax fontanierii. Next base: position 9,986,079 of record CM069538.1, read on the forward strand.
TGTGTCTTTGACTGGAGAGGTGAGAACATTGCTATTTGGGGTTATTACTGAACGATGGGTATTGGTTACTGTCATTTGAATTCATTTGTGTTCTTGGCCCTATTTTGTGTTTCTCTAATTATACCTTTCTTTGTTTTATTTCTGTATCTTCTTATGTGTAGGCATTCCTCTCACTGGTCCTTTGTTGCATTGCTTTACGTATTCTCTTTAGGAATAATGTGGTGGACATGAATTCTTTCAGCCTGTTTGTGTCCAAGGAAAATTTTTCATTCCCCTTCTAAGATAATAGTTCGTTTTTCTGAGGAAAGTATTCTGGGTTGGCATCCATGATCATTTAGACTGGGAATGCTTTCATCCAGTCTCTTCTGGCTTTCATAGTTGGCACTGAAAATTCCTCTGTCATTCTTATGGTTTTTCCTTTAGACATAACTTGTTGTTTTTCTCTAGCACCTTTCCGTACCTTCTCTTGTTCTGTCCATGTAGCAGGTTTACCATGATATGACTGAGGAATTTCTATCCTGATCCTATCTATGTGATGTAATATTTGTTTCTTTATCTGTATGTGTATGTCTTTCCTCAGTTTAGCTAAGTTTTCTTCTAATATCCTGTTGAAAATCTAGTGAATGTCATGGGACAACAGGACCCATGACTGAGAGAACTCAAGAGCCCAGTTTTAATGCTAGAGCAGTTTATGGGGTCTAAAGTTAAGAGGAAATTTATAACTAGAACATAATTTAGGTTGTTCTCCATTTTGTTTGAGAAATTAATTTATGTAACCATTATCCTACTGAGCATGCCCCTTCCTGCAATGCATCTGATTGTAATCATATGCACACACAACTATTCACAGGCATAAAATGATAAATAGTGCATTCTCTCTAAAATTCCACTTTGTAGTTATAGTTTGCCTCATTAGAGAAGTATCAAAGTATTCAAGACCAGATTAGCCTATCTAGTTTCCTACCAATATATGACCAGAGTGCCACTCAAGGAATCTATGCTTGATGGACATTAAGGAGGAAAGAAATTTTTTCTGCTGTTCATAGATGGGTATGTGTGAAGCTTGGTACAGTCTGGGGTTGTAGATTGCTAACCAGTTGCTATATGCATTGTTTTGAATAGGTTGCATTTATATAGCATGTACACACAAGACACCAGCACTCTAAGGGCACTGCTTTAAATTCTGTGAGGGGCCATTTGTACAGGATGAACTGAAATGGGAAGAAGTATCCTGAATATGATTCTGTCTCATTGCAGGGCTCTGGCCCCCCTGCATGCCCTTCTCTCTTAGTGCTAGGCTCTTGGCCAAGAGCTAGCCCGATCTTGTCAGTTGCAAAGCTCAAGTAAACAACTTGGCTTTTAAGCTAGCCTGGCTTCAACTTCCTTTTTCGTGTCTACAGCTGTGTGTCATCAATAGAAGATGTCTCCTGAGAACCTGAACTTTTACCCTCCTGAAAAGCCCCGCTTCAGGGTATATAAGGCTTGCTGCCTCTCAATAAAGTCAGTCATTTTCCTTTCCTCCTACCTAGTGTGTGTGTGTGTATGTGTGTGTGTGTGTGTGTGTGTGTCTGTGTCTCTGTCTCTGTCTTGTGTGTGTCATTCAATCCGCAGCCCTTCGCCGATCTGGACCTGGTCAATGAACATAGCCCGGGCGCTACATCTCATGGGCTACGTTCTCAGACTGAATAAAATGCAGAAAGCAGCTAAGCAAAGTCTTCATCTCTCTCTGCTCCCTGACTGCCTGAGTAATGTTTCTGCCTGCATCGAGCTCTTGCTGCTGTGATTTTCCTGCTGAGATGTAACTAACCTCACACCTTGACCCAAAATAAATCCTTAGTTCCTTAAGCTGCTTTTCTTAAGTATTTTAAATTTGTGAGCATATTGCCTGCAAGTATGTAATGGCCCTCGGGTCATTCAATGCTTGTGGAGGTCGAAAGAGGGCCCTAGATTTCCAAGGAAGTGGAGTCATTGACAGTGGTTAGAAACCATGAAGGAACTGGGTTCTGAACCGGGTATTCTGTGAGAGCAGTTGGTGCTCTTAACCACTCAGCCAACTCTACAGTCCCTTTGGTCAAGTATTTTATCACAATAACAAAAACTTAATGAATACAGTAACAATAATGAGAATAAAATAATGATCACAGTGTACTGCAGTCTGAATTATCCCAATGTTCCATGGGTCTCTAAGCACACTGTGATGAACTCACCTTTGCACTTAAAGGAGGTACACTGTGGTGTCTCACTGACACTTCTGAATTGTGAACAGCATACTGTTGTGATTATTCATTATTGTTAATAAAATAAAGGTTATGTACCTTTCCTTGTAATTTAGCACAGAATCGGTAGATCTGATAACACTGTATGTGACATGTGACTAAATAATGGGCAGCATACACAGTGGGATGTGCTGAGTGGAGGGATGATTTCCTTCTGTAGAGACTGGACAAGGTAACATGAAATGTCATCCCTTGACTCAGAATGGAGTGCAGTTTAAAATGTATGCATTCTTTATTTCTAGAATTTTCAATTAGACTTTTCAGACTGCGGTTGACTATTACTAACTGAAAATGTATAAAACGACAAAAACATCCAGTAAAAGGAAGGTCTGTGCTATATTCAAAAAAGGAATATGTTCTGTTTGGTGGAATTGGATTTCTGGTCAAATAAAATCAAGGGAACTGCATAAGAGAATAGTACAGATTAGTTAGATCATATGTAGAGGCTCTGGAGAGGAATGTTTCCTTGAAAAAAGACAAAACATGAAAAAGACATTCTCCGTGTTGTGATAAAGGACTGAGATTGTAAAGAGATATATGTGCTCTGTAACTATGTGTGTGTGTGTGTGTATGTATAGGATGTCTGTGTGTTTCACTTAGAGTCAGTTCCTAATTAACAGAGGAGTTCTGACACTGCTCCCTAGAACCCATGAGGAGGCAAACATTTTGATAAGCACACCAGAGATGTATCTATTAAATCATCAGTAGGATGACAGGACAATGTGTACCATCTAGGAGCCAATCCAGAGAATCATCCTTGTTTTGAGATTAAGGTAGGAGATTCCAATGCTGTGCCCAGAGAACGGTCCCCAAGAACCACCACAGAGTCCAGAGTATATGCAAGAATAAAGAGCCTGTATTCAAGCTTAAGACCGGACTCTCAGACCTCTCCATGCAGTGGACCATACCAAGAGCCCTGAGCAGAAAGGTTAGGAGCCTTTTATAAGTTTGAGCTAAAGGAAGGTGGGGAATAACAGTGTTACATTCTGTTTGGTTATAGGAGCCCACATGCTAAGCATATTTTAAATTAATTGGTTGTAACACACTATATGCCAAAATTGATTAATAGAGGTTCAGAGGTCTCTTATTGGTGGTGCTGCCTTCAGGGCAAAGGAACGTGTTGACTATTATTCAAACCTTTTGCTAGTTTTTGTTTTAGCCTTATTTAATCTTGTGGCCTTGTGACTGCTTAGACGGAACAAAGGACAAGATGGAGTTATATTTATCCATTTTCTGATGTCCTATAGTCAAGCGTTTTTACAGAAGCGAAGAGAGCAGTTATACTGGGCTAATAAAAAAAAAAAAGGAAGACGGGACTACAAGGAGGGGGAGGATTACAAAGAGGGTCCTACATCCACAAAACCCACTGAAGACCATCTATGAGAGGAAAGTTCAAGACCTCCATGAATTTAACAGCCAAATAAATTGTATTTAACAGATCTGAAATGTAGTTTGTCATGACTTTTGAAGACTACTGGATTTAGCAATACCAATTAGGCAGCGTTCCATGCATGTCTCAGAACTCACTATAGGGTCCATAAGCTCCCTAAGCCACCTGTGGTTCTGCTGGTCCCCATTGAGGTGCTAACTGTGTTAAGTGACTTTTCCTGGGGAGATACGAACAGATGTCCACTTACTCCAGATAGTCAACAATTGTTCCTTGATCATTTGTTGGCCTGGGAAAACTCCAAGGGTGCAAAAGCACAGCCATTGCTGTTGGTTGCCTGCTGGAACTCCAGTGTTTTGGCTATGGGACACTCAGGAATGCATTTAGGACTGAATGGGAAGCTCTGTCCCCAATGACCAGCTTTCATGATGCCCAATGACTGACTTTCATAGTGCCCGTCATGCATAAGGGAGTATCTCCATCAGTAGACCCTCTTGGCTACAGACCCTTCATGCAGCAGGTTCTCACTGACGCAATAGAGGCATGACTGTTATGGGTCCAACAAACTGCTTAGCAATGGGATTTAAGGCCTACTATGCAGGAAGGAAATTATATCTGGTAGTTTAAGGCAGAGAAAATGCCCATGACTGGGAGGTCATGGGACCCATTGGGGAAGCAACTCTTGTTTCATTGAATGGAAATGATGTGTCTCTCGAACTGCAAACTGCTTTCTGAACATTTGTGCTTGCAGCCTTAGATCACTGCTGCTATCAGCAATCATGGAAGGAAACTTCTTTTTAAGCACATAGGTGTCCTGCAGTGACTCATACCTAGTCAAGCAAATGAAATGAAACTCCTCAAGCTGTGGCATACTAGCCCAGTACCCAACCTCAGGTTGATGAAAATAACCAGACAGCTATTTGCCTTCTTCAAGACTAAGGGTGTACTGTAGAAGAGGAGGCAGAAAAACAAAAAGGTATGAGTCAGAAAGGGAGTGGAATGTCCCAACTTCTACATGAAACTGAAACAGTCCATCCTGCAGACAGACCTATTAAGGCTAAGACTCAGGAAGTAAACAAAACTCCCAGGATCACAAAGTTCCTGAAACTTAGAAGAGTCCTGAAAGCCCTGCCAAAGTTAGACAAACAGGAACCCAGCCTGTCCAGCTGCCTGCAAGTTGTGCAGGGACCTGGGGGATGGGACTTTCATGAGTTTTCACTCAGACTTGGGTGTGCTTTTAGGGACAGAATTGCCTCTGTGTCAACCTTGTTCTGTAAGTAACCCTAAAAAATTCATTAATTCGCCAAGGTGGACTTTGGTAGAATTGCTACTTTGGTTTGTGATTGGTTCTGTATCTGGTGTGAGTAGATGTTTATGTCTTCCCAGGAGAAGTCAAGTCACACAATAAACATGTAGGTCCAGGTCCACTGCCTTCTTACAGGACCTCGTTCCTTTGAGGTACTCAGACTCCTATGCTGACTTTCACTGCTCTTGTTACTGTTTACCACTCCCTCGTTCCACCACCAGCGTCTGACTTCCTACATCTAGTTTTCTTTCTGGACTGTATTTTTCTTTCTAATCTTTCTAAAAATATGGATTTTGTAAGTTATGTGAGAGTGAAGAATTTAAGGGCAACAATTTCTTCACCTTCATATAATTGTGCTAGTGCACACACAAAATTGTCTGTACAGTGTAATTCAAGTTACAGAATTTGTAGCATTCTCCATCCATCTTCCCCTTGATTCTTTTCATTTTTGCACATTTGCATTGCCTCATTTGTGTTTTTTTATGTGTGTGTGTATAGATATGTGTGTTCCCTTAAGGTTATGCTTGTACGTGTGTGTGCATGTGTGTAGTCCAGGTCAGCCTTGGTGTCATTCCTTAGGAGCCAGGATCTTTGGGACAGGATCTGTCAATGGCTGACTGATAGGCTAGGCTGGCCAGGTAGTGAGCCCCAGAGATCCTCCTGTTTCCTCTTTTCCAAAACTGATATTGCAAGTGTGCGTACCTGTCTTTTACATGGGCTCCAGGTCCTTATGCTGGTGTTATGCCCAGAGAACAGACTCTCCACTGTGGGACCCCTGAAACCCCTTCTCAACCCAATAACTGCTCTCTTTGCTTCTGTAAAACACTTGGCTTTAGAATATCAAACTGAACAGAGATGACGCCATTTTGTCCTTTCTAACAAGCCGCAGTCAGCATGGGACCTGAAAAAGGGAACAAGCCCAGGCAAATTGAGCAAGTCTCTGCAAATATTATAATAGGACCAGACTTAGACAATGGTCAGCACATTTCAACAGACTTAGGCAATGGTCAGCATATTCCTTTGCCCTGGAAACAGTACCCACCAATAAGAGGCTTCATAGTCACCTTTAATTAATTTTAGTATACAGCTTATAATGACCAATCAATTTAAAATATGCTCAAATCTATAAAAAACCCCTTCCCACTCTGCTCAGGGCTCTCAGAACAGATCCACTGTGTTGGTGAGGTCTGGGGGACCAAGGTTAAGCTTGAATAAAGGGTCTTTGTTTTTTGCATATACTCCGGACTCCATGGAGATTCTTGGGGAGCCATTCTCTGGGCATTAACACCTAAAAAGCACCAAAGAGTCTGGAATGTATGCAAAAGCAAAGAGCTTTTATTCAAGCTTAAGCTCAGTCTCTCAGACCTCAACAATGCAGTGGATCTGTTCTGAAAGCCTCAAGGGAAGGGTCCAGGAACTTTTTATTGAGGGGAGGAGAATTGCAAGGTCACATTATGGTTGGCCAATATTTTATGTTGTTTGGAGGTGGGCGAAGGGGTCCTCTTATTGGTGAGGGCTGCCTTCAGAGCAAAGGAATGTGTTGACTGTTACTCAAGCTCACTGTACTATAGGGCCCTGTTTTTACCTTATAAGGTTTTATTTTGTCTGGGCGTGCCTGGTGCTGCTCAGACCTGTTCCTCCCCTTTGTCATGACCTGGGACTTACAATAGCTCGAGAATGGCAAAATGGAGGCAGTAAATCAGAAAATGGAATCATAGTCATTTCACTCCTATTATTCTAAAGCCAAACATTGTACAGAGGCCAAAAGGAGTAGTTAGACTACGAGGACATAGGGGTTGGAAGGGAAAAAGAGTGCTCCACACTGGCACCCCAAGAACTTTACCAAGGGTTGGTTATCTCCCCAACCCTGCTTCAGTGTTTTTTTAAAATAGCAGCATTGCAATCCATTGTATGGGTGTCTCATAATTTAACAAGCCTTTGTGGAAGAGGAATCGTGGTTGAGTGAGAAGAATTGTGTGCATGTTTATCAAATCATATGTTAAAGTGTGGGACCCTCCTCAGAATTCTTCAGTCCATTCCCCTCGGTTCTAATTGCTCTTTTCACTTCAGTAAATTGCTCGGCTGAAGGAAATTACTGCAGTTCTATTTTGCAATGAACTCCCTCCATCTTGTTAGCCTTGAGCTCTGCAGGCCTCTAGTCAGGGGGAAGTACAGGTCCCGGCATGTTGAGCAAGCCTGAACACAGTGAGACCAAATAAGGTAAAAACCGGACCTTACAAAGGACTTGAGCAATAGTCAGCACATTCCTTTGCCCTGAAGATAGCACCCACCAATGAGAGATCTCCAAGCCCCCTTTGATCAATTTTACTATATGTAACTTCCCTAACCAATCAGAATGTAACACTGCAATTCCCCTCCTCCCTTTGTCTCCAACCTATAAAAAGCTCCTCCCCCATCTCCTCAGGGCTCTCAGCTCAGATCCACTGGGTTGATGAGGTCTGAGAGTCCTATCTTAACTTTGAATAAAGGCTCTTTGTTCTTGTATACATTGTGGACTCCATGGTAGTTCTTCAGGGTCCATTCTCTGGGCTCAACAAAAGTTCTATTTCCATATATACACCAAAATATAGGAGGTGAGAAACAAGGCAATACCCATGATCCCCAAGGTGCCATGGGTCGAAATAAAATGTCACCAACACCACTTGGATGAAGCATCAGGGTGCATTATTAGGGCCCACTGGGTTGTCTGTCTTGGCAGTGGAAGCAGTCCTGAACAAGCTTGGAAAGAGGCTTTTATGACATTGGATGCTACCGTTTGTGGTGCATATATGTAAATGGTTGCCATATGCTTGTGTATTTTTACTTAACTGAATATGAAGTGATCACCTCTATCTCTTCTGAGTCTGAAGTCTATTTTGTCTGATATTAGAAGAGCCAATCCTACCTTTATTTCTTAGTTCTCTTTGCTGGGAATAGCTTTCTCTGTCCTTTTATCAGAAGGTAGTATCAATAACTGGTGGCAAGTTGTGCTTCTTGGAGGCAGGAAATCAATAAATCCTGATTTATAATCTGATCAGTTCGTCTGTGTCTGCTTCCGGGGGAGTTCAGACCATTAGTACTGAGGATTAATAGTGAACAGTGTTTATTAATGCCTGTTATGTTGGTATTGTGCTATTGTTTTCTCAGACATCTTTGGTTAATCATTCTGGAATTGTTATTTATTCTTCTTTCTGCTCTTCTGAGAGCATTTAATCAACTCTTGAGACTCAAGTATTACACTAGTTATTCCCAGTAGAGTTGGTTTTGTGGACATAAATTTCTTTTTATTATGAAAAGTTTATTTTCTCCTTCAATTACAACTGATAATTTAGGTGGGTATAATAGTCTGGGCTTCAATCTATGTTTTTTCATGACCTGTAGGACATGAGTCCAAACGCTCTGACTTTTGTAGTCTCCATTGAAAAGTGAGTCCTTATTCTCATGGGCCTGCCTTTATATGTTTCTTGATCTTTTTTCTCATAGCTTTCAATGGCTTTTCATTGTTCCATGTGCTTAGGGTTTGATGTGGGTATTTCATTTCTCCTTTTTACTTGGTATTCTGTATGTATTTTGTACCTTGACAGGTATCTCACTTGCCTAGATTTGGAAAGTCATTTTCTATGATTCAATTAAAAATATTTTCTGTGCTTTGACCAGAGTTCCTTCTCCTTCCTCTACACCTGTGATTCATAGGGTTGGTGTTTTAGTGTCCTAAATTGAGTAATGCATTTTGCCAACTTTTTCTTCAAGATATAGTATTTTCTGTTCTATTACCTACACTTCTTTTATGTTCATCACGCTAAACTTTTTGTATTGAGATACCAAGTGTTTCATTTCAAGGTTTCTTTCATTTTGTCTTTTCTTAAGAATTGCTATCTCTTTACTGATTTCTAATTTCATGTTTTGAATGTTTTATTTGATTCCACTCTTTTGGTATTCGTAGTTTTCATTTAGTCTTTTATTCATATCTTCTTTGAGTTCAGAATAGGTGGATGATGAACAAGGTGAGTGAATCACTAACCAAAAACCTCCAAAGAATTTCTTAAGATCATATAGCATGATTTTTAATCTTTTAAGATTTATTTTTTTGTTTTTGTATCTTTGTGTGAATGCATGTGTCTATAGATATTGGGTCAAGTGTTAGGGTCTGAGAAGTGGGAACAAACACCAGGACCTGACTTTGATGCAAAATGGAAGTTTATTTACATAATTTGGCAAACAAAGCAAATCAAGAGGCAAGCCTGGCTGCAGTTCCCAAAGTCAGAACCGGGAACTGTTTGCACTCTCCTAGGTGCAGTCCGTTTTTAAAGATTCCGTGGCAGTTCACCTTTGCTGGCTCTTTTAACATTGGAATTAGTTGGTCTAGAACCTGTCTGTTCTTCGGGCAATATTTGTATTGGATAACCCAGACTGCGTCATCTGTAGGGTTTTCACTAGGTGCAGGAATGCATGTTGAAGTTTTAGCTTCCAGACCCAGAATGTGGCAGGATGGGCGGTTAAAATTCAGGAGGTCTGAGTTCACTTTGTCCCTACATTTCCCCCATTGGAATGGTAAGTGGACTAAATTTTTAAGCCAAGCATTTCACAGAGGCAGAAAAGGCAGTTAGACGGAGCATTTCAGGGGAGAGGGGCAGTAGTTTGGGGCAATTCTATGTCTTCAGAGCCACTTGGGGATTGGTTGAGTTGCACATAGTGAGTGCGCAAGACCATAAGCTGAATGGCCTGCATTCCGGTTCTGATAAAATTGGGAAGTGCATTAAAAATACAGGGTCCACAAGTAAGGGCTAGAAGGAAAAAGAGCTGTGGAACTGCTATTGCTGTGAGTAGGGGAGTTACCAGTGGGACCTTGAAAATGTCAGGGATTCATACCAGTTCAGGTGACTAAGTCTATCCTTTTCTTGTTCTGTCAATCTTTTTCTAATCTTGGGCCAGAGACTGTCTTATGATCACAGAACGGTTAACATAAAAACAACATTGTTCACCTAGAGCAACATAAAGTCCTCCTTTTCCTAAGAAAAGCAGATCCAACCCCCGTCTGTTTTGGAGAGTTGCCTCAGCTAGGGAGGACAGGGAATTTTGCAGCTTCGGAATAGGTTTTTCAAGGGCCTAGACGTCTAGGTCTATAGTCTGTTTCAGAGCACGGTACTTCTGATCCTGCAGGATAAGCCCAGAGGTCCCTATTCCTGTAGCAGAAACAGTGCCTATTCCTAGTAGGATAGTTAGGACAATGGCTACCGTGCCTATTGCACGTTTGACTTTTGTTGGAAGCCATAAGCCAGAGAACAGCCAGCTTACACATTGACTCCATCTCAAAGAAACCAGCCCTGGGAAAAATCCTCCCTACAACCACCTGCATGTATGATAAGCAAGTTCAACCTTGGTAACAGGAACTGAGCCGCACTGGAATGTCCTGCACCCACCTCCTTATCTTACCCGAGCCAAGCTAGGAAGGCCTGAGAGGCGCCACCTTTATCATCCCTGCCCGGTTCAAAGCCCGTGCTTCTCTTCTTATTGCCAACTCCCCTGACAAACATATAACTATTTATGGTGGGCTCTGAGGGTTAGAGATAGTGTTTCCTAAGTAACGGTTCTTGTTCTGTTAATTACCACATTCCTGTGTTAGTGCATGTTCACCCCCACCTCCCCAAACTCGTGTATAAAAACCCAGCAGAAAAAATAAAGTTTTGAGGTTTGACGAGAGATCTCTCTTCCCGCCCGGTCCGTGTGTTTGTTTGTCTCAATTCATTCTAGGTATTTCGGAGTCCTTGCTCTTGTTGAAAACCCCGCCGGCTGGGGCAGAGTTTAGTCCAGGTTGAGAGTTAATTTCCATCTCCTGGTTGGTCCAGTAATATAAATGGGGAACCAGCTGGACCAGAACATAAATATCATTAGTCTGATTGAGTATCGAAGAAAGTAGGCAAGTGATTAATCCAAGAGTTCAGGCCCACCAGGTGGAATTAGGAGGCACCATATATGGGTGTGTACTGTTGCTTACAGCTCAGGTAGTGTTGCAAAGGTGTTGGAAAGAGGTAAGAAGGGGGCACATTTCCGGTTGCAGAAGTTATACAAAGCCCTGGCCATATACTTGAGTAAGGGTAAGCCCTCTCCTTCCTGTGAGAGGAGAAATTGTACAAGGGCTGAGTTAAGGGTATTAATATAAGTCCCTTGAAGGCCTAGGCCATCATAAAATGGGGGCCCAGGATCCGTACAGAGCCAGCAGCTGGCTGTAAATCAGGGTTGATGCTGTTTAAAATGATGAAGGTAGCATTTAAGAGATTTAAGGGCCAGGGGATGGGGGCCTTCGGATTATTGGAGTCTCTGTGGGGTATGGAGAGGTGCAGGCTGTTTGCCATTTCGTTTGGGCCAGTTGCCCAATGAGTTGTGAAATTGCTTGGACTGGTCCATAGGGGTCCCTTGGCCTGGGCCTATGTGTAGACGGACTGTAAAGAGCACTCCTGGGTCCGTTTCTGAGGCATATAGCATTAGTCCCCAAGTTAAGCTGTTTATTCATTTTTGTTGTTGTTCAACCTCCCTTCCTTTGGGGGTGAAGTCTAAGATTACGGGGTTGCAGTTAGGTAAGCAGGGGCCTCCCAGGCCTCCGCCAAGTTTTTCTCCCCATCCTAAGAAATATGACCCAGAGTGCTGGTTATTTGAATTAAGTCAGTGGCAAAAGGCTCTTTCCAGTAAATGTGTCCTATAGACACTCAGTCCCAGGAAGCGCAAAAATATGCCTCAGGCCCCTGGCAAGTTTCCTTTTCCGTTTCCGTTGATTGCAGGGCAAAGGTAGAAGTAATGGCTTCTGGTCCAGCTGCGGGATCCTGGGTAGCTGCATCCATATGATACAGCTCCTGGGCTGTGGATGGAATGATCCCATGCTCTGTCGGCTAGATCACAGAGGTCAAACAATGATGGGGATCCAGGTGCCAATGGGTCCCTGGAGGGAGTGGTGTTCAGTGTATTTCCTGTGGCTATATTGCTGACTACCCAAGTGAGGTTTTTAATATTGGGGTGAGATTCAGAAGCAAAGGTTGGTTCCATAAGGAGACATAAAATGATAGCAAAGGTTAAGGTATAGCAGTAATTTTTAACTTCAGGGGATTGTCCTCGACACGTGAGACCTTCCATCCTGAGGCTGGCTATGTTGGTGCTCTGGTTTATGCTCCCAGATCTCAGTGGGAACAAACCCCAGGACCCCACTTTGATGTAAAAAGGAAGTTTATTTACACAATTTGGCAAACAAAGCAAATGAAATGACAGTCCAGGCTGCAGTTCTCAAAGCCAGATCAGGGAACTGCAGGCACTAACCTACGTGCAGCCTGTTTTTAAAGATTCCGTGTGGCATGGCTGTGCTGGCTAGTTTAAACTTTGATTTGGTTGGTCTAGAACCTGTCTGTTCCTCGGGGACTGTTTGTATTGGACAACGCAGACCTGTCATTTATGGGGTCTTGACTTGATGTCAGAATGCGATTGAAGTTTTAGTCTCTGGACCCAGAATGTGGCATGGAGGAGTGATTAAATTTCAAATAGTCTGAGTTCACTTTGTCCCTATACAAGCAACAAGAGATTGTTATATTTTCTAGAGATGGAGTTGTATACAATTGTGAGCAGACAAATGTGCGTGCTGGACCCAAGACACCACTCCTTTGCCAAAGTGTTAAGTCTTCACAACTGCTGAGCATTCTCTCCTGCTCTAGTAGCAAACATTTAAAGAAAATTAAGATGATTAACAAATATAAGGTTAGAGAATCTCTAGATAACTTACTCTCCCAGAAATGAAGCCAGGCACTCTTCTCCATAGAGAGAGTGAATCAAATGTAATGTCCCTTCACAGCTCTTATGAAATTTTGATTTCTCTTCCTTGCATTTCAGTTGTTATCAAGACCACTGCCCACACCCCTCAAGCCACAGACTAAGAACAAGCTTAAATTACATTTTATTTTTATCAGTGTCTTCCTGATTTCTGAGAAACAGGCCAGGCATAGTTAGGATATGTAGAATGAACATTGCCCACCCACTTGAAAACCTGCAAGAGTCAGAAGACCCCATTGTGACTGCATGTGGCCATGATGTCAAGAATCTCCTAATATCCTAATACTCTGGGAGCCTAGCCATCCTCTTCTCCTTCCAGACTCCTGCCATACACATGCTGGCTGTCCCTCCTAATGCTGTCCCACTTCAAGACCAGGCATTGCTACAGATGACTGGGAGACTTTATCTCCTAATAAAGACAATCTGAATGTGATTTTTTAATGTACATTTTTGTAAATTGCAAACAAAACCTTTTAATAATCTTTATTATTCCTCCCCCTCAGCACCCCCAAAAACTCCCCCACTGTTTTCATACATTCTCTCGTATATGTTAAGGACTACTGAGTCAAATAAGTGTATACAGACAACCCTCAGTGCGAGTTCATACACTAAGGTCTGGTCAGCCTATCTAGAGTATCTCCCTAAGGAAGATACTCTCCCTCACTGAGCTGTGATCACCGGCCAATAGTTCCTTGGCTAAGGTTGGGGCCTGTTGTTCATTTCCTCAGTACTATGGTGCGACTGTGTCCGATTGAGTTTGTAGGGGACTTGTGCCTGTTGACACCATTGCTGTCAGTTCATATGAGCAAGTTCCCAGGGGCCTGTGAGACTCTGCTTCCTTATGGTCATGCATATCCTCCTCTGATTTTTACAGTCTTTCCATTCCCATTCCACAATGGTCCCTAAGCCCTGGGTGGGTGAAGTTTCCACATATAGGAGCCTTATCCAGGAACCCACAATCTGCAGACTCTTACTCTTTATACTTCTGTCATTTGTGGCCTTCTCTGTTATGACTCACGTTGCAGGCAGAAGCTCTGCTGATGAGAATTGAATGATGCATGAGAATTCTCTCTATCCTTTGTTCCACTAAGTTCAGTTACCCTTCAGTGTAGAGGTTCAATTATACATGTGTAACATAGGAGCTGGCATCTCAAAGACACTTATTCTCTGTGGGTGACCAGCTGTGGAACTCAGTAATCATCCTAGAGAGTCAGTTTTGAGAATGATTCAGGAACAGGCCTCTTAGAGGCAGGAAAAGCTGAAAAGTTCCTTTAAGGCAGACAGGAATCATGGAATCAAGGTGAAATGGGAAGGAGGTTATGAGAGGAATAATACTCAGTCAGAGTGTCTGAACATCTGTAAACCTGCTTCCCATGACTATGCCCCGTTGAGCTACTTCTCCTGACTCGATAGCCTGCCAGTGCCAGAGAGCATCCTTCTTCTGTCCTTCATCTTCCTCTTCCCCTCTCTCTTTCATCTCCAAACATCACTAGTGCTAAGACTGAGCACGTGCGTCAACTCTGTTGCCTCCATGACTATATTCTCAACCCTTCTTGTTCTTGGTTTGACCCTCAATTTGTACCTTTTTATTCTGGATGCCACTGACACCCCAGGTGACTGAGGGAACTCTCTATATCAGTGTTTTGCCTGAGATTGTCTGGCAGTTCATAGTCTGGGTACAACTATGCCCTTGAATATCCCGTAAGCTGGGGCATCATATAGATCCAGCCTCTGTATGATGCCAGCATTGTCCTCCCTCAAGAAACCCACAATTTTAGATTCCTTGGAGAGCCCGCTGTGGTGTTCACAGTCCTGTTTTCTTCATGACAGCACTTACTGTCAACACCTTTATGAATGTCATAGCCACTGAAGTTGCCAGGTTCTCCGAGAAGACCTGGGTTCTGCGAACTTCCAGAGGAGCCCCAGAGAAAAGAACTTGTTGAAACCAGACAGCATCTGTGAGAATGGATGGCACTGTCCGCACAGCAGGATGAGCCTGGTCTGGAAGTACTTGTCCAAGACTCCTGGTGTGGAAACCTTCTCCTGTGTCCTCAAGTGAGCATTAATCAGGACTGCAGCTCCTTCTGGGTTCTGACATGTGGGATCTGTATATGAGAGGCAAGGAGGATGCTTATGGTGATGGGACCACTCCACAGAGCCACATTGTGACTATTAGAAATGTCACAGCAGCGAATGAGAGGACCAGAATTCAACAGTGTTCCTAGGGTCATGGAAGTGCAATTTGGATCTGGGTCTCTGACTCCATGTGGTGGTATCTGCCCCTAACTTCTGACTGTCTATCATGGAACTGAATGCTTTTGGTCAAGAGCATATTACAACTTAGAATGGGAAACAGCTGTTAGACTGGGGGAGACATGTGTATATGTCCCCATCCCACTCTTGTGGGAATTCCACTTAGGCAAATAGGAGGAGCTCCTTCACTAGAGAAATTTTGGGACTCCGTCCTCCATTGCAATCTGTGGCATGTCACTCACATCTTTCCCAAAAGCTTTGACTCAGGATTCCTAATCATTCTGTGCGTTTAGTCAGTCAGCTCAGCAAAATAGATAGGGTGATAGCAACCACAGACACTCTCCTCTCAAGATCTGGAGACTGGAGTCTCAGAGTCAGGGCAGGCAGATTCAGAGTCTGGTGAGGACTCCCTGGTGGCTGAACTGGCAGTGTTAATATATAGGACTGAGAAAGAACTTTGTCTCTTTCCCCCTTTTCCAGAAGGGCATTATCCCACTCTAGCAGTTCATCTTCATAATGTAGGCCTGGATCCTACCCAAGGCCCACATCTGGGGATTATGGTCTCACCATGGAAATCTGTGCAACAAAAATATCCAGCATCATAGATGACTCGCATGGCAGCCAGAGTGATCAACACAACCCTTGATGCTGCTGTTTGAAGCACAGTGGGCAGTCCACATTGGCATGAAGTCAGTGCAGTGTGTTTTGCTAGGTCTCATGGAAAGGGATGGGGGAGAACTGGTGGAAAATGAGTCATCCTGATGAAATGTGATCCAGTTTTCTGGTCCCTCAACCACCAGAGGCGCACCAAGAATGTAGAGGAGAGCCTGTGGAGGAGTCTTTAGGAAGGAATGGTGCTACACCCGTAACTTTGATCAGATCATCTTCTTTGAGATTGTGGCTAAGAGAGTCAGTGAGGTTAAGGGTAGTC
This sequence comes from Eospalax fontanierii, assembly GCA_035773235.1. Lineage (NCBI taxonomy): Eukaryota > Metazoa > Chordata > Mammalia > Rodentia > Spalacidae > Eospalax > Eospalax fontanierii. Next base: position 10,002,041 of record CM069538.1, read on the forward strand.
TGTGGGTTGGAGAAGGCTGCTAGGACTGCTCGTCTGGAGCTGGGTCTGATAGCTTTGTTACTCACAAAGCCAGGAGTGGTATCCATTGCTCAATCCTCTCCATGCATATCTTGCAGCTTAGAAGGTTCTTCTTTGCCACTGAAATACGAGCAGTCTCTGCCCCATCCTAACAGCAGCACTGGCCTCACTGGTCTTCATTCCATCCTTGTGTTAAGGTCAGGTGTCAATATGGGTGGAGTGACACACCTGGCCCATTGTGGTCTCCCACATCACTAGGAACCAGACAATGGGAGCAGGTTTCAATTGCCTTGTGACAGTCAACAATCTGGAGTGGTGTCTCTTGACTGTATAATTGCAGTCCGGGATGGCCTACATATGATTAGAACTTATCTCAAAAAACAAGCAAACAAAAAATAATTACCCTTAATAAGTTGTTTTATTCTCTGACTTTGTGTTGAGTGAAGAAAGTCAGTCTCAAAGTTCAACATTCTCCACATTCATTGATGTGAGGGCTCCATGCTGAACTTTGTTAATATGACTTGTCCATTGACCCATAACATTTCCGGGAGGTAGTGGAAATTTAGTTGTTACACCTGACTGGAAGCTTCATTTAGGTCTTTGTGGGGAGCCTTTCAAGGGACTGTGAGACCATGGCTTCTTTATCTTCCTCTTTTGATTCCTGGCCAAGATATAGCTTCCCTGTGTCATACTGCTCAACATGATATACAATCTCATCACAGACTCCAAGCAATGAGGCAGCCTAATAACAGAGCAAGCCTCCGATGTGATTCAAAATGTGTCATTCTTATTTGCAGCAGATTTATCTCCGATACTTACTATTGTGACAGAAGGCTAGCACAGTGTCAGTCTTGAAAGAACAAAACTGTGGGGATGGAAAGTAGTGTTATGCCCAGAGAACGGCTCCTCAAGAACCACCACGGAGTCCGGAGTGTGTGCAAAAAAAAAAAGAGCCTTTATTCAAGCTTAAGCTTGGTCCCCCAGACCTCACCAACACAGTGAATCCATTCTGGGAGCCTCGAAAGGCGGGAATAAGAGCTTATTATAAGTTAGGGACAAAGAGAGGTGGAGATTTACCGTGTTACCTCTGGACTGGCTTAAGAAAGCCTGCGCGTGCCAAGCAGATTTTAAAATAATTGGGTGTGAATTAGATACTGTGGGTTATATACCAAAATTGGTTAAAAAGAGCTATAAGGCTCCTCATTGTAGGTTCCATCTCTGGGGCAAGAGAAAGGAATGCATTACTCAAGTTTATTGAAATGTGTTGACCATTGCCCAAGTCCGGCCCTGACCTCTGTATTTCTAAGCTTATCACAAAGTGCCGGTCACTCCCTGGCTGTACTGGCTTAGGTTTCTTTCTTCGTTTTTCTAGGCTTGTGGCCAGGGGCTTATTGGAAGGACAAAACGAAGCCATCACTGTTCAGTTTGATATTCTAAAGCCAAGAATTTTACAGAAGCAAAGAGAGCAGTTAATCTACAGATATTGGGTTGAGAAGGGGTTCCAGGGGTCCCACAAGTAGATCAATGTGCCAGGAGGTGGTGGGAAAGAGTGGTTGCAAGGGACCTGCATGGCTTAGAGCTCTTAGAGCGCTCTTGCCTCTGTCCCTCAAGTGCTGAGATGGTTGGTGTAATCTACTAACATAAGTTGATGGGGCAGAGTTCTTTGCTAAGTGGGCGCAGCGGATGAGGGATGTCGTGTGGTCTCCAGGTCGTGTATCCTCCAGGGCTGCAAGGCTCCAGGTATTTGTTCCAGTGATAGCTGGCCCTTCTCCCAATTGACTGTAGGCCTGTGCAGGAAGGCACGGGGGGGGTCTTGCCTGGGTCAATCTGTGTGGCACTAAAATGCGTGCTCCAGAGTATGGATGGTGAACATCACCACCAGAGCAGGAGCCACGTTGGAGGAACATGGGCAGTCTCTGGGTGACATGTAGTGGAAAAGAGCAAAGTCAGTGAGGCCTTGGGGACACCAGCTTCCTGTATAGTACTTTAAATTTTAAATGGTTTGAGCAATTTTTCCTAGTGTTTACATTAAAAAGAAAATCTGTCATGGGTTGTTAGAAATGGTGCCAGAAATGGTTGTGGGTGTACCCAGTAAGTACTGGGTGATGCTGATGGTCCAAGCTGGGTGGAGCGACCTGGGCTGGAGTAAACAGGTCCATTTACTCCTGGGAGATGTTGAGTAATCATCCCTAGGGCTGTTAGATGTCTGCTTGCTCTTTGGTTTCTCATTTCTCTAGTGATAGGTGGTTCAGCGCAGGTGGACAATTTGTGAGATGTCTTTGGAGAAATAGCTACCCAGTTTCACTAACAATGCACTGTGTATTCTGGTTGATGTTTGTTTGCTTATTTGTGGTTCTAGTTGTGTTTCTTTGGAAAATCTGGATTTTAACCCTGTGCTGTACTTCTCATATCTGTCACCTTCCAATCTCTGTGGGAGAACATGTGTGAGGTCAAGGACTCATTCTTGGAGGGAAGCTGGGTAAACAACATGATTTTTCCAGAGGAGATGAAGTAGTCCATCCTGCAGATAAGCTCCTTAAGCTCAGGAAGTAAACAACTCAAGAGCTTCAGGAAGTCCTGGAATTTGACCAGATTCACCAGGTTCCCAGGCTTACCTAGGTCCTAAGGACTACTAAGAAACATAGGCAGAACAGTTTAACTGCCTGGAGAAGGCTCAGATTGACTGAGCCACCTCTAAAGGACACTCTCCAACCTGTTGAGCGGCCTGCAGATAATGTAGAGCACTACAGTCTCTTGCTTTCATGCGCTGTCACTGCTGGTGTTGAGTGTTGATGATGCAGCTGTCTTTGAGTCACTTCTGCTCCTGTAGGTAATCCTTCACCTATTTTCCCATAAGTCACACCAATACAACTAGTTGGTTCACAAAGGTGGATTTTGGTGGTATCCTACGTCTTTCATTGGTTCCTGTCTGAGATGAGATGTTTGCTCATCTGAGTCTATGAAATGAAGATAGCAAACTGGAGGACAGCATGGAATACGTAGAAGACCCTGTCTCAGTGACACACAACAATAGGGACAGCGAGATGGCTCAGTAAGTAAAGATTATTATGATCAAGCCTGACAAGATTTGATCCCTGCAGTCCAGATGGTGGAAGGACAAAGTCAGTTGCCACAATTTATCCTGTGACATGTGTGTGTGTTGGCACACGTAAACACATACCCATAATCAGGCAGATAAAATTTAAATAGCAAGAAAAAGTTGTGCATGAATCCTCTACAATAGTTGTAGCAACGTAGTTCATATGTCAAAATGTGGAAGTAGTCAAGACATCCCTGGAGCATCCTGCCTTGGAGGGGCTACAGAATGCCGGCACTGGAAGGCTTTCATCATCTCCAATCTTAGATTCTCCATCTCTGCTGTGGTTTTGAATTCTATGAAGCTGGAGATGAGGGAGCCTCAATTCACTGGATACGAGGCAGGCCAGACCCAGCACCATGAAACTGTTAAAGGAAGGCAACATTGCACAGGGTCATGGGGTGGGCTGCCCAGTCCTGAAGTTGCTGATCCCAATGCAGAATCACAGTTCTGGGGAAATCGTATATCCCCTGACATGTATACATGACATTTTTTCAAGCATAATATGGCCTTGCCAAGACCCACAAGAAGCAGTAACTGTCAATATATGTGGCAGGTGACTGGTGATGGAGCACATATGAGAACTCAGACTAGATCCAGAGATGAGCTGAGACTCCTAGATTTGGACTGACCTTGGAGACATGGCACAGGAGGCAGAGAAGGAAAGAGAAGCTGAACTGAGAGAGATAGCTTCTTCCCGTTGAGATGGGATGGGTACTTCCCTCTGATAGCTCCTTGTTGGATTGTGTGAATGAACATTACATGAATCAAAGGCCAAAAGAACAGGCATGTCCTCAGAATGTCTAAAAGGCTTCCTTTTCCTGTGTAAATCCTCTCTATTCTCATTCAGTCTGGGGCCAGTAGGGTGTAATTGAGTCAAGTCTCTTGAGAAGCAGTGGTTTCTATTGTCAAAAGACAACACGGCAGATTGGTGGCTGCCACAAGGCTCTTCAATCCTGTTTCCTTATTCAGTTCCTAGTGATTGAAGAGACCCCGTTGGGCCAGGTGAGTCACTCCACACACTCTGACAGTCCACCTTAATACAAGAATGGAAGTAAGTCCAGTGAGGCCAGAGCTGCTGGTACGATGTGGTAGAGAACTCCCCTTATTTCAAGGGCACAGAACAGCCTCCTAGGCTGCAAGATATGCATCAAAGGACTGAGCAAAGGATATCGTTCATGGCATTACAGTGAGTGACAAACTTATCAGACCCAGCACCAGTTGAAGCGGTCCATGCATGCCTTACCAACCCACAGTAGCCCCAAACCCCATTGACTACCTTACTCACGAACTCAAAGAAGATGATCTGATCAAAGTTACTGGTGTAGTGCCGTTCCTGAAGACTCCTCCACAGGCTCTCCTCTACATTCTTGGTGAGCCTCTGGTGTATTAGGGACCAGAGCACTGGGTTACATATCATCAGGACCACTAATAATCCACCAGTTCTCCCCCATCCATTTCCATGAGACCTAGCAAAACACACTCCACTCACTTCATGCAAATGTGGACTGCCCACTGTGCACCAAACAGCAGAATCAAGGACTGTGTTGATCTCCCTGGCTGCCATGGGAGATCATGGCTGGACAATTTTGTTTCACAGACTTCCATGTTGAGACACTAATCCCAAGAAGAATTTTCTTTCGCATAGGTCTTGAGTAAGAGCCCATCCTAGGTTAGGAAAATCAACTCCTAGAATGGGATAATGAATTTCTGGAATGGGAGGAAAGGAAACCAAGCTCTCTGTGATTCCTGTGTGTTAGCAGAGTAAGTTCAGCTAGGTACACACAGAGCAGATCACAAGGCCTGATAGAAATTTCTGTAATAGAGCTGTCTGTCCAGTCCCCCAGGGGTGTTTGATGGACCTGCTCCTGTCTGACCCACTCACTGAGGGCATGAGCGGCCATCCATGTGGAAGACCCGTCCTTGGGGTGGCTGGATAGAGTTAGTTAAACGGAGAGCATGGATGGATTCTGTGCTCCTTTTCATACAAAATAATATCCCAACCAAGTTCTACAATTCCGTCGTTGTTGGAGAATCTATGCGTTTCTCATCAAGAAGTTCCTGGGCTCTCCTATCACTTGTCCCAGCCCACTGGGACTCAACAGTGAGCAAGGACCCTAGGACACCTGAAATGAGAAGGAACACACACACACACACACACACACACACACACACACACACACGGAACCTGGCGGGAAGGGAAGTGCCTCATCAAGCCGCACAGTTTATTGTTGTTTCTGGGTTTAAATACACAAGATTGGGGAGGTGGGGCAAAAATGCACTTACACTAACAGAGCCAGAACCGTTGCTTAGGAGACATTATCTCTGACCTTCAGAGCCCACTATGAATAACTATATGTTTGCCAGGAGAGAATGAATAGCTATGTGTTTGTTATGAGAGATGGGACTAAGAAGAGAAACAAGGGCTTTGTGCTGAACAGGAAAGATAAAAGTGTCTCCTCTCTCAGGCCTTCCTAGCTCAAGGCTGAATGTGCTTATCATACATGCAGGTGGCTATGGGGAGGATTTTTCCCAGGGCTGTTTTTCTCTAAGATGGAGTCAAGCTGTATTCTCTAACTATGGCCTCCGACAATCACTGCTCTTCCGTCTAGTGGTGAATAGTGAAAACACACCCACATTCTAAGGGATTACAGAAATTTCTATAGTAGACAACAGCCACATGTGTTTAGATTCTCTCAGAGAGGATGAAAGTCTTCCTGTAAGATGGTGCTGGGTTTCCTTAGAAGTGAGAAAGGCCCAAGCATACTCTCTCTTGTCTGTGAAGACCATGGTGTCTTCTGTCCATCTTTATGAGGGAGTCATATGATTTGCATACTCACAGCCACAATTATTTAGAATGAGATCTCTCAGCCAAGGCCACCATCTCAGGGTAGAAAGGATTCATCAAGGTGATGTCAGAGGAGCCTAAACACAGGAGCAGGAGAGAGGGTGAAATGACATGAAAGAGCGACATCACAACACAGAAATTCAGACAATCATAACGACAGCTTATACACCTGTTTTAGCTTGTTCAGATCTATGCAAGCCCCAGAACCTGTGCGTGCCCCAACCTGACCTTTCAGCAAACCCGCTCACCTTGCAGTCACTTAGCCCAGCCTGTGACTCCAGGACTTTGAGGAGATAGTCCTGGAACCTCAGCCTCAAAATATGCACCTTAACTAGCTGAACTGCGACCACTTGTTACACCCCATTCTCATTTCATCTTAAAGTGGACACAGGACTACACAACAAACACCGTTCAGCTGGGCCCTAACCTGTTGGAGAGACAGCAAAGATACAAACACCCACACAACAGAGATTGGATCACCTACCATACCAAGAAACACCACTGACACAAGTCTAGAAAAAAACACAAACAACATGAAGAACCAAGACAATTTCCCCCAGAAATTAACACCACCATAGTAATGTTTCCTAAGAATGACAACCAGGAGATGCACAAGGCAATGATTTCAAAATAACAGTTATAAGTATATTCAAGGACTCAAAAAGGGTATGGATAAAATAAACTAAATGTAGACCATGCAAACACAAGCAGTTCAGTGAAAGAACTAAAACTATTCAAGATATGAAATTATAATTCAATAAAAAAATAGACTCTCTGAATAGAAGTCAAACCAAAATAAAACTTGAGGTGAAAATCTCAGGACGTCAACCAAAGAGCTTAGAGGAAAGGATCAAAAAGGGAAATGAATTGAGAGCATCCGATCTTGATGACAAGGCTGGGGAAATGGATCTTTCAATCAAAGACAATGTCAAATCTAAAATAACCCAGGCATAGAATATGCAGGACCTCTGGGACACTGGGAGGAGGGAGTGTGGAGAGGACACTGACACTAATGTCCTTTAGAAAAAGCCACATGGAAGCCTCCTACCACGGAAGCTTCTTAAAACATATGCATATACAGTATAAAGAAATAAAAGAGTTACCATATAACAGGGGGACCTTGTCCTACTAGACACACAGGCTAGCAAATAAAGACCCAAGGAATGGATTCTCTTTTGAAGCTGTTAACCAGGAGTTCCTTAGGAGCTCAAACAATACTAGCAGTTACCCCTGTTCCTGGTTATCCACCAGACCTTGAGGATAAGACCCCATTGCTGAAGAATATATATACAGGAGATGTAGAATAAAGAAGCAGAATTCAAGCTGGCACTGACTTCAAAGCTGTCTCTCTACTGGCCAGCTTTCATAGTGCTGAAATTGCTATCCCTGCTACCAGAGAGAAAAGGAGTCATCACACTGGTCCAGCTGGGAAACCTGTGAACTACAACAAATGATCTGGCAGATATACACTCTGGAGAAATAGTGGCCCGAATATTGTAGGAATAGCCAGCCACTTTCTAACTGGATTTCAGGTCTGCTTCATAGGTGGAACCCATATCGGACATTGGTATCAGACCTAAAAACTCGTGACTAGATAGGTCACAAGCTATAGGGGAGATTTATTGTTATATCCAGAGATTAATGCATTTTTTAATTCTCATCAGAGAAGTTTCCTTATGTAGCAGATGGTGATTAACACAGAGAATCACAACTGGACAAAATGCAGAGAATGAGGGGCTACAGACTGCCTATCAAGGAATAGGGCACCTATATCAAACTCCTGCCTTCCAAGGCTCAGGGAGCACCGTGAAAGGGAGGGCAGAAAGATTCTGAAAGGCAGAACTGGTAGTTTTCCAGACAGCTAGGAAATTACGCATATGAATTCACAGCCATGGTGACAATGTGCCCAAGTCCTACAAGCTCAAGATAGACAAAAACCCAGCATAGAGCAGGGCAGTGGATAAGAAGCCCTCAACTCTAGCTGAGGAACTGTTGGCAACTGATGACTACTGGGATGGGGAGAGTCATCTTAATTTAAGGGTGTGACTCAAGTTAACCAAGCTCTAGTGAATGGACCCAAAGCTAAGGGAGTCTGAGGACACAATTTTACTCAATAGGCCTTTAGATAACAATTGGGGTATAGTATAGTTTGATACAGATGAAGATCTAATAGAGGACATGAAATTGGTGAAATTCAATTTAAAAGGGTATGTGGGGTGAGAAACCTATAAATCATAGGTACTAAAAGAGAAGAAACCCAGGTCAAAGGCACAGAAAATATTTTTAACAAAATCATAGAAGAAAACTTCCCAAATCTAAAGAAAGAGATACTTATCAAGGCACAAGATGAAATGGTAAACATTACAAAAGATTCTGAGGAAATTCAGAAAATCATAAAAATGTACTTTAAAAATCTATATACTGTTAAATTGGAAAACCTAAAATAAATGGGTAAATTTCTAGATATGTGTGACCTAAATCAAAATGACATAAATAATTTAAACAGACCCATAACAACCAATGAGATAGATGCATTAGTTAAAAATCTTCAAACTTGCCAGACATGGTGGTGCCTGCCTTTAATGCCAAAGGCAGAGGCAAGTGGATCTCTGTGAGTTCAAGGCCAGTCTGGTATACGTAGGGAGTTCTAGGCCACCTGGGGCTACAAGGAGACCATATTGAAAAAAAAAGTAAAAATAAAGAAATAAATCTCCCAACTAAAAAAAATGCCCAGGACCAGATGGATTCATGGAACAATTCTTCCAGAACTTCAAAGAACTAATACCAATGCTCCTCAAATAATTCTATAAAATAAAAAAGAAGAAAAACTCTCAAATTCTTCTCATGAAGTGAGACACCAAAATCAGAGAAAGGTCCAAGAAAAATATGATAGGCCAATCTCTCTTATGAACATAGACACAAAAATTCTCAATAAATTCTTGCAATCCAAATGCAAAAACACATCAAAAAGATTATTCAATATGATCAAGTCAGTTTCATCCTAGACATGCAGGAATGGTTCAACAGATGTGATCAATAAATGCAACCCAGCAACATAAACAAATTCAAAGACAGAAATCAAATGATCATCTCATTAGGGGCAGAAAAGCCTTTGCCCAAATCCAATATCCATTCATAACAAAAGTCCTGGAGCCTTAAGAGATACAGGAGATATCTCAACAGATACAGACAATATATGGGGCTGGCAAGATGGCTCAGCTGATGAGAGCACTGACTGCTCTTGCTGAGGACCTGCATTCAGTTCCCAGCACCCACATGGTAGCTAACAACCATCTATAACGCCATTTCCAGGGGGATCCTTGTTTATCTATTTTTGAATTATAATTCAAATTGGAAAATACAGAAGATTTTGGTGGATTTACAAGGCTTCTTATCCACCTTATCCACAAATTACCAAGAGAAGACTGAGCTACTTTGGGCTAGGTAGTAATGAAATCCATTCAGTAGCGGTTCAAGCATTAGGAATGTGGCACAAGGTGGACTGCACTCCCCATCTTATCTTAGCAACATGTTTCCTTGTCAGAGAACGCTTGACTTCCTGCTTACTCCTGTCTCTTCTTTGGTAACTTTGGTAATGACTTCTCAAACTTTCTGCCAAAGACTCAGAAAAGTTCTGTAGATTTCCAACTGAATGCACTGTAAAGACAAGGGAGGTGGACAAGAAGCCTGATGTCCCCGTGTTTCCTTTGACAATGATGCTGAGGTCTGTTTCTGCTCTCTCGGTGGAACCAGCCTCTGCTGTCTCAGAGCATCCAGACTCTACCCATTTACTGAGACTTAGCATTATCTAGTCTGACCCATCTTTTCAACCTTCTCTGATCATCTCATCATTATGAATCTCTCCTACTCATGAAAGACTAGAGCAGAGACAACAGTTTGTTGATGAGGCTTTAAATGCAACCGCCTCTTATTGTTGCCGTTGGGTTTTTTTTCATTCTGTCTCTATTAGGTGAACCTGAATCAAAAATAAATGGTATAGAAAGGGAAAGGTAAAGATAATTTGGGATTCTGAGTAAAATCTGAATCACAGATCTGCCACCCGGAAGAAGCAAAGGAACTATACTAACATAAAGAATAATCTTCCTCACACAACTAAGAATCTAGGGAGGCAACCCTGGACTGGTGCAGCTGTTCCCAGATGTCATCATGACCCAGGTTCCTTCTCTCTAGTTGATCTTCCCAAGTATACATGGCATTCATCCTCACGCCTGTGGCCTCAAGGTTGCAAGGTGCCAGCTGAACTGCAGGATATTACCTTCAGGCCCTAAAAAGACAAGGATAGTTAAGAAAAAATGGGATGTTCCAGCTCGTGTGGTCTGTTTTCAATCAAGAAAACTTTTTCCAGAATCCATTCCAACTGACTTCCAATTGCATACATGCCACTGACCAGAGCTGTGCTTAATGACTCCATTAGCTGGAGGAGAACTGCGGAGAAGGGGCTCAGGAAAGTTAATTAACTTCCTTTAAAGCTCAGTTTCCAAATTCTTAAATAAGAAAATGTCTGCCTCGTAGAGAATTAGTGAATCTCTCACAGTGAATAGCAAATGTGGATACTCATTCAGCTTTTTAGGAACAGGTAAAAGAATAAAAACGCAGTTTCATTTCCAGCCTCCGCAGTGCTGGATAGCTTTAGTTGTCAACTTGACACACCTGGGTGGAGGGAATTTCAGTTGAGAAACGGTCTCCGTTGGGTTGACCTGTGACCATGTCTGTGGGGCATTTTCTCAATTGTTGAGTGATGTCGGCAGTGCTAGCCCCGGGCAGGTGGTCTTGTGTTACATAAGAAAGCTAGCTGAGCACAGGCCGGGGTTTCAAGCCAGGAAGCAGCGCTCCTCCATGGTCTGTGCTCCAGGTTCCCGCCCTGAGTTCCTGCCTTGGCTTCCCTTGATGATGGACTGTGCTTGTCTAAGCCAAACAAACCCTTGCCTTGCAAAGTTTGTTTTGGTAAGCAGTTTTTATCACAGCAACTGAAGTCAAACTAAGACAAACCAGGATAGCCAAAGAATCCTGAACAAGAAAAGAAATGCTGGAAACATCACCACCCTGATTTCAAATTATAAGACAAAACTATAACAATAAAACCCGTATGGCACTGGCATGAAACCAGACACATTGATCAATGGAATAGAGATGAAGACCCTGATTTAAGTCCATGCACTTACAGTCACCTGATTTTTGAGTAAGCATCCAAAACACACATGGGAAGAAAATGACAGTACTTTCATCAAATCATGCTGGTCAAACTGGATAGCTACACTTAGATGAATGAAACCAGATCCCTCTCTATCACCTGCTACACTTAGATGAATGAAACCAGATCCCTCTATCACCTGCTACACTTAGATGAATGAAACCAGATCCCTCTATCACCTGCTACACTTAGATGAATGAAACCAGATCCCTCTCTATCACCTGCTACACTTAGATGAATGAAGCCAGATCCCTCTCTATCACCTGGCACAAACCTCCACTCCAAAAGACACAAGGAGCTGGAAATAAGACTGGATGATACCTTGAATCTGAAAGAGAAGAGAGCAGGGAATATGCTGTAACTTATAGGCACAGGAAAAGATGTTGTTTGTTATACTTCATTCATTCATTCATTCATTCATTTGTATGAATGTTATGCCTGCAAATATGTAAGTGCACCTAGAACTGGAATTACAGATGTGGGTGCTAGAATTCAAACTAGGGCCTCCTGAAAGAACAGCAAGTGCTCCCATCTGCTGAGCAATCTCTTTAGCCCCAAGGAAAAGATTTTCTAAAAAGGACTGCTATAGAGAAAGCAACTGACAAATGGGACCCCATGAAACCAAAAAGCTTCTCTTCAGCAAAAGACATCATTCAAGTGAAGAGGCAACCACAGAATGGGAAAAAAATCTTTACCAACTATACATCTGAAAGAATGTTAGTCTGTATATACAAAGAGTTTAAAAAACTAAACATCAGAAAATAGTAATAACCCAATTAAAAATTGGGCAAGGAGATCAGGTGTGATGGTTCATGCCTTTAATCCCAGCACTCAGGAGGCAGAGGTGGTCTGCTCTACATACCTACATATCAAGTTCCAGGCCAGCTGGGGCTGCAGACAGACCTTGCCTCAAAAAGACAAAAAAAAAAAAGAGGGCAAGGAACTGAACGTGGAGTTTTCAAAAGATTAAATGCAAGTGACTGAGAAATATTTTTCAAATGTTCAATATCTTTAGCCATCAGGAAAATGTAATTAAAATCCCTCTGAGATTTTACCTTATCCCAGTCAGAATGGTTCAGGTTCAAAAAACAAAGGACAAATGAATGCTGGCAAGAATGTGGGCAAAGGGATGTCTTGTTCTCTGTCCTAAGTGACTGCGAGCTTTGAATTCTTAGATTACACACGTTTTGATTGGAAAATCCATAGAGGCCAAGAAACTAGCAAATGACCATGGAGAGAAGACTTCATGGGAGGCTGATTAAAAGGGGGAGAGGAATGATGGGATAGGAAGGGTTTATGGGTAGGGGGTAAGAGAGCTGGACAGAGGAGGGAGAGTGGGGAGGGAGATCTGGGCAGAGGAGGGACAGTCAGGAGGGATAGCAAGCCCTGACAGCCTTTAGACACAGTTATATGGAAACCGATCACCAGAGAAGCTTCTTCAAAGTGTGTGTGTGTGTGTGTGTGTGTGTGTGTGTGTGTGCACGTGTGTGTGTAGAGAGAGAGAGTATATGGAGAGAGAGAGATTAAAAAGAGTTACCTTATAACATGCAGACATCTACTAGACAGCAAACATAGGCTAACAAAGACAAAGCCCAATGCCAAGAATGGGATTCCCCTTTCAAAGCTATTGGCCAGGAGTCCCTTCAGTGCTGAAACAGTCCTAGCCATTCTGCTGGTCTTGGGTACCCGAGGGACCTGCACAGTAAGACCCTACGGCTGAAGGCACTACATGCATGAGCTATAGAACAAACAAGCAGAAATAAAGCTGGTATTGACTTCAAAGCTTCGTCTCCACTGGCTAGCGTTTATAGTGCTGGAAGGTGCTATGTGTGCTACCAGAAGAGGAAAGTAATATCCAATCCTGTCCTATTGTGAAGCCTGTGAACTACAACAATTGGCCTGGAATATGCCTTCTGGTTCAATTGTGACACGAATGCTATGGTAGTAATCAACCAGCTTCTGATTGGATCCAAGATCTACTTCACAAGATGGAGCCCATACCTGATACTGATATAGAGCTTACGAACCTGTGGCTGGAAGATCACAGGCCACAGGGTAAAGCCTACTCCTCTTATTCTGCTAGACACAGTATTAAACAGACTCCTAATGACTTATTGTTAGACCCACAGATTAATGCATCTCTCATTTCTCACCATGGAAGCTTCCTTATGTAGCAGATAAGGAACAGAGACCCACAACTGGCCAATGTGCAGAGGATTAAGAGGCTGTACAGTGTTTATCCCTAAGTAGGACATATCAAACCTCTGCCTTCCACAAGGTATTTTGGCATCAGCTTTTAAAAATGATATTTTGGTAAATGGAATGGCGAACTTGTACTGGTCACATTTGAAATTAAGAAAAATACTGACAATAAAGCAAACACTAGATCACATTTTGGTTATAAAATAAGTTATTTTGTAAAGTTCGACAATATGGACATTCACTTACTACACATTGCGGTATATTTGCGACTTGTTTGCAGCAGGTATTTTCATTCCAATAATTTTTTTGCCCATTACCATGAACTTACATTTGCAATGGAATTTATTGTAACATTGTGGGAAGACAAGAAACAAGAAGAATGGGATAGCCAGCAGTACGAACAAAGAGCTTACGAAATGCACAGAGATTTTGTTTAATCTGGAATGGGGTCAATTTCTTGAAAAACAAAGACTTCTACAGAACAAAATGGAATCTGAAGTAGAAGCATTTGCATAATTTGATGCCGCTTAAGGTTAGAGATCTTTGCTAAGTGAAGTAACACAGACTTAGAAAAGCAAATGATATATGTTCGCCTTCATTTCTGGATCCTAGCACCAAACCTTTATATGTGAGTATGCATCCTGATGTAGCTGCAGGAACGAGGAAAATGGAAAGGAACCAGGGAGGTAAAAGGAAAGAAGGAACCTGAGAGAGAAGAATAGAATAGTGTTACTAAGGGAGAAATAGATGAAGGGTGGTATTTAAATGGGAGGGGGAGGGAGGTCTACGCAAGGAACTATGGGAATAAAGGGAAGGAAGGTGACAAGAGAGGTGGGGCCATAGGAGACTGGTGCTATCAAGGGAGAAATGGGGAAAATGGGGGCACTTTAAAGGGGGAAGGCATGGTGGGAAGGGTAGACAGAGAGAGAGAGAGAGAGAGAGAGAGAGAGAGAGAGAGAGAAGTCCAATTACACGGCTGTGGATACGCCCCAGATGAAACTGTCACTACTGCACTGGTAGGCATAGCTTGCTGTACTTGTGATTGTGGTTATTAGGCTTTAAATCTGGGTTTGGACTATTGATTTTCTCCCATAGCAGCTTGCAAAGAATTCTCCAAAACTCTAAGAGCTGGCCTTTAAGGAAGAGGCTTCCAGGTGAGTTCCATCTCCATATAACTGTGATACCCAGATGTTATCCAGCTTAGTGTCTCCAGTGGTCAAGGAATTATCTCCAGTGCTTACGCCCTAAACCTAGGTCACAAATCTGAGAGAGAAGAAGAGGGATCAGTCACAAATGTGGCCCCTGGAGAACCAGGAAGAGATCTGCTCTCAAGTCGAACTACATCATGTTTTTGCTTCATTATTACGAGGCATGTTTTGGGTCCAGGTATGTCACTGAGACTGTGCACGCCCTTGTGGTTGTGAGAGTCACACTCAGCCAGGCTTGCCATAGGTTTCAGTTATACACAACCTTTGCCGGCACCACCATCTTTGGTCAGTACAGCAGTGAAATGGACTCCATTTGAATATAGGACAGAGTAATTAACGCAAGAATTTTTCTCATTTATTTTGAAAAATTTTATTGAATTTTTGTGTATTTCACACAGATCATCTTAACCGACTTTATACCCCCTTCCCAACTGGAGCCCTCCCATAGCGCCCCCAACTGAAATTTATACATTGTGTCATTTGTGTAAGGGCCAATCATGTCAATTTAGTGTCCCCAGACAGTGCAAGCTCTACTGGGGTCTAATCAGCCTGTCTAGAATCCCTGCCGTTAAGATCAGCTCTTCCTCACCCAGTAGTGATCAGTAATTCTTTCACTAAGATTGGAGTCTGCTGTCCATTTCCACAGTTCTGTGCTGGGTTTTTTGTCTGCTTCAGTGTGCACGAGTCTTGTGCATGCTGACACCATTGCTATAGGATCATACGAGCAAGGTTCCAGGAGCCTGTAGAACTCTATTTCCATACAGTCATGCACCTCCTCCTTGGTTCTTGTAATCATTCTGCCCCCTGTTCTGCAATGATCTCTGAGTCCTGGGTGGGTGGAATTTAATATAGGAGTCCTATCTGAGGACCCCCACTCTGCAGACTCTTATTCCCTATGTTTTGGCCATTTGCAACCTTTTGTGTTCTCGCCCTCTGTTGTCTGAGGAGCTTCACTGATGAAACTTGAGAGATGCTATTTAGAGTGTTCTATTTACCGCTTCCTTGTGCTACGTTCTGCAGTCTTAGGTGCAGAGATTACATCATGCATGTGCCACTTAAGCATGACAATTCACAGACAATCTTAGGTATGACCAGATGTGGACCTCTGTAATAATCTCCATCTGTTGAGGAAGAAATCTCTTTGATGGATTGTGACTGGGATACTTTTCTGTAAAGATCCATATTTTGCACATAGTAAGAAATTACATCTGTCTAGGGATGTGACAGCCTTGAGGCTTTTTCTAAGATCTATGACCTCTCTCACCATGTGTATTTGGCTATGTTTATAGTACCACACATGAGTTTCCTCCCCGTTGAGTGGGCTTCAAGTCCAATTAAGTACCTGTTGATTACGCCAAGATAAAAATGCCACTAATCCACCAGTGTTGTTTGCTCTGCCAGTCATTGACGTGGTTATTAGGCCTTAAGACTGGTGCTGGGCATCAGTGCATATTCTCTCTCAGCAGCTTGTGCAGTGCTCTCCAGAGCTATGAGAGCTGGCCTTCAGGGGTGGTGGCTTCCAGGTCAGTTTCAGTTCCACTGTTCCTTAACACAAGATTTTTCATTCATGTTCAGTGCTAGGCTGTGAAAACGAACTGTGGAAATATTCTAAGAATGGGAAAGCCCACATCATCAGGCCAGTGGCCATGGATGGAGTCTCTAGAACATCCCTCAGTCTATCAGATTTCCAATTTGACCAGCATCGCATGTGGCTACTTACAACTTTGGGTCAACGAGTCTACTTCAGAAGCAGGAAGCCCACAGCAGTTTGAGCCCTTGTCTTACCTGCATCCTATGCTGGTCTTGGCAGGCTGCGGCTGCAGTATGTGATCCAGATTTGTGCTGTGGATCATCAATGGCATATTACAGAAATTTGGAGCTGGATTTTCCACTGTGATTCTGACCAAAGTTTGGCACAATCTCCCACACACTGGGCTGTGAATGAGTCGCCTGGGCTTAGGTTTCTGGGAAAAGCTTGTGCAGATGGACTTCTCCCTTTAAACTCTGCCACAGTTCATGCTATAGAGCATGCTAACCCGGCAGTGCTGAGTGGTGAGGCAGCCCTCTAGTGCTGAACCTGTAACAGCACAGCCACAGTAAACTGACAAACTTAGATCTAGAACAAAAATCTAATGATGACAGTGTTTAAAACAACTCAGAGAAAATCACCCTATTAGATTTCAGGAAGAATTCACGGGAGCTCACAGGCCCCAGGGGTGAACCTGCTACTATTACTCTGCTAAATGGACAAGTATCAAACTGTTCTCTAAATTCCTTTCCCTCTGCCCATAGATTTGTGTAGCTCCCCTGCTTAACCAATGCTGAAAAACTGAGTGATTAAACCAGGGGGCCCTTGGCATGTGTCCACTCAGGAGCACTTTCACTGCCCTCTTGAGAACTTTTATTGGAAGCTCAGCGTTTGAAGTTCACACAGAGTTTACATATGGCAAAGTGCTCAAGTGTACAAAACACATAGGAATTTTCCCCATTATAGTGGCAAGAAAGCAAGCACAGGACATGCAAGGCTGTGGAGACTGGTCCAGCATAGGCCTCCTTTAATGTGTGTAGAAACATAAAGTGGGGGCGGCTACACCTTCCCTGATTTCCCAAGACAGCTGTCTGGTCCCCCAGGCCTTCTGGAAGCAGACCGCCCCCTCCTCAAGCCTCCATGTCAATGAAGTCCAGAATTCTGTTCACTCTTAATGTCCTTAAAGGACAAGGGAAGTGACAACATAAGTCCCCTTTTCTTTGTGAACTGATTTACGGCAGCAGATGCTTCAAACTTATCAGTAATGGGGGAGATACATAGCTTAAAATCATTGTAGTAGACAACGAATGATAAGGAGAGAAGTTATGGCTGGTTCCAGGAATGGGTGGATCCAGGAAGGCAGTCAGGCCAGGCTTTCCCTTCATGAATCTCATCCTTTCCTCTTTTATATGGTCTATCTGCTGTTGAATAACATTGGAATTGTTCGTGATACTGAAGCAACACAGTCTATGAGAACATTCACAATCGAGACGATGGTGTAGTAACAGGAACTCAGTAGTGGCTTGATTCTGTAGAATCGTGTAGAATTCTGTAGAATTCGGTAAAATCCTTTATTTGCTGTTTAATCTCTGCAAATACCTGTGCAGTGAGACTTGGCTGCCTTGCTAAAGCTACAGGTCAATTGTGAAACTTCTCTCTGCATGCTCACCACTGAACCTGGAACAGGTAAGATGAAAGCCACCGTGGTTTCGACTTAACTGGAACTTCAGAGAGACAAATGGTCTTCACGGTTGGGAAGACCCTGGACAATCTGCTGAGCGGGAGTAAGGGACGGTAATGGGGGGAAATCTGCCCAGTGGAGCCTACCTCAGAGAAATTGGGAGACAAAGCTTGGAGAGCAGAGCATCACACTGAAAAAGCCTCCATCCCCCAGAAATTCTCTTGCCAGCAAATGGGGAGCTGTTGTGTTCAATAGGACAATTTACTTGGGAGTTTGAGGCAAGGTGATTGCTTTTGAGTTCCAGGCTATGGTGATACTTGTTCAAAATCTTAGCACGTAGAGAAAAGTCTTAATGAGTTACAAGGGAAAGAGTAGGGGATTTCCTTGCTAAGGAAACACTTTTCAACTTCAAGCAGGTATATCTTACTCTTGAAAGGTTCAAGGACTCCGATGGCAGCAAGAGGCACTCACCATACGTTGTTTAGAAGGCATCTGGATGGAAGCTTTGGGATAGATTGTTTGGTTATCATAAAAATTGAAATTGATTTCTTCAAACCCCAAAAAGAACAATTTAAAGGTGGTGAGAAAAGAATACAATCAATGCATAAACATTTTTGTTGAATAATAAAGGAAACTGGTAATGCTTGCTCTGCATGAAGCACAATCTGATCTTGACTAGTGGTCTCATCTCCAGTAACATTCACATACTCATTATAGCTTACATAGAAGGCCATAAGGTTATTAGCTAATAGTTGATGTTCCAAGTTCCCTTCTCATACACAGAATTCACTTTAGTCATGATATCTACTGCCAAGTGAACCTAGAAATTTTGTTCATCCATGGATCTCAAGGATCCCATACAGAGTCTTATATTTAAAGCAGCACTGGACTAGATGGTATCTTCAAAAAGTCCCCTTTCAAGCTTAGTGTGTCTATATTATTATGCAATATATGTTAGGCTGACTTCTTTGTAAATCCCAAATTTTTCATTATTTTTTAGACTGATCAATGATATTTCTCCAAAGTCTCTTCATATTAACCTGACTAAATATTTCTTTTCTATCTTTATATCTAACAGGCCCCAACTCACCCTCAGGCTCCAGCTAGGAACAGCAGCTTGTTCGGTGAGATGTGCCCTTGTCCTTGATGGTAGAAATGCACATTTTCTTGAAAGGAGCCTCCAAGGATTTTATACGGTCAGAGTTTCAACATTTCATGGTGTGGCTTCAGTCTTCCAGTCTTTGTGCTGGCACCCAGAAATCCTCACCATGATCTATGAATATAGAAGCACAACCTCGATCCCATACTTTAACTTGGCTGGGCTTTCACTCATTAAAGACTAAATCTTTCCACCAAATAGGTTATGAATTGAGAGCGGGGTGTAGTTTTAACCCATTGTCATTGAGCAACAGAGCACCCCTGTTCATCTAGAGGTTCATAGTTAATGGCATAAGAGCCGTGGCCAATTGCTCCTGAAGGGCGACCTAGATTTCTGCTTTGTGCTTAGATTCATTTGAGAGTAAGATTTTTTTTTTGCCATCTACAATGGCCTGGCCTTGAGGATTGCATGGGATTCCCAGTGGGAAATATGTCAATCAGCCAAAAAGAGGGCAAAGAGAATGCTGGCTAAATGGGAGCATTGTCCGTTTTAATATTATGAGGATTCCTGGAACAGTTAACATGTGAAAAAAAACCTACATGAGTAGGTTTTTCTCCCGGCTTGAGCAATGGCCTAAGTAAACTCAGAGAAAGTATCAAGAGTAACACAAACAAATGAAAGACACCCAGAAGTGGGGACATGAGTTACACCCATCTGCCAAATCTCATTAGATTGAAGACCTTGTGGGTGTGCAACTTCTGCAACGGAAGGGGTGTGAAATGTGGTGCAGAAAGGGCATGAGGTGACAATATTTGTGCCTGCAATCATGTCTAAGAAAACCGATGGCAAGAAGATGCTGGGGCCTATGGCAAAGCATGCTACTTTGGGGTGCTTCTGTAGTCATAAAGGGCACTAGCTGTCAGCCTGCTCATTTCCTTGTGACAGTGGCTTCAGCAAGCCTGACTGAGAAGGAATGTGAGTGCTCACAGTGGGGGTTTCTGTTGCCTCATCAAAGTTCATGTCTATAAGAATATACGGAGATAGGATTACTTTTATTCAAGAAAACGGTAGCAGTCTCTAATAATGGTAAAGATGTAGCAACGTGCTGTGAGTCTGTCACAAGTTCAAGAGGTTCATTCACATCCATTAGCAGGAGACTAACAGCAAACAATTCATTCTGTTGTGTAGACTTATAGGACGTGAGCAGGGTTTTTATCTTTGGCCCTGCAGAGGCTGCTTGGCCTCCACTAGTGCTGTCAGTGAAATATGTAGGTTCATCAGCAATTGGAGCATTACGGACAATTTTTGGAATTATTCAATTTGTAGAACGTAAGAATCAAGACAATTTGCTGTTGGGATAATGACAAGTTAAAATATTGAGGAAATCAGAAAGAGCAATTTGCCAAGAAGTGTTCTCTTAGAAAATTAATGCTATATCTTTTGGGGACATGGGAATGGCGATCGTGTGAGGGTCAGCCCCCATCACCACGCGACGTGCCTTCTCCCACAAGAAATAACTCCAGCCATCTTTTCCAAGTACATCTCCGGTTTCTAATTGGAAATGTTGGATAAAAACGTCCATTCAAGCCGTCCTTCATTCTGCACCAGCGGTCCTGCAAATGGGGAAGAGAAATCAAACAAGGCAATAGGCAATGGAACCGGACACACTGCATGTTTAGCTCTGTCCTGAGCTTAGGGGAACCCTGGTTCTCCTGTTGAGACCAGAATTACCTTGTAAAATTTGGAATAGGTGCTGTAGCTGAGGTGTAGGACTACCTAAAGATGGCCAAGGCCAATTAATAGCTCCCAACAATATCTGAAAATCATTAAGAGTCTTTAATCAATCAGTATGGATTTGATTTTTTTTTTTTTTTTTTTTTTTTGCAGAATAGTGTCGTTAACAATTCTGATTCCCAGGTACAGGAGTGATGTTCCACACTGCATTTTCTCAGGAGCAGTAATAAGGCCAGGCTTTACTAAATAGGTTTTAGCAGATACAATGCATCTTGCAAACGATTTTCGGTGGCCACTGCAAGTAGAATATCATCCATGCAGTTAGTGGATGATATAAGTCTGTGGAAATGCTTTCCTAACAGGTGCTATGGCTGCACCCATGTGGGACTGACAAATAGCAGAGCCATCAAGCATGCCCTGGGGGAGCACTTTCCATTGGTATCTAGCTGCTGGGGCTTTCGTGTTGAGACTAGGAATAATAAAAGCAAAATTGTCATAGTCCTGTGGCACAAATGGGATGGTGAAAAAAGCAATCTTTTAAATTAAAGATAATAAGATGCCAATTTTAAGTCTCAGAGCTGGAGAGGACAATCCAGGCTGTAATGCTCTGAGCAGTTGAATAACTGCATTAATTTGACAGAGGTCTTATAGCATTCTCCATTTACTCAATTTCTTTTGGATTACAAACACTGGGGTGTTCCATGAACTAATTGAAGGTTTCAAATGACCCTCAATAAGTTGCTACTGATCAAGTTCTGAAGTACGTCCAATTTTTCTTTTGTTAGGGGCCATTGATCCATCCATAGAGGAGTGGTAATAGTCAATGTAAAGATATAGGCTCGGGACGCTCCTCAGTGGCCCCTTGGAAAAACTTTTTACTCCAGGAATAGTTACCTGAATTTCCCATTGTGACATGAGATCTCTACCCCACAAATTAATAGCCACTTCAAAAATTATAAGTCTGGTCAATTCCAGTTTCCAATACGTGTTAGATATTCAGAACTCTTAAAGACCTCAGTTACGGTGCCTACTCCTGAGCCCTGTTTGTTTGAAGGGGCTTTTGGCAAGACTGAGGCCGATGGTGAGGGTAGAAAACTGTAATATCTGCTCCTGGGTCGATGAGTCCTTTGAACACTTTCTCTTTAACAATGATTGAACACTCTGACCTATTTTGTACCAAATTTGTTTATTAGTGCTGCTGAAACTTCCCTCCCGTTTACGTGGGTTGCTCTTACAAAGGGAGCGGTGGCACAGTGCATTCCCAGCGGGAAGGTTGCAGGAGGTCATGGGGGAAGCTGTTATTTTAAGACAGCCAGTGTGGTTCTTATCAACAGCTCCCGTTTATATCCTCAGGCCTTTCAGTGTGCAGCTGCTTCTACCAACGATCGAACCCACAGCTTCAGTCGGAACAGGGCCATAGACACCCACGGCTATGGGAGCACATCTTGATCAGAATATATGAACACCGCGTCTACGACCTGAAGACCGGCAGTTGCACTGTGGGAGTTTGTGGCAAGCAAATCGGAGACTCTTGAGCCATGGGGTGTGGGTGTCTCTGCCAAATTTGTTTCTGGGGCCCTGTGTCCTGTTTGCTGGTTGATTTATGGGTTTGTCATCTTTATCAAACTTAAGTCTTCATTGACTGGCCCACTATTTCCCCCTCCTGCACCATGGTCATATACTTAATACTTCCACGTGGACCTTCCTCTGTGGACAGTCCTTTCTATAGTGTCCCATTTGGCCCCATGCAAAACATTTGCCTCTGGTAGCTTTGACCTCAGTAATAGCGGCCACAAGCACTTAGCATCATAAGCTGGTGAACTGACATCATTGCAAGCACTAATGTAATCCTCTAAAGTACCCTTAGCTGCATGTCCAGATTGTGAAATTCTCTGACATTCACCATTAGCATTATGAAAAGCCAACATTTGCAATCACATGTCCCGAAGACCGTGTTGTGAAATTGTTTTCTGTAAATTATCTCTCAGTCTGACTAGGAATTTGACATATGGCTCAGTGGCTCCCTGTCAGATTTGACAAAGGATATAATAGTCTTTTCTGGCAGAGAAACTCTCTCCCATGCTGTATCACAATACAGCTCTACCTGAGCCACTGCCTGATCACCACAGTCAACTTGCCTCTCAAATCCCAGACACTGGCCCTGCCCCATTAACTTTCTGCGGTAATAACTACTGGGGGTGGTGGTGGTTGCATTCTGATTATGTGCTTTCTCACTCCACCAGGTTTTTAATTGTAAGTATTCACTGGGCTCCAGACATGTCTTTGCTAACACTTCCCAGTCATGTGTAACTAGTTGCTTGTCCTCAGCCACTGCCCTCAGTGACGCTGTAGTATAGGGAGATGTGACTCCATATGCGGAAATGGCTTGTTTAAAAACTCTGGGAGTTTTATAAGGGATCTGTTCATAATTCACATGAAGACCTCCAGCAGGGAACCAGGGATCCACATTGGGGCTAAAAGGAATGATGCATACAGGAGCCACCAGGGGAGCAGCCAAACAGTCATCCAAATCCCCCTGCCTCTGAGCCACACGGATCCCTTGAGCCATAGAGGAGGTCTGAGGCTTAGTGGAGATCATAGCAAACAGCTAACTCTTTCCTCATCTTCTGAGTCAGAAGAGCCATCTGAAGATGGAGGGCGAGGAGGAACTGGGCGGAGAGTTGATTTTTCGACACAAAGCTTCTCACTTTCATGTCTCTCTTCCTGAATCTTTCTGTCACCAGCTTCTGAGGGGGCAGGTGTCTGCAAAGGTTGTATGGCCAACGCTATAAGATTCCATAATGACCAAACATTCAAAGGAATGACTTCACCCCGTCTGTGCACTTGTTTAAAGATGGAAGCACATCTTTCCATTGCTGTAGGCACAGTGTCCTTGAGACGGCAGCCAGCCGCAGTACCTGTCTATATCCAGAGAGCTCATAAAAGTTTTCCTTTTTTACTTTAACCCTTGATGCTTCAAGCATTGTGTACCATGACCGCATGTGATCGTTCTTACTTCGAGCTTCTCCCATACGTACCCTGGTGTCCTGGGGTGAAGCCCCTTGGGTGCTCAGCAGAACTTCATTCTTCTTCAGTGTTTTTCTGTAGTTTCCCGATGCTTTGGTTGGGTCCCTGTCAGGTCCTTGTTCCCACTCCACGTGTATCCCTCCTGTTTGACCAATGCCAAAAACTGAGAGAGGAAGCCAAGGAACCCTTGGCATGTGTCCACTCAAGAGTACTTTCACTGCCCTCTTGAGAACTTTTATTGGAAGCTCAGCATTTGAAGTTCACACGGAGTTTACATATGGTAAGTGCTCAAACATACAAAACATAAGAATTTTCCCATCATAATGGCGGAAAAACAAGCACAGTACACGCAAAGCCGTCGAGACTGGTCCAGTAATAGACCTCCTTTGATGTATGTAGAAACGTAAAGGGGGGTCAGCTACACCTCTGACCTCCCAAGGGCAGCTGTCTGTTGCCCCAACATTCTAGGAGCAGACAGTCCTCTCCTCAAGCCTCTACATCAACAAAGTCCAGGGAAGTCTGTTAACTCTTAGTGAGCCAAGGGCTATTGTCCTTAAAAGATGAGGGGTGTTAGTACAGATTTGTGCAATGAATGGTGGTTAATGAGAACCCGTCAAGTGGTCAAAGTATAGAAAATAAGTGACTGTGGAGGACTCAGCCACAAATGGGACATCTATATTGTACCAATTCCCCAAGGCCCAGGGACTATTGCAAAAAAGTGTACAGAAAGACTGTAAGAGCCAGAGGTGAGGGAGGACCAGAGTAGATCAGTGACTCTGGACATGACAGGAACACTGCAGTCATGAGCTCACAGCAGCTACAGTTGCCTGCACAAGACCTGCTCTAGATCAAGCCTGTCAACATTCTAGCACAGCGTAGGAGGGGTTCCTGAGCACCCCCACCCCCAACTGAGGAACTATAGAGAGCTGATGGCTTCTTGGGAAACAAGAGTGAATTTTCTTTAAGGGTGACTCCTGATAGGTCACTCACGCTGCAATGGAGGGCCCCACACCCTGGACCATAAAAACAGCACAAATTGGAGTTGAGGGGTTATTAATTTTTTGTTTGTTTTGAAACTGGGTCTCACTATGTAGACTAAGATGGGCTCTAATTCACAGAGATCCATCTGCCTCTGCTTCCTGAGAGTTAAAATTTTTAAATGATGGTGGACATTAAGTTGGGGGGTGAGCATGGAGAAGGATTCTGGGAGGAGTGAAGGAGAGGAGTGGGGAGAATATGCTGAAAATATATTGCATGCAATTCTCAAAAAGTTAATATTTATTTTTCTAAAAACAGTTTCAGGAAAGGCACACACAAATAAAGCCTATTCATGAAGACAAGAATGAATATCTCATCCTTCAATACCATTTTGAAGTTGATACCAAACATTAGTTCAAGGAAAATATTATCATACCTAATAATCAAAATAATGTATCAGAAGCCAGCTAGATCATCACCTCTCACAGCTGTTTGAAGGAACCCAATAAACTTAAACACACACACACACACACACACAGAGAGAGAGAGAGAGAGAGAGAGAGAGAGAAAGCTTGAAAATTCTGAGAAACTTAAGAGAAATAAGAAAATGATTTTTTGAGGGGAGAATGATTTTTAAAAATCAAAGAGAATTTCTTGAACTGAAAAATGCACTCAGAAAAAAATTAAATGCAATTGGAGACATCAATAGCAGAGCAGAATGAACAAAAGATAGAATTCAAAAGTTCAAAGACAGGCCGCTGAAAATGTGCAATGAGAGCAGTAATAAATAAAGAGCAACTGTAAATGTAAGAATCCTCGGGAAATTCGGGACAGCAGGAGCAGAAAAAGTATTTTTATTTGTTGACTCAAAAAGAACTTGAGAGCACCAAGAAAGGTAGAAAGCTTATTCAAAGATATAATAACAGAGAGCTTCCCAGAGCTAGAGAGAGACAAGCATCCCTGCCCAGGACAATGGAAGAGCTCCAGTCAGATTTTTGCTTAAAAATATCAAAGACATATTATAATAACGATATCAAAGGGATAGAAAAAGACAATTCTTCAGAAAAGGAACAAATAACACATAAAATGACGCCAATTTTCCTGAAATCAAGCTTCTCAAAAGAAACCTGTTGGTTGCAAGATACAGAGAAATCAAGCTGGAAACTCCTGCCCTCCCTGGCAAACTTTTGTGGTGCTGGAGAGGGCCATTCAGGCTGCTGGGGAGAAAAGTCATGAATGGCCTTGGGGGGACATAATACTGTTGTTTTGTTAAGTGCATATCATGTTGAATGGCCTTCTGCGTATTTATGTTTATACCCATAGCACACTGCTGCTCTCAGGCCTGGTCAGAGAAGTGTCTGTCTGCAGTAGGCTGTGGATAATGCTGAGGCTTGTAACTGGTCAATGTGATAAGAACCAGTGGCTACTGAGTGCTCAGCCCTGGCTGTCTGTATAATCTGTACAAGGCTTAGTAAATATTGTGGAAGAGGGGTAGGAAGAATGCAAGAGCTGTCAGATGGGAAGCTGAAACACGCTGTCTTATGGATACAACACGGCTGTACACACAGGAAGTCAGAGTGGCAGTGGCTCCTTGCACAAGACCTGCACAAGACTGGGCCCATCAGCACTCCGTCATTGACTGGGACGGGCTTGTAAGACCACACTGCTCCCTGAGGAGCTATAGAGGTTATGGGGCAGGGGAGTCATATTCTTCAGCAAAGTAGCCACTAGAATATTGCCCCAACTCAAATAGATCCCGAGACACACTTGTGCAGCCAACTCTGATGCAGTGGGTTACAAAAATAAGAGAACATAAAGTAAGAAAGGGACTGGGGAAAAGGGAGGGATCTGGTGGGGTGGAGGAGGGCAGAAGAAAGGACAGCGGGGGATTTTGATCAAAGATAATATATGGATACACATGAAACTGCAAAAGAGCTTTAAAAAGAAATAAGAAACTAGGCTAGAAGTTCATGGGATTTCCATAACACAAAAGGAAAAAATAATGCCAACCAAGAAGACTGCTCTTAGGCAAAGCTATCTTTAGAAATGCAGAAATGACCTTCCTAGACAAGGAGAAGCTGAGAAACTATATACCCACCAGACCTGTCCTATAAAAACGGAGTGAGAGTTCTTCAAACTGAAAGAAAAGGATGTTAAAGAAAGAAAAAAGCATGGGAATATGTGAAACTCACTAAGAAAAACTAGGAAGAGAAATTCAGAATGCATTAGTATTTTCAGTATGGTGTATAAGCCATTCATAACCAGTGATTAAATGTGATCTGTAATCACATTAATAGGCTCAAATTTATATTATACACACCCAGCAATAAACGGGCAGCACAGACTAGACTCAGAGGACACAGAGTTGGGTGGGTAGTTGGGGAGGGACCTGGGAGGAGTTGGGGGCGGTAGCGTGAATATGACCAAATACTTTGCATGAAGCTGGGCCTGGTGGTGCACGCCTTTTAATTCTCACACTCGGGAGGCAGAGACAGGCAGATCTCTGTGAGTTCAAGGCCAGTCTGATTTACAAGGAGACCCTGTCTCAAAAAAAGACCAAAAACAAAACAAAACAAAACAAATCCTTGTGTGAAATCTTTAAAGAACTAGGCTCAATTTTTTTTAATTGATGATAAAGAAAATTGAAAATTGGGACATAAAAATTTCAAAATATATGGAGGATTGAAGTATAAGCAGAGATTTATTAGTGTATTTTCCCCCATTTTTACTGAATCATTGTGTATTTAATACAGAATATCTCGATCAGTCTTAATAAGTGTCTATGAGATGCCCAGCCCTAAGTGACACATCTACAATGGAACCTCTACACCTGAAGTTCAAGGAACTTATTGGAACGGGGACCCAGTAGAGAGAATACTAACGAGTCTCTCAACTCTCACCAGGCAAGCTTCATGCCACAGAAGGTAATTAACACAGAAAGCCACAACTGGTCAAAATGTAGAGATTAAGAGACTGCAGAGTGTGTGTGTGTGCCTATATAGGACTTCTATATTAAATCTCTGCCACTCAGGGACCATTGTAGAAGAAGGGGCAGAAAGATTGTAAGAGTCGGGCTAGTAGATGACCACAAGGAAACAGAATTTTTCAAGTGGCTGGCAACTTGCTCATATGAATTTCCAGCAATGGTGACAGCTGCACAAGACCCATGCAAACTCAAACCAGACAAAAACCCAGGATAGCAGTGAAGAAATGGGAAAGTAGCCCAAACCCTGGCTGAGGAACTATTAACAGCTGATCACTGCTGGGTGAGGAAGAACTGGTCTTCTTTAAGGGAGTGATGCTGGACAGGCTGACCAAGCTCCAGTGAGTGAACTCACACTGAGGGACATCTGAGAATGCAACTTTAGGCCTTAGCATACATGAAAACATAAATTACAGAATTATCCTACACTATGGATGAGCTTCAAAAGCATCACCTTGAATAAGCTCTGCACAAAATGAATCTGATGAATCTCTGACATGAATAAAGCAGACAAACCCAAAGAGAGAGTTAGCTCGTAGACATGCAGATTAGGAGAAATAAAAAACATGGGCCAGTTATCAAAGTGATGAAAATGTTCTCAATCTAGAGGACAGTAATGGATGCATAACACAGTGAAGGTCATTTAATCTCTAAATACACTGAGATGGCAAATTTTATGTTATATATAGTGTATATATTCCGTGTGTGTGTGTGTGTGTGTGTGTGTGTGTGTAAGAAACACACAAAGGCAAAATTTTATCCCGTGTAATTATAGTCCTGTGTAAAGGCAGTGAAGATGTTTGTGCTGACAGTTAGGTACATGCACACCTGGCCTGGGGTTGTTTGGGGAAAGGACATCCCCATCTGTGAAGACCTGTCACTCTAGGGAATGAAAGCATTGCTAGAGGGTTCCTGCTGGTGTGACGATGCAGCTGGTGCTCACAGCTCATCCAGCTGGGGCTCCAGGCACACCTCTGAGCACTTCACACCCACTCCTCCAGTCACAACCCTGGGACAGTGGCTCTCAAACTCCAGCGTGGGTCAGAATCACCTGGAGGGCTCAGAAACAATGAGAGTGCTGAACTTCGTGCTGGACCTGATTCAATAGGTCTGGGCAGTGGTCAAGAACTTGCTTTTCTAACAAACTGCCAAGAATGCAGATGCTGCTGCGTTCCATTGGAAAGAAGTAGTCTTATGACTTACTTTACCAGTGAAGATGTTCACTGTAGTGGGATGTAGATAACACTTGCTGTTATTCTCAGTGTGAGGCAGTAATTTCTCTGCAAGCAGAGCAGAAGATATTAGAGACAGAAGCCACACTTGGGGGCTTTCACCCACATCTCTCTGCATAGCCCCCTCATTGGCTTTACACATCCCCTGTTACAGTCCTGCTCGGCAAATTCAACTCTGCATGCATGAGTGCACCAGAAGAAGTGGAATGTGATTCCTGAGGCTGTACAAGATGAAGTTAAAGTGCTCCCCCAAACACTGTCTCCATCTGATTAGGGTGCCTCTTACCTGATGTAACAGCGGAAAAAGAAACTTATTCCATGCCATTCATTAGAGCACAGCTAGGAAGACTTTATTAAGAATCGTGCAGACAGCAGCTATGGCACCTCACTGATGAAGTCCTGCAGTAAGAGAGATACAGTGCTTCACCACACACAGATGTGTATGTAGAGTTATAGCCAAGGAACAGATTAGCGTTTAGTCAATTAAAAATATTAAGAAGGAGCATCAGAGATGAGGGGAATTCTGGCTGACCTACAAGCTTGCTGCTGACAGGCCAGGACGAGCAGATGGGGCATCATAGAAGCAAAGCATCTTGATCAGATAGATGTGTGATCAGAAAATAAGGATGGACTTCATGCTGAAACTGGATGGTATGAGGAAGTGCACACTGAGGTCAAGAGAAAACGGAAAAATCAGACTTGACTTTTGGCAAAGCATTATTGAACAGACTTGGTATATAAATGGCTTTTTCAATGGCTTATAATAATAATAATACTGAATCTCAAATTATACCCCCAAATATCCAAATTTAGGAGAAGTAAAAAAAGAGACTTAAGGAAAAGAGTAGACTGTGGGCACATCGGGTGGTGTCATGTCTTCTCCCCTCTGGTGTGGTCATGGCTGATACACTTGTAATGAAAAAAGGTTAATAGCTAAAAAGCATCACTCATGTATTTATGTAGTCAATGTTTTATATGATATGTGAGCTTTCAGAAATAAATATCCAAATATTCAGGGAAAACGCTGATCAGCTTAGTTTTGATGAGGAATGGACAGTTGTGATGGAATGCGATTGCCCCCAAAGCATGTGATTCCTATGAAGAAACACGGCAGGCAGGTGTGTCTGTTCAGATTATTCCGGCCTCAGTGTACAGCATTCCTTCCTCCCAGATGTGAGGCAGACGCTTCAGGAACTAAAGTCTTCTGGTCTTTATCTGACAGCATATCTTGGAGAATCTCTCATTGATCAGCTCTGGGAGAAAAAGGCTAGAGGCTAAGGGAGGGTTAGAGGAATATTTCTGTTGATGCCTGCTTTACAGGAAAGGGGTTTTCATTCCCATGAAAAGAGGGATCCTTTATTCCTATATGCAGAAACACTGGGGGACATCTTTGTGACACCAGATTCTGTAATTACTACTTTTGGGCATGGAGTCTCTTGGTAGCCTTGGAACTCATATATATATACCAGGTTGACCTCCATCTCACAGAGATCCACCTGCCTCTGCCTCCTGAGTACTGAGATTAAAGGTGTGGGCCCCCATACCTAGCTGCAATGATTTTTGAATGTAACATAAAAAAATAAGGAAAAAATGCTGAATTTTACTGAAGTTAAAAAAACATTAAATAACACATCAACAAAGTACAATAGCCATCCATATAATTTAATAATGTGTTTGAAAGTTATTTATTTGAAAATCAATTGAAACTCAGAATGAAAAAAACAAACCCTGAGACTGGTGGGTGGAGTCCCCTACCCCCAACCTGACAACCTGAGTTCACTCCCTGAGACCCACGTATTAGAAGGAGAAAATGAACTACTGTAAGTTGTACTTTGACCTTAACATCTGTGTTGTGAAACATGTTTGTGTACACAAACACACGCCCGATAATAACATTTTTTAACTCCTAAAACTGAGCAAAAACTACAGAACCCAGTAAGTAAAAGACTGAAGACCAGAACAGATTTTCCTCCATATAAGATAAGTAAATGGCTAATGGGCCTAAGAAAAGATGCTCAACACTCACCTTAGTTAATGAAACACAGTTCAGAAAAACAGCACAAACTGAGAAGGCAATTTGGAAAAGAGAGGGAAGAAATACCGAATATCAGAGAACAGTCTGAAATCAGAACCCCTGAACATGGCTTGTGCAGTGATGACCCCTCTGTTGGAATATGAGGAAGCAAAGAATTATGTTCCCGGCAACCTCACTTCTGCATATATACCCAGGAGGGTTAAACGCAGAGGCTGGAAATATATTTGTACATCTAGCATGACAGCTGTTTTATCAAGAAGAGGAACGCGTAGTCAATCACAGGTCCATCGAGGGATAAACAGACAAAGCTTCAGATCTCCATAGGAGAGAACTTAGTCTCAGAAAGATGGAGACTCTGGCACATGCTGTTGGAACCTATTCTTCTGATGACCCCATGTATGTTGTTGCAATAGTAATTAAATTCCACCATGGCTTTGGGGGAGACACAGAGAAAGAGCACAGATTACACGTAGCATTTCAGTTTAGGAAGACAGATGAATGAACTCTAGAGATCTATGCTGGTGACAGTTACAACCATGTGGAAGTCCCTAATGCCACTGACTGCAGGTCTGAACTAATTAAAATGATGGTTTATTTATGTTTTTAGGCATATGAGTGTTTTGCATGCATGTATGTAAGTGCACCAGTGTTGTGCAATGCCTTGGGAGGCCAGAAGAGGGCATCGGATCCCCTGGAACTGGAGTTAAGGAGGATTTTTAGCCACCCCAGGTCCTCTGCAAGAGCAGTCAGTGCTCTTAACCACTAAGACATCTCTCCAGACCCCCAAATGGTCATTGCTATGTATATTTTACCACAATGAAAAAAGTTATACTTATGATTTTGCTTTGTTTTAAATTTTTCTTGATTTATTTATTTTTATTTTATGTGTATGAGTGTTATGTCTGCATATGTGGAAGTGCACCATGTGTGTGTACTGCTTGCAAAGGACAGAAGAGGACACTGGATCCCCTCGAAATGGAGTTATAGACGGTTGTTAGCTACCAGATGGGTGCTGGGATTCAAACTCAAGTCTTCTGCAATAACAGCCAGTGCTCTTAAGCACTGAGTCATCTCTTGAGCCCATGATTTTGCTTTTAAATTTTATTAATTCGGTCTTAAGCAGAAATAAGCTTACATTATGAAAAATAAGAATGCTTTGTGATTCCACCATTTAAACCAAAGAACTCAAGACATGCGTATAAAAGATTTTTGAAGAAAAACCGTGATATTTTCTGTAAAAAGTGGTTTTTATGAGTACCACGTTCTTTTTGAAATAACAAAGATTTAGGACATTTCCAGTTTGTGTTCCTTAATTCTTCAGTTATAAGAGTTAATATCACGCTATGTATTCATACACCTTTTCTCAATCTAAAATGTTTTCTAAAATGTTAAAATGTAACATAAAACATAACATTAAATATTTTGAAAATAAGTTTCTTTAATTAAATCTCAGGTTAGAGAGTAAAAGACAGAGGCTGGAATCAAGGCAGATTCCAAAATACTGGGTCAGTTTTTTTTTTTTTTTAATTACCGTAAGTTTCTTAAAAATACCTCACATCTTTCGGTTTTACTCTGAGTAAGGCAACAGACAGGACACACTACAAGTGCTCTGCACTCTCAAGACACCCCTCAGTCCAGCCCCCTCCTTCTTCCTCCTAGCATTTGGCCTTGACTGTCTCCCTATATTTGGGGATCACCTTCCCCTAAAGACTCTTTGAGACCCAATTGCATTCCACCCTGACAATGTGGGAGAATGGGTCCCCCAATTTATTCTTTGGGGAAAACACTAAACTAGAATGAACTGGCTTATAGTCCAGCACTGTAGATGATTTTATCGAAAATCTCAAGCTCTAGAGAAAAAACAGAATTAGGCTGAAAATTCACAGACGATTATCTAGAACCTGTTTCCTGAGGCAATGGACAAGCACTCCCTGAGAGATCATTGCTGATCTGATGCCACCAGCCACTCTCCACTTTCCTCTGTCAGGGACATAGTTCCCCCTTTCCCGCAGTCCACTGCAGCTGCCCATACCCAAACCCCAGGACAGGGAGGGACTCAATCTCAGTAACTGTATGGAATTTCACAGCCTGGGAGTCCAGTTGCTGGGAGGGGCAGCTGAGCAGGAACAGTCCTGAAGCCACAGTCTTTGTATTTAAAGCCTGGGTCCAGGTGCAGCTGAGATCCATCTCGGAGTGTGAGGAGTGCACCTGGCCAGCTGTGGAGATCCAGGTGAGCCCTCAGCACCGCTAAGGCCGATTAGAAACGGACATTTCAGTCTTGGAGAGATTCCCAGTGGGAAGCAGGCAGGTCTCTGAGAAATGAGAGTATCTACTCAACCTCAGTTGTCCTGGTGTGGGGAAGCAGAGGAGGATGGACAGCCAATCAGGAGGATGGATAGGGAATCAGGAGGATGGATAGCGAATCAGAAGGATGGATAGCGAATCAGGAGGATGGATAGGGAATCAGGAGGAAACAAGACCACTCAGGGGGCCAAGACTGTGCAGAGTCCCAGAGGAGTTCAGGGCCTGGTCACAGAGAGTGCCTTTTTATTCCCTGCACTTGCGGCCAAGACCCCCACTTTCTGTGTCCACAGGGATCCTTCTCTTGCACAGGTAACATCCTCTGATCTCATCTGTCCTGTGCAGAAGGAGTAGCAGGAGGCATGACTCTGGCCATCTGGATATTTGCATGAAAGATTTTGCAAAACTTGAGCCGGGGCTTCTGAGTAGCTAGGCCTGTGTTCCACCTACACTGTCAGCTTTGGCATCCAATATCCGGCCATCTGAGCCCCTTCATCACGGCAGCACTGAGTTGGCATGTTGAAGGCATGTTCTCTACATGTTGGGCAGAGGAACCAGTAGCTGTGTCCTTCCCAGACTGTCTAGAGAGGACATGCCAGAGAGGTTTCAGAAGTGAAGGAGCTAAGACATAGCCGATCTCTTGGTGTATACTGGCTGAAAAAGGCCAGAAGATCTCTTTGTCTGTAGTTGGGATCATATTCTACATTAGTGAAGTTGTGTGTAGGTGACCTCAATGCCAGTAGAACCCACTGGGCTAACTCCTCTTATGAATTTGGTTGTTGCTTTACTTGTGAAACATAAGGTACATTCACACCCCAAAATGAGCTAAGTTCACAGTGCATACAATGTTGATATGGAGCCATGGGCAGTTGCTTTCAATTTTCGGGGACTGACAAAATTCCTCCACAGATCTCTGTCAGTTTATTAGTTTCCACAGTCTTTCAACGAGCAGTTGAAAGAATAGTTCAAACTTAATTTCTTAGGTGGAGATAAGATGCTATAGATATTTTGATCTAATCAGAATCTCGTATCTTCTCCCTCTTTAGGTGTTTGCATCATGACTCCTGTTTTCTTCATCTCTGCCCTCTGCTTGGGAGTGATCTCAGCGGCTCCAACACTGGATCCCAGTCTGGATGCTCAGTGGAAGGAGTGGAAGACGAAGCACAGGAAGACATACAGCACGGTTCGTACCGTGGAGACCGTCCACAGGAACTCCAGAGAGAACGGGCCTTGGTGGGAAGTTCGTGGTCACAGCCTCGGTTCTGGAGGCCAGCTCTGTCCAAGGCAGAGCCTGAAGGAGCGCACGGCAAACGCCCTGTGCACACATCCCGTTGTCACCGGGTGTGGGTGATGGCTTCCAGCAGCAGAGAGCCATTCCTGCCATGGCTCCTCTTCCCCTGGGACAGAAGGCCCACTCAGGGGAATCAGTGGGGCTTGGGGTAGAAAGAAAGACCACAAAGTATATTTATTTCCAGAACGAAGGGCAAAAGAGAGCCGTGTGGGAGAAGAACATGAAAGCGATCGAGCTGCACAACAGGCAAAGGAGCCAGGGGAGGCCCCGCTTCCGCTTCCGCATGCAGATGAACGCCTTTGGTGACATGGTGAGCGCGACGCGGACGGCCTAACACTGCTTCTTCCCTCCAGCTCCTTGTGAGTTGTCTCTTCAATGATTGGTTCATCTTCCTTCAAGACCAGTACAGAATTCAAGAAACTGATGGCCGGCTTTCAGAGGCAGGGGCTCAGGAACATGAAGCTCCTCCAGGCGCATCAGCCATCACTTCAGGTGGGCAACATCCCCAAATCCGTGGATTGGAGAACCAAAGGCTACGTGAGCGCTGTGCAGAACCAGGTAGGACATGTGATATTGTTCCCAGGAAGCCAAAGGGAAGTGTCGTCCTTGACGCTGCTGACCATGGAGCAGCAGGTGCTAAGGAGCATTCTGGTATGTGAAGTGTCAGGCGTGTGATCAAGTTTGGTGGATAAGAGCGTTTTCTTTCTCTTTTAGGGCAGTACTTGTGGCTCTTGCTGGGCTTTTAGCTCAGCTGCGTCCCTAGAAGGACAAATGTTCCGGAAAACAGGCAAACTGGTCCCTCTGAGTGCACAGAACCTGCTGGACTGCTCTGGGTCCTATGGCAACAAAGGCTGCGATGGTGGCTTGATGCATCAAGCCTTCCAGTATGTGAAGGACAATGGAGGCCTGGACACTCTGGATTCTTATCCATATGAAGCAGAGGTCAGTAGGACACCTATGTGGTTGTCTTTCCTGCTCAGGTTTTAGGAGGTTGATAACTGCAGAGAAGCCACTGTCTTCAGATCTCAGCATTAGTTGATAGAATCTCCCTGTAAACCAGAAGAGCTGTCATTACAGCGTTAGTCTTTGCACAGTTACCTGATATGATGGTTTCCGTATGGTTGTTCCTGTTCCTAGCAACATGGAGAACATGCAAACCATTCCATGCATAATACAGATTTCTCCACTGGGAAAATGTGTCATGGACAGGAAGACCTCTGGCACTCACTGAAGAGATGTGAGCTAGTGTTCAGTTTCCACCAGAAACTAGAGCTGCCACCATTTCTCTTCTGGAGATGGTTTTTAAGAGCCTAGTCTTGTGGACTGTCAGCTGCAAAGTGCTGAGTGCTGTGGTTCTAACCTATGTTCCCAGACATGGATCCCAATAACCAAGTTTCTTTCTTCCTTTGTCTTTCAAAGGTGGGACCCTGCAGGTACAACCCTGTGAACTCTGCTGCTAACGTCAGCAACTTTGTGCAAGTCCCAGAGAGTGAGGATGCCCTTCTGAGGGCTGTGGCCACTGTGGGGCCCATCTCCTCTGCAGTTGACAGCAATCACACCTCCTTCCGGTTCTATGAGAGCGGTAAGGCGTACTTCCTTCCAGAAATTCGTGAAGACAAATTGTACCACCAATATTACATACCCGAGTGCTGACTTTGTATATGATGACTGTAATATATGCCATGTAAAGTGAATGTTTGCGTTTGTGGATTTTACATTTTACATGTGCAATATTCGTGTTCTTTCTACTTGACGTTCCTTAACCGCACTCCCATGGCTGTGAGCATGGCATCACTTTAATGAGCTGCATTTTCTATTCTGTGGTTTAATTGATTTGAATTTTCTCCAGTTGTTGGATCTGTAAGAGGTTAAATGTCTCATTAGTTCTGTAGGAGTCACTTGCTCCAAGTTATTTTGTGTTCCCTAGCATTTACTTGGACAGATTTTTCTAAGTAGATGAACAAGACTGATGATAGGCATCCAAATCAGTGTCTTGCTGAGGGATTTATGCTAAATGTTAGTTCTGTCTCACTAGGTTAGAGCTTCCATTCCAGTCGTGATGACAACGGATCCTCTGGCTGAGTCTTGTCTGGAGTTTGTGTCATCCCGTGAACTTCTCCCGGTGCTGGTGGCAGTGGTTACTGTCAGGCTGCTGGAGCCTCTATTGTTCTTTTGATTTTTTTTCCAGGCGTCTATTATGAGCCAGGCTGTAGCAGCTCAGACTTGGATCATGCTGTTTTGGTGGTTGGCTATGGAGAAGAATCTGATGGCAGAAAGTACTGGCTGGTCAAAAACAGGTATAAATTGACAAATATGTTTATATCAAAAAATTTAAAGAGAATTTCTGTTCACAGTTGGGATTTGGATACAATAAGTACCAGAAATCTTTCTCCCCGGAGGTTGGGCACAGAGGTTTTACTGTGTGATTGTAACATTCAGAGCCTTTCGTGGGTAAGGTATCGATATGGAATTTACACTATTGCAATTGTAAATCCTGAAACATTTCCTGCTTCTGTACCACATAGAGGTGGGCAGACATCCTACCCTTTCTCTGAGCTGGCTTTACAGTCCCTTGTATTCAGGAGAACTTTGTGGTATTCAGGAGAAATTCTCTCCCTTTTCTGATTCTTTCTATTAACTGTGGTCTCTGGCTCAGAGTTTAGAGGAGGTTATTGTGATAATGCCTCCCTGCTGTGTTCTTTTCACTAAATGGAACACATGTTTGTTGTTTTTTCAGCTGGGGTGAAAGCTGGGGCATGGATGGCTACATAAAGATTGCAAGAGACCAGAACAATCACTGTGGAATTGCTACATATGCCGTCTACCCGGTTGTGTGAGCTGCTGGACAGCAAGAAGGATGGACTGGAGGGGACTGTGTGGAAGGAGGAGGTCCTCCCACTCACAGCTACCAGCCTCTGCTCTGCGGGTCACTGAGGATCCAATGATGGGACTACAGGACACTGTTACTTAGTTAAACAGTAGTGCTATTTTGCTGCTGCAAATAGCTTTGTATTAATGAGTTCTCAATTTTCATTTTTAAAGAGATGTAGAAAATTACATCTTTCAAATTAGAATGTTGGCCATGGAGAGAAGGCTCTGCAGTTCAGAGCACTGACTGCTCTTGCAGTGGACCCAGGCTCCCATCATCCATGTGGTGACTGACAACCATCCTTAACTCCATTTCCAGGGCATATGGTGCCCTCCTCTGGCTTCTGTGTGTATTGCATACGTAGTTGGCCAACATGTATGAGGCAAAACTCTCATAACACAGAAAATAAAAATAAATAAAATTTTAAAATAAAACCATTTTAAAATAATGTTGGGGCTTCCTTTTGTTTTAATTTTTAGTGACTTTTTGTAGTCTAACAAGTAATTCAGCTTGAACACATAACTGAATTTGGTGATGATGTTCTAGGGGACAGGAAATGTGACTCTTCTAGTTATAAAGTCAGTATTCCAAACTGGCACTTTCTTTCCAGGGTTTTATCTACTGCCATCAACTATGGTCTAGAAATCTATAGGACAAATTCTGGACTTTAAATTTTTTAAATTGCATTTTATTGACTTTTTAAGAATTAGATCCTATTCTGATCGCCCCACATCTCCTGTCAGATGACCACACCTCCCTCCCTCCACTCCACTTCGTGTTCAATTTATGTTCTTCAAGTACTCAGGTCAGAGGCCGGAGGGGGTGGGGGGAGAGCCAGTGTGATGGGCTTTAGAGAGGTGATCTTGTCCGCAGGAGGAGAGGAGACAGAATGGTGACAGGCCCAGGCT
Organism: Eospalax fontanierii; assembly: GCA_035773235.1. Taxonomy (NCBI): domain Eukaryota; kingdom Metazoa; phylum Chordata; class Mammalia; order Rodentia; family Spalacidae; genus Eospalax; species Eospalax fontanierii. Next base: position 10,040,292 of record CM069538.1, read on the forward strand.
CAGCGGTGGAGGCAGGGAGTACTGCGGGATGTGATCAGAGAGGGGCAGAGCTCCCAGACAGTGAAGGCATGATCACACACTGTCTTGTGGCAGACCTATTCTTGGGGTGGTTGGCTTCATCAAACAGAGAGCATGAGTGGACTTTGTGCTCCTCTCCACACAGAACAATACCCGAACTACCGTCCAGAGCTCCATCCTTCATTTGGGTTAGATGAAAGCTGCCTTCTTAGGAAGAAGAGCTCTTCCATCTAGTGGTGAAAAGTGAAAACACACCCATCCTCCACCAATTAGGCAGAGATTTCAGAAACTCACCTCGTGGAGAAGGATGAGAGTTTTCCTGCAAGATGATGCTGGGTCTCCTTAGAGGTGAAAGAGGTCCTAACCTACTTCACTCTTTCTTGTCTATGGTGAGCTGGTGTCTTCTGCCCATGTTGTTGAGAGATTCCTCTTCTAGCTTACCCTTACTAAACCATAGTTAATTAGAATAGAGCTTCCCAGCCAAGACCACCATATCATGGTGACAAGGGAAATGGATTGATCAGGGAGATAACAGAGGACACTAGACACAGACAGGAGAGAAGGTGCTGTGGGGCCTCGTTTCCCTTTCTTTGACCTGGAATATCCTTCCTTGCCTGCTGTCTATTGGAAAGTGATAATGAATAGTTGATTACATAATCACGCAGACTCAAGGACATCATAGAAGCTGAGCTTATTTCTGGTATAAAACAAAAGTTCTCAGCTCATTTATTACTTCATAGATACCACATGAGTTGCGAAATAACTGACAAGACTCTCCACATGTTCCTTCTACAACACTCCATTTATGAACTTGTTGAGATGTCAGCTTGAATGAAGAAGCCGGGATATTCCACGGGTCAGCCTAACATTGCTGAGATGTCAGCTTGAATGAAGAAGCCGGGATATTCCACAGGTCAGCCTAACAGCCATGTTTTCCTGCCTCATCCACTAGCACAGCTGTCCTAGCACCCTGCTTGTTCTGCTGAAATAAGATCTTGTAACATCTGTATAAGACTGTATCAACATTCAAGAGAACACCCTCACTGGAACATAACAAGATTACTGAAGGAAGATATTCATGGTAAAACGGAATGTTTTTCACAGTGCAAATGCTGGGGCCCAAGGTATGAGGAGATTAGTAATAAACGCAGATACTTGTAGGCAGTCAGGAAATGCAAACCCATCGCTATTGAGGAGTTAGGACACCAAATACCTCATCACAACAGTGGGATCATATGATTTGCAGAAATGAAGGCATGGAAGGTATCTGAAAATGCCAGAACAAGGGGTCACTCATTCATATTCCTCCCCTGAAATATTCTGTACCCACAGACAAGGCTATTCCCTGTCATAGCTTTGATGTTGAAGTAGGAAGCTGTGGAACTCTGCTGGAGATCCAGAACTGGAAGTGCTGTTTGAGAGTGTCAGCCCCATTCTAGGCAGCTGATTAGTCGTTCATCAAAGGGTTCACCTGCAGTCCTTCGAGACATGAACTTCTCACCAGCAAGTGGTCCATGAGCAGTCCCTTACACGTTGCCTCAGCAGAAAGGCTCTTCTGCTCACCAACACTGCCTGTTGGCCGCAGACTTAAATGGCACTCAGCTCCACCTATAAGTAGTGTTTCTGACTTGATACTGCTCAGGGAGTGGTGCAAAGTGGACTCATATGTCTCAGTGCCTGGCAGTTAGGCATCCATCTAAGCCTTTGAGATGTGCTCACCAGGATTGATCCCACAACAGATCCTGAGAGAACCCAACCCTGGCTCCATCCTCTCCTACTGCATCCGGGGAAGCAAGTCACCCATGTAGGGATCTGCTGGCTGATGTTCTCCCAGTAAGATCAGTTCACCCATCTCTCTCTCAGAAGACCCCGAGGGACAGTGTCAGCTCTGGTCTGTCTGGCCATGGGGAGCTATTCTCCTCATTCAGGAGTAGGCAGCAGGGCTAAGATCCCCAGATATCTTACTCACTCAGGTTAAATAACCCTGTTTTTTCTCCATTTGGGCTAGGACGCCCCTCTGACCTCAGAGTCACAGAAAGACTCATGGAAAATCAGTATACAGACAGTCTAGTAGCATTAAAATGGCTAGAGTGATCAGTTTGGGGAGCATAAGAGTCCATCTTGGTAGTTCTTTCTCCTAGATTGTCTTTCAGGTGGAGGGAATTCATTTTGGTAAAGAAAATATTAAAGATCTTCAAAGATTCCCCTATAGAGTGTGTGTCTTTCTCTACACAACTTTGCAAAGGTGCCATATCTGTTCTAGAGGTTAAAAACAAGTGTTCTGAGTCAGGCATGGTGGCACACGCCTTTAATCCCAGCACTTGGGAGGCAGAGGCAGGGGGATCTCTGTGAGTTCCTAGCCAGCCTGGTATACACAGCCAGTTTCAGGTCAGCTAGAGTTACAGGGAGATCCTGTCTGAAGAACAACATGTGCTCTGAAATTTAGTGTGTGTGTTCCTTCTTTCTCCTTATAGAAGGAAGTTTGGTGATCATTAGAAGATGAGACAGCTGGCTGAAATTTACTTGAGAACTCCTCAGAGCTCCTGACATAGGAAGTGACACTGGGGGGATCCTGAGATGAAATTCTGTAGTGACACGGGGGAGCTGGTGGAGACCCCATCACAATGACCTCATATGGGATCTGGCTGCCACATATGTCATTTGGCTTTGTGACACACTGAGAGTTACAGTTGCTGTATTTACACTTGACGCATGGAAGCCTCCAGACTGATGGGATGGTCTCTTTGTGGGCTGCTTCTATCTTCACCGTAGAAAAGCCTGCTCAGGAAGTTGGTTAGGACCCTGGTTCCACAAGGGTTTCTCCCTCCAAGTCTGTCTCTTGTTACCACCAGGTGTGGGGCAGTAGTTTTCAAAAACAACAACAAAGTGTTCCTCTGTATTTTCACATGTACAAATAAGCTAATAAGTTCATCTTCCTATGACTAGGTATTTCATTACCCAGGTCACACAGATGAAGTACAATTATGGTTGACATTTGAGCAGATGAACAAGATTGGGTTCTTATGCTATGAAAGAACTACACACAGAGGGAAAAGGCCTGGACGTGGCTGGAGGGTCAGCACACCTGCCTGGTGCTTGCCACTGTGCCCAAAACAGCAAGCCAGTCTGATGCAGGCTTGGCCTGAGGCAGGAACAGGATTTGGTTTTCAAGGAATCTCATGCAATTAAAGGTTTGTCCTAGTAGCCCCATGTGACCTTGAGACCCAGGTAGGCTGCCTATAGTCCCAGTCCCTCCCCTCTATTTAGGTCACCCACAAACCCCACCACCCCTTCCCAGGTTCCACCGCCTCCTCCTGATCCTTCTCCCCCTTTAGGATTCACCGGACTCCAGCCTGCTCCCCACCAGGGTGCCCCAGTTGCACAGTGTGATCTGGAGACCCGGGTAAGGCACTCGTGCCTCCTGCTGACACTCCACCATTTGGTCACCCAAAAGCCCCATCACTTTCCAGGGACTTCTACCTTCTCCTGGCTCCCACCCCTTCAGGATCCACCAGACCCAGTCCAATCCAGACTAGGAACTCCTCCAACTGCAGGGAGACCCTGACCCTTCCTCCCTCCAGGAGTCACCAGAACCCTGTCAGCTACCTGAGTGGGACCCTTCAGCTGTTACACACAGCTCTGAGATGCAGGATCAGTCCACAGTTCCAAGGGAAACCTGTTCTAAGATCATTGACCAAGCCACTGCAGGCCCTCGAAAGTAGCCGTTAAGCAGAAGACCTAGACGTGTATTAATAGGGTAAAAGGAAAATGTATTCCAATCAAATGGAACTAAGAAACAAGCAGAGATAGCTCTTCTAATGACTTCTAATAATTCTTCTAATAACTGACAAAATAGACTTCAAACCAAAACTAACCAAAAGAGGTAAAGCATGCCTCATGTTCATTAAATTCCACCAATAGATAGTACAATCCTAAAACACATAAACAACAAACACAGAGGTTTCATTAAAATTTCATTTAAAAAATACTACTAGATCTAAAACCAGATTAATTACAACACAGTGATACTGAATGACTTTAATATCCAATAGATATGCCATCAGAAAAAAAATTAAACAAAAACCTCAGGAGCCAAATGACATCACAAATCAATTGGACTAATAGATATCTACAGCACATTCCACATAAATACTGAAGAATATGCATTCTTCTCAGCCCAAAGAGCATTTTCTAAAACTGACAATTTGACGATATTTTAGAACACAAAGCAAGTTTCAGCAAATATAGGAATACTGAAATAACACCCTGCATTCTAAATGAACACAAAGGAATAAAGCAGATATCAACAGCAACAGGAAGTGTATAAAATACAGAAAATATATAAACTGATGGAAACTAAGCAACACACTATGAAATGAAAATTGGATCATGGGAGAAATCAAGCAAGTAATTTTAAAATTCCTAGAACTGAATGAAAATGAAGACAAAACATCTCTAAATCTATGGGACACAGTGAAGGCGACCTCAAGAAAAAGTTTACAGCACTAAGTACCTACACCTGCAATTTACAGACATCTCATAATAGAACTTAGTGATGTACCCAAAAGCCTTGAAAAACCACCAACAAAGAACATCTAAAAAGAGTAGACAGGAAGACCTAATCAAATCAGGCCTGAGACCAACAAAATAGAAATAGAAGAGAACACTACAAAGAATCAGTGACATGAAGAACTGGTTCTTTGAAAAAATGTCAGACATTCAGCTAGTTTAACAAGAAGAGAGAAGACTCCAGTTGATGAAAATCCGAGAGGAAAGGAGGATCCTGACAATATATTCAGAAGAAATTCAGAGAAACATAAGGACATACTAAGAAAAGCACATTCCAGTAAACCAAAAAACTTAAAAGAAGTGGATTAATTTCTAGATATGTATAACTTATTAAAGTTAATCGAGATGAAAGAGATCATTTAAGCACAGCTATAGCAGCTAATGAAATAGAAGCAGAAATTAAGAATCTCCCAACTAAAAACACTCAGGATCCACAGAATTCTACAGGACCTTCAAAACAAAACTAACTAACTAACTGACTGACTGACTGACTAAAACTTAAACCAAAACTCCTTCATTAAATAGAAAATGAAGAAACACTTTCAAATTCTTTCTACAAAAATAGTATTATTCAGATTCCAATTCCCCCCCCCAAAAAAATTATAGACCAATCTCTCTGATGAACATAGACATAAAGATTTTCATTAGATTTTCAGAAACCAAATTTAAGTGCAGAGCAAAAAGATCATCCACCATGATCAAGTTGACTTCATCCCAAAGATGCAGAGATGGTTCAACATACATAAATCAATAAATATAATTTCACCACATAAACAAACTCAAGGACAGAAACCACATAATTAGCGCATTAGATGCTAATCTAATCCAATAACTTTTCATGATAAAAGTCATGGAGATTGGTGGATACAGGCCATACAAGCAGCATATAGCAACATAGTAAAGGCAATATACAAATACAAAACCAGCACCGTGCTAATGGAGAAAAACTCATAGCGTTTCTACCAAAATCAGGACCCAGACAAGGTGTCCACTCTCTCCCTTCCTGTTCAACATGCTGCTTGAAGTCTCAGCTAGAGCAATATGACAAGAGAAGGAGACAAAGGGGGCACAGAACAGAAGGAAAGACATCGTGCATGTCTATCTGCAGATGATTCTGTACATAAAGGACCGACAGACTTCACCAGAAAACTCCCAGAACTGATAAACACATCCAGCAAAGGAGCAGAATATAAAACTGACACACAAAACCCAGTAACTTTCTTAATATCAGCAACAAACGCTGTGAAAGAAACCAGGGAAACAATTCTATTCATGAGAGCCTCAAAAAAAAAATCTTGTAATAAATCTAAGCAAGGAAGTGAAGTCTTGTATAATAAATTTTAAGACATTGAGGAAAGAAACTGAAAAGGCTATCAGGAGACGGAAAGATTTCTCATGCTTACGGAATGGTAGCATTAATACTTTGAAAATGGCCGTCCTACCAAAGGCAATCTACAGACTGAATACAATCCCCATTAAAATTCCAGTACAGTTTTTTCACAAAAATTGAGAAAATAATCCCAATTTCATATGGAAATACAAAAAATTCAGTATAGACAAAACAATCTTGAAGAATAAAAGAATTGCTAGGGGCCTTACTGTCCCTGATCTCAAATTGTACCACAGAGCTATTTTGTCAGTAATAAGAAAATCAGCATGGCCGGGGCATAAAACAGACACATTGGTCAATGGAATAGAGCCGAGGACCCAGAGTGACTTGAAGTACTCAAAGTCATCTGAATTTTGACCACAGGGCCACAAATACTCACAGGAGGAAAGAGCAGGTTCAGCAAATGGTGCTGCTCAAACCGGATGGTTGCACGAAGAAGAAAGAAACCAGATCCCTATCTGTGCACAAAACTCAACTCCAACTTGCCTGATAGTGTAAACTTGAGAGAGGAGAAAGGAAGGAATACGCTGGAACTTACAGACACAGAAGAGGACTTTATCAACAGAACCCCGTAGTGCGGGTATCAAAACCAACAACTGACAAATGTGATCTCATGAAACTAAAAAGTGTCTGTAAAGCAAACGACACCGTGATTAGAGTGAAGAAGGATCCTACAGATGGGTAAAAATCTTTTCCCACTATTTACCTGACAGAAGGTCAGTATCTAGTGTATATAAATAACTCAGAAAGCTAAGCACTTCAAAACATCAGCTTAAAAGCAGAGCAAGAAACTAAACAGAGAATTGTCAGAAGAGGAAACAAAATGACAGAGGAAGATTTTTACTGAATTTTTCTGAGTTTCTTACAACATATTTTGAACATATTTAGATCCACTCCCCTGTCTGCATCTCTTGTGTAGCCACCCCACTGGGTTGCATGGCTCTGTCACATAGATAAAGGCCTGTGGAGTTAAGTGTGTGTGCCCGAATGGTCCTCAGTGTGTATCCCTCCACTGGAGCCCGATTAATCTATTTAGTGTCACATCTCAAAGAAAGCCTGCTTCGCTCTCTCAGCATTGGTTACCAATAGTTCTTCAGCTATGGCTGGGATGTAAGAGGAATGGGGGAAATGTCAATTCGCTGGAGGATGGGAGGGCAGGATGAAGGAGGGAGGACGGGGAGGGACAACCAACACTAAGGACTCTTAGAAAAAGTCATATGGAGACCTACTGTATAAGCTTCTCCAAATATGTACATATGCATATATTTAAAAAGCTTAAATGGAGATACCCTATAATGAACAGGTGCCCCAGGCTAGCAATGAAAAAGTTCAGTGCCAGGAATGGACTCCCTATTTTGGAGTTGTTGACCAGGTGGCATCCCTTAGATCCTCAAAAAATTCTGGCTATTGCCATTGCTCTTGGTTAGCCTATAGAGCAGGTGATAAAACCCTACTGGTGAAGACACTGCACATGTGGGTCTCGGGGCAAACATGGAGAAATCAAGCTGCTACTGACCTCAAAGCTCCATCTCTACTGGCTAGCTTTCAAAGTGCTAGAAGATGCTATGTATGTTACTGTCAGAGAAATGTAATCATCAGCGTTACCGCACTCTGAGCCCTGTGAGGTAGAACAGCAGCAGGTCTGATAATACAGGCCCACAGGTACAAGAGCAGCATCAGTGGTGTGGGAGTGACCAACCACCTTCCGGTTGGATGTAAGGCCAGCTTCCCAAGATGGAGCCCGTACATACCTGGCACTATTATCAGGGCCATGAACCTGTGGCTAGACAGGTCTCGAGCTATAAGTCTGAAACTACTAACATCCTCCTAAATGGACACAGAATTAAGCTGACTCCTAATAGCTTATTGTTATATCCATAGATTAGTAGGTTAGTATATCACTCAGCTCTCAACAGAGAAACTTCTTGTAGTAAGTGGCAACTAGCATAGAGACCTACAACTGATCAAAGTGCAGAGAATAAGAGACTGCAGAGCGCTCAGTCTGAAATGGGATACCTATATCACACCCTCTCCTCCCAAGAATCAGAGATCATTGTGGAAGAGGGAGCAGGAAGACTGGAAGAGCCAGAAGTGGGTGAAGACAGGAACTGCGTTGTCTGGACACAGCAGGGCACTTGCACATATAAACCCACAGAACTTATTAACTTCATACACAAAACCGGTGCAAGCCCAAACCAGACAAATCCTAACACAGAAGGAGAGAGATGAGCAAGAAGTTCCAGCCCTAACTGAGGAACTATTGGCAATGGACAGCTACAGGGAGATAGAAAGTCAGTTTTTTGTTTTTGGTTTTTTTACAGGTTGTGACACTGGGTGGGTAGGCCATGCTCCAGGTGTGAACCCTTACCCAAGAGTATTTGGAGAACACAAATTAGAATCAATAGACATTTTAAAAATAATAGAGGGCGACTGGTAAGTTTGATCCACCCACTGCCTTTTCACTCCCCTCACACCTGAGCAACTCTGGCCTCTCCCTGCCCCATGTCCTGTCCTTCTAGCCTTGGACACAGGCCCACCCTTGCTCCCAGCACCCCAGATCCAGAGACTAATGTCTTAGTTCAGACCTATCCACTGCATCCTGAATCCCATACTCAGATCAGCTCAATTTTTCAGTCTAGTTTATTAGAGCCTTAACAGGCTGTCACCACCCCCAACCTGTCTTTGCATTTCTGTGACCTCCCATCTACCTTGGCTGTACCGTCCCCCAATCTGCCTTGGATTTCTGTGAGCAGTCTTCTTCACTGGGGAGAAGACCTTTGCAGACTTCCTGAGAAAGCCTGAATTCAGCCTCTGCCTAACAATTTCCCCAAATCGTGCTGTGCCTGCCGGCTGGAGGACACAAACCTTAAATGAGAGCCTAAGAGCATCTGATCTTGCCTAACCTTGCCTCTGAGGGAACTCTGGAGCAAGTTAACTACAGCCATCTGGTCTGTTCAATATAAAATCAAAAGAGAGAACCTGAAGCCCTGACCAACTAGCTTTTCTTGCCCAATAAGAGAACAACCGAGTCACAACAAGTATACAAACAGAATTAGACTTCAATTGAACAAAGGAAGGCTTGAATCTCACATCAGAACCACAAACAACCAAAGAAATCCACATGCCAAAATCACAGAGAAAAATAATAATATGAAAAACCCAAATAGTATGTCCCTACCAAACATCACCAGTCTTGTAGAAGAGTTCTACCACAAGAACCCCATAGAGATAACCCAGGACAGGGTTTAAAAGAACAATCATAAACATGATAAAAGAATTCAGTGAATTTAAAGAACACATAAACAAACAAATCAAGGAAGACAGGGATAAACTTCTGACTGAATTCACAAAGAGATAGAAATGTTAAATAAACTCGGACTGAAATGAAGAAGGAAGTGAAAAATTCAGTAAGCCAATTTGAAATGACAGGAGAAAGCCTCACAAGTGGAATGAAAGAAATGTAAAGCTCAATATCAAGACTGGAGATAAAGTTGAATAACTGGAGCACTCAAGCAAAGATTATGAAAAAAAAATTTTAAACACAGGAATGGAACAAGCAGCAAATATGGGACACCATGAAAAAACAAATTTATGCACCATAGGCATAGAGGAAGGAGAAGATTCCCAGGATAATGGTATTGACCAGATCTTCACCAGATTGTAGAAGACAATTTCCCCAAATTAAGGAAAGACATTCCCAATCAAATACAACATGTACATAGAACACCAAATAGACAGGACAGGAAAAGAAACTCCCTACAGCATACAGAACAAAGCACAGATCACTGTAACACCAAAACCAGGTAAAGATACAACCAAAAGAGAAAACTCCAGACCCATATCTTCAGTGAACATAGATGCAAAAATTCTCAACAAAAAACTTGCAAATCACATACAGACACACATCAAAAAGATCATCCACCATAATCAAGTCTGCTTTATTCCAGAGATGCAGGGGTGGTTTAATATATGTAAATCAATAAATGTCAAAAAGCACATAAATGGACTCAAAGACAAAAATCTCATGGTCATCTCAATAGGTGCAGAAAGACCGTTGACAAAATTCAACATGCGTTTATGATAAAAGTCCTAGAGGAAATTGAACTGGGGGTGGGGGGGACTCACCTTAACACAATTAAGGCTAAATACAAAAAACTCCACAGCCATCAGCATTCCAAATGGAGAAAAACTGGAAGCAATCCCATTAAAATCAGGAACCAGATAAGGCTGTCCACTCCCTCCACTCCTTTTTAATATAGTGCTTGAAACCCTTGTCACAGCATTAAGACAGGAGAAGGAAGCTAAAGGAATACTCACTGGAAAAAAAGAAGTGAAATTATCCCCTTTTGCAGATGCCAAAAATTCCACCAGAAAACTCCAAGAAATTATTAACAGTTTCGGTAAAGTGGAAGGTTAGAAAATTAATCTACAAAAATCATACCAATAACAAGCAATTGGAGAAAGAGTACAAGGAAACCCTCCCATTCACAATAGCCTTGCATATATATTTATCTTGGAATAAACCTGACCAAAGACATTAAACCTCTCTACACTGAAAATTTTAGAGTAAAGAAAGAGATTGATGAGGACACCAGAAGATGGAGGGACCTCCCATGGTCACAATATTATGAAAATGATCATCCTACTAAAAGCAATATATATATTCAATGAAATCCCAATCAAAATCCCCATGACATGCTTTATAGCATTAGAAAAAAATCATCCTAACATTCGTATGGAAGCACAATAGGCCCAGGATAGCAAAAGCAACCCTGAGCACAAAGAGCAATGTGGGAGGATTACTATACCAGATTTCAAACTATATTACAGAGCGATAGTCATAAAAACAGCATGGTACTGGAACAAAAGTAGACTTGTAGACCAATGGAATATGATTGAAGACTCAAAGATAAGGACATGCAATTTCAGCCACCTGATATTTGACAAAGGAGCCAAGTGAGGAGGAAAGAGCATCTTCAGCAAATGGTGCTGGCAAAACTGTATCTCCACCTGTAGAAACATGAAACTAGACCTTTACCTTTCATTGTGTCCAAAAGTCAACTCCAAATGGATCAGAGACCTCAATGTGAAACCTGAAACTCTGAAACTGTTAGAAGAAAACTTTGGCAGTAACCTACAAGATATAGGAATTAAGGTCAACAATCAACAAGTGGGAGCTCATTAAACTAAATAGCTTCTGTACAGAAAAAGAAACCTTCAACCAAAGAAATGAAGAGAAAACCCAAAGAGTAGGAGAAAATCTTCACCAGTGACACATCTGACAGAAGTTTAACATCCAGAATAAAGAACCCAAAGAACAAAGAATCAAGAAAACAAGTGGCCCAATTAAAAGAGGGGCTAAGGATCTGAGCTTAGTTCTGAGTTCTCAAAAGAAGAAATAAAGATGACTGAGAAACATCTGAAAAACTGTTCAACATCGTTAATAATTAGGGAAATGCAAATTAAAACCACTTTAAGATTTCTTCTCACCCCAGTCAGACTGCCTAAGGTCAAGAGAATAAATGATATAGGATGAGGGGGAAGAGGAACTCTCATTCCCTAGGTGGGATTGCAAATTCATGCAACCCTTATGGAAAGCAGTGTGGAGAACTATTTTAAAAAGCTAAGCATGAATCTACCATATGACCCAATTATACCATTAAAGCAGTAAGCAGCCAAGGGAGAAGATCAATCAATGGCCCAATACCAGCTTCATGAACAAATCACCACATCAATGACTGGCACAGCATTTGACACCAGTGCAGTAGTGGAAACTTTATATTGGGGCCAATTAAAGGCTACCTAATTGGTCTTAGAGTCCAGTCAACGGGAGGAAACTCATGTGTGGTACAGTAATCATAGCCAAATATACATGGCTGAAGAGGTCATAGATCTTAGAGAGATTCCCAGGGCTGTCATATCCCTAGGCTAACATAACTTCTTACTAAATGCAAAATATATATCCTTATATTTACAATCAAGTATCCCAGTCACCACTCATCAAAAAAGCTTTTTTCATACCAGATGGAGACCAATACAGCTGGTCATACACAGACCCTGTGAATTTCCCATGTCTAAGCGGCACATCTACAATGCAGCCTATATATCCAAGGCTCACACAATATAGAACAAGGGGTAAAGAAGACACTGAGGAATCTCTCAACTTGCATGAATGAAGCTCCCTCATGCAACAAAGGGCCAGTAACACAAAGGGTCACAAGTGACTAAATCATGGAGATTAAGAATCTGCAGAGTGTGGGTCCCTGGACAGGACTCATATTAAGTCTCACTCACCTGGGGCTCAGAGGCCACTGTAAGAGCCAGTGAGGAGGTACATGACCATATGGAAATAGAATACTATGAGCTCCTGGGACCCTGCTCATATGAACCTACAGCAATAGTGTCAGCATGCTCAAGACCCACGCAAACTCCAGCTGACAATAACCCAGCCCAGAGCTGGAGAAATGGGTAACAGACCCCAGTCTTTGCTGAAGAAATATTGGCAACTGATTACTTTTTGGGTGAGGATGAGCTAATCTTCCTAAAGTGGGGAATTCTAGGTAGGCTGACTGGATCTCAGTGGATGAACGTGCACTGAGGTCACTTGGGGACATTAACTTGACACAATAGACTTTAACACAGATGAAAGAATGTATGGCTTCCATTGGGGGGGCTATGAGGGGTGCCAGTGGAGAAAGGGGTGTAAAGATGATTGAGATGCCCTGTGTGAAACACACAATGATTCAATTAAAACACTTTTTTAAGTAAGACAGAATAATAACTCACTCACTAACAAAAAATAAATACATGTTGGGTAAAACAAAACAAAAAATTAGAGGACATGAAATGACAAAGAGCAGGGAGATGGGGGTGTTTCTAAGAGGAGACGGAGGGGTCTGCATATGGTCAAAAGATGTTGCATGGAATTCTCAAAAATCAATCAATAGAAATATCACTAAGATGAATAAGTAAGAAATGGTTTTCTTTTTCGCTGTTCTTCCTCTTTAATACATTTTAATGTCACTACAAGTGGACAATTTACCCCTTGCTTTTTTTAGTCTACTGCTACGCATTGCCAGTGCTCAGTGCTGTTCGAAGCGCTTCAGAAACATCGGTTCTGACGGCTACAGACTTCTGTAGTGTGTCACATCCCAGTGCCTAACTGTCACCTGCTTCCAAACAGGCAGGTGTTTTCCCCTTTTGTCAACACAGCCTAAATGAACACTGTCAGTATTTTGAAGTGTACATAAAATATGTGGCTTCTGACAAGTTGCACATGACAGTTAAAACTCAAGGAGACAAAACATTTCTTGCTAACCCCCCAATTCATTTATGTCTGTGTTTCCCGGCATAAACATTACTTGCTACCACATGCCACTGGTTACATTTCTTACCACGTTTTTTGCTACATGTAACAGCTTTTGAACTTTACTGAAACTGGAAAGAAAATTCACTCTTCCCACTACCATGACAAAGTAAAATGATTTAGAAATTATTATTGTTAGCTTCTTATTTTTCAGCTTTTGCTAAATTTTATAAAATTTGAATATTGTTGTCAAGCCTGGAGAGATGACTCAGTGGTTTTAGAGCACTGGCTGCTCTTGCAGAGAACCCAGGTTCTATTCCCAGCAGGCAAATGGTGGCTAAGAACCATCCATAACTCCAATTCCAGAAGGTCTGATGCCCTCTTCTGACCTCCTTGGGCATTATGTGACATGAGTGCACTTATGCACATGTGGGCAATAGACTCATACATATAAAGTTAAAATAATAAACTGTTTTTTAAAAAAAAATAACTTTAATATTATTATGAAATCTAGGGCCTATGGAGAAGGCTTGGTAGGTAAGAATGCTTGCTGCCAAACTTGAGGACCTGAGTTCAAATTCCTACACCCATGTAAAAACCTAGACATGGCCATGTACACCTGTACCCTAACACTGTGATGGGCAGAGACAGGAGGTTCGCTGGGGCTTGCTGGCTGCCCGCTTAGCTCCAGGGTCCATGAGGGACCTTGTCTCAAGGGTAGAAAGTGATAGAGCAAGACACCCAACATCTTCCTCTGAGTCTCTATATATACAATACACAAACACACACACACACACACACACACAAAGAGAGAGAGAGAGAGAGAGAGAGAGAGAGAGAGAGAGAGAGAGAGATTGCTGTCAGATCTAAGACTGAAGTTTTGTCTTCTCACATACGGGCAGTAGGGTTCACTGACATTTCAAGTTGTTCTAATGACTTATTTGAAATGTTCACTGAATTGCCACCACTGCGTTCCTAGTCCCTGGCATCCTGCTCTGTCTGCTTTCCCCAGGTGAATTTCTGGCACCTCCTTTCCCTGGGGTTCAGCCGGGCAGGAGCCTGGTCCCTTCTCTGCATGTCTACATCCTGAGCACCTCACCCAGGGCTCCACATGCTACCTTTGCTCTTCCCATGGTATCTAGACACTGGCTACTGGAGAATTCTGAGTCAACACAACTCTGTACAGTAGAGTTCCGCCCCTCAACCCTACACATAGACAACACACTGCCCAGTAGCAGTTACTATGCCTTATGTTCCAACTGTGGATGAGCATGTTGCTGTCCAGACAGTCCTTGAACTGGCAGGGGTGGACAAGGAGCGAGTAGCATCTTGTCCATCACGTGAGTGAGAATGTTGCTCAAGTGGATACACATGTGAAAAGCCTGTTTCCTGTAAAGAGCAGCTTCTCCTTTTACTGACTACTTAGTTAAACAGATGTCCCCACTCCTCAGCCCCATCCACATTCTGGGCCATGGACTTGTTCAGTTGCTTGCTATATGTTCATTTCTCTTAAAGACAGATAAGGCAGAGACTAAGTGATGTAGGACTAGCACATTACAGAAACCCAGCTCAGCTTCTCAGGAAGGCATGCAATTTACGACATGCCAATGCCAACTCCCATTACATTGAAAGTCACTTGACCAAAAGAAAACAAAAACAAAAAACCTCTTTGAAAATTAAAACCTAGACATCGGATTCTCTTTTTCTCACTTCTACTTTATAATCCCAACCTTTCCTGATGCAATAGTTATCTTTAGCTGATTCAGAGAAAGATTGTCTATAAGGACGTCAACAAAAAGTAAGCATTTTTACTTCAAAATTATTATCGTCAATATATTTACAATTAAGTTGCTGGAAGAAGGAAAGAGAGAGTCTCCGTTTAACAGGTAAGGATGTCATAGCTTCAAGTGTCCGCTTTACACAAAGCCAGTCACCTGGGAGGAAAGCACCTCAGTGGGAGAATTGGCTCCCTCTGATTGGCCTGTGGCCATGACTACAGGACATTGTATTGCATTGACGTAGGAGGAGGGCTCTGTCCACGGTGGGAAGTGCCATCCCTAAAACAGTAGGCAGCATTCTCCCATGATTTCTGCTCCAGATTCCTGCCTTGAGTTCCAGCCTTGGCTTCCCTTGGTGATGGACTATAACCTGTAAACAGAAATAAACCTTTTCCCGACTCAAGTTCCTTTTAGTTATGGTGTTTTATTACAGAAACAGAAAGCAACCCAGGGCAGAGGATGACACTGTTCTAGCGACAGATGGTGGCGGTGATTTTATAACAATGTGACTGTATGTAATATTGCATCATGAATTCTCTCCCGGTGAGGCCTGGCGTGCAACCCCACCCCCCCTCAACCCCTAGGTTTGAATTGATTGAGCAGACAGAGAATGCTCCTTTAGAGAAATTAATTTATTCTGGGTTACTTACAAAGGATTCATCCCTGCAAAGAGAGACAGATTTCATACGGCGGAGCCTGCATTTTGATCATAAGTCCCCCAGACCTCTGGAACACGCAACAAGATGGAGCCCTGGTGCTGCACACGCCTCTCTCCTTCCCAGCCTTCCCTGCACTTCCGCTAGACCTCCCCTCTTAAGTCACTGGTTAGTGGACTGTCAGTCACATTTGGAAGCCTGCCCCTCGCAGCAGAGAGGAAACTGTATATCTATACAACAAATGGCACTCAACCATGCCCTCAAAAATGGTTAAGATTGTAATTTCTCTGTTATTGTATTTTACAGTAGTTCAAAGTACCAAATTTGATCCTCAGTGAACTACCCAGGGAGAGAAAATTAGTTGATTGCTCTTGTTCCAAGTATAAGAAAAAACTGAGAACACTGGTAGTGAATGCTCTCAACAGGAATGTAGGGATGACCAGGGAGACAGGGAAGTCGGTGAGGATGTACTCAGTAAGTCCTGTAGAGTATAAGTGTGCTAAAGCCATTCTGCTGTTCTGCTCATGAAACCTTAGACTCTGAGCACTAAGCAGGCAGCGTAGAGCATGTGCCTTGCCTGCAATTGCATTCTGCCTGTCTGACTCACCTTCTGCCCGAATGTGTCTGCCGATTGGAAAGGTGGGACCCGGAGTGAAAACGCGTTGAGCTACTCATCCTGGGCCCTTCTGCTCACTGCGTACACAGCTTCTGATTAGGAGATAACTGGAATCAAACCCCGTTCACTGTAAAAAACACTGTGGAGCAGCAGGCATGAGATCTCTGCCCGGATTGTTGAGGTTCCTCTGACTTCACCAAACAGTCCACAACACAAAGTGTGAGGCACTGGCAAAGAACCACTCCCTTTCCCAAAAGGAACATGTAGATTTGGGGAGTGGGGGAGGAGAATGTAGGACAGCAGCTCCCCGGCCAGGAAGAAGAAGCCTATGCCGACAGCAGAGCTCTTCTTGCAGGGCCCTCTTGGTCCTCCCAGGAGGGGACAAGCCTCTTTGCCCTCATCCTCTAATTACTCTAGGCAGTGGGCACCTAAGTCTCACAGCACTGAAGTCTAAGCTTATAGGAGACGTTTTAGTGGCTCCTACAAGTTAGAGAACTTGATTCTCTACTTAACTTGGGGTTCAGGACAATTATGGGCTCAGGACTTCTATCTGGGACAATTGTTTTTCCTCTTCTCATTCTCTTATTAAAATCCTGATAATCTGTGCCCTCATTTGGTTTCTGTGACTGTGATAAAGCACAGATCAAAATCAACTTGGGGAGGAAAGGGTGTATTTGGCTTATGGTTCCAGAGGAATGAGTCCAGCCCGGTGGGGAGGTGTGACACGGGACAGCTGGGGCAGCAAGCTGAGAGCTCAGTTCTTCAAGCAGGCACAGGAAGAAGAGAGAGAATGAAACTGGAAATGGGCGGAGGCCAAAGCCCTCCTAATGACACACTTCCTCCAGCAAGGCCACACCTTCTAAACCTCTGCAAAGAGTGCCACCAACTGGGGCCAACTATTCAAATTCTTGGAGCCTCTGGGGACATTCTCATTCAAATCACAACAATCTGTGAGGCAGTAATATCCCTGGCCTTAGGGTGACAATGTTTCCCTAAAGGATTAACAAAAAAGAAAAGAACACCACACTAATATTAAAATAGAAACTAAAAAGCCTCATGCCCTTAGCATTGTCTATCCCTCCCGTCTGCAGGACTGGGAGACAGTGTCTCTACACACCCCACCTCCACTCCTACACCTGAGACCTCTTCCTGGTAAGAGGGGGGACACGTGGGGAGACGGACGGGGACAGGAGTGAAGGGTGCAGACACAGGGCACTCTTGAGTGAAATCCTCAAATTAAAAAAATGAAGAAAAAATAGAAAACATATTTTTTTTAAAAAGAAAAAATGGAGGGCTAGAGAAATGGCTCAGCAGTTAAGAGCACTGGCTGCTCTTGCAGAGGACATGGGTTCGGTTCCTAGAGCACTCACACAGCAGCTAACGTAACTCCAGCTCCAGGGGATATGATGCCCTCTTCCGACCTCTGTGAACACTGCACACAGTTATATACATGCAAGCAGAACACTTGTACACATAAAATAAATAATTAATTAAAAAGAAATTTAAAACACTTGAATGAAAGTAGTGGCCGAGGGCTGAAGACTGTGGCCTGCTGAATGACCCCTTTGAGAGGCCTGAGAAGGAGGGTGGACTCTTGACTAGAATGCCATTGAATTATACAAGCCATGTTTAACCTAAACTTTTAACTGCTGCCCTATACTTTCTTTGGTTGTTTTTGGTTTGTCTGACTGGTTGGTTGACTGGTTGAAATGTGTGTGTCTATGTGTGAGTGTGAGTGTGTGTGTGTGTGTGTGTTTCTGTATCCATGTCCCTGCTCTAAAGGTAGGATGTCATGTAACTGAGGTTGGCTTCAAACTCACCATGTAACTGAGGATGATCTTGAATTGTTGATTCTCCCGCCTTCAACTCCCCAGCGCTGGGACTATAGGGTACTGAGATTGAACCCAGGACTTTGTGCACACCAGGGAAGCACTCTGTCAACTGAACCCTGGAAGTCCTTTTAATGTCCTCCACTCAGGAGTGCCAGGTCTGAGACACTCCAGAGACAAGCACTGGTTTGTCTGGAATTGCATCATCTGAGATCCAATTTGGCTTCTCCAATTAGTAGCTGTATGACTAGGGGCAAGTACTTCACCTCTCCAAGTTTCAGGTTAGTCATCTGAAAATGTGATTAAGGGTTATTATGAAGACTGTATGTAGTACGTGGTGTGCAAGTAAGCAATGCACTGAGTCATCTGCAGGTCCATAAAGCCAAGGGAAATGTGATAGAATGTTGGTTTAAGTTTGTCGTCAACTTTCTGCATTTTCTAAGCTTTACATAATGATTGCTTGTTTTGTCTTTATTAAAACAAATAGAAAAAAACTACTGGAAAGCAATGGCTCAGATCCTGCTGGGAAGCCATGAAAACAGTCACCGTCAATTTATGTTGAAGGAAAGGAAATAAAGTCAGCTAGATGACAACTTGTGTCCCATGATAGGTTGGGAGGATGGAACAGCGCTGGTCTGTGCCAGCTGTGTGGTTAGTCTTTGCTCTGCTTTGTAATTAAACATTTGCATTCTCCATGTTTTACAACAAAACAATGCCAATTATATTAGATTGCAAACAGGTAAGGAAAAAGAGGCTAAATTTTGAGACAAGTATTCATTTGTATGTACTCAGAGTTTGTGTGGGACAAGTAGTCCACTAGGAGAAAACAGAGTAGTGTTTTCCTGCTGGGAGTAAGACATGTCAGTTTTGTCTTATTTCTCTAAGAATGCTCAAGAGAAAATAACACACCACAAGTCTCCCAGAGGGGTCAGTAGCTGGACCATTATATTTACCCAGAGGTTTCACCATAAGGACCTGGTTCAGCGTGTCGCACAAATGCAGGGGTTCACCAGTCCGGGAAATCCATGGTGGTGAAGCTGGCCTGGCTGAGATACTCCAAGAACGCCTCAAGTCTTTGATCCCACATCAAAGCCCAGACAGGACACACCAGAGGTGCTGTGTTGAAATGGCCCCAGGTCAGTACTCATGGCCTCTGCCTCTGATCTGTCCATCTCCTTGGAATCTTAAAACCTTAAACGCACAGCTTTCCCCAGCTCTCAAGGGCTTGTCATGTGTCCTATTATTTCTTGGGACTTCTGAAAGGCTCAGCAGGACCTCCAATGATGTGTTACGTCACAAGGCTAACAAGGTTCTGTCATTGCCGTAAGAACACTCTCACATTCCAAAGCACCATAGGAGAGCTGTGGCAGGCATGCTGGGGACTGAGTGCCGAGTACTGTGCAGCCATGGTGGGGACTGAGGGCCGAGTACTGTGCAGCTTCCCCCTCCAACCTTCCAGTATGCATGCACATTTCTAAACTCCCTTCCACAGGGGAGGAAGTGGAGCTCTACCAGTTTAAATGTCTTGCCCAGGATGACATAGGAGCTGAGAAGCAGAATGACAGTTTGAACTTTATCATTAGTTACTTGTTATTTTGTGCTTTGCTTATCAACCATTGTGCTCACCACTGACCTTTCAGGTTCTTTCAAGAATTTTCCTCTTGCATTCATAACTTAGTCAGCTTCTTCCTCAACGCATCCTAGCTTAACACTGTCTTGAAGTATGACATGCCTTCCATACTGTGTAGAGCTCCTGCTTTCACTAAAATACCTAGAGGCCATTGTAAGGCTGTTAACTGGTCAAATTCCGTGTGTCTGAGTTTCAAGAAGCAGAGCACTAAAGCAGATGAGCCAAATGCCTGCACAGGTTGAACACTGAATTGTCTTGAAACTTTCTTTGCCAGTTGTCACCTTTAATCTCAGCCTCCCACAAAATTTCAGGACACAGAAAAAATGCAATCAAATTATTCATTATAATGTAACATAAACCACATCTTGTCTAGTTCAAAACAGAGTCCTTATTCCCATCTTGAGGGTAATCAACAACTATCTAATTGGACTTAAGGCCTACTCAATGGGAGGGAACTTGTGTGTGATACTATAAACATAGCCAAATATACATGGCTGGAGAGGTCACAAACTGTAGCACCCTGGCTACGTTCGTTGACCAAGTCCGGATCCTTGGAGGGCTGTGGATTGAATGAAACACATAAGACAGAGACACAGACACACACACTAGGTAGGAAGAAAGGAGAATGACTAACTTTATTAAGAGGCAGCAAGCCTTACATACCCTGAGGGCGGGGCTTTGCAGGAGGTTAAAAGTTCAGGTTCTCAGGAGACATCCAGCCACATGACTGCACACCTGATGTAAACTGAGGAAGTCTGCAGTCACATCAATAAAGGTCAAGTTGTTTCCTTCAGAACTGCAACTGACAAAATCCAGCTAGCTCTTGGCTGAGAGCCTAGCACTAAGAGAGAAGGGAATGCAGGGGGGCCAGACCCTACAACAGACCCTAGAGAAAAATCTATTTTTGCCACCTCTCTAGACCAATATAATTTCTTTATTCTAATTATGCATCCTTATATTTACAGGCAAGTGTATCCGTCACCCCTCATCAAAGACATTTCTTTTTGGAACAGATGGAGACAATCACAGAGTTCCGGAACTGTTCAAGCACAAAGAATAAGTACCTGTGAGATGCTTAACCCGAAGTGTCACATCTTCAATGCAACCTCGACACATAGGATGCATATATCTCTCAACTCTCATCAGAAAAATGTCCTTATGCAGCAGATGGTGGCAAACACAGAACCTCACAAATGGTCAATATGCAGAGAACAAGTGGTCACAGAATGCTTATTCCTGAATAGGACACCTATTTCAATCCTCTGCCTCCCAAGGCTCAGGGATCATTGCAGAAAAGGAGGTGAAATATTTTAAGAGCCAGAGGTGGTGGATGACCACAAGGAAACAGAATCTTCCAGACAGTTGGTCATTTAGTCATATGAACTCGCAGCAATGGTGACAGCATGCACAAGTCCCATGCAACTCAAATTAGACAAAATCCCAGCATAGATATGGGGAAGTGAGTAAAAAATCCCACGCCCGCCTAAGGAACTCTTGGCAATTCATGGTTGCTGGGAGGGGACAGATAGTGTCTCACAGCGATGGAACTCTTGGTAGGCCTAGAGGATGGACCCATATTAAAAGGACATTTGGGGACACAAATCAGACTCTATAGGCCATATATATATATGGGGAGGGGGCAGGGGGAGAGGTGTGGACAGGGAAGGGAATCTAAATATCATCAAAGTATATTGTATGAAAACCTCAAAAATTCAATAAAAAGTAAAATTTATATTTTAACTAATGCTTCCAAGACTCCTAGAAGAATTTCTCTTTTTCCTTCTTTTGGTGTAGGAGGAAATGACATGTGGAGAGTTTTACTATTTTGCTCAGGCTGGTCTTGAACTCCTGGACTCAAACAATGTTCCCATCTCAGTCTTGGTACCTGGGATTGTAGGTTCATGACACCAGGTTGGGCTAGGAATCCACTTTTGACTCCCAAATAAAGTAGCATCAAATGAACTCTACTATACGCTCATGTTTTAGGGATATCATCTAATCTTCACAGCTGTTTTATGAGAAAACTATAGATTTTATCTCCATGTCCTAAATGATGAACCTGAGCTCACCGGTTCTGTAACCTGCCCAGGTACCACAGCTGGAAAGCTACAGAAAGGCCACTGATGCCAGTTCAGCTCCTCCCACATTCTAGACTGAACTGCTCTCTGGTCTCAAGCAATGCTTAAGGGGAGATAGGAAGAAAGGTCACAGGAGTGCTTTGGTTCAAGGGATTCCAGGACAAGAAGCCAACAAGGACCTGTCTAGGGATTTGGAATTGCATATCTAAGTGCAGCAAAATTAGAACGTAGAAGAAAAGCTCATTATACGCTAAGATAGCGCCTTACTTAGGCAGCTAATTTGTGTCAAGTTTTAAAATAATGCTTGGCCTCCCACCTGCCAAAAGGTGAAAGATAAGTAACCTCCCTGCAACTGTAGCACACTCCTATTCAGACCCAGCAGTCCATTAATTTTAAATTCAAGGAGATGTACGGTAAAATTTTCAAACAATCAGATGTGTAGGCCGTATTATTGAATGAGGAGGAAATGGGAGAGTTTAGATGTCTAGTGTGGCGTCATTTTAGAGAAGGCGCACACAAGAACCTCGCCATATATAATCTGGCTCCAAATACATGCATGTGTAGAGATTTGTAAATTAGTTCTGGAAGGATTTAGAAGAAACTGACAGCAATGTAGGAAGAGGATGGAAGAAAAAACTTTACTGCAACCTGTCCTGTATCTGTAAAAGGGATTGAACTAGGCAACTTTATTCTCTATTTTAACAATTTTCACTAAAAAGTTTAAATATAATAATACTGAATGACAAAAATATTATAAATTTAAAAATTAGCACCTCCAACCCAGCATCTCTTTCTTCCTGTTGCCAAATGTAAAATTTACCACACATTCTTCTATGCTTCCTTTACAAATAAGCATACATGTATTTATAATATACATATATTTTGGCCTTTAATAAAATTATACTATACACATTGTTCTGGAACTTTCTTTTTGTACGCAGTGGTAAATACTCTTCCATGTCTGTAAGTACATAATTAAACATTCACTGATAAATATATAAGATTAGTTTAAAATATTTTTAAATATATGAAATATATAATATCCTTGCTTATGGGTTTGCTGCTAAAATAAAGAAGTGAGTTTTCCAGGTGTAAGAAAATGTTCATTCAGAAAGTGTTGAACATTTCTCAGTTATTAGACAAAAATAAAAACACAGCAATCTCATGAGCAAACAAAAGGCCTTATTTCTCCACATTCCCACCAACCCTAAACCAATCTTTGACACTTTGCTGACACCAAGTGGCTGAAAATAAAGAAATCTTATTAAAATGCCTGTTGGATTATAGATGGTCCGACATCTCCTGGCCTCCACCCACTACTGTTCCCACTGAGAACAGATGTGACCCTGAGAGGGAGCTACAGAGGGACCATGTCCCGCATACCCCTTGATCTAGAAGTCTCCCCTCAAATGGGAGGAGGACTCATGAGATTTCTATAGCCTCTGAGGTGAAGGCTGAGAACACGACCCTTCGGGAGTCTTGGCAGGAAGAGCAGATGGATACTAAACGGACCTGCAGAGAGTACGGAGAATTTGACTACCTAGAGGCTGTACACCTTATCTGAGAAATCCACCTTCCACAAGGGCTTATCAGGAAGACTCAACACAACCCACCAGCACTTCAGAGCTGACCAACAGCTGCAAGCCCTGATCTACTAGAATCGAGCCATTTTTTCCCTGTAATTTTTCTCTTTGATATGGAATAATTGCAAACATTTGAGGGGTAGAGAGTAACATTTCAATGTGTGGAAACTTGTGGAATAATCAAGCAGGATAACTGGCAGGACCATCATCTCAACCATGTCTTCTTGAGTGTTACTGATTGGAGGATCATGTGATATTATATCGTGGTTTCTGTTTTAAAGGAATCTCCTTGTTCAATATTCACTCAATATTGAACTAATTTTTAACTGATTTTTTTTAAAGCTCATAGTCTTAATGTAAAAGTAAAACATTCCTAGAAAAACGTAATGGACCTCTACCCCCAACCCCCACCCCGCACCTAGACCTAAAATAGAAGTGATTAGAATAATGAGAACTTCCAGCAGGGGTGAATGCTGGGATTTGCTTGTTTTCCCCAACACTGTGTGTCTTTCTTTAGATGTGTTCTGAGTGACATAGATGCCGTAGTTTACATTCAGAATGTCTCCCATATGCTCTAAGTATTTGAATGCGTGGCCCCCGTGGACGGCACTGTTAACAGAAGTTTAGAAGGTGTGGCCTTGCTAACTGGAACCAAGCTTTGAGAGTTCATAGCTTTGTCCCATTTCTAATTTGTCTGCTTCCAGTGCATGCCTGAAGATGTGAGCTCTCAGCTTTCTGCTCCAGAGGCCTCCTTCCATGACTTCCTAGCAATGGTGAACTCTTATTTCTCGGGTACCATAAGCCGAATAAACTGTTATAAGTTGCGATGGTGATGGTGTTTATTATAGTAACAGAAGAGTAATACTATGATTCTTTGTATGTGTGTCTTTTTGAGACAGGGTGTCCCTGTAGCCTCAGCTGGCCTGGAATTCACTATGTAGACCAGGCTGGCCTCAAACTTACAGAAATCTGCCTGCCTTTGCCTCCCAAGTGCTAGGATTAAAGGTGTGCACCACCACACTTGGCTACTGCAGTGATTCTTCATCTTTCATTAAGTTGAACATAATGAAAATGCCATTTTGAAAGTCAAAATAATCAAATAGAGAAGAAATATCACAAGGACCATCCCCAAAGTTTCCCTATAAATGCAACTATTCCATAATTGATTTTTAAATGTCTATTCTAAATCTCTCCAAAGGGAAATAACATGGGAACAGTACCCATGACATGTGAGCCTCGAGTCACTAAATGTGCTGTTTCTATCCTTTGATTTGGGCTTCTGCTTTATCTTTTACTTGATTGTTAGTTGCTGGGATTTTGGTTACAGTTTGGGCAGCACATGAACCAAGGGAAACATCTGTGTCCAGCACATGCACGGTCACTGGCCTCTAGAGGTCTCCATTCAGAGACCTCTTTGGGGCTCTGAGGAAATAGTGGCTGAGCATTGACAGGCTGAATTTCCCTTGCTCTCTGAGGTACAAAACATTGAATATTTAGTGAAACAACACTGCATAACTTCTGGACTTGAGCCTTGTCAACCACATGATTCATCTGTGTCCTAGAGCCATTTCCAACATCATTATCCTGATCACCACCTATTAGTGTTTGCAGAGCACCTAACATGGAGAAGCCACTGCGTCAGTGCCTGACAGAACACAAGGAAGACAGAGACTACACCTGATAAACTGCTGGAGCTGCACATCTGAACACGGAACGCAGAACAGACAGTTCTGTGAGTCTAAGCCTTCCCGGGTCACAGATGGCAGAGTGAAGTGGCTGAGATTCACCATGGACAATGGTTATTCCTGTTGCAGAGTGGATGGAGCAGATGGTCTTCCAAAGGAAAAATGTTAGGAAAGTCTCCCAGGCTCTTTGAAGACCCCAGAATCAGACTCTAAAGGTTTAGAAGAGCCTCTGTGGACCACTAAGCTGAATTCTCCAGAGTTCCTTTCACTGCCCCGGACCATTGAGGAACTGTTAAATATCCGAAGAGTTGAGCATTTGTGGATCCAGGAGGATCCTCAGGTTAAGATACTGGGATTTTGGAAATTTTCACAGTCCAGTTGTAAGGAGGCTGGCAGTACTCATCTCGCTGCCCAGCTGCTCTCTCTACAGAGTTTCATTGGGAGAAAGACATGAAATGTAGGAAGGGAAAAGAAAGAAAGAAAGAAAGAAAGAAAGAAAGAAAGAAAGAAAGAGAGAGAGAGAGAGAGAGAGAGAAAGAAAGAAGAAAGAAAGAAAGAAAGAAAGAAAGAAAGAAAGAAAGAAAGAAAGAAAGAAAGAAAGAAAGAGGAAAATCAGTGGAAAAATCATTTGAAATCGCCCTAGGAAGACTGGTATGCAGTTATCTCCAGTAATAGCTAATGTGAGAGAATTTCTGCAGAACTCGGAGTTGAGTCAATATGATTTTCATAATTTTTAATTGCCCTTTATTGCTTTATATTCTTTTAATTCTTGTGAATGACAGAAGAAGAACAGAAGGAAAAGATGAACCACAAAACCTGTTTATGGCGGTTTGAGGGGCCAGAGTCTGTCTGAGAACACAAGCAAGCTTTCTGCAGGGTTTGAACAGGGCCAGCCCTGTTAATAAGAAGCTCTGCTGTCCCTCCTGCGGGGTCAGGTGCGGTGCAGAAAACAAGGTGGGGTTTCCTCAGAGAGTCCACACCCAGACCCTGTGTCTCTTCTCTCTCTCTTTTTCTATTTTGTTCTTCCCAGTGCATTTCAAATATGCACACACCATGCCATCAAACTGCTTATGGCATGCTTAATTTTTAATATATCCCATTCAGGAGATAAGGAAGATATTATTTATAGTTTTCTATCAGCAGATTGGAAGCAGAGAATATTGATATTACTTGCACAAGGTCACACCAAGAATTTATCTTCTATTTTTCAACTACACATTTGATTAGTAACTCTTATTCCATAACCTCTTATTAGGAGTGGTAAATGAAATTAAATCAACCCTGTATCATCCACATTCAGCTCTTATGATGATGATCATGATGGTAAAAATAATATTTCTGAAACTAGAACACCTCCCAAGAAGATACTGAAATTAGGGCAAAAAAAAAAAAAAAAAAAAAAAAACCTTCGATTTTGACTGTAGGATGAGTTAGTTTAACTGTTAGGAAATGAACATTTTCATTCTCTACAATTTGAGTACACACTGGAAGAATGGGTTTCAGCTGGCAATAACATTTCCATAATAATAATCTTTAGAAACATCCACAATGATACATATGCAAAGTTGTTTATTGCAATATTGTTTATAAATGAAAAAAATGGTATGTCCAATGGTAAGAGGAGAAAGTGATTCTTCTTACAAATTTTTAACTATGTTTGCTGTATTTACTGGGGAGCTATGTCACAGTGTACATATGGATATTAGAGGACAATCTGTGGGAGTTTGCTCTCTCTTTATACCATGTGGGTCCCTGAGATCAAATTCAGATGGTCAGGCACGGTGGCAAGCACCTTTAATCACTGAGCCATCCCACTGGCCCATTATAATTTGAATTAATATATGACCAAACAATGAAATGATGTATATGCATTATAAAAGAAGAAAACGTGCATGGTATCATACTGGATATAAAATACCTGATTTGATGCCTTTTAATATCCTAGATATTTTGCTACTATCTGATGGTGTGTAGGGCATAATGCAAGGTGGGCCTTAGCCAGGTCACCTGCTATGAGGATTAAGGGAGTGGCTCCTGTGGGCGTGGTACTCTGCTCCAGCCAGGCAGGATACCAGCTTCTGCCCTGCATCTGGAGAGAACATGCACCAAGATGATCTATCCGGAGACAGATACTATTGGCCACAGTTAGGAACCACCCCATAGTAGGCTGGCTATTCAAACTCAAAACCCCCTGCACTTCCTTGAATAAACAAGTTTGCTGTGGCTTGCCCTCTGCATGCTTCCACCCAGCTCGCAGGGTCTGTGTGTTGACTCCACGCCTCTCATCCCCTCAGGATGGAGACTGCGTCCCACTCGGGCTGGCACTGAGCAGAGGGACCCCAACAATAGTGGACAGAGAAAAGCTTTTGGATCCATTCTGCTAGCATGAAATACTGGCCCCTGAGAAAGTATTCCAAGGTCTGATGCTATCTGAGTTAAACTTCAAGGCTGCAAGCCTCCAGTGCCTGTACCACCCCTACCGTCGTCTGTGTTCATTCATAAGAATGTTGGCCCTCATTTTCAAGATTGCCACCAGGATCCCTAGATCAACGGCAATTATACAACTCTTTGAAAAAGGAGACTGGTCCTAACATGAGCTATGGTAGTGCCAAGTGACAGACTCAAAGCTCTACAATTGGGCAGAAACGCTTGAATCAGCACCACACTCCATCCGTGATGAAAGGCAGAAGACAGACTTGGTTGGAATGTCTTTGGAGACAATTAAAAACCACAAGAAACTTTATTAAATGTCATTCTGGACTTCTCTTTTCCTGGTGAAATCTGAAGAGGGAGTCACATTTTCAAAATTTCCCTCTGAGAAAGGGGGATGTAAAGGACACTTGGAAACCTTAAAGTTTAAGGACCTTTTTCGTGAAAAAGCTACTTATATACTTAGGACAATGGAGAAGAAAAGAATTGCAAAGTGTATACGCTATTGAAGGGCTACCGATTCCCCTCTGCACTCCCACTGGATGGTGCACTTCTCTGGTGTTGGTCCTTACTGATTCCGTGGTACATGATATGAAATGGAAGGGATGAAATGAATGAAGAGAGCATCATGTATACATCTGTCCACTGTGATTCCATTATCCCAAGTTCCCTGCTCATCTCATCCCAACATCCTATACTATCTCGTGGGAGATATAGATAGGAGCTGGCCTGCAGAGGAAGAGCTGGGGCTGACACTCAGTCCCACAGACCTGACTGAAGGGTAGAAGGGAGTTCAAGGACCCCGTCATCCTATCACTATGGACTTGGGCCTGTTCCCCTAAGTCAGCCTCTGTCAAAGCAAACTTTCCCTGCTTACAACCTTCTGCCTCCCATAGTCTAGTCTAGCATTTTTTCAATTTATGACCCATATTGAAGACCTCAGATCTGTTTGAAGCTACCTGTGAAATCCCTGGAGGGTAGAGCTATTTGTAGTAGTAAGAATGAAAACGGCAGAGGGTCCTCCTCAGTGGAAGGGAGTGCCCAGGATTTATGCATTCACAGAGTGTTTCTCAGAGTAAGTTAAACACTGCTCCAGAGCATAACTGTCAGATACCAAACATGAACAAATGCTCAAGCAGTAAGCGTGAGCAATATGAACTTCTCAAATCGGCAGTTTCTGGTAAGTATCAGTGTGCCTTTGGATTGAACTGAATGTCATTTCTCAAGGATATGGGGATTCTCCAGGGAGAAATTATGGAGATGGACAGTTATATCAGCCCTTGTGTTATTTAATTTCTAACACAACTGTGAAGTCCTGGTGTTGTCTCCACTTATGCTAGATGGGATCAAGGCCTAAGAGAGGGCATGTCATTTGCCTAAACTTCCTGTCTCCCAGAAGAGGGGCTTGAGTTAACCTGCATTCCAGAGTCAGTGGGATGAGTGAGTAAGGATCTGCTGGAGGAATATCGAAAATTACAACTGCGTTTTTTGGTCATATTTTCACTCACTCGTTTAATGCAGATGTGTATGTAAGTAGAGAGTTTTTTTAAAAAAATAGAAGCTGTATTTAGGTTGTTAGAGTTTAAAATTTGCAGAAACAAATGCTTATTTATTAATTTTTTAATCTACCTCAAATAGAAGAAAAAAGTGATTTTCACCCGCTTTACAGGTTAAAAGAAAAATGAAAAAGAGAAAGTAAAAACGAAAGCTAAGGCAAACCTTCAGTTTTGTTAAGAGTGTGAAAGTAGACTGACAGTCCCTGTGGAACTGTGGGATAACTGTCAAAAAGTTGTGCATCACCACCTATGTACTTACATAAGAGAAATTAAGATAGTCATTAATGCCAAAATATGTGCGCTAATGTCCATGGTGGATTATTCATAACAGTGCTGAAGTAGAAGCAAGCCTCTGTCCATGGACTGAAAAATGGAAAAACAAAACACAGTCTACTTGAAGAACAAAAACGAATCAGGCACTGGTAGATGCTACAGTTTGGATTAACCTTGAAGACATTATGCTAAATTTTAAATCAACAAAAATGTGTTTTATGATTTCATCTACATGAAATGCACAGACTAGAGAAATCTATAGAAACTGAACATAGATCACAGCTGTGAAGTCAAAGGGAACTGTGACTAGCAATGATTCACAAATACTGAGAGTCTTTGGGGAGACGGAACTTTTCTGGAAATATATAGGAAAAACGAGTGCGTGGTGCTTACACTAAAAGCCGCTGAAACACTCCCTTCTGCGTAGTGAACCTTGGCCTCCACTTTCACCCTTCACAGTACCCTCATCTGCCCAATCGCTTGCTTTGCAGACTGGAATCTGAAGCCCGAGGGTGCCAGAAGTAGACTGTCAGTCCTGAGACCATCAGAAGAGCAAAGTCCAAGGATCTCCAGGGCTATTATCTCGATGTTCACACAGATTGCAGCTCATCTGCTGTCATGATGAAAGAACGAAAAACAGATTAAATACTGATAAAGAAAAAAATTAATCAATTACCTTCAAGTGTAATGAGGAAGACTCTGTTAAGGACCATTAAGATAGACAGAGGTACCATTGCTGTGGAGCCCTGAAATTGGAGGACAGGCTGAAGCCTGAACACGGCGTGGCCAGAGCCAAGGGGCAGAGGAGCTCACTGGAGCATCAAGGGCAAAGAGGATTCTGGCTAAACTGCCCTGACGGGATTCTTGTTGCAAACAGATTGGGGTGAGTAGCTATCAACTGGGGCACATGATGGACAAGTGGAACCTGAACAGATACGAAGCATGATCAAACCAGACAAAAGCCCAACCTAGAGAGGGGAGATGAGCAAGAAGTTCCAGCCCTAGCTGAGGTGCTACTGATAGCAACTGGAAGAAGGAGAGTCCATTTTCTTTAAGGGCGTGATGCACAGTAGGTTGAGGAGGCTCCAAGGGATGGACACATACCCAAGAGCATTTGGGGAACACAAACTGGACTGGAGAGGGCTTTTATAAAGAAAAACAGTAATAGAGGGTATGGAGTCAGGGAGGAACAAAGAGGAGGTGCAGACGGGAAGAAGTCTGAACATGATCAAATACACCGTATGATGTTTTAATGAATATTTTTTAAGACAATGGTGTTAACAAGCACAATAATATATGCTTTTAGTCCCAGCATTTGGTAGAAAGAGCGTGAGGGCAGGCTGATGACATAGAGATCCTGCTTCAAAGGAAAGGAAGAAAGGAAAGAGTGATACAAAAGACACTCATAAGCGAGCATCTATGGTTTCCCTATGATCCTCCTGAAAACAAAAGCAGGGACTTAAAACAACCTTTGAAGTTCTGCTCGGTCACTGGTTCCACTTTGGTTGATTATGGTTCTTTTCCTTGTGCCTTGGCCCCTTCCCACATGCTTATTTCATGGGTTGCTGCCTCCAACTCTTGGTATCCTCAAAACAGACAAGATGCCGTGGTCCAAGGCTTTATCCTCAAATCTATAGAATTTGCCGAGGAATTGGCTTCTTTGGTGAACTAACTCAACCACTGCATGAAGAAGCTGGTTCCCTTGGCGTCATTGCTCAGGAGCCAGATGCACAAACACAGGAGAGTTCAGTATGGAATACTCAGGTCCAATGAAGCAATGCCTGCTTCTCTAGGAGCACTCTACACTCACAGGGTTCCCTGCTGGGATGGTGGCTTCTCCCTTCTTGGGGAGAAGTCAGGTGGTGGCAGGAGGCACAAGTCAGATCTGAGGAAGAAAGCATCTGGCCCCTGGATTCCTTCCAGTTTGTTGACCACAGACCTGGGGTGAGGCTGAGGAATATGTGGACCAGTCCACAGGTTGCTACCTCCCGCACTGGGATGCTGGGCTGTAACCTCACTTGAACACACACACCATGCTCTGTGTCCATTGCTGTGAAAGTGGGATTAGTGTGGTCATCTGTGATCCAACATGGAAAGAGAAGCTGCTAGAGAGGTACAGATGGATGGATCCAAAGAGACGTTCAAGCCACACCATCCAAGGTCTGCGGACACAAAGTGAGAACCTCACTAATTCTCAGTGATTCATTCATCTGCCTCGTCCAGGAACTGGCTAACGACTTCGCCCTTCAGGAGAAACAATGCATACAACTCAGGAAAAGGAGTTATTTCAGAAGCACTTCCCATTAAATTAGTTCTCCAGCACACTGCACACTGTAGGATTATGAAATGTAGAAAAGCATTAGGTCAGTGGATCTTAGGTGGACAACGCTTTCTGAAGATCTGTTCTCTTAAAAAGCAACTCAATGAATCTCAACAAATTGAAGCAATTTTCTTGCATTGAGGAGAGGTGTCAAGTGACGTCAGTGCCTTGAATACAGCCACACTGAACTAGTCAGTTTCCCTGCTGTGCTGACTCCCTGAGACAGGGTCAAGGACCATATTCTCATTTACTAGTGAGAAGAAGCCTCTATAGTGCACAGAGGAGCAGATTTTCACACACTGAAGTTTTCATAGGAATTGGAAAGTTCTGCTGACTGTATTTCATCCAAAGGCAGAGAGAAGGCTTAGTACTTTACTAAGATGCATCCATTTCGATAATTAGAAGTCATAAAGTCATTTTTCTATGACATGAGGATGGAGCAGTAGGGAAAGTCAATTGATAGCAACGCCACTTTCTAGAATACATTGTGTAATGCGGTTTGAACAGATATGTCTGTCACTCTTGCTAAAGTGATCTTCTCCTTATTTCTCCTGCAATTATACAGTTTTGGCAGAACTTCAGGCTGGGACATCTTGTTGTAAAAGAGTCCACGGTTTCTCCAGTATATTTACACCACCTTTCAAAGAGACAGCCGGCTGCTGTTCAGATTGGCAGCTGCCCCAGGGTGCCTGTCTGGCTCAGGGGAGCGGGTCTTATGGCAGGGAGAAGGCTTCACTCTCCTAGGCATCTGAAGCCTGATGACAAGGTAAAGCTTGTTCTTTAGAACAGGAACTGAGCTCTCCTGAATGATTGATAGCCTTCAACTCTGATGACTTCCCAGAATGGTCTTCTTCCCATCATCTGCATTTCACTGTACAATTGCAGCCTCTGACCTCCTGTCACTACATGTAGACAGAAGGCTTCAATACTTTAAGATGAAATTTGTATGAATTGATTTTCAAAATTCTTCTAGGGCTGACATGATTATTTAATAGGGAAAATATACTGTTTTCAGCAACGGTGCTAGGAATCAGTTATCCACGGGCAAAGAATGAAGTTTAACCTTAGCTTATAACATATACTGAAATTACTTTAATGGATTAAACACCTAAACATAAGAGATAAGACTATAATGGGCTAGCAAGATGTCTTAGTGGTTAAAGGCACTTGCCGACAGCCTGATGACCTGAGTTCTGTGTATCTACGTGGTGGAAGGAGAAAATCAACTTCCTGGTTGTCCTCTGACCTCCCTCCCGCATGGTATGCATCCCTGCCCACACTCACTAATAAAATAAATGCAAAAAACCCCTAAACCATAAAACAAGTGGGAAAAAAACACAGAGAAAATCTTCATGACAGGATTTGGTAATGATTTTCAAGGATGACACAATAAAGGTAACAAAAGACAAAAACAGATCAATAACCCATCACTAGAATTACAGGACGTCGGAGAGTAGTTTTGAAGCTGGGCATGGCTCAATAGCTGGCTCAGCCTAGGAGTTGGAAACCATCCTAGGCAACACACCAACACCTATCTCAACAAACCCATGCCAAACAGTCATTTATGACTCTCATGAAGCCTTTTGCAAAAGAATGTATGCCGATTTGAACTTTTGTTCGTTTCAAATGAGACCCTAAATCTTGAATTTCGATTTTTTTTAAAACTCTACTTTTTTCCTGGGATTTATGACATTTTCTTGAATTTAGAGATAGATGGCAGAGTGTGCCGTTGCCTAATCCCTGGACCCTGTCAGCCAAGCGGTGGTTTTATTTTCCAGGCATTTATTATGATCCAGAGTGTAGAGATTCTCTGGCTCCTGCTGTTCCCATTGTTGGCTATGGCTTTGAAGGAGCAAAATCAAACAATAGGAAATACTGGGCTGATCAAGAACAGGTATAAATGGCCAACGTTCCTAAAATAGCTATATTGTAAATGTACAGCTTAGTTTCTTAGTTTCTTGCCAATTTTTGACTGACTAACATTTTATTGAGTTGTTTTACTTCTATATTTACATCTAAAAAGGGCCTCTTGATTCAAGTAATTTTTTCATTTTAGATATGAAGTTAAAAATGGGCTTCTTGTTTATAATCAATATTTGGATACATGTCTTAAATGTCTTTGTGCCATTTGAATTGAACAGAGACATATGTTATTATATTAGGATTCTACTACAGATTTTCTGTGTTAGTATTGTGTTAGTACCATTATATTCTTAAATTCTGAAAAACCTGTTAATTCTGAAGTACCCCTGCCCAAAAAGACATCTTATTCTTTTTCTGCTTCTAAAAATGACAGTCCTGTGTTAGGTGATAGTTTTGACTCAGAGGTAAAAGTTATGGGAAGATTTATAGTTAACAACTCATAAAAGATGTAAAGTAAGACCTGCCCTCCCTCACACGTCTGTCAAGCCTGTGGTCCCTAGCACGGTGCTGATGTGAGGCAGTACCACTGATAAACCCAGTGCACTTTAATCTTTGCAGAAGCTTCCTGTTCTTTCAGCCGGGGTACAAAATGAAGCATGGATGCTGTGTAAGACAGCCAGAGACTGGAACCACTGTGGGATTGCCACATGTCCCTGGGTATGAGATGCCAGTCTGTGACAGGGAAGGACTAGATTGGGGACAATATGTGGCATATAAGGGACTTCACCTTCACCCTGACCAGCCTCTGCCGGGTGAGATCAGACACCTGAATCGCTCAAGATACATGCTGTGAGATGATCTCTCTGACATTTCACAATGTCAGAATGTTATTACTATTTTAACTACTGCCATAGACTTGTGTAGATTTCCCTAAATGATATTACTTACCTGATTAATAACATTTATATTTTTGAAGAGGTGAGAGATTTTTTTCATAAAGTGATTTTATATGTAGTTAGGTCTAAAGGCAAGACAGAATATGTTGATGGTAAACTAGGAAGAAGACTGGGTAACCTCTGACTCTTCCAGTGACCCATGCGCAGATCTGTGTTATCTGCTCAGTGATTGTATCCAACCCAGTTCTTGACAGGAGCAAAATTTAACCAAGAGTCTGTAAAGACAAACAAAATTCCCTTTAATAAAAAAAGCCTTCACTTTTTAGACAAGCATACAGACATGATTTTACTACTAAGAAAGCACCTGGAAGGTCACGTTCATTTCTCCCAAGATAGCTACAGCCCAGGAAAGATATGGGAGACCTGTCTGTCATCCAGCTTCACCAGCGTCTTCTGCACCTGTTGGGAAAGACCCTGTGATCATTTTACAGTTAAGGGAGGACAGGACACTCATGGATTACCCAGACCTGATTGTTCTTGATACACAAAAGATAAGGTACAAGGTCCTAGTCTTGAGACTGGCATTCTAAAATGGTGTTGTGGTCTCAGACCATGGGAAGACAGGCAAGGAAATTAGAAACGAGAGAGTGAGTTGCATCTAGATGAAGTTGTCTTGCTGTTTTAGCTTTCCATTGCTGTAAAAAATAGTCTCGGGTCTAAACATTTATAATGAAAAAAAGTTGATTTGGCCCATGGTTTCAGAAGTTTCCTGCCTGGTTTGCTGACTTCAGTGCTTTTGAGTCTACAATGAGCATACAACATGGAGGGGAAAAATCTGTTCACTTCAGGAAAGCCAGAATACACATCCCTCAGAGAGGAAGAACAGCGTCACCATATCCACTTCCATGACACACGCCAAGTGAACTCCCTTCTGCCAGGCTCTGCTTGCTAAGGGTTTCAACATCCTCCAGTAGCATGATGGTGTAGAGACCCAGACTTGGACATGTGCAAGATTAGAGATGATTCAAACTCCAAATTGCTGCACATCACAAATTCTTCTAAAAGAAAAACTTCCTATGTTTCATTATAAAATAGCACAGTAAGTTCTCAAAAGTCACAGGATCCCACTCAAGAAACTATAAAGGGATGCAAGTACTGAGTGAACAGACTTCAGCACTTCTAGGGAGGGAAGGCAGTTGACAGCTGGGGTCCTCACCACAGAGCTTCCAGTAACTTCTGTCCAAGCCCATCCATAGTGGACCACTTACAATGCAAACTGTCTTCTGACTTCCTAGAAGTTACTGAAATTTTGATCTTTTGACCTAAAATGACATATATTTTATTGGAGTGATGAAATTCTTTGGGTTTGGGGCAAGGTTGGAGCAAGACCTGAGAATCCCAAGCCAAATCCCTACTGCAAGTAGAGGCTTAAGTTGGGTGCAACTACAACTTATGCTGCAATTATTGTGTACCAGCCCCCAGCACTGAGGAAGGAACAGTGACCAAAGCTCAAGGAACAAGTGCTGTTAGCAGGAGTGAAGGGGTCTTTAAGAAAGTCCAGGAAAAGGAGAAAGCAGATACCAGCCGAAGCAGCCAGCCAATGAGAAAGAGAGAACAGCTCTCAGGAGGTCAGTATCCCCGAGGCTAGAGGTGATGCCTTGAGAGTCTAAGGAAGTGATTGGGCCATGGCCACTGAGAGACAAGAGTCATACACAGGTGGGCCCCTGGGACTCAGGGAAGCTACTGGGGACAGCAGTGAAGGGGCCATTCTGGTCATCTACTGTCAGACCAACCACCCGGAACCCAACAGTCCCATTTCCAGCCTGGGTGATTTTCACTGGAATTCTCTCTTTGTGCTGAAAAACTTTTTTATGTTTGTCTGGGCTGAACACCCACCAAAGCTTGCCTAGTTGGGGTCATAAATGCTGGTGCCAGCTATGCCTGAGTACGGGCTGGACCAGAACACCTGCATGTCTTTATGATGTGGGTGGCCTAAGGCATAAAATCGTGGAATCTATAGAGAGTGTATATACATTCTAATTTGATCAGCTTTAAACAGTGAATGCCTGCAATGCAGTTGATAAGAGACATGCGACTTCTCTGGCAGCACACCTCAAAGTATTACATTTTATGCTTTTTTAAAAGGGTTTTTTTTCATAGTTATGATTTCAACGGGTATTCCTTGGTGACCTTTCATAGAGCAGCGTTTTGGTCAGCTGAGAGACACAGAAATGAAGCAGGCACCTGTGGCCCTTCTCTTTGGAGCTTCCATTCCCATGAGTCAGCACATTGCAGTGCGGCCTAGATCCACAGGCAGTGCGTATGGCAGGACTGTTAAGAGGCCCACAGAGGGTGCTCAGAGCATGCCAACAGGAAAGTGGCATGCTTGAGGGGACAGCAAAGTCCTTAACAATGCCCAGATGATCCCAATTTCAAGAATTTACTGTGTCCTGTCTGAGATGGGATGTGAGGGGAGGCTTTTCCTTGTGCTTTATTATTCCAGTTTTAAAGTAGTGAAGTATAAGGCTCAATGGTAGAATGCTTACTTGGCTTGTGTGAGGCCCTGGGTTGGAGGCCAGACCACAAAGCTGAGCACTCACATTTTCAAGCAGGTAAAGAAAATTGCAGAGACAAACTTGAAATGGGCAAGGCTGAACACTCTGGAAGTTGGCCCCAAGAGATGTGCTTCCTCCAGCAAGGCCCTACCTCCTAAACCTCACAGAACAGCGCCACCAACTGGGGACAAGGCATTCAACACTGGGAGCCTATGGGGACATTTTCCTTCAAACCACCATCTGTACAATCTAAAATAAATTTAAAAGAAGTTATCCAATAATGGAGAAAAAATGCCATGGGCCAGCTAGTAAAAAGCCCTCAAGGTTCATTCCCGAATGGGCTCCCTCTTTGGGAATTGTTGTCTGGGACTATCCCATTGACCCTTCTTACGATACTGGCTATTTTCATTGCTCTTGGTTACCCCCCAGAAATTGACAGTAAGACCCTATTGCAGAAGACACAACATAGGTGAGTCACACGGGGAAAAAAAGGAGAAATCAAGTTGGCATTGATCTTGAATATTAGAAAATTTTAATACTAGAAAGTGTTGTGAATGCTACCAGAAGACAAGAGTAATCATTAGCCTTACCCAGCTGTGAACCCTGTGAGCTATAGTAACAACTGGCCTGGCAAGATATGCCCACTGGTTGGATTTAAGGCCAGCTTCACAAGATGGAGCCCACATCTGGCATATTATCAGAACCAGTAACCCGTGGCTAGTCAGGTTAGAGGCCATAAGGAGAACCTACTACTATTCTTGTACTAAATGGACATGGGATTGAACAAGCTCCTAACAGCTTGTTATTATATCCATATATACCGCTCAACTCTCACCAGAGGGGCTTTCTTACATAGCAGATGGTGATTAACAGGAAGACCAGAAGCAGTCAACACATACAATAAAAGACTGTGGAGAACTCAGCCTTTAATGAGACACCTATATCACATCCACTCCTCCCAAGAATCAGGGATCATCATGGAAGGAGTGGAAAGGTTTTAAGAGGCAGGGGTGGATGGACACAGGAAATTGTGTTGTCTGACACAACAGGGCAGTTGCACATATGAACCCACAGAGTTTATTAACTTCATGCATAGGATCTGTGCAAGTTTAAGCAGAAAGAATCCTACCACACTGGTGGGAGATAAGCAAGAAACCCCGTACCTAACAGGAATTACTGGCAGCCGAGAGCGCCTGGGAGAGGAAAAGGCAGTTTGCTGCAGGTTGTGATGCTGGGTGGGCCGGCCATGCCCTTGGGAGTGAACATACACCCCAGAACGAAGTTTTCCTGTCTGTGCTCTCATATTCCTCTCATTTTGCAGTACAAAGTCCAAAGTACACAAGGCCAAAGTCTTGTGCATACTTGAAAAGTGGTCTACTATTTTTATTTTGAGACAAGGTCTTGAACTTATTCTGTAGCCCAGGCAGAAATGGAGCTGAGGATCTTCTTGCCTCAGCCTTTCCAGAGGCTGGGATTACAGGTCTGCCTTACTAGGTACAGATCAGTAATTTTTTTAAACAGTGGTTCCAGCTGTCTGAATTCTGCAGAGAGAGGAGGAGGGGTGGTCTAAACATGATTAAGATGTATGAAATGCACAAAAATTCAATAAAAATTCATTGAAAAAAAAAAGGATGGATCTTTGTACTTCTAGAGTCTATTATGTTTACCCTTAACTGAACCGGAAGCATCTCCAGCTCCCGTCTTGTTCAGAATCTAGGGAAAATAGCACTTTTAATTACCAGAGCTGTTTACCCAGCCAATTAGCTGCCTGTGCTCTCCTTAGCCATGCTTTGGAATGTAAGAGCGCCTTTGTGGCAGTGAAAGGCCCATGAGCAACTCCATCATTCATTCCCCACGCCCTGATTCTGGAGGACACAAGGCCCGCAGCCTAGCTGGCTTTGTTTGGTCTCCTTGGAGCTTTCAGTGAATTACTTGGTGGTGAGAGTATTTAGGAATTAATTATAAGGATGCTGACTACTGTTTACATAGCAATTTGTTTTTAGTCCTTAATATTCCTTTAGCTAATAAAAAAATAATAAAAACGAGGGGTTGGAGATGATTCTGCAGTGAAAAAACACTTCCTGCTGTTCCGTAGGATCAAAGTTGGGTTTTCAGCTGATGTTCAGTGGCTTACAACTGACTGTGACTCCAGCTCTAGGGCATCCAACATCCTCTCCTTGTCTCTGATTGTATGTGTATATGCATACACACGCACACACAGAGAGAAATAGAATCTTTAATCCCAGCACTTTGGAGGCAGAGGCAGGAAGATCTCTGTGAGATCAAGACCAGCCTGGTCTACATAGTGAATTCCAGACCACCTGGGACTACCGGGAGACCACATCTCAAAAAACCAAATTAAATAAATAAAGAAAACAAATACTCATCATGAAAAACTTAGAAAATACAAAAAGATAATTTTAAGTGTTGGCGAAAACCCCAGGCTGATATATGAACTCAGCAGCAAGCTTGGGGCATATTGCTCATTTCCAGGCTGCACATGCATTTTCTTCTGTTACAACGTTTGGTCATACACATCCTCTACCAGCACCTTCCTTTATTCATCTTAAAAATTAGACTGATTGTCCAGACCTGCTGGTGCATATTTATTATCATAGCTACTCAGCATGCTGAGATAGGATCATAAGTTCAAGGCCAGTGTGGGCAACCTAGCGAGGCACCATCTCAAAATAAAGTTACAACAAAAAAGCCTGGGATATAGTTACTATGGACAACTAAATAATAAATAAGCAAGCAACCCAAAGTCTTTTCCCTCTTCTTAGCTAGCCATGAAATCCAGGGTCAAGAAAACTTAGTCTCCCATAGTGTCCTTTATGATACCTCAGTTTTCCATGAAATTCTCGAAGTTGTGGGATCACTGGCACACATGGGGTTCCTTGGGGTCCAAGAGTTATTTAAAGTAAGAGTTGTTCCGTACGGGGCTG
Source organism: Eospalax fontanierii (assembly GCA_035773235.1). Lineage (NCBI taxonomy): Eukaryota > Metazoa > Chordata > Mammalia > Rodentia > Spalacidae > Eospalax > Eospalax fontanierii. Next base: position 10,080,268 of record CM069538.1, read on the forward strand.
GGAGATGTACAATTCATTTCTATTTCTTTTAAAAAATATTTTATCTATTATTTTTATTTTATGTGTATGAGTGTATTGCCTGCATGTGTAAGTGCACCTATGCCATGCAATGCCCTTGGAGGTCAGAGAAAGGTACCAGATCCCCTGGAACTGGTGTTACTGATGGTTGTTAGCTGTCGTGAGGGTGTTGGGAATTGAACCTCTGCAAGAGCAGTCAGTGCTCTTAGTAGCTGAGCTGTCTCTCCAGTCCCTCATTTCTATTTCTATTTGTGGAATAGCATTCTTTCTCCCATGACAAGATTCTAAGCTTCATCCACTTCTGCCATGGTCATGGAGGGATAAATCAGCAGAAAACAATCTGACAGTACACAACTTGGAACATTGTTGGCACCGTAACCAGTTGACTTTTGCTCCCTGGCTGTGTGTTCTCTACATGCAGTCTGTGATGGGGTCTCCACAGGTGTAGCTGTGTGAACTCAGTGTTATCCAGCAGCCCATGCTCAGAAACCAAGTGGGAGCAAAGGTCAAGTGTGGAATCTTGAATGGTCTAAGTGGAAGGGAGTCACACAAAGAGAGTGGAGCAGAGGAACTCTGAGGAAAGTAGGTGACAGAAATGGGGCCAGGAGAGCAGACAGAAAGACACCAGGGAGGGGTGACAATTCAGGAAACATTTAGGATAAGTCACTAGACAAGGAACTTGAAATTCAGAAGATTCTACAGCTCATACCGGAGAAAGACGAAACTTCAGTTATTCCTCAGATTTGATGGAAAGCCTAAAATTATTTGTACCTCTAGCAATATGGGTCTTGAAGCTGGAAACTTTTGAAAGCAGCAGTAGCTGTGAGAATTTAAGTCTCTATCATGTGGGAAGATAGAGTTTTCTTTCCAGTCTTCATAAAAGCACTGACCCTCCTGTCCTCTGTTTCCTCCTTCCATGTGGACATCGGTCACAGAACCATGTAATTTAGAGGAAGCTGCCTGGGTGGCTCTAGGGCGGATCCTCTCATGGAGGACAGTGACTGTCATCCATTGATGCTATTGCGAGAGCACAGGAGGGATGCAAGATTCTAAGTCCTAAGGAGAGTCAGGGCAGGGAAACAGGACTCCAGTGCAGAAGAAAGGTCTCATGATGTTCTCTCTTGTAACCACAAGGATGAGAAACACCTGGCTGAGTCAGCCAGGTCCCAGGGCCATGGCCAGAAAAGCACATCTTTATGCCTCAGTAGGTCAGATAACTTGCTCTACAAGAATGAATACCTAAGCTTGAATTGCCAGCACCTACATAAATACAGCTCCATGTGGTTGCATGTACCTGTAACTGAAGGATTGGGGTGGGAGGCAGATTAGAGACAGATCCTTAGAGCTTGCTAGTCAGTCTGCCTATCCAAAATGATGCATTCTGGGACTGAGGGTTTGGCCTTCTCATCAGCTCTTAACCTCTGGTGCCAGTAATGATGATCACAGCTTCTTTGCCAGATGAGAGGGGACCCAGCCCTTGGTGAGCTCTGTCCCTGTGGGCAGGAACACCTGGCTTTATGACAGGTGTTCAACACACACCTTTGGAATGAGATTGGAGAATGCTAGGCCTAAGGAAGGCCCGATAAATCCTAGGAATCAAGGTCTTCAAAGACTGTTGTAACACCTCAGATGTGAGATCAAAGTCAGGGATTATTTACAAACAGAATGAGAAAAGCAGCTTAAATAAAATGCTCAACTCTTCTGTCCTTCTAAAAAATCTTTTCACATACATTTGTAACTAAGGAAAGAAATACCTACATATCAGAATTTTGAGGATACACACACCATGTTTCCATAAAATCTTCATGTCAAGCTATGTGTCCTTAAACCTTTTCATTAATTTATTCTTTCGACATGTTTGTACATGTATGAAAGCAGTCTGATGCTCTTATCTCCCGCCCCATCAGCCCCTCCTCTTTACACATCCCCTTCCCATACTCACGCATTTGTTTGTGACCCACTGAGCTTAACCAAGGCATGTGTGAAGAGGGGTTGGGGCTCTCCAGTCACCTGGTTAGTGCATAGCAGAGGGTGAGTCCTTCTCCCAGGGTCTTTCAGTAGCCAATGGGTCAGTATGGAGTCAGAGAGCTCCACAAGCTCCTCCCCATTCATAACGGATTGTTGACATGGTCAGTCTTATGCAGACCCAGCATAGGTAGCTGGCCTAATGCAGCTGCTGAGTTCAGAATTGCAACAGCTGTGTCAGACCGTGAAGACGGCATTCTGTAGCCCTTCTCCGATCTTCCATTTAGATCCTTTCTACTTCCTCTCCATCTTAGAAGGGATGGTGCACGTGGTCTTTTTAGGGATGAGCACTTGCAGTCTGCGTCACTAATTCTCAACACAGTGGGCAGCCAGCCAAGTGTCTCTGCATTTATCACCATTCACTGTGAAGCAGGTGTCTCTGGTTAAGACTGAGAGTGGCTTTTATCTTTTTAATAGCAGGCACTGAATTCCTTCCAGAAACAACCTGCCACTTTTCCTGCCTTCTCTCTTTCGTAGAGATCTCTGCTTTGCTGGGCTGCTCTAAATAGAGAGTGGTTTTACAGAATAATCTAGAAAATGTATTGTTTCTTGGACACTTTGACTTCTACTTATTTTGAATGTGGTAAAATATAAAATTTACTTTAACCACGTGTAACTTCCCGGACCAGTGAAACTGCTTCCCTGTTCTTAATGAGCTTCTACTTCTGAACTTCAGTCTCTGTTGCCTTCACAATTTTTTCTTTCTCTGTATAAACGTATTCTTGTGTGCATCCCCGTGTTTGTGTGGGTGTGCATGCAATCTATGCTTGTGCCTGTGCATGTTAGAGCTCAACAGTGGGTATCTTCCTTTATCATGCTCCACCTTAATATTATTTATTTACTTATTTGGCGAGCACAGCACATGTGTGGGGGTTCGAAGACAACTTGGAGGAACTGATTTTCTCCTTCCACCCCTAGGATCTGAGGAATCAAACTAGGCATGAATCTTGGTAGCAAGCACCTTTACCCACTGTGGCACCTCATCAGTCCTCCCCACCTTTTTTTGAGACAGGGTCTCTCAGTGAACCTGGAGCTCTCCAGTTGGTCAGGACTAACTGACCAGCACGTGCCAGCGGTCCTTCTGTTTGCTTCTCCAGTACTGGGGTCACAGGACCACACTGCAGTTTTTGTTTTCATGGGTGTGAGGGGTCTGAACTCAGGTCCTCAGGCTAAGCTATCTCTCCAACCCCTGTCCTGCAGGGTGTGTACCTGACCAGCTCTAGCAGTGGCTTGTCACACTAGAGTGCCCCGGCCGGCAGGGCATCAACAGAGCACGAGTCCTCAGAAACCTGGAATGAACGGGAACAAAGGGAACACGGAGGGCCGACAAGACAGTTTTTCTGATCAAATCGACAAATCTTTATTCTTTATAGAGCTTTTATATACTGCAGCTGCAAGGGGCTAGGTGGGGCGTGGTGGACTAGGGTTGCTAAGAGACAAATCACTGGAAGATTCAGGAGCCAAGGGCATGTGTAGCCAAGGGCGGCTACAGGTGGGGGAACTTGTCTGTTTAGACAATAAGAAACTCTAAATAGAAACAATGGACATCAACATGTCTCAGGATGTTACATTTGCAGAAGGGCAAGACAGAGGTCACTTGGTTCCTGGCATCTCCTCCCTTTTACTAGAAAATTAAAAAGATCGAGGCTTGGTCCCTGAGCGGTGGTAACGGCTGCAGATGGAGAGAAAGAGGAGACCTAACTCCCATGGCCTGTCGTAGGCAATCATGTCTTTTGCTGGGGAGAGGTTTGGAGTTACTCTTTGACATGTACCTCTATGCAATTAGGCATGTCTTTAAGAGACCCCAACATATCCAGTTTTGGATATTCTCTTTGCAGTACTTTATCTGGCACTCTCAGTTGAAGGCAGCCTTTTGCTCATGAGGTACGGGGAAGCCCCTGAGCTTCTTTAATGCACATATATATAGGGCATTCCAAGACCTTGGTCTATAATTACATAATCAGGTGGGTTTTGATGCCATGGAGTCAAGCTGCTATCGTACAAAGGTCATGACTCTGTTAAATACCCAGAGTCTAAAGCTGACAAGCAATAAAAATCCAATAAAAGGGCCTTGATGAACCCCATAAGTTTGTTAGACATAACTGATTGCCATTTTCTGTACAGTATTATTACTAACACATAGGAATCATTTTTTCCCTGAAAAAGTCTGCAATAATACATGGTATTAGGCCTGTTTTTGTACATTGCCTTAGCTTCCCGGGGGTTTAGGCATTTTATCCCCCCATATCTGTCCCAGTCATCAATGTCCCAGTTCCCTCTGGCCAAGTAGGTCAGGCCACCAAGTGTCCGGCGCTGTGAAGGCGGTTGTCTGGCTGGCTATCTGTGAGGTGGTGCCGGACTTGATTCTCCATTGGACCGCAGCCTGTTGGTGGGTGTTGGAGGTTTGTCCTGCCCAATTCCAAGTTGAACTCCATCATTATCCACAGTAGGTCTTTGGCAGTTCTGCAACCTGTGAAAGGAGACATAAGCCTCAAGAGTTTCTAACTCCTGGGCTAAGGGGTTAAATTTCTTTCTTTTCTTTTCCTAGTTCTATTTGGTCTCTGGTCTTGTAATATTTTAAATTTTTTGCCAGGATCCAAAAAGGGCTGTGGCTCATCTATAGGAAACATAGAGCCATGTACTTCTGGTTGCTGTTCTTGTTTACTCCGATGTCTGACAAATTTAGGTTCCATTTTGGATTTTTGAAAATTTTAAACAATGCTAGTTGGGGCTGAATGTGGGGTCACAGGCTCTCTATTCCCCCTTTTTGTTTTTATAATTGTGCTCCATTGTTTTGGTAATTGTGCTCCATGATAGCTTGTCTTTGTGGGTTGTAAGGTTTTTACTTTTGGGGGCAAGCCTAATGTGGCAAAGTATTGGAAAAGGTAGGATTGTCATTAATTAATACTTTTAATATAAAAACCAAACATATATTTAGTTTTTAAATCATTTATTGTCCTAAAAATTTTTTAATTTACATACATAAGTTTCTCTCATCTTTTTATATAACATATTGACTCAAAAGTTTAATCATTTGTATAGACCTTTTCATTTTTAATTTTTTTAAAATCTGGAGCTATCCAATTATTATAATTTTTTTACATAAAGTTTACAGGTATATAGGTGACCTGTAGTTAATTTTTTCCTAAATGTAGGAGATAATTTGTGATTAGGGCAAAATTATATGTAGTTGATAAACTTTTGTAAATAGACACAGCTGAAGTCATGAGAATCGCAGTTATTTGACACAGGAATGCTGTGTAACCTCATCTTAATAACATTTTACTTTATAAAATTCTTTTTACTTTATCTATTTTAGCAGAATGGCTTTACTCTGAGGCTGTTTTGCTCTTTTTCTTGTTAAGCAGCACATAATGATCTATCAATATTATTTACTCAAAAAGGTATTTGTTTCTTATTAGGATTTAACTCAGTGGTTTGTATAGTTAAGTTTAATCATTACCAGCATAAATAAAAATACCTTTAACTTAAGTAAATTTATCTAAGCAGGCGAGTCTTCTTTTTAGGTTACCTAATCTAGAACAGGGGTTGATTAACTTAAAGCAGAACATTAAATATTAAGATATTAGTTTACTTAGTATTTTTGGCATGTCTGGTTATCAGACAAAAATTTTTCAGCTTATTATCCAATTAAAAATAAATGAAAATACATCCATAGCCAATGTATCAATATGAGTAGCTAAACACTAATGAAAAATTCTCATTAGAGACAAAATCCTGAAGAATGTGTAAGTCACAGAGGTTTACATTAAAAAGGAGGTACTCAGGCTGGAAAGCTGACTCAGCAGTTAAGAGCACGGGCTGCCCTATGTAGCATCCAGACTCAGTTCCCAGCATTCACCTGGCAGTTAGCACTCCCAAGTCCAGTTTTAGAGAATCAGATCCCCTCCTCTGGCTTCCGAGGGTACTGTACACATATGGTGCACTTGTATACATGTAGTTAAAAATATTTATATATACAAAATAAAATAAATTAAAATTTAAAATTAAAAAAATAAAGTACTCAAGAAACAATAAAATTATTTTTATAAAGTAATAGTGTAGTTAATGACTGTGAAAAGTATCCAACAGCATATCTTCCAATACTCAAAAAGACTGACACCAGTATTTTATGTGTTAGATGCTCCAAGCTTGTAATGGTAATGTTAGAGACAGTGGGATCTTTAGCATATGCTCTGCATTCTAAAGCAAGATGACTCAGTTATAAGGCACTGCTCTTAAGAAGATTAATACAGTTTTTATAGGACCTTATTTAGCTTTCAAGCAAAATATTGTTACAATGAATGAACAGGATGGTCACCATAGGTAAGGAGAACTTTTAAAACAGTGAGCTACTTGGATGCTTTTAATAAAAGATTAAACTTTTACATACATAGACCATAGGTTAACTTTTACCCTAATCTTTAAGATAAGTTTACAACTAAAATAACATGATGGATAAGTCAATCGATATTTCTTAATAATTTTTGGAAGTCATTTAAAGTTTTTAACCCATTTTTTTTAATTTGAAGTTTTTGAGGTAAAATTTTATGATATAACTTATGACCCAAATATGAATATGGAGATTTTGCTTGTACTTTTTTAGGAGTTATAATTAGCCCTTGTTATTTTTTAGAGCCTACTGTAAATGAGTATAGGCTGCAAGTAAAATTCCCTCCTGCTTATGAGCCAAAAGTATATTATCCATATAGTGAGTCATATAAGGCACATTAAATGCAAATCTTTTATAATCTTGAGGCGCAAGAGGAATAGGATAAAAACAATCTTTTAAATCTGAAATAATGAGGGCCATTGGTTAGTAGTGAGCACTGAAACGTCAGCTCCAGTATGTAATAGGCCTTGAAATTTTTTCCCATTAATGGACAATGTTTAGCTCAGGTCTTTTGGCACCTATAGCCTGTATCCAATAAGCATCTGAGGACCCGAACATAACATACTGATTTAGATTTTTAATCACTTTTATAGATTTTTTTAAAATTTATTTAAAAATATCTCCAACCCAAGTAGGCTATTTTTCTTTACCTCCCATTGTTGAAACTACGTCTTTGTAGCAGATTTTCTCTTGTAAAGTTTGGCACTGGAGTAGTGCAAATTCACATGAGCTTCCTAGGTTTAGTCATCACAAAACATTAGCTCACTTTGTACCTGGCTAGTCTTGGAGGCTTATGGCTAGAAAAACCTTTCTAAGTTCCCTTTAGAAACCGACAAATACATTATGCAAAACAATGTAAGATTTTAAATAGTTACATTTAGAAATCAGTAAAATATACCATATAAAGATGTTACAATCCAAAATAATTTCCCTTAAAAACTGATAAAGATGTTATATAAATATTAGAATTTAAAATAGTTTCTTATAAAAACTAGTAAATGTATACAAAAGTCCATGTGAGAAGCTTTTGCTTTTTTATGATTCCATCAAGAATCTAAAATGAAAACCAAAACAAAAACATAGATTTGCAATAGGATTAGGACATGTGATTAAATGCCTGTGGTTTAGGAGATTTCTAGATTGTCATGATCTCCTGGAGTTGTATAGAACCAGTAAATTCCTGGGTGTGGCCATTTTGAATTATGCCATGTGGCTGGATTAAGATGGTGGCAAGGTCAAGTAGGTTAATGCCATTTTGAAAAGTTTTGTCCAAGGTGGCAGTCAGGCCATGTGATTGTTGCCATATTGATGAAATTATACACTTAAGATATGGAGACCTGACCACATGGTTTCCTCTCTCCTAGTAAGGGCATTGGCCATAATTACGGATAAGCACATGGTATATAATAGAAAATTTTTTTTTTTTTTTACTTTTAGAAGGCACCCAAATATTTTATATTATATGGTGTATGACTTTTTTTGTTTATAAAACTTATCATGCTTAGCTCTAGTTAGAAGAGTGGCTGTCCTGGGATCATGAGACAAAACATTTAAAGTGGCAGCCAGTGTTACACCTTGAGTATATGAGGAAGATGAATAATAATCTGTTGAAATTAGTTTATCCCTTAGTTATCATCAACAGCACAATGTCCTTGCACTGAGGCTGTTTTGTTCTTTCTCTTACTTGCTATAGGGTAAGGTGGCCAGCCCTAGCCCATAACAAGTTTTGAAGAACATTTTGAAGCAAGATTGAGTCTGAAACAAGAGGGCCAATCCAGCTCCAGAGTCAATCTTTCTGCGTTATCAATATGATTTACTTACAAAGACTTATTTCTTTTAAACTCAGTGGTTTACATGGGACAGAAGAGCTGTTGAGTTCAGTAATTACTAGTAGGGATGGAAACATCTGTACTATTTTTGTTGCCAACATTTTTGCTGTGTAGCGAAATACCATAGTAATCATTAGGTGCAGAACAGTTTGGGAAAAGTTCAGTTGTGCTTGTACTGTTTAAATCCAAGCATAGAGTTTGTAGGCAAGAATGTATCCCAGGACCTTGTATATGCTAAGCAAGCTATCATTGAGCCATTTCCTCAGGACAGAAACTACAAGCTACAAAAGGGCTGAATTGTTTCTGAAAGCAAGGCACCCTAGGGCAAGATGTGGAGCTGGCGGAATTTACATGATTTAACCCAGAGTAATTAACAAAAGAAAAGGCCTGCTTGACTTTGAGCTGTTGTAGGAAAATGTGTTCCTTAAGACAGAGATTTAACCATACCCTGTAAATGTAACACTTTTAAAATATTTTTTCCTTAGCTTAATCTTGGGCTTTACCGGGTAATAAATGGTGAAAAATCCTCTTACAGATATCTAACAGTTTTCTTCTCTCTCTCTCTTTCTTTGGGATCTAAGAACTCTTAAATAACTGCTTGAATTTACATTTAAAGTAGCGGCATTTTGACATTTTTAAACTCACTCTGGCCACAACGAAACAATCACACTTAAGACAAAACAGACATAGACAAATGACAAAATCTGGATGTTGCCAAATCACGAGAGACAGAACGAGAGACAGAAATGAAAGCTCTTAGGCTAGCCATCTTCACAGCTAGGGGAACGCTGGGGGCTAGAAGCCGAAGGAACCTGGAATAAATGGGAACAAAGGGAACACGGAGGGCCGACAAGACAGTTTCTCTGATCAAATCGACAAATCTTTATTCTTTATAGAGCTCTTATATACTACAGCTGCAAGGGGCTAGGTGGAGTGTGGTGGACTAGGGTTGCTAAGAGATAAATCACTGTAAGATCCAGGAGCCAAGGGCATGTGTAGCCAAGGGCGGCTAGAGGTGGGGGAACTTGTCTGTTTAGACAATAAGAAACTCTAACTAGAAACAATGGATGTCAACATGTCTCAGGATGTTACATTTACAGAAGGGCAAGACAGGGGTCACTTGGTTCCCGGCACTAGAGGAGCTTTTCTGGGGTCATACCATCAGGATTTAGTGAGAAATTGTGTGGACTCTGGACATGGAGAAAGCCAAATGAAAATGAAGGAAGGAAAATGTGGAATTCTATGAATTCCAATTGTAGTAGAAACTCCTTTCTACTAAAAACAAATCTACCACCCCACTAGAATTCCTGTGATCTCTGCTTACTTTGAGATGTATGGAGATCGTGATTTTTGGAATCAAACAGAACCCACAGAAATGCTCTCCAACCCATACTGGAATCTAGGATGGTTGTACCACATCTTGCAGCACACTATAGGGCTCCAGACTAGACTTAGTACCCAGAGGGAGCCAGAGTCAAGAAACAACCATGAGCATACTACTGATCACCTCCTAATGGAAGAGTCCTATGACTGGCTTTTCCTTCTGGATCCCAAGAAGTTTCACAATCTGATTCTTCCTATGACCACGGGAGGTGGCTTCTTCCTCCTGCAGAGAGGAGAGCTGGCATTGTGCACCAGGTGGGGCTTTGCCAAACAGCTTCAACCTGAGCTGTGTACCTAACTGCACAATGCTGTCCAGAAGCCCCATAATGTGCCCACATATGAAAAAAAAAAGCTGGTGCATACCTTTAATCCCAGCACTTCAGAGACAGAGGAAGGCAGATGACTGTGAGATGGAGGCTAGCCCGGGATGGTCTATACAGCAAGTTCCAGGCCAGTTGAGGCTACATGTGAGACCCTGTCTCAAACCTCCCCACCCCAAACTCTGAAACAAAACCCAACCTAGAGGCCATCCTTAAGAATAAACACGGAACTCAACTAGGTCCTTTTAATGCCCTCTGCCACTCCTGGTTTAGAAATAAACAAGCACCTAAGCAAACTGCTTTCCAAATCCCAGATGCTCTGAATTTCAGATTAGTTAGTGCTATTGTGTAAAATGCTGAGTGACCACTCAACAGAGAACAGAATTCCTTTTGAATTAAGGATCAACAAATCTAATGCAATGTGCAACAGTTTATTTATACAAAAAAAAAAAAAAAGAAAAAAGGAAAAAAAAAACTTATTTTGACACCTTATAGATTAAGAAAATATCAGTATTCATATATATGTATATAAATAGTGCATATACATGTACAGGTGATAAAACATAAATGTCACATGCTTCTCAGTTTCCTCGTATCTATGAATCTCAAATCGCCACAAGGAGGCTTGCTTCCTCTGTTCTGTTTTGTGGACTTGAAGTACAAGAAGTGATCAAACCAGGATGTAAATGTGGAAACCATCTGCTATGCACCACCAACAACCAACAACGGACTGCCATGGGCTATGAGTTGGGGTCTTCTGAACTCTTACACAGGTCTCCAAAACCCTGTACTGCATCACTTTCTTGAGAGGGAGTAGGGAAGCAGGACAGTTCTGTACACGATCACGTGGGTGTTTTAACAAAAGCAACATAAAGTATCATTTTACTGCAACACTGGCCATGAAACACCCTGGGAGAGGAGTCCCTTCTCCACTTTCTTTGCCAAATGAAACACAGGATGCACACCTCCCCGCCCAAAACAAAAAACAACTCCTATGTGTCCTTCATATTTGGGTTTTGAGGACTACTGAGTGGGGGTTCGAACATTTCAGAAGCTAAGGAGCCCCACTCAGAACCACATGAACAGGTGTCTGTCATGGGATTTGCATGAACCAAAAGTGTAAAGGCTCGTGCAATCCTTTCATCTGTCTGCTCAGCATCCTCCCCAAGTCCTTCTTCTCCTAAGTGAACTAACTTTGGGGGAGCACTGCACCTCCTCAATACCAGCCCAGGGGAATGAGGCCCTAGCCATAGGAACTTTGCCTCCCCAACCACTATGATTCACATGGGGATGGCCATGTGACATAGGCTGGCCCAATCAAAGGCTTTCTCTAGGATGTTACACACAAATGGCCACTTGCCTCTGGCTTGCACCTCCAGTTGCTGGCCTCGGATGTGAAACTCCACTGAGGTCATGCAGACAGAGGCTGACATTCACCACAGAGCTGGGCAGGAGACGGCTCTATTTTGGGCGGGGAGGTATACATCCTGTGTTTCATTTGGCAAGGAAAGTGGAGAAGGGACTCCTCTCCCAGGGTGTCTCATGGCCAGTGTTGCTGTAAAATGATACTTTATGTTGCTTTTGTTAAAACACCCACGGGAATGTGTACAGAACTGTCCTGCTTCCCCACTCCCTCTCAAGAAAGTGACGCAGTATAGGGTTTTGGACACCTGTGTAAGAGTTCAGAAGACCTGGACTCACAGCCCATGTCAGTCCCTTGTTGGTTGTTGGTGGTGCATAGCAGATGGTTTCCACATTTAGATCCTGGCTTGATCACTTCTTGAAGTCCACAAAAGAGAATAGAGGAAGCAAGGCTCCTTGCAGTGATTTGAGATTGTGATAGAATTTTCATCGATATGAGGGAATGTGTCCTAATCTGTCCCGAGAAGCATGTGACATTAATGTTTTATCACCTGTACATATGTATATGCACTATGTATATACATATATATTAATACTGGCATTTTTTCTTAATCTATAAGATGTCATAAAAGAGCTAAGTTTTTTTTTCCTTTTTTCTTTTCATTTTATTTTTTTATAAATAAACTGTTTATAAATAAATAAATAAATAAACTGTTTATAAATAAAGTGCTGAGATTAAAGGTATGCACCAGCTTTTTTTTTCATTTATATATTTCTTGTCGGGGGGAGGAAGATACATGCCGCAGTGCACATGTGGAGGTCAGGGGACAGGAGTTCTCTCCTGCCATGGAGATCCTCAGGCTCAAACTCGGGTCATCAGGCTTTGTGGCAGGCACTTTAACCTGCTAAACCATCTCACCAGCACTTCTGTTTCCTTGGGTGAGCCAACATGGCATCTTCTAGTCATAGCACTGGAGTTAGAAGGAGGCTTTCCATTTCATGCCAAATGTAGATGGCAGTGCCAGGAGCAAGAGGACGTCCCCAGTTTAAGAGACCTGCTTCCCTCTACTTCTTTAAATGGAAGCTGCATAAACCCAGGCCATCAACCTGTACGTGACCGCAGCTAGAGGTGACAAAACCAAAACCTCTAGCGATGATCAGCACACAGCAAGGGACAGAGAGGTAGCGTTTCCTTGGTGACAGCTCCGGGCTGATTCAGATGGTTTCAACACACCCTCTTCTGCAAAAGGCACTGACATATTGTCTGTTTATAAATCATACAGTGGGGTCCAAGCATGGGAGTTTCTCCTACAAATATGAAAGAGATAAGCTGAGGAGCTGTATAGCAAAGAAGAATAAGAAGTACACATTGTTGTGTTGTGGGTAAATGTGTTTCTTTCCTTTTTTTTTTTTTTTTTTAAGGACAATCAATTAAGGAGATAAAAAAATTCATTGAAAAGTTCAGAATTTCAATAAAACTATCAGTAAGAAGAAAGGGCCTGAAGAAGAGATGGAGTCCAAAATACTGAGAGGAAGGGGAGGGGCAGGGAAGCAGGAAGACAGGAGGGACGGGTGTCTTCAGGATAGGGGAGCAGAAGAAAAGCCTGGGGAACTGAGTGGGAAGGATGGGCTGCACCCCCCGCCCTGCATCTCAGGCACAGAGACCCTGCCCAAGCCAAGGCTGCCCTCACCGGGACACCACCGAGCTAATGGAATTGTAAGATGTGCCACTGTTGCAGCTTGAGGCATAGGCCTCCTGGCTGTTGCCATCGAGGTTGATCTTGAATACAGAGGAGGCCTTCAGTAAGAAGTCGGCCGCATCCCGGCGCCCCAGCTCCCGTAGTTTGGATATGAGGATGCCCACCGTGCTCTCAGGGTAGGAGGTCCATTCTTGTAGCAAGGCATGCACCGGGCTGGGCAGGAAATCCCTGGGAGCCTTGGTGTTGGTATTGTACTTGGCCACCAGATCTGGGAGGCCCAAGTTCATGGCAAGAAGGCACCAGTCCTTCCCCATGGGGTCAGGTGGGTCAAGCAGGCGACTGAGTTTCCTCCGAGTCAGGAGGTTCAGGTCTGATGCATGGATGTCCATGCCGAGAGTGGCTTGCGAGTAGACATCCCGACACCCGAAGCAGGTGATACTGCTGAAGCTCTCCTTGTACCCTCCCATGGTGTTGGTCAGCGTGCTCTCCTTCTGGGTCTGTGCCCGGAAGAAGTCCCGTGGCTGGTAGACCATGAGTGGTTCGTGGTGCTCCCTCAGCTGCTGGGGGCTCAGGTAGTGCTTTACCGTCAGCAGCCCTGGCAAAGTGCTGGCCATGACATTCTCAATGGTGCTGCAAACTGAGTCCAGCAGCAGGTAGCACTTGATCTTCTCTGTCTCCAGGCCGCGAACCTGCACCTCGATGCCCTGGCCGTGGTTCACCAGCAGCACCAGCAGCTCGGCACCGCGGTTGGTGATCCTGCAGCCACTCACCCACAGACGGATGTCTGCGTCACCCCCGGCACTCTGCTGGTGGATCCACCGGCACAGGTTCACCTGCACTTTGTGAAAGATGCCGCACGGGAAGGGGGTGATGTGCTCAACAGGGACGATGCGCACACCACCGTACACCATCACCTCGTCCTCTTCGTCAGCCCAGGAGCGCTGCAGGCTATCTGTCTTGATCAGAGCAGGAACATCTACCATGGTTCCACTGCTCAGGTCCCGGGCACAGATGTCCATGGCATCCAGGATCTGCAACAATTCCTCCACATCACTGTCAGGGACCAGGCGCTGGATGTCCTCCACGGTATAGCGGCCCCGGTAATGATGCAGGGCCCGGGGAGTCTCCACAGAGAGCAGCTTCCCCAGAACGTTGGTGCAGAGCCATCGAGGGTCCAGGAGCAGCACATCTTGCACCGTTTCACTCTGCATGATGTTTATCTGCCAGAGAGGACAACTCAAGGTCAACAGTGGGAAAAGAACCCAGGCCAGAGGCACTTACCGCTCACAGCACAGAGGGACCTGAGCTCGGTGGGCAGACCTGAAAAGACGCTCTGAGGAACAAAAAAGAGATTTCTCATCATCTGTCTCTAAACCAAACACTGATCTTCCACCCCAGGCCGGTCTGAGAGTATCAGAAGAGTTTCTGAGAAGCTATTACTTATGGAGGTAAAAATCGAATGCATGGAATGACAAAAACAAAAGTAAAATCAAACCATACCAACAAACAAAACAAGAGCGGAGGAAGAGGAGTGATTTCTGAGTCTGGATCTCAAAATGAATGCACAAATGAATAAAAACAGCCATTAAAGGAGGTTATAGAGGTTTTCCTCTGACCTCCATATGCACATCGTTGCACACACAGAGAAATAAATACTAAAATTACAAAAAATCATTAATTTGCATGAGAATGGATTAAGCAGGTGTTTCCTGGACAGCACATCAAATCTCGAACAAGGGAAGAAAAACTGTGTACTGGATTTGATAAAAATGTTACCATGCTTACTTCGAATGATCACAATAAGAAAACAAGAACAGAGGTTGGAGAAATGGGTCGGTGGTTAGAGCACTGGCTGCTCTGATAGAGGACCTGGGTTCAACTCCCACCACCTACATGGTGGCTAACAATCCCCTGTAACTCCAGTTCCAGGGGATCTGACACCCTCTTCTGGCCTCTGTGTGCACTGCACGACACAGGTACAATTACATACATGCAGGCAAAGCACTCGTACACATAAAATAAAAATAAAGAAATAAAAAATACTTTTTTAACAAATAATGGGGCATTACGTGCCTGGTTAGATTTAACTGCCAGCTTGACACAGCCTGGGGAAAGAGTCTCAGTGAGGAATTATCTACATTAAGTCAGCTTGTGGGCAAGTCTATGGGAGACTGTCCTGATTGTCAATAGATATGCAAGATCTGGGATCCTTTAGGGGGCTGGGCCCCAAACTGTTTAAGAGTGAAGAAAGCTAGCTAGCAGGTAAGGATGTGTTTATTCTCTTTGGTTTTGATTATGAATGTGGTGTGACTAGCTGCTTGACTTCCTGCCCTGACTTCCTTGAAATGAGGGACTGTAACTTGGAATTATAAACCCAATAAATCTTTTTTTTTCTTTAAAAAAAAAAAGAGGTCATTAGTGCATCGGTTTTATAAAGATCATAAACTTGGCCAGAGTTTATGTGTTAGTGTTGTGTTTCTGGAGTGTGGTCATCTATTTAACTGGGTTATGGGAAAGACATCCTTGTCTTTGTAAATAAAGGTTCAATGATTTAGGAGTGAAATATGATGATGCCTGTAAAGAAAATAAGAAATAAAAGAACAGAAAAGCAGCAACATGGAAGTGATCGATCAACTGAGGTGTAGAGGACCGGAGGATTCCTGGTAGTGTTCATTTGTTTGTTTGAGATACGGTCTCACTATGTAGCTCTGGTTGGCCTGGAACTCTTCGTCTTCTGGCCTCAACCTCTGAGTGCTGGGATTACGATCATACTCTATGATGCCCGGCTTCAGTGGTGATCCTGGAATTTTTCATAAAAGGTTCAGAATACTGCACTGACATACTAATACAACATAAAGATATTTCAATTTAAAAAAAACTGTAGAGAGTGAGGGCCTGTGATAGCAGTTGGTCTCAGAAAAGGAAGAGGAACGACCCCGGAGGCGCTGACCACTGGGAACTTTCACTTTGCAGGAATGCGTCTAGTTCTTCGAAGAACTAAAAGTTGGAGCAAAGAAGGTGAGAAAACAAAACAAAATCAGACACCACTTTTTCCTTCTAGGATAATATGAATAATGAATAACAGCGTGCCTAGGTGGGCTTCTTTCGTATACAGGGCTCTGCCTTCACCTGTTGGTCCCAGAACGTTCTGTCTTGTTCTGACAGACCTTCTCTACAGGTCTCTTCATCACTGAGCTTTTGTCTTAACTTTCATGGAGACAGCCCATTTCTGCTTAGCTCTCAACTGGGCACTGCGGGGAGCTTTCAACACGGCGCTGGGGGGATCCTCATTTGCAATTTATTACTATTGCCATGTCCTCACGGTCAAGAAAACAAAGTTTGACCTATGGTCCCCAGAAGAGGAGATCAAGGAGAGGAACTCATAATCTGTTGTGTGGGATCCTGGATGAAAAGCAACCTAGGAGCCAGGCATGGTGGCACATGTCTTTAGTCCCAGCACTCAGAAGGTGGGCAGATCTCTGTGAGTTCAAGACCAGCCTGGTCTACATAGTGAGTTCCAGGCCAGCTGGGGCTACGGGGAGATCCTGTCTCAACAAAACAAAATAAAACATGAAAACAATGCAGCAGATGAGCGGTTCCTCCCTAGACCATAGGACTGGACTAAAGAAGCCAGAGCTACTCAGAACTGGCCCACAAAGGGACTATACATCATGACTTAGAAATGTGCTGATGAAATATTAGAAGGTTAGAGAATACCAGGTCAAAGGAGTAAGTTTATTGTTATGGTTAAAACACTTTATATCCAGCTGTGACTTATAATCTGAGCTTTGCCTCTCTCTGCTCTCCTCCTTTGCAATCAGTCACTTTATAGACTGCTAGGCAGTTAGTCAATCAGCAGGCAGTTGACTGGGAAGTTAAGAGCTGACAACATTACTCTTTGAGGTCCTCCCAGGTCTCTGGCTCTGGATTCAGTAAGAGTTTCAAAACTACACAACTCATACAGATGCATGCTTTAATGCAACACTCAAAACCAGAGAACCCAGCTTCTATTTTTTAGAGTTTTGGAAGTGCATCTAATTGTTAGTACTCACAAAACTGCTGCTCTTGGTTGAGCGTATGTGGCCACTCAATTTCTCAGGATGGAGGGAGTGAAGGCTATACCCTTTTCTGAGGACAGGCATCTGGGGATGATGAAATTAGAACAATTTCCAGACAGGGCTAAATGTCACATAATCAAGAGCCAAGGCTCCCATTTTCTGTCATTTCTGGTGGATAGTGATGTCTTTAAATGTATATCTCCACTTAGGATCACTCTGTATATCAGGTTGTGTCTTACTGTCTACAGACATTGTTTCTGTGACAACACCTCACTGGCTTTTCTCAATATCTGTCAGCCGAGAACCATGTTTGGAGCAGGTGTGTGAGGGGCAGTGGGGACTCATGGAGTATCAGCGTGAGGCTGCCTCTTCACTGCCACGCAGGCTCAGCTCCACCCTTGGGATGGACAAGTGGCCACGAATCCTTCAGTGGCCCCCGCCTGGCTCCACAGACTCACCTCGCCCATGCTATGCAGCTGCTGTGCGATGCGCCTGAGGTCATCCTCGGAAGCCAGAGGGTTCAGCTGGTCCTGCACGTCGTACACAAACTGCTGCAGTGACATTAGCTGGTTTGGCCCATTGAGCTTCCGCCAGGAAGGCAGTGTGGAGATGGTTTTCTCACACAGATGAGTCATGGGAGGGCAGCCCTGCACGGAGTACACGGGACAGATTAGCTACCATGCAACTGTGCAGCCACCAGGAGGGCTTTACGGGCTTGGCACTCGCATGGCTGCTTAAATGTAGCCTTTAAGCAGAGTCTAGTACTCAAAGATGAAGTTGGGCCAGAGCTTTACATTCAACAGGTGATGAGTCTTCGCGATAATGCTCACGGCTGATGTTCACCAATACCCAATGCCCTGCTTGGGTCTTCCTTCCCCGTCCACTCCTTTCCTCCCTCACTAGAAAGTAACTCTCAGTTAGACAATGGATAGCTTAGACAGAGTGAGGACGCAGAGCGGGACAGAGTGAGAATCATGGTCAACATCAGACATGATGTGAGCCATCCTGTATTCAAGGAGACTATTGATGAAATGTCATTAGGTCAATTCTCAGAAACTGCTTCAAATTGGTTTTTAACCTTTCAAAGTAGTTAAGCCAACCTATGTTTCACATCCATATAATCACATATCTAATTAGAAACCATACACCATATACTGTATTGGATCGTTAATCACACAATCCTCCCAAATCACATATTATATCACCTAAATTTTACCTCCTGGTTAAAAACTAAAAACCTTTCAAGGGTGAAGACAAATTCACTTGGCTTCACATACTTGACTTCAGGATTTGGTATGGTGGGGTGGGGTGGTTTGGTATGGTGGGGTGGGGTGGGTTGGTATGGCAGGGTGGGGTACGTTGCAAAACACCTGGCAATGCCACAGCCAAGCTCAAAGAATCTAAGGATTTCTTGTTGCCTGAGTGACAGAATCTTTGATCCAAGGGGGAAGTCCCTGGCCTCTTCACAGGTTGTTGTCTCAGATCACAGCCTACTGACATCTGGGACCAGATTCCCACAGGCCTGCCAAACCAGTCCCTTCTGGTGACTGAGCCATGGAGCCATCCTAACAGGAAAGCAAGGATCCCTGAAGTGTAAGAGATTCGTTTTCACCAGGAGACAGTCTCCTGGGAATTTTGAAAATACTCGTGTTACTAGAGCACGGTGATGGAGGTCCAGAGCTTCGGAAGGGATATGGGTCACAGGACGGCCCGGACTCATCTCTCACCCCAGTCTAGACTTCGTCCTGCACAGGAGAAACCTTCCTGAGGTTGTTCAGCCTTGTCCACCTTGGTGCTGTTTTTCCATTTAGAATGTGTTTCTGTTTATTACTATGTTGGGAAATGGTCTCCATATTATAAGTAAGGAATCCTTTATCTGTCAAATGCATTGACCGTTTTCCCCAATCTATAGCACCTTTTTACTCTATGACTCTTTCCTGACAAGGAAAAAAAATTGTGTTTTCAAATAGGTATATTTCCTTTGGAACCTTTAGGGTTTATAACTTAATTTAAAAGGATTTCTTAGACCTAGGTTACTTTTAAAACACATTCTTAGGCTAGGTGTGTTGGCACATGCCTTTCATCTCAGCACTCAGGAGGCAGAGGCAGGCAAAGCTCTGTGAGTTCCAGGCCATCTGGGGCAACCAGGAGACCCTGTCTCAAAACAAAAAAACAAAAAAACCCCACATTCTCTGAAATTCTCATTCAAGATACTGGTTCACATTAGTACATTTAAAAGCTTTAACCCATTAAATTTTGGGCTATATCATGAGTAGGGACAATTCAACTTCCTTCCTTCCAGGCAAATAACCAGTTGTGCTGATTTATTAAGCAACCGTTTTCTCCTATTAAATAAAACAACTTCCTCCTTTCCCTCCCTCCCGCCCTCCTTCTCTTGGCCTGAGTGCATATTGCTGCATGTTGTGTACCTGCATGCTGAGACCACCGGCAGTGTCCAGTACCTTCTCAATTACCCCTTACCTTATTTTCCCAGATAGGGTTTCTCACTAAATCTGGAGCTCACAGCCTGGCTGGTCAGTCAGCTCCAGGGATCCTCCTGTAACTGCCTTCCAAGCACTGGGATGACATGTGTGTCCCTCCAAACCTGGCTTTTATGTGGGTGTTGGGGACCCAAACTCTGGTCCTCAGAGTTGTGCATCAAGCACTTTACTGACAGAGCCATCATTGTTTTCTACTAAATTTCTGTAGATAATGTGATTTATGTGGACAACACTCTCTAAGCTGTTTACTTAATGGTAATGATTATAGACCCTTTGTAATATACTTTACTGACAGAGCCATCATTGTTTTCTACTAAATTTCTGTAGATAATGTGATTTATGTGGACAACACTCTCTAAGCTGTTTACTTAATGGTAATGATTATAGAACCTTTGTAATATGTTTTCTTTTTCCATGTCAGCTTTGAGATGAAAATTCCAATGTCCTCCATCTTCTTCAGATACCAAATGGAATTGTATTACATTAGTGTGAGTGGAGAAAATGAAACATTCATATTTTACCTGTAGGAAGAACAGGCTCGTCTTATCTGTTCTCACCTGTGAGCACACATCCTTCAGTAAGTCTTGTTAGTGATTATTTCTCTTTTCTGAGTTTGTTATACATGCTACCACAGAGCAGAGTTTCTTTTATAATTTGTAAAAAGAAATAATTTAAACAAGCCATGGAAACGCCAAGATCACGACTCACTCTGAAGTGGTCCACCACTGCCCCAGAACCCTCCATCTTCTATCTCTCTTGTTTCTCTCTCTCTTCTTGCCTCACTCCACAGCAGCAAGAGAACAGCACATGGATACAGACTCTAGTCCTGGCTCCTACTGTGACTCTGTCCCCAGAAACCAAACCAAATCAAGGCGGCACAGAAGAGCTGCCTCCTGCTCCCCACTGGTATCATCATGGTCAGGCTGAGTTCAGCCCTCTGGGTGTACTCACAGAGATGATCTGACTCCGGATTTCTTGCAAGTGATTCCGAAGGACCTTAACGTCCTTAGACCCAGAAGCCCCTGCATCCAGCACAAAGAGCTTATTTGAGACGTGAAGATCGTTCCCAAACCTATGGCAAAAGCGGGAGCTGTGTCAGCCTGAATCAATCTCACCAGCTCTTCCAATGCAGGGATGGAGCTCCTACTGGCCCTGGAGGCTGATGGGAGGCAAGGGGGTGTCCTAGTGACTCTGACTAGGCTCTCTATCCCTGCCATTAGATGAACGCCCTCTATTCGCCGTGGGTGTAGACTGTGGGAAAGTCAACATGCTCTCCCAGCCACATACTTGGGTGTCTGGAGTCTCAGCACAGGTGCAGAAACAGTGGTAGAAAGATGTCAGAGCCTCTGAATACAGAGGAGGAAAGGCCCAAGGCACTCGCCTTCCAAGGGAGGAGAGAGCATGCGCTGGTGGTGGAGGGCTCAGGGCAGGATAAGAAAGCTCTGCCACCGATCTAAAAATACTCATGTAAGAGCCCACTTCGTATCAGGAAGACAACAGAGGCGCATCTCACACTGATAATTCAAGATCTGGGCTACCATAATATTATGCAGCTGCAAGTTCAGTTTCTTTAAAAGATTTATGTTTATCATGTGTGTTTATATGTGTGTGTCCACCTGTGTTCAGGTTCCCAGAGAGGCCATAACAGGGTGCTAGGTCCCCTGGAGCTGGAATAACAGGCAGGTGTTAGCTGCCCAACATGGGTACTGGGAACTGAACTCAGGTCCTCTGGAAGAGCAAGTGCTCCAAACTACTGAGTCATTTCTCTATCCTTCAGGTTCAAACTTCTGAATGGAACCATGGAAACTGTCGTGGTTTAGGTGTTCCCTAAGGGCGCATGTGTTAGAGGCTCTGTGCCCAATGCGATCTGTGTTAATGGAACCTTTATGAGGTGGAGCCCAGCTGAAGGTGGTTGACACCTAGGCTACTGGCTTACAAAGGGATCTCTGTGGCTTTCATAGGGTCTTAGAGAGCCCGATTCCTAAATCTCTCTGAATTTTTTTCCTGGCAGCCACCTATGAGGATGCCACTCACCAGGCTGTGATGCGTGCAGGGGGCCTCACAGGGACTGATGAAACTGGACTTAGACTTTCTGCCCCTTAAACTCTTAAACACATCCTTTCTTTATTAGTTACCAGCCTTGGGCATATTGTTATGGCAACGGAAATGGCTAATAGAGAAGCAAGTTTGTAATTTACTTCTGGTCCTTTGTAAGTGAAACAAAAGATTTATGCAATAATGCTTGATATGATATACACTGATCTCCTCTATTCTCTTCTGCTCCACCCTACCCTAACTACAGAGTTGGTCTTGACACTCCCAAGTAATTCTATAGCACACTACATACTGGGAAACAACACTGATTAGTACTGTGCTAATCATGCAAAGAAAGAAAGCTCCAAGAACTAACAGAAGTGGCCTCTGTACGGAGGTGCTGGGGGCAAAGGAGAGGGCTGTGTCTTTCTACCACGTGCTCTTTGTCTCCAGCAAGATTTCTTGCATGTGTGTGCACTGCTCTGATAACAATGAGAGAGTCACCAGAAGGATCAACAAAGGATGAAAGGCCCTGCATTCCTCTGTGTACTCATGACGCTCATCCCGCATTCCTCTGTGGGCTCGCGACGCTCATCCCACCCAAGACCCAGCAGCAGCCCTCACCTGTTCCTGATCTCTTTCAGCAAGGAAGTGTCCTTGTCATATCCAAACTCGCCTCCAGCAGGCCGAGGGATATTCATGATGTCAGCGTGGGTGGCCACCAGGACGACTCGAAGTGGGTTCTTCAGCTTGCCGCCGAATGCTGGGGGAAGAAAGCGAACCTTGTGAGGAGGCCAGTCTCCTACCTGGCTCATTCTCTTGCCTAGAGGGAATGTGTTGGTCTTATTCCCAGGCCACCCGTCCAGGTGATGGGCAACCTGTCCACAGATCGGGGGGTCCACGGTGCAGTGTGGCTCCCATTCCTGGTCTACACAGGAAAGACCACTAGGTCTACACAGAAAGCAGCTCTCAGGGCTTCTTTAAACAGCCACTGATATGTGCAAGGGGGAACACTCACGGAGCAGCTTTTACAGGACCAAAGAAAGCTACTTGAATGCAGCCACATCATGGAGGTAGACTAGAGGAAAACTGTCCCCAAGCCACGCAGGCAGGGCCCCTCGGTATGGAATGTTTGCAAAGTCCATCCCATGCCACCCTTTCCTCAGTCCATGTGCTGTGGCCAGGCCCCTGGGCCCGTTCTCCAGAGCCAGGTGATCTGCAGACTGAAGGACTGCTAATGAATGCCTTGCACTTTTCCAAAAGGCATAGGGGCCATGGACGGACCCCCCCGTGCACCCAGCAATGATATCTTAGTGCTAAAGTGCAGCACAGGGGTGAAAAATGGCTGTCAAGGAAGGTTCCGGATTGGGCCTTCCAGGCATGAAACCATAGACAAGAATTTCCCTGCACTTCACAGGGGCCTGAAGAGGAAGTATCTCAGTGTGGGAGTCTCCAGTCCTGAAGGAGAAAGGAAGGCACAGCAGTGAGCCCAGCCTGCAGGGTCTGCACGCAGCCACTGTGAGGGCTGCAGCCGGAGGGGCCAGAGGCAGAGCAGGAAGGCCTCATTCCATCCAGGGCTCAGCTCACCTATGGGCTCCTCCACTGGGACCAGAGACTTGAGGAAACTGAGCCAGAAAATCACTTGGTTCAGCTGGATCTCATAGGGCTCTTCCAGGCTGAAAACAATGACGTGGATGGATGTGGGATCATTGGCAGCAAAGTAGTCATAGCAGCAGAAGTACACGGGGGTCCCAGAGAACTCCCACACACTGAAGTCGCCAATTCCTGCAGGAAGGAAAGCACGCACTGCAATTGCAAAGCACCCCACCTAATTTCAGCCCCTATTTAATTTATTTTTACTTTATGTACATGGGTGTTTTGCCTGCACTGACGTAAGTGCACTTGTGTGTGCAATGCCCATGGAGGTCAGAAGAGGGTGCTGGATCTCCTGAAACTGGAGGTCCAGATGGCTATTAGCCACCATGTGAGTGCTGAGAACCAAACCCAGGTCCTCTGCAAGAGCAACAAGTGCTCTTGACCACTGAGCCATCTCTCTAGTCCTTCATCTACTAATTTTGCTGGAAGTTTGGGGATTCTGCACAGGGCTGGTTCCAGGACATTTGTCTGTGAGAGTGCACAGAGACTTAGACACAGGCCCACAGATGCAACGCTCCCTCACCTCTACCATATCCACATGTCTATGCCTGCTTGTTCTCCCTTCATGAAGAGCTCCAGCTGTTATCTACTGCACGTTTACTCTAAACACCCTGCAGATGTGCATGTGTGTTATGGATGTGTGTCCGGCCACATGTATATGTAGAAATCTTTGTGAATAAACACATACTTTATAGTTTTTTTCTCCAGAAATATTATTATATTAAAAAGGAGACATTCGATTGAGAGAGAGAGAGAGAAGTCCTGTCATATTCCACAGGAGCATGAAACAGTATACCCAGAATCACATGATTTTAGACACACGCATCTTCTAATCAGGTAGCTAGGCCTTTGCAAGGTCTGGAGATAGAAACAGGACCTCCTGGCACTAGGCACCTGATCTGCAGTGAGGGTGGGGCAACGGGCAAGCTCCTCTTTCTCAGTGCTGCCCGGTTAGCTCTGCTGTGGAGAGCTCAGAAGACACCCAGCCTTTAATAGAGGAATGTATGCAGACTTCAATTCCAGTCAGTGGCCCTCAAACAGGGTTCTGTAGCCAAATGTATGGGCAAAGCCCTGGATCTAATGGCTCATAGCCTTGGGGGGCGGGGGGGGCAGCAGTCTGTGCTGTTGCAAGCCTTCCAGGTGAGTTTCTCAGAGCAGGTGTTTAATAACCACAGCTTTAGGCAATAAGACTAAATGTCCTGTTTTTAACTAGATATAGGATAATCATAGGGCCTAAGGAGGTGTGTCCAACCTGTGGCCTATGGGCCACATCCTAGCATAGTTCAGAATGCGGTGTAATACATTTGTAGATGCCACCGTGTTGAAGGGTTGGACACCCCTGGTACAACATGACCCTACCTGCTGTTTTCTGAAGGCGTCCTCATGTCAGACACACCAGGCCCTCGAGTACAGCCTTACCATGCTGCATTACTATCTCTGCTACAGAATAGGTGTGGTTTGTCTGAGTATTCATGTATTAGAAGCTTGTTCCCCAAAGAGGTGGTATTAAGATGGAACTGCTGAGAGGCAAGGCACAGAGGAAGGCCATCAGGAACACAGCCCCCAGAAAGGAGTAATGCCTGGTCTTATTACTTTAGTGCCACCAAAGATGCATCCACCAAGACTTCAAAGAAGGCCTGTCACAGTGGCATACCTGTAGAAGATACTAGAATATTTAGGATGGCTGAGAGGGCATGCTGCACAAGGTTTCAGACTGGAGTTATAAGACAACATCTGCCTTGCTGGAGTCAGTTCTGTCCCAGGCCAGCTAGTCTTACCAGGCTCCTGTGTCTCCCTTTTGGAACAGGAAGACTTATCTTATCCCAGTTCCACCACTGTATCTTGGGGAGATAGCTTATTTGCTTATTGACTTAAACAAGTTCATAGCTGGAAGGAGCTTGACTTAAGTCTCAGATGTCACTCTGGACTTGAACTCTTTGTAAGTAGGTCTCACTCTATAGCTCAGGCTGGCCTTGAACCTGGGGTGATCCCACTGCCTTGGCCTCTTGAGTGCTGGAATTTAAAAAATGTGCCACCAGGCCTGGCATGGGCTTGGACTGTGAGTAATACTGAAATCAGGTAAGGTTTTGGAATTTGTGGAAACAGAACAATTACACTCACACTGTGAGGAGGACATGAACCCTGTCAGCCAGGGACAGAATGCTATGGTTTGGACGTGGCTCATGAACGAGGGCCTTGCTCTACCATGTGAGGGTATTAAGAGGTGGTAGACTCCAGATGTGGTACCTAGTGGCAGGTGGTTAAATCATCAGAAAGTTACACTGAGAAGGAATTAAATGCTGGTCTCTTGGGATGTTTTAGTTCTTATGACTGAGTTGTACAAGAAGATCATGGCTGGCTTCTCCATGCAAACTGGTTTTCTGTCCACCATATGAAAATTCCTTTGGGTAAACATGCTGACATCATACCACCAACATGGAGTGACACAGCAAGGGGGGCCCTCATCACTTAAACTGATGAGGTCACCCCATTTTGTACTTTCAGTTTCCAAGACTGTGAAGTGATTCAGTCTCTTTATATAGTACTTAGCCTCTGATATTTTATTCTAACATCAAACTAATATAGATACCGACACTGATCCCCTCTCCCAGGGAAACTAATGCTTGTTCTAAGTCTTTCAATGAAGATGAGTGCCTTCAAGAAGGAATTTGGTTAGGAGTATTGGTGTTAACTTAACTCTTGCCTCTAAACTGCCTCCCAACTGCCTCCAGGGTTGGAACTCCCATTCTTGTGATCTGGAACCACTTGGGAACCCCATCAATGACACAATCATTTGCTCAGTGAAGGAAATCTTTTCTGGGCCATCTATTAGTCATTTATTAAGTTAGGTGCTTTACTGGGTGCTGATAAGGCCCTAGTATTCAGTTTTATTTTCAGGTGTGGTCTAGTCCTGCGTCACCCTAAAAGTAGTCAGCACAGGACTTTCATTGATGTGAGATACTGCCTGGGACAAGCTCCCTTTGGGGAATCACTTGAAGCCCTGTCCAGGAGAAATTTGAGTTCCTTCCCTTTGGGTAGATGGGACGTACCATTCAAATAAGCATTCTGGATGTCGATGGCTTTGGTGGACTGGTCATCAGTTGAGCAGTGCAGGTGGTGGGATGGAGCCACGAACACCTCCAGCATCCCTTTGGTGAGGCCTGGCTCAAACATCATGCTCCGGCTCCTCACGCTCACGTTCTCACAGCCGGGGTAAAGGTTGTTAATGCTCACAGAAACTGCAGGCCAAAGAATTAAGACTCAGATACAAGTGACAGGCATGTCCAAAGGAGATAGCAAGAAGGAGAAAGGGGAGACCAAGAGCAGGCTGGGTCCTTGAAAAGGGGAACAGCAAGACTGGAGGAGGTTTAGATGGGTGCGCAACTAGATGTTTTATACATATATAATGAAATATATTATCGCATTCTGAGCATAAAATTGGGCCAGCAGGAATGTGAGAATAAGACCATATAACCCTCAAGAGCATTGTGGCTGACATTGCAACGTATTTTGCAACAGATCATGATTCTGAACCTCACAAGAGCTCTGGGGATCCCCAAAAGTATCTTGTACCCTGGCTCCTGTGTGTGGGAAAACCACCTGTGAGCAGTGGACATGGTTAGTGGCCTATGGGCTCCAGGTAGCAGAAGAGGCAGGCAACACCTGGCAGGTGGCCTTGATTCCTGTGTCTCTGAGCTGTGCCTCAGTGATAAGGGATTATGGTACAGATAAACGGTAGGACAGGCTTGTATGCGGCAGGGTGAGGAAACAGGAACATGCTGGAATCACAGAACATTTTGTTGCTAGTTTTGCTAACTAACTTCCCCCTCAAGTGGTAACAAGAGGCAGACCTGGATAACTCATTTTGGGGCCAGGGTCATTAGCAACTTCCTGGACAGGTGGCTCTCTGGTGAGGGCAGAGCAGCCTATCAAGAGTTCCTCCCATCCTGTACAACTCAACAGTCACAGCCTTGAGTGGGCCACAGAGTAAGATGTATGGCAACCAGGTGACAATCAGGTATGAGGGTCGCTGGAGGTCAGGTCTTCACTAGTCCGTTACTCCAGTGAGTAAACTCAGGATCCTTTGTGGCCCCTTCCCACACCAGGGGCTCGGAGGGTTCCTCTAATGGTGGCCACAGCCTCTCCTCTCCCAACCTCCCTGGCAGTACCTTGAGTAAGAGAGGGCTTCAGGGAGACAGTGAGAGCTGGGAGCTGGGCAGCCTTACTCCACTTACAAGGATGCCTGCCATGTCCTATAACCTGGCCGTGAGTTCAGCCTTTGCTTCCAGTCACCCACAGACCCATAGTGACAGAACAAAGGAATCCAGCCTATATTTGGACCTGAGAGAATGCAGAACCCAACACCTTCCAGAGGCACAGCTGCCCCCAGAGCTCCTACCTGTAGGCTTTGCAGCCAGGGGCGACGGTGGGAAGCGGGTGGAGTTGGTAGAGGAGAGCCTAGGCCTGCGCCTTCGGAAGAAGCTCCGAAGCAGCCCGCACTTGAGAGATTCCACGAGGGTGGATTTCCCGGAGCCCGAGTGGCCAAACAGCTTGAGCTTGATTCTCGGCTGGAGGTTCTGCGTGGGTCGGAGCTGCTGGATGAAGAGTCCTCGGTGTGTGTCCTGACAGAAACGAGAGCCCCCTTAGTCACGGCGAGAGCGAAGCACTGGGCAGACCGCATGGGCTGGCCTGCACATTCCACTAGTGTGAGGGATACATTTCCTTCCTGGGTCCGATGAAATTTTTAAGAACTCAAGTAAACATACGACGTGAAAGTCATCATTCTGAAGTGTGCGATTCGGGGGGTTTTGGTCATGTCAACCAGCATCTCGTCCTAGAGTCGCTGCATCGTCCCAACGGGAACCTCCGCCCCTTAGCAGTCACATGCCGTTCTCTTCTGCTCAGCCCTGGACAACTGCTGCTCTGCTCTCTCTTCCACCCTGCCTGTTTCTGCTGCATTTGGGCTCACAATAAATCAGGTGGAGCACTTGGGAAGCATTAACTCAGACATAAAATAAGAGGAACCCTGCGAGGCCATCTGGGGCCTGCTCCTCTGTATGGAGAACCGGGTATATGAGCAGACCTGTCCTGGTGAGGAGGGTGGCTCCTCACATGCAGGGCTTATTTTATATTTATGTGAAAATTCTAGTTCCTTTAAAAAAGAGTGTTCTTCTGTTTGAAAGGCCTGGTTCTTTATGATCTGCCTCATCACAAGGGGGCGGAGTCTACTGTGTATGGAGGGTTGGTTCCTTGATGGGACTATTAGTTACAAAGGAGTGGAGCTAAGGCATTACAAGAGTCAAGACTCCCTTCTGCGGAGGGCCTGAGGGCACAAGAGCCTTCTCACTTTATTCTTCTTAGACCTCTGGGGAGAACCATGAGTCTCTCTGGCAAAGAATTGTTCTCCGATTCACTCACTCACTCATTTGTCCACGAACATGATAATATCCCAAGTGCTAAGCTCAATGATGAGAAACACAAAACACAGAAGGTACCCAGTTCCATCATCCTGGGGAGACAGTCACATGAAAAAACTGACTTCAGGAGCAACATAACTGCCATGGGTAGGCTGGTGCTGTCAAGGTACACAGTACATCCAGAAGACCCAGGCCGAGGTCTACGCAGCCCGGCATCCTTCATGGCACTTGGCGCATCCTGTCCTCATCTCTACCATTTCCTGCCTGTGTCCCAATGAGGACCTGTTTGGAACTGTTGTATGTAGCCTGAGGTCTCTTCCTTCATCCTCTGCTGTAGCCTAACTTCTATGTATCCCACAAAATCCATCTTGCCTCTCATCTCCTGCAAGCTTCCTTTCTAGTGGCCTTGCACATGTGTGGCTCTCCATTATGACCCCACCAGACTGAAGAACAGTATGGAGCTCTAGTCTCCAGAGTAGGGATCAACTGAAGGGTAGAGATGGCCGCCCAACCCAGTACAAACAGAACGGTTAACAGAGAGACAAGCAGTTAACAGAGAGACAACCAGTACAGGCCAGAGGAGACTGGTGCAAGGGTGTCTCACTGAAATTGCACACCTGCCTGGAACACTTTCTCCAGTGCTAAATTCCGAAATACTCATTCTCTGTTGATCTCTTCCTGTTGAGCCACTGTTCCTTTTCCCATTAATTACTCTGTGGTTTGCAAACTCATAACTCCCTCAAAAGACTCCACTTTTCCTACCCTGAGTTTCTGTTTCTAGGCTGCAACCAGTCTTTCTTAGCAGGTGACACTCCCTCTGATGTGCACTGTAGAAAACTACAGGTGTATTTTCAGTCCCCACAAAGTGGGGATGTTTGGGAACTGGATGGTAGATGTCCCAAGAAGATGTGCACAAAATATCTCCCACAGCAAAGAATACTCTGGGTCAAGCATCTGCTCAGAGCTTACATGGAAGAAAAATCCTATTTACTGTCAGAGTGACTTTGACAATATGGACATATTCTGGATTAAAGACTTTTTTACTTAACCTTGCAACCAAAGAGTTACTATTTATGATGTAAACAAGAGTCATATGCTCCTCTTATGACCTGGGCATATATGGGTGCCAAAGGACCCCTCCTGGCCTTCCACTCAAGATAATGTATGAATATATGTATGCATGCTTTACATACCAAAGTGCTGAAAGCAGCATGCTTTTCTCATTGCAAACCATGGGAGGAATTAAAAGTGTGTGATAGTCTAGGTCTAGAGATGAAAGGGTGAGAACCTCTGATAAGGACAGTCCTGAGCTTTTCCCCATTTCATGCTGGAGACTCTGTTTCAATAAAGAATGAGCAAAGTCCTTGTAGGGGAGCAGAGTTCCAAGAGGCATCTGAAGGACTGGGTGCTCGGCAGTTTGGGTCCACTCCTGGGCTTAAAAGAGACGCTAAGAGTAAGGCTGTTTCTTTACCGAGGCACAACTGTGACGTGGCGTAGAAATGCCACATTTACAGTCATCTCAGCTCGAGACTGAGCTGCATTTGTAGCAGAAGGACTGGGGAGCACATTTTCATATTCCCTGAGTCTCCAAAGATTACAAGTATCTTATAAAATGGCAGCACAATATTAAATTTTTATTACTTTGTGTGTATGTGTGTGTGTGCATGAGTGTGGACACACGTGCAAAAGTGCAAATCAGAGAACAACTTGCACAAGGCAGTTCTCTCCCTCCATTATGTGGGTCCTGGGGATGGAACTCAGATCCTCAAGCTCAGTGGAAGACTCCTTTACCTGCTAAGCCATCTTGCTGGTCCTACTTAAATTACGATTTCGTCTTTATGCATTGAAATTGTTGGGCTCCTTTATTATGAAACCATGCCGTTCAAGCTGCCAAACCACTACCCAACTGGTACCGACAGTAGCTGCTCTTGGTAACTACAGGGCAGGAGCAAACTGCCTGTCTCACCAGTGTCATGGACGCATCTCATTTTATTGTACTTCTCATCGAAATCTGTTGCTTCCAGCCAGTGACATCCTATTGACGGTCTACAATTATCTGTGTAGATGCATTCTTTCGTTCAGATTTTATTTCACAACAGTGAGGTGACACTACCCAAAGTATGATAAGGCCTGATGGAGTGAATTTGGATGGAAGCCATGTCTGCTTCTCTGCCTTTTGGGAGACTCAAAACAGCCCAAGGTTTTTGCCTATGACAGACACAAAGCAAAGCTGAAACTGACCAAGTCCTCAACCTTCCTGGAAACAGAAAGGGAGGCGGTGAAGGGTCCCCAGAGGCCGGGGACAAAAGACCAAACAGTGACATGCAGATTGAAGACAGCATCTCAAGCTGTGTGCTGCAGGCTCAAAAGGACCACACAAACCATTTGCAGTCCAAGACACAGCCCCACCAGGGCACTGTCTCAAACATAATGTGGCTGCGGGGGCTTCTTGATTTTAAGCAGACTCTGCAAGTTGTCACTAGAAAAGTGGGTAAACTGAGAGCCCCTCCCTCATTTGCATTTCCAAGGGAAAAGTGGCACCTATCACTTGAGTTCTGCTTCACTGGCAAACCCATTCGCTGCTGGGCCTCTTGTGCAGTGGGACAGCCTTCTCAGAAGTGCTTTCTTTGGCTGAGGAGACTTAATTTGGAGGAGACTGCTCTCATCTCTGAATCACACACTCAAAAGCTACCCCTCAAGTGATAAACATCCAACACATCTTGTATTATCCAAGAAGACATGGTTTCATCAAATCTGCCGTTTGATTTCATGAGGCCCTTGACTCCAGATGACCATGTAAGCAAACACACATTCTCACTTTTCAAGCGGGGACTGAGGAGCATCAAGAAGGAAAGGATTTCCAAAGACGTGATCCTTGTCATCCCCCCTCCTGCCTCTGTCCAGGACCCTCTCACCTTGGGACAGGAGATGGTGACCTTGGCAGAGAGGTCACATTCTCTTTTATCTGGGCTTTGGGAGCATAACACTACTCTCTCATCAAGATGGGCGGAGCATACCTTAATTTTGGAAGGCAAGTAAAAGCAAAATATCCTCAGCTGTCCTTATCACTTCATCCTGCAGGAAGAGCTCTGTGGAGAATCTATCTCAACACCTATGAGTTTGACACGGCTTTCCCCTGACATAACTCCTGGCATCTTTCCACTAGCAGTTGGCACATTCACTTCTTACCACTAGATGGCAGAGTGGAGGCAAGTTGAGGGGCCCAGAGGCATTCCCCTGGATGGCAGTTTTTCATCAACACAGTGGTCTGCTTTCCTATCCAAAAGAATGGCTCCAGGCCAGTTTCTAGAAGATGTTATGCATATTAATTTATTTGAAAAGAAGCACAATAGGCTGCCACAATGAATATTTAACTGAAGCCATAAGACCAAGACCATCACAGATCAGCCTCACCTAACTGGCTGGGCCCTTAGAGGCTGAGCCTGGAGGGAGTCTGCCCATTAACCCCCCTGGGGAACGGCAAGCTGGGCACTGTACCACCTATATTTTTCTCAAACCCTGTGATATTCTCTAGGGTTTGTCTTTAATGTGGGTGTGACTTGGATACACACTGAGCCCAGGGCATCACAAGAGTGAGTGAGCTTTCACAGGGTAGGCCGGGCCCAGTTAGAAAAAAGAACAAAGAACACTAAGAGGAATAGAGAGGTCTGAACCAGAATCTTCCAAGAAGTTGTGAAGCTGGGCTTGGAGCGCAGGTTACACTCATCTGTTGATGAGCAGCTCTTGACTTAAGTACTTGTATAGGAATGTCACTCTATTTGCTTCACGGCTGTGGCTCAGCCTGCACAGCCCCATCTAAGCACCAGCATACCTTGGCAGGCTGTCAATGACACTTGAAGTCAGGGCTCCATCCCCTGACCATGACACTGCAGCCTAAGAGGTCAGAGCGAACTCTAAACCTCAGGCAAAAGCTCACACCTGCCTACTTCACAGGCCTGGAGCAAACCTAACTGGTCACCAGACCAGAGAACTTTGCCTGCCTCTCTGATCCCATCCTGCATCACTCTGCCTGCACCACCAAGCTCAAGCTCTAGCCCTGGCCCAGCCAACCTCTTTTTTTGTCTGCGCCACCGGGCAGGATCAACTCCTCACTGCCTCAGGCTCTTTGCACCTGCTTCTATCTCTGCCTTCACTCAGTCTTTCTACAGTTGGTTCCTCCCTCTTGTCCTTCTCCTGTCATTATCAATGACATATTAAAGATGATGATCAGCCAGTGAACTTACCCTATCCCCAACACCATATCTTACGTCCTGTTACTTTAATGTCCTGCCAGGTACATACATAGGGTGGGGGGGCACTGAGGGGAGTTGACAAACCCTCCTGTCAAGAAAGGGCCAGATGGTCCCTGAGGCACTTTACTCAGTGTTGCCCTTTATGCAACCAGCCACACGCAGGAAAAAATGATCAGGTGCAGCTGTGTTGCACTTTATTTATAGAAATGGGTGGTGAGCTGGTATTGACTTTTAAGCCATTGATTGCCAACCCCTGACTTACTGATGCAGTCATTTCTTCCTTGTTCACTGGCTGGGTCTTCTTCATTCCACCACAGTTTTCTTAGGCACTGAACTAGTCCTGGCACATAGCAGACCCTGGGCAAGTCTCTAAACATGGGGAAATAGTAAACAGTGGCTTTGGGAGCGTCACTGGTCTGTGAGACTCTGGTGCATCTCTGGGCTTCTTCTAGTGTCCTCGCTCCCTGGCGATCTAGCCTTCACTTTCTCAGCAGGAGAGATGAGTAAACCTGAGCAGGCTGACTGGGAAGACCTTCCACAATCTGGAGGGCCCATAAGAAAGCAGGGAAGACGTGCGGCGGCTGTAGCTGGTGGTGGATGCAGTGAGCCCCAGAGGGAAGGGGCCAGATTCTATTATGCAAATGCCATGCACTCCTGGTGAGTTTTAATTCTGGACAACTCTCAACATTGTCCAATTTTCCAAACTCTTCCTGGATACTTCTGTACTGTCTTAAGGTTGGGAATAAAAGAAGCAGGCTACTTTTAGTATGAGTGTGTGGAAAAGCAGATTAACATGACAAATCAAATCAAATAATCCAAGTCCTCAGATCCCTGATACTATTTTAAAATGAGCTAAGAATGGGACTTCCAGGGACAGTGAGAATGAACCTCAAGGCAAACTCCCTGAAATCTTGCTTTCAGATGAAAAATAGTCGGGTTTGCTCCGTGACCAGTCTGGGCAGGTCATGGGGGTTGAATGGGACTCTGTTTTCTTGGTAGGAGCTGCATAAGACAGAAGAGACGAGAAAATCTCCTTGTTGAAAGATGGCAATTATCAGACACAATGCATTAGGAACCTAGCTTGATAGGATGGAGAAAATCTCATCTGAAGGATTTTCTGGCTCCTGTGGTACAAATGTTCTCACTATGCCTGACCACAAGAGCTCAAAGTGATGTCAGCAGAGCTGGGAAGAGATACAGACAGGTGGCTCTCAGAGACAGGACCCAAATGTTTCCAGCACCCGCATACCAACAACTCCATACTGAGCTGGGCCACTGCAGACTCCACACAGGAGGACCCTGCCTGGTGTTCTCCCTTGTCTTATGGTCTGGTCTTGGCCTGGGTTCCTGCCAGAAAGGCAGCTCCCGCAGGCCCCTTGAATACAAGGCTGCAAAGCCCTGGGGCCATGTCGTCCCTCACTGCGCACATTCCTACTGGGCCTCCACTGGTACATGTGACAAGGTGGCTTTGGTTCTATTTCCACAGTCCAGTCCCCATCACCTCCCCAGAAAGCTTCAAAACCACATTCCTAGTCAGTGCTGATGAGAGGGAAACACACAGAGGGTGACGCCTTTAATAACTGTCCATGTGGAGATCAAATGGAACGTCCAGACAAGTGAAGGAGGACAGGGCCCAGCTCTCCACGATGCTGACTTCTTCCTTGAGGCTCTATGAGGGGAGGGGGAAGGCTGAGGGGGTTCTTTTGGTTTTCACAATGAAAGAGAAGGAGAAGAGCTCTAGGACAGAAGCCCGGAGACCAGAGATCGAGATATTCTGCCTGACAGGGCCCCCACCACCCAGTCATAATGCCAACAGTACTCTGGTAAGAGACACTGAGGAATACAGAGGGAGTGAGAGGAAAGCTGTGATGAACACTCTTATGGACGGTCCTCGTCCCTCTAGAGCCCCCACAGTCCTCTGATTTTGAACTCTCTTTTCGGGGTGACCGAGAGATAACTGCAGATAATTACATCACCCTGTCTTTCTCTGCCAGTATCGGCTATCTCTGTGGCAAGCCACCACCCTCCTTCCTCAGTCAAGCAGGATGCTACTCTGCTTCCAAAACCAAATCTCAATATTGGATGTTTCCAGGTGCTGCCGGGTTATTTAGTTTGGTACTTATTTAAAAAACAGAGGTCTGAACACTGACAGACTAAGATTAGCAGGGCTCTGCTCCTCACCCTGAGGCTGAAGTCTACAGCCACATGACTGCTGTCCTACAGGAATTCTAGAAAACCCTGCCCATCGGAGGGAACAGAAACCCAGGCCCGCCCCACTGAGAGGCAATCTGACCTGCTGCAAGGCGGGGTGGCTCTGGAGAGGCTCTGTGAGGTGTCCCCACACTGGCTGGGAATGTACACCGCAATGGTCATGTGCCCAGAGTGAATGAGAGATGCTTCCTCAGATGGGAATCTCACTAATCTGTACTAACCTCACTCAACCTCTTTGCTCCTGCAGGAACGTCCTCCATGAACCCCGGGGATGTGAAATGACAGTGTCAGCCTTGACTCCAGGTCGACACCACGGTTGCCATGATTGACATCCTGACATCCTGAAGTCTGCTCTAACAATGCTCTTCAGGGTACCAACCACAAAGGCAAACACGTACTTAGTGTGTGCAGGTGTTGTTCTCAGGATGTCAGTTACCTATACTCTTTCAGTCCTCACCACCATCCCGTGAGGTGGCACCTCCCCACACTAGACAAATGGGGGCACTGAGGCACAGAGATGGTAAGCAACAGGCTTGTTCATCTGAGAGCTTGGCAGGCTGGGACTGGAACCCAGACCACCTGACCCCTGAGTCTGTGCTCTTGCCTGCTCCCCCTTCAGTCAGCCCCTCAAACAGCTCCCTGGATTCAAGCTGCAAAGAGCAGAGCCCTGCCAATCAGAGACATAAAACGACCATTCTTTGCCTTGACCTCTCCTTTAAAGAAAAGAGCTCATTGGCAATAGTTAATAAAATACTAGATATTGTAACATTCACTGGCTTGGAGCTCCCAGGCTACCCAATCTGCATCTGTATTGCTCTGAGTTCATCATGTTCCAGAGCTTTTACTTGCTTTGTTATGCTTGTCACTGCAGAGTGTGTCTGGGTGTGCACACAGCCTGGAAATCGATCTTTAAACAAGAGACCATACAGGGGTTAGGGGCAGCGAAACAGAAGAGCACAAAAGACAAGTGTTGCTGGGCCGGAGGGAGTGTGTACTCTGCCGAAGCCCACTGGACTTTCAAGTTCAA
Source organism: Eospalax fontanierii (assembly GCA_035773235.1). Lineage (NCBI taxonomy): Eukaryota > Metazoa > Chordata > Mammalia > Rodentia > Spalacidae > Eospalax > Eospalax fontanierii. The sequence continues at coordinate 10,116,455 of CM069538.1, forward strand.
AGTTTTTGCTTAAGGAGGAATTGAATGTACATTCGCATGGGCCCCTGCTCCATAAATAAGAACTTCTACAGCAGTAATCAGCACTTCAGGGTGAGAGAAAATGAGGTAGCACATGTTCTAGAGGGCCCCGGGGTGAGAAATGATGCTCTCCACAGGAAATGAGGGAGAGCCTCTGATGATCTGGGAGCCATGACACTGATCTTTGGGGACACTAGCCAGACGAGGGGTTGAAGGGGGCTGAAATCTACATACCTGGGGAAGGTGGTTACGTGGCTCAAGAAACCCTCTCCCTGTCCTCAGTACAGGGTAATAGAGATTAAACACTGAAAGGTCAACACACTGGGCTCATCCAGCAGGCAAAGACAAGAGTCACTTGGTGCTATGAACAGATGCTGCAACAACTACAGTAGTGAGTGTAAACTTACAATGGACACTGCGACCAAGCCCAGATTCATGGCTACCAAATAAACAGCCAACCGAGGTAGGAGCTGGGGTTTGTGTTGAATTCCAGCTGGCTAATGCACTGCTTCAAAGAAACTGAATTTAAATGAGACTTCATGTAAAGGTTTAAAACTGACACCAACTCGACTTTAAGACTCTTGACACCTTTGTCTTGCTTTGCTTGAAAACAGAGCACTGCTGCTCTTCCAGATCAAATTCTCACTCATACCCACAATCCCCTGCGGCAACCATGGGAACACACTAAGCTGGCGGTTACTCTGAATGTTTCCTTGTATGAACAGGCCAGTGAAGCTTGGAGAAAGTGTCCCAGACTTACCTCCACTGGGAATCACCAGAGCAAAGAGAGACGCATCCCTCGGGTACTGGAAGTCTCTGTCCACTGGTGGTCTGCCTGCTGCCTCTGGGCCAGACCACAGCGTCAAGGGCATGAGAGTGTGAGGGCGGTCCACACCACCTTCCAACTGTATCCATTCCAAGAGCTTCTAAGTATACACATGTATTTGAAATAGCAGGGTCTCCTCAAGTCTAAATCACGCCAAGGAAAGGAAGGATCCCCATCTACACTGTTCCTTGCAGATCAGAGGACAATTATGAAAGTCAAACTGCTGTCAAGGAAGAACACCATTCCCTTCAGCAGGCTTCACAACACACTTGGTGGTACACACCAGGCTCATCTGGGACAATATCTTATAAACCATTCTACGGAATTACCTTTTTATTATTAGTTAGGTTGTTCTATAGACATCATAACAAGACTCTGACAGGAAATTAGGGAAATGCAGTACTGTTTAAAGAAAATGTTAATAGGGCTGGAGAGAAGGCTCAGTGGTTAAGAGCACTGGCTGCTCTTCCAGAGTACCCAGGTTTAGTTTACAGTATCCCCATGGTAGTTAACATCCATCAGTAACTCCAGTTCCAGGGGATCTGATACCCTCTTCTTTTGACCTCCACAGGAAATGCCTACAGATGGTGCGTTTACAAACACGAACAGGAAACACTCATACATAAAATAAAATAAATCAAAAAATATTAAGAGGCTGGGGAAAGATGGCTCAGAGGTTAAGATAGTGATCTTAACTATCTTAAATGGTTTTTACAGACAGCTGTAGAAGAAATTCAATGGTGAACTTAAGTGTTTATGGCAAGTGGCATACAAAGGACAGGACAGGAATAGATGCTCTTCCTAAGCCAGCGTCCAATGCCTCCTTCTAACAGTTTGCAAGGGAAAAGCCGGAGGACATACACACAAAGGCAAGTAGAGCCTTTAAGACTCACCTTCCGGAGTCTTGCCAGGAGTCCTGCCACGTGCTCGTGCTGCTCTGACTTGGCAAGGTCCTCTGCTGTCTTGCCATCCTGTTGGAGAAAGATGATGAGTGGCTTTCCTCTTAGAGCTGCAGGTGATCCAAACCCATCAACTCAAGGCAGAAACAAGCACAGCAAGTGTCAGAAGTAAATCAGATTAAAAAGGGAACGTCCTGGGCTGCTTCACTGTATGGGGAATTCTTATTCTATTCAGTAGCTCAGGAAAAGAAAAATAGGAGCAAGACACACAGCAGTGTCTTGTGGTAACAAGAGGAAGATGTCTCAACCCAACAGCTCCATCCAGACTCATTCTCTGGCAATTACCTGCCTTGAGTTCCTGTCTGTGATGAGGAATCAAGAGTATCTTATTTAGTGCTAGTTCATGTCGTACAGTCCTCACACATATAAACCTCACCCCTATGTGATGTCCATGGTTGATAATCACCGTGCTTTCCAAAGACAGGCTCTTCAAAGAGCCTAGCACACAATTTGACTTAAGACTGTTGGTAAATATAAAACTGGACCTAAGGGCCCATGACAGACCCAGTTCTCAGTAAGGTACATGCAGGAAATCTCAGTGTCTCCCAGAAGGCAAGACCTGTCACTGTCCCCCAATACACCAAGGGAGAGATGGAAACAACTATTCTGCTATTATTTTAGAACCCTAAAATTCTAGAAGTTGAGAAAATGAGAAGCAGTTTCCAAAGAAATGAGGGTGACTTTTTAAAACATAAGATAAATAAGTCCACGGTTGCTTTAACAGAATTTATTCATAACCACTTAAGTTCTACCCTGCAGAAGCTTAGGCACAACTGAAGTCTGTCTAGTTGCAAGTCTCTCAATCCTCAGCTCAAGCTGCTCTGGGAACACACATGGGGTCTCCCTAGACCGGCACTACTAGCACTCGGGACTAGGTGATTCTCTGTTACAGGCTCCCTACACCCTGTAGGGTGGCTATTAACATCTCTGCCTTCTACCTGCCCGTGCCAGTAGCATACCTCAGCCCTAGCTTGAACATCGACTGTGTCTTTAGATAATTTGAAGTTTCTCCTGGGAACAAAATTGCCAGGCTGAGGACATCTGCTCCAGGCTAAATGCAGAGCTCAGCTGTGTGCTCTGAGGAGGGGTGCTGTCCAGTCAGGGGTACCCCATCCCCAATAAATCCTTAATGCTCTGATATGATTTACCAGGCAAGCCAGGACTTCTAGTTCGCTCTGGGTTGAACAGAGTTCCTTAATGGACACTGTAACCCCAGCCAGGAATTCCCGCCAACTGTCTAAGCTGCTTCACTTGCATGACAGATGGCCTGTGGAGAGGTCAGGCACTGAGGAAGACGAGTAGGGTGTGGGTGACTGGGGCTTCCAAGATGGCATCTGAGGCTGAGCTCTGAGGAGAAGCAAGGACCAGAGGCATGGAGGTGGGCCTTACGTGCAAGTGAAGCTGCAGACCTCGGTGGGAGAGGGCGGGGTGACGTGGAGAGAAACAAGGCAGGGTGGATAATATGAGTCAGGTGTCTGGGAAGGAAGAAAATGACAAGCTGAAGATGGCAGAGGAGGAACAGGTGCAGGGCAGGGGTGCCCAGGACGAAGAGACAGGACTGACAAGAGTCAGTGGTGTTTGAGTGAGCAGGATGAGAAAGGAACAAAGGAAGAAGGGAGGGAGGGAGGGAGGGAGAGAGAGAAGGAGAGAGAGGGAGGGAGAGAGAGAGGGAGGGAGAGAGAGGGACAGAGAGGGAGGGAGGGAAACAAAGAGGGAGAGAGGGAAGGGGAAGGAAGGGAGGGAGAGAGGGAGAGAAAGAGAGAGAGGGAGGGAGAGAGAGGGAGGGAGAGGGAGAGGGAGAGGGAGAGAGAGAGGGAGGGAAGGAGGTCTGTACAAGTCAGAAAGGAGATCACATCCTGGAGAAAGGTATCATGGAGTCAGTCACTGGGGCTCCTGGGGTGGCTCTGAAAGTTGTTTCTTGACTTGGGTGGGTCTACAAAGGCCTTATAATAATTAACCATGATTTACATTAGACCTTGTGGTTTTATTTTAATCTATGTTTTCATTTATAAAAGTATGGGAAAGAAACAACTCTCTTGAGTCAAGGATCGGATCGAGGAAGACAAGCCTGTGGAGAGTGCAGGGTGGGAAGCGGGAAGGAAGATGGGAGGGACACTCAGAAATCTTGTTTTCAATGTCCTAGCTGAGAACAGAGTAAGGGTAAAACGACGCAAGGGGGCGCTGTGGGGCCAAGGGTTGTTTGTTTGGAGTCTACTTAGACTAAGATGAAAGTCACAAAGGAGCCACAGGTCTGAAAGGAGGTCCAGAAGAGACATGCTGTCAGTGCAGAATACACCTACGATGGGAAAGCTTGGTACAGACGCAACAGAATGAAAGCTTTCAACAACTTCAAAATACACAGGTTGAAATGATATTTTATTTTTGTTGCTTTTTTCTTCTTTCTGTGGTGCAGGTTTTGTCCATTAGCAACAGTATGCAGCTTTGTGTCCACATGGTCACCCCACACCCTGCTCTAAGAGGAGGAGGAACCTTGCCTTCCTCTGGCCAGGAGGCCATACAGCTCCACTTACTAACGGAGGGCTCTCCATACTGTGCTCCCTTGTAATTCCTGACAGGAGCAGGTGACCACCAGACTCAGGCTTCTGTATGCGGTGCTTGTTGCGAGCCTCTGCCCACTTCCTGACAACTGTAGGCCCCAGGCTCCTGGAGGAGGTCACCCACTTCCAACGACCCAGAACCTCAATCTTCTCTATCACCACTATAATCACACCAAGTGACTATAAAGTCACTGTTAAGATTCTTTGATCAGTATCCCCCTCCCATCTTCTAGAAGATTTCTGTGGGCCCAGTTTAAATCTACAGTGAGAATGATGAGGCCGGGTGAGGTACTGTGATGTGGGGTGGGAAGCACTGAGAGGAACTTCTCCAGGACTGAACAGAGTGCGTAGAGAAGAAGCAGGTGGTGGGGCTAGGACAGCCCCATGGCGAAGAGCAAACGGGGAGGGCCACAGGCCCACAAACGGACCCCAAAGAGACCAGAGGCCACACACATTTGTGGTTCCAAGCCATGCTGCCAGGTCTGGCAGGAGTGGGCAGATGACACGATGGCATCTTCAAAGCTATCTTGTTTATTTTTTTCCTAAGGGGCATCATCTGAGACAAATTTTTCCTCATAAAAATGCCTGTGATACTTTATTACACGGCAACTAAACTATGGGTTAAGATGTGGAGGATTGAAGGCACCTCAGGCCTAGCACATCCCTGCATGGCAGGGCTGGACCTTTTATTTGGTATGTGGGTTTCAAAGGGTAAACAAGTGTACTCAGAAGACTGCCCATCCCACACCGAGTACTAGTCATGTCTGGGCCTGAGAGATTCCATCACTGCACAGAACAGACCTCTTGAGAGGGAATGGTACTATGAAAATCGAAATACAGACAGTGAGGAAATATTGTGCTCCACAGATCAGCAAACATGTCCTACAGAGGACCCTGTCAGAGATGTTTGGAGCTCAATGGGCTCACCTCTGACACTATAGCACACAGCCAGAGACAACAGGTAAATGAATGGTGTGGCTGTGTTCCAATGAAACTTTGACAAAAATGGGCAGAAGGCAAGATTTAGCACTGTGGGCCAGTTTGGTAAACCCTTGAAGATCTCTAAGAAACGAAGCTCTACTTCAGGCTTGGGACCCTTGGGTGAGCTGCCACATCAAAACACCACTTGATCTCCTTTGGGAATCTTAATCTGCTAGAAATTTTAAATCTGGAATGCCAGAACGTTCACAAAAATGATCAATCCACTGTTTGGTCATCAACAATTCAAATGATATTTCATGGCCACAGCTGAACTGGGCCTCACTGTATTAGTTGAACTATATTCTCTGGTATTCCATGAACTGTGAACCAAAGGGCTTCTTCTGCTGGGAGTTACCACCTCTGAAATGGGAAGTGGAAGTAGGAGGAATGGAATGAGTATGTCTTACTTAAAAATATTCAAGTCTACCAGCAAAGGCAGGCTTTTTAGACAGCACAGAGCAGCTTTTTGCCTCACGGTGGACTGGCACACCCTCACCCCCCGCCACAGAGGGGTTCCTGTTCCTCCTACAGGGCACTGGGCCTTCTGTGCCCTGGAGCCAACAGGAAGCACTTATGAAAGAGAAATACATACATCGAATAGAAATCTAAGAGGCACTGTTGTGTAACATGGTAAACAAAAAGGCCAGTGAGAACCAGTGGGGCTCTCGCAGAGCAGGGCTGGCGAAATGAGAAGAGGATGAAACATTAACTAGATATTAAACTGGGTCTGTGTGGGCAAATGTTTATGTAACTGCAGTGGAGGAGTTAAAGCTTAATAGCAGCTTGTCTGCCTTAGAATGCAGTTGCCAAGCAATACCTTTCTCCTCATGCCCTTGAGGCACAAGAAGCCCCAAACTTGCACCTGCTTGATACTCACTGAGGTCAGGGCCTCCACGCTGGCACCCATCAGACAGAGGTAGCGGACTACGTCCAGGATCCCATTGTTGGCTGCAAGGTGGAGAGGAGTTCGTCCATACTGGGAAGAGGAAAGAAAAACAGAAAAGAGAAGTTGTCATGGTTGCTGCTTGTGAAACCCTTTGGTTCACATTTCATAGTGGTTGAGGAAGACAGGGAACACATGCCAAGAGACTCATTATATAAGAGGCCTGGGGTCCACCAGAAAGAAAGAGGAGGTACTGGCTCCCACTGAGGCAGGCCTGCCAGGCAGAACATTTTCAAGCACTGTGCAGTTGAAAGAATACCTTCAAACACTTTCAAAGGATGGATAAGCAGGAGGCTTGCTATAGCACAGCTAAGCTTCTCGCTGTGCTGGCAGAGATCAAGCCATGAGGCAAGGGCCTGACCCCCCAAGAGAGTCATCTACACCACGGTTCAAATTTAGATAGTCAAGAAGGAAGAGATGAAGGACGGCTGAGGGTACTCTAATGAGGTGAACTTTTGAGGTTGTGCCAACTATGGTTTTTATGCCTGTGGCTTGAGAACTGTGTGTTATAGCACCTCAGGGCACTGCAGTGAAACCACAGTGAGGGTTTTCTTTGGGTTTTGAAAGAGTTCAGATGAATTTGGTCAAAGTAGCTTAGAGTCAGGCTATAAGGCCATTGGTTTTCCTCAGTGACACTTAATCTTTGCTCTTGGGAGTTGGTAGAAGGTGTGGAAAGTCTGGGACCATAGTCTGAGAAGCTATGCAATGCCCAACAGTCATACACATCCATTGGTGACTGTGGTTATCTGAGAATGAAACAAAAACAGGAGTTTCCTTTCTATTTATGTGTCTGTCTTTTTCAAACGCTCCTAAGTTTGGGGACTGAATTACCTCAGAGATACAATGGTGAGGGATTTCATCTGCTCTGCAGGAATCATGAATAAAAATCGCCAAGACACTGCAAATGATGTGGTCAGGGCTTGGGAATCCCTGGTTACAGTGTTTACCAGGTTTTGACATGAAGTCAATAGGTGGTCAGTTAAAGTCTCCAATACAGGATGACACTGAAGAGAATTAAAGTCCCCAGCACTGCCTCTCCTCTTCCTCAGACTCACTGCTCTGAACTCTCTCTAGCAACATTTTGGAGTATTTTCTCCCAGGCTCTTACCTATGAATCTTCAGTGAGAGAACAATAATTGAAAAAGATAAGATGTGACCACAATTTACATTCTCCTGGACTTGCCTATTCACCCAACAATGGATCGTGAATGCTTTTCCACATCTGTAACTAAATCTATTACATGCTTTTGAATGTCTGTTTTGAATGCCTGAATGTTACTCAATGCATGGATATGCCATGATTCATGGAGCGGCCCGTACAGAACACTTAAAGGATTTCTGGAACCTTTAACTCTGTTGTTGGCGCACATATGCGTGCTTGGTTTACTGTCACCTTTACAGTGATTTAAGAAGCAGATAGTAATCTTCAAACATCCTAGAATTAATGTGAGAAGACAAAGAGATAGCTTTCAAGTTCTGAATAAAATGTTTGGAAAATGAACTGTAAGAAAACGTTATCAGTTATAGAATGTACAGTTTCGTACAGAGGAAGGAAACAACGAAGAATGGGATAAGGAAAAGACGGTTTTGAAGGACCTCAGTATTTTCTAGACAGGGGTCTCATGAGCACAGGCTAGCCCTGAATTCGAATCCTCCTGCTCCCACCTCCCTCCATGAATGCCTGGGAAGAACAGAACTCAAATTCCGTAGCAATGTGCAGCAGGCCTATCACCATCAGAAGCCCAGGTCTCCTTGCCACCTCATCTCCTCCTTCTCTGCATCACTTCCTCCTGCAACATCCACACCACACCTGCCATACGTCCGCAAGACAGGCACATGCAGAGGTCAGTCTGAAACTGGCTCTTTGGACCTCTTCATCTGGCATCGTCCTCATGATTGGGTCACCTCTGAGAAGCTTTCTGACTCTTTAACAGCGAAGTGTTTCTGTAGCACAGTGGGCCTGCCCGAACAGTGCTGACAACAGGAAAGGTTGCCGCTTCTGGTTACATGCCTGGCTTTCTAAAGGCAGCCTGAAGGCAGAATCAAACACATCCACAGAGCCTCAGGTGCCTGGCACAGGGCACTGATCGCATGATGCTCACTCCAGATCTGGGGAGAGGGCATTTTCTGCTTTAGCAGCACACACTGCCATGTCTTCTTTTCGCTCATGTGTGCTTGCTAACTCAGCTGTGTTAAATAGTTGCTGTCCCCACCTTTAAATACAAGAATGACACATGAAGAAGTGTTACTATCTGCTGCTCAGAGAGTGATAAGACCCTGTCACATACTGTGAGAGGAAGAGGATTTCAATGGTCATGTTTACTTCTGGAGGAATCTAATCTATCCAAAAAAGGTAAGACAGTACCATGGGGAAAGAGTGAGAGACTGTCTGCCTGAGGAACGGGGATGCACGGCCATGGCCATGCCAACAAACGGCTGCCTGAGCCGGCCTGAGTGAAGACGCGCTGGATGGACTGGAGAAACAATAATTCCCACTTACTTTCCTGCACGTGATTCAAGCTCCTCCACTTCCTCCCTGAAGACAGAAGGAGAGGGCGGGGAGAGAGAGAAGGGGGAGGAGGGGGAAGGTGGGGAGCAAGGGAAGGGGAGGGGAGAAGGGGAGGGACAGAAAGAGGAAGGGAGAGAGGGAGCAGCAAGGGAGATGGGGAGACAGAGGAAGGGGAGGAGGAGAAGTGAATGGGGAGAGGGGGAGGGGGAGAGGGAGGGGGGAGAGGGAGAGGGAGAGGGAGAGGGAGAGGAGAGGGAGAGGGAGAGGAGAGGGAGAGGGAGAAATGGGGGGGACAGGTCGGGGCGGGGGGGCAGAGGCAGGTGGAGAGGGAGAGGTGGAGAGATACGGTTTGGATACTGCTTGTGTCCAAGGTTCACGTGCCGGAGGCTTCGTTCACCGTGCGATGATGTGGAAAGGTGGTGGAACCTTTGAAGAGGTGAGGCTCAGTGACAGATGCATAGGTGGTCGGGGTTCACCTTCTGACGGGACTGGCATCTGTCTCTCGGAAGTGCGTTAGGTCTTGAAGGACTGGGTTGGTTACAGGGGTCGGCTTTTTATAAGCAAAGTCTACTTCCTCCCATGTTATGACATTCATCATGTTCTAATAAGGCCAGAAGAAGCTGCGGGCAGCCAGCACATTCTTGCTCCACACAGGTTCTGGATAAGGGTCTGAACTTTGCGGTCAGTCCTAAGGGGCTCACTGTGGAACTCAAGAGTGCAATGGACTGACAAAAATCATCTCATCTCCTGATTGCCCTCTGTACACTGTTGCTATGGTAAAAAACACCAAGTTCATCAACTACCACGGCCAGTGTCAGTGGTAAAACTTCCCCAGCAAATAAGCCAAGTTCTTTTGTTGTTGTTCACTTTTGTGGTGCTGTGTACACAACCAAGGATCTTGCATATACTAGGCAAACATTAACCAACCACTGGGCTACATCTCAGCCCAAGGTAGTTGCTTTTCAACATGAAAATGCAGGATGGTCTGCATAGATAGATAGATGTTTTCTTGTTTTACAGACAAACTGTTTATGTAGCCCAGGCTTAACCCAGACCCTCCTGCCTACACAGCCCAAGTGTTGGAAACTCAGGTATGTGCCATCATGCCCAACATTGGTGAATATTTAATGAACATGTTTAACAAGTTCTTACCTTCAGGCATGGGCTAAAATATATTTTGTTTTGTGTTTTCTGAATACTGAGAATTGAATCAAGGGCCTTGTTCATGCTAAGAAATGAGTGCAGTACCCCAGAGAGGCTGTGCCTTCAGTGGTCAAGATCAGATGCAGTTTAATGAACGTGTGTTCACTGATGCCACCTTCAGTGAACTTCTTCCTAGAAGAAGAGCAGCTGGGCTCTCCCCTCAAGCTACTGACGTCACTGTCGGCAGGATTGAAAAGGGGTTAACCAAACGAGTGCAGAGCTGCTCGCAGCTAGGACCCAGCGTACTGTCTCTGCACTTCCCAGGAGTGTGAGGACTACCAACCTCAATGTCCATTATAATCATATGATATGCAAGAGAAATCATTTTTCTGAAGAAATACAATTTTCCAGCTGTTTCAGATATCAATGCTTTTACCTCAAGCAAATCACAAAACCCAACTGGCACCATATCTATTATTTATAACAAACATTTTCCACAATTAGAATTAATTTCTCTTGGACTTTGCTTTTAACATAATTGTAAGAGAACAGTGCTTGCCTTTCATATAGTTACAGACAGGGCTAAAACTACACGAGTATTTGGCTGCTCTCATTTTATCCTGGAAATCTAGCGGGAAGTAGGAGAGGGGGTCTAGGAACCTGCACACACGTGTTCTGCTGCACCTGTGTCATGCAGCAACTGTGAAGGTCAGAAGAAGGCATCAGACACCCTGGAACTGGAGTGATGGACAGTTGTTAGCTGCCATGAGGGTGTTGGGAAAAGAACCCAGGCCCTCTGCAAGATAGTAGTCAATGTTCATACCACTGAGCAATCTCTCCAGCCCCCTAGAACTTTTTAGAAACTGAGAAAAGGGCAATTTATTGTCATTCCCTTATTATTCACAAGGTGATAGCTTGCCCCTGATCTTAGCAACCTTGTTTGAGAACAATGTGTGTATGTGTGTGTGTGTGTTAGAAACTTGTGACACATCTCACAGATTAAGACAGCCAACAGTCGTGAGAGCCTTGATCAAACTACATTGTCATCAGTCATCTCTCAAAGACTTAGTGCTCCAGAAAGATGTCTACATTTGCACTGTGACCTCTGATTCCTCCACCAGAGCATGTACATACATGTGCACACACCCTGTTCATTCCATGAGCCCAGCAGTGGGAAGCCAGGACAGGTAGGAAATACATGTTAACGAAACAATTTTCTGTTAGTCTAGGAAATTACCCCAAACTCACATACAGCTTAAAATGGCAGTGTCCTATAAAAAGCGAGTATATGTGGATTGACCGTTATTTTGAACTTTGAAGAAACACAAATAAAAACTTAGCCCAGACCCAGCAGCAGGTGGCTGCGCAGACACAGGGCAACCTGGGGTCCCCCCTCTGCACTTACCTTGTTTGAAATGTCCAAATTGCAGCCAGCCTCACAGAGGGCCACCACAATAGGAGCGCTGCCATCTTTGCAGGCCACGTGCAGGGGTGTGTTGCCATGCCTGTCCTGGAAATCCACGAAACATCCGTGGCCAAGAAGGGTTTTGATGACCTCCATCTGACAACGCCGCACAGCAAGATGAAGAGCGATGTGTCCATCCTGGAACCAAACATGAGGTCATGAGTGCTTCTCACTGGGCTCAGGCCTACCTCGCTTCCTTCCCTGCCCCTCCTACGGGAGGCTTAGCTGGAAACGGGACAGCAACCACAAAAGCCTAAGGACTTGAAGGAGCTCCGAAAGAAAAGGGCTTTATCCAATTCGCTTTAAATAGTCTCAGCCTGAACCGACCACCAGATGATTACTTAGGCAGTAGACTAGAAAGACTCAACACTTCTACCAGAATTGCTAAGTAACTTTCGGTGTGCCAATGGCCTATGAAAGAGAAGTGTTTGGAAAACACTTTTTAAAACATTTGCCCACCAATACTTGCTAAATTCCTAGACAGAGAAACTACTATTTTTATTTTGGATGAGGAAAAACTGAGAAAGCAACCAGAAATGAATTACCCAAGGGTTGTTATATGCACAGAAAGCTGCTAACTTGCTTAATGCCTACATAACACAGAATCCAACCTGGGAATTCATTGGTGAACAGACGTGCAGGGTGCTGGAGGTATCCGGGGAAGTCTGCCACATCTCTACCAAGTCTCTACGGGCGTCTCCACTTAGCACTGTCGTCACTGAGGGCTTAGGGGTAGTGCAAACCCCTACCTTCAACTGTGACAACCAAAATGTCTTCAAGGATCGCCAGAAAGTCTCCTGGGGACAACGCTCCTCACAGGTAAGAACCACACTCTGCACTGAGGCAGCACTGCACAAATGGCAGTTAATAATGTACTGTAACATTCCCAGTTAACTGTATACAGTGCAACCACTGTCATCTGAAGTCTAAGTTCAAGCTGATCATGCTGAATTTGCTTCGGTAAGAACACCTCATCTAGAACTGAAGTTGCCAGACAAAGAAGAGGAGCGTATGATCTTTTTACAAAAGAATAGGTAGGGAAAATAAATAAATAAACCACCTATTTCTTTTTTTATTAAAAACTCCCCACCTATTTCAATGTGTCTAAAAATTAGCACTGAGGTGCCAGTTCAGTGATCATAACTGTCCTGACTCCAAAGTTTAAAAGGTTAAGATTAAAATAATGATTCATTCGTAAAATTTGTTATACACCAAACTTTATCAATTATCAATTACTAAGCAGAAGATAGAAAAGTTCACAGAACTTTTGGAACATAAGAAAGGAAATATAGCTGCAGTATGCTGCATTTGAATTCATTAACTTGGGGAGATGACCAGATCAATCCATACTGCACCCCCCCTTCACCCCGCAAAGCACCTTGTCACAGGCATTAAGGTCAGCTCCGTGTTCAGCCAGACACTCCACAATGTCATGGTAGCCCCTGGCGGACGCCGTCAGCAGGGGCGTCTCCCCCTCACGGTTCTTGATGTTCACATTACAGCCAACTTCGCAGAGGGCTTTGGCCACAGAGTAGTAGCCATGCCAGGCAGCACAGTGCAGGGGGGTTTCTTCTTCCTGGCCAAGGTCACAGAGGCAGGGAAAGCAATGATGGGAAGGAAAATACAAGGCAGCAAAAAGAGCCATCTGAAATAATAACACCAGTGGGAGCCACTGCGGTTAAGAAGGCAGACCCACCGCTCTCCCCGGCCAGTTTTTCCTTCGAAATGAGTGTGGAGTGAATTTCGCTTTCTCAGCACACTGCTGACAGCTGACTTTTGGGGCCACTCTGAATTAGCTCCGCTTTTCTGAACAAGAGCGCTTGATTTATGTGTGTGGACTGAGAGCATCTTTCTTGCTAAACTGTCTTTATTTCTAACTAATAAGACCAGGAGGACAATTTCTGTGGGGCATATACCTCAAGGATGAGTCAGAAGAGGACTGCTAATCTGCAAGGAAGCAATCCCGACAGCCACATCTGAACCAGCTGAGCAAGTACTGGCCTGGAGGCTCAAGAAGGCTGGGAGCTCTGTGCTCTCTGGGACACCACCATCAGACCTATCTGTTTACAAGAGGCCTTGACAGTGCAGTGCTCACAAACGTGAATTCTGAAACCAGACTGGACAGGGATCAAGCCTAGGTTTCCTCACGTAAGAGAACTTAAGCAAGCTATGGAACTTTTCTCTCTTCCATTTTCCTTATCTGTAAAACAAGGGTGCTAAGAACAGGAACAGACCCCGTAGGGGAGCAGGCCCTAACACTGCTGCACACTGCAGAGTGTTTTTCGAAGAAGACCTGTGTCTGTGTTCGACAAGACACCTAACTCCCAAGGACACCACAGGTCACCCGGCTGCTGTGTACTGACGCTCAAGGCAGAAAGCAGATGAATACTGCTCCCACAACCCACCTTGTCCTGGAAATTGGGATTTGAGCCGAAGCTACACAGGAGCTGAACCACATCTGCGTGGCCATAGCGAGCTGCCACATGGAGGGCTGTCTCTCCAGACTGCAAAAGAAAGACACTCATGAATCACAGCCATGAGCAGGGGTGTGGATAACGGAACTCAAGAAGGCTGGTCCACATCTTCTGCTCCGGTGGCACCCCCACACCCTCCCTCAAGCTCCTGGATATGCAGGTCAGGGACCTGGGGCTGGGGCAGACACCAGGCAACTGGTGTCCAACACTCAGCAATAAAGCCCCGTGCAACAGCCGTATTTCACCTCCCCTCTGTGTGAATGCTTCTAGCTCTTTGACTTTTTAAAAAACCCTTTAAATATTAGGTCATCATCTGGCAAGTATTTAAATACGCAGTTTTATTAACAGGTTTCTCACTTCACTGTCTTTCTGTGCTTAAAAATTTATTTCTTATATTCTCAGAGATTTTTAAGAATATTCCAATTTGATCATACAACAAATATCTGTGAACAAGTACAACTCTTTAGATACTTATTTCTGCTTCTCACAAAGTGTCAGGATAAACTAACTAAAAAAAACAAAGAATAAACAAGGTGCTTTTTGTCAACTGCCATAAAAACTGTTGTAATAAACGGTGCTACAGTTTGGCTCTTAAATATCTTCCAAAGGCCATGTGCAAAAATCTTGGTCCCTGAGTTCAGTCTTTAGAACTCACATTAAAAAAAAAAAGGCAAGCAAGCAGACATGGAGGACTCAAGAGACGGCTCAGTAGTTAAGAGCAGTTGCTGCTCTTACAGAGAACTTGAGTTTGCTTCCCGGCATACATGTGTTGGTTTACAACTGTCTGTAACTCTAGTTCCAGGGTATCTGATTCCCTCCGGACCATAAGGACACCTACACATACACACACACTGTACATACACACATGCAGGCAAAACATTCATACACAAAATAAAAATAAGAATTTTTAAAAGATGAAAGGTTATCTCAACCCCAAATGAACAGCCCTCAACACATGTACACAAGAACACCATTCAACGGTTAGTGCATTATACATGTATATGTAACAATAATAATCAAACTTCAAATAATCAAAACAAGAAACTGTGAGGGTATGGGGAGGGACATGAGAGGGAACTGGAGGGCCTGGGAGGGGTGGAAATGATGGAAACACAATACTCATATATAAAATTCTCAAGAACTAAAATAATATATGTATACATATAAAACAACACCCAGAAAAAAAACCTTGGTCTCCAGACTCCGTGTGAACGGACCTTTAGGAGGTGGGTCATTAAAGCAGACTTTGGGATGTAGTTCTCCCTCCCACCTGCCCTCCCTGCTTTGGAGCTGCTGCCATGAAGTGAACAGCTTTGCCCCACCATGCACTCCCTCCATCTTCTGCATTACAACAAGCCCACAATGGTGCCAAGCGACGAGGATGGAAACCTCTGACATCATGAGCCCAAACAAATCCTGCCTTCTTTAAAGTTGATTTTTATTTTGTTACAGCAACAGAAAATAGACACAAAGAGTCTTTGATGTAAAAGCCATCCCTTAGGTATGGAGCAGTGTCCCAGCCCTGCCCAGGGTGTGGCAGGCCTGACTGAACATGATGGGTTAGCCCACAAGCATTAGAAACAGAAATGTGGTTCCGGAGAATAACGGTGGAATAAGAAGATGGGAAGGAACGCTGGGTGCAGTCAGCTAACAGTATTAACCATCTACTCAGAGGACTACTGTGAGGACATACATATCAATGTGTGCTGCCAAGATAAATCAAAAACTTTAATAACACCTTTGTCTCAAAAAATCCTTACTTTATTATCTAATTAACTTCCTAGTGCTAGTGGTTGTAAGGTGAGTGCTGTTAGCCTTTTCAAAGGAAGAAAGGCAGAGAGGTTTCAGGAAATCAGGAATCTAGTATCTGGCTGCCTTCTTGCTAGAGCTGCAGACTAGGAGGACGATACACAGCTTGCATGTTAGGCCACCTATCTGGAGACTTCACTTTAAGGCAGATTCCATTACAGGGCCAAGCCAAAGGCAGAAAGAAGCTTTAAATTCCCTGCAAGAGGATTATGATCCTGAATGCCTATCTGTGGGTTCTGGTGCACAAGGCAGGCCAGCGCTCAGATGCACCCCATGTTATATCCTCCGAGGTGTGGCCTTACCTTGTCTTTAACATCCAAAGGGCATTTGTTCTCACTGAGGAATTTCAAAGTATCCACGTGGCCATGCCGTGAGGCCCAGTAGATGGCATTGGATCCTCCCTGCACAGAAATCAGTATAGAGTCATGTCCATACTGCTGACAGACCTGGATTCATGCACCCCTCAGAATCACAATGCTTTCATTCTTGTGTGATAAAAAACCCCAAAGGAGCCCTTCCAAGAGGAACAAAACCCCATTTGGTCTCATGGTTTTGATAACTGTACCATGGTCGTGTACAACGTTAAAGAAGAATTTCAAAGTAAAAATATTTTGTTTTTCTTTTTGAAGTCCTCATTTCAACCTCTGGCTAGAATTTCTAAAGATAGTCAGCACTCAGTATCTGTAGGGACTGACTGGTTCCAGGTCTCTCCACAGGTATCAAAACCCATAGATTCTCAAGACCCTTCTATAAAATGGTGTGGCAACACAGAACCAGACACATCCTCCCATATACCCTAAATCACCTCTGAACTGCTTATAACATCCACTGTGATGGAAATGCCATGGGAAGAGCTGTTACACTGTATAGTTTAGAGAAGAAGAAAGATACTCCATAATTATGTTTTCTGGAATTTTTCTTCTCACAGATATTCCTTGATCTATGGTTTGTTGAATCATGGACGTAAACATGTGGATTCTCAGAGTCAACTGCACCAGCCCATTAATAGCTCTGTTGAAAGTCTATAGCATTTAACGATAGCTCTATGGTCATGATCATCAAGAATGGCTGCCTTTGCAATGCAGCCTGCCCCAGAAAGTGTATCCTCACTCAGTTGCATAACAAACATGAGGAAAAATTAACTTCTGGTTAGATTAAGCAGATAATGAAAACTTCAAAATATGACTTCTAAACCTAGGGTCAGTACAAAGAGCTCACAGTGAGCTGACTCCTGAGGCAGATCACTGAGCATTGTCCTAATATAACATATCAGACTCGTGGGCTATTTAGGCAGTTCATCTTCTTTGACAGGAAATCACAAAATAAAACATCCATTGTCCCTCTCTATTGCCCCTCCACTCAAGAACATTCAGAAATACATGAAAATGAATTTTTAATGAACCAATTATAACCTTATCCTGGACATCAATTCTTGAGCCTCTCTTTATGAGTAATTGTAGTATCTGAATATTCCCACAGCCAGCAGCAATCAGTAACGGAGGTGTCCCATGCTGGAACAGATGAGGGAAAAAACAAGGCTTTTCAGGTTTGATAGGAAAGAGAAAGCCCATCACCACGGTAATCTCCCTGCTGTCCCCACGGCCCTCCCCAGATCTCCACAGACACAGAGCTGCAGCTGTGTGACAGGAAAGGAAGATGGTCAGAAGGGCATGAAGCCCTTCTTTCATAATCAAAGGGGATATTGCTACTTGCGGGAGAAGATCGGAACTTTCACGGGTATAACTGGGGATTGAAGCAAGGCCCTCGGCGCTAAGGGACTTTTTTTGTAAATGAAATCACTCTAAACAGAAGGGACTTCCCTATGGTATGGAGGTTCTATTGGAAGGTGGGAGAAACAAGTGGGGTCTCTCCAAACTTGGACTTTTGGGTGTACAGTCTGTGACCCTGGCAGAGGAAAATCATACCTTGTTGGGTTGGTTAACATCATAGTTGGACAAGGAGCCCAGAAGATGTTGCAGGCCTGGGACGTTGTCATCATTGATGGCATGGATGATGGCTTTCATCACGAAGGAGTCTTCTTCATCCTGAGAGAGAGAGAGTGAGGATGTGAAGGGTTAGTGTACAAGATCCTCATGAACACAAATGATCCCTCGTTTTACTTGCCAAAGGGGCATTCCTATGAAGGCATGACACTTAATTCCCAATCCACATGGTCACAAGGGAAACTGGGAGGTTACCTTTTGCCTTCTCCTGTTACAAACTGTCTCTATTCACCTGAGCTGACATCAGGTGCACTGGAACACAAAATAGTTTTTGAGGTTCAGGTTTTGAACAGTGATGGTGACTACTGATGGGCTCCTTTGTGTCTATTATAGAGATCTGTCAAAATACAGTCCCCCTGTACAAGTGAGACATGAACCCTCCTCCTGGATAAGGAAAAGGAAAATCATGGAACAAAGGAAATCTTTGGTTCATTTGAAGACAGACTCACTTCTTAAATTGCTCAATTCTAGAATCGTCACTTTGGTCACTTAAGTATCTTCCTTCTCTAGGTTTAAAATAGGAAAGTAGCCGGGTGTGGTGACACATGCCTTTAATCCTAGCACTCAGGAGGCAGAGGCAGGTGGATCTTTGTGAGATTCAGGCCAGCCTGGTCTACACAGGGAGTTCCGAGCCAGCTGAGGCTACACGAAGACCCTGTTTCAACTACCCCCCCAAAAGGAAAGTAAAATTCTCTGAAAGCTAAATATGATTATATATATATATATATATATATTAAAAATGGGCCTTAAAAGAGGATCCCTAAAAACAGAGGTCAGAAAAAGGACAACAGATGAACTTTTAATTACAGAGGGATAAAAACCTATGGAATAAGAACAAGATTGCTGTCACCTTGTCAAAGATTTATTACAAGATGTTTCCAAAATATGGTGCATTAAAATTAAGGAAGAGGTTAGAAAAATCCCCAACAAAATATAGAGATGCTGCCGAGTGCAGGCCTGTGAGGGCTGAGTGGAGCCACTGACCCAGTGCCGAGTGCAGGCCTGTGAGGGCAGAGTGGAGAAGCATCTCTTTGAACTTTTTCTAAATTCAAACAAACTCCAAGAGGGCTTTTAGCATATCTGCCTGGGACAGCTGTCTAAAAAATGGGGTCAAGTATAGGTTTTCTATTGCTATCCAGCTGACGACTAGAAGTCCACCTGCATGCGGACTAGTCAAGAGAAATGCAGAGAGCTGGAAGAAGAAAACAGTCCTAGAGCATGCCCCGTGGTTAGCAGAATCCAGATTCGGTGAGAAGATCTCTCCCCTAAACTTGCACACATACTGAGACTCACGTACTTCTCCCACGATTCAGGACATTCATTTTTACTGTCCTATTTAGACCCACAGCTGCCATCGATGCCCTGGTTCCTCTGTCACTCTCAAGCCTTCCTTCCCAAGGAAGTCCTCCTCTGCTTCCTCTCCCTTCTCCTCCCGGCTTACTCTTCCCTGACTGCTTTTGAAAAAACATCTTTTATTCTGTAACTGAGGCGAGATCCAGAGCTTTAGTTAAGAGACTAGCTTTAGGGGGAAGAAAGAGCTGGTGTCTGCTGACCCCTGCCCTTGGAGTCCCCAGCTCCACCCAGGAAATACCGACTATTGGATTACAGGCCAGGGTTGTTCCCACAGAACCACCGTGTCTGCCGTTCCTGGAGTCCTCTTCACCTCCAGAGTTAACAAAGCTCTGTTGTATGACTGGCCAGGGAAAGTCTCATTGAATTCAGAGGTGTTCACTTGTATCTGGAGAGCTCATCAGTGATTAAGTTTCAGTTTGGACTTGGGGGAAAAGTGTGGTGCCATTCTCAAGGGCTTTGGACAGTCAAGACAGTCTCAGTAAACCAAGTATGTATGACTTTCTGGTCTACCATGAAACAGCAGCCCTGTGTTTACCTTGATTGCTGTCTGACCCTTTGTACCACTGTGATCCTGCATTCTCCTAGGTCAGTGGCAACCAAAGTTCTCATTTTCATTCATGAGAATTAGTGTAAGACTGTTCATGTGCATGTGTGTCTGCATGCATGTGTATCCATGCATGTCTATGTGTGTGTGTCCATGTGTTTATGTATGCATGTCTGTGTGTATGAGAGAAGATTAGCGTCAAAGGTATAGGG
Source organism: Eospalax fontanierii (assembly GCA_035773235.1). NCBI lineage: Eukaryota > Metazoa > Chordata > Mammalia > Rodentia > Spalacidae > Eospalax > Eospalax fontanierii. Next base: position 10,136,252 of record CM069538.1, read on the forward strand.
ATCGCAGTGCAGAAAGTACCAAGCAAATAGAAGCAAAGAGGAAAGCAGGCTGGGGTATATACAGTCAGCCTCCCTAATCCCCACCTCGGGAGGAGTACATGCGGTCTGACATCTCCATGACGTGAGGTTTTCTGGATTGCTGAACAAACAGAGCAATGTAAACATTCTAAGTACACAGCACTGAGAGAGGCTGGCCAAGGCAAACAAGACTGCTTACCAGAGTATCATCGCTTCTGGCCACACTCATGTTGCTTCTGGACAAGAACGACCTGGATAATCTTTGGCACAGTGATATCAAGCGAACAGATTGCTTTAAAAAAAAATAGACATAAAAAGTCAGAGGGTGGAACAAAGACAGCTTATGAACAAAGCTCAGATCAGTGCAGGCCACAAAGCACTTGCTGCTGACAGATGGCAGACCTTTTTGGAGTGGACACTCCTACAGCAGACTGAGCTGTTTGCTTAGGGAAGTATGCTAAAGGTCATACATCCAGATAGCAGGAGAGAGACTCTCATGAGTGCACTATAGGCCTGCAGAAGGAGCCGCCTCACAGCCTCACATGCTGTCTCTCCCCACTTTGTTCTCTACACCGCAGCAACTCCCTTGCAAGGCATCCCTGGGACATAACTGCAGTGTACTGGGCTGGAGTAAGCATCAGAGGAAGAGAATGTGACTTTCAAAATACATACAGATGTTTAAATGAACTGGTAGGGGACACCTACAGTACAAATTTCTTCACCTCCTCAAAGGCAGACGCAGCAGGAAGAGAACCAGAGACAGGGGAAGAAGGAAGGGAGGCAGAGAGGGAGAGAGGGAGAGGGAGGAGCAGAGATGGGGAGACGGGGAGAGGGAGAGGGAGGACCAGAGATGGGGAGAGGAGGAGAGGGAGGACAGGGGCAGAGAGTGGCTCAAGAGACTTAGATTTAAAGGCCTTTTGGAAAGCCTAGTCAAAACCCGAGTGTAACAGCAAGGCACACTGTTGCACTAGGGCTGGGGAAACGTGACAGGTACTTATTCACTCTGGGTGTGACATAATCTTGGATACAGGAAGCCAGACCATCACCTCTGACCCCTAAATTTTGATTGGTTCAAGGATGCCTGAACCAGTGTCCCACAGAGGCCACAGGGAAGGCTCCACAGTGAGGAAGGAGAGGCCACAGTGTAGGCCCATCCCAGCTCCACCCGTAGCCCTGCCCTGGGGAAGGTGGGCTTCTGATACACATCCACGCCTTGTGAGGAAGAACAGTTGGCTGCAGCGGTTGCTTGTAGTTAGACAAAGCTCGCACTGTCATTTTACTTACTGATTCTAACACTGCCTTGGTTTTGAGAAAAGGGCATGCAAAACTACATTTGGAAGAATGGGTTAAATAGGACTGAAGTAAGGCTTTGCTTGTCTTTGAAAATAAAGTAATGGCACAGAAGATTACAAAGTGGATTTTTTAAAAAAATGAATGCATTTCCCAATTCCCAGCATGAGAAGACACGAGCCCTGACCAGAGCAGACAGAGGAAATGGGATTCAATGTCTCTACATCAAAGCATCGTACTTTCCATTTTTTCCGAGCTGCAAACTTCTTGAATTTCTCCATGTTTACTGCTGAGGCTTTCCGACTGCGTGCTTGTTGTGTATCCTTAGGCTAAAATGAAAGTTCAAGAAAAAAAAATTAGAGTTCTCTAATTAAAGAAATGGTCTAAATGACAATATTTTAGGACTCCTGATTATTATAACAGACTTGTACATTCACCATCTGAAACAGTGTAACAAGTAGCAAGACTTTCAAGACCCAGTAACTAGGCCAGGATATCACTCAGTTGGTAGTACTTGCCTAACATGCACAGGCCCTGGGTTTGAATACCAGCACAATACAAACCAGAAGTGATGGCTCATGTCTGTAATGCCAGCACTCAGGAGGCAGAGACAGAGGACCAGAAATTCAAGGTCATCTTCAGCTACATTTCAAGATGGAGGCCAGCCTGGTATACCTGAGACCCTGTCTCAAAATAAAAACAATTAGGAAAAACTAGATTCAACTAGCTAACTCTTAATAGCTGAGTGTTTGATATAATCCATAGAGATTGCATGTGGGAGAGAAGGTAAGCTTGTAGCCAAACTCAGTTACAGTCTTCCACAATGGGAATGATAAGAGAATCACTAAGTAATTTCCAGCTAGGAGGGACCCTAGAGATGTACAAATTTGGCCTATCCTATCCTCACTCAAATGCCTTCACTGCACCTTGCTCAGTGATGTTTTTAGGTATGGGTGCTACCCCTAAGACGTGGTGTTCAGGCCTTTGGTAATGCCACTGATCAGGCCACATTTTGTTACAGAACTATCAGATACTCCCATTATGGTTTGGATCGTAAACATACCCCAGCATCTCTTTGTACTAAAGGCTTGGTGGCCAGTTTTTGTAAGTACTGGGGGGCAGCAGAACTTTGCAGTGGCAAGACCTAGTGCAAGGAACTTCAGTCCTTGAAGGGGATATTGGAACCTTGGTCCCCGAGCCCTCTCTGTCCTTCCCGGCTGACACTAGGTGAGCAGCTGTGCTCCGTTACATGCTCTCTGCCATGATGTATTAAAATTTCCTTGCCACAAGCTCCCAGCAATGGAGCCAAATGATCATGGACTAAAACCTCTGAAGTTGAACCAAACAAGCCTTTCTTCCTATTTTAAAAGGGTGTCTTTTTCAGGTATTTTGCTACAGTGACAGAAAGCTTAACGCATTTATCAATCTTAGTCCTTTTTACTTCAGGCTGAAACAAATTCAATTTCCTTAACCCAAGTACCAGAAGGACAGGTAATGCAAAAGTGTCATATTGTCAGGGTCGAATGTTCTACCAAGAGAGCAGCACCATTTCCCACAGATGTGTGTAATGAAGATGTGATGCTGGTAGGTTTCTCAAGATAATCTAGAGATCCAGACGATATTCCATCTACATGATGGAGATGAATTCAACTTTCATGCACTGCTTGGACCATTACCCCACAGATTAAAGCAAGTGTGGGTGCTGAGTGGATATCTTCCATTCCTGCTCCCAACAACTTGTTTTTCTCCAACTAGCTCTGTGACCATTAGAATAAACTCCAATCCATTGGTTTATCTTAAAATAGAGCACCAGTGACCAAACTAACATTCCAGCTGTGACCTGTGGTTCCCAGTGTCCCAATGACTTAGAAAATGATTAAAGACCCAACGTAATATGCAACTCACCTTGATCCAGGGGTGTTGCAAACTATCTTGAATTGTCATTCTCTTCCTTTGGGGGAATGAAAGGAGAAGGAAAAAAAAGTCACATGACCATTTCAGCAACACTAAGGCTGTTTCCTTATTGGCTAGACCTACGAAGCAGACACTCTGGAAAAGGCAGTTCAGGACACATACACAAAAGTACTGACAACAACACAGGACTTCGGATTCTTTCTTTCTGGAGGGGCTGAGGGCATCTTCCGAAGCACTGCCCTGGCATGCTTTCCTTCTGCGAGGGTCTGACAAAGGTGGCCATACACCAAACAGGTGCCTGTCTGGCTCTTAGCCATCTGGGGCTACATCTCACAGGAAGAGGGGGCACTCACTTTGGATCCTTGACCAGCAGTCTTCTGATGAAATCTTTGGCAAGGACACTAGTATTACTGAAGAATTCTTCCTCAAATTCGTAGTTGACAGCAGATACATTTGCTAATGTTTCCTGTTTAGTGTCTCCAAGAAATGGGGAGGCCCCACTTAGGCTGTTAAAATAAAATGGGGCACAAAACATTAACAAGTGCCATGCATCATCAGGGCTCCTTTGGGATCTCATGTGGTGAACACCAAATGAGACTAGAGTTTGGAGAGAGCAGTCTCTTTAGAATTCAGGAAAAGTACAAGGAACATTTAACAAAAGTGCAAGAGTCCTATAAAAAGTTCATAAGGGACTGTAGAGATGACTCCGTGTGCAAAAAAAAAAAAAAAAAAAAAAAATGCTTGCTGAACAAGCAGAAGGAGCTGAGTTCAGATCCTCAACACCCAGGTAAAAAGCCAGGCACTCCGCTGAGTGCCTGGAACTCTAGCACTGGTAGGCAGAGATAGGCAGACTCCTGAAGCTCACTGGTCAATCAATCAAACCAACAAGCTTTGGGATCTCAAAAAAAAAAACCCCACAAAAATGGAGAGTAATTACACATGTGCACACACACACTAACAAGCATATGCAACACACACAAACACATCACAGACGTATGTATGCACACATGCACAAGCTCATTTGAACCAGTGTGTACTTTAAGATAAAAACGCTTCCTCCTATCTTCTTGGTGATAGCTGCCGCGCTTTCTTACTGTGACTGCACTGCAGTTTCTGACAACTCATTTTGAATTAAGAGAAAAAATCCAATTAGCATAAACTAAACGTGTTCTGAGGGTGCGTTATGAATGCTTACATGAGGAGCAGGATGAAGGTAAAGAGAACAACACAACACACCTGATGGCAAAGTACACATACGGTCTCAGAGACAAGGAAAGAATACAGGGATTGTGGACTGGGGTACTTACAGAATATAGGTTATTACTCCAATACTCCTACACACGAAAATAAAAATAAGGACAGGTTAGGAGAACAGAAAAATAAATCAGAGAGAGAACACCAGCCAGGACATGCTCCTTACCACATGTCCGCCTCCAGACCAAGGGGTTCATAGTTGACTATCTCAGGAGCTGAGAGGAAATAAACACTCACTTAGCATGGGAAGGCTGCAGATCAACAGATTCTATCATCAAGCAACAACCAGAAACACGGATCAGGGAGTGATCTCACAGCAAGGGAGATTCCACCAGCGTAATGTGTGTGAGAAATAAATGATCCCAAGAGCAAGGAAAACTTACCCACAAACTCTGGCGTCCCGAAGATGTTTTTGAATTCATTTCCAAAGTCAATTTTATGGGCCAAGCCAAAGTCAATGATCTTGATCCGAGGTCTGGGAACATTTCTATCCAAAAGCATTATGTTTTCAGGCTTAAAGAGAGAGAGAAGTAAAAGGGGGCGATGCGATGCTGAAGACAACAAAGAAGAATGCTTCTTTGTCATTCCTTAAAAAAATGACAAAATGAGTGAAGCGGTTGTTGAAAGAGAACACTGGGGAACGTAGCCATTTGAGTTTAGGTTTTCTAGAATGCAGGCCTGAGACGGGAACCAGAGGCGGCAGGAGAAGGAAGCAGGTATAACAAGGTGTGTTAGGAAGGCAGGGGCGATGAGAGCAGTCTTTCTGGACAACTTGCAGGGAAAGAGCAGAATTCAAGATCAATCCCACTGAAGCACTGGTGAGCCCCATCTCCTATCCTCTAGCTCTGATGGCTGCCCCAAGAGCATTGACTAATGGGCACTCCCAGCTCCCAGGACCAGAAACAAGACATCAAGCAGAGAGGTGCAGGTGTTTGCAGAGAGCCACCTTACTGTGTACAGCAGTAAGTCCTAGGGAACACAGGCAGGGACTTACTGGCTCTGCTACAGTGAAAGTGGAGGACACCTTCCTCTGAAGTGTGGTTCTAGCTCTAACGGCATGTACCAGGCCATGCCTCATCTCCAGTCAGTGTAACATTGTTACTTCCTTTCCCCCAAACAGCATACCTCTCTGACAGCTGGAAATTGGACTTACACGTTTTTAAGCTAGGTGAAGACCCCACTTAGCCAAGAGTTGTATTTGCTTGCTAACAAAAGACAGGGGTCAGGCCCAGCTTTGTATCAAGAGGAAAAATCAAAAACCCATGGCCACTAGAGGATAAAAACTGTGGCAGCAACCAGCCACTCCAGAGGAAAGTGCTCCAGTATCCAAGAGCGGTCCACTTGCTTACAGACAGACCAGGCTAGTTTGCCCCCTAGATTCTTCCCGTAGGATTCCAGAGTCTTACCATTATCATAAGCCTCTATCCCAGAAAATGGAAACATGGCACTCTAGAGGGAGGCATACATTACATGCTTGGAGATTTATATTAATGATTCATTTGTTAAACCCATATAGGGAGAAAAATGTATTTTATTCCTGTGCCTCAATTTCTTCTCTTAGCCAACCAGCCCTGAAGGCCCTCCCTGGCTGGTGTAAGTTTCCATCTGGCTTCTGTTCCCAGAAATGTTACCTTCAGGTCGAAGTGGGCGATCTGAAGGGAATGGAGGTAGTAAACACCATTGAGGATCTGTTTGAGAAATTCAGTTGCTTCCTCTTCAGTCAAAGATTCCTTCTCAGCCAAGAAGTCAAATAGCTCACCACCTGCAACACTGAGAGCCCAGGGCAGAGGTTAAGAAGGATCCTTCTGTTCCTTAGTGGTTTGTTCTCTCATAGATGGCTGGGAACTTTCAGACAAGGTAGCAGAAAGATGTGCTGAGGCCACTAAGCACTGAATTTTCTGCCCTTTCTGTGAGAAACGGATATCAGGTTATGTTCAAAAGCTACTACTTTCCTAATGTGCTGTATTCACAAACAACGGGACAGAGTAGAGAGAGGGTGTGGGGAACTTTTAAAGAAGTCACCCTATCTTTAAATTGTGTACATGCACACATCCACATGTGCTCTCCCACGCCAGGATATGTAGAGCCCAGAGGCCGATATGATACCTGTCTCAGTCTCTTCTTCATCTTACTACTTGAAGGAGGGCCTCTCATTGAACCTAGAGATCCCCATTTTGGCTTAACTGCAAGTCCCAGGGATCCACCTGTCTGCATGTCACAGCACTGAGGTTACAGACACCAGCACCACACTATGCTTTTACATGGGTGCTAGGGATCTGAACTCTGGTCCTCAAGCTTTCTTGGCAAGCACTTTACCCACTGAGCCATGTCTTCACCCTTCAGAGCACCTTTAAAACATTTCAATTAAATATACTTAAAAGTTTTAACTCACAGTAGGAGAAAAAAACCAACTATATTCCAACTTTGTAAAAGATTTATAGAATAATCCATTCTATTTGTTATAAAGTACCTAGAATATTCCTAATCTGCATTTCAATTAATTTTAAGTGAAACATAATGTGGTATCAAAAGGATTTTCTTTGATTTAGAATTTGTTTATATGGGAATATGTGCATATTTATAAACATAATTTATTGCTTTTTCTAATAGTGACAAATTTCACATTGTTGAAGCTTGGTAGTACGATTTTGTCAGCAAACTATATTCAAAAATTATAGTAGACATACAGAATTTTGAATTTATATTCTGAGAAATAACTGTACTTTTTAGATTGATTATTATATCAGATTAGTATAGTACTTTCTACCTCCTCTTTTTTTTAACTTCACAGGCTGTAATTTTTATTTACATAAGTTCAGTTAGGGCATAGGTGAAAGTATACTGGGGCTGTAGAAAAAAGGAAAACCTCTTGGTGCTTATGGGAGGGAACCACAGCTGGAGTTTACAGGAAGAGACCACAACCCTGGTTCATGGCGGGAAGCACTGTTCCAACTCCTGAGATGGACCACAGCTCCAGCTCACAGGAGGGAATCAAAGCTCCAGGTTTATCGAAGGAGACCAAACTCCTGCTCACAGAGAGTAGGAGGGCCTAGGGGACCATAGCTCCATCTCACAAAAGGGGATCATAGCTCCTACGTACAGGGGTGGAACATAACTCTAGCTCACAAAAGGGGACCACAGTGCTAGGCTCCTGGGAAAGGACCACAACTCAGGCTCAAGGGAGGGGACTACAACATTAGCTCACAGGAAGGGACCTCAGTGCCAGATTCATGGAAAGGGACCACAGCTCCAGAAAAATCACATTTGGTAATGAATTTAACAAAGTTTCATTATTAAAAAATTTATGCAAACCCAAAATGTACATCATTAGTTAAGGATTTACTTAGTTTCCAGGGTCAGACAGGGTTCATTGAGGGCAGTGGCCAGTGCCCTGAGCTATTAGTGAATCCCGTACACCCCTAGCACAGGGTCTGGCACACAGCAATTGCTCAAAACTTTTGTCTCCAGTGAAGGGAAGAACAAATTCTCAAGAAAACTCCACAACGGTAATTAATGGTAAATAACAGGGAGCTTTTAATAAGAGTTTTTGTAAGGTAATCTTTATCAAGTTTAACCATACATTCGCAACATAATAATTAAGTGCAATTATGCATATAACTGCTATATTCTTTATCTTTCAGCAAGACAACTCCATAAACATTATACCTACTGAATCCACATCCACTCAAGAGTAAGAAGGCTGGTGCTCATGAACTTAAGCTCCTTTTCTTAAAGAAAAGTTTCACATTCCAACATCTCACCCTCTGAGCTGGTGCTTTTGATTGCAGAGTTCAAAGTCCACTGGTCTCAGAACTAGAGATAACTTGGAAATGCAGATTCTAGGCCTCATTTTCAACTTGTTCCATGATGGTTTCCAAGAATACAGACCACGAGGCTGAGCAATTTTAACCAGCACCCTAAACCCTGAGAACTCCTTCCCCAGGGGTTAATGCCACGATCCTTCAGCAAGTCTCCGCAATCCACCAGAGGGATAGAGTCCCAGCCTGGGTCCCTGAGGCAGCAGACTCACACCACAGAGGGGATGAGCCCTGTTAGTGGGGTGCTTGTCTCTCTCCCTCACCCCTGTCCAGCTCTGCACAGATACCTTCAGCCCTGCACTCCCTGCTCAGCTGTGCTCTGGACCTCAGGTCCTTTTCTTCTCCCCACTCAGAAGGTGTCTGCTGTCACTGTCAAAACAAGACAAGGAATCCCTCAAGCATGGGGAGAAGAAAAAGAAAGGAAAAACTAGAGACTGCAAGCCACCCTACACTGAGAGAGAAAGAAGGGCCTTGTCTACCTGCTCCACCAGCCTCTTTCTGTGATCTCCAGGTCATGAGAGGCTACGCCCCTGTCCATCTGGACAACGGCAGCCTATATTGTGTGCAAATCCAGATTCAGTGCATACAGGAGTCTTAATTCTGCTTCAGGTAGCCCCGTTTCCCAAGGTCATCCCTTCTCTCTGAGCCTCATTCTTCCATCAATTAGCAGTGAGTTATAGGGATTAAAGAATAGATGGAGTCAGGGCTAGAGAGATGGCTCAGTGATTAAGAGCACTGGTTGCTCTTGCAGAGGACCTGGGTTCGATTCCCAGAACACATGTGACAGCTAACAACTCTCTGTAACTCCAGTTCTGGGGTATCTGACACCTCTTCTGACCTCCACAGGCACTGAATGACACAGGTGCACTTACATACAAGCAGGCGAAATACTCATACACATAAAATAGAAATAATAAAGTTGTTTTTCTAAAGAATCGACGCTATCAAGCACTGCCAACTCTGGCACAAGGCAGGGTCCAAAATACGAGAGCTACTGTAGCAATAAAGGAAAGAGACTATACCAGGACACCTGATCCCCAGGGAGGCTCCCCACCCAGACAGGCCCTACCCGCAGGCAGGCTATTCTGAGTCCAACCCAAGTCAGCTCTAGCCTTAGGCAGGCTCAGTCCTAGAAGTTCCCAAGGTGGAGTGCGGAGGAGTAGGAGCAGGGCCTTTCCCTTGTGAATATGGGGTCATTCCTCTCTCGGCCCCTCTTCAGGACTTCTTGCCTCCACCTCCCACTGGCTGTGGTCTGCTGACCTTACTGCACTGCACGGCTGGCCACAGTGTGTAAGGCCATGGATCCTTCTAGGAACTCCTCTAACCACTCTCTCCCTGCCTGTCCCAGGCTGTCCTCACTGATCCAGACTTTGGGCTCTGTCCTCTTCTGTGGCTGGCTCTCCCCTGCTAACCCACTCTTTCTCTCCACATAGGGGTTCTTTTGTCTCCGTAGCTCCAGCCTTGAGGAAGGATGACTGAAGTCAGGAAACCCTGACTCAAATCCTGCCAGCCTCATGGGGACTCTTGATTCCTTGCCTATAAACTAAGCATGAACAAATACTCAGAGTGCAGTCAGGCTCCAGGATCACTTAAGCTATGAGGACAACTCAGAAGTAACTATGTGCCAACTGTAGAGCAGTCCCATAGGTTAAGCACTGAAGTCCTCCTGTAAGGTATAATATGTATAATTATCCACAAACCACAGAGAAGCTATGAAAAAGAAGCCATGGAGAAAGTCCCAAGAGACCTGGCGGGAAGAAGGCTTCTTGGAGTTGGATCATCCCGCCCAGGGGAGGCCATAAAACAATGCAATCTTCCAGAACCCCTCACCTACTTAGGTCACTACAGCAGACACCACGGCACCACCCATACTCTTCCACTGAGGGAACTGTCCTTGTGGCTGGTGGTGCCTTGGGCCCTTTGAATGTCCCTGTCTAGAGCTCTTCTCAGTTGACAGGAGCCCTTGGACTCCAGGCCATGCCTTGTCCCAGGAAGTCACCTACTCAACTTGGAGCCATAAAGTAGTGACCACCACATTCCTATAAGGGTTACATAGGAAATGTTGCATACTTTGTAGATAGCACAGTCTCTGTTGCATCTATCTAACTCTGCCAGCTCAGGGTGAGCATGAAAGAAACCATAAGCAATACATATAAGACTGTATGTGGCTGTGTTCTAGTAAAACTATTAACAAGCACAGGTGGTTACCTGAACTTGGCAGGTGGGCAGTAATTTGCTAACGCTTGGTATAAAGGCATTGCAACACAGCTTGGAATATCTCTCTAGGATGATTCTAGCTCCAGGGTTCCCTGTGGGCCCACTAAAGCAGAACTTGAGTCTCCAGAGCAGCTGGTCTTGCCCTACCCCATCCTGCTCCCTCCTCCAAGATCTTACACAGGTATACTCTCCATCTCAGCCTCTGCTTCCCAGAGACCCCAACCTGCATCCCACTAAGCTTGGAGGTAGATGACCAGGACATCCACCATGCTGAACAAGGTCTGTTATTACACTCAGCTAACAGAAATCAGGTGTGCCCCAGACCTGGTCATCTTGTACAACTTCCTGACCACAAGGTGAGAGCCAAGAACAACTCTGAAGTCCCTGGAGTCCGAGCCTAGGAATGCAAATGGCAACGTCTAATCACGGCTAGTGGAAAGCAGACCCGAGGTGTCCTCTAACTGTCTTCATTTGCTCTCCACTCGGGACGTTGCCTCAAATCTCATGTTGATTTTGACACGGTTCAAGCTGTGGTTTGTCCAGAGAGCCAAACTGTGCAGTTAAACATAACGGTGCTCAAGAGAGGCCACATCACAGTGGGACAGACCCTTCCCCTGGTGCTCTAAAGGCCTTATGTGTTTATCTCTTCCTCCCTACTTTTACAGTCATCCTCCTTCCTCCCACCTGTATATGGTCCTCCATCACCGAGCTTATACACTCACCCCCCTTCGTTCCTATTTATATACTTATCTTCCTTCACAAGAAGGCAGGAAGGCAGATGCTCTGGGCATGAACCTCTGCTTATACAACCTTTAGTCATTAATCAAAATAACTGAAACTAAATGACTTCAGCAAACGTTTCCGAACATGATAAGCACTGCTTAATCATCCACCTCCTGCTTCAGTCCCTCCAGTTTCAGAAGGCAACAAATGACTTGATTTTTCTTCCTTTTTCTCACATGCTCAGAACCAGAACTCAAATGCGCACACAGTTGAATGCCAAAATGATGTCACAGAAAGAAATCAGTCTGATCCTTGATACTTCTGATTTTTTGTTCCAAGTTTTATGTTTTGCTTGGAAAGGAAGATTGACAGAAGGAAAGATGAGCAATCTGCACAGCAGATTTGGAGAGCAAGTTTAACCTCTTTTATTAGGTCTTTGAGTCAGAGAGCTTTAAATTCCAACACAAACATGGTGGGAACCTTGTGAATGCATGCTAACAGGCACTAGCTGTCTCCACCAAGAGAGCTGGAAAGTAGAAAAGCTCTCTCTCAGGCCATGTCTTATACTAGCAGCAAAGGCTTCCTGAAGGTTAGGCATTCAAAACCTGACTAGGATCCTACAGCAGCTTTAAAAGTAAAGTGGGCTTCTTCGGTCAGTTACACAGCAAGTGGGTCCTAGGAAAATGCATTTTAAAATTTCTCCCAAGTATCATTTTGAATGATTCCACTCTCTTAAAGCCTCTGACACTTGTTAGAAATCCCCCCAAATATGACAGGATTCAATTCTGGATTAGGTCTGGTTAGAATCTACAATGCAAAAAAAAAAAACCTCAGCTACATGACAACCAGAGTTGGCCCTTTTCATGTCCCATTTTGTGCCACAGACCCAGTACATGTGGCAGGTGAATTAGGAGCACTGAACAAATCAGCATCTACATATGCTCTGCTGGCCCCAGACCCAGGACTAGGCCTGCCAGGGAACACGTCTGGGGAGGGAGCATGCCAGAGGCATGAGCAGGCCTCAGCACAAGAATTCCCTGTAGGAACTGTGCTCAGGTGTGGATGACTGGAAGGAATGTCACCTCTTTGGATCTCAACTTTACTATCTATATAATGAGAGGGTTGAGCATCCAGTCAAGTAGTTCTCTTAACCTTAGTGCACCTAATAATAATTAGGAAAAATTTTAAATGCAGTTTCCTGGCACCTCACCTGTGTGAGGCCTCATAATCTACACTGAATTTGGTGATCCACACAGACCACGCTCTAAGAAGTGAATCTCTCAGCTCCCTTCCAGCTCTGATATTTTAAGATTCTATGCCTGACAAACCCTGAGTTCGGTTCCTGGAACCCACATAGCAGAAGGAGAGAACTGACTCCTGAAAGTTGTCCTTTGGCCTCCATATACGTGCTATGGAATATGTTCTCCCCCCCAAAATTAAATGACTAAATCTAAAAATGTTAGTTTTTTTTTAAGAATCCTGTCTCCTGTAATTATGAAGGAATAATTTGTGAGGTATGATTAAAATATGGCCAATATGGGGAAAAAACAATTTAAAGCAATTACTTTTACTCATGAGTAAAAAAGAATCATGACTTTCTGTCAGCAATAAGACAGGGATAGAAAGCCAGACTAGTTAAAAGAAAATGCACCACAGTTTGTCTACCACGCAACAAGGCACCAGTCAACAAGGGCCAGACCACATCACGGACCTCTTAAATAAGAGTATGGGGCAGCTGCCATACTTTAGTGCTTAAGTGCTGCCAGTTAAAGGGTCACCCGGACCCCTGACATGCTTAAAGCTCAAGTTCAAGATCAAATGACAGAACAGGGGGCTGCTGTTAGCTATGACACACTTTTTAAAAATCCTTATTTTTTTGTTTTTAACTTGAAGAAGTATGTGTAATATGAGACATTTATGAAACAAGCCAGCAAACCAAAAATCCCTTTTTATTTCTCTCTTCCTCTTTCAGGGCAACAGAATCTGCCTCTCTCCACTGAGGCATAGATCAAAATAATGACTGACCTTGAAAATGTGCTTTGTGTTCAAGTATAGGTTCTGAGAGACAGCTCTGGAGAAGCCCTTCCCAGTTGCCGCAAGGTATCACATGGGGCCCGTGGGCTGCCACTCAGACAGTGGGCTGCCACTCAGCACTCGGCAGGGTGTCTCCAGTAGGTGGGCATCACACCTGCAGTGGATTGGCATAGACCACAGACCTTCCTCCCCAACTCTGAGCACTTGCTCATTTTCTGATTGTCTACTTGCATTTTCATTTCCATGAGGGGATGTCGGGGATCAGGAGAGAGAGGGAGGGAGGGAGGGAGGGAGGGAGAGAGGGAGAGAGGGAGGGAGGGAGGGAGGGAGGGAGGGAGGGAGGGAGGGAGGGAACATGGGAAAGAATGAACCGATGGGGAGACAACATAAAAATATTCCAAGCAGATGAAGTCAAAATTTGTTTAAAGATCCCAGAAACAAAAATGATCAAACCCATCTGGTCAGCAAGGGAAACAGGAGAAAACCCCAAGGTAGAAAAGTACAAGCCTCTGCAGACAATGGCTCAATGTGCTTCTCAAAGCACCCACAGGAGGTGCCCCGAGGGCAACTGAGAAGGACCCTGACATAGGCGAGGCCTTAAGGAGGAACTGGAATGAGGGGGGAACCTTGGGTTGCCACTTAGAGCCATCAGGAGTTTCAGACCCTGGGTTGTCCAGGCCTTGTTTGCAATGGAGGCAGAAAAGAGGCAAACAAGGGTCCCCAGTATCCACACAGGGTGATGTCATAAGGAAATTCTGTTGAGAAACCAGATGCAAGTAAGCCAGAAAGACTGGGGTTCAAGTAAATTCTTTAGTGGCCTGTATTGGGGATTTTGTGTGTAGATTTAACACCTAAAGCCTAAGGCTTGCTTATCCTCTCCGTCAACATCCAAAGGACCTGTTAAGAGAGATGGAAAGTTGGGAAACATTCCGAAATGTCACATTGGAACTGGGACTATAGCTCATTGATTGAACCTATGCTTGGAACAGACTAGGTTCTGAGACTGATTCTCCAGGAGGGAGGACAGGAGGGAGGGAGGGAGGACAGGAGGGAGGGAGGACAAAAGGGAGGGAAAAACACACTCACAAAAGGAAAACAATAAAGACTATGTCCTCACCTCCCCAGAAGTTCAGGTACAGAAATGCTTGCTTCAGTCGACCCCAAGAAAGAAGGAAATCTTGACTAGCTGAGTCAGACAGGCAATCCATTAGGAAACATATGACCCCATGAATACCACAACTTTAAGTTCAATAGCTAAGTCTCCAGCGTGTTGCCATAGATGGTGTACAGGTATGTGGAGGTAAGAGTCACAGCCCTCAGACATTCTACATGGGCCCTTGGTGTTGCATTAACTTTCCCTGGGGAGACCGGAACAAACATCTATTCACCCCAGATAGGGTACTGGTGATAGTGCAAAGCACAGATTCACCCAAGCCCAACTTAGTGAACCAATGAGTTTATTGGGCTTATTTACAGGAATGAGAATGAGCCCTGAACAGCTGCATCACCACATAATCCCATGCATGGAACTCTACTTGAAGTGAATCTTCCACCTTTTATGAACTCTAGCATCTCCTGAGCTCACTAGCAGATGGGGGTGGCGAAATCAGGGGAAAAGGCTATATAACATCACAAAGGGTACACAGCTTGACCCTGAAGATGCTCATCTTCAGGCAAAGACGGCCTCATCCTTTTAGCTCAATGGCCCAAGTCAATAGTCACGTTCAAAGCAGTGATGAGAAAGGAGAAGCAATGTAGGCAGTATCATGGAAGCAGGTGAATGAGTTGAAAAGAGCTGAGAAAAAAATCCACCTTCCACTTGATCCATGCAGATTTCCTGGACTCAACAGAGTACTCACACCAGGGGAAATGAAAAACCCACTGTCAGGAAGCCTGCAGCATATGCCAAGCCCCTTTTTACTTTAATGGCTTCAGACCAAGCTTCAGAGACCCACAGTAAGAATTAGGCCAATCGAAAGTGGGGCAAACAGAAAAGCTGGGGCAGCCAGATATCTCTTCAGCTTGGGTAATTATAGCTGGCATTAGAACAAAAGGCCAGTGGGACATAAACCAAGCTGGAACAGTCATAGATGGAGGACAATTCCAAAATCAATCTGTCTGTCTAGTTGAAAGCAAGGGGAAGCTATTATCCAGGGGTGCATGGGATTCGGCTCCTCCTTGACTGGGCTGAATTCTCTCTGGGTCCAGTAAGGCACTACAATGAGAGCTGTTGACTATCCTTAATGATCAGGAATCCCAGGACAAAAGTCCACAAGCCCATCTGATGGAGCACAGCCAATCAATCCAAAGAGCCACGTTACCCCAGAGACATGGAGAACTGGGCTTTTGAGAGGCACAGAGCACAGGGTCCTTCCTCTAAGTTCTGAGAATGTGTTTTAAGAGGAGGAAGAAGAGCTGGAGGAGCAAAATGATTTGAAGCTGAAATTCACTTGTTGGTAACAAGTACTGGGATCAAGGCATGTGCCACTATGCCTGGCAACTCCTTATATTTTTAATTATCAAATAACAGTCTGCTGTACAGAAAATCACATTTTCTTCACTGGCTAACGGACATTTGGTTGGTTTTCAGTGTGGGTCTATCATAAACAATGCTACTACAAACATCTATGTGTATGTTTTTGTGTGGAAGTGACATTTTCATTCCTCTTGAGGGCACACCAATGGATGGAAACGCTGAGTCACTATGCTGAGCAGTCATTCTGCTTTCCAAAGTAGTTACACCACTTTACATTCTAATCAGCAGTATGAGTAAGTTCTAGTCTCTCTATATTCTCACCAACACTTGATATCGGCTGTCTTTTTTATTATAGCATCGACATCTTTATGGTTCTGAATTACATACTTAATTGTTTTATTGGGGAGGGTGCATGTGCATGTGCCACCAGCATGTGTGAGCATGTGTGGAAACCAGAGGGCAGAGTAAACTGCTCTGAGGAGGGAATGAAGGTCAACCAAGAAAGGGAAGTAAGTAGAGATTGCTTCCTATCTCCAAGAAACACCCTTTGAATTGTACTGACTATATGCATGGATGCCTGGCATCATTAAGACCCTCTCGCCCTTCAGATGACATGGGCAACCAAGGGGTAGAGAGGGCAGGAGAGGGAGATTGTTCTGACAGGGGCATCCTACTGGCAATGGGAAACAACATCCGCCAAAGAGCCCAGATCACTCCACCCTGCCGTCCCTGTCCCTCCCACCCTCACCCCAACAATGTACTCAATAAAGTAAAAAATTGGAAAAAGAAAAAGGAGACAGACTTCCAAAAAGGAAATGCACATTAAGAGAAGAAAGCAATGCAAGGCTGATGAAAGATAGAAAGGGAGGGTCTGGGGGTGGTTCATGGATGGTTCTGGAAAGAGCATTACTGATCTGCTGTGGGTACTGGTTAACAAGACAGTTCCAAGGACCCCAACCATCATCATCAACCAGAATTCTGGAGGTAGGGGAGCCAGAATATGGGTGCCATGTGACCAGTGTGGAAGAAAGTCAGACAGAAAGTGTGGGCTGAGCCTGGATCCCCCAGGTCTCAGAGGGAGGTGAGCTCTGTGAAGAAACAGGGAGCTACGGCAGCAGACACAGGGCAGAACAGCCTACAAAAGGGGCAGTGACAGGGGCTGAGCGGCCTGTCTGAGGGGTCAGGTAAGCCACAACTCGAGCTTCCCTCTGTCCCGGCCTCAAGACACGCAGCTCCCGTGAGAGGCTGACCAAGACAGGAAGAGAAACAAGACCTCATAAGGTGACTGGAGGTGTCTAAGGAAGCATGAACAGTCACAGGCACAACATTATGGGTAAGCTTATGGTCCGGAACACCTGTCTAAGGGCAGATACTGGCTGGAGGGTGAGCAGGGAGCCGTGTACCCCAGCTTTCCCAAACCTAAGGATTGTACTTTTCTTGGAAATAAGCACAAGTTCCACAGAGCCCACATCACGCCGGACATTAAAATTATGAATAAAACCTTAAAACTATACGTCTGATAGCTCAGACCCACACAGTCCTGTTTCCATTCCCTTTTTCCCAGTTTTTCTAAAGATCATCCAAGAATCAACTCACCTGCTTCAGTGAATACAAATACCAATGTAAATAACCAAAAGAAACACTTTTCAAGTAGTCCAGAAAAAAAAAAAGAAAAAAAAAAGTGTGAGAAGACATGAAGACATGTGGGAGAAGACATGAAGACCCGGGGTTTCAGTTCTCAAGAGCACACCTTAGCGCAAAGCAACTGATGTGATTTACATGATTTGATTCTGTTGGGAAAGGCTGAGGCTGTTGCCAAAAGCTTTTACTTCTCTGCCCTTTCCTAATAAGAGATCTGCAGGGGAGGACGCCAGAGGAGCTCTTAAAATTGCCTTCCAGAAGAAAAACTAAGGTTCAAAAAGTCAAAAGGGCTGGCTGCCACTCAGGGAAGACAAACAAATGTGCCAGCCGGAGCGATCGTGGGAGAAGGTGCTCCTTTGTGTGGGGCACTAGAGGAGAGGCAGGAACATGGTGTGTGGAAGGCCTTTGCCTCAGAAGCCTTAAGGATGAGCTCCCAGCACAGCCAACATCCTGTGTCTGTCACTTTGCACATGGTAGTGTGTGTGTGGGGGGGGGTGCACCATGGATGTTCATGGCTGCCTCTCGTAGTTCTGTGTTGGTTGACTGACCAGACTAGGCAGCATGCTGGTGGAAAATGGAACATTCTCACTCCTCTGGGCTTGGCTAAGAGGCAGTGAATGAGTCGGCTGAGGAACTCCCTCTCTTGCAGGAGACACACAAATGTTTGAATACGACTTGGTGGTGGTTTGCTGTGAGCAACTCTATCCTAGAACCTAGCTCAGCCAAAGTCAAAGGGAGGTGAAAAGAATAGTTGTTCAATAGAGGTAGTTTCCGTTTGGCAAAAAAAAAAAGGTGTTCCAGAGATTCCTGGCACATGGTATATGTGCATTAATACCGCTGTAGGGCACGGGTAAGCAGGGTTGGGATGCGAAACTTTGTATTGGGAGTTTTCTACCATGACATACATATATGAAAGCAATCAAGGAAGACACCAAGGCCAAATTCCAGCCTCCACAGGCGCACACACACACACACACACACACACTCTCTCTCCCACACATGTGTCCACATACATGCAACACACGCATAAAACACACATGAAATTTTAATACAATAAATTAAGAGAATGTAACCATTAACGGAAAAAAAATGTATTCTTTTTCATGAGCCACACAGGGCTCTAACCACAACAGAATGCACGAATTAAATGCAGTCAGAGAGCAGACAGGGAAGAGAGAACAGGAAGGGCCCACTCCATTTCAAAGAGCTATCTGAAAACTGGAATACAAGAAAGGAGGAGATGCAGGATTAAGGACCAAACCGGTGTGATTTCTTCCACGGACCCACCATATCTATTCTTAAATAGTAATTCTGTCATTTCTACTTCCTAAATCTTCACACGGCAAGCTTTAACAGGGATGATGGAAGGCAGCTATGGTGGCCATAAAAGAGACATGCTAAGGAGAACCCCTACCCTCTCCAGGCCCCCCAGGCCTCTGTAGGATGAAGAGCCTGTTACACAGTACTGTCTGCAGGTTTTCTGGTGGCAGTACAGAGGTTCAGGTTTTGTTTCTAAGAAGCTACAGAATTTGAAGTTAAGTTGTTAGTAGCTTCCCAGGCTAAAATGATTTCCAGTCACCTCTGCTTCTGTGTTAGGGGCCCTACAAAGCACCACAAACGCATGGGTCTAGAGGCCAGGAGTCCAAAATCAAGAATCTTCTACACTGTTCCCTTGGTTTGAAGGAGGCCCAGGCACCTCCTGGCTTATGGCTCCATCACTCCAGTGTCCTGTCTCGCTGCATCTCCATTTGCCCAGGGTCTTTCCATAGAACCACCAGCCACATTAGAGTATTGCCCTGCTCTGCCCCAGTATGACCTCATCTGAATGGATCACATCAGAGCTACTGTTCTCTGGGGTTCAGTCACATTCTGAGGAGCTGTAGAATTTCAATTAGACAGACCATAATCCAACACTTAATAACCTCTTAAAAGACAGCCCAGACCAGTCGCCACAACTACGTCAGAATATGTTAAAAATACAAATTCTTGGCTGGGGATGTGGCTCAGTTGGTAGAGTACTTCCACAGCATGCATAAAGCCCTGGGTTGGACTCCTAGCATCACACAAGCCCAGGCACAGTGGTGCAGTCCTGTAACCCCAACACTTGCAAGCTAGAAGCAGGAAGATCTTCTGAACTGATCAAGGTCAGTCTCAGCTATAGAGCAATTCAAAGCTAACCTGTAGTAAAAGAAATTCCGTCATAAAGAAATAAACAAATAAATACTCTTGGGCCTTATGCTGAAGCTCTAGAAACAGTCAAAAGGCCTATATTCTGGCAGCTCTCCAGGAGACTCTAATGCATAGTAATATTTGAGAAATGATGCCTCCACCACACTGTACGTGGCTTTAAAATGCATTCTAATGCTAACTGTGCATCTTGTAAGCTTCTGGGGCTGTGTTTGGTTTTATCTCCTGTCACTCCTCCATGACATAGATCAACTGATGACGCTGCTAATATGACAGTCTCCAGTCTGCAGGTCGCCTTCACATATTGCTTAAGTCTGCTTTATGAGATCAGGCTACTGGACTATAAATTCCACATGCAAACAATCAGAGGACTAGCAACTGTCCCCTTGAGCAGGCGCACCGAGGACTTCAGTCAATTGTCATCTGTCTCCACCATTCCCTGGTGTCTCCTGACACTGAGGTGTCATGGACACAGTCATGATCATTTCTATTGCCCACTGAACCCTAGGGATATTTGGACTTGAATTGGTCTGCCTGGTTTCTCAGATCCAAAAGCCTCACGGTTAGGAGCAGCCAGTTTAAGAATGCAATGCTAGAAGTCAGTGCCTCTGACTGACATCACCACAAACTTAAGAAACAGCATCAGTGTTAACATCTGGATCAGAAGCATACCTGAAAGCTCAGCTGTGCAAGGCTTGGTCCCCAACCTGTGGTCTACTGGCAGGGGTTAAGCTTTTAAGGGGTGGGGATCAGTGAATAAAGTGAGGTCAATGGAGAAGCCCTTGAAGGATGCTGGAACCCCAGCCTCTCCTGCCTCTCTCCCCACTCTCTGCTTCCTGATCACCATGAGGTGAGCAGCTCTGCTTTAACACAAGCTCACCATCACCATGTGCTACCTAGCCGCAGGTCTCCAAATGACGGGGCCAAGTAACCAAAGACTGGAACCACTGAAACTGGGAGGCAAAATATAGACATTTCTCCTTTCCAGTTGGTCATGACAGGTATTTGTGACAGCAATGGGAAGTGGAGTCACAGTCAACGTTAAGTCCTGTAAGTCTGGCTTCAATGCTCACCAGGTAACAAGGTGAGTTATGAAATGACGGAAGCACGTGTCAACGCTTTGTAGTGGACTGCCCACACAATAGAGTGGGTGGGCAAGAACAAGGCAGAAGGGAATCTCTGTCTCAGCACGACTTCATTAAACAACAATGGTCTGTGGAGGATGTGAAATCAAGACTGTAGGATGACAGGTAGGCCTCCTTCATGTTTATTCTGTACTGAGCTGCAATAGTGGATCTGCCATGAGAAATCTATTCTAGAGGCCAGAGAGGTGGCTCAGCAGTTAAGAGCACTGACTGCTCTTGCAGAGGACTCAGGTTGAGTTTCCAGCACCTACATGACAGCTAATAACAGTCTATAACTCTAGTTCCAGGGGATCTAGTGTCCTCTTGTGGCCCCGGTGGCCCCTGCATGCATGGTAAACTTAACATACATTCAGGCAAAACACTTATATAAATATATAACTTTTTTAAGAAAAGAAAAGGCTATTCTATGATGGAGCAGTGTGTGTGTGTGGAGGGGGGTTTACTTTAAAGTTACTTTGTTTCTTTTCAGGATTGAAAAGAACTTAAAGGGCAGGGCCTGGCCTAGGGTTTGACCACTGTGCTTTTAACACAAACACAGAATATTATCTGTACAGAGGACAGCAAACCTACCTTTTCAGAACCTAGAGGGTGGTTCTGGAAATCTCTTGCTCAGGGGAGGGTTGGTCATTTTGTTGTAGTCAGGCCTTCAACTGACTGGATGAGGCCACCTACCTCAGGGAGGCCTCCTGTTTCACTGGATCTCCCAATCCATATGCCAGTCTTATCCAAAACCACTCAGAACGGTTGACCAAGTATCTGGGCAGCCCATGGATCGGTCAATGCCATACACAAATAACCACCAAACCCCATATGTGCCAGGAAGGGTAAAAGGCAAGAACAGTAGCTCCTGGGAGATGCTGGAGTCCGTAGAGAATACACCCAGCTGTGCTTAACCCAGTGAGGAAGGGGCTCCTGTGACAACCTCTCTGCTCACATCCAGCCACTGCTCCTGATGAGCCGGCTCAGGTTTCGTTCAAGGGCATCACACAATTAGCAACATAAAGCTGTGTGCACCACGCACCTAAATGCGTGCCTCCGATTTTAAACATAAACCCTGAAGGTGTTGAAGGCTGGTAGCCAACTTAAGTTATCTACTGCTGGGGAGACTGTAAAATGAAACTTTCCCATGACCCAGCAATCCCACTCCTAAGTATTTACCCAAGAGAAATGGAAATGTGTTGACACAACAGACCTGTGTGAGTGCTGAGAGCAGCTTTACATGTGACTGAAATACAAGAAACAGCCCAATGTCTACTGAATGAATGGAGGAATATACAAATCATTCCATTCAGGTGAAAAGGGCACAAAGTATACACAAATCTGAGAAGTACTCCCCTAAGTTAGAGAAGGTAGTTTCAGAGGTTGCACACTGTGACTGTATCCACATGATATTATCAGAAAGACAAACAAGTGATGAAAATCAGCTTAGCAGTTTCCAGGGCTTAGGAAGTGGTGGGTGGGGGTGATTATAAAATAGTTCATGGGACACTGTTGTTTCGAAACGGATGGGAGTTCTTATGCATCTTGCTCTGACAAATAGCCACCTGATCTGCATTTAAGTTTCATAGTTACACGTCCTTCCTCGACACTTCATTTACCATGTGGCACACATTCTAAAACATGAAGGATTGTATGTCATCCTGTTTATGCCCAGGGTGAATGCACCTTGCAGAAAACATGAGGGGAAGGGGCCAGTCATGCAGGGACACAGAACACACAACATGGAAGGTCCAAAGGCCTAGTCAGGCTCCTTTCAAGTATTTGGATGCTATGAGAAGAGCCTCAGTGATGTTCCTGAGATGCTGGCACTGCCTGGAAATTCTGAGAAAAGGCAGAATACTGGTTCTGAAAGCTTCTCTCCCCAAGGCACTCAAGGACTCTACGGCACTGGGAGTGTGGGGGAAGTTTAGAGGGAGCTTAAAGACAGACGGGGATCAGCCTTGCATGCCTGACCTCTGACTGTCCCCCAATCCTCATTTCCCCTTCGGCCTGGGAACCCAGGGAGCCACATCAGGCCACAGAGAGGGCTGCATCCCTTTTCCTCAGCGGTCACCTTAGCAGGTTCTACTCCCTCCCCTTGAAGCCCCACTTCCCTTCCAGCTAGGCCTCCGGGAAGGGAGGGACAGCACTGTTCAGAGTGGCTGCATTGTGATGCACTCTGGGACTTTGGCATGTTATCAGTCTATGAAGCCAGAGGCACTGTGACCTATCTACAGAGCACTTCACAGCCACTGGACAAGTGCCTAAGCAGTGCTAGGGTTGAAAAATGAGGAAGGGAAGAAGAAGAAGAAGGAAGAAGCAGGAAGGAGGAGGAACAAGGAGGGAGAGTGAGGGAGGAAGGGAGAGCGAGGGAGGAAGGGGGGGTGCGGAGAATCTGTGACCGTAAATGACAGCTGTGGGGGCACAGCCACCTCACCAAGTCTAGGTTACTGCTGTGTGGTACCTGGAGCCTGGGCTAATGGTCCTTCAGACCTCCTTCCCAGTCTTATGTTTTAACAAATCCCTGACCTTTAACTAGGTGCAATGGCATGTGCTTTTAATCCCAGCTAGAGGGCAGACTGAAACAGGAGGATCACTTGAGCCCAGGAATTTAAGAGCAACCCAAAAGCACTCCATTTCAACTCCAGGAAGACTCCATTTCAAAAAAATAAACAAGTAAATAAAATTAAAATTAGTAAGATGCATACAAAGCAGAGAGGTTGTTGGTTAGCGAGTGGCCACATCCAACCTTGGGAAGTTCCCGGGGAAAGGAAGGGACCTGCCGCCAACTAGCAACCCCTTGGGACGGGCTGCCACCCAGTCTTCACGCCACCTTATCCCACTTTCCTCAGGTTAGCACCCAAAATTCCTACTGAGAGACTTTTCAGTGCACATTAGACGGATTCCTTCCTCTCCCCTGCCAGATGGGACTTGGTCACAGTGGGCCCTCACAGAACATTCAGGCAAGAAGCCAGAGAAAGAAACCAGAAACAGTAAGAGCAGTGCTCATCAATCAGCTGCCCACGGCAACATCAGACAGGTAAGAGACAGAAAATCAGCACCCTGCTAAAACAAGCCCCATAATCACATCTCAGAGAGCAGCTTCAGCTTCACCCATTAGTTTAATTAGCACTGACAGTTCCAACAGTTAGAGAGAGAGAGAGAGAGAGAGAGAGAGAGAGAGAGAGAGAGAGAGAGGGGAGAGGAGAAAAATGGAGAAGGTGGGGATACTGAAGAGAGAACACATGCATAAGGCTTATGGGAAATGCATGAAGTAATGTGCCCACTCCATAGATGAGTCTCAGATAAGAGGTTGGTCCCCAAATCTGAAGATCCTCTTGCAAATCAGATAGCACCTTGTCAATGGAAGCTGGTCTTTAGAACTTTCCAGGCAACTGTAGTTTAAGGCTTAGGTAGGGCAACTTGGAGCCATTCTCAAAAATGGCCCAGTTGGGCTAGCTGTGTCCTGTGCGGTCCTGTATCCCTCCTCACCAGCACAGCCCCCTGCCCAGGCCATCCCCGCCCACCAGCACACCTCGCTGCCCAGGCCATCCCTCCCCACCAGCACACCTCGCTGCCCAGGCCATCCCTGCCCACCAGCACACCTCCCCACACAAGCCTGCCCCCATCAGCATCCCTCCCGGTCACCACAGGGGACACTCACAGCTCCAGGATCAGAATGACCTCGGTCTTGTTCTCGTAGACCTCATGCAGGGTGATGACATTGGGGTGCTGGATCCCCTTCAGAATGCTGACCTCCCGCTCGATGTCCTCACGGCTCACGCCCCGGCGGCTGGACTTGGTCCTCCTTTTCTTGATGAATTTGGCTGCATACTGGAGACCAGTGCTTTTCTCCCGGCATTTCTTCACGACCGCAAACTGTCCGCTGGCAAAGAAAGACGGAGCTGGGTTTAGGTTAGGCCCTGAAGACAGGGCCTGAGTGAGGACACAGCATGGGAGAGACAACAGAATCCTGACCAGGAAAGCTCAAATGGTGGAAAATTAACACAGGAAGTGGGGGCACTTCCTACTGTGCACACTGTACTTTGAGTCCATTTCTTGATGAACAGTGCTATAACGAGTACTTTTTTCTTCCTTTTTCTAGTTTATCTGACTGGGTGGGTGTCACGCCTGCCTGCATGTCTATACTTTTTTCCTCTTTTGTCTCCATTTCAGATCCCAGGGCAGCAGGAAGAAACTTGTATCTGATCTGCTTCAACAAACTCTTTGTCTACATATCTAGTCATAGAACTAGGATTGAGACCAGGAAATGGGCAGAGAACATGTAAGATCCCATCTGTGGACACATTTCTAGCAGCAGTATTAACCAAAACAGCCAGAGGAAAAGCAAGGTATACGATGTTGTTCACAGGCAAGAAGTGTGAGAAGCTGTGTGTGGAAGAAGCTTGCTGGCTGTTTCTCTACCCTTCCTGGCTGTCTGCCCTTCCTCTGTTCCCAGTGTTTATAACCAGGGATCCTGTGGTCCTGGGCTAATGGCTGCACTTTCAAAGAGTGGGTCATGTGATCTAGACTAAGTGGATCAGAGCAATGTTTTATTCTGGATCCAATGATAGATGTATGACCGAGTAAGACCTGGAGAATGAGGATACAAAGACACTTTAGACTCTTCTCATGAACACTGAACTATATCTATATATCCCCAAGGTGGTTGTCAGCTATCTGGGGATCGTGAGGTGGGAAGCTTGGGGTTTAAAGACTGATCTGCACAGGCAGTACCAATGGAGGGAAAGAATCAGCTCTGTGGGAAGAGCAAAGAGCAGACAGGTTAGCTCTAGCCTGAAGCTATGTAACTGGATTTTTCCAGTCATTTAGGCCAATAAATCCCATTTTTATTAAAGGCAGTTTGATCTGGGTTGTCTGCTTCTTACAGAAAGCAGCATCCTAAATGGCAGAGAACACAGAACCAGAGCCATCTTCCCATATTGGACATAGATCATAATGGAAGTTAACATAAAACCATGAGTGGGCAGAGAGCAGGTGAGATCATGTGAGGTATGGAGGCTCCTCCCGAGAGGCACTGAAAGACACTAAGAACCTTCTGGATCAATGTCTGCCCTCTCCTTCTTCCCTACTGAGGAAGGAAGGATCTGTCCGCGCACAGGACCCAGACACTTCTCAGGGCCTGCTGAAGTATCTATCACAGATACTTTTGGCTGGCTTTATTCTCTCACATGAAGACAAAAACGGGGAAAAGACCCAAAGGAAGGATAGTGTTCTGATGTTAAAAAATGTCTACTGTGGCTGGAGAGATGGCTTAGCATTAACAGCACCGGCTGCTTTTGTAGAGGATCCAGGTTCAATTCCCAGCACCCACATGGCAACCAACAACTGTCTGTAACTCCAGTTCTAGGGAATCTAACGCCCTCTTCTGACCTCCGTAGGCATCGTGCGACATGGGTGTACTTATACACATGCAGGCAATACACTCGTACACATAAAATAATAAAAAAGTGGTTGCTTCACTGCACGCACATGTATTTTCACAGCAGGAGGACCTAAAGAAAACAGGACTGTTTGGCAGTAATTTTTGCATGGCAGATTATTAATACTCATCTTCCATCTCCTGCAGCAGATAGAGAGAATCTGGGGAACAAATTGCAGTGGAAAGCCAGCACCGACTATTATGAACTTGCTTAGAGTGAGGGGAGGTGGCACAAGACTGTCACAACCCATTCTGCAGTTTCCTCGGGAGCCAAACATGCTCCTGTTCAGTGGTGGAACGGCAGAGCAGATCGGCAACAACCTGAACAGGAAACACGCTCATGTCAGCTTTGAGTCCAGAGAAGAAAGAGCGTCAGGCTGCCACCAAGCATATTTGACGGGGTCCAGAATGGACAGGCCCAGCAGGGACAACCAAGGACAAGTATTCTAGACCCACACAGGCTGGGCTCGTGTGGAAGGAGCAGTTTGGCTCGAGGCCCACTGTTTGAATCACAGGCTTTAAAACAATAAGCAAAGACATCATCAACAACAAAACAAAGAGCCACAAATGGAAGGTGAGGCTCAGAGTCTCCTGAGTATGGTTTCACTTCTCAATGGTCCATGTGGAAGGCTTTCCCTTTAAATGGAAAGGTGATAGTGTCCAGTCAGGGCTTAACCCTAAAGGCAAGGCCAGGGCTGGGCAGCAACTGTGTGCTCCAGGTTGAGTCCTAGAGCCCAGAAAGGCGTGACCACGCCTTCAGGGCCTCTTTCCCTCAACTAACAACGGAATTTCACTCACACACTGACATTCCCAGATGGTGACACCTTTTAGAGTGGAGGAACTAAGGGCTGGTAGGTGGTAAAAGCCCCATCCATGGCTGATGCTGGGTCCTTATAAACTCTGGACAGGGGCCCGGAAAGCTCCAGGAAAATATCTATCCCCAACACCACTCCTTTGAACATACCTCTCCTGGTTTTGCTCTGACTCCTTTCCCAACCCTGATCCCATCTACCCATCACTCCTACCCTGGGTGCCAATGGGACTGTACATCCTTTGTGTGAGACTTGCTATTTTCTGCCTGCTTCTTTCCCACCTTCCCAGGACTGTGGATTTCTAGAGTACCCAGACTCTAGGCTCCCTGTCTGTCTTCCCCACCTCCCCTGACAAGGTGCATACTGCCTCACAAGATTGGCACACAACACTGATGTGTGAGATTGGCATCTTAAGCACCACAGTGTTAAGTGCAGGATGCTGTGTAAAAGCCCAGGGGAACTGTGTAGCTGTTGGAAACTCAGACCACCCACAAGCTGTGTAACCACAGACTTACTTCCAAAGTCACCAATGAGCCAGATTGAGAGCACCTATTTTGAAGGGTTGTTTGATGTGAAAAGATGTGATTATCAGCTTTCCATTGCTGTAACAAAATACGTAACTTATTAAAAGAAAGGTTTCTTTTATCTCACAGTTTTGATAGTCTGCTTCATCATCAACTGACTTCATCACTTTGGGGTCTGCTCCATCATGGAAGGAGTGTCTGGCAGAGCAAAACCTCTCCCCTCAGTGCCAGAAAGAAAAGTGTGAGGAGGTGCTAAGGCCTCATAATCACAGTGGAGACATCCACCCAATGACTGAAATACCTCTCATGAGGCCCCACCTCTTGGACCTACGTGGGTCACTCAATGTCCAACTGTAGCAAGAGGTAAGTTCATTAAATAGTCATAATGGAGACAAAGTATTTAGAAACTTCCTCTGTATAGGTTAATAGGACCAAAAGGAAAAAAAGAACTGCCCAAGTGGGCTGTATTTGCTGTGTCCGCTGGTGTCGACCTTCACATCCCATCCGCACCCTGGCTCACTGACCTGCCCAGGGTGTTCTGCTGCTAACATGGCAAACCCACAGGCTGCAGCCTCAGGAGCCCTGGCAGATACGGCCTGAGTCACGCTCAGCAGCCTGGGCATCTCCACAGAGGCATATTTTCAGGCTTCCAGCACACTGGAAGTCAGATTCCTGGGAGAAGAAATTCTCCTCCAATCTTGGTCATTTGTTCCAAAGGTTGTTGGGCTGCTGGCTAATTGTGCTGTGATCTGCTCCCCAGGCAACCAGCTCTTGCCCTTGGGCTTCCTGGTGCTCACTTTCTACCCTGGCTTTGAGCTGCTTTGGGGGACAGTTCTTCCTCATCAAACCATCACCACCTCAACAACAAATAAAAGACAGCTTTGTTTTAGTAAATGCTTCTAACTTGTGGGAACCCAGCATAACATCATCGTAAGTTAAGTTCAGACCAGGGACATGTCCCTTCAACCGTAATGGACCCCAAGGCTGCCTGTGGAGGCCAATGTGGAGGGCTGCACTATAATACTATTGACCTAGCTAGAGTTTCTGGAAAGGTTAGCAGTGCAACTTCTTTACCAGTGAACACGGTCTCTACATGCATCCACATTGAATTCTGATCAGACACTGAACATTATGTACCTATTTGCCTTTTTCTTTTTCTTTTCTGTTTTTTCCTGGCTGACCTGGAATTCTCTATGTAGATCAGGCTGACCTTGAACTCATGGAGAAAATAGGCGTGTTAGATAAGCATCATTCAAACTACAGAGGCTGCTGGCCATGAGTTCAATGTTGGTAAAGGAATCATACGTTATTACAAAGGGTATCTTTAAATATAAACACGAAAAGGTTACGCAGAAGGTTGGCAAAAATGCAGTGAACAGGCTCCCAGGAACCTAACCCTGTGCTTTCCTCCAGGAGCAACAGCTCAGTGCCTGGCGAGAATTAACAGGCAAACGCCCCAAGCTAATGGAAATCAACCACGTGTAATTTCTCATGCACACTCACATTGTCTTCTAAATAACTGGTAGAATAGTCTACTGCATTAGAGACAAACAGCCAAATGCATTTTTAGACAAAAATTTCAATTATATGTAATGAACACTATTTGGCAGATACAAAAGGTAATGAGATATATCCCTGCATTAGTTTTATATATTTAAAAGAAACTTGATTCAAAATACAGTCACAGTGGGCACAAGTGTTCACTGGTAGAGCACTTAGGTCCTGGAGCGGGGGTGGGGTGGGCAGGAGGATGACTTGGCATGCCAGTCTAGCCTATAAGCTCCAGGTTCAATGGAGACCCTGTTTCAAATAATAAGGTAGAAAATTGACTGAAAAAGATACCCAATGTCGACCTCTGGACTACACATGCACACATGTGCGTACATCTGACCACATACACACAAATATACAAACTACAAGCACAATTTTTTTTGAAAACTCAAAGATTTTATTAAAAGGAGGAAGACCTTAGCTAACAGAGCAAAGCTTCATAAAGAACAACCTGCCATCAAGTTTCTTTGTCCAAATTATTAATATATTCAGTTTGGCTACCGCCCTTACCATCAGTGTGCAAGGCTCCTTACATAGATCCCCTTATGAGCAGCCAGAGCACTCAGAAACATATGTCACCTGTCACCTCATCTACCAGTGAGAAAAGCAACTCTCAGAAGCATTTAAAAAAAAAATCCGCTTCAAAATCACACAGCAGCTAAGTTGCAGAATCATGACATCAACCTGAGGCCCCGAAGCCTCATTCATCACACCCATGGCTGGGCTGGCCTAGTGCTCTAGGCAGATACACGAGTCACACCATTGGTAAGGATACCTTTCTAGGGACAAGCTCTGTGAGGAGGATGCCAGCCACAGGATTCATGAGCTACGTCACCTTCTCTTTCTCGCTGAAAACTATCTGAATTAATTAAAATCCATTTGAGATGCTCTGAGGATCAATGTAAGAGGAAAGTGAGTTGCATTTGTGTAGTTTCTGAGAAAGCACTCTGCAGGTTGAATCTCTCTAATTAGAAAATCAAAAATATTGAAAATTAGAAAAACTTTTTGATGGCTTTTTGTAGAAGAGGAAAGGAGACAGGCAGGAGGGAAAGGAAGGGGGAAGGGAGAAGGAGGGGAGGAGAGAGGAAAGGGGAGAGAGAGCGAGCATTAAGGAACGCAAAGCAAGATGTCATGTTGAGCATAGAAAAGCCACAGCAGGACTAGACGAGACACTCTGGAATTCCTATTTCATATCTTTAGCATAATTTTAGTGCTGGTTTACGGGCAACCTGTTTCTCCTAAGTGCTAGGAGAGCTAGTAGGCTAAAAAGAACTTGAATCTACCACAGTAGTAGAACTGCAGGTGTTGAGGAAGAGTGGGGGTGACAGAAACGATTTCTCAAGGGTAAGTTAACATCTGGTAATAATTCACACTTAGAGCAGAAGAGACCCCAGAGGGTTATAGGTTAGTAACTCAATGTGGGAAGGGCAACAGAAAGGATGAGTGGAGGGGCTCAGGAGATGCCTCACTCACTAAAGACGAGCTAGATCCCAAGTATGCAAGGAAAATGCTGAGTGTGGCAGTGTAAGCAGGTTATCCAGAGCTAGGAGATGGACACAGGAAGAGCCTGGGGACAGCCAGTCTAGGCAACTGGTGAGCTCCAACTTCAATGGGAGGGTCTGTCTCAAAAATAGGGGAAGAGAGAAGCCAGAAAGATGGCTCAGTGGTTAAGAGCACTGGCTGCTCTTGCAGAGGACCTGGGTTCGGTTCCCAGCACCCATACAGTGGCTAACAATCATTGTAACTCTAGTTCTAGGGGACTCAACATTCTCTTCTGGCCTCCACAGGCACTGCATGACAAGGGTGTGTGTACATACATGCAGGCAATACATTCATACACAAAAAATAAAAACAGTATATAACACTTTAAAAAAAATAAAGGGGAGCATCTGACCTCCGGCCTCCATGTGCACACACACCTGCACAAGCACGTGTCCACGTGCACACATGCCCCATATACATATACATAGACAAAAACAGAAGAGTAAAAGGAGGGGAAAGAAGAAAAATAAACGTGATATGTTGGAAAGAAGGCAGACTATGGAGGAGACACAGAGGAGCTACCCCAGGCCATGTCCCAAAGGCTGAGACAGTCAGGACAGGAAGAAGGTCTGTGCTGTGGCTTAGATGCAGCTTGTCTCCCAAGAATTCAATGTGTTGTTTGTTTGGAGCCCAGTGTGGAGACATGAAAGGGTCTGGTGTTTAAGAGACACTGTCTAGGGAAAAGTCCTTAGACTCTGTTGGAGCAGTACCCTCAGACGATGGAAGTAGCCCCCATAGGAACCTGAGTTCTTGCGAGAGGGCTGGTGCGGTGGTTTGAATGAGAAATGTCCCCTGTAGGCGCGTGGATTTGAACACGCAGTTCCCCGGCTGGTGAAGCTGTCTGGAAGCCTTGCTGGAGGAAGCACTTAGCTGGGGATAGGCTTTGGGGTTTGTGGCCTCCTTGTGCTGCCTATTCTCATTCTTTTCTTCCTTGTGCAGAGGAAAGTATGACCAGTCAGCTGCCTGCTCTTGCTGCCTTGCCTTCCCCGCCATGATGATGTTCCTCTGGAACCACATAAACCCTTGTCTTCCTTAACTTGCTTGTCACAGCAACAGAAAAATAACTAATACAATTGGTTTCATTGTAAGGATGTAAAGACAGTTCAACATATACAAATCGATGTAACAGCTCATGAATAGATTTAAAGATAGAAATCACATAATCATCTCAATAGATCCAGAAAGGCCTTTGACAACATCACTTCATGAAAAAAAGGTTAAAAAAAAAAACCTTGAAATAAAAGGAAACTGTTTTAAGATAGCAAAGGCTACTTATGACAAACCTATAACCAACATTATATTCAGTGGAGAAAAACAGAGCATTTCCTCTGAAGTCAGGAGTGAGGAAAGGGTGGCCACGTCCCACTCACTCAAGTGTTGGCTAAAGGGACACGACAAAGAAATAAAAAGCATACAGATCAGAAAGGAAGACGTCAAACTGTTCCTAGTCGCAGTCAACTTGATCTTACACCACAAGACCCCAAAGACTACCAGAAAGCTCTTAGACCTGACACACTTTCAGTAAAGCTGCAAAAATTATAAAATCAACATACAAACTTCAATAGTTTTTCCATCTGCCAATAATAACTTGTGAAAAAAAATCTAGGAATAAATCTAACCAATGAAGTGAAAGATCTCTAAAATGAAAACTTTAGAACACTGTAAAGAACTGAAGGAGACACTAGAAGATGGAAAGACCTCCCGTGTTCACAAACTAGAAAAAATTACTACTGTGAAAATGAGTATATTACCAAAATAGTCTACAGAGTCAATGTAACCCCCCTTCAAAATTCCAATGATATACTTCTCAGGACTAAAAAAAAAAAAACAAAAAAAAAAAAACAATAAAATTGAATGTAAACACAGAAGACGCCATTTAGCCCAAACAATCCTAAGCAGTAAGAGCCATGCTGTGGCACCTGATCTCAAACCATACTACTGAGCCATAGTAACAAAACCAGAATCGTGCTAGCACAATAATAGACACAAAACAGGAAGGCTCCAGAAACAGACCCACACAGCTACAGCCGACTAATCTTTGATGAAGGTGTTAAAATCAAATATCGGAGAAAAATTTAACAAATGGTGCTGGAAAACTGGATAGCCACATACAGAAGGATGAAATTAGAGCTATATTTCTCACACTGCATAAAAATCAAGGGCCTTAATGTTGAATCTGAAATTGATAAGAAAACACTGCAAGTTATAGGCATAAGCAAAAACTTTGTGAAAAAGACTCCAGTAAAACAAGATCATCCCAAGAAATGACAAATGGGATTTCACAAAATTCAAAAGAAGTGAGTGGAGACCCAGCTACGGAATGGGAGAAAATCACTGCCAACTACACACTTGACAGCCAACTGATATTTAGAATCTCTTATAGACCCAATCTCTTATAGACTCTTATACCTGCCCCAATCCAATCAGTAAATGAGCTAATGAACTAAAGACCCAGGGACAGTTCCCAAAAGAAATACAAGTGGCCAATAAATATCTGAAAACGTGCTTCACGTATGCATTAGAAAGATGGCTTCCACTGGCTACACCACAAGCACTGCACAGTGGGGGTGGGAGTGTCAACTGATACAGCCACTGTGGGAATCAGCATGGAGAGAGGGCGGTGGGGGAGTGAAAATAAAGTGTAATGATAGGGATGGACGGAAATGTCACAATGATATCCAGTTCTCTGCATGATAACCAACCAGTCAGCAGGTTGCTCTGCCCTCTTCTGCCCTCTTCTGCCACCTGTGTCTCCCTACTGCACACGCCCTACCATGACGTTACTTCCATAAGCCAGAACCCCGCTCTGCCGAGATAGCGCTTCTAAAAAGAATGCCAGTAGCAGGGGAGTTATTAAGTCAGCCACACAAAAAGGAGGTTGCACCACTGACTGTCCCAACAGTGCCAGTATCTCAGTATCTGGAAAGTAGGCTCCGGGTCTTCATCAGTGGGAGAGCGGTGGCAGCCTGAAACACAGTTAGCGCACACTGTTCTCTAAATACATCAGGCAAGTGCCAAAAAATGTAAACTAGCCTTGTCTCGGTTTCTATGCTTCTCAAAGAAGCCAAGTGGGCAGGGTAACGTTCCACAGGCTGGAAACCAGCACCTAGTACAGCCATGACGTTCCTCAAATCAGCAAGCTTGAAAGCTGCAAAATTAATTTTTCCCTGTTACAATGCACTAAGTTCTTTTCTTTTGGAGGAAAACACAGTAGTCCACAGTAGTTTGTCCCAGTTAGTCACCAAAAGATCTGTGGTTTGCTTCAGTGTTAAAGTCTTTGCCTATAGGAGCCGGGGACAATGGTACCCAACTCTCCATGCTGGGAGAAGTCCAACCAGGTTGAAAGGCCACATGAGGTGCTCCCATCATCAGCTCCAAAGTTTTCAATCAGCTTTCAGAAGCCAGTCACATGTACAGCCATTAAGAACATGTGACCCATTGGGTCTTTAGATGGCTCTGGCTCCGGTCAATATCTTCGGATGACCACATGATAGATTTCAAACAAGGACCACCCCACTGAGCCCAAGAATCCCAGTGAAGCACGAGAGAAAGAAGTTATGAAACACTGTGATTCTCAGCTGCCAAGCTGTAGGCTGGTTTGCTAAGCAACGATGGGTAGTTACAAAAGCCACTGAATGTCAGAAGGTGGATTCAAAAACCACCTGGGAGGAAGTACGGAGGAAAGATGGTAGGGGGAGGTTGGGAGGTGAGGAGGGTGGTGACTGCGCTGTGGGTCACTTCTCAGGTGAGTGCGGAAAGTGACTATCCAGACATCCCAACACATACCCCCATCCTGTGTGCACAGACAGGTCCTGCGTCGCACCGAAACTTGTGAATCTGATACTCAGGTTCTTTGCTTCTGATCTTGGCAATAATTCATAATTTTTCAAGGCAAGGGGAGATGAAGTCGGAGGGATCTGTCTTAGGATATTCTCTACTACTACAACAAAATACCAGAGGCACACAGCACTTTATAAAAGAAAGAGGCTCATCTAGCCACAGTTTTGAAAGCTAAAATCCAAGCTAAGTAATCCACCTGGTTGGCATCTAATAAGGATCTCCTACCTGCAGCATAACATGGTCACAGTGGAAAGACTGGCCACATGCAGAAGGGAAAGGTCACATGTAACATATCAGTGAGGGCCAGGCACGGCCTTCTGTAACAAGCCACTCTTTTAAAAATGTTATTAGCATATTAATTATGCATAATAATGGTTTCATTATGATATTTTCATTATGAATGTTCTAAGAATCTCTACTTGAGGGAAGTGATTCCCTAGCCCCGCCCCCACAGCCCCCCCTTCTCTCCCCTCCCCATACCTGCACTATGCTCACAAGGGCAGCTGCCGTGGTCTACTCAGCTCCCGCCGGGTCCTGCCCTTTTCAGACCTACCACTGCTCCCTCACCTGTCCTGAGGATCCAGCTTCCAGCACGTGGAGCTTTAAGGGGAAAACCACATCCAGGCCACAGCAGACCTCTGTTCCAGGTGCAATCCATACAACAAACTCCAAGGACTATCACCAGATGCCTTCCTAGATTTCCAGCAAAGCTGAGCTAGTTGTTAGTCTCTGTGTTACTTTTCTCTACTCTAGGAAGCATAAAAACCAAACATCGAACCCGATCTAGTAAACCCAGTCATGCAATCTTCTTTTGAACTAGTCCAAAGGCCCAGGTGGGTACAGTACATGGATTCTCCTTTAGAATAACCGCTAGAAAGGGAAGTTGAACCTCTCCTTCCATCCTAACCTTACCAGTCCCATGGACTCCGGTAGGCAACAAAGCAGCCTGTAAGGAAACAGAAAGATCAGCCTCATGCTACTCCATTCCCTTGGGATTCAAACCCAGGTCATCTGCAACAGCAGCCACTGCTCTTAACTGCTGGGCCACCTCTCCAGCCCCCTTCCATCCCTTTGGAACATTTTCCTGATGTAGCCCACTCTGGGAACTGCTCTGTTTCTCCTCATTAAGAAGTTATAATGAGAAGCAGGCAAACTACATTCTAGAAAGCAAGAGATGCTGGTGAGATTTTTAATACTTACTATAAAGAAAATATAAGTTTAACTTCTATGGGGCTCAGTAAAATGATCTGGAGAGAAGGGTCCCCTCGGGAGTGAGCAGCTCAGGTTGCCATGACATGAACAGGGAGAAGCAGCTTCCCAAGTGGGGAAACAGGATGCTGTTGCTCGGGGAAGCCCAGCATCACCAGGTCAAAAGGAGTAGGGTGGCCTGGAGGACATGCAATGACAGGAGAGATCAGGAGAGAGGTGGGTACCTGGGAGCAGCGACATCATGAGGACAAGACTGCACAGGAGTGCAATAAAGGCAGAGAACCCCGAGCCCAGGGCAGAGTGAGTGCTGCAGATGACGGCAAAGAAGCATGCGGGGCAGCAGGTGGCTCCGGCAGCCTCACTGTACATTTTGTGGTTGGTTGTTTTGGTCTCTTGAGACAGCCTAGCCCATTCCAGGCTCAAATTCCTTCCTGGTAAACTTGCCTCCACTGTCAGGGTGTTAAGATTGCAGGCATGTGCCACCAGCTGCCTTATTAAGGCACTGGCAAACCCGAGCAGTCAAAGACCTGAAAGTGAGATGAGCGAGATGGCAGAGAATGCCTTGGTTCACTTCACTTGTTCCACAAAACCTCTCTGCAGATAGAAGGCAGGTTCCAGATCCACCTGGAAGAAGAACTCTCAAAGTGAAAGCTCTCGGGCTCTACTAAGAAGACACCTGGAAAAGGATTTTTGGCCACTCAAGTTTAAGGAAATCTGATTAAATCACCCAGAGAGGCTGCTGAATGCAGGACTTGGCAACCTGGTCCTTGTCAAAAAAGTGTATTATTTGGAAATTGCTATTATTTGGGCTTATTATCCACAAAACCCCCCAAAATGTATTAATATTTTTGGTCATGGAACATTTGGAAGTATAATCACGGACACTGTTGACTTCTTCAAAGTTGGGCTGGCCCGTGTTAACTGTGGTTTTTGAAAATACAACACAGAACTCTACTTGAGGCTATTGCTAAGACTTGATGCTAACAGCAAAAGCCCTTCATGGACAGAGAGTGGACATGTAGGTGGGAGAGGTCAGGGATAGTGCAAATCCTTCTGGGGTGAGCTGTGTCTGGGCTGGGAGAGGGAGTCACTGCCTCCTCGGGCTGCTTTCTGGTCACAGGGTTGCTTTGGGAACACAAGTAAATCCATGATGATCTCAGCACTGAAGCCAATTTTTACCACAACTGGCAGGGCATACTGAGGGCTTTTTGTTTTGTTTTTTGTTTTCTGTCACTCAATTGTGCTGGATATTTTCGGTGGCAACTGCAAAAAGATTATGGGTGAAGAGATGCTCAGAGGTAGAGTGCACTGAAACCCTGACCAGCAGCAGTCTTATAGGCCAACTCTTTATTGTTTTGTGAAGTTTTGGGTGGTATTGTGGATTCAACTTCTGAACCTTGTTCATATGAAGCAAGGGTTCGACCACCGAGCTATGTTCCAACTCTGTTTTGATTTTGTTTATTTACTGCTGTTGTTTTGAGACAGAGTCTTTCTAAATTGAGTGGGCCAGCCTTGAACTAGTTCTGTAGCTTAGATAAAGTCTGAACTTGTGATCTGTCTGCCTCAGTCTCCTGAAGAGTTGAGATTACAAAATTGTACCACCAAACTCAACGAGATCGACTCTTACACACTCAGGATGGATCATGAGGGCCACCTCCAAGGAAGAATGTGTTGGTGACAGGAAGGACCTTAGACCTTAAGGCCTTCTTGGACCACAGTCCTGAGTGGCCTCCTTATACCTGTGACCAGCCAGGTAGGAGCTCACAGATACACTGCACTGCCATCATTTTGGTTTGGTTTGGTGGTTGGGCTTGGTTTGGTTCAATTCAGTTTTTTCAGATAGGACTTCACTCTGTAGCCCAGCATAGCCTTGAACTCAAAATCCTCCTGTCCTAGCCTTTTCCCAAGGTCAGGGATTATAGGTGTATGCCACCATATCTAGCTTGTATCATTCTCATGCTCTAGGCTCAGCTCCTGCACTTTCTCGTACACAGTGCCACAGTGAATCCTACCAGGTTCAGATAAGGTCTGAGAGTGCAGGGATTTGCCACCCACAGGGATGACCAAGAATAAGGCAGGAGAATGTGCAGATGCTTTTAAATGACTGTGGTGCGCAGAGTGAGTGAATCTCACTCAGCTGGAGGCTGGGAGGACCGGCAGGGATCATGACTCACTGTACCCAGCACCACCTCTGAGACCTGAGAGAACACAATGCAGCCCTGGCACATGATGTCTGTTTGTTTGTTTTTGTCTTTAAAGCCTAAAGGGAAAAGAAGAAATAAAAAGGTGTTGCTAAATGTCATTTAGCACAATCCACACAGGATGTTCAGTGGACCAAACAAACAAACAACACGCCATATACTTTCTCCAAATACAGTATACTCAACGTCAGAATCGCACTGACCTTTGAGTCCATTTTATGGAAAACATATGCCCTGTGAAAACAGAGCATCTTCAGATTACTGCCATGCCAACCATCATTCAAGGAGTGCAAACACATCAGGAGACCAGAGATCAGGGCTTCCTGCGTCATGATCATGATCCAGCCGCAGGGTTCCGGGTAGTCCCGGCTGAGACCTAGACCCTGTGTGATTATTCTGACTTCACCACACTATCCCCTTGAGCCCTTCCCATTATTTGATCATGCTGACTCTATCCTGTAGTCTCCTTTCAACCACTGGGACAAAGGTAACTAGGCCAGAAGGTATAATCTGTTCTCAAGGTAGCAGGCTGCTCTCAGGGGGAAAAGGTTGAAAAGGGAGCAGGAGGTTCATATATCTTCACGGAGAAAGAGAAAACATGCCAATTCCAAGGTCAAAGAAGATTTATTTACAGTGCCGAGATTCAATATGGAGAACGACCAACTAGAGGACAGAGAACACAAAGACACTGGCAGGGTATGCACTCATGACTGTGCAAATGCTATACCCGTAAGGAGCCAGATTAAGATGCAGCTTCCTCCCATGACTCAATGGGTAAGAGAGGTTACTATGCAAACATGAGAACCTGAGTTCAGATCCCCATCACCCACATAAAACACCAGCATGGCCACAGATGCCTATAACTCCAGGACTGGGGCTGGGGAAGTCTACTAGGGCTTGCTGGCCAGCCAGACTATGAAACAGCAAGGTCAAAGTTCAGAGAAATCCTGTCTCAGGGACTAAGGTGGAGAATGATAGAGCAGGGCATGCAACATCCTCCTCTGATGTCTACACATGCACTCAAGGTTTGTGTGCATGCACACACGTGAACACACACACAGAGTATAGCTTACAGATCTTGAGTATCTCTAGCATGTTGTCCTCTCAATCCAGCATCTAAGTGTCACTGTTTCCCACTATGCTGTTTAGATAGAAAGACAATTTCTCTGTGTGTTCTTATATGTTTGGAACTCCCAGTCCCCAAAGAGAGAATCATTAGCTCCACCTTACTCTAATAGACCAGGTGCAAAGGGTTGAAGAGTTTGGGCTTGAATGACTTGGAAGAGACTTGGCTATACTTCGCCTTACATGGCTATCAGTGCGGCCACCTGGGGGATGTGCTTCGGCACTAAGGCTGTGCTGGGACATAAGGCTCTACTTGCATCTGTCCGCTCTGTCAACTCAAGGCAACCAAGGGTAGAAGCAACTGCAGTATTCGTCTCTGGGTGCTGAATTCACAGGCCCAGGTCTGAAGGAAGCAGTGAGTGGCTGTCTATCAGCCTGGCGGGGATGAATCTTTTCCACAGAGCTCTTGGCCAGGTCCTTTCCTGGGATATCTACAGATCTGTCAGCCTGGCTCTGAGTCAGGTGGGACTCCTCACAGTCTAAGGGGAGTCAAAGACAGGTAGGAGCCCAAGGGGTCACTTCAGGCCAGATGAGGAAAGGCTGGCACACAGCTTCACTGCTGGAGTTACCCGAAGTGAGAGCCACTCTGATAAAAGTGAAAGATGATCATTGAACAAGAAACCAGAGGTCCCGGGAAGCCTGGGCATTCGTTCCATGCCAGCAGAACTATCTGGAAGCCTGCCAAGAGGGCTGACCTCACCCCCTGGGATCTGATCCCCACACACTGGAGGTTAATGGTGAAAGTGAGGAAGTGGCTATAAATTCTACAGCCAGGAGACTAAATGCTTTGACAGTGTCATTTATCTAGGAAGTGAGTGTTAATGAGTACAAATACCTTAAGCCAAGCAACAAAGAAAAATAAAAAATAATCTGTGCATATGAAGCATGCAAGAGATACATATCTGAAGGAGAGTTACAAACCCAAGGACCTCTTCCTAGAGTGATGCTTCCTGAGAGAGTGTGGACTCAGACTTCCGGGAACATGGAGTGCCGCCTGTGAAGAGGCTCGGCTTTATTTAATCGAAATACAATTTTCAGGCAGGCAAGGGGACAAGAAGGGGTCTGACCTCACAGGAGACATGCTGGGCTGGGTGATGTGCCCATCTCCTGCTGGGCTTCCTCTACCTCCCATGCAGCACGGAGGCTCAGGAGCTCTGCACCGTCCCATCACAGACAGCATACGATTCTAGAGAGTTGAGGGTCTGCTCAGCCTTGCTATAAGGATCCAAGATGCTGTG
The DNA here is from genome assembly GCA_035773235.1 of Eospalax fontanierii. Taxonomy (NCBI): domain Eukaryota; kingdom Metazoa; phylum Chordata; class Mammalia; order Rodentia; family Spalacidae; genus Eospalax; species Eospalax fontanierii. The sequence continues at coordinate 10,176,433 of CM069538.1, forward strand.
CTTATCTGTAATCTTGTGGGAGTAACAGGACCAGGCAGGCCACTATATTTAAAGAATCTACCACAGGCTCCATGGAGCATAATCAGGTCCAGTGGAAAAATTTTACCTAGAACTTTGGAGCAAGGGACTCTCTAACAGAGGTTCTGGATGCATTTAGGTGAGCACACACCTGAAGCCTATGTTAGTCTGCTTTCCAACACAGTGGCAAACAGACAGAGAAGGGTATCCATCTCTTTCTGGGGTCTTGGGCACGTGTTGAGAACTGTTAAAATCACTGTTAGTGGTAGTTCTTTAAGTTCTTACTGTAATCACACTTTCTGGTGTTTATTTTCTTGTAAATAAGCAAAGATGTTGGGGAGACGGGCTAACCTGACCCCAGTTAGTGCCTGTTGGAATCTCCCTTGATGCCTTCACCACCCTTATGCCAGCACCAGCCAGTTCTGAATACTCCGCAATGCCTTGAGGAGACCACGCAACAATCCAGCTGACTGTTCCAGGTACCCAGGGCCCAGGCTCGGCTGGGCCTGTTCCAGCTTGTATCACATTGTTTGCTATCACAAGCCTGGATGAGCTCTAGAAGACCTTGCAACCATTTGTACCCAGACTGGAGAGGGAGCACTTCCCTTCAAATTCTAATACAGGGACTGCTGTGCCTGAAGTTCAACAAGGAAGGCTATGATTGGTACAAACACAAGCCTCCATCTGAGTGCAAGTGAGGGGTGCTGTGACCTGCTCAGTAGCTTCTCTGGCTGTATAAGCAGGCCTTTGGAGCCCCTGCAGGAAGCGGGCTACCCTCCTATGCCGCCTCCCTTGTGTTGCAACATTAGGGTCAATAATGTGGTCTTTTGCTATCTGCTTTGATGGGCCGAGTTAGTTATATGAAGAAAGAGACATCGGCAGAGGAGCAACACAGCCAGATACAGGGAGCAGCAGTGGCAGCACAGCTGGCAGATCACACTGAAAACATAGCAAGTGGGCGCTCGCTCGACAGCTAACAATCAGCTTGACTGGGTGTCCATGGCAGGAGACGGAGGAATAAAGAGGACAGAGAGCTGGAGATGAAGACCACAAATGGCTATGGAGAGCCAGAAAACAGAAACTGAAAAGCTCCAGGGCTGGTAGAGATTCAAGGGTCTCGGGTACCCTATGCCCAGGTGCCGTAATACTCGCTACTGGACCGAGTAGCCCAGATACCTAAGTCCACAGGGAAACAGCCAGGCCAGCTGTTGCCAAGGCTAAGGAGTCCCAAGTTCTTAGATCTACACCAAAGCTAAGGGGCCTAGTACCCTAGACCTGCACAGAGCAGTAACTCTGGTGCAGCTGAGGGTCCTGACGGACACAGCTTATAGGACATCTGTGGAGGGCACCACCTGCTGCCGCTCCCACCTGCTGCTGCCGCCGCTCTCCACTGTCAAACGCCAAGACACACAAAACCCGCCACGTAGGAGCACTTGATACTTCCCTCCCCTTAGTTTCTATCCAGGCAGGGCAAGGAAAAGGTTTCCAGCTAGCTGACTAGCAACAAAACTACTTGAGACTTAAAAACAAAAACCTTACAAGGAAGGAGGAATTTCAGCTAACGATTTCAGAAATCTCGGTCCATGCCTGCTGGCCTGCGTTGCTTTGGGCATTTGGCGCGGCAGAACATAGTAACAGAGGAATGCTAACGACCGTCACAGCAGCAGGAAGAAGAAAAGAAAGAGAAAGAGCTACAGAGGAGGTCTCAGAATCTGCTTCAAGGGCAGACCCTCAGTGACCTGACTCCTCCCACCAGGCCACACCTCTGAAGATTTCTACCATCACCCAGCACCACCACCCAGGAGACCAGGCCCTTCACACAGGGGTCTGAGGAACTTTCCAGTTTAAGCCACAGCCACTGCACTAAGGAAGGCCGACTGCAGGTTACCGGGTATCACACAGTCTTTAGACTCTACTGCAGAGAGTTGGCGTCTAGGGGCTCAATTTCAACTGTAGGCGTGACAGTGACTGGATTCTGGGAGATTTCTTGAAATCTCTTCGTGATGAAGTCAATTTGGTTCACAAAATGATGTCTAAAAGCCGTATGACCTTAATAAACACCATTTGGAACTCACTTTCTACTCCAAAGGCAACTGAATGCATGATGATTGAAGCCATTTTTCCACCCTGTCGGAGCCATTTGCCTGCCCTGAACTATACCCTAGTTTAGGGTTATGCAGAAGTCAGTCACAGAAGTGCTGTGGGAGCAGGATGCTTGGCTATGCAAATACTTTATAGCTCCTGAGCTCACCTTGGGCCCAAGGCTGAGGACCACTGTAAGAAGACTGTGGGTAGCTCGAATGGTTCTGCCTATGTAAATACATGTTTGTTTTTGCTTGAACCCCTGACGATTGTTTTGTTCCTCAGATAGATGTAAAAGTATAAATACACTAGCAAAATAAAGTCGAGGCCTCAGTACTGACTGACAGCCCTCCTGAGTCTATCTTTTCTCTTCTCTCTTTTATTATTTCTCAATCCTCACATCCCCCACCAGGAATGGTTCAATTCGCCGGCGGGCACCACCCACTTCATGATTTCTTACACATTCATGAGATATGTGACTAGTTATAATGCCTGGAACCACAAGCATGTTCACATGAACAATATCAGAAAAACTGGTTTGTCCAATTTAAATGTTATCCTTCACAATGGCCTACCAATGTATCCGCTTTAAAAAACTGTTCAGGGCCATCAAGATGGCTCAGTGGATAAGGACACTTGCCACCAGGCCTGACAGAAACCACATGGTAGAAAGGGAGAACTGATTCCCCTAAAAGTTGTCCTCTAATTTCCACATAAGCGCCATGGTATAAGCACTCTCATATATGTACATTTTGTGCACACAAGTGCACACACACACACACACACACCACAGATTAAAAAATTAAAATTTAAACCATTCACACTTCATTTTGTATATATGACACTTTCTGAAAATTAATACCACGCATGTCCCCAGAGTCTAACATAGTTCATTTAATAAAGTTTGAGAATTATTACATATTTACTCAGTCACATCCTGGCTCCCTGTTCTAGTTTGCTTTCTGTTGCTGTGAAAAAACACTGGCCAAAACCAACTTGAAGAGGAAAGGATTTAGTTCAACTTATACTTTACAACCCGACATTGAGGGAAGCCAAGGCAAGAACTCAAGACAGGAACCTGGAGGCAAGAACTGAAGCAGAGACCACAGACAAACGCTGCTTACTGGGGCTTGCTCAGTCATCTTTCTCATATAGTCCAGACAACCTACCCAGGGATGGTGGTGCCAACAGCGGGCTGGGCCCTCCTAGCCTACATCAATTAGCAATTAAGAAATGCCTCCACAGACAAGTCCACATGGCAACTGGATGGAGGAAATTCCTCAACTGAGGTTCTCTTCACAAGTCTGAACTTCTGACTACTGAAGCCGACTATAACAGTCCCTAAATTTACACCAAGACCGCCTTCCTATCTGCTAAATGTTGAAAGATTTCCACTGATCTCCGGGAGTGAAAATCCCACTGTTCCAACATTTAAAACTCCGTGAGATCCTTGGCTGCACAAAAATTTTGCTTTGCTTTGCTGCTGTTGCTTGTTCGAGCCAGGGTCTTCCCTGCAGTCCAAGCTGGCACCTAGGCTAGCTTTAAACTTCCAGCAATCCTCCTGTCTCAGCTCAGAGTACAGGTGTACACCACCGCACAAGAACTCCAATACTCTTACTGTCGCTGCTGTTGTTTGAGACAAGATTTTTGTTGCTGGCCCAAGCTGTAACCTGTAAACTTCCAGCAATCCTCCTGCCTCAGCTGAGAGTGCCAGTGTGTATCACTACATAAGACCTCCATTACTGTACTACTTTTCTAAGACATTTACTGGGTTCTAAGTGTTTAGTAGACTCCAACTGGCCTGTGGGCGATGCCTGTATGGTTGATTAAAACCTTATGCATCTCTTAGGTACAGGCCAAGGTCCAAATTATCCTACGAAGGATCATGAAAGATGACCAGTCTTAGGCAAACCTCCGCCACTGTTAGCTGGACCACAGCAAGGAGGGCTGCAGACTCATGGGGATGCTTTCTGATCTTTCATCTAAAGTTGCTTAGGTGTGTTAAGTATGAAGCTATTCAGGGTAATTTAAGAAAGGAAGATGGGAGAAAAATGGCCCATTTCCATGTCTTAAGATTAATTTACGTTGAAGTCCTTCTGGCCTACCAGCCTTGGAGTGGATGGTAAGAATCTATGAGCAACAACACCCTGGAACAAGCATAGGTTATTGCTCCATTTTCCGACAAGTCACCAAGAGAACAGCATAATGGAGACAACTGGAGGCTGCTTCCAAGCGGAGTCCACATGTGTTCGAAACGGCTTCGCTTCTCAGGTAGACTGAAATCATTCAGGACCAGTGTTTACCGTATGTAAAAAAATATGAATAGAATTCTCCTGAAAAGGGCTCAAAATTAAAAAACTAAGTGTTTAGAAACACAGACTTGGGGCTGGAGAGATGGCTCGGTGGTTAACAGCACTGGCTGTTCTTGCAGAGGACCCAGGTTCGATTCTCAGTACCCATATGGCAGCTTAAAAACCGTCTATAACTCCAGTTCCATGGGATTTGATGCCCTCTTCTGACCTCCATGGGCACTGAATGACATGAGTGAACTTACATACATGCAGGCAATATACCTATTCACATAAAATAAATATAATAATAAATAAAACATGTTTTAAAGAGACAGAAAACTTAAAACAAGTTAAGGGACCTAGTTTTCTTTTTCTGTTACTGTTAATATAAATGGAAAATGCTGTTGGCTACCTCAGAGAAGGCTTTCTGCCTGGGAGCTAATGTTCAAACCATCCACTAGCCCAAGGACAGTGAGCTGGCTAACCTGTGAGCTTGTGTTAGCATTTCCAAATCTGTGCTGAGGGTAAAGAGGGAGAGTGTATCCAGCCACACCAAGCAAGGATGCAACAGTGTGAAGAACTAGTCCTTTCCCTCTAAGCCCAGCAAACAGGCTGAATAAGTGGATTATTCAATCTCTGTCCTTGGAATCCCAAGCTTCTAGCGTTAATGTTCCTTTGATTGGCCCAATCACTAAAAAGAATGATAATTAGATGTATTTTATAACTGGTCCTTAGAATATGATAAGAAGACAGACACATAAACTGAAGAAAACAATTTCGAAAGGGCACTGGAATCAACTTTTACAGTTTTGAGTGTCAGGGTTAGGCTGTAGGCTCAGTTGGCAGAGAGCTTACCTAGCATCCACTAAACCCCCAGCAACGCACAAACAAAGCTTCGGGGCACCTATCTGTCATTCCAGTACATTCAGAGGAAGAAGTGGGAGAATCAGAAGTTCACAGTCATCCTGGGCTATATGGAACCCTGTCTCAAAAATATAAATAAATAAATAAATAAAGAAAGAAAGAAAGAAAGAAACAAACAAACAAACAAACAAACAAACAAGATGTGTCACTATCTGACTGGCTCATAATAGTTAATTCTAGTGGTTCTGAGTAAAACATATTGAACTTCGCACAGGTTCAAAATTCTGGTCTCCCTCAAACATATGCAATTAAATTGAATAAAATTTTACACAGGAAAAACTCTGAAAACTTTATTCTGAAAACTTGTTTAAGAAGATTTTATTACAGAAGATTGCTTTGCAATCTTCACCACTAGGACACATACACATGTAAGCTTTAAACAAACATTTATAAATGAAAGCAATGACTTATTTCAGGACAGAGTTGTCCATAAGAAATATAACACAAGTCACAAATGCAGACCATATGAGCAATTTAAAACTCTCTAGCGGTCTGGAGAGATGGCTCAGCAGTTAAGAGACCTGGCTGCTCTGGTAGAGGACCTGGGTTTGGTTCCCAGCACCCACATGGCAGTTAACAACCATCCTGACACCCTTTTCTGACCTTCACAGGAACTGTATGACACAGGTGCACTTACCTACATGCAAGCAATACACTCAGAGACATAAATTTAAAATAACAGATAAAATTTTAAAAATTGAAAAACTCTCTAGCTTCTACTTTAATAAAATAAAACTAAGTAGGCCAAATTAACCACAACAGCATTTATTTTATTCCCATATCTTAAAATATCATAATTTACACATCTAGATAACTTCAAATGAAACGGGCTTTTTCCATTTCTGATTGCTTAAGAACAGCGTGCACTCCACACTCAGAGCACACCTCTGCTCAGATCAGTCATACTTCAGGTGCTCAATGGCTACAAGTGACTAGGGGGTACTGCATCTAGCAGCACAGCCCGAGGCTAATTTTATAGCTGCAATGTAGAACTGGGGCACAGTGCATGTATTTATAGATTGGAAGTAGAAGAGATCCTTGTAAAGAGACTGGGTGTAAACACAGCTAACTCAGTACATTTATCATCAAAGGAGGACAGCTGTGAATACTAGAACACCATAGATCCGCTTCTCTGGAAAACCCAGGCTGTGTGTCCAGAATGGTTTTCTCTAAAAATCTGTGACTACCACAAAGGGAGCAATCAGAATGAAGGGACAGCCTACCAATCATATACCTAACAGGAGATAATTATCTAGTATCCCTAATAAACTCCAAACTAGTAAACACCCCAAAATAAACAAATCACTCAATCAATAAATGGGCAAATAAATTGAACAGGCAGCTCTCAAAAGTACAAAATAAGTATAAATATCATTAAAATATTCTTTGGCCATGAAATGAAAACTACTTTGCGATGACATCTCCCCCCAGTCAGAACAGCTGTTATCAAGAGGACAAATGAGGGTGACGACATGGGTAAAGAGGAGCCCTCACTGCCGGTGGAGTGTCGACTTCTGCAGTCACTATGGAAATCAGGATGGACATTCCTCAAACACCTTCTACACCCAGCTGGCAAGGCACTCAGCAGGGAAAGGCACTTGCTTCCAACCTTGAGAACTTGAGTTTGATCCACTGACACACATGGTGGAAGGAGAGAACAGACTACCACTAGCTGTCCTCTGACCTCCACATATCTGACATGGTACTGTGCACCTGCACACACGTGCACACACAAAGGCCTGGAGAGAGGGCTCAGAGGATAAAGATGCTTTCCTCCAAGCCTGACAACCTGAGTTCAACCCTTCCACACAGCGGAAGGATAGAGAACTGACTTCTGGGACTGGTCCTCTGAACTCCACATGTGTGCTGTGGCATGTACATTCATACACATATACACACTAAATACATACATATGCAAATAAATAAGCAAATGCAACTTCTTTGGAAAACTGCTATGCCACTCCTGGACATGTCTAAAAAATTTAAAGCATCATACCACAGAGAGAACTGCACATCCGTGTTTACTGCTGCCTTATTCACAACAGCTAAGTCATAGAACCTGACTGAATGCCCATCAACACACAAATGGATTAAGAAAACAAGATTCCTATATACATCGGTCATAAAGAAGAAAATGGATAGAAGTGAAGATCATCCTTAAAATAAGCCTCAGAAAGACAGTGCATGTTTTCTCTCGCACACAACTCTATATTTGTGTGTGTGCGTGTGTGTGTGTGTTGCATGGGTGTAAAACATGGAAAGTGTAAGAGGAACTATTTGAGGAAAGTGGAAGACGACAGGGAGAGGGACAGCGGATGCTGGAGGAAGAAAACCTACAATAAAATATATGTACAAAAATGGTAAATATTCTTGTTAAAAAGTGACGACATTTTCAACCCTTCATTATGTGTACTGAGACAGTTCCCTTTTTAAAATATACTCTACCACTCTGCATATATGGAAGTCAACTGGACAACAGGCATACTACAGGAAGCACTTGTGCACTGAAAGGCATTTTCAAGTCTCCATACAACTTTCTCCGGACAGCTTCTGTAGGCACTAAACACTGGATCATGTGGACCAGCTTGTCTCCAAAAGGAAAAACATCAGCTCATTTGCAGCATCATATAAAGGGGGGGAGCATCTGGCCGCAGTGTTGACTTTCAATGGAGATTAGGATTTAGCTAATTTTGACCGTTTGATCCCCCTTGGTAAGTGGATTTTCCATATGATCTTAATTATTTCGATGACTGTCACCATCACCTCCACACTCAGTCTGAAGAGGAAAGGGCACTCAGACCATCAAAAGGCAGCGACTAAAAGTTCTCAAATGTGGTTAAGGAGTTTAGCTATGGTAGAAGGCTGAGAAAGATGATGGGACGTTAGTATGGTGCCTGGAAATGGAGGTGTGGGGAAGTTTCTGGTGACAGCTACGGGGTGGAGGAAGGCGGTCACTACCGGTGAGGAGGTCATGGAACAGGAGGCAGATGCTCAACATCACATGCAACGAGTCACAGTCACAGACAGGATGGGGGGGGAGGGCAAAGGAGAATCGAAGAGCTGTATTTTCACTGCTCCTTTTTCTCCATATGTCATATTTCTATCATGTATGTGCTTGTTCACATACATGCATGTGGGTGCACATGTGTGCAGATGTGCATGCAAGTGTGTGTGGACATGGGTGTGAAGTCCAGAGAACAGCTTCAGGTGTTGTTCCTTTGTTTCTTTGAGATGGGTCGGACTCTCATTGGCCTAGAACTTACCACATAGGCTAAGCTGGCTGGTCCCCGAGCCTCAAAGATCCACCAATCTCTGCCTCCCCGGTGCTGGGGTAACAAGCACACAGCACCATGCCTGGGCATGGGTTCTGGGGATCAAATTCAAATCCTTAACCAACTGTGCCATCTACCTAGTGCCATGCATTATATTTTTAAACCAATTTCCCCCTTGCTTGTCAAAGTCATAAAACTTAACAAGCCTGTGGCATGGGACTCGCTAAAGCTGCTGTGGGTTGGTTAATGTTTCAACCTAGGGACATGGTTCAACACAAGCTGGCCTGAATTCCTTGTGGCTGCCACTGGCATGTAGTCATCCAATGAACAGTGTCAGGCACACTATGATGAGAGGCAGGGTCTCTAAAAATCATAGGAAACAGAAATCTGTGAAATAAAGAGCTGTTCTTGTTCTCACTGAGAATCAAAATCTCTGAACAGACTTTCTCTCCTTCTCTTTCTGTTTTGTCTACGGCTTCTTCCTTTTTCTTGATCACACACAGAAAGGAAATGGCATGCCATTTTGATAGTGCCCAAGTGTACCCACAGTGATCTAAAAAGGATGAGTTCTAAGATCCCGGGAGTCAACCGGTTCCAGATGGGAGGCAGCAGGATCTGCGGCTGCTGTTGTTATGTGCTGCAGCTGCAGTCCAAAGACTGCCAGGTCGAAAATCGTTTTGAGAGAGACACCCTTACTAGAAGGATGGACATCTAACAATGTGTGCCCACTGTTAAGGAGAAACAGATGAGCCACAAAGACACATGGCAGAAACAACCAAAGAGGAAGTCAGTCTCAAACTTGCCAGCCACTCCTGACCTATTTTTAAAGACTTGTTCACCACACTGAAGAGCACTGATAGCTGTCAATGTTCACCAGCACCGTCCAACAGGCTGGGTATTACAACAAGATCTAGGATTATTCGTTCTCTACTGGCATTTTTGGGACATATATAAGCATTTAATTCATTTCACCTACAGATCTACTTGGCATTAAATCATTTGGTGTAATCACAAAAGCTGCCAAGATTTCAGTAACTCCTTCAGTGTTGTTTTATGGATATGCACTTCCGATCCCACTGGCAACTCTAGCTCATTACGACAGGAATGGATCAAGCTCCACTTGGTGCAGGGCCACATTCCAGCAGTGAACAAACACTTCTCATTTGAAACATATAGTTGATCGCTTCGAGTAACACTGAAGCCATTCTGAGTTTTCTGTTGTTGTCTGCTATTTTTTAAGTGTAGTGGTTTGTTTTAGCATCAAACTCTAAGTTAAAATTTCTTATTACTTTAAGCACAGTAATTTCAAATTAAAGAAAATGAGAAAGAATAATGTTTAAAACTCCATCAAAGGTCCATGGAGCAGGACACATGATCGACAAGTGACGGGCTGAAAATGAATGGCTGGCTTGTTCCTTGGCCACAGGCTGGTGAAGGGTCTCTTTCTTTCTAAACTTTCTAAACCAGTTCAGGCAGGTAGTTCCAAGGCTGACTGCTGTGTGGGCTAGTCATATGAGCATGCTGCTTCTGACCCAGAACAGTTTATCTTCCATGGTGGGGGCAGGAAGAATCAAATTTCAATTTACAACCCAGTCTGGTCACAGCTACACTAGAGCATGTGGATTTCCAAGTGAAATAAGAACTCAGATCCTCCAAAACCACAGCCTCTGGGGCCACTTTCCTCTGTTATTTGTCATGAAAATATACTCTTTTCAACACATTTCCATTTCTGGATATTATTCTAAATAAAACTAAGTTTTAAAAAGTCACAGCTTGATTCTGAACCTATATCTTTCTGTGGATGAGTTTTATTCCATTACTTATGCTACAGTCAGGATTAATTTGCAGGGAGCCCCCACCAGCCACCACCCACAGCAATTCCAGCTCTTCCCTCCAGCAGGCCAAAGGAAATCAAAAGCACACAACATAACTGCAACTTGCATGATAGAGGATGGAGCCGCAGAATAGGTACACTGGGCACGCATGTCTAGCAGTCAGGGATCTCTGGGGACCGCCCTGAACAGTGAAGGCTAACAGCCACCTGACTTTCCGAAGGTGAAGCTGGATTGCACAGTTAAAGGAGGCTAAAACCAAGCAGAGAGCACAACTCAAACAGGTTTGCCGACTATTACTAACTGGGTCATGAGTTCAGTTAGTTCACCCCGCAGCCTGCACTGGAGTGATAGGTCTGCCAAGGTTTGTGTAATCAGACTACAGTTGCAGTATAGTTAACACCAAGTCGAACAAAGGGCACACACAGAAATAATGATCTCATATTCACATCCAATGTCTTCTCGTGTTTCCAAAACTGCATGCCAGTCATGCTTCCCTTAACAATTCACAGCAGCTCTTGGCAAGTTTAACCTCTCGGTCTTCCCTGAGAAATCAGTACATGTTCTCCTTTACATGGGGGCACTATAATCTGTACTGAGATGCCTCATGATGCCAAAATGATGAGCATCAAGAGCTGGCAGTTACACAGAGGAGGAGGGTGAAAATCCTTAGTCACTCTTAATGCTAGTCATGCATACACTAAGTGTTAATAACACTCAGTGACTGCAGACCAAGAATCTTCTTCAAAGATTAAGAGATGAGGGTATGATAAATTCCCTATTGTAAATGGTCAATACAATGAATTACTCTCTATGGTCTAAATATGGAGATTATTTTTCCCAAAACAAATACTGTCAGAAGGTTTAAAAAGTAAAATTACACTTATGAGGACAAAACATCTGACATTGCCTCCACCCAATGTGGGTTTCCCGTCAGTGCTGTAAAGTCTTTTTCAACTACAAAAGGTCATTTACTCACAGATTCCAAGGATTAAGAAGAAAACAGCACTGGGCCTATTGTCCTTCCCACCACATCCCCAAAATGAGCTGACCATAACCACAGTCTTTTTACTTCTTTATTTTTAAAATTAGGAACTAAAATAAATTGTCTGGAAGGTCAGACTTGCTAGTTCTATCTGTGGCCAGAAGCCTCTCTGGGTCACAAATAAAGATTTTCCTGCCAGCTCCTCGACCTAACTGCCACAAAAAAAAAAGCTTTGGTCAGGTTATCAAGTCCACCATGGAGTCTCCAGATACTCACTACTGTCATTCAAAACCAAGACCTATGAACAGCTGTTTCTAGCAGTAGGTTGGATGATACCACGTAACACATTTTTACTGGAATGGTGGGTGGATGGATGGATGGATGGATGGACATATGTACAGGTGGGTGAATGGAAATGAATACATAAGAATCTTTGGGATGAATGTAGGCCCATCTGTTCAGGCCTGCAACACCACTAAGCTGATCTTCCAAGTTGAAAGAAAGATAGAGGACTCCCAGTGAACAGAAATAGAAGAAAATATGTAAACCTGTGGCCTCGACCCAAATCCTTTCTGAGCTTCCCTACCTCCCACAAAGGGTGATGGTTATTCATCTGTGAGTTCTGTGTCCACAGGCTTAATCAACCATAAAGAAAAGATTTGGGGGACTGGACATGTACAAGAGGCTTTCTCATCAGTAAGCCCTTAACAACACAATACAGCAGTACTTACACTGGTTTAGATATGGTGTTACCTAGAGGTGATTTAAAGTATGCAGGAGGATGTATGCAGAGCATAGGCAAATGCTGCATCATTTCATATAAGGGACTTGATTACTGGCACAGTTTAAGACTACAAGGGAGCTGGGCAAATGTCCTGAAAGTTGTCCTCCAAGGACATAGAGACAATAACAACTTCAAGTTCTTGGAATTCACCAACAGCTGGCCTCATTATCCCCCTCCCAAAGCACAGGTACTCTAAGCTCAGGCATAAACTCAATCTGACAGGTAGATGTCTATACCTGTTTAACAGCAGAGCAATTAGGATGCAATCTTGTAGATCAGAACAAGGCTGGATGGATTCCTTACCTCATCACTCCCTTCCAGCACACAGCTTGTCCTCAAGGGTTCCCAGCCTGAAGCTACAGATTGATCTGCACGACTTAGCTATAATGACCAGCTGGGACAGCTTAAAGATGTTAAATGTAGCAGAGGAAATGTTCTCTCTGAACGGAGAATGTGATTATAACTCATTCAGTGCTTCAATCAAGTATCATTTGTCAAGAAAGCCAAGAGAATAGATGCTCTGATTTCAAAGATCTTAAAGACTTCCCTTCAGGAAGCAACGGAGAATGAACACTCTTGAGTCTGTAAGTGGGGGTGAGGCTGTGCAGCTCAACAAGTTACACACACCTTGGTGATCTAGGTAGCTTGATGGCAATACTGTATGTGCAATTTGCTACAATACCCCAGAACACTTACCACATGCCTTTTGAGGGTGCTGTTCTAAATGTCACAGAAGTCTGCACAGATGTGCAAGGCATGGGTAGGCTAAAACACACAAAGGCTTTATTAAAGATGAAGCCCAGAGATGATGAAGACAGAAAGAGAAGAAAACAAAGTAGAGAATTCCAAGTGGTCCCAAATCCCAAGGTCAGATGAAAATCCCCAGGCAAAACCTGTCTGAGGACAGACACTAGAAGATGAACATGGCTCCAAAGGATGAATAGAAGAAAATAACGCCTCCTGCATTAGAGAAGGTACTGGGGCACATCACAAACCTGCCTAGCAAATCAACACACGAGTCTCGATGCAGCTGCTTTGGTTTTTAATAAACAATGTCTAGAAAGCCACAAGATACGGTGTACTCTCCCATCCAGAGAAACAGATTTAGTTCTATTTAACAAGAACTTTTGAAATGCTTATAACTTTTGGCTCAGTGAATCAATGTCTAGGAATCTATCTTAAGGAAATAATCAGAAAAGCCCTCAAAGATTTCTTTACGAGGATACTTATACTCATCACAGAAAACAAGAATGACATTAACCAGGGAAAACGGCTGATCTAATTACAGCAAACCCACATGGTGCAATCTGATGCCAGTTTTAAGAACTGGAATTTTCTTTAAGCATGGAAAGTCATGGTAAAGGATATCCAGCTTTATCCATTAGAATGCTTCTCACTTCTGGTCAAAAGGCCATCACAAGCGAGCCTGACAGATAACACAGCAAATGCCAATGTTGAATGGGATCTTTAGGGGGACAGGGTGGTGGGAGATGCCTATTTCCTCTCTCAAAGTTTCCTATTTTTTAAACTTTTGACATGGCACGGGTTACATTTTAAATCAGAGGAAGGGTGCCACCCAAGACATCAGAATGCTGCGGAAGTAGGCCATGCCACATGACTTTTCTGTGGCCTGTCGGGAATCTCTCAGCTGGTTCTGTCATTTCCTCTGAGCACTTGGTTACACAAGAATTCTTCCTTCATTCCCAACCTTTGCGCCAAAGAATAAATGAAGAAAAGAAGAGGAAAGGGGAAGGAGAAAGAAGAGAAGACAAGCTCTTCACCACAGTGGGCTGGGGAGTTGTGAACGTGCATGTGCATGCATGTGGAGGCCAGAATGTCATTTCCTGGGTGCCATTCACCTAGTTCTTTGAGACACGGTCTCCCATTGGACTAGAGTTAGCAGATTAGTCCAGGCTGGCTGGCCACTGAGCCCCAAGAATCCACATGTCTTCCTCCCAGCTCTGGGACTGCAAATGAATGCCACCATGCCCCCATGGGTTCTAGGGATCAAACTCAGATCCTCATGTTTGCACAGCAAGCACTCTGTCTACTGAGATATCAACCCAGCCCCATGGTTCCCAAAGAAATCCACAATCCAACAAGGTCTGAACACAGGAAGTGAAGCCCCCATTCTCAAACGTTAACATGCACTCAGATCTTCTAGAGGTCTGATGACAAGACCATGGCTGGGATTCCTTTCTGTCAGTCTGGGAGGGGCTGCTGATCTGTCCAGCATGTCTCCAGGTGAGAGTAAAGATGCTAGTCGAAGGAACACACACATGCAGAACCAGATGCACTTGCAAAAGCTGCCTGAGTCAGCCTTGTCAGACATGCATTCCATGCCAGCCTGACAAATAAACCTGACTGGTAAATCCTATTATTTCAACTCTTAAACACTGACTGGCATAACACATCAGAGTGAAAAAAATCAAGACAGAGACGTGAAACGTGTGTTCACTGAGTGCGCTGCGGGATCCTTTCCACACATGCTTCCACGCATGTGCTAGCCATTTCAGACGACTGCGAGGAAGACACGGGCATTCATCCTGGAGGAAAACAAAAACTCAAGATAGGCCGCTGATGAGAGACGGAAACCAAGATGCACCCACAGCTCATCAGGCACCCAAGCGCTGGCTTTTCTCCCTCAAAGAACATGAATGAGATACATATATGTATGCACACACCCACTTCCCTAGAAGCAAGTATCATTCAGCTTGTAAAAGACAGGGTTTTGTTAACCTGAGAAAATCAATACCGCAAAACAAGTCCACTGAGGCATGGATTTGTTTTGACTTATTAATTAACTGGTGTGTGTAAATGTGTGTACTGGAACATGTGGAGGTCAGATGACAACTTTCAGGAGTAGGTTCTTTCTTTCCTTCTGTTTTTGAGGCCAGATCTCTCCTTTTTTGTCTCCCATCTCACCCTAGGAACAACTTTGTATGTGGTTTCCGGGGATGAACTCAGGTAGTCAGACCTGTACAGGTAAGTACTTTTACCTGCTCAGTCGTTTCTTGGCCTTTAATTTTTTTAGTACAAATATGGTAGCAATCCAAATACAGTAAAACACTAATTCAGCCTTCCTTTATCACAAATTCAAATGGATTTTTGTGGACCCTACCTGTGTATGTATGGGTATGTGAAGAACAGACCCATCAAAAGTCACTTAAGTTTTAATATACTGAATGCTAACATTAAGGGATTACAATAAAATTAGACATCCAGTGATTGCTAAATCAGAAAAAGCAAAACAGTGAATGGCCAAAATCATTTGTAAAACCTGTAAGATTTGGTACTTCAAATTCAAACAGGAGAGTATTCTGGACCTCGCTCCTGGGGCAGGGATGATCTGTGCAGTCTCTGTACATATTCTATCTGTACCTCTACTCTGGACTAGGCATGCCAGGCAGCTCCTTAATGCCTAGAGATGTCAGGGTTGTTCTGTTTCAAGTCCAGAACAATAAGGCTGAAGAAAATTATTTTTATTCACCTCAAGGTACATTGCCTTTTAAAGGGAAACACTGTGCTTGCTGTTAGGAAAAAGGGCAGAAGGAGAGATGATGGAGAGGGAGACGGGAAGAAGAAGGAGAAAGTGGGTGGAGTGTTGACTGTCAGCTTACTAATGACTATTCATCTTTACAGACATTTATCCCAAGTATTTTCTAGGCAATGCATGAAGCATCTTAGAAAGAACAGATACTCTCAAACTGTGGCTAAGTCTTAGTGTCGAAATGACAGTGTTGCCAGGCCTTAGATCCCAGAGTAGTCAGGAAGCCTCCATTTGAAATGTTTGGACCAGATCCAAATGTGAGCTTCACAGTGAGGGCCATGAGGGCTTGAACGGACTGAAGACCCTAGAGAGGCCACGGCATTTGATCTTTCCTTTGTCCACAGTCCTGAACTGCCAATGTTGGGCTGCGCAGCTAGTTCCTTGGTTATAAACACTACATCTTGTCACCTTCCTTGTGGGCATGTGATTATGTTCTGGCCAACAGGATATGCGCAGGAGTACTGTGTGCAACATCCAAGAGACATCTCTCATGGGGACAAACACGGCCCCTGTCTGACTTCAACCTGGGCTGGTTCTGAGTATTAGCAGTCATACTGGACCATGACATCAAGATCTTGTGCTTAGGGTATATAACAAAAGGGGGCAACATCCTTGGTATCACAAAGATTCCAGGCCTCCTTCATGACAGAGAAACAAATTCCTGCTTTCTTTGAGTCATTGTTATGTTGGGTTTTCTGTGCAAGCGGCTCAAAGCAAGCCTAGCAAGCATTCAGTAATGAAAACACCTCTAAATAAAAGAAACCTTCAAACCCCAAAATGATCACCAGTCAGCTTGGATGAGAATCAGAGAAACAGGGCCAAAAATCCATCCACTTCCATCACATCCTCTAGCCTGTTAAGCTCCTGGACACCCAGGAGTATTGTGGCCACTGGGGAAAGACCTAACGTGGTGGCTGCAGTTGGAATCATTTTCTCCATCCAGAAACCTGGGCCTTCCTTCCATCATTGTGCTGCCCACTCTTTAAATACACCAGGCCTCTTTCAAAGCCATAAAGCCCCACAGCCCCAGACCAGACCGCTCATCTTCCCACCCGGCCCCAGGCTGTATTAATAAATGTCTCTGTTCAAAGAATGGCTATCCTGAAAGTAGGATTTTCATCCTCGTGAGCCAAAGTGCCTGTTTGGGGCCACTGTGAGTGCCGTACAGAGAATGACGGACATTTCAGACTCAGTTTCATTGTAAGAAAGCGTGCCGGTTCTCCTAGGCAGCCTGGTGGTTGTCAGCTATACAGGTCACAAGAAGGGAAGACCCAAACTTACGTGCTTCTTTTAGTACATGGTGCCATTCAATGTGACACTGGAGGAAGGGTAGAAAGAAACAGAGGTAGCTTCTCATTGCCTGACTTTGTTCAGACACTCGAGGAGATAGGCTTTGCTCAGTTTTTAAAAAGCAAGGCTATTACGTCTTCAGGAACGAAGTCTCAAAGGTATAAGGGGCTGTGACTTTCAGACCCTCAGCCAGGCCTGGCAATCTCCAACCTGGAAACCTGCCACCCAGTACATTCTGGGGACAGCAACACCACAGTCAGAAACATTGGGTCTCTGTCCTGCCCAGGCAAACCGAACTGGAATTTGCATCTTGACAGGATCTGACAGTTAATATGCTTCACAAGCACACAGAAGTGAGGAATGCTGGCTTCGATAGATAAAGGTGTGACTTCAAGAACAGTTTTCTCAGCCATTGTCAAGAACGAAATCTACACGCTTGATTTTCATTTTCCTTAACTATTAAAAATACAAACCACTCACTAGATCATACAGTGTGGAAGGTCAGTAAGTGCCAGCTTGGTTTTTACTTTCCTGCTATCCTCTGCTGCCATTCACTGGGACAGATTAACTAAAGCTCTGGAAAACCAATGGGGAACAGGATCATCCAACTCCACAACTCTGTTCACTGGTGAGTCACTTACTCCCAACTGCATAGCCTTCTCCCTGATGAGCACTGGAAATTTTGGTCTTAACTGACACCCGCCACGGGCAAAAGAAAACAGCAGCACCCTAGAATGAAAAAATTCAGGGATTTGGGGGATCACCTACAAAGGAGCCCACAAATAGCCAGCTGCTGGGATACTCTTGAGAAAGAAGCTTTTTAGGCCTCGTGTCAGTGGCATCCTGTGAACTCAGTGAAAGAAAATATGAGTGATGAGTGTCCACCTAAAGGCACAGGGGACCTGATGTTCTGGTACTGGCATTCACGGACTCCTTTGTACCCACTGCACTTATAAACTATGCAATGCTTTGAAACTGATTTCAACAAAGCTGAAGTTCTGGTAAGCAGATAGGCACAAGACGCAGGCATCAATGTGTGCTGCTGGAGCTTCCACTGGAGGCAGACTGGACAGGAGAACAAACTCCATTTTCCCTTCCACCTCCCCCTTCTTCCTGATGTTTGGTGTGTGTGTGTGTGTGTGTGTGTGTGTGTGTGTGTGTGTGTGTGTGTGTGTGTGTGTGTGTACATGCACAAAGGAGCAGGGAGCAATTAAAACCTAACACCTAGACTCTGGGTATCTTCTGAGTAAGTTGGTCTCCACATCTAGAAGTCACATTTCTCATTCTACATTTTACTTTATTTTTCCTTTTACTTTCTTTTTCTTTTTTTCATTGTTGAGACAGAGTCCAGGGCCTTCTGCATGCTAGAAAACTGTGGATGTGGTAATACATGCCTTTAATCCCAGAAGGCAGAGACAGATGAATCTGTGAGTTCAGAGTTCGAGGTCAGCTGGGGCTACAGGGAGACTCTGTCTCAAAATGATAAAATACACACACACACACACACACACACACACAACTTTAAGCTCCAGGAAAACCACTCTGTGGATTACAGTTTCACAGTCAAACACCAGCAGCAGTTCTGAAGCTTGCTTTGCTGTTCCCAGCAACTGACTTTGCAGACAGGAAAGGGCTGAGCTGAAGTCTAAACTGCTCCATCTTGACCCCAGGTAACGGCTTTTGTTCCCAGGGTACAATTAAGTCACTGTTGGCTTTGTGAGCGTGTGTACCGAATGCACAATGCCTTCTATTCTTGGTGCCTAAAGAAAACGGGCATCGGCATGAGCCGTGGCATCTCCCTTCATGCAGTGTTCAGACCAACCTGAAATTCAAGTGCTAAACTTTCAACAGCAAACAAAAGGCTCGTGTTCCCGTGCAGATCACTGAAACCAAGCGGAGGCCTGGGAGTGTTTATGCACTTTATTCTTCTCTTATCAGCACGTTTAAGGGTAAGCAATGAGGCAAAGTAAGCACATAACATTTCGGATGGAGAAAAATAAATGCAAACACCCTTACTCAACACTGTACGGTCCTGAATAGCCCCTGCCTGTCTCTGTCCCTTCCTCTCCCTGGCTTCTGGGAATACATATGTATAGGCAATTCAACATTTGGAATCAGTTTACTAAATCTCAGTTATAACATTCCAACTCCATGGAAGTGGACATCTCAGGGAAGAAGGCTTCTCACTCCCCAAAAAGAAGTCCTCTGCTTCTGTGTCACATAAATTACAGCCCCAGAAGTGGAATGCTGTATTAGCTGTTTGTTTGCATAACAAAATGATGTGAGGAATGAAAAATGCATTCTCAGAGGAAAGGAAAGCATCTGATGACATATGGCAGAGTTACATTACATCAAAGCCACTGGAGATGTGATAAAATGGGTTCCCCAAATATAACTTCTCTCCCCTTTGCTAACTGGCAATGTATGTTATCTCTCTCTCTGTTAATAATTAGACAAGGCTGGAATCAGAAGGGCCTGAATGAGGCAGAAAAGCCTAAAGAGAATACCAACAAGGAAGAGGAGAGCCTCACTATGGGACCAGAGGGAAAATGAGGTCAAGTCCTTGAGACCCGGTGATACTGATCAGCAGTGTTTGTCTTCTCTCCTGGACTGCAGCTAACAGAGATTCTTCTCTTATCACAAAGTGACAAAGAAAATATTAGCAAGTGACTCATTTCTGCAAAGAATAACACTAGAAATGCAACACAGAGTTCAAGATAAGAGAAATATGAATCAGGCATGAGAAAAACACACTAGGGCCATCTCATAAGCTCTCATAACTCACTAAGAGCCAGAAACATAAAAGTTACGTTGATGGGAAGAAAACAGGACATTCAAACATCTAGAAGTAACTCCCACAGTGATTTCTTCAGAGAAATATCTAAAAAAAAAGTACTGTATTCCTGAAAGTTGTCTTCTAGAGTACTGGAAAGAAAAACAAAGTGGGGGAAAGTAGTTCTCGGCTGCGCACTGACGGCTGTGGAGCCCTTTCCGTAAAGCCCGTTCGAGGCAGGAAGTAAGGACCTAAGATCAATGGCCTGGATGAGCGCTCCTAGCAAGGCTGGCTTAAGAAGAAAGCCTGGAAGCATGTAGAACGAGACGACAGGATCCAGCAGCTCTGCCCTCATACCCTCTGCAAATCACAGCCTACTTCCCCAGTGCTCCAATAGAGAACACAGGTAAACAAGCTGAGCCTGATGGGTGCTTATTTGCCAATCTACTTCCCACTCAAGCATTTGTTAAAAGTGGGCTGCTGAGGTGGAATCCCAGCATTCAGGAAACAAGAGGCAGGAAGATTGCCAGAAGTTCCAAACTAGCCTGATCCAAACAGCATACTCAGGTCAATCTGTCCTACGAAGTGGGACCCTGTCTCAATGTGTGCATGCGTGCACATGCACACACACGGGCCACTAAAGTATGCCTATTTGTGTGCATGTGTGAGCATATTCATACATGTAGGTGAACATATGTGGAGTTGCATGCACATGTGTGCCAATGCGTGGGGAGGCAAGAGACAACTTCATGTCCTTCCTCAGGCACTGCCTAGCTTTCCCTTTGAAATAAGATCTCTCATGAGCCTGGAGCCCACCAAGTTGGCTAAGCTGGTTAGCCAGAACACACTCTAGGGACCTGCCTGTCTTTGCCTTCCAAACACTGAGATTACAAGGGTATATCACTATGCCTGTTTTTTTTTTTTTTTTTCCTCATGGGTTCTGGGAATCGAGCTCATGTCTTGCAAGCACTTTACAGACTTAGCTACGTTCCCAGTCCAAGCATTTCTATTTAATTGCAAACAACACACCTGTGTTTATATATGTAGACACCTGCACTGAGGCATATAAGCTAGTGATCATTTGAGTGTAGCTGGAGAAGGAGCTTTTATGAATACAGGTTTCAGTTGGGCGTGGTGGTACATCCCTTTAGTCCTTGCACTTGGGAAGCAGAGGCAGGTGGATCTCTGTGAGAGCAAGGTCAGCCTAGTCTGCAAAGCAAGTTCCAGGCCAGCTGGAGTTACAAGGAGACATGTCTCAAAAAGAAAAAAAAAATACAGATTCCTGAGGGCTAGAGAGTTGCCTCAACAGTTAAGAGCACTGGCTACTCTTGCAGAAGACCCAGGATCAGTTCTCAGCACCCACATGGCAGCTAACAACTGTCCCTAACTCCAGCTCCAAGGCATCCAGTGTCCCTGTGGGCATAGCATGCAGGTGGCGCACACATACAGGCAGGCAGCACATACAAAATTCTAAACCCAGACCCTGCCTACCCAGTTCACCCAGTCCAACTAAGACCTAGGCTGGGCCTGCTAGTGATGATTTGTAACAGTCACAAAAAGTTCCACAAACAGCCTAGGCTGAGATACCAGGGTCAATATGAACAGTGCTAGAGACCTAATAATGGATTCCTGCATCGAGAGGAAAACATTTAGTAACTAGGCAAGTTGAAAGCTCCCTTCAATATCCTTTTCTTCACATCTAAACCTCTCCTTTTCAGCATAAAGTTTTGCTCATTCTGCCAGTACCATCCAGATACACAGCTAGATTCTTTACTGTGCAGAGTCTCCTTCGTGTCCTGCAAGTAGATTTACAGCCAAATCTAAATGTGGGCCTATTCTGCAAGAATATCAAAACAGCCTGGGCCAGATGGTCCAGCTTAGGGACCGAGTTGATCCAAGGATCCCACATAAAGGTGGAAGAAGAACCAACTCTACAAAGGTATCCTTTGACCCCCACACATGCATGCACAATCATACACGCACAAATAGTTTTTCTAAAAAGAATTGCAAAATTGTAAAGCTCAGCTGGCCCTTTACTCATTTGTGAAATATTTTCAGAAAATGATGTTTTTGGTGACACTTGTGCATGATGAGAACTGTATCTGAACAGCCTTTTCCTTCAGGTACATTTCCCATCAGGTCCTACACAGAGAAGCCCGCAGAGTATAGGGAGCCTGCACAAGCAGTGCACTCACACTGAAGTCTGGCTTCCACTCTCTTCAGTCAACATTCCTTGCCTAGGGGACACACAGGTCATGCCTAAGATGCCTTAGATGAAAACCCATCTCCCCAGACAGTGCATTAATCTGAACCTGAATTGCTTCAACAAACTCTTCTAAATCCAAGTGTCCTCAAGGGAAGTTAAGCCCCATTCACCAGTATCTCTTTCATCCAGTGGTCACACGACTGAAGGTTTGGGGAACTATTTGTTTGAGCCACGGTCCTGAACCACAGAATTTTGTAAGAACTAAATACATTCTTAGTATTTTAAGTATCTCAGTCCTGGCATTGCCAAAAGACTCAGAAGAGCTGGCAGCAGTCACCCACCTGTAGGTGACAAAGGCCAGGGATTAATGGCTGCCCCTGTGGGCGGCCTTCTGTGCTCTAGCTGGGCTGGGCACCACTGTTCCTGCAGCCTTCCTCCTGGTCAACTTCACCCAGCACTGCTCTCTGCCAAGCAAACTCCTCTAATCACTGGCAGGACTGAGAATAGAATTCGTAATCACGTTCTGATTTTATTTATTTGGTCTGTTAGAAGACTTGGTTAGAAACTGTCTCCTCCTTGGAGGCTTCATTTCCTTAGTGTTACTATTTACAGCTTCTAGAGTCTACATACTAATGGAAACAGAATATGAAGAAGCACCCGAGGCATGATGGGGCAGAGTGTGCAAAACCGTCATTATTATTCTATCAAGACTCCTGACCAGCACTCAGCTCATGAAAGGGATGTCATGGAGGGAGTCCAGGTGGAGCTGGACTCAAAAAAGATCCAAAGGACATCACAGGGGCAGTCACTATGATCCTGGAGGGGCTCAAGGCTGGTAGGGGCTCCTGCCATGTCAAACATGCCAGTGGAAACCAAGAGGCTCTTGAATTCTAAAGAAGAGGCTACAAAATGCATCACAGCTGAGCCCAATGCCTACCTTACTTTCAGTCTGCCTAGCATCTCCACTTTGGACCAGGGAGATCTGGAGGAGGCTCTCCTGATCCACACCTACTCCTTCTCTAACTGGAAGAAAGACATGCAGGAAAGACAGGAAAGTCACAGTTCCCACTGCGCTCTCTCTTCCCCTCCTTCCCTACCTCTCTCTACTCTGTTATTACTTTAGTGGATTATTTGCATTCTGGCAGAATTTCCCTGTTCCAGGGTCCATCACTGGAGTCTGGAGGAGACAGCAGATGGCTTTCTACACAGCTAATTTGAGTACATATTCAAGACAATAATCAGCTACAGATTGACTTGGCACCCACCAGTGTGGGAGGAGAGGGCAAGCATTTCTAAAGTCCGCCGTGTCCCCATGACTTTGCCCACACTTGCTTTGCAGGAGAGTATTTTAATGTCATAATAACTTATTTTGGAAGGAGCTCTGCGTTTCATAAGCAGCCATCTCCGTCTTCAGTGAACTGCCCACGTGAATTCCGAGTACTTCTCCCTGAACTACACCCCTTCAGTATTCCACTATCTCCCACCCATTCAGGCACCTAAATGTATAGGAACCAGCTCGTGCTATTTCCACACTGACTTCAAGGCTCTGTCCCCAAGAGATGGGCCTGTGAACGTCCTCTGTATAGCATGATAACATGTCTATGCTGTTTCAGTCCAGTGGTAGGTTCAGATATAGAAGTAAGGCTGGTCTTACACAGTAATAGTCCTCTTGGGCTCACTACTTTAGAAGACAGGAAACCATTAGGAATGCAAAGTGCACAGTGTCAACCCTCTGCCTATGGCCACTGGCAACTTTCCACTGTCCTTGAAGTCTCTCATAACAACAAAGCCTCTCTTCTGCAACTCACTGGTTTTGTGTGACTGCAAAGTGCAGCAGGTTCCTTAGGCAGCTGCGATGTGGGCCACACTCCCAACAAGGCACTGGGTTGACCTGACTTGGAAAAGAATATACAAATTACAGCCCTCAGACCTTATTACCATCCTTGAAATACTTCGCTGTCCATTCCCATCCATTTTAACCTTCTTTGAGATAAGACATCCACTGTTACCACATCCCAAACCTTGTGTAATCGCACTTCTTCCGGAAGGAAATCAGGAGATCATATTTGCACCCATAAATGATCAGGGTCCCCTTACTTTTCTGTACTCAGCAACCATGAGCAACACTGCCAAGGCACATTTCTGGGTGTTTTTTTTCCTCCCTAAGACCCATGGAAGATCTATGATACTACTGATAATCACACTGGTCAACCTTGGCGGTCTGGAAAGACCGGGAAGCTCATCAGAGACCTTGGCCCCTCTCCAGATCTACAGAATCAGAACCTGCATTCCACAAGATGGCCTGATTCCCAAGTGTAAACATAGAGTGGGTCCAGGAATGCCGCTGCTTCTTTGCCTGGCCACTGGTGCTAACAGTACAGGCCACACCCTCCTATAATCCCCTCCCCTTGTCACACACATCCCAAGTCATTCATTTTCACACTCACAATTTTAAACATGGCTGTTGATGATGTGTAAGATCTTTTATGATTATCAATTAATTATGGGTAGGTCAGAAGTAAGAGCAGTCAAGGCACACAAGTCATTGGGGATTGTAACTCACTAGAGCACACATGGCCTCCCTTCACTCCTTGAGAAAGAGTCTCTATACTAACTAGTAGGAAGCTAGCTGGACTGATCCCAGAGGCCAGCTGGGAAGCTGCCCAAAAGTTCTCGAGACTGCTGTAACAGACAACAGGGTTCAAATCCCAGCTCTGCCATTAAATACTGTGCTATCTCTGGCAAGATACATAACTTCTCTGGGTCTCATATCACTGGCAAAATGAAGAAAACACTAGGTACTCTCAGCATTCTGGCAGTACTAGAACGTGACGGTGTATGGGCTTGGTGAAATGTTTGCCATGGGATAAAGAGCAGGGCTTACACATATACTAGCAAGGGCTCTCTAAAGGACTAGAACTGCTAGAATAAATAAATGCATATAAAAAGGATTTATTAGATTAGTTTAAATGGCCCCGGTAGTTCAACAATGACTGTCTTACACCAGAAAGACCTGGTACCCTGTCTCACAAACAAACAAACAAACAAACAAACAAAAGAACAGGACTATAACCACATCAAAAGAAGCCCAGTCTCTACCCTGAAATCCACTGGTTGCAAATCTCCAGGAAAGCTGCTAGGATTTGTCAGAGAAGAAGTAAAAAAGTCTTGAGGAGGTCAGCACTCAGTTTAGGTTCCATCAAAACGCAGAGCAAGTTATCATATCTGAGCAAAACTCTCTTGAAATCATTCTTTAAGCTTAATAGGCAGCAAATGGTCTTTATTTTGCAACAGCAGCCGACTGATGATTCAATCTGTCTTCCCAATTCGGCCAGCTGACATGCTATTATTTCGTGAGTTAGACTTGGCAGGATGTATTTATTTCCTTCTGGACACTATGCCTGAGATGAAGCAAAATGTGGTAGAAGATTACAGGGGCAACTTCAGCCTCTTTTAGGTATAAATAATGGAGACATTGGAGTGGCAAATGACCCAGCTCCTGACCCCTCTTCTGTAAAATACAGTTCTCTATATAAAAGTTTCTTGTAGAAATGTTCTTCTTCCAAATCTCAGAATCTCCTTTCAGCACACCAGAGGAGTCCCCAGTACCCCACGACTTCTTTGTGTGCATGTGTGCATGCATGCATGTGGGCTAGAAGTTGATGTCAGTGTCTTTCCCAATCATTCTACATCTAATATACTGAGGTATGGGCTCTCACTTGAACACAGAACTAGTCTAGCCAGCCAGCTTGCTAGAGGACCCCGTCTCTGCCTCTGTAGTACTAGGAGTACAGGCATGCTGCCTCACCTGCCCAGTACTTATGTAGGTACTCAGGATCTGAACCAGTTCTCCTGCCCAGTACTTATGTAGGTACTCAGGATCTGAACCAGTTCTCACGATTACACAGCTGTTGCTTTACTCACTGAGTATTCCCCTCAGTCCCACCATATGTGCTCTTTAACAAACAAGATGTGAGCTCAGGTCTTGGTGCTGACTCAGAACAAAAGTCTCAAGAACCAGTTTTTCAGTCTGTCACAACCTCCAGGTTCATCAACATGACTTCCAGTGGCTTTGGTCCTAGACTTGGTGAGGCAGCTAATCCGTATCAGCCATAAATAAGAGCTGCTTTTTATAGTAGCACGACTCTGCCAGTCCTGACAAGGTAACTACCATGGGCACACACCTCATCTTCAGCTTCTGTGCTAAACAAGGGAGTGGTTAATTTGAAGTAAGCTAGCGCCTGGTTTTAGGTCAGGTCTGATGGCAGCAGAGCATGCTCCACACGTCCCTCCACTTACTTGAAGTGCTTTCATCAGAAGGCATACCCCTACTGAGACATATCCAATTCTGTATTTGCCACAGGACCTTGTTCTGACTCCTTTGATCTCCACTGCTAGGTCTGGAGTCATAAGATCAAAAGATATCTTCTCCACTGCCCATGGAAAACATCTTACCACAGCGTGACGCTGTGGAAAAGCGAGCCACTTGCCTAAAGTAAGTGGCAAAGCAGGACGAAGCCCCAGGCGCTTTCCTTGGGCTTATTCCTGGCCCTTCTCGTTTCTGAGATTGTCCCCAAGTCAAACACAGCCCTATGGTCTCTCCCTGGAATCTGAATGCTTCTCCACTGCTCTAAGTTGCTGTTGTGAAGGCCCCTGGACCTCTTCTCTGTGATGACTCTATAGATAGCTGCATATCCCCTAACAGTCCCCAAAGTCTACAACCTTAGCTGAGAAAGCCTCAGGAAGTCTAAACTAAGCCCCTGAAACTCACTGAGCCCCCCAAGAAGTTTCCTCCTCCTGCTCCAGTCCCTGCTTCGAAGGAGCCAGGATGACACCATTCCCACATATCACAACCCCTCCCCATTACAGGCAGTGAGGGAGAGGAGGAGGATGCTGTCTTGGGGTCCACAGAGCATCCTGTGAGATGTGGATGAGGTTTTGTCTCAGAAGGATTTATATGCTGGAGGCTCGGTCCTCGGGTGATGCTGAAGGGAAGGAACCATTATGGGGTGGCAGACATGGGAGCCTGAGGGTCCTTTGAGAGGACAGGGTTAGTTCTTTGAGTTGTTACATGTGACTCTGAGGTTTCTCCCTCCCTCCCTCCTGCTCCTTCTCTCCTTCCTCTCTCCCTTTTCTCTTTTCTCTGACCTCTCTCCCTCCGCCTCCGTCTCTCCCACCCTCCCCTTTCTCTTCCCTTCTCTCTCATCTCTCATCCTCCTCTCTCTCCCTCCTGCTCCTGTATCACATCTCTCCCCATTCCCCTGTCCTCCTCCCTCCCTCTCCCCTCGGTGCTGCTATCTTCCGTTAGGCCTTAGTGGAGACTAAGCCAACAGGGCTCTCAGACCATAGACTTTTCTGCCTCCATAACTGTAAAACAAAATAAACCTCTTCTCCAAGTATCCAGCCTCAAAGACTCCATTTCACATTTCATTTTACATTGAATTACATTTAGTAATTATAGCTTTAGTAATTTACTACTTTAGTAACAGCAGAAGCAGGATCTGTACAAATGTAACCTCAAACAGCCTTGGGAGACACTCCCCATGCCTTTCATTCAAGGCCTAATCACTATAAGTGAGTGTCTTTAGTAAATTGTAGTTTGGCCAGCTATACCCAACAGAACCTTCTGGGAGGAGCCAAACCTTTCTTTCTCTATCCTTCACATTTTAAAACTCATCTAAACAGATTTTTAAAGCCACCCTTTCATGGCACAGTCTCCATGACAAATGCACAGAGAAACTGAGTCCAGATGGAGACATAGTCTGCCCCTTCCTCTCATTTGGGAAGAACCTAGAACCCACTTTCCCAGGGAAAGCTGAAGAGTGTCACCTGCATGACAGTGACAGGGGCCTCTGGTACCACGAGCAGGCCATCTGAAGGGAGTCTGTCCCTAATCTGCCATACCACTGCCTGAACCCCAAGAGAGTGGACACTGAAATCACTTGGTGAATACAGAGCTGCAGGCTTTCTGTACCATTTCAGCCTGCCTCACTCCCCATCAGATCCCCATTTGACTGGGGGTAGCAGTGTGCCCTATCTGCCATGCGCCAGGGTAACAGTGAGGGTGTCCTGTGACCCAGTCCAGGTGACGACACAGAAGACCTGCTGGTGGGGCTCAAGGTGGCCAGCAGAGCAGGAACAAATGCCTTTTGCCACATATGCTTCCTGTGTGCCTGAATCACACACTGAGGAGCCTGATGCGGGACTTTGAGTGATACCCGAAGGGTGAGGCTGAACCCCAGGGAAGCCTGCGTTTCCAGAAGCATCACTATGTTAGCACTGTTCACAGACTCCTGCCTTTATAACAGAGGAATCATCTGTTCAAACCAGAACATATAGGGGCTGCCATTCCCAGCACCCACTGGAAAAGCATGGTTTTGGGGGTCAGGTCATGTCTCCGGAGAAAGTCAATTACTCTGGAAATTAAAAATGAAGGAAAAATTTTATTAGCCTAAAAGCCCACTCAAGCTGGATATATCTGGTACACTAGAGGGCTCTTCAAAATATGAAATAAGGCTGGGGGTGTAGATGAGTTGGTAGAGTGCTTGCTTAGCAAACACAAAGCCCTGGGTTTGATCCCCAGCACTACATAAATTGTAGATGGGGAATCCCAGCTCTCAGGAGATGGAAACAGGAGGATTAGGAGCTCAAGTTCAGTCTGGGTTATACCAGACTCTTTCAAAAAATAAAGAAAAAAAGAAAGAACTAGAGAAAGAGGGGAAAAGAAGAAAGTTTAATAAGGAAAGACAAAAGAGTCCCCAAATGTCTGTGCACGGGCGGACAAGGAATATGATTATGTAAACCAGAATACAGCAGTGAGATGAGGGAATGCTAAGAAAGCTTTACCACACGGCTGACCCTGGAGGACATCACACCGGTGACATATGATGACCACAAAAGGCCCAGGTATGGTACGGCTGCACTCAGACGAGGAACTCTAGTCAGGAGGCACAGAAACTGCAAGAAGAATAGCAGTCAATCCAGCCTAGACAAGGAAATGAGTGATTAAAGAGTTTCAAAATTAGTTAGCGTCTAATAGTTTTTTTTCTGCAAGAGGAAAATGTTCTTGAGTATGTGTTCATGAACACACTTCACACTACTGAAATAAACACTCAAAACATTTAAAATAGCAAAAGTTATATAATATGTAGCTACAGTTAAAAACAAAATAGAGATGGAACGAATTTCAGTGGAAGAATGCTTACAAACATGAGCAAGGCTCAGTTTATCCTCATACGCATAGGAGGATAGTTTATACTCATATACAAATATATGCATTTATATTTTAAAAGACAGAAGGGAAAGGTGTGGAGGCCTCTCCAACTGAGCAGGGAGATAACACAAACAGATGGAAGGAAAGAAACAGAGGACCCGGGGGACTTTATGAAGAATGGGCATTGCTCTGAGGTAAGTATTTGAGCCAGGGCACAGGAGGTCCCTGCTTTGGGCCCAATCCAGAGGCTTTCAAAACCCCAGAACTATTACAGATATCTGTCTGCCTTCTGGTCTCAGTTCAAAGGAGCCATGGGGAGGACCTTCTTCCGTGGAGATTTCCTTCATGTTCACACCACTGCAGCAGCCTGGTGCCTAGCCAGTCTCAGCAAGCCTCAATCATTTCAATGGAACAGGGAGTAGCTCTGACCAAGTTCAAGGCCTACAGCACTGCTGGTCATCCCAACAGGGACCTGGAGAGCACTCAGGAGAGCCAAAGTGAAATTGTCTCAGAGACAGCCACCAGCCACAGAGCGGCTACTGAACCATAACCTTAAAACAATGAAATGAAAAGGCTTTAAAAACTCACTACATCAGTTCTGTTTCATTTGCTTTTATCCACATGGTCTAGTGGCCACCACAATGTTCCCCTAACTGTGGAACATCCTACATACAGCCCCAGTATCACAAACATCCCACCCAATTAGCCCCCTTCATGCCCCATCCCACCTGCTCTGCCTTGCCTCCTAATGTGAAGAGGTCTGACTGGGCACCAGAATTATGGGTACCAGGGATGACACAAACACTGGAAAAAGAAGAGGAAGAGAAGATAACTTATTTCAGACTCCAAAGGATGAATTTTAGTCTCTTCCTGGGCTAGCAATATGCAATCTGAACCATTCTCACCATGGTAGACAGAGACAGCAAGTCACTGTGCCCAGTAGCCTCGAGATGACAAAACAGACCACACTCCACAGAGTGTGGCTGAGCCAGGCAGGAAGTCTTACTGGTCCCACGTAATAAATATCACCTTTCACTTACGACTTACAACTCACAATGTATGATTTTCAACTTATCAAGGTCTGTGTTACTACCTTAGAGAGCAAGAGAATCAAATTAGGTAACATGCAAAGCAAACTGTCAGCTGACAGTCTGGGCCCTGGGAAGGCTGGTTATTATTTGGTGGCTGCATACACACTATGATACTCACAACTGTGACCTCTTGCAAAAAGAGACTGTGTACCTCTTAGCTCGAAGACTCTCAATGAACTAATGAAATGGACAGGCACCCACAGGTCTCACTACGCAGACAAACTGAGGTCAGGTTCTAGGCAATCTGTTTTCTCCTCTCCCTTGCCAATCAGGAGTCCACTCACAGACAGCATGGGAATGTGAACCACGACCGTGGGTGCAGCCCACAGAGAAGGCTCTGATTAAGCCTCCAGGTGGCTCTCACAAGTCCCTCAATCAATGAGGCAAAGAAGGGTCCACCAAGAAGCCCATGTCAAGAAAAACCCTTTAGGAACAGCCCTTCTCCACAATGACCTCAAGGTAATAAACAATAGGATCCCAGGGACCACTCAGTACACTTAGTACTGTTTATATAGATGGACATTTGCATATAAGATCCACTGCAGCTTAGGTCTCTGTGTCTGTATATGCACATTCTCAATTATCCGCTGAAGATGATCGGTGGAAAGTCTTACTACACTCTGCCTTACTGTCTTACTACATTCTCAGTTTTGCCTGTTGGTTTGTCACTTTGTCCTGGGCTTTTATAATGCTGCCCAGTGGGCTACTCATATCAAAAGGACATAACCTATTATGCCGAGTGTCTTCCCATGATGCCTCAGGGAGATCAACTGTCAGACCAAGACAGATGGCCACCATGCAGAAGGGACACGTCACTTTGAGGTTCTGCAACCTTCAAGAAAAGTACAACAGACAGCTTGTCTCCTGCACTTATCTCTCAAAGGCCAGGGAAAGGTAACAAGATTTGTCAGGCACTACCAGCCAGTCAACACACTGGGCTCTTCCTCATGATTCTGAAAATCAAAACTAAAATACAAAATTTACTGTGCTTGAGTAAGGGGCAAGGAGGAAAACAATCAAAATGCTGCTAACCTATCTATCCACCAGGACATGCCTGACTACAGGATATGGAATTTTAAAAACTCAATGCATTCTCCTATACCAGACCACTTCTCAATAATTAACACTTCAAATAATAGGGTGGGGATTCTGTTGCCAAGAAAAACCTTCCAATGACTTTGTCCTATCAAAAGATACAATAATTACAATTTAGTCTGATGATTTGAATTGGCTTCATTCCAATTCTAGAATCGGGCATCACAATATATGTGTTTTGAGGACCCCAGCCGAAAAGAAAGGCTGAAGAAAGCAGAAACACAAGAGCAAAAAGATCAGTTCAAAGTAAGGCGGGGGATGACAGAGAATAAGAAGTAAGTAGTTCCTATCAAGTTATTGCAGCTAAATGTCTCTGTGTGCAAGGAGGGTGTGCACATGTGCAGAAGCCAGATGCTGGCTGCATTTACCTTTCTTTCTTTTTTATGAGACAGGGTCTCACATTAGACTGAAGCTCATCAGGTATGCAAAGCAGGCTGGTCAACCAACCACATTTGTCTATTTTTGGTTCCCTGCAATGAGATTACAAGGGCGGCCACCACAACCATCTTTTTTCACATGGATTCTAGGGCTTGAACTCAGCTCCCAATGTTTGTAACAGGGGGGTCATCTCCCCAGCCCCTACTTACTTCTTTCGTATAAGGACTGAAACTTCTATTGTGATGACAGAAGCTAATCAGTTGGAGACATTTCCCAGTCCTCCCGGTAACCCTGATTTTTATCTGTTTAAAGGACAGATAAATAGCTTAGTTTCAGAGCTTAGTTGGAGAATGTTAGCTTAAACGATCCATTTTGATTCTAGTGTGGTCTGCTCGAGGCCCAATGTAGGCTCTTAGTGTTTTCAAAACAATGGCCTCCTATTACAATCTCCAAGACTATCTGTAAAAGAAACAAACAAAAAAGCAGACATGGACATTCAATATCATCTTAAGGCTATAATTTCTTAATCCACACAGCTCACAAAATGATTCTATGATCTTACTTGCAAGAACAAGGCAGGCAATGGCTACAACACAGAGCACAAGAGAGAGAAGAAAGACGCAGACTGTTCTGAGGCTCAGCCATGGTGAGAAATGGAGAACCCAAGATCCTAGACCTTCTTTAGATAAATCTTGTGCTTCCTCAGAGACTGTCTCTGCGACGTGAGGCTGCCAATTAAGCTTCATGTTGAGCACACACTGAGACCATAAGTTTGACAAACATCGAACTCACAAAGGCACTGAGCTTCCGGCACCACACCGGTCCTGCTGTCTTCTGCAAGGCAGCCAGGGAAAAGGGGAGGGGAGAAACTTCCTCTTTTCTGTTCCTCAGAAGATAGGAACCCCTGAAACCCAGGAGGCACTGGATACCCACTCCCCTGACCCCAGCAACCCCATAAGGTCTCTCACTCCACCAGGCTTGGGGGAGCTGCTCACAGAACAAAGCCTCAGTTCACCAACTCAGGAGGCCAAGATCAATTAAAGGACTCTCTCTAGGCCTGACTCTCCACCCAGAGGGAAAATCGATTCTTAGGCCCTTTTGAGAACAAGCCAAGTTTGAACAGCCATTCCTTCCCCTCTTTAAGAAACAGTGGTAGGGTGGGGGCTGGGGAAATGATCCAGTCAGTAATATAAGGACCTGAGTTCACCCCTCAGAACTCACATTAAAGAGCCAGTCCTAGCAGTGGGGAGACAGAAAGGAGGGTCCTACGGCTTCCGATCAGTTAGTCTAGCCAAACATGCAAAGTCTGGGCTCAGGGAGGGACTGTATCTGACTAAGTAAAGTGGCAAGTAACTGAGGAAACCCCTAACATTGACTTCTGGCCTCCACATAGATACACATTAAAAAGAACAGAACAGAAAGAAAGAAAACAACCAGAAGCCAGGCACGATCTGGTACAGTGGCAAACAGTTATAATCCCAGCAGTAGAGATACAGAGACAGTGTGAGCTTGGGGCCAGCCTGGGTTACACAGCAAGTTAGATGCCGGTTTGAGCTACATATTGAGACTTTTTTTTTCTTTTCAAAAAAGGGAGTGGGGTAATGTGTTGGCATTTGCCTTTAAACCCAGCTCCTCTTGGGAGACAGGGGCAGGCAGATCATTGTGAGATCAAGGCCAGCCTGGGATAGTCTACATGATGAGGTCCAGGCCAACTGGGGTTACACAGTGAGACAGTGTCTCAAAATAAAAAATAAATCAATAAAAAAGGAGGAAAGGGAAAGAAACCAATTTTTAAAATATTTTATTTATTATTCTTATTTTCTGTATATGAGCGTTTTTCCTGAATGTATTTAAGTGCACCACGTGCATGCAATGGTCACAGAGGCCAGAAAAAGACATTGGATTCCCTGGAACTGGAGTTACGGACAGTTGTTAGCTGCCATGTGGGTGCTGGGAATTGAACCCAGGTCCTCTGGAAGAACAGCAGGTATTCTTAACCACTGAGCTATCACTCCAGCTCCAGAAACCAAACAATTTGTGGGGAACTTCCTTCTCTTTGAGAGGCCAGCTGAAGAGCAGTATGGATCTCACTATACCTGTCCAGCCGTGCTGTGCTCCCTCAATGGGCGGTCCGAGACCTACAAAGACCCAGACCCCGCCCTCGTGAAACAGCAGCGAGGCTCCTCCACAGTGCTCCCCGCAAGAATCCCACTCCCATCCCTGCCTACCTGCACTCCTCTTGGTTTTCGCAGCATGGAGTGGGACTGTCTTGTCCACTGCTGTGTACCAGTTATCTGGAGAGCAAACTGAAGCCTTGTGCTCACCACGGGCAGCACTGGAGGCAGATGGACAGAGGCTGCGAGCACACAGGTAGACACTTCAGCCAGCTCTGCAGCTTTGATTCTAGGGAAGCCTGGACTAAGTTATTCACCTCTCCGTGCCTCAGTTTCCTCATCTGTAAAATCAACATGCTTGTAGTGACCTCACCAGGCTACTGTGAAGATGAATGAGATCATACATGCAAAGGCACCTGCCTGGACCAACAATGCCCACCTCACACTCAGACACAGGAGTTACTATACATAAAATGTCTACCCCAAAATACTTTCTATTTTGGGATCCTAAATCACCAAGGAGTCTCAGAGAGGAAATCAGAATGCAAATAAGCATCATCCTCTGTTGGAGCAGTAATTACAATGGGTCCATTTATCCTCGCTGCTTCTTTTATAAAGCCTGATTTTCCCATTTGTCTTTTGGAGAATAAAACAATACCTTGCGGCAACATCAATTAGTGACCACTTCCACTGCTTTAAATAATAATTTTCCTGCACACTGTTGAATCATATTGATATGTAACTTGCCTACTTTTTAGCTAGCCCAGTAATTTTTTAATAGTGTACATTTACTTGTGTGTGTGACGCCTACTTGATCTTAACAGTAAACTAAATTTTTAATAATCTGAGGAGATAGTTTTTGTCGTTTGTATTACTGACAGTATTTGAAGGAAAGTAGCAGATGGCCCCAGGGTGCTTTTCTGTTTTCCTTCTGAACTACTCATGGGAAAGGAGAGAGAAAAAGGCCCAAGGAAAGGAAGATATGCTGTTTGGTATGGTGTTTGCTTAATATTTTATTTATTATTTTATTTTATGTGTATGAGTGTATTGCCTGCACGTATGTTAAAGTGCACTTGTGTCATACAGTGCCCACAGGGGTCAGATCCACTGGAATTGAAGTTATAGACAGTTAGCTGCCATGTGGGTACTGAGAATGGAATCCAGGTCCTCTGCAAGAGCAGCAGCCTGTGCTCTTAACCTCTGAGCCATCTCTCCAGTCCCTGGTATGTTGCTTTAAAGGTTTGGGAAAGGCTTAGCTCTTACCCCATCATCCTGACTTAATTATCTTCTTGGGAATGGGCTATGCTATGCAAGCACCCTATAAGGAAGTTGGTCATGGGACTGTGAGGTTTTCACAAATAGGGGAACTGCCTTTGATGAGAAAAGGGATATTGTTAATCCCCACATGCAGAAGTCAGCACTGTGCAGCTACCCTGAACACAGCAGGATAACGTGAGTGCACAGAGGGCTCTTCTCATCAGTTTTGCTAAGGACTCTGAGAAGCCAGGGCATGGTCCCTCTACCAGTCCAGCAAGTTCCTTGGCTCCCAGAACCCTCTTCAGAGAATCAGACACCTTTATAATGGATGCCATGATTAAGTCTGGCATCCGTTGTGGCACAGAACTGGCCTCTCAGCAGAGTTCCCCTTCAAGACCTCTTGGGGCACAGCTGAAGCCAGGAAGGCCTGTAGCTCTCCAAAATTTGAGGAGGTGGCCCGAAGGCCTGGGCAGGACATAGCACAGACCCTGGCTATAAGGCTATACCTGCGTGTAACCAAACCACCCTGAGGCTATCTGAGGGCTCTGTGCTCTTTTGGGGAGTCCAGGTGTTTTAAAGATCAGCAGTCTCCCAGAAGGACTCCTGGGTGCCATCAATGCACACTGCTGATGGACACAAGTGTATACCCCTGAGCCCTGGGGAGTGTGGAGGATCCTATGAGTGATCCCTACATCTTCCCACCTGGGTCACTGTTATACCCAGAGGGAAAAATCATTAAAACTGAATTATTATTGAGGCTCTGGAAGTGAAATCAAGGCTCTTGTTAGTCAAGAACTCTACCACTAAGCCGTTCCTTCCAGTCCCTGAATATTCTAGATAAAATGAAGACGACACTTTGTTGGTATTACATTTTATTTTGACTGCCACTTCTAATATTTTCCAACTCTTTAATGATTGCTATCGAGCCAAAAAACAAAACACATAATAATTCCTTAGGACACTGCAGGCGACGGGGGACAATGATTTTTAAACCTGCAGTCAGAAATATAAATCCTTAAAAGCATCACCCTAAAAGCATTCAAAGAACAGCTTCATTTGTTGGGGGAAGGGAGATGTACACCTATAATCCCAGCACATGGGAGTGCTGAGGCAGGAAGATCATGAGTTAAAGGCCAGCCTGGGCTACATAACAACACAAGAAAGAAAAGGGAGAGTGGGGGGAAGGAGGAGAGTGGAAAGGAAGACTGGAGAAAGGGAGGATGGGAGGGAGGATGCAGGGAGTGCGCAGCCTCCTGGACATTACTGAGAACAAGTCAAACACAAACCTTCAATAACTCTGT
This sequence comes from Eospalax fontanierii, assembly GCA_035773235.1. NCBI lineage: Eukaryota > Metazoa > Chordata > Mammalia > Rodentia > Spalacidae > Eospalax > Eospalax fontanierii. Next base: position 10,212,889 of record CM069538.1, read on the forward strand.
CCTTCAGTAGTTCTTCCGGCACTGAGCTCTGTGAAAGAAAATAAACACGCTGCCCATTTCATACCTTTGAATGTTTTGATTTTTTTTAAAAAAAAAAGGTTTAATTTTTTAATCTTAATTACATATATGTGCATGCATGTATGTACACAAAAGTGCTAGTACCCACAGAAATCAGATCACTTAGAATTAAAGATTGTTGTAAGCCTCCCAGTGTGGGTGCTCTGAACCAAGCTGTTCCTCCGAAACAGTACTGTGTGCTCTTAAACAGTGAGTCATCTTTCCAGGCTCTGGGTTTCTTTTTTTTTTTTATGTACATGAGTGTATTGCCTGCATCTCTGTAAGCACACCTGTGTCATGCAGTGCCCGCAGAGGTCAGAAGAAAGTGTCAGATTCCCTGGAATTGGAGTTGCAGACACTCGTTAGTCTCTATGTGGGTGCTGAGAATTGAACCCTGGTCTTCTTCAAGAAAAACCAGTGCTCTTAACTGCTGAGCCATCTCTCCAGTCCCTGTTTGTTTAAAGCAGTCTCAAGAAGGTAGCTCAGGCTGGCCTGGAACTTGGGATCCTCCTGCCTCCCAGCCTCCTGCCCCACCACACTTGACTCTGGGACAAGATTTCTGATCTGGAGGCAGCTAGGACCAGCCAAGACTAGGGTTCTAGGCATGGGCACTGGAGGACATTTTGCTGAGTGGGGAGTATAGCTTTCAACTAAACTCACAGGGGATCTCCTAAATGTGAAGTTAGGGTTTGCTTGGTTAACAGTGAAGTTTCCCAACTGGGTTCCTTATTTCATCCCAAAGACCACGTCAAATCTAGTGTGGGGCTGTTCTCCTAAATCCCTTTCTGCCACAAGCCTCGGTTTCTCTTCCTCTTTCTCTCCCTGTTACTTTCAACTATAGATTGTTAAAAAGGAGTTTAAACAACATACTTCTACAAGCCAGGCACAATACTAAGAGTAAAAACTATTAGACCAGACACATAGGGTCTATGTTCTTAGAGGATTCAGTTAGATGGAAGATCATATAAATGGTAATTGATGACACTATTAATTATGCTTTAATGTAATTAGTAATTCTATGATAACTGTTAAAACGCATAGATTATTATCAAGTAAGAATCAGAAACTGTACAGATTTTAAAACTATTTCCAATCATTTAACCCTACCAATGGCACATAAGAGTAAAGGTAGAAAATATCTGAACAAGGCTGGGGAGATGGCTCAATGGGTAAAGTAGTTCCCACAGAAGTACAATGACCTGAGTTCAAATCCCCAGAACCCACGTAAAAACAGGCTCAGTAACATGTGTCTGTAATTTCAGTGCTCCTACCCCAAGATGGGACGAAGAAACTGAAGAATTCCCAGAAGCCTGCAGGCCAGCTAACCTGGTTTATAATGGTTAACTCAAAAGAAATTCTGTCTCAAACAAGGCAGAAGGCAAAGACCAACAACCCATGTTGGCCTCTGATGTCCACATGCACACTGTAGCATTCATGCATTCATCATGAACTTGTGTGTGCACATATACAAAAGGAAAAAAAAAATCACTCTAAGAGCCTGACAAATGGGATTTTGCTTGGCCTTTTGCCTCATTGCCCAGCTGGAATTTAAATATCAACAATAATATCAGGGACTGGAGAAAGTCTTTTCAAAATTGGTTTTAAATTCTGACCCAGAAAGTACAATGCTAGCTGCCCAGGGCTAGAAGCAGCAGGAACGGCTGAGATTGTGTTTAATGAGTTAAGAGTTTCAGTTTGAGAAGATGAAAAAGTTCCACAGACAGATGGAGGTAGTGACTGCACAACAAAGTAAATACGCTTGGATCATTTCTCTCCCTGCTTGGACACAGTATCTGACAAAACCAACTTCCAAGTGGAAGGATTTATTTGGCTTGTGGTTTGAGGGAGCACAGTCAAACATGGCAGCAACTTTATGGCATGAAAACAGCTTCATGGCGGCAAACAGCTCTGTAGCAATAGGAACGCACAGCAGTAACTCCTTACTTCCTCTTGTCTCTCCTCAGCAGAAAGGAATCAGAGACTCAAGAGGAAGAGGAAGCGGAAGAGGAAGGAGCCAGGCTATAAACCTCAAAGCCCATGGCCAGTAACCCACTTCATCCAGCAAAGTTTCCAGAGGTTCCACAAGTTCCCAAAACAGCACCACCTACTGGGGACCAAGTGTCCAAACACAAGAGCTTAAGGAGAAATGTCACTGAACCATGCTTTAAAACAGCTAAAAATGGTACATTTTGCAGAATGTACACAATAAAAAAAATTTTTTAGGCAGTCTTGATTCTTCTCCTGGCACTAATCAAAGAGATTTCACGGACACAAATGTCTTCCAGGGAGCTCCATGAAAGGAGTCCACAGGCTTCGAGTTTCAGTTAGGTCCCTCTCTCAGTTGGGACTGACACATTCTCTCTTCCTGTAAACATCCCTCTTTGCTTTGTGGGATGTTCAGAGAGGTTCAGAAGGAAAGTCCAGGACAAGAGGGCTGGGAGTGATGTGGTATAACTGGACAACCAGGTTGCACTAAATGTCCACACTCCTCCACTGTGATCTTCCTCCACAGCAAGCATCCCCTGCCTGTTGACTGCCCTGGCAGGCTCTGGGCTCTGGACTCCTGATCTGGACTTGGAGAATGTGGGACCACTGGCAGGGCCGGGAATGCCCTACGCAGGCTGACAGGCACAGTATCACATGTCCCAGATTAGCAGGCTGAAAGCTGAGCTGGCCCTGCAAGCCTCCCCGTCATCTTAGAATTTGATCATGGGTATCGCAGGGACTCCTTGCCCTCAAAGTGCCCCTGGCTTACTGGCAGCAGAGATTACTCCAGAGTGTACCTACCCATCTAGATCTCTACTGCGATGGACCATACAGGCATCTGAGACTTGCATCTATGGAAGGCTAGTCTTTCGTGTGTCTGTAGCAGTGAGGCTCACTGCTCAGAGAAGACATACAATGATGCTTATCTTCCAACTGTCCTTTCTTGTGGCTCTGCAGGGACACTCTGGTTTGGTTACAGCTTCTCCATGTCACCATATCAGGACGCGTTCTGCCCTGAAGGAGGTCATGGAGCTCAGACTTCCTGCTGCCCAGATGTACGGAACCTTATACAGATCTGGCCCCCAGCTCTGCCAAAGGCCCCAGATGGATCCTCAAGGCTGCTTTTCCTCTTTCGTTTATAGCTCTGGGGAATTTTGTTCGCTGTCTTGTTGTTTCTGTCACCAAATATCCTAGAAATCAAGACAATCTCCCTAGCATTCCTCTTCCTTGGTGTCCTGGGTGATAAGCTGTTAGGTTCTGTAGCTTCAAGAATTCCATCATTAAACTTAAAAAGAAATCAAACTATTACCTTAAAATCTAAGTTGGCAAAGAAGATGATGTGTCCTTTTCTTTTTTTTTTTTTTTGGTCTGTTTGAAGTAGGGTCTTCCTGCAGTCCTGCTGGCCTGGAACTCACTATGTAGACCACGCTGGCCTTGAACTCAGAAGCACCTGCCTCTGCCCCTAACGCATGCACCACCATGCCAGGCCAAAAGAAGATGTGTCTTACATTGGTTTTCTACAATTGTAACAGGATGACTCGGACTAGGTAATTAGGAAGAAAAGAGAATGATTTGGCTTCACAGTTCTGGAGGTTGAAAGGGTACTGACGTCTGCCCGAGAATGGTGTGCTGCTGCAGGCACAGAGGAAAAGTGAAAAGAGACGCAGGCAAGTGTGGCGGTGATGAGATGAGGGAGCGAAGCAGACTTCTGAGATAGCTAACCTACTCCTGTGAGAAAATGACTGATCCAGCTGGGAGGACTCCCATCCCTATGTCCCAACACTTTTTAAAGGCCTCACCACCTCTCAAGCACTACCATGCTGTGCATCAGATTTCAACATGAGCATTAGTGAGGTCAAACCACACCCATGACGTCATCCGCTTTTAACAAATAGACCTTGTGGCCTGTCAGTGCGACTTCATGGTACAACAGCAGAAAAGCAGAGAAAGGACTGCCCAAGGCAAATGTGGGGCTGTCTCACCAGCCTGGTCTTCAGGCCCTCAGAGGAACACCATTCAATACCATCCTGGGTCAGCTGCTCACCACCGTGTCAGGATATATATCCAAAAGAAACAAAAGTACATGTTCCCCAAAATACTTGTTCAAAAATGCTCCCCCAGACCAGGCATACAAACTGCCCGTTTAAAAGAAGAGGGTGATGGTGGTATCAAGATCTTCCATTTTCTAAAGAATTATTTTTCTTTTATGTGTATGTGTTGTGTCTGCATGCGTGTATACCACATGCATGCCTGGTACCCCAGGAGGCCAGAAGAGGGCATCTGAAAACAACCCTTTACAGAAGGTTGTGAGCTACCACGGGGGCGCTGGGACCTGAACCTGGGTCCTCTGCAAGAGCAGCAAGTGCTTTTAACTGCTGAGCCATCTCTCTAGCACCAAGCTCTCCAATCTTAAAACAACCCAAACAAACCACCTGCACAGGACAGAAGTCCACACTCCGGGCTGAATTCCCAAAGGAGCATTCTTCACAGCCCTCTGTGGAGCCTCAACTTTGCTGGCAGCCCTCCAAAACTGAAACAGATAGATCCTGAAACACTCATGGGAAGACCCCAGCTGGGAAACCTCAGCAGACTTGTATCTCAGGCCTTCAACACGTGTCCCCCAGGAGCAAAATCCACTCTGCACTCCCCAGGAAGGTAGTAAAACATAAGAGAGCCCAGCTCAGAAGGACACTGACTCAGTAAGGACTCTGCCCTGTTTGCTCCCAAATAGAGGGAACTCTGAATAATGTGCGTGCACATGTGCTGGTTGCTGTTGGTGAATCAAAGAAGCAATTTCAGTGTTTGGGTATTTGTTTAAAAAAAAAAAAAAACAATTTAAATCAATTCAGCTCTTCAGTTACCAAATGTTACATGTTACAAAGCTTTATTTTTCAGAACAGATACAAGAACAAGAAAAAACATAGCCCCAGAAAGGTAAAAGAAGGTGGAGAGAGAGGTAAAGGAAGACAGGACAGCGAGGTGAGTCACCTCATCCAGAAGCAAAGCACCACCTTTCTCTAGATTAACTCTGCTTTTGTTGTTCTGCGCATCTCTGAAGCTTTGACTGGGGCCTTGCTGACCCTGAAGCGGATGCTCCTCCCAGGACTGGTCTATTCCCAGAGACAGCCAATGGCTCGTCTGCCAACACACCTTCCATAAGCACACCAGCCCATCTAGTGGCCCTGTACCTGCACCCCACCTCCTCTATCTGGCCCTCACACTCCAGGCCACAATTCTTCTGTCCAATCACCCCAGAGCTAAGTACACACAACCAGGGTCAGCCCCAACCCCAGAGCCCACTGAGGTTACGCAGAGCAGCAGTCGGTGAGCCTGCTTCCCTCTCTCACCTCTTCCTTTCTTCACGGACCACAGTAAGGGCTGCTGCTCACATCTCCCCCTAGTTGCAGCCCAGCCTGCCCTGGTGTTTCCGGTGAGGCTCTGTGTGTCACACACTGCCCCTTCCTTTTCGGAACTATGTGCACCAGCTATCTTTCCACGGGAAGAGGCCTCTTGGTCTGTTGCCCTCACTGTAAATGTAAAAATGACATTAATACAATGTTCCCTCTAGGATAGCCAGCCACACAGGGCTCTTTACCGGAAAGCTAAAGTTTGACTGGCAAACAACTTACATCAAACAAGCTGGAGTGTGTGCTGTGGAAAGTACTGAAGATACACACACACCTCAAAACAAAACAAAAACAGAAGGAAGAGGAAAAGGTGGAGGATAAAGGGGAGAAAAGACACAATGACCATGAGGACACGAAGACATCTGGGACGTGACAAAATGGTCCATCTAAAAGAACCATGAAGGACCATCCAAGTTTAGGGGCGTCGGGGGACTGTAAGGCAACAAGATGAACTCGCCCTCCGTTACTTTACAGTCATAACATTTTGCCCAAGGCCACTGACAAGGGCTAATCCAAACTTTAGGGCTAGGTCAGAAAGGGTACCAGCAGCATGCCTTTAATCCCAGACCTTAGGAGACACAGGCAGGTAGATCTCTGTGAGCTCAAGACCAGCCTGATCTACATAGTGAGTTCCAGAACACTCAGGGCTACATTATAAGACCCTGTCTCCAACTACATAAACAAATAAAAAAAACCCACTGGGACTGATGTTTGGCTAATTTTTTCCCCCAGTAGATTCCATATTCACATAAAATTAAGAGAACCTGACTGAAGAGGCCCCGCTTCTGGTCCCTGCTCCTCTAGCACTGTGCACATTTAACCAAAGCAGCCATTAACATCTCCTAATCTCAAGTAGCTGCCAGATCGAGATTATTAACAACAATTTGGTGCTTGGTTCATTCCAAAATCATTTCTAAAGTCCCCAAAGCATTTCCTCACACCTCCCCAGAAAGGTTGACCTTCAAAGGGCAGGTATCCCAGGCTCCTGGAGGCCTGAACATTATTAAATGAAGGCTGTGAAGCACTTTCAAAAGGTGTCAGTTGGTAGACATCTTGGGAGCTGACAGTATGCTCCAGGGAGAAGGGCAAATTTCCAAAGCAGCCTATCAATGTTCTAAGTAGCCCAGAGGGTGTGGGAACACTCCCTAGAGTGCTAAAGATGGAGGGGCACCATCTCAAGACTGAGTGGCAGGGTGTGTACAATGACTATGCTGCCAGGGAGAGAGTTAGGGAAGAGGAGGGAGTTGAAATATTTGCTTTTCTAGGTTACAAACTAGCAAAAATAATGCCTTTGTTTTTGCATTTTGGAGAATGAGAGAGAAATCAGCTTTATGCCTTTTTTTTTCTTCCTGAGTCACAGTTTTCCTATATAGGCCTGGCTGGCCTGGAACTGGTTATATAGATCAGGCTGGCCTCAAACTCACAGAGATCCCCCTGCTTCTGCCTCCCTGGAACTGGGGTTAAAGGTGTGCATGCATCACCATATCCAGCCTTTTATATCAATTTTTAAACACTCATCTAAAAATCTTTAAACACTCGTCAGTTCTACCACTACCCAGTTCTCTCACATCCCCAGTTCTATATGCATAATCCATCTATTCAAGGAGAACCTAGGGGGAGCACTATCTGTGAGGACCACCCGAGCCCCACTACTAAATTTTTTTTAATGTCACAGTCACCAGCATTGCTACATGACTTGTTCTGAGAAACATGCAAACTGCATTTCAGAAGAAATGCTAGATGACTTCTGGTGAGTATGTACACATATACGTGCATAACACATACCATACACTACACTACATTTTCACAAGTGTACATGCATGAGTGCACACATACATACTTAGACATCTCAAGTACCACACTCTTTTTCCATGCAGGGTCTCTATGGAGACCAGGCTGTCCTCCAGCTCATAGCAACTTGTCTGCAACTACCACACCTGGTCCCTACACATTCTTATTTACTTACTTATGTATTTTGTTGGTTTTGTGACAGAGTTTCATGTAGTCCAGGTTCTCCTAGAGCTCATTATGTAGCCCAGGATAGCCTGAAACTTCCAGTTCTCCTGCCTGTGCCTTCCCAGTGCTAGAACTACCGGCATGTGCTGCATGAATCCACTATTCTTGAGAATGGCATTAATGACATTTTCCCAGTTTACGCAAGCAACAGCTAAAAATAAAAACCTGGGGAGTTCATCTTCATTGTTAATAACCTGAGAAAACAAAAATCCCACTTGAAGTTTTATAGAGTTCATAGGATTATAAGTGATTTTTTTCTCCTCGGTTTTCTAAAAGTTGATCAACAAACTAAGTTGCTTGTGCAATGTAAGTTGAGCTAATGTATCTCCATGCTTCAGCAGGAATGACTCTCTCTTGAAACATCACTTGAAGTTGTTTCATAAACAGATCCTGGGCAATCTACACTTAAAGTTCCACCTTTATTATCTCACCATGAGTTTGCTTTTAATAACAGAAACTGTTAAGTAAGGTCACATGATTACCTTCTGAGTGTTCAATCCTTATTACATTTTAAATATTAAAATAAATAAAATCCAAGCATATAAGATTATAATGTATTTATCCTGAGCATTCAAACAGTGAGTCTTTTATATTTTGTTCAAGTTGTTATCGCTTTACTCAGCTCACAAACTGTACTACTAAACAATGTGATGCTTTAAAAGGCAACTGCAGAAATCCTCAGATAAGGATCCTCAAATGAATCTGCCAAAAGCACAAAGAGATGAAAAGACAATCCTGAGAGTACTTTCAGCTGACTGGGTCACTATTAATGAGAACCTACTTATCTGCCTTCAGAAAACACTAGTCAATGCATTTTAGGAAATTGGGTTCTTATGGATCAGTTGTTAGTGTCTAATCCCCTTACAAGTCCTGGGTCCTATCCCCAGCACCACATAAAATGGGTCTGGTGTGGTGGCACACACCTGTAAGTCAGGCATTTGAGAAGTAGAAGCAGGAGGATCAGAAGATCAAGGTCATTCTCTGCACAGAGAGCTTCAAGTCAACCTGGACTACAAGAAACCCTACTGACAGAGATAAAGAGTAAAAGACAGAGAGAGAGAGACAGAGACAGACAGACAGACAAGGCAGACTGAGGGGCAGAAATCAAAACAGTTAATAGTTGTACTGAACCGTCCACAATGAAAAGTAGTTAAGTATAACTAACTGTTCAGCGTGGAAAAAGGGAAATGCAGACCCAGTCAGCTTCTGTTTTTGCGTGAAGGTCTCCCGTTCACTTCATGCCCCTCTCCCGTGACAAAGGCACCGTCCTTACTGAATCGCTGATTTGAGCAGCCTTAGCAAAATCACAGTCGAAACTTAGGATTGTTTGCACATAATGAAAACTAAACAATTTCAACATCTTCTAAGAGTGCTGATAGTCTCTAACTTTTTATATACCATATGCTGTATTCTAAATCATAACTGTTAACAAACAATTCTCATAAAATGTCTGCATGATTCTCTGTAGAAGCAATAAAAATAATTTTGTAATAGTTACAGAAAGGGATACTGATAAGCCAAGTTACAAGAATATCTGCTTGCAATCACAACACCATTTCATGTATGACCACAGACTCCCTGTGATGAGGCTAAGGAGGTGTGCTATGTGGAATCCCGTCAGTGGCTCTGTAAGGGCTCTGAAACCTGACAGACCCACAAGGGCCAGGACGTGGACACTGACCTTGGCATCAGACAGACTTGGATTGTGATTCAACATGGATCACTGTATTGAAGCGACTTGGTTTCTGGGTCACAATTTCTTCATCCTTAAAATGGGTAGGCTCTTTCCTATCTTAGTGTGGTAAGTGTCCAGCAGCAACTGGATGTTGTTAACCAACCAGTACCACAGGTACTTGATAAACCCTGAATTCTCTTTCAGAATGCAGGACCCACAAAGGCAGCTCTGGTAACCTAATGACTTGCACACTGCAGTTTCTCGATTAAGAGCAGGGGTGGGTGGAGCCAGGCTCAAATCTGTCTCCTAATCTAATTGTCCTTTAGTCTCTGTGAGACTACAGATAAATTCCATTTTCTCATCAAGCCTCTGTTTCTTTTGTGAAATCAACATAAAAGGGCATCAACCTCTTGCAATGATTCATGGAATAAACCATAGGGAAAAAACTATGAATAACGACTACCAAATGGTCTATCACCTGCAATCAAGATATGGTACAATTGTCATTAATAAATAATTTCTAACTTTACAACTGGGATTAAATTGAGTGATTCATTACAAAATCCTACAGCTACAGGTTAGTATGAAACTATGTGGACCACCTGAAAACCCTCAAAGTTATTTTGTATTTTTATAACTTTTCAAATTTTAGTTACTTTTTAAAATTTTATGTGTATGAGTATTTTGCATGAATGGACACAAGTGCACCAAGTGCACAAAATGTCTGTGGAGGCCAGATGAGGTGGGGTCCAGATGAGGGGGGTCCATATGAGGGAGGGTCCAGATGAGGGGGGGTCCAGATGAGGGGGGTCCAGATGAGGGAGGGTCCAGTTGAGGGAGGGTCCAGATGAGGGAGGGTCCAGATGAGGGGGGTCCAGATGAGGGAGGGTCCAGATCCCCTGCAACTGGAGTTAAGGGCCATTGTGAGTTATCATATGGGTGCCAGGAACCAAATGCCACTCCTCTGCAAGAGCAGTCAGCACACTGAGCCATCTCTCCAGACCCCAGTATGTATACATGTAGTATGTATGTATGTATACATGTAGTATGTATACATGTAGTGTGTATACATGTAGTATATACATGTAGTATGTATGTATATATTTTGTTTCTTTATGTGTCTCTCTCTGCACGCATTTGTCTGCCTGCCTGTCCTTGTGTGTGTGTGTGTGTTGTGTGTGTTTGTGTGTGTGTGTGTGTGTGTGTGTGTGTGTGTGTGTGTATGAAGGTCAGGTCAGAGGACAACTTGCAGATGTCTGGTTCTTTTGCTCTACTGTGGGGATCCAGGATTGGACTAAGGTCAGAGTTTGTGACAAAAGTTGCTGAACTATTTCGCCAGTCCCCTCCAATCTCTGCTTTGAAATTTTTCTCAAGGCCTGGTGAGGTACTGCACTCTTTTAACCCAGCACTCAGGAGGCAGAAGTAGGTGGATCTTCATGGCTTCGAGGTCAGTCTGATCTACATAGTGAGTTCCTGGCCAGTCAAACCTATTACAGTGAGACCCTGTCTCAAAAACAATAAAAACTATTTTAAATATAAATTTCTTATATTGCCTTATCCAAACTGGGGCTTGTGACTCCTGCCATTATCACTAATTCAGGGTCTAAAACAACTTGTGGATTTCCATTCTTTGAAATTAATTTTAAGTCTTTGTCACTACTAACACCATTTTTTTCTTTACTTTTTTGACAGCTTCACACATATATACAATGTATTGTCATTATACTCAGCTTCCACTACCCTCTGGTACCCTTTTCTTTGCCTGAGCCCTTTCTTCTTCCCATTAGACAGAATGACACACACTCCCTCCTCCAGCAACCATTAACAATCATAAGCTCCTCAGGAGGGGATGGGGCCTCACGGTATCTCCTCAATCCATAATGGAGGATTGGAGAGCTCCGTTCTGGGTAGGTGATCACAGCTGCTGTGTGTTCATGGTTACAACCACAACATCATAACTGGATTGCAGCATTTCGTGACAATCTTCCCCATCCTCTTAAATTCTTTCAGCCTCTCTGGGATGTTCCCTAGGCCTTAGGGTTAGAGGGAAGGTAAGTTGATATAATGTCCCACTTAAGGCTGAGGGCTCATCAGTCACTGATTCTCAGTACTCTGACTCGATTTGGGTGTCTGCATTAACTGTCACTGTCTGCAGAAAGGGACACCTCTGCCCTAGGATGAGAGCAGCACCGCTTTACCACAGGCAGAAACATAAATAGTTACAAGGCAGTCTGACCCGTTCACTTAGGGAAACAACGGAAGTGTGTTCTTCCTTTGGGCCCATGCCCTGTCCGGCTACAGGCTTCTGACTAGGTTTATAGTACCTAGTCAGGTACTATACCAGATGTGTATTCCTTCCTGTGGAGCAGGTCTCAAATCCAATCAGTGTGGTTGTTTATCCCCAGTCAAGCTACTTTTGTGCCAGTGGGGATATCTTGCCTAGCAGGTCAATACTGTAGCACACAGGGTCCACAGGTGGGTGAGACCATTGACTGATGAGTCTCCTTCCCCAGGGGCCTGCAAACTCCTTCTGGCACTATGAACACTAGCCAACGGGGAGACCCTAGCTCAGTCTTGTCTATATATCCCTGTGTCCTATAACCAAAGTGTTTGTTGGCGCAAGAGGTAAAGTCTTACCATCTAATTTTGGGGTGGGGGAGGGGAGCAATAGCAATAGCCTAATTATTTGGGGGCCTCTGAGATGTCTTTGCACCAACAACTCTTTGGGAAGTATCTCAGATCTAACTGTTGTTCTTGTGGAAAAGCTTCTAACTTCTGTGAGCAGCATTACCTACCACGGTACCTTCATTCCAAGCACTTTTGAAATTTAATCTTTAAAGTCATATTGTTTGGTTTGTGAAGTAGGTTTCTATGGCTTTTTTCATGCATCCTTGGTTTCTGTTAACCCTCTCCACCCCCACCCCCACCCCCCGTGGGAGCCTCCTCTACCTTCCTAGCTCCATCTCTCTCACACACTATGCACTTCCCCATCCTGTCCCACATGGCTCCTTTCTAGTTGCCTGGGCTTGACACACACTCATATTTAAATACAGAACTCCAAATTAGAATCTGGGATCTACATATGACACAACATACAGCATTTGTCTTTCTGAGCCTGGCTTATCTCACTCAGTATAGGATTTTCCAGGGCCACCATTTTCCTGGAAATTTCATAGTTTCTTTTTATTTTTCCAGCTAACATAATTCTATCACACACACACACACACACACACACACACACACCACATTTTCATTATCCATTATTTAGCAGCTGATGGACATCCGAGCTGATCCCATTCCCTGGCTTCTGTGACTAGAGCTGCAATGAACATGGATGTGCAGGTGTCTCCATCACAGAGTCTTTTAAGTATATATGCTTAGGAGTGACAGAGTGGAGTCAGATGGAAGTTCTATTTTGAGCTTTCTGAGAAACCTTCACACTGATTTCCACAGGAACTGTGCCATGGGTCTATACTCCACCAACACTGGATAAGAGTTCCCTTTCCCCTCAGCCTTACCAGCATCTGCTGTCATTTGTCATAACCATCTGACTAGGGTTAGATGGGATCTCAGTCATTTTAATTTGCATTTCTCTCATGGCTAATGACGACCAGCTCCAACGCCTGACCTGAACAAACATAGGCAAAAAACACCAAGAAAATGTAATTGCAAAAAACAGGAAAAATATTAAGGCAAGTGATCTATAAGGATGTGTGACAGATATATAGCAAAAAAACCCCATCACAACAGCAATGTCAACAGCTGTACAAGTCCCAACTATATCTGCTAATATATATGTAAACAGTAGTTCATGAAAATATGCCCTTGAGAAACTCCAAGTCTCTTCAATTCCATCTTCAATTTCTGCATTTCTTCTTAGGTTAACCAGGGAAGACCACTTTTCAAAGCCACATACTGCTTCAGTCTTACCTACAATAGATCATGGCTGTCTCTCTCCACCATCCCTCTGGTATTAAAAAAAAAAAAAAAAACCTGCTGACCATTGAAATGAAATGAATGTGAATTCCACAGGAACACACAAGTAGGTGTGGGCCAGAAACCACTCACAAGGAATAAAGATGGTGAGCAATATTCATTTAATTAAAAAGATGTTCTACTTGCAGATGGAGAGATGACTTTAGGCAGTGAAGAGCGCATATTGCTCTTGCAGAAGACCTGAGTTCAGTTCCTGAGACCCCACAACCACCTGTTAACTCCAGGTCCAGCAGGACCCATCACCCTCCTCTGCCTCTGCAGACACTGTACTTGGGGGTACAGACACAGGCACATACATAATTTAAACCTTTTTCTTTAAAATAACAAGATTTTACACCTGATGGTATGATTTTGTATTTTTCTAAAAAGAGGTTTGATCATTTACACACATAATTGTTTTTACTATTTGAGAAATCTGAAGTGCTTTAAATTAAAATGTGGTGAATATGGAAATATATTTTTCAAACAATATTCATTCCTTTGTGAAGTTTAATTTATTTTAAAAACTAAAAGCTGATTTCTGCAGTATGTACACCTCAGCTAATATTTTGTTAACTTAATAATTATTTATATGTCAAGCATGCTGTAGGCATAGATGATAAAAAAAAATGCAGTAAGAGGCTCAGCGTGGGAAAGATACAGATTGACCAGCAACTGCATTACAGCACACAGTGCATCCACATGGGAATATTAATTATGATCACACTGATATTCCTATTAGCCATAATCATTTGTCCTAAACAATTAAACAGCAATCAGGAAATCCTATACCTGGCTTTCACAAGCACATGTAATGTATGCATCCCAAACTATGCATGTGTAATCTCAAATAAGAAAACATACATCTTGAGTCTGGTGTGTAACACAGACCTGTGATCCTAGCACATCGGAGCCTGAGGCCAGAGAGCATGAGGGTTACCAAGAGAGCCCTGTCTCAGAACACGATAAAGGCAATAAAGAAAGACAAGCTATTTGAAACGTCAGTGACTTCTGTTTTATTTGTTTTGAGTTATTTTTTTGTTTTGTTTTTTTTGGGGAAGGGAGTTTGGGACAGAGTCTTTCTGTAACCCCAGCAGAATACAGAGCTGGGACCCATATGCAGACCAGGGTGGCCTCAGTTTCACAGAGATCCACCTGCCTCTGCCTTACGAGTGCCAGAATTAAAGGCATGTGCCACCACACACAGCTTTGTTTTAGTTTTTGAGAGAAGATCTTGCTACATAGACCAGGCTGGCCTCAGACTCACAGAGAACCACCTGTCTCTGCCACCCTCATGGACCAGTACTGTAACTAAGGGCATGTACCACCCACACACTGCTGTAAATGTTCTAATATGCTCTAAGTGCCATTTTCAGAAGACACAATTTAAGCTAACATAGAGCTAACATGAGAGATCTGCACACATATAAATAGATGCCCCAATAAGAGTATGGCCTACTTTTCAGTAGTCAAACAAATCTACTGTCTTATCAGTGAAAAGATCCAAAGCAGTTAATTCCTAAAACAGGTAAAATTAATTTCAAAAATTGAGTCAATGAGCTTCTTACAAAGCCATATAATAATTCATTGTTGTCTTGTGATTTTTTTTTTACTTACAGGTAACATTAATCCTTAATTAATCAGATGGGGTTTTTCTTTGTTTCTTTATCTAGTTTGTGAGCAATTCGTAAGAGAATCAAGAGACTCAACTGTCTAGCTGAGAGAAATACATTTGCATAAATGTTGGGTCCCATTTGTTTCAGTATTTTAAAAGAATTCTGTTCAAATTTTTAACCTGATAATACATTTCAAGACAAGTGAATCGTGTTATTGAAGGTTTCAGAGGACTTCAGTGGATGCCTTCAAAAGTGAGGAAATAACAGACTCTAAAGGCCAGAAAGGGCAGCAAGCCTCTCCTCCTTCAGAAAGAACACAGACTTGCAAGTCAGGCCAGCACCAAGTGACTGGATGTGGATGACCGCTCTCTAGCAGTGGAGGGTGCATGCCATTCTCCCTCGCTCAAACTTCTCCTCTTACAGGCCACTGCCATACAGGGGGAAAGTTTTTCTTTCTAAAAATGTACTTCAAGGAGAAGATCCCTAGGTCTTTCTAAAGTGTTATTATTTGGCTCAATTATTAAACTATACTTCTGTGGGAAATTAACCTTTTTAATGTCTTCTACAGAAGATTTTTCAGACCGTAGCTTTGGCTTTAATTAGAATCCTTTCGACCTGAAAGAGAAAATGGGAAGATCCTGGAGTCTTCAAGCCATCAGCAGAGATACAAAGCATTTGAAAGCAGTCAAACAGCTGCAGTTCCTATGGGAGAGGGGGTAGGAAGCAGGCAGCCACTGCCTTCCCTGCAGCTCCTCTTCCCCTACTTTGCCTGGGGCTTTGCTCTCTGATGTTTATAGCTTTAGGGGCCTGGTTTTATGAGGCTGTACTGCATAGCCTTGAAACCAATCTGGTCCTCACCCTGCTTTTCTTCTAACTTTACAGCTGCACATTTCATACCATCTGCTGCTTCTGGAAACTCTCCTCCACTAAAAACAGGGCTTAAATAAGCATTCTTTTCTGAACTTTTCCACTGCACTCTCTGAAGGCTCACAAGCATGCATACATACACATACAGGATGTGCCATGTATAAACACAGCACATTTCACAAACACACAACTGCTGGGGTTTCCTTTCAGTCACACCTTACACCCAGCACATGAAAAACACTGTATGCACACATGCACAAACATATATACCCACATCAATCCTACACAAACGCACAATATAAATTACCAGCACCACACATAACGATACGAACACCATATATACACATGTCATATACTGCACATACCATACACAGAAACCACAGAATACAATATAAACATAAACACGCCACACTCATACACACACTTTACAATATACACACAAACACACAGGGAGGCCCTGTATCACATTTAAATCATCTGCCCTGGACATACTACACACCAAGCACAGCAAGCTACATATGAGAAGCATTAACGAGGCATGTTTGTACATGACCTGAGGTTTCCAATCTTACTAAGAATTCATTTCTTATCAAGCGTCATGGCTTACACCTTTAATCACACCAGCATTCAGGAAACAGAGGCAAGTGGATCTCTATGAGTTTGAGGCCAGCCTGGTCTACATAGCAAGTTCCTGGCCAGCCAAGGCTTACACAGTAAGACTGTCTCAAAAAGAAAAAACAAAACAACAAAGAGAAAAAAATGTATTTCTTCAACATCAAGGTTTTCAAATTTCAATTTATCAGATGATAAAGCTAACACTACTAATTCATAAGTATAAAATGATAGTTTAATTAAAATTATTCCCTATCCTTGACTTTTTATCCAAGGAGATGATGAATTTAAATAAAAATAAAACAGTCTCAAAGTGGAAATAATTTAATCTAAAAATCAGATAAATATAATAAATGCAGTAATCTGAGAAGCAGAGAAATACTGAATAATACCAGTTTTATTTAAGGCTAATGTGAGTACAGGCCATGGTGGGGGCTGGGTACAAACTGTAGTGCTTTATTTATTACTAAAGTATTTATTGATTCAATTTAAACTATTGTCTCCAAAACGTTTTTACAATTCCCACATGACATGTAGTTTTGTTCTATTTTTTTCCAACTAATTCACTATCAGACCTTAGCTCTTGGTCTTAGCACAGATAAACACTCTGAAGTCTTCAGCATTGGAGAAAAGTGTATCACAAGGCCCTTCTCAGTCACATGCTCATTTCTCAGCATCTTCAAAACATTCTGACACGTGCTCTAACTTCCATGGTTCATGCTGGGAACCTTTTGAGCTGCATAGTTCCAAGAGGAAACCAGAAAACCCGCTGAACCTTGGAAGCGTCCTTAACCCAGAGGCTGTGAGGCACTAGGAAGAGGCTGTTTGGAGCATTAGACACTGGCTTCTGACCTGGAAGTTCATTAGCACAAAAAACTAACCTAGAAATCAAGGAGGCTAGGGGAGGGTAGATATCATCCACTCACTGTCTATGACCTTTCACCAAGGGAAAAAGCCAATTGTAAATTCTTGAAAACTTATGGACAAAAGGAAAAAAAAAAAAAAACACCTATGACTGGAGGTGGGGAGCAAGCAGATTAGTGGTTCAGGACTGCTTAGCATGTAGGATGCTCTTGATGTCTGCAACCCCATGAAAAATGGTAAAAATAAATCATCTAATTGTGCCCCTTTCCATAAGAATAACTGACACCATACTTCTGGTTTAACCTGCCCAATCTTCCTTCTGCTACATGGAAACATATTCAACTGCATCACATGCATAGACATCTTGGCGGCATTTTCTATACTGTCTCATCTACTCACTGAAAAGAATACATTTTTAGATAGCAATTGGTAGGAACTGGTAAGCAAAGTTTATAAGCCTATAAGGTTGCTAAACCATCCTCAGTCAGTCCTAAAAAATAAAGTAAAAAGGACTCTAAGGGATGACATATTTCAATTAACTAGGGCAGAGACGAGAGGTTTGTTCGCAGAAGAAAATTCATACTTATGGACATTATCACATTAAAGGAATATTTGTATTTAACATCATCGGAGACCTTCACACGTAAGAACGTAAGGCTAGTGTGAACTGAACCTGGCAGGTGACTGAGTGCCAGTCACCCACAGCAGAAAATGCGGGGTCTCTAAAGAGAGTGTTTCAAATTTATACATTTAAAAAAACCTGCAACCCAATTGTGGCGCGGCTTGTAATTTTTCATCCCCTGTAAAATGCAGGCAGTGTGCATAAACCCCCTGAAACCCTTGTCACACACACTGCTTCCTCATCAGGGTCTCTGGCTGGTTTTCACCTGGATGATGCTGAGGAAATAATAACCCAAGGCCACTTGCACAGGAAAGGGGAGTGGTGACCACCACCTTCCCACAAACAGAACACAGTGCAACTTTCCTAGGGCTAGATAAAGACCAAAAGAAAGATGGTCTCTTTGTCATCCGTATATCCACTTATATCTGTCAGGGGGCTTCACAAAGCCAGGAGCTGATGGACAGACAGAGGACTTGTTCTTTAATCTCCTGAACAACATGTTTTCTAAAAAGTGCTCTTCCCACTGAGAAATGCATTTGTACAATCAAATCAGTTCTAACAAATGAGTCAAGCAAGAACACCTCCAGTTTTCAAACATGGGTCTGAATAGAAATGCACGTAATCCAAGTCCAATCCAAGTCAATCCTAACATGAACACTGAACAGATTTCAATCTGCATTTGCTAACATCCTACCCATAACTCAAAATAAACTCAAAGGAAGGTGCATGTGTGGAGCCTCTGTCTGGGATCAGCCTTGGAAGAGGCAAAGAGATGACAGTATGCTCTTCAACAGGGATTAGAGGCTTAAAACTTGCCAAGTTAATTTCTTAGACTAAACAGCTGAAATATTACAACAAAGAAAATTAAATAAGGGGATAGGGAAGAGAGAGAAGGGAGAGAGGGAGAGGGAGAGGGACAAGGACAGGGAGAGGGCTGTACAGGGTCAGGGACAGGGAAGGCCCTCTGGAAGACCTAGCGACCTGGGTTCTATCCCCGGGACCCACAAAAATGTGGAAGGAAACAATCAACTGCACAAAATTGTCCCCTGGTGTCCACAGCACACTGAGACATGAGTATACATATATACATATATTACACACATACACATACAGTCACACAATACACATTTTTAAAAAGAAAGGAAGGAAGGAAGAGAGAGGAAAAGTAAGAAAAAAGAAATTGGGATAACTCCAGCAGTACTGGTGGAGGCCAACACTGCCCCAGAAAAGTGCTTTCAAAGGAGTAGAGCATTATTACGTAAATCCGTGTTTAAACAGATCGTAAAGCAGGGTCCCAAGAACTGTGGTAAGAAAACGAACAGGCACAGGGGATTGGCTGAGCACGGTCTGTTACCTCCAACGGCAGGTTGCTAACACCGCCCCAGCTTTGCGTTAGCACACTGGGTGCAAGTACACTCCAACTGGCTGCGTCTGTAGTCCACCCACCTGACCCTGCCAGCAAATAGGCCACTTTTCCTTCTTCTGGATGCTGTTCTGGAGCAGGCCCAAATTGGTTCAACATAACCATAACCAGAAAGTGCCTCCCCGGATTGAATTTGTTAACAGCAAGGAATGTGGAGGCCATGCTGACCCAGCAGCCAAGCCTGACCAGCCGGGCTAGATCCAGGAGTGCACAAGCCCACATTCTCTCCTCCTTTGCCATGTGATTCCCTGGTGTTTAAAAGCATACCTGCTCACCATCTAGACTCAACACAGACTCGACTCTAGAAGTTTTATTTTCATAACACAGTTAGCAACTGGGTACTGCTGAACACAATTCTCTCCCGGCACATTCTTTTTTTTTTTAAATTAAGTGTGGGGGGAGGGGGTGTGTTTTTGCATCTCTGTGGGGATGTGTGCACACGAATGGAACTGCCTGAAAAGGAGGCTGGAAGAGGGTGTTGGACTCCCTGCACCTGCTGTGAGCTACGTGACATGGATCCTAGGAACAGTTGGGTCTTCTGTAAGAGCAGGATGCACTGCACCACTGAGCCATCTCTCCAGCCTGCCCAGCAGGTTTTCCAAGACTCTCTTGCTCGATGATGAATTCCATTCCTTCACTTTATAAGCAGGTTACTGACACACACATATATATATACACATATATAAAAATAGATACATACACACTTACATGCCCACACACACATAAATATATACAGATACACAGAAATATACATATGTACACTCACAAATACACAAAATTTTAGTCTGTATATATGTATTCAATTTGTATTTGCATTTTTCATAT
The DNA here is from genome assembly GCA_035773235.1 of Eospalax fontanierii. Taxonomy (NCBI): domain Eukaryota; kingdom Metazoa; phylum Chordata; class Mammalia; order Rodentia; family Spalacidae; genus Eospalax; species Eospalax fontanierii. Next base: position 10,232,834 of record CM069538.1, read on the forward strand.
TTAGCATCTGATTTTACATGAATATATTATATATTTATGTTAAGCATATAAATATATATTTGTTTTTTGAGACAGGGTCTCATACAGCCCAGGCTTGCCTAGAACTTACTACGCAGTCAAAGGTGACCTTGAACTCACTGCAATGCCAAGTGCTTTTAATTACCCCCCATTAGACTCCATTCAAGGAATTAATATATTTCATATCCTTCACGCTTGGCTAATCAACAGTGGAAACAAAAGCAACCTATGTTAGAAATATACTAGTATCTTCATCTTATTCTGAAATGCATCAAGATTGAGATGAACTAATGGATGGATGGATGGATGTAATCAAGGAATAAATACAGCAGAAGGTAGGTTAGCAATTGTAGAATCCAGGTAGAAGGCAGTTTGCTGTACAGTTCTATCAACTTATTTGTATATTTGAAAATTTTCACAGCAGAGTCTTGGAAGAAAAGTGAAAGAAGAGGAGAGGTAGAATGGGTCTGGGGGTTTTGTTTGCTTTTTTGTTTATCCTCAGAGTGTCAAAGGACTCTGGATACTTGGCTCTGTGTGGTCAACAGTTTACACACTCATATTTAACATTTTCAGATTTCTATGGAGGGTAAAGCGTGATCAAAATAAGAACTACTATTTTACTAAATAAACCGAAATATAGTTTAATATAGTTTAGATCTTAGAATTAAAACAAAACAATGCAAGACAAAAGCGTGTGCTTACCCTAATGATGAACCAAGGTGTTGGAAAAGCTTTTCTGGAAAGAACTAAACCACAAATATTCTGAACTATGTAACCAACACAGCCTCTGTCAGAGCCTTGAAACGCTGCTACTATAGAAAAAAACAGTCAACAGAGCAACTGAATAGGGGCCGCCGGGTCCCAGCCCAGCTTTACTTGAGGGAACTGAAATCATCGGAGTCTCTGTAATTTTTGCATCACAAAATATTGTTTTTCCTTATATTTTTCCAATAATTTAAAAATATAAAAGCCATTCTTAGTACATTGGCTTTCTAAAACCTAACAGAAGACAGGTTGGGGTCACTCACCGTTAGCTGACCTCTGAGGAAAACCAGGGGTCAATGGCAATGTTGAGTTACAGCACAACATCCCTACCAAAATGAGACAGGCAAAAGGTGCCATCAGTCCTAACCTGGCCACCAGTAAGCAGGCCTATCTCAGCATTTAAAGCCTGTGTGGAATATACTGTTAGTAATGTCAGTAACTCACAAAGAACAAAACTAAGGGCGAGGCCTGTAAGATCTCAGTATTATGCATAACTCATTGCAAAAGAAAACTAACAACCCAGATGGCGCATGGCTGAGAACTCCTGTCGCTATGGTATGGTTCTTAAATGGTCTTCAGAGGCTATGTGCCGAAGGCGTGTTCTGCGGACTACAGAAAGAGGTAGTGGGACCTAGGAAGCAGGACCTATAGGTGTGGAAGGAAGGTAAGTTACTGGGGTGTGCCCTTGAAGGGGATACTGGGGCCTACCTCTTCCTCTCTCTTGCTAACTATCCTCCTCAGATGAAGAGTTTCCTCTGTCCACATCCTACCATGCAGCTCGGCATCGACTCAAGCCCAAAGCAACGGGGGCCATGGACCAAAGCACCTGAAACCTGAGCCAACATAAACCTTTCCTTCTTTTGTTTTTGTTGTAGTTTGAGACAGTCAACTTGCTCTGTAGCTAGGGTCACCTAAGAACTCATGAACTACTGCAGTCAGACAAATCCCGGGGTTACAGGCATGTGTCTTCATGTTCGCCTCGCTCCCTTTTTAGTTGTTTCTCTCGGGGATTTTGTCAAGGCAGCTGAAAGCCGAGTAACTCGGGACACCTGGGGATTTCTCTGAACTGATTTCCTCTCTCCTCATTTCTTTTGCATCTCAATGTTTGAAATGTATGAACCTTCCTTTGCTCACTGGAACCAAGGAGAGAACATGAACTTTTGACCTTTGAGCCTGACATACGATGCATCACAGCACATGCATGAAACCCTTGAGGCATGTTTCTCAATGTGACGGTTCAAGAGTCCCACTGGGAAGCAGTTGGCTTTCTTTCTTGGTGTGAATCTTGAAACAATGCACTGTCTCTTTTTACTTTTTAATGTGTTCACTCCACGGTCAACATTCCAGCAGAGGTGTGCGCTGGCTGAAACGCCACCTCTGCTGCTCAGGAAAACCCTTCCATCCCAGACTTGCCCTCTACTGTACACAAAGCCTTCAGATGGTCCCCACAATAACCATTCTCATTTTCTGTCCAGACTTGTAATATGTGCAATATCTGCTCAATAAAGCACACAGAAAAGCCCAAAGGAAAAACTCGGGCAGTTTTCATGGTTAGAGGCTGGTGGCAGCAATAATGAACTCCAGTCAGCCACTGCCTAGGGTAATGGGAAAAGGCCAGGCCCCCACTGAGAGGGGACACAGTGAATGTCCCAGCCCCAATCCACACAGCAGTAGACATGAACACACTCAGTCCACCTCACCTAACAACACAAAGATCAGACTCTCTTTTCTTCTTGGTAACATTTGACAAAGGTCTCTCCTACTCTGCCTCCTCCCCTTCTCATCCTCTTCTTCTCCCATGAGGGTTAAATACATACTTTAAAATATATCCACAGCTCCACTTGACTGTGCAAAGAGTAAGCATTTCTGAAATTCATCAGCCTCTATTTTTAAGAGGCCTGATGCTAATGTTTAGCTCACAGCTGCTCCATCCCCTGGGGAAGGAAATTACTTTAAACCTCCCTTTGAAGGGAGCCCTGCTTCAGTACTGGGAGGTCACTGGCCTGGCCCCAGTAACTACCTTTGTTCCAGGGAAGCTGACCTTCAAAAGGGCCCCCCTTACGGATTTCAGTGAATGCTCCCACTGCCTAGGCAGGTTGCTGTTCCCTCCCCTCCCCACATCTTTTTCAGGAGGCCCATCCTTCAAACTCCTTTGGCACAAAGAGACACTGTCTCATTTGCTTTGTCCAAAATGTCACAATTCCCTAGGAAGGTGGAGTTTGGAAAATAAAATTGGTCATTTTTTAAATGTTTGTATGTGCACATGTCTCTCTGTGGTGGGGGCAGGAGTGTGTGGAGGCCAGAGGTGGACAGCAGTCCTCCTTAATCACTCTCTACCTTATTTTTTGTGTCCAATTCCAACACACTGGCCAGCATGCCCCAGGGATCTTCCTGTTTCCACATCCCTAATGCTACAATTGACACATATTGCTGTGCCCCGTGTTTTATATGGGTCCTGAGGATTGAAATTAGGTCTTCATGCTTGCACAGCAAGCTTTTAACCAACTGAGTCACCTTAGCCAGATGCTGGTCCTCTTAAAGAATCAACTTCATACTCCTCGAGTAGAGGAAAATGTTATTTATGTGTATGTGTGTGTATTGAGTATGTCATGTGTGTGTAGGTATCCAAGGAGGCCACAGAGGTTCTCAGATCCCATGGGAGTTGGGCAGTTCAAAGTATACCCCAGTCTGGCATGATGCTGGGAACTGAACCTGGGGCCTCTGGACAAAGAGCTCCTTACCACAGAGTCATCTCTCCAGCCCCCAGAGGAAATTATGGAATTTATGAAGAGGTACAGTGAATAGAATAATTTTTCAAATATTGTTCAAAACACAAAGGAGGGCCTGTGGCCACATATTAACCTTTCACTTCCAATTTCAAAGTGGGTCAAGAAAAGTGTATACAGTCATTATATGTATATGGAGACTAACATGGTTTCTTGATAGACATTTCCTCTAAAACTGACCAAATCAACTTGTGGGCTGAAAATCAAGCCACCTCACTGAAGACAGAAGGCTTCCTGTAGGAAAAGATGACACACCATCTGCATCCAAAGTTAGCTGCATGTACTCTGAACAGCTTCCCCTGGACCTCTGCTAAACTAACGACATGAAAGTGACAAGTTCCAGGCTGAGCTTAGTGCTCACAGTCTGGGAAATGCTGTTGCTATGGTGCAAGTCCCAGGGAACACAGTCATGACAGAACACATCAAAACTGTTCTTGTCTTGGGGAAAGAGGAAGGCAGGAGGAGGCTGTGCTCGGCCAATCCCAGACACCTGAAGGGACCACTTCCACAGCAAAACCACAGCGCTGTGGGCGGCACACTTTGCTGCAGCCTGCACGTCTCCAAGTTTCTCACAAGTGGATTTTGCAGGTGAGAAAACAGGGCTCCTAAGAGTTGAGGTGGCATGCGATCCTCCTCCACACCAAGCATTTTCAAACACTTGCAAGTGCCAGAGGTGATGAAGAAAAGATTGAGAAGCAGAAAAGAAATCACGCTACAAAAGAGTAGGTCTCTCCAGTGCGAGAGGGCCGGCTGGCAGAATCTTCTCCTGGGCTCTCTCCAGGAACACCTGTGGTGGATCCTCTGCTCCACAGCCTCACCGCAGTTCCTGCCAGAGCTGCAAAGCTCTGTCTCCTCCAAAGATACCTGCCTTCTCCTTCAGCTTTGGGGTCACTGATAACTCAAACGCTATTCCATGAACTGCTCATCAGCACAGGCATTTACTCTGCAACCTTAGGAGGGGCTCCAACTGGCAAAAATTGAGACATACTTTTGGTAGGGCAGTGGATTTCAGCATTATTAAGTGACAGCTGAACAAACTTTGAAGCAGGTAAGGTTACACATGTGGCTCGTAGGGGAGCACTCCAGAAAAGATGGACTAGATGATGCACAGTAACAATAAGGCTCCAAATGGAAAAGGCATCACTGTATTAGGCGCATTAATATTCTCTACTCTCAAGAAAATTAGCAGAGACAAGTGTTCAAAGTCATCTGGCCCTACACTGTACCTTACTTAGTAAGAGTCTGGTTAGTCTAGGGTTTGTTGTCTGGAATTCAAACCACCTATGAATTACTGTGAGAGGCACATATATAATGGGAATGTTTCTGAAACTTAATTTTCCATCTCCAAGTCAGGAGACTGCAGCTTTGAAGGAGGATTAGTGATTTCTGCATTCTGGTCAGCAAAGGATGGGTTGTAGACAAGGCCTCTGTCAAACTCACTTCCCCTCCTAGGATTGTCTCCTGGCTTAATGTGTTTCAAATGACAAGTGTTTAAGGTGTCACTTGTAAGAAAAGAAGGATGTGAAGAATCACTCAGGGAAAGCCCCAATAATCCAGGCAGCGTCAGTTCAAAAAGCAGTTCAGGGCTTGGAAAGCATCCAAGATAAGTATGAGATTGGTGTTTGGCTATAGTTGTCAATGGAAGACAACACTCCAAGTGCATTTACTCAGTTATCTTTTAAAGGCTTTGGGGATCTTTTGGCGGATCACCCTCCTTAGAGACTTGGATTCAGGAGGCATCAAATTCCAGAACTAGAGCCCACAACAGCCAGGGCAAGCTCTGCTTTGTGCTGGGCCTGTAGAGAATACGGTCTTCTCTGCTTATGCTTGTCCAGTGAGCAATGGTGAAGAAGCAGGAACATTACTGCAGCACAGAGTTCCCACGTGACTTACAGACCCAGCAACCTACAAACTAGAAAGACTACTGAATGCTAGTTTAGTAGCAGAGCAAATTTCTTGGGTCTCTCTAGGCCATCTTCCATTACTATAGCATAATGCCTGAGGCTAGGTTCAGTTAAAAGGTTTGTTCAAGTCAGAATTTTGAAGACTAGAAATTCAAGATTGACTAACCCCATCCATTTCACCTCCAGTGGGGTGCTTCTGGCTACATCACCACATAGCGGATGGAGCTGTGACTGAAGCATACAAGGTAGGAGGCAAACGACCAGGGAAGGGCCAGGCTTGCTTTCTTATGACAACCTACTCTGTTAGAAACTAATTCAGTCCCAAGGGCCCTGATCCACTCTTGTGACGGGGTATCCATTCATAAAGATGGAGCTCCTTGATCTTATTACTTCCCACTCAGCCTGACTTGTTAAAGGACACACCAACTTAACACCCCCACACTAAAGACCCAACTTGCAGTACATTAACCTGCCCTAGACATACAATGTTCCAGGAAATACAAGCCCAGGTAAAATGGTAACTGTCTCCCATGCCCTGGGCTTTTGGTGTTACCAGAAAAGACAACGAGCTGAGGGCGTTGGCAAACACCAGCTCTCCTTCCTGGACTATGAAGTTGTACACCTGGCTTAGCTTTAGCAGAATGCAAATAGCCTTTCATTTCATAATCCACAGACAACAGTAATCACAGACAACTAACAACACTGTGGATCTCATGCCACCAAGGTCCAGCTTCCCAGCCTAGGACCCACATGGTCAATGGGCTCCTCCCGTCCTCTGTCTCCCTGGCTCCTGCTAAGGAGTCTTCCCCTATTGAGTCTCATGGGAAGAAACGCAGTCTCACTGTCTTTGAAGTAGAAAGCAGCATATGGAGATGGTTTAGTTTGGGTTCTGCATTTTCAGGGAAATATTCTTGTAACATTTCTAATTGGCTTCAACATCAAAGGAGACCTGTCACTCAGGAGATAGAGCAGCAGAAAGTAATTAAGGGTGGTAGAATGATGAGATGCCAACCACTCTGGGGCACAGTGACAGCAGCACCATCACCACCATCATCATAAAGGGTCACATGGTGCATAAATTACACAGGTTGTCTCCAAAGATGCTGCTCCCAAACTTTTGCCTTGTAAAGAGACACCAAACATATTTGGTGCGTACCAACAATTCTCTAGAAAGCTTCCCATCCACTAGTACTGAGAAATCCAATACCAGCAGGGGAAACACTGCTATCCACAGAGGGTATGAAACAAGACTAATGAATGCCTATGGCCACAGGTACTCCCAGAACACACAGCACTGATCCTATGCATACTATGGTTTTCTTTTACATACATATCTAAGATAAACTGGAATTTATAAATTATACACAGCACAAGATTTGTAAATAACCAATAAGAAAACAGAAAAATTATAACCTATAGTGTAATAAATCTCAAAATACTTACTGAAATGTGCTAAACTTGATCATGGATAACTGATCATTATAACACACTACACACACTCAAATGTCCCTTACCTGGTAAATGGATAAACTGTGTATGTTCATATAATAAAATAAATCCCAGCAATAAAAAGAGGTGAATAGTGAATCCAGGCAATCATACACATAAAGTTCAAATGCATCATGCCAGTTAAACTTAAAAAGCATACATGCTTTGACTCTGTTTCTAGGTCTCTCAAAAAGATAGAGTATCAGAACAGAAAACAGGCAGGAAGGGGGATGAGAGACATTGACTACAAGGCTTAGATGGGAAGAACTTGATATGGCAACTATGTGTTTGTTAAAACTCAGAACCGTAGGGGGAGGGAGGAGCAGGGATGTTACTATATGTAAGGGACACCTTTTAAAAAGGAGCAAGAGCCAAGTAAGAATTTAGATACTTCCTGTTTCTACGTAAACTGTATTTCAACATTTTAAAAACAAACTTACAGATTCCATCTGTGTTGTCTAGAAATCAACTGCTGACTCAGGCTGGTCATGTGTCCTAGAGCAACAGAGCCCTCACCCATGGACAGGGCAGCAGGGATGCTGATGGAACTCCCCAGTGCTCACACGTGTGAGAAGAGCTAAGGCAGAAAGAGAAGCAACCCTGGCCTGCTCACAGAAGGCTGTTCAGCGCAGGGAGCATGACACGGGGACCGCAGAGGGGGATGCTCAGAAGAACTCACAGGGTGGAGAGCTTTGACAGCAAGCAGGAAGTAGCTCAGAGGCCTCCAACCCGGATTCGTCCAGTCTAGAACTTCCTCAGGTTATATATACTGAGAGTCTAACACTTCTGACATTTGTTTATTCAACTTATTTTTTTTTAGCAGTGCACTGTGTTGGGCACAGTGAGAAACAGATTCAGAAAGTTCTGGAACTCACCCACTTACACCCCAGAAGGACTGGATCCTTGATCTTCTACTTTAATTACTTCCCATTAAAGGCTCCCGTGAGCTATAACGGACTAGGGGATAGACTCCAGGGTGCACCACCGTACTGTTTTGGATTTGAAGGAGCCTTGCCTGCTGAACAGCTGTGTGTCCCTTGAAGTGAACATCTCCTGGAAGTCTGTGAGGAGGTGGTTCTGAGATCTTAGATAAGGGCCTCCTACCTCTTTCTACATCACTCCACAAACCACACAGCACTGATAACAAGCTGCTTAAAACCAAAGACAACAGACCTCAGGCCCTTCCACAGCGACCCTGAGGGCAAAGGGGTGCAGGCTCACACACCTGGGGCACTAGCCCTGACAGTGTCCTGGACTGAGAGAAGTCAAGTGTGCAGTGTGCTAATGGATCCAGAGATAGAACAGATAAAACGTCAGCTCACTGCTGCCCTACTGAAGGCCTTGGGGCAATTAAAAACAAGGACAGAAACCCCAGCATAGCCACACCACTTCTGTCCGACCCCAGTTCCCTTTAAAAACTGTGGTAGGTGCACAAAGAGCTCATCCCTGTGGCACATTCTGTCTCGGAACACTCTGACTTAGCACCCTATTTCATTCATCCCCTTGGAGGAGACCCCTAGGCCATCAGCAGACTTGACAACAATGTGCTGAGCACACACCTGTGTTTCCGTGAAGACAGCAAACAAAAATACTGCAAGCTGGTGTTTTCCTAGATTTCATTCATCCCCTTGGACCCCTTGGAGGAGACCCCTAGGCTATCAGCAGACTTGACAACAATGTGCTGAGCACACACCTGTGTTTCCGTGAAGACAGCAAACAAAAATACTGCAAGCTGGTGTTTTCCTAGACTCCATCAGCCACCCGGCTGGCTCAAGCTTAACTTCCAACCTCCCCACAGCTTATATGGAAACCTGGGAGAGGACACTTCCATCTCCCTACTGCCCCCAACAGCTCAGAAGCCTCCCTGGTTAAATCTAGCTGGCTCCTAAACCATGCACTGATGTCCAAATGATAATCAAGAGGCTCTGGAAAAATATATTTAGAGCCATATTTACACCAAAATAAATTCCAGGTAGATCACAGGCAAGTAATGAAGCAGGAATGTACTAGAAGAAACCATGAGAGAAGATCTTTAAATAAACCCAGAATGGGAAAGCACTTTCTAAATGCAATGCGAAATGTGCTAAAAATGAAAGAATTTGATAAATCTAACTACTTTAAAAATATATCCATTTGAGGGGTTGGAGAGATGCAGTTAACAGCAGTGGCCGTTCTTGCAGAAGGCCTGGGATCATATCCTAGCACCTACATGGCAGCTTACAACCGTCCCCAGCTTTAGTTTCAGGGAATCTGATGCCGTCTTCTGTCCTCCTCAGGCATTGCATGACATGGATGCACTTACACACATGCAGGGGCAATACAGTCATGCATAGATAGACAGAGAGATAGAGAGATTGACTGATTGAACATTGTGTGTGTGTGTGTGTGTGTGTGTGTGTGTGTGTGTGTGTGTGTTTTATATTTGAGAGGTTAGCAAGATGGCTCAGGGGGTCACAGTGTTTGTTGCCAAGTCTGACAAAACTGAGTTTGACTCCCAGAACCCACATGGTAGAAGGAGAGGTTTTTTTTAACAATAAGAAAATAAGGGTAAAAAAAAGATGGTTTTAAATATATCCATTTGCGATGATGAAAGCCCTGGGGGAGGGCAGGGGTGATGGCTGCTCAGCCCATGTGATCCCACATTTTGGGATGGTTAACATGATACATTTTAGGCTGTGTGCATTTTGCAACAATATTTATATGTAAATACATATTTTATATATATATATATATGCACACACACACACACACACACACACATATTCTGGGGAGGGGAGGGAATTAGCACTAAAATAATCCCCAAAGACAAATGGCAGCCTCCAGAAAAGTTATATAAACCTTATCATAGCCACATACTTAATTTTTTTAAAGATCTGCTTTATTTTTATTAGTGTGTGTGCAGGTGTCCTTGGAGGAGAGAAGAGGGTGTTGTAGCCCCTGGAGCTGGAATTACAGGTGTTTGTGATCCACCTGACTTGGGTGATGGGAACTAAACTTGGGTCCTCTCCAACAGCTGCAAGCTCCCTTACCTGCTGAGCCATCGATTCTCCATCCCCATATACATATTTCTAATATAAAAAGAGATCCTACAAACTATCAGAAAGCTAAAAATTAAAAATGTGTAAAAAAATGGGCAAACACTATGAAGTCTACAGCAAAGATAAGTAATTCCTAAATACATTTAAAAAGATGTGTACACTCAATTTTTTTAATTAATAAAGTTATAGTCATCAGGTGACAACCAAATAGCTATGGCAGGGGAACTGAATAACCAGTTTCTCCCTTGCAATAGACTATAAAATGACTGGCTTAAGACTTATAAAGGGTAACTTGGAAATACCAACAAGAATGACAAAGTCAGGGGCTGAAAGATGGCCTGGTAGTTACGAATGAGTCCAGCTCTTGCAGAGGCTCTGGGTTCAGTCCCCAGAACCCACATCAATGGCTCACAATCGTCAGTAACTTCAGTTCCAGGCATTACACACAAAAGTGCACTTGCATACATGCAGGTACAACACTCATACACATAAAGTAAAAATAAACCCATCAAAAACATTTAGTTGAAAACTGAGAACAGTTTACTGACTTACACCCGCATAGAACAAAGATGGAATCATCCCAGGAAGACTTCGTCATGGGACAGCAAAAGGGTATTTTCTTAGGCTGCACAACTACCTGAACATACCACCTGCTTCAATTCAGAAGATGTGAATGTAAGGTGTGAATGAAACCCCCCAACAGTTTCAGACTCTGGAAGAAACCTGAAGCCAGAGCTTATCTAAGCCTTACAAACTGCTCCAGATCCCAAATTCCTTGGCAGATAAGCAAGGAATTCAGGAACAGCTCTGGAAAAGGACTACTTCCTGGACAGAAGCTTGCCTTAAACATCAATCAGATGTCATGGCAACCCCGCTCCCCTAAAAGCCAGGAGGGGACTGAAGGTTAAAAAGGCTTTGAGGACTTAGACAAGGTGCTTCTGCTGGTACTGCTGCTGCTGGTGCTGTGTGGGGCTTTTGAGACTCAGACTTGGGCTGATCACGCTGGTTCCCCAGAGCCCCAGCCCCAAGATGGGGGTGAGGGGGGCTAGCGTTTCTCCACTCGTGGCTGCGGAGAAGCTAGTCCCATCTGGTCTTCTCTCAATAAAGCCGGGTCCTGTTAGCTGCCAGGAGTCTGGTCCCTTCTGTCTGCTGCGTCTCTTGAACCCTGAACCTGACAGTGAAGGGATCTGTATGACAGCAGATGTATGAATCCCATGTTCTTCCTAATTGGCCTTTCCAGTTCAGTACTGATGACAGTCATAACACATCAGGCTGCTGGACAAGAGGCCTTTCCTCTCCTCAAATATGGGAAACCAATAGGACAGAAGATGATCGAAAGCTAGGAGGACTCTGAAGGAAATGTCCTCCTCCTTTTCATATGCCACCTCCTCAGGATTGATCCTCAGAAGGCAGGCCCTACCAGTCAGGTTCGGATGCCCTCCATCCCGTCTTCCTTAAGGCCCACTGAGCACTGTCCTTGCGGGGCAGGACCTGGAATCCCCTCAGTCACCTCTCAATCTCAGCTCTGCAACCTTGTTCCTCAACCTCACCAGAACTCACTTGTCTTCTCACCACATATTCCATACATTCTCAGGTCTGGGAGAAGATCCTGGCTTTCCAAGCCCTTTCAGAGATGATGATGTACATCCCTGGGCCTGCCTGCTGACTCCCAGGAGCCAACAGGGGGCTGGAGAGCTGGGGCAGCCCTAAAGGGCTCAGGCTCACAACCAGGAGTGAACGGGCTGCTTTTCAGGGGCTGCCTGCTGAATATGAACACTGTTAGAGGTACCGAGTGCCAGAATTGAAGCTGAAAGCTAAAGACAGCTCGTGCTACTGCTGGTGCTGAACCGGGTTCAGTGCAAGGAACGTAATCCATGCAAGGCACTAAGGGTGGGACAGTTTTCAGATATGATGGTAAAAACATATTAGGGAAAGAATTAGCAGATTCTTTGTCAAATCACTGTCAGCCGGGAGCTGACAGGAAAAAACAAAACAGCAATGAAACCATTGTGTGCACATCTCTATGTGTACATAGTATACACCAGTTAAGTCTATATGTATGTGCATCTATATGTACAGCTACATGCATGCACACACAGACCTGGAGTACCCTTATCTGAAATTCTTGGGACTACAAAGTGTTTCAAGCTTCCTATTCGGGAAGTTCTTGGATTCTGAAATGTTTACATGAACTTTACTGGCTAAACACACTAATCTTCAGAGAACTTTGGAGTTTTGAATTTTCAAATTGGGGACTTTTCAATTAATCCCTGAATGAACTCTGCTGCCTCAAACCTGATTTCCTGGATTTCTGTTTGCCCAGTGTATAAAAAAAGCACAAAATAACCACCCAGCAATAAGGGTCAAAAAGAAACTAAATAAGACACAAAATTATTACCAATGTCAGAATTCTTTCCCCCCACACACACTCCAAAGTTCTTTTTAAATACCTTCTCTCAATCAGCTTTTCCTGTGTGTGGCTTTCAGGCAACTGGCTTCCTGTCTTCAATCCCTTTATTATCACAGGAGGAGATGCAACCCAAGGAACAAGAGCCCCCTGGGCTGAAAGGAGCTCTGTCCCCTGCTGTCCTCTGTTCCTGTCTTAGCTCTACCCAGATCCTTCCCCAGCCTCACAGCAGGCTGTTCCTTCCCTCCTCCCCAGTGCCCCTGAAGCTGATTCACACCAAGTCATGCTGGCAAGGCTCCCAAACCCTGAGTGCCACATTTTCCCATCAACCTGCTCACAAAATCCTCCTGGAACCTTCTCTTCTCCCTGGGTGTGACTTAGAGCACATCCTTTAGAGCTCACTTAACCCATAATGAAATCCGATCCTTTCAGAACCCATCAGACATCTTTCTGCATGTACTAACATCAATTAAAATTTACCAGAAAGAAGTTAATTCCGTACAAAATTTCCTTCCTATTTTTTTTTTTATACCTAAGGTTCAAACATCATTAAAAGAGCTCACTTGACAGGACTAAAAGGCTGGCACACAGATGTAATGCCAGGTCCCTTAGGTTCCTACTTTCAACCTAAAGATATTCCAGAAAACAGCTGTGCTGAGGAAAGGTAAGGCTCCCGGGTTGGGGCACAGGTGTGTGTGTAAGATCAGTCCATGTTCCCATTTTCCTTCTGCAATAAAATAGGAGTCAACTACATTCTCTACTGACCAGGCTTGCCTCCCTCCGTGATGTAGAATTGAAGAACACATACAGGTGATTTGGTGAGGAGGATCTTCACGCTACAAGGAAAGGGACACTACTATGTCTGACGCGTCCTCTAGCATCGCTAGCACAGAGCAGAACCCTCACGGACTATCCTCATGGGACAGTCTGAGGAGGAAAGCATGGTCTTTTTTGTTTGCTTGTTTCTTTGTTTTTCTGAGAAATATCTCATATAGTCCACGCTGGTCTTAACCTGAGGTCCTCCTGGTCAGCTGAGTGTTGCCATCACAGGCAAGTACCACCACACCAGGCTAGTGCATTCTAAGGAACTCTGGTGACTACAGCCAGCCTCCTTAGATTCAACCCACCTCAGATGTCACTTGCACTATGTAGTTAAGACCTATAACAGCCACATCTACACTAAATCCATGCAGACATTTTCTTCTTGTTATTGTTTCCTAGACAGTGTAAGAGAATATATATAGCATTTGCATTTTATTAGCTATTAGAAGTAACCTAGGACTGATTTCCAGTATAAAGGAAGATGCACATTTGATATAAACTACCACACTACACTGTAAGGGGCTTGACACCCAGTGGATTTTGTACTCCTGGAACCAAGCTCCCACGAATACTCAGGGAAGACTGTACATGGCACATCTTCTTTGCCCATGTGCATGCACTCATGGACATTACGCTGATTAGGTGAATATTACAGTGAACATGGAGCAGCAGACTTCTCTCTCAACATACTGATGGATGCTCATAGTGACACTTCAATCCTTAAGACTCCTAGGAACGGGACTGGAGAGATGGCTCAGTTGTTAAGAGCACTGGCTACTCTTGCATATGACCAGGGTTCGATTCTCAGCACCCACATGACAGCTAACAAACATCTGTATCTCCAGTCCCATGAGATCTGATGCGCTCTTCTGGCCTCTGTGGGCATTGCACAACAGGATACACTTACATAAATGCAGGCGATACAGTCGTATCCATAAAATAAAATTTTTTTTAAATTTTTTAAAGATTCCTAGAATCATCCAAGCACTGAGGAGGCAAAGACAGGAGGATCACAAGTTCAAAGTCAACCTGTGCTACACAGGGAGAAAGGGTCTCAAAACAAAGCAACAACAAAAAAACTCAAAGAAAAAGGGCTTCAGTCTTCTGATTATGATCAGTTAATAAAGCTGATCATCAACCCGATACTTCTGAAGTGCCTTCTTCCTGCAAGACCTTGGAAACATGAATTACAACACCTTCATACAGGCAGTAAAACAGTAATGACAGGAACCAAAGTATCTTTTGGATTTTTTTTCTACTTTTATTTCATATGTATGAGTGTAATGCCTGCATGTATGTAAGTGCACACATGTTGTGAAATGCCCATGGAGGTCAGAAGAGGGCATTGGATTCCCTTGGAGTTCTGGACCGTGGTTGGCCACCATGAGGGTGCTGAGAATGGAACTCGGGTCCTCTGCAGAACAGTGCTCTTAACCACTGAGCTATCTCCAGTCCCTGTTTTGTCTTTTTGAGGCAGGGTCTCCCTGTATTTCTAGCCAGTCTGCGGCTTGCTATGTAGACCAGAGGAGACTTCATCTCACAGAGATTTGCTGGCCTAGGCCTCCCAAGTGCTGGGACTAAAGGCCTTTGCCACTATACCCAGCTTGAATGAAAATATCTTAAAGGGACATGTGAGCTCCTCCCTTTGGTTACCAGATTACTGGGGCGATGGAGTCTAAGAAATTGGATTTCTCCAGGAATCTCATACTGGGAGAAGGATAGGCTCTGGGGGTAAACAGAGGGGGTTGCTTATATCCCAGAGCAAAGCAACTTGTCAAGCCACTTTAAAGGAGAGACTTCAGCTAGACAGTGGTGATGGATGGGAAGACATCTTGACCAGGACAGCCCAGTTATGTACAAGTCAGCCCCCACCCACCCAATGTGGACAGAATCTCTCCGTCTCAGGTGCTACATGGGATACATCTCCATTTTCTGCTTTTTACTATCCCTAAGTCTGTTTATTTGGCATACTGAGTCCAAGTGTCCAACCTGGCTCATTAGGGCTGTCAGAGCTCAGGTTCTGACCCTAGTGACTCCAGTACAGTACCATACACAAGCACACACACAAACACACTCTTGTGCTCAAAAGCGCAGAGAGTTAGGGCTAGCTCAGTGTGCTAGCACAGCCTTGCCCTAGGAGAGCACCACTTTGGAGTTAGGTGCTCAGAATGACTTTATGGGGGACATGAACTTTTATAGATTCAGAACCACTTTAGCAGGAGGGTCCAGGGTATCATGTACCAACAGAAGAAAGGAACAACAAAGCTCACCACTCATTGCTTCCCTGGCGATGGCAGACGCCCTTTCCTGGTTATTCTCCCATCTGTCAACCCTCCTCCACCCCTCTATCTGTTCTTCCCACTGTCCAGCACAGTGCACCACCCTGGCTCCCCGCGGGGGCTTCCTGTTATGTTTGGCTGATGAGCAGCAGAGGTGGGACTGCAGGCTCCAGATGAAAGACAGGTGATGGCATTTCTTCCCCAAACTGGACATGCTGTTGGCTTTCCACTGTGGTTCCAGCTCATTCGAGGCATGCCATCAGTCCTCTCTGTTGCCAGACAGTGCCAGTCCCAAAGCCTTGGTCTGGACTACAGGGAGAGTGCGGTTTCCTACAAGCATCCCAGTTTCCCTCTTCCTTTTAACAGTGTCTTCCACAGCAGCCCCAGTCCTTTACCCCCCCACCCCGCCACCTCCCACCACCCCCCTGTCACGCCACCCCCAGGCTGCTCCACTCCACTTCTGTAAAAGTGCCTTTCAGAGTCCTAGCTCATGGGAAAACGTGCCAGACCCTAGAGGGTCAGCAGACAGGACAGGAAGCATTCTTCACACCTCAGGCCAGAGCTCCTCAAAAGCTGAGCAGGTATCTTTAAAAGCTCTCCAGGGAGGAAGGGAGAGTTGAGGAAACAATGAGGCTATGTGGCATTCCCCTGGCCAAGCAGCAAGCTATCCCAGGGCTGGAGATGCAGAAAGCAGGGCATCTAAGTGAATAAAAGAAGAACAGAAAGCAAGGCCTATCTAGCTTTGACTAAAAAATGGGAATCAGCCTACAAAAAAAAACAAAACAAAACAAACAAACAAACAAAAACACCCAGCTGCTAAACATGTTAAAACAGTCATGAGAAACAGCAATAAATTCTGCCTTGGGAGGCTGCAGGGTGGACTCCAGAGAGTCAGGAAATTAGGGGCCCAAGCCCTGACCATGTTGGGGGGGCTCAGACACCAGAGACAAAGCAGCATTTGCAGGGAGCCCACGCCGTGACTGTGCCTGCAGGCCTGGCAGTGCCCACGCTTCCTAGCTGGCAGCATGCGGGGGGACTAGCTACATTCACCCTCGGGCTGGAACCCAGGGGAGATGGAGCAGAGAGTGGGGCTGGAGATCCACACAAACACAGGGGCAGAGGCTGGAGCAAGTTCCACCACCGTCTGAACTTGGCTGGCATCCAGTGACAAAAGGCCAGTTCATCCCTGTCCCTTGACAAGTTCGAAGGAGCTGCATGGTTACTTCACCAGAGGGAACATTCCGCTTTGTGCTCTCCCTGGGGATTCAGCGGGGTGAGGGGTGAGTACTTGGAGCAGAGGAAAGTAGAGCAGACATCCCTGACCACTGCAGGTGGGAGGGAGGACTAGGGGGACTGAATGAGGGAGAAAGGGCCACTGGAAGCCAGGAGGAAAGGTCAGCAGGGCGGGTCCTGAGACTAGCAAGTTAACAGCTGCTACTGGCCAGTAGTTTCAGTTGGCAGCCACTGCTGGAGAGCAGCCAACGCTGGTGGAAGCCGTGGCCATGCAGCTCCCTTCACTGAGCATCATGGACCAAGAGGGCTCAGAGATCAGGGCATAAAGACGCTTGCCACCACCACCAAGCCTGAGTTCAATCCCCAAAACCCACACTATGGAAGGAGAACCAGCTCCAGTAAATTGTCCTCTGACCTCCACACACGGGTGCACACACACACACACACAAATATATAGAAATGCAAAAACTGATTTTCTCAAAGAGCTCTCCAGAGGCTATCAGCTCAACTTACCTCCCAGATTAGTGATGGCTCCTCAAACCCTCAGAGAGGTGAGCACAGGGCCATCCCTCTGGTGTCTGATTCTCATGACCTCTCATGTCTACTTGTGTTAGATGGTTCTGAGCTCTTAATAAGCCAGATTCTGCTTCCACGCTACCCCTCCCGCAGGACCCAGTTGACATCCTGGTATCCCACACATAGGCACACAGAATGCACCATCCATGCGTGTTTGTGAACCATATGATGGATGACTAGAAAACGGATTTTGGAGCCAAACAGGCTTGGCTTTGAAACTTAGCTCTGACCCTTACTCATTTTGGCAAATTAAATTGTTGCCTCTTGGAGTCTTGGTTTACATGTCAATAAAACAAAGGGGGAGTTAGCTGATGAGCCACACACACTGGCTGAACCTGCCCAGAGCCTGCTTTTATCAGTGAACGGCCACACCCATGCAGAGACTGGATATCTGTGCTCCTTCTGAACTTGAACAAGTGTGGCAAAGGAAACCATGTGGCCCTGCACTCTTAAAACATTTATCTTCACAGAAAAAGTTTGCCAAGCCCTGAAATAAAAGAGCCCAAGAGGAGCTATCTGAGGAATTCAAGGCGGTTAATACTTGCAAAAAGGTGCTAAGTAAAATACATTGTTCATGAGACAATGGAGTTCCCTAACTTTTGCCTTCTCACCCAGAACAGGACACCACCACGTCTCCTACACAGAGTGACCAGAGCCTTCCTGATGTGAACACTGAATTTCTACAGTGCAGCAAGAGAGGAGTCTTCTTTCATGCAATCACAACTCCACTGATTCTCCCAGACACATGTGAATGACGAAAGTGCTCAAATTCTTCTCCAGGTGGCTATGTCCAGTCTCCCAGTCACTGTACTGGGCATTTGCTATTCTGCTCATATTTGGTTGTCCAGCTTCATGATTATATCACTTCATTTTAATCTTGTGGGGTTTTGTTCACCCAACAATCACCTGAAACTTCCATTCATACAAATCACTCATTCAAACGTTTACTGAGACCTGTTCCTGGCCAGTTCCTGTGTCTGGTGCCATAGCAGGAGGGAAGACACAGATTCGAATTACAGAAGCATCTTGTCTTGGAGAAGAGAATGCTTCGAAGCTGTTACATGGATACAATTGATGTTAACTCTGTTTACAATAAAGACTTTTCATATTGATCTGCTCTTAGCAATGTTTATAAAAACTGACTTAGAAAACCAAATATTTTGTTTTATCATTCTGGGAAAGAAGACATTTAAAACCTGTGGCTATATTTCTCCAAATGCTTTAAAAAAAAAAAAAACAGTATCTTTAAGATAAGAAAAATTCTTTTACAAAAAATTATTCTTGGGGCCGGAGAAATGACTCAGTGGTTAAGAGTACTAACTGCTCTTGCGGAGGACCGGGGTTCAATTCCCAGCACCCACATAGTAGCTAACAACCATCTGTAACTTCAGTCCAATCGGACACCTTCTTCTGACCTCCATGGGCACTGCACCAAATGGGTGCACTCACACACATGCAGGCAATACATTCATACACATAAAATAAAAATAAAAATATTTTTAATAAACTTATTCCTATTTGAGACATTCCCACTAAATTATATAGTGATTGGTGGTTGTGGTGGTGTACATCATTAATCCCAGTGCTCAGGAGGCAGAGGCAGGCAGATCTCTGTGGGATCAAGCCCAGCCTAGTCTATATAGCAAGTTTCAGACCAGCTCTGTCTCAAAAAGCCCCCAGATTAAATTATATAATAATCGTAACAATTATTTTGCTTAACAGATACTTAAATGTATATAAAACTGGCCATTAATACAAAATTTCATTGTGTCTATGATCTTCAGTCCTCTACACTAATACTACTTGAGCATTTGCTACTAACTGTGTTTCCCACAATAAATTACTGGAAAGCAAAGACAACCTGAGGACACCATTAATTGAAAGAAGACTCCCTCCAATCTAAAGAAAAAGGACTGTTCTTTTATATCTCTTAAATCTTGTTTTGTTTAAAGGATGCCTAAATATCTGCTCGGTACACTCCTGAATGGTAGGAGTGATGCTGAGCTTGACTTGTAAGACCACAGGAGAAGGTGATGACATGTCCTCACTTTAATCATAGTTTTGATATAACTGTTTATTTACAAAGACCCCTTACATCATTTACACCAAGTTTTCAAGTCTAAAAAGATTCAAATGTGCTGAACACAGTTGTACAAGCCTTTGATTCTAGCACTAAAGAGGCAGAGGCAGACAAATCTCTGAGTCTGAGGCCAGTCTGTTTTATACAATGAGTTCCAAACCAGCCACGGATATGCACATACTCATATGTAAGATTGCAGTGTTGAGACCCTGTCTCAAACAACAACAACAACAACAAAGCCTAGCTTGAAATATTTTCACTGCCTTAAGATTAAAATGTTTTCACAGTCTTTGTAAAAGAATTTCCTAATTCCATATAATTTGGACGAAAGAGATCTAACTCTAACAGCAACAGCAACAAAACCTCCATTTTGGCAATATCATTTTAAAACCAAACTTTTAAAGCCCAAACAAAACTTTTTTACACACACACACACACACACACACACGAACACACAAGAGGACCAACCAATTAATTAGATTGCTCCTCTTCTAACTGTAATGCCATTTACTATAATAGAAGGTACCTGATGGTTTAAAACAACTCTTCTAGAACCTGTCTCTTTCATCTGTTAGCTTTGCTCCTTTCAAAAATTCTATGTTTTAAATTATTTTAATATTAGCTGTAATACTTGTTACATCAATGTTATATCTGATACAAAAGACAGAAATAAATAAACCTAGAGTATAGCATGACTAATAGATAATATGATACAGAAATTCTTCCTTTGGTGGTTCTTGGTAACCATCCTCTCTCCTGAAGACCTGCCTCCCTGGTAGCTCAGCCTCATCAGATTCTGGGACGGGAACCACGATATACTATAAGCTAGGACTTCAAACAGAAGCTACATCCATCCTGGAACTTCAGCAAACCTCGCCTGTGCTGTTACAACTGCAATGGCGGACATCTCTGCTAAAGTGTTACTGGTCCAAAGCCAAAATTATATTGGGCTATTCTGGCTTTTGTAATAGCCAAACCTATTATCTT
Organism: Eospalax fontanierii; assembly: GCA_035773235.1. Classification (NCBI taxonomy): domain Eukaryota; kingdom Metazoa; phylum Chordata; class Mammalia; order Rodentia; family Spalacidae; genus Eospalax; species Eospalax fontanierii. Next base: position 10,253,217 of record CM069538.1, read on the forward strand.
CTTCTGTCTATGGTATAACACTTTTGTGACCAATACTAGAAAACTACTTAATGTGATTAACTTGAAGGTGATCTTTAGCAAACGTATTAAGACCTAGCCTTACCTTTCTTTACCTTACCTATCTGTGCCTTCCCCACAACCTCCTCTCAAATCAGAATTTCAAATCTTATGGGTACTCCCTCCTTTGACACCTGTTACATCATTAACTTTTTAATTTACCCTCAACCCACTTTCTCAATAATTCCAACTCAAAATTATTTCAAACTTCTGCATGGACTCCCTGACTTACACTTGGGTTTATTCCTTTAATAACTGTTTTGACACTTACATCCATAGGTAAGACTCTTTAAAATGCATGCTGATCCTGTCATGCAAAACACTTTCTAGCACATTGCTTAGACTTGATAACATTCTCCTGATGTGCAAATAAGATGCCAGCCTTTCCCCTAGAGGCCAACAGCCAGATATTGGCTGGAGAAGAGGAAGTCCTATCCTCATCTTTGTCCCTGTCCAGCTTGTAAGAAATGAGTCTGAGGATATGCCCCGCATCCCTTGGGTTTCCTCTTCTACCTCCTGTTCCTGAAAACCATTCCTCTAGTTCTTTTTTATATATAAACAAAAGGCTGGAATGTAAGAATGTAGTGTTAGAATCCACCTGCTGTTCAGCCCACAATACCTACTGAGACACTGTGAATCTTTTAGCTAATAGACTTCTAGGTATTTCTTACCCAGGAAAGTATTTTACATCAAATAAGATCTTGGTGACCACATATCCTGCAGTCCTACCCTTCTCCCTGCCTTCTACAGGGGAATCAGGATGCCTGGCTGCAGGCTTGGGCAGTGAAACCTCCTCCAGTGACACCCTCAACCCAGAAGGTAGAAGAAGAAACTCACTTCTGCCATGTGGTGGTCCCTGATGTCCTCTCTGCAGAGCATCTGCCATGTTGGTTTTTGTCTGTCTGTCTGTCTGTCCACAGCATTAATAACTCTTTGAATAAACTCCATACACAACAATTCTTCTCAAAGTCCCTCTGAAGCCTCCATCTGAGATATTTAAGATGCAACTATGCATACAGGTACATAACTAGGGGTGCTGTCCTACTCCACACATGCGTATTACTCAGGTGGACGGTCAAACCTCAAGGAATGGACAGGCAGTGGACACAGGTTACAGTTCAAACACCCATTTGCTTTGACAAACCTATTTTTGTTGCTATTTTTAAAATGTTTTGTTTCGGTTTTTGAAATGGGATTTCCCTTTAGCTCCAGTTGGCCTGGAACTCACTATGTAGACCAGGCTGGCCTCAATCTCACAGAGATCCACCTGCCTCTGCCTCTGCCTCTCAAGTACTGGAATTAAAGATGTGTGCCATCACAACTGGCTTTTAATTAAACATTTTTACTCCTTGATATTTTACCTGAACTCATCTGATAGACCGAATTTTCAGGCACATTCCTTTTCAAGTTTGTGACAGCTTAGACTTCTTTTTTTTTTTTAAAGATCTTTTTATTTTATGTGTTTGAGTATTTTGCCTGCATGTACATATGGGTATCGCCTACTGTATGCAGTGCCTATGGAAGCTAGAAGAGGGTCTTAGATCCCACGGAGCCAGAGATACAGACAGCTGTGAGGTTTCTGGGATGGGTACAGGTAACAAATCCTTCTGCAAGGGCAGCAGATTCTCTCAACCACCCAGTCATCTTTCCAGCCCTGCTCAGCATTACTTTCATAGACTAAAGATAACCATGCAATAGGCCCCAAAATAAAGAAGAATCCTTTAAACCAGTCTGCCCTTCATCAGTCACGTTCCCTGAACAAACCATACGCTACTCCAGACCACTCACAAGGACAGCCACTCTGCAGCATCACTGGGCATCACCCCAGCAACTGGCAGATCTTGGCCTAAACAAATGTGAACAATTCAGTCTTTCAACCACCAGCCTAATAGGCTTTTCTTGGCAAAGGCAAGACCTGGCCAAGCACCCATTTTCACATCTCAAATTAGTATGTGTCAGAAATGAATAGATCCTCTAGATCCGCCCTGTGTCTTCCAAGGCTTGTCTTGGTCAAGAAATCAGATGTACACACTTATCTTGGCCTCCTCTCTGTGGTAAAGATCCACAACAAAAATCAATCATGCTTCCCCTCATCCAAGTCTTTGCATCTTATCTGGCCACTTCAGATGGTTTTTGCTTGAAAATGTAGGCTAGAAAAATGAAACCTCCTTAAGAACACCACATTTAAATGCGGATTCATGTACTGGCAAAGAGTCTAGAGTGACCACACCTCAAAGTTGGGCCAGGCAGACCTCTCATGAGCAGTTCCTGACAGAGGGTAGCATGGTTATTTGCTTCCTGGAGTGCACTCTTCCCTTTTAGCAGATCTTCCAGCCCTTTTTTTCTCATAGTCTGGGTAGACTCAGAGAAGGCATTTCTTTAAGCTCTACCTCCAGCAGCCAGCTTTCAGATGCAGAGCTGAATTCCTTCTTAGGGTGCTTCAGAGGAGCTGTAGAAGCTGCCAGCAAGCTGTAGAGGGACTCACCAAGGGAGCCCAGTACAGGCACTGAGATCAGGCTCACAGGCAGTTAGCAAAGAGGATGCAGGTAGAAAACCAGGTCAGGTTAAGGAAGTCAAGGAGCCAGTGAATCCACCCAGCACATTGAACCCAAGAAGAGGAGAGAAGTGGAGAAAAGGAGTAAGCAAGGATGCAGCCTAGGAGGAGGGCGCCCCCCCCCCACACTCTCCCCTCCTAATGAAGCTGAGGCCAGAACCCTGGCATGCAAATGAGGAAAGAAGATGGAGGCCCCGGGAACTTAGAACAAGAACAGGTTCACAGTCCTCCACTCTTGCTCTCTTATTAAAGAGCCACAACCTCCTGAGTAGCTAGTGTGTGCCTATTACATAGGCTCTTTACATAGGTCATGAGCATCCTCACAGCAGCCTTAGGAAGAAGGTATGGGGACCATTCTCATTTTACAAATGAAAAAAGCTGAATCTCATAGAAATAGGGCTATCTCTATTGTAACAGTGTACTGAGGTCAAAGATAAGATCCCCTCCAAAACTCATGTGAAACTTGATCCCCAAAATACCAAGGGGGGGCCTCTTCTTTGGGAAGGGTTATAAAGTGGAGTACTGTTAGCCTGGAGGTAGATTAGTTAATCCAAGAGGCTGTGTGTTCTAACTGAGTTCAGGTCTTCCACTCTGCTCTTGCTGGCTTTTTGGCTTTTTCTTGCCCTTTCACCCTTTACCACGGAATAAAAGGCACAAAGGTCCTCTGTGGACATGGCACAGTACCCTCGGATTCCCAGTCTCAGGAACTCTGAGACAAATAAACTTCTGTTTACAAATTACTAAGCTTGTAGCATTCTGTTACAGCAACAGAAAATAGACCGAGACAGGTCCACAGCCCTGAACTACATTGTATTTTCTGGTAATGAACAGGTGTAACACAACTAAGCCAAGCTCACTGTGCACCTGGTCCCAATGAACACAGAAGACGCAATGCAGTGTTCTCCAAAAGTCATTTGTATAAGTCAAATGTAAAAGAATACAGAGTGGAAGCTGGAGAGAAGGCTCAGCAGTTAAGAGCACTGGCTATTCTTACAGAGAACCCAGGTTTGGTTCCCAGTAACCATAAGGTAGCCAACAAAGAGGCGAGTTACCTAATCCAAATTCTTTTATGATTTTTTTTTTTTTTTTTGAGACAGGGTCTCCTAGTAATTCCAGTTAGCCTGGAACTCTCCACGTAGACCAGGCTGACCACGATGTCAGAGATCTGGCTGCCTCTGCCTCCCCAAGTGCTGACATTAAAGGCATACACCACTAAGCCTGGCCCATACCTTATCCAAATTCTTACAAAGGGAAGTAAAGGCCAAGATTTAAGGTGGAATGGCCCTAGACACACTGTGGACAAGGCTATGGGTAGAAACAGTCCACCTGTTTCATTTCTGTATGGGCCTTTTCTCCAGCTTATAGCTTCTGTCAACATAGGAAAGTATTTAAATTACCCACCTAGCTTGTAGCTCAGTGGTGCTTCCCACAAATCCCTGGGTTCCAACCTTAGCACCACCCAAAAATGTTGCTTATAAAGAATGGCCCGTGTTAATGAGCAAAGTTCTTAAAATTAAGCAACGTCCAAATCAAACCCAAATGATGACATTTCCACACTGTCATCAAGCATCACTTTCCCAGTTCACTGCTATAGTTGCCAAAAGAGGGTATAGAGAAAAGCAGAGGCTGGTAAAATCACACCTCCACTTGGGCTAACTCATTTCCTCTCCCAATTACTGACTCAGAGGTCTGAATCTCTCTGGGAGGATGTGATGGTCTTTGGAGTGGACTCTTATCTGTCTAAATGGGTGAGCTATAAACATCTTCCTCCCACCTCAGTGAAAAGGAGTGAATGACCAGGGGCAGAGCCAGGAGGAAAGAGCTCCTCCATAAACCATCCTGCTTATCTCAAGACAGAGGAACGCCCAAGAGCCACAGCACCGGAAGCTTCCCATTGTCTAATGGCGGACGGAGCACAGCTGGCTGTAGGAAACCAGAGTTACAAAGAGACAACATTCTCTCTCTCTCTCTCTCTCTCTCTCTCTCTCCCTCTCTCTCTCTCTCTCTCTGTGTGTGTGTGTGTGTGTGCGCTTACGTGGTCATCTAAATGCACAGGTACATGGAGGCCTGACACAAGATCAACACTGGGTGTCTTCAATTGTTCTTTCCTTAGTTTCTCAGAGTCCCTCACTGAACCTTGGGCTTACCAGCTCGGCAGGGCCGGCTGGCTGTACAGCAGCCCTGGAGAACCTGATGTCCCCACCTCCCGGCACGGCGCCTACGGGTGCACACTGCTGCCTCACCTAGCTTCTATTTAGGTGCTAGGGATCTGAACTCAAGACCGGTAGTGTTCGAGATGCCACAGTTGTTTTTTTTTTAAGATTTTGAAATATTTACATAAACTTACCAGTTGCGCATTCCTGATCTGAAAATCCCAAACTCTAAACATTTTGTGTATCTGAACAGTTTGGATTCCAGAACACTCTGGATTTTACATTTTCAGATTAGGGATGCTCAAGCTCTATTTTTAAGGTAGAAACTAAGTTTTTAGTAGCTGTTGGCTTACTACATTTCTAAGACCAGCATCTGTGTGCAGCACATGAGATTCAGTATCCCTATTTTGAGGGGGTCATATCTTTCACATCTGCAGTCTGCAGGATACATACACCTTTAGCATCTACACTGCTTTTCTAAACCCAATAACTTGCAACCCCTAGTCTATTAAACATGATTAACTCATGGGGCTGGGACACTTCACCACTTTCCCACAGACACACATTTCTGCCACTTAATACAAACCACAGAAGGAAAAAGAAAAAAGCTGTACAGGGAAGGCAAAGCAACACAGAATTTCTCAACAGAAGATGGAAACATCAGAACTGAACCAGCACTAAATACTGACCTCTTTTCCCACTCTCCCCAGCATAACTCTGCCTAGATTTTTTCTTACATCACCTAAAAATGGTACAAACACTATCATGCAGCCTGGTCATGGACACACCTATGCATTGCTAAGCAAACATATATAAAGTTCAGAGAAAAAGCTCACCCTCTTAGGATGAGACCCAAGAAAGAGCCTAAGAGTACTTTCTTTCCACAGTGTTTTCAAGAGCAAAATTCTACATTGCAAGCCAGGCGTGGGAGACTCTATTGTTCCCGAAAGTGTTTCTGGAAATCTTTATGTTAAAAACTAAAAGGCGGAGGCTAGGGAGATAGTTCAGTCAGTAGAATGTTTGCCACACAAGCATGAGGACCTAAGTTCAATTCCCAGTACCCTGTCAAGCATGGTGGGACACATAAATGTAGTCCTAGTGCCATGAGGCAGAGACATGTGGCTCCCTAGAGTTAGACAGTCCCATGACTGGACATCCAACCTAATCGGTGAACTCCAGGTCCCAGGAAGAGACACTATCTCAAAAACCAAGTTGTGGGCCTGGGGAGATGGCCCAGCAGGGAAGAGCTCTGGGTGCTCTTGCAGAGGACCAGGGTTCAAATCCCAGCACCCACATGGTAGCTAACAACCGTCCGTTTAACTCCAGTTCCAGGAGATTCGACACTCTTATGACCTCCAAAGCATTGCACAAAACAGATGCACTTACACGCATGAAGGTACAGTTTTTGCCTCAGATGCACAAGGGCCTAAGTTCAATCTTGAACACCTCAAAAAGCAAGTTAGATGGTTTCAAAAGGAGAAAAAGAAACTACTGACTCAACAATGGAATGCAACCCCTTTCCAAAACAGCTACCATTGTATTTACGATGTCAATTTTTTTAGATTTTAGAATATTTGCATATACATAAAGTTATCTAAGTGATGGAACCAAAGTCTAAACATAAAATTCATTTGTTAAATATGAGTATCATACAAATAGCCTAAAGATAATTGGGGAGTATGCATGCTGTATGCACATATGTAGGTGCCTACACCTTCAGGGAGGCCAGAGGAGGTGGTTGTTGTGTCATACTCTACAGCTCCACCTTCGTCCCTAGACTTGACATCTCTCACTGAACCTGGAGCAGGGCTGACAGCCAGAGAGCCCAAGTGATCCTCCTGTCTCCGTCCCCACCCTCCACATACTTTTTGTTTTACCTAAGCAAGATATGCAAGCTAGAGAACGTTATTTTAAACAATTTTAGTTGAAAGATACAGAAAATCAAACGCCTACTTTCCTCCACCCTATGCTAACTGATGCTTAGAAGAATTCATTTCGAATGTCAAGAAAGGCACCTACTAGATTTGTGATTAATAACCATATTGCTACATAATTGCCTTCAAGGCCAAAAGATGATGAACTTTGCTCAGATAAGTTACCCCAGCAAACCAAAACAAGACTGACCCATCACCTTCCACAGGAAATTTCAAATGATCCACACAAGTTCTAAGCTGAAAAGATCAGCACTCTGATGAAATGAAAAGCTGTTGGTCATTTAGGAAGCACACTCAGGGGAGAGACCAGATCCTTACGCGTTACTACAGTACCCCAGAAGTTAAAACAAAACACAGGAGTTTTGTGACATTTCTAAAATACCCAACCTTAACTCTGAGACTTGAGGAAACATTATGCCATGTGCTAACACTACACGTGACTGCACAGCACAAGCCATTTGGAAAAGGCCTAAGGGAGTGCCGAGGGATAGCAACCTATGGTTTTGGTGGACTTCTAATGAAAACCTTCTGTGAAGTCGATACTATGCTATAGTTTGAATCTTAAATGTCCTCCCAGAAGGCTGAGGAACCTTTAGGAGGTGGGCCTGACGGAAGGAAGCAGGTCAACAGGCAGGCCTTTGAAGGTTAGAGCCCAGCCTCTGGCTGTGGCTTTCCCTCTGCTTCCTGGTCCGCCATTACATGAACAGTGCCTGCCAGGCACTCCCACTGCCTTGGAGTGAGATGCTCTGCCATGCCTTCCCCACCACGACGGACTGAGACACCCTGTGGAACCATGAGCCAAAAATTCCTCACGGTGTTTCTGTTCTGTATTTGTCACAGCAATGCAATGGTAACTAATACACTACTCCTAACCAATGTGTCTGCTGAAGGGGACTGGTATTACAGAGCTGCCCAAAACACCTCTCTCAAATACCAACTTGATTTGGCCAAAAAGAGGAAAATACCATATCCTAGGCACTACAGACAATAGTTCAGGCCTGGCCAAGGACCTGGGACTGTCTCTTGTAACTTACTAACCATTGGTCTTGGGAAAGCCACTGGACCTGACAATACACTGACTAGATAAAGGGGAGGGAGGCCACTGACAGCCCAGGCTTCCTCCACTCTGTGGTCCCCAAGGCCTAGAGGCTGCTTGGCACCAAGGAGAACTATTTCCCTCCTGAAAGTAGATGGCTTCTTGCATCTTGTGATCAGAAATGCATCTCTACTGAGATTATGCTTTTATTTTATTTCTATAAAATGCCTGGTGAGGTTGGGTGTACATGGCAAGTAACTCTGTATTGAGAATACATTTCCCAAGCTGGAGAGATGGCCCAGCAGGTAAGAGCACTGGCTGCTCTTGGGGAGGGCCTGGTTTCAATTCCCAGCACCTACATGGTGGCTATTAACCATCTGTATCTCCAGATCCATGGGATCCAACACTCTCTTCTGGTCTCCATGGGCTTTGCACGACACAGGTATACTAACATACGTATAACCAATACACTCACACACATAAAATAAAAACAGTAAATAAATTTTTTTTTAAAGAATACATTTCCCTGCTGAGTCGGGCAACATAAATTTGACTTTGTCACCTGCCCCACATACCATCTCAGGACATATTCTTCAGTGGCTTTTGTACCTCCCCACCCACTCACCCACCTCTTCCCACCCCACCTGGAGGGAACCAGTTCATGCCTTCAAGGATTAACAGCTCTACTGGGAGACAGGAAGACAAATGGCCCCGTCTCCTAGTTAAGAGCTTATATGTAACTTATGGGACGAATCTGAGCATTCCTTGGTACATTCACAATGCGTTTTCTTAGGGCTTATCAATACAACGGACCCTTCAGTTTCCTAGAGGCAGGCTGAGACACAAGCCCAGAGTTAAAGGGCATACATGTAGGCCCAAGAAGTGAGCACCAAACCTCCTGTGCTAATGGTCCCAATGAACCTAAGTCCAACTCCAGGCCAGAAAACAAGGCTTCAACCAAACTGCCATTACTAAAACCACCAACATTCCACCTCCACGGCTTTATCAGATCTTCCCACAATGCACAAGTCACTGCTAGCATATGTGCAGTAACCTATCACCTACAGACAAGATACACGTTAAGAAGTGTGTTGTCAGGAAGAATCTCCACTGTGCTGGCCCAGTGTGCTTACACATGGATACACTACGTGTCCATCACTCAGCATGACCTCCTGATGGGAAACAGAAGGCTGCTGCTGATGTAACTCAGATTACTGCTTACAGTAAGCTTCCTTTCATACGTAGGAGTTCACGATTAAAAGTACGGTGTGGTAAATAAAAAGTAACAACTACTTGCGACTGCCAAGTATACTGTCCTTTGCAAAGCTGTATGTGTGACAGGTTCACATGGCTGACCGTGCAATTGGGTTTGCTTCCCCAAGCTTCACATTAGTGACATACTGGGCCTCACCATCACAATGGCGATGACATCAGCAGCAATAAGAATCCCTCAGCTCCATTATAAACATCATCACACAGCACAGAACTGTGTCTCAACTTCACCTCTTCCAGCTCTGCGGCTTTTCCTATCAGAGGAAACATCTGAGAACATTCAGAGTCAGAAATGAGAAGAGAAGAACTCCACCCATCTCAGCTGGACCAGGCTGACCTCACTACATGGCCCATCTGCAGCCTGGGAGGCCAGCTGCCACAGAGAACACCCACCAGAATGTCTTCTGCTTCCTCGCCTCACAGGGTGACCACTGCCCTCAGCACTAATTCCTGCTGTCCACAGCACTCTATTTCTTACTCCAATTAAAAGACCTGTGGAGTTTATGACAAATAGGAATGCAATAAATCTGAATTATTAGCCTCCACGCAGCATTCAAGCCAACGTGAAATAATTAAAGCTCTACTCCATTTGTTTTGCTTAAAACCGATCTCACACTTGGCAATTTCAGCAGCTGTGCTCCTTACTCCTGGTTGACAGAGACTGCACACGCAAAAGTACTCTCCGTTTCCACGAGCTTCGGCTTCAGCATCTTCAGTGTCCGCTTTCACCATGGTCACCACTTACTGATGGCCCGGTATCTATACATTTCCCAAGGTGTTTTTCATCCAATGACCTGATCAGCATCCAGTTGTAGAACACTTACTAAGTTCCATACATTTAAATAGGCATTAGAAGTGAAAAACTGATGAGCAAGTCCAAGGTCATTGAGCCATGGGTAATTAAAGCTGTGACACAAAAAACAGGATGGTAAATATAACACGTTAGGCAGTGACAATGGGTCAGATGTTTGGGACCAGTGCCAGTGTCTCTAATTTACCACCTATACCTATAAATGTTGGTGTCTTTCCATTTTCCAAATCAACGCACCAAGGTGCGTCCACAACGCACTAACAGCATCAGCCTCTGCCTGAAGTCCACTCCATTCTGGTCTTAATGTGGCCCTGGCGGTTCTGCATTACCTCCTTCATGGATCACACATCGACCCTGTGTCTTTGGCACATCCTGGAGACTTAAGGACCACAGTGACACCAGCCCACAGAGCACACTAAAAAGAACTTCAGAGCACTCGGCAAGAGGAGCTGTCACAGAAACACCAGGGGGAGCATGCCGCTCTACAGAAGTCTTCTGAAAGAGGAAACATCTCCGAGGAGCTGCAGAGATGCCTCCGTGTGTGCCGTGCAATCACGAGGACCAAAATTCAGACACTGGCACTCATGTAACAAGCCAGACATCCCACGTGTACCTGTAACTCCAGCTCCACAGTTCTGAGGATAAAGGTAGAGAAAGGAGACGGCTAGTGCTTCCTGGCTTCCAGCCTAGCCAAGAAAATGTGAGCAAGAGAGCCCAGGTTCAGGAGCAGATCCTGCCTCAAGGGGATAAGGCAAAGAGTGATAGAGGAGAGGAGGTCACCTGACAGAAGAGACGGCCAGTCCCTCAGCAAAGCAGTGGACAAGAAGGTGCCTAGGGGTGTCATAAGTCAGGCTGACAGCCAAGAGTATAACCAGAGCCAATGGTGGGCTAGCCAGCAAGCAGCTGCCCGAAGTCCCAGCTGGTAAGAGATTCCAGGGCACACTGGGTTGTTAAACTGGGTTTAACAGCAGAGGGAAAACTGCGTTTATCAGAACCCCTCTCAGCGTTCTTCTGTACACCACATAAGAGGCTCTGTGTTTGGCCCCCCGGGGGGAGAGGGTGGATGCTAGACAGACTCCCGGACTCAACAATGAGGGTTGCCAAAGTCTTCCAAAGACGTTGGGCCCCTTTGCTTCTGCATGGAAAACAGAGCTCCAGCCCAGAGCAGAATGACTCTGATCAGAGAGATCAAGGACTGTGACCTATAACAGGACCTCCAACAGGACCTTTTCACACAGTGGCCTCCTCCTCAAACAGGTGAGCAGATACTTAAAGAATTAACAAGTGCTATATCAAGCTATTAGCCTATCGAACACCACCTATCTTGACCAGCCCTACAGATATCTGTTCTTGTTTAATGCTTATAAACTGCTTTTCAATGCCAGATTGATCTCCACAACGTCTCTGAAATAATCACTAGGTTTTTCATTTCACAGATGAAGAGCCAAAGCGTCAGAATAGTAATAACTGTTTTCTCTATAATTTGCACATCTCAGAGAAGGAGGAGGGATATGCCTAATTCAAACCGCATTCATTTAACGTCCACTGCCCCCACCCATGCCAGAATAGGTAAGTGACCTGTTCAAAATATAAAGCTATCAGGTCACTGAGCTGGGTTTTGGCCTAGACTACCTGTCCAGTGACTGGTCTAATCTATCACACCTGCGAAAAACACGGTAGTTATAAAGGTCTTGGGCAATACACAGATCTATGCACACACATTCAAACAGACACACTCTCAGTTTTCCCAACAGTACAATAACAGTGCTCTAAAATTCATCTTCCCTTCTAGGTATGGACATTCTCAGTCCATTTATAAGGTGAGCAGCTATTATTTAATGACTATTAAGATACACAGATGAGGCTGGAAAGATGGTTCAGTTGTTAAGAACACTTGCTGCTCTTCCAGAGAACCTGAGCTCAACTACCATCACCAGAATTGAGTAGCTCACAATCCTCAGTAACTCAAGCTTCAGTAAACCTAATGCCCTCTTCTGGCCTCTGTGGGCACCTGCATTCATGTGACAGACATACATACATACACACATAGATACACATAAAAAATAAAATAAAATTAATCATAAAAAAAAGATAAATCCTTAAGTCCTGGTTGCTGCTTTGCTCAGAACTCACTGCTCACAGCTTACAGCTCAAGTGCTGAAAACTGCCTTGTATCAGTGCCACATACTTGTCTGTTTTCATTTTCCTGCCCTTAAACTTCTTTCTCCACTCATTCCCCGATGACAGATGACATCACACAAGTAGCATCTACCCAAACTGCTTATCTTATATCAAAGTGACTATATCCAAGACAGACATAGGACCAAAGGGCATCGCAAATCTTTAGACAAAGTTAACTATCTGTCCCATCTTTCGAGAAAAACAAGAGTGGCTATACAAGATAGATGGTATGTATGTTTTATTTTTTTAGATCTCCAACTCCTGTTTTTTCCAAAGTACTACTTCTTTTTAAAATATCTAGGCCACATAAATAATTAAACAACTCATCAGTTGGTCTTGTACAGAGAGAAAAGTTACACACAGAAATGTAGACAGAGCCAAAAATCAAGCAAAACACTGGTGACAAATGAGTGAACGGTCTCCCGTCACCACGCCCACACAATGAGGATCTCAAACCCTCTTGCCAACCACAGGGAAGCTTCCCTTTTTCTCCCTATCTTTTGACACATAATTTCATCAAAAGGTCTTAATAAAACAAGGTCAATATACTTTATTCATAAAACAATCATCTCACTTAATTTTAACAAGCCATTTATTTTTGCAAGAGAACTGACAGTCAGACAGACAACCTCACAGAAATGAAACTGAAATACTTTTCTATACCCTTTTTATTTTTTAGTTCCAAAAGAAAATTCCATATACACTCATCTTGCTGTAAACCACAGACCAGGGTGATTTTATTCCAGTGAAGCCAAGCATTCCCACTGCACACTCAAACGTCAGTCTTAACCATATTCATGAAGCTGTTGATTTTTTTTAAAGAACTTTACAAAAAGCTCCAATATAAAATAATCTCTTCATAACCACAGGTTCCAATCATCAACACAGAACATACACAGAAATATTCTGTTATGGCAGCTTTTTAAAAATTCATTTTTGTTCTCGAGCTTTCATTTGAATTTTTTAAGTTTTAGTCAAGCCATCTTTCACAATTCCCATTAGGTAATCTAGGGGGTGGATTTTTTTTTTTTTTCCTTTCCATGAAGAAAAAAGAAAGTCGGAATGAGGATATCAGGTACATGTGGAAAAATACAAATTTCAATACACACACTGTATGAGTAACTGCACACTATGTTTGTTTTAAGATCCTTTTGCCTATGGTAGTCACAATGCAAAGAGACAAATTCCACAAACCGATTTTTAAATGTAGGCCTGAAAAATGAGTTTTTGGCTAACATAAAGCAGAGATCAATACACTCCATGGAATACTCCAAAGAAACAGCCAGCAGTCCTCAGATGCTTCCATAGAAATCATTCTTTGTTCACTTAGAAACTGAAAACACTGTGCTGAGAATCACAGCTCCCACCACAGGGTGGAAATAAGCTCAGAATCTAGACAGCTGCACTAGGCTCTCACTGATTTGTTAAAAATTTAACATCACAAACACCACCAAAGCCACAACCATCACCATGCAGGTAATCAAATTCCTGGCTGGAAGAAGTTTTAAAATTCACCCCCAACACCTGGCAAGTTTCCACTACCTACCTACCTACCAATCCTGGCTCCTGTTACACTGAAAATTCTGCACAAGGGGAGAGTACTAAAATTTTAAAAGCCTATTAATTAATTTGTGTTCCGCTTAAATCATACACTGGAGCTCACTCCAGATGCAGTTAGAATCTTAGCGTTGTCTAATTGCTTCAGAAGGGTGAAGGCTGACAGGAGTTAGTGCAGACAATTAAATCTCTTCCTGTCCGGGGGTTCTAATCAATACACTGCATAATAATTGAGCACTGGAAGGCGGCCTCTCTTCCACTGCCTTGGATCAAGCAGTTTATTTCTGGTCCCAGGACTTCCCTGGGTTTACTGGTAACTGTTTTCTCTATAATTTACACATCTCCAAGGAGGACGAGGGGGATGCCAGATTCAAACCGCATTTGTTTAACGCCCACCGCTCCATGTATCTGCCTCCCCACAACCCAGCCGCACGCGCTTCCGCCACGTCTGGTACCTGCCAAGTTCCTCGCCGGTGTCGTAATAATCATCCACGTTTTCCTGCCTGAACACAGTCATGATAAACTGTCAACGCCTCACCAAAGCCCAGCGCACTTCAGCTCCACTTCCCAAATCATCACCACCGCTTCCAGCGCCTCTGCCGGCCCCTCATGCATCCAGCTCCAGACCTTTGGGAGAGTAAAAAAAAAAAAAAAGGGAAGACTAAAACGACAACCCCAAAAGGAAGCTATCTCCCCAGGGCTAAGGCCAGGTCTCCGGGCTGCCCTTCCCGCAGGCTGGAGGGACGCGCCCTTTGTTAAACCCAGGCTCCGAGCGCCCCAGCTCCGCGCCCAGCGCACCCCCAGGAACACGTTCGCGGGTGGGTCCAGCGGCTGGGAAGCAGCTCCGGAAGTGCCTGGCGTCCCCGCCTCCGCTCCCTCGGCCCACGCCCACCTGCTCCCCACCTCCCCGGCGCCGCGGAAGAATGAAGCCCGCCGAGCGCGCGCCACGGGCGGCAGCGCTCCAGCCCCCCGCGCCGCTCCGGCCCGCGGTGCCACCCACCCCTGCCACCCAGCCCCGCGGTCCCCAGAGGCACATTCCTGACGACTCTCCGTTACCCGGCCGACGGCGTGCGGCCGCCCGGGGAAGCCGGGGAGGGAAGGGAGCGGCCGATTCAGGCCGCCGGCGCCCACACAAAGCGGCCGTCCGGCCCGCGCCACCTGTTCCGACTCGGTCCGCGGCACCGGGGCCGCCGGCTGCCTGCAGTCCTCGTCCTCCCGACCAAGTTCGGCCCGGCCCGGCCTTCCCCCGGGCCCCGATCCCGGCGAAGGCTCGGCCGAAGCGCGGCCGGGGAGAAACCCACAGCCACTCACCGCGCGCCGGGGGCTCCTGCTCCGCCGGAGCGCGCTCGGAGGCCGCCGGGGGGCCGCAGCGCCGTGGCCGGGGGCGCCTGGAACCCGGACGCCGAGGGTCGCCCGCCCCTGCGCGGTGGGAACGACGTCCCCGGCTGCGCTCCGAGCAGCCTCCAGGCTCCGCCTGGTTCGGGGCAGGAGGCGACCGCTGCGGACCCCGAGGGCGGCTGGCGGCGCGGCCCACCCACCTCCGAGCTGCCCCCGGCTGGCGCTGCGGGCTCGGGCTGCGCTCGTGGCTCCTCCCGGCTCCGCGCTCCCGACTCGCTGGCGCGCTCTACCGCGCACACCCCGCACACACCCACTCGCCCCACACCCACGCGAGCGAGGGAGGGAGTGGAGCTTTACTGCAAGCGGGCGCTCCACCTGTGACGCGTCGCCCGGCTGCCCTCCTCCGCTGGCTTTGCAGAGAGCGGACGGTCTCGCCCCGAAGTGTGTACTGGACCTGAGAGGACCACGCGTGGGGCAGAGCACCGGAAAATCACACACAAATACAACAGGTTTTTAAAGATCCCAGCCCTGGTGAAGCCTGATGGAAACTGTATTAAATCAATAGCTGATAATTAGGGTCGTTCTAGAAATGATCAACTCTGTATTGACAACAATACAGAGAAGGGCCGCATCTTTTCCAGGACATGTCTTTTGAGCTGGGATCTGTAAGTAAGGCAAGCAATCCAAGAAGAAAAGGGTGAGATGTCAGAGGCCCAAGGAAGGAACTCAACCGAGCTTACTAAGCTTTCATGCTCTTCCAAGTCCATACTGTGGACTGTTGAGTTGAATGTAGCTAGTCCTGCTTGAGCTGTGTTAAGTGTACAACACACATCAGATTCCAAGACTTAGCATGAAAAATAATGGAATGCACCTGTCTCTTGCTACTTTTTAAGATGTGGCGACCACAAAATGTTACAACAGTACTCATATGACTTAGGACTGTCTTGAGCACAAAACACCCAGCTCCACTGGTGAAATCAGTACCTGTCTGTCCGGAGCCATTTGCCTGCCTTGAACTATGCCCTAGTTTTGGGTTAGGCAGAAGTCAATCTTGTGCACAGAAGTGCTGTTGGAAGCAGGAGTTTTCATTATGCAAATGATTTACACCTAAGGAGAAGTTTATTCTACGCCCAAGACTGAGCTCACGGGAAGATCTTTGAAGGAAGCCAATCACATCTTAAGTTATTTTGCCTGTGTTAGTATTGTTTTTGTGTTGAACTTTTCACCCATTGTTTTGCTCATTTCATAGTATAAATAGGGGGGGACTTTATAAAGGCAAGCTGCTTCAGTGTGACTGACAGCCCTCCTGAGTCTGTCCTATTTTTTTTCTCTCTCTCTCTCTATCTCTATATTTTCTCATCCTCACTCCCCACTTGGGGTGCGGTTCGATTTCTGCCGGCGAGTACCCTTCCATTTTTCACTAATTCTTATCCCATTCTCCCAGCAAGCCTTTGGTCGAGGAGCACAGAAAGGACTGGAAATTCCAAGGGAGGGAAGTAAGGAAACTCATGAGACCTCAGAGATTTCAGACCCATGCCTTTGCTGAAAGCCTTGAGCTTTCTAAAACGACTCCAGTGATTCAACAGAAGTTTTCAACTGTGGCGGTTTGGACCTAAAAGAACACCACAAAAGAATGTTCCTCAGGCCATATGCCAGATCCTAATCTTGGGAAATATTTCCCCAACTAGGGGGGTAATACCACACACCTGTAATTCCAACACGAAGATACAAAACCAGCCTCAGGTACATAGCAAATTGGAGGCTAATCTGGAGAACATGTTGAAAAGAAATTATTAATTGTAGGATGATTCTGGCAAGGTCAGGCAGGCTCCCAGCCTGTTGGCCTAGAACAAACTAGAACTGATACTGAGCATGCATGCGCAGCGAACACTTCCCAGGATCGAACCTGGCCAGCTCCTAGGCTAGCAGCCATCCAGGACCAATGAGAGCAATGAACTTCGGATTGTCAGGTGTTCAGGACCTACCAGAATGAAGCACGTCAAATGACTAGATAAAGACCTCCCCTAAGCCTGACAAATGTATAAATCCTGTTCCTGTCTAAGATTAAAGGAGATCGTGGCTCCACTTTCTCCCAGGGTCTGTGATGTTGACCCTGCGCCTCCTTACCCCTGCCCCTGAGGGACCTGGCCCTGCTAGCCAACACCTGGCACCTATAGAAGACAACAATTAATAATCTAAAAAGATCCTTACTGACCACAGGACGAGCCCAGAAGGCACAATATGGTGAAGTGGGGTGGTGTTGATGTAATAGTAGATCAGAGAATTGGTACAAAAGGATCTTGAAAAGTGAGAACCTGTAAAAACATAATAATGACAGCAAAAGGTGGTGATTCGTGTTCGAAACATGCAGATGAATGCAACTGTGGGAAAAATTAAAAACACAGATGTTTGAGAGAAACCTGGAAAGTGCTTATGGATGATTTTTGTGGATAATGTTTTTCCTATAAAACAAATTTATTTTCCAAACACATTGAAAGGATTGGATCTAGTTGGGGCCTATTAAAGCTGACCACAGAAATCTTTTTCTGGTGTAGTGAAAGAGTGTGAAATTTTGATTTACAAATTTGGATCTAATATTGGTGGGACCATCTGAACACTTCAGGTGAATCCTGCACTCCTGAGATGCACATCTGCACTTATTTAGGCAATGTTGTAGAAAAGGAGTGGGTGGTGGTTTGAAACAATGTCCACACATTCTTTGACTTTCTTCAGATCAAGAGGTGGAATTTGGAGAGTCAAGAAATGATGAAATGGTTAAAAGCACTGGCTGCTCTTGCAGAGGACCTGGTTCAATTCCCAGCACACAGATGATGGCTAACAACCATCTGTAATTCCAGTTGCAGAGGATTTGAAGCCTTCTGGACTCCTTGAGTACTGTGTGACATGCATGCAAAACACTCATACACATATAAATAAATATTTTTTAAGAGGTGAAATTTAATTCTTATTCCCATGGAGAATATGTTTGATTCTAAGAAAATCTGGGGGTTGCCAACCACAGTGTGATTTTTTCCCAAGGTTAGCATTCATATTCTCTCTCTCTTTCCCTCCCTCCCTCTCTCCTTCCCTTCTTTCTTCTTCCCCCTCTCTCTCCACATCCTAGAGCCTTTAAGTGCCCTGGTTTTCCTGAGACTGCCAGGTAAACAGATAAGTGGAGAACTCAAAGAAAGAAAAGGAGATGCCCAAGGAGGTCCAACAGTGTCCCCACCCTCAGTTCACAGCTTCCTGGTCCTGTGAGTCATTATTCTGGGGTGATTATTTTCTTACACAGCAATAGATCAACTTGTAAGAAAATTAGGAAACTTAAAGAAAATGTACCTTGCAATACCAGGTTCCAGGCAGGTGAAATTTTATTCCCTCACTTAATCTTTACACAATTATGTAAATTAGCTTTTTTAGTTTATATTTAACCTTAGTCTGAGTTTCATGACCTATAAAGTGAGGGAAAAGGCCAGTGAGATGGCTCATCAGGTAAAGGCGCTTGTCATGCAAGTCTGAGGACCTAAGTTTAATGCCCAGGATCCACTGTGGAAAAACAGAACCAAACAACTCCAGAAAGTTGTCCTCTGACCTGCACACACACACACACACACACACACACACACACACTCGCTAATAAACAAAATAAAGAAAAATTGAAATGGGGACAAGAATCATCTCCTCAGTATTCCTCAAAGTTATTGAAAGACTCTAAAGAGATAATATATGAAACAGCTTTGTACATTACACAACACATCAGATTAGTTGGCATTCTATTTTGTGTAATGTTCCAAACAAAAACAGTTCCAAGGGACATCTCTTTCAAAGAACAGAAGAATACTCTTATTATGAAATTCAAGCTAGAAATGATTTCCATAAAAATAAATGATCACGATATAGACTAACAGCTATGAAAGTAGCATTCAAAACAAACCAAAGTGTAGATGTAGATTTTACACTAATATTGTGTAGCTACTTTAGCCTGAGTAAAACAGCTTGCTATAAAATTTAACAAATCTCTGAGATTTATCACATTAAAGATTTATTTCTTGGCTGGAGAGATGGCTTAGCAGTTAAAAGCTCTGGCTACTCTTGCAGAAAACCTGGACTGGGTTCCCAGCAACCACATGGCAGTTAACAACCATCAGTAACCAGTTCCAGAGGCTCTGACATCCCCTTCTCCCCTCCATGGGCATGGCACATGAGGGTGCGCTTACATATATACAAGCAATGTATGTGCACGTAAAATAAAAGTAAATATATGTTTTTAAGTTTTTCCCCTCTGTAAAGAGGTTGACTGGGAGTTGGAAGAGGATTTGGTTCTACACAGATGTTCGGGGACACAGGCTGCGTCTGCCATATCTGATGGATTCATTGTACTCCAATGCAAGTTTGTCAGTTGATCTTTTTAAATGATTGACTGATGGAAAAAAAGAGAATACACTGAGGAATGTCCTGGAATCAAGTTTGAAGTCTAAGGTTTCAACAATAATTTCTTTTTCTTCCTCCTTCTCTTCTTCCTCCTTCTTCTAACAAGTTGGTCTCAGATCAATATAAGACAGCATTAACTCTCAACTCACTTTCAGGTTACTTTCTCACAACAGCACTGGTTTTATCAAGAACTGATATTTTTAACAGGCCCCATGCAGAATACGTCTGCACCTGTGGTTCCATCATTAAAAATACTGTCCACTGTGCAGTTGAATGCCACTTATGACAGTAGTCATATGACCAATTCCAGTTCATCCCAATATTGAGCACTATGAGGACTTGTCTCTTCTGATCAGATGCCAATTATTGTTTTGCCTTGGGTTCCAGAAAGCATGTGGCCATCTCAGAAAGCACAAGCCTTCCAGCGATACACAAGTTACCATCTGCTCTCATTCAACCCTGAAGCGCTTCTTGAGACTGTGTTAGATGCTAGGGACACACACATCAAACACTGTTTCCAGGTAACGGGACTGCTTGGAGAGGCTGATGTGAACAGTCCCACATGAGATTATACTAGAGACAATCCTTTGCCTTCTGAATGGCCTTTCCACCCTTAGAGCCCTAGAGGTTGAACTGCAAGACTGTTTTAACTCGTCCCTTATTCTCTGGCGGATGGTAGATTTGGCCAGTGGGAACCTTGGGCCGAGGTCAAAGAGGAAAGAACAAAATGAGGACGGAGTAGTTGTTTCCCAGATCTCCTCTGCAAGGCTGTCCCAGCCAGGGTCAAACAAAGGTCAGTGTTCCTCACTCCCTCTACATGGAGTTATTTCTTCACTGTTGTCTTTTCAAGCCTGAGGACAACGCCAGCTCTGTCGCCCCCGCTTATGTTCTGTCCCATCTCTTTCACCTCCTCTTCAAACTGTCTTAATTTGAGCATGTCATCTCTCCTCCAGAACCCTGATGGCTAACGTAATGAGAGAGGCATTTCAGAGGACTGTGGAAATGGGCAGGGCCGAGGCTGGGGTGGCAGGAGTCCGGAGGTTCAGGGAAGCTTCTTGGAGAAGCTGGCATTCAGTGGGACATTTGAAGGAAGATTTGAAGGGTGGCAGGGTGGCAAGCCATGGGAGATTTGGTGTCTAGACAACAACAAAAGGCACCAGGAGATTATCCTGGAAGTGAGAAAGGTTATGATTCCTTCAGGCTTCTGAAGGTGACCAGAACCCAGGCAATGAGATGACAGGCAAAGGCAGCAAGTGAGGATCTCTTCCATCACTTGGAGAATTTGAATAAGAATGGAGGCAAAGGAAGGTAGAGCTTGATAGTCTCCTTTGTTATGCATTTGATGCCTTGGGGCATCAAAACACTTGAAGAGAGTAGAGACAAAATATGAGATCCTTTGAAAAGACAGAAGTCACAGAATCTGGCCCTTTAACACCTGAAGAAGAGAACAGTCAGGATGACTCACAGTTTTGGCTAAGAGATAAGACATTGCAAATGGTCAAGTAGTCTAAGGAGAGATGATGAGGTCTGTCTTAGAGATAAGAAGGGTGAGACATTCATGGGGCACTAAATGATGTCCAGGTAGAAGTGGGCACTTGTGGAAGGTGACGGAGGGCTACTGTTCACGCGGGGGAGCTACAGGCATCGGAGTATGGAAGTAGCTGAGGTCACCTAAGAACAAAAGGCTTGACTCCAAAGAAGAGAGACAGAGGCAGAACTCTTATGATAACTCATTAACCCAAGCAAATAGAGAGAGGTAAGATGCCAGCCAATAACCATAGCCTGCCAATGAATCTGATAGATACGGGCACTCTGTTTATTTGTTTCTTAGGCAGAGAACAGATGGGGTCAGAATGGGCACCATCAGATTTCATGAAGATCGAGTATCTCATGTCTCCTGTGTTCAGCACACATCATGCATATTTCCTAACTTCTTGGCCTAATAGTTACTGACTTCCTCACCTAATTTAATGCCTCTGATGAGCTTCAGCTATCCCATTTATTTTCTTGTTTTGCATAGTGGAACTGAACATCCACAGAACAAATGACAACGCGCATATGCACCCGGGGGCGGGGGTGGGAGGTGGGGGGTGAGGGGACAGGGCGGGGGCTTGGGAGGCTCTCCCAGCTCCCTCAGACCCCTTCCCCCAACACTGCTCCAGTCTCCACTCCGCTTATAATAGTCTGGTTTAAAGATGAAGGCTTCCACGCCACCTGCCTGGTCTGCCCTGGGCGTGTGGGATTCCCAGGTCCATGCCCTAGGCATGAATGCTGTCTGCCCTACTTCTCTCGCTCACAGCCCTCTCGGCTGAGCTCCCTGTTTTCATTTACTGTCTAGATGAAATCTGGAAGAAGCAGCCAGCGTTATCCTCCCAGCATTCTTACATGTAAAATTTGAACTTGCATCCACATTGGTTTAGTAAAGATGGTTATTTTTTTCCCCATTGAGTCTACTTTTTTTTGCTTTGTGAGTGACTAATGGACCTCTTTAAAGCCAACAGGCTTAAAACCATTGATTTCTATTTATTTTCCTTTCAGCAAAATTATGGTAAAAAATATTTTCAGTGAGTATCAAAATTTCTCTTTTTGGTGCAGATGGGTACTAAATATTGCAGAAGATTCGCTCTCAGTGAAAGCCTCTGGGTGTCCTGACATGCTTCATGAAATATCAGTCCCATTACTCAAGCTAGTGATATGATTTACAATCTCCTTCACAGCACTTTGGTAGGATTTATAGAAACATAGCTTTTAAAAAAGACAAACTTGCCATCAATTTTCTCCAAAGTTCCTGTCAGTTTGAAGATCTGCAAGGAGAGCAGGAATTTTTGACTCATTCAATGCAGCATTCTCAAACCAAGAATTCTAATTCAGTTTACACACCTGTAAGACTAGTGTTTTCTGCTTATGGAGACCTACGTCCAAACATACTCTTTAACGAGTGTGCGTGTGTGCACACACATGTATGTGCATGTATGTGTGTGTTGCAATTTACTTTGCTGTTCAAATGTTCTTGCTATTTCTCTTCTTTACAAGAAAGTTTGCAGTGATGAAATATTGTGAGGAAATTTCCCTTTACAAAAATAGCTGAGGGGCTGGAGAGACGGCTCAATAGTTAGGAGCACTTGTTGCTCTTCTAGAGGACCTGAGTTCCGTTCCCAGCACCCACACCAGGTGGCCTAAACTGCCTGACACCCTTTATTGGACTCCTGAGGCACTCACACAAAAGTGTGCGTTCTTTCTTTCTCTCTCTCATAAATAAAAATAATAAAAATAAATCTTTTTCAACCTTATTTAAAAAACAAAAACACATTTCCGGAAGTCAGAACTTCCCGTGACAGTTGGTTACTCCTCTATTCGTTGAACTGTTTCTTGTGTCATAAGGATGGTGGTAAATAGGACAGAGCTAGGCATTAGTGATTTAGAAGTGCAGTCACCGAAAAGCACAGAGGCTGAGAAGACATGTCCTACCCCATCCGCCTCTCTTCCCTCCGCTCCGCTGTCCCGAGGCTGCGTATTCTCTCAATGTTTGAAAGAGTGCTTCCCCAACTCCTGTCTGAAGTTTTGGCATGGTCATGTTCTGGTTTGCACAGGTTGGTTCCCCAAGGTCTCCTGTGTTGGAGGCTTGCTCTGGGTTGGCTCTGTTGATTTGGTAGAACCTTTAAGAGCTTCACCTTGATACCAGGTAATAAGGATATTGGGGATTCTGCTTTCAGAAGAGACCAGGAGACTTCACATGCAGGGAACTCTGATTGATTCTGGTAAGAAGGTTAGGGTAGAGAGGCAAGCCTGATCTGTCCCTTCATGGCTTCACGTCTCGTGTGTGACCCTTTTGCATGTGCTCCTACCATAATGCCATCTGCCACTAGACTCTCACAGAGGCCGAGCCGATGGGGACTCTTGACTTTTCACTTTCAACTTCCAAAACTGTGAGCTGAGTAAACCTCTTTTCTTTATAAAATACCCAATGGAAAACTGAATAATACAGATTATTACTTTTTCCAAATAATGATATTGACATTAATAAAATACTAAGTAGCTTCATATGTTAAAATTTGCAACTTGATATATATCTTTTAAAATGTCTATTATTATTATTGCTGTTATTGTTATTGCTTTTGTGCATGTGTGTGTGTGTGTGTGTGTGTGTGTGTGTATGATGTGTGTGCAAAGTAGACACTGTAGTAACCGTGCTTGCCTTAAGAGAGTGGAAGGCACATTCCAAGTTCTTGGAAGATTCTGAAAGTTCTTGGCACAGGAAAGTAATTTGCTATCTGTCCAAGAAAATGTGACTCAATTCCCTTTTCTCCTTAGGAAATGTCCCCAAAGCAGGAAGTGTCTTTGTGAAACCTCAGTGCAGCTCGGAGGGAGTGTATCAGACATGCACCATGTATTTGCTGTTGACATTAATGGTTGCTGCATAGGGTGGGTTTTTTTTGTTTGGTTGGTTTTGTCTTACCAAAAATTTACCCAGAATACCTCACTTTCACCATTCCTCCCTCAGTTTGCTTGCAAATGCTGCTCATTTTAATGATAAAAAAGATCTCAGAGGCTGGAGAGATGACTCAGTAGTTAAGAGACAGGTTTGAATTCCGGCTAACAACTGTCCCTAATTCCAGTTCCTGGGGATCTGATGTCCTCTTCTGACCTCCATAGGCACTGCACGACATAGGTGCACCTACCTACATGCAGGCAATACACTCAAACACATACAAAATAAAAATAATGAAATAAAAAAATGCATTTTAAATCTCAGAAAAGAATAAGCAATAACCTTTTCCAGGTCATGGGAAAACTCCAGACTAATGTATTGTTCATGTAGGTGCTCAATGAAGCCTCTAACAAAACCTTATCAAACGGAGCTGTTCCCTCAGACTCAGATGAAAACCAGCCGTGAGGTGGCAGGTGTGTTGATAGGTAGGTGGTGGACAAAACATCCCCAATCCCTCTAGCTGTGGGGAACTAGAAACTTTAGCACATATCTTTGAGACTCCATCTGTACCTGAAAGGATGATTCTACAGCCCTGGGTGACATTGGGTTTCTAATGTCCAGATGTGCCAGTACATAAGAGCAAAAGAGGTTCTTCAAGAGATAAAGCCTTTACCAGGGATCTGATAAAATCTCCCCTATCTACATTGCTGACTAGCTTGCCACAAAATACATGAAAACCCATTATCTCAGGCTTCCTGACACAGAACTGAGTTTTAAAAAATATTTTATTTATTATTTTATGTATATGAGTGTAGTGCCTGCATGTGTGTAAGTATACTTGTGTTGTGCAGTGCCCACTGGTGTCTGAGGAGGGTGTTGGGTCCCCTGAAACTAGAGTTATGGATAGCTGTTAGCTGCCATGTGGGTGCTGGGAATCAAAGCCAGGTCCTCTTCAAGAGAAAACAATGCCCTTAACCACTGAGCCTTCACTCCAGCACCCGGAATTATGTTTTAAAAGTTTACTTTGTGCTTGCTCCAGAATCATCTACATCAATAATGTTGTCCTGGGGCCCTGGACGCAACTCAGTTGAGTGTGCTCAGTTAACACATATGAGGCCCTGTATTTGCCCCCCAGCACTACATACAACCAGGTATGATGCTACATGTCTGTAACCCAGCTCTTGGGAGATGGAGGCAGGAAAG
The DNA here is from genome assembly GCA_035773235.1 of Eospalax fontanierii. Lineage (NCBI taxonomy): Eukaryota > Metazoa > Chordata > Mammalia > Rodentia > Spalacidae > Eospalax > Eospalax fontanierii. The sequence continues at coordinate 10,278,173 of CM069538.1, forward strand.
TAGTTCAAAGTCATCCCCATTTACGTAGTGAGCCCGAGGGCAGTCTGGGCTAGATAAGACAGTGTCCCGTATGGTCAGCTGCTTTCAAGGAAGCTCCCCTTACGCTATGCCAAGGAGAATCACTGAGCCCCAGGAAAGATGAGTTCACTTTGGAAAACTGCAAAATGTTCAAGGTTCCCGTGTGAGACAGTTAGTTATGAGCAAATTTAATAAGTAACAGGAATATCTTCCTCCCAAGAACTTCAATAACAAGGAATTGAATATAGACTACAGAATAAGACTAAAAGTATTAAACACATAAAGGAAAGGATCAAGTTTTAGAAAGATACAAGGACAAGCCAATATTGAAAGAGGGGTTTTGAACCTCCTGGAACCTTATCAGTTCAGCACAGAAAGGGAAGACCCTGGAAGCTATGGGTCTCATATACATACTTTGCTCTACGGGATTTCCCCAGACACCATTCTGGCAAAGTTCATTATTTCAAAGCATGAAACTGAAGTGCTCTATTCCTGAGGGAGGAAGAGATCTGTATAGTCTTTAAAATTTGTTTTTATTCTAAAAAGTATTTTACTTATTATTTTTCTTTTATGTATGCGTGTATTCCCTGCATGTTCGTAAGTGTGCCAGTGTCATGCAGTGCCCACAGAGGTCAGAAGACGGCGTTGGATCCTCTGGAACTGAAACTATGGGTGACTATCCATAACTGTTAGCTGTCTCATGTGGGTGCTGTGATTTGAACCAGGGTCCTCTGCAAGAGCAGCCAGTGTTCTTAACCACTAAACCATCTCTCCAGCCCCAACATTTGTCTAGTGTTAAAGGTAGACCAGAAGTAGCTAGTGATTGCTGGTTTCCACCGAGATCATTTTGAACGTTTTAGAACAATTTTATATTCTTTAAAAGATTTCTTTTTTACCTTTTATTTGTGTGTGTGTGTATGTGTGTGTGCAAGCCATGTGTATGTGTGTGCCTACAGAGGGCAGAAGAGAACCTCAGATCCCTGGGAGCTAGATGGTTGTGAGCCAGCCAAAGCAGGTATTGGGAGCTGAACTCAGGTCCCCTGGAAGAGCAGTAAGTGCTTTTAATCACCGAACCATCTCTCCAGTGCTGATTTTGGATTTTTAAAAGTATTTTTCTTTCACTTTTAATTTTTTTCATACTCAAGTCACATCATAGTAGGTTGGACTTTAGGGGAGTTTGTTTCACTGCTGCTGCAGTCTTTCGAGACTACCAGCTACAGTCTGCTCATCTACCTTTCTGGGGTTTCTGTAGGTAAAGAAACTTCTGGAAGGCAGAACTTTCTAAAACTAGCTTGAGGCTGGACTTCGGGAGACCTGGGCTCTATCTCTCTCAGTGCCTTGGTGCCTCATGCAAATGACTTGGTAGGTCTCCTCTTTTTCTTGAAATGACTGTACCAGACAGGTAGCATAAGCAAGTAAAATAATAGAAAGAAGTGTGTGTATCAGAGTCCACTGATGTGCAATGTTCATCTGAGTGAATTAACATTTTATTTTTGATAGACTTTACTTTTTTAAGCAATTTTAAATTCCCAGCAACGCTGAGCCGGAGATACAAAGATTTTTCACATGTAGGGTGGTATAGGTGTCATCTCCTCTACGCTCAGCATCTCCTGTCAGAGTATGCTGCTTGTTATCACGGATGAACCTACCCCGACACATCGCCACCCAGAGTGCACAGTTAGCATCTGGATCCAGACTCGCTATGTACAGTCCATGCAGTTGAACAAATTTATAACTTGAATTCACCATAGTAGTGCCCCACAGAGTACTTTCATGAAAGTCCCCAAATCCCCCAAGTCTGCCTATTCATCCTTCCTTCTTCCCTAACCTTTGGTGGCAGCTGGTCTTTTCACTGTCTACACAGCTTTGCCTCTTCCAGAACATCGTGTAGCGAAATCAAAGACTATGCTACCTTTGCAGATCTTTGTCCCCTTCCTCTTCTCCCCTTCCCCGTCCTCATCCTCTCCTCCTGCATTTTCTGTTTTCTTCTTTTATGAGACAAGGTCTCACTATGTAGCCCTGGTTTGGAACTCAGACCAGGCTGGCCTCAAACTCACAGAGATCCACCTGCCTCCACTTCCCAGTTACTGGGATTAAAGGCATGTTTCACTTAGTAACATGCTTTTAAAACTCCTCCATCTCTTTTTCAAGGTTTAGTAGCTCACTTTATACTGCTGAATAATATTTCATTCTCTAACTTGCACCCTCTGATTCACATACCCAAGGTCATCTTAGTTGCTTCCAACTTTGTGATCATGAATGTAACATTTAAAAATATTCACACGCCAGTTTTATTTGTTGATGATGCAATTTGGACTTAGTTGAGTAAACACCAAGGAGCAGGTTGCTGTATCATATGGTAAGAACGGATTTAATTTTGTAAGAGATGGCCCAAATAGATCATTCTGTATTATATCAAAAGTGAATTAAACTTCTTGTTGCTCACATCTGGTGTTGTCAGTGTGGGGATACTGACAGTTCTAACAGATGCACACACGGGTAGCTTTAGTGGGCAGTTCCCTGGTGACTTGTGATGAACATCTTTGTATATGCTTCCTTGCCACCTGTCCATCTTCTTTGTGAGAAGTCTGCCTTTCAGGACTTTGGCCTATGATAATTTTGGGTAACTATCTCCCAAGTTGCATTGCAGGGTGTCCACTTCCTCGTCAGGCAAAAAGGAATGTTCTGTGAGAAAAAGCACTGCATGGTTCAGAAAAACGTGAGAAAGTCTAACAGCTAAACAGCATCTTTGTAAGACTTCTCTCAACTTTAATAGGGTAATATGCAAGAGAGAGTCTTCTAGACAGAAACTAGTTATGCCACCCTTCCCTGGGCATACTGTTGGCTTTTCTCATTGCTGTGACAAAACACCTGACAGAAACGACATAAGGAGGAAAGGTTTGTTTAATTTTTGGCTCCTAGTGGGAGCATCAAGTCCATCAAGGCCTGGAAGCCAGGGCAGTAAAGTGGGCTCTAGCTATGCTGGACGGACTGTGAAGCAGTTGGTCATTTTGTGTCCGCTGTCGGGAAATAGAGAGATGACAGCTGGAGCTTCTCTGTCTCCTTTGTATTCATCTCGGGACCCAGCCCAGGAGATGATACCGCCCACCTTCAGGATGGGTCCTCCATCCTCAGTTAGAGCTCTCAGAAACACGCTCATAGACACACCCACAGATGTGTTTCTTGCCTGATTCTGGCTCAGTCAACAGTGAAGATTAAGCATCACAGTAACTACAACTTTATTTTGTCTAAGAACATGAGAGTGACTAGAAGTACCTGATGCTGGCAAACTACCTTTAGATGCTATGGTTCTGTTGTTCTGTACCTCAACCACACAGACATATTTCTATTTATGTGCTTTAACTAATTCGTTTATTTTTATGTGCTCTTTCTAAGGCTACTTAGGTGGATCTGAATATAGGCTATGTCATTTTACTGAAATTATGATTGTATATGTGAGAATATTTACAAGTTTGGAAACTTTCCCTTAAGATCATTAGGCATCCTCTAGGTGCAATGTGTACAGTTTCCCTTGTGAATCTTTTCCTGGTATTTATGATCTATGTTGATGTCTCTTCTCCAAAATGCTTTGACCCTTTTATGCAATTCTATGTAATTGACTCACTAAGTGTGTCTTGCTTAGGATAATCTTTATTACTCCACTTTTGATAATTTTGTATCAAAATAGATTTTTCCATTTTAAAGAATGTCCCATTTTTAGCAAGATATCCTAACACAAAAGTATGGGATGCAGCTGGCCCTCCTTTCTATAGGTTCCACATCTGTGGGGCAACTGTGGACTATGTGCTATAGAGTTAGTCAGACCTAGGACAACTGCATCTATAGTGAACAAGTACAAGCTTGCTTCCCTTGTCCCAGGTCCCTAGCAGTGCAGTGCAACTACTACGAATGTACTAGATAGGAAAAGCGATGTAGGCGTGTAGGACCTAGAGAGCCCACCATTTCTAGGCACATGCTACATAGTCAGGAGCACCCAGGGATTTGGGGTTCACAGGAAGCCTTAGAACCAAGAGATTGCCGAGGCTGTCATGGTTTCTTTCCTAGCCCTTCCCCCTTCCCCTTCCTTTCTTCCCTTCCTCCTCGTCTTCTTTCTTCTGCTTTTGATTACAGATATGTTCATTGAAAACATAACAGTTCTATTTCCAGAGTGGATCTCTGTAGCACTAAATTAGATCAGTTAGCTTCCAAGGCTCACAGCAAGCTATTTAAAAACACCGATGCAAAGGTGATTGCAAACCTCACAGACTCTTTACACTATGAATTGCGGCAGTCTTTCCAGATGATAGCTTGGCAGTTTGTACACCTGCCAAACGGCGGAGAAAAATTAATTTAATGATGATTAATTGTGTTGTATTTTGATAGTGACATAAACACTTTTGCTTTTCAGTTGTAACAAGCGGACTTTAGAGCCACATTGAAAATATTTAACCTTTCATGCTCTGCCCTAGAGCATATTGTGATGGTAAATAGTTTAGGCAGGTACTATTCTCAATATTCTGCTTGCAGAATTTCTTTAAAATTGGAGGCAACTAAATATTGTTAACGTGTCGTGGGAGAAAGCAACTCTTTCAATCAGAATTCTAGCAGCAAGAACTGGGAATTCTGTACAAATGGGTAGTTTAGAAACAGCAGCAACCAACACACCTGGACTGAAAGAATTCCCAGAACTGGGGGAAGCCCAGGGCAAGTTTTTTACCAGGGAGAATCTCTTTTAAAAGAAGAGGCATATTGTACTAAGCATCCCTGAACTGTACTTTCACAATGAGTGAATTTCAATAAAGCCTTAATTGGACTTGCAGAATTTTCTTTAGAGTAAAGCTAGAATATTTTTGAAATTCTTGACTACTACTTAGGTACAATAAAATATAACACCTTATAATACTTAATTTACTGTGTAAGCGTCTTTTAAAAATCTCCCAGATATGACCAAAAAAGTTGTTAAACTGCAAAATTAGCATTCTCCTAAATATTTGCAATAGATTTATTTAAAATAACTGTCCACAATTTGTACCGAAGGACACTGTCCAGTACAATGGCATGAAATACATTTTTAAAAGCTATTTTATTGAAATATGATTGTCATGCAAAAAGTTATCCCTACTCAATGTGTATGTCTTGATGAGTTTGGGGACAAGACTGCACCCAAGCTATCACTACCATCAAGGCAATAAACACATTTTCAAAAAGGTTTTTATCTTCTTATTTAATAGGATGCGTTTATCTTGGAGCAAGCTGTCAATAATGTACTTGAACATGGGCAGACAACAGGGTGCCACAGTGCAAGGACATTCCTAGGTGGTAGTGAACAGGAGAACACTTAAAGAAAGCTCTTGTTAACTGGCACTGGGGGGTTTTGTCATAGTAGGAGGAGCTTCAGCAATGGAAATTTCCAAGCAATCCCTTGGGCTGTCATCCTGCCTTCCCTGCAAAGCTTTCAAACAAGGGTTGGGTTCACCAAGACAGGGAGGTGACACAACCCTGAATTTGTTCCGTTTTATAGACCAGGCTAGCCTCAAACTCATGATTCTTCTGTCTCAGAGTTGCGGTAGTCCAGTTTGAGAGCTATTGATTCTATCTATCTATCTATCTATCTATCTATCTATCTATCCATCCATCCATCCATCCATCCATCCATCCATCTATCATGCACAAATTTTAACAGGCGATTTTGTAAGAGTTAAGTTTATGCTTTGATCCTATGATGTGAAGACATGACTGCTGGGTAAACATCACATTTCTTTTACCTTCACCTTTTGAGGTGTCATGGTTTATGAACGGTTATAACTTCTCATGTCTAATTTTTCTCTAGTTTATGTTTTCTCTAGAAGCATGCTTCTTTCTCTCTCTTTGTCTTTCTTTCTTTCTTTCTTTCTCTTTCTTTCTTTCTTTCTTTCTTTCTTTCTCTTTCTTTCTTTCCTTCTCTCTTTCTTTATGAGACAGTTTCTTCCGGTAACCCCAGCTGACCTGGAACTGACTATGTAGATCAGGTTGGCCTTGAACTCACAGAGATCCATCCACTTCCATCTGCCTCCCAAGTGCTGGGATTAAAGGTGTGCGCCACCACATGCAGTTGCAAGATGCTTATTTCATTCCAGAAGACAAGATGCAAGAGGAAACTCACTCCATGATGTTCAAGGAGTTGCTCTGGGGAACACAGCTTGTGCCTGGTCTGGTTAAGCAGTAACAACTGTGCTTTAGAAGTGTGTGTGTGTGTGTGTGTGTGTGTGTGTGTGTGTTTGCACTGGTATATACATGTTATTGTATTCATTTGGAGGTCAGAGGAAAACCTGGGTCCTCACCTACCTTATCTGAGACAGCCTCTCTTTGTTGCTCACTGTTTTGGGTGCTAGGCTAACTGGCCATAAACTTCGGGGGATTCTCCTGTCTTCACCCCTCTCCAGCAGGATCACTGGGATCACAGATGCACACTACCACCTAGCTTCTGGAGGTTCTAAGTAGGTTCTGGAGATTCAAATTCAAGTCCTTATACTTGTATGGCAAGATCTTTACCCACTGAGCCATCTCGTCAGCCTTACTGATATTATCTTTAGACAATAAACATTCTAAGGGCCCTACACACTGTCTTGTATGTAATCTGCATTGACAAAACATTGCAGCTCATGACTCTCCCGTGTCTTTCTCCTGAGTCTACTTCCTGCTGGCAGAACTGGGATGTTTCTGCTCTCCTTTCTGCTCACCCTCCACTCCAAGCCTCGGGCTTGTCCCACTTATATACCTGGTATGTCCATAAACTCCCTTACTTTGATGGCAATGAGCTGATTAGCACTGGGCAGTCCTGACACTAAGCCAATGGTTTGGACCACTCTGCTCTGTTTGCTTCCTGATGGTCAAGCGGGGCTAGGAGAGAGGCCGCATGGTCTGGCATCACACAGCCATCGTTTCATCTCTTCCTTCTTCTCTCTTCCTCTTTTCTTTTTGTCTCTTTCTCTTCCCTTCCTTTCAACTTCCTTCCTTCCTTCCTTCCTTCCTTCCTTCCTTCCTTCCTTCCTTCCTTCCTTCCTTCCTTCCTTCCTCCCTCCCTCCCTCCCTCCCTCCCTCCCCTTCTTCCTTCTTTTTTCCTTTCAACAAATCTCATGTAGCCTACACTGGTCTTGAGCTCAGTATATAGACTAACTCTGAACTCCAGATCCTCCTGTGTCCACTAGGGTGCCAGACACATCCCTCCAAGCCTGGTTTTATGTAGTGGTGGGGATGAAATCCAGACCCTGGTATATGCTAGGCAAGCATTCTCTACCAAATGAGCCCCATCTCCAGCCCTGTTTATCTTTTCTTTAATGATCTGTGAGATCTTGAAGAATTTTGAGTATCTTTTATGAAAGTTAACAGAGATTTGGGGCTTCAAGAATGTTGTTAAAACCTGCTTTAATCCTACAGACACCATGACTGTTGGATACATTCTTGACCCTGTGTTTGGTTTAAGCTGCTGCATTGATGTTTTAAAGACCCCCACTTTTACTCAAGCTTCCCCATCTGTGAGTCCTCTGGGTAGCTAAGTGGATAACTGACTCTAGTTGTAACATAAGTTTTTTTTTTTTTTCTAGTTGTAACATAAGTTTTTTTTTTTCTTACATCTTCGCTGCCACTTTGATAAAAGAGGACTCTGGGTCAGTGTCCAGCCTCTGTCTATAATTCCACATAAAGTTTTTTATATCCAATAAATCCTGTCAGAGTTCTCAGATGGCTTGGAAAATGGTCTCCCAAGTGCTCCCTTCCATTTTATAACTTAGCGTCAGCAGTAGATTCATGGCTCACCTTTTGGCTGGCACCTGCCCTGAATTGTAAGTCAGTCAGGGACTCAACCCAGGGCCACCTAATTGTTCACAACATTCCCCTCTGGAGAGCCTTGTTTATTTGGTCTAGATCTATAAAACCATGTTTTGAACTTTCAAGAACAAAGAATGAAACAAGAAATAAAACCTCGCCCTGATGCTGAGGGAGTTTGCACAAAGTCTTAGGACCACAGGTTATCTGTGCAGGTAGCCGCGTCTCTTTAAACCTCAGCTCGTCCCTATGTAAACAGGAACAAATTCCTGAAATTACCTAAACCTCAGATTCTTCCTTGGGAAAATGGGGACAGGGATTGCCACCCACATCACAGGGTTGTGGCAAGCTTTAATATGCACATTGTCTGAGGACTGACACATAGGACTATGCTTATTGTGTTTTTAATATAATACTCATCACAAAGTTATGAGGAGGTGATTATTAATAATATTGCAGAGTTATAATTAAAATAAAAGCGACACTTGAAGTTGCAGAGCATCGTTACTTTTGTGTGTGTATGTTCACATGTGTGCATGTATATGCGGAGGCCAGAGAGAGACACTGGACATCTTTGTCAAAGACTCTCCACCTTGATAATGCTTTCTACATTTATTTAATTAGCTATTTGCTGGGGTGGGGGCGCAAGCTCATAACACCTTATATCACACGTGAAGGTCAGATGACGCCTTGTAGGAATCAGTGCTCTCTTTCTATCACAGGTGTCCTAGAGATCAAATCAGGTCATCAGACTTGGCGGCAAGTGCTTTTACATACTAAGCCATCTTGCTGCCCCCTCCCCCACCTTCTTAGACACAAGTCTCTCACTAGAGCTCACTGACTCCCTAGACAGGCTGGCCAGCAAACTCCAAAGATCCACTCTAATGCACGTCTGCCGTCAAGCACTGATTCAAGCTCAGGTTCTCATGTTTGCACAGCGAACACATTACTGACTGAGCAATCTTGCCACCCTCTGGTCTTAAACTATAGCTAACTTATTGCCCTCTGTCTCCAGCTATGACCAGATGCGGGAGGCTTGGCACAGAGAGTAGCATGAATGTCTGGAGGAAGGATAACAAGGGCAGCGAACAATTTATAAGTTCAAATTCAACCTTCAACAAAAACAGAACAGCACAGATTTCTCCATACACTACATTCTGAGAGGAAAAAATAACTCTGAGGGGAAGGGTGAAAGAGAGGAGTGTTTCACAGTGGCCTGAGGAAGAGAAACCTGCAGCTGCTCTTTTGAAGCTAGATTGAAATGAGTCTATCCCCCACCAAGGCATGGTTTGCAGTGTATATTTAATTTTTGCTAAAAATATGTAGCTAAGAGAAAGCCAAGAAATATTTTCATTTAAGAAATGCCAGCTTCAGTGTTGTCTTCTGTGTGGGTGGAAAGTGCTGCGTTTTCATTCTTGCCAATCAATAACCAAAATTCAGTCTCAGTACACATTCCCGTTCAATGAGTACAACTTCTTCTGGCTTTCAGGGCGGTGAACTCCCTCTCGGCCTCTCACCCTCCTGACCTCTTTCCTCCTCTCTCTCCTTTCTTTCCAGTGTCCTGCCTTCTTCCGATTGAACCTAAGGTCTTTCACATGCTAAGCACATACTCGACCACAAATTACACCCTAGCCCCATGTTACTGTGGTGGTCAAGGTGTTCAAGGATGCTCCCTTCTCTAGTTGGTGTATGCATGTCCCTGATGAATGACGGAGAATTTGCGTCCACTGTGCCACCAACATTTTTCACATCTTCAGCTTAAGCTCCATTCCTCCTGTGGGTCAGATCTGAACATAAACTAAAATCCCGGCACCCAGTCTTCTCTGTGTGTTTGCAGAGGCCGGAGGCATGCTGTGTGCTAGTTTTGCCTGAACACAAAGAAGAGTAATAGTCATGTTTCCTTCCTGGAGTTTTTGTAAAAATTAATGAGATCATGTGTGAGTTATGAGTCGGGATGGGAGTCATATGAATATCAGTTAAGGTTCTGAAACTTTCTAAATGGTCTAAGTGTGAGTCCTGTCTCCATTGTAGTATGACATTGGAAATACTGTGTCTAGCATCTTCTCGTATACAGTGAGAACTCAGAGTTCCTGATCTCTTACGTTAGTGGAGATAATTAAAAGGAATAGTCTGTAGTAACAATTATTTGGTTAAGATGTCCTTGGTTAATGTTGATCAAAATAATTTTCTCTTGGTTTTCTTTTTGGAGAAGCCTGTATTTTTTTGTTCTTTTATCATGGGGATTATTTTAAACCCTTTAGTTTTCCTTGATTTCTCATTCTTTTCATCACTGAAAAGTTTTCTGTACCTCTCCCAAGCATTCTACCCATTATCCTCACGTTGATTTCGGTGTTGTCGTGACAGTGTTCAGTTGTGAGGCTAACATCTATAACCAGCTGAGTGAAGCACAGATTCCCTGGATGATGTGGGTGGGCCACTTCCACTCAACTGAATGCCAAAAAAGCAAATCTTAGAGGGTGTTGGTGAGGAGAGGTGTGTCCTCAGAACTGCAGCATCAGCACTGTGTTTCCAGCCTGCTGGCCTGCCCTGCAAATTACAAATCTTGAGCCTCTGCCACTGTACAAACCAATTACTTAAAATCAATCATAAATCCTTTAGACACTAATGGTTTCTGTTTTTCATTTATTAAACATACTTTTATTAAATATACTTTTCCATTTAAGAATGTTTATTTTGTGTATGTGACTATATACAGGTTTGTATGTGTACACATGTTGGTAGAGGCCAGAAGTCAACAACTGGTATCTTTCTTAATGGCTCCTCTCCATTTATTTATTTATTTATTTATTTTTGGAGACAGTGTCTCTTATTGAATCTGGAGCTCAAGAGTCCATTTGGCAGGCTAGCTGGCTAGTAGGTTCCAGGAACTCTCCTGTCTCTGCCTCCCCACTGGGATTAGAGTGGTGCTGAGGATCTGAACTCAAGTCCTTACACGGAGTTCAGCAAGCACTTTAGTAATTCAGCCATCTCCCGAGGCCTTCTTTCCAATAAAAAAAAATTGTGTGAAAAAATTTTTGTTGCCCGTATCATTTGTCCTCTAGAATGGAAGTTTCTAGAAGGCACTGTGTTTTATATGGCCCTTGTGTATGTTCCAGAAAGCTCTGGGATGTGTCTGTCTTATAGTAGACCCTGGTCAAACCTTGTCTCCTACATGTAAGTTCTACATAGACCTCTCCATGTGGTTCTGTACACAGTGTGTAATGCAATGTAAAAGCAGGAATATTTCTCATAAAAATTTAGAAGCTGGGTATCTCCTGTAAGATCAGTCTTGTTGATTTCAAAACATGGGGCCCTTGAGGGCAACTATCGGATGGAGCTCCCTGGATCTAATATCCAGCATGCCTGACATACCAGATTTCGGGATGGCCTTTGGTGCTTCATGTCTGTGATTCTGGGGATCACATCCAGGGCCTTGTGCTTGCTAGATATTTGCATTGTTTTTATTGAAGTATCTTTCTTTTCTTTTTTTCCATTATTCTTTTATTCTTTCTTTCACAAAATGTTCTTGTGACAGGTTTCATTATATTGCTGTGTGGTAGTTTGAATGAGAGATGTCCCCCATTGGCTTATGTATTTGAATATTCTGTCCCTAGTTGGTGGGGCTGTTTGGGAAGGTCATGGAGTCTTTAGGAGGTGCAGCCTTGTTCAAAGAAGCACATCACGGGGGGGGGGGGCAGCTTAGAGAGCTCTTAGCTTCCAGTTTGTCTCTCTGCTTCCTGTGCTCCAGCTGTCTCCTGCCTCCCTCACCACGATGCTGGAACCATGAGCTTAATAAACTAACTCTCCTATAATTTGCCTCGGTTATGGTGTTTTATCACAGCAACAGAAAAGTAACTAATACATCCTGACTGGCCTGGAACTCACTGTGTTGGCAAGGCTGGCCTCAAACTCAGAAATCTGCCTGTCTGTGCCTCAAGTGTTGGGAAAAAGGCCTGGGCCATAATGCCCAGCTTCCCGTCCCCTCCCCTCCCCTCCTTCCCTCCCTCCCTCCCTCTCTCTCTCTTTTCCCTTTTCTTTTCTTGCTTTCTTTTTCTTATAAATACCTGAGATTGTTGACACTCCTACAGAGGAAAGGTTCATTTGTACATGCTACACATGTTCTGTCCCATGGAGCTATAACCCTAGTCCCAGGTTTTTTCTTACAGTTGCGGTAGTCCAGTTTGAGAGCTATTGATTCTATCTATCTATCTATCTATCTATCCATCCATCCATCCATCCATCTATCATCTTCTTTCTGTATGTATGTTTATAAGCATATTTATGTATTTAAATAAAGTAATTGAATTGTTTGTAACCTCAATATTTCATTTGCTCAAAGATTCACATTGATGCTAATGACTTGGGAGTGGTGGAACCTTTAGGAGCTGAAACCTGAAAGGAGGGCTAGGGTCTGTGAGGGTATGCTTCATATTGGAATTCCCATTTCTTCCTCTTTCTGTCTTTCTTCCTTGCTTAGGTGAGGTCCATCATCCACCTCTGCTGCCCTGCCGCAGTTCCCAGTGCAGCAAGACCGATGGATCTTAGGCTCAGGCAGCGGGAACCAAGAACAAAACAAAACCTTTCTCATTATGCACGTTAGTCATCTCTGATATTTTGTGACTGTGAAGCAAGCTGACTGACACATAGCCGGGAATTACCTGAAATTTCTATACTACTCGAATCCCAAAGGAATATGACACTGTAGAGATAAAACTCCAGCAATGACAGGTTGTGCCTGAAATGAGTGATCTATGGACAACACAGATTCATTTTTATGCTATTAAGTAGATTTGAAATTGCCATAAAAAAATCTATAAAAATGGAGCAGCTTTGAGATCATTTCCCCCAGTAGCCATTTCTCATTTTCAATGTACTTACTACTTCTGTCTTGTCATGTTAGAACTGGACAGCATCCCTGGGAGTACCTGCACTATAATGGAGAAACCAGCAGAGAAATTTCTCAGCAGAATCCACCTATGGTGAACTGGAAGAAGCAAAGGGGCAGGACCGTGAGCTCCCAGGGCACTGGGGTCATCTGTCTGGGCAACACTTCTTAAGAAGGGATTGCTTTGTTTTTGATTGATAAATGATAGCTGTACATGTTTGGGGTACAGTGTGATGACGGAAGAAAGGGACTTGCTTAAAAAAGGAATTACGGCAAACTTTTCTGGCTCTGTTCCTACAGGAGAGGGAAAAGTCCCTTTACCTCTGAGTATTTCATGACTGAATCCATGAAGTCAAGTGACAACAGACAGATAAACAGGAGACCACACAATGTATGACATGTACAGAGACACCACAGAAAAGAAAGTTAACTTAAAAGCCCAGTGAGATTCAGGAGCTTCTGTGCCTTCTTTATGGAGAGGAGTGGAAATGTGACACTTCAGGGGACTGTTAGGAAAGAAGAAAAAGGTTCCTTAAAAGAAGAGATGACTGGGTCATGCAGCTGCTGCTGCAGTCTCACATCTCAGCAATTGTGGTGGACAGTACAAGTTTCACAGCTCTGGGCCCATCAACACTGTCACTGAGGGAGGAGGAGCTTATGGGCCCCGCCTGCCCTGAGGATTTATATGCAGTTAATAGTTGATAAAGGAGGAAGAAACATTTTCTTCAGCAGTGCAGGAAAGGAGCCCATGCTCCTTAAACAATCCTAATGAAAACATCGAGTCACAAAATAAATGAATGAATGGATGAATAAATAAATAAAATGAAAGCAGAAGGGGGGTGGATGGGAAGAGGAAGGGCAGGGACTATCATGAGTGGAGGGGGAAAAGAGAGGGAAGCATGGACGAATATAGAAATACATTATATTTGTGTGTGAAAACGTCATAGTGAAAAGCATTACACTATATAATCAATATACGCTAACAAAGAATCTTCAAAAAGTAAAGGATGAGAGTTTGGGACGGGTGTACCTGAGTGTGGTGCTGACTGTTCCGAGCTCTTCCCAATCTCTCCCAGCTAACGAGCGCCTGAGGAAGGAGCTGATGGCAGAAAACTCCTTTTAGACTGTTTGTCTTTAGGTGCCGAGGACAAGCCTGCATTTGTTGTTTTATAAGTATCTTCAACTAAAAATAATGAATACAGGGAAAGCGTGGGGGCAATTCCAGCATGAGAGGCTGAGGCAGGGGGATTGCAAGTTCCAGGCCAGTTGGAACTACATAGTGAGTTCAAGGCTGAGACAAGACAGAAGGACAGGAAAAGGAGGGACATGGGGAGAAGAGACCCCACCGTGGAGTCTGGGGTGAGCCTTCACCAGCCAAGAACCAAGAATTCCAACACAACTAACAACATGCTGTGAAGGTTGCCAACACAGAGGTGATATTCCTTTTAGATAGAGATGTTTTCAAAGAAGAGTGCTGAAATAGCAACAAACCGTTTTTAAGGCCTGAGAGTATATAATTTTCAAATATGTCCCTCTCTTTTCTCTGATACGTTCTGAAATCTCACTAACAAGACTAAACTTTTGTATGATAAACTTCCCCTGGCGCCTTGTTTCCTAGAGTTTTACTTATCAGCTATGATTCTTTCCAATGTGTGCCAGATGCCCCCTCATGATCTCATTTACTATAAAGAAAAGGTTCCTTAGCAACCTATGAGCCGTGACTTCAGAAACCAGAGAGTGGTACACAGGGCTGCTGCAGAGACAGTCGTGTCCCTGAGAAGCCATACCTACCTTTGCAGAAGTCTTGTTCTTTCCTGGAACACCCCAACTTCTACTAACCTCCATGTTTAAATCTGTATTTAAAATCTCTTCTTAATAAACACCAACTCTGCTTCCCACTAGTTCGTCCTGAAATCCTTTTTTACAGTAAAGAATCCCATTGCACTTGAGTAGAGGCCACTGACAAGAACTCCTCAGGCTGAAGGAGCAGTGTGGAGCTGAGTCTCAACCTGCATCTCACTGCTGCCGTGAAGACCAGCTTGGGCTACCTACAAAATTAGTCTCTCTTTCTCTCTCTCTCTCTCTCTCTCTCTCTCTCTCTCTCTCTCTCTCTCTCATACACACACACACACACACACACACAAAAGAAGGAAGGAAGAAAGAAAGAAAGAAAGAAAGAAAGAAAGAAAGAAAGAAAGAAAGAGAGAGAGAGAGGGAGGGAGGGAGGGAGGGAGGGAGGGAGGGAGGGAGGGAGGGAGAGAAGGAAGGAAAGCCAAGGCAAGAACTCGGTATTTGAGAATGGCCTCATCCTTTTCCCTCAGGCCGACAGTTTTAGTCCATGCACCTGCTGACACTGCCAATCCTCTGAATGCACCTTAACACACAACACAACAGCAGAGCCTGAACACTAACACACACTAGCAACCACTGGCTTACAGAAACGGTGCATAAGCACACAGCACCCTCAGCACATTTCATAGAAATTTCACCATCTTCCTAGCTGCTCCCAACTCGTAGCTGATAGACAAGGGTGCGTGTTCCCCTCCTTTTCCAGTTGGGAAGGTGACTCCGGTCCACATTCTGCCGTTTCCTGATGTCCTCCCAATGCCAATGCAAGCCCCACTCGTCACGTGTGGTAGCTGCCTTCCTACAGTATCCTTTATTGCCCTTCTTCCGTTCCCAGTTTCACTTCTTCACAACACAACTGGTGTTATGACTGATCCACTCCCAAACTAGGAATTTTCCATTTGAATCCTTATCTCAGTGAAGGTTTCTGGGAACCCAAACTAAAATAGCATTTATTTTCCAGAAGCTTCTCCTTTGCCTGAGGAATGAAAACCATTTGTTTGTGTTCTTTCATTACTTTATTGCTTTGTTCTTGTTCTCAAGAAAATATTGATTAGCAATATTGATTAGGGGGACTGCTTGGGAGAAAGAAAGGGGCCAGAGGGTGGGGAGAAGGACTGATGGGAGCAGGTAGTGAGGGACTGGTCGACATAGCCAAGGACACTGATACACGTGTGAGACTGTCATGATGAAGCTATTATTTTGTATGCTCACTAAAACAACTTAAAAGAAAATGCTCATTGAGTGCCTCTTTCGTGCAAAATCACCGAGCTAGCTGCTGGCTTTCCAACAGTGAACTGTCATAGACTCTTCCCCCACAGCCACCTGTCCCATGGAAACACACGTGTGTTTTAGAGTTTCCTAGTAGCCATATTAAATAAAAAGAAGGAAAATAAGTGGGGAAAGCATTGTGTCTAAAATGTTATCACTTCTGTGTCTTCTAAGTCTTTGAAATCCACGGTCTGCTTCATATTTGCAACTCTGCTCCACAGTCAGTGGCCAGAGGCTCTGTGCATAGTAGCCCAGTCTCAGGAAGGAAAGGTCATCAAGAGGTGATCAGACAAGAAGAAATCGGTCACTTAAACGGATGGTTCCTCTACTTGGTGTATATCTGTATCGCCTACAGAGTAAGTGAAGAATGTTCAGTCTTGGCTTATGCAAGTTTGAAGAGGGCAAAGCCTTCCTACTTTTTTCAGGGTTCCAGGTGATCTGAGCACACACCACGGTTTGACTGCCAGGACCTGACCTCACCCCCAGCCTGTTTTCTCACTCAGTCCTTCAGGAAGGTGTGGCTGGGTGGGCAAGACAGCACAGTGGGCGAGGGTGCTTGCAGCGGAGCCTGACGACCTGAGTTCCATTTCTGGAATCCACATGGCAGAAGGAGAGAGTCAGCTCACAAATTGTCCTCTGACCTCCACTGGGTGCTGCAACATGCACCCACCCCAACATCCATCAAACACACACGCTTGTGAAAAATAAATAAGTGAATAAGAAATAGAAGGTGATAAAGCTTTTGTTCAACTTGTGTGCACCTTGGAGATGCCCAGTGTGCTTTAAAAAACGTTGGCTGTGTTGAATTCCAAGAATTCTTCTTGGAGATACCCAGGCATTTTGAAATGTTGATGTGTAAGTCTTCTCTGAGTTGAATCTGATGCTGATTAAGTGGTAAGAAGTGAGGCTGGTATGATGGGATAAAGTCTCCCTGATGAGTCTAAGGTACAGCCAAATGTGAGAACCAGCGACCTAAATACCTAAATTATGACACCCATGTGATTTAACACATATGCTTTGTGGAAACACAATTGACATGTATGGATGTCATGATGACATCCGGCAGGACATGACCAAATAAATGTTTCATGCCAGAGGACATCAGAATGAATAATCTTTGTTGTTTTCTATGACTTTTAAAAAATTTATTTTTACTTTATGTATATAAGTTTAAGTGTACCCATGTCATGCAATACCCATGGAGGACGGAAGAGGGCCTCAGATTCCCTAGAACTGGAGTTAAGACATTGCTAGCTGCCATGTGGGTGCTGGAATTCGACCCTGGGTCCTCTGTGTTCTTAACTGCTGAGCCATCTCTCTAGCCCTGATCTTTGCTGTTTTGGCTAGTTTCTTTTCAGTTAGTAAGATGTTTTATGTCCTGCATGGTAGCACAGCCCTTTAATGCCAGTACTCAGGAAGCACAGGAAGGCAGATCTTTGTGGTCTATGTACTGGTCCAGGCCAGTCATAGTTGCATGGTGTTTTTATTGCGTTTATTTATTTTCTGTATGTATGAATGTGCTTATAAATGTTCAGGTACACGTGCTATGGCAAGCATGTGGAGGTCAGAGGAAAATTTGCAAGAATCGCTTTTCTCTTTCCACCATGTAGGTCCTGGGAAGGGAACTCAGGTTGTCAGGTTGGGCAGCAAGCACTTTTATTCACGGAGCCATCTTGCCAGTCCCTCGAAATTTGAGATAAAACACAACAATTAAGGAAACAATGTAAGAGTAAGATCTGAGTGGTTTTTTGTTTGTTTTGTTTTTCTTTAGGCTTTGCATCTAGTATTCAGCCTCTGTCTGCCTTTTGGTAATGTTCTCCTAAGTGTTCAACTTGGTCTTAAATTGTGAGCTTTAACTGGGTTGGGTCTTTGTGTTCTTATGGATAGCCTGGCAACTTCTTGGAGACCCACTAGAAACCAGTTAGAACACTGATACAGGACACTTTCATTCCTGGACTCCTGTCAGGTGAGCCTGATGCCAGAGGTCCCCAAACCATTCAGCACCTTGATGTTTGTTTGCAAGAATGCTTTTTGCTGAGTGTGGTAGGCCCCTAAAGGAGGGGTGAAAACAGAAAGAGAGCCCAAGATACCCCAGGTATTCAGGCTTATAAACCTGTTTGCACTTAAATTAAATATCCAGTGACTGTGAGGCTATGAATATCTATCTTGTCTTAGATCAGTTGCATTTATGGCTGAGTGGTCAAATTCCAAGGAGCTAATTTTGTGTCTTTTTGTAGACAATCCCTCATGCTTGGCAATTGTCTGACATACTTACGTGGACACAGTCATATATTTTTGAGATGGAGTCGGGACTTAACTACTGTAACTGCTTCACGTCCTGTTCAGGGTTTCAGTGTATTCATGGAAGTCACATAAAATATCTTAAGTTCGTTTTGATAGAGTCAAATAAAATTAAGTTTAAAATGTTCCTAACTTTTGAACAATTGTTTAAACAGTGATTTGATCTGGTCTTAAAGAATTGACAGATCCAAATGAGAGGAAGAGACAAGATTCTTGTGTGTTTTTGTTTTGGGATTGTTTTTGTTTGTTTCTTTGTTTTTGTAGTTTTTAGGTACTGGGTACAGAACTCAGGGCCTTTGTACGTATTAGGCAAATGTTCCACACTACCACCGCACTACAACTCTAGCCTGTTTAAAATATCAAAGATTTTTTTCTAAGACAGATAGAGAGATGCTCTGAGACAGATTCCAGGTGAAATATCCTTTAGTAAAAATGCTGGTCTCTCACGACAGGCAGGGGCTGGAGGGACGGGGCGGGGCTGGGAGATCTAACAGCAACCTACAGAACAAAGGAAATTCCTTGCCTTTTTATAGACTTTAGAGTTGAGAGTCTCTGAGTTCAGCATTTTAGAAAGGTTATGAACAGGAAGCTAATTCTACTGTCCACCCGACCTTGGGGCTGCTACTTGCTAGGAGTTTAGCGATTTGAGAAGGAAATCGATAGGCTATGAGGCATCGCTGATCACGTCTAGCATCTATGATCTAACACAACCCACTATTTGATGCTTGTGACTTTTGTAGTTTTCAGACCCATATTTACATGTTGTATTTGTGTGTGAGTGTGAGTGTGTGGCATTGGGAATAAAACCTAAGGAGCCTCACACATACTAGGTAAATGTTTTTCCGATGAGCTACATCTCTAGAGGGTTTTGTATTTCTTTCCCATTGTGAACTTACTGGAAATAGAAGAACCTTCTAGAACAGAAGCTAAACTTCTGTTAGCCCCATGCACCCTGGTTTTATTTTCTTCAAACACATTTCTGCTTTGTAGTATAAAATGAACCACAGGTGGCCAAGATCCTTATTTGAGCCCTTTCCAAGGTACAGACTTGTCTAGACCTGTCTGATGAGCAGGAGACAGGTCCAAAGGGGTGGTTTAGCTGAGCCGATTTCCATCAAGCCTGTTTCTATTGTTGGAGGAAGGAATATGCACATAGCTTGCGGGAGGGGGAGTACAGGGTGTTTGGTGCTGGGTCTCGGCTGGCCTGCCTGACTGTGGTGCTGGCTCACCTGCAGGTCTGTCAGCCCTAGGTGACTGGAGGTGGACTGAACAGAGGCTCATCTGAAAAAGGCTTTGGCCTTCCTATGATGTGTGAGGGCAGCAAGGGCAAGCTTTGCTTGATGGAGAAGAGAAAGCAGAGGGAAGGGGCATGCTGGTGCACACAGTATCCCTTCAGGAATGTGACCCGGGGTCAGGCTGGGATGCCACAGCTTGTGACATGTTTGGTGTTGTGGAACAAGTCAAGTCAAGAGAGCAGGTCACCCAATTGCACTACAATCTCTTAGACTAGAGACTAGAGTCTCCTCAGAAGGAATGTAGATTTACATTAGCTGTGGGATGCTCCACACAGCCTTGTTTCTGGGGAAGGGTTTTGTTTGATTTCTGAGGCAAGATCCCGGTCAGTAGCCTGTGCCCACTCCGTGCGGCCTGGAACTCATGATCCTCCTTCCTGTTGTCTCTGAAGGGCTGGGGTTACGGGCATGTGTCAGCATGTGAGAGAGACTCCAGTAACGTTTTCGATTCATAGAAGGATTCTTAGAAATCTTACACCAGAGCATAATAACAAACAAGCTACGGTTTGGATTTTCACACAGGAAATACCCTTGGCCAGCAATCACTGGAAGGGAATTTTCAGACTTGCCCGAGACAGCCAAAGAGGTGTTGTTTAGGAATGCTGAGTAATTAAATCCAAACCCTGCCAAACAGCAACACAGGACTGCACTTTCTGTGTCACTGCCACACATTGTTTGAATCATATTCTGCTTTGTGTTTTCTTCTGTTTTGCTCAAGATTTGTCATCCATTATAAAACTCCGAATCTTCACTGGCTATCCAAAATAGTCACCTGAATCTGCTGGAAGGAAAAGCCCATTTGTGCCCTGGTGGCTCACACAGGAAAACAGGAAAACAAAGAGACTCAGAGTCAGGAGTTTCACAGCGCTAACTCATCATGTGATCATCCCCTTTCTGAGCCTGGGCTCCTTTTCTTATAAAATGAAGATGCCTTAGAGCCGAGTGAGCTCAATAAACTACTTGTTGGTAACAGATTCTTTATGGGGAGGCAGAAGGATGGTGGGGATTGACCCGGCAGGGTGAGCGTGCAGGAGACAGAAATTTGCCAGGTGATAAGCTTCGCTCAGTCTGGTTACCAGTACTTCCTGTAGCACTCTCTGATTTCAAAAGACCCGTAACATTTACATGTCTAGGAACTTATGTAAGAAGAATTTGGTGTGTAAAAGAAATATGAAATATCTGCGTTGTTTTTCCTGATCTCAGCCTGTCCATTACAAATATTCACACAACACAGAATTTATAAAATAAATGTCATTCACAAGATTTTCTCTCAGCAATAAGCACAGCCACGTTCCCCGTTTTGTATGAGTGTTAGACCTGTTACTGTGAAAACACACAAGCATTTATTCTTTCTACCACCTCTCCAAAAGTCTGACACATCTTCATGTTGTCTTCCTCGCATGTTGCATCGATTTCCATGATCATTTTCAGTGGCTTTCAGCACATTTTCTTACATCTCACATGAATTAGTCATTTATATAATTATTTCCCACCAAAGGACGTTAGGGTTGCTCCCATTTGTTTGTGTGAAACGTAGCTACAATAACTATCTTTGCATATCCATCTTTGTGTGTATAAATATATATATATATATATATATATATATATATATATATATATATATATGTCCATATATATTCCTTGTTATCATTTTCCTTTAAGGTATGTCTCTGCAAGTGGAAATTCTGCCTGAAAAAATGTCCCGGGGGCTGGCGAGATGGCGAAGCTCTTAAGAGCTTGCACTTGCAAAGAACCCAAATTTGGTTCCCTGTACTGTCTGGCAGCTTACTACTGCCTGTAACTCCAACTTCAGGGAATTGAATGGCGTCCCACATCAGTGGGTACCTGCACTCATATGGACATAACCACACACAGACACAACTACGTACTCAGAATTAAAGACATTTTTAAAGTCTTTAAAAATCCAGAAAAGTGGTACCAATTTACATTCTCACCGAATTAGAGTGCCCACTTTCTTTGAGTCTGTTTTAGCGTTATCACCTTGTTTAATCTCTATCCATCAATACAAAGGGCAGTGTCTTGTTTTGCTTTTATTTCTTTGAGTGTAGAAAGGGTTGCACATGCTTTTATGTGTCTGTGTATTACAGCAGCAATAAAGACCCATTAAAGAGAAGCTCCTGGTCAAGAGCGTAGAGAACAGTGAAGACCTAGCTTTCCTGCTGGCTGGGTCCGTCTCCTGGCTGGGGAGCCACCCCTAGCAAGGCAGGCTCATCTTAAGCCGAGCTAAAGAGAGAGGCAGAACAGGTATTATTTTAATGACATACTGCGCTCCTCTTTCCCAGAATTCCTGCTGCCTCGTGCAGTCCCTATGACCTGAGCAGCTGTGACGTTCTGTTGACCCTGCCTACCTTTCTGATTTTAAAAGGTTCATTTTTTTTCTTTTTTATGTCTCTTTCTTTTGGAAACCTAAGCATGCTTTTTCTGATACTTTGGGCTTACTTACTGTTTCTCTGAAGCCACTCCCCCCTGCCACAGGGCTGCCTGTGGCCACATGATGGACATTCATGCCTGCAACTTAAACCACGTGGATTTTCTCTTTCTTTCTTCTATCCTCCCCCTTCAGGCAGTTTGCACTGGTTTTTGTTTGTTTGTTTCTTTTGTTTTCTCCTTTGTTTTTTGAGACAGGATTTCCCTGTAGCCACAGCTGCCCAGGTCTCTATCTCAGAGAAATTCACCTCCTCTCTCCCTCTGCTTCCTGAGCACTGGGATTAAAGGCATGTGCCGCTATGCCTCGGCACTTGTTTTAAACTGTAATAAAATTGTCATCGAATTTCCATTTGAGTTTGTTCCTGAATTCTTTTGTTAATGAGACTAAGAACCCTGAGGAAGAGTGGGCCTGAGTTCCCTGGTGTCATGTTGACCATTTTCTTTCTTTTACTTGTAAACTGCCTATATATAGCTTTCCCCACATTTTCAATTGGAATGTGTGTCAGTCTGTAACAATGTACATAAGGATGAGGTTTATTTAGCTCATCACTTCCCAAAGGCTCTACTCAAAACACCATGGAGTTGGATTAAGTTTCCCGATGCCTACCCACCTGTGTAAAACCTCACCAGGGAGATTAAATTTCAACACACGAACCCTTGGTAAATACACATAAGCCATATATTAGTTACTTTTCTGTTGCTGTGATAAAACACTGTGACCAAGGAAACTTATAGAAGGAAGAGTTTATTTGAATTTAAAGTTCCAGAGGGATTAGAGTCCATCATGGCGAGGCCACAGAGGTAGTAAGAGCAGAAAGCTAAGAGCTCATGTCTTCAAACAGGCACGGGCAGAAGATAGCGACTGGAAATCTGGGAAGGCTGAAGAACTCCAGTGAAGGGCTTCTGCCAGCAAAGCCACACCTTCTAAGATCTCCCCAAACAGTGCCATCAGTGGGGGACAAAATGTCCATATGTTTTGAGCCCATGGGGTAACATTCATTCAAACCACCACAAACCATATCTAAATAATAACTAAATTTTTATCATTGTCTTTTCTTACTGCTTTGTTAAGATTCTTCCTATATGAAAGATACTCATGTTTTTGAAGAGCTATGTAGACCCTTCCTTTTTATTTGACTTATTTTATTTTATGTGACTATTTTGTGTGCATGTACGTAAGTGCACACATGCAAACAAAGAGCGTGGACACCAAAGAAGGGCATCAGATCCGGGACCTGGAGTTAGGGATGGTTGTTAGCTGCATTGTGAGTGCTGGTGTCTGAATCCCGGTCCTTTGCAGGGGCAGCCAGTGTTCTTAACTGCTGAGCCATCTTTCCAGCCCTTATATTAGGTCTAATATAGACTATATACCTTTATTCTCAGATTATCCTCATTTTAAATGAAGACCTCATTCATTCATCAACGGATCACTTAAAATAAAAGTTTATGGTATGTTGGGAAGAGCAGATTGCTGTTTGGAGAAGGTCAAGCCTTATTTTCTATACTAGTTAGTTTATTTTAAAATCCATTTTTTTCTATGTGTTTTTTCCATTCCCACTCTCCATCTCTGCTCCCACATTAGTTCCTCTAAAATGAGACTGGTAAGGGCTCAGTAATTAGAAGATTTAAACACTTTAAAAGAGAAGTGCGTTCAGGGCTGTGGAGCTGGCTCAGCAGTTAAGATCACTGGCTGCTCTTGCAGAGGACCCAGGTTCAGTTCCCACCACATGGCAGCTCACAACTGTCTATAACTCCAGTTCTAGGGAATCTGACACCGTCTTCGGGCCTTTGTGAGCACTGCATACACATGACACACATATATATGCAGGCAAAATAATCATATACATAAATGATAAAATAAAAAATAAGTAAATCTTTAAAAACTGGAAAAAAGGGGAAGTCGGTGGTAATGTAACATTACTGAAGCTTTTAAAAAAGCCCGTGCAATACAACTGAGATTTCACATTTGGAGCACATTACTATGGCAACAAAAGACAGATCTGGAAAAAAATAAGGTGCAGTATAATAGAATTATGGACAAAATTGATTAGAAAAAAGAAAAGACTGTGTTTTGTTTTATTTTCGACTTGCTTATCATACATACTGAAACGCTTTAGCACCCAAGAAACATTTCTGCTTTCAAAAGCAAACACATTTTAATTATGTTTACATGTATAAAGCCACAGGAAGGAAATCCTTTTGGTGATATTGCTTTTGTTTGCAATAATAGTGCCAATCTCTTCGTAGTCTTACTTGAGAGGTAATACTTTCATTTAAAATGTGCACATAGATTTGATTTCTTATTCTTTAAGTTAATATTTTCATCCAGGTACTTTTATTTATTTTGTTGTTGTTGTTTGTGGGAAGGGAGGAGCACATCCCAAGGCCTGAGCGTGGACATCAGAGCACAACTTGTGGGAACTGGTTCTCTCCTTCTACAGTGCTGGCTGTGAGGCTCAATCCAGGTTGTCAAGCTTAGAGGCAAGCACCCTTACCCGCTGAGCATCCTGCCCACCTTCTTTCACAGTTAGTATACCATTTACATGAATGCTGTTCCTTCTTCTCTTTGATTACTTCAAACACACTTATTCTAAAGTCACTTTTCAGATTTCTTCATTATTTTCATTTCCTTGGCTGAAAATGCAATAAAATATTTGCTTAACTAATAAGCACCCTACATTTCCATAACACAGATTACCTGTATGTTTTACACTTACCCTCCTCCTCCTCCTGCTCTTCCTTCTGCTCCTGCAACTCCTCCTCCTTTTTCGTTTGAGACAGGTCACTCCTGGAGATGCTCCTGTCTCAGACTCCTTAGTGCTGGGATCATAGGCCTGCACCACCACACCTAGTGCATTAGCTTCTCGTGCTTCGGACTTGAAGTCCGTGGCCTCAGGATGAGTCAAGTGTGTCGACTGTGCTTGCATTTCCGTCTGTCCATTTTCTAGAGTGTCTTGTTTATCAGTGGCAGAGATAAAGTCAGGCAAGCCCTCCAGCCCTGAGCAGCTGGAATTTTGTGGAACGTGTATTTAATAGGTGGAGTCATACTATTATGAATTATGGGGATGGACCTTGAGGTTAGATAGCCAGATTCTGTGTGCTGCTCATGTTCCTGACTATAGGTGCAGTGTGACCAGGTGGCCTCCCCACCGCAGCCAGCCCTGCCTGCCAGGATTTGCTGCGTCCCCTTAGCTGCAGCCAAAATACATCCTGCCCCCCTTTAGCAGTTTCTTGTTAGGTATTTGATTACAGCACCAAGAAAAATAACTAGTGCATATGATTTCTTGCATTTCTGCTTCTTACTGATGTTGTTTCGCAGAAGATCTTGAGAATCACAGTGGTACATGTGCCACGTATACTTTGCCAGTTCAGAACTGAGGCGTAATCCTACTCAGATTCCCTCTCTTCCTCTTCAGAGTTCCCCACCTCTCCTTCCTTAACACCCTCTGTTCCTCCTCTTAGTTTTGCAAAGGCGTCTAGGAGGGGCAGAGCTGAATGACCTTGGGTTAGTCACTATCTTTGGGCTGTGTCCTAGTTTGCTTCTCAGTTGCTGCGATAAAACATTGACCCTAAGCAACAGTGAGGAGGAAAGGATTTATTTCTCCTTACAGGTTATAGTCCGTGAAGGGGGAAACTAAGGCAGGAGCTAAAGGCAGGAACTGGGAGGCAGGAACTAAAGTAGAGGCCCACTGAGGAATGCTGCCTCTGGCTTGTTTCTCATGACTTGCTCTGCTGCTTTTTCAGATAGCCCAGGACCACCTGCCTAGGGATAGTACTGCTCAAAGTGGGTCGGGCCCTCCGAGATGAACTGGCAATTAAGAAAATTCCGAATCTGATGGAGGAGAATCCTCAGCTGAGACTCTCTTCCCAGTACGTCTAGGTTTGTGTCAAGATGACAAAAACTAGCCAGCATAGACCAACTAAAGCCAGTCTCTTCACCCTCTCTGACACATAGCTTATGTGTTTCTTCCTCCAAATTAGAGCCCATATTCCTTTGCGGTGCCCCATCAGTCCTTCCCCATCTCTGGCAATCTCCCCATCAAGCTCAATTCATGTGATCTTCCTCAGGAAGCCTTACTTGTACTTTGCCAGGCAATGTTGCTTTGTTATTACAAACATGCACAAGATCCTTTCTAGCTCGAGCTGCAAACACAGACCTGTCATAGACTAAAATATTAAATACATAAATCATAAAGGCATGCCTCTCTCTTCCAACAAGATAAAGATCTTTTTAGTGCAGAAAATAGGACAGAAACACAAAACAATGAGTAGGTCTAAAACATAAGCCAGCTGATGATCTCTGAGCCTAAGAGAAAAGTACACGTTCTGTGGGATAATTGGTACCAAAACATCCATTGAAAGTAAGAGACTGAGTCAGGCAATGGCCTAAAACTGGGGGATCCACCAAATCCCTGGCCCACGAGCAGAGCTGGAAGAAACACAGCATCAGACACCTTGTACCTTAGTCACAGCAGGCAGCAACTGCAACCTCATTCTGAAAAGGGGTTCGAGGCTTGGAGGTGTATCAATCAAGGCAGTCTTGATGCTCTCCAAACCTCAATGCTGGAGCTGAAGAGTCCGTACCAGAGCCACTTCTCAGAGGAAGCAGAGGTGTCTGGGGAGCAGTGAGCCCCAAAGCTGCCGGGAAGGTGGGCCTCATGCTGCTGTGAGGTTGAGTGCTGTATAGAGCTTTTATTTAAGTACTTTGTGTGTGTGTTTGCATGTGCTTGGATGCAGCTGTGTGTGGGGGTGCATATACACGATACACGTACACGTGTAGAGTCTAGAGGTTGATGTTGGGCGTCTTCCTGCGTCTCCACCGTACACATCAAGGTAGGTCTCTCACTTGAACCCAGAACTCACTACTTTGGCTAATCTAGCTAGCAAGCTTACTCTGGGCTTCCCCTGGTTTTACCTTCTAAGTACTAGGATTATAGGTGGCTGCCATGCCTGCCCAGCTCTTATGTGACTGCTGAAGATCTGAACTCAGATCCTTAAGCTTGTACAGCAAGTGCTTTACCCACGGAGACATCTCCCTAACCTGGATGTATAAAGAGTTTTACTTGACTGAGGGTTATGGTGACTGAATGGTCCAAATGGCATGAGGCCAGCATCATGGGAAAGCCCCTTGTCTGTGTCACAAGGAGCAAAGGACAAGGAAAGGAGCTGAGGAGAAAGAGGCACATGGGAGAATGCCCAGACAGAGGGGCAGAGGAAGGACAGAGGGGAGAGAGAGGAGGTGGAGGGGGACAGAAAGAGGGGCAGAGGTGGGCAGAAAGGGGCAGGGGGAGTGCAGAGGGCAGGGCGGGGCGGGCTTATTCCTTTATAACAGTCTGCTCTGGTAACTGATGCCTGCAGGACCCAGGCCAGGCTACAAATAGCATTCACCATTTATGGGACTGGCCAATCACCTTTCATGAGGTCTCAACTCTTAACCATTTACCCCTTTAATACTTTATGGCGGGGGCAAATCTTTCAGTTCATGTACTGCCAGGAGACGAGCCATGTCCCAGCGCAGCAGAAGTTAGCTCAGGGAGGAGGAGGAGGTGTGGGCCAGCTGCTCAGGGCTGGAGGGCTTGCCTGACTATCTCTGCCACTGATAAACAAGACACTCTAGAAAATGGACAGACGGAAATGCAAGCACAGTCGACACACTTGACTCATCCTGAGGCCACGGACTTCAAGTCCAAAGCACGAGAAGCTAATGCACTAGGTGTGGTGGTGCAGGCCTATGATCCCAGCACTAAGGAGTCTGAGACAGGAGCATCTCCAGGAGTGACCTGTCTCAAACGAAAAAGGAGGAGGAGTTGCAGGAGCAGAAGGAAGAGCAGGAGGAGGAGGAGGGTAAGTGTAAAACATACAGGTAATCTGTGTTATGGAAATGTAGGGTGCTTATTAGTTAAGCAAATATTTTATTGCATTTTCAGCCAAGGAAATGAAAATAATGAAGAAATCTGAAAAGTGACTTTAGAATAAGTGTGTTTGAAGTAATCAGAGAGTAGAAGGAACAGCATTCATGTAAATGGTATACTAACTGTGAAAGAAGGTGGGCAGGATGCTCAGCGGGTAAGGGTGCTTGCCTCTAAGCTTGACAACCTGGATTGAGCCTCACAGCCAGCACTGTAGAAGGAGAGAACCAGTTCCCACAAGCTGTGCTCTGATGTCCACGCTCAGGCCTTGGGATGTGCTCCTCCCTTCCCACAAACAACAACAACAAATCAAAAAGACAAAAAAGGAAAAGAATTCCCCTTTAGTCCTTAAAAAAAGTCAGCAAATATGCTATTTTGTTTTTGTAGTTGTTAATGAAGGACCCAAGGTTTTCCGGGATCGAGACAGCAGCTCAGCCAGCCACAGCTGGCACATACGTAAGATTTTACATGCTAGACTGTGGGCCACATCAAGGATAGCCACTGTGTGTTTATTCCTAAGTGCACATGAACCAAAACACCTTGCATGTTTCAGACCATCTTGAAAGGAGGAAACAGAACAGAACACTTGCTTCAAATGATTTGTGTGTGCATAGAGTTGGCCCTTATTGTACTGTGAACTACAAAACAATAATTATTTTCACAGAATTCCAAATCAGTGATTTCAAACAATTTTTAAAATGTGTATGAGTGTTTTGCCTGCATGTATATAAGCGTATCTGTGTCATGCAGTGCCGAAGGAGGCTAGAAAAGGGTGTTAGATCTCCTGGAACTGGAGTTAGGAGAGTTGTTATACTTCATGTGGGTGATGGGAATCTAACCCAGGTCCACTCCAAGAGCAGCTGATGCTCCCACACACTGAGCCATCTCTCTGACCCTTCCAACTCAGTAAATACTGTGCACCTGCAACTTGTCTGGCTTTCCAATAGGTACCATGAGGCTTAGTGCTGCCAGAGAGAAAGACAGCAGGTCTAACACCAGATTTGTAGCAATGTTCAGCAGAATGTGGTAATGTTCAGCAGAATGTGGTAATGTTCAGCAGAATGTGCTTGCTGGGAAATGAATGGTGCAGTCAATCACAGTCAGGATGCCGAAGAAAACTGTGGTCTTTGATGCTGTTTGAGTGCAGAATCTGAGTCTCTGTGTGGTTCCGATAGGGTGAGCTTTAAAGAGAAAGACTTCTTGAGAGAAGGAAGAGTCTGCTGAAAGGAAAGAGGATAGGAAGAGCAAGCCATTTTCAGTGTCCAGTGAGACTGGTCTATTTATTACAAAAGAAGATGCAAGAAAGTATGCAGATGGATCAGGAGGTTCAGGCAGTTTACACTATCCCTTATCTAGTGATTTTTCTTTATTCCTATAAATCTTGCTACAGAATGAAGAGTCACAAAATCCAGAAAATTTCACTAATTTTAACAGGAAATGTTAGAATGTGTTCTAAACACAGAAAAGCATACTAAGTCACTTTTCTTTTCACTGTGACCAAATACCCATAAAAAAAATCAACTGAAAGGTGAAAGTCTTGTTTTGGCTCACAGTTCAGAGGGATGCAGTCCATCATGGTGGGAAGGCATGGAGGCAAGCAGTATCAGCTTGTTTCATCTCTTCTGCAGACAGTAGAGAGGGAGAGTTCTGGTCCTGAGCTCATTTTTTTCTTTACTCCCACTCTGTTGGCTCCAAGACCCCAGCCCACGGGATGCAGCTGTCCACATTCAGGATGAGTCTTTCCCTTTACAGTTAAACCTCTCTAAAAACACCCTCAGAGACTGAGGTGTATCTCATCAATGCTGTACGTATTTCTTAATTCAATCAAGTTGATTAATTAAACTTAACTGTAATAAAAACGCATATCTATTGAACAATGATGATTTAACATAAACTATAAAAATAATTTGAAGGTGAATACAGTATGGATGTAATATATAGTTTGGACATAATGGTTTATAAAGTCCTTTAAAAAGGAAGACACGGTAGTTAATAGTTTTTCTTTGGAATGTTACACCAGTTGAGCTTCTAGTTCTGTAACAAACTACCTGGGATGATCCAGTTAAAAAGAGCAAATTGGAGAGATGGCTCAGTGGTTAAGAGCACTAGCTGCTCTTGCAGAAGACATGTGGTTCCACCCACATGGCAGCTAACAATCATTCCTAACTCTAGTACCAGGGGCCTCTTCTGGATCTATGCACATTGCATGTGTGTGGTACACTTACATATATGCAGGCAAAACATTCACACACACACAAAATAAATAAAACCTTTAAAAAAAGAGAAAAAGAATTTTGGGGTCTCAATTTGTTCCTCTTGGTGTATGGAAGCTTCACCCTGTTGCTTGTGGCACTCGGAGGGCTTATGTGGTCAGGAGGGAAAGAGACTCGGAAGGGGCAAGAGCCCCTGTCCTCTTCAAAACCATGCTTAGAACAGCCGTCCACTACAAAGCACCTCCCAAATGTCCCATCATGCAGCAACAGAGACACAGGCTGGGGCCAAGCTTAGGCCCATGGCCTCTGGGAGACACTCCAGACCCAGTCTATAGCCTACATTCTCTGTTGCCCATTTCTCTCATCAACTTTTCAAAATTTTTATGAGTGTAGTTACTAGAGCCACATAAGAAAAGAAAGTTTTGTCTAGTTGAAAGCTGTCTGCACACAGACGGGAGTGCGAGATGAAGCTGCTTCACTGTGGTTCAGCAAGTACCTCCGGTTCAGAAGCCAAACAAGCTCACACGCTGGGTAGTCCAGCAAGAGCCATGGACTTTTAACAGTTTTGGAGACGTGAAAGTCCAAGATGAAAGTGCCAGCACATTTGGTGCTGATGACGCTGACCTCCTGGTCTTTTCCTCAAGTGGTAGAAAGCAGAGAGAGGTAAAGCAAGTTCTCATGTGTTTTCTTCTAAAGGACCTAATCTCATTCGTGCTGTCTCTCCCCTCATAGTCTACTTACCCTCCAAGGTCTACCTCTGAATCGCATCACCAGAGGGTAGGATTTCATGTCTGAACAGTTTGATAATTTAGTTGCTGTTCAGAAAATTTAGGCTACATCAGTTGTATTAGGAAAATGGAATCAGCTGTTGTGAAAATTAGCCCTTTGAAAGGTTTGTGCTGTGGAAATCATCACTAAACTGTCACTACGTGCCGCAGACAAGACTGGGGCTGGTGACGGAGGGTCTGGGCGGGTTAATTCAGATCCGGCTTCCCCTGCGGCAGAGTGCATCTCTTCAGCCAGCCTCCCAGCACTGTCAGCCCTAAAGGACAGTGTGGCTGTCTTCTGCCAAACATCAAGATTTGTGGACTGCAGGCCATTCTGCATTGCATACTTACGATGTCTGTGATCCTACGGCTTTTTCTTTGTCTAACTTTCGTGGCAAATGTCTTCTGAGGCTCTGCTGATCCCTTCACAGAAAGAGCACAACAAAATGACCA
This sequence comes from Eospalax fontanierii, assembly GCA_035773235.1. Taxonomy (NCBI): domain Eukaryota; kingdom Metazoa; phylum Chordata; class Mammalia; order Rodentia; family Spalacidae; genus Eospalax; species Eospalax fontanierii. The sequence goes on from CM069538.1 coordinate 10,309,379, forward strand.
ACACTGATTCATGTGCTCTAACAAGAGGGGTTTGATCTTGCCGGTGGTGTGCAAACTGAGACGTTGACTTCACTTTTCAACTTGAGCCTGTGGTAGTCACATGACTAGCCCCCAGGAGTGCATGCCTGTTCTCTGAAGCTACCATGAAGTTATTTAAATAACTAAAAGGTGAATTCTGTTAACAACAGTTGATATTTACTTTCTTACTTTGTTGATTTAAACAGAATTTTGGTCACTAGAGATGACTTTAAAATTAGCAAAGGGGAACTGGAGAGATGACTCAGTGGTTAAGAACCCTGGCTGCTCTTGCAGAGGTTCGGTTCCTAGTACCTATATGGTGGCTAACAACCATTTGTAACTCTAGTTCCAGAGGATCAGACACCCTCTTCTGACCTCCATGGGCACTGTATGACATGGGTGCACTTACATTCATGCAAGCAATACACTTATACACATAAAATAAAAATAATAAATAAAATATTTAAAATAAAATAAAATTAGCAAAGGGCAAACCCCAAATAAAAATTATATTTGTTGGAAGCCTTCCAAATTGACACATTTTGTTTTTTAGAAAAAAAAGAAAGAAAAAGAGGAAAGAAGGAAGGAAGGAAGGAAAAACCAAATAGACAAAAACAATGAAATAAACTTGGCATGGTGGTGCACATCTTTAATCCCAAAATTTGGGAGGCAGAGGCAGTCTCTGTGAGACTGAGGCCAACCTGGTTTACATACCGAGTTCCAGGCCTGCTGGGTGGACCGGGAGACCCAGTCTCAAAAATAAAACAACAACAGCAACAGAGGAACAATATAAGAAAGGAAATTGTGTCAGTCTGACCTCCATTGTTCTTTGAAAATAATCCCATTGAATCTTCTCTTTGCAGGCAAAGAATTGAAATGAGTCTGTTTTTCGAAATATCCGTAAGCTCTTTTGGCCGCCATCAAAATGAATGTTGATTAGCTGGGCGTGATGGCCCTATGACTGTAATCAGAGAACTTGGGGGGCTGAGGCAGGAGGAGCGGGAGTACAAGGCCAGCATAGGCTTAGTAAGACCATGTCTCAAAAACAAAGAGCAAAGATGAGTGATATTCATGTCTGATGCTTAATTAAATACGTCAGGGAAGGGAAGGAGGGGGCCTCCCAAATATTTCCTGGTGCTCAACCACTCTATTAAATAATTAGTTAGGTTTTCATCATTTGGTTGGTTGACAATGAGGGAAGATGATAGTAATTAGTCATGCAGGGGTACTACACGAAACTTAGGGAGTCCTGGGCCATCTCCCTAATGAGATGCTAAGTAGGTTTCAGGATATACCTAAATTAAACCAATTTAGTCTGAAATAACTATGGGCAGAAGAACAATTATATTCAAAGTTATTTGTGTCTTCATATAAATTATAGCTTTCAGATCTGGAATCTCTTGAGATTTGCATATTTTTCTACCTTAATATAAAACACAAATCTGACCCTAATTTATGTTCTCAGAACCTCTGATTGAAGAATTCTTAATAATTAATGCATGAAAGCCAAGACCACACATGCATATTAATGAACAGGCAATTATTTAATTGCTAAATAACTTTCCACCTCAGGTTTTAATTATACATTTTATTGGCAGGTAGCTTTTAGAAAGTGCTTTCTGAAAACAAGGCTGAACTTGTTATCCACGTTTATGAGAATAAGGAAGCAAGGGTACCCACAGCAAGCGACTGGCTCAAGGTCACAGAAGCAAGGAGGGATGAGGAATTCACAGCCCCTGAATTCCACCTCTGGTTGGCTGTTTGGTTCTGCTTGGTTGCTTTTGCTGTGTTGCCTAGGAACAGTGATGATGCTTCCTCACCCAACAGCCTCCTCTCAGTACAACATGCTATTACTGGTGTGGAAGTGAATTCTTGCTAAAGCACTTTTCTGAGTTCTGCATATAGGAAAATTTTTCTCAGATGCAATCATAGTTTGAGGACATTAAATTCCACATCAAGGTTTGAAAAGTGAATTTTTCTAAGCTACTTACTTTTTGTCATTTTTTTTTGTCTTGCTCTCACAGCTTCTGCAGTTGTTATTATTTATTTGTTTTTTAAAAGATAATGTTAGCATGTTAGGATGTTGCTTGTAGGAAGAAACAGTAACCAGAGAACTTTGGCAAGAAGAATAACCGGTGACAATAATTATTTATTAAATGTCAGTACTGTTTTCAAAACTGTACTTTGAAAAGTTGGGCTCAGGGCACATGACTGAAATCCCAGCACTTGGGAGGTGAAGCAGGAGGATCAGAAGTTCAAGGTCTCCTTCAGTTATATAATGAGTTTGGAGCTACCTTGGGTTACCTGAGACCTTTAAAAACAAATTGGCTGTTAGCTTTCCCTAACTGTAATGAAGTTACTGAGGCTCTTAGAATTTTGGCTCGTGGTTTTGGAGGTTCCACTTTTTATTTATTTTTGATTTATTTCTTTTTATTATGTGTGAGTGTTTTGCCTGCATGTATGTAAGTACACCACATATGTGCAGTTCCCATGGAGGACAGAAGAGGTTGTTGGCTCCCCTGAAACTGGAGTTAAGGATGATTGTTAGTGGCCACTGCTGGTGTTGGGAACAGAACCTGGGTCCTCTGCAAGAGCAGCAAGTGCTAGTAACTGCAGAGTCATCTCTCCAGCCCCGCTGGGTTCGAATTTAAGTACAAGTGGCCCTATAACCTCAGGCTTTTTGCATGAGTAGCTCATAATGGCAAAGTGTGCAGTATAGCAAACAGAGAAACTGAGAGGAAGAGGAAGAGACTCGGTCCCATGCCCTTTTGAGGGCATGCCCTCGTGACCTGCAGGCTTTCCCTAAAGATGGAGCTTCTAAAGGACTACAGAACTCCTCAATAACCTCAAGCCTTTGACACATGCCCCTCTGGGAAACACTCATAAAAGGGGCCTCAGAGTTTGAATTTAGAACTCTGGCATCAATTCTCTACCATGAGACACATGCTTCTGACTCAGCCAAATGCAGTGGTTATGGTCTGGGCCCTGGAGTCAGATTCATCTTCCTGTATTGGGGCTGCGGTATTACTCTGCTCTTTCACCACAGCAGGGAGAATGATCCTGTTCACCTTGTCTATCGAGATAGATAAGGAGGATGTAATGAGAAGATGCATGTAAGCTTCTGGCACTATCTATGCCTGCCACACAGATGGTGCTTTATAAAGGCCATTGTCCTGATTGCTGTCTATATTATTAAGTAGGTAAGATACAGATATGGATGGGAGAAAGAATAAGTATGTGAATTAGGAAATTTAGAAGGAATCTTAAGTTCATTGCTCAACTCTATCACCTGACCTGGGGTTCTGTAATCCATCCTCGGACCCCACGTGTGTTAGTTAACTTTCTGTTTCTATGACTGAATGTCTGAGACAATCGACTGAAAAGGAGGAAAGGTTGACTTGAGCACATATAGCTTCTGAGATTTCAGTCCATGGTTGGCTCAGAGTCTTTTGGACCTGACCGTAGGAGCATGTGGCAAGAAGTGATCAGGGTCCCAATATATCACTCAAGGACACATGCCAATGACCTGACTTTTTTCCATTAGACCCTAACCTTGAAAGATTCCATCGCCTTGCTACAGCATCATTAGTTGGGGACCAAGCCTCCAACACATGGTGTTTAGGGGGCACCCATCACCATTGCATCAGTGGTGAATTCGACGCTGGTTGCCACTACCACGATGTGGCAGCATGCAGGGGCTAAGGGGTGTGTGAGCAGAGATTAGCCCTGATGCACAGCTGTGGACATATAGAACTGGGTTCACATAAATACAACAGCAAAAGCAGAGGTGTATTTGCATGTGTGAGGCTGCAAATGGAGGCAATGGGATAATTTGAGACTATAGAATCCCTCTTAAGAAAAATGCAAATCGGGCTCAGCTAGGAAACAGACGTCAGCAGGGGAGAATGCTGGACTCTCCCAGGTATCAGACATAGGACAGCAGGGAGGGCCAAGTGGCTGCCCAGCAGAGTGCATGCTGCCTGCCAGCTCACTGCCCTGTCCAGCTGTTACGGGGCATCTACCCACAGCTTCCGAGAAAAGCCTACAGACATACTGTGTCGAGTGTCTGGCAGACTGAGCGGGCTGCAGGTGGCTGGCTGCTCCCTTAGAATATCTTTGGTACTTCACACAACTGAGGATGGTAAATATTTTGGACAAAAAAATGCATCCATACTGAACACATTGACTTTTTTCCTTGTTATGATTCCCAAAACAATACAGTCTGAAAACTGCTCACATAGTATTTATGTTATAGTGGGATTTATGCTTAAACCAGAGGTGACTTAAAGCGTATAGAGGATGTGTTTGGGTGTATGCCAATACTCCATTCCTTTCATGAGGTCCCAGCATGCTTGGATTTTGATATCTCCAGAGGGTCCTTCTGGACGAAAAAGGATGGCTGTTGCTGCCATGAGCCTGGGGCTTGGCTATCAGCAGTTCTATCTGTTATTAGTAAGTTTAATATTATAGAATCTGCCCTTAGATGATCTGGGCCCCTTTCCTAGCTCCCTCATATAATGTGATTTTGGGAGAGACATCTGCACATGTGCAAACCAGACACTGTTTAAAATACTGCACTCCAAGATCCCCATTTTTAGAACTGAACAGTTGCACTAAGGTTTGCAAATTTGACCCTTTTTTTGTGGTGCTGAGGATCAAACCCAGGGCTTCACACATGCTTGGCAAATGCTCATCCCCCAAGTTTTGCCCCCTGCACCAAGCTTTTCAAGAGGATGATCAGCTCCAACTGGTGGCTTTTTGCCTGTGGTTGGCTGACTTTCCCTCGTAGCGTAGCACGGGGTTCTGTTCAGTGAGGTGAGAGACACATTTCATTTCCACGAAGCTGCTGAGCCGGGCATCCTGGGACGCTCATGCGGCGCAGCAGGAGATGGTGGGTGGGCTGGAGATAAGGAGCCGTGGTCTCCAGTAGAATGAGGAGCAGGAGGGCAGGTGTTGATGGACCGTGACCAGGGAGGAGTGCAGGCAGCTCAGAGAGGTATGCTTGACAAGCCGAGATGATGTTGGAGGATGCTGCCCGCAGTCCCCGTGACAGGTGCCTGCCGCAAGCTGTGGCCTGCATCATCCAGAAAAGGGAAGCCGAGTGCTTTTTTCACTTCCCTTTTGATGACCTCCTAAATTTTGTTAGACATTATGGTATTTCAGTCTTTTGAGGGCCTACTCTTGAAAATGGCTTTTCCAGGCACTGCCTCTAGCACACATTCTTCCCCAAGAGTAGGCTTACTAAGCCCACAGGTGACTTTATTAAACAGGTTTGTTTTTCTTTTAAATCAAAAAAGACCTGGAGGCAGGTAGGCCAGCGCTGAGATCAGGCAGAGGAGTTCAGGGTGGCGGGAAGCACAGTCACTACTTCTCCATCATCTCAGCAAGCATCCCAGGACATCTGCATTCCCAGGTCAAGATCTGGGCCTGGGTGTGGAATCCAGAAGATAAAGGGCAGGGCAGAGGCCCCACCTCTCGGCGGAGTTGGTTCCTTTAAGGAAGGGATAAGGAAGCTTCCCTTCTGTTTATAGTTCATTGGTGGCCCCACTGCCTTGGAAGTCTGGGAAATGTAGTCTTTTAACGAAGCTGTCCCCTGAAACATCATGCAGTTCTGTAAATGAGGGATAGGAGACAATCCACGTTGCATAGGCGATTAAGTGGTCCCCGCCCCAGGTCACCCGCATCTGTCTTCCAGTTTTCTTACTCTGTTACCAGAGTTCCAAGCCTGACTCTCCCTTTCCCTCCCTCCCTCCCTCCCTCCCTCCCTCCCTCCCTCCCTCCCTCCCTCCTTCCATTCCTTCCTTCCTTCCTTGTCTTTTGTTTGTTTTGAGGCAGAGTCTCACTATATAGCACTGGCTAGCCTGGAACTCGAATGGTAGGCCAGGCTGCTTTCAAGTCTCAGAGATCTGCCTGCATCCACCTCCTGAGTGCTGGGATTAAAGGTCTGCACCACTTTACCGCCCCCTTTCACAAGTCTCATGTAGTTCAGTTTGGCCTACACCGTGTAGCCAGTGATGACCTTGAACGCCTGATTATCCTGCCTCTGTCTCCTAAGTGTTGAGATTACAGCTTGTGCTACCGCGACTGGTTATTTGGTTTGGGGTATCCGGCAAAGGGCTTCATGCATGCTAGGCAAGCACTGTACCAGCTGACGTTCATCTCCAACCCTCTTTGAAGATTCCGTTGGTGTTGTTTTGTCCTTTTTTGTTTGGTTGGGTTTTTGTTTTGTTTTGTTTTTTGTCTGTTTGTTTTTGAGACAGGGACGCCCTGTAGCCTCAGCTGGCCCAGAGCTCACTGTGTAGACCAGGCTGGCCTCCATCTCACAGAGATTTGCTCATCTCTCCCTCCCCAGAGCTGGCATTAAAAGCGTGACCATGCCAGTCGGCGTTGTTTTGTTGGTGCTAACATGTTAGTGGTTGGGAGGACTAAATGTGCTAATACGAATGGAAAATTTCAGAGATAAACTGTTAATGGCATCAAGTCAGGCGTTCATAGCCTGAAGAGAAAGGAGAGACATCGTTTGGCAAATATGCCTCAAGCATAGAAAATCACACTGTCTTTCTGGTGTCAGGGTCAGCCTTGCCTTCCACCTGTCTTTGATGTCCGAGCTGATCAAACAGCACCTCACCTGCTCCAAGACCCCCAAGTCACGTAGTTTTAATCCTGACCAAGCATAATTATGTGAGCTATATCATAATGTCCAAGGATATATTACAATGTTCATTTTGAGAAAGCCTTGACCATACTAATGGGCACTCAGTGGTGATAACTACACGTTCTAAACATTTTAGATAGATGTGAAGTTGTTTTTTTTTTTTTTGTTTTTGTTTTTTTCCATCAGTCTCCTCTCAAAAATAAAAATTCAATGGACTGATGATGTGCTCAGTGGCAAAGCACGTGTTTAGCACACTTGGTGGTCGGGCTTCTCCCCATCACCACAAAACGAAGTGGGTGATATTTAGCCTAGAGGATGCTCCCTCTTCCCAACTCCATTACTTAGATCACCATATAACCTATCTGACATATTCTAGCCCGTATTGCAGCCACAAAGCCCAGCAGCTGAGGAGTTCCTGTCCTGATAATGGAAGCTGTCAGGCTCAGTTACAGTGTAGGGATCCTGTAGCTGGCCAAATCCGACTTTTCCTCAAACTCACGTTTTAAACGGAGTGGCTGTCCTGGACAAGAGAAGAAGAGAGTTCCCTCCCTTTGATGTTTCCATCTACCTTTTGAAGTTTAAAGGGACAAAGATATATAAATGGAGGAGAGATTTATTTGTATGCATACAAGAGGCTTTATAGAAAAGAAACTATACTGTTCCCCAAGAGTGGGTACACCTGGGCAATAGCATGTCATTTTAACAAGCATTGTAAATTAAGAGAAAAAGAGTTTGGGCTTGAAGGCGTGGTAGATTGTGAGCGAGTAACTACGTGTGCCAGCCTAATGGAAGATAAGGGCTATTTTGGTAAGGGCTGTTTTTGCAGACTCATCTTGGTGCCGGGACTTTCTGTCTCCTGTGATAAAGTTCTCTTCCTCCTGGTACGGGCAGGCAAGGGAGGAAAGGAAATGTTATACCTTGCTTTTGGACAGGGACTTATTCCTATGTCTGCTATTTCTTAATTGTCTTCAGTTCAAAATAATCCTCATGCCAAAGTGCCATCTCTGGAGGGTGGTGCACTGTGATTCCCCTTAGAATCAAAAGCTAAGAGCCAGGTGAATCAGGAGCCTGAGTTGGTTTCAGGAATTTTCAGATACTTGCCTTAAGATGTTTCTCCAACCTCAGATTTGTGGAGAATCTACTGGCCCAGGCTGGTGTGGTGGTCCAGCCTTGTGGGGGTCAGGATAACAGGACCTTCTGACTGGAACCCAACAGAAGTATGTGAGGCTGGATGGGGAATATGTCACAAAGAAAGGGATTTTCCCAGATATCAATAACAGATGTCTACTACAGTAGTATAAAGCCAAGGTTACAGGAAATGTGGGTTATTAGACTCAGCTCTTGAAACTCAAGGGAAAAAATAGTGAAATTGCCATTCATTTGCCAAACTATGTAGGATCAAGCTAGGAACTGGCAAGCGGCCCACCTAGTGGGGGGAGGGCCAAGGGACCACCAAGGGGAGTGTTCTGAAGGGTCTTTCACTGTGGCTTACTTGTTCTTTGGTTTTTGGTTTTGGTTTCGACAGAGTCTCTCTATGCAACTCAGGCTGGCTTTGACCGTGTGATCCTCCCAACAGGCATGAGACACCAGGCCTAGCAGGTGACTGTGGTTTTGAGTCAATTTAAAGAGGATGTAAAATAAGAAGAGAGACTGGAGAGATAGCTCAGTAGTCTGAGTATAGATTGGCCTTGCAAAGGACCTGAACCATGTCAGATGGCTCATAACCACCATGACTGACTGCAGCTCTAGGGGATCTGCGGCCTCTGATCTCCTTAAGTTCCAACTCTTTGGTACACAACCCCCTCCTGTAATTAAAAATAGCAAAATAAGTCCTTTTTAAAAAGAAAAATGCGAAGAAGTGTAAGTGTAGAATGGCTGTTCTTACACCACGTAGGACTTCAGCAGATGTCTCAAACTTTGAATATCATCTCCAGACAGGCCATAAAACTCAGTGTCTTCATGAGCTGGAAACTCATCATGGTGTGGTCAAGACTAATGATTTAAAAATAAAGAATAATAGAAGAGGAAACACTTAAAAAGAACATGAGAAATTTTTTATACTATTTATAAATAATTTATATAGGTATGTGAATTCATTTGTGATCTCATTATTTCCTGTCAGTCATGACCTAAAATGCTTGAGTTTGCTTTTGGCTTGAGGCTCTGTGGCTATGTGTTGAACACCGGGCTTTTATATAGGTGGATTTTACTAGGGATATAGTGGACAAATTCCTATCACCTTGCACTGAACGACACAGAATGTTGGTTTATCCTACACCAAGGTACAATAAAATAGTCAGTTCCCAACTACACAGGTTATTTGACATCTTGTGAAATTCACAATCTGACCAGGTGTCTCCCTGAAAAAGCTGGCTCTGAGCAGGGAGCTGAGAAGATTTAAAGGGACTTTTAAGATCCAGCTGAGTGGGGCAGTACATGTCTTTAATCTCAGCATTTGTGTTCCGGAGGCAGGCGAGTCTTTGTGAGTTTCAGGCCAGCCTGCTCCACATGGAGGGCTCCAGACCAAGTCAGGGCTACAAAGCAAAACCCTGCCTCCAAAAAAAAAAAAAAAAAAGATTCTGGGGCTGGAGAGATGACTCAGCAGCTAAGAGCACTGGCTGCTCTTGTAGAGGACCTGAGTTTGATTCCCAGCATCCACATGACAGCTAACAACTGTCTTTAGCTCCAGTCCCAGGGGACTCCGATGCCCTCTTCTGACCTCCAAGGGCATTTCACGACATGGATGCATTTACATACAAGCAGGCAATACACTCGTACACAGAAAATAAAAAATAAAATTTAAATATACAAAATTGTTTTTTAATAAAGATCCTGATAATTTTCTAAAACACTATGTCAAGCCTTTCCCTTGACAAAAGAAGTTACACCTCCCGTGGAGAGGAAAGATTGTCACTTCCACCCAGGATCCAAGAGCAAGAGGCACAGATATAGGGACAAATTGCAAATGTCATGTTCAGGAGAACCAGTTCATGTTATTTGGAGGCTAGACATACTTTTGGGAATGGATTTTCATGACATTTCAGAGATGAGGTCTGCTGTGGCTCTACATTTTTTTTTTATTGATTAATTCATGTAATCTTGGGCTAAAGATTACAGAAAGACCGTTCAGGGGAGAACCATCATTCAGAATTATTCTGAGAGGTTTGTTTCACAGATGCTGGGCTGGCATTACCTGGTCCCTTCTCATATCCCAGGGTAGACTCTGGAGCTGCTTTTCCTTCTCCTGGTCAGAAAAACACATTATGTAGACAAGAGGAAAACGTCAGGGCACTTCAGAAGAGCTTCACTGTCTGCTCTTGAAAGGTCACAAGCGTTTCCTCCAAGCCTGACTGAAATAGGTTTCCTGATCTCAGTGTGCTCGAGTGAGCCCAGTGTGATGTGGTTTTTACATTGCAGTGGACAGGCATGTTGCAACAGCCTTTGGGATCGCCAGGAGTCCTTATCCTTCTGAATGTCATTTAAATATTTTATTGTTTAGTTATTTATATTTTATTAATTTAAATTTTATTTTTAGATTTACTCATTATTTTTATTTTACATGTAATGCATTGCCTGCATGTTTATAAGTGCACCTGTGTTGTGCAAGGCCCAAGGATGTTAAAAGACGAAGTCAGATCCCCTGGAACTGGAGCTGCCATGTGGGTGCTGGGAATCAAAATCGGGTCCTCTGCAAGAACAGCAGTGCTCTTAACCACTGAGTCATCTCTCCAGCACCCAAAATGCATTTACTTTTATTTCATGTGTATGAGTGCTTTGCCTGCATGTATGTAAGTGCACCCATGCTGTCTCCTGCCACAAAAGGCCAGAAGGAAGAGCTGGATCCCCTGGAACTGGAGTTAGAGATGATTGTTTGCCACCATGTGGGTGCCAGGGTGCTCTCACCACTGAACTGTCTTTCTAGTTCTTAGTTTTATTTTATGTATATGTATGTATATGTGCATTAGCATGCATATATGTATGTGGGTGCCAGAAGAGGCCAGAAAAGGGCATCAGATCCCTTGGAACCGGGATTAGAGGTGGTTGTAAGATACCCATTGCGGGTGCTGGAAAGCTAGTTCACGTCCTCTGCAAGAGCAGTGAGTGCTCATAATCACTGAGCCATCTCTCTAGGCCCTGAATGTTATTTTAAATGATGAGCTCTTCCAGAATGAGGAGCCAAGGAGATGACTTAGTGAGCAAAGTATCTGCTGCACAGACACGAGAATCTGAGCTAGGATTCACAGCACCCACATAAAAAGCTGGTTATGGCAGTGTACATCTGTAATGCCAGCGCTGGAAACACAGAGACAAATGGATCCTGGGGACTCATTGGTCAGCCAGCTGAGATGGCAACTCCGAGGTGAGGCCCTGTCTAGAAAAAGAAAGTAAGAAAAAAGAGAAAGAAAGAAAGAAGGTGGAGAGAAATAGAGAAAGACCCTTGACACTGATCTCTGGTCTCTCCACATTCACACACACAGGCGTACAACACACACACACACACACAGACACGTGCGCGCGCGCGGAAAGAAGCTACCAAGCATCCATGGATGAACAGAAATGGAAATCTGATTTAACCCATTGTGTTAGAAAGCATGGCTTCTTGTAATATGAGTCAGACTGTCCCATCATGAGTCAGTGAGGAAGATCTTGAGCATTTGAATGAGGGCGAAGCTGAGCGCCTCTGGTAAATAGCTGTGCTACATTATTATGTACGTCTGGTAAGTTCCTTCTGGCATCTGCTTATAGTAAGTAGGCCTGTTTGATTGAGAGAAAACATCTTGCTAGAAAGATGAAATGGAATCTTGGGGATACACAGTGTCTTTGGGCTTTGGAGTGGCAGTGGTGGCCCACATCCACTGAAAAGGTGATGCAAGTGGAATTCCATTCGGGAGAGAATTCAGATTCTGTTGCAATCAAACATTTGAATAGACTGTCTAATCATGCTTTATTTCATTCTGCTATATTTCCAATTTGGCCAGTGCAACAACAACAAAAAAAAAAGCCTGACTGATCCCGTGTAATTATGGTGAATAAGAAATTTAAAAAGAAGGCAATTTCCATTGTAGATTCAAATTCATTGGAAATTTTATGATTGGAAAAAAATATTATAAAGATCTGTGTGTAGTAATCACTTATTCAAATGTTGTAGTTTTTGTTTGATGTTCTCTTATGTGACATTCAGTCAGTTTGGGATTGACTTATTTAATAATTTTGTGGGCTGTCAACTTTAGGGATTGTCCACATTTCCTTGGAGTCTGCTCCTAGGAAGATTAAAGCACTGTCTCATTGTTTCATAGAGTTTGTGGCCAAGTGAGAACAAGCATAGTACTGCACGTTTTCACAAAGGCAGGCACGCTCTGGAATGGACTCTGCTGTCACTAAGAACTGGCTGGTTCAGGGACGGATAGACTTTCTAGCCAAAAAGACTTTTATCCATTTCAATAAGGAAAATCACCAGAAGTATTTCCTTTCACCTGATGAGCTCAGCAGTATGCCTTTGACATACTGTTTCAGAGCTCTATCAGCTCTGATTCTGAGCCACCATCAAGCCCACAAAGATTGAAGCCAAGTCATAGCTTTGCCGTGTATGCCAGGAAAACCTGCTCTCGAAAACATGCTGGTAGACCCAGAAGAAAGGGAGTAGTACACTCACTAGTTGTTCTGATGAAACATATGACTCAAAGGCATTGCTAATACATATATAAAGCTTCTACAGTACAAAGGATCAGAAAGGTATTAGGTCATTGTATCTTTCAATAGAAACACATGTTATTGAACACTGTGTCTTCTCTTACTAAGGAAGAGGTATGGATACTTGTTGTCTTGTTGGGACCGATTTAGTCATTGACTCCAAATGTCAGCTTGGTGTGGATGCCAGAAATATGTGGCATCTCTCTAGTAGACATGCTTTCATTTATCTCTTCTTGCTCAGAGTATTCAATAGTTCTTAGAGGGCCTATAGCAAGTCAGGGGTTATGAAGCTTATATAAAGTCCTGACAGGCAAATTATAGCAAAGACTCCAAGGATTACACAATGATGTCACACTACTGTTTGAAGTGGACATTTATTCTTTAGGAAAAGTTTCCCCACTTGTTATATAAATGCATCACCATGAACTAAGGCTGTGTAATACAGCCAGTCATGGAGTTGGGCTTTCAGTTACAGGGTTAGACCAAGTCTGCCCTGAAAGAAATCATGTTTCCATGACTACATGGTTCACACTCCAAATGTGTCTTGCTTTACCTATGCCTCTCCTTCCAGCCTACACTTACAACCATATGGAGAACTCCCTGTGACTGAAGAATGTTTAAAACTCACATTGATCCTGTTCACAGAGAGTCCCACCCTGCTTACCAGCCCCCAGCAGAACGGCAATTTGAGAGGAAGGAGACACTTCCTAATGGACAGGATTGCAATGTATCTCAGTATTAGCTTCTTGGGATGATCAATTTAAAGAGAGCAGAGGTTTATTTTTGCTCATGGTTTTGGAGGTTTCGGTTGACCCTTTTGCTGTAAGACCTATGACAAGGCAACCTACCTTGGTGGGAAAACATGGTGGAGAAGAGGAAGAAAGGGAGAGACCAGGATCCCGCACTCCTGTTTGAGAGCACATCTGCAATGCCCTTAAACCTCTCCAGAAACACACCTCCTAGCTTCCTCAACCTCAGTGGTTGAGTCTGTAGCATCAACGATCCAAACTCTAGCATTCTCTTTGTCTTAGAATGGAGGATTATTTGAAGTAATAAAGTTGTATATCAGTATAAGATTGGAAGATTTGGACAAAAATGTGTAATCCTCTTGAAATGGCTCAAAGTGTGTGTGTGAGAACTTTACATATCATTTGAATGGCAGTGATTTGTAATTATTTATGGAGTAATTTATAATGAGCACATGCTTGTGTAGCTCTTGACTCTGGAGCCTGGGAATCCGAGTACAGTGCTAGTGTTGCTCGACCTCTGGGAAAGGCTTTCATGCTGAGCTAAACAATTCAGCTAAAACTGAATTGGCTTTTATACCAGAATCATTCTTGAGAAAGCCCACTAACTGAAGAATCCATTAGCAGGTAAATGAACTGATCCATCAATGAGAGCTGAAACCTCTCATGACTCATCGCAAAGCCCCAGCTCTAAAGGCTAGTTGCAAGAATTTAAGGATTAAGCCTCTGACAAATGTATGTGGAAGGCTCATCCAAACAATAGCAATGGGGAAAGAATTTGTCTGCAACTTCCCTGAACTTCACCAGGTGTAAGAAAAAAAGGAGCCTCACTGTAGACCATAAGAGACCCCAAATGTCAGGGAAAGGAGTGGAGGTGGAGGTAATACTCAGAATCCTCACTGTGAGCACAGGAGCTACTAAATGTCAGGAGGGGGAGGGGAAGAACTGACATCGCGAACTGACTGGTGCTAACAATATGGTGAGCTCTACAAACTACCCAGCCTTGGATATTTTGTTATAGCTACAGACAATAAACAAAAGATTGCAATCTAGTTTTTCTTCTTTGGTGTTTCATGGTTGAACCCAGGGCAAGAACAGAAGGTGCTATTATAGCCCAGAAAAAAAGATAGCAATTAGAATTTCTCATTAGATGGGAAATTTTATGATATTAGTATCACAGAGAATTAATTTGATGATAGTGAAGACCTTTGGTAGCAAATTGACCATATCTATGTGTTTCTGAAAAGTCTAGATGCTCTCTATATGAGAAACTTATAAGATTTACAGCCCAAAGAGACAGAAAAACCAATGGGATGAGCTATGCCTGCTCAGCAAACTCACCTACTCGGAGCAGAGTGCTTAATAGTTAGGGACAAGCAGAAGTCCTGTTATAATTCACACTGGACTTTACATAACCGTCGAGTCCCGTTTTAGGATTTGGCAACATGATGTCAAGCCAGATCCTCTAGGGCCCACGGATTTTTCTATTTGTCATGTTTAAAAATGAGAAAATGTACTTAAATCTGTAAACTTAAAGAGCTGGCACACAGAAAGCATACATATGGTCGACAGCATCTTTAGAGGTTGTAGGGATCTACTGGAGGTAGCTCAGTTATTACAAAGACTATATATAATCTTGGTTCGCTATTAGCTAGCCAACTTGAAAGACTAATCCACCACCTCTAAGGGTCTTGCCTTCTTCACCTGTGAAGGATCTGACAACTGTGCAATTCTCCTGTCACATGACAGCTGTGCCAAGTTGATTCCCTAGAGTTGTGCTGTGTGAAGGCCCAGTAGGTGCTAACTTCCTTCAGTGGTCGACCCCAAGAAGAACTGTGACTCTCTTAACTTGAAGTCAGTGTCTTCTGATCAAACCTTCTTCAGGGTCTAGGTGTGTCCATTAGTCCGGGGTATAGGCTTGAAATCAGTGCTGTGAAGGTGGCCGGGGTCAGAAGCCCTGTTGTGATGAACTCAGTGCTGTGGGAATATGGGAAGCAGATGGGAGGAAAGTGTGTATGCATCTGTGTGTGTGTGTGTGTGTGTGTGAGAGAGAGAGAGAGAGAGAGAGAGAGAGAGGTGGTTGGGGGTTAAACTCAGGACCTAGTGTACTCAAGGCAAGTATTCTGCCATTCTTCCATTGAGCTAACCTTTCCCGATGTTCTAAGCTCTCTCTTTTTTGTCAGTGTAGGGAGGTTGTTGAGACAGGGGCCATGCAATGCAGGCTGGCTTTGAAATCTGTTTCCACAGATGGCCTTGGACTCTGGATCCTCCCGCTTCTGCCTCTCAGGGCAGATATTAGAGGTATACACCACTATGCTTGCCCTGAAGTTGTAATTTATAAATGAGATGGACCAATCAGATCCTACTGGGTTCCTGAACCTTGAGATCAGCCAAAGAACCTTTCTAGAAGGATCCAGGAACATCCAAAGAGTCTGAGGCAAAACAGGAGGACCGGTAGGTGCTAGGAAAACTTGATGCACATATATATGAATTTGCTACAGGGGATGGTGATGGTTGCCTAGCAACATCATTCCCCTCCCCACCATATCATCGCCAGTTTGCTTCTTGCCTCCCGTGATGTCTGAACTACTTTCCTCTTTTTAATTCAAAAAAAAGATTTTAACTTTAAGAAATAGAACATTTATTTAGTGAGACATGGTCTTTCTGTGCTGCTCAGGCTTGTCTCAAACTCCTGGGTTCAAGAAGTGACTTTCCCACCCTAGCCTGCAGAGTAGCTGGGCTCCTGAGCGTATGCCATGGCTCCTGACTCTTCTTTGTTATTTGCTCCGTGTTTGCTATGAATCTAGATTTCACTGGTGTCAGTTGATTCGGAACCGCGTGCAACAGGAAGGGCAGGATGGCTCACTGGAGCCGTTGGAGAGTTTACTATTCAGGCGTCTCTTCTTTTGGTCAAGCTACCACAGTTGCTGTTTGGGTGGCTAGAAAAGCTTTTGTAGAAGAAATATTTAAAACTCTCTCATCTTTTGAAGGTGCTGGGCTGCACTGTCCTGTCACCATCATCTTTAGACTGAATATTTGGGTGAATGTTTCCTACATAGAGAGAGAAACAACCATTTCTTATTTTTTGCAGGGAGACTTTTAGAGCTGAGAGCTAGGAGGATGGCTCAGTGGCAGGGGTAGAGCACCTACCAAGCATGCAGGAGGCCCTGAGTCTGATCCCCATCACCGAAAATAAAAAGGTTGAATGCAGTTTTGTTTGCTGTTTGCCAGCTGGGTCTCCAGAATAAGGAAAACAAACCCTAATTTACAGCTTTTGCTAACACCTGTGGTGTAAACATTCTCATGACAGCCAGCTTTGTGTTGCCCCCAAATGGAGGAAGGTGAAGAAAGACTCTTCACAGTGTGCTTCCTCCGCCACTCAAAGTTCTATCGTTCACTGTTTAAAGTCGAAGATTTTCAGATATTTGTCAGCAATCTTGAAAATCCAAGTTCTGAGATGATTTTGTTCAAAGAGTAAAGTGTTCAAAACTGAAACCAAACCCAGGCAGGCTCAACTCCACTCACTCACAGAAACGATCATGTAATTTCCGGATAAATGCAGGGCACTTTTACAATGTGCATAAAACACAGTAGGAACAAAATAATTACTTGCAAAAGATCAGCCATATTTGACTACTGACTCTTATTTACTTAAATTTTTAACTACCTTAATTTCAATGAATGGTGAGTGGAATATATTTTTGGATATACATTCTAACAATTAAAATAAATACTTATCAGATAGGGCCAGATATCATCCCATAGACCACTTTAGCGTCTGAAAAGCTGTATGTCTTATACTATGAACAATATGACAAGAGAAGTTGAGCATTACTATCACTGGAGTTTTTTTCAGGACAGTCTCTTCATGTACCCCAGATAGACCTTGAACTCTTGATCCTTCTGCCTCAGTCCCCTGAGTGCCATGCCCAGCTATGGGCATAGTTATTAATATTTGTATCTGTAGGCTGAGAACTGTGTCATCCTTTAGTAATGAAGATGGTGAATTCTGAGTGCTGTGTTTAGAGGAATCATCGGAAGACGTGGCTCCCAACATCCTGGGAATCCTTTAGGAGAAATGAAGTGACCTTTTTGTAAAATTCACACTGCTGGGCAATATCATTTGTCTGGGAAGTTGACTACATTTCTTAAATTTTATAAGAGCACCCGTCTTGTTGGAGGGACACATTCTGCTTTTTTCTGACCTCTTGGTAGAATTGGGGACTCAGAGAGGCCCAGGAGCCTTTGCAGAGGAGTTCCTGGATTTCCTTTCTGCCTCCTGCCGCCTCTGGGGTCATCGGGATTCGTGGACTGTGGGCAGAGAGCTGTGGTTTGGAAAATGAGGCTATGTTTCAGCTTGGTCCTGTTTCTTCCTCACTGGGAAGGTACTGACAAGTCTCCCAACCCTAGGTTCCCAGTTGGTCAAACTGGTTGGTGTTATGCCCAGAGAACGACTCCCCAAGAACCACCACGGAGTCCGGAGTGTATGCAAAAACACAAAGAGCCTTTATTCAAGCTCAAGCTTGGTCCCCCAGACCTCACCGACACAGTGGATCTGTTCTGGGAGCCCTGAGGAGAGTGGGAAGGGGCTTTTTATAGACGTGAGCATATTTTGAATTGATTGGTTGCTATAAGCTGTATACTAAAATTAGTTAAAGGTGACTATGAAGCCTCTTATTGGTGGGTGCTATTTCCAGGGCAAAAGAATATGCTGACCATTGCCCAAGTCTGTTGGAATGTGCTGACCATTGTCTAAGTCTGGTCCTGTTGTAATATATGCAGAGACTTGCTAAATTTGCCTGGGCTTGTTCCCTTTTTCAGGTCCCATTTTGTCTGAGGCTTGTTAGAAAGAACAAAATGGAGTCATCTCTGTTCAGTTTGATATTCTAAAGCCAAGCATTTTACAGAAGCAAAGAGAGCAGTTAATCTACAGATATTGGGTTGAGAAGAGGTTCCAGGGGTCCCCCAGTCGGAGCAGGAGTCTGTACCTGCCGGTGGGGGAGATCAGATTTCAGAATTGGCAGTTTTCTGCCCCACCCTTCCTTCGAGCTAATCAATGGCAATTCCCAACAGTAATGTGTTGGGACATTTTCCTTTATTTGTTGGTTTTGAACCTTAGCAGAGAACCAGTGCATTTCCAGTTCGAATCTAGCAGGGATGTTTCATGCATTGTGGCTGTCAATCTTCTTCCTTGTTTTAACGAGCACTGTAAGTAGCATTCAAACACAAATCCAAATCAAAACTCAATTTCCTCAGGTGGTTAATTGAATCAAAAGAAGAGCTGCTTCTAATTACCAGCTGTCTCCTGATTACAGGGTTATCTGTATTCATCGTGACTAGTAATTCATAATTTATGAAGCCCTAAACTGCCACTTGCCTTAATAGCCCTCATTTGAGAAAGCTGATGTCTTCAAGGCAAAGGATGCTTAACACAATGTTTCATAATGTTGATGAGCCTTCATCAATTATTCCTGAAGTAAGTCTTGTAGAGAAGGAAGTAATTTCCTAATTCTTCCCTGCTTTTCTACCTCTAGCTAGCTTCTCTCCTTAAACTTCAGAAGCATGAGCCGGGAAGGTGCAGGAGCACATACCCCCTTATGCCAACCTCACTTTCCTGAAGAAGACTGGACGGTTCCACTCATTTCCTGCTTTCCAAACGCCAGTAGTGAAGACCCTCTCAGGCCGGTTAGTTTTTGTTAGCTTGACACAGACTAGAGACACCTGGGAACAGAGAGCCTCAGCTCAGGAATTTCCTGCTTCTGACTGGCCTGTGGGCGTGTCTGTGAGACATTTTCCTAATTTGCACTTTAGGCAGGAGGGCCCCCCCACAGTGGGCGATGCCATACCCGGACAGGTGGGTCTGGGCTGTAAAAGGAGGGTGACTGAGCAAGCGGGGCCGAGGGCCGGGGGTCGGGGGGCGGGGGCAAGCAAGGAAGCAGCAATCTTCCGTGGTCTCTGCTTCCGTTTCTGCTCCCTGGTTCCTGCCTTGAGCTTCTGCCTTGACTTTCTACAAGATGGACTGTAACCTACAGGCTGAAATACACCCTTTTCTCCCCAAGTAGCTTTTATCACAGCAACAGAAATCAAGCTACGACACCTCTGTTGTCTCACATTTTCATGCTCAATAATGAGAACTTTCTTCTTAATGGCAAGTACCCAACTTTCTAGTTTTCAAGAGTCCTGGGAATGGTTCCATCAGGAAGATGGGTTCTGGTAAGAGTTGACCCAAGATTTAGAGCAGATAATAGTCATAGTTCCTACAAAGAGGATGTTCCTGAATCTGGAGGCAGCCAGCCATCCATAAAATTACAACATGGATGCCAGGAATACCAAATGCATCTCAGAAAAGATGCCTAAACCAAATGGATTTGATTCAGCTGCTAATCTAATCTGAGATACAGTCTTGGAGTGGTGAAAGGAAGCCACACTCTGTATGATGTAAAGGGCTAGCAGTCTTGGGTAACTGGGCTCAGGCTTGCTCATATTAGGCAAGTCATTTGATTTGTTAACATGTGAATTGTCCAAGAAAAAATTGAGTTGAACGAAGTCCTTTATTGGTTGGCGTCTAGCTCCAAGTTGCTGTTCCTTCTGAACCCCACTTAATGCTCCCATTAGATCATATTTGCATCAAATATGTTGAGAGATTAATGACATGCGTGAGAATAAGGATTTCTAGTGTCTGATTGCTCCCTCCCCCAGATATTTCCACACTACCTTTTATCTTCTTTTCTGAGCTCCACTAACAGATACAGGTCATGCTTTGACCCCATTCTGTTAGATTTTAACAGTGAAAATGGAAGGACTGTACTAGAATAGAAAAAATTTCACAATCTCCAGACTAAAAGGAACTTTGGTTCAAATTTTAGCTCAATCCTTACTCTTTAGGCAATCATTCAAGAGTCTCTCTCCTGTAAAATGGAGATAAATATCTCATATCATGCACAGGATTCCTAAGATGATCAAAAGTCCACCACATCTCGGGTATTTAATGGCTCACCCATTCAGACTCCATAGCTCTGCTTCCCTCTTCCAGAGTCCCACAGCCACATGGAGGTTTCATCTTGCATGTGATTTTCAGTTTCTCTACCTCTTTAATTATTTTCATTTATCCCATCCAAACTACTCACTACTCTGAGTACATATGGAAATTTCATCATGACTGACCTAGGATCTCTGAAAACTAACTTCAGGACTCAGTTGTCCAACTGGTCATCATCCCCATCTTTCTCCCTCTCTCACTCCATACCAACAGTTCTTCAACTTCAACCAATACCATCGTTTATTTTTCAAAAGATTTATTTTGTTATTTATACGCATATTTGTATGTGTACATGCAGGTGTCCACGGAGGCCAGAAGAGGGTGTCAGATCCCCTGGATCTGGAATTACAGGCATTTGTGAGCACCAGACATGGGCCTGGGAAGCAAATTCTGGTCCTCTGAAAGAGCAGTTGAGTGCTCTTGGTCACTGAGCCATCTCTCTAACCCCAGAGCTGGCACGCTTCGGTCCTAATGCATTCTCACTGTGGAGTGCTTTTTTGCTCTCAGCTCCCTTCTCTCTCGGGCTACAGTGGATGGCCCATCTTTGTAATCACCTATTGTACAGATTATGACTTTTGTAGGCTCACTCTGTGGGTTTTACTCATTAAGCAGGCATGCAGTCTTGATTGAATCACATCCTTTCCTAGCAGACGTTTCTGTGTGGGCACAGGCAGTCAGGGAAAACAGGGTGCAGAGAAATAGTTCCAGTGTTCAGTGGGAATTTAGCAACAACCCTGTAGACCCCAATTTCTTTCTTGAAGCTAATTAACTTTCCTGGGTGATTTATTTGTTTGTTTATTTCTGTGTGTGTGTGTGTGTGTGTGTGTGTGTGTGTACATGAATGTACCACAACATATATGTAGAGGTCAGAGGACAACTTGTAGGAATTGGCTCTCCTCCCTTCCACCCTGTGGGACCAGGGGATCAAACTCAGGTCATCAGGCTTGACAAGTGCTTTTATTTGCTAAGCCATTGCACCAGCTCTAGTTTGCTTTCTTTTGAAACAGGCTTTCAAACCAACCTTGAGTTCGCAGTCCCCCTGCCTCAGCTCTCTTGTTATCTTTAACAGGAATCTTATCCTTCTCATGTTGGAACTTAAGACTCTATTTTACCTTTTTTTAATGTATATTTTTATTGGATTTTTGTGCACCTCGTACAATCATCCTAGTCATCTTTAGAGCCCCTCCCCGATTCACACCTCCCTGTACCCCCCCAACCACATTTCATGCATCCTGTCATATATATTAAGGTTTATCGAGTAAAACTAGTGTATCTAGGTGTCTCTCAGTGCAAGTTCACACACTGGGGTCTAGTCAGCCTATCTAGTCTCTCCCTTAAGGAAGATCAGTTCTTCCTTACCCAGTAGTACTCAGATGTCAGTAGTTCTTTGGCTAAGATTGGAGCCTGCTGCCCAGTTCCCAGTTCTGTGCAGAGGTTCTGTTTGCTTTAGTTTGCCTGGGTCTTGTGTATGCTGTCCCTATTGCTCTAAGTTCATATGAGCAAGGTCCCAGGAGCCTCTAAGACTGTTTCCTTATGGACATGTGCCCTTTCTCCTGGCTCTTACAATCTTTCTGTCCCCTTTTCTGCAATGGTACCTGAGCCCTGGGTAGGTGAAGCTTAATACAGAAGTCCTTTCCAGAGGCCCACACGCTGAGGACTCTTATTCTCCGTACTTGGGCCACTTGTGGCCTATTTTTGTTCATTGCTCTCTGTTGCATGAGGAAGCTTCACTGATGAGAGTTGAGAGATGGATTAATATTCTCTCCAACCCTTCTTCCACTATGTTCTGTGAGCCTTAGGTGTAGAGGTTCCATTGTAGATGTGTCACTTAGGGTTGGGCATCTCACAGACATTTATTCTCTGTGTGTGACCAGTTGTGGAACTCTGTAATAGTTTCCATCTGTTGCAAAGAAGCTTCTTTGATGAGTGGTGAGTGTCATACTTGTCTGTAAATATAAGGTTCCTTATTTAGCATATAGTAAGAAGTTATGTCTGTCTAGGGATGTGACAGACTTAGGGTTTTCTCTAAGATCTATGACCTCTTCAGCCATGTGCATTTGGCTATATTGACAGTGAGTTTCTCCCCACTGAGTGGGCTTTAAATCCAATTAAGTGGCTATTGATTACCCCCAAGATAAAAGTGCCACTGGTCGTTGTTGTGGTTATTAGACTTTAAAGCTGGGGTTGGACCATTGATTTTCTCCCTTAGCAGCTTGCATAATATTCTCCAAAACTTTAAGAGCTTGTCTTCAAGGAAGAGATTTCCAGATCAGTTTCAGCTCTTTTACTCCAAGTCCTGTGTTCAAAATATGTCCTGTCTTCACCGATTGGGTCCTACCTTCTAGTTCTGGGAGTTAGTTAGGGGCTGTGGCAAAATCTTGTGTAATTTTTGGAGTCTCTTAGACTACCCTGACCAACAGTTCAAATGGCGGCTTCTCCTGTCTGGCACTGTGTTTCTTGTTATATAGCCTTCAACTGTGCGCATGCACTCATGTATAGTTGCATGAACAACATTTCAGTAGGCCTTTGAACTGATACATTTCCCTCTGCTTTTTCACATTAAGCATTATTTATCTTCCTACCTCCTCCCTCCACTTTACCTTTTATAAAGTAGAATCTCTTCTTTGTTTAAGAAAGAGATTTTACCTGATGGAGATTCATGAATAAATCTATAATTTATTATACGTATTCCAAGGATTTCTTTTGATTTGGTTTGTTCATGTTTTATCATCAAGTGAAGTTTATCTTTCACTTTATAATTTTGTGTTTTTTCATTTTGCTTAATAAGACTGTCCATCCTCAAGCCATGAAGTTCCATTCGATTATTTAACACTGATAAATGGAACAACTATAATGATCTAAGAATTGCTACTGTCCCAAAGCAAATGGAGAAGGCAACCTCCTTCAGTGACCTTTAGTTAGAAACAGAAGACAGCACTGGAACACAGTCACTTAGTAATTTCAGGTTGTCATAAAGGCTTCAGGGAACATGAATAAAATGATGTCATTGATAACACATGGGGGAGGGATGAAAGGGTCACTTGAGATAGGCTGTTAAGAGAGCTGAGAACGGAAGAATGAAAGGGGCCAGCCAGGGGCGTGCAGCGCCATGACAGAGCACTTGCCTAGCAGGTTCCAAACCCTGGGGTCCTTCTCTAGCACTAAAGGAGCAGGAGGAATATGAGAATGAGAAGCAGGAGGTGGAGGAGGAGGAGGACGAGGGAGAAGAGAAAGAGGGGGAGGAGGAATAAACCAGCAAAGTCACACTCCAAAGCAAAGACAGTTGCTCTCAAGCAAACAAGTGTGGTGTGGAAGGGCGGAGAGCAGGCTGCAATGTGGAGAGGACGCCGTCATGAATGGCATTGTGAGACTGAACTGAACTCTACAACAATGGAAGTCACTGCGGGCCTTACGTAAAGGAGGCTTCTAGAGGGCACCTGGTCCTTGGCAGCTAGTAAGGCAGAAGTCCTGCTACAGGAGAACTGCAGGTAAGCTCATCTGCACCAAAACCATCTGCAGGAATCAGAGAAAGTTTGCAGAAAGGTTTTTCTTGGGGAAGTAGAACCAAACTTTCTCTTTCCTCACTTTTAGATCAAGAAAAATGGCATGAAAGTGTGTTATATTATTCATCACTTCAACAGAGACATGTATTTAAGGTGCTATGTTGGAGGTTTCTGTTAAAAATATATAAATTGATTTGGCTTCAGGGAATGCTGTATTTTAAAAGTAAAGTACAATGTTCTAGATACTCCATAAACTCAAAAGCAAGATTTCTTTTTCATTTTTCAACCAAAACATAAACAAATACAACTAACAAGGGTTGTCTATAGAAATATGATCTTATGGGCAGGGACTAGAGCTAGGTTGGTGGAGTGCTTACCTAGAATGCACAAAGCCCTGGATTCCATCCCTGAGGACCTCTTGAAGCTAGGAATGGTGGTGTATGCTCATCCTTTTAAGAGTTCAGGGTCATCCTTGGTTACATATGAGACAATGTCTCAAAAAACAAAGAAAGAAAAGAAAAAAAAGGAAGAAAGAAGAACAATGAAAAACAAACTGAAGATCATGAGGGAAAAATAAGGCTAAACACAAAGAGCTGTAATAAAGCTTTTGAGCGTCCACCAGAATGTCATGTGATTCATGAGGGAGCTGTCTTTGAATGCTGGACTGGCCAAGGAAGACTTGAGGCCATAGTTTTGGAACTGCATCCTGGAGAGCTTTACAGTGCATCAAAGTAAGTAGAACATTCACAGCATATGAAAAGGCACATTATTAAGGCAAAAAAGGTTGGGTGTATTGGGGGTAAACCAACAATAAACTGGAATCAGGTCAAGATAGAGCTGAGGTACTGAGTGAAAGCATAGCGTAGTGGCGACTGGTTCAGGGAGGAAAGGGTGCTTGGCAAGGCTGTGCACCCCCCACTGGAGCAGAGCCGTGGGGAGCAAGCCGTTGAAACGATGTACTGAGATCCTGGCTGCTTGGGCGCTGTTGTTCCCTGATGTTACACGTGATCATCTTTCTGCAGAACGCATCTGGGTGCTTTGTTCTCCCATGTGGAAATCTGGGTCTCCAGGGAACTGCCCTCACTGGCATATCAAGATCCTGGAAAGGAGTTCTTTACACTTTATACCACTCCTATATAGGTCACAAAAACTCTGATCTCTGGCCTCAGGGAGGGTCAACTCCAGGGCTTAAGTTCCTGTTCAGAGATGGCTTATGGAGGCAGGCTGAATGTACCCATCTGACTTGCCTGGAAACTGAGCCCTGTCCTGCTCTACCATTCTTTTTCTTTCCAATCTGACTTCTCCAGGGAAATTCACCTTAATAAATGATTCAGGCATGAATCTTCCTTCAACATTCAGATCTGATGGATGTTAGCTTTAACTTCCCTGAGTAGGCACAGGAATGCCTCCTGAAGGGATGCCCATTCACCATCTCAGAACCAACTGAGAACAGCTTTAGTGGAAGGGCTGCCAGCAGCTAACTGCAGGGAAGGGAGTGGGTCTCTTGCTTCTGTCATTCTTTTTGAGTGTCCTACTTTTTCTTTTTGAAGGCCTCTGTTATATTTTGGATATTTCCAGTGTCTTGCTTCTTGTCTCGTCAAATTGCTCAGAAAATAGCAATTTCCAGCTTCTTGTGCAGGTGGGATGCAGGAATGTGGTGCAAGCAGCACACATCTGACACACCGGTACCAACTGTCTGCTCAGAAGGGAACAGCACGGGAAACGCAGCTTACGCAGTCCTCCGCTGCACTGTTGGGGAGGAGGCGGCAGCGGCTCTGGCTTTCTGAAGAGCAGTGGTTGTGAGATCGTGGACCTGTTTCAAAATAATGGATGTTGAAGGAATGTGGGCCAGTGAGATGGCTTTGTAAGGGCATGTGTAGTCAAGCCTGCTGACCTGAGTTCAATTCCTACAGCCCACATGGTGGAAGAAGAGGAAGAAACTCTCAAGCATCATACACACGCGCGCACACACACACACAGACACACACACACACACAGAGAAATATTTTTTTTTAAAGGAAAACAAAAACCTGTTGAAATTCAAAGAAAGGAAACAAGAAAGAAAGAAAGACAGGAAAAGAGAGTAAATTGAATGTGCTCATGTGAGATGGCAAAGTTCAGTAGGAGGTGCTACAGAAATGGGAATTGTTTTCTTGTCAGGAAGTTTTGGGGCCTGGTGTTAGGCATTGTTCCTGAAACTCATCATCAGTATCCCGGGCTGTCCAGTCCTCCCAACATTATCGTTTTACTAACGTTCTCTTTTCAATGTTTGGTGTTAGCCTTAATCACTTGCATGTAGAGACTTTTCCTGAGACAGTAGAGGAAGGGACTGACTTTGCTCTCTGATGAAAACCAGGGAGAGAGTGCTAACCAGCTTCTGAGATCCCCAGTGATCATTGCCTTTCAGTGTTCAAGCCATCCAGCTGTCCCCTTTCGTGTTAGATTAGCACTGGTGTGTGATCAGTGTTCCCATGGTCAATGTCTGGGTCAGGTGATTTCACATTCTTGGCCTCTTATTCAAGGAACTGAAAAAGCACACGCATAGATTTCAGAGTAGGGAAGAAACTTTATTTAAACACAAAACGATAGTATATATTTCTGTCAACAGGGACAGAAGGTCACGTAAGTGAGATACTCATGGGCTCTGGTGATTGGGGCCTTCCTTTCATGGGGTTCAAGAGAAGGAGAAGTGTGGGTGGTTCTTTAATTGACAGGATTGGATTATAAGACCTTGCTCAGACAAGTGTATCTCCTCCCATGATGCATCTGATTTTAATGACATGCACACTTAATTATACTTAGGCATAAGATGATAAATAGGGGACTCTTCCTAAAAATTAATTGAGAGACTCTTAAACACCATATTTCTTTTATCTATTGGTACATAATAAACCATTTCAGGCTTTAGTGACTTAAAACAATTCTAAGTACGTCTCTCTCCTGGTTTCTGTTAGTCAAACACTCAGTAGTAGACCCTGTGGGCAGTGCATGCTCAGGGTCTCTCACAGGATTATAGTCATGGTAGCTGGGGCTGGAGGTCCAATAGAAAGGAAGTGGCTCACTCATGTACATGGAAGACTGGTGCTGAGTGGGTTCCTTGGTGTATAGACATCTCCACAGAGTTCCCTGAGTGTTCTCACAACATGATAGCTGATGTCCCCAGAGTGAGTGACCCAGGAATCTGGTCCAGAGCTATTATGCCTAGAGACTAGCTCTGAAAGTCACACTCTGTTTATTTTCAGTGTGATTCTTTTAAGGCAGAGAATAGCATAGCAACCTAAAATCTCATTTGGTTGAGCTATACACACTGCTAACAATGCACCTAGCAACCTAGCACACCTGCCTACATTGAGCTGTACGCACACCCCATTCTAAGCATTGCAATGTTTCTCTTTCTCTTGACATTGGTCAAAAACTCTTTAGAATTGGAGAGATGGCTCAGTAGTTAAGAACACTAACTGCTTTTGCAGAGGACTCGGATTTGGTTCCCAGCATTTGCATGGTAGCTGAAATTGGTCAGTAATTCCAGTTCTAGGAGATCCAATGCCCTCTTCTGGCTGTTGCAGGCACCTACACACACATGGTGCGTATACATACCCTGAGGCACACACACACACACACACACACACACACACATACACATAAAATAATAAATAAATATATTTTTTCAAAAACCTCCCCCTTGAGGGACAGCTCCTATTCAAACATATATCCTGCTGGGTACAAGAGCAAGGGGGCCAGTGCAGCCTGAACCAGTATGGGGTGATAATTTCTATAGGGCAGGAGAAAACCGCTTACGGTGAGAACAGAGGGACAAGGGCACGGTGACAGACACCTTTAGTCCCAGCACTCGGGAAGCAGAGGCAGGCAGATCTCTGTGAGATTAGGTCATCCTGGTCTACATAGTGAGTTCCAGGTCAGCTGGGGCCACAGGCAGATGCTGTCTCAAAAAGACCAAGACCGAAAAAGAGAAAAGAAGGCAGGAACGAGACAGGGTTTGGGATCAGGATCAGCAAACAGGTAGATTGGAATCCTCGTCTCTCAGAGAGCAGGAATCTGGCCGGTCACCTGCGAAGGTTGAGAGGGTTGGAGTAAATAGCTTTATTTTTTTGAGCTTAAATTTATTTAGTGTTGATTTCATGCCAGGCATTGTGTTAAGAGCTTTCAATGCACAGCCCTATTCAGCTGTTCTACCAGTTCTTAGGAGACAGTCATCATCGGTCTCTCTTTTTAAATTTTCTTTTTTTGAGATAAGGTCTCATGATGTAGACTAGGCTAAGAGATCCACCTGCCTCTGCCTCCTGAGTGCTGGGATTAAAGGCAGGTGCCACCACACCCAGCTCATTCTCTGAATTTTAGGGATGGAGAAGCAGACACTGCCAGCAGTTAAGGACCCGAATTAGTTCTGTCAGACACCATAGTGCAAACACTTAACACCTTCTACACCCTCTCAGGGATTTACTCAAGAAAAACTGTTCTGAGAAATTTAAAGTGAGTCATTCCCAGATGAGTCAAATGGAGAGATTTCCTCATGAAAATGTGGGACACCAGGTCTCCACAATTTCAACCTCAGAAATAGACACAACGATAAACAGGTTGCCTTTGTTGTTTAAATTGCTTTTTAATAACCACAAATAGCTAGATATGTCAAGAAACACTTAAAGGGAAGACAGTGTTTTGCAAGGCAAAGTGCTATGTGACTTCTGACAACATCAAAACATTCCCAGTATTCTAGTTTCTTCTCTGGCAAGCTAAGCCAGAGCAGGCAACTTGCCGTGCAGCTGGAGCTTGCTGCCTTTATCACCATCTATGGCTCTGCATTCAAGCACCAAAAGATGCATGCTACCTGCTGGCTCTGGGTTGGAAAGTGGGCTTATTCTCCACAGGGCCAAATTCAGTTGAAGAATAGAAAGGAATTTGTTTCCAAGCACTGAGCTGGCTCTGATCATTAAAATCATGTGATACTGCAGTAAAGCACTCAGTAAGGCAGGACAGTGGCTGGAAAGCTCTGTGGCAGAACAAATTTATGATTGCAGAAACGTCACAATAAAGAGATAAATAATGCAGTTTAAACTTATAAACAGAGAGGAAACCTCGACAACAAAGAAATGGAAGAAGGATTAAATTATTCAGGAGCTGGGGCCGGTGAGGTCGCACGTGTTCCCGGGAATGAGCTCAAGATGGTCTCGGTCAGCACTGTTGCTTTGCCTTATTTATTATTTGCCCTGAAAAATGCACAATGATGTTCTTCTTATTGAAAATTGCATTTATTTATTTCTCTGTGTGCACGATGTGCATGCCACAATGCTTTTGCAGAGATCAGAGGACCCCTTGCAGGAGTTGGCTCTCTCCTTCCACCATGTGAGTTCCTGGGGCTTTCTGGTCAGCCATTTGAGCTGGACTGGTAAGATCCAGTGAAGGAACTTGTCTCAAAAAATTAGGTAGTGCGAGATGGAGGAGGCTATCTGATGTCTACCTCATATGCACACATGGGCACACACAAACACATTTATATACATTCACAAAAGTAAAATACTTTTTAAATGAGTTGGAGATTCCAAAATATTTAAATTCTGGTTGGGACCATTGAGTGAGAGCTAAGACTGTATTAAAAAGCACAGTAAGGGGCTAGAGAGATGGTTCAGTGGTTAAGAGCAGTGACTACTTTTGCAGAGGACCTGGGTTTGATTCCCAGCATCCCCATGGTGGCTAACAACCATTTGTAATTCCTGTTCTAGGGGATCCAATGCCTTCTTCTGACCTCCACAGACATTGCACAACATGGGTACATTTACATACATGCAGGAAATATGCTCATACACATAAAATAAAAAAATTAAAAAAGCACAGTGAGATGCCAGGCATGATGGTGTATGCCTTTAGTTCCAGCACTCAGGAGGCAGAGGCAGATGGATCTCTGTGAGATCGAGGCCAGCCTAGTCTACATAGGTAGTTCTAGGCCAAGTGGGGTCACAGAGTGACCCTGTTTAAAAGAAAAGAAAAAAGTACAGTGAGAACAGAAGAATCTAACTAAAAGGTCCACCCACCTCCAGTTATTTTAGCCCAGTGCTTCTTTTTGTTGTTTTTGTGGCAGGGTTCCTCTGTAGCCCCAGCAGGTTTGGAACTCACTATGTAGAACTGGCTGGTCTTGATCTCACAGAGATCTGCTTAATTCTGCCTCCTGAGTGCGGGATTAAATTTTTTATTTTTTATTTTTATTGTATGTATATGAGTGTATTGCCTACATGTATGTAAGTGCACCTGTGTCATGCAATGCCCGTGCAGGTCAGAACAGAGTGTTGGATACTCTGGAACTGGAATTGCAGATGGAGTTGCTAGCTGTCATGTGGGTGCTGAGAATCGAACCTGGGCCTTCTGCAAGAACAGTCAGTAGTCTTAACTGTTGAGCCATCTCTCCAGTTCGCTTCTCGAATGGACAGTTTGAGCAACAAGAAATGCTGATGAAATACAGGTGGAATTCTGTAGGTCTGGCTGGGGACCAAGGCTCTGCATTTCTGCAAATTCCCAAGTGGTACAGATGCTGCTGGCTTATGGGCTGCACTTCAACTACCAGAGTGAAGAATCCCTGTCTGAGCACACAGCTTGACCATCCTATTTGCAGTATGAAAGCCTGGAAACAAATGTAACCAGCAAGGGCTAGCTAGATGACTTCTGTGTATGTGGTGTCTGGGAGCCCACATCTCAGGGACTCTGCTAGGAGCTCTACAAAGAGGTTAACAAACGGCCTCACAAATCACTCACAAATATGGGATGTACTTACATCTTTCCATGTATGTTTTTGTGTAATTTTTTTTTGAGACAGAGTCCCGTGCTTCCCAGTTCATGCAGTGCTGGGGGTAGAACCTGGGGCTCATCCGTGCTAGGCAAGCAGTCTATCAACTGAGCTACATCTCCAGCTCAGCTGTCAAGCTCTTTTAGGACATTTTTGGGCATTGCCCTGCATCTTTCTTGATGGAATTCAATGAGGAAAAGAGCAAACCACTGATTTCCTTTCTTTTTCCTTTTCGCAAAGTCTCTGGTCTGTGTGTGTTCAGTAATAAGAAAAGCCAGGGTCCCCCGGGTTCCCAGGAAATGCATTATCTAATCTAAAAATAGACAAGAACACATTATCTCATGCAGAAGTAAATCCTATATACTATTCCTGCCAAAAACTATCTTGTTTTTTTTTTTTTTTTTAAGATTTGTTAGTTTCTGATCCCAGTGTGTGACATCTTTCATCTCACCCTGAGATGATGGATAAATTGAATGAAGCAAGAATGAAAATAGCTTCTTTTTGAAAGTATATACAAATGTGGTATAAACTCATGGGTTTTAGGCAGCCTCAAGGTCCTTGAGGATCAAAATATTTAGTAAACAGGAGGAGAAAAGTTAGTTATTACTGTGACGACAGGTGCCCTGCCAGCAGTGGTGTGCTCTAAAACTGGCTCCAGGAAGTGGGTCTGTGAGGCGGCTCAGTGGGCGAAGACTTCGCCATGCAAGCCTGGGGACCTGAATTGAACCTCTGGAATCCATGTAAAGGTGGAAGGAGAGAACTGACTCCTCAGAGTTGTGCTCTGACCATACACGGGCCCTGCTGTGTGTTCCTCCCCATGTCTTACACACACACACACTATTAATAAACACTAATATATTAAAATAAACAAACCAAACCCAAGAAGCGTTGGCAGGGTTGGGGGAATGATGGTTAATACCATACATTCCTTTCTGGACTGAGGAAATACTCTGACATTTGATAGCGGTGATAACTGCGCGATGTAAGGAATATATTAAAAAGCACTGAATTGGACAATTTGAAATGGGAAACACAATAACGACCTCTACCATAGAAACATTTGTATTATTTGCCAATTCCACAGCGCATATGCCGCCACTGTGGCTGATTTCTGTGAGAATAAAAGGAAAATTATGATGAAAGCAACATTTGAAGAGCCCTTAAAACTGGAGCCGGGAGGCCTTTAGGAAACAGGGCTTGTGCACACCGCCAGCTGCTGCCTGGACTGTGCTTTCCTTCAAGCTTTGGCTGTAATTCCGGGATTCTCGGAGGCTTACCCTGGCCCAGAGCTTGGGCCTCTCCCTTCTGTTTCTGCCTCTTCCGTTATTCCTGCTGCCCCAGTTTCTTTTCAACGTTCCATACTTGATGTGATGCCCACTTCTGCATCTCTCAGAACACAGCACTACCAGAATCTGTGTTTCCCAATTGTAATTCCTATTGCTTCAACGTGCTTGTAGTTTCATTTCAGAGTTTGGATTGATTGACATTTTTATCCACTGCTTCTTATTGTGGTCACTGTTTTCTAACCAGTGGGGCTTGGAGACTTAGAGGGAAGCACAGCATTTGCTATGTTAGCCTTTAGGATATAATTTTGGATATTTGTCTTGCTTTTTTTTTGTTATGAAGTGATTAAGATACATATTTCAGACACAGGACTTGGAATAATCGAGCTGGAACTGACCTGGAAACCTCCTCCCCAAAGACTAGCTTTCATAGTCTCAGAAGATAGTACGCAAGCTGTCAAGGGAGAAAAACCAATCAATGATCATACCCAGCTCTAAATAGGTTCTATGAGCCACAATAATGACTGGCCCAGAAAATAGCAGTCGCACTTTTGTCTTGGGAGTCATCAATGGCTGCTTAATTGGACTTAGGTTTGCTCAATGGGAGGGAACTCATGCGTGGTACTGTAAACATAGCCAAGTACAAATGGCTGAAGAGATCATAGACCAGAGAGAAAATCCTACTTCTGTCACTTCCCTACATCAACATAATTTCTTACTGTATTCTAAATATGTATGCTTACATTTACAGACAATTGTACCTCTCACCACTCATCAAAGAAGCTTCATTTTGTAACAGATGGAGACTATTACAAAGTTCCACAACTGGTCAAAGGCAGAAAATAGTGACTGTGAGGTGGCCAGCCCTATGTGACACATCTACAATGCAAGCTCTATACCTAAGGCTTACGGAACATCTTGGAAGAGGGGGCAGAAAGAATCTAAGAGTCGGAGGGGCAAGACACTGGCTGCCAGTCCATGCATTCTAGACATGATGGGGGAGCTGCACTAGTAGAATCTGCACAGTGTGGTGGTCTAATAAAATCTGCACAACGACAAAGCCAGCCGACATGCAGGGGAATGCCACAAGGTCTCACCTCAAGCTGAAGAGCTATAGGCAATCATGGACACCAAGGCAGGGAGACTCATCTTCCTCCAGGGATTAGCTCCCTGAGAGGTTATCCAAACCTAGCTAAATGGGTAGCTCTAAACACAAAGTACCACTAAATGGACTCAGTGCATATATCTAATGGACGGATGGAAATAATGCAAATACAATACTCATATATGACATTTTATTTTTTGAGATAGCGTTTCTCTGTAGTCACAGCTGGCTTGAAACTCAGCATGTAGATCAGGCTAGGCTCCAGCTCAAAAGGAATCTACCTGTGTCTATCTTGTGTGCCACTACATTTGGGCTCAGGTATGAAATTCTTACAACAAAAAAAGGTAAAAAAATAATACAGCAAAACAGCCTAGAGTAGGATCCCAGAAGAGTCCAACATTGGTTCTTTTACCAGTTCAGACATTCAAAAGCATATTTAGCATTTCCTCATGCTGGGCTCTGTATTTTTGTGCTTAGAATAAACCCCTGCCCATCGAATCACAGTCTAGCTGAGATGCTCATAGACACTAACACAGAATGATGTGAGAGAAGTATGTATATTCACTTTGACTGGGATAATTACTTTCCCTGGTTGATGGAGAATAGTGCTGGTGGGTGGATATCAGCGAAATTCTGGGTGAGGAGGAGGTATCTGTCCTGGGAACAGGGGAGGCACTGTGGTTCAAAACATCATCATAAGCAAGGGACAGAGGCAGGTGAGGAACGAGATGCCAAGGAAACAGCAGCAAGAAGCCAGGGCAAGATCACAGAGGCCTCAGCAGCCAGAATGGGGTGTGTCCAGAATGGCAGGCTGATTTGCTTTCAGGTTTTTATTTTTGTTTATTTTTATTTTATATGAAAGAGACATTTACTTCACATATGTAAGTGTATAATGTAGATGCAGTGCTCACCGAGGATCCCCTGGAACTGGAATTAGAGATGCTTGAGAACCACCATGTGGGAGATAGGAACTGAACTGGGGTTCTCTGCAAGGACAACAAATGCTTTTAACCACTGAGTCATCTCTCCAGCCCATTCAAAAACAGATTTATTTTTATTTATGTATGTGTGTGTGTGTATGTGCATGTGTATGCCACGTGTGTGTGAGTGCCTGTGAAGGCATGAAGAAGGCCTTGGGTCCCCTGGAGCTGGAGTCACAGGAGGTTGCAGATGTTGGGAACTGAACATTTATCAGAACAGTAAGAACTTCTCTTAACCATCTCTCCAGCCCCCACTTTTAATCTCTTTACGGACCATGCTAAAGAGTTTGCACATTACCCTATAAGAAATGGAGAGCCACTGAAGTTTGGTAAGCAAGGGAGAGGCATGTGCAGATCATCAGCATTATTCTTTGATAGTGACATGGATCAGGAAAGAGGTGTAGGAAAAGCCAGAGTGGAGGAGGCCAAGAAATAATTGATGTAAAATATCAAAGTCAAGCATGAATTCCTCAGGGGTGTGGGGCACTGGGCATGAAGAACAAGGCAGAGACGTAAATCAAGACGTGTACAGAACGGAGTCTCCTGGATGTGTAGCACTGGGGTAGCATAGAAAAAGTCCGAAAATCAAAGGGATACGGGAAGGAGCCTCAATGGGAAGGAGGGGAGGAGCCTCAGTGGGAAGGAGGGGAGGAGCCTCAATGGGAAGGAGGGGAGGAGCCTCAGTGGGAAGGAGCCTCAACCGGAAGGAGGGGAGGAGCCTCAGTGGGAAGGAGGGGAGGAGTCTCAATGGGAAGGAGGGGAAGAGCCTCAGTGGGAAGGAGGGGAGGAGCCTCAGTGGGAAGGAGGGGAGGAGCCTCAATGGGAAGGAGGGGAGGAGCCTCAGTGGGAAGAAGGGGAGGAGCCTCAGTGGGAAGGAGGGGAGGAGCCTCAGTCGAGAGTCTTGTTGGAGTGTCTCGCTTACTGAGAGTCAAAGATTCTGGCGCAATTAACAAAATTTGCCTGAAGATTGCCTGCATGGAGACAGTATTCCTTTTTTATGTAGAGATATTTCAAATCAGAATGTTAAGTATCAGTGATCCATGCTTATGTCCTAAGTATGACCTTCCAGTATGTTCTTACTCTTTTCTTAGCCGTAAACCTGTAATTTTCTGGGACTCTCACAAAAAGGGCTATAATTTTTGCTCATAGTAAAAGCATGTATTTTTAAAAATAAAGTTTTTATTGATCCCTTGAGAATTTCACACGATATATTTGATCATGTTCAGACCCTTCTCCCTCACCTTCTCTCAGACCCACCCTTATGTCGCTACACCCAACCCTCACTTCATGTCCTCTATTATTTTCTTAAGGCCTACTGAGTCTAATTTGTTTTCCCCAAATACTCTTGGGTGTAGGTCTCACCCCTGGAGTGTGCTCAAGCTAACTAGCATCACACCCTTAATGAAAACCGACTCTCCCTCTCCCAACAGCTGTCAGTTGCCAATGGGTCCTCAGCTGGGGTTGGGACTTTAAGCTCACTTTTCCACTCCATGCTGAGATTTTGTCTGGCTTAGGCTTGCACAAGGCATGTGCATGCCATCACAACACTGTGGATTCATATGTGCAACTGTTCTGTGTGTCCAGACAACATGTTTTCCTTGTATTCACTCACCACCTCTGGCTCTTACAGTCTTTCTACCCCCCAACAAAGATCCTTGAATCTTGAGAGGAGAGGGTGTTCCATTTATGACTGAGCACCGCACAGCCTGTTATTCTCTGCATGTTGACCAGTTTTGTGTCTCTGTGTAAACTGCCTTCTGCTGCAAAAAAAGACGCTTGTCTGGCGAGAGTTGAAAAATGCATTAATCTATGGGGATAACGATGAAACCATTAGGAGTTGGTTTAATACTACATCCATTTAGCAGGATAATAATAGTAGATTCTCCACTATGGCCTGTGATCTGTCTAGTCACAGGTTCCTAGGTCTGGTATCAGCGCTAAGTATAGCCTGTACCTTGTGAAGCTGGCCTTAAAGCCAAGCAGAAAGTGGTTGGTTACTCCTATAACATCCATGCCACTATGACACCACGAGCATATCCTGCCAGACCAGTCATAGCTTGCAGGGTTCATAGCCGGGGAAGTCCGAAGATCATTTTTCTCTTCCAGTAGCAGGCATGGCACCTTCCATTTCTATAAAAGCTGACCTCTAGAGATGAAACTTCAAGTTTAAAGCCAGCTTGCCTTCCCTTTGTCTGTTGTATGATTCACTTATGTAGTGTCTTCAGCAATAGGGTCTTACA
Source organism: Eospalax fontanierii (assembly GCA_035773235.1). Classification (NCBI taxonomy): domain Eukaryota; kingdom Metazoa; phylum Chordata; class Mammalia; order Rodentia; family Spalacidae; genus Eospalax; species Eospalax fontanierii. Next base: position 10,345,432 of record CM069538.1, read on the forward strand.
GTCACTTTCTGGTGGGTAACCAAGAGCAATGGCAATAGCCAGTATTTAGGGTCTATAGTAACTCTCTGCTAGCATTGAGCTTTTTATATGCTAGCCTGTGGTGTCTGGTGGGGACATTATCTCCAAATTGCTTCTTGTATGAATCATAGTGACAGTTTGTCATTAGTGGGCAAAGATACGGAATGAGATTAAAATGCAAATTGAAAGTCTTTAGGCTTTTTATTTTTATATTTTTTTATTATTTTTTGGAACTAGGGTCTCCCTAGTTCCAGCATACCTGGAATTCACTATGTAAACCAGTCTGGCCTTTGTCTCACAGAGTTCTGCCTGCTTCTGCCTCCTGAGAGCTTGGATTAAAAGCATATGCCACCATGCCTGGACTGGAGATTGAATGTGGGGCCTCCTACATGTTTGGTACATGGTCTGTCACTGAGCTACAGCCCCAGTAAACTAAAAGTTTTTAGAAGGACAAATTATCACAGTTTAATTGTTTTGATCTGGGAATTCTACATCCCAGTTTAAAGAAATATTAAAAGGTAAATATAAAGAATCCAAAGAAATACTTGCATACATTGCTCAGTGGTAGAGGACTTGGGTGAGGTTCCTCATCTCCAGCACACAAAAAGAAAAAGAAAGAAAGGGAAAAAGAATGAAAAGGAAGTTCTGTATATGTATATAAAAAATGTAAATGCAACAATTTGTTTTCTTATTTTTTTTTTCTATACTGAATACCAGACTCAGAACCTTACACATGCTAGGCAAGTGCTTTACCACTGAGCAATGCGACAGTCCTTTTTATTTTATTTTAGACTGAATTTGCTCAAGTTGGCCTTGAACTTGTGATCTTCCTGGTCTGTCCCAGTGTATTTGGGATTCTAGGTATGTACTACCTCAACCAGGTAATACATATAAAAAAAGAACAAAAGTAATTTGCCACAGGAATTATAGGTATGCACCTCCATGCCACCACGAGGAATTTATGTGATGCTTGTATCAAGCCTAGGACACAAAGCAGGAGGCTCAGGAGTTCAAGATCATCCTTGAGTACATGGTGAGTTTGAGGCCAGTCAGCTACCTGAGACCTTGTGTTGCATAGATATAGAGTTTCTCTCTGCTTTGAGGAATAGGCTTCCAAATGTGATTGACAGACAAGTAACTAATGACTTAAGGGGGGACTTCTAGTGGAAACGCAAGGAAGGATGGGAAGGAGAGAGGTGGGCGCGGGGCCAGGGCTCCATTCTTGCCTGTGTGTTCCAGAGGTTCCAGGAGGACTTATGATCAAAATGCAATCTCTGCCATACAACATCTCCATCTCTCTCTCCCCGAGGATGAATCCTTTGTAAGTAACCTGGAATAAATTAATTTCTCTAAAAGAGCATTCTCTGTCCACTCAATTGGTTCAAACCCGGGGGTGGGGTGGGCCTGAATGCCGGGCCTCACTGTGAGAGAATTCATGAGACACCTTGTTATGGAAAAAAATATGATGCTTCTGTTCATGTCCCTGAGTTTGTATGTGGGCGCAATTTAAAATAAAGCAACAGATCCTTGAGAGCTGGCTTAGCACTCAAGAGCATTAACTTCTCTTGCAAAACACCCAGGTTCAAATCCCAGCACCCACATGGCTGTTAACCATCACCTGTAGTTCCAGTGCCAGAGGGTCAGACGCCCCCTTCTGACCTCCGAAGGCACTACACAACACAGGTGCACTTACACACATGCAGACAATACACTCATACACATAAAATAAAGTTAAAAAATAAAGCTATAATAATTCTTTTTACATATTACAAGACTTGATGCCTCTCTTAAAGAGACCAGCAGTCACTCAGTGCAGGCTCCTTGTTCAGCATATATTTGCTTTCCAGATCCTCAAGGAAGAACAATTAAAATACAAACAAACAAATAAATAACCATGGGTCAGGTGCAGGCTTCCTAATGGAATTCTGACCTTCCTTTTGGGAGGGAAAAATGCCCTTTGAGACCTGGTCTCTGGGCTGACCAGCTCATTAATTTTAAGGTAAAAAGGTCATTGCAAAGATATGCACATGGTGAACTGCATGTTAATTAGAGTCCATTAACATTGCTTCAAGAATGTTGGAGGACAGTAGTATTTAAAGAGTTAATGAAAAGAAATCCTAATCTTTGTTTCTAATTAATTTTCTGCATTCTCATTTGCATTTTATTTGTTGGAATCCTTGCCGAGCTTTATCTGAATGAAACAAGAGCTCCCGGGAGCAGGGTCTGCTTCTTATTTAAAAATCTACTCATGAGAGAAAATTACTTGGAAGGAGACGACTGGGGTTAATGTGCTGTGCCTTCACATTCTGTATCTCGGTCAGCTCTTCCAATTAAAGGCTGTTTTAAGTCATTTCGGATGCTGATGCTGGGGAACGAGCATGGTGACTGTTAAAGGAACACACTGTAAGCGTCATTCCAAGCGTCGTCCCATTGTGCTGTTTATTAGGTTCCTTTGTTGGCTCCCAGACATTGGAATGCTTTCATAACTCTGCCATGTTTTTCAAGTTGGGGCAAGATCAGCCTTTGAGATCTGCAACCATAATCCAGGTCCAGGAATTGCTTTCCTTGAAGTGAAGAGGCTTCCCTGAGGCTCTGGTGACAAAATGCAGGGACGCTTCCATGCGCTCTGGACGCTTCTGTGTGTGGAAGCCTTGCCTTAGGCCCTTCATGTCACTGGGGCTGTGTTTGTTCAGCTGGAGCGGTCAGATGATTTCTTCCAGAAGTTAATCATTCATGACAAATTTGCTTGGCTGCTCCATCCGTGTTGCAGATTAGTTAGAAAAGCCGGGAGGACATTTTGGCCGTGTCCACTTCCACACCCCCACCAGTGTCCAGTCTACACCATTCCTATCTCTCACTTTCTGTTTGCCCTTGGGCCTCCCTTGTCACATAAATGATACAAGGGGAAAAAGGGGGTCCCCTTTCAGGATTCTTAGTCTCATTCATAAAAGAATTTAAGAATGGACTTAAATGGAAAATTTAGGACAATTTCATTTGAATTTAAAGAAAAATCCTCTGGGTAGGCAAGCTGGAAATCTTAGCAGCTCCTCTGAGGAGGAAAATGGAGGGGAGAAAGGGAGAAAACAAAACCCACCAGATGTGAGGCCCGTTTGGAGCTGGCACGGAGGACTGACACATACACTAGCAGCCACATGCCAGCAAGGGAAGTGCCCTTAAAAGAAAAAGTAAAGAAATCCAAAATGTAGGCGGCAGTCCGGCCGTCAGGGAAGGCCCGCAAAGGTCACACTTTCCTGAGTGGGTGGACTTATGCAGAACCGCGTCGCCGTGGCCTGGTCCCGAAGCAAGGCGCTAGAGGCAGGTTTACCAGGCAGGAAAAGTTTCCCGACTCATTAATGCACTAGGTATTCCTCTTATCTCTTTAACAGGCCTTAAAGTGAGCCTGCCTTCCTAGGGGTGGTCCTGTGACCAGTGAAACTGGAAAGTTGCGTCTGTGTCTTGGCCAGAGATTCTTATCTTGACCAGTTTTCTCTTATGAGGCTTTTTTTTTTTTTTTTTTTTGCCACTGTAACATAAACATACAGATCCAGCCTTCTGCCACAGTGCACCAGGATGCCTTTGATCTGAGCAAGGTAACTGGGAGAACCCTGTCTGCTCTGGCCCTGGAGATGTGCTCACTGGTCACTACTGTAAAACTCAAGAATGCTAGATACGTCAGCCTCTCTGTGCTCCAAATCTCCACATGCTTGGTCCTCAAGCAGCTGTGGGCCTTTGGGAGACGACAGGATAGTGAAATTGAGTTCACATCTAATTGGGATTTAGGGTCTATTCAGTTACACTGGCTGTCTTCATGGAGGAAAAGCTTCTAGAGTCCCTTCCCAACACATATATTTTGCTGCTCTCTTGGCCTACAGACAGGAAGGGGACCTAGGGAATCTCACTGGAAGAGAGAGGGTCTCTCTCAACCCTGAGAAGTGCAGTCTTGAGAGTCATGTGGCTCCAAGTCAGTGCACTGAGACCCTGTGCTTTAAAACTGCAAGACTTATTTGTGAAAGAAACCATGGAAAATTTCCAATCACTATCCAAAAACAGAAAAAAGAAATGTTATGACACCATCCATATTGGTTGTGACGGTGAATCTTCTACAGAGTCAATTTAAAAATTCTATCAAGCAGGCTGAGGAAAGCCCTCCGGTCTTGTGTTTTACGTTGCGACAGCTCTGCCATGCTCAGCGAGGCCGCAGCTAGACTGCAGGAAGGGGAGTGTTACTGTGATGTACCAGAACTTTAATTCATTTTTGTTCTTGTGCGTGATTTGTTTTTATGTTATTTTTCTTGCAACTTATGATGCTCATAGTTTTGTTAGTGTTCAAAGATTTATAATTCATCGTGTTTTCATTTCCCTCAGATCCGTATCCAATTTTGTATCTTCTTCTTTTCTTTTCAATAAAGTGGAATTCTGAGATTGTTTAAGCCTTGGAGTGCTGAGCTGATAGATCGGCACAGATCTTGAAATTACTGTGAAGCGTGTGAGAAAATAATTTGCTTAGTGAAATGCTTCTACATTAAGGAGTTTTAACCCCAAAGTCCACCTCCCACCCCTGTAATGACTGCCTTCATCTCAACCACTGTGCTTTGGGGCGATGAATTACACAGGGTGAATTCCAACCTAGGTACTGGAAATCACATATTTGAGCCTGGGGGAAGTCCATAAGTATTAGAAACTGCCATTATGAATCTGTGCTCAGATTTTCTGGTTTCTATAACATAAGATTTCAGTCTAGAGGACATCCTTTTCCGCATGTTAGACCAGCATTTAGAAATCTCTAAAAATATAAAGCAGCCTTCAGTAGGAGGGAAGCCATGCCATAAGGATAATTTGGCTGGTTCTTAGGAACAGTTAGTTACCAGGCAGAGCCAGAATTGGTGTTTGTCTTCTAACAGATCATAATACCAGGTGGCGCTGAGAAAGGAGGAAAGGAGCCACATGCAGCTTGCTTCAGGAGGGTTGCTGTGTTATGCAAAAGGCATGGACCCCAGAGAGTCCACGCACCTTCCCAGCTGCTCAGCCGGGAGCGTCGGGCACGAGGAAGCAGTCCCTGGGAATGGCAGACTGGTAGAGACTACTTGTAGGGAAGGAGCCTTCTGCTGCCACTTATTGAATACATCCCAAAGGGTAAATGCTTGTGGGACACAAGGTAATTCAGATTTGATTATATTGTTTGTGGTTCTCAAACTGCAGCCCTGGTATCACATTGAGGGCTTGTTAAACAGGTTTCTGGGCAGAAGTCCCAGGACTTCTTTTTTTGTTGCTTTTTTATATTCTATTATTTTTTTCAATTTTATGTGTATGAATGTATTGCTTGCATGTATGTAAGTGTTGTGCAATGCCCAGGGAGGTCAGAAGAGGGCATCAAATTTCCCTGGAACTAGAGTTACAGATGGTTGTTAGCTGCCACGTGTGTCCTGGGACTTGAACCCAGGTCCTCTGCAAGAGGAGTCAGTGTTCTTAATCACTGAGCCATCTCTCTAGCCCCCTTATTTTTATTTTTTTGAGACAGGGTCTCCCTGTAGCCCCAGCTGGCCTGGAACTCATTATATAGACCAGGCTGGTCTTGATCTCACATTGTTCCTCCTGCCTCTGCCTCCAGGGTGCTGGGATTAAAGGTGTGTGCCACCAAGCTCAGCAAAACCCCAGGATTTCTGATTCAGTGGCTCTGCCCCAGAACTTGGGAATTTCTATCTTGAGTAACTTCCCTGGTGATTCTGATGCTGTTGCCCAAGCACCGCACAAACCACTGGTTTTGGAGCTGACTCCAAGCTTCATCTGCTCTTCTTTGCTCAACTCATGCAACAAGGAGTTGGCCGCCATTATTTGCATTTTGGCAGTGACAAAAAGGCAGGCAGAGATATAGAAAATCAAAGAGTAGAAAAAAGGGAGGCTTGCTCCTGGTATGGTTGCATCAGAGGAAGGGCGAATTTGGAGGTGGACTAGCTGATGTTCTGTAAATTTGCCTTTCTCTGGCTTTAAGTTGGACGGAGGAACAAATATTGGAGAAACTGTCCAGTACTATTCAAGTGTTGTTATTAAGACTAATTATTACGGGCCTGTGACTGGCTTCCTAGGCTGATTGCTAGAGATGATGATCCTTTACTTGCTGTAAATTTGATTGACAGATTTTTAAAGTTTTTTTTTTTTTTTGTCTTTTTAAAATGCATTTTCTTTTTGTATATGAGTGTATTACCTGCTTATATGTAAGTGCACACATGTTGTTCATGCATTGCCCATGGAGGTCAGAAGAGGGCGTCAGATTCCCCTGGAACTGGAGTTATGGATGGTTGTTAGCCGCTGTGTGGGTGCTGGGAATCAAACCTGAGTCCTCTGCAAGAGAAGCCAGTGTTCTTAACCACTGAGCCATCTCTCCAGTCCTTAAACTTTTTTATAGACAGTGGATTGGTTTCCTGGTTTAGTCACTGTGTAGTTTGGTGTGTGGATTTAGCCACCCACCCATTTGTATATCAAGTCTCTCGGATCTCCATGAACAGAAGTTTTTATCTAAATAAGGAAAATCATCTTGATGATTACAATAGCTGGAAACCAAGTCCCTTTACATGCAGTCACTCTCAAACACTAGTGAATCACCTGTTCTATGGCATATGCCATGTGGCACTGGGACGTGGCTGGAAACAAGGTAAGCTGCCCGTGTAAAGCCCTTTTGAAACTGACAGTCTGTACAAGACAAATAGCTGTAACAGTAATTGTAATGGAATATGATAAGTGAATTTGCTCCAGTGTGAGCCCTGTTGTGGGGGAAAAGGACTCTTGGAAAGATCTGGACTGAGATTTGAAGAGGAAATGGCAGTTAGATGGAAGCTGGTAGTGGAAAAGTGGACAGAGTAGGGTCATCGGTGATGGATGTGTCCCACTGCAGTAACCTGCTCCCGGAGAACTCAGAAACTGCACACAGAAAGAAGTTCCACACCAAGACTAAGGCAGATGAAACAGCTGTTCTACATGACTGTCTTCCAAAAAGCCACTCTAGGACCCAGCAGCCTCAGCTCTGCCCTCTCGAGCACCTCCCTTCTCGGTGCACAGATGGAGGAGGCTGCAGACAGAGTATGGAAACCTCAGAGCAGTTCTCTTTCTTTGGACTGGAGATGGATCTCCACGTGTCAGTGGTGAAGATTCCATCCTCCTTCCTAGATCCATAGTGCCTGGGAAACAGAGAGGCAGACATGGCCACATGGTAGCCACTGGCAATTTCTAGAGGGTCTACAGGAGGTTGGCAGTGCAGTTTTGTGAACATAGAAAATGAAGGGTCAAAGGGCAGCTGTTAAGCCCGGGGAGGGAGATAGGAGGCTGGATCATTTGGGAACAGCCTTGTTGGGAAATTTGTGCTTCACTCCAAGGCTAATGGAGCCATTTAAGGATTAATGAAAGGAAGTGCTGGGTGACATTAGTGACTTCTAGAAGACTGCTGTGATTTCATTCTGGACTGTGGGTTGAGTAGGGCAAGACTAAGCATAGAGAGAACAATGAAGGGTGTTGGCAATTCTGTAAAATACAGTCTTAATGAAGTCATCATTTGACAGAAACCATAGAGCTGACCATGAAAACGGTGTTAAGCAGTTTACAATTAGCTGCTTTATTTATTAATTCTTTGATTGCTAGTTTAATTGTGGTTATCATATATCCTCAATAACCAAAGTTGGACCTTGCTTTGGAAGTTAAATATGTGAATGTGATCACTTTTCACAGGGAAGCAATGAATCAGAGTTCTAATTTGAGTGGAAAGGACAAGTCTTAAGAAACAATGATAAACGGATTGGAAAGACTACGGGTCAGCCCAGGAATCTTCACAATGGGAAAAATTAGGATAAAACTGTAGAAAACAAATGATCATAGGAATGTACAGGGAATGGTAACTGAACTCTAGGTCTGATATCAATGTTCTGCTGGACTGGTGCTAGCTTGCTGTCCCATTGGACAGCTGGGAAGACCCAACCTCAGATTTGTTCTGTAGATAGATGGAAGAAAGAAGGCTGTGGATATCACTGAAAGTAAGTTCATTCCTTATTATAAATTAGAATTTTAATATTTTAAATGGTGTGTGTGGGCATGTGTGTATGTGTGTGTGTGTGTGTGTGTGTGTACACCGTAGAGGTCAGAGACATCCCTTGGAACTGGAGTTATAGGAACATGTGGGTGTTAAGAACTGAACTGGAGTCTTCTGCTAGAAAGGTACCTGCTTTTAATATCCATGGCATCTCTTAGTCCAGTAAGTGCATTCTTCCAAGGCATGTTTGTTACATGACCCAGGAAACATTCAGACCACTGCAGGAGAGCTGAGGGTGAAGGTCTAGTTTACCTACCTGTCCTGTCCCTCCACAGCCTTCATCCATCATCCTATACAGGACATTGGCTTATCTTGCTGATTTAAACACAAGGCATTCTGTTGTACTGAAGAGCCTGGCATTTTGCATTTATGAATGATACGCCACATCTTTTAATACTTACTTTTAGGTGTTGGAGAGATAGCTCAGGAGCTGAAGAGCGCTTGCTGCTCAGTTCCTGGAACTCATATCAGGTGGCGTAAAACCACCTGTAACTAGCTTCATAGGATCCAACACCCTTTCCTTGCCTTTGCAGGCACCTGCAGACATGTGGCCACACATGTAGCGCACACACACACACACACGTACACATAAATAGAAATAAAAACTTTATTTTTATTATTTTGTAATTACATATATATGTGTATGCATGGGTGTGTGTGTGTGTGTGTGTGTGTGCATGTGAGTGCAGATATCCGTGGAGTCCAGAAGAGAGTGTTGCATTCCCTGGCACTGGAGTTATGAGAAGCTGTGATCTTCCATGTAGATGCTGAGAACTGAACACTGGTCCTTTGCAGGAGCAGTATGCATCTTAACTGCGGAGCTGTCTCTCCATTCCCATCACTTGGTTCTGTGGCTTCACTAATGTCCTACACTGCCTTCTCGTGGCAAACTGCTCAGCCACTTGCTGCCTTTGCAGTGCTTTTCAGGATACGAAGAAAAGCACTGGTGTCTGTGTTTTATCACTTAAGTCAGGGCAGCCAGAGGAAATGCAGTCTGTGGAGAGGAAGAGGCTCAGCCCTGTTACTCTGTCCTGGGTCATGTTATTGCCAGATTCTGGAAGGATGAGATGTCTTAAAAACTCATTTTCCACATTATTTAAAATTTCTTCCAAGTTTAACCTACAAATGAATAGATAAGGTCTGTAGCTATAGCTCAGTGTTAGAGTGTTTGCCTAGGATGTGTGAGAGCCTGGGTACATGCCTACATGTGCACACACACATACACAGACACACAGACACAGACACACACAGAGACACACAGACACAGATACAGACACACACACGAGGGAGGCTTTGAGAGTTCTGTCCACTTTATTATGCAACATGCTCATGAGGCTGAGTTAGTTTAGATTCTGGTTGACTCTGTGGAGGTCACATGGCTCTGTAATGAGCATTAGCAGTTCTTGGTCACAGGCCAGCTTATTTGAAAGTCCAAGGGCAGAAGAGACAGTGATTCCACACAGCATGAAGGTGATCAACACCCGTCCCAGTGCCGCTTATTTCCTGCCAGCACTTCATTGCAGCTGGAGGACCTCCATCTGGTGAGATGGCTCATTTTTTCAGTCACCTGGGATCTGACACTTTTGTTGTTTTCTTTTTACTATATTGCCTCAATTGACTAGAAGTACTGGGCCAGAAAGTGTTAAAGGGTATCCCAGCCAACCTCCTGGGCTCTAGGCCCATTGCTCCTTATCATCTATGCAGTCACAGCATCACAGCATAGATGTTTCCCTGTCACCTGGTCAGTATAAAGACCCCCTCTTCTTGTCAAGTTAACTGTATAATGAGCCCATGCAGAGGTCTTAGCCCCTAAGATCTAACAGAATCAACCTTAGGATCTTTGGTAGAATAATTTTTTGTTTTAACATTAGGACCTCCAAACCTTTTGGTCCTAGGATTTATGTGGGAAAAAAAATTTCTCCAATCAAGTAATCTGATATAAAATTGAAAGTTAGTTGTAGGAGAGTATATCTTATAATCCAGTGTTCAGGTAGCTGAGGCAGGAGGATTATGAGTTTGAGACCAGACTGGGCTATATCATAAAACTCTGTCTTAAAAGAAAAGAAATTTAAGAGAAGTGATTTTGACTCATTTCCTTATATTCAGAGCTTATGTGTTCTCTGCATTGGGACAGAAGAATTCATTGGGTTTGAATACTGTCTCCTCTGAATCTCATGTTGACATTTAATCTCCATTATGAGATATTGAGAGATGGGACCAGGGAGGACAGTGAGGAGATGATTAGGGCTCTGTGCTCATGAACCGGCTTATCTGTCATGAGAGCAATGGAGTAGCAGGTTATTTCCAGACTGGGTGCTATGAAAGCCAGTTTTGTTAGATCTCTTTCATTCTTCCTACTGCTTACTGTGTGATGACCTGTGCTATCCCTGAACTCTGACAACAAGGCCATTGCCAGGCATGGCTTCCTCTCCTCGGACCAGAACTCTGAGCCCGAGTGAAACCTCTTTTCTTTATTACTCACTCAGTTTGTGGTATTAGACCGTGAACCTTCTTTCTTTCATCAAGTAGTAGCACCTTCACCTCCTGTAGGTCAAACATGATGAACGTGCCATACATGGCTGAGGAGGTCCCAGACTGTACGGCGAACATGTAGCAAGCCCTCCCATGGCTCTCTTGCCTTGATTAATTTATTTGCTGCCAGTGACAGTTTGCTTTCCTTAAATATGTTTCCCAATGATGACATAGTTTAGTTTCATTAAAGATATATTGCATTCACTTTTAAAAAGTTTGATTTTTTTTTTTTTTTTCAGGTTTTAGAAACCACCGGGGAGGAATCTTCTCCCTTTACTCAGGGATCACATTTTAGGTTGAAATTATGTGGATTTTGTTCTTGGCATCTAGAATTACTTCTCTCCAGGCAATTAAATAGAACTTGGTAGCCCAGTGTGGTGGCACACATTTGTCATCTCTGATCTCGGGGGGTGGGGCAGGAAGGTTGAGAATTAATAGCCATCCTGGTTATGTAGGAAGACCCCGACTCAACCCACTGAGACCCACACATACACACAACACACACACAAACCTTGTGCTGCGAATTATTTTTGAAAATGCCTTAGAAACAGAGGCTGGAGGGATGACTCAGCAGTTAAGAGCACTGTTTGCTCTTGCAGAGGACCTGGGTTCAGTTCCCAGTAACAACTTGGCAGGTTAAAACCACCTGTAATTGCAGTTCCAGGGGATCTGAAACCTTTTTCTAGACTCCCCCGCATTGCATACATGGACACATTAATATACCTGTAGACCAAGCACTCATACACATAAAATAAAAATTAAAGAGTTAAAAATACCTTAGAAACAATCTTCTTTTGTTTGTGTAGAAAATATTCACTAAATCCAAACATTGAGTAGAATATAATGTTTTGAATGAAAACCTTTGGTGTTGATAAAAAATTTTTTAAAGATCATAAGTTATTGTTCTCTGAGTGAACTCTTGATATTATTTTATGTAAGAACCAGGCAAAGCTGGTTGAGTGGAAAGAACTCCTCAGCCAACTCATATCTGAGTCAGAAAAGCCAGTGCCATGGGCTCTTTGCAGGAAGACTGAACTAGAACAAGGGTGGGCAGATGTCAATCAACACCTATTCATCAAGTGCTTCCAGTGGGCTCAGGTCTACCTGCAAGCCTGGAACACCACATCCTGTGATGACAACCAAGGTTAAGCACAGGACTGAGGCTATTAGAAGGCCAGCAGTCTCTTCTGTACATCATTTTAAAAGCTTCTTAGAAGTAGCACAGGAAGATGTTCAGCAAAAATAAAGATGCTATTTCAGAAAAAAATGGTCTAGATACAATAAAGGGGCTTCTTGAAGACTAGAAATATACTACATGGATATATTTGAAATAAAGTGATGTGTATAATATAAAAATACCTAATAAAATACATGAAAAAAACTAGATTAAGAAGGAAAGAATTCCTGATTGTAGCATTTAAAAGAAAGTATTTAAAAAGAAAATATTTGGAGGGCTGGAGAGATAGTCCAGTGGTTAAAAGCACTTGAGGCTCTTGTAGAGGGTCCAGGTTCCCAGCACGCACATTAGGTGGATCAAACTTATTGTAACACCCTCTTTCTGGTCTCCTCAGGCACCTGCATGCATGTTGTACAGATACATAAACACTTACATACACATAAACATATAAAAGAAATATTTTTAAAAGGAAATATTTTTTAGAAATCTTTTCTTTTTAACATCTTATTATTTTTATTTTATGTGTATGAGTATATTGTCTGCATGTGTGCAAATGCACCCATGTCATGCAATACCCATGGAGGTCAGAAGAGGGCGTCAGATCTCCTGGAACTGGAATTATGGATAGTTGTTAGCTACCATGTAGGTGTCTGAAATTAAAACCTGGTCCTCTGCAAGAGCAGCCAGTGCTCTTAATCACTAAGTCATCTCTCCATCCTTGAATCTTTTCTTTTTAAAATTGTTTATTTATTTGTTTTTATGTTATGTGTGTGAGTGTTTCATATTCATGTAAGTGCCCCACATGCATGCAATGCCCCTGGAGACCAGAAGAAGGTATTGAATCCCAAGGAACTGGAGTTATGGACAATTGTCAGCTGCCATGTGGGTGCTGGGAGCAGAGCCCTGGTCCTCTGGAAGAGTAGCCAGTGCTGTTAACCACTGAGCCCCCTTTCCAGACCTTAAAAGGAAAATATATTCGTAACAACCACTCATTAGTCAAATGCACTCATGGAAGTTTTGACACTTAGGCGAGTTGTTTGTCTTAGTTTATATGAATAGGCTTCTTTTATTGTTTTCTGAGAATTGAACCCAGAGACTCAAGTATGCTAAGTATGTGTTCTACCCTGATCTGCACCCACAACCCTTACATAAATACATAAATAGATGTCAAAGGTATCACTTTAATCATTATAAAAATTAGTTTTGAAATGATCTGCTAGATCCTGTATTTTATGGTGCTGTACATTATGTGTGTTCAGATTTTAAAATCAGACTTTCAGTCAGTCTTATTCCTTCTGCCTCTTGAGTTTCTCCTGTAAATTTTTTTTTTTTTTTGGTCTTTTTGAGACAGGGTCTCTTTGTAGCCCCAGCTGACCTGGAACTCAGTATGTAGATCAAGCTGACCTCACAGAGATCCGCTAGCTTCTGCCTCCCAAGTGCTGGGATTAAAGGCATGTGCCACCACACCCAGCCTCCAGTGATTCTTGAATCATGCCCATAAAGAATATTCACCTTGCAGTGTGTCCTAGTGGGCTTTAACAGTTAACTTGACATAGCCTGGAATCGTCTGAAAGTAACTAATCATCTGAGTAATTAATTGTGTTTATCACGTTGGTCAATGGGCATATCTGTGAGGAATTACCTTGATTGCCTTAACTGATGTAGAGTTAAGTTAAGTAAACTATGGATAGTGAATGCTATTTCCTGGGCAGATCATCCTGGGCTGGACAGGAAAGCTAGTAAAGCTTGAGCCTGGGGGTCTGAGAGAGACATGGCAAGCAGTGTTCCTCCATAGTTGCTGCGTCCAGGTGCCCCCTGTGAGCTCCTGTCCTGACTCCCTCAATGAGGAATGGTATAAACCAAATAAAACCTTGCCTCCCCACATTGTTTTTGGTTAGAATGTTTTTATCACAGCATCAGAAGGAAACTAGGACATCATGTTATGTGACACACATTCTGATAACTTTTTTTAAATTAAATTTTTGTGTAATACACTTTGATCATATTTAGCTCCTCTCCATTATCCAAACCTCCCCTTACCCCTCTCCAATTTAATGAATTCTTTTACACATATAGTAAGGTCTATATAGATAAATTTGTGTCCCTAAACGTCTGTCAGCATGGGTCCATCTCCTGGAACCTGGTTAACCAACTAAGAGTTGTATCCTTGGAAGAAACTCTCCCTCAAAACAGCCATCAGTTGCCAAAAGTTCCTAAGGCAGGGTTGGGGTTTCTTACCTGTTTCCCTACATCTATGCTGAGATTTTGTCTGGTCAGAGCTTTCATGGGACCTGTGTATGCTAACACCATTGCTGTGCATTCATATGAGTAACTGATCCACTGTCTGGAAAACTCTGTTCCTGTGCTTATCCATCACCTCTGGCTCTTACATTCCTTCTACCCTTTCTTCTGCAATGATCTCCGAGCCTTGGGAGGCAGAGGTTCGATACAGTGTCCTGGTCAGGGATGAGCACTCCACAGCCTCTTGTTCTCTGCGTGTTGACCAGTTGTGGGTTTCTGTGTTGGTCCCATCCACTGCACTGAGATTTATGTTTACATGCCATGTATGGTCCTCGTAGATGACCTTCCTAGGTCTCCTCTTCCTCACTCACATTTTCTATCTCATCTTTCTCTTCATGTTTCCTTTGTTCTTTTTCCTAAACACCACTCATTTCTGTATACAAAAGCTGCTCTTGCAGGTTGTGAAGGTATGTTTTGTTTCTTAAGGACATAAGATAATCTACTTTCAGTTACCAAGAAAAATGGTTAGTGTCTTGCAATACACTAAATCTTGGTGTGGAGTGAGAGAAAATTCTTAAAGCTTTGAATTCATAGAGGGTTTGGGACAGGGCAGTGATGGAACAGGCTAAGGAGGCTTCTACCTTAAGTTCCTCCCTTATGCTGGCTCCTCACGCCTGCCTCCTCACGCCTGCCTCCACTCCCCTGCCTCCACTCCCCTGCCTCCACTCCTGCCTCCACATCCATGGACAGCGCGGCCTCATGCTTCCTACAGGCCTCTCCTGGAGTGGTGCTGTATCAGGGGGCTCCTCGATCATCTTATATGGAAAAACCTCTTTTCTGCTCCCTGAGTCTCTCTCTCCCTTTGCTGCTTGGTTTTTCTTCATAGCCTCTCAGCCAACCCACACATAAACTCTTCATCTCATCTCTAGGACACAATCTCCCCAAGAGCAAGCCTGCTTTGTTCATCGCTGTATTACTGGCATCTGAACAGTTTCTGTGTACAATAGATGCTGAATGGATATTTGCTAAAGGAATAAAGGAGGAGACTGTCCTGCTGAGATTTTCAAGCTACTGCCCCTGCTGGTAAGTGCTTATGCAATGAAAAAAATCCTGACAGCCAGTTCTCTCCAAGTACAGCACAGAAGCAAATTCTCCTGAGATTTTTTAGGCGTATGATTATTTTTTAGGGAATGTCAGTGGAAATCTTTTTCTTATTCAGCATCCTTTAGGGTACTCAAAGAATCCAGGAGGATAGACTGAGGGATAGATCCCATTCCCTCACAGAGCACCAGCCATTCCTCCTTTCAGACTTCCTGAATGTGTTCTATGTATGTAACTAGCGCAGGAAATTGTCTTTCTCCCAAATTCCAGCGTGGAGGAGCTGGGCTAGACCAGGTGAGTATGTAAGTGCTCCAGTGTGAAAACTTCATTTTTTTCCTGTTCTGTAACTCCCCAAGGCTTTCAATGGACAGGGAATGTTTAGGTGGAGATACGCAGAGCTCAGACATAGGGGTCACAATGTAGAGATAGTTAGATAGCCATAGATATGTTGCCGGTGGTGGTGAGGATCATCTGGAAGAATCCATGGTAATTCCTAGCTGCACATGTGTCATCTGCATCTGCTAGTTTATTAGCTGACATACTCAAAACAGGCAGGTCTGTACTTTGGCTGTATGTGAGCTCTGTAAGAGTGAGGATGCACGCCCCTACATCTTAGGAACTCCCTGCCAGGTGTGGATCGAGAATGAAGCATCGAATGTACGTTTGCTTTCTAGTACTGGTGGAATTTAGGATAAGAACTGTCAGCGAGTAAGTGGCATCTCTGTGCATTGCTGTGGAGTCTCTAGTGTCTTCAAACATTGTGAGTCCCTTACAATGAGTACAGAGTCTGCAAATAGGACTGTTAACTCTCAGTATGGACCTTTTGGTTATCATCTTCTGTAAAGAGAGACACATCTCTCAGGAGAGACCACTCACTGTGCACAGCTGGAGCCCACTTTGCTTCCTTGCTGAGGACTTGCAAGGCCAACAGCAGGAGAACTGAAAGATGGAAAGCAGGACTGGCTCCGTTGGTAGAGGGCTTGCTTAGTGCACTAGAAGACGTGGCTTTGATTTCTAGCATTACATAAGCAGGCGTGGTGGCACACACCTGTAATTCCAATGGTCTAAAGGTAGCTGGAGAAGGGTCGGAAGTTCAAAGTGATCCTCAGTTATGTAGCAAGTTCAAAGCCAGCTTGCAACATATGAGATTGGTTCTCAGGGAAAACAACCCACGAGAAATTGATTATTAGTATGGCGTTTAAATGATATTACTGAATATCTTCTCGTAAGGTTTATTACACTAGAATCGGAACCTCTCTTTCTACACCTAGAACACTGAAGCAGTCTGGAAGACTTGGCCGAGTCGAAGAATCCCTTGTCAGCGACTCTACTCTCTGAGTGTGGAGATAGGGCCATGGATATTTGTTTCTGACCATGAAGTTAAAGACATAAGCAGGAAGAGCTAGGGGAGGAATCCAGTTTCTTTGGAGCAGGAGAGCATATTTATATCAATGTGTGGTGAGCAATTTTGGAATCCATAACCGGTAATTTGGGTAAAGCTCATTTAGAAGCAAGAGCTGCCTTCTTACAACTGAGAAGGTATTTGAGATTGACAAAAGTATTTGGATGCCAAATTTGAAAGGGACACTGGTGTTAGACAGCCCTGGGGTAATGTGAAGAATACTAGCGGCGTGTAGGAGAGAAATTTTGGAGTGGGTGATTGGCAGGATGTGAGGAATCTACCCAAAGGAAGGCAAGCAGGTTTGGAAGAAAACAAAATCAATCTCTAGTGCTGTGATGGTTAATCTTAATTGTCAACTTGAGTAGATCAATAATCACTTGAGACACACCTCTGTCAGAACTCTGGCATTTCCAGAGAGGTTTAATTGAAGTGGGAAGACCTCCCCTGAATGTGGGTGCAATCATCTCACGGGCTGGGGTCCTGCTCTGAATAAAAAGGGGAAACAATAAAGCTGGCTGAGTGCTGGCATCCCCTCTCTCTGCTTCCTGGTCAGCTGAGATGTGAGGATTCCAGCCACATGCTTCCACTGCTGTCAACTCCATTGTGCTTTCCCTGCCATGGCCGATATAACCCACTCAAGACAAGCAAGATAAGGTTTTCCTTCCATAGCTGTGTTTTATCAGATGTTTGGTCTCAGCAATGAGAAAAGCAGCTACTACAGAATATTACCAAGAAGTGGGTTTACTGCTATGACTACCTGACCATATGGTTGGTAGGAGCAATTTGGAAGGGTTTGGACCTGTGGACAAAGGAAAGCCTCCGGTACTGTGAGCAGAGAGCTTAGTGGGCATTCTGACAGGAGTATGGAAGACCAGAATCCTGATACAAACATAAGCAATAAAGATGGGCTCGGGAGGTTCCAGAAAGGAACAAGGACTCTTGGGAAGTGAGCTAGAGAGCATTCATGTTACATTCTGGCAAACATTCTGACTGCCTTCTGTCAATATCTGAGAATTTAAATGAGGCTGGATTAAAAAATAATGGATCGATTTGTACATCAGAGGGAATTGCAAATGCAAGCACATTATTTAGGCTGAAGTATGCTTAATGCTCACCGCTCTTCTGTGGATTTGCCCTGAGGTAGAGAGAGGGAAGAGGGAGAAGAAGAAAGGGAGAGAGATGCAAGTGCAGCAGAAAGGTTTGAGAAATGCGCAGTTTGGCATGACCATGAGCACAAGGTTAAAGTCGTGGACAGGAAGGGTGTAGACAAAGCATCTGGAGTTGCTGAAGAGATCATCACGATTAAGGAGAAACCCTACATTTTCACTGGGACAACAGTAAAAGACCTGACCTATCAAAGACTCCAACTTGTGAAAGCAGAAATTTACTTGAAAAGAGAGAATGTGAACTGAGAATGATAGAGAATGGATGCCTTGCTCAGAACAACCACCTCAGGTTCAGCCACCAAGGTGCACAGAAGCCACGCTGGAAACAGAATCTGGCAGCATCCTTGTGGTGGTTTGGACGATAACTGGCCCCCGTAGGCTCCAGTACTTGAACACGTGGCTCCAGTTTGTGGCACTGTCTGGGGAGGTCATGGAACCATTAGGAGATGTGCCTTGCTGGAGGAGTCTGTCAATCTGAGAGTTCACAGCCTTGTCCCACTTCCAGTTTGTCTCTTTGCTTTCTTGCTTAAAGATGTGAGTGCTCAGCTTTCAGCTCCAGCTGCCTCCTGCCATGCCTTTCCGCCAGGGTAGACTCTTGTCCTTCTGCAAACATAAGCCGCATAAACTCTTCCTTCTGTAAGTTGTCTTGGTCATAATGCTTTATCACAGCAACAGAAAAGTAGCCAATAGACTCTTCTACATAGTTTTGGTTTTGTAGACATATGAAATGCAAGAGTTACTAGGTCATGGAGGTTTACACCAAGATTCCAAAACCCACTACTGGGGCTTGGCAGTATGTGGCCAAGCTGGATTCTATGTAAGGAGGCTTTAAAAGGCCATTGCATGAAGCTGTGAAGGTGAATTCTGAGTTGTAATGGAGACCCCAGCTGCCTGGAGATGCCAGAATAGTGGGTTGTGTGGCATGGACAGCTGCAGACATAGAGTGAGAGCAGCGGGACTAAGAGAGAAGCTATAGGTGCTTCGGGCAGCAGAACTGGAAGGATGAGATTTCTCAGGCATGTTGGAGTCCAGATGATGCCATCATAAGCCCTAGACTTGCTAGAAGTCAAGCTGTGGGCTTGTGTTAGCCCTTTTGGGCTTTGGACTTGCTTTGATTGAAGCTTTCTATGCGGTGCCTCCCTCCTTTTTGGGAGCTGGAATATTTGTTCTCTGCCATTGTTTGTTGAAAGTATATATCTTTCTTTTTATAGGGACTCACAGTTCAGAGATTACATTGAACTTCATGAAAGGCTTTAGACTTCTGAACATTGTTGGTACAGTTATGATTTATAGGCCTCTCGATGAGGAACAAATTGAATTCTACATTGTAAGATGCCTATGAGCCTTTGGAGAGGGTGGAATGTTATGGTTCAAAAGTGATATGTTTTTGTTGTCAAGCTGACAAAGGGTGGACCTGTAATGGTTAATCTTCCTTGTCTAATTATTGGACTTAAAGTTACCCAGGAGACACAGTTCTGTAAAATGTCTGTGAAAGCATTTCACTGTGAGTGGTGCCATCCCATAGGCTGGGGTTCCAGACAGAAGAAAAAGAGGCGTGGAGAAAACTAGCTCATCGCTGAGCGCATCACTGGCATGGAGAAAACTAGCTCATCACTGAGCGCATCACTGACTTGGAGAAAACTAGCTCATCGCTGAGCGCATCACTGGCGTGGAGAAAACTAGCTCATCGCTGAGCGCATCACTGGCGTGGGGAAAACTAGCTCATCGCTGAGCGCATCACTGGCGTGGAGAAAACTAGCTCATCGCTGAGCGCATCACTGGCGTGGGGAAAACTAGCTCATCGCTGAGCGCATCACTGGCGTGGAGAAAACTAGCTCATCACTGAGCACATCACTGATGTGGAGAAAACTAGCTCATCACTGAGCGCATCACTGGCGTGGGGAAAACTAGCTCATCGCTGAGCGCATCACTGGCGTGGAGAAAACGAACTCATCGCTGAGCGCATCACTGGAATGGCCCTTTTCTGCTCCCTGGTCTGTCAAAATGTCAGGAATCTCAGATACATGCCCCTACATATGATTCCGAGGACTCTACCTATGACACCTATTCTATACTTTCTTTGGCATGGTGAACACTGCTCTCTCAAACTATGAGCCAAAATAAATCCTTACTCCTATATGTTGGTTTTGCTAGGTATTTGGTCACAGTAAAAGGACAGTAACTAATACAGTTGTCTCTACATTGTGAGCACTGACCAGTTCAGGGTTTTCTTGTGGTGAGAGGTTCAAGAGAACTCATAGGAAGATTCATTTAGGAATTGGTATAGGAAAAAGAAAAATGCCAGAGGCTTTGCATTTGCGAAGAGTATGTTAAGAAGCGGGGTTAATGATCAAAGCAGAGGGCAGCAGAGGTGATCTAACGGGTGTTTCTATGTGTTTTCTGCTTAGTGTTTAAGCAGTGAGGCAGGAAAAGCTGACTCTGCTCACTGTGCTGGTTTTAAGACATGCCTCATCTTCTCCGACACTGCTTCTGATCAGAAGTCTAACTCCCTATCTCTTGTTGCTTGATGGTAAGTAGAATGTGACAGAAGCATCCATCTGACCACAGACACTGGTCCTCAAAGATGGCACAGCGTTCGCCTTGCTCCTCCTCCTGTGGTACGTGCTGTTGGAAGCCAGCTGCCCTGGTGGAAGAAAGCCCAGCACACACAGAGCCCCATGTGTAGGTGTTCTGGCTAGCAGCCCAGCAGCCCAGATTAACTAGCTCCCAGACCACAGCTGGCATCAGCTGCCAGACATGTGAGAGAAACTTTCCAGGACCCAGTCTCTAGATGACAGCAACATCACGAGAGCTTTGAGAGCCACCGAAGGGAGTGTCAGCTCAGGGAAGTAGAAGAGAGTCTCCTCCTCTTCTTCCTTTTCCTCTCCTTCCTCTTCAAGAAAATTGCAGCAGTTGTAAGCTATCACATTTGGGCTTCCACTGTAGCAGATTCAGAAATCTGAAAAAAATCAAAAGCCTTCTACTAATTTCTTCTTA
Source organism: Eospalax fontanierii (assembly GCA_035773235.1). Taxonomy (NCBI): domain Eukaryota; kingdom Metazoa; phylum Chordata; class Mammalia; order Rodentia; family Spalacidae; genus Eospalax; species Eospalax fontanierii. The sequence continues at coordinate 10,366,140 of CM069538.1, forward strand.
GCATATTTTTGACTTCTCTTTTGTTTTGCTTTTCTCTATAGGAGCACACCAGGCTATGCTATGAGTGAGATGGCTGTCACTGCTGAGGTCGGCTGGCAGGACACATGCACAGCTGCATCCAACGCCCGCTAGGGAGCCCTGCGTCTCAGATGACCCTCAGTGGCTCCGCATTCTCCTCAGGCAGTTCCTCAGTAAGGGCAGCTCAGGGAGCACAGAGGTGGGCTTTTGTTTCCTTTTGAGTAAATTCTTGCCTGTGCACTCTTGGCACAGCTTATCTCATGACTGTTGGACTCAAGATTGGGCTGTGGGTATCACTTGGCAGTGTGCAAGTTTCTGGGGGAGGTTTGTGTGAGGTAGAGGAAAAATGAAAACCACGTTGGAGTGAGAAATAATAATTAACTCCCATTGTCCTTAGTGTCATGTTATTATTCTAACATAATACATATTTTACTTTGTGAGTAGGGTTCAGCGATTTTTAAAAACCACTTTTCTTACTTTAAATAGTGAATTTTATGTATCATTAAGTTCATTCTTGTATAAGAGCCACAACTATTTCACCTCGTTCAGGCATCGGCCTCAACTTCTGCAAACAATCTTTTTGCTTCCTGAGTTTTGAGAAGATCTGAACATCAGTACCATGTTAGAAGAATTAAGACATGGAAGGAGGTTGAAGCAGAGCTAGCTTCCTCTAGGGAAGTTCTGGAAAATCAGAGAGGATCCTGGAAGACAGTAAGACCTGGAGGGGGCGATGTGCTCATAGTCTCCCAGTCTGCTTGGGCTCAGGGAAAAAGCAGTGGGATGCACTGCTTGGGGCTCTGTCGGTCCAGTCATCTCTCATAGGGGATTGGTTCCAGGGCTCCCCACAGGCCCCACAATTTTAAGTATCTGAAGTTCATTGTGTACTATGGCATTGTATCTGTTCAAGCCCACATTCATCTTCCTGTACCGTGCCATCTCTGGGTTTACTTATGGTACCCAAAATGATAAAAATACTATGGAAATAATTGCCATACTCCATTGTTTAGTGAATAACAACAACAAAAGACATCTGTATGTGTTCAATAGTGATGCAGCCATCGTAGGCCTAAGGGGTACACTATCCTTGCCTGATAGAGTCTACCCATGTGGAATTCAGGGTTTTGACAGGTCGAGTGAACTGAGACAGGAAAGACACAGTTAATCTGATCTTCTCAACCATTCTGTTTTCTCCAAGGTTGGAGAAGTGTTGGGCCACTTCACAGGGGTACAAGATACTAACTTCTGTTCCACAGTTATGTATTGAGCACCTACACGGAGCTAGCCTGTGTGTGTGTGTGTGTGTGTGTATCAAGATAAATAAAACACAGTTGCTACCTGAGACTCACAAACAGAATCTATTAAATGTGTTCAGAGGGTGTGTTGAGGGCTTTCCAAGGCGGAGGGCTTGGCTTATCTTACTGATTCAACAAATGTTAACTGGTAGGGCTGGGGAGATAACTTGGTGGGAAATCCCCAGAACCCAGCAAATAGATCAGACATGGCAGCAGGGTCTGTAACCCCAGTGTTCCTATGGTGAGAGAGAGACAGAAACAAGAGAAGCCTCAGAAACCCACAGGCCAGCTAGCCTGGGGTACGTACCTGTAAGGTTCTGGGTTCGAGAGACGCAGCAGACAGAAGGGACCAGCCTCCTCTGGCAGCTAACAGGACCCGGCTTTATTGAGAGAAGACCAGATGGGACTAGCTCCTCCGCACCCACGAGTGGAGAAACGCTAGCCCCCCCTTGGGGGCTAGCCTCCCCGAAGAGATGGGGGAGACAGCAGGAGACCCAACCCTGTCTCAAGATAGAAGGTGAGGACCAGCGCCTGAGGTTGTCCTCTGATCTCCACACACCTGCTGTGCCATACACATTCCCACACATACATAAAATATTGTTGTAAAGAGACCTGGAGAGATGGCTCAGTGGTTAAGAGTGCTGGCTGACCTTGCAGAGGACTGAGTTCCATTCCCAGCACCCACATGGCCACTCACAATGGGCCATAGTCAGTTCCAGGAGCTCTGATGCCCTCTTATGGCCTCTACGAGCACTGCACATACCTGGCACACACATATACACATGCTCAAGGCAAAGTACTCAAACACATTAAAAGAAAAAAGCTAGCTGCCGGCATCTTCAGCCCGTGTGTTTTCTCTCTCTCGGTGTTACACTCCTGTTACACCCTGTCTTGTCACTTGACACTTTTTAGGGCAATCTGCTCCATTTCCTAGGCGTTTCATAGAAGAGCCACCCACAGAATTAAATAAAAAAGCTGTCTTAACTAGCATTTGCCAAGGACTTCTATCAATATTTTCTCATTCAATATGTTTAAAAACTCTATTAGGAAAGTTGTATGATTATTCTGGCTTTGTACATGTGTTCAGTGAAGCATAGAGATGATGAGTAATTTGATCAATGGCATACAACGGACACAAGACACAGCCAAGATTCGGACCTGATTCTAGAGCTCTTGTTTTATAAGTTGCCCTCCAAATGAACACTGCTATCTCTCCTTTTAAAAGTATTTAGTTTTATATTTATCTAATTATTGCTGTAGTACCTCTTATAAACATGAGATTTTATTGCTCAGCAATGAATTCACAGTCCAATGACACATTCTGGCTGATCTGGAAAAAAAATTCAAGACAATTAAAATGTATAAATTATGTATAAATGTATAAATTAGAAAGAATGGACTTCCAGATGCCTTGCCGGGATGTGGTGGCGTTCAGATATTTGACAGTCACTCTTGCCACCAAAAATTTAGTAGATAATTACCATTGTAAGATTGCCACTGTTTTCTTCAGATCTTTCTTTCAAGAGGATTCAAACTCATTTTCAAGGACTTACCCAACTTCTGGTGGTCGTGTATGATTACATAACACATCACCATTTGTGTATGGATATGCAATAATATGAAATATAAACCAAGTTTTCTTTTTGAGATATTTCCCTTTTTCTTGTTGCACTTCTCCATAATTAAGTGCTCACGAGTTCTTATGCTCATCATGAGCTAGAATCATCCAGGAAGCTGTACAGACTCACCCCATCTGACCTCAACACCAGATGGGGTAAATCAGCATTTCTGGGGACTTGGCTGAGCGTCTTGTTTTTGTGGGATTTTTGGACAAGGAGTAAAAAGAAATACATTATGGAATTTGAGTTTGAACAGACTAGCAGAGCAGTGGAACGGACATAGACAGATCTGACAGGAAATTATATAAAGGGTATGCAGACTTCCTGCCTCCAGAAAAGGAAATGATTCCCAGTGTGGCAAGGGAGTGTGTGGCATGTATATCCATGTTATACAGTGCCCACAGAGGTCAGAAGAGGGGGTCAGATCCTCTGGAACTGGAATTAGGACAGCTGTTAGCCTCCCTGTGGATACTGGGAACCAAATCTGGGTCCTCTGCAAGAGCATCCAGTGCTCTTAACCACTGAGCCATCTCTCCAGCCCAGAACACTGAATGCCTTGACAGACACCTTCATGGTCTAACACAGAGAAAGTCTGGGCTGGGTGGCACTTCTCTCCCTTGCCTGATTCTTTAACACCTCACAGGATTCACTGGGAGTCTGATGCATTCTTAGCCAGGAAGGAAGAATCCTAAATTCTGGTTGAAGGATAGAAAGACTCAGAATAGAAATTAGGTTGAATTACAGAAAATAAATGCTATACATCTTCTCTACCTGCTCCCCCCCCGGCCCCCCAGTATTTGTATACTCTGCTTGGATCTGTCTTTTGATGAGAAGGATAAAGAGCACCTCTTCTCTTTGGGTCCTGTTGCTTCTGTTCCATACCATGGAGTTTTAGTTCTCCATAGACAAATAACATATTTTGCAAACAGATGTAGATGTAGGCTGATACCATTTGCCACTTTAATGTGAGTGTGCCTCACCAACATGACCAGGTGGCATTTGACACCACTTCAGAATAGCTTTGGATTGGTATTACACACTCTCCTACATTGTTAGAAGCAATTTAATGAACTTAGACATTTAAAAGTGAATTCCATCAAACCTGGACTGGTGTGTGCACCTGCACTCCCAGCACTTGGGCTGCTAAGGAGAATTGCTTTTGCATTATTTTAATCCAAGGAAAAAATGAAACGTATACAATACAAATTTTCAGTCATGTTCTCTGAAGGCAGCAGCCTTCAAACCCAATCAGTTTGTTCACTTCCAGAGATGTGTGCTGCACACAGAAGCCAGTGTGTGAACGTTCTCTGAGCTATTTTTCCCCTCAAATGGTAGCTAATATAAATTAATCTAGACCCTGATATCTGTACCCGGATAGGAAGGGCTCCTTATTTTCAGCTGCCTGGCATGCTGCTGAATGCCTGTTGCTGAATGCTGTATGCCAGGATTTTTATACCAGCCCTTATTTGAACTTGTAAGAGGTCTTCATTCTTAAAGTGTCTTTAAGCTCTAGGATGCCTTGAAGATTTTCAACTCCTCATTCTCTCCATCTGTCAGTTTGACAACAATAGAAATGTATGAATCTCACTGCCACAATTTTGTCAGCATTTCAGTGCATTAGAAAGGATTTTTAATTTACTCGTTGAAATATACTTTATAACCAAATGAGAACATTTATACTCTTAAGAAGTTTTATGAGCTTTTCTTTTATGCCTTTGACAATCTTATGTATTTTTTATGTTGTGAATTCATTTTTGCTGGTTTTGGATGAATGCATGCTTCAGTGCAACTCATAGTAATGTCAACGACACACCGTGACACTGTCCTACTACATCACAGTACATAAGCCAAAAACCATGAGCCATTAAATCATTTTCCACTTACAAATCTTTGATTTGATTAGGCTTATTTGAATCAGGTATTTAAGAACCAGGTCAGAAGTTTACAAGCTATCTTGTGAGGAGAACACATCATATTTTCATTACTTAGAAGTCTTCACAAATCCAACCCCTCAGTTTCTGTTGGTGTTTAGTGAAACTAACGACACCTCAAGTGCAAAGTTTTGTCTCTGACTATCTGGTTGTGTTCTGAAATTTCACACTGGCACTGAGGAGTTACAGAATTACAGAATGTCGGCATTGAAATGGACCTGCAGGCTGTACGACCCATGTGGTTTTTCAGTCAGTGTGCATTCAGTGTACATGATCATAGGTTTCATCACAGGATTTCACCCTCCACTCCATCCCTCCAGCTCCTCCTGTACTCCTTCACAGGGACCCCTCTCAACACATCCACCTCCCACCTTCCTGTCCTCCTTTGTTTTGCATAGCTCAGTGAGTCTTTGATGCTGTCTGAATACATAAGGGTGTGAGACCATCCACTGGAGCTTAGGCAACCCGTCATGGCCACACCCCCAAAGAGAATTCACTTTCTCCTCTAGTGGAAATCAACTGCCAATAGCTCCCCAGCCAGAGATAGGGCTCGTGAGCCCCTCCCCATCCACGCTGGAATGCTGTCTGGGCAGATCTTGTGCAGGTAAAACAGCTGCTGTGAACTCATGAGTACAATGGTTGAGTCCAATGGCCATGTCGTGCCCCCAAAGCACTGTGCACTGCAGCCCTCCCCAGTGTCTGGCTCTTACAGTCTTTCTGGTCCCTCTTTTATGCCACCCTGTGCCTTGAGGGTGGGAGTTGATACCGATGTCCCATTTAAGACTGAACATTCATAGTCACTTATTTTCGGAATGAATTATGAATTGTCTGAATTAACTGATGCCCACTGTAAAAAGAAACGTCTTTGACCAAGGCTGAGAGCAATACTAATCTCCAAGTATAAACATACATACTTAGAAGGCAGTTTGACAACACGATCATTTAGCAAAACTATAATAGTAGGTTCCCTCCACCACCCCATGGTCCATGACCTCCCCAGCCATGACTTTTGACAACGTTTTCAGTACTGGGCAGGAATTCTCTCCTGTGGTACAGGTCTCAAATCCAATCAGAAAGTGGGTGGTTACCTCACAGTCACATCACTATTGTACCCGTAGGCAGATCTTGCCTGGCAGGTTGGTATTATAGTCTGCAGGGTCCAGTGCTGGGTAAGAATATTGATGTCTTTTCTCCCCTAGGAACTTGCATGGCACCTTTTGTCAGTATGCAAGCTAAGCAACATGGAGAAAGCTTCTAAGTCCGTTCCAGCTTGATTTCTCAACCGAAGTGTGATGTCTTATTATCTACTGCATCATGGGTAACCGTGATGGTCGCAGTAGTAGCTGCTGCTCTTTGGGAACCCCAGGGGCCTTTCTGAAGAGGAACTCATGGGGAGATAGCTCAAGTCTGGCATTGAGATTTTTGTTGTTTCTTTGAAGGGCATGGTGCAGTGTGGGCCCTGACAAGGTCACCTGCTATGAGGATTAAGGGAGTGGCCCCTGCATCCGGAGAGAACCAGCCCATAGGGGGTTGGCCAACCAAACTTATCCCCTGCACCTCCTTGAACAAATGAGTTTTGCTGTGGCCGCCATCCACATGTATTCTGCCCAACTCCCGGAGTTTGTGTCTTAACTCGGCACCTCTCACCCTTTTCCGCGGGGGGAACCTGCGTCCCCCTCTGGGGGGGGGGCTGGCACTGAGCAGAGGGACCCCAACATTTCTTTAAAATTTTTATTTGTAATTTTTATTTTATGTGTATTAGCGTATGTAAGTGCACTGTGTTGTGCAATGCCCAGAGAAACCAGAAGAGGGTGTCAGATCCCTTGGAACTAGAGAGTTATGGATGGTTGTTAGCCACCATGTGGGTTCTGGGAACTGAACCCGGGTCCTCTGCAAGAGCAGCCAGTGCTCTTAAGCACTGAGTCATCTCTCCAGCCCCGAGATTTTTCTTTAACAGCCTGTACATACCGATGTTTCCACACAAGTACACGTTCTACATTGGCCATGTTTCCCTCACCCTTCCTTTCCCCTCCTCTCTCCATCATGTTAGACCCCTTCACTTCCTTAGGAACTTTGGTTTTATTTTCGTGTCATATATGCCATATGATTTTATGTATATATGTGACATTTTGCACCCACCCCTTCCCAAGGCCCATGGAACATTCTGAAAGAGAGGGAAGAAAGAATTCAACAGCCAGAGGGTGAGGAAAAGTGTCGGGAAACTCTGCTATCTAGAGATGACATTGCTATGGTCGTGACCACATAGCAGCTATGGATGTCTACGTAAGACTGGGCCCTCCAATTTTCCATCACGAATCGAGGAGATGCCCATGAGGCCCATCCCTCCTGAGGAGCTAATGACTGCTAATAGTTGCTGAAATTAGGGTGTCAAGTTTTCCTAATGGTGTAGTCACTTGGGGACCAGGTGGGAAGAAAATAGATTCATAAGGAAGCAGGGGTGATACCAGAAGGCAACGGGGGCTGTGAATATAATCACAACACAATGTACATACATTATACATTGTCAAAAAGTTAAAAAAAAATTTAAATGTGGTATTTCTTTTTCTTAGACTTAATCTGATAATCTCCAATTGTATCCATTTTCCTGAAAATAACAATTTCTTCCTTCTTTATGGTTGAGTCAACTTCCACTGTGTATTTGTATCATACTTCTTCATTCATTGCTCTGTTGATGGGCATCTGGGGACCTCCCTTAATTTAGCTGTTGTGAACAGTGCTGAAGCTTCCACAGGCCCCTCTAGTTGGCAACTCTCTGGAGAAAAGAAATCACCGTCCTGCTGAGCAGATACCTTCATTTTCATAGCATGTGTTTCAAACCTTTGTGCCCAAATGTAATTATTTCCTGTTTCAACCAAAAGAAGACATATCAGGTTAGCAACTGTAGAACAGTAGACCAAGCGAAAGGCAAATGATGAACCCTATGGACACTGACAATATCCCCATAATATTTGTTTCTTCAGCCTTGTTTCTCATTCTATGGGTCAATTAACGCCAACAAACTCCAGCTTAATCTGAATAGGTCTTGTTTGGTTTGGTTGTTTACAAATGAAAAACATGTGGGAATGAGGACAGGATGTTCTGGGCATTCCTACAAATGAGTTAGAGGCTCTTAGATGGTGGCTGTACCAGAATTCTTTCTTTTGTAAAGGTTTTCAAGTGCAACTACAATGAATTACTAGGATCTGCAAGAGGGCTCAGCGGGTTAAGGGGTTTTGCTCCAAGCCCGATGACTTGAGTTCTGGTCCTGTGACCCACACGGTAGAATGAGAGAACCAGTTCCTACATGTTCTTTGTCTTTCCAATTTATACCATGGTTCACAATCCCACCCCGCATGCATAAATAAATGTAATAAAGTAAATACATAAAATGAATTATTGTTGGAAGATTAATTATGGGATCTTACACAACAAATTGAGTTGGAAGAAGTCATATTAATGAGCAGCTTGAAACTGCTGGGCTCGCACAAATATTTTGACAGGTCTATCCTTTCTGGAACTTATACTCTCCTTGAAAGGAGTTATCCAAGCTGTTGGTGCTGCTGCTGTAGCTGGGAGACAGGAAGGGGTGTCTGGACTCTCTGGCAAGTTCCACAGAGAGGGGAGGGAGCTGGCCACACAGTCCTATGCTGTTTTCCTATGATCTGGATCATTTGTGCATCTAGAATCTATTTCTGGATTCTCTCCTAGACATTGGGACTCTTCCAAAATCTCTTGGTGTCATCTTCACCAGGGTCACAGATGGATTCATTTGATTTGCAGAGACAGTAGAAATGCTATTGCAATCTTAATTCTAGAAAATACACTCTTTATTCTGATAAGTTCAAAGACTGACCTTTCGTTACTTTCTGTCTCTCAAAACCATGCCAAGTCTTCAAGCACAGCAAAAATCCCAAATGGTTTTGTAATTTTTTTCCAGTTGAGTAATCTGGAGACTGATGAAGTGTTCTATCTGTACCAGACTTATTGGCTTTGAATTTACACTTTTTTACAATCTGACCCCATTTACAAACCTTATTTCAGTTATTGCTCCTTAGCTTATATAGAAGGCAGACATTAAATTTATATCTCCTATAATGGTGAAAATGAAAGAATGACATTTTTTTTGCAGTCTTTCCCTACTGAATTCAACAAGGGCTGATGAACCCTAATACTTGAGGGTTGAACCCTCAAGGCACTAGCGAAAAAATGCTCTAGTGACTTAAGAGAATTGAGAAGTCCGAGACTGGCCTCCTCAGGCTACTGTAGTTATAGACACATGTCAGAATATATGATTAAAATAACTAGAATTTGAAGATCTTTAGCAAAGAATGTGGTTGCCCACATCCCTGCTGGTCCCACTTCTTTCTTGTTCCTGTTTCAACTGTGCATTTATGTTTCTTAACAGGCTTTAAAGGCACCTGAGCTTGAAACCCCAATTATGTCTCAACCGTGTTCTCCAAATATTCTGCCTATCTGCCTACAGCTTTCTGTATTTTTCAAGTGTGTATATTTTAAAACTCTTTGGCAAGAGTGATGCTGCCTTCTCTATACATTATCAAAGGTTGATCTTAAACTTGAGGTCTCCATAGGGGAAGATGTGCCAGATGATTCTCCATGGGGTAGTTCATGGAAATGCAGCCTGTGAGACGATGTGTAAACCGAATAGTAAGATACACACAGCCTAATACCTGACTTTAAGGATCAGGAGGGGCTTTTCTTCAGCAGTAACTAACCCACACACTGAGCCCTGGCCTGTGTTAGGATGACACAGCATCTCTATTTGTTCTGGAATCTTCACTTTGTTTCTCTGTCTATTTTTATCTCTTGGAGAATTGTTCTGGGAATTGTACGGAATGATCTGAGAATGGCAGCTACTGTCATTCAAAGCTGTATACCATCTTTGCTGATTCCTTTCCTTTCGCCTCTGGGCTTCCTCCATGGCTGATCATCTTCTGACTGAGCCTGACTCTGGGTGAGATTCACAGCTCTCAGAGAAGCTTCTTTGACCAGCTTCATGTCTGCCAGTGGACTGGGAAGTGACAGACACAGAGTTCCTCCTATTCGGCCCAGAGAGACACTCCCTGAGTGCTGTCATGGAGCTCATCACCTAAGCACTTGTGATTTATTTATTTATTATTTATTTATGCGTGATGATCAGAGGGCAACTTGAGGGAGAGGGTTCTACCTCCCACCTTGTGGAATCAAGGTCTCTCTTGTTTCTGCTGCTGCACTGTGTAATCCAGGCTAGCTCGCCACGTCTGCTGTAGAAGTGCTGGGATTACAGATGCGGGCTGTTACCTCCAGCTTTTTACCTGGGTTCTGGGGATCCAAATTGAGCTGTAGGACTGCTGGACTAGCCCTTTTGCTCACTGGCCCATCTTTCCAGCTCCACAAACATCATTGCAGACATATTTTTTTCTCCACACTGCTGGCCCTTTCCCTGGGAATAAGCACATACTCAAGAGAGCAGCTGTGGTGGGATTCAGGGAGGAGAGCCCACCCTGAGGCAGAGCATGACTGTGCAGGAGATGAGTGTGCTGTGCTATGTGTATCTTACTCTTCAGATTTACACGTCGTTTCACAGGCTGCATTTTTCATGTACTCCCCTACGGAGAGTCATAGATACAGCATGATTATGTCCTTTAACTGAAGAGGAGACTGACTGGAGATTCCTTCCTTCACTGTAGAACAGCGGCTCAGCCTTGAAGCATCCCCCAACCCTGCCGGAGCTCCCTCATGCCGAGTCATTCCAAGGCAGTTTTCAAGTGGAGGCTAATAATTCTATGGCAAGCTTGTTATTCATGTGTGGCTTCAAATATCCGATTATGAAGGTCAAGGTGGATGGCTGAAGGTTCGCTGAGTCTGGCTCTGAGGAATGCACTCAGTGTCCTGGATGCTGTACAGATCCGGGGTCACAACCTGATTTCATCCAGGGTGCCTGAGGGCGGTGTGTGCTGTTTGCTTACATGCAGCAAAAGCATGTTGTATGCCGTGAGCTAGAGAAAACAGCCAGCTTGTAGTTTGAGTTCATCTCAGAGAAATCAGCTTTAGGGAGATTCCACCCCCCTGTGACCACCTGTAGGTAAACTCAGTCTTTAATCTTTGTAACTAAGTTTCACAGGAATGTCCTGGGGTCTGATAAAAGGACTCACCTTCTTCTCACCAGAGCTGAGCTAAAAAGGAAGCTCTGATGGCACCAGGGTTCTAGCACTCCCCTGGTTCAAAGCCCCTGCCTCCCCCTCTTAGTGCCACCTTCCTGGTATGCATACAACTTCCTGGTGGGCTTTGAAGGTTAGAGATAGTGTCTCTCTGTTAATTACCACGTTCCTGTATGGGTGCCTGACTCCCCAAAATTATAAATATCCACTAGAACAATAAAGCATGTGGCCTGAAGAGCCCAGGTCCTTCCATCCTCATGTGTCTGTCCTGTGTGTGTCTGTCCTATGTGTCTGTTTTGTGTGTCTGTTTGTCTCCACTCATTCCAGGTTCCTAGAGTCTCAAGCTCACCGTTGAAACCCGCTGGCAGGACAAAAGCAGGTCATCCTGGGTTATATTTTATTCAATGTGTCTTTTCTCTGAGGCGAAGTTATCTATTAACCACCTCTGTCTTTGTCCGCATCCTTGGTGGGTGTTGTGTAAAGATGTAAGATTTCTAAAAACTTGAGGGCTCTGTTAGGGAAGTGTGTTCTTAGAGGGACTGGGAAGGAGCCCACCTGCTTTCTTCTCTCATTTCTGTTCCTGTAGGAATGACAATATATAACTCTGTTTAATGTGCTCATCGAACTCATACCAGGAACATCCTAGAACATGGAAAACTATCAATATTTTTCATCTAGACTGCTGCAGTAACTTTATTGATTTCTCTTCTTGCTGTTACTCCTTATGTGACACTCTGTGCCATACTCAGCTGCAAAAGCAAGCTGGTTTTCTGTGGATGCTTGTGATTTTGCTCTTCCTTCGTCAGATTAAGAACAGATTAAGGCCAGTGAGATCGCCACCAGGCCTGATGACTTGAGTTCAATTCTATGACCCAGCAGGGTGGAAGGAGAGAACTGACTTCTAGAAGTTGTCCTCTGACTTCTTCCTGCCCCCATAATAAATAAGTAAATAGGTATAGTAACAATGATGATAAAAGATGACGGCATTATAGGAACACAGCAGGCTCTGGATTTTACCCTAACACCCCGGAGGCAGGGATGGACTCTTCTACCTGTACCTCCCATCAAAAGCTGAGGACCCTGCAAGTGTTGGCAAAGTGAATAATCCTGTTGACCGGTCCCTTGTCCCCTAACTGTGCTCTCAAAACCAGATACTTTCTTGTATCTGGCTTCTTTAAGGTGACTTCGAGACCATTTGTCCTCACCTGGGTTAAGCCTGATTCTCCCAGCGACTCCACCAGTCTCCACTGAACCTGGCCCCTGAGTGAATGTCAAACAACTGAGGACATATTGAGCCAGCTAGGACTTTGCAACCATCATGCTCGACCATGACAGAAGCAAGCATGGAGGCTGAGCTCACTCTCTCCTTCTCTCCCTTGGCTGCAAAAGACCTATTTCTGAGTTCCTTTCCCCTCCAGGGGAAATGCCCTTGACGTTGTTTTAATCTAATACCTTTCTTCCCCTAAATAAACCAACAAAAGCAAAACAAATCTAAAATCTAGACACAGCTGCATTCTCCTAAGTGTGTTTAAAAGTACAAGTGTGCTGGCGGAGGTTCAGGGAGAGCTCCACCGAGGTGCCTGGCTGCCGGCCGCCCTGATTAAAATCACACACTTGCTCAAATTGCATTCTTATTGATCTGTATAGATGGCAGCAAAGGGTAGCTTGTTTTTAGTTGGTGTTTGTTGAGCACCAGTAATAGATGTGGGAGTGCTGGAGCAAGTAGGGGTGGATATTAAACCTAAAAGTTGAAAATACAAGATTGAACTTCTAATCCTCCTGTAGATGGGCACCTGATTTGGTTCCGAAAGAATGGGAGGCATTTCTCCTTCAAAATTAAGCTTCCGAAAACTTTTAAACAACACGGTAAGAGATAATTGAAAGTATCTTTAACTCTGGGGAGGACTGATTTTTGTGTTTTCGAATTCAAGTCAATCATAATTTTTTAATCCCTGCATTTGTTAGCAAAATGGGAAACTAAAAATGAACAAAAAGAACAAAGAACATTACTTGTTAATTCCACTAAAGTTGCTCCTTTATAAAGAAAATAAGCAGGATGATAGTGTGGACAAAACATGCTTCACAACTTGAAGCATGTACTTCATAAAGTTAAAGGAAGCAGAACTTTAAGAGTCTATTTGTGGATTTGGAAGTGTGTCAGTGTGTTTTAAACTTTGTGTTTGTTGGTTATATATAATTTGCATTTGGAATCTTAGACGTTAAGAACACATTTGATTTACATGGCTTCTGAGACTGTGTATAAAGGAGGAAGTACTTCCCTTCTGGGTAAGACCAGGGCAACAGTGGGGCCGGAGAGATGGCTCAGCAGGTAAGAACACTGCTCTTGCAAAGGACCCGGTTCAGTTCCCAGCATCCCATTTGGTGGCTAACAACCATCAATAACTCCAGTTCCAGGGGATTCAACACCCTCTTCTCCCTATGCAGGCAGTAAACTCATACACATAAAATATTACAAAATTAAAAATAATGGTATAACAAGGAAGGAAACCTTTCCCCACTTGAAATAGCAGGATGATTAGACAAAACTGTATTTTTAAAATGGTACTTGACACATGGGGCACAAGGTAATGAACTAATGAATGGCACCGAGTGCAGAGTGGGGAAGACAAGCCCATGGTGACCTCTGTGAAAAAGACTTTAGTCTTCATGCCCTGAGAGGGAACCCAGGCAGAATTCAGTGAAGAGACAGTTGCAAACATAGTCAGACATGGTCAGGTCCACCACAGTAAAACCAGCTCTCAATACCAATTTTTCCTAGTTCGCTTCTCTTTTGCTGTGATAAAATGTTCTGACCAAAGGTAACTCAGTAAAGAAAGGCTTTATTTGACTTGCAGCTCGCAGTCCATCAAGGGAAGCCAAGGCAGAAGCTCAGAGCGGGAATGTGGAGGCGGAGGTGAAGCTCACCCTGTGGAGGAACACTGCTTACATTGCTTGCTTGACTGTTTCTCCTGGTTTGCTCAGCTAGCTTTCTTTTACTGCCAGGACCCACCTGTCCAGGGATGGCATTGCCCATGGGAGGCTGGGCCCTCCTTCATATAGCAGTGAAGAAAATGCCTCGTATATATGCCCTTGGAGGAAGTTTCTCAGTTGAAGTTCCCTTTTCCCAAGTGACTCTAGTTTATACAACGTTGACCAAGACCAACACCATCACTCTGTGAGAAGAGAACACAGTCCAGTGAGGACAGATGCTTAGACCATGCTCTTAGCTATACAACAAGTCTCAAAATATTTAAAAGGATTTGTGTCACACAAGGTATGTTTTATCACCAAGATGAAACTAAATTAGAAATCAAACCTAGAAAAACACAGGTTGATATCCTTTCCTCACAATACTTGAGGCCGATAGTTTTCAGATATGAGAATGTTGTGGAGAATTTTCTTCAGACTTTGGAATATTTACATGTGTATGATGTGATCCCTTGGGGGTGGGAGTTAGGTCTAAACATGAGATTCATTTATGTTTCATGTCCACCTTACATGTGCAGTTTGAAGATCATTTTATGTAGTAGTCCCACTGAGTTTGCATTCTGAATGTAAGTCTGTTCTTTACTATCCTGACTCTTGTCAGTCTTCACATCAAATGAACGAAGCTTGGCTCAGGAAGTAAGGTGTACAGTGTGGGGTAGCCCCCTTGGTGGCTAGGAATGGACCTCATCACCTTTGGAGTAGCCCTGAACATAAGGTTAGTGGTGGATCAGCCTCTGGAGTTGCCTATGTGATGTTAGGCTCACTGCTGTGGAATCTGAGAACTCTGAAGTCTCAAAGGCCTCCTTGGCACTCGCAGCTTCATCCTTCCAGTGGGGTGACTAGCATTTGTGATAGTATGGAGACAGGCCCACCCATATAGATTACAGTGTTTGTTTCCCATACCCACAATGCACTTGAACATGTGCCATCCCAGGGTGTATGGACTGTGAAGTTTCCAGAAGGTTGGATAACCTGCCTGGCCTGCAAACTGCAAAGCTAAGTATGGCAAGCAAAGGCCCTTGGTATGGGAAGAAGGGAAGGTGTTTGTGGTGGTTTGAATGAGAAATGTCCCTCATAGGCACATGTATTCGAGCACTTGGTCTCCACTTGGTACTGTTTAGGGGAGTTCAGGAGGTGTGGTCTTTTTAAAGGAAGTACGCCCTGGGGGTGGGCTTTGGGAGTCCAGAACTTTACTCCACTTCCAGTTCTCTTTCTCTGCTTCCCATTTGCTGTTGGAGCTGTGAACTCCCAGTGACCTACTTCTGCTGCCTTGTCTGCCTCTTTTTCTTGTCTTCCATACATAATGGAATACCTGTAAGCCCAAATAAACTCTTCCTTCTTCTACATGCTGCCTTGGTCATAGTGTTTTATCACAACAGAAAAGTAACTAATATGTTAAAATGATCCACTCTGGTGGGTCTTCACATGCCCAGTGCAAGCTCAACACTAGCATAGATTATAGAACAGGTGAGTCTACGTACTCAGCAGACCCTCTCCAGCGCCGTCCCTTGGCTGACTCCATTCTGGAGGCTCCAGCACTTCATCCTGCTTTTCTTGTCCCTTATATTTCCCTTTATCTTCTATTGAAATTCAAAATAATATCTTTACATTTTCTTATTCTTTTAGAAAATAAGTGTTATATTTTTATTTTTTATTTCCCTTCTTACATTTATCTAATTTGCTTATATGTTTTTTTCACTGTGGGGTATTTTTTTCTTTTAAAAATTTTTGGTCTTTGGTTTCTTGCTCTTTCCTCTTCCTGTTCATAACATTCTCCTCTTTTATTTGACTTTGCTTCTCTATTTTTCCTCTTTCCCTTGCTCCTTCCTTTATCTCATTCAGTTATTACTACATATTTGCCTTGTCCCTTTTAACTCACACTGTACATCATGGTTGCACATTCTGCACTATGGTTCTGTGTTCTATGGTAGTATGTTGGAGAGCTTTAATTTGATTTAAGTGCATTTCCATATCTTGTTGGGTTTGCTGTTGCTGTTACAGCAGTTTGTTCTTCTCTGAGTGATTTGGCAATTGAGCCTTTAAAAGGAGGCACCCCAGTTAGAAGACCTCCAAAAATCCTAAAAGATATATGCAAAAATCATAGGTGTGCAAATCACAAGAAACACAAGAAATAGGACTAGGAGTACAGTATGATGCCTTCTTGAGAATACAATCACGTGACCCAAAGGTATTGAAATGCTAGAACAGAATTCAAATGTCTACTTCTAAAAATAATCAGTGACTTCAAAGAGGAAATGAGAAAGACAAAGAGTGAAGCAAAGACAGGGCATAGATGGGAAAGTCAATAATGTAAAAGAAGTCAGCAATGTGGGTGAAAAGTCAGCAGGGGCTGGAGAGGTGACTCAGCGGTTAAGAGTACTGGCTGCTCCAGCAGAGGACTTGGGTTTGGTTCCCAGAATCCACATGGCAGCTAACAACCACCTGTAACTCCGGTTCCAGGGGAATCCAATGTCCTTTCTGACCTCAGGGGGCATTGTATGCACAGGTACACTTACATACATGCAGGCAACACACACACACATACACACATACATACACACACAAAAAAAATATTAAAAAATGTAAAAGCTAACAAGGAAACCAAGAACTTGGAAAAAAGGTAAACAAAAATGTTGGAACTAAAGCAAAAACAAAAACTCTCAAGTAACCAAATAAAAAATTACAGTGAGAAAACATCATCAATCAACTAGACCTAGCAAAAGATAAAATATAAGGAAAGGAGGACAAAGTCAAGGAAATACTACATTCAAACATCCACAAACAAACAAAAATAGTGAACCTGACCACAATTTTCAAGAACCCAGAGCTATAATAAAATGAATAAATCTAAAGATTAAAACTAAAGTCATAAAATTTCTGTTCAATGGAATTATGACAGAAAATCCCCCAAATCTAGAGAAAGAGTAGATTTTCAAGAACAAGGGGTATTTAGAATCCTGAATAGATATGACTACAGAAGACTCTGCGGGATGTACCCATCATACATTGTAGTCAAGATGACAAAAGCAGAACATAATAAAACAATATTAAAAGTTTCAAGAGAAAGACACCAACTTACTTATCGAGACAAACACATAAGAATAACATCAGACCTCTCAATGGAAAATCTAACAGCCAGAAAAACAAGAAATGACATCATTCAAACTCTCCAACTCAGCAGCCAAGATTGTTGTATCAGCAAAGCCAGGTTTTACATTTGGCAGCAAAATCAAGACATTCTAATATGAGTGAGCACAAAGTGGAGCAGTTGGTGGTCACTACACCAGCACTACTGATGATACTGAAAGGAATCCTAAATCAGGAGAGGAAAAAAGACAGTCTCTGTCAATGGTAGAGTGCCCCAGTTGCAGAAAACTACGTCTTCTGAAACCACTGCTAATCTTACCTGCCTTTGAGACTCCTGCTAACCTTACGGATCAACCACATTGGATTGATCATTCCTGGAACACAGGGAGAACTGCTAGATACAGGCTATTGCTCAAGATAACCTGTCCTGCTTGAGCAAAGGGCCCCCAAAATGAGACATAGAGATCCCTGAAACTGCAGCTCCTTCCTTATGCCCAAGCGACTATGTGATCTCTAACTCTCTTCATACACGGTGCAGTTGTCTCCAGCACGTGGGAAGTCCCTCCTGTGCTTGAATAAAACACAGTCCCATCTGAGGTCTAGTATGGTTTCTTTCTTTCCCTCCTGTTATTCCTGCATTCTGCACAGTTATGACAACAAAAGAAAGATGAAATTTCATGAGAGAAATTGATAAAATGTGGAGAACTAGGAAGGAAGCTGTCATGTTCCACACAGCAAATCAGCAAGCCATTAATATGAACAGGGGAGAAAGAAAAGAAGAAACTACCCTACAACCCAACAAAATTATAGGAACCCACAAACCTCTCTAAATAACAATAAATATGAATGGTGTTAACTTTCAAATTAAAGGCACAGACCAGATTGTAGAATGAGATCCAACAGACTAGCTGTTATCTCCAGGAAACACACCTCATTAACAAAGACATAGTCAGACTGAGAGTAAAAGCTTTCAAATTATCAAGCAAATGGAAGCTAATATAGCAATTCTTATATTTGATAAATTTCAAACTAAAATTAGTTAGAAGAGATAAGGAAGGGCAGTATATTAACAAAAGGAACAATCCATCAAGAAAGTATAACTATCAGGGGAGAGATGGTTTAGTGGGTAAGAGCACTGACTGCTATTGCAGAGTGCCTAGGTTCAGTTCCTGACACCCTCACAGCTGCTAACAACCATCTATTAAATGTTTATGCTTCCAGTTTGACAAAACAAATGCTAACGGGCATAAAAGGGAACATAGTAATGTTACAGTTATAATAGGTGACTTCAATAACAAACACTCATCAATAAATAATCCAAACTAAATGCTAACAAAGAAAACTGTATCATAGACCAAATGGACTTATCTACACATTTTACTACACTTATCCCATTTTAGCCCATAAAGAAAGTCTTAACGAACACAAAATAATAGAAGTGCTGTCTTGTGGAGCTGGAGAGGAGACCCAGCATTTAAGAGCATGGACTGCTTTTGTAGAGGACCAAAGTTCGATTTCCAGTCCCCACAGAGCACCTACCAACCATCTGTAATTCCTGTTCCAGGGAATTCGACATCCTCTTCTGATCTCCATGAGCATTGCACAACACAGGTTCATGTACATACATGTAGGCAATACACTTAATATATAAAATAAAATATATAAAAAGAAATAATGTCTCATATATTATCAGATCATGGGGGAATAAACCTAGAAATCAATAGCAAGAGAATCCATAGGAGCTGTATGTTTCCTTGGAAGACAGAACGATACACTCACGGATGACCAGTGGGTCCCTGAGGAAGTCAGAGAGGAAATTAAAATCTTCCTATAACCAAATGAAAATGGAAGCGTAACTTATCAGAACTTTTGTGAAACAGAGGAGGCAGTTCTCAGTGGAAAGTGTAGAGCTGTGGTTGCTTATGTTAAAAAAAGCAGACAGATATCAAATAAATAACTTAATGATACACTTCAATTTCCCAGAGAAAGAAGAACAAATCAACCCAAAAAGAAGTAGATGAAAAGAAACAATACACACTAGGGCAGAAACTAATGAAATAGAGACTAAAAGAAAAACAAAGGATCAATGAAACAAGGAGTTGGATATTTGAAAAAATAAGAAAGATCAACAAAGCCTCAGCCAATCTAAAAGGAGAAGGAAGACTCAAATAATAAAGTTAGAGATAAAAACATGAACTGCATCATATACCGGTGAAATGCAGGCATCATTAAGGAATACTTTGAAAACTTACATTCCAAAATAGCAAAAGTCTAGATAAAGTAGATAAATTCTTAGTCATATATAGCCTACCAAAATTAAATACAAAGAGAGAGAGAGAGAGAGAGAGAGAGAGAGAGAGAGAGAGAGAGAACCGAAGGCAGCCTGGACTCTGTGAAATGAAGAACAACAGTTCAAAGTTCAACACAAAAACAATGTTAACATAGGCAAAACAACTTAAGCCAATCACATCTTCCTTCAAGAGTCTTCAAGGGTCTCAGCCTTGGGTGTAAGATAAACTTCCCCTCAGGTGTAAATTATTTGCATAGCAAAACATCCTGCTCCCACAGCACTTTTGTGCACAAGATTGACTTCTGATTAACCCTAAACTAGGGCATAGTTCAAGGCAGGCAAATGGCCCCCACCAGCTCTTATCCAATAAGCCATCCCTCAATGAACATCTTAAAGGAATTAATATATTTGATGATTGTAAAACTGCAGTAGGTATTTCTACAACTCTTCTCCACAGAGAAAACGTACCTCTGAAACACCTGCAGCAAAGTGCTGCCTCTCGGCTCGCTCCTTGCAGCTTTTCCTTTCAATGTAGGCTTTCCTGCCACGGTTAGATTGTTTATCATTCTGATGGCTTGTCTGGGAAGCTGACAGCCTTCAGGCATTGTTAGGCAAGGATTCTGGAACTTGAAACACAAAGTGAAAGATGTCTTGCTCACTTAGAATTGGTGGCTTTTCCTGTG
Organism: Eospalax fontanierii; assembly: GCA_035773235.1. Lineage (NCBI taxonomy): Eukaryota > Metazoa > Chordata > Mammalia > Rodentia > Spalacidae > Eospalax > Eospalax fontanierii. The sequence goes on from CM069538.1 coordinate 10,386,206, forward strand.
ATGACACAGACGATTAAAACAAATATTGCTGAAGACCAAAGCTGGGGGACGGGCACACACTCATTGCTATAATCATTTGGGACTTTCTTGTAAATTCTTAGAGAAAAATGTCTCTTTTCCTGGTCCGATGCGATAGGGAAAATAGCTTGATCCATCATGCTGTGATTTTTTTGGCCTTGAAGAAATCACAATGATACATTTGACTGTCTGTCAGCTTTGTGATTCCAGCAAAGGGTGATATGTCCTGTGAAATGGCAGTTGTTTAACCTAGTTCGTTTCCAGCATTTAACAAACCCCACAAAACCCACAAATTAGATTTTCCTTACAGTTCACCTTCTAGTTATTTAAATAAGTTTAACACTGGGAAGTTATTGAAATACATTTCAAAGTAGCAGACACCCAAAGGCCTCTAGTAGGCTTTCTTTGTATCGAACTTTTAAAAAATACAGATTTTTTTTTTCAATTCCACAAAATGTAAAGCACCTTTAAGCTTTGATTAAATAAAAAAAAATCCATTCTGAAAATATAAATGGATTTTTCTCTTAAACTGGAGCTGATTTGATTCTCAATCAATGCCTGAGTTAAAATGCATGTGTAGACATATGTTGCTGGACTCAAGGCCACAGAGCTCCACAGAGCTCTGGAAATTAAGAAACCAACAAGATGTGAAGGAAATTGCTTAAATGGTTTATGAATATGCTGATTATCTTAAGAATTCTCCTTTTGCAGTGAGGCCTGGCATTCAGCCCCACTCCCCTAGGTTTGAACCGATTGAGCGAATGGAGAATGCACTCCAATTAGAGAAACCAATTTATTCCAGGTTATGTACAAAGGATTCATCCCTGGGGAGAGACAGAAATTTTGTACGGGGGAGCCAGCATTTTGATCAGAAGTCCGGTGGACCTCCGGCACACACACCAAGATGAGACCAGTGGTGCCAAGCTTGCATCTCCTTCCCAACCTTTTCTTCTTTTCTGTTAGCCCCTCCCCCTTAAGTCACTGGATAGTTGGCTGTCAATCACATTCTTGGAGGCATGTCCCTCGAGGCAGAGAGAAACTCTGTAAATTTACCCCTACACCCCACCCCTTTTCTCTCTGTCTCTTACAAACTTTCCGTCATTCTCTTCCGCAATAGTCCCTGAGCCTCAGGAGCAAGGGGTTTGGGAGGGAAGAACAGGTGTAGGACAATGTTCTTTCCACTGCGGCATGGATTATCACCTGGCTTCAGTGATACTCCTTCTACTGTAAAAGCACAACAACTGTAAAACAGCAACAACAACAAAAGTAGCATCCACACAAATACTGAATGACCTATGGACGTAAACACAAATGCTTAGGCAGTACCTAAGTAAGCACATCATATTCATCTTACAAACAATTACAATAGTTTGTTTACAGGGGCCTATAACTCCCCGCATCACCACCGGGGATCAACTCCTCTACTAGTATCAGATGTGTGTTCCCTCCCTGAGGAGCGGGACTTAAATCCAATTAGAATTCTGCTGGGGGTGCACGTATTAGATGAGCCTCTATTACACCAGCAGGAACATCTTTTTTGGCATCTGACAGCAAAGCATCTGTCATTAAGTAGAGCTTTTCAGGACCATTTTCCAATAGTGGTCTTCAAAGCACCATCTAGCACTATGAAGCCCAGCCATTCATTTGTAGGGAGTTTTCAGCTCATTTCCAGCTAGATCTCTCTTTTCCATGCTCAAACCATGCTACATCTTCAGTAATAGGGCCTCCAGTGTGCAACCAGCATTATAAAGTGGCAATTGCCTTTTTTGTAGAAGGGGGCTTCCAAGGCTCCCTAGCCAACAGCTCACAGAGGGGTCAACCCATGCTTGGTACTGGAATTGCCAGTTAACAATTATATAAAGTGTTCTTTTACTTTCTGGCACATATAGGCCTAGTCCCTTAGAGCTCCTTAGAATTTCACAGTTATACTTCACCCTTGTACCTCATATGAGTTACATTCTGACCCTGTTTTATCAGGTGTACTTGATGTCTCTCAACTTGTTTTCACATCTGTAAAACACTCAGAAGTTAACATTATGTACATACACAAGGTCTAACCTAGCATGGAAAATTTTTTTCCATTTGTATCAGCTATTTTTTCAACAGATCCATGTTGGGTACAATAGCATGGAGCTTAGTCAGTCCTTTACCATCTTTATTGTCTGGAATCCATATAATATCCTGGAGTTCTCGCATGGAGCCTCCATGTATCCCTTTAACCTCATTGGGGCTGGCACTGTTATGCCCAGGTCACAGAGTCCCCTCAGAGACCACCACAGAGGCCAGATCTGATGCAAGTACAAAAGGATCTGTATTTGCAAGCTTTAGCTTGGTCCACAGTCTGACACACCAACACAGCAGGTGATAGGACAGTTGCCCCTAGTAAAGGGAAAGGAGTTCTTTTATAGGGTTGGAACAAAGGGAGGTGGGTTAAAAGCTGGGATTGGTTAAGAAAGCCCATGAGCGCGAAAGCAGCTTACAATGATTGGTTACAAAGACTATTCATATCAAAAGACAGATGGCAAGGAACTTATGGCTTCTTACTGGTGGGTCGGTCCTGGAATATGCTTACCAAAGTATGCTACAAGGTCTTGGGCTTGTTTGGATTTCTGATTTTAGCCTCAGTCATCCTGACTGGACTCTGTGCTCTCCCTTTAAGCCATAAACAAGATATTTTTGTAAAACCACCTGGTATCTAAAGGCCACGTCCTTGCGAATGTTTATGAGGGTGGGAAAGAATTTTTGGAACTGAGAAGCCAATCTTATGTGGCAGAGGATTTTTCTAACAACATGGAGTCAGATTTCCTTTGATTTTACATTTTGGGTTTGGAGATCTTCTCAGCCCAAACTGCTTGGTCCTACACAGGGCCAAGGAGGAGTAAGGCTCCTTTTGCCCCAGTTGCACTTGTTGTTTCCCAGGGCCAGGTAGACTCTGGGTTCAACTCCTGGCTCTAACCACACCTGTTGTCTCTCCATTGACCACATCTGACTGTTGGTAGAGGCCCTGGCCGAGTAAACTGTCTCCACCTCTTAAATAGCCATTCACAGAGGAGAAGTGCACCCTGTTCACTCTGAGGGGGCTTTTATCCACCCCTGGGATAATTTTTATCCTCTGTGTATGTTTTGTGAGCTGTTCCTCAGGGCTTAAAGCCTTTAGCACAGAATTTGGCTTTTTTTATCAATCTTTTCTTTAGGAACTTGGGCTAGATGCAAGTCTCACCACATTTGCCTACGAGTAACCCAAGCAGACCTCCTTTTCTGGTTTGTCTCCTTTATACATCTTTTAGGTTATCTGTCAAAGCCTCTCCTGCCTTGCAAAGATCTTGTCCCAGTAGGGGACTTAGCATGGACATTAAACCTCCATACCAATTTCAAGGTTTATGGTCAATGAAGTCCTTCATTAAATCTCTAGTGAACACAGTCCTATCTGGTCCTGTGAACGGGGCACCATACATTGCTTTCCTCACACCCGGTTCTCTCAGCAGTGTCTGTCCCCCTTTTATTATCTTCCAGCTCTTGACATCCACGGGAACCTCCACTGGTGATAACCAAGTATCTCTAATGGCTCTCACAAGCCAGTCCATCACAGACTGTTTCCCCTTCTACTACCTCAGGTTACGCAGCCTATATCTCAAGGAGGGATGAGTGTTTATAGCGCTCAGCTTTCTTGCCTCTGCAGCATTTAAGCTAATATCATCTGCGCCTGTGTCCCACATTCTCAGGAGCCAGGTGATGACAGGCTCCTTTGTGGTTTGGTTGAATGTCCTCCCTAGTTCCAGCAGCTCCAGGGCGGAGAACCCTCCATTTGCTAAATTCTCATGTTCGTTAAGGCCTCCATCAGCATGCTGCCATCTGGATTTCTCCTTTCTTTGTATTACAGGTCAAACCTGAGGGGCACTCTTAGCTTCTAAGTTGCTCCCTTCCTCATCACCGCCTGATCTTCCCAGTGGTTCCAAGTCCTAGGGTCCCAGTATGGGTTTTGCATTATCAATCTGAGCTGGGTTTTCATCCCTTTTCGACCCTCTAGCTGTAAAAAAAAAAAAAGCAGGCTAAAACTACTATCTCTTTTTTTTTTTTGATCCAATTTGCTAGTAAGGTCAGAGGCTAGTACTGAGGAAACAAGCCTCATATCTTTCTCTCGATCTGATTCTTCTCTCACACTTTGAGTCTTTCTCTGAGCCACTGATTCAGCCTAAGATAAGTCTCTCACAAGGCATAGCAATGACCACGCCACTTTGGCAGTGGCTTGCTTATATCTTTGCTTCTGGTGCGCCACTCCCAGGGATTGCAGAGTCTATTTTAGATCTTCTGCTGTTCTTAAAGCATCATCATATTCCCTATGTGGCCCCCACTGGTCAAGCAGGCATGCCACTCCATACCACTTGCATGTGGATTGCCACTGTGGTATTTGCCCCTCTGCTTAGTGAATTCACCTTATTTACATACTTCAGCATAAACTGCACTATCCTGCAATGACCACCGCACACACCAGTCCTATGGGGATAGTCCACCATATCAAAATTTCCTCTGCCCACACTCTTCCCTTCGCTGGTCCCCACATTAGTGGAGGGCACATAAATCCTTTTACCAGAAGCATTTTCTGTTTTTGTCAGTCAGTCCTGCTTGACTATGCCATTCTGTCTTAAGGATTCTCCTCTCCCAGTGAGGCCTGGCATTCAGCCCCACCCTCCTAGGTTTGAACTGATTGAGTGAACGGAGAATTTGCTCCAGTTAGAGAAACCAGTTTATTCTGGGTTACTTACAAAGGATTTATCCCAAAAAAGAGAGACAGAAATTTCATATGGGGAGCCAGCATTTTGATGGGAAGTCTGGTGGACCTCTGACACACACCCCGAGATGGAGACCAGCGGCCCCCCGCTTGTGTCTCTTACAACCTTTTCTGCTTTCCTGGGACCCTTCTCCTTGAGTCATTGGTTTGATGGCCGCCAATCACATTCTTGGAGGCATGTCCCTCGAGGCAGAGAGAAACTCTGTAAATTTACCCCTACATTGATAGTGGATGAAGATTTTCCTATCTTACTATGTGCAGCCCAGGCTACCAGAACAGTGTCATAAATGGAACAGTCTAACAACAGACATCTATGACTCCTAGTTCTAGAGTTTAAGTTCAGATCAAGGTGTTTGTTGATTTGGCTCCCAGTGAGGTCTCTCTACCCTGCCTCCAGATGACTACTTCTGTGCTGTGTCTTCCCAATGCAAAGAAAAACATATAGTCCTTATATCTTCTTGTAAGGACTCTTTCTGTTTTGAATGTAAAATATCCCCCATAAGCTCATGTATTTGAACACTTGGCTCTCAGTTGGTCATGCTGTTTTGGAAAGTTATGGGGACCATGGCCTAGCCAGTACAATGGGTCAGGACTTGAAGGCAATATTGGCTTCTAGTTCTGATTTGAGTTCTGTTTCTTCATCTACCAATATATAATAAGCCATACCACAATCTCCTGCTGCCATAGACAGAGGCACCCTGCCTGCCAGCCCTTTGTTGCCACAATGGACTAGTGTTACCTGAAACTGTGAGCCAAAAAAGACCTCCTCCTGTAAACTGACTATAAGCATTTATTCACAGATAAAAGTAAGTAATGTAGACACTAACCCTATCATGAGATTTTCATGACTTCTCTTAAACATAGTTACCATAAAGAGGCCTCTTCCCAACTCCATTACACTGTGGGTTAAGTCTCCAACATATAAATTGTAAGAGGTTGTTATTATATTTCATCTTTGCCCCCCAGTCAAGTGTATTCATCTTGTGCCAACAACTTCAAAAGTCTTAGCAACAATTTTTTTTTTTTGGTCTTTTTGAGACAGGGTCTCCCTGTAGTCCCAGTTAGCCTGGAACTCACAACATAGAACAGGCTGACCTTGAACTCACAGAGATCTACCTGCCTCTGCCTCCTGAGTGCTGGGATTAAAGGCATGTACTTCCATGCCTGGTGGCAGCATCAACCCTTAAAAGTTTAGAGAATTTGAAGTTTGAATCCAAAGTCTCTTCTAAGTCAGATGTGGGTGAGAGTCTGGGTACAATTCATTCTAAAGCCAAATTCCTTTCTACCTAAGAAGCTGTGAAACAAGACAAGTTATGTGTTCCCAGCGTATAGTTGTGAGATAGGCATATGACAGATATTCCCAATCCAGAAAGAATGAAACAGAAAGGAAGGAAGGAAGGAAGGAAGGAAGAAACGTGTTAATGGTCCACCAACCCCACTGACCATAATGTTCAAAAGCAGTTCTTTTTGGTTGCATGGTTTGCCTCTGATCTTACTTGGGTAGCGGTCCTAGCTCTTCAGCTCTGCCATGAGGGCTCTGCAAGGCTCCAAGTGGCAACACTCCTCAGTCTCTGGGAGAGATTTATTTGACTGAACAAACAATAGTCAACCCCAAAATATCCCACTGTAACAATCTCTAACTGCATTCAAGGCCATTTGTCCTTTGCCTTGAAGAATAGTGCATGCTCATAGACAAATGGCTGTATTGTACAACCCCGTAAGAGCTAAGCGGCTGAGAACTAGAGTAATGGTTCAGTAGGTAAAGTGCTTACCACACAATCATGAGGACCTGACTCAGCACTGGGAAGCCAGAGATAGTAGGCTCTCTGGAGCTCATTGGGCAGGCAGTTTAGCCTAGTCAATTGGCTCCAGGTTCATTGACAGGTTTTGTTTAAAAAATTAAGGTGGGGAGTGATTGATGAGGACATATGAGATTGGCATACACACACACACACACACACACACACACACACACACCACACACATGAATAAGAAACTTGATAATCTTGCTTTGTCTCATCAGCTCTCTGTCCTCCACAGCTCCACCAGGCCCTGCTTTGCCTGGGTTGTCTCCTAGCTTCTTAACTAAGTCTAGCCAAGCCACTGGGCTTCTCTTCTAAGTAGACGTTCTCATTTTCTTCGTAGAGACAGGTTGAGAACTTTCCAGATCCCTAGGGTCCGTTTCTTTTTTTCGCCAAATTCCTTCCTTAGTTCCTCTATCTTTTTCTACATTTGACTATGAGAGGTCAGGAAGAACCAAGCTGATGCTGCTTCAACAATTTGCTTAGAAATCTTAGTCAAATACTAATTTCGTTGTTTACAGATTCCATCTTCCACAAAAACTAGAACACAAAAACAATTTCTTCAAGTGTAATTTGCCACTTTCTAACAAAACCATTTTTGATTTGTGTTCTTAGCAGCTTTTAACTGTCTTTAACATTTGCCATAATCAGCTGTTGCCACTACAGCTACATACTTTAGATTGAGTGACTTTAAAAGAAATAGAAATCTATCACAGCTCCAGAGTGTGAGAATCCAAGTTTACAGCACTGGGAGAGTCATTGTCTGGTGCGGTCTGTTCTCTCTGACCCTGGTTACTTGTTCTTATGTGATAGAAGACGGGATGATATAATGCCCTGGAGCATTTCATTCAACTACTTTTATAAGATCATTGATCTATTCTTGTGTAAAGAGCCCTCCCTAGTTAATCATGTGATCATGTGACCCACCCCTTATTGCTTTGTAGTTTCAGTTTGGAGGGGTATCTACATTTAAAACATCAACTCTGGTATCGTTACTAACACTCTGCACATGATTATGTATTCTCTTAGAAGAGGGATGCTTTTTTTCTCTCTCTGTTCTTTCCTCTCTTAACAGTAGACATCTGGAGAGAGTAGGAGTTTGATTTGCACTATAGTTCAGCCAATTGCTGGATACTACACTGGATTTTCAGAAATGTCAGTCCTGTAGCTACACGAGAGCAGAGTCTCTGTTTTGGAGAACATGGAAAAACTTTCAGGATGTTTATTTAGCTTTTAAAGGGACAAGAAGCCCGAGGTCATCATTTTTCTTCTCAGTACTTTGTCCAGATACATTAGGAGGAAATAGTCAACCTTATAGTCGTTAACTCTCCAAAAGTCCCCCAAAAGTGTCATATGCACAGCTGCCCCGTTCCTGGCTTCTTAAGTTAGTGGCTATGGGGATATCCTGTATGTTTCTATTGCAAGATCACATTGTGGACCACCAGTGCTCCTGTTATAACTGAACATAGTCATTGCTGCGCTAACCACAATCACTATGTTCATTCTCTTGGTGGAAGAAATCTGACCTCCGCTAAGTCTTAGCACATTATTAACTACATATGAATGGTAGTCTGTTCTTAAATGAATGAACTGGAGGATGATGTGATGTTCTCACAAGGATTCCTGGTAGTAAGTAGCCAATGACTCACATTGTGGTTTGAATCTGAAATGTCTTCTAGGAGCCCACATGCTTCTGCCTTAGTCTTCTGCTTGGTGGTGGAAACGTTAAAAGACAGGGCCTAGTGGGGTTCTTCTGGCCATTCGAGGGGAACACATGCCTTTAAAAGGAGCAATGGAGAAGGGCCATCTTTCCCCCTTCTTTTCTTTATCTTCCCAGGCACCATGATCTCAGCAACTTTTGCCTCATTACATGTTTCCTCCCACCATGGCTTTCCTCCAGAAAGCAATGGAGTCGACGACCGCATATCGAAGCCTCAAAGACTGGGAATGAAGTAGGATCTTTCTCTTTATAAGTCGATTTTCTCAGGCATATTATGCCAACAGAAAGCTGACTGACACAGGAAACTGGCACTGAGGAATTTATGCCCGTGACAGCACGAAGAATCCCTTTGAACTGGCGTGCAGAAAGAACTAGAAAAGTGTGAAGGAAGGGCTGGGGAGACAGCTGTCAGCGAGGTCCTTGTCTTGCAAGCACGAGGATGTGAGTTCAATGCCCAAAACCCATTAAGAAAACACCCGTAGTGGCACCAGCTGCTTATAATGCCAGTGAATCCCTGGTTAAAGGCCAGTCAACCTGCTGCCTGGAGAACCCATGCGAATGAAAGATCTTGTCTCAAAGAATAAGGTGAATGAAGCCAGTGGCCCCAGCATGTGATTTGGAACTGCTCTGCTTCTTGGTATTTCGGTCTTTCCATCTTTCCGTGGGTGTCACCATGGCAGGCACAGCCAGTCAGGGGCTCCTGGCTGCAGCCTCACCATTCTGTCCCATGTGCTCAAGCATGTGAAAGTGCTCAGCCAAGTGGAAGAGGAGCCTCTTCTACGAACAAAAGGAAAAAATATTTTTTGGGTGGCAAGTGTGTCAGCTTCTTTGGTTATGCTCATCCCGTTGCAAGCATTAATGGGTGGTATGGGTTGTTCACAGGTTTAATCCAAGACTTTGCTTTGGAGTCTTCAGAACTGGGTTCCATGGTAATTACAAAATTACCAGGAATCTGACAGGACCTGGGAATGTACAAAGGGAAGGTCTGTTTTCCTTTGACCACACTATCAAAGAGAAGGCTGGAGAGATGATCACACATTCTGCTATTAGCCTCATCAGAAATCCCTTCCATGTGATCACTCTGAGCTCTATGGCAGAGAAGTGTACTTCATGATTCCATAACAACCATCCATTGGTGCAAAAGCATCCTAGGTTTTATGCAGGCTTAATTCTTTTTCCCCCAAGTGCCATCATTTCTTTGTGGGTCTGTAACTCCCTGGCCTACTTCATCAGTGCCTATGCATTGAGCAGTGTGGCCTCCACCACGAATGAAATGAAAAGTTACTTTCACAGGAGTTTTTGGCAATATGTCAAAAACATAGTCTTCTGCACTTATATATAATTTTATGGCCGTCAAAAACTGCTGGTGGATTTTCTCTTTACTCCCTAGTTCATGCTTCTTGAACAGATTGCTGGTTGTGGTGGTTTGAATAAGAATGTCTCCCATAGACTTCAAGCATTTGAACACTTGGTCTCCAGCTGGTGATGCTGTTTGGGGAGGATAATGAAACTTTTAGGAGGTGTGGCCATGCTGGAGAAAGCATGTCACTGAGCTTTGAGGGTATATGGTCTCATCCAACTTCCAGCCTGTCTTTCTGCTTCCTGTGCCTTTTTGGAGATGTGAGTGCTCAACTTTCTGCTCTGGTCACCTCCTGTCATACCTCCCTTCCATACTAGACTCTATCCCTCTAGTACCATAAGCCCAACAAGCTCTTTCTTCTACAAGTTGCTTATGCCATAGTGTTTTATCACAGCAATAGAAAAGTAGCTAATACAGAAATTGGTGTCAGAGAGTGGGCTGTTGCTATAAAGAACCTGCCCATGTTGGTTTGGGGAGGAATGTGAAAGATTTCGGAAGTTTGAACTAGAAAAGCAATTGAATGCTGTGAAGCAGAATTTAATAGGCCATTCTGGTATAGGCCCACCTCAAGATGTTCCAGAGGCAGATAAGGACTTAAACAGCAACTGGGATATGTTGACTAGGAATTTAGTTGTTTTCAGCCCATAGCCTAACAGCTTGCCTGAGGTTAAATTAAAGCATAATAGATTAATTTCTGACAATGGAGACAACCACAAGATGTTGGAGATGCCAGAGTTGTGAGAGGTCTGCCAAAGGTAACTGTTCATAGGAGAGCTATCAACTTTAAAGAGAAACATATGCTGCAGAGAGTAAAGTCCAAGGGGCACAATCATCTAAGCATTTTGGAACTAAAGTCAAAGACAATAGAAATGGAACTATAAGACATCTCCACTGGATGCTCCTGATCAGTCACTGACAGGAAGCCAGGAAATGTGTAGTTGTACACATGACATTTTGGGGATTTTTGTCAATTTAATGACTATAATAGCAAGGTTGAGAGGAATAGTCTTTTTATCTTTAATTTTTCACTTATTTATATATTTATTTATTTATGTGTTATTGTATATACGTGGACATGTGTGTGCCATTGTATACATGCAGAAGTGAGAAGACAACATTAAGGTTTCAGTTGTCTCCTTCCACCATGTGGATCCTGGGGTCATCAGGCTTGGTGGCAAGTGTCTTTACTTCCTGAAGCATCTCATCATTACAAATTAATTATTTCAGGTACTTGTTAAAATAGCAGAAAGTTGGCTGGCACAGTTCATCTTAGCAGAGGTTTATGGATAAGGATTTATTTGCAGAATACAGGAATTAGTTATGGTGATACTGAGTCTTATTGGATGAATTATGTCTTCTCTAAGTTTACATATAGATGTCTTTATCCCTAGTACCTCAAGGTGTGACTGTACTTAGAAATAGCATCTTTAAAGTGGGGATTAAGTTAAAATTAGGCCATTATGGTAGGGCTTAATCTGCTGTGACTGGGTTCCATACAAAGAAGACTGGACATATAAGGAGTAATTGGTCATCCCCAAGGCAAGAAAGAAGTCCTCAGAGGAAATGAACCCCGCTTACATTCAGTCTTAGATTTCTAATTCACAGATTGTAGGGAAATAAATTTGTGTTGTTTAAGCCACTGAGTCTGGGTGTTTACACACTTACATTCTAGAAACTCAAAGCCATGAAAACTTTGGGACCAAAAAATGTGATTTAGCATCGATGACAGAAGAAACCCTCAGTCTCCATTTTTCCAGAGACAGAGCAATGTTGACACTCCCCGAAGAAGTCTCTGGCAGTGGTGTTCACTTTGAACCTCACATTGCCTGCACGGGGTCTTCTCATTATGTGGCTCCCTGTATTTGTTATCAGCTTGCATTTCCTTTTTCTTCTTGAAGACATTTCCTCTACTTTCAAAAGTGAGATTATGGACACAGCTCCTCAAGTTGTGCCATTGAATGTTGCCCCCCCGTGGGGCAGTCTGCCACATGTGCTCAGCTACTACATCTACATGTGAACATTCTAAGTACAGTGAGCATGGCTGTGGCTCGCTCAACTCATCCAGTGTTTGATGTGCTTACTGTGTGCCAGGCTCAGGGCAAAGGTGAATGAGATGCTATCCCCACCTTCAGGGATGGAGATTGCTCACACACCATGCGGCAATCTAGGGACAGCACCCAGCAATGCTATAATAAAGTAGCTGGAATTCTTTAGCAAGAGATTTAGAGAAATCCTTTGGTGATACATTGAAAGATGGCCTTCTCAGCTGACAAGGTCCTGCACACATTTGCCTGTGGGGCTCCTGTGTGTGTCTAGTGATGGTTGAGCAGGACTAGAGAGAAGCTTGGAGAAAGGTACCTGCATAAATCTTTCCATAGAATGAGGATTTTTGCCCCTTTGCGAGGGAATCACCTTAGTTCATATAATTTAAGTTTTCTGCAATGTTCTGGGCATTTAGCAAGCATAAAAGAATGTAGCCTTTGCTCCCGATGTATTTCATGCTATAATTTAGAGAAAATGGGAAATGCCTGAAACAAAGACCTGGGTAGAGACAGGGGCTGGGCAGCAAGAGCTGGGAAGTAGGAGGCAAGGAGGCTGAGAGCCAGGGGCATTGTGCACTCTGGCGAGATGCAGGAGGGGAAGGAAAGCCTGTAATTTCTTTTCTAAGCATGGAAAAGGAATCAGGAACTATTTCTCAGCTCCTGAGCTTTGCTATGGTTCAAGCTTGCCCTCAGAAGGTGGACGGTGTGGGTGGATGGCATTGTTTGATTGTAAAGTAGGGCAGCAGTTGGTGAGTGGTTAATTTAAGTCATTGGTCTGACAGAACAACCCATGCGTCCTCTCCCATCTGCGTGGGGGAGAGGAGCCAGAGCTGCATTTACTGCTCAGATTGACTCCATGTAGGAGATCTTAGCAGCCTCCTTTGCAGATGAAGACAGAGAGTTCAAACAACTTAACCAAAGAAGTTGAGGGCAGAGTTGGAGGACCTGAGTTTAGATTATGCCATGAACTTACCATCAAAGAATGAATTTGGTTTTCTTCTTAATTGTTATTTTTAACAGAAAAGAAGAAATTCAAATTTCCAGGGTCTTGTGTCCCCAAACAAAGAGTTGACAAGAACATGTGAATAGTGGTAGAAACAGAGACAGTTTACTAGGAGAAAATAAAACACTTCCAAGACAGGAAGTAGACCAGAGTTGGGTGAAGGATCAGAGGCTCAAAGGCAAACACTGCACAAAGGACTGGGACTTTCATATCCCAGGCTCACAGGCTTTAGGGTCATTTGCACAGTGAACTCTTTTTTTCTCATGTTCTGTTACACGTCAGCTTTGTGGGGAGATGTTTCTAGCCTGGTTTCTCTTACATGCTAATTTTGCTTTCATACTCTGCCTTGCTCCCCTGTCATACTGTGAGGTCTGTGACTGGGCCCAGGTACCCCTGGGTAACTCCCTCCTGGAGCTACTTTTTCATGATGGTGAAGCAAAGTCAGCAGTGACCCTATGTCAATTCACACCTGAAACAGAAGATTCCAGGGTCAAGAACCTCTAGATGTTAGCAGGTTGTGTGGAGACCTCTAAGGGTCTTCTGGAGAAGACCATGTCGAGACTCCTGACTGAGCCTCCTTAGTTTATTGTTCTGCTGCTATGATAGAAATACTCTGATGTAAACACCCTAAGAGAGGTAGAATTTATTCTGGCTTACTGTTCAAGGGTATAATCCATCATGGCAGAAAAGTCAAGGTAGATCTCAAAGGAGCTGGTCACATGGCATCCACAATAAAGAAGAGAGAGTGATGAAACACACTGCTGCTCGGCCCTTCCTCCACTCAGAGTCCAGGATCTCAGCCAGGGAGTGGTGCCAGCCGTAGAGGGTCAACCTTCCCACCTCAGTGCAAACAATCAGGATAATCCTCCAGAAGCGTGAGCAGAGGTATCTCCCCCAGGTGCTTCGAGAGTCTGTCAAGCTGACAACATTTGAATATCATACCCTGGAATTATAGTTAACTTGAGGATTCTGCAAGCAGATGTATGAGATGTTTCTGAGACATTTCAAAGAAGTGAGAATCTTTTCACAAATGTTAACAGAAGTCTTTCTCTGAGGGTCTCTGTTACCATGTGCCTCTCCCTAGTGCTGTCTGGGCTGAAAGACAGCCTGGGAGTCTCTGGTCTCTGGTACAAGGAAAAGACGAAGGGGCAGGAAGAGAGAAAGAAGGAAAGTTTCCCTTCGGCTTTTAAATTTTCGGAGTGACATAATAAATAAAATGAAAAATTCTTCTTGTATCTTATACGATAAAACAGACTTGATAGGACACAAACAACATGAGAAAAAAGCTTTCATTCTCTTTTTTCCACTAGAAGAAGTGTCCTGGTTTTCCCTGTAGTGCTCTAGGTGAGAAAACAGGCTCGCAGTGTAGACACCAAGTATGTGTGTTTTTAAAAAGTCACCAGCTTCCCCTGTAGAAGGCTCCAAGCAGGTGTGCCACTAAAAGCCACCAGGCTCCCATTGCTCAGCGCCTTCAATGACAAGCATCCATGTGAGAGGTAAGAGCATCCAACCAACACCAGTATCACAGATCAACGTGGTCACAGGTCTCACTGGCTGCTCGTGAAGAACTCATTTTGACTGTGATCAAATCGATTCTGTCATCAGTCCAACAGGGGTCTCACAGGTCAGGGCTCTGCATCTTTTTTTTTTTTTTTTTTGGTCCTCTACTTGATTTAACCCACAGATAAAATCAATCTTTGCTTGCATTTCCCCAGGTGGAGGAATGATGGACATCCCATAGATACCTTGGAAGATTCTTGATAGAAAAAAAAAATCAGAGAAGGGCTGGGGAGATGGCTCAGTTGGTAAAATGCTTGTTTAGTGAGCATAGGCTCTGGAGTTCAGATCTCCAGCACCCACACAGAAAGCTGGTGGGGGAACATGCCTGGAGAAGGGGAGACAGGCTGATTCCCGGGACTCAATGGTCAGCCAGCAAGATCAGTGAGTTCCAGGTTCAGTGAGAGACCCTGTCTCTAAAAATAAGGTGGAGGGCTGGAGAGGTGGCTCAGCAGTTATGAGCATGTACACTGCTCTTGCAGCGGGCCTGGGCTGGGTTCTCAGCACCCACATGATAGCTCTCGATTGCCTGTAACTCCGGCTTCAGGTATCCGACACTCCTTTCTGAACTCCATGAGTACCTGTACTCATGCGCATGTATGAGTACCTATACTCCCCTGTAACATATAATTTAAATAAAAAATAAGGTGTAGAGTGACTGAGGAAGACAGTGATATTGGCTTCCACACCCTGGTACCTGCACGTGTACACAGATACATACACACTGGGAGGAACATGCGTGCACATGTACGCACACCTATGTACACACTGGGAGGAACCCACTTCAAAGTTCATTAGGCCTCTCTGCCATTCTTTATACCATCTGCGTCAGCATGAGGCTTCCAGGAGCCTCTGTCCTCCGAGACGCCGTGTCTGTCTGGGTATAAGGACAGGCAGACATCACTTTGGTGAAGCATCAGCCCATGTGCTCTTGTTCCTGCAGGACCCGCAGAAATCTGCTGTGAAAGCTAGCTTCCTGGCACCAGCGCCCAGTGTTTTATGTGCTTAAAATTCCATCTGTGCAAGTCTAGACATGACCCATGCTTGTCAAGTTTAGTTCAGCTCAGGCCTCCCGGGGCTCAGGCTTACAAGAGGAAGGTTCCTCAGTCTCTCATAAGACTATCCTGCTGAGCCAGCAGCTTCTGCTGTCCCAGATCACGCAGCCTGGGACATGTTGACAAATTCCAGCAATTTCATGGTCCCTGCCCAGTACTTACTGTGAGCCAGTCACACTGGCTCACAATGGGGAGCCTTGTTGGTTGCTAGATAAAGATAGCATTCTGGGAAAAGTTAAGTTGTGCTTGCCAGACCTAGACCAAGTTATTGGCTATACGTACAACCCAGGATGATGCCCAAGTGGGTGACTTTCTAGAAGCCCAAGGCAAAGTATTAGCTTCTCTTGTTACAAACCAAGATCCTAGAATTCCAAGCTCACAGGTAATACCTGGAGATGTATAATGAGTTCCTACATTCTCACTCTGGGATGACGAGGTGCTGGTACTGGTAGGTCAGCAGACAGTTCTCACCTCTTTCTCTCTCTCTCTTCTTTTTTCTGGTTTGGTGTGGGCTGTAGAGAGCTACCTTGTCAGAAAGCACAACTTTCCCAGAACAAGGCAACATATTAGTCAGCTTTGGGCCATTACAGTGAAACACTTGAGGTTGCTAATATTACAAAGAGAAAAAGTCCATTTGGCTCATAGGGTGGTCATATAGCTTGGTGGCTACCTCACCTCATGGTGGATAGGCATGGTGGCTATAGTCAACAAGTGAATGGAGAGAGAGAGAGAGACAGAGACAGAGAGAAAGAGAGAATGGAACCAAACTCAGGTTTTATAAGTCTTCTCTCAAGAACTACTTCCTGGGGGTTTAGCTTCAGTGACCTGAGAACTTGTCCCTAAACTCTACTTCCCAAGTTCTCCACCATTTCCTAATAGCACCGCCCTGAGTAATAACCCGTCAGTTACAATGGACCACACTGATTACACCACTCCAGACAGAGCCAGCAGCAACACGCATCCCTCCCTGTAATTCCCCATGGACTGAGGCTTACTTTGAATGGAAGGCCACCAAGAAGAAGCAGATAACCTGGAAAGCTCTCTGACCTAAAAGCAAAACGTAAATCTGCAAAAGTGTCCTCTTCTGTCTACCAGGAGGGCAGCTGTCAGTCACTGGTGAGAGTGCAGACCCATATTTGCTCACAGATATCTCGACAAGGGTTTCCTGGGTCACAGGGATGGGACAAGGGGCTGCTCCAGGCTCTGACTCAGAGATAGAGGAGGCAAGGAGAAAGCATTCCGGGCAGGAGGCTGGGCACAGGTCGGGTAAGAATTCAGAAAGGGGCGCAGAGTGAGTGGACTCTTAAAAGGCAGGTAGACTGGATGGCAGCGAGGCGGGGCAGGAGTATCTGCGTTGCGCAGCCAGCTGCTCACATGGCCCAAAGTTAAGGGCTGGCAGTGGGCCAGCCACACCTTCAGCACACTCTTGCCCTAACCTTTGGCTACTTTCAGTAACTGCTTGCAAAGCTGCTCTCAGTACAGCTGCCCCTCCCACCCATGGGTTCTGCATTCAGATTTAACCAACCTCGGATGTAAAAACAACAAACATTTTTGCACTGAACATGTACAGATTTTTTCCTTCTTTCTCCCTCGCTCCCTCCCTCACTCCCTCCCTCCCTCACTCCCTCCCTTGCTTCCTCCCTCCTCCCTCCTCCCTTCTCCCTTCCCTCCCTCCTCCCTCCTCCCTTCTCCCCTCCCTCCTCCCTCCCTCCCTCCTCCCTCCTCCTTCCTCCCCTCCCTCCCTCCCTCCTCCTTCCTCCCTCCTTCCCTTTCCCCTCTCAGTCTTTCTCTGCGTGAGTGTGGGCACTAGGGGCCAACACTGGGTATCTTCCTCAATCCTTTTCCACTTTGTTCTTTGAGATGGGGTCCCTCATTGATCCTGAAACTTGCCAGATTGGCTAGGCTGGCCGGCCAATGACCTTCAGGGATCTGCCTGGCCTTGCACTTACACTGCAGCACTGGGATAACAAACACTTGCTGTGTGTGGCTTTTACCTTGCTGCTGGGGATCTGAACTCTGGTCCTTATTTGTGTGGCAGGCATTATACTAACTGAGCCATCCTGCCAGCCCGCCAGACCCTGTCTTCATTTCTAAAACTGGCATAATAAGTACACAACGTTTACTCTCAGGTCTTCTAAGCAATCTAGAACTGGTTTTCAGTGTGTGACATGAAACGGTTCTATGAAACACTGTATCCAAAGGTGTGCCTTTGGGTTTTCGTGCCTTCGGGGATCTCAGAAGCAACTCCTTGGAGACAGAAGGTGGCAGTTCTTTCATTCCTGACCTCTTTCTCTGCAGTCATGACCCTGAGTTTCTGCCTTGCTCACAAGCTCTCTCCTAGGAAGTTCAGAAGATCCCACACCCCATGCTCCCGCTCCATCTGCACGCTATCATTTTGATTTGTGAGGGCATACTTCAGCTTTGGCATCGTATAGTTGACCCTTTCTGTTGAAGATGAGCTCTGGTCACACTGTTTGGCTGCTCAGCCTCGCAAGTTGGGCCCAGTGCCAGCTTGGATCTTTCCCCTTCCCTTTCTCCAACATTTCCACCAAACTACTATAAAAACACTGCATCTTCCTCCTTAGTCATTTAAAAATATTAAAAAAGTTATCTCTGTATGGAGATGTGTCTGTGTACATGAGTGCAGGTGCCCAGAGTCCAGAAAAAGGCACTGGATCTCCTGGAAGAAGAGTTCCAGGTAGCTGTGAGCTGTCTGGCATAGGTACTGGGAATTCAACTCAGGTCTTCTGGAGGAGCAGCAAGTGTTCTTGACCCCAGAACAGTCTCTTCAGCTCCTTTAGTCAGTTTTCATTCTTTTCTTTTTGTATCAGACATGTAACTGGCCTGGCAGTGATCCCTGAGTTTGGAATCAGACACACTAGACATATATCTCAAACACAGTCCTTCTCCCACCTGCTTACTCCTGAGTCTCATGGAATTCATCAGAATTTCAGGGTATAGAGTCCAGGAATCTATATTCCCCACAAGTTTCTAAGAATTAGTTTGTCTGGCATGGAATCAGAATGGAAATCTCCAGGCTAAGGAGTGCCAGTGTGTAGTCAGGATAGACAAGGTTATGCTCCTGTAACAAATCTCTCCTTAAATTAGAGGCATAACACAATATCTATCTGAAGCCCATACAAATTTCCATGTGGATGGGGCAGTTTTTCTCTTGGAGCTGCACCATTAGATGCATGTAGTCTCCAGCATATCAAAGCCATGGAAGTAAAAGCTGAAGTGTTTTCTAAGGGATGAGATCCTAAGCTGAGCTGTGAGGGAGGCTGGGAATGCCTGGGAAGCTGCTGGGAGACTAGTTGCTATAGAAGATAGACTGTAGGACATACTTGAGTGTTTTGCTCCCCCCAGAAATGTGGCTGTTTCCAAGTGTCTTGCCACACAAGCCTTTAAGGCGACAGCCTGGCTCTTTAGAGAAAGGAACTGGACCATTCTTCTCAAGCAACACCAGGGGCCAAATAAACTTGAGGAAAAAATGAAACCTTTTTGGGAGTTCTCCTAAGGAAGATTGAAGGTGGACTTCTGCTTTATAAGACATATTGTGACAAAACAAAGAAGGTTTAAGGACTGTGGACCAGATGTTGACAACACAGTAAGTCCCCCACATCAGCATAAAGTCTCCCACAAAAGCTCAAAGACCAAACCACAAAACAAATTTTGCAGATCATAGCTGGCAGTCAGAGCTACTACAGCAAATGCCATTGCCTCCAGATGTGGAGATTCCATTTATAGCCAGAGGAGAGGAAGTCTCATACACAGAACAAAGGGAGATGCAGCAATGGCCTGATTGGTTGTATCTCTTGTCTGTCTTATTTGAATCTGGTAGTGGATCACTATTATAGTTACAACCTGTTACAGATCGAGTTGGGTTACAGTTTTTCATATGTGGAGGAACCTTTAGGCTAAACAAAATATTTAAGGAGTCAGCTTGAAGCCAAACTTAATTCAACTCAACTTGTATAAACCACAATTTTGCCTGTGAAAGCAGTTTCTTAGGTATCCAGTGCATGTGTACAACATGGCAGTTAAGAATGGACAGTTTCTGTAACAAGATTTTTGTGGTCTTCTTTTTAGTAGTGAGCACTTGGGCAAGTTACTTCACCTGGCCGAGCCTTACTCTTCTCATCTGTAAGAAGGGGAAGTGAGTCTTCCTGTCTCCTTAGAAGAGATGAGCATTAAATGACATATCAGCACATCTGGCTTGTGAGGAACAGAAGTTCTTAATGTTGTTATAAAATTCAGTCTACGGGTACATTTGAATTTTTAAATTATTATCTGTTTATTTTTATTTGATATGTAAGAGTGTTTTGCCTGCATTTTATGTTAAGTGCTCCTATGTTATGCAATACCTTCAGAGGCCAGAAGAGGACATTGCATCATCTGGAACTGGAGTTTCAGATGGTTGCTAGCCAACATCTGGATTCTGGGAATTGACCCTGGGTCCTCTGCAAGAGCAGCCAGTGCTCTTAACTGCTGAGTCACTTCTCCAGCCCCTTTTTTTCTTTTTGAGACAGGATCTCATGTAGTCTAGGCTAGCCTCAAACATGTAGCTGAGACTGTATTGAACTCTTGAACTTCATGTTTCCTAAGTGCTGGGATTACAGGCACCAGCCACTCAGCTTACACCTGAACATCTTAACTTTTATTTTATTTATTTATTTATGAATATTTTATTTATTTTTTTATTTTATGTGTGTATTTTACATGCATGTTTGTAAGCACCAGCAGTGTCACGCAGTGACCACAGAGGCCAGAAGAGGGCATCAGATACCCTGGAACTGGAGTTAACAGATGGTTGTTTTGCTGCCATGTGGGTGCTGGGAACCAAACCCAGGCCCTCTACAAGAGCAGCCAGTGGCCTTCATTGCTGAGCCATCTCTCAGCCCCTTAGCTTTTATTTTTGATAAGTAATCTGCAAATGCTGAACAGCAACCATAAGCTATTTGTAAGTTTCTATGCACAGTCTCATGGAAAAACATTCTTTATCTTATGTAGTGAAGAGACGTGCTTACTAGGGAGAGGCAGCCTGTGTATGGGCTGCTGGGATGGCGCAGCTCTGCAGAAGTGTGAGCAATCACATGTGTTTGCCATGCATCAATCATGAACATCTGCCAAGCTGCAAACCCTTTCCAACACTGTCCAAGGCCCGAGTGAAGGCTAGGCCACTCAGGTTCTTCCCATCTTGGGTGTTTCCAACCTTTGCTCCAGCCAGGGTGCTTTATCTAGGTCCATGTGTTTTGGAGAAGCTGATGGGAGTACAGGAGGCAGGAAGTACTCCGTGGTAATCCTGCCTCTGAGACTCCAGGGGATGGGGATGCGTGGAAAGGTACAATAAGAAAACTGAGGTGTGTGCTGCTGAATCTGTGAAGAGGCATTGCTTGACAGAGGAGTCTCCTTTGTTGCTGTGCTAGGTGGGGGTGGATTTACAACTATATAAAGGCATTGTGGGCATGAGGTGAAGGTGGGGGATCTTGCACAGGCTGTAAAGAATGAGAACTGGGCGTCTGGGTGCAGTAATGGGAAGAAGCAATGTGAACCTGGGTTAAATGATCTTACTTCCAAGGACAGGGCTAGATCTGCTGGTGTGGTACACATCTGTGAAGTGGTCAGGTCATTAGTATGCCTTTTTATTTCTCCTGTTTATAATTTTTCTTCTTGTTTATCTAAGAGTTTGTTAATTAACTGGCCAGCTCACTAACTCACATCTGTTAATATTGTGAAATTGAAGTTAGCGTTGGCCAGCTGGGCATTCAGTAATATCAGAATTTACAAGCTCAGTGCAATTATGCCTAATTCCAAATAGCTGCAGTGTGTGTGTGTGTGTGTGTGTGTGTGTGTGTGTGTGTATACTTTCTTTTTTAAATTCCACTTTCACTCTCCATTTTGATTATGGCATGTTATGTAAATCATGCTAGAGAAGATTAAATTTAATCAACCTGTGGGTTTGCTTATGGTAATCTGAATATTAGCTCTCACCTAACTCTCAAAGGCTAGAGGATTAGAAACCTGTTACTATGAACTATGACCAAATCCTGACAATGTCCTTGCTTGGCAGACTCCAATGTCAGGTTTAAGGTCAAACTGATTGTGGAAGGTCACAGTGTGTGTGTGTGTCTGTGTGTGTGTGTGTGTGCAGTGCCTGGGGATGAGTGAAAATTAGCTGCTCTTTTAGACACTGTCAGGAAGATTTCCATCTTGCCAATCATTTATAGAGGGAGAGGAGGAGGAAATAGGGATTCTTTTTTTTTCTTTTAGAGTTCTCCAGTCACTTAAAGCAACTCCATTCTTTGCATTCCAGTCCCAGAAATAAGGCTAAAGGTATCCATTCCCCGAGCGGAAATAAAGGAGGCTAGAATTGGATAGAAAGCTTGGAGTTAATAGCTATCTAAGAGGAGAGAGAAACTTTTCTCCTCACTGCAGAGCTGGAAACAGTTTCAGAGCTGTAGCTGAGCAAGGAGCCAAGGAGAGCTATGAAAAGTGGTTCCACTGGGGCCACGCCCGTAGTGGGCTCCAACAAAACTGTTGCTTTCGTAAGACACTGACATTGCCCTTTGGTGGCAGGAAGGAGGACTGAGTATTTTTGTAGGCATCTTGAATGTGCGAGAGAATTTCCAGGCACAAATGTTATTTTACTGTAGAAAGTCTGAGAAGATTCTTTCATAGGAAGGCTGACCAAATCCTAGAACGAATTCATCTCCCCGCCCCCACAACCGAGCCAGGAAGAGAGTTTCATAATTTTGTTGTTGTGACAGTGCCGACTCAGAAGTAAAATGATTGGCTGAGAAGAGCTTAACAATTAGCTTTAAATACAGGCAGCTGGCTGTGTTTTGATTAAAAGCCACAATCAAGAAATCTGGCAATCTGGAGTTTTGTGATGGCTGAAAATTTCCCCCTCTAAACTCCCTCTAAACAGTTGCTAGTCCTTTGGAGCCTTCTCCTATGTTGTCTCCGTGGTTGTACGTTTAATTAATTGACAGAAATCCCTCTGAGGTGAAGGGACCTCTCTGGGCCCCTGTTGCCCTTGTGAACTGTCAGTTTGCTCTGTGTAGTGAAAACGCATTCGGAGGACACTCTGTGTATCAGCTCGATGTTTAGTTCTGCCTTCCTCCCCTCAAGTACTTGTCCATAAAGACTTGAGTAAACAGAAGGGATTTAACTCCTCAAGCAGCCTCACTCTTCTGGGTGTGAGCTGAGTTTTGATGCTTTTCGCGCCACCTTGTGGACAACAATTGTTCGAGAGACAGGAAGTGAAGGACCAGTCCGAGGGAGTGTCATCATCCCTGTTATCCGATGATAAAATCCAAGTGACACAATCGTGACTTGCTTCTATTAGTCCAGAAAAGTCTCATAATGTGAAAAAGTAGTGATTGGGGTGAATGTGGAAATCCACGGTGGTAGCTACATGAATCGCTACATGCGGTGACATGGTAAGGATGGTGAATAATGATATAATATGTTCCACTCTGATTTTGTTTGCAGGGCTGGAGAGTGAGCCCAGAGCTGTGCACATGCTAGGCAATTGTTCTACCAGGAGCTGTGGTCCCCGCCCTGTGTGTGTTCTTAGAAAATACTGAGGAAGTAGGTGTCAAATGCTTTTGCCACAAAGATAATGACAACATGAGGCAACATGTATGTTGCTTAGCCAGATTTAGTCATTCCACAATGCATATGCTCTTTAAACATTGTGTTGTATGCAGTAAGTGCCCATAATTTTATGTGTAAAATTTAAAAAGAGGATAACTACTTTGCTTTGCATGCTGTGAGAAGACAAACAAGCATAGACGAGCAAAGACAAAAATAAAGAACTAGAGCGTGCACTTCCTTCTTTGCAGTCTGCCTTTCTCTTTTCCTACAGCTAACCATCACCTCAATATCACCTGTCTTAACGCGTTTGAAATATTTATTTATTTTTCCTTTATGTGTATGAGTGTTATGCCTACATGTACGTAGTGCACCCATGTCATGCAGTGCCCACAGAAGACAGAAGAGGGCATCAAATCCCCTGGACCTGGAGTTTCAGACAGTTGTTAGCAGCCAGTTGGGTGCTGGGAATTCAACCTGGGTCTTCTGCAAGAACAGCCCTCTTAACTGCCAAATCATCTCTCCAGCCCTGTCTGAACTCTTCTAAGGAGGGGCCACACTCATGTAATTTCATTACGGTGTGTTGTTATAACTGTTCAAATTAAGTTTTTCATATGTATGTGACTGAGGAGAGCCTGGTGTATAAGGGTTGGTAGCTTTCAAGATTGCAGGCATTCACTGGGAATTTTGGAATGTGTGCCCCATGAGCAGTGGGGCTACTGTATGAAGAAGATCCAGATTTGATAGTTGAAATCCCTGAATTTCCTTACAAGCCTCCACGTGCTGAAAATGAGAAAGACGCAGGACAGCACCTGTGCTCCGCAGTCTCAGCATCGTGGGGAGGTGTTTCCTCCAGGCCTCCCTGACCCTGAGCCACCTTGACCAGGGAGATGCACGGGATGCCCAAGCCCACAGTCCTGGCAACGGAATTAGCCAAACCACACAAAGAAAGTGGGTATTACCTTTATCATGGCCGTGAACAAATATCTTAAGGGAGGGAGGATTTATTTAGGCTCATGGGCTGAGTAACAGGAAGGTGGGACCAGTTCCTGTTGGCTGCGGTGGGAGTATTAGACTGCTCGTTCACATATGGGTGGGTCAGAAGGTGAGTACACACTCCATTTTCTCCTTTTTTTCCCACCCAAGTCCCTCTGTGGAATGATGCCGCCCACATCCAGGGTGGGCCTTTCCCCCTCAGTTAAACATACCCCAACCTTCTGGGTGATTCTAGATCAATGGCGATCAGCCATCCTGGACGGTCTATGGTAACGGTAAGGGGGCTGTTAATCTTTGCTGGTAGAAGGAACCATGAGTGTCCCCAGACCCTCACCTGAGAGTCTAGCACCACTCCCTCCTGTTCTCCAGCTACACATGGTCTTGGATGGTGCTAAACTATATAGGAGATGGAAGACTGATGGGCGAAGGAGGTGGGGACTCCGATGATGCTGCTTTTGTTAACTGTTACCCATGACTTTTGGGGGTAGTAGTTTTGAATCGCCCATTCTCCTACAAATGACCCTCCATCTATGCTTGGATAGGGTCTGGACTTGGATAGAATTATTTATTTGGTCTTTTGGTGCCCTGTCTGGGGCAAATAGTATGTCCAGGGAGAGTAACACAGCAGTCAACGTTTCAGATTCCCTCTTGATGCTCCCTCCACCTCCAGAGCTCTTCTAGCTAAATGAGAGAGTAGACACAACCTGGGACGGCGGGGAAAGACCTGGGAATCCGGGCAGCACTTCCACATCTTCAGGGGAAGGTGGCTGCCTTGTAGGGCCTGTGTGTGCAGCGGATCCCCCTGGTTTCATGTTGGGTCATGAGTACCCATCCTTCACAGAACTTTAGTCAGCACAGGCCCTCTGAGAAACTCCAAATCCTTCTGTGACAAAGGAGACAAATTTCTGGCTCCTCCACAGCCACGTATGGACTCTGGGCACCAGTAATATTTTCTCGTGATACCTAAATGCACACCTTGTCTGCCATTGCTAGTCCTGTTGAATGTAGCAGTGTACTAGTGATCCATATCCCACAGACATTCCTGGAGTGGTCAGTCTTCCCTACATTCATCTACTTCGTGGTGGTAGGAAAGAACAGCTATTTTGGACACTGACAATGGATTTCTTCAGTCTGTTTGCAACATCTGTTTTAGTTTCATTTCTGTTGCTGTGAGAAAATACCCTGTCAAAAAAGTAGCTTAGGAGAGAAAGGGTTTGTTGTAAGTCACAGTTCCAGGTTACACTCCACCACTGTGGGGAAGTCAAGGCAGGAACTTGATCAACTGGTTACATCCACAGTCAAGAGCAGAGGGAGAGTGCATGCCTCCTGCTCAGCTGGCCTACTCTGCTCTAATACAATTCAGGACCCAAACCAGGCATGGTGTCACCTCCTTTTAGCTGAGGTTTCCCACAGCAACATAATCAAGATACTCATCCACAGCATGCCCCCAAGCCAACCAAGATAATTCCTCCTTCCTTGAGACTCTGGAGAGTGTCAAGCTGATAATCAGAAGTAACCACTGCATCATCCTTTCCATGTTCCCCCAGAGCTAAAAGCCAGTTCTTTTTATCACATTCCCATTCTTTCTACAACAAGGATATAGAAATAGTCTTGTTAAACCTGGCTTAGATACTCACAGAAGTGTCAAAACCATCCTATTTCTAAGTTCTCAAAAATGCATTTTCTTTTTTGCTAAAGCTGAAAATCAACTCTTTTCATACTATTCTCATGTAATTATTTAAATCCTCTTGGAGACAAATGGAAACTTTCAGCAGAATAGAGATGAGGTGCAAATTGAAAAGAACGCCAATATTTTCCAATAAATTAGATAGGAAGATACAATAATAATGAAGGAAATATCTTCATTCTCTTCTGTTATCATTGTTAGCCTTTAAAATGCAGACATCTTTGTCTGGATATTCTCTGGGGAAGCAAAGTACAGGCTCTTACAGTTTCCTGATCCTCTCCCTGACTTGGTCAAACTAAGATTGACTGAGGTTTGGTTTCTGCATTAACAATCTCTTCAAAAGTGGGGAGGGCTGGAGAGACAGCTAAGTGGATAAAGTACTTTTTGTACAAGCATGAGGACTTGAGTTTGAATCCCCAGCACCCATGTGAAAAGCTTATATCCACACCAGTGCATATCTATCTGTGACCCCAGATTGGAGGATTCTGGGAATTGTTGTCCAGCTTGTCTGGCACTAGGCAGGCTCTAGGTTCACTGTGAGACCCTGTCTCAAAAGATAAGATTCAGAGTGACAGAAGAAGAAAGCCAACGTATGCATGCATGGAGGTACATATTCCCCCTGCCGGTTAGCCAATTAGGCCCTCCTGGGAAGCAATGGTTACTTTCCTAAGCAAAATCACCTTTGTTGTATGATTCTCCATGAACTTTCAGGGCTCTCCAAAGACTATGCTTCAAGTTCACTTTCCAATGTCTCCTAAGACAGGCCACTTACCTCTCTAGATTTGTCTCCACAACCCTCCACTAGGTTTTTCATACGCCAACAAACAAGGTGGCCTGACAGACATTGTTCCCACCCAGAGCACATTCTCACCAGCCTAGCTTTTAATATTACTTAGATTTCATTCATTCTTCCAGACTTAATTCTGTTCCGTGAAACCTTCCCTAACTAAGCAACCCCTCTCTTGCTTGCATTTCTGTAGGCCAGCAAGTTGTTAGCCTAGAGTGAGCCTCTGAAGGACAGCAAATACCAAAACCAAATCCAGAAGGTACAGGCTTTCAGATGGACAGGTACTAGCTTGTCTGAGATAAATGCAAAAGTCTAGTCTGTGCTCCTATGCTGTCTTTGATAAATGGGAACACCAAGAGGGGTTTAGGTGGATTGCACCCTCTCATCAGACAGAGGACACAAAGGACAGTTGCTCTCAGGCACCAGCCACTCACTCAACATTAACCAGTGTGGCATGCTTTGGGATGGCATTTCTTCTGTTTCTTTGTGGAATCCTCTAGTAACTCCCAAGTTGTCAATGGACAGAAAGATCCCAAGATGCTTCTCTTGATCTGAGGGGCTGGGAAGACTGCAGGAGAAAGCAGAGCATTCCCAGCATTGGATTTCAGACTTGCAGTTCCCAGATGGACAGCAAGATTGAAACAGCAAATTCTCCAAAGAAAAAGAATCATCACAAAGAAGTGTCAGCCACATATTAACCGTGTCCTGCCTGAGCATCTGCCATGTGCCCAACACCGTGCTGGTGCTGAGCAGGGAGCCTGTGTGACGGCAAAACACACATGCTGGTTTCCTCGTCTTTGTGTCCCATGAGCTTTCACAGACTGGAAATGCAGATGAGCAAGCACTCGAGATACTTTCAGATGGTGGCGGAGCTCTGTAGAAGGGCAGGTAAACAGGACGAAGCAGAGGAACCCAGATGACGGAGAGAGGAGTGGGCTTTGTCCTGGGGGAGGAGGAGTTGTGGCTCCCTGAAGGGTGACATCAGTGGAGAACCAGCCCAGGGCTAGGTAGAAGGTATGGTGTTCCTACGGAGGGACTCACACAACAGAGCTATGGAATTTGTCTGAGTGGGACATGAAGGATGGATGGAAGCCCTCAGGGCGTGAAAGCTGGGAGTCTGAAGAGACTCTGAGCTCTGTGGACTGTAGTCCAAGGTCAGGACAATGACAGGAGATACCAGGGAGGGCATGAGCACCCAAGAACATTAGAACTGTAGGGCCCTGGGCCTGCAAGTCCTCTCTGCACACAGTCCTAAGGACGTGTATAAATGACGCCAGGAACGGTCATTTATGTGCGACTGAAGGCAGTGGTGTTCTGAGCAGGGAGCCTGTGCACTGGAGGATATTCAGGAGCTTAGTTTAGCTCTCAGTTTTCTGTTCTCAGCACCAAGAACAACATCCCTGGCTGGGGGAATTAGGAACTCAGCAAATACTCATTTGTTTCTATTTGTTCATTTTGACCTTGGGGCTTCATGTTTTGTTTTTCAGTCATCCATGTGAGGAAGCATTAAAATAAAGGCTGGCACGTGGATCAGACTGATTTGGGTAAATCAGTAGTTAATGAAATTAAGATAGCTTCTTTCCTTTCTGATCCTCTGCAAGCATGGCGTGGATAATTTGCAATTATATCCAAGGGAACATTTGACAGTTAGATGATGCAAGCGAACTTAAAATCATGCTCTTTGAGACCAAACTGCTTCACTGCTGGAGACCTGCCCAGTGTTGTATTTCAGTTGACTGTAGTCATCTAATGTCAGTAACAACCACCATGACAACAGACATTTTATCATCTTTTCCATTTCTAGAACTTGACAAAGCTCCCTTGGGAGAGAGTGTCCACTCCACATGATTCTGGATGGGCCTCAACCATTTGAGTGGCAATGCCCAACATGGCTTGTCTTCAGTGCTGGCCACTGCCCCTGACCAGGCCTCAGCTAGCAGTGTATACTGAGGGCCTTCTTTCCCGTGTGGTCCTCTCCACAGGAAAGGGTGGGCTTCCTCGAAGCATGGAATCTCCATCCCAGAATGAGGTTTTCAGAAGGAACGATGTGGAAGTGGTCAGTTCTTTGAAGGCTGAACTCATCCTCAGCACATTGTGGTGGGGAGCTCTGGGGGCCAGTCCATTCAAGAAGAGGGGAAAGAAACTCTGCTCAGTGTGCAAGTGGCATGTGTTATCTACACCAGGCTCTGCTCTGGTCACACCTTTTCCACATAGAAAGTGTACCCATCCTTTTCTTAAATAAGCATTAATGTGTTAACTTGGAGTCCAGGAGCTAATGAACAGGTTCAACCACAAGTATGATCCTTGTCATGATTCTGGTATGCTTTCCAGGGTACAGAACCCTGTAAACTGAAAAGGCAACTTCTGTAAGTTATGTGCTGTGTTACCTACTTGTTTCACTGCTGTGACCAAATATCTAACAAAAGTAACTTAAAGCAGGGTTTATTTCAGCTCTCAGCTCTGGGATTTGCTCCATCGTGGCCGGGCAACCGTGGAGGCAGCCAGTCCCACTGTGTCTGTACTCAGACACAGCCAGTCCCACTGCGTCGGTACTCAGGCACAGCCAGTCCCACTGCATCGGTACTCAGACACAGCCAGTCCCACTGCGTCTGTACTCAGGCACGGCCAGTCCCACTGCGTCGGTACTCAGGCACGGCCAGTCCCACTGCGTCGGTACTCAGGCACGGCCAGTCCCACTGCGTCGGTACTCAGGCACGGCCAGTCCCACTGCGTCTGTACTCAGACACGGCCAGTCCCACTGCGTCTGTACTCAGACACGGCCAGTCCCACTGCATCTGTTCTCAGACAGGCTTGGATTTTTTTTCCTTGGAGAGTCAAGGTTAACCATTCCATCTGTCTGTGAGCAAAGTAACTGTGCTCCATTCAAAAAGCAAAGCAAATCAGCACAACACAACCTCCAAACCCAACAGGCAAATGTTTCTTATTCCTCTGAAATCTAGCCAGGCATATGTTGCATGCCTCTTCTCTCTCAGGTAGATGAAACCAGAAGCCACCTTTAACATTTTGCCTGTGTGATGACCAACTTTCCATTACTGTAACAAATATTTGAGACAATCAGTTTTTAAAGAAAAAAGGTTTACTCAGGTGAAAGTGGCATGTGCACCCAGGTAAAGCTCTCACATGGGTGGGCACAGCACAAGCCAGGTCTTGGGTTTGATTCACCACGATGTGTGAGGGGAACAGTTTGCTCATTTGGCTTATAGCTTTGGGGGTTTTAACCCATGATCAGTTTGTCCTCTTGCTTTTGGGCCCGTGGCAAGGAAGAACATCATGGAAGAGCACACAGGACCTTAAAACCACTCACTTCACTGCCCAGGAGCAAAAGAGAGAAGACGAAGAGACTAGAGTCCCACAGGCCCTTTGGAAAGCACATCCGCAGAGACCTAAACACTGCCTACTAGGTTCCAGCTCTTAAAGATTCCACCACCTCCCAGGGCACCTCCATGGACAAAACCTTCAATATATCTGCTTTGGGTGACATTCTGGATCCAAGTGTGGCAGCCTGAAAGTCTTTTCTGGAAGTATGTAACTGTACATATGTAACTGTGTAACCGTCAGTTACTCTTTCAGCGTTCCATTGCAGGGACCACCATCCAGGTTTGACCATCTGTGCTTCTGTAAGTTTGCTGCCTCACATGAAGTGGGCTGACTTTCTCTTGCTTTTTCTGTGCTGCTTTAGTGGTTTCTTTGAGACACCCCTCGTCCTGGCTTGTCACCCAGCCCCAAAGCCAATACTATATACATATTTGGGGTTTCTCTTACAAAACACTTCTAGATATCTATTGCTATGACATGAATCATGCTGCAATGTAGTGACTTAAAAAACAACAGCCAGAGAGCTGAAGAGATGACTCAGTGGGTAAAAGTGCTGTCCACTAAGCATAGCAATCTGATCTTGAGCCTGAGGACTGACATGTCGGAAGCAGAGAACCATCTCCTACAAGTTTGTCCTCTGGTCTCCAATATTTAAAAAATGGATTAAAAGAAAAGATTACATTAAAAAAATAAAACTACTTTCTTACTTATAGTTCTGTCAGTTGAGTGGCTTGGGGACAGTTCTCTGCCATGTGTGACAGCTGGGTCTGCAATCCCCTGTGGGCCACACTAGAAGAAAAGATTCAGGAGAGCTGATTAGAATGCATGATATTGATGCCGGCTGTTGGCTTGGCACTCAACTAGGCTTGCTGACCAGGGGCCTCCATTCTTTTCCCTGTGGGCCTTAGCACATACAGAGATGCTTATGTTTGCTTCAAATCTGGTGTCTGGATTCCAAAAAGGATTGCTGTGAAGGCTACATAGTGAGACCCGTATCACCCAAATGAAACAGAATGAAACAACCACCCCTCAGAAATTCACTGCTGACCTCTGACATCGGCCAGCGCAAGAGGCTGGCTCAGATCGAGAAACGGAAATCTTGCCCAACCTTGTAACCCAGTTAATCTTATGTTTGGAGATCACTTGATACTATCTCAGCTTGTTTATAACATAAACAAGTTTATAGGCCTAGGGCTCCTTTTGTAAGCTAAATACATAGCTTTAGTCTCTCAAGACCTTTTCTTGCCCCTACCCAGAATACTGTGTGTGTTATGAGAATATCAAACGATAAAAAGCAGTAAATATTGTTGCGAATGATGAATTATCCCATCTGTATTGCAAACAACAGGTAATTAGATTGATAGCATTGATTTGTGGTGTGTGTGCTGTTCTGGTCAGCAGGGGTTGGGAAGGGAAAAATCCTCTGATAAGACAAGCTCCTCTTTTCCCATGTGATGCTGGATGTACTGTTCCAATAAACAGAGAGCAAGGCTTTTGCTCAAGAGGACAGTTCCAAGAGAAATCTGAAGAGACAGGTTCTCAGATCAAGTCTACTCTTCGTTTTAATAGATGCCAAGAGTCTGGCTATCTTTGTTCAAGCATCACTGTATGTGGCGTTGCACCATAGCAAAACACCTTGGGCAAAAGCAACTTACGAAAGAAAGAGTTTATTTTGGTTTATAGTTCCAGAGGAGTAAGAGTCCATCATGACGTGGGAGCGGGCCAGCAGTGGAAGACGGGACAGCAGGAGCCAAAATCTGAGAGCCCCCGTCTTTACTCACAAACACAGAGCAGAGAAAGAACTAGAAGCGAGGCAAGCCTATGAACTCTCAGAGCCTGCCCCAGTGAATACTTCCTTCAGCAAGGCCACTTCCTGAGGTTCCATGATGTCCCCAAACAGCGCCACCAAATGGATTCATATACCAAGTGTTCAGCCTATGGAGGGCATTTCTCATTCAAACTTCCACCTGGGGGCGGAGGTATTATAAGAAATAAGTCTTTACGGTTCTGTAGAGTGGATTGCTTCTCCGAGGGAAAATGTGGACAAACACCCCTCTCAGTGGTATCACCCAAGACCACCTTGAGCAGATGGATGAGCGGGGAAAATCCTATGCCCCACCCGCCCGGTCTATTGGCCTTGGATGTGAGAAGGGGAGGGGCTAAAGGTATTTAAACGGGGGCGCCAAGAGGCCGGCCCTTCTCTCCCCTCCCCGTATTTAAACGGGGGGCGCCAGGAGGCCGACCCTTCTCTCCCCTCCCCCATGGGCCATTAGGATCTGTTCACCGGGAAGTTGCAAGATCCCAGCCACGTGGACTTACTAATGGAACTTGCGGAGGGGAGGGTGGGCGCTTGTGTTCTGTAAGTAAGCCCTCACCCGTTGCTCTGTTAGTAAGCCCAAGTAAACTAGCTAGAACCGGTT
The DNA here is from genome assembly GCA_035773235.1 of Eospalax fontanierii. Taxonomy (NCBI): domain Eukaryota; kingdom Metazoa; phylum Chordata; class Mammalia; order Rodentia; family Spalacidae; genus Eospalax; species Eospalax fontanierii. Next base: position 10,418,374 of record CM069538.1, read on the forward strand.
GAACTGTGACTGGAGTACTATGTGTGTTTGTTGCGAGGCCTGGGGGAGGGGGACCCTTTGGGTTGCAAGCAGGGAGAGAGAGACAGGTTAAGTTAGTCTGCCTCTCCCAGAGAGAAATTTTAATAACAGGTTCATTTTCAGAAGAGGTGCATTTAGAGTTCATCGGGGAACCTCAGGCAAGTAGAAGGCACTACATCCCCATCTTTCGTAGCTGGCAGCTTACCCCCGCTTGCCTAGGTATCCTCAGTTCGTCCCAGTTCGAAAAGTCTACTATCTAACTGACCCACATATTGGAAAAGGAGGGAATCTCAAGCCCAGGATATTCATTAGGTAAGGTTTTACATCCCAAATCAATAGGGTGGGGGGGTCTGGGGAGGGGTCCCCAGGAGGATTGTGCCTCTCCGAAGAGCTCAGTCAGTGAGGAACTCAGGAGACAGAGAAGTGTAAGCAGGAATATTAAAAAAAAAAAAAAAATTTCTGTAACAAAATAGGGCAACAGCCATTTTTGCCTTTTTTCTAGGCTGACACCAGACTTTGCAAGGTCTGCCTTGCTCTCGCTCTGGGCATCTCCAGGACTCTCCTGTGAAGTGAAGCTTGTTGCTGCTCATGGTGTGAAGTAAAAGTACAAGTTAGCATTGTCTGCAGTAAAAGGAGAGCATCACTCTCCAGAGGCAATCCCTGTGGCAGCTTCTGGCATAAGGTTCCAGTTTGTCATTAACGAGTTCACTTTTACCTGCACTTTATTGGTCAATTTAGAGCGATATTCACCGCATCCCATGAGCTTGTTGATATCCTTGCTCCAATCCATTCATTTTTGTTGTTATACAGTATTTTATTTGCCAGTTATGCCACAGAGTAACAACCCATTTTTATGATGAGGGACTTTGAGATAGTTTGAGGTCATTTCCCTCTATTTCTCCTTTGCTGTTACATAGCAACAATAAAATTTTATTACACGTTTATAGGAGAAACGAGTGGGAACTTTATTTTCCAAGATACACGGAGCCACTGCTCGGTGTCTTGTGTCTCTTAAGCACAGTTCTTAGCCGCCTGGCCTTACCTGCGGTTCTGGTAATTTGTGGTAACCAGGTATAGCCTGCAACCAGGACTTCCCCTGGTGTCACTCTCTAGCTCCACCTTGTGTTTGTGGACCAGGCCAGGGCGAGGCGCGGAGCACCGCAGGCCACGGTGTGTCTAGGGGAGCACGACTATAGAGGTCGGGAGAGGGCGCTCCCGCAAACGCGGACCCCGCGCCACCGCAGCAGGCGGGGTCTTCCTCCGAGCATCCTGCCCCGCACTGTCTGGGCCACGGTAGTGTCTGGAAGGGAATCCTAGATTCCGCAGCGCGCACCGCCCTCTGCTGGACGTCCCTGGTCCCGCCTCACTCCGGGGTCCAGAGGTTCTTTCCGCTCAGGGGAGCTAGGCAGAGGCTGCCGGGTAATCTTCCCCCTCAATGAGGCGACTCAAATATTCATGTGCACGAGGGCAAAGGGAGCGTGGGGAAGCCACGGATAACCTGTCAGCAGAGCTTTTGCGGATTTTGCACCACTGGATTTTGCACAGGAAATCTCAAAACTAGCAAGGATCAGATGGAGCAACAAAAATCAACCTGAAATCTATATGTATATTCAGAACCAGGAAACTGAAGCAGGCTGCAGACTTAGAGCCTTAAGGCCAGCCTGGTGGGGAGGGTGTGTGAGTGTGTGTGGGGACACTACTCAGCAAGCCCGGGTTCCACCTTCTCTGCACCTGGCGCCGTTTGCTGGCAGCGTTGTGTTGCATGGTGGTTTATGAAATGATCCTCGTGGTGGGACTATTTATGGAAAAAGAGATTCTGTTCTTAGTGTTTTAAAAACAATAATTTCAACCCATATCCAGTCTCTGAAGTAAGTGTTTTTACCTTAGTTTACAGAGAGGTTTAGTAACTTCCTTTAGCAACCAGTGTCAGAGCTCTGAGCACACGAAGCCCACTCCTGGGGTCATGCATTAAACCACTTGGCTATACAAATTCTCCTAGTCCGTTCTTCCCTCCGTCTCTCTCTCCCTCCTTTACAAATCAGAATTATTGAGGTGTAACCAACAGGTACGACTATTCTTTTGAGGTGCATAGTGTCCTGAATTTTATAAAATTCCATAATCAAGTTATACACATTTTCTGTGTGTGCAAGTGTATATGTGTGTGCAGGTGCACGTGTGTGTGCGTGCGTGTGAGTGTGTGTGTATCAGAGGAGAAGCTCAGGTGTCATTTCCCAAGTGCAGATCATCTTAAACATTTTAATTTTTTCAAGATAGCGTCTCTCCTTGGCCTGAGACTTGCCATGTACACTAGGCTGGATGGCCAGTGAGCCGCAGAAATCTGCCTGGCTCCAATTCCCCAGTAGTGGGATTATAAACACTCGCCACTATGCCCAGTTCTTTTTTAAAAATGTGGGTTCTGAGGATGGAACCGAGGTCCCTGTGCTCCAATAGTAAGCATTTCCCCAGCTGGTCTGTCTCCCCAGGTTAGTTATACACATTTTCAACTAACAGGGATGTTCGTGATGCCTGCTCCTCCACCTGCAGCCTCTGGCATCAAGGGGCGCATCCTCCTTCGCTCAGGTTTTGCGTGTGGAGGTTGCTAGCTGGCTGGAATCACGCAGGATGTACTTGCTGAGAAATTTTCACTAAAGCGCATGCGTCACCCAGTACACCCGCTGCAGGCAGCAGTTGCTTCGGCTTAGGAGCGTCGTGTGAACGTGTAACAGTTATCCCCGGATGTGTATTTGTCATTGTTTTTCAGTTGCTTTCTGCTGCTCTGTGTGTTTGCCTGTAGGTATCTGTGCTTTCACTACCTTGGCTAAACGCCAAGGAGTAGAACTTCTGGGCCACGTGACAAAGGAATAGGGAGCTTTTAAGAAAATAGTGGAGCTATTTTTTTCTCAGAAAGTCTGCACTATTTTGTATTCCCACCAGCAGTGTATAATGTTCCCGTTCCTCTGTGTTCTTTGGAGCACTTGGAACCATCAATTAGAAGCAACAGCTGTCCTGTGGTTTTGGTGTGCCTTTCCCAAGAAGGAAGCACATTGGTCCGTGGGGTCAGGCATTTTCTGTGGCTTATTTGCTGTATATATGCTTTATTTGAAATATTTTCTCTTTCGGGGGGGAAGGGGGATTGAGACAGGGTCTTTCTGATGCCTCAGCTGGCCTGGATCTCACTGTGTAGACCAGGCTAGCCTTAAACTCACAGAGATCCACTTGCCTCTGCCTCCCAATCCCACTCTGGGATCAAAAGCATGCGCACCACACCTGACCCAAAATATTTTCTTTAAAAGAATTTTCATCCTCATCAATCATGTTCCTATTAATAAACATAATTCCAATTCTGAAATGAATGGTCTACCATTCAAGATTTTCATTTCTAGTCATTATGATAAAGACAGAATAGCCCAGCACTGGGGAATGAGGAAGGTTCAAGTGCAGCTAGGAACTAACTAGCTATGTGCATTTGACCCTGTTTCCTCATCTGTAAAGTGAGACAAGTATCTGCTATAAAGAGTCCGTGTGAAGACAGTAGAGGTCATGTGATATGCACAACACTTTGACAAATAGTGTGACTGAAATGTAAGTTATTACCTTCATCTGCATTTTCAGTGTCATCATCCCCATCACCAGCACCATGATTGAATTCTGTAAAAGAATACCGACTAACACACATGCAACACCAGAATCTTTGGCTATGTTGCTTTGGGCTGGTGGCAGCAGTCTGTTACTGTGGGAACAGGTGGTGGAAGAGGACTTCACACCTCATGGCTGGAATGTAAAAGAGGAATGGGAGGGACCAGAGTCTCAATATAATTTTTAAGGGTATGCTGTACTCACTCCTACATGACTGGAAGAATTGCAGCTAAACTCCACTTCCTAAAGTTTCTACTGCTTTCTAACAGCACCATGGGCTGTGGACCAAACCTTTAATATATCTACTCTGAGACATTTGAAATCCCAATTACCAAGAAGGTAAGGAGATTTAGTGTGTTTACCTTACATTGCCAACAATTGGGAGACCGGAAAATGCTCTATGAATTGCCAACTTAAATATGGAAAACCTCAACTGAGCATGGTAGTACATGTCTGCAATCCTAGCTACTCAATAGGCAGAAGCCGGAAGACTGAAAGTTCAAGGCAAACTTAGAAAGAATCTGTCTCGAAACAAAATAAATAAGGGTTAGGGATATAGACCAATGGTAAATCAGCTGTCTAGAATGCATGATCCTGTAAATCAGCTGTCTAGAGTGCATGATCCTGTGTTCAACCCTTAGCACCACAGAAAGAAACCAAGAAGGGAAATTTTAAGAGTTTCTAGACCTTCTTTGTCATTCACAAACATCACAGAGCCCTTCTATTGCCCTCCAGATTCTCTAACACTGATCAATAAGCCCAACTGATCAATATACCACCTGGCAGAGAAAGGTGGATCCCATGGGTTCTCTAGGCAGTCTAGTAGGAACTGCGAGCTCCAGGTTCAGTGAGAGATCTTGCTTCAAAAAAACAAAGTAGAAGAGACCCAGAAAATGTTGAGTAGGTGGAACTGAACAAGGATAAGGTGCCCAGGGATTTTGTGTGTGTGTGTTGCGGGGGGATCCCTGTGACATAGGGGAGATGGGGAGCAGGCTAGACATAACCCAGGGTAGGATGTCCAGGCACACGGGGACTCAAAACATGCCAGGAAGGGAACAGTAAGAGGGGAGAGCTGCTGAACTGAGACAGGGACTCAGGCACAGGAAGTCACACCACTCAGCACAGAGCAGGGACCAGTAGGGTCATATCGATCCTGGGATAGTAGCTGCTACTTCAGACAGTAGGTGACTATCGGGAGAAGCTAGGGATAGAGCCCACAACCTTGAAAACTGTCCCACAGAGGAAAGGGACACCTCACTCTAGTGTGACTTAGTTCTCCCCATCATCACAGAAAGAAGAAACACACACACACACACAAACATAGAAGAAAAGAAAAAAATTAATAAACAACCTCAGACTCCAAGCTCCCAGCTCAGAGACAAAAAACAAATAGAAAAACCAAGTCATATTTCCTCCAAAAATCCCTTAGTAATAGCCTTCATTGAGAGAGGCTTAGAAGAACTTCCACATAAAGAAATCCAAGAACAATTTTATGCATTTTCTGGAAAGCTTCAGTTGTCAACTTGACACACCTGGGAAGAGGTGACATCAGCTCTGGACCTGCACGTCTGTGAGGCATTTTCTTAATTATTGAGTGATGTGGGAGGGCCCAATTCCATGTCAGTGGGTGCCTCCCCTGGGCAGATAGTCCTGGCTTGTATAAGAAAGCAGGCTGAGCATGGACCAGAAGGGTAAGAAATAATCATGGTCTCTGCTCCAGTTCTTTCTCCCAGGTTTTTGCCCCGAATTCCTTTCCTGGCTTCCCTTAGTGATGAACGGGGATGTGTGAGCAAAATTAACCCTTTCCTCCCCTTGTTGGTTTTGGTCAGTGTTTTTTACAACAGTAGTAAAAAGCAAACTAGTGCAACATACGTTCAAAGAGCTTAAAGAAGACTTGAACATAGTTTCAGAGAAAAAAATGGAGCAGTTAAATGAAATAAGGAAACGAAGCCAAGATATGAAAATAAATCCAATAAAGAGAATTGCTGAAGAAAAGCCAAGTGAAGATTATACGGGAAATGAAAATCTCAATAAAGCAAATGAAAATCCCAGTGGAAAGGCTCACCACCAGAGCCGGCCACGTCGAGAGCAGAATGTCAAAGCTCAAAGACAAATTAGAAGAATCAAATCATTCAGTCAAGGCCAATGATCAGTTTAAAAAATGAATGAAACATGGGAGATGTTTGGGGCATGACAGTTGGACCAGAAGAATGAGAAGACTTCCAAGCCAAAGGCATAAAAGACATTTTCAGTAAAAATCATCAAAAAAAAAAAAATCCAAATGTAGAAAAAGAGATGCCCATCCTGGTACAAGAGACATCTAGAACACCAACTAGCCAGGAGTAGAAAAGAAACTCCCACAGCATACCATAGCTAAAACACTAAACGCCTAGAATAGGAAAGGATCGTGGAAGCTGAAGCAGGGAATGGCAAGTCACACGCAAAGGAATGGCAAGTCACATGCAAAGGCAGCCCAACCAGAATAGCCTTGATTATTTGATAAAAGCTTTCAAAGTCAGATGGGTTTGGAAAGATGTATTACAAATTCTGAAAGATCACAATCACCAGTCCAGACTACTATGTTCAGGAAAACTACTTATCATAATTGATAGATAAATGAAATCTTTCTATTATATAAAAAAAGGCTAAAGGAATTAATGACCACTGTTGGATAGATCTCCAGTTTCCTCTCTACTATGAGGGACAGGCTTCCAAATGTGATTGATAGCCAACTAACCAATGACTTAAAGGGGGAGGTCTAACTGAAACGCAGGAAAAGCTGGGAAGGAAAGAGGCGGGTGCCAGAGCTCCATCTTGGCACATGTTTCAGAGTTTGAGGGGGTGCAGCGACTTATGATCAAAATGCAGGCTCCACCATACGAAATCTCCGTCTCTCTCTTTGGGGATGAATCCTTTGTAATAACCCAGAATAAATTAATTTCTCTAAAAGAGCATTCTCTGTCCGCTCAATCAGTTCAAACCTAGGGGTAGGAGGTGGGGCTGAACTCTGGGCCTCATTGCAAAAGAATTCATAAGACACCACTAAGCCAGCTCTATAGAAACTACTTAAAAGAATATTTCAGACTGGAAGAAGAAGAAATAGCATGTCAAAGAATTCATAGAGGAAAATAAACAATACCAGGACAGTTAATCAAAAGAGGTCTAAGAAAACACCAAAAAGCAGCAAAATGACAGGAATTAATGCACATCTTTCAATAATGATTGACTATTAATGATCTAAATTCCCCAGGAAAAGGACATAGACTAGAAGACTGGATTATAAAACAGGATTCAACCTTTGGCTTCTAAGAAACATACCTTACCATCAAAGATAGACATAAATTTGAGGTAAAAGTATGTCAGAAACTATTGCAAACTAATGAAACTAGAAAACAAACAAGCATAGCTATTCTAATATCTGATGAGATATACTTTAAATTGACAAGTCAGAAGACATAAAGATCAGTTTATACTCATTAAAGGAATAACCATAAAGATATTATCATTCTAGGCGTAGATGCACCAAACACAGGTGCACCCAGTTTCAGAAGCAAATGTAAAATCACTGGATGTAAAGTCAAAGCCCAACACTAAAGAATATGCATGCTTCTCAGCAGCCCTCAAAAGTTTTTCCAAAAATGTTCACATACTAGGACAGAAAGTAAATCTCAACAAATGTAAGAAAATTGGACAAATGTTTTGATTTCTATTTGTCCACAATGGAATAAAGTCAGATATTAACATCAAGAGAAACTACAGAAAATACACATGGAGATTAAACAACATACCACTGAGTGGTGACCATTTCACTGAAGAAATCAAGAAGGAAATTGAAAATTTTCTAGAATTGAATAAAAATGAAACCACAACATACCAAAATCTATTACAATGGAGACAGTTCTAAGGAGAAGTTTATAGCTCTAAGTGCCTATATACAATAATCAGAGAAAACTCAAATAATTTAATAAGACACATTTGTGCCTTGGAAAAATAAACTATTTCCCAAAATAGTAAAGGAAGGGGAGAAATAATTAAGACCAGGACAGAACCTAATGATGTAGAGATGAGATAAACAATAAAAAGAATCAATAAAATGAAAAAATGATTCTTTGAAAAGAATTTTCTTTGAAAACAAGATTGACAAACCCTCAGCCAAACTAACCAAAAAAAGAGAAAAAACCCAGATAAATGAGATTGGAGATGAAAAATTATACCAGATACCAGTGAAATTCAGTATCATAGGACAGCTCTTAAAAAACACCTGTTCCACTAAATCGGAAAAGCTGAAAGAAAGAAATGAGTTTCTAGATGCATATAACCTATCAAAATTAAACCAAGATGAAGTAAATAAACGGCTCTGTAACCAGTCACGAGAAAGAGTCAGTAGTAACAGAATCTTCGAATTGCTAAAAGGCTAGGGACAGATGGATTTACTGCAGATTTTCCAAAAAGTTACTGCAAGAGTGCTTAAACTATTTGATAGACTAGGACAGAAAGAGTGCTTCCAAAGTCTTTTTACACAGTAGGAATTCCCAAACCAGAAAAAGACACACCACTACAATAATAACAACAAGAAGAAAATTACAGGCTGATCTCCCTGATGAACACAGACGCAAAAGTTCTTCATAAAATGCTTGCAAACCAAATCCAAGATCACATCAAGAAGATTGCTTATCATGATTATGTTGGACTCATTCCAGAAATATAGGGATGGTTCAATATATAGAAAGCAGTAAATGTAATTTATCACATAAATTGACTCAAAGACAGAAATGACATGATCATCTCAACAGATCCAGAAAAAGACTGACAAAAATAACATCCATCCATAATGAAGATCCTGGAGAGTTAGGGAGGGAGTTGATATCAACATAACAAAGACTGCATGTGACAAACCGTTAGCAGCATCATGCTAAATGTAGGAAAGCTTGAAGCAGTCCCACTCCAGTCCTTGAAGTTCTATTTAGAGCAGTAAGACAGTAAGACTTTAAAACATAGATGAAAAAAATCGAGGCAGACACTAGAAGACTGAAAGACTTCCATGCTCGTGGATAAGAAGAATTAACACTGCCAAAATGGCCATCCTACCAAAAGCAATCTACAAATCCAAAGCAATCTCAATCAAAATTCCAGGGCCATCCTTCACAGACACAGAAAAGACAATCTTACAATTTATTTGGAGGCACAAAAATCCAAGGGCAGTCAAAACAATTCTGAATACAAAGAAACCGGTGGGAGTTATCACCATATTTGATTTCTAATTACAATACAGAGTCATGGTATCAAAAACATTATGATACTGGCACGGATCAGACTTGCACACCAAGGAAACAGACTAGGGGACCCAAATAGAAGTTCACACAGCCTCAGTTTTTGAGGCTTTTGACAAAGATGCCAAAGATACATACTGGAGAAAAGACAGCATCTTCAACAAATGGTTCTGGGAAAACTGGGTATCAACATGAAGAAGAAAGAAAATAGATCCTTATTTCTTACCTTGAACTAAAGTCAAATCCAAATGGATCAAGGACTTTAATATAAGTCCTGATATTTAAAAACTTCTACGGAAAAAGTAGGAGATACACTCTGACATACAAGCACAGATAAAGATTTTCTGAATAGGACTCTGGTAGCATGGGAAATAAGAAAACAATGGATAAATGCAAACTCGAGGAACGGAAAAGTTCCTATACAGCAAGGGAAATCTCCAAAGAAGAGATTTTGTGTAGGATGGAGCTAAAGATATAGTTTCAGAGATGCCACTGATGCAGTGTTGGTACAACTGTTGTGGAGATAACAAATTGATTTTTGATTGGATATGAAGCCCACACTGTAGGAGATATGCCCAGAGCTACGGATGTGGTAGAGGGCGCATTGATGGGCGGTTCATTGACAGTAGGGGAGAACTCACTACTATTGCTTTGCTAAATGGACGTGTTATTTAACGCCTTTTAAATACATACTTATAGACTAGCATTGTCATCACCCTTGACCAAAGAAGCTTCTCTTTGCAGGGAATGGTGATTAATTCTGAGACTCATGGTTGTCCAAAGTGCTGAGAACAAGTGACTCTGTGTGCACAGACTTAAACAGGACAACCATATCACCCCCTCCGAGGCTCAGGGAACAGTGTGGAAGAGGGAGCAGAAAGAGCGTTACATCAAACCACTGGGGAGAAGGGCCACAAGATGCTCTCTAATGGGCATGACATAGATGTGACACAATAGCGACAGTTGTCTGCGTAGGACCTACACAAGACTGAGCCAGTGAATATTGAGTCATAATGGTGGAAAGTCTCCTGGGGCCCTTCCCCTGAGCCCCTGCTGGGGGACAGGACGTCACTGCCTTCAGCTGTGAAGTAGTCATTGTTGAGTTACTCATGCACCAGTGAGTAGCCACACACTCATGGCCATTCGAATGGTCCTTGCCCAACCCAGTGGGTCAAAAAAGCAAAACCAAGAACAGGAAAGGAGGATGGGGTCCTGGTGGGAGGAAGGGGAAGGGCTTGGCAGGGACACAGGAAGGACGATGGGATGGAGGAAAATTTACTCTAGATATATGTGTGTGAAATTGTCAAAGAATAAATTAATGAAATATTAAAAATGAGAGGAGAGCAATGGATCAAGACACCGACCTTGATCTCTGGACTCCACATCTGCACCATGAATGGGTGAGCACACTTACACACATGTGCACAAATGTATACACCACACACACACACACACACACACACTAAAGCATGTATTTGGACAAACATGCTCACCTTTTAATTCGATGGAGTTTTAGAAGGCTTTGACTTTTGTTGCCTACTGCTCAGTATTGACTATCTCCTGCTAAGATAGACATTGTTCTGTTTATATAAGATTGTAATGGAGTTTGGGTTGGTGGAGTGAATCTTAGTGATAGTAAATTTATATATGAAGCAATTAATTTAAGGCTGTGAATATTCATGTCTGTCTACCCTAAACAGGACTGACAAAATAGGAAGAGGACGTGTAATTTCTCATGTATTCCACTGAGTGGAGCCATTTTCACAGCAATGATACAAGGCAAAATGGAGCTTATGTTCAGGGCATGGTATCAAGTTTAGAGCATCAAGATACAGTTATGCGAAAGGCTCATCAGGTTCTCCAAAGCACCATAGCATTGTAAAATAGAACTCTGTCCAAAAAGACAATAAATGTAAATTAAATGCACTGTTTTAAAATAAAAATCTGTTGATTCCAGGGAAAGGCAAACACGTATTTTACTTTTCCCTGCTCAAATGAAAGTTAGGTGTGGTCATGGGGGTGTTCACGATGGCCTTATGTGTACCGAGTCTTTGCAACCGCGGACTCGTTCAGGCTTCCGACGATCCTGCAGCGCCGGAAATAGGAGTGCTGGTTCCCACTTCTCAGATGGGAAATGGAGACACAGAAGCTGGCCTCCTCTCCCCAGTCCCAGAGCTAGTGGTGTAAAGTCTCCATGCTTCCAATCATAGGGCCCACGAGTTCCCAGGCCGGAGCTGAATGAATGAATGAGTGAACGAGCGAAGTAGTGAATGAGTAACGGAAGTGTAGTTGGGCAGTTTAGCGGGTGCACCCGGAAGTGAGCGTCAGGGGTGTTTTCACTCGAGTCTCAGACAGAGGGTAGAGGTAGAGAAGCTGACCCTCCCCAGAACTGCAGCAGCACAGTGCAAAGGTCAAAGGAAGGATGAGAGGAGCTGGCGTTGCCCGCTCGATGCTGGGAGCTTCGCCCAGTCCTCAGGACTGCCCGGCTCCGATGCTGGGGGCTTCGCCCAGTCCTCAGGACTGCCCGGCTCCGATGCTGGGGGCTTCGCCCAGTCCTCAGGACTGCCTGCATCGTGGTCGCGGAAGGCCCGGGCCTAGCCGAAGCGTCTCTGAGCCTCTCCGCGGTCGTGTCCCGCACTGTCTCAGTCTTGTCCCCCACATTCCTCTTTTTGCCGCTGTCTCCAAACCCTCCAGTGTTGCGGCGTTTTCTTGGTTTTGATGACACATGAACTCGAATTATCTCCTGATTAAAACGTTTTTACAGAGAAATCCCCAAGAGTCGAACGGTTTATGCTGATTTTCCCCACATTAAAATGAGTTCATTTATAAGCCAACACAGAAAATATCCAAGATGAGAACATTAAAGGAATCATTCCTAACCCCGAGGGAGGCGGACGCTGCTTAGCAGAAATTCTTTTCTTCGCTAAGAGCTTGTGACGTGGAACCCGTGAGGCTGCTCCGCGGCCCTCGGAGACACACACAACCCACCCCTGCATTCTCTTCCTGATTATTTTCTTGGCTAAAAAAACAACATCAGAAAAGAGGTGATTTAGAAAAACTGACTTAGGAGACTATTGGCTGTGCCAAGAGAAGTGAGAGCCGTTTTCATTACCCGTGTGAGTCATGCTCTGCGTGGTTCTGTAAGATTGTGAAGTTCATCAAACATTACTTAGGAGGAAAGCCAGTGTTTGTGATCCATTTAGAGACCAAATTAATCAACGAACGTTAGAACTGTGGTCCCGGCTTCACGACTGCAAGAAAAACTCTCCATTGAAGCGTGTTTCAATTATCTGTTGTTTACATAGACGCTTTTGGGACCCTTCTCCCGTGCTGGGCTAGCTTTCAGTACAGAAAAACAGAGACAGAAAAACAGTCTTGAGTTAGGGCCAAGGCTGAATGGCACGAGGAATGTGGTCCGCTTTTCTCCAAGTCTGACTTATGCTCGGGAGGGTTCTGAGTAGCCAGGTGGGGAGACGGCAGCCAGGTCTGGACGGTGGGGTCTCGAGGAGGCAGAGGATCGATGCGCAGTGCCCCAAATCACGGAGAGCCGGGCATGTGCCAGCAAGCTCCAGAGGCTCTGGGACCTGGCATGTAACAATGCAGCCCCGCAGCAAGATCTACACAGGTCAAACGCAGAAAGAGCCACCATGAGTGGCTGGAGGGATCCTGGGCCCCGCTAGGTCAGACAGTGAAAGTACAGAGTTGGCCAGTAGGACAGAAAATAAAAAAATACTTATCTACCTTGAATTAACACGTGTCTTGATTGCGGAGGTAGCTCAGTGGGTATAGGACCTGCCTTGCCAGTACAAGGAACCGAGTTCAAACGCCAACATGCAGTTTTAAGAAAAAAAAAAAAATGGTGAGGTGGTCTTGGCTGGGGAAGGAGAGGCCGGATCCCTGGGTTCTGGTGACCAGCCAGCCTAGCTTACCGGGTGACTCCCAGGTCAGTGAGAGACCCTGTCAACAAAACAAAACAACAAAACAAAACAAAACCACAGGGTGGATATGGGATGGCATACAACGCTGGTCTCCACACATGTGAACAGGCAACTTCTTCAACAACTCCTTCCTCCCCCCAGATCTGCTTGGTAAATCGAGTTTTACGCAAAGTTAAGACATTCTCCTAAAAGATAAACCTGTGGGTTAGGCAGAGGAGAGGGGCTTGGTTAGAGAGGTGAGTTGTGAGGGCTCGTTCACACAGGCCTAGGGAAGCTCCTGCCATTTCCCTTTCCCTTTCCTTCCCTGCCTTTCCCACCGTTTTATGTTTATGAGGGTCCTTGGTGAAGACTCAGAGCTTATGTATCCTAAAACCGAGGCCTGTGTAGGGAGCTTGGAGGAGGGTCTAGGAGAACTAACCCACTATGATAGGATCTAAGCTGCATTTCTGTTGTTGTATTTTGGCGCATGATACTTTAAAGAGGTTTCTGTGGGCAAATCTGAGACTTTAATATATGTGTGATAGATATGGGTCAATTGCATATGATCATAGGTATATATTCTATGTAGTATATAGTGACAATCTTGATTAACCTAATTGAATTAAGTGGCACCTAGGCAATTAGCAAAGCACACCTCTGGGTGTTTACAGAGAGGATTAAATGAGACCTGTGTTGAATGCTGACACCATCCCATAGGCTGGGATGGAACAAAAGAAGGGAAGGAGTGAGCCCTGGAGAGTACATTTGTATATCTCCCCTCTCTCCCTCCTTCCCCCCCTCCCTCATTCCTAATGGACTGAAACTGTGAGCACAATAAATCTTTTCTCCCTTACCTTGTTTGGGAGAGGTACTCTGTTACACTGATGAGAAAGGCAACATGTATCATATAGGATATACATGTAGATGCATATGGATAGGCATGAGATCCAAGTACCTATTGTATAATTTGGGGGTAGAATACAACCCCCAGTATTCTTCCTTTGGAAGCTCAATACTTGTATTTATTGGGAAGTCTGACACTGATCTCTCTCTCTCTTTTGGACAAGATCTCAGGTATCTTAGACTGACCTTGGACTTGCTATGTAGCTGAGGATTACCTTGAACTTCAGATGCCCCTGCCTTCAGCTCCTGAATGCTGGGATTACAGGTGCATGCCTCCACACCTGATTGGCTTATGATCCTACTGATTTTTGTTCCTTAATGGAACTGACATCAAGTTAATGTTAAGTGCTGTCATCAAAGACATGATAATCGTGTGAGATAACACAATTACTACCCAGATTGAACCAAACCACAGTGTATTTATATCCAAAATATCACCTTGTTGATAAATGCACATAATGTGATGCCAAATTAAAACAATAAAAGAATCTTTCATTTCTAAGAAGATTCATATAGATAGCTTAGTAGTGGTTTCAGCTGCCTGTTCATCACAGCAATGTCTGTTGTATGTGACAGGATGTGGCCTGCTTATATGAACACAGCAATTCTTCATTGTGTGTTGCTTTTAGAGTCATATGCTTTTACTCATTTACTCTTCACAGTAGTCTTATTGAGAGTATAAACTCATTTTGTGTATCAGCTCAGATGTTCCAGTCAGGACCAGCTAGTGAGTGCCAGCCTGGCTCCAGGATCACATCTTATCCTAACCTTGCTGCTAATGGAAAAACAATTTACATACTTTCTCCCGGCCCCCATTTTGGTTTTATGCTAGAAGAACTGAATGCAATATCTCCCCTCTCCTGAACCCCCTGGAAAATCTGGATGTCAATTACTCAGGAAAGGAAAAATAGCTTTTCAATTGGGGAAGGTTTCTGGATCTAACCAGTCAGTGTGCAAACCGTTGTTAGTGAACTAGAATGAAAAGTAAGTTTGAGATGCAAATGCCTTTGGGAGTAGGGTAGTGTGATGGCTAATCTCTGGTGTTAACTTGACACCCTGGCGAAGAGGAAGCCTTGGTTGAAGAGTGCCTCCGTAGTTGAACATGATCCTGGGAGCAAGCCTGTAAGCAGTGTTCCTCCATGGACTCTGTTTCAGTTCCTGCCTCCACTGCCTGGCTTCCCTCAGTGATGGACTATAAGCTGACAAACTCTTTCCTTCCCAAGTTTCTTTTGATCCTGGTGTTTACTGTGGCATCAGAAATAAACTAGGACAGATGGGATTTCCCTAATAGAAAATGAATTCCCACAAGTGGCGGTAATTCAGGGAGATGCCTTGGAGCCCAGGGATGATTGGAGAGAAGGAAATGATTCCCATCCTGGGATAACACAGATCTGTGGATTGAGCAAAAAATGCCCCTCATGAGCAGTGGGGTGAGCTGCCATTTATGTGACTCTGTTAGAACATGTCTTCCCTCTTCTTGGGTCTAACTTGGGCCAGTCAGCTTCTTTATCCAGTCCAGTATTGCAGAGGTGACCTTGTCTGTTGTGGATCTCAGGTGAAAGATGGCTTGACCATTTCTCACTATGCACTTTAGGGAGCTTTGAGTTACCATGATGTGATAAATCTGGATGTCCTGCTGCAGAGATGATGTGAAGAGAAACTCATGGAGAGAAGCAAGCAGCCTAGAGATTATGTGGGGGGCTTAAAAGAACCCAGACAATTGCAAAACTGAGGTCACAAGACCTATGACCCCGATCCAGTGACTCAGGGGACCATTCAAGTTGAGGTACCGGATGCATGAGTGAAGAGGTCATGTGCTTCATTCCAGCCTCAGCAGATCTCATAGGAGATAGATGCCAGCTATTTCTCTGGATACTATCTGAATTTCATTTTTTACATATTTTAATATTTTTATTTCAGGAGTGCATTTTTTGTGTGGATATAAGTGCTCCTGTGTCATGCAATGCCTGAGGAGGTCAGAAGAAGGTGTCAGATCTCCTGAAACTGGAATTTTGGATGGTCGTTAGCTTCCAGGTGGGTGCTGGGATTTGAACCCAGCTCCTCTGCAAGAGCAGTCAGTGCACTTAACAGCTGAGTCATCGTTCCAGCCCCCTCTCTGAATTTCAGGCTTAAGAGAAATGACAAAATAATTGTTGTGAGTTGGCTACTAGATTTGAATCATTAGTTTCACAATAGTGGATAATTAAAGAGACCGTGCTCTTCCTGGGTCCAGAGCTACAGGGAATCAGGTTCCCTCTGTGGCAGACCAGCCCCCTTCTGCTTGGTGTCAGTTTCTTGAATCCTGGTGAGAACTTCAGTTCATTAGCACCCTGCATCTCACCTGTCAGTCACTTGGGTGTTGTAGGCTTTGCACGGTTTCTTTTGGGTCATGCGGGCAGCCCTCCCTTGTGGTTGTCAGGGGTAGTGAAGACCTGGACTTCTGATGAGGTGAGCATGCCAAATTGACTGGGCAGCAGTAGCCAGATACCTGGTCAAATATTTTATGAATGTTTTTATGAGGTTGGTCACTAGGTAGAGTCAAATTTGATACTGGTGGACTTTCAGTAAAACAAATCCCCTCCAATTGATTGATGGGCCTCATCTAGTCAGCTGAAAATATTTTTATTTTAAAAACAGATTTTATTTTATTTTTCATTAGGCATATATGTATATTCATGTGCTTGTGCCAGAAGAGAGTGTAGGATCTCTGGAAGCTGGAGTTATAGGTGTGTATGAGCTGCCCTGTGTGTGTGCTGCAAATGGAACTTGGGTCCTCTGCAAGAGCTAAGTGCTCTTAACTGCTGAACCATCTCTCCCTCTCTGAAAATCTCAGTAAAGCAACAACTGACCTCCCACCCTGTCCTCTGCTGAGAAAGAAGGAATTCTGTCCACAGACTGCCCTTGACCTCCAGTTGTGTCTCTTTCCTGAGTTTCTGGTTGTCTCCTCATTAAATTTGTACTCACCAGGAGTCCACCATTGTGTGAGCTACTTCCTTAAAACAAATCTCTTTCTATGTATACACATCCTGTTGGTTCTGTTTTTTCTGAAAAAGCATGCTTAGACTCTTGCAAGCCTTCCTTGTGCTCCTGAGGAGAATTATCTCAAGGCCCTCTGAGTCAGGACAGGGCAGTAGTGGGCATTTTGGTATTAGAATGATTATTGAACTGAGTATTTGGAGCTTTGCTTAGCCTTCTGGCTCTGCTCCTCTATGACTCTGACAGTCAGTCACCTTTCCTGGGCTTCAATTTCAGTATGGCAATAGTTCTCAAAATTTTCTATAATTTAAATATACTTATTAAGCTATAAAACAATGGAGCCATTGTTATGACAATAATGAGTGGTTAGTCATGGACCAGGTGGGGATCATATAATAAGCTTTTTTATTTTTAATAAAGAACTTGAAGAAATCAGCATATTTTGTGCTTCTTTCTGCAGTTACGTTGCCTGAGCTATATAGAGGTGAATTCTTGGAGGTTACCGTACTTAGTCAATTATTCAGCAACATTAGCTGGCACACCTGTTCATTTGCCTTTTTATTACCTGGTCTGGTTGCCAGTAAAATAGAGTTCGCCTGGTTCTCTTTCAAGCTGCATTGGTTTCTTTTAATAATACACATTTCCCCAAGTGCCCAAGTAGATTGAAGAGAACTGCCGCTTAAGTGTCAAGTCTATGACTTAAAGACAAACCCAAACAAATTCTTTTTTACTTATGAGGCACGGCCTTTAGGAGGTGGTACCTTCCCTGCAAGGCCTGTGTGCTCTCTGGTTTTAGCAAGTGCCTGATGGAACAGTTATAGGTGTAGTGTACCCTGGGCCCTGGAGGAGGGGCTAGCCTCAGTACTCTCAGAGCTGTGACCGTGACTTCAAGTGCTCAGTCACATGGGCTGGCTCAGGTCACTTCTATGATAGAGCAGCTGTGACTCAACACCCATGACCAGAAGAAATCTCCAACATGACACAAACCCAGACATGGTAGTTCACACCTCTGACGGTCGCCTTCTGAAGGTTGCCTTCTGATTCTTGGTATGACCCCTTCTGTCTTGCTTGCTGAGAACCAGACTGTGGCCAAACACTGATGGAAGAGTGAATGCCGCTGTCCTGGAGTCTGGA
The DNA here is from genome assembly GCA_035773235.1 of Eospalax fontanierii. Lineage (NCBI taxonomy): Eukaryota > Metazoa > Chordata > Mammalia > Rodentia > Spalacidae > Eospalax > Eospalax fontanierii. Next base: position 10,436,228 of record CM069538.1, read on the forward strand.
ACTGCAGAGATTTTAGATTACGGTGTTGTGACCCCAGGGATCACAGGTTTAGTGGTTTTCAAACTTTGTTTTAGGAGTGAAGTCTTTTGTTTAAAAGAAATCTAGTGTAGAATGTAAGAAGTGGGAAGAGTTGCCAAGAGATGGCCGACGGGCTGTACTCTACAGAGCAGCACCTGCAGAGCTGTGGCTCTTGGTGATCTTCAGGACAGAAACCCAGGATGGCTAGGTTTGCCGGCATTCTAAAGCAGTGCGTGGAAGTCCAGAACTTTCCTGTGCAATTTCTAATATGTCAATGGAAATCCATTAATGAAAACGTGGGCTAAATGAAACACATGTGTGAGCTAGATTCGGCTTACAGACCGTGACTTTTCAACTTCTATTTTATGGGACCACATACAATACCAAACTTCAGTATGTCTACCTGGCTGGGATGGTCTGAAATGTGGTGCCCAAATTTTATGTGTTAGAAATTTGATCCCTTATGCAGTACTTTTCAGGGGTGAGTGGATAGTAAGAGCTCTCTGTTCACGGATTAATAGATTAACAAGGAGTGACTTGCCGATTCTGTCTCATCAAGTGATGATATCTGCCATATATAGGAGCAGCAAGAAGAGCCTCACCAGCAGCAAAGGACATGCCCGCCCATCTGTGGATTTCCCATTCTTCAGAATAGTAAGAAATAAACTTATTTTCTTTGTTAGTTACCTAATCTCAGGTGTTTTTTTATAGCAACGGAAAGGAACTAAGACACAGCCGGGATCACTAAGGGGAGTGCAGAGTGTAGGTGACTAAGGTCTGAACCCAGTCCTGGGGGTGATGCATGGTTCACTCTGCAGTATAGGCTTTTGGTGTCCTCCCACAAACCTCTCTGTTGTGCCAGGTCCATCTTGACCACTTTTCGCTGCCAGATCCTTTAGTACAGTGCTTGGCATTGACAGGTCTCTCCATTTGATTTCATTGCAAAGCTGAGGGGAATGAATATTTTGGAACTCTTTTCAAAGGTTTTTCATATTGCTTCATGGAGTAAGTATATACATGAAATGTTATGCTAATTGTAAAGTGCTCCATAAATACTGGTTTTGTTTTTTTTGTTGTGGTTACTAGAGTTGCCACTATTGTCAGAATGAATGGTGGTTTAAGTCTAGAAACTCACTGTAATCACTTTTTGGTGCTTTTCTCATATTAGTGAGAGATAAAAGGAATGGCCAGGGCCAGTTATCATCTCTGCTTTGAGCCACAGGCCTGCCCTGCTCGTCACCGTTCAGTAATGCGTCAGGAGCTACCACTCTTCTCATCAGTGTCTAGAAATGTGGCCATCCCTGCCTGTTTGAAGTGAGGTGTGGTCATGGCTTGCTTTGACCAGTGAAGCAGGAAGAAGCGCACACCCGTCAGATTCTCAGATTACAGCTGTTCATGGATGGAGACGTCTCCAAACTCACTTCCGTACATCATCAGCTGTGGGAATCTTTCTTTCTGGAGAGAAGTGATGTTGACCCTCTCCCAGAGGATGGTGGCCCTGCAGAATGCCTATGACCCCTAAGAACCATTTCTTTTCACCAAGACCTGGAACTATTTGTTTCTGTAAATCAATGCAACTCATAAAACTGATAAAAAGTGCACACGTGTGTTAGACCCTTATTTACCAGAAAGTCACCACAAGCTATGGACTTGAGTTTTTATGGCTCATTACTTGTTGGCCAAGTTGCTTTCAGGACTCCATGTCCTTGTGCAGGAGATGGAGGAACCATGATAAAGACCACCTTCTTTTGGCTGGAACTGTAAGTTATGCAGGACCCAGCACTTGGAGTACGACGAGTAGGATATAGGATTCTCTTCACTAGGGTGAGACAAGGGGTGCTTGCAGTGTAAACTGGAGCAAGGCACTTGTTCTCAGGCACCTGTAGGAATGCTGTGCCCTTCTACAAACCTGTAAGACAAGACCCTGGAGAAAAATGAAGCACACCTGCTCCGACCACCAAGACGCTTATGCTTTCCTGTCAGGGAGGGGCTGGTAGCCCCATGAGAAGGTTCAGGTGTGCAGTGGCAAAAGTTGCAGGAGGTGGGGCAGTCAAAACGGCTGTACCTGGAAGTGAGACGCTGCGGATGTTATCCAGGTAGGGTAGGGAATGCAGCCCTTTAATCAGAACATAATCCATATGGGCACAAAGATGTGACGCGGCCTTGAGTATCTGGGTACAGGTAGAAATCTGGGGCATCTGAAAGAAGGATAACTATGGGGAGGCCCTTGAAGGGGCCATGATGGGGATGAGAGTCGTTCTAGACACATGTGGAGAGTGATGTGGGCTGGAACGTTAAGGTCAGATGAGTATAACAATAGCTTTTAGAATTTTAAAGCATGCGTGATCACAGGGATTTTAAAGAGCCCCTTTAACATGACCTTTAGAATTACTTTTATTTACTTATTTTATTTACTTACTTAATTTAAAATCACATTTCCTTATTTATTTTGAGGGGCGCGTGCACGCTACAGTGTGCGAGTGGAAGTCAGGACGGCTCAGGGAGGCTGATTCTCTGTTTCCACCATGTGGATTCTGGGGATCCAACTCAGGCTGTCAGCCTTGGTGGCAAGCACTTTTGACCACTGAACCATCTTGCTGGCCATCTTCTACTTCTTACTACAATGTAACACATGAGGACTTGTGAGTTTAGGATAACCACTATATGGATGCTTATGGTTTCAGTGGGCCAGGAATTAAGCAAGGATGCTATGAGGACCGTTTATCTTTGCATTGGAAAGCTCATCCACCCCAGACATGGTGCCCGCAGAAGACTCAGACACTAGGACTGTAGGCTAGAGTGTGCACAAATTGTCAGTCTTCTTGTGTGGTGACTTTAGCCACACATGTTCCCGCTGTCACAGTCCCTGCCTCAGGACTTAGCTTTTGAAGCCATGCAGCATCATTTCCCCACATTCTGTGGATCACATGGAAGTTTCAAGCCTGTCTAGATTCAGGGGGAGCAGACAAGGACCCCACCTTTTCACGGGAACAGTGTCAAAGTCATTATAGAAAAGCATGTGAAGTGGACTTATTTCGCCATCGACTTTAGGAAATACAGTCCGCCGTGGCACCTGCTTAGTCACCTCATTCAAGTTGTTTTGCACTCTGGAACTCTCATCAAGTCAGCAGCGCCATCCTATGCCCGCACGTCTCAGCACTGACTTCAGCATTGGCAGTTTGGAGTGCTGACAGACACTGTCTTCAACTGCTTCCTGATCATGGGCTGTAACCCTATGTTCCTTGGGTGACAGGAGCAAAGAGACAGGTTTGTGGCCTAGCAAAAGTGGAATGCAAGAAGCCTTTAGACAGGGGACTTGTGTCCCTCTGGATTCTTAGGAGTGTTTTTCTCTGAATGGTGAATGTCAAACCACAGGACACCTCAGAAATTCTTCCATCTCCATGCTTTCATGTGTAAAAGACCAGACCAGCATTTTCCCCCTGTGGTCAGTGTGAGAGCTGACACTTTAACAGAACCATAGTGCTAGCCTTGGACCACCGACTTTTCCAGAAACAAATGCAGCCCTTCTTTTCAAAATGCTATGGCTGTGGTACTTTGAAACAGAAGAAAATGCAAGTCAAACAGCTGGGCTGCTGGGGTGCCTGGGGGTGCCTTCCCTGCTCTTGGCTAATTCCTGATCTGCTTTCGACTGTCATCCACAAAGGCAACATTTCACAATCGGGCAGCATTCAGAATTACTGGCTAAACTAGACTAAACTTGGACTCATGGAAAAAACTGTCCTGTGTCTTTTAATAGCTGAGTCAGTACAGAGATTTGGATGCAAGACTGTTCAAGAAAGTTCCTAACTCAACAGGAAAACTTGCAACACAGATGATGGGTGCTGCCCCGTACCCACCCACCCTCTCTTCTCCCGCAGTCTATTCATTCTTTTGACTATAAAGAGCCAGAGGAACATTGCACACAGTAATTTGACCTCCTGCCATCTGACCCAGTGTGTACTATGATATGAGCTGGAGGGGTAGCAATCTGGTTTAGCTAGGGCATGGTATCAAGCAAAAGAACCCAACATATGCCACAGGTCTTTCTTGCTACCAAGATCAGTCACCACCTTAGATACACGGATAACTACCTTAGAGGCAGTGATATCTGTGCATCGGTTATTGTCTAATATACGTGTCCCCCCAAATCTTGAGCTCTGGAAAGCCAAACCCCCAAATAATAATAAATCAGATTACTTTGGTTTTTGCACTCTTGTCATTAGGTAATACAAACAACTGTAGAAATTCGACTAACACAGTTTAAAAGATATATTAAATTTCTTAAAGAAATGAGGCTAAAGTATAGGACTCAGCCTTTAAGACTGTAAAACCTGGGTAGAAAAGGACAGAAAACCGAGGGAAGCCGGTGGGTTCCAGAGTTGGGGAATTCATGCACAAAGGTCCGGGGAACTGAGCAGTGTGCGCTCTCCGGGCCGAGTGTCACCCAGACGGAGCAGTGGAAGCTTGTGGGGCCAAGTCTGAGTCTTGACAGTGCCGAATTCTTTCTGGTGTGCGGCATTTCTCCCTGTCAGTGTGCTCCGCGTTTCATTATGTATGACTTTGACACTGGGGAACAAATCACCGATTAATCCATGGATCTCCTCTGATTGTACCTCTAAGTCCCTAGTGATTTATTTATCAATCATGAAGTAATTTGCTAAAGAAGGATGTACTACAGGAGAGAAGACTGGATGGTGTTCATGTTCAGGCACAAACCGGTCAGGATGGAGCGACTGAGAGAAGTCACAAGGGGTGTTGGCAAGTTAGATATTGACAAAAACCATTCTTTTAGTCTTCATCCAACTCTTGTCCTACATAATTTCTTTCCTAGAAGAGAAACTTCGTCCGTTTCTTTATATTGACTTAATTTTTAGTATTACTTCACAAGAGAAACGTCTCTTTTAAAAAAATGCACTAAACTTATAAACAAATGCTTAGTTTAAAGCAGGGGACTGCCAAATTTCAGAGTAAATGAATCCAGATGGGTTTAAGAGGAGGGTTCCCTGATTCGCTCACTTTAGTCCCCATTGGCAGGGGAATTATCCAAAAGGCATCTAGATATTTGGGGAAGAATAAAATCTTAAGCATTTTTAAAAAGCTGTTTTGAGGCCTGGCAAATGGCCACACATGCTTGCTGTTTTCAGTTTAAATTTTGCTGAATATCTTGTCTACTAACTTTGGAATCTCAGCGTAGTTCAAGGGCAGTTGCGTCTGCACAATATGTTTCTGGTTATTTGCATATAACTCGGCAAAATGGTGTTTGGGAGGAATTATTATATTATTATTTCATCTCTTTCATTTTCATTCGATCTCGTGATTGTTTCCCCATTTCCTTTCTTAGGCTTTAGTTTACTGAATGGCCTTTCATAGGCAATAAAATATTTGTATTTTGAGAGGCTCAAATTATGTGGGAACACCAAGATTCCCCCCTGGGACACAATGCCCACCCCCCTCTCACGCTGAGGAATATTGGGGCTGTTTGGAAGTCGGCGGTGAGTCTGGGGACTCTTACTGTTACTTACTTGCATTTCTTGACTTCCTATTGGTTGGTAGGTTTTAAAGCACGTAGGGAAGGGAAGACATCGAAACTGGAGAACCAGGCAGAGGAGACTCCGCCCTTACCAGCCTGCGCGCACCCCACCCCCATTTCTCCGCTTCTGAGAATTGCTCCTCTAAGGAGCATCTTTAGAGTAACTGTCGGAAGAATCTGAAGCATCTTTCCTGCACTAAGAAACTTACAGGAAGTGGGGGGAGTGTCTCCAGGCTGCCAACTTGAGGATAGTGAAATCTATTGCGTAGCTGGGTTTATTTGTCTCCTTAATTCTCCCAATGTCCTTTGTCTTGTTCTGCCTTCCTAAACGAACTTGCTCTGCTCTTTCAGATTCTGTGACTATAACAACTCATCAGAGACAGCTCCGCTCCCAGGTTGTTGGTCCGGGGCTCTGCCCTCAATGGGGAGCCTAGGGAGGACAGCTGGTATCCGAGGAATCCAGGAATCAGGAGGGCTCTGGCTCTTCTTTGAGGTCCAGAAGCCTGCTGACAGGTCTGGCAGCCTCCGTCTGCACAGGAAGGGTTCTGCAACTCCCTTTCTTTGCACAAGGCAGGCTTCTAAAATTTTAACTTTTCCCAATAACTTCTCTAGCAGTTTTCATAATCCTAGTTGATTCAAATGGGTATTGAGATGGGGAGACCTCACCAAGTAAAGCAAACCTCCGAACTAGAAGAATCAATATCCAAAACTGAAAACTAAAGACAAAATCATGGGGACTTAGGACTAACTCTTTGTCTAAAATGATCAAATTCCCTGTGTTAAAAACAGGCCCATTTTCCCACACCTATGGAATATATTTGCCCAGCAATTGCCTCCAGTTAGAAGCTGAACTCTTGCATCACACCCAGCCTGGTTTACATGCCCTTTCTAGCTTTAATTTATGATATGCTTTGCCTGGACTTAAGCTGTATTTCCTTCAGCCTTCAGCAATGCATATTACTTCAACTACATAAAATTAATAACTTGTTTGGCTTCCAGATTCATTGCCTGGGGTGGATTGGAAGGTCAGGAAATGCAGAAGGAATGCAATTATGTGAAATCCAATTCGAGAATAGGATTTGGTTTTCTAAAATAATAGCTTCATTGAGATATATTTCATATACCATAAGAGTCACCCTTTTAAAGTGGAAAATTCAGCATTTTTGTGATCTATTCACAAGGTTGGGCAGCTATCATTGTTGTCTAACTCTGAACACTTCATCATCTGGAAAGAAACCAGGTACAACCTTTATGCCCCTCTCCTTTAAGCCCAGTTAACAACTAACCTATTTCTTTGGACTATTCATATGGAATTTTGTGATATGTGGCTTTTTGTGATTGGTTTCACATTGTATTAATCAGTATATTTCTTTTTATTGTTGAATCATGTTCTACTGCATGCCCATGTATCAGTGAGGGCATCTTTTCGCTATTTTTATATGTTATATGTTATAAATAACATGAATATGAAAACTTTTGGGCAAGTGCTTCTGTCAACATGTATTTTAATACACCCGGGAGCGGTATTGTTTGGTCATATGGTGATTTGGGGTTAACCTTCTTAATAAATGCCTGATTTTCCAAAGTAGCTCCACCAATGATACATCTCCTGAAAGCGGTACATGAGGGTTCTAGTTCTCTATAGTCTCACGAAGCCTGGTTTCTTTTATTTTATTATTTAGTGAGTAAGAAATGGTTTCTGTATGGTTTGGTTTGCAGTTCTCGACGACTGAAAGTACTGAACATCTCTGTGCATGCTTACTTGTCATTTGCATCTTCTTTGGAGAAATGTTTATTGCAATTCTTTATGCATTTTAAAAGTGTGCTATTTGTCTTTCTATTGTTAAGGTGTATAAGTGTATGTATAAGCATATGTTCTGGAAACAAGTTGCTTATATATGATTTGCAAATATTTTCTCTCATCTTGTGGGTTCTTAGTTGAATCTTTTGAGGCATAATCACTTTTAATTTTGAAGAAGTCCAATTTATCTATTTTTTACTTTTGGTTTCAGATCTCAGAAACCAAGGTCATGATTATTTACTCTGTTTTTGTCTTAGCTCTTACTGTGGGTCTTTGATCCATTTTAAGTTAATTTTTGTGTATTCTATGGAGCAAGAACCCACTTTTTTCTTTTGGGATTTGTCCTAGCATTCTTTCCTGAAAAGATCATTCTTTCCCTGTGAATTGTTCTGGAACCCACACTCCATCCCAGTGATTGGCATCTCCACCTTTGTTAGTGTACCACCGTTTTGATTACTGTAGTTGAGTAGAAAGTTTTGAAATATGGACGCATGAGCCCTCTAATTTCTCTTACCTTTTGTCATAATAGTTTTTGCTATTCTGAATCTATTGCACTCATACATGAATTTTTGGATCATTTTGTCAAGTTCCTCAAATAAAGAAGTTTGAATTTTGATAATGAAGTGCTGTTTCTTTTAAAAGAATAGTAACACAAAGGGTTCATGATTCAGCCCCTGCCATCGCATGTATCTTAATCAATAAGTAAACATTATGGAGCACTGGGAAGATGACTAAGTGGTTAGGAACATTTGATGCTCTTGCAGAGGACCTGGGTTTGGGTCCCATTCTCTAGACAGTGGTTAACAACCATCTGTAACTCCAGTTCCAGGGGATGTGACATTCTCTTTTCGCTTCCAGGGGTAACAGGCATTCACATAGTATACATACATACATACATATATACATACAGATGAAACACTCATACACATAAAAAAATCTTTAGAAAAAAGACACCATTATTGTGGTGTAAACGTAGTCAATTAAGCAGTGTAAACTGTGGAATGTGTTTAGGATCAGGATTGTCTCCTCTCCAACTACTACAATGATTGTGGGGAACTTCCCCATTTCCTCCTCTACAAACCTGAAGTAATAATGAGAGCTTTGCAGGGGACTGCTAGAATGAAGTTATGCATTTTGTTTTATAAGCTCTTGACCAGTGGCTGATATATCGCTGCCTGCTGCATAGCAGGAATTTTTATTATTTGGGGGTATTTACTGTTTCTGTTAAGAAAAGCATGAAGAGAGGTGATTATAATATAAAAGAGATCTCTTGAAACCAAAGTGTGAATAGTTGAATAAATAAAAACTTGGTTCTTTAACTGATGGAACCTAAATGATTGTCATGATCAGAGTTGGGCACTGGGAAGTACACTAGAGCTTACAAAAAGAAGAGATACCAGGATTGTGGTGTTTGATGTGTGAAAGGAGATTTGGAGGCCAAAGCTGTCACACGAAGTTGTTGCTTTTCCTCCTGTATCCTCCCAGTGAGTGCAGTGGAGTTTTTCAGTGACTGATGATGAACGATGATGACGTTATGCGAACTGGTGGGATGTATGTGTCTATAGTCTTACATTTTAGACTGTTTTTAGTGTTCTATTTTATATTTTTAGAAAGAGTCTCATTATGCAGCCTTGGCAGGTCTGTAGTTCACTAGGGAGACCAGGCTGACCTCGAACTCACAGAATCTAGCTGCCTCTGCCCCTTGAGTGCTGGGATTGAAGCCATGTGCCACTACACCTGGCTTGTTTTTAGTTTTTGTACACATGTTGTAAATATGAATAGACATGGTCCTTATGAACAAAAACTTTGAGGATAATAGTTTTTAAAAGTGTAAAGGAGTTCTGAGATTTAAAAAAACTGAAGACTTTCTATAGCAGACAAACTCTTAGATCAAAAATAATAATATATTTTCTCAAGTATTCTATATCTGCTCAACAGGGAACCAACTAATTCTCTTCTCATTTTTTGTGATGACTATTCCAACCTGGAGAGGGGCTAAGAAAATTGCTAAGGGTCATATGGCTAGTAAGAAACTGAGCTGGAATTTGAACCGTATGTATCTTGTTTCCCAGGCTTTCCTAAGACTCCACAGCCTTGGAGAGTCAAAGGATTTCAAGTTCCCAGGGAGGCTCTGCTCTGGGACTTGGGGAGCAGGAGTTCTGAGGCAAACATTGAGTACTTTTTCAGAAACCAGATTTGGGTTATGAATCTCTAGCTGACTGACTGAAACAAAAAGCTGAGAGCAAGATCTGGTCCATAATATTCCCAGAGATCTTGCCTTGCACTCCCAGCTCTTTCAAAGAGTGGGTTGTTGGCTGCCCTAAGTCCTTGACCTCATTAGATTGATGCCTGGAGCTGAGGGGAGCTGGCTAGCATGCTGGGATGGGCCACATTAATCACAAGCTCCCTCCCAAGAAAAACTTGGGCTGAGAGCACAGGACAGCAGAGGTCAGTGCGGGGCTGGCCTCGCGACGGCAGCTCCTCTCGGAGCCAATGCCTCTAGTTCCTTTTCCCCCCTTTCTTTTTCTACATTTAAGAAACAAAAGAAAATTAAGGGCCACAAAATGGGGGACTGTGATTGTCAAGGCTTAAAGGAAAGAAAATAAAAACAGACTACAAAAAAAGGGCACATATTGGCAGACTGAAAACTCAGTTTAGACATAGAGTGTTGTAGATATGGGAACTGTAACTCATTCATTTCTATCCGCCAAATACCTTTCGATTGTTATCATTTATTATACATGTTACACCCAGGAGACCCTGGGGCTTGCCTTGGTCCACACCATCAGACTGTGCACAAGCCCACCTTTGTTCCAAGTCCTTCAGCTTTCTGATAAAGGAGCCAGGGAGGAAAGAATCTCAGGGCTTAGGAGCCTGCAGTTGGTTTATAGCACAGATGCCAGGTTTTCCTTTCTCCAGATGTTCTCCATATCTAGATTTCAAAGACTGGCAAAAGTCAAAAAAGAGAGTTGGGGGAGGGGGAATATTTTGTTTTAACAAATGCAGTTATCGAGGGCTCAGCCACTCTGCGATGTCAGCTCGCTCATAAAAGAAGGGGCATTTATGTCTATTTTGATGTCCTTTGAAGAGTCCAAGTTTAGCCCCAGGCACTTTCCAATTTTCCTGCCTTCCCTTAAGGCAATATGGGGTGAAAGTTGCCAAAGGCAGCTTCATCCCTGAGCTGATGGATGCTTGGCCACTGCCCAATACTTTATTCAAAGAGAAAGAGGAACATGACAGGGCTAGCTGTCTATCTGTCTATTACTGGTTTATTTTGACTCAAAATTTAGGAGGTTTCAGCTCTGGTAGAGTAAGACATTGACCTCATGGTAGATGGGAAACAAAACACAGAAGAAGAGACTGACTCCCCACAACCCCTTTCAGAAGCATTCTTGCACTGGCCTCAAACCTCTCACTTTGTCCCCACCTCTAAAAGGTTCCACCTTCTCTCTGTAGCACCAAGCTCAGTACCACACTTTTTAACACATGCAATGGCCTTTGAGGGTCACTTCAGACAGATCTAAACTGTAACAATGAACTCCCATAGTTTCTTCTATGTATGTTAGTGATAAAGTTTGAATACGTATCCCCCAAATTCATGTATTGAAAACTCGGTCCACGGAATTATGTGCTAATGGTTATCTGGGGGACTGGGGAGAGAGTCCAACTGGAAAAGGGCTTGCTGTGATAGCATGAAGATCTGAGTTCGGGTCCCTACCTTCCATGTAAGAGACAGGTGTAGAGGTGTGTTTGTAACCCAGTGCTGGGAGGTGGAGATGGATGGGTCTCTACATGTAGCACATGCGGAAGCCAGCCTAGCCAAACTGAACTCCCTGTTCAGTGAGAGACCTTGTCTTAAAAAAAAAAAGATGGACAGTGATCAAGGAAGACACCTGGCATTGATCTCTGGACTTCACACATGTGTATGTGTGTGTATGTGCATCATATACACACATGTACATACCCACACAAACACACACATCACACATGCACGATGGTATTTGTAGGTGGGGGTCTTTGGAAGGGAATTAGAATTAGATAAAGCCCAGAGAATGGATGGAAGATCCATGGTGAAGAAAGAGAGACTGGCTCCAGAAAACACGCTTGTTCAGTCTTGCCACGTGACACTCCCACCACGTTATGATACAGCAGAAGGCTCTTACCAGAGGCCAACAGATGCCAGCATCATACTTCCAAATCTTCCACAATCTAGAACCATGAGCAAAACAAACTTCTTTATAAATTATATAGGCTCGAGTATTCAATTATAGCAACTGAAAATGAACTATGACAGGTAGACTGAGCCTGGCTTTCTTGTCATTTGAGTGACAGGTGTGAATTTTAATGCCCGGAAGCTAATTTCAGCCCAGGGACACAGATGGTCTTTTGAGAGCATCCTGTAGCTGTCTGTGTGCCCAGTAGGGCAGGCCTCCCCTGGTCTGGATTCCTGGCTGCTTTTTAGGACATTAAAGGGGAGTTGACGGAAACTGGAGGAGTGGCTTTCCATTTTCTTTTCTTGAGTCTTGAACCTGTACTTCTCTCATGGAGCACAAGCTTTCTATAAAGGTGAATGGCTCCTCGGGTTGCATAACCCTCCATAATCAGAGATCAGTGAGAAATTTGAGCTCTGGTTTTCATGTACCTTGAACTCAACTGATCAGATGAGGTAAAGAGAAGCAGGTGACGTCACCTGGGCTCCTCCTGACCTCCATAGCAATGGTATGTGCTAATGGGGTTGGACTTACTCGCTAAATCGAGTGAACTGGTAAAATATGATTGCATCATGTTCCTGCTATTGAAGGTCAAATGATGTGAAAATGCCTCCCCCAAGGTGTTCCATTCCTCCCAAGTTTGAGAAAAAAGGAGACTCTGAAAGCTAGAGTGGTGGACTTGTAGGGTGACTGGATGCTTGGTCATGCAGATGGATGACAGGAAGTTCACTTCTATCTTTCAGGATAATTTTAGGAATTCTTAGGCCTTCTAGGAGATGCTTTGAATGAGTGAACGATGGGGAATTTCCTAGAGCAGTGGCCGATACTCAAGATGATGCCCATCTTTATTCTCGGTGCCCAAGACCCTCTCTTCACCACCCCAGAGCTGTATTACAGTGGTCCCTTTCATATTCTTGCCCAAATTCCCCATCCAGATTTGTTTTGAGAGCTGTTGGATTAGCTTTGTCGTTTTGTAGTTGCTGAGATCCTCAGTGACTTGAGGTGGTAATGGTTGAGGGGACAGTGAAACGGAACCAACTAAATGAATATTAACTGAGTGCCTACTGTGAGCAAGGCTGTATGTATGCCCCTAAGGCTTGCTTCAAGAAAAGGTAGGCAATTCATCGGCAAAGGTCAAATTGTCAGCGTACGTGTTTGCTTATTATTACATACTAAGTACCGAGGACTTTTATCTATGATGGTATTGAAAACTCTGCTGGACAGGTACCACTACCTGTGGCTTTTTTTGAAGACTTATTTATTATTTTTAAATGATGTTTATGTGTGGGTTCAAGCTTGTGAGTGCAGGTGCCTGCATCATCCAGAAGAGAATGTTGTAGCTAGAGTCTCAGGCAGTTATGAGCCACCTGATATGGGTACTGGAACTGAACTCAGGTCTTCTGCAAGAGTAGTACGCACACTTAACTGCTGAGCCACCCCTCAAGCCCCCACTCCATTTTTTAAGCTCAGAAAAATGAGGTGTCTTTTCCAAAGTCATATGGCTAATGTGAAGAATCGGAGCACACACAAGCAAAGCTGATGAGAACACATTGTGGGATAAATATTCCTTACTTGAAAGGTTTCACATTTTAGGATTTTCAAATTTGGGAATAGTTCATGCCACTTGAATATCCCCAACTTGAAAATCTTAAAATCAAAATGCTTCCAAATAAGGTAACATTTTTGACTGTCATGCCCATGTTCACATTCAAATTTAGGACGATTTTGAATTTTGCAGCCTTCGACATCTGAGTGTTAGGGATGGTAACCTGTGACTTGATGTCCATCCAGCCTTCTCTGCCAGGATCCATGTGGGAAGTAAACTGTGAGACCACACGTGGTATCACCATCACCTCTTGGTGCCTCTCAGCTGATTGCTGGGCTGCAACATTTCTGTGGTCATGCACATCACGCCACCCTTATCAAAGCTCCCTAGAGGTCAGCAGTGCTGGAGACCAATGTCTAGCCATGCTTCTCTTCAAGGAGACCCATTGACCAGAGCTCAGCTCAATACAGAGAAGTGGGTTCAAGTGGAAGGATGGAATCATTGTTCCTTCTTGTTGCTGAAAAAGGGTACTGGTTTGGAGCTTGCCATCCTGAACCATGAATAGAAAGGCAGATGCAAAGGCCTTCAGCCTACTTGTTTTTCAGTTCCAACAGGTCCAATTAGAAGCCAGTTTGTAAAACATTGGCCATCACTGAATTGTGAAAGATGGGCTTTTGCTACCTTTTGGGCCTTGGCTGTTGAAAAGCCTGGAGTTTTTTTTAATGATCTTCCCTGTCCAGTGGGTCCTGATAGACATGAAGTTTTTATAAGGTAATGGATCAGTGTTTCGATGCCAAAATTCCATTAGACTTGCAATAAAGGATACAGGAGATCTATTTAGCAGATATATTTGGGGGCAGTGAAACCAAGTAAAAATAATAAGACCTTTTCAATTTAATGTTTCTTCCAGGGACTGATCATCCGAAAGAGAGACAGTCTTGGTTTGAGGGGTGATGTGTTTTCCTGCTGTTTTTCTCAGGCGGCTGGCTTGTTTTCCTCTGTCTCCCGGGTGCAGGGGTACGCTTATTGCTATAACAGGATGCTGGCTCACAGGGGAATAACTGGGGGACCCTTGCTAGTTCTTTTTCTAGACTGACTTTTCTTTAATTCTGTTCCCAAAAGGGCTTTGGGGGCAGGGAATGGAGTCAGTCCCTCATCTAAGCCTTATAATCTGGTTCATTCTATACTGACTACGTAGTACTGGCCAGGGCCTCTTTTGCATTTGGTTTGTTCTGAATACATTATTACTAACCATATAACTTAGAGAAGAGATTAGATTGAGAGACTGGCTGTAACATATGTCCTTGAAGGGATAAAATAAAAACCTCCTTAGAAGACCGAGTGAGTCTCCTTAGAAGACCGAGTGAGTCTCTTGATAAAAGAAAAGATTTTATCACCAAAGGGTAGAAATGTTGATAAATTCCTGGAATATGGACAGGCATAGGGCTGGATTGTTGGGGAAAATGTGGGTGGCTACAAGGCCAAAGTACACTTAGATCTCCAAGGACGATCTTCCAAAGTCATTGACTTCAGCTGCTCACTTTCAGGTCAGCCAGCACTTGGGTTAACAAGGACTACATTTGCTGAGTGGCTCTTACCAAATGACGTCTCATCAGTGGAGGAACTGAGGACATTTGCACAGAGGGATGGGACCCACGGCTACTAAGCAAAGAGAGAAGCAATAAGATGGTGTTTTCAATCACTGGAAAGGCCTAGGGGAAGAGAAACTGTTGAAGATGAGTTCTGTGGAAGGAGGTGGTCAGAGACAGCGAGTGAGATGCTGAAGGAAGCTCCAGGTCTTGATGAAGTCCTGGGTGTGTCCAGGGAGGTGCTGTCTGTATAAGCTGAGGAAGGCAGCATCCTTAACGTCTCTGAATAAAAGGAAAGACCAAGCCAAACAACCACAACCCCAAACCCATCGGCACTACCGCTAAGCACGGCCACATGTGCTTTTACTGGACTGTACCTAAAACAAAGCAGCCCATGAATAGCAAGATCAGAGACCTTATGATAGAAAGAAAACCAAGCACAGCATACGGACGATGTTAAAAAACATGGAGCAGAAAGCATCAGAGAAAAGATGAGAGACTAGAGGAGGATGTAATCTCAGGAACCTCTATGCTCCTAATGATGTGGATCTGAAGTAGACAAAAGTCAACATGTTAAGACAGCAGTTAAATTCAAGTCACAGTGGGAATGTTGGTAAGTTCAAGCTGGAATGGGCGCAATTCACAAGCAGCCATTGTAAGAGTATTTATTTAGTCAGTGACACTACGTGTGACTATTTAATTTGCTCTTTAGAATCTATGAGCATTTCTAGAAAGTAACTCCTGAATGTGTGCTGTGAAAATAGCTAAATCTCACCTGCTGTTCGAAGTCAACGTTTGTGAATCAGCTGCTGAGTGCTTCAGTCACCTCCCTGCCATCCCCCAAACCTCTCAAAGTGAGGGGATAAAATCTGCTACAGTCATTTAATAGGGCTTCTCTGGCCGACACTGACTCCTTGCTGTTTATGGATGAGGCAGAAGCCCCCAGCCTCTCAAGCTCCAAGTCTCCAGCTGTAAACTAATCTGCAGCTGGCTTGGCTTCTTCCCCTCGTCCCTGCGTATCACTTTGCATGTCTGTCTGTCTTGCCTTTGTTGCCTATTCCATACCAGAACTCTCATCTCCTCATTCCAGAGTTTGGCAAGCCTAATTTTGGAACTTAAAAAAGAAACGTGTCTTCTGTCCATTTCTGGTAGCCTTTGCTTTGGGTTGTTTCTCTCCTGCGATGTCTTCAATGCTCTTTATTTCCTGTTGTCATAAGCTCCATGTAACTTCAGAAAAATGTGGTCTAAGACATGTCTAGGTTAGAGGTTATTTAACTTTTCAATGCTAATTTGGAGTATTTGGATCCTGGACATGGGTACTGGCGGATTTCTCTTTAGGGGACGTGGACTAGAGGTGTTTTTCCCATGCCCTGCACCGAGGGACCTTGGGAGCAGACATAACACAGATAATTAACATTGATTTCATTTCCAAAGCAAAAAGGCTGAGGTAGTTTTTGTTCTCCTTTCAGGATTCTTTATTTTCCATGTGAATAATACTTTATTATATTCAATAACATGCATTAATCACGAGTGTTTAGCAAGTGAATTTTCACAAAGCTCTATATCCTGATTTAATTACAGGACAATTCTTTCATCCTACAGAGTTAGCTCAAGCCTCTGTGAGGTGAGTTACTGTCTCTAGTCTCCCAGTTCCAGCAGCTGCAACCTGATTTCTATCTTTGTAGATTAGTCTTTGATGTTTAAGAACTTAGCATAAGGTCCTGGAAAGATGGCTCAGCTGTTAAGAGCACTGGCCGCTCTTCCAGAGGACCTGGGTTCTGTTCCCAGGTGCCATCCACATGGCAGCTAACAACCATCTGTAACTCTAATTCCAGCGGATCCAATGCCTTCTTCTGACTTCCACAGGCACTTCCACAGGTGCACTTACAAACATGCAGGCAATGCACTCATGCACATAAAAACAATAAAGGAATAAAGTAGAACAATAACTTAGCATGAAAGGATGCATCCATTGTGTTCTTTGTGCTGTATTTCATTAAGTTTATTTTGAGATTCATCTGTTTCATTATGTATATCTATGGTTTATTGATTTTTTTCAATATAAATAATTTTAAATTGTGTCTATTTGTGTGACTCTGTGGAGGTATGTGCACAAGACTGCAGGTGCTTGTTGAGGTCAGAAGACGATGTCAGATCTCTTGGAGCTGGAGTTACAGGTGGCTTTGAGCTGCCTGACATAGGGTGCTGGGAACTGAACTCACATACTCTGTAAGAACAGTACTGGGTCTTAACCACTGAGCCACCTCTCCAGCCTGTCTCTTGCTTTTTTCTGGTTCATTATTACTCCATTTCACATGGATAGATCACAATTCATCCATTTTTCTACTGATGGATGTTTGAGCTGTTGCCAATGTTTCCTTATTATGAATAAAGTGATTATGCAGAGAGCTTTTCTGTGACATTTATAATTGAGCTACATTGTTTTCAAAATGATTATGTAATTTTACTTTTTAAAACTTTCTTTTATTTATTTCTTTTTATTTTATGGTATATGAGTACATGCCAGCATGTATGTAAATGCACCATGTGTATGCAATGCTTGTGGAGGTCAGTAGAAGTTGTTGGAATTGGAGTTATGGATGGTTGTTAACCACTGGGAACCCACTATGAGGGTCCTTTGCAAGAGTAGCCAGTGCTCTTAACTTTGGAACCATCTCTCCTGCTCGATTATATACTTTTAAACAAAAGCAATGCATTAGAGTGTTCTGCACCCTTACCAGCACGTGCCTCAGCTTTAATTTTTAGCCCTTCTGTTGAGGGTATAGATGTATCTCATGTAGTTTTGCTTTACATTTCCTTGTGAATAATGATGTTGAACAAGTTTTCATATGCTTGCTGACAATTTGAATATATTCTTTTGTGATGTGTCTAAGTTTTTAACCAATTTTTTATTTAGTCATTTGAATTTTTAGCATTTGAATTTCCCTTTAAAGAATTTGAATATGCTTTAGTTAAGAATCAACTAGATGCCTGCATTGCCATGAGGTTTCACATTTAATATATTATCAATTCAATCAACTACTGAGGCCAAGATATGATTCTCATTGTACAGAATAGGAAACTGGATACAGTGCAAACCTTTTAAAGTCGAGGCTCTCGCCTTAGCAGAAGTGGTGAATGTGCTTTTTGTGGGGACAGGGATTCTGAACATCTTTGCATTTTCAGTTTTTGTATTAAAAAATTTTAAACTAAACATAACAATTGTACATGTTTACAGGCTCAGTGTCATATTTTAACCTGCGCAGAATGATCAAATCAGAAGAATTGTCATATTCATCCCTGCAAACACTGTTCATTTTGGTTTCCTGTGGAAACCAAGTCAGACATCCCAGTATCCATCCTTACTTGCTTTTCTAATACGTAGGCTGAGTGTGAAGTACTCGAAAGATCCAGAGGACTCTAAGAAGGAAGAGAATCCTCTTCTGACTCTTATTGGGCTGTAGCTGTGGGAAATACTTATTGTGTTAAGTTAGTCCCTGAGATTTAGAGTTGTTTACTCTAGCAGCTACTCTTATTTACCTTTCCTATGCTCATTGTAAGTCCATAACTGGGCATACTTCTAACTTGTCTAGAACTCCAATCATGTACTGTGTTTTAAACAGAGTGTATTGTGCAGCCATTCTCCCGGACTGAAAATGAATTCCTAGTTTCGTTCAGATAAAGCCACTTCGTGGTTCACCCTCACGCATGCTGTCACTTCCTGGCAGTCTTATAGATCTTTCCTAAGTGTTAGATGTTGTTTAGTTGAAAAGTGTCAGAGAGGAAGTTGTTCTATTTTTATCTTTAATCATGTGTATGTGTCTGAGTGCGGTTTACACTCCTGTATGCAGATGCCCACAGAGGCCAGAAGAGGGTGTCGGATCCCCTAGAGCTGGGGTTACATGTTGTTCTGAGCAAGCTGACGTTGGTGCTGGGGGTGGAATTGGAGTTCTTTGGAAGAGCAGTACATCTTCTTAACCGCTAAGCCTTCTCTCCAGCCCCCAGAGGCAACATTTTATCAAATAAATTACATATATCCCCAAACATTCACGCTTGTTCTTAGGACGCATTCTTCAGGCTTCCCACTGCTTCACTGTCTTTGCTCTGCAGTTCCCTGGCTCACAGGAGGCTCCACCGGAAGCCGGGGAACAGTGCTGTGTGCATTGCAGGGCACTGCGAATTATAAAAATCTGTGCTGTTCAAAAGATCAGAACCTCTACCCATCTGGGATAGATAAATCCCATCCATAGAATTTATGGGGGGTTATCATGAATTATGTACTGGGTCTTGGGTTTGGCACATAATAAATATAAATGATCCTCTCAGGACAGCAGATTATCATTCAGTAGGAGAAAAAAGCCAGGCATGTGTGGAATTTAAATGGGAAGATGCCCTACCCCTCTCAGAGAGGACAGAGTTTCCAACTCCAGGAGAGAGAGGTAGAATCCTTGCTTTTCCTCCTGGTTCTAATCCTTCCCAAAGGAGAAGAGGTGATTTATCTACACAGGATTCAGATCACAAGCAAGGGGTTGGGGAGATGGCTCAGCAGTTAAGAGTACTGGCTGCTTTTACTGACGACCCAGGTTTTGCTTCCCAGCACCCACATGGGGGCTAATAACCCTCTCTGTAACTCCAGTTTGGGCCTCTGACACCCTCTTCTGACCTTTGTCATCACTGCATGCATGGGTGCATACATGCCAGCAGACTAAATCCAAACCAGAACACAAGCTATGAACACTTGATTGCCTTCTCTGAATTTACTCTGTTCTATACCTTTCTTTTACCAAAGGGTACATTTGCTGTGTGCCAGTCTGGTTATACTGACAACCATCGACTTGCCTATCCAATTCTAAAGGAGGTGTGAGGAGGCCAACTCAGACATTCCATCCAAGTCATACCTTCCCATGAACTTTGGCTGGTACTAAATAGGGCTTATAGCTTTAGCATCTTCTCTACAACCTTTTATCTTTTAGCTGGTTCTGAACTTGGAGTGTGCCGTGGGTGGGGGACACTGCCAATAACCACCAACTCCCTTTATTCTACCAACTGTACAGCTAATACGCTTCAGGTGCTGCACACGCCAGTGAAACTTGCAGCAGCTGTCATGAGCAAAACTACACTGCAGACTAGGTATGAGTCACAGAAACAACAGCATCTGAAAATCTTCCCCGGTGGATCCAAACTCCTGGGAACTAGGACAAACATACATGAGAACTAGAAGCCAACGCCAGACAGTCTAGAAATAAGAGTGCAGTTCTAAAGCACAAGATGCTGCTGTGAACGCCGACCTTTGTGAAGATCAAGTTCAGCGTGGCCTGTGGCTGCCAGCAACACTTCCGTGGTTATACATTTAGTTAGGAGGCACCATGAACAATCATTTTACCTCAGCCTATGTGGTTTAAGTTTTCCAGAGGTTTTTTTTGTTTTGTTTTTTTTTCTGGTCCTGCCGTTTCTGTTTTGATTTTCACAAGGCAAGCGGGAACAATCCAGAACACAAAAGCCACGTAAGGATTTAAGGTTGATTGCTAATTCTGTGCTTACCAATAATGGCTTGTACTTTAAAAAATTCCCAGTGTCCATTGCACAATATGGAGGCTGTGTCCACAGGAAGAGTGGAGAAGCTGCTGCGGCCGTTCTTTGTGTGGTTTTTCTATGTACTTCTCCTATACTTGTTCTTGCACTGAAATTCATGAATTTCCAGGATATCTTCGTGGATCAAAAAAGGAAACACAGAGTAAATGCAGCCTGGAGTAAAATAAATAAAGTGAGCATCGGGCATGTTAACCCAGGGGCCGGACGGTGAAAGCTCTCTTTTAGATGGATGTGGACTCCTCGCTTCTCCAGCTCCTGAGCTGCACCAGGCTTGTGCCATTGCTCTAGATTCTGCATTCCAAGGACCAAGTGCTGACCAGCAGATGGTCAGCCAACCCTAAAGGCCCTACCTAAGTACTTTAAAGAAGCATACCAAGTAAGCTAAGGATGCAGCCTAGGCTACAGCAGCTCCAAGGACAGTTCTCCCGGGGTGTCACTGGGGTAGGACAGACCTCACTTTGGTTGGAAATGGCTTCCTGCAAGAAACACAGTGCCTATCAAAAGTGAGCCTTGTGTTGGAAGTGCTTGGCTGAGTCCTTTTACCAAGCAGCTCTTACTTGCTGGCTGTGTAGTTCTTCTTTCTTTCCCTCCTGGGCTCTTGGGAGGCACTGACCTTGAACACTTGCAGAGTGTTCCCACATGGAGGTCCTGGGGCTCTTGCCAGTTTCTCAGCGGTTCATGCAAGCTTTGGGAGAGGGATGGCTCCCAGTGGGAACCCCAAGATGGGCCCTGTAGAGGTGAAGGGGAAATCTGGCTTCCCAGAAGTGCTGGTGTCTGCCTCTCATTAGGGGCACTTTGGTTTTGGTCATAAGATGAGGCAAATGCCTTTAGGTATACTGGGAACTCCTGAGTGAAATGGAAGTTCAGAAGCTTTGACACACTCACCGATAGTCTTTATTAAATCATAATTTCTTTTGATTTAGATCGAATTGGAAATAGCTTTCATCTATTGTGCCACTGTCCTGAAGCCTTACATCAATAGCATTTAAACATCTATGTTACCTGGTGTTTGAGGCTAGAGTGTTTTTGTTAGACTCCACGGAAAAACAGCTCTGCCTTGTGCACATTATGAAATCTTTGCCAGTATCTGGGAAAGTACGTGTAGCTGTTAGACATTTTGGAAAAACTTTAGGGCATCTTCATCAGATTTGGTAGTATTTATCTAATATTCTATGGTGTTCCTGTATTTACAGCATCAAATACATAGGCTTGTCAGAGCAGTTACGCCAGATATCTGCATTTCCAAGTTCTGCTGTGGAGAGGGTGGCTGTGTGGATCAGTTCTGGCCAGAGACATTGTCAGAAACCATCCTTTTGTCTTGGACCCTTTACCTTCTTGCCTGGAAAGCCACTGCAAGTGTTAAGAGTTTCATCAGCTGCATTGAAAACACCTTAAGTCTGAGAGCTGGGTGCTTAGGATGGCATCTGTGTCCCCATGCACACGTCACCGGTTTCTCTGCACTGGGTTTATTTTAAACCACTGCAGTGTGTTCTTTCTGTTACACTTCCAAACCCAGTCTCTAGCTAATGAAATACTCAGTTTCCAGAATGCCTTACCTTAGAGATAAAACTGAAAAGTTGAATGCTTAGTCAGAAGACTCCCCCCTACCTCCGAGCCTACACAGTTTTGGTGAAACTCTAAACATTGAAGAGAGGATGTGTCTTCTTTGTGAATCCCATGTGGCATCAAGGAGGCTGAGACTGAAAAAAACCATCCCTTAAAGTTCAGTTTAGCCTGGGGAGGGGGGACCACTTCATTTTGGCATAGTTGTCCCTGGGGCTTACTGATGGGCCCCTCACCTAGCCAAGTTCTAGTCACTGTCAAATCTGGGTTGGAATGCAATTTTAAAATCATTGTTGTACTTGTCAGCTTCAGTTTTGGGAGTTCTAAAATGAGGAAGGCCTCAGATTAAAAGGAAAAAATTGCCTGTCAAGGAGACCCATCAAGCACCTGGTGCGAGTGAATGCTCCAGGCCTCCGCATGTTCCTTCCATCTCTCTATCAACTGGCTCACTCAGACTGTGCAATATGGCAAGTCAGTGCTGGGGGCTCAGGCGCTTGGCTCTCTGAACCAGCCTTCCATACCTTATAGCTTCAGGGTTGAGCAAGTGCTGGGGAGACCGGTATCCGGTGCATTTAGTTCACTCGAACTAACCGTGGAGGAGTGAGTCAGCATCCAGCACTCACAAGGTTCCACTTAAGAAACAAAACTGGAACTGGAGAGATGGGTCAGGTGTTAAGAGCACTGGCTGCTCTTGCAGAGGACCTGAGTTCTGTTTCTAGCACCCACATGGCAATGCACAACTGTCTGTTAACTTCCAGTTCCGGGGGAATCTGACACCCTCTTCTGGCCTGTGCAGGCATTTCACAAGACTAGTGCACCTACATACATGCAGGCAATATAGTCAAAAATGTAAAAGAAAAAGATAACAAATAAAATGTTAAAAAAATAAACCAGACTGAAAGTGGCACGGTGAGGTTTGGTGATTTCTCTCCAGGAGGACACAGGAAATATCTGGAGGTTGGAGCAAAGTTCCATCTGGAAAAAGTTGTTTTTCTCTAGAATGGGTTTTGGTGCAGAGTCCCTAAAACCGGAAGGGAAATGGGGTTCATTTCTTGTGACTCTGACCCCATCTCTAGTTTCATATGTCCTACAGATGTGAGACTAAGTGCTTACAATATTCAAGTCAATGAATTATTTACAACAGGAAAGCACACGTAGAGCCCAAGACTGACAAATCTTTCCTCAATTACTTCCCTGTGAACTTGATCATCTTTGCAGAATCCCAAATATGCGTGAAATTTGAAGTTGTTTAATCTATAATATTTGTGGATCATGACAAGTAATAAATAGTTGGCAAAAGACAGAAAGGAAGATAGGTGTGGAGACTTTACCTGTTATGAAATGCAGTTACTCAGTTTATTCCCTATTTTCATCAAGTCTCTGAGCTCAAGAGACTGGCAACTCTAGAGAGAAATTATCACAGCAATTCATATTTGCTGAACATTTCGGGTTGCTGGGGCTTTCTGTGGCTTACTGTTCTCTTCAGTCCTCATTATACCATTCAGGAGCAAGACGCACGTGCTGGCACTCACTATGCTGGGAATCAGTGCCCCATAGGGGAAGGAACAGGGTCATCAACACCCATAAGCTGTAATGGAACCCTGACTGTTTAGGTCTGAGCACACTTCTGAAAATCTCTCAAGCAGAGTAGGTGATTTCTTATTGTTTCTCCAATTTCTCTTTTCTTTCTTTTTAAATTAAAAAAAAAATTTTATGTGTATGAATGTTTTGCCTACATGAATTTAAGTGTGCCCCAAGCATGCAATGCCCACAGAAGCCAGACATAGGCACTGGATCCCCTAAAACTGGAGTTACAGATGGTTGTTAACTGCCATGAAGGTCCTGGGAATTGAACGAAAGTCATTTGAAAAAAAGTTAGTGCTCTGATTCGCTAGAACATCTCTCCAGTCCCTATTTCTCCCATTTTTCTAATGAGTAAGCTGAGTCTGAAAGCAGCTGAGCTATCTGGGAATGTTGTACAGCTGGTCCAGAGAACAGTGGGACCAAGTTAAGGCAATCTTCGGTCCTCCACATGCAGTATTCTGGTCGGACGTTAAGGACCTCCTGGATCTAAGAGGAGGATGGAAAAAAAAAAAAAAAGAAAAAAAACCCTTTTGTACATGAGAAATTAGAGTCCAGAGCGGCTGCATGGGCTGTTCTGGTACAGAGAGAGTCCGGCCTGCAGCAGAGGTGTCCTGAAGGGAGGGAGGGAGAGGATCCAGCACGGTGTCCTCCTGAGGAGAGGCAGGGAGAGGATCACATGGCAGAGAAAACTAACAGCTCACTCATCTCCCCCAACACCCAGGATTTCAATTTCTGGCTCCAGAATGTGAGTGATGATAAGATCAGGAGTAGATCCACCCTCCCCGTTTCCAGTGTATCACATTCCTGCACGATTTATGGGTGTTTTCTCCTGGGCTGGAGCACATGCTGGTGGAGATTGTATTTACATTTTTCTCTTATCTCTGGCAGAATCCTTTCCATCTCCTTCTCAGACCCTGTTCTACTTGGATAAGCTTTGTCATTCGATTCTTCCCACTGTCCATGTGACTATCTCTCATCTTCTCTGCCCTCTGCATTTTCTTTTCCATGGCACGTTTGGTTTGTGCCGGAAAGGCTGTGTGTGTAATTCTCCTCTGCTCCTTATTAAAGTGGAGTAGTCGCCTTCATTGCTTCTGCTTAGCACTGGGATGTCTCCTCCATTCTTCCTGGTTAGTGCTGGGATGTCCATCACATTTGTCCTGGTTAGTGCTGGAATGTCTCCATTCTTCCTGGTTAAGGCTGGAATGTGTGCTACAGTCTTACACTTACAAGGGCAAATATTGTGATCTTCTCTCTTGATAAAAATTCTTTATCATAACATCTTTCAACCCTGAACTCACCTTTCTCTCCTAACAGCAAATGTTTTCTTAGGAGTTTATAGAAGGTTGAAGGAACACTGGCTTCAGATCCTTAATAACACAGAAAACATTTTTACTCTAAGCCCCGGAACAGTGTTTTGTGGAATTTTCTTTAATAACAAAAAAAGAACAAACAGAACAAAGAGAAGTTGCAACTGCCAGTTCCTTGGCTTGAGTTGTTTCCTCTCAGGCCCTAAATGGTAACCAGACACGAACTCCGATCCCCTGGCCCGCAGGACTGGCCTCCCTCCCCTTCCCCTTTTTCTCTTGAGTTCCTCATTATTTTCTTCAAATTAAAGCACTCTGGTTGGAATGAGGGGGTATAAAGAGAGGGCAGCCAGGAGCCCCACTTGCTCAGAAGGATTATATCTCTGGGAAGCCTTCCTCACCAGTCTCTGATATGATTAATTGTCTGAAAGGTGCACAGCTTTTTAGTTGGAGGAGATGGGTTTTAAAAGGAAGTCTGTCTCCATTACCTAGGATACTGGGTTGAACAACAATCTTCTTAGGACATACTAGAGGTCATGTATCCAATTATAAGGCTTCGAGTCACTCCCCTGTTTGTTGTGCAACATTCCTTTCGTTCTGAAAATATTAATTGCATGACTTCTGGGCCTCAGTTCCCATGCTAAAGCTTGAGGGCCCAGGCAAAGCCAAAGCAGACTCTTGCTGCTCCCTTAGACCTGACAGGGAAGGGCATAGACACTGAGTAAAGACTCAGATGAGCAACTGAACTTCTGAGTCCCGAGGTAGGAATGTGGGGAAAGTGGTGGATGTTACTTCCAGGTGTGCACACTGTAGGGTGTTTGTGCTGTGCAGGTGTGTGTGCCACGTGGGTGTCCATCCACGGTTCCTCTCAGGAAGAGTCAAGATAATAAATGGCAGTGAGCAGTTTGCTGGCCGATGGTTGAGAGTGAGTTTTGCACGTGCTCATGGAGCATGTTCCTGTGCCCAAGAGGGGATGGGGTATACAGCAGCCCCTGGTGGAAACAGGATTAGCACGGGCATCAGAAGAAATGAAGAGAGGATGCAGTTCTGAGTGTGGGAGGGCAAATGCAGTGAGGGGAGCTGGAGCCAATACCAGGCTAGGATGAGAGATTTAGTCTTTATCCTCAGTCAAGACGGGTCTACACTGGGTAAAGTCCTGCTGATCTTTGCATTTTGAAAGGTGTCTTCCTGTTTTAGTGCAGACACTGGATTTCTTCTGAAGACCGGGATGGATTCATTCTCTCGTTCGGTCAAGAGGCTATGTCTTCTCTCCTCAGTGGCAAGTCAGTTTCTGTCCTGTCGGAACTCACAGTCTGGGTGGAGACAGATCCTAAACAAGCACACAGATGGAAATGTCCAGGAGCCATGGTGGTACAATGAAGAGTCAGCCAAGAGGAACCAAGGAACATCCTGGGGTGGGTGCTTCTGTTTCAGGGTTCTACGGGGTCTCAGAGGAGGCCTGTCAGTGAGGGCATGTTGTCCAGCACAGAGCTGATTTCCTTGCAGGCCCTTCACGTTCTGGTCGGTGCTGACTGTAAATGCACACCTCTGTCCACTGTTTCCCTTGGTCTTTGTGCTGCCATAGAGCAGTGGAACTGGAAAAACTCTCAAGAACAGATATCTAGTTCAGCCCCTTCATGTTAGAGGCAACACACAGAAGGCCAGAGAGACATTGTTCCATTGACTGGGAACCAGCCCTCAACCTGCCCTTTTTCTCGATTTCGCCCTGGGGCCAGAATTCCCTGCCCCTCCCTGATGTACTCCGACTTTCTCTGTTTGGCCTTTCTGGCTCTACTGAGCCCCTGCAGACTGTTTCCCAAGCACTTTTATCCCCCTGGATGTGTCGGGGACTCCAAATACTTGCAGAAAAAATGATTAATGGTCCTTTTTCCCGCTGGCATCTTCTAATCATGAAATCTTGGACAGCAACCAATTTAATTTAGGTTCTAGAAACTGCCATTTTTTTTCAAGCTGGCTTATACTAATGATTTTTTTAAAATGCCTGAAGCTATGAACCATGTTTAAAACCCTGCAATAACATTTTGCCATTTATAGTGTTACGTGGAATGCAAGGTCCAGATTGAGAAGAATACATAAAAAGGAAAAAGAATTCTCCATTTCCTTAAAGTTTGCAAAATTAATAAGATATTTCTCATTTAAATTTAGAAAAAAAATTTTTTCATAATTGAATCTTGCTGCCTAAGTTTTAACCTAAAACACAAGTTTCCTTGACTGAGTTGAAAATTCCTTTAGATAGAAATGGTGTAAGTTAACTAAAATAGCACCCACTGTGCTGGTCATGATTAAAGTTATTCTAGGAGGTTCACTGAACCCTCCAGTTCCTCTTACATGATTTGCTTCTGAGAGA
Organism: Eospalax fontanierii; assembly: GCA_035773235.1. NCBI lineage: Eukaryota > Metazoa > Chordata > Mammalia > Rodentia > Spalacidae > Eospalax > Eospalax fontanierii. The sequence goes on from CM069538.1 coordinate 10,463,334, forward strand.
AAAACCCAGCATGTCTGAGTCCAGTCAGGCAAGGCGACAAGGTATTGAGGAACTAGGTAGTAAATTCATCCTGGTAGAAAGAAATTTATTGAAGAATTTCTGACATAGCCCAATGCTAAAGGAATTTCTTTCCAATGAAGTAAATGTTTCATGAGCTCTATGAAATCAAAGTGTTTTGCGTTCACATTCAAACAGATAACAGTAGTTATCAAGTTTGGGGAAGACATTCTGTGTGGTGGTTTTTCTTAGAAGAGAAAACTCAGCGCAGGGAGTCTACTATGGAGCACAGAATTCATGCCTGACTGTCTTCTGAAGGCTTTGTGTTTCTCTCATGTGATCTGAGGAGATCAAAGCAGCATAGGAGCTTCTAAGATCCTTGAGTTAGATCTTTCTCAGCAACTCATAGAGGTTCGTTCACATGCAGATGCACTTGGCTCCACAGTCGGGACTCAAGAAGCTGCTGTGCTAAAGGTTTGATCCAATGTGTGGCTTTCCTTTGACTGCTGTAAAAATTGAAATACCCTAAGCAATTTAACTTTATTCTCACACACTTGGAGAGATCAGAAGTTCAAAGTCAAGTTTTACCAGGCACCAGTCCCTCTTGAAGGTACTGTAGGTGAATCTGCTCCTTGCCTCTTTCAGCACGGAGTGGCTGGAATCCAGCAGCTGGAATGCAGCACTCCTTGGCTGGCGGCTGTACCACCGTCTGCTCTGCATCATCGGTCCCATTACCATCCCATTTTCTGTCTGTGTCAAATTTCCCTTTTTGTCTCTTTTCTAAGGGTTTGTGTGACTGCATATCAGGCACATGCAAATTTTCCAGGAAGGTCTCCCCACACATAATCTTGTATTTGCAAATAACTTACCTTTTCCCTGTGAGGTAGCCCAGGTCCCAGGGTCCTGGGTCCATCTTGCTGGTGTGTATATTCATGGAGAATAAAGGCAGAAAAGGCTGCAGGCAGTAGGCTGGCAGAGGAGTGAGCACTTGCTCACTCACCACATCTGGGGTGAAATGTCTGAGTCTGGCAGAACAAACAACAGAGGGAACAAGCTTAAGCAATGCCAAACTCCAGTGTGAGCACGGCGGCCTGATGGCCATGATGTTTTTCACAGCAACAGAAACAGGACAGTCTATGCTGTACAGATTGAGCAACTCACCTCCAACCCACATCTGACTTCCGTGATGTTAGATCTGTATGCTAGACAAGGTTCCCGAATTTACTTGGCTTATACAGTGGTTCCCATCTTGGTCCGGTAGAACACTTGGCCTTGTCTATTTGGGAGAACAATTGGTCGTCTTTGACCATATCCACTGACCTGGGTAACAGTGCATTGTAACCAGAGTTGCACTCAGTCTTTATTTTTCTTCAGCTCATGTATGAGAACCCATGATTTAAGCAACGACAGCAGCAAAGATCAATGCTGGCAGTCGAGTGTTTTGAATGACCATTGCTATGGATTTTTCTCTCACTAACATCTTACCTTGGACTTTGACATATGAATTCCCTGGCTCCTCCATTTATCTGGAAAACAAAATGAAAACAAGGTGACATTCATAGCTGTTGCCTGGAAACCACTGGAGCCTGCGAGGGTCTTGATGGACAGGACTTGTCTGATGGCTGTTCTTCCTGGTATGCACAGAAAAACCCAAGTTCTTTGTTTCATTTGGTTTTATAGATGCTTCAGGCTGGAGCCTGCATTTTTCTGTGGTAACCTCACCCTTCAGTGGTTCCCCTGGGGCTCACGAACCCCAGCCACATGGAGTTTTATGGGAGCCGAGCTACCTTGACGCTGCCATATGTTTCTTCTTGCATTGAATAATTTGCTTTTCCCTTTCAGCAACCTTGACTTGCAACATTTAAACAGGGTCTGCAAGCGGAGAGAAGAGAAAACATCACTCTGTGTTTCCACAGAGATGTTTGGCCTGAGCCCACTTCTAGGCCAGGTTATACTCCATCCCGGTGTGCCCGGCTCATAGAATGCATATTGAAGATTTCCCAGGATTCCGGGTTCTACTGGGATACTTGGGGGTTATGTGTTGCTGTGTTGAGGTCAGCCTGTCAGCACATGGCAAGCTGTTTTTCTGTTTCACATAGTTTTAGAACATCTGCCTGCATCATTCTTCTCAGATGTTCCACCCATTTGTCAATGTCTGTGGTCTAACTCAGAATACCGGAAGTGTGGGTATGTGGTCTAACTCAGAATCTTGGAAGTGTGGGTATGTGTTAGGCGCTGATTCTCTGAAAGCTCCTCCGCTCTTTCCCTGTTCTTTTGATAGAGGAAAAGACATGTACACAGTTATCTCTACGCCTCAGTTCAAGGGAACAGGAAAGTTACCCTGATTCCTTCTGTCTTAATCGCCTTTTGGGGCACTTAAAAACCCCAATCTTCAGACCAAGAGTTCTTAATTGTGGCGTGTGGGTTTCTAGGAGTTGAAATTAAGTGACCCGCAGAAGGTCATTTAACAGTTCCAGACTTTAAGCGTGTGTTTCCTTTCTTCAGGTACAGGGCCTGTCTTTGTGAGTGTGGACAAGGAGCACAGGGCCTCTGGGGAAAGGCTAATCAGATGTTGGGGATGGGAGCCGGATGTGCCCAACTCTGTCAGTGGCTGTGGTGCTTCCTGTCATTGACATTGTCCACCTCAGACTCTTCTGGAAGACCCAGAGAGCAGGGAAAGCAGACAGAAGGGAGGGCAGAGGGGCCAGGTCACGCAGTTCCACAAGTGTCCCTTCTGTGGTCCTAAGGGAACATGGACAAGGCTTTGAAAGGAGCACCTTGAGAGCAGAAGGGACATAGCATGGCTTAGAATTTGCTTTTAATTTTCTTTTTGGTAACAACTTCATTGAGATGTGATTGCTATACCATGCAATTTCCCCATTTCAAGTGTGTAATTGGGTGGGCGGTTCTTCTGTGACTGCCCTGCTTGCTATACAATTTGCAGTGTACTAAATACACTTGCCTTTTGTCAAAGCAACAATAAAAAGTGTACAGTTCAGTGGTTTCATATTGTCACAGTTTGCTCAGCGTCTTCCAGGGTGCTGATCCCCTCATCCTGCCATTTCCTCTTTACAGGGCTCCTACTACCAGTATCGTTTCCCGTTCTCCTCAATCAGATTGTGGCTCAAGTGTCACATGCCAGGTGTGGGACCCTGCTCCGTTGTCTGGCATACCTTCGCAGCCAGTTGTCCTTCTAATCCCGTCATCCTCTTGTATTTCTTTCCTTGCTCTAGGTCTCAGGTCCTTCTGGGTAGGACAATGCCTGTCCCTCTTAGGCCCTCAGTTTCCAGGGCTTGCTCCCTGCTATGGTTTGAATATGAAATGTTCTCCATTGGCTCAGGGATCCAATGTTTGGTCCTCAGCTACAGGCCCTATTTTGAGAGGTCAGCCTGGGGGAAGAAATGTGTGCCCTCCTGAATTATACCAGTTTCCAGGCCTTTCCTTGCTCTCTGTTTTCTGTCCACCATATGGCCAAGGATTTCCTCTCTCGCAGGCTGCAGACACCATGGTGTTCTGCCTAAGCACATGGGGTCATGAATTGAACCCTCAGAAACTGTGAGGAAAGTACAATGCTTCCTCCCTTACGTTGTTGAGGGTGCTTGCCATCACGATGATAACAGTAACACAAGGTAGATCAGTGTTAGGGCAGGAAGCCAAAGCAAGGGCCCAGGGAGGAAGTCATTAGTGTCACTAACCAGACATTGTGGATTGGCCCTACTGCTCCTCTGGCTCTGGAACACAGCTTCTTGCTATCACAGTTCCCATGAGCTGGAAGTGCAAGAACGTTTGGCCCCAGGGAGCCGGGAGCTTGAGTTCTAAGCTGTATGACTCTGAGAAATGACACACCCTCTCTGAACCCTATAAAAACCAGGTCATGGAATCTCCAGTTCTTGTAGTTCTGAACCTGTGGGATGCTGGTGGATTTCTCCGGTGGCTGCTGGGGAGTTCTCTGCTTCCAGCAGACCCTGTCTAGCTGGCTACCTTTGCCACATCATCTCAGTTTCCCCTTCCCCACTCTTCCCATGCAAAGCACACTGTCTTGTGAGGATGGAATTTCCCGAAGCCTGGGGTCTCAGACCCACGTGGCTTAAGAAAGGCAAAGCTATCCTTTGGGTGCTTGATGAGCTGGGGGCTAAGTTAGTGTAAAAGCTTTGTCTGTGAGTTTACAAACATACAATTACGGCTCTTACAGTTATCTAAATCCACTTTCTTGCCTTATAATTTTATGGTTAGAAGCATTACAGTTGTTTTTAGATTTTTCAGTATAACTACAGTAGCCACAGACAGAACCCGATAGTGTCTGTTTATTTGTGCAACAAATTACACCCCTCAGCGAACTTCACTGTGTAATTTGCACTGGGTATACATTCTGAAAAAAAAAAAAAAAAGCATACATACATTGGTCTAAGGGTCTTCTCTTTCTTCTCTTTCCAAGGCAGCACTGACAGTAGGAAACTGAGAAATAACCTGCACACACGGGGCTCGACGTGTGCGAGTTCTACACACGTGCCTGTGGAGAGGCTGCTCCACTTGGCCCGCATCACAATGGGGAAAGTTGGGGAGTCGCTGACATCACTTTTTTCCCCACATAGTGATCTCTTATTTTATTCTGTTTCAGAGATTAGTGCTCAGTCACTTATAGATTATTAATAGCATAGGAATAAAGTGTTAAAAATTTCAATGTCAGTCCAAGATTGAGCGGGAATGGAAATAATTTACAGTCACTCAGAGCTTTCCTAGTTATAAAAAGTTTGCTAATGATAATGATTTAGCTTTCTGTTTTAAAATGTTAGTTTTTACTTATTGTGGTGCAACACACATGACACATGACATGAAACCATTCTAACGGTTCTTTGGTTCATAGTGCAGCAATGCTGAGGACCTACGCTTCCGAGCAGCCATCACCATCATCGGTCTCCTGAACTCTTTTTCTTAATGGAAATTTTCTCTCTGTTAACAGCACGTCCTCCTTCTCTCTCTATCTTGTCTGGAGACTGGAACATAACTTTCTGTCATGATGACTTGAGTTCGTCACACAGATAGAGCCATGCGTTATTTTTGCTTATGACTGTTCCATTTCACTTAACACAAGGACTTTGAAGTTCATCTGTGTGTCCTGAGTTCCCTCCTTTTCAAAGCTGAGTAATGTTCTGTTGTATGTATGGGCTTCATTCTTTACTGATGACTTGGGGTTGCTTCTAGTAAATAATGCTGCCGTGATATCTCTTTGAGACTTTATTTTTCATTCTTTTATATCCGGAGGAATGACTGCATTATGCAGCAATAAACATTTTCGTTGTTTGTCTGAGGTGTGACCACACTATTTTCCATGGTGGCTGCACATTTTACATTCCTACCAGCAAGGACACAGGGCTCCAATTTCTCCACATCCTCACCAGCGTTTACTTCCTTGTTAGTCTAATGGCAGAGAGGTGTGTGTCACTGCAGGATCTTCACTCCCCTAGGAACTGACTACGGCAAGTGTTTATTGGCCACTGCATAAATTCTGTGGAAAATGTCTATTCAAGTCTTTTGCTCAGTTTTCGTTAAATTGTGTTGTAACACAGTTTACAAATGTTTTCTCTCACTCTTTCACTGAACTTTTATTTGCATGTAGCTTCTGCCACAAACACATTCAAAACATGCTTTATAAATTACAGACATTTGTATGTAATCAAGAAAATAGTTTTCTAAGTTGTATTGAATGCAAGCAAACTGTCTGAACTCCTATTGTGAATTGTGACATATTGCCTGAAAGTATATTAAACATGCCTTGAATGGCATTGGTTAACCTCCTTCCTATCAAGGTAAATTCTTTTCTAAAATAACTTTCTTTTTAAAAAAATGTTTTATTTTATTATTTTTATTTTATGTGTATATGTGTATTATGTGCATGTATGTAAGTACGCCTGTGTCATGCAATGCCTGAAGAGGTCAGAAGAGGTTGTCAAATTCCCTTAGAACTGGAGTTACCAACAGGTTTTGGTTGCCATATATGTGCTGAGAATTGAATGTGGCTCATCTGCAAGAGCCAGTATTAACCGATGAGCTCTCTCTCTAGCCGCTGAGATAACTTTCTTTTACTGATCAAAATTTGAATCTCAGATTGAGTTAGGTTGAAATGTTTTCCTACTATTCATTTGAGATCATTTGTAAGAGCAAAGGACTACTGCCCATGTGGCTGGACAAACAGGCTTCTGAATAACGAGACCTTAGAGCACCCGAGGAGTGTGGATTCCAATGGGTAGTCTTTTCTGGTCTGTCTCAGAAATCTGTGAATTTCCACTGAGACCTTTCTTGCCCGTGACTACCCAGTGATTTTGCCCAAGACGATTTTATCCATAGATGTTACTTTCACATTGGTCTCAAAGATGCACATGGGACAAATATGTCTTAGAAAGGGGTAAAGCTGTGTTTATTTAAAAAAAAATAGACTAGAAGTAATGCGTGTAAGCAATTTGAATTGTTTAGGAATTGTATAGCATGGTGTTTTGTCTTTCTAAACAACAGAAGCATCTTAGATAAATGGGAAGTTCCTTATATTGAGTCTAGATCTTTCTGGAGTTCCACTGATGTCGAATCACCACAAATGACTCTCTAAGAATATTGTGGGACTGGTAAAATAGTTCAATGGGTAAAGGTGCTTGCTGCCAAGCCTGACAACCCGAGTTCAGTCCCTGGGATCCACATGGTAGAAGAAAAGAAAAGAAAAGACTCCCACAGGTTCTTGTCTGACTTCCACAAATGCACATACTCATGAGCATATAGACACACACATGCACACACATCTTCACAGTATTAACATTAGGCATTGCTTTACAGTTCATACAGAAAGTAGGCCTAACCTTAAAGTGAGGAATCTTGCCTCTGCTGCAGATCAGACATTCTCTGCTCTGTGCCTTCAAATGTGTCTGTTATGATTGAATAGGCTGACTTACTTGCAACCTTGAACAGAAAATGTATTAATTTCTTTATGTGTCAGTTAAAAAATGCAATTTAAAATAAAAATCCCTCCCTCCCTCCCTTCCTTCTTCTTGTCTTCTACTTCCTTCCTTCCACACAGGTTTCTGGGCTCCTATTATCACTTTGAAATGATACAGGAGTGAACAAAGCTACCACTGTCCCTGGCCTTGCAGGTAGTATTACACTATGACTACGACCCTTTATCCTGGATTGTGCTGGAATGAGGGTTTTCTACTAAAACTGGGAAATCTCCTGTGTAAGTGACGTAAGGTGAACACTCTAAGTCAGAGATATTGAACCTAAGAGAGTTTAAAAAAAAATGAATGAGTCTAAACATGCATAAGAAGTATTGTATGAAATGCATAAAATTTTAAAAAACATATCAGTCAAAAAAAAAAAAAAAGTAAATGACTACCGTGCATGGAACTCAAAGGCAAAGGACAGCAGATTTCTGTGAGATCAAGGCCAGCCTAGGCTGCTCCTCAGAGTGCATTCTAGGAGAGCTACATACTGAGATGCTGTCTCAAAAAAAAACAAAAACAAACAAAAAAGTGAATGAAGTGACTCAGAAAGGGAAAACCTCAGGCCGATGTGACGGAGAGCACTTGGGGGAGCACTGGCGGCCAGAGGAGGTCTGAGGAGATCACATTCACACAGAACTTGGCTTGTGTGAGAACTAGCAGGATGGCCGGGGTGACCCCAGGGAGCCAGTGGCGGGAGCTCACAGCCAGCAGGAGCTGCAGCAGCTGGCCTGCCCAGCCTCTCCCAGTCAGCCCGTCTACAAAGCGCCGTCCCAAGACTGGAGACTTGAAGGAGTTCACAGACCCTGAGTCAGGACCCACCTGATGGGAGGGCATGGAACCCACCCCTGTCACCTACGCTGGGCTGAGGGGAGCTGCGGCCCACCACGGAAGCTTCGGGCCTAGCTCTCCTTCCCCAGTATGCCCATGGTCACTGGTGAAGGATAGCTCTTTCACTCGGATGCCCCTTCACCAAGCAGTGGCCCATCTGCCGGGCCAGAGAGGGCTCTGGACCTTCTGCAGGTTTTGTGGCCGTGCTTCAGTGCTGGGCAGGGGGCAGTTATGGGATGGCTTAGAACTAGTCATTGTGTGCAATCTGGTCACTTTACTGCCCCCAAATCCAAAATGTTTCGCCTTCTCTCCTTCCTAAATCTCATCCAGGAACAGAGCTCTGACTCCTTAAGCCACATAGGCCAGAGATAATGGGCACAGCAGGCCTGTGTTGTCGAAAGGGGCGAGTCAGTGGTTGGGAGGGTCATGTGTAGCCATTAGCTGGGTGCGCCTTGTAAACTACACGTAGAAAAGTATCATAAGAAGTAGAGGACAGCTTTCCTAGTCTTCAGTCTTTGTTTGTCTGAGATCTTCCTTCTCACCAAGTGGAGGCACATGTGTGTACATGCTTGAGACCAGAGCACAGAAGAGCACAGGCTTCCCTCCCTGCCTGTCCCTGTTTGGTGCTTTGGGTCATATCTAGTGCCCGCATGGGCTTCTGCAGGTTGGGCTCTCAGACTCCTCCCAAATGCAAGCAGAGCAGACAGAGACCCAGATTTCAGTTTCTCTCCAGCCTACTTAGGAAGGAGAGGCACGTTTCCCCTAGGGGAAACAGCATCTTTTAATAATTAGAGCCACAGAAAAATAACATATGAAAATTTCAAAGGTTAAAATTTTATTCTGGAATTTTTGCCTATAAGAGAATCAATTAATTAATTGAAATACATTTTTCAGGATTATCTTTTAACTTTTTTAAGATATGAAAATTGGGGCTGGAGAGAGGGCTTAGTGGTTGAGAGCATATACTTCTCTTGCAGGGGACCGGAGTTCAGTTCCCAGCACCCACATTGGGCAGCTTACAACTGCCTATAACTCCAGCTCCAAGGGATCTAACACCCTCTTCTGGCCTCTGCAGGCATCTGCACTCTTGTTCACATTCCCATACACACACACACACACACACACACACACACACACTCATCATTACAAACAATACAAATAAATCTTTAAAAAATATATAAGAACCAGCGGGCTAGGGAAATGGCTTCAGTAAAGTGCTTGCTGTGCAAACAGGAGGATCTGAATTTGGATTTTCAGTATACACACAAAAATAAAGCCAGGGGAGGCAGCACACACCTGATACCCTGGCGACAGGGACGTGGAGACAGGAGGACCCCTGGGGTTTGCTGGGCAGTCGGTCTAGCCAAAGCAGTGAGTTCTAGGTTCAGTGAGAGACTCTGTCTCAAAAACTAAGGTGAAATGAGAGAGGAGGACGCTGACAGCCACTTCCAGCCTCCACACACGTGCACATGCATCTGCACACACAGATGTTCAAAGAATCATGAGGACCTGTGAAAACAATGCAACATGGTCTGTCTTAGAATTTTCTCTTACTGTTGGATTCTGATGTTAAGACTTCCTCTTCCACTGGCTCTTCCATTTTTACCAGCCTAGTAAACACAAAGCCATTTAACTGCAGCATGAACGAATGCTTATGTTAATAATTAAAATGCTGCTGTTAATGAGATTCTGTGATGAGAGAGAAGAGCAGGAAGAATGTGGGGTTAGCAGAAGACTGGGCTCACTCCTCAAGTCCCTGGGGCCGGAAGTCTGAGGGTGCTGCTTCTTCCTCTCTCCTGGGATGTTGTTAGTGCCTCAGTGGGCTCTGGGTGTTGCTGTGTGGCTCTGGAGATCAGAGCTGATCCGTATTCCATTTTCATCTCTTTTCAGCTGTGTGACCTCAGGTAAGCTACTTAACCTCTCGGGGTCAAAGAAACAGGATATAATATCAGCCTCACAGAGTTTTAGACTTAGTGTGAGTGCTGTATACAGGGGTGTTCTGCATCTTGCCCATATTAGCATTCATACATGTTTTTATTGTTATTTTAAATCTTGCATGTTGGCAGCTGGAGGCCTGCTGGCTTCACCTATTCAGGTGGGGAGGATCTCTGTGCTCTGTAGGGCTGGCTGTTCAGGTGTCAAGGACTACACCCATTTGCAATGCAAATCTTGAGGATCGGTATAAATGTCATGTACTTCGAAAGAGCTGGATTTAGGGCAGAAGGAATGGGTCCTAGCTAGTCCCAGGCCCAGGCAGCCTCCTCAGAGCTTGGCTCTCACTAATAGGATATTCATGTGCCCATAAAGGGGAAAATAAAAATACCCATTCGTCTAATACCACTTCTGTGTGTGTCTAATATTGTTTTAGGACTGATTTTATACTTTAGAACGTAGTGCCTACTTTATAGTGGTTTTATGAATGCTCACTAAAATCTGTTGAAAAAGGAATCAAAGCTACAATGGAGAGCTATCTTGAGAAATGAACACCAGATTTATCCAGTGTTACATCTCTTTGCAACTTCCTTGCTTGCATAAGCTGTTGTTAAAGAGTACCCTAACCTCTGCCCCAAATATCCACCTCTGCATGCGTGCAGAAGGAATTCCCCTCAGTGGTCTCAGGCCACATTAAGCACCTATTCTGGCAATCATGCAGGCTGTAAACCCACCAATGCTGTAACAGTTAAAGAATAACACCGGGAGACCTATGTGAAGGAACTCATCTCTGGTTCCAGGATTTGGGGGCAGAAACTCGTATGAACTTGCCTGATTTCTCCTGGAGAATCTTGGTGCCTTCTTTGTGTGTGGCGGGTCCTGTGCCTCAGTTTCCTGGAACATTCACACACTTTACCTGGGGAAGCTGAATGAGCGCCTTGTGGGACATGAGGAGAGCAGCGTCATCAGTAATGCTGACGGTCTCTTTCTCCCCAGTGCTCAGCATTCTGTTGCCTGCTCTATTTCTGGAATGCTCCCTTAAGTGTTTTGCTTAAATCTGTTCAATATCCCAGGTTTTTTCAGTTTTCTCTTTCCCAGGCTCTACCCCTAATTGATGTACATAAGCTACCACACACAGAGACATAGACACAAACACATATACCACACATGTAGATACCCACACATATCACATACAACCACATATACACATAACATACATGTACCACATAGGCCTCACATGTACACACAGAACACACGTGTGTGCTCACATACACACATATGCCACACGCACCACACATGCACCCCCCCCACACACACACCTCCCACCACCCTTAACGTCTTTCTCCCAGTTAGTTATCCGGAGGGACAGCCTGACAATATTTCTAGAGCTCTGATTTTTTAATATAACATTCAACTGCATTTGGTAGATATATGTAGACCTAGGGTCTGCCACCTTTTTCTGTGAAGGGCCAGTTTGCAGTATCTTAAGCTTCCTGGGTCTTGTAGTTCTTATTGAAGAGACTCCCTTAACTTTTGTGACATAAAAGCTCCTTAAGACAATCAAGAAAGAAAGCAACTTGACTCTGATCCAATAAAACTTTATTTGCAAAAGTGGCTGACAGGCACTTTTGCTCCTGGGCTGTTGTTTGCCAACCTCAGCCGTAGTCAAAAGCATGAGAGTGGTTGTTGGGTCTCAGACCTGTGGCAGGCCATTAGGATGGAGTTTCAGAGAAGCTGGGCCTTGGGGCTCCCTGACCTTCAGAGTCCGACTGTCCCACTCAGCTCTGCAGGCAGGGCTGTGCTGTTCTGGCCAGGGGCCCTGGATTCTGCTGGTGTTGATTGGCTCCAGGGGCTAGGAGGATGGAAATTTACAAGAGGGCAGAAGGCCTGCTCTCTGCCAAGGCCTGATTCAGAGCTCAGGGATTAAGCTCCTGGCTCAGGGATTAAGCTGGAATTTCACATCCACAGATCATACCCGCCCTGCAACCCAGGCGTTGGACTGGGCCAGGATCTTGTGCTGCTGCCTGTGAGAAGGTATCCATGTGTTGTGGGCATAGAAGTCAAGAAAGAAACACGAGGGTCTCTGTTTTCTACTTTCAGCCTTGATTTTGTATATTTCTACAGAATCTGAGATGAGAACATACTTTGGAAATAACCAAGGAGCATGAAGGAATCTGCTCCCAAGGCCAAGAGTGACTGAACTTCTGAGCCGAGCATTCTCAGTAGGGATGCGAGCAGCGTGGGCACAGCCCTCGTATTTCAGCCCGAGGCTTTGTTCTGCTGGCTCAGTAGGGATGCGGAGCAGCCTGGGCACAGCATTCACATTTCAGCCCTGAAGCCTTTGCTCTGTTGGCTCTGGCCATCTGCTTCCTGTGGGCTCGGAAAATGACCTCTGCTTTCCTAAGAGTTGTGTCCTTGCTCCACATGCCCAGACCAGCAGACAGGACTGATTTCAAAGGGAGCTTTCAGTTCCCCGTTGTCATTCTGGAATCTCCTGTGGGTGTCAGTCATTCTGTAAATAGGGCTCAGACAAACTGCAATAGACGCCTCTAGACTTGTTGGTCTTTCTGGTTTTCATGCTGAGGTGAGCGCTCTAGAGCCCAACCATCAAAATAAGGAGAAAGGAAGACCAGGGACCTGGGGTTCTCTTCTGGTATACTTGAATCAGAAGTACCCTGGTGTTCTGGGATGAGATTTTAGGTACCAGTACTTGATGTGAAACTGCCACAGAAAGAATTTGCATGTTCTCTTGGACCTTGAGATATAAAGAAGTTTTATCTGTTGATCCAAACTTAACAAATTATATGAAACTTTGGTGTACTTGCTTGGAAGTCATCTGCTTATAGTCATGTATCAGCTGGCATAGGATGAGTTAGTTGTAGTAGAAATGAGCCCCAAAGCTTTAAAAACTATTATTCAGTTTTTGTGCATTTCATATAATAGATCCTAATCAAATTTAGACCCCCTGCACCATCCACATCCCCACAGCCCCCACCACCAGATTTCATGCATTCTGTCATACATGGTAAGTCTTATCTGATCAAGCATTTGTACCCAGATGCTGGGCTCTGCTGCCCATTCTCCAGTTCTGTGCTGGGTTTTTGTCTGCTTGAGTCAGCATGGGTCTTGTGCATGTTGTCACTAATGTTGCTTGTTCAAGTTCCCAGTGGCCTGAAAGCCTGTTTCCTTATGTTCATGTACCAACCCTGACTCTTACAGTCTTTCCATCCATTCTTCTGAAATGGTCCCTGAGCCCTTAGTCTCTAAAAAAATATGGAATAGTTCATGAATTTTTATGTCATCCTTGCATAGGGGCCATGATAATCTTCTTTGTACTGTTCCAATTTTAGTACATGTACTGCCGAACTGAGTGGGACCCCCAAAGCTTAATGGTTCAGAAAAACAATGTTCTATTTCTTACTCAGGACACATGCTGAGTGAGTGTTAATTTGCTGTGTTTCAGTGTTCCTATTTTTTAAATTTATTTTTATTTATATGTGTGTGTGTGGGTGTGTGGGTATGTGGGTGTGTTGCACGGTGTGGGCACTGTCAGAGACCAGAATAGGGTGTCAGATCCCCTAGAAATCAAGTTATGAGCATCCTGACGTGGGAGCTGGCACAGAACTTGAGTCCTCTAGAAGAGTTGGAAACATTGTTAACCCCCTGAGTTCTCTCTCCAGCCCCTTTGTTTCTGTTATTTATCTCTTAATACAAGGACTGTGGCAGCTGCCTTTATTTCAGGAATGGGAAACAACAGGTTATAGGTCAAACCAGTCTGAGCACCTGTTTTGTTAATAAAGTTTTATTGAAAGGTATGCATGATGATTCATTTACTTACTGCTCAGACTGCCTTTGTTCTACAAGAACAGAATTAGGTAGTTGTAAGAAAGACAATGCAACCCACAGCACTGCTGGTCTTTACTTTCTGAACTTTCCAGAGCTTGTTAGCCAAACCCTGGGCTGTCTGAAACATGGGCCCCAGCAGAAGGGAAGGAAACACAGTGACTACAGTTGGTTTCAGCTCACATTTCCAGAGTTAAAGCATGACATGCGGCCACTCTTGATGTCCACAAAGGAGGCCAGGACATCAGTCTATTCCAGTGTGTTTTGAATGTGGAGAAGACTCTGTGATGCAACAACAGAAGTGGATGCTATAAACTTGAACAGAGGAAAGATGTACTTGAAGGCTATTAAGTACAGTTGATAGGGAGTTTGAAAACCAAAGCTCCGGAGGAGCCATTTTCCCACCGCACAGCGGCCTCTGTAATTGTGAGCTTCCCAAAGCACAGGGTGTCTCTCTGAAGTCACTCTGAGGAACTGTAATTGAACCTTGGCCTGTGTGTCACTCCCCTGTGATCTAAAGTGCTGGGTGGGTGCTGCTGACTGACCACAAGCAAACCATGTGGCCATGTCATAGCTGCTTGGAGGCCGGGAAGATGAACAGCAAGACTTCTTTATCTTCAGTAGGAGGAGCCCCACTCCCACCAAGGACTTAGAAAGGGAGGGGTCCCATCCACACAAGAAGCTCTGATGAGTCCTGCTGACAAGCTTGTGTCCTCCCAGGAGAGCTGGGGAAACATTCTGTGACTGAAGAGTTCTACTTGATGCTCATCAATATTGACTCATGCTCAGCTGTTTTAGCAAGAAGCTGGGTGAGAAGACTGGCACATTGAATGGGGTTGCTGTGAATGCAGCTTCTTTTGCTTGTTTGTTTTCTGAGACAGGGTCTCACTACTGTAGCCCCAGCTGGGCTGGAACTTGCTATGTAGATCCTGTTAGACTGGCTTCAATCTCAGAGTGATCCTCAGAGCTGGGATTAAAGGTGTGCACCACACCCAGCCCTAAACTCAGCTTCTTAGCTCCTGGTTTTTAAACATGGCCTTCAGCAAATAGCTTAGCAGGAACAGAGAATGGTAGGAGAGGGATGGGGATATATAGCTCAGTGGCATGCCTAGCACGTGTGTGGCCCTAGGTTCTATCCCTAGCACCACAAACATAATAAACAAATATATGTAAATAAGAAAGAGAAGAAAACTGAGGGTGTGTCGCCATTCATTTAGAGGCTAGCCTGACCTTCGTTTCCTGGCCTTTTCTTTCTGTCATGGTTTCCTGTCCATGTAAGACTTCTCAAAACAGAGTCTACCATCCAGTTGTGACCAGTATGAGAGAGGGAGGGGATGACATTGAGAATGGGACACTCTATTATCGTTTGGTTAGGGGTCCATGTTTGTTTGTGAAGGAGTGAGTGCAAAACATTTTGAAGCCAGCCTCAGATGAGGACCAGGCCACCCGCACCAGGCTCACCCCCAAGAACACCCTCCCACAGAACCTTCTAGTTTAACATTATTATTTTTAGTTAATTAATTTAAAAATTTATTCTTATTTTGTGAGTACGAGCGCATTGCCTGCATGTGTGTAAGTGGACCCATGTTGGGCAATGCCCTCAGAAGTCAGAAGAGGACATTGGATCCTCTGGAGCTGGCATTACGAACAGTTGTCAGCTGCCATGTGGGTGATGGGAATCAAACCTGGGTCTTCTGTAAGAGCAGCCAGTGCTCTTGACTGATGAGCCATCTCTCTAGCCCTGGATGAATCTTTTTGTTTTATGCCTATGGGTGTTTTGCCTGCATATATGTAAGTGTACCTATGTGTGCAATGCTTGTAGAGGCCAGAAGAGGGCGTCAGATCCCCTGAAACTGGAGCTAAGGACAGTTGTTAGGTGACCCATGGGTTCTGGGAACCCAAAGAGCAGCCATGCTCTTACCCACTGAGGTACATCTCCTGTCCAGAACCCTCCTTATCAAATTATTAGTCTATATGACTGAAATAGAATAATACTCATTGTACATCATTGTACAATTTGAAACAATTTTGTATTTTATTTCCTGGCTAAATCCTTATAAATGGATATTTTAAATTTATTTATCCTGGGAGTAATACACTTATGTCACATTGTATGTTTTGCATTAAGGATATTAATTTGTTAGACATGAGCTTTTCAACCTTTAAAGTTCACTTTGGTAGTCTTCTTCCTCCTCTTTCCCTTCTACTTCCTTTTCTTCCACTTTCTGTGACGTCACAGAATATAGATCTGCCAGGAAAGTTCTTGACCTTTAATTCTTGACCTGTCTGAGCTTTTCATAGTAGATACAGGAGGGCTCTCTAAATATCCAGAGACAGAACTGTATGGCCCAAGGATTTGGCGTTAGAAGTCTGTGTGGACTGAGTTCGGGTGGGGATCCTGAAGATCACCTCGGGGCTGACGCCTGGACACAGGCCTTCTGAGAGCATGAGGCACACACCAATGCCTTGTTACACACTCATTTGGAGTACATGATGGAAATTGTCTATAAAGTATTTCCATGTCTCCACTGGTAATGTAAAATATGTTTAGAAAAGGACTAAAAAAGAAAATAGTACTTCAGGAGTTGGCACAGAGTAAGGAGACTGTGCCGCGGCCTGAGTCACAGGCTGCTCCCTGCTTCCTCCGAGCTGCGTCTGCTTCTCTCAGTAGTGATTCTGTGATTCACTACTATAAGATTTCTTCTTAATCATGTGTATGTGTGAGTACATGTCATGTGTGTGCAGGTGCTTGCAGAGGTCAGAAGATGGGGATGGATCCCCTGGAGCTGTAAGTACAGGTGTTAGTGAGCCACCTGATCTGGGCACAGGATCTGAACTCTGGTCCTCTGTCAGAGCAGCAAGTACCCTTAACCATAAATAGCCTTTGAGCTAAAGGCTTAGCAAGCAAAAATTTTATTTTAAAAGCCCAAATAAATATTCTCATCAGAGCAGTGTGAGTGCATACATGGGCCTGCAATCTGGGCAGTGCTGTGGGTATCAGAAGGTTGGATGGGCCTCCCTTGGGCTCAGTTTTCTTATGCCTTGGTTAGCACACCCACAGCAGAACTCTGGTGAATACATGGAGGCCTACAGGATACAGTGAGGTAGCCGATGACTTGCAGGCAGCAGACTGCAGGAAGGGGAGCCTCATGCACCTCGTCTAGGCATCAGCTCTGAGGCTCCCTCTCCAACAGTGCCTGTCCAGTTGGTATTTGCCAATTCACAGTTGTGGATGTTTGGGGGAGGTGCAAGAAAATGTTTTCCCAGCCCTTGGGGGTGCTGTAATGAGAACCACCTGCACACGGAATGCTGGGGGAGCCACACCTGGGACACATTCAGCCCGTGACAGAGACTCCTGTGGCCAAAACCCGTGCCTTTTGAATGTGCCTGTTTTATGAAAACCTGCAATCAAAACAAACAAAAACAAAGCAACAATAAAACTGCTACAGGGTCTAAGATTTAGGTCTGATTCTTTTTTCCTTTCTCTTCCCCCGCCTCCCCTCTCACAAAATACAAACGGCTTGGCCACACTTAGGCCGAGGAGGAGAGCCAGGGAAAGAGGGGAAGGCCGTTCTCTTCTGCCTGGCGAGCATCCCCCACAGGGACTCTCGTGTTACCCTCCTAATGAAAAGCAGGCCTTTAAAAATGACTTCAGACCAGGAGGTGGGTGGAAAAAACGACTTCAGACCAAATGAAAAACGATTTGCATCTGAGCGTGGCTGTTGGAGGTGGACTCCAGGATTCGTAATGGGGATTTTTGTGTCTCCTCCCCCGTCCTGGCCCCAGGGTTACCGGGAATGTGGGGATAAGGGAGAGGCTATCTCTGCCTGGAACAAAACCGCCATGTTCAGATTCTGCACTTAAACATATTTGTGTTTGCTTTGCTACTAGCAACCGAGAAAACAAAAGTTGTCTCTTGTGCACTTTGACTCAAGGACCCAAGTTCCGAGTATTATGCCAAGACTTGGGGGTGTGGACCGACCTGTCGCTGGCTTGGCTGTCGCTGCCTCTCCCAGTGCCTGCCACCTGTTTCCTGAACTCAGTTCACTAAATGTCTGAAAGTGTCCCAGACCACTGGCTTCCCCGACTATTCCTGTAACGCAGGCACATCTTGAAATGCTCCTCCTCACTCACTCACGGGCACAGACCCACCGCATGCTGAATCCCTCTCTTCTTTGACCCTCATGCAGGTCCCTGTCACTGCCAGGTGTCACTGCACCCTTTTCTTTGTGAAGGCATTAATTAGACCCCAGTCATAGCGGGAGGAATGCTTGGCTATATCTGCCGGAACCTAAGTTCCTTGGCTGGAGGAAATGTGCTTGCTCATCTTTGAAACCCCAGTGCTCAGTAAATGCCCCTAGCCGACTCAGACAGTCTTTGTCTCATGGGCTCTAGAAGCTCCATCTGATTTTCAACTTCAAATAAAGACCCTGTGTCAGCTTTAGCCGTTCAGACCTCTAATCCCAGTAGGGGTACATACCTGCTATTCCAACACTCAGGAGGTGGAGGCAGGAGGATCAGTTCAGTATCTTCCTTGGCTATGTAACAAGTCTGATAGATGAGTTCAGCCTGAACTGTATGATACCCTGTTGCAAAACACCAACAAATAGCTGGGTGTGGTGGCACTTGTCTTTAATCCCAGCGCTTGGGAAGCAGAGACAGGCCGATCTCTGTGAGTTTGAGGCCAGCCTGGTCTATATAGGCAGTTCCAGGTCAGCTGGAGCTATAGGGAGACCCTGTCCACAACAAAACAAAACAACACAAAAATGGATTAAGGAAGAGAAACCTGAGTTCACCTTTCAAGGACCACGATGTCTCTGGAAGCCCCTGGAAACAAAGGGCTTGGGAAGCAAAAGAGGTATTTTCTCTTTCTTCTAGTTTGTAATCCCACCCACCGGTAACTGGTAGAAAGCCCTGCCTACTTTCAGTTTCTGTTTTTCAGGACTGCTCTCCAGGGAATTCCAAGGAAGATCACTTAAAGGCATGGGTCAGACCATGGTGCACAATGGTGGGCTTTGCTATATTGTTCAATGAAATAAAATTGGGGGTTCTCTTTAGGGTGCTTATGGTCTAATTGTGGATATTATCAGGTAAATGACAATGAGTATTTCCAACTTACTGAGACATCTTAGGCTGGTGGATTATAACAGTTGTATTCTTTCATTCCTGCATTCATACAAAAGAATAAATAGAATAATGTGATACTTAGGGCACTGTGACAGGCCTGAGGGGACATTTTTCTTTTGTAGAGTTGAACCTAGGGTTTAATGCTTACTGAGCAAGTGCTCTACGATGGAATTACATCCTTAGCCAGGAGGACTCTCTTGATTGTAGATTAAAAATAAAACAGTCTTTGGCCAGTTACACATATGAACCCACAGCAATGGTGACAGTATGCACGAGTCCCATACAAGCTCAAACCAGACAAAAATCTCAACATCAACTTGGGAAAGTGGGTAAGAAACCCCAACCCAACCTAAGGGAACTTTTAGCAATTGATGGCTGCTGGGCCGGGGCTGGGGGCAGAATCTCATAGTGATGGGACTCTGGAGGCCCAATGGATGGAACCACACACTGAAGGACATTTGGGGACACAAGTCAGACTCTATAGGCCATGCCATATAGTAAGCTGGTTGGGGGTTGTCAGGGGAGAGGCAAACATGAGAGGGGTCTGAGTACCATCCAACTATATTGAATGAAAATTTTAAATTTTTTTTTAAATTTCAAAAAAATTTGGAAAAACATCAACCCTGATGGTTTAGGAATTTATATATTGGCAGAACTGAAAAAATCAGGAGGAAGCTGACTTCAGTAGAGCCCCTCATTAGGGGCTCCAGAGAAAATACGAAGGTTATCTTTTTTCTAGGGCTCAGATCTCTTTTCTCCTGAATTTGCTTTATACCCAGGTACCGTCGTGTGCCTACCCCACAAGGGTGGATGCCGGGTCACTATTTCCCAGTCCATCTAAAATGACAAAGAGGAGAATCCTCCTGGAGTTGCCTGTTCAGTCCTGGATGCATTCTATCAGGCCAAAGTGAGTCAGGTACCTTCTCTTGCCCATCCTGTGGCTCTGTGGATTAAGTACCCTGATAGCCCAGGGTGAGACCCCAAACAAGTCACATTGCAGAAGAAATAATGAAAGCAAAGTGAAAAAAGGATATTGGAGATGAAAACTAACTCACAGACATAAAGATGGGGAAGAATTGACAGTTCTCAGGGCCAGCTGAAGTGCAGAAGCCATAGTCTGGCCATGTCCAAGAGCAGCTGTGTATGTACAAAGTATTCCTTTTCTAACTCAATACTTGAAATTCAGACATGGCTCTTTTGTGTAGAATGAAGTTAAGTCCTGAGTGGAACAAAAGGTGAAGGTACTTTTCTTTGGAGCATCCCTTATAACCCCTAACTGTGGAAGTACAAAGAGGGTGTGTTCTAATGACTGCTTCTTTGTCAGGACTTCTTGGTTGGAAGCCAAACAAGAGCACAGGAGAAGGCCTGAAGCCAGGGGATCTTCAGGCAGCAGCACAAGGCCAGTGGGAAGGATGGACTGGAAGGGGCAGGAATCGGGGTAGTATCACCCTTGTCACCAGGGGCTTTGGAAAATGTATCTAATAGTCAGGGTCAACATTTCCTCCCCAGCGTCTGTCTACTGGGAACACCTTGTCATGCTGTATGCTCTCAGTAAATTATTTATGAGTGCAGAACATCTGGGGAGACAGCCTTCTATTTCACAATTAGAGAAAAAGTTGGGCATGAAAATACGTCACTCGTGTTTATGTTAATGTTAATGAGCTTCTGCCACTGTATAAGTTTGTTGTCCTCTGCTGTCCCTAGGGAATCAGTTCCAAGGTTCCTGGGGACATCAATATCTGTATGTGTTCAAGTCTTTTACATAAAATGGTGTCGAATTTGCACATAACCTACACCCACTCTCCAGCATGCCTTCAGTGATCAGATGCTACGTGAATAGCTCTCACACTGTATTGTTTAGGGGATACAGACAAGAGAAAACTTCTGCACATGCTCAGTGCACATGAAGTCATTTGGAAGAGTTTTTGCTCTAAGTTTGATTGAACTTTCAGATGGGAAACTGTCAGATTGGGAGGGATGACTATCCAGGCTAATAGATCCTTCTGATTTGAATAGCAAGATAAAGATGATTAATAAAAAGGCCAGCGTTACTAATAGTTAACACTGGAGCTTCCTGTATGTGTCTGTTATTTTCCTTGTACCTATGATCTCATTTAACCCTCTACAGCAACTCTGTTGGTTTGTTCATAATTATCACCCCATTTTATAGAGGATGTGATGAAAGCAGTCCCGGCTTGCCCAGGACTGCAGGGGCCTACCTGCCAGAGCCAGGGTTTCCCAGGACACAAGTGTGCCTGTAGTACTAAGACAGTACTTCAGGGTCTGGGTGAGCAAAACCAGGGCTGTCACCATTTTAGTCTTGTGGGTGCCTTTTCTGCTGTCTTGTACAGAGTTAAGTAAGGTGGATGGTCCCTGAAGGCTGAGTCTCTTTGAAGTCAGAAGAGAAGAGCATGTCTAATAGGCTGGACTCTCATTCTGAGCCTGCTCCTGACTCCTATTTCTTCCACAGAACAATAAACAGTCAGCCAATGCCTACAGTTTGTTTCCAAATGTGTTTCTGTAATGTGTTACTTGGGACAGACAGACTTTTCATATTTTGATATTTTAATGAAATTCCTATTTAATTACTT
Source organism: Eospalax fontanierii (assembly GCA_035773235.1). NCBI lineage: Eukaryota > Metazoa > Chordata > Mammalia > Rodentia > Spalacidae > Eospalax > Eospalax fontanierii. The sequence goes on from CM069538.1 coordinate 10,484,638, forward strand.
ACAAGTTATGAGATTTTGTACTTTCTACTTTCTTTGGATTAACATCTCATCTTATGCAATGACAGTAAGATTATTTTCTTAGAGAAGATAATTGGCAACAAAAATGGCAGCCCCATTTCCTATAAATATATTCCAATTTTAACATTCTACTGGCTCCTTGGAATCCCAGGGTCAGAGAACCTCTGATGTGGCAGAAGGAGGCAGAATGGTGGAGCCATTAAGAGGAAAGCCTGGGGCTGTGGACACGGTATCCATCTCAGAGCGGAAGGAATGACCGGAGAGCCAGGTAGCTGCTCACATGGTATGAGTCTGCAGTCAGGAAGTACAGAGCAGGCAGGAAGTCGAGCCCAGCTATGAAATCTCAAGTCCCATATCCATGACCCATTTCCTCCAATGAGCCTCTGCCTCCTAAAGGTTCTACAACTTTCCAAAGCAGATTCATCAGCGGAAGACCAAGTCTTCAAACACAGGAGGCTCGGGTAGGGGTGGAGGGCATTTCACATTCAAAGCTCAGCAGCAGGATTTTCAGATTCTCGGAGTTGCATCTAGTGGAGCCACTTTGTGGGATTCAGCAGCAAGTGCACACTTCCACTGCCTTCCTGTCCATCTGTCCATCACTCACCCGACACCTCAGCTTACAAGTGATACTGCAGGAAGGGTGCATAGAGCCCAAGCAGGTGCCTACTTGACACCACTGGCCCGGATCCTGGCAGGGCATGTGGGTTGAGGGCAGTTGATCTGTATGGCGTCCTGAGGGCTGTGGCCCTAAAGAAGAGAATGTGTTGAACCTCCCTGAGAGGATCTGTGGGTATCCCAGGTATCAGAACTACGAGTGAAGCTGGCAGTGGTGAGTTCCCATCTCCCTCAAGGCAGATCTTTCTGCTTAGCAAACTGGAGGTGGTGAGACTTTCTTGTGGTGCTGCACACAAGACTGGCATCTGCAATGGGAACCTGTGCCTCCAGGTTCTCAGGCAGCTGATACTGCTCAGGAGCCTCCACCAGTCCGACCTGAACCTTGGGGGTGAAGTGAACATAGATGGAGGCAGAGAGAGCTTCAAGATAACATCAGAGAGGAGAGGGCAGGTGGTTGGGAGAGACAGAGAAATCACAGCTGGATCAATTAAATTATTACCAAAGGAGACATTTGGGGATGAGAAAGCTAATTTTTTTCTAACTTAAAAATTCAATAACTCTGTAAAAGAAAGACAATGCTGCTAAAAAAAATAAGCACTGGCTTTCAAGATCCACTAAGAGACACGGGGCTGGAGAGACGACTCAGCGATTAAGAGCACTGACTGCTTTTACAGAGGACCTGGGTTCAGTGTGCAGCACCCATATGGTGGAAAAGATGTCCGTAACTCCAATTCCAGGAAGTCCAATGCCCTCTTCTGATATCTGCAGGCACTGCATGATATGGGTGCACTTAGGTACATGCAGGCAACACACTCACATACAGAAATAAAAATAACAAAAAATAAAATATTTAAAGAAAGGTCCAATGAAAGAAAATTCAAAATAAAGACCAAAGATGCATAATTAAGCTTTAATAGAAAAGAGGCCATTGATAAAAAAAAAAAGAGGTCATTGATAAATTAATGACAAACATGTCATTGATCCTCGATGTGGAGAGAATCATTCTTCATGAGGCCTGCACTGGTGATGTGTTCAACTCCTGGCCTGTCGGGGAAGGATAGGGTGTCCTGTCCTTCACAGGATGTGAAAGGATATTGGAATGGTCGATGAGGCTCCAGCAGGACAGTAACCCCAGAGCTGGAATGTGTCACTAACCACTCACCAGAAGAGGCAGGGACCGCACAGGCAAAGGCGTATTCTTTCTTCATGTCTGATCTTGCTGTTCTTTTTATTGGTGTGACAGTTTGTGCATGTTGACAAACATAAGCAAAGGTTTGGGCTTGATGCCAAGAAGAGGGAGACTTTGGCTGGGTATTAAAGAACCTTTTATATAACGGGTGGTTGAAAAACCAGCCTGCGTCATCCTGCTGCTAGTTGAGAAAGCATCCTCCGCAGTGCTCAGAGGAGGAACTAAACATGCTGTCAGTTATTGGCTCGTAGTGCTAGTTGCCAATTTATAAGCTCCCTTGCTTGAAAAATAATTCACTCCTGCAACGTGACTTTGTAGTTTTCTCAGTGTGGTAGAGGGCTCGCTGTGGAATTTATTAACACTGCCTCAAACACTTGATCACGTTATGAATTTGTTAAACCTAATTTCTTCTAGTGTTTGTTACAATAGATGGAGTGTTGAGGTGTCACTTTATGAGAGAAATTGAGTGTGGCCTACTTGTGGAAAGAAGTGTACACATGGATGTGGCCTTGAACCTGCTACGTCCACTAGCTCTCTACCTGTGTTGTCTTTTGCCAGGTAGATCTTTGCTTCTCTGAAGGCCTCCCTGTCATTAGCCAAGAGCTCTCCTTGGAACAGGAGCATGACAAATGTGTGCAATGTCTAAACATGCCTTATAATTTTTACAGTTCCTTCCCTGTAAGCCACGGCTGTTGGCTTGACGTACATGGCTCTCAGATCCTAAGGGAGGGTAAACCTGTGAGACAGAATGTGGCTGGGTCTCTGAATCCCGGCCGGGAGGATCCCCTGTTCATCAGGATCCCCTGTGTTGCTGGTTATAACTGAAGAATTACCTGTTGTAGCTTGGAGTCATTGAAATGGTAGTGTTTATTTTTAATGGCATCTGGTGCTACCCTAACTAAGAGAGACTGTTGAACTACCATTGAACGTGTTCTACAGCAGTTTTCTCTAGAAATAAGGATGTTTTCCAATCGCTTATATAATTATATAAATATAATTTCCTATCAATTATATATTATCTGAAAGCAGGTTCTACTTCTCCTTATAAGAAGCAAGGAGCTAGGACGAAGCATTCAGCATACTTCACTTAACCCAGTGCTGGAGGAGCTGCCATGTCCGGTCTGTGCTCATGGCTGTGAGGCCCGCACAACCCCTACTCTGGCTGCTTCTCATTGGACTCCAACCCAACATTTTTCTGTGTCTGCATAAAGCATATTCAACCATAAAAGGCTCTGTCTTGCTGGGTGTAGTGGCACATACCTTTAATTCCAGCATTTGGAAGGCAGAGGCTGGGGGGTGGCTTTTTGTGAAATCAAGACAAGCTTGGTCTACATAGCAAGTTCTACGTTGGGGCCACATGGAGACTTGTCTCAAAACAAACAAAAAACCAAGCAACAAAAAAAACTCTCTCTCTTCACTAATCAGTCTTCTTACTCTGAAATAATAGTGAAATCTCTCTCTGGGCGACACATCTTTCTGGAGACATAGCTCAGTGGTAGAATACCTGCCTGGCCAGTCTCACTCAACACCACACACTCAAAAATTAATATCTTTCTGGTCTTGAACAATAATCCATCTGTGAGGTCCGCAGGCTCAGTCCAGCCCTGACGTTTTTCTTCCTATGACAGTTTCCCCTCTTCAGAGTAAACGTAGTCAGCTCTTTCTCTCATTTTTACCTTGACTTGGACTTGACAGTCTTCCCCTTCTCCTGCAGAAACTCTCGAGAATGCCCCTGCCCATCACTTCAGCCGAAGCAAGCATTACTTTCATGCACCAGTGTCAGGTGACAGGAAACCCCTGATACTCAGCTCTTCTCAGTCAATTCTGTTCCTCTCTCAATCCAAGTTTACATCGCTGTTATCCTCATTCCCGTTCCCCAGAGACTTGTCTTCTCCATTCATACTTCTTTCTTTTCAAACTAAATTTCTCAAGTCTCTTATTTCATTGTCTTGGTCCTAAAATTGCTAACCCATGTGCTGATTTTAGCACCTTTAGTCATTATTTAAATTTGGATTGGGCTTTCCAGGTTTCTGGGATGCCCTCCCGCCCCCCATAATGAGGACTGTTGTCTGGCCTGTGGGGGCACTGGGGTTTTGTCCCACTGGCCTGTTGGTCTTGATTAGTAAGAAAGGCCTGGGGTAAAAGCAGAACCACAGGGTAGGAGAATCAACAGGGTGACTAGCACACAGGTCTCAGAGCATCTGGTTTCACTTGGAAGCACAGGAGAGGAAGTTCCCTGTGATGTTATAATGTAGAAACCGACTTAACCCAGCCTTCTGGAATGGTCCCACAGATATCTCATGAAAGCAGAAGAACTGAGAAAGTGTGCATCGGAGGAGGACTGATTAAAAGTCCCACCCAGCTGTGCATTCAGTTTGCCGTCTTTGGACCATTTGAAAGGTACAACCCAGTGCTTTCACACTGGAAAACAACTCATTTGTGGACATATGAAATCAATTTAGTAGGCTTCAATCATCATTAAAAATAAAAAGCAAAAGTGTGGAATAGTGGAATAAAATGGAGATAACCAGATCAGGATGAATCGTCCAGATCAGCAGAGCTGAGGCAAGTGGGTTCTGAGTTGCTCTATCCCTCTCTCAGAGTCCCAGTCAATCCCAGGGTTCTTTGTCATTCACAGTTGTGATGTCATCTAAGGCCTAGTTCCCACCAGGTCTCAATGTGTTATAGACCCATGTATTTTGTCCAGTAAGGCAGAAATAATGGCGTCTTGTTTTCCTTCAAGACGAAGGAGAATCCTCTTTGTGATTTTTTTTTTGAAAAGCAGTGTTTTTGACTGGAGACATGGCTCACTCCGTGGGTAAAGTGCTTCCTACACAAGCATGAGGACCTGAGTTTGGATGCTTAGTTTTGCCAGTTGAGTTCCAGGTAACTCAATCTCAGAGTCAACATATTGTGAGCATCTTAGCTGGAGTTTTAGCAACAAACTCTCTCCTCTCTCTTTTTTGGCCACAATTGCTGCCATAGTGAAGAAGTCTTCATTTTTCTCTCAGGTAAGCTTTTGCAACAGGGTTTAGTGGAATCTGACACTTCAGCACAAACATTCTACTTAAAGTAAGGCAAATGCTGACCCTGCCATAAAAATTTCCAATAAAAACTTTCATTTTGGAATTTGCAGCCAGCCATGGGAATTCAGAATGGATTTACAAGTATGTCATTGAAATGTCACAGAATCATCTACTTTCATCTGCTGAAATTCTACATTTTAATAAAGTGAAGAAAGTTGATATTTAGGAATTAGTGATTCCCCATGAGGCATTAGAATTGGATCTTTCCTTTGCACTCATGTGTGATCTGAAGACAGCTCATGTGAGTATAAAGATGAGCTCATTTTTGAAAGACAGGGTCTCACTGTGTAATGCTGGCTGGCCTGGAACTCACTATGTAGACCAGGCTGCCCTCAAACTCACAGAGAGCCTCTATACCTGCCTTTTGCTCCTGAGTGCTAGGAGTAAAGGTGTGTGCCAACATGCCTGACCTAAGGATGAGTTCTTTAGAATGGAAAAAAAGTCCTAATCTTTTATTGTTTGCAAGGAAACAATAGATCAAATCAAATCAAATCAGATCAAATTTGGGCATAATTTCATTGTTTAGTCAAATGTTAAAGGGAAAATGGTGTTGCTAAAGCTCGGGTGCTACATGCAGCCTAGACATTTGACTCAATTCCAGTGTTTTTTTTTTGAAATGTTTCTCTCTGCATTCAGTTTTCCCCCCACAGCCAAAGACCCAAGACCTGTGCTGTTTAGTAGGGGACGAGAATGGGTAAAATGGGACATGCAGGTATTTCTTTGCCACATCTTGTGTCACATACTCATATAATGTTCCTTTTTGAGAGTGAAGGAGACTGATGTACTGATTCAGTAAGTCATAAACCCCTTTCCACTTCTGTAAATTAGAAAGATTGAGCAGGCAGGGAGCCTCGAAAGCAGCGAGAGTTGCTACCATTTGTGGAGTATAACCGGGGTAAGCACTTACATGCACTGTATCACGATATTTAGAATAGTCTACGGTAAACACATGATTTAACTTAATCTTTTCTACTAGTGATAGAGACTGCAGTATTTGCTAAATTTCATTATTATAAATGAAACATTCTTTTTATTCTCAGAAACTTCTGTGAAGAGGTGCTGGGCTCTACTGAGAGATGGTACTGCTGAGTCTTAGAACCAATGGTTCTAAGAGTATCTGTACATATTGCCAATATGGAGTTCTCATTGATAGAATGTGGAGAAGAGTTATGGGTTTTATTCGTGGGGGCTATAAAGTTATAAGTTTTTAAAAGTGATTATCTAGGCCTAAATTGGTTGGTTTGGCTTTGCTCAGAACCTTATTCTGAGCAAATCTTAATCTAACACTCATCACATCTTTATATAGGTTTTACCCAAACACATTTAATATTTTCATACTCAAAAGTTGTTTTCCAAACCGGTACATGAATTTCTCTTGTATTATTGATCTTATTGATATGATAGATAGAATTTTGGAGACATTCTAGAATGTAGGTTAGGCTATAATAATAAATGAGTTTGAATCCCTTTTGGTAGCCAAACTGCCAAAAGAAAAAAAAAAATCAGATAATTTCTCAAAGACTAGTAAGAGTAATCAATTGACTTTGTGTTTTCTCTGGGCTATTTATAGCCACACAATTATAGGTAGTCTCTAGTTTGTTTTATTGCTTGTAAGATGAAGTCTGACTGTGTAACACTGACTGACTTGATACTTATTCCAGACCAGGCTGGCATTGAACAGTCTTCCTGACTCAGTTTCATGAGTGTTAGGATTACAGTCATGTACCACCAAAGTTTCTAAAAAGTTTAATCAATTTTAATTTTCAACTAGTACACAGAATATTAGGTTTAATTGTGGCATTTTCAAACCTAATTTGTTTTTGTTGATTCTTTCCCCAAACCCCTCTGTTCCTCCAAATACTCTTCCACCTCAGTTGCCGCTTATCCGTGTTGATAAGGCTCACATGTGTTCACCCCCACTCCCCACCTCCTCAACACCCAGTTTTCTCCTCTCATGGTCTCCTTTCTGTTACATGACCTATTAACACCCCCTCCCACGCCCAACCCCCCTACAAGCTAGGTTGCTCATGTGAGAGAATGTGTGGTATTTGTCTTTCTGAGTCTGGGTTGCCTTTCTTAATTTATTTTCCTGATCCATTCATTTTCCTGCAAATTTCAGTTTTCTTCAGGGCAGAATAAAATTCCATGTGTATATGTACGACATTTTCATTGTCTATTCATCTGCTGATGGACATCTAGGCTGGTTTCATTTCCTTGTTATTTTGAATAGAACCGCAGTAAACGTTGTTGTGCAAGAATCTGTGCAGTAGCATACTGATTTTTAATTTTGTGAGATACCTCCACATTGAACTCCACAGTGGCTGTACCAGCCTGTCTTCCCTCTGACAGTGAATAAGGGTTCCTTTTTCCAGACCTCCTTGCCAGCATTTGCTCTTCTTTGTTTTCTTGATGATGGCCATTCTGACTAAGGTGAGATAAAATCTCAGAGTGCTTTTAATTTGCTTTTCCTTATTAGTCTAAGTTTTACTGAGCTAGACTAGCAAAGGAGAAAGGGTGGGATTCTTCGTTAATTAGAAACCTTTAAATGTCTTCCTCCATCGTGTGGTAGCTAGAAAAAAAACTTCCTGGCCCCAAAGAGGAAGGTGTTAGGATAAATTCCTATTTTTGCCTTCACTTAGAGCAGATAAAACGGAAACATCGCATACCTAAAACCATTAAGCTTTACAGAAGTTACAAAGGTAACAAACGATTACAATAAACAAAACTGTACATACCCACAATTTAGATGACATGGATGAATCTTTCAAAAACCACAACATCAGGACTGCAGGGATGGCTCAGTGGTGAAGAAAGAACACTGGCTGCTTTTGCAGCAGACCCGGGTTCAGTTCTCTACATTGCTATGGCAGCTAACAACTGTCTGTAACTCCAGTTCCAGGGGATCCAATGCCCTCTTCTCATCTTCATGGGCATTGCATGACATAGGTGCTCTCACATACATGCAAGCAACACAAACATACACAGGAAATAAAAACAATAAATAAAATACTTTAAAAAAACAAAACCCACAAAATACCAAAACTTAGTCAAGATAAAATGGGTGACAGAAAGAGTCTGTGACTGTTATAGAAAGTTAATGCATAGTCAGAAACCTTCAAAAAACACCTCTCTGTGATCACGTGGCTTCATTGGTGGTTTCTTCCAAACATTAAAGAAGTAGCTGGATTTTATAGTCATGCCCAGAAAGCAGAAGATGAGTGAAGGCATTCCAAGCCATGTGTATGAGTCCAGGCTCACTTCATCATTAAGAGCAAAGGCAGCATGGAAAAGGAAAACCACAGACGCGGACCTCATGACTGGAGTCGCAAAAGTCCATGACAAAATATTGAGAAACCAAATCAGTCACATCTGAAGGGACTAAAACATCACAGTTAAGTGGGATTAATTTAGGAATGCAAGGCTGGCTCGATCCTCGGAAAATCAGCATCATTCTCCATAGAGACTGTAAAAGGGGAATGAGAGTGATCAGATGAATTAATGCAGAAAAGTAATTTAGCAGATTTCAGCATATTTATGATTAGAACCTCTCCATATACTAGAATCCGAAGAGGTAGGCAGTGTAAAAGGTGCACTAGACAAAGAAAACTGATACCAGGTTAACCCTAAGTAATTACTTACTGCCGTACCATTTGAGCGACATCTAATTATGGACCAATAATTGAAGATGGGACAGAAAACCTAGAGCAAATCCATGTAGACTGAAAAGAAAGGTTTATTATGAAAGCATGCAGTAACTCCCCTCATCCAAAGGGGATAGCCACAGATAGTTGAAACTATACATTGTACCAAACATTATATATACTATTTTTTTATATATGTGAACTTAATTGTAAGTTAGATACAGTAAAAGTTAATAACAATAATTATAGCAAAATGGACCAATTATATAACATCCTATAATAATTATTTCTGGAATTTTCACAGTGTTTTTAAAATCTAGGGTGTCATGACACAGTTTGGGCTGGTTTTGTATTCAGAATCCTTCTGCCTCAGTCTCCCCAGTGCTGGGCTGATATAGTCCTCTATGTATGGCAAGAGTTTTAAAAATCTCTTTTTCTTTTACAAAAGTTCCACCTGTAATAAAAACACAGAAAGAGTGAGAATCACCAGATGGAAAAAAGTTATAGATAAATAGTAAATTAAAAATTGCTATGGACAGACCAGACTGGAGAGGCAGCTCAGTAGTTAAGACTTCTTGCTGTTCTTGCAGAGGACCTGGGTTTGGTTCTCGGCACCCACATGGCAGCTCACAACAGTCCATAAGTCCAGTTCCAGGAGATCTGATATCTCTTCTGGCATGCACTACATAGACACTGTAGACTTATATAATACAGGCAAAACATTCAAACACAAAATAGAAATGAAAAATTTAAAAAGTGCTTGAAGAGGTACATTTATATGAGTTTAGACATTTAGACAAACATTACAATTAATGTCTTTTTGCAGCAACAAAAGTTGATTTTTAACTATCTCAGTTGTGTACATTAAAATACTTAATGCTAAATATTTAATAAAAATATTTAATAAAATTGATAGAATTGCAAAGAGAAGTTTGCAAACTGATCACGACAGTGTCCATTAAGAGATAAATATAATTACACAAGTCAAAAAACAGTCCTAGAAAAGTATGTGCATACAGAAAAATGGAAGAGGCATTCCTGCCTCATACTGTATCAAAGAGAAGAGCACAGCAATCAAGTGTTTACAAAACAAATCATAAAATCTGGAGCTAGAATTACAAGTGGTTGTGAACTGTCCAGTGTTGGTGCCAGGAACCAAACTTGGGTTTGCTCTTATCCACCCAGCCACCACTCCAACCCCCAGATCATTCTTTTAATTCATTTAATTGATTAATTCATTTCTGGCTTTTTGAGACAGGGTCTTTCTGTAACCTCAGCAGGCCTGGAACTTGCTATGTTGACCAGGCTGGATGGGATCTCACAGAGATCCACTTCTCTGCCTCCTGAGTGCTGGGACTAAATGTTTATGCTACCACACCTGGACACAGATGTTTCTTTTAAAGAAGGAAATCCATTGGCCTGTCCTGGGTTTCCAGGAGCTGGGAACTGAACCTGGCAATTTGCTGGAGTCTTTGCTCTTAGCCACCACATTAGGCTGACCAGAACTAGCAGAATGATCAGGACACTGTTGGGATACCCTGTACTAGAAACGATTCTCAAACTCAACCAAGACCCAGTGGACATACGGGCTGCGCAGTGTAACCACAGGGGTCATGGGAGGGATGGCTGTGCTCTGTGCTGCCGGAAGCTGGTCTCATAAGTGGAGAGCCCCTCTACAGACAGACTGAGCACTGGCTCTATGTTTGAGTCCAGCTATATCTTGAAAATTAGATTTTCATCCCCTTCACTTGACTGTTTCCAATACTGATTTGGCCTAGAATGTTGCTGTGATAGCTACCCTTGAATGTCAAGGTGACAAGATTTAGAATCATCATGGAAATTGAGTGTCTATGAGGCTTTCCAGAAATGATCAACCTGGGAGGAAAGAGCCACCCTTAGTGTGGGCGGCTCTAGCTTCTGGCGTTCCAGACAAGAAAAAGGGGAGAAAGAGAGTGAGTGGGGCAGCAGCGTTCATCGCCCTCTGCTTTCGGACACAGTGCCACCAGCTGCGCATGCTCCTCTGTCCATGTTAGAACGGATCACACCCTCAAACCGTCAACTGTCCGGTACACTGTCCCAGCAACAACAAAAGCAACTAGTGTCTTGGCCACCCACTTCCTTCGGCCAGTTTGGTATGTGCTGGCTCGGCCTCAGGGCAATGGTGTGCTTGAACAGACAACTGGTACCAGAGCCATGGTTCAGACATTATGTGAATCAGACACATGCTACCACGTAGGCCTGTACGTATTTAGTCACAGGAACAGTCTGTGGACAAGGCTTGCGGGGCTTTAGCAGGCTTTGCCGTTTAGGAGGAGTTATCTCAGCTTCCAGGGAATCCAGGGCACTGTTTTTGCTTTTTCAGCACTGCTTTGCAGACTCCAGACCTGCTGGGTGTCTGCAGAGGATGGTGAAGGCTGAAAGGCAGGTGGAGGGGCATGAGGGAGTGGTTCCTTCCAACAGCCCCTGGCTATGGTGCCTGCAGGAAGGGAAGTGCACTGTGAACAGGAAGTTCTCCTCGCAGGGACTGTTGCTACAGCACGTGCATTGTTAGTCTAGCTCCTTTTCCTGTGCGCTTATTTTTCACTCTCCTCTATCCACTGTCAACAGGGTTGCAGGCAGGGGTCTTTTCTATGAACTGCTTCTGATTAGCGCTGGCGTCAGCCATGCTGTCTGTTGTGATTCCAAATGCACAAGGTCACTGGTGGGCAGCCAATGGCTTAGAAATGGAATGGCCAGGAAAAACAATGGCAAAAATCAGAAAGCAACGCCAGGCGGTTCCACTGTGAGATCTGTGGAAGGATAGGCGGCTGCTTTCCTCTGAATGTGTGTGACAGACTTACCGGAGTGGGAGATGACTGCTCATTTGGGCATGTCTTCTGTTCTGCTGGGGCCTCCAGTTCAGCTACTTGAGCCAGTGCAGTGATGAGTTAGGTGAGCTGCTGACTACCCTAACCTTCACGTTGCCTTCCAAAGCATTCATTCCAATATGAATGAGAAATGGGGCCTGACATCGTGGATGTTTCATATGCAAGAGGAAATTAGAATTGACAGACTTTTGCCTAGCTTTACATAGAAATTCATATGCACCCTGAAATGTACAAAGCATGCTAAAATATTTAATTTGGTTCTCCTAAAGATCTATGGAAACTATTCAAGAAGTTGTTAATAATGATTTCCTCTAGAGAGTAAAGGTTTGGGGGGCGTTATGCTGAACTAAATTATTTTTATTTTTTCCAGTGCATACACAATATATTTGTAAAAATGAAAGCGATTTAAGGATACATAATGAAAATGGGAAAATGTAAGGTAATGGTATATGGTATTTGCTCCTCCTCCTATTTTAAAGTTTAATTTTATTTATTTATTATTTAGTTTTTTGAGATAGGGTTTCACCATGTAGGCCACCAAGCTGGCTTGGACTCTCAATCGCTCTGTCTCAGCCTCCAGGTATATGCCACTGTGATGAGCTCTGTACTTGAAATTATTCTTTAAGTTTGAGATTTTATTCATATAAAAAGTTTAAATAATGACGTTAAGTGATTAAAAGCATATAATTCTTGAATAATATTTAAAATGATTAATTACAATAAATTTATTTGCAATTTTCCTACAAACACGAACAATGTCTAGACTGTAGGCTTTGAAAGAATGCATCATCCAGTTGGTGCACAGTGTGAATGGGTATTCACTTCACAGATTTTAATGAAATATAAAACTTAGCAAATTCTTTGAATGTTCTTTGTGTACAGATGTGCATTTACAGGGTGACACTCTGCTTTTGTCTGAACAAAATGCCTTCCATAATTAGATGTAGAATCATTCTGTTATATTAACTTGTCTGTTTTAAGTGCATAATTCAACTACACTTTCTAAATTTACAGAGCTGTTTAACCATCACCACAATCCACTTTTGAACTCTGTCCCCCTGGAGGCATCCCTTGGGCCCATTTTCAGAAAATCCCTGGTCTCTCTCCAGATCTAGGCAAATGTACTCTGTCTTTATAGGTTTGCCTGTTCTGGACTTTCCAGAAGCTGAATCTTGCAGTATGTGGTTTTTCTAGTCTGGCTTCTTTCACCTAATGGAATGTTTCTGAGGTCTATCACCCCTGCTTTTTCTTCGAGGGACACACACACACACACACACACACACACACACACACCACTGGGCTCTCTGCAATCACTGCTAGAGTGGAGGTGCCAGTGGCCCCAGTCCTCAAGACACATGGCAGAGAACCTCATGATGCACCAGAGGTGCCTAACCTATGGAGAATCTTGTTTTCTGGAAGTTGCACCGGTTATAACTATAAACTGATTTGTAAATATGAGCATTTCTGGGCACAATCACATAAGCATTTTCATTCTGAGAAACTGAGAATTAATGCTCTGTGGTAAATTAACATCTTGCAATAGCCAACATCTTGTAAGATTAGTTTTCTGGGATGAAAATTAGAAATTGCAGTAGAGAAACGGAATTGATGTCTCTGCAATAAAATAATGAAATTAATATCAGGAGCCTGACCCAAGTTTCTAAGAGTCTCTAAATATTTATCCTTTAAAAATTAAAAAAATTATTTTTTTTATTGTATATATATATATATATATGTGTGTGTGTATTGCCTGCATCTATGTAAGCATACCATGTCATGCAATCCCCTCAGAGGACAGAAAGCACCCATCGGTTCCTCTGGAACTGGAATTATGGACAGTTGTCAGTTGCCATGTGGGGCTGGGACTCAAATTCTGATCTTCTGCAAGAACAGTCAGTGCTCTTAAGTGCTGCCTTCTCTCCTGCCCCAAGTTTCAAAATATTTCTATTCCAAGAAAAGGCAAGTGGCTCAGAACAGATAATGTCCTGTGAGAGTGTCATTAGGTCACACGTGTGAATGACGAATGAATGCTCAGCTTTATGAGAACATTGCCCTCAGGAAACATTTAATGTAGATGTATTATACAAACCATGTTGTGCTGGTTATCATTTTACAGTAATTTGAAACATTACTTTTACTAAAATGGAAAAACCACATTAGGTTAAAAAACCTCAGGGGCAAATTTTTCTTGTCAGTTCAGATAGCTTGAAAATGAATTTATATTGTACATTCGTTTTCCTGCCACGAGAAATGAAAATATATATTTACTTATGAACACACACATAAATACATAATTTTACTTTTCAGGAAACATTACCCTGCGAGTAGAAATCTGCCTGCATTTGTTATCTTAGGTGCTGAAGGTGGGGGCGGAGCTGGGCGTGAGGGCGGAGTTGGGACCTGGGGGTGGGGTGTAGTTGGGGGTGAAAGAACTTGGGGTGGGAGTCGACTGAGAGCTAGGGTACAAGTAAGGGCCCAGGCAGACCGAGAGTGAGGACACCCCGTCGTGCACGGCTCTTGCTTTATCTCACCTTCTCCCCAGGGGGTCGGACTGAGTGCTGAATGCCTTCCACGAAAAGGACGAGGCTTCCCATCGTGCCCTGCTGCTCTATGGAGTCTGTTGGTGGGTTGCTGTGTCTGCTTTGTGCTGAGCCATTTAGCTTGTGGTGGTCTCCACCTTTCACTTGCAGCCAGGGCTGTGATGTCCTGTGACTCAGGCAGCTGAACTTTAGTCATGTTGATATGATGCTCAAATGAGCTATTTCTGTGGTTGGTTTATTATTTATTTATTTATTTATTTATTTATTTATTTATTTATTTATTTATTTATTTATTTTGATACATGGTCTCATGTATCCCAGGCTGCTCTCAAACTCACTATGGCATCTGGTGATGAGCTCGAAATTCCTCCTTTCTTCACGTGAGATTGCAGGTGTGTGCCACCATGCCATTTGGGTGGTGCTGGGAATTGAATTCAGGACTGAGCAAACATGCAGAGTGTGTGGATGGAGGAGCCGGTATCTGGGGTTTGTGTGTTTCTGAGTCCGGAGTGGGACTAAGCTAGGGAGAAGCTTAGGAGAAAAGAAGAGGGTTCTGATATCCACTGATACCCTAATTACCTTTACTGCTATCCTGAGACATGAACCAAAACAAACCTGGAAAGGAAAGGACTTATTGTGTCTTACTTTTTCAAGAGACAGTCCATCACCGAGGGAAGCCAAGGCAGGAAATTAAAGTTAAGCAGGAACTGCTTCCTTTTTAAAAAAATAATTTATTTATTATTTTTCTTTTATGTGTGTGTTTTATCTGCAGGTATATAAGTGCACCTGTGTTGTACAATGCCCAAAAGAGGGCGTCAGATCCCTTGGAACTGGAATTATGGATGGTTGTTAGCCACCTTGTGGGAGCTGGAATTTGAACCCAGGTCCTCTGCAAGAGCAGCCAGTGCTCTTAACCATTGAGCCATCTCTCCAGCCCCTCAACCTGCTTTCTTATACAATCCAGGACTACCTGTCCAGGCGTGACACTACCCACAAGTGGTCTGGGTCCTTCTATCACTCAGCAACCAAGAAAATGCCCACTGAGATGCCCAGAGGTCAGTCTGCAGAGGAAGTTACCCCACCGAGGTCACCTCTCCCCAGGTGTGTCAAGTTAATAACTGAAGCCACTCATGACAATGGAAAATGGTAGAAATTGAGAGTTATTTGTATTTTTCATTGAATGGCTAGATATAATGGATGTCAGAAGAGGATTATTCTGGGAGAAATACATAGATTGCTTTGAGAAGGTGATAGCTTCAAGGCACTGTGTGACTGGGGAGTGTGGAACAGTGTGGCTGATGTCAGGAGGTGGAGTGAGACAGCCTTGACTCACTAGTTGATTTTGCTGAGGATATGTTGAAGGCTTTGGTATAGATGACTGATCAAAGGCACCTAGTGGGTTAAGACCGGACATGGTTACCAGGCTCTGCCTCCCTAAGCAATCACTTTGCCTTATTTAGCTCTCTCTCTTGTCTAGAGAAAATTGACCATTTGTTACCTTCCTTCTGTTCCTTTTGCAACTAATAGCGATATTCCTGAGAAAAGGAACTGTAAAAACAGGAGTCACAGACTTTCTAACAGGTAGCTTTTCTTTAGAGTTACAGAACCCAGAACATCTAGAAGGCTGCAGACACTGGCAGCCCGTGAGTCAGAACACACAGCATTGACAACTGTGGCTGCCTGGTACCTGCCTGCCTGATACAGCTCTTCAGTAACTCACACAGAAGCCTTATGATTGCAGGAAATATGCTCTGTTGGTTGACAACAGCCTCCATCTTCTTAGATTTGCTAGCTTACCACATCAATCTTTCCCCTTGGCCCCTGAAGTTGTCCTTTCCTGTGGTGAGCAACATGGGGCTTTGGTTTCCATATTGGGGAGCATCTCTGAAAACGGCCTTGGTCTTCGAGTAGGAACAAGCAAAGTTTATGTTTTTCCTGGTCCTTGTTTTCCTCTGTGTTTTAAAAGTTGAAACATGCAAAAAAAAGCATCTTAAACCTTTTCCTCTGCTGACCTCTTTTTGCCCTAGAAATTATTATGTTATCCCAGGTATATAAAATAGTCTTAGAAATAAAATATTTACCGATAAGAAGTCCTAAAGAAATTTGCTCTAAAACAATTCTTTTGTATACATAATTAATGCTGCTATTTATTAAAGACAAATGAATTTGGTACCAAGATGGACATGCTTGTTTATTTTTAGGTAAAGAATTATGACTTGGCTATGTCTTTAGGACGTAGAGCACCTCCAGTGTTCGTCAGAGGTGATCAATATTTTGATTTTGTAATTATCAATGCTGAGAACACTGCTTCACAAACAAAATGGAGAAGTGATTTTTAGATCTTGGTTCAAGGTATGGACATAACTGAGAACCTAGAGTAAGGAGTATTCGGGGATCTTTACATTGCCTCTGCCTAGAAACAGGACTTCTTTCTGAAGTTATTGACCCTTGGTGTCACAGTACTTGCTAAGCAAGCTCAAAGTCCTGGGTTCCATGGAGGAGGTGGAGAGGATGGTCAGGATTCAGGAAAAGCACAATAAAATTCCAGTTTCATATTTGGAGTATAGTCTCATTCTGAGAGGCAGAGGATGTTCTCCTAAATCCATGGAGCTATCATAAGACCCAACAGCTGGGGTCATTCTGCTTTCTGTGCATGCTCTCTCTCTCTCTCTCTCTCCCCCTCTCTCTGTCCCCCTCTCTTTCTCTCTCTCATACATACATATACATTTTCTAGAATGTAAGTTTTCCTTTTTGAAAATTTATTTCTTGTTTCTTTCTGATATTTTATGCTGAAATTCTCAGCAGAAGACTTCCTGAGATGCTCTTAAAGATGAGTGGGACATTGTAGAATGCTCTGGAGAGATGACTCTTAAATGTTTACATGTATTTCTGAAAATGTATGTGATTGTTGCTTTCAAGGGGGTACATTATGAGCCACCTAACAGCTCTTTAGGATCAATTCTTCAACTTGCAGTCTGGTGATCTTTCTGAATTTACTGCTTTCTCTCGTTCCTCCAATTTTCACTGGGTTTTACTTTTCTTTTTTTTTTTTTTAAATACAATTTTCAATAAATTTTCAGTTACCGATAATGACAAAGTGAGAAATGACACAATAAAAACTGTTAGCACCCTTATTTGTAAGATAGAGGTGTTAATAGGCATAAGCCTTTTATTTGGAAAGTCATCTTTGGTACATAAGTGATTCTTAGTAAAACATTTGCAGATAAACGTGGTTTTGTTTTTGTTGTTGTTTGTTTCCAATGTATGTATTCCCTTTTCCCTGGGAGAAATCTTTGTGTAGGGCACTTTCTGGTAAGCAACTCTTCTCCCAGCACAGTTTCATAATGGGAAAGGTCTTAGAATGTTTAATAGTAATTTTTTGCCTGTGATGTGGGAAGGAAAGAAACAGAAACTGAACCTCATCTTCCTACAAGCCACATAACTGTCTGGATACAAGTGAAGGTTTCTCACACAGGTTGATTTCTGTACTATGAATTTATCCACTTCCCAACCAGCCTTGAGACATAGTTCAGTCTTAGAAGCTGGTAGCTGAAGCTGTTGCTGAAGCGCATGTGTTGACTCTGCCAGTCCTGGGGCTGCTTTATTTGACGAGGACCACAGCCCTCTGGCAGATGGCTTTGTTTTGATTTGCCAAGCCTCCTGGAGGTGAACGAAGGCTTGCTGATTGTGGTCAGGAAGGTCCACATTATGAACCATTCCCTAACCAAGTGTTGAAATGCTTCACTTTGCAATTAAAATAGAAAATATACATGCTGTTGAACCCAGAAAAAAAGTTCAGGATTTTTCCTTGAAAGTTCTTTTTCTTGCTTCCTTTAAGCTTTGTCCCTCTAAATTTACCTTGATTTCCTTTCCTCGTCTATAAACAAAATGATCTCTTCTCATTCCTTTGTCTCTGTCGCTCAAGAAAAATGGATACAATGTACCCTATTAGAAACCTGTATTTTCAGTCAGTTGGTTTCTCTCTCAAACGTCTTGACACCTGTACTTAAACTGCTGCTGGGATAATTATTTTTGTGGTACCAGGAAAATGGAGGAGTATGCAGTTCCAGTAAGAATAACTGTATCTTCGAATCTGGTGAAAATTTGTTCTGTCCATTATAAGGCTCTGTTATAGGGTACATACAAATTTAAAATACTTTCTTGATGAATTGGCTCATCCTTATGCAGTGATCATCTTTATTCTAAATAAAGGATTAAAGTCTGGTAGTAACATTTTAAAGACATTATTTTAGGGAGAAAGGGGAATAATAAAGTAGGAAGCATTAAGTGGGGGCAGAGACTGGGAGAGCAGGGCAGAGGAAGGAGCACTGGGAGGCACAGAACGTTGTTCAGAACAAGCCATGTGGAGACCGACCACTGTTGAAGCTTCCTAACGTGCTTATATATACATTATAAGAGATTAAAGGGAGTTACCTTATAACAGGAGGACATTGCCCCTGCTAGATACCATAGACTAACAAAATAAAACCCCAATGCCAGGAATGGACTCCCTCTCTAGAAGCTGTTGTCAGGGATCCCATAGACCCTCAAACAATACTGGCCATCGCCCTTGCTCTTGTTTACCCACCAGCACTTGATGGTAAGACCCTATTGCTGAAGACACTACATACATAGTCTGTGGAACAAATAAGCGACAATCAAGCTGGTACTGACTTCAGAGCCTCATCTCTACTGGCTGGTTTTCATCCGTACTGGAAGGTGCTGTGCAAGCTACCAGAGGAAAAAAATAGTCACCAACCTAACCCAGCTGTGAATCCTGTGATCTGTAACAATAATTGACCTGGCAAGATATGCCCAGTGGTGCAATAATGGCACAGATATTATGGGAGTAACCAACCACTTTCTAATTGAATTTGTCTTCTTCGTAGGGCAGAGCCCATACCTGTCATTGATATCAGGCCTAGGAAACTGAGGCCAGACAGGTCACAGGGGAGAGCATAATATGTTTTCTATTAATTAATTAGAGTATTAAACTGACTCTTAATGACGTATTTTTTTCCTTGTTGCCAGATAGCTTTATTGTAAGAATGTGTTTTTAACTCCGTAAGTTTTATCTTCTGCTGTTTATACAAATCCAAAGAATCACTGTAATTAGCAATGACAAAAGATCACAGAAGATGATTGGTGTGAGGGATGGTGAAAATCATGAATAACACTTCTGAATTATATGCTGCCTGGCTAAAACCACAATCAGATTTGTTACTGAAAAGCATGTATTCTCCAAACCAAGAAAACTGTCACATATTTAGCTTTCTGATGATGATAGGTCTATGATTTAGCTTTTTTGTGTAGCACTCATAACTAGACTGTCTTTGGGGGACAGTTACACCTTATCGCCTCTTAGTTTTCTTAATTTTCCATTTCTATCCTGGAATTCTCCCAGGGAAGGGGTAGAATTAACGTTATGATCACCAGCACCAGGAGCTGAGGCTCAGTAAGAGAGCACTCATAAATCTAAGATCAACTTGGTCAGGTCTGGTGTCGTGTTGTGTTAGTGCACAATTAAGGACAGTGCTACATCTTAACTTCTTAGAAAATAAAAATTCTGCATAAGGGATCCACACTCGGCAGACTCCTAATCTCCACTCTTTGGCCATTTGTGACCTTTGCATGAGGGAGCTTCATTAAAGAGAGTTGAGAGACTCTGTTACCCCTTGTTCTACGCTGTGTGAGCCTTGGGTGTGGAAGTTGCATTGTAGATGTGCCACTTCGGCATGGGCAATTCACAGACAGTGTCTGTGTGTGACCAGTTGTGATACTCTGTAGTAGTCTCATTCTGATACAAAAGAAGCTTCTTTGATGAGTGGTGACTGAGATACTTGACTGTAAATATAAGGATTCATATTTTTCACTTAGTAAGGAGTTACATTCATCTAGGGATGTGACAGCCTTGGGGTTTTCTCTAAGATCTATGACCTCTTCAGCTATGTGCATTTGGCTCTGATTACAGCACCACACAAGAGTTTCCTCCCACTGAGTGAACCTTAAGTCCAATTAAAGAGCTGTTGATTATCTCCAAGATAAAACTGCCACTACTGCACCAGTGTCATGCTGTGCTGGTCCTTGATGTGGCTATTGGGTGTTGGACCAGGGATTGATATTCTCCCTTAACTGCTTGCATCATGCTCTCCAGAGACCTAGCCTTCAGGGGATGTGACTTCCAGCTCAGCTTCAGCTCCATTATTCCAACTCAGATCTCCAAAGTGTGTCCTGTCTTCAGTAATAGGGGCTTACCTTCAAGTTCTGGGAGGCAATCAAGGGATGTGCAATAGCCTGTGTAATTTTGGGAGTCTCTTGGATCACCCTGGACAACATATCAAAGGAAGGTTTCTCTTGCCTGGCACTGTTTCTTGTTATGTAGCTTTCAGCTATGCACATGGCTCATGCAGAGATATTGTGTGTATAATTTGTTATTAGGTTGTTAGACTAATACGATTCCTCTGGTTTTTCACACTAACTAGGCATTATGTATCTCTCCTCTCTCCCAGAGTCTAACCCTTCCTCCATGCCTTCCACTTTTAAAGTGTCCCAATTTTCCCCCTTTCCCTTGATCATATGTCTGATAGTGTTTCCCCTCTCTTGAGCTCCTTCTTTCCCCTTATCCTCGTATTTCCTGTATAACCCCCCTTTCTTCCTCCCATTTACATACTCCAATTTTATCTATTTATCCTTCAGTAACCCCTGTCTCCTACTATGCTTCTCTTTCCGCTCCTTCTTTCTCTTTACCTCTCTGGTTCCTTTATATTTTCCTGGTTCCTGCAGTTATGTCAGGATACATACTCACATATAAGAATTTGGTACTAGGATCCACAAATGAGGAGGAACATACGTCCATCCATTTATGTCTGGAGCCATTTGCCTGCCTTGAACTATGCCCTAGTTTAGGGCTGAGCAGAGGTCCTTCACTGAAGTGCTGTGGGAGCAGGATGCTTTGATATGCAAGTACCTTGTGACTCCTGAATGGAAGTCTGACTTGGGCCCAAGGCTGAGGACCTATTGTTAGTAGATATATGTGGTTTGAATAATTTCACATATGTAAATGCATGTTTGTTTTTGCTTGAACCCCTGACAGTTGTATTGTTCCTCATGCAGCTGTAAAGGCATAAATATCCTGAGCAAAATAAAGTCTGGGCCTCAGTACTGACTGACAGCCCTCCCGAATCTATCTTCTTTCTTTCTCTCTCTCTCTCTTTCTCAATCCTCACTCCCCCCTTTAGGTAACGTTCGATTTCAGCTGGCTGGCTCCGGCACATTTACCTGCCAATGTCATGATTTCATCTTTCTTTACCGCTGAGTAGAACTCCACTGTGTAAATGTACCACATTTTCATTATCCACTCATCAGCTGAGGATCCTTGGGTTGCTTCTGTCTCTTAGCTGTTGTGAAAAAAGCAGCACTAAACATAGATGTACAAGTATCTCTGCAATAGGATGAGTCCTTTGGGCCTATGCCAAGGACTGGTATAATGAATGGGGTCAAATGGTAGGTTCATTTTTAGTTTTTTAAGAGTTCTCCACACTGTTTTCCACAGGGGTTTCATGAGTTACAGTCCCACCAGCAGTGAATAAGCGTTCCTCTTTCCCCACACCCTCTTCAGCATTTGGTATCATTTGTTCTCTTGATCTTAACCAGTCTGACTGGAATAAGATAAAATCTTGAAGTGGTTTTAACTTGCATTTCCCTAATTATTAATAATGTCGAACATTTTAAAGATGTTTCTTAGTCATTTTTCTTTCTTCTTTTGAGAACTCTCTGCTCGGATCCTTTGCCCATTTTTTAATTGGGTCACTTGTTTTCTTGATTCTTTTTTGGAGAAGTTCTTTATATATTCTCGATGTTAAACGTCTGCAGTGAGTTACTGCAATACCCATAGAGCGATGCGATGCGTCTCTCAGTGCTCACCAGAGGAACTTCCTTATGCAGTAGATGGTGAGTAACACAGAGACCCCCAACTAGGCAATGAACAGAGAGAAGAGGTTGCAGAGTGCATTCCCCTGAAAAGGACACCTGTATCAAAGTTCTGCCGCCCAGGCTCAGGGGTAACTGTGGAAGAGGAATAGAAAGAGTGGTTAAGAGCCAGAGGTGGTAGATGACTACCGGAAACAGAGTGTTCCAGATAGCTGGAAGGGTGACAGCATGTATAAGTCCTAAGCAAGTTCAAACCAGACAAAATCCCAGCATAGACTTAGTAAGTAGATAAGAAACCCCAGTGCTCCATGAGGAACTACTAGCAACTCCTGGCTTCTGGGGTGGGGAGAGTCAGTTTCTTTCAAGGCTATGACTCTTGGTTCTCGGTAGGTTAACCAGGTTCCAGGGACAATAAGGGGAAGTGTGTTTAAATTGATTTTCAAAGAACGTAGCATAACAAAGATAACATGTGAGAAAACGGGGGATAAATGTTGTGAAAGTTAAACAAATATTTTTAGTTTATAGTTTTTGCCTGATTTTTTCCATTTTAAAATTCAGTTCTTGGATTTTAAAATTTATAATGTGTGTGTGTGGTTGTGTGTATAGGGAGGTCATAGGACAACTTGTGGGAATCAGTTCTCTTCTTCCACCATGTGGGTCCCAGATATCAAACTCAAGTTGTCAGAACTGTCAGTAAGTGCTTTAACCTGCGGAGCCATCTTGCTCACCCGCAGTTTTATTTGCGACCTTTCAGTGTACACTTACTGGAGTGTTGGGGGAGGGGGCTAATATAGGTTAAAAAAAAACAAGAGGGGGAAGAGGAAGAAGAAGATGATGAAGAAGAGCAAAAGAGGAGAAGAGAGAGAGAGAGAAGCTGAATAAAATGAGTGCCCCTCAAAAAAGGGCAAAAAGACTGTACTTCTATGCTCCTATAATATATATTTAGGGATACACTTATATCTGGATATACACATGAAGAAAATTTAAAATTGGCAAAGGAGAATCTCTTTTAGCCAGAGACCCTCTAAACCATGTCAAGTAATGGCCATTAAGCTGGGAAAACCATTTTTTTTTCTTGAGTTCTTGTCCTGTAGGTATAATAATCTTCACCACAGATTCGATTATTAATATTTTTTTCTAATCATGTTAAAACTGTGCTACAGCTTGACAAGAGCACAGACACCTGGAACATGGATAGATAATTTACGAAAGAGAACATGTATGATTTGAATATCAAATCCAATTAAAATGAGCTTTTAGTTTTCATTTGTTAGATTGGGAAATGTTTCAAAAGTAATTCACATTAAATGTTGATGAGGTCATAGGAAAAAGGCAACTCTCCCCTTTAAATTAAATCAATGGTTAGGATTTAACTTTGAACTGCCTTTTTTACAGGGAACTTTGCCAAATCTTTTAAAATTGCACACATCTTCTGAATCAACAACCTCATTTCTTGGTATCTGCCCAAGAGAAACACAGCCACATGTGTGTGGAAGGTGTGCACAAAACTGTTCCCTGGAGTATTTTATGGAGTAGTTAAAAAATAATCACTGATTTTCCACTAATGGGATAATAATGAAAACTTTCACACTCTATCTTATGGAATATTATGCAACAATTTTTTTAAGGTAAGAAATCCACTGATGGAAAAATCTAGAGACTTCTTGCTAATTAAAAACATTCATGAAGAAGAATTCCATTTATATGAAAAAAATCACAGACTTGTAACAAAATATTTATTTATATAATTTCACATATAAAAAGAAAAAAGTAATTAGATATACACTCAACTGAGAATAAATATTATGCATAATAAAAAGACTTGAATGCTATGTTTTCAGGACGATTTTGCTTGCATGGATGTTATTGTAATTTCATACAATCAGAAATGAGCTCACATTTTATTATGCTATGAAAATAATTGTTTCTAAAAAGAAGTGATCATATATTTAACTAATTGGTGAATTTTTTATAACTTGATTTTTGCTATTTAGATGAATTGGATCATAGTTACTAATGCAATGACAGAATTGTCTAAATTTAAAAGATGAGGCCACTGTGCCAAACAAAACAAAATTCAGCTTGAGTAACGATGGAGAAACCTATGTCTGCAGTGAAAGGGAGAGCTGACAACTCTGAGCAAATCTCTTCTTTAACTAAGGGGAGCATTAACTCCCTTCTATTCAATCACGAAGGCTCCTGATTGACAGCAAGAGTAGCCAGTGTGTGTGTGTGTGTGTGTGTGTGTGTGTGTGTATGTGTGTATCTGTCTGTGCGTGTGTGTGTGTGTGTGTCTGTGTGTTCCTGTTTTGGAGTATCCCATGGTTCCTGGCCTGGAGTGGGATATTAAACATATTAATTAAACATGTTAAGCGTATTAAATAAGGGAGACTTTGGTCCCTCAAAAGGAACATGGTCTTTAGGGTTATAAAGTACTGTGAAGGCACCATAGTCTATTCACTGCAGGATGAATTTTAATCTTGCTTTAAAAATGAGGCCTTTAAAAGTAAAACTGAAAATCTGAGCTGGAAGAAGCTGTAGTTTGACTTATACTTTACAAAAGGAGAAAACTAAGACCGGAGGGTAAAGGCCTCTCAGCTGGTAGCAATTCTTAACTGGTCAGGTGTGCAGTGGCTCCAGGTGCATTATAAACAACCAACCAACACAGCTGATCTCAGGCCCTGGAGACCCCTCACCTGCCGCTTATTGGAGGAGTGATGTGGAAGGCTGTCTCCTGATCACTCTGGAGGGTGCTCGGTTGGTCCAGGGTCTTAGGTCCTGGGTAAAATGTGTGATTACAGAAGACTTCAGACAGTTTTTATTCTTTACTTTTCTCAGGTTCTCATGACCTTCTGATGCTTAAATTTCACTTCCGAGTGTGAGTTTTAAACCAACATCCTTATGAACAACGAAGAGTTTAAACTCTTCAAGTCTAAAGATTTCTGAAGTTTTTAAAATAAACTATAAAATATAGACAATATAGAACTAAAGCCGTTCCATTTGGGTATCTGCTAACCAGGATCTGTAGCAATCTTGATGGAGGTACTGTGTTCCAACAACTCAGAAGCAACTACTTACTGGAAGTGAAATGGGGGAGGGATAGGACATGGCTCATTTGTTGGAGTTCCCAGGTTGGAGACGGGTTTGTAATACGATTTCAGTTTGCTTAAAATGCACATCTTAACAAGAATCCTAAAGCAGATTAATTTTGTCTACCATAGTGCTTTCGTCATTTAAAAATTAGCTTTGCTGGGCATCATTTATATGCACCGAGCACACTCGATCTCCCATCTCCTTTTCCTTCTCCCATTTCCTTTGTTTTCCTTCCCTATATGGGTGCAAGCATGCGCATGCACACAGGGTTCCCTCCAGATAGGAAACAGAAACCAGCCCTGGACTCCGGAAGCACACTGCCAGTCTTTTCCCTGAAACTGTACATGATGATGCTTAGGATTCTTGTGTTTTCCATCTTCCCGTTCCCAGCATTTTCCGAGAGATCAAGACTGGGACTCAGAAGTTCCGGCAGAGCGGAGGGTACATCTGGAGCCCCTCCTGGCCGGTGGGCTCGGGTGCCCCGTGGCTGTCCGCATTGCGCCCAGCCTCCTTTGTATGGCAGCCGTCTCTTATAGCCAGAGCCCGAGAATGTGACTGCTAGGGAACTGTTTATGTGCTTATGTCACCACAGGTATGTGCTGTCAGTGACAGTTCTGTTCCACGTCATGCCTTCTGGCAGGGAGAGAGACGTAGGAGGGAACCGGGGGAGTGGGCCGAGGTTTCCACATCAGGATCACGAGATGCCCCAAGGGTTAGAACAGAGCTTCCGGGCAACAAATAAGTCGTTTTTCCTGGATTCTAGGTGGACAAGGTTTTGGGGATGAGGCATCTCTCCTCTGTTAAGTTTAGGTGTGACTTTGTGCCATGTTATGGGGAGGGCCTGGCTCACGAGGGGCCAGCCGCTGCTTCTCCATGTTGGGGATGCATTTTTGAGTGTCATGCAACTCCAAGCACAGCCTCAGGCCCGTCAGATAGGAAGACAACTTCTCTGAGCTTTGAGCCTTGAATACTCATCACATTTTGTGAGAAAACTTTCCACAGATTAGAAAGACATCTACATGCCACACCCTTTCACTTCCTTATGAAATGGAATTCATAAATAACGCGATTTATCTGCACACATATTTGACAAGATGCATGCAGACCCCCAATTGTGATGTCAAGGAAAAATATGGAGATTTATAACAGAATAGCACGTTTCAGGACGTGAAGACTTGGTGTGGCACATTTAAATGGGAGGTCCCTGTACCTATGTGGAGAATCATGAGACAGGTGAGGTGTGGGAGGGTGCCACCGAGGCCACAGCTCACAGAGGTGCAGCCACTGAGGGCATATTCTGTGAGTGACTGAACCATTGAGAATGTTGTTGATATTGGTGAGATAATTTTCCAATAAGATGCTTTGCAAAGTTCTAATCCAAACAAAGGAAAAAGACTTTGAATTGCTAAATACAAAGTTTACATGCCTAGAAAATTGGGTGGACATTAAAACCATCGCCAGAAATCCTTTTGTTTTTATATGTAAATGTGCAATAGAACATCTTAAAGTTGGCCCCAGTCAGTCAGTCTTTGGTGGGTCCCCCAGCCTTGAAGTGTTCTAGGACCCTGGCTGCTGCACCTTAGTTTCCTGCAGTGACCTGTGCCTGTATAATTGGCAACGACCTTCACAAATTTCCAAAATGTGTCTTGTCAGTTGCCAGTATTTCTTCTGGGAATCACTTCTAAGCCTCAACTTATTAATTTGCATTAACTTTTGCTCACATAGACAATGCACAATTGTCTTCTTATTAAAAATGAAGATTTTTTTTTACAGGTGAAATTAAATCCTTTCTCACTCCTATCCCCACCCGCTCCTTGTACCCTTGTCCTTAGGGGTGGCCAAGCTCAGCTGTTCAGTGTGTGTTCTATCATTCCAGAACTTTTACCAAATGGCAATTTGCAGGCCATAGGAAATATGGTGCCTGACTTGAATTGTGACCGCAGTTCGAATGTGTTAAGTTGTTAGCTCAGTTAAATTCATAGATGCAATTATTAGATAAAGTTCAGGTCATGTTGGGGTAGTGTGGGCCTCTAAGAGAAAATGTCAGTGTCCTTCTCCATGGGAAGAATTTCTGCAGATGGATGCAGAAACTGGGGTGGGTTGTTGCAAGCCAGGGGTGAAGAGAGGTTGCTGGCTGGTCAGTAGACACTAGTGCCAGGACGGGCGTGTTTCACGTCTCCCTCACCTCTCGGAAGGAACTGACGCTGCTGTCCTTTCATCCTGGACATCTAGCCCCCAGAACCATGAGACAACAGGCTTCTGCTGTCTGAGCCGAGTTTATGGTTCTTCGCTGTCGCGGCATCTCACAGCAAGAGATGTGCCGATCAAATCAGATTTGCAATCAGGCTTTTTCAAAGGGAAAAAGAAAAGTTGTAATTGGCCTTGAGATTATTTCTCAGGGAGTAGGTTTGCTTTAGAAATGAAAAATAATGACTAATGCAAACTGTCCCCAGAAGCTTGACAGAGTCTTGACTGTTGCACTTAGTGATGTGTGACTGGGTTTCCCACCTCTTCCCAGAACCTTCTTTAATGTGGTCTCTATGTCATCCTAGATCCTTCTTTCAACCTTGCATATACATGGATGATTAGATGGGGTCCCAAACACAGCTTGGAATGTAGTGCGGTCTGTACTTACTACACATGCAAATGAATGGATCGTTTTAGAAGTTGGGACATTGAAGGCAAAAGTGAGGCTTTGAATATCTGTTTCATAAAATAGTGCGTTTAAAGATAATTTACAAATTGGAAAGGCAATTAAGGGGTCTTTTTCTCCCCCTTTGCCATGTTTTAAAAATATTATTTATTTTTATGTGAGTGTTATGCCTCCATGTATGTAAGTGCACCCATGTCATGTGCTTCCCGAGGACACCAACAGAGGGCATCTGATCCCCTAGCACTGGAGTTATGGATGGTTGTTAGCCACCAGGTGGGTGCTAAGATTTGAACCTGGGTCTCCTGCAAGAGCAGTCAATGCTCTTAACCACTGAGCCATCTCTCTAGCCCTGCCATGTGTTTTGACTTTCAGTGTTTAAAGTGAGTTGAGCCTAGGATTTAGACAGACATTTGGTTTGGGCAAGAACTAAGACAAGCTTGCTAATGTGATTGCATTCAAATTAATGTCTTTAGGACTTCCTATAGTGATGGATTACTCTGAGAGGAGTTTGTTGAAGGTGAGTATTTTGCGGGACTTTACTTTGAAATGTTGACAGAAATGTTTTTGTGTGCTTTAAAAATGTGCATTGTAAAAGGAAATGCGCCTATGAAAATGAATGTGGATTTTGAAATCAGTTTGAGATAACAAAGACCTGTATTATTTTGCTCCTCATTTAAATCAAAATGTATGCATTTTATTAAAGGTTTGAACAGTTACCTTGTATTCATACAGTATAATAGGACAGTGACATTATAATTCTGTGGATCTATCACTATGAAAATGGCAGTTACGTGTCAGTTTTGTTACTAATTTAAAAACTGTGAGCAAGAGTGATCTTTACTTCATAATAAGGGGACTCTCATTTCATAACAAGAACACTGGAGACCTAGAGTAGTGAAAATGAGGCAGTTTATTTTATGACCCTGTCAAGTCTGGAGTCATCCTTGAATGGCAGGCAAACATGCTACTGAAGTTCAGAGAACAGATTATGGAGCCTAATGCCAGGTCCTTCCTTCCTTTCCTCTTCCCGAGTAATCAATCAGGAGGGTATAATTGTGCACGTCATCTGGATTGTATTTCTCCCTCTGTCAAATATGATTGTGTTTTTCACAAACAAACAAACAAAAAAACAGCAACAAAAACTGTGTGCCCTCATCTGTGTATCTCACATCCTGTTTATTTTAAAGCTTATAGGACACATGGTCTTGCAGGTAAACTTGGCCGTTAGTAAATTTCCGCTTTAACCTTTTAGTGTGTGGTGGTGGTTGGCGGGGGGCGGGGGGGGGTTAGTTAGACTAGCAGGCATAGCAGGCTATCAGGGTCTGATGTTTTCTATCCATCTACAGCTGCACCTTAGCTGACTCAAGGCACCTTTGAAAACAAACCATCAGATTTTATTTCTTATAAAACCATTAAAAATGCAAACCCACTTTTTTCTTTATAAATTTGTCTCGTGCTTCTGGGAGGCTTTCGTACTGCAAAGGAGGTACGGAAATACTTGATCTGTTCCTTGTGCTGCTTCTTACACCTGCTTGTCACCTATAAAATGGTTTGAAATACATAGAGCCATGTTGGCAGATCAGTAAGGTAACCACGCAGTGCTCTGAAGGAAGCTAGTTGAAAACGACCATCCATTCCATGGTTGTGGGATATCACCGAAACTCCTGGAGAAGCCAGGAGACAAATCCCAGTGCTCTCGTGTTCTGAGTCAGTGTTCTTACAGAAGGCACCCATGGATGTCAACCTTCACAGTCATGACAAGCTTTGGTCAAAGTGCAGAAGAACTTTTGTGTTGTGTGCTTAACAGTGGGTATGGGGTGACCCCGAGTCTCCTTTCATCCAGTATCTAGGCACCCCGGGCTCTGTCCCGCTTTTCTGGCCCCTGTGCCTGTCCAGCTCGTCTGTCTCTTCCCTCAGCTCAGTTTCCTTCTCTTCCACATCTGCAGCAGCGTCCCTTCTGTCTCAGCGGAAGCTCTCTAAGGGTTTCTCTCAAGACCACCTCTCCATCCCATGCCTTCTGGCATGAGCTTTCTTTTGCATATCACATGTATGTGTGCAAAGATGTTGTAGGTTGTCTGTCTTCTTCTGTCCTCAATAAACATAAGAGTTTTGTTTCCTTCTTTACTAATTTTCTGTATTTAGGTGAAAGATCCATTTTAAATTATAAATAATGGCCATATATAAATATAGTAAATATCTCAAAAGCTTATTGAGGATGTAGCTTAGTATAGAGCTCTACCTATCTTGTTCAAGGCCTTGGGGTTAGTCCCCAGCACTGCAGTCAGTCATTCATTCAATCAATAGAGGCCTATTCACTTTTCTGTGAGTTTGTATGTATTTACGTGTTTGTGGGTACACGTGTGTGTAGGCATGGAGAGGCCAGAGGTTGACATCAGGGTTCTTCCCCAGTCACATCTCCACCTTAGCTTCTGGGACAACGTCTCTCATTTAGTGTGGAGATCACCAGTTGGCTAGAATGACTGGCTGGCAAGCTCCAGGTTTCCTCCTGTCCCATCTCCACAGGGTTGGGATTACAGGTTCATGTGCCACAGCTCTTTATGTGGATACTGAAGATCTGACCTCACCTCCTCATGCTTGTGTGGCAAGCACTTTATAGACTAAGCTCCCTCTCCAGCCCCCTTGTTTAATTTTATTGAATATACAGAACCTACTCCAACCCCTTTAGATTGTAGAGTTCAGTAACCTTACATCACATTCATGACTGTCCATCTGCAGAACATGATCATCAACCCCAATTGAAAAGTCCCTCTCCATTAAACACTGATTTCTGTCCTCTACCACCCCAGCCCTGTCACCCTCCATCCAACCCTCTCCCTCTGTGGATTTGACTACTCTAGATACTGCATTTAAGTGGACTCATACAGTATTTGCCAAGGGCTTTATTTGCTTTTGTTAACTTCGTATTTATTGGTGTTCCTAGACCAGGCTAAGCAACTACCAACTTCATACGAGAAATACTGTCAAACAAAATGAATGAAGGGCAAATTGTGAAATAGTTATTATGATTTAAAAGCATTGCATTATGGGATTGGTTGTTCTGAAGAAGAATGGTTCTTTGCCAAATACCCATGGGTACTACTCAAAACTGGCCCGTGCTCACTACATAGAAAACAGACCAGCGTACTGTGCCTGAGGGTTGGATGCTCGGGAGGCTTTCAAGAGTTCAGAGCACTTGCACAGGGACAGAGCACATTATTTCAGTGCATCATTAAGGCCTTGATGTTTGGGGATCTGAGAGGTTGACCTGCCTCTGCTGTTTCCTTGGTTGCACGTTGGTCTGCTCTTTCTACTCCAGGGCAGGGCCTGACAGTGACAGCAATGTGCTTTCTCTGCCTTAGTAGGCCTGGCAGCCTTAGGCTCTTTCTCAGTGTGAAGCTCTAGGCTGCCTCGGAAGTAACTGAATGGTTGCTAATGCCTAATCAGGCTCCAGATGCAGACGGGTTAAACGTACATATTTCTTTATTCGAAAATTTTTTATTTATTATTTTTATTTTATGTGTATGAATGTATTGCCTGCATGTGTGGAAGTGCACCTGTGTTGTGCAGTGCCCATGGAGGTCAGAAGAGGGTGTTGGATCCCCTGGGACTGGTTAAGGACAGTTGTTAGCCGCCATGTGCCATGTGGGTGCTGGGAAACAAACCCAGGTCCTCTGCAATAGCACTCAGTGCTCTTAACCACTGAGCCATCTCTCCAGCCTCTAAACTAACATATTTCAAAGTGGGGCTGGAGAAGTCTAAAACTTTCCCCTCTCATCCTCACTAACAGAGCTCAGGGAGGTTCAGGAGGAGCGTTTATAAACCCTAAGTTCTCACTTCTGCTTCTCCTGGTTCAGCTGGTGCCAAATTGTCCAGCATTTCAGCTCTATCTATCTAATTGTTATAATTGGTGTGTGTGTGTGTGTGTGTGTGTGTGCGTGTACATGTGTGTGGGGATATGTGTGCCAAGGTGTGTGTAAATGTCAGAGTACAACTTTATGGAGTCAGTTCTTTCCTTCTACCTTTGTGTGAGTTCCAGGATCGAACTTTAGGCTTGTGTGACAAGTGTCTTTACCACTGAGCCATCTTGGCATTCCTCCATCTAGTTCTGAAGTGTCACCTGTTCTCCAAGGCAGCCTGAAGATTCACAGTTAGGCTGCAGATATGTCTTATGGTCTTGCTCAACAGCTGATTGTGTGTGTGTGCTTCCCTGAAGGCTGGATTAAGCAGAATGATAGTCAGAAGGAGTCAGGGGACATAGGGACATGCACGGCTTGGCCATGTGCCTGAGGTATGTCACCTGGAGTGTTTTACTTTAATGTCTTTAGCTAATAAAATGAGGACTAAAAATCTCTTTTCCACAGACCAAGAAGATAAGTGAAACACTGGAGTTCCTAAAACAATGCAAATGACTTAGTCAGTGCTTAAAAAATATTGAGCCCATAAACATTATTAATTGGGGGAATTAAATAATGTTTTCTGAACTACAAAAGAGAGAATTGGACCAGATTTCTAGCTGATTGAGCATGCAATAAAGTATGAAAGTCAACTCGCCCAAGGTTATTGCATGCTAAGGGACCTTGCCTCAACCTTTGCCACTCCTGATGACAAGTCTCTACTGGTAGAACAATTCAAATTTCCTAACAGTCACTGTTGTCCAAGCAGGAAATGAAAGCTTGCCTACATGGTTCCAGGGAAGAGACAACGGTGAACCTGCAGATTAACAAGCCCGGCCAAGGGCACAAGCCGGAGGCGGTGAGAGCCGGACGCTTCTCCGAGCAGGAAGGCCCCACCACCTCACTGGAGAGGTGTGAGGGAAGCCGCACTGCGGAGTCCGGGAGCCAGGGAAGAGAGGCAGACATTGTCAGAGACGCGCCATCCAGGAGGAAGAAGGAGAACACCGGACCTTCTCGCATCCTTCCGCATCCTTCCTGTTACTACAGCGCCCTCGATTGGCTAAAACCAAGTAAAGGGCAGCCTCTGACAAAAGGGCCAGGTCCTGAGTCCCCAGAGCGAGGGGCTGAGCGCCTGGGAGAAGGGGACGGGAGAGGACAGGCGAGATGTGTTGGTTGACGGTATTCCTTGTCTGAGAAACCTCTGTCCGTCACACACCAGGCACCCAATAGGATCGCAGCCGAATCACATGTAGGAACTGCGTTTTTGATGCAGAATCGGGAAAACACTGTAAGTTAAACCAGCCTGAAGATCATTGCTGGGGCTCCACTTTTCACCTTACTTAAACAAATGTGCTAAAAGCCGAACTCTACCGTCGCAGGTGTTCAGCTTTTCACATAGGAAGTTCCCGCTCTTCTTTAGCTTTTCTTTGTAATGACTTCATTGACTCAAGAGGATTTTTGTTATTGTCAGTCAGGAAATAGGAGAACTTTTTTTTTTTTTTTAAGATGACGTCTGAACTTCCTAAATCTTAAAAAAAAATATTTTATGTGTATGCGTGTTTTGCCCTCATGCAGGTAAGTTCACCATATGTGTACAATACCTGAAGAGGCCAGAGGAGGGTGTTGGACCCCCTAGAACTGGAGTTACGGACAGTTGTTAGCCACCATGTGGGAACTGAGCTCAGGTCCTCTAGAAGAGCAGCTGGTGCTCTTAACCACTGAGCTATCTCTCCAGTCCTTTGAGCCTCTTTTGCTATAGACAAAGAATCATTCAAAGGTAGGTGTAACTGGTGTGATTTTTTTCGGGTTAGAGATCAAGCAGCTGGGAAAGCTAAACACTTCTGTCTTTTTAAAAGGCTTTTAAATATCCTTCGAGACCATTTGTTTTTCAGAGGACCCAGTCCAGGGCCGTTTCTGAGGACTAACCTATGTGTGTTGATTGTATTGTAAGGTACAGGACTTCTAGTTAACATGCCAACTGATGTCTGCTGACCACCAGATGAGATAGGTGTCAGGGCCTCTTTGCTGGCTGCGACTTTTGTTGTAGGAATTTAGCATCATGATGTGGCTTTCTCAGACATGTCCTAACCTCCTAATAAACAAGACTGATTCCATGAGGAGAAGTCTTTGGTTATCTTTCCAAATGTTTAGAAATCTCAGTGCAGATGTGCATCCGTTCCACCATCAAGGCTACGGACAGCTTCCCTTTAGCAACTCATTACCTACTTCAAAGAATTATGTCCCTAGATATTAATAGTTTAAAGGAGATCAAGAAGTTTTGGGGCCAAGATTTGAACACTGGGCAGATAGTGAATCTCTAAAGTTAGTTTCTGGGCCTGGAGAGATGGCTCCGTGGTTAAGAACATTGGATGCTCTTGCAGAAGACTCAGGTTGTAATCTCAGCACCCACACGGCAGCTAACAACCATCCATTACTCCAGTTCCAGGGAATACAACTCCCTCTTCTGTCCTCTGTGAGCACTGCATGACACAGGTGCACTTACACACATGCAGGCAAAACATTAATACGGATAAAATAAAAATAAATGTTAAAATAGCTTGTTTCCTTCCTGGTGCCAACAGTTTCCTCTCCTTTCTCCCCTCCCCATCCAGTTCCTATTCACTGGAGACTCCCTTTCATGAATGTGAGCTATTGCTAGTCAATGAAAGAATAAGACTCTGGGAAGGAGCACCAGGAGGGAGCTGGCATTTCTAGGTATAAATGTGTGTTAGTGGTCTCACACGTCATTCTCTTCCTTCAGTGGGTGTGACTACCTTACTTTTAGGAAAGCTGAGGCTCTGTGGTGCTTAGCAACTTGATTCATGTTCAAACTCAGATCTGTGCAGGATTCACTTCCCCTGCTTATGCCTTCTGTAGGAGTCTTGTGAGGTTCTCTAAACATCATGGTGAATACAAGGAATGCATTTACTGATCACTGTTGAGAAGTCTTAAAACCTTTCCAACATCAAATGATAAGCAAAGCCAACACTTTCTTTATAAACACTGACAATAGGCGCCAGAATAATATTCAGTTATTATCTATTGTCTATCTATCTATCATCTATCTATCATCATCTATCTATCTATCATCTATCTATCTACCCATCTATCTATCTACCCATCAGTCTTTCATCTATTTATCTATTCATCTACCTATCATCAGTCCATCTATCCTCCCAACCATCCATCTACTTACCTCTATTTTTGAGAGAGGGTCACATATAGTCCAGGCTGGCCTTGAACTCCCTACATAGCTGAGGAAAACCTGGAACTTCTGATCCTCCT
The DNA here is from genome assembly GCA_035773235.1 of Eospalax fontanierii. NCBI lineage: Eukaryota > Metazoa > Chordata > Mammalia > Rodentia > Spalacidae > Eospalax > Eospalax fontanierii. The sequence goes on from CM069538.1 coordinate 10,519,447, forward strand.
CCTTTTACCTCTCAAGTGCTGGGATTATAAGCATGTGCTACCCTGCCTTCTGTTGAGTATTGAATCCATGGCTTTATACAAGCTAACCAAGCATTCTACCAACTGAGTTACATTTCCCATCATCCTCTTTTATTGCTTTAAAAAAATAGGGTAAAGAATTTGTAGCTGTTTTTCCAGAACTATATAATGAAGGAATGGTTGATTTTCTTCCTTTCTCAACCTGCTAATGAGTTGTTGGGGTTTACTTCAAAGTTGTAGTTCAGAGACGTAAATTCTACAATATTTTATTACCAATGTAATTTTCTCAGAATTTAATTGACTATGCATGATTTTTAAAATATGTCTAGCTTAGGGCCTGCATTGGCCCAGGTGGTATTTCCTGCACAGTGAAGGGATGGCTGACCAGAGCCAGCTGGGCTGCAGCTGAACCTCCTGCTGAGGCGGGCAGTGGAGAACCAGTTACAAGCTGCCTGCTGAGCCCAGGCATTCCAAGCCCGCTGGAGAAACTCACCTCACATTAGGCTGCAGCTGGGCCAGACAAGAAGTTGCCCAATTCTGCCACTCTGCCAGACACACTCAGAAATGAGTGTCATGGTGGTTAAGGTGATCTTTTCCCCTAAGCTGCTCAAGGTGAGTATGACTCATGGCAAGGTTAATGTTTTTCACCTTTCACCAAAGCCACAGTCCCAGTACTTTCCCATCTTTATGACTCACCCTTTTCCCAGGCTTGTTAAATTAATAGTTGAATTAAGAAAATATGCAGAAAAGCAAAGGCAGGCCCCAAAGCCTACCTAATGAGCAAGGATTTGTCCCAGCCTTCACCTGTATCATAGTTTTTGGGGGGATCTACATCTAATTTTCATAGTTTAATCAGTGGTTTAAACTGTCTTGCTTTATTTATTTATTTATTTATTTATTTATTTTTGTCTGTATGAGTGTTTTGTCTGCATGTATGTATATGCATTATGTGCATGCCTCATGTTGGAGGAGTCCAGAAGAGGGCAGTGGATCCCCTGAAACTGGTTATAGATAGTTGTTAGCCACCATGTGAATGTTAGGAACCAAACTTGAGTCCTCTGCAAGAACAACAAGTATTCTTAACCATTGAGTCATCTCTACAGCCTGTGACTTGCATTTTTTTTTCAGTCTTTTTGAGACAGGGTCTGCCTGTAGCCCCAGCTGGCCTGTGTAGACCAGGCTGGCCTTGAACTCACCAAAATTCACTTGCCTCTGCCTCCAGAGTGCTGGGACTAAGGGTGTGTGCCACCATGCTCAGCTGTGACTTGCATTTTTAAAAACAACTTTTTGTGGAAGACTACATTGCATGTCACAAAAGTCAATTATTTTAAGCCTATAGTTCAATTAAAAAAAATTTAAATAAAGATACCACCTTTCAAGCTCCCACTCCAATTTCTATAAAAGCTGTGAGGACTTAATCAGTACTAATATGTGGGAGCAGGCAGTGTGAATGGTGAGGGAATAGGCTGGGCACATGTTTTGAACCAGCATGCACTCTCAGTAGCTACCACCATTCTGCCATCTTCCATTTGTGCAGAGCCCCCATGCCGTTTGATCCAGCTGCACACCGTGAGTGCTAACCACAGAAACTTGGGTTTTCCAGAGAAGCTTTGTTGTAATGGAGCTGGAAGTAGAATGAATCAACGTAACTCAACAACAAAGGAGGGGACACTAGGAGACGGTCTCTTGGGGTTTATAATGCTTGTCTATTCTGCTAACTAAAAAAAATTGAAATTTTTATGCTAACTTAAAAAAAAAGAAATGAGTGTCCCCACTGCCGACAAAAATTCTAAAGGAATTGTTTGCTATATACAAAAACTGAAAAAATGTGAATTAATTTTAATTCTGTGTTAGGTCACTGTGGTTGCTGTCTGTCTTTTAAAAAGGATTAGAAAGAAGGAAATATTTCATTCTATTAACCAAACATTGTAGCTAGTTCTATTCTGACTTTAAACCTTTGTTTACCTAGTGTATTAGGTATAATAGATTTGTCAAACTAGTTCTTCCATGAGAGAGCTTGACTTAAACCTCCTTTAAATCAGTTTCAACTTGAGTTGGCTCAACAGCCTTACCTGAATGACTTTAATTCTGCAGGAATAATTGCTTGGCTTTCCACTCAAGCTCTACCCTGAGCTGCGGCTTTAGGAAGTGTTGTTAAAGCCACCAGAATACATACCAGCAAGGTGAGAAAGCCCACAGAGGAGAGTCTGGTGCTTATATGACTCAGGCTTAAGATTTAGGAAGTTCTCTACCTGTGACCTGAGGTTACTTTTTTGTAAAACTAGGCCGGTTTGTTGTTTTTTCAGTTCGGCAGATTGTCCAAGTCAGTAGCTAGGATGGAAGGGTGGGATGCAAGCACAAGCCTCTGAACTCCAGGTAAGAAGGAATGAGGCTGGTAGTCTCACAATGAGGCTGGTAGTCACAGTGAGGCTGGTAGTCACAGTCCTATGTCTAAACTTTTTTTTTTTTTTTTTTTTCGGTAAGCAATATAATTTACTTTTGTTTTCCAAAAACGAAAAAAAAATGTTTAAGGCTGTTAAAATAATATAGTCAGATTGTTAAAATGACAACAATTATAGTAAAACAGTTAAAAACAGCCCCAAATATATATGGCTGATGAGGTCACAGATCCTAAAAACACCCTAATTTTACCACATCCCAAGACCAATGTAATTTCTTACTTTATTCTAAATATATATATCCTCATATTTACAGACAAGTGCGCCTTTCACCCCTCACCAAAGAACTTTCTTTTTGCAACAGATGGAGACTACTGCAGAGTTGTAGATTTGGTCAAATGCAGAGAATAAGTGTCTGTGAGACTCTAACGCCTAATGACACACCTTCCATACAACCTCGACACATAGGATGAATTCACCTCTCAGCTCTCCTTAGAGAAGTTTCTTTATGCAGCAGATGGTGGTTAACATAAAAACCCACATTTGGTCAATGTGCAGAGAAGAAGAGGCCACAGACTGCTTATCCTTGAATAGGACACTTATTTCAAACCCTCTGCTTCCCAAGGCTCAGGGATCATTGCAGAAGAGGAGGCGGAAAGACTGTAAGAGCCAGAGATGGTGGATGACCGCAAGGAAACAGAGTTTTCCAGACAGCTAGCTGGTCAATGAACTCTCAGCAATGGTGACAGAATACACAAGTCTTATGCAACTCAAGTCAGAAAAAATTCCAGCATAGATATGGGGAAGTGGGTAAGAAATCCTACCCCGATCTATGGAGCTTTTGGCAATTGATGGCTGCTGAGAGGGGAGAAGACAGTATCTTACAGGGATGGGACTCTTGGTGGGATCAATGAATGGACCCACACCGAAAGACATTTGGGGGCACAAATCAGACTCTAGGCTGTCTTAAATATATAAGAGAGTCCTTTAGTTGGGCGGGGGAGCTGTTGGAGAAGATGCAGAGAGTACAGGAGATCTAAATACCATCAAACTATGTTTGTGGTATGAAAATTGCAGAAATTCAATTAAAAAAATAAATGAATAATAAAAAATGTTCAAGAAAAACCCAAATCCAAACCAAAAACAGCTCCCTAAATGGGTCACTTAAAATATGTTAGGTTAGCATTTAGTTATAAACTCAAACCATATCTTGTCTAATGGATGTTCTTGACATGGTGTTAACTCATGTATCCTTTCTGATATCAGCATAGACCTTCATCAGATCAGAAATGACCTTACATGGAATTTTCTGTACATGGATTGAACAGTTGTAGATGGACTTTATTCTGTTTCCTTTTGGTAGGTCTGCTATTTTTCTGTTATAAACATATTTGATAGAACACAGTCTATACTCTGTGTAACTTGAACCCATAGTTTGTGGTCTTGTGCATATGTGTATGTGTGTTTTCAGTGTTGGGGATGATTGAATCTAGAGTATTGTGTATGTTAGGGAAGCATTCTACAACTGAGCTGTGTCCCAGGTTCCTTGTCATTAAATAAAATACATGTAAACTTTTACCATATATAATATATATGGGACTTACACAAAACTTGGCCCTAGCCTTAGAGATTTGCAGGAAGGACTATGGACTTGGATACTATATTAGTTACTTTCTGCTGCTGTGATAAAACACCGTGAGCAAAGCAACTTAGAGAAGGGGTTATATGGCTGATGGTTCCAAAGGGATGAGTCCATCATGTGACCTAGTGGTTAAGAGCACTGGCTGCTCTCACGGAGGACACAGGTTTGGTTCTCAGCAACCATACAGAGGCTAACAACCATCTATAACTCCAGTTCCAGGGTACACAACACCCTCTTTTGGCCCCCATAGGCATTTCATGCCCATGGTGTGTTTACATATATGAGTATAAAGTAATACATTTGCATATAACTAATACATATATAAATTAAAAATAAGTGAATTAATTTTAAAAGAGTCCATCACGGAGGGGAGGCCTGGCAGGGGGCAGCCAGAGCTGAAAGTGGAGAGCTCATGTCTTTAAGCAGGCACAGGAAGCAGAGAGACAAACTGGAAGGGGGGGAGGGGTTATCTGCATCTTTAAACCAAACCTTCTGCAAGGCTAAACAACTGATTAGAACTTCAGTGACTCTGGAGACTTTGGAATGTTGCAGGTCCAGAGCCTATTTACTATTTATCTTGGCCTACCTTTAAGCCTCCCAAATACCAATTCATTGCTCACTTCTGTGTCTGACCTAACATCATATGACTGACAGATAAAAACGTTTTGGAATGTTTTAACTTAACAAAGTCCTAGCTTCCAACTTCTAAAAGACTGAGGAGTATCATCAGATGGCATCTAGTGTCTTTACCTGAAATTTCACTTCTTTGTTGTAGCCGCCTAGTTAATGTTTCCACCAATGTATTTGAGAAGTGCCTTGATTTATGACTCTCTTTGTTCTGTTATTATGAAACTTCATAAAACGTCTTCCATGATGAAACATAGAAGTTTGGGTGTCATAAATCTCTGTTCCCAGATCATGGTCATTTGTATTTTACTCCAGAATAAACTATCTCTTACCCCTTTGGGGTGAAATTTATGTTTTCACATTGACACTATGAACCTTCAAAGCCCACCCCTAGTGACATGCTTCCTCCAGCTAGGCCACACTACCTAAAGGTTCCATGGCTGTCCCCAAACAGCATTATCAAATGTTCAAATACTTGGAACCTATAGGGGACATTCTTACTCAAACCATGACATTCTACTCCCTGGTCCGCATAGGCTCATGGCCATATCATCTGCAAAATGCATCTAGTACAACCTTAAAAGCCCCCATAATCCTTAACAGTCGCGACACTGTTCAAAGTCTAAAGTCTATTTTGAAGCGCAAAGTACTCTCTCTTTTTTAAAAAACGTATTTTTTAAATTAATTTTCATGGATTTCATACAATACACCTTAATCATATTTAACTCCCCCTTTCTCTCTGTACCCCTCATAGTCCACCCACAGGACTTCATGCATTTTGTCACACATGTTAAGGTTTATTGAGTCAAGTTTGTGTACCCAGATGTCCCTCAGTATGAGTTCATCCACCGGAGCCTGGTCAGTCTTTCTAGCATCATTCCGTTAAATAAGATCAACTCCCTTACCCAGCAGTGTTCAGCTGCCAATAGTTCCTCACCAAAGTTGTGGTCTTCTGCCTAGTTCTCAAGTCTATGCTGGTTTTTGTCTGACTGAGTTTGTATGGGTTTTGTACATGCTGTCACCATTGCTGTAAGTTCATATGTGCAAGGTCCCAGGAGCCTGTAAGACTGCTTCATATGGCTATGTACCTCCTCCCCTGGCTCTTACAATCTTTCGGCTTCTTCTTCCACAATAGTCCCTGAGCCCTGGGTGGGTGAACTTTCATATAGGAGTCCTGTCCAGTGTCTTATTCTCTACACTTCGGCCAGTTGTGACCTTTTGTATTCTTCACTCTCTGTTGCATGAGTAAACTTCATTGATGAGAGTTGAGAGATGCGTTAATATTCTCACTACTCCTTGTTTCACTATGTTCTGTGAGCCTTAGGTGTAGAGGTTCCATTGTAGATGTGTCCCTTAGGGTTTGGCATCTCACAGACACATTCTCTGTGTGTGACCAGTTGTGGAACTCTGTAATAGTCTCTGTCTGTTGCCAAAGAAACTTCTTTGGTGAGTGGTAACTGGCATACTTGTCTGTAATTATAAGGATCCATATTTAGCACATATATAGTAAGAAATTATGTTTGTCTAGAGATATGACAGACTTAGGGTTCGTTCTGAGATCTATGGCCTCTCCAGCACAAGATGCTCTCTTAACTCTAACCCAGTGTAAAAGCAAGACAAGTTATATACTTCCAACACTCAATGAGACAGAAGCACATTCTCACTCCAAATGAAGGAGTGAGGGCATAATGAGGAAATATTGGACCAAATGAGCCTGAAAAGCAGCAGGGCAAGCACAAATCCCGTAGCTCCACACTGGGTGTCTGGCGCTCTGGCTCCCCAGGCTCACAGAGCTCTTCTGCCCCCAGCTCTTCAGCTCATCACTCTCTTGGACTGGTACCACATCCTGTACATAGCTCTCCCTGTCAGATGTCTCAAGATGTTCTAACATCTTGGGGTCTCCACTGCAACCCAGGCTTGACCTTCACAATTTCATGTAGAGGGCTCTCAGGGCCTCCTTGCTTGTGTGATAGAAGTAAAGGCATTGAAAAGTTGCTAAAAACTCTTGCAATGTGATGGCAAAGAAACTCTTTGAATGGTTGTTAAGAATTTTGGACCCTGAAAGAGCCCCAAATAGGATATGAAATAAGAACGGGGGAGGTAAAACAGGACCCCCCCCCCCAGTTACCCAGGACTGAAGTCTTTGTTTCCCAAATTGTCACATTCTTATAGTCTTTGAGACCATACGTACACTGTTCGGCTGTAATCACTTACTAATTATCATGTATGTGCTATCTGCCTTTTGCTTACAGTCCTCACAAATGAACTGAGGATAAATTTTCCCCAAAACTTGGACTAGGGCCTGGCATGATTATAGAGTGGTCTGAGTGTCAGCCCCACGGTGTGAATTAAACTCACCTGACTTTGGCTGCAGGTCTCCTGAGTTTTTTGTGACACTTGTCAAGGATTTGTTTTACACAGGGACTCCCCTGCTACTCTCTTGTCTGGCCTCAGTGGCTCTCTGAAACCCTAGAGGAAAAATTTATGACTCCCTCACTTTTGCATCTTGCATGCCTCTAAAACCAGCACCATGTGAAAGACACTGCCAAGTTAGGCTGCCAGCATGGGACAGACTTTGGCCCCCTTTGATCACATTTGTAGCTGATTTTATATGCTTTTTTTTTTTTTTGGACAGCAAACTCCTTAGGCCTTCTCCTTTCACAGCTGGGTAGAGTCTTGCTCTTCATTGTTTAGTAGAGAAAGAGACCGTAATAGCTCTAATTTCCTCAGCAGTGGGAGCCTCACTTCCAAGACACACCTTGCCATCTCTTTAAGATTCTTAGTGCTCTCCTTTTCTCTCCAAACTGTGTTTTGTATTTTTTTTCTCCATCATTCACTCATTTTCATTGTAGATCTATATAATATTCACCATTAATAACCATAGTATAGATTCAACATTAGGCTGTGTTAAAATTTCCTCCACCAAAGAAATTAGTCCATTACATTTTAATTTAGCTTCAGGCAAGTTCTTAGACTGACTAGATGGCAGGCAGAATCTTTGCCAAAAGTTCCCAGTTGCTATTTAAATCCTTGTTTCCAACTCCCTCTGAAACATCTTGAGCTGAGCCTTTACTAGGGCCATTAAACTAGATTTTCAGCATTCAACCACCTTTCTAATCCAAAGCTCTAAAGTCTTCCACATTCCTCCAAAAAAACAGCACTATCAGATTCTTCACAGGAACAGCCCACTCTCTGGTACTAACTTCTGTATAAGATACCTTTCTGTTGCTGTGATTAAACAACATAACTATGGCAACTTACCAAAAGAAGCATTTATTGGGCTTACAGTTCCAGAGGGATGAGTCCATCATGACAGGAAAGGCATGGCGAGAGGCAGCCAGAGTAGGAGGCTGAAAGCTCACATTTTTAAGTACTCACAGAAATCAGAAAGCCAAACTGGAAATAGGACCAGGATATGAACCCTCGATGCCTACCCCAAGTCACATGCTTCCTCCAGCTGGGGCACATCTCCTAAAGGTTCCATTACCTTCCCCAAATAATGCCAACTGACATAGTGTTCAAATACTTAGATAATGGGAGACATTCTCATTCAACCATCACAGATACCACTAAATCTTTATGGCTTCTCGAATTCTTCTCCCCATGTGTACCAAAGGGTACTGTATGTGTGCATGTGTGTGCATGATCAAACACAAACACACACACAAATCAAGTGTGCATACCCATGATGTATTGATCAGACTGTTACTGGTGGCTGAGTTTCTCCAAGTTCTTGGCTTGTTTTCCAAAGAATTCAAAATAAGGATTCACAGATTTACAAAGGTAGCATGATAAGTTTATTTAAAGCAAAGTGATAATAAAGATCAGAGAGGGATACATGGATAAAACTGAGAGTAGGCCACGTGAGTGAGAGTACTTGAGGGCCATGGGGTACAGTCTGGTCTTTTCATGGCACCTAAAGGAAAAAGGAGCTGGTTATAAAGGGGAGGAGTGAGGGTGGTCCTCTGTTTTGACTGATAGATGATGGATTAGATTGCATGTAATTATTCTACTATGTATGTTTCTTCCCATAATGCATCTGGCTTTAAGAATACGCATGACCAATGTGTGTGAGGGCTTGAGCGGGTTTTGAGGTTGCTAGGTGCAATGTTTGGAGATGGGTGTGTGTGTGCAGAGTACAGAGGAGCAAGGCTCCCAAGTGCATTATTAGAAGATGGTGGGAGTATGTTCATAGCCCAATTCAAAGAGCATCCCAGGTTACTAAACTATTCCTGATGCTTGTATGCCTCAAGACTTCATTAAAGTTTTTGATTCATTATTTTTATTTTATATGTATGAGTGTTTTGCTTGCGTGAATGTAAATGCACCTCATGTCTACAATGCCCATGTAGGCCAGAAGAGGGTGGTAGGTCCCCTGGAACTAGAGTTAAGGACAGTTATTAGCTGCCATGTGGGTGCTGGGAACTGAATCTGAATCCTCTGCATGATCAGCCAGTACTCTTCGCCACTGAGCTGTTTCTCAAGACCCTCAAGATTTCTTATCACTGTGACCATGTACCTGACAGAAACATTTTCAGAGAAGAGGATTTGTGTTGTTCACAACTGCGGTCTATCATGGTGGGGAAAGTGTAGCCAGGCAGCTTACACCAGAGATATAGACAAGCAGCAGAACACAGTGGCAAGAGGAAGGGGCCCGGGTGAGTTATATTCCCAGCGGGCATGCCCCCCACTCCCCGTGACTTTCTTCCTCTAGCCTGATCCAAGCTCACATAGTTCTACCACCTCCCAATAGTCTGCTCAGATTTTGAATGCATGACCTAACCGCTGTTAGGTCATAGCCCTCATGATCTGCGTCTCGACCCAGGGGAGTGCATTACCTCTCTCCACTCACAAAGACAAGAACAACCTTCACACACAACTCTAACATCTTAGAAAAATGAAGCTCTCTTTCCAAATAGCACTGAAAAATTACAGCAAAAAATATTTATTTTAATGCTTTGTGGACATATATGTGGATGTGGGCATTATCAATGGAAAATTTGTTTCAAATGCCAATTTCCAATATGAGAAATCGTTTATTCAAAAAAAAATGGGAAAGCATATTTTAGTTAACCCTTTCAGACCATGACCTTAGCTGGCAAAAAGAAATTAAGTCATCATTCAACAGCACTGGATGTGTAGTGCCCTTGTTAGGGGACACAGATGCCACAGCACACTGCAGTGTCCTGCTCACCAGCTCCCACTCCCGTCACCTCTCTTGTTAATATAACAATGACATGAACAATATCAATGGAAATTAATGTCACATGCACTTGGCCTTCTGTTGTTTATAGTAACCCCCATGAGGGGGAACTGAGTGGCTTATAATGTTTATTTTATAAAATGACAACACTGAACCTAGAAACGTAAATTAAGGACACCCTCCAACATGGGCTGAGAGCTCTGGTTTCTGAGTCAGACTGCAGAGCTCTTTTTCCTTTGTTTCTTTAAAGCTTGTACGAAATTGTGCAAAATACTAGTGACCATCGTGACATTTTCATACTTCCATAATAACGTACTTTGATCCTGCCCTCATTGCCATCGCCTATCCCCTCCTCTCCTCCCCGCTCCCCTCCTCTTCCCTGGGTTCTTTTCATCTCAACAGACTCTCTAGTGAAGGTGCCATTAGCAATCTATCATTCCATAAGTCTTTCCATTATGGTCATTTTCCCATTACCTCAGAGTTTCGGTCCATGAGCACCATTTGAAATAAGATCATTTTCCCATAAATCTGTTAATAAAAGTGTTCCATGACCGACTTGTTAAGCACACATCAGGCGATGGACTACATGGCTGTTGGTATTTTTAAATGATATGCTATGGGGCTACTTAGTGGGAAAAGAAACTTGTCTTCAACCTTCTTTAATTTCTATAGCTGACATGACTGAGCCAGGACATGTGTGAGAGGCATGTGTTCCTTGCACTTCCATTCCTGGCTCTCTTCTCTAGAAACAAGCACTCAGTCATTCTTCAATTATTTTATGTGTTTTACTATAAAATATAATAAATATTATGTCACCAATAGTGTTCAATCTTCCATGTTTTCATTCCTAACCACGGATAATATTTAATGCATGTCCTCCATATTTACCTTTCCTGTTCAATTGGTAAAACTGATGCCATTTGTATGTGAAGCAAAGGATGGATTCTGCTTTTCTTGTTAAAGCTCTATCACTAGTACTTTCTGGGTCAATAAATAGATTAGAAAGCATCCTTTGATGGCATAGATTTGCAAGCAGATCTATTAAAAATGTAACCTCAGTAAACACATATGAACATGTAACAGTATAATGTACAATGAACATTGAGATAAAAGGAAAAATCTGAAGGGGAACTAAAAAAAAAAAATTATAAAAGTGTGAGGATGCCCTGGAGTGAAGAAATGAGTACAGGAATAAAGGAGTATCTTAGCTTTCACAGCCAAAACTTGGAGTACATTCAAATGCAATATTTTGATGAAAAATGTAATCCTTCTTTTATATTAGTTCATAATTTTGTGTAAATATGATGATAATGATGAAGGTAGGCAAACTTGAAACTTTTCCTTGATGTTTTGGCAATTTTCAGTTCCTTAGAAATTTTGAGTGATTTTTTAATCTTATGTGCATGAATGTTTTTGCCTGCATGTATTTAAGTGTGCCTGCCCATGCCGTGCAACGCCCAGGTAGTCTAGGGAAAGTCATCAGATACCCTGAAACTGGAGGTGAGGGATGGTTGTTAGACACCATGTGAATGCTGGAAACCGAGTCTGGGGCCTCTGGAGGAGCAGCCAGTGCTCTTAACTGCTGCGCCATGTCTCCAGCCTCTATATTTCCTTTGTAGAACAGATGATGTTTTTCATTGTGTCTTCTAAAATCATTCCCTTTAAATATTCCATCTGATAAGCAGTAATGTAGTGCATGTGATTCCCGACTGTCAGGCAGGTTTGGACCTGCACTCGTCTTTGCTCCCCGTCCTTTCGCAAGGCTGGAAGCTCTCCAGCCTAGAGCACCTGGCCCCATCCAAGTTCCACTCATGCTGTCCAGCTCGACTCAGTTGTGGAGGGGGCTTCCTTTTCTGTCTGCTGACGCTGCCGGATCACCGTTCCAACATGCGTCTTCAGTGGTGGCTTTTCTCTGGGTAGCCTCTTGACGTATGTTCTACGCTTGCTCACGGGCTGTGGTGGTTTGAATGAGAAGGGTCCTTCATAGGCCCCAAGTAATGTCACACTTGGTCAGTTGGTGGTACTGATTGGGAAGGGTCCTGCAACCTTTGGGAGGCGTGGCTTAGCTGAAGGAAGCCCATCGCTGGGGGTGGGCTTTAAGAGTTCATAGCCTCACCCAACTTCCGGTTTGTCATGTCTCTCTCGTGCTTCCTGTTTGCCCTTGAATGTGTGAGGTCTCAGCTTTCTGCTGCCCCCTGCCTTGCCTCTCCCATCACTCTCTCTTCTACAAGTTGCCTTTGCTGTGGTGTTTTATCACAACAGAAAAGCAACTGCTTTATTAGCTCTGTCTGTAGACGTGCTGGTGGTGCCACCCATGTAATTTTAAATTTATTTTTGTGTTAGAACCTATTCATTTCTAAAAATTTTTTTGAGAATTTCATATATGAGTATTGTCTCTGCATTAATTCCATCCCTCTCAGTCCCCCACCAACCCTTCCCCCACACTCCCTCTCAATTTCGGTTTTCTTCTTTATTACCGCTTCATATACACACATACATATTATATATATATATATATATATATATATATATATATATACACACACACACACACACACATAAAATGTACTGAGTCCAGTTCGTGGTGCTCATGTGTATCTGCATACACATTTGGTATTAGATAACCTCTAACGGAGCCACTCTGGAAAAATCTGATTCTCCCTCCCTCACATCATTGATTACCTGTAGCTCTTCAACTTGAGATGAGACCTTGTGACATTCCGCTCATCCACCTTAGCATGTCAGCTGGTTTTGTCATTATGCAGGCCTTGTTGGACTACCACACTGTAGGATTTCATCGGTGCAGCTTCCCTATCATGTCTACAGTGCCAACTAGCAGCAGGCATCTTGCCCTGCTCTTACATTCTTTCTGTGACATTTCCTCTCTTTCCTCTCTTCTGTGGTGTTCCCTGAGCCTTAGGTGTAGCAGTTGCATTGTAGATGTGTCACTTAGGACTGGACACCTCACAGTCACTTATTTTCTCCATTTGACCAGTTGTGGAACTTTGTAATTGTCTCCATCTGTTGCAAAAGGAAGCTTCTTTGATGAATTGTGAGAGGGACACTTGTCTATGAATATAAGGATGCATATTTAGAATAGAGTAAGAAATTATGTTGATCTACGGAAGTGACAAACTGTGTTTTCCACTAGGGTCTATAACCATTCTAGTCGTGTGTACTTGACTATGTTTACAGTACTATGTATGAACTCCCTCCCATTGTGTGGGCCTTAAATCCAACTAGATAGCTGTTGATTGATTGCTGCCAAGATAAAAGTGCCACTACTACACCAATAGAGACAGTTTACTGGGCTGGTCATTGTTGTGGTTCATAGACTTTACAGCTGAGAAGGATCATGGATTGGTTTTCTCCCTTTGCAGGTTGCATAGTATCTCCTGATATTATGAGCACTAGTCTTCAAGGAAGAGGATTCCAGGTCTTTTCCAGCTCAATTGCTTCAAGTCCTATATCTAAAATATATCATTCCTTCAGCAATAGGGTCTTTCCTTCAAGTTCTGGGTGGCTATCAATGGTTGTGACAATAGACTGTGTTATTTGGGGAGTCTCTTGTAGTACCCTGATAAACAACTCACAACTCAAAGGGAAGTTTCTCATGCCTGGTACTGTGATTTTTGTCATATAGTCATCAGCTGTACACATGCATTCACATTTATAACATATGTGTATTTTTTCAGTAGGCTTATTAAATACTGTTTCCTTTTGGTTTTTATACCACATGAGTATTATGTCTCTCTTTTCTCTCTGCCCCTGTGTAGTCCTCCTTCCTCCCTCTCCTTTACTTTCCCCATTCCCTGCCTGATAACTCCTGTTTCCTACTATCCCTGTATCTGGAGCTTCATCTGTTGAAATAGCTTGTTTCTTTTGATTGGAGAATGAGGCCATCGATGTTTACAGTTATTATTGAAAGATGTGGATTGGTTACTGCCATTTTACTTTCTGTTTGGGTTCTTAGTCCTATGTTGTTTTTCTGTAATTACAGCTTCACTTGTCTTCTTTCCATAGCCTCTTGGGTATGATCACTCCTTTCTTCTGTCCATTGTATTGCGTCCAGTATTCTCCGTAGGGCTGATTTGGCGAACATGAATTCCTTGAACTTATTTATATCATGGGAGATTTTTCTATTTCCTTTCACTATGATAGACAGTTTTGCTGCATAAAGAAGCTTGGTTGGCATCTCTGGTCATTTAGAACTTGGAATACTTTGCTTCTGGCTCTTCTGGCTTTTAAAGTTTGCATTGAAAATTCAACTGTTATTCTGATGGGTTTTCCTTTATATATAAGTTGTTGTTTTTCTCTTGAGGCTTTCAGTGTCCTCTCTTTGTTCTGTATATTTAGTGTTTCTGTTATGATGTGCTGTGGGAAGTTTCTTTTCTGGTCATGTCTATTTCGTGTTCTGTGTGCTTATTATATCTCTGTGTGGGTATATTTTTCCTTGATTTAGGGAAATTTTCTTCTGTAATCCTGTTGAAGATCTGGTCAGTGCCATTGACCTGAGACTTTTCTTCCTCTATGCCTGTAATTCACAAATTTAGTTTTTTTCTCAGTGTCCTACAACTCCTGCATATTCCACTCATGTCTTCTTTTAAAATTTTCATGCTCTTTGTTTGAGCGATCCAATTTTTCAGCTTTATCTTTTAAGTCTTGATATCATGTTTTCCATGTGATTCATTCTGTTGGTGAGTCTCTTTTTGTCTTTTCTAATTGACTATTGATTCTCAATTCCATTTTCATTTCAGCTTGGGTTTTCTTCATTATTTCAAGCTCTTTTGTGAATTTACCTTTCAATTCCAAAATTGTCTTTGTCATTTCATTCAGCCATATATTTGCATTTTCCCGAGCTTCAGTCGGGAGTTTATTCCTATCCTTTTTCATTCCTTGAGTTATTTGTGTGTTCTTTAAAGTTCTTGAATTCTTTTATCTTGTTTATGATTGTTCTTTTAAGTTCTTGTCCTGAGTTTCCTCTGGGTAGTTCTTATCGTAGAGCACTTCTATAGGATGGTTGGATTTGATGGGAATATATTCTCTTGGTTTCTCATATTATTCATGTTTCTGCATTGTGAACTTCTCTTTTTAGTTGTGTGTCAGGTATGAAATTCTCGCCTGCCTTTGTTGAGTAAAATTTTGGTCTTGTTTTTATTGCTGTTGTGGGTTGAGTGATTCCCATTTTTGATTTTCTGTTAGGAGAATATGGTGATTGCAGTCTGGTCTGATGTGCTAGGTGGTTAATCACAACTCTAATTGTGACATTAGAAGGAGTGGAAGGGTTCTAAGTAGTCTACCATGGTGTGTGAGCCATGGCTCCCATCTTAGTTCCAAAGGGGAAGATGATAAAGGACATCTATTCAGTTCTTATGCCTCAGTTGAATTACTGCTATTGATATGAGACTTTCAAGGGCTCCCAGTTTACAGGAAGTTTCATTCTCTGAGCTTCTAAGTATATCACCTCTCTAAGGATACCCATCACTCTGGTATTTATAGTATACATTGTATGCTGTGTCAGTCTCTCCCCAGAGCTGTTTTCTCCTGGAGATCTGTGACTACAGATTAGTCACCTGGGTATCAATTGTAGCTACCATATCTGGGCCTTTGGTAAGGAAAATATTAATACCAACAACGTATCAATCCATTGTGATAATAAATGTTCATGTATAGTGATTGAACACACCTTACCACTGTGATGTGCTTGTTGTACCCTTTGAGACATTTGGAGCAAAGGATTATTTCCTTGTCATTTGCCTATTCTTTAACTATTTCCCATCTCCAAGTACACAAATGTGAAGAAGGCATCCTTAAACTATGTTATAAAGAGAAAAGGGGAGTCAAACTAAACAATTCCTTGTATGTTTCATTCTGGTTAAAAGCCAATGTAAATGCTTGTGCTACAGGAACAAGCATATTTCCTGCTGTGAAAGCTTGGCTGTTTATGCCAGGACCCCACTCCACAACTGACTGCCCTCAAAAGACTATTAACCCCTGCTTTGAGCCAGCAAACCAGATGTGGGTTTCTTAAGCAAATTATGGGATATTTCGCCACATGTAGTTTTTGCAGTTAAGTGTTTCCAGCTTTCCAGAGCATTCCATGAGAATAGCATCATATTTTTCTTCAACCTGTTAATTAGCATAATTATTTATCAGCCCTAAACCACAGCTTGAGTCTGTTAAGTGGCTAGATATATATTCTCCAGATGGATGCTAGTATTGCTATAGAAAACAACTCAGGAATGAAAAGCCTGGGAGTTCTTGGGCGTGGGGAAGAAACACACTGTGCTCCCCATTCTTTCTTCTTGGGACCATCATTCTGTGCTTGGTCTGCACCTTCAGGTGTTGGCTACACTTAACCAATAACCTGTCATTAAGTTAACCTGTAGGTTTTAGACTGAAGGATTTGTTATATGAACTCTAAGCTCCACCTAGCTCTAATATCTGAAATCAATCTTTGTAAATCTAAAGAGCGGAACTGTGAATTGCAACCTCTCATCCTGTTTTCTCTGTCACTCTCCAAATCCCATGGCAATTCCTTGGAATGGCACAGGGCTCCTCTTTGTGCCCCTTCTCAACACATCCCTACCTCATAGTCACTGCATTCCCATCAAACCGGGGATGAATGATGGCGCCTTATCGGACTAAACACAGAAGCCGAAACGAGAAGCCAAGTATCCTAAGCCAGATGTTGAAGAAGGTGTTTTGCAAAATTGTAAATGTCACCCTCCTCACCCAAAAATTTGGTTTTGGGAAATATACTCACTACTAATAACAGTCTGATTTTATGCTAACAAGGAATGTGTATATTATGATGTTATATAAATTAAGAATGAATTCTCAGATCTAATTCTAATATAGCATTGGCAGATATTGCCCATATTAAATAATGTGTTTTGGGCACCTCAGTAGTGTTGAGTGCATTGATAAAGGACTGAAAGTAAGCCTTGGAAAATCACCACCTTTTGTATTCCACATACCTGAAAGACTCAGGCTTTCAAGCTTTGCTGCTGTCATACTTGGCAAATGGCATGATGGAAATCACATGTACACAGGCTGTGTGTAAATGGTTAGTATTTCCAGCAGAGCAACTTGAGCAACTCCCTATGCAAGTTAGCAGCCCACAGTGTGTGGTGAGCTCACCTGCTCAGGAGACTCACCTCACTACAGAGCTCGGCTAGAGGAAGAAGTTGGAGTTCAGAATGAGAGAAGCTGGTGGCTGCATAGTCCTAGAATGGAATTCCTGAGGACTATGGGGATGATCACGAGTAGGAATACTGGGAATCTACACATCTTCTCCCATTCCTTGACAGCAGAAAAACCACCTTTGGAATTCAGCTCCTGCCTGTGCTGTGGTTTTTGTGAAGACAATAATTAGTAGCTTTCAGTGGATTTCTTGTGCAAGTCACAGTGGCTCCAGACTGGACCAAAGATGGAACCACGTTCTAATGTGTAAGTAGAAGTTTAAATGGCTGAACCACAACAAGTTTGGATTTGATTCCAGTTCCTGTAAAGTCAACCCCAGCTTGGAACTTCCTGTGACTTACATTCCACTTCTCTCAGAGCTGGATGACACAGCATTTCCAGAAAACAGTGGTTTATTAGCACATTAGAGTTTACCCTCACTCTCTGTCCCAAGAAAAACTCCTACTCCACAGCCAAAGCTCTTTCCCTTTACTTCACAGAACAGCATCTTCAGGCAGACTTGACCAGATTACAGTCTCCGTAAGCCTAGAAAGAAGTATAGCAACTATTAAATTAGCCAGAGTTTTGAAGAGAAACCAGAGAGATAGAAATCTAAGATGGGGAAGAAAGAGAGGAAGAGCAAAGCCTTCTGGGACCTGCCTGGTGGGAAAGGAGATGCCCTTTGAATCTGGCTTCAATGCCTGTTTGTGACTGTCAGATGACAGCATAGCCACATGAAAGCATAATTCCCAGTTCTATTCTGCAAAAGTGTCTGTATTAGTTTACCTTTCTCATTGCTGTGACATAATACTGACAAAAGGCAACCAGGGAAGGTGGGGTTTGTTTTTGCTTCCTAGCTTGAAAGTTATATCTGCCATAATGAGGGAGACATGCCAGGGAGCACTGTTCCAGCTGTGGCTGCAGGAGTGTGAGGCTGCAGCAGTGTGAGGCGTGTGAGGGTGCTGGTCACAGTCAGGAAACAAAGAGAAAGACAGATGCTGGCGCTCAGCTGACTCCCTCTGGCGCTCAGCTGACTTCCTCTTGTCCCCTTTTTGTTCAGTCCAGGATCCTGGCCGTGAGACAGTGCCACTCCGTTTGGGGTGGGACTCACTCCTCAGTTAAACCTGGTCAGAAACACCTTCATAGACGTACCAGGAGGAGTGTCTCCTAGGCAGTTCCAAGCCCAGTCAAATTCAGAATGAAGATTATCACAGTATTTGTAGTCTTTGGGAGGATTCAGAACACATGTTCTAATATTAATAATCTCTATACATAGATCAATTTCCAAGAGTTATGCCAACTAACCTGTGTTTCTTTACATCAAAGCAAGAAAAGCGTGTCTCTAACCCAGTGTACTAAGGATGATTATATGGGGTAGGCAGAAACCCATCCCTGTCCATTCCCATTTCACAGTGAGGGAGCAAATCATGGCTTTCCTTTTATAGGGTTTAGAGTTCCCTTGTGGGAAAACTGAAAGCAGTTGTGGTGGAATTGGATCAGTAGGATTCGAAGCAGTTCCCAGAGTTGTTCTCTGAAGCAGTAAACCAGGAAAACTCTCACTGTGGTGAACTGGCTCCACAGCCTTGCTCTGTACCGCGCCTGATTCCCACAGTGCCTGCCATCCTTGAGCACATTACAGGCTACCTACTAGGCAATTCCAAGGGCTTCTCTGTTCATGGGCACAAGTAGACCAGAAGTCCTGGGAGTGAAAACCAGGAGTAACCCTCAGCCAACAGCAAGCAAACGGTGGGTAAGAAGCCCCAAACTCGTGCTCAGGTAGGATTGCTCCAACATGTGTTCTTTTTTTGAAAAAATAGTTATTTTTATTTTATGTGTATGAATGTTTTGCCTGAAAGTGTGTAAGTGGACCATGTCGCATGCAGTGACCATGGAGACTAGAGAGGGTGTCAAATCCTCTGGAACTGTAGTTACTGGCAGTTGTTAGTCACCGTGTGGGTGCTGGGAACTGAACCCTGAGCCTCTGGAAGAACTGTAAGTGTTCTCATCCACTGAGCCATCTCTCCAGCCTCACAACATGTGTTTTCCCAGCCCTTCTTAGCTTCCTAGCATGACAGAGCCCCAGTGGTCCACAGCGTGGTCTTGTTAATGATGTTAATGATTGTGCTCTACATTGGCTTACATCAGCCACTATTCTCTCCTTTTCTGGCTCTTCCTTGAGTCATTTCCTGAATGAACTATAATATTCTCATGTCGGGATCACTTTGTGAGCAAACCAAACCGAAGGGCATTGCCCATTCTGATTGCCTTACCTTAAGTTTCTCCCTTAGTCTAATCCCTTCTTCTTCCCAGTCAACTTCCCCTTTAGGAAACACTCTCATGTTGATATTTTAAACTGGATTTAGTTCACTCCCCAAATTTGTTCTGAAGAGCAAAGTGTTCTGGACTCCAGTCCCCACTGTTATCCTGAAGATCGTTCCGCAGTGTGCCCGTGTTGCACTCCTGCTTGCCGTCTTAAAAATGTCACATTTGCATGCCTGCGTGTGTGAGGGTATGTGACTGCACATGTGTGTATGTGTAGAGGTCAGAGGACAACCTTGAGTGTCGCTCCTCAAGCCAAAAGAATCAAAAAAACGGGCTAAGAAGCCCACTGCCACATTTTGTAGCTAGCCAGTGGTGGAATAAGATTAGAACTCCCTCTCTGAATGCTGTGTATCAAAAGGATTCATGCAATCCGGGAACTCTGAAAGGTCTTGTATGTTTTCAAGATCACAGAAGAGTACTGACTAAAATCCTCAATAGGGAATGCCCGATGCTCCAGAAAAATGGATTCTTGTTTGAGGATCTGTCTATTCCTTGACCCTGTGAAAGTATTTTAGCTTAGGGAAGATTGCTGAGTTGGAAATGATTTCTGTGCAGTAGAGATGCAAACAGTTTACTCTCATAGGAAAGGGAGCCCTGCTCTGCTGAGTCAACGTCCCAGTAGTACTGATTCCCTTGTAATGAACTAAGTGGACTTTTGAAAGACAACTATGATGTATTTTATGAGTTATACTTTGAATCCTTGGAAAATTATACTTTGACAATCAAGAACCTACACAGTAAATTATTTTGCTCAATAAATGCTTCTCGTTCCAGAATGCAGACCTCATAGACTTTCAAGTTCTTTGTTATTCTGTCAACTTTCCACGAAGCCTCACATCTCCGCCTGACATCTTTTCTGAGTATTCTGGTTTATGCCTGTTATTTTCTTAAATCTTTTAGAATATTTATCAGTTCTAAGAAAATACTGCAATTTTTACCTTATATTTTAATTATGTCTTGCTTTGCGTTTGCTCAATCTGGATCTTCAGTTTGATAGCCAAGTATCAATTTCTTCCTCACTCCAGGTAGAGAGAGAACTTTATGAACTCTTCCTTTAAATGGCTTTAGAAGGTATTCACATATTCGCTCCCTTTCTTCTACCTCCAAGTTATGGAGAAAAGCTGTGACTACATAATAATGTTCAGTAAATACACCTTGAATAAAATTTAATGTAGCTTTATATATCAGCCTTAGGTACATTTTATGATTCTCCTGATTAATATTTAAGGAACCCTAGACAAAACAGAAAGACATTGTATCTAAGAATAACTGTCTTTAGGAAAGAATAATAGTGACCAGGAAATTCTGTTATCACAGGAAGAGGAGAAAATGTCTTATGTAAGCTGGAGTATATAACAGCTTACCTTGGAATTTGCTCTCATAGTTAGACCTCATTCCAAATGCCACTTTTCTGAGCCAGCCAGGTCCAATCTGTGCCCTCCCATTTTAGCCACAACTTAATATTATTTCAAAAACAAAGACAGATAGAATATGCTAATGCAGAGCAAGTCTCCCCGTTGGAACTTGGTGTAGAGTCCCCTTCCAGTGGGAAAGCCCAATCTTCCATGAATTCACACACAGATGATTGCTCTTGATACTGGCATCCCGCGTCAGTAATAAAACATGGGTGTGATTCAGCCTCAGTCCAGTGGGCTTTCTTATGGAAGGTGCTGTGTTATTTGCCTCAAACATATATGGGAATGCATCTATGTGTCCATGTAGATGTTTCAAAGGAAGGTCATGTCTCTGTGCTGGAACAGTAGTAGGAAGCCGTTGGGATTTTCCATTTGTGGTGGTGGGAGTGGTGGTGGTGGGGTTGGAGAAGGTTAGGGTTGGAGGAGGCAGTCATGGGCGTACTATGTGGGTGATGTTGGCGGAGCCAATCGTAGGGTTGTCGTGGGGGGTGATGGGAGTTGTGGTGGAAGTGTTGGTGATCATGGGCTTGTAGGTGGTGGTGGTGGTGGGAATTATAATGATGGGGTTGGGGTTGACATGGTAATGTGTTTGTTCAAAGTCTTTGTATTCGAACTCTAGGAGCCTGCTCTGAGCAGTGACAGTGTTAGCGTGCCATGTGGGCCACAGCCCCTGACATCTTTGCCCAGCCTCGGGGAAGGCTGAGAAAAGGAGGCGGTGGAGAACTAGCAGCCACCAGAGAGCCGGCCTGGAATGCTGGCTCAGACCACGAATTGGCACATGGAATGTGTGTTTTTCATTAGAGTTGCTGCAGCAATGCTGGCTTCCAGCATTCCAAAGGCTATTCAGACTTGTATTAAATTAAATTCTCCTTTAAAAATCACTGTGTTGGAGGAGCATGAAGGATCAGCCTGCAATCAAGAAAACTCAGAAAATAGAAACTAAGACTTACTCTGGCCTTTGCTTGTGCTGTTGCTCTGAATGCAGAGTGCACGTTGTCTGAGACCCAGTAACTGGCCCGTCTTAGTGACGCAGTGATGCCTTGAGATTCTCAGTGACTCCTTAACTCCAGTCTTTCCTTCATAGTATTTGTGGAATGCAGAAGACAATTTTCAATGACCATCATTTATTTTTATGCCAGAGACAAACAAAAACATTCAAATACGTTTTATGTTATGTATAAACACTTATGTAAGCAATGCATGTGTTTAGATGCATTTATGCACCCTTTTGTATAATTTATACCTAAGAGTCTCAAACTCTCTAGAATTAAGCAGTTAAAAAACTTGCATCTTACTTGAAAATCAGATTCTCACTATTAATCAGTTTTATTTTTCTTCTTTTCAAATCACATATGTACACATCATACCATAAATACACACAACATGCACACATGAGGCTTCTGAGTTTTCAGATAAGCATATACATTAGTATACGTTGGGGGATGCTGTGGTAAAAATCAGCTCCCAAATCTCAGTCCGAGTTTATCTCTATTTCTCTTTATATTCTCTTTTTTTTTTTACTGTTAACTTCTTTTACTCTTTTCTTTTTATAATTGAATTTTGCAAATTTCATATACTGTATTTTGATCCTATTAAATCCTTTCTTATCTGTACCCTTTCTATAGCCCTGTGACTGAATTTCATGCACTTTGTCACATATGTTAAGGCTCATAGAGCCAAGTCTGTGTCTTCAAATGTCCTATGTCATGGGTCCATCTACTGGAGCCTGGTTAACCTGTCTACCATCACATCCTTAAAAAAATCCAACTCTCCGTCTCCCGGTAGTTAGCAGTTACCAAGAGTCTCCCAGGTAGGGCTGGGGCTCCTTAGCCACTTTTCCACTTCTATGCTGGGTTTTTGTCTGGCTTGAGCTTGCATGAGTATCGTTCATCTGTGAGTTCATCTGAGTAACTTCCCAGCTGTCTGGAAAACTCTGTGTCTTCGTGGTCAGTCACTATCTCTAGCTCTTACAATCTTTCTGCCCCCTCTCCTGAAATGGTCCCTGAGCCTTGGGTGGCAGAGGTTTGATACAGGTATCCTGTTCAGGGATAAGTATTCTGTAGTCTCTTATTCTCTGCACTTTGGCC
Organism: Eospalax fontanierii; assembly: GCA_035773235.1. NCBI lineage: Eukaryota > Metazoa > Chordata > Mammalia > Rodentia > Spalacidae > Eospalax > Eospalax fontanierii. The sequence continues at coordinate 10,542,345 of CM069538.1, forward strand.
AGGTGTGGCTTTCTGTGTTAATCACTATCTGTTGCAGGAAGAAGCTTTGTTGGTGAGAGCTGAGAGGTGCATTAATATTCTCCCTAATCCCTATTCTTCTCTGTTCTGTGAGCCTTAGGTGTAAAGGTTACATTGAAGATGTGTCACTTAGGGCTGGGCACCTCACAGACACTTACTCTTTACATTTGACCAGTTGTGAAACTTTCTAATAGTCTCCATCTGTTGCAACAAAAGCTTCTTTGATGTGTGGTGAGAGATATATTTGTCAGGCTAATCTGGCAGCTTGAAGGGTTCTAGGCTAAGGCCAGATAATGGGGACAAAGTGGGTGAGTCTCCCTTGTATATTTTTTGAGAATATAGGCAAATTTGCCAAACAGCTTTCCTTCATGAGTTGGCAATCTAGGCTATTCCAGTCATAGGGCAATTCCTTACCCACACACATATCCTGAACTGTAGCAACCCAGAAAGAATAGTTGGAGATTAGCCAGGAACATTAGCACACATCTCAATGCATGTTTCAGTGGTCAAAGCAGATACAGGACTTCAAAGAGGGAGAGAACAGCAGTCTTCAATGTGTATGAAAGTAGGAAGTGGTGAAAAAAGTCCATTAATATGATGGGCAGGTCAATGTATGTATCTGGTTTTGGGTGTTTCCATCATGCGGAGAAGAAAGAGAGAGAGAGAGACAGAGAGAGAGAGAGAGAGAGAGAGAGAGAGAGAGAGAGATTTCAGTGATACAAGTATCTCTCTTTGCAAAATAGGTTGATGTAAATTAATTACGTAGGATACCATCCTCAGAGGAAGATTTGCAGTACACAACCTGAAAGTAAGTTTTAGAAAGAGAAATTAAAGGTCCTCTTCCCAAGTCATAGGGGAAGGGGAAAGGAAGTGTATGGCACATTGCAGGCTGGGCCTGAGCTGGGTGACCTGCTGTGAGGAATAGAGAAATGGCTCCCGTGGGCATGGCACTCCCCTAGGGCTAGTTGCGAGACCAGCTTCTGCCCAGCATCTGGAAAGAATCTGCACTGAGATTATCTACCTGGGGACAGACTGCTATTGGCTGCAGTCGGGACCCTGCCCCATAAGGCCATTGGGTAACCAGACCTGTAAGACCCCTTGCACTTCCTTGAATCAATGATCTTGTAGCAGCTTACCACCACTTGCTTCTCACTCAGCTCCTGGAGTCTGTGTGTTTTGATTCAGCACCTACTCACCCACTTGCGGTGGAGACCCTTCATCCCCTTGGGCTGGCCCTGAGTGCAGGGACCCCGAACAGGAAGGAAATGAGAAGCACAGGGGTGAGAGTGTGGGCACTCCTCAAGCTAGACTCAAGAATTCCACAGTTCTGCTGCAGGCTAACAACATGGTGCAGACTGCCAGGCCCATCAAAGGAACACGTTATCCCCTTGGCCATGGTGAGCTCGGTAGATGAGTTAGAGGGTAGGTTTTCTGTTCTGGAAAGGAGCCATGAGAGACTCCTTTGCCCCCTGTTTTCTCTGCGGTGCGTCTCCCCCATGAAGTCCAGGGGAGTGGGAACCGAGAGGAGACCCTGCAGCATGGGGGACTTCCTGAAGATTCTCATCTGCACTGTGCATGCAGGTCCCTACCCCCGCTGCCCTCCCCCCATTGTGCAACTTGTGATTCTTAAACTTTAAAGTGGTGTAAAAGCAATGTAGATTTAGCAATATCTTTCATGATGCCCAGCTATCAGCTAGCATATGTGGTCTGACCATTTGGAAGGTACAGGAAGCTAAGCTATGATGTTTGCTGGGTTGAATGTCTTAAATGTATTTCAGCTTAGGGAATTTTCATCTTATGATGGGTTTACTGTAAGTTGAAGAGCATCTTTAATGGCAAATGCTTGCACATGTAGCAGATCCCCCCTGACCAAGACCAAGTCCCTGCCTACCATCGTCCGGTATTTCCTGAGACCATGCTCTAACCCCCCAACGGCCTGCCTTTCAACTCTAATTTCCTTCTATTCAGGGCCTTTTGTTCCATAAGTGAGCTATTCTCCCTCCTGCACTGGGCCTTTGCATAATCAATACCGGGGGCTAAGAGCATTCTCTTTTGTCACTTTTCGCCTAAGCAAAGCCTGTTCCTTCTTCAGATTTCACCTCTGACGCTATTTCTTGGAGAACCATCTCACCGCTTGTTTCTTGACTGTCTCAGGGCAGCACCAGCACTGAATGGCTGGAGGCCGTGGTATGACAGCATCTGTCCTTTCTGAGTCTCCCCTCTTAGTACCATAGAAATTGTATCTGTTTTTCTCACCATTGTGCTTTTCTCCCTATCTATTGATCCTGAATATATTAGGAACTAAGTAAATACTTACTGAATAAATACATCTTTATGCAAGTAAATCCTCTTAATTGCTAGCGTTTATATGGCTCTGTTTACGGATCAAGTTCCTTTACTTCCGCTACATACAAAAGATTGTTCAGGTTCATAGGAGAGAAGCTGAGACAAATCACCCTTCAGGTGAGCCTTGTCAGGAGAGGTCAAGAGGCTCTCGGTCCCAGGGAGCACTTCATTAGGAAACAGCCATTATGATAACATGCCAAGGGTCCTGAAGGGAAAGAACCTTCAATTTCCTTCAGTTCCCAGAACAGTAGGATGGTCTAACATCTTGGCCATAGGCAGCCATGATGGGGTCCTGATGGGAGAGCTAGTAGAACCAGGTCCTTCAGTTCTGCAACACAAAGGGAGCTTTTCTGTCTTATAGGTTTCTAGAGGATGGGGAAGGTTAGTTCCACACCGTAGATGTGGATGATGTGCCAGGAGACCCAGAAAAAGGCACTAGTTAAGAGGGAACTAAAGGTCAAGGTTGTCTTGGGTTTGCTCATAGCTCTAAGGGGAGGGGAGATGGTAAGGCTGCAGCATGCTTTGCTTATTAACTGTCTGGAGAGAAACTTGCAGGGAGGTATGTGGCCTGATTTCTAGGAGAGAAAAAAGGCAAGAAGCTAGGGTCTATGATGCAGCGATCTCCACTTTCCAATTTTATAACTCACAATAATGAGTTGAATAGTGGGAGGTACCCTGAGTTGTGATTTAGGCCCCCAAGAGATCTGGACTCCATAACTAGGATTTTATGTAGTGTTCTGGCCTTATGAAATATTCAACCCCTCTGAATTTCATTTCTATGCTTGTTTGTAAAAGAGACACTAGATTAAATATTCAGAAAAAGGTGATACAAATAAATTGTTAGACACCAATAGATAAATGAATAATAGGAAACTGGTAGGAGGAATAGATAATTAAAAATATTTTGCAAAATGCTATTCCTTAGTGAACTGAAGCAGAATTCATACTATAACCCCGAGATTCTCACATGCTCAAATGAAGAGCCTGGATTTAAAATTGTATAGGTGCATCTTTATATGTGTATGTTTGTAGGTCATGAAACTAGGAAGCAGAGGAAGAGCTCTTAGGGAAATGGGAAATAAAAAAGGAAATAGAGTACATACAATAAAAAAGTAAAAGTAAAATAGAGTACATACTAACTCGGGGGAGAAAGAGAGCCTCCTGGATGGGAAAGGGGCCGAGTGAGAGCAGGTGTCATGTGTGTGCAGGAAGGCGTCGGGATGCAGCACATCCCTTTGTATACTAGTCCCAATATTTGATAAAATTTTTAAAAGTTCTGAAGTTCAGAGAAAATGTTTCTTTATTCTAAAAGGTAAGTTGGTCTTCCTCAGCATCTCACTCAGTGTACACCAGGGACAGAAACATTTTAAGACTCATCCAAATCTGGAGTAGGCATTCTGGGGTTGATGTAATAGAGTAGTCGACAGTAATTATTTGGTAAGTGGCTCTAAGTGATGATGCTAACATCCCGGTCTCAGCCCTTTCCCCATTACTCTGTCTATGAAGATTTTGGGGTCTTCGTGGTGAGAGGGGCGCTAGACCGAAGGCTGCAGCTCTGTGTGTGATGTCCGTGTGAGGACTTCGGACCCTGCTTTCCCCGCCATACGTGTTAGCAGCCCTCAAGTGCCTCTTGTTTGCTCCATCGGTCAGTGAGGTGGGCTTGGAGATGAGTTGTATGGCATCTGGGTTCCCGCAGCTCTCCGTGTCTCTCCTCCACACATTCCACCTGACCACTAGGTCTGTTTCAAGCTTCTGTTGGGGTCATGGGGGGAGTCATTGCCATGTCACAGTTGGGTCCACGGTACGAACTCAGTACTTATGTTACCTGGGTACTAGAGAGGTGTGGAATGCTGACTCAAAGGTGACACTGAGTAGGCCCTTGTAAGAACATGGGTGCAGCGAGGGGAGCTGGAGACTCAAATGTGATGGGAAAGAGGAGAAAACACTTCGTTTAAAAAGAAGAAAAGTTAGTTGTGAAGAAAATTCTTTATATCTAATAAAAGGTGGGTGTCTAAGGATGGGTGTAAAGGAGTGAGAGCTGGACCCCACGTCTGTGTAGCCCTTCATGGGCTGACAGGGACACTGCCACAGGTGGGGCCTGCAGCCCCAAGAGGAGTGGTATTGAGCACTACCAAAATGCACACTTACACCCGTGTTGGTTCCTAAAGCTTGTTGAACTTCAAGGGACAGACAGACAGATTGGAAAAGGAGACTGACAGGTACATCAACATGAATAGAGTCCTCCTAGAATGTTCTAGAAGACAGGGTCTTCTAAAATCAGTCCCAGTAGAATCTCAGAGGGAGCCTCAGTGTTTACTGACAAGTTCTCACTAGCGCAGTGAGATGGGAGTTAGAACAGATTGTTTAGGAATAAAAATGTAAATGCACGTCTTTCATGCTACTGTGTGAATTTAAATTCTTACTCCACACAAGAGTGCCAGTGGGGAGAGAGAGGTCAGCAAAGGAAGACTTGCCTTTCCACGGTGACCTTGACGTGAGAATGGAATTGGAGAATGGTGAAAGGCATTTCTGGGTTTTGCTCTGTGTTTATTTTTATTGTCTAGATTGCTACCACAAGGCTTCATTCTGGTATTAATTGCATAATAAATACACACAGCATAAAGACAGACCCAAGCATTTCTGAAAGATTCTGACAGATCTGTTTGCTCTGGTGCTCTATGGCCATCAAGGGATGAGAGTGGTCCAGCTAATCACACCCAGCTTTCTATAACTAGGTTTCACATCCTCAGACCAACACCATCCAACGATCAAATACCCGAAGAAAAATTGTGTCTGCATTAAATGTATGCCTGAGTTTTCTGGTCATTATCCCCTGAAATACACTGTGACTCTTCACTTAGTATTTATTTAAATTTTATTTATTTTTATTTTATGGGTATGCCTGCATGTATGTAAGTGCATCCATGTCTGCAGTGCCTGCAGATGAGAGAAGAGGGTGTCATATCCCTTGTAACTGGAGTTATAGATACTTGTTAGCCACCATGTGGGTGCTAGGATTCGAACCCAGGTCCCCTTCAAGAGCAGCCAGTGCTTTTAACTGCTGAGTCATCTCTCCATCCCTTACATTTATTTAAATAATTCTGTGCACATTTAGTTTTTAGTAACAAAGCAACTTGTATACTTTTAGCATCATCTCTTCAGTGAAAACAAAGAAGAAAATGTAAAAAAATAAGCAAAATGGCAAAAGGAAAGTCAGCTCCAAACAAGATTCCATAAGTTCTGCAGATTCCCACAGCCAGGGGCAGGGCCTGGGCACCTAAACTGAGTCTGCAGCTTGACCATCAAGAACAGTGACCTGTAATCATGACTGTGTCTTGTAGTCTGCTGACTTTGATTCCTTCAGGTATACATCCAGGAAGGGCCCAGCTGAACCACAGGGCAGTTCCGTTTTAGCATGAAGATGCCTCACACTGGTTTCCACAGGCATTAATTTACTTTCCCACCAGCTATGGAAGGGTCTTTCCCCCTGTGCTTTGATGTTCTTGGCAATAGCCATTCTGATTGGGGTTTTTATTCTTTTTAAAATAATACAAACTTTAGAATCAGCCTGGATGTCCATTAACTGATGAATGGTTAATGAAATGCATTACATATACACAATGGAAGTTTATACAGCTCTACAGAAAAAAGAGAGTATGAAATTTATAGGAAAATGGGTGGATCTGGAAAATGTTGTACTGAGTGAGGTAAGCCAGGCTCATGCAGTCAAATGCTGCATGTTCTCTTTCATACGTAGATCATAGCTTTGCCTTTTTAAGTTTATGTGTCTGACTTGGAACGGCTGTAGAGACTTAGAAGCAGAGGCTTGGGGAAGAGGATGAAGACAGTAGAACACACGAAGAATGAAAGCAGAGGGAGAAGTGAGTGTGGCAAGGTTTAACCAGGGATGGAGAGAGTGGAGGCTGGGGAGGCTTCACCCCGACCAAGGATGAATGAAGAAGCCATACTGAAGCCTCCGACTATATAATATGCCTAAAAATATAATTAAAATAGGAGTTTGAACAGAGATACCCAGCAAGGGTGAATACAACTGATTCCAGAAGCCATGGGTCATTAAAACAAGATTCCAGTTCGAGGTATGGACTACCTCCCTAGGAATGCTCCAGAGGCCCCTAAAACAATGCAGGTCACTCCCATTGCTCTTTCAGCTGTTCTCTTGAACTAGATGGTAAGACCCTATTTCTGAAAGCACACTATGCTTTGTAAGACAGGGAAATCAAGCTGAAAATGAACTGAAAATTTCCTGTCTGCTGGTTGGTTTTCATAGGACAAGAAGATGCTTTACTGACAACTGGGGTAAAAATATGATCCATGGTCTTCTCCAGTTGTAGGCCTTGCACACTCCAGTGTTAAGTTGCCAAGCCACATGTGCCCACTGGTGCAGTAGGGGCAGGACTGTTATGGAAGCAGCTAACTTCATTCTGTTTGGATCTGAGGCCTGTTCCACAGGAGGGCGTTTCTGCCTGGTATTGTGGACCTGGTCAAAGGCCCATGGCTGGGGAGGTCATAACCCTAGGGATGAACCTTCTGTTTCTGTTTTACTAATGGACAAGTTGTCAATCCATCTCCTAAATATTTATGGTTGTGCCCACAGACTATTGCCATTCTTGAAGTGGTCGGTGAAGCTTCTTTTTATAGTGACCACAGTAATGCAGAGACTCATGACTGGTCAAAGTGCTGAAAAAATGTTTCCTTCCATCTACATCCCATATTTTGTTCATTCATTTATTAACATTTGGATTACATATATGTCTTGCTGCTGCTGTAAATGGGTACATACAAACATTTGTCAGACTCTACATTTTCAGTTCTTTCGGATGCATACTCTGCAGTGAAATTGTGGATCATATGCTAATTCTACTTTAACTTCTTAAGGTATTACCATACTATTTTCTATAGAGACCCTAGCATTTTCACATACCTGCTAATGGTATGCAAAGTATTTGTTTACTTCACATCTATATCAACATGTTTTTTGTTTTAAAATTTAAAAATCAGTTTTCTTAAAATTAATAACTGAATTAGTTACTTTTCTTTTGCTCTGACCAAGAGAACTTACAAAAGGAAGAGTTTATTTGAGCCTATGTTTCCAGGGGAGTTAGAGCCTGTCACCGTGGGGAGGCCTGGTGGTAGGAGGTGCCCGTGCAGGAGCAGAAGGCAGAGGATCACATTCAAGCAGCCACAGGAAGCAGGGCATGACTGGAGATCCTGAGAGGCGTAAGAAGTCTCTGAGCCCGCCCCCTGTGACCGGCTTCCTCCAGCATGGCCACACCTTTTGAAGACCTCCCAAAATGGCAGCACCACCTGGGGGCAAAATGTCCAAATACTTGGAGACTATAGGGAGCATCCTCATTCAGACCGCCACAGTAATCACTATAATGTGCATGAAACTGCATCTTATCTAATTTTGATGCAGGGCATGGTGATACACACCTTTAATCTCAGCATTTAGGAGGCAGAGGTAGGTTCGATCACTATGCAATCAATGCTAGCCTGGTCTACAGAGCGAGTTACAGGCCAGCTGAGAATGCTGGGAGATCCTGTCTGAAAAAACCAAAAAAAAGAAAAAAAAAAGTCTAAAAGTCTTCCAAGCTGACCACGGTGGCACATAACTTTATTCCCAGGATTTGGGAGGCAGATCTCCATGAATGTGCGGATGGCCTGGTCTACACAGCTGGGCTGCTGAGGTTAATTTTCAGTGCTCACTTTGGGCTTTATTTCTTGTTCATCAACAGTAGCTACGCATCTCCATGCTTCAGCAGGACCTTCTCTTGGCCTGGACCTCTGCTTGTCACCGGCTTCCAGGTGAGCTGCAGTCATCAGTGGGTTGGAAGTCGGTTTATTCTTGTGACAAAGCCCCAGTGTAAAGCAGAGGATCAGCTGGGGTAAAAATCATGTAATAAATAAACATGCTGCCTGACACATGCTTCAGGCCTCATCCCTTGGACTCTCACCTGGATTCTAAGATAAGGCCTGCATTAACTAAAATTAGAAAAGTGCTTTTGATTAAAACTCTTTATGATATCATTTTGCTTCTGCAAAAACTTTAAATACATAGGGGCTGGAGAAATGGCTCAGCTGTTAAAAGCAAAGGCTGTACTGACTGAAGACTTGGATTCCGTTCCCAACTTGAAGGTAAAACCCTATTACTGAAGACAGGACATACTTTGAACACAAGGCTTGGAGCAATGGAGCTGGAACTAACCTGAAAGCTGTCTCTCTAAAGATTAGCTCTCATAGTTCTAGAGGATACTATGCAAGCTGCTAAGGGAGAAAATTCACCAGTGGTCCAACCTAGCTCCAAAGCAGAATAGTCACAATGGTTGGCACAGTAAACCATTTCTATTGGTGCAGTAGTGGCACTTTTATCTAGGGGTAACCAATAGCTGTCTAATTGGACTCAAAGTCTTCTTAATGGGAGGAAACTCATAGGTGGCCTGTAAATATGGCCAAATACACTTGACTGGAGAGGTCATAAATCTTAGAGAAAGTTCTGTCTCTGTCGTATTATCAGACAAATGAAAATTCTTACTGTATGCTAAATATGGATCCTTACATTTACAGACAAATACACCATACACCACCCATCAAAGAAGCCTCTCTTTGCAACAATGGAGAGTATTATAGAGTTCCACAACTGGTTGCACACAAAGACTATATATCTGAGAGGTGCCTAGCCCTAAGTGACACATCTACAGTGGATCTTCTATACTTAAGCCTTATGGGACATAATGGAATGGGGGTAAAGAGAATACTAATGCATCCTCAGCTCTCACCAGCAGAACTTCCTCATACATCAGAGTGCAGTGCACACAGAAGGCCACAACTCGATAGCTTTAGAGAACAAGAGACTGCCAAGTGTATGTCCCTGGATAGGACTCCTTTACTAAACTTCACCCATCAGGGACCATTTACAGAAGATAGGGCAGAAAGATTGTAAGAGCCAGTGTTGGTGCATGAACGTAAGGAAACAGGCTGCTAGGAACGTCCTCATATGAAGTTGCAGTAACAGTGACAGCATGCAGAAGACCCATGCCATCTCAGACAAAAACCCAACATAGACCTGGGGAAATAGGCAGCAGGCCCCAATCCTAGCCAAAGGACTATTGGCCACTGATCACTGCTGGCTGAGGGAGGATAGATCTTCTTTAGGGGAATGACTCTAGACAGGCTGACTAGACTCCAGTGGATGAACTTGCACCGAGGGACATCTGTGTACAAACGCTTGACCAGATAAGACTTAACATATGGGACCGAATGCATGAAATCCAGTGTGTCTATGGGGCCTGCGGGTGGGTGTGGATAGGGAGGGGTTCTAAGTTTAAGATTTATTATATTTGATGCACAAAAATTCAATAAAAATATTTTAAAAGTTTAAAAAATACACAAACAACACAAAGAAAGTTCTGTGGCTCTAGTTCCTCTTCCAAAGTGCGACCTGTGTCCATCAAGGATGCAGAGAAGATAAAACATATGGGGCTTCCAAGGCACTACTCTATCCATGAAGAAGGACCCTGACTACCTGCTAAGAGGTGATGGATTTAGAAGAATCTGTGCTGACAGCAGCATAACAGTCCAGCAAAGAAACAGACCAGATTTGTTAGCAATCTCCTAAGAGACTTCCCAGGTTATCTCAGGAATATTTAGGGAAACTCGTATAAAATAAATTTAGAGTGAAATACATCTGATTGTGACTCCATTTATACTCAAAGCTTGTGGAATATAAGAAAACATAAGATCTAAACAGTCAGCGATTTTGAATCTATTTGCTAAACCTGGAGCCTGCTGGGTTTAGCAGCTGCCTGAGAAGCCGCCTTCTCTGTGCCAGTCATTAACCTCTACTACTTCTTGCTCTGTAAAGATGGTTCTGTAGGCAGCTTCTTTAATAGCATTCTTTGCTTTGTTGAATTAAAACAAAGACAGCAACAAAGCTCTCACGATCACTCATTTTCAGGAAATGATAGCAGATTTCAGAATGCTAACAATGGCAAAATTAGCCATAGACCATTCCTCTACTGAAACAAGAAAAGAACATTTTTTCAGCAATTATTTAAACAAGATTATGGTTTAGATATCATGATAGAATGCCCGTAGTAACTGCAAAAATACACGTTAAAGCAGTCCCCCTTTTTCTGATTTATCCCATGCCTTAATTTCTTATGATCGTTTTTGGTTCACATATAAACTGATACATTTCTTTATAGTATTTCTGCGTGTATGTGCGTGCTTGCATGTGTGTGTGTGTGTGTGTGTGTGAGAGAGACAGAGAGAGAGAGAGAGAGAGAGAGAGAGAGAGAGAGAGATGTCAACACTCCATATCTTCCTCAGTCCTTCTCCATCTTATTCTATGAGACTGGACCTTCACCTTCCTCTACACGGGCTCCAAGGACCTGTCTGTCTCTGCGTCCTCAGCGCCGGACTGTAAACACATGCGGAGCGCCTGGGTTTTCAGCATAACATTCTGCTCATGCGCACTCCCCATTGTCCTCCCTCCTTCACCCCTTCCTGCTGGTTCCAGGGTTCGTACTCAGATTCATGCGTTAAGTGCACAGCACGTCTTCCTTTATTCTCTCCTACTAACCACACACACACACACACACACACACACACACATCTTTAAATCTAAGATCAACATATGAAAGAACATGTGATTATTCCTCCCCCTACTCCCCTCTCTTATATCCCGTCATCGTCCTTTAGACTCCATCCTCCTCCACATTCCCTTCTATTTTCATGTCATACCTGTTGTTATGCATACGTATCCGTATGCCTATGCGTGCATTTAAACTTCTAGTGTACAGATGAGACAAAATACGGAATGCCTGTCGGTGTAAGTCTGGCTTATTTTGCTTTAAAATAGGCCTAATTCTAACGTCCAGTGTGAGACGAGAGAAGTGTGAGCCCCCTCCACCCCCGCCTATTAACTCACAAGAAATACTTTTTCCATATAGGTAAACCATGAGCACAGGCATACACAACACATATGCACACATGTATAGACTGTGGATGGAGACAATTCTCTTTCAGCTGTGAGCACAGAATACGATTTGATATGGAACCAGTGAAAAGCAGTTAAGGGAGAATTCATCTTACCAAGCGTGGAGGAAAAGATAGAATCATATGTAACTCGGAATGGAACAGAGGTGGGGTTCAGGTTTGGTCAGAAGAGTCTGAAGGCCTGAAGGCTTCGCAGTGATGACAGGATGAAGCTTGAAGCAGCTAAATGGAAAAACCAATGCCAGTTAGATCAAGCCCCAGAAAGCCTGAGGGAAAATCTGTGCGGTTGAGCTTGAGTTGACTCAGCAGAGAAAGTGGTCGGAATGTTTCTCAGAGCACGGGAGAGCGATGACCTTTAGAAGAAGGGCAACTGGGTTGAAATTCTTGCATTAAGTTTCTAAAATACAAAAAAATTGTAACTTCCATTATCCTTTCCTACTAAACTCATCTTTCTCTGGAGTCTTCTAGCTAATGTAAACTTGTCAAATTGAAGGTAATACGATCTCTGCTGGTATAACTGAAGTTCAATTCAAGGTTAAAATCTATGGCTCTTTCCCCGTGCCTCTCTGAGCCCCTTTGCTATAGCTCCGGGGTTGGGGAATAGGAGTCCTGGAATAGGAGTCTGCGTGCTGTCTTCTTGGTCCTCACTTGTTTCAGATCCACAGGGAACAGGGAGTGAATGAAATATGCCATTTTCTATTGTGTGTGGTCAAGGGCAGTGATGTATGCATGAGTAGTGGATGTTCCTAATATCCTCATGAACAGCCATGACTGTTCTTGAGAGCTTAACTATCAATCCAAGTTGAAAAAGCCCAATTGGCTTTGGATATGAAGGGCTCTCAAAGGGCTCGTGTGTTGGAAGCTGGTCCCCAGAGCTGATCAAGAAATGCCTGGGTCCTGAGGACTCTGCCCAAACAGATGGATGTGTTTCTTGAAGGATTTATAAGATGATAGCATTACTGAGGACGATATCTAATTGGAGGAAGTGGGTTTCTAGAGGCTTTATCTTGCTCCAGATTCCTTTCCATTTCTTTTTGCTTCCTAGCCGCCTTGAGATGAGAGCACTTCTTTGCTGTGTCCTTCTGTCATAATGTTCTGTCTTTCCATGGGTCTGAAAACAATAGCACCAGCTGAACATAAACCAAAGCCTCTGAAATAAAATAAAACATTCTTTCTTGAAGTTGTTTATATACTCTATCACCATGAAAATGTCAATGCTATGTGACTCTTCCTAGTTCTTTAGATATGGCAAGGTCTTGCCAAACATTGCAATGCAATCCTAAGTGTGGTCTCAGAGTCATAGAGATCTTTCTTCTGGGTGAGCAAGCTAGGTTTTCCTCTTGTGTGAACCAGCTACAGCACTTGCAGAAGCTGTTGGAGCGCTCACCCCATCAAGAGCTTGCGAAATATGGGATGCCATTCCAAGATCATGATCTGGAAATCTCGCAGTGTCCTTCCTGGGCAGTTGTCCTTGTGCTCCACTGGTCTCAGTCTATCTGAGGTGTCCACCAGAGTTTCCTTGGTGTCAGCTTTCTCTTTTGGGCCAGAGCCTCAGATTCTCAGGAACCAGGGAATCTCCAAATCTCCTAATCTCCCTGTTTTCTGTCCTGTCCTGTTTGTCCTTACCAGAGCAAGTTTCTCGTATTCTTCTTCCTTTCTTTCTTGAATCCCGGACACTTTCTGAACAGATCAAGGAAAAACAAGATAGGGGAACCATTTGTTAAAGGGAATTACACATTTTTATGTAAAAAAAAAAATTAGGAAAAAATGCTCTTAAAAAATATGAATTTAAAAAATGTTGCCTTCCAATGGAGTGCTCAATCCTAAATGGGCCACCTATGTCACACCCTCTCCTCTCAAGGCTCAGGGATCATTGAGGAGGGACAGATAGATCGTAAGGGCCAGAGGTGGTGAATGAATACAAGGAAAGTGTGTTGTCTGAGCACCACAGGGTAGTTGTACATACGAACCTACAGTGCTAATGACAGGATGCACGAGACGGGTGCAAACCCAAGACATACAGAGACCAGGTGCTGATGGGGGAGGTGATCAGGAAGCCCCAGCCCCAGCTGAGGATCAATTGGAAATTGATAGATGCTGGGAGAGGGAGAGTCAGTTTACCTTACTGTTGAGATGCCTGGTAGGCTGATGATCCTCCAAGGGATAGATCCACACCCAAGAGCATCCAGGAAACACAGATTAGACTCTTTAGACCTTTAAGAAAATAAAAGACAAGCAATAATAGAGGACAAGATGTTGGGGGATGGAGTGAAGTGAGGTGGGAAGTGGGGAGGGGTCTGAATAGGATCAAAATGCATTTCACAAAGTTCTCGACTTCGTGACAGCATGTTAAGAGCACTGCCTTCCTCTGGGCTCAGAGCAGTCAGTTTTGCTCGCTCTTCCTTTCTCGTAGAGTATCCTTGGTGTCAGATGGGCCAAAAGGAATTTTGCTGACACATTTTACTACTGTTGTCCTCACTCTAGCGACTTGGCAGACCTACTCTGGAGTCCGCAGACGCCACCTTCTGAGTCACTGCCATTTTATCCACACTCATGTTCAAAGGGAGCAAGAAAAATGAGACTCTGCTGGGCAGTAAGAGCAGCCATAGCTGGCAAGTATTTATTTGGTGTGGTGTATGGGCATGCAGTGCTAGAAGGCCACACCTTGATGTGAACGCCACTTGTCACCAGGTTATTTCTTAAACCATTCCCTTCATGTTCAACTGTTATTTCTCTCTAAGTGAATGTGCAGAAGAGGGAGAATATCACTTATACCAAAGGAAGCTGTACCTCTCTAAGGTTTTTTCCATGAAGGTAGTTAAAAAAATATATTTTATGTATTACTTTTTTATGTATGTGAGTGTATTGCCTGGATGTGTGTAAGTGCACCCGTGTCCTACAATGCTCGAAGAGGTAAAAAGAAGGAACTGGAGTCATGGATGGTTATGAATTGCCATGTGGGTGCTGGATATCGAACCGGTATCCTCTGCAAGAGCAGCCAGTGCTCTTAACCACTGTGCCATCTCTCTAGCCCCATCCATGAAGGTATCTGAAAAAAATTCTATGAGTTATCTTCAGACAAAAGCTAATTGTTTCAGTTTTACAGATGAGTTTTAACTCCAACATAATCTTGTCTGAATTTCTCCCTATGTACAGAGTTAGATTCTCTATTCCAGCTCATGATGATTAGATCCATGAAATCTGTGCAAAAGAAACAACAGTTCCTGTGGAGTTTGTGCCCGTCCTGAGTATTTCCTCACTGTTCTGTGTCCTGTCCGCAGACTGGAATTTTAATACAGGTACAAGATAAATTAGTTGGGAGTGGCAATCAGATTGTGGTAGCCTGGATCTGCTCAATATTAATGGAATTTAAATATATAGAGTAAATATGTGGTATGGGCCACACAGTGGGTTTTCCATGAAGGCAATGCAAAGATAAACTTGAAATATTTGAAATGATCAAATTATGAAAAAAATAGAAATGATTGAATATTAAGATGATCACTCAGAAATGAAATCTGGGCTTCCATGATCTTCCTAAAACAAAATATTTTTATTTCAGTAACCATTGATCTAATATAGCTTTCTTGCCAAGGCCTGTGCCCTTGGCAGTAAGAGCCATAACCCATATTCTAGTACTGACAGCACCAACGTTCTTTCTCCTTGGAGTGGTCTGTAGTGTTTCTTTAAAAAAGTAATAAAGTTGCAGGATGGGGAGATGGGTAAAGTGCTTGCCATACAAGGTTGAGGACCAGAATCTAGAGCTCCATCATCAACACAATACTGGTAAGTGAGGAGGCCAATCTGTATGTAATCTCAGTGCTCAGGAAGCAATCACGAGATCCTGGAGCAAACCGACTAGTTGGACTCATCAAACCAGAAAGCTCTGGGTCCAAGTGAGAGACCTCACCTCAATATCTAAGATGCTGAACAATCAAGGAAGACATGAGACACCAATCTCTGGCCTCCACATGCACACACAGATGCATGAACCGGCACTCACATGCGTGCTCACATGCATGGGAACACATTGACATAGCTATGCGCATCACATGCATACACATGTATACATACATACATACAGTATATAACTAGTTTAACAAAGTATTCAGGTTTTTCCATCCACATTTAATGAGAAGAACTTTGTGTAAACTGTTGACTCTTTGAAGATATTTTCAGTTGTATTTATTTCAAAAGACAACTGCAATTTTATTTATTTTTTAAGGATTTTATTTTATTTAAAAAATGTTTATGCATACTTTATTCTTCCTTGGCCAGTTGTGGCCTTCTGTGTGCTTTGCACTTTGTTTTATGAGGAAGCTTTGCTGGTGAAAGTTGAGGGATGCATTAGTATTCTCTCTACCTCTGGCTCCACTATATTCTATGAGCCTTAGCTGTAGAGGTTCCACTGTAGATGTGTCACTTAGGGTTGGGCATCTCTCAGGCACAGTATTCTCTGTGTGTGACCCATTGTGGAACTCCGTCATAGTCTCCATCTTTTGCAAAGAGAAGGATTTTAATTTTTAAAATATTTTACTTTCTATTCATGCATATGACGTGTTTGGATCAAATCCAGCCTCTATCCCTCCCCTCCAACCCCTCCCCTAACCCTCACCACTCCTCCCAACCTCATGCGTCTCTCTCTCTTTAGAAATACCCACTGAGTCCGTTTAGTGCTCCCCATGTGGTACTGTCTCTTGGAGCATGGATAGCCTCTCAGACAGGGGTGAGACTTCATAGACCCCTCCCTTATTCATGCTGGGACTCTGGCTGGTTTGATCTTGTGCATGTCTCGTGGATGCTGCCCCAGCTGCTGTGAGTTCGTGTGTACGACTTCACTGCCATGTCTGACGAACACTGTTTCACTGCAGACCATTCCTACTCCCTCTGGCTCTTGGAATCTTTCTGCCCCTGCTTCTGCTGTGATCCTTGAGTCTCACAGGGAGAGAGTATGATGTCCTATTTAGAGTTGAGTACTGCACAGTCTCTTAGTCTCTGCATGTTGACTGATTGTGGGTCTCTATGTTAATCACCTGTACTGCAAAGAGAAACTTCTCTAATGAGGGTTGAATTATGCACTAACCTATGATAAAAGGATGGGAATTTAGAGGGCAGTTTATTACTATGTCCATTTAGCAGAATAATAGTATCAGGTTCTCTCCTAGGGCCTATGACCCAACCAGCCATGGAGTTTGGCTCGTTAATCGTATCAGGCATGGTTTCCACCTAATGCTTTAAATCCAATGAGAAAGTGATTGGCTATTCCCATAGCATGGTATTTTCACTCGAGATGGCTACATTTCTCTTCTGCTTGGGATCACTGCCATTTAGACACTTTATGGCACAATGGAATGAACAGACACTACTCTGAATCTGGTAAGGAAAGAGACTTAAAGTGTATATTCATGCTAGTAATTGTGCATATTAATATAGAGCTTTTTATATCACAAGGTACATTTGCATATATTATCATCTATTATTTCATTTTGTCTCATAATACAGCACTCTGGCAAAATCAACGGCACTTCAGTTAGAAAATGGGCCACTGACTCAGAGTCATCAGAGGCACAAATCCAGAGTAGAGAGTTACTTTGCTTTTGGTTTAGGGAATGAAGTCTCCCTTTGATTTTCTTCCCATACCATGTTGATCACCTGTCTGTGACTTGTTCTTATTTGGAAAGTGCTATAACACTGCTGGTTGATGAGGGCCCAGCTCTGGCTTATAAAGGGCGACTTTCTTGCTCACACAGATGATAATAGAGAGCAGTGGGGCAGGGAGCTCATGCTGGTCTCTTCCTCTTAGAAGGACACTAATTCTATCACAGGATCTCCACTGTCTTGACCTCTTCCAAATCTAATTACTGCTTCAAAGCCCCACCTCAAAATGCCACGCAGGAGATTAGAACTTCAATATATGAATTTTAAGGGTACAGAAACACTACATTCATATCAGGTGCAGAGATGAAAAGACATTCAACTTTATACGAATGGAGCTAGTTATTTCTTGAAAAGAAAAATTTAATGCCATATAGCATCTACAAAGTTTAAAATAACATATTTAGACGGAAAAACAAGATGCAAACATCATACCAAACACTGAGAGCCCATTGTGTGCCTATTGTGCAGAAGGAATCAGAAAACTTAGGAAACTCTTTGCAAAGCTGGTTCTAATGCTCAGTTTCTGAAATGAAACTTTTACTTATCTTGCTTTCTGCTGACAAGCTTGCAGAGCTTTCTTCATGTCTCGTCTCTGGAGGGCAGCACATAGGTAAAGCAGGAAACACACAGGCTCCCTGGAGAGTCAGGGCTGATGCCCCTTGATTTTCAAATAAACAAACAAGTTGAACTTTATTGAGATCAAAGAATTAGTATGGTTAGCTCCCAGAATTTCTTGGTTCTGTCTGGATCCTTGTTTTTTTAATTGATTTAAATACATTATGCTATCAAATTCCTGTTTCCCAAGCTCCAAGAGAAGTGAATGATCTAGGGAGATGATGCCAAGGATAAGAAAAGAGCAAATTCAACACTCCCAGGCTATCTAAATAAAAACAATGTATTTTGATGGGTAGCCCACTAATGAAGGAACTTAATCTCCAGTCACAGAAAAGCTTCTGGCCCAGGATTTTTAGAGCAATAAAGTTGATCATTTGTAAAAGACAGTTGAAGATAATTAATATTTATAAAAGTTACTTAATTCACTATTTTTTTCTTATGGTTTTTATGTTCTGAGACCAAATCACAAGTTATATGGATGATATTTGTTGTAAGATATTTATTTAGATGAAGTTGAAAATCTTTTAGCATTAGATTTTTTTTAACTGAATGTTATGAACTGAGAGAATCATTTTCTTCAGTTTAGTTCCAATATCCAATAATATCTTCTACAGCCTTTGGTTATTATTGCATGATTTTATAGGAGAGAAGACCGTGAACATTGTTTGTGTCGATTGGGAGCAGCTAATTCTTTTGTTCACTGGCGAACAATATTGAGACAAATATTATCATATTCATTTAATTTTCAGAATTAGATGACTGCTCTTCCGTTATTGACGAAATCCACTTGTTCAAAACCAAGTAGTCATTTCAGTGTACTTCCTAAATTGTATGCGAAGCCATTTCCAGGCTGTTACTTCCTCCCACTCAACCTGTTGCACATCTTCATCTTCTTGATTAAAGCAACATTCTTCCTCTGGAGGTCATTTCCCACATCCCCATCCCTGTCACAGTCTCAAGATCTCCATGGCCTTTCAGGTGGAATTTTCATTATAGAAACAGAGAAGGTCCCCTCCTCCACCAAAAAACCCAAAACAAAACAGAAAAGGGAGGTGCACACCTTTAATCCTAGCATTTGGGAGGCTGAAAAAGGCAAATCTCTGTGAGTTTGAGGTCATCTTGTAGACTATACTTTTAGTGTTACATCTAAGATTCTTGTATGACTACATGTTATAAGATTTTCTTCTACAAGTTTCATATGTTTAGCTTCTACCTAATTTACAATGTATTTGAATTAAGTTTTGGGAATGGTACAAATTATGGATTAGAGTTCATTTTTATAGGCATTATAGAGAATTCTTCCAGTGTTACTTACTTAAAAGACTAATGTTTTCCCACTAAATTTCCTTTCATCTGTCAAAACTCAGTGTACCAAACCAGTGTAGATCTTCTTTTTGTCTTGTTTTGCTTTGTTTTGTTTAACATAGGGTCTCCCAGTAGCCCCAGCTGGCCTGGAACTTGCTATGTAGATAAACTGGTCTGGATTTCACAGAGATCTGCCTGCTTCTGCCTTCTGAGTGCTGGGATTAAAAGTATACTACCACACCTGGCTTGTTTTTATTTTCTCCTCTCTTCACTTGTTTTATCTGTCTACCTTGGCCACGACACCACACCATCTTGATTGCGGCAGCTTTACAACAAGTCTGGAAGTCAAGGAGAGTAAGTCCTTCAGCTTGATTCTGTGTGTTCCAGAGCTGCTTTGAATATTCTGCACTACCATATCGATTTTAGAAGCTGTTCATAAATTTCTATAAAGAAGGCCTGATTGGGTCTTGATTGAAAATATTTTCACTATGTAATTCAATTTGGGGCAGAGTTGCATCTTGAAAATATCAAATCTTCCACTCAGTGCACCTCACATATCTCCATTAATTTCTCATTAATCTTTTTGTAATTTCATATCTTTTGTCATATAAATATTTATTCCTAAATATTTAACTTTTTTTGATACTATTGTAAATGGTACTTCAAAAATGTCAATGTCATATTGTCCTTAGAAATGTGATTTTTTTGCATATCAATTTTAGATCCTTCCTGCCTATATTTTTAGCTGAATATCGTCAGTAGTTCAGGTTGCCTTCATCTGTGGATTCTGTAGGATTTTCTGCATAGACAGTGTGTTGTCTGTCAGAAGAAAAGACAATAATACTCCTTCTCTCTGTCTAGCAACTCTTGCTCTCCAAGCTACATTCATTCCAAGCTACATGTTGAATGGAAAAGTTAGACCAGATATCCTTTCCTTCTAACTGAGGAAACTGCATTTAGTCTTTTATAATTAACTAAGAGGTTGGCTGCAGGTATGTTGTAGATATGCCTAACTCAAGTTGCCAGTGTTCACTTCTAGCTTACTGGGGTTTAGAAGGAAAGCTTCTGGACGTGTGTCAATGCTGTTGAACACACCGACCTTTAATTCTGTGATTAGCACCCACTTAACGATAATGTACTACCTGATTTTAACGTGGCTCTTTGTGTGACTGTTCATATGGAAGCCGGCGTGTATTATGTCTGATCCCAATATCATTTAGGTATGTGTCTTTATTCTCATTAAGTTAAGCACTGTCCAGCTTTTCTTTTTATTCTCTTTATCACAATAAGGTATTCAGCAATGAGTTACTTTTTAATATTTTTATTTTGGCCTGAATTTTCAATTTACCTCTTTTATAATAAGAAAACATTCTTTTAAAATATTTTTATATTAAATTATTGTGTGTTTTATACAGGATGTCTCAATCAGTCTTAATCATCTTTATATCCCTTCCCCGACCAGTAACCTCCTCATAGGTCCCCAAGTGGAATCCATACATTCTTTCATCTGTGTTAAAGTCTATTGTGTCAACTTAGTGTCCCCGAGTGACTTCAGTGCAGGTTCATCTGCTAAGGTCTAGTCAGCCTACCCAGAGTCCCTCTTTTTAGGAATATACGCTCATCTTCACCCAACAGTAATCAGTTGGCAATATCTCTTAAGCAAAGTTGGGGTCTGCTACCCATTTCTCCAGTTCCATGATGGTTTTTTGTCTGTTTGGGTTTGCATGAGTCTTAGGTGTAGAGGCTGCATTGTATATGAGCTTCTTAAGCATGGGCAATTCACAGTGTCTGTGTGACCAGCTGTGGGACTCTGAAGTACTCTCCATCTGGTGCAACCAAAGCTTCTTTGATGAGTGGTGACTGGAATACTTGACTGTAAATACAAGGATACATATTTTGCACTTAGTAAGAAGTTACATTGTCCTTAGATCATGTTCTAGTTTGTTTTTAATTTCTGTGACCAAACAGTCTGATCAATACCAACTTGGGGAACAAAAAACAAAAACATTTCCCAGGTTTATCACTGAGGGAGCCTAAGGTAGAAACTCGGGGCAGGAATTTGAGGCAGGAGCACAGGCCAAGAAGGAGTGCTGTTACTGGCTTTCTCCCCTCGCCCATGCTCAGCCTGCTTTCTTATACAACACAGGACAACCTGCCCAGGGGTGGCACAACCCACAGTCTGTTGGACTTTCCCACATCTGTCAACAATCAAGAAGATGCTCCTCTGACATGGCCAGAGGCCAGTCCAAAGGAGGAAATTCCCCAGTTGAGGATCTCTCAACCCAGGTGTGTCAAGTTGACAATTAAAGTTATCCAGGGCAGATGGCTTGTAATGTACACTATCACTGATACATTTGATTTAAAGCTGAAATTTCTCATGTGTTCTATATGTGCACGGTCTATTCTCTATTCTCTTTTTCTTATTTTCCTTACCTTTGGGATTCAGGATTTTTATTGTAGAGTAAATTATTGATTCTCTGAGGGAAAAGCCTGATGAGCTGTGGACAAACAGCCCTCCCCGAGTGGTATCACCCAGGACCACCTTTGCCCCAAAAGACGAGCAGCTGGGAAAGTCCTACACTCCTTTCCATCTGTTCATTGCCTTGGATGTGAGAAGAGGAAGGGCTGAAAGTATCTAAACTGGGGGCATCAGGAAGCCAGCCCTTGTTCTTCCCCGACTGGCCATTTGGATCCGACCACTGGGAAGTGGCAAGATCCAAGCCTCATGGGTTTACTAATGTAACTTTCGGAGGGGAGGGTGGGCGCCCGCATTCTGTAAGTAACCCCCTACCCACTGCTCTGTTAGTAAGCCCAAGTAAACTAGCTAGAATTTGCCTAAACTGTGAGTTGAGAAATTTGTGTATTTGTCCATAGGACCTGGGGAGGGAAGGATTAAGCTTAGTCTGCCTCTCCCAAGAGAAATTTTAGTAATATTTATGAATTCTTTTTACTTCCTATATTGACTATAATTTTTATTTCCTATATTTAACAATGTTCTGACACTTGTGGTAAGGCCTTGACGACGTGAGAGCATGTGAGCCTCGGGCTAGATAATTCCTAGAGATAGCTGTTGATGAACCTTCATTTAATATACAGACCAACCAATCCTGAGTCCATATCAGCTCCTTTATCAAACTCACAGGCATCATGCCAAGATCTCTCCTTCCCTACATCAACCAGGCAGCAGGTGCTAGACAACTAGAAACAACTAGTGTTTGCCAGAACTGATGTACGGACTCAGAACAGCCAGGCCGTGTTACCTCCTGCTGTGTCTGTTCTGAGGAAGTCGGAGTGAAGGCTCTGGCCCCTGTTCCCCTCACTTTTTTTTCTGCCTTCTGATGCATACTGGTATTATCCCATGGACCTCCAAGGCGGCGAGGAGTCACCCTGCTCCCACGTGTGGCAAACAGTGAGATCTTTCTCTCAGTGGAGTTAGCTTCTGCATGTCATCAATCAATCGTCTTCAAACACTAAGATGGGTACAAGGTCCTCCTTCATTGACATATTCCTATAACCCATATTGTTTTACTGCTTGATAGAGAGTTGTAAGTCTACACTTTTAATTTGTCACAATCTACCTCTGCGATATTATACTACTTTGCCTTCAATATAATAGTTTATACCTTCATACTTATATTCCTCCTTTCCCAGCCTTTCATGCTATGTGTTTAATATAAATTATAAAGCATACATTATGTTATCTTTATCTTTCTTTAAGTAGCCAATTATATTTTAAAGCAATTTAAAGAAAGACATGTTTACCCACATAATTAATTTTTTTTAAAAAGTCTTTTTGAGACTGGGGCTACTGGCCTGGAACTTGCTATGTAGACCAGGCTGGCCTTGGACTCACAGAGATCCACCTCCTGAGGGTTGCGATTAAAGGAATGTGCTGCCATCTCAGCTCATTTCCTAGTTCTTATAGTAACTGTGTGAATAGTTTTGTCTGCTAATTTTATCATCTCAGAGTTATTTATGATAGACTGTTTTCTCTCTGTAATTTCCTGTCTCTTTACAAACACAAACTGGTTGTTAGACATTAAAAATCATACCTAGTTGGGGTTTGAAAATTTTTGTGTTCTTCTCAATATTCTTTTTTTGTTGTTAAAAAACTAAAGTCCTCTTTAAAAGTTACATGTGCATGTGTGTGTGTGTGTGTGTGTGTGTGTGTGTGTGTGTGTGTGTGGTATGTGAAGGTCAGAGGACAGCTTGTAAGACTTGACTCTCTCCTTCCACCAAGTGCATTCCTGGGATCAAACTCAGGCTGTCAGTCTTAGCAGCAAATGCTTTTCCTAGCTCAGCCATCTCGCCAGCACTGTGAATATTCTTGAGATTTATTTTGGGATGAAATAAAGTATGAAATAATTTGATACTTTGGGCCTTACTTTCATCTTTGGTTCATGAGACCAGACCAGTGTGTAACCTATGGTTCGCTTAGCATCACTGCTTAGGCAAGACCCTCCCAGGTACTGTCTACAAAGTGTTCTGACTTATGAGATTTTTTTTCCTTGGGCTACAGAAAACAGAAATTACTAGCCTGTGTGAGTTCCAGGGATTCTTCCTTCGGATCCTCTCACTAGCCCGGATTTTTTTCTTTATATACACCTGTACTGATCATTGATGAGCTAAACATTTAGCGGACTATCTGTAGTCTTTGGGTATCTCTCTCTCTCTCTTCTCTCTCTCTCTCTCTCTCTCTCTCTCTCTCTCTCTCTCTCTGTCTCTCTCTCTCTCTCCCTCTCCCTCTCCCTCTCCCTCTCCCTCTCCCTCTCCCTCTCCCTCTCCTCTCCTGGTCCTCTTTTCTGAGAACTCTAGACACTTTTGTCTTCCTGAACTCCTAATTGCATCTTCTTAACTTAGTGATGTCCTGGGTTCTGTTCGGCTTTTCTCTCCCCGGTAAGGCAGTTTTAGTTATCCGACTTGAATGCTCTCAGTTGAAGCCGAACAAGGGGACATTGTTTTCATGTTTCGGCCCTCAAACCCGAAGTGAGTATCTTTTCCGTGGAACATTTGGAACCATGTTTTCCGCATTTTTGTGTTTTGGTTGGAGACTGTGCTGTCTACAGTGTTGAAATATTACACTGTTGCTTCCAAGCTAAGAAGAGTGACATAAGGAAAATGTGTGCTAGATAAGCTTGGTGAAACAGAAGTTATAGTGCCATTGACCATTAGTCTTTAAACAGAAAGGCAGGAAATACTTCAAACAAGGTGCTACAGAGATTGGTTAACGAAAAAGACTCACAGGGACCTAGCTGTTCGATTTCCCTAGGAGCAAATCATGTGGTGACTTTACAGACTGTAACTGCCACAGATAACAAGAAAACGTAATATGCAATGGAAAATCCACAAATACAGGATTTTACAAAAAAGTGCAAAACATGAAAATTACCAAGAAGACTGTTGAAAAATAACATGCATGCACTTGTTATTAAGTGACTTCATTTAAAAGGGTGGACTCCTCAAATGAATGAGACAGTCAGAAAGTCTACAACACCACAGCAACGAATAAACTATTTAATAAATAGAGCACGAAGACAAAATTCTCTAGAAATTTTCAAATTGACAATATATCATTAAATTATTTTTAAAAATTTCTAAGTATAATGATAATTATTTTAAAACCTCTTCTGAAGCATTTTATGTGGTAGCTAAGAACATACGTATATCTTCTATATGTATATCCATATTGCTATCTATCTATGTATCTATCTCTGTATCTATCTATGGATCTATCTATCTTATTCATTCGGTGTAAACTGAATTATTGCACCAAAGCCATTTTAAACAAGCTGATATACTTTACCAGCAAATATAACTAGAGGTTGACTAGAAAATATCCCTAAGGATCTGGAGAAGAGCCAAGTGGTGGTGCACCCCTTTAATCCCAGCACTCAGGAGGCAGAGGCAGGCAGATCTCTGAAAACTGAGGCCAGCCTGGTCTACATACCAAGTTCCAGGTCAGCTATGGCTATAGGAAGACTATGTCTCAAAAAACAAAAAAGTAAACAGAAACAGATATGAAGAATTCATTAGAATAAACTATGCAATGTAACACTGCAAAATATTTTAATATATTAAAAGATATATTTCAAATGACTTCACTATATTTTAAAATACTTAAAAAGTACATTAGTATCTCTAAATTATGTAATTAAAATATGCATATGAATATTTTAGAATATTTGAGAGTTATTCAAGTTCATTTTGTATCGGTGTGTGCATGTGTGGGTTTACGTAGGTCTTCCTGGGGATTAAACCCAGGGATTTGCGGTAAGCATGTACTATACCAGTGAGCTACGTTCCTAGCATCAGCGTAAACCAAGGTAGTAATGAGTGTTGGCACACGTCTGGCCCAGCTCCTGGGGGGCAGAGACAGGTGGGTCTCTGTGTTTCAAGGTCAGCTTGATCTAGATAATGAATTACAGGTCAGCCATGGCTACATAGTGAGACCTCGTCTCAAAAGGAAGAGGTTACCAAAAGCTCACTTGTGTATTTGTGTGTGTGTGTGATGTGTGCTTGTGGATGTGAGTGCCACAGCACACATGTGGGAGGTCGGATGGCAGCTTCATCTGCCAGTCTTTCCCTCTCTCCTTATTTGAGACAGTGTCTCTACTTGTTCACCGCCGTGTACAGTGAGCTAGCTGGCCCATGAGCTTCTGGGAATTCTCCTGTCTCTGCCTCCTGCCTTGTCATTGGCACACAGGGATTACAGATGTGCACCACATCAGGCTTTGTGTGGGTTCTTGATCTGAGCTCACATCCTTATGCTCGATTGGCAAGCATTTTAAATACTGAGCCACCTCTCTGGCCCTCACTTGTACATGGTTTTTATTTTACAGAAATGTTAGTTCTTAAGGACAACTGGCCTACTATTTAATAGTCATCACAGTAAAAATGATTCAAGGCAAAAAGAAAAAATATCAACAATGAATGTTAAAGCATGAAACAAAATACTGACGTCTCAAACCACTCTCCCAATACTTTTAAACACAAAAGGGGAAATGAATGATAATTTCACAGTAGAGGAAATATGATAGACAGGTACCAGAATTAGCACGATCAATAATAAAACAGAGCAAAGCATGTACCACTCGGTAACACTTGTTAAAAGGACTCAGAGCTGCTCTTCTGGCTTCCTGTTAACAAACGCAGGACCTGATCCTCACCGTGTAACAGCTAACTCAAGTTGCTTGAACTTTTTAAAAATATCAAGCTAAGGGGAGACAAAGAAAGACACGAAACTGTCTCAGACAGAAGAATGTGGAAGAGGCCTGTCAGTTAAATGCTGTTTGTGATTCTAGATTAGAACCTGGATGGAAATATATTTTTATTATTCTATAAAGGAGTCATTGGAATGGCTGGTAAAACGGCGCTTGTCAGAGAGCAGTGCTCTTCAGTGCTAGGTACTGATGCTGACCACTGCTCTGCGACTTTTGCAAAGGAACATTCTGGCTCATAGGAATGTACCTCAAACTGTTTACACATAAAGGAACACCATGTCTACAACTTACTTTTAGACAGTTCCTAAAAAATGATGTGATGTGTACATATTTAGAAAGACTGATGATGCCACCGTGGTAAATGGAAGCAGCTGAGGGATTTGTGTGAAGGAGATCCAAGAGCCTGTATATTTTTTTTTTCCACAACTATTTCTTAATACACAAAAAAAGAGTTTTTCTCTGGTGACAGTCATGGTTGGTAGTGTGTCACTTGGCAGATATTTTTGGAAAAACAAATGTACTTAATCTGTTCCTATTAGAAACATGACGTTTCAAACCATAAGTGGTTAAGAGAAATGCTTCTTAAATAGAAAAATTTGTCCACAAAAGAGTATTCTGGGAATGGATGTTTGAGTGTTTATTCTTATCATGGCTATACCCATGAAAAAGTACTTGTGTCTGCACACTTGAACTAAAACATGGGTCTAAAATTTCTGACTTGTCTTAAAAAAATATTCCAAATGTGGCATTTCAGCAGAACTCTGTTCTAGATAATTACTGCTACAGAATACAACAATCTAAAAAAAAAGGAGTTTAAGGTAACTAAATATTGTCCTCATGGCTCCAGATATACAGCATGGTTAGGCATGGTTCGCCGGCTCTCAGGCCATGATGAGGAAAGTGGAGGTTGTCTGAAGATTTCGCCTCCATGCCCAGGGTCTGGACCAGAACAGCTGGTGAGGAAGGGCTGGCCAGGCATCTATTTCTTTCTCTCTTCACTGGCATTATTTGGCCTTCCTCACAGTATGGCATCTGAGTGGCCCCCAAGCCTGGCAGGAGATAAAATCCAGAGGTAGTGTCTGGAGAGGAACAATCTGTGAGGGTCAACTTTATGTGTCACAGTGCCCAGGCCTCAGATGCCCAGCTTCTGGTTGAGAATTACTGTCAAGTGCATCTGAGAGGGGGTTTCTGACCTCCGATCTGTTGAGTGCCTGCTGAGAATAAGGAGAGAAGCTGCGTTTACTCTCCACCTGAGTAGGGCTTGGACCATCTCTTGCCTTCAGTGCTTGAGAATCTCAGGCTTTTGGACAAGGCCTGGAATCTATTCCACTGGCTCTGCAGCTCACAGACCTTATCACACTACTGGTTTTCTAGCTGGTGGATAGCAGGCTGAGGAACTTCTTTATGTCCTAGTGGTTCTGTTTCTCTGGAGAACCCTGTCTAACACAAATACCTTTGTCTAAGACAAATCCAAAAAACGTCATGTGACCAAGTCTCAGGTCACTTTTTTAATATTCTTTTGACTGAAGCAATGACAGGCCAGCTGTGGTTCAAGGGAACAAAACAGATCCATCTTTCCATTGGCTGGTAACATGAATGGCAGTTCCCTTGGCAACAGCGATCAAACTTTAAACTCTAATTTCCTAGAAAAAAAAAGGGACAAGTTCCGATTACTTTGTAAGGAAGTTAGATTAGAAAATAGATATCTGTCAGCCAAAATTTAAGAAAAGACCTTGGTTAATTAGGAATTAATTAGGATTAATCAGGATTTAAGGACAATAGCCAGTGTTCTCCTTTTTGTGGAGTATGCCTCCCTGGGGAAGCATCTGTGAGGTCCGTGTGAGCTGACATAGAGCTTACTGTGAGTATTTAGTCATGCTTACAATACCTATAAGATAATGCTTAACATGGCCCTTTAAAATAAAAACATGCATTTTGAGCTAACAATTCTATATTGACTTTTTATTTAAATAAATCAGGAAGAACACATGCCATACTGAGTCAAAATGAAGTTGCTCAAAGCAGAGTGGAGGTCTTTCTGTATATCGTGAATATACTCTGGTCATTAGGAGCTCAGTATAAAGTTGTCAACTGAAGCATTTCTAGAGCCTGGCATGGTGGCATCGTGGCCTACATGATGATTCCAGCACTTGGCAGGCTGAGACAGGAGAATTGCCATTAGTTCAAGGCCTCCGTGGGCAATACAGTGTTTCAGATAACAAAATGAGAAACTGCTTAAAATAAACAAAAAATCCAAGCAGACACAAAAAAGAAAGAAAGAAGAAACGTCATTTTTTAATAAAGGGGAAAAAGGAATAAAATAGGAAGGGATCCAAGGGCGTAGGGAGAGCGTTAGGATTCGTGTGTGCACTGCAGGGCGCAGGGAGAGTGTTAGGATTCGTGTGTGGACTGCATGTGTTCCTGTGTGTGCATACATGTGTGGTGGCAAGCTCCAGGGGTCTTCCTGTCTCTGCCTTCCCGATGCTGGGATTACAGCCCCCTCTCCCCACAGGGCCTGGCTTTTAAGTGGATGCTGGGGATCTGAACCAGGTTCCCATGTTTGCATGGCGAGCTCTTTAGCTGCTGTGCCGTTGAAATTTTGTGATTTTATTTATTTATTTTGAAGAATGTAAGTATGACTTCTCCAGACTGTGGCAGGGAAATTCACCAAGTTTGAGAACTGGTAACATAATGGTACAATGAAGACAACAGACAAGCGGGTGTTCTTGTTGCTGTTCTTCGTCCAGGGCTGCGTATTTCACCCATAACAGCAGTGGCATAAGATTCTATTACTGAATTTACAGATTCTTTTCCTACTCAGTTTTTAAGTGCACTGTTTTTTAAGCAAACTGTTTTTAAGTGCACAAGAGATTTAATTCAGTGTCCAGACAACGGAGAGGGATACTGGCGTGGTGAAGGCGCCTCCTCCTGAGTGGGGCCGAACTTAGGGTTTTGATTGGAGCTGAGTTATCAAGGAAGAGTGTGTGTGTGTGTGTGTGTGTGTGTGTGTGTGTGTGTGTGTGTGTGTATAGTTCACAAGCTGTCCTCTAGGGCTTGGCAGCTTAGCATCAGAAAGTTTGGGGCATCCAACCTGGGTTTCCCTGAGCAAGGAGAACCTGCAGGTGAATGGAACTAACAGAGCCAATTGGGTCAGGAGAGTTCTCAGTGATAGATTTTTTTTTTCTCTTTTATTCAATTAAAGAAGATGGAGAGTTTTTTCTTAAGCAAACCTATGCTATGGTCAATGGCAAAACAGAAAAGCTGAGAATGTGTACCTATTTTTTAAAATTAGAACAAAGTCACTATGGTCTAATAAAAATTAAAGAAGAAAATGAAAACGCTGTGACCCAACACCCACTCCTGGAGGAACACTTCCTCTCTCTGGGGTCTGTGTTCCTCTGGTGCTTCTCTAAGAAAGAATTTAAGAGAGAAGTCATATGGCAGATTATTAAATCCATATCGTATATTATTCCTAAGTGAGAATCACTTTTCATAAGTCCTGAGTGTAATCAGGGCTTGAAATACAGTCTCACTATGTGCCTCAATTCACTGACAGGTCTCCAAAGAGACCAAACGGAACTTCAAATCTTATTTCAGAACACGGAGGGAGAAAGTGAGATTGATTTCATTTTTAATGACTTGAGTGGGTTCTGCACGGGTCAATTTCTTTTTTCTTATTGCTGTGTCTTTTGTTTGCTAA
Organism: Eospalax fontanierii; assembly: GCA_035773235.1. Taxonomy (NCBI): domain Eukaryota; kingdom Metazoa; phylum Chordata; class Mammalia; order Rodentia; family Spalacidae; genus Eospalax; species Eospalax fontanierii. Next base: position 10,572,225 of record CM069538.1, read on the forward strand.
TTAGGGAGAATCACCTGGATTTTTAAGCTGGGTAAAACCGAGTGCTCGGAGGGACAAAGAGAGGGAAGATCTGCACCCTTAGCAGCTGTCCTGGGTGTCAACCAGGGTGATAGGCGGGAGCAGCTGTGTACAGCCATGTGCGCCCTTGTGAGAAAACAGCCCAGCCCGGATCAAACAGGAGGGAGGACCCAGGTCCTCTTGACTCTGAAATTTCAGAAAAGCAACTTGATCCTCCTGGGGAAGGGATGGCGTCTGCAGTCATGGCTAGTCTGAAGACAGACCACAACCAGGGCCATTTGGCACCAAGGCAAACCAGAATCAAATTCCTGAGTGAGGGGAGGGAGCATTTCCCCTGTGACAGGTGCTTAGCCTGTCTGGGTGAGGGATTGTCCTGGAGACTGAAAGGCAGGACAGAAGGACAAACTAGCTGGCTCTGTACAGTAGCTACAGGAAAGCCCAGGGACAGAACATCAACACAGGCTCTAGGCAGATAACATGAGTCTGGGGGATTGATCCAGAAAGGGAGGTTCTTTAAAATATTCAGAAGCCTCTGTGGGGATGGGCAGAGAGCAACAGGTAGTATAAGTCAGAGGTGCATAGGGGAAAGAAGGCACCCGTCAGGCCAGACCACCAAGAAGCAGCATTCAAAATCAAATGCTTTACAATTATTTTGATGGAGTTATTTTTATTTTACGTATATGAGTGTTTCTCCTGCTGCTAAATATGTGCACCATCTGCACCCGCAGAAGCCAGAAGACAATGGAGGACCCCTTGGAACCAGAACAACAGATGGTTGTTAGCTGCCATGAGGGTGCTGAGAACCGAACCTGGATCATCTGCAAGAGCAACCAGTGTTCGTAGCTGCTGAGCCATCTTTTCAGCTCCCACAATAAAATGCTTTCATTCCAACCATGACCCTGGTGATTCAGGGGCTCTTGCTCCTCATAGGGATCTTCAAGGAGTCTAACATGGTCACTAACATGAAGCCACTGGATTAATGGCAATAATAAAGCTATGCTAACTGAAAGGCTGGGCAGGTTTACTTTATCCAGGCATGAAGGGACCACTGTAATAAAGCCCTAGGATTGGATGGACATCAAAGACTGTTTCAGCTGTCTCTGTCTCTATCTCTGTCTCTCTGTCTCTCTGTATGTGTTTGGCTTATTTTTTGTTTATTGATAGGCAGTATGTTCACGTGGCTTGATAACCACAGCATCTTAAGTCTCCTCCTGATTCCCCAATTCCCATTTCCCCAGCCTGCCTGTCCATCACAGCTTCTTCTTGTCAGCTGTTCTTTCAGAGAAGTCTACAAGTATATAAATACAGATCATTGTCTCTTTTTAGAACAAGTGATATTGAGCTTCATGCCTTTAATATTTTAGCGATTCATAATCTTCCACTATGTGGATATACAAGAATTGATTTCACCAGCAGCCTATTGACAGGTGTGAAATCGTTTCAACTTTAGTGATTGCCAACAATTTGGCCAAGAACGATCTTCTATATATGTCATTTTACTTGTACGCATGACAGATTTCTACAGGTGGGATCACAGAGCCAAACAGTGTGTGGACGGTAGCATTGTAACCACGTTGTTGAAGACGTCCACAAGCACCTGAGCCTTTCCTCCACGCTCCCCAGCATTGCACGCCCACATGCGTTTTTGCCATTCTGACAGATGAGGGTCACTTTCTCAACGTGGTTCTGCTTTCCCCTTCTGAACAAGGCAGAGCTGCTATGTGTGAAGCTTGTATTTTCCCTTCTAGAAACTGCTCTTCCCTTGGTCCATTTCTTCTGTTCGGTTGTCAGTCTTCTGTATTTATAGCATGGATCTTATCTTGTAATTAAAAAAAAAACCTTCTGTGTCATATTTCTTAGTTTTAAATTTTCTGCTTGATTAGCCTCACAGTCCCCTCTTCTTTCCTGTGGTTTTCTGTATTTTCCGTTTGTATCAGGCACTCATAACGTCTTTAAAGTTGGGGCATTGTTTAATTTCACTTCAGAATTCCCATCAGAGGGTTTTTCCGCAGTGTCATATCGAAGTTGGGTGGGGACTGTGCGCTAGACATTGTCATCTAAATTATGTTGTGTTTCTCCGCTTCCTCTTTACGTTTGTGATCTCAGCAGTTAGTGGACCTTAAGTTCAGAATGCCACTAGGGGGAGACACTCTTGCAGTCTGCCCCTGGGATTCTTTGGAAGCTGCTCTGAGCCCAGTGTGAGTCTAGTCCGTATTTCAGATCATGTTCAGTTTTGCAACCTTTAAATCTTCTGCTGTATTGTTTTTGTCTCTCTTATACATGGGTCACTCCATACTCTGATCAGGGTTCCACAAGGGCTGAGATCACTGTCTCCACTACTGCCCTAGTCACCCTGCCCCAGCTCCCGCCCCCGCATCTGGGCGGGAAAGGGGCGGGCCGCCTCACTGCTGCGGAGGGATGGAGAAATGGCTTCGTGCGCAGCCTCGGCTCAGCAGCACTGGGCTGTTTGTACGTGTCCACGTGCTGTTTGCTTACAGGAGGGCAGACGTGAGGGAAATCCTTCTGCGTGATCCTTGGTCCTTTGGCTAATTAAAAAGCAAGCCAAGAAAGAAGCAAAGACCCCAAAATACTTGTCTTGGGTTTAAAAAAAGGTACCCAGTGTTGTTTCTGAGTGATGGGTTTCCTCCGAGCACAGGCTGCCTACAGAGGAGGCAAATACAAAGAAAAATAAAGAGAAAAGCCTGCATAAAGCCAGATGAAGAAGCAAGCAGTCGAAAGCTGGCATGCTCTTGCCCAGTTGTGCTCTGGGGCTGAGGAACTTGCCAGGGGTCTGCTTCGTCCTCCCTCCGAGGCTGTCAGTGGCTTTAAAAATAGTGAATAGGAGGAACAGGTAGAATGTGTTCATTCCATCGAGACCAGAAACGAAACTGGAGATCTATAGCCCAGAATCTACCTACGTGCTCACCTCACGTCCTTGCTGTCTAGGACAGCAGCAAAGCCTTTCCTAAGTGGGAATCGCTCTGGGCAGATGGTGGCCAGTGACGCGCCCTGCTCCCAACTCCCCACACAGCAGCCTCCTAACTCAGGCCCTGCAGCTCTCAAGTTGAAGATTTGCAGCCTCCGAAAAGCATACTGCATCTATCAACCAGCCTTATCTAGGTTGCCACCGCTGAATCAGCTCTGCCTTACCCGCTGAGACAGGCGTTAGCCTTGAGAGACAGTGAGTGCCCTTTAAGCTTGCAAGAAAGAAAGGCTTTCAGAACCGCCTTCTGCTGTGCAGAGTTCCCTCCTCCACCAAGTAGTCAAATTTCACATTATTATATCTTTTCCAGTATTCACTTTCAAATCATGCCCACCCCCCACCTCCTGGCCTGCCAGCCAAGGAAAAGGCCCCTGCCACCCAGCTGCCTGTGGTCTAAACACTTGTCTGTCTGCCAGTGCTTGAAGCTGACCTCTGCAGGACTCACTTCTGTTCTCAGTCAAGGACTTTCACTTGAACCCAATCTTGTTTTTCTCTCTTTTTAGATTCTTTTAAACTCACAAACAGAAAACAGCAAGCAAACATCTTACTGCAACAGTGGAATAAACACCCCAACAAAACGCTATTCACCCTGCTTCCACCATCTCCCTTTCGTTTCCTGGCAAGCCGGCAGAAAGAGCGACTGAGTGCTGTCCCACAGCGTAGTGCCTCGGATTCGCCTTCATCACAGTTCTCCATCACGGTCTCTGCCTTTCCCCAAACTCCACTCTTCTGTTGTGAAGGTCTTCTCTTTTTCCTCTCTTCCTTAACAGTTGTCCATTTGCATCTTAGATTTCTCAGTCGCCCAGCATTCCTTCATCAGAAATGCTGTGGCCGTGGACACCATGACTGACCAACTCCCGGTATTGAACTGTTACGAAAAGTTCTAGGCTGGGTGATTAAAACTCAGTATCACACTTATCACTCATAAAAATCTGTTTTTGAATGTGGAAGTTCAAGAATGGCAGATGATGTTCCTGCCTGCAGCCATGCAATTATTCCGTTGTAGGGGGTTTGGGAGGAGGTTTGATCAAAGGGTTTATGCTTATTGTAAGTCTCAGTCTGCTTTGAATGTGTTTCTTGAATTATTTTCTTCATTTTCATAGTCTTTCTGGAGGGACATCTATCCAGAGAATGTTTTTTAACATGGGATTTCTCTTGAACTTTTAAAAATTTAACTTTTAATTTTTTAGAAGTCCATGCATGAGTACTATATTTACATAATTTCTACCCTTCTCTTTATCTCCAGCTCCTCTTGTGTCCCCCACTCTCTCTAAAATTCATGACTTCTGCTTTAGTTATACATACACACACAGACACACACTCACATACTCACACACATACACACACACACTTATTGTCACTCCTATGTACATGTGTTTAAGGCTGACCAACTGGGACTGGAAAACCTATCGGGAAGCCTGTCCTTAGAGAAAGCCGGCTCTCCTCCTCTCTGCAGCCATTGATTACCTGTAGCTCTTTATCTAGGGGTGAGACCCTGTGAAATTTCTCCATCTCCATGCCAAGTGGACATGTCACCTGGTGTTGTCATTATACAGGCCTTGTTTATGTAACCATATTGTTGAGATTTCATGGTGCAGCTTTCCTGTAACATCTAGAAGATACTATCTAGCAGCAGATGTCCTGGTGTCTGGTTCTTACAAACTTTCTGCCCCATATTCTTCAATATAGATGTATCAAGAGGGCTGGGTACCCCGCTGTCATCTGCTGTCTGCATTTTAATAGGCTGTAGAGCTCTGTAGTAGACTCCATCTGTTGCAGAAAGAAGCTTGTGGATGAAGGGCGAAAGCTACCCTTATCTGTGGGTAGAAGGATTAGATATTTCCAGTACAGTTAGAAATTGTGTTAGTTTAGGAAAATGGCAGTAGTAAGTTCTCTTGGGTCTGTAATCTCTCCAGCCATGGATATTTGGCTGGGTTTATAGTAGCAGATGTGAACTCTCCTATTCATTGGACCTTATATCCAATTAGACAGCTGTTGTCATGAAAGTGTCACTATTGCACTATTAGGGATATCTTGCTGTGCAGTTCATTATGTAGTTTAGACTTTACAGTTGAGTAGGACTATGTTACTTAGTTCCTTGGCAGCTTACATAGAAACTTCAGATACTATGAGAACAGGTCCTCAAGAAGGAGGCGTCCAAGTCAGTTCCAGCTTGATTCTTCCAAGTCTTGTGTCTGAAGTGTATAGTGTCATCAGCAGCACAACTTCAAGCTCTGGGATTTGGGGCGACTTTTGGACTACCTTGACCAACAACTCCAGGGGAGTTTCCATGGTCGGCACTGGGAGTTTTATTAGGTAGTCTACAGTCCTTGTGGGGTGGCATTGTTACCCTGTGTGACATAGCTCCATTTAAAGAAATATATACAGTATACACATTTATCATGCATATACGTTTAAGCATAATACAATATGTTTCCCTATGATTTTTCTCAAGCATCCTTCGTGTTATTGATCTCTTCTTCCTCCCTCTCCCTCGGAGAATTTAAAGATCCTCCTGGATTTTGCCAGCTGCCTCTTCATAGCATCTGTGTCCTACTCTCCCCTTCCTGGAGCTCCGGCCTGCCAAGCTCCTTTTCCCTTTTCCTGACTTCGATAGTTATTTCAGGTTACAAACTCACATTAAAAATTTGGAGCTAGAATCCATAACTAAGAGGCAACATGTGGTATTTGTCTTTCTGGGTCTGGATTACCTCACTCGGTATAATGCTTTCCAGTTCCATCCATTTATCTGCAAATTTCATGAATTCATTTTTCTTTACAGCTGAATAGAATTCCATTGTTTATATGCACCACATTTTCATTTCCCATTCATCAACTGAAGGACATTTAAGACAATCTGGATGACCTGTGGTACAACAGAATTATCCAGAGAAACAGACCCTTTAAGTGAATAGATGGAAAGATAGGTAGATAGGTAGACAGTTAATAGCTTTAGTGTAAAATGACTCATATGGCAATGGGGACAGAAGGCCTCGTGATCTGCTATCTGCAAAGTAGAGAACCAAGAAATCTGGTGTCTAATTCAGTGTTAGTAAGAAGGCTTGAGAATTGGGGGCTGATGGCATCTCTTCCAGTGTGAGTTCAAATAATCAAACCAGGAGTGCTGGCATCTGGGGGTAGAGATGGACATCTCAGCTCAATCTGAAGGAGAGTTAGCCTTCTCTCCACGTTTTGTTTTATTAAGACCTCAGTGAATCCTATGATGCTCATCCACACTGGTGAGGGCAGACCTTCTTTACTCAGTCTTCTGATTCAGACATGAATCTCTTCTGTGATACTCTTGTAGGCACATACCCACAAGAAATAACGCTCACCAAGGATCTGCGTCCCTTAGCTCACATTGTGTCTGAGGCCCTCAACATTTTGATTTCCTCATTTCTTTTCCTTCATTATCGTAGAGTCTATTAATTTTGCTGTTTCTAAAACCCCACTTTACCTCTTTCCCCCACATGGTATCAATAAGTTCATGTTCTTCTTTTGATTACGGCAAATGGATTTCTCTCCAGACTTTTTTTTTTTCTCATGTCAGTAAACCATAATCCACCCTGTCCAAGCAAAATATAATCCCCAAACAAACAAAAGCCAAAACATAAACATAAATCCGTCAATTCTATTTATCTATTGGCTTGGAACAAACTACATGAAAACTCAGAAGTCCATCCTGTGGACCGATGGGGCAATTCAGTCCTGGAATCTCTCGTTCAAGTGTAATCAGGGAGTCGCAGGGAGTCACCTAAGGCTTGACCTGGCTGGGCACTCATAATGGTGATACACATGGTGGTTTGAGTGGCGCTCAGCTGGGCAGAGTGACTGACATGCCTGCCTACAGCAGCTCCATGGTTTGGGCTCCAGCATAGCAGTTTGCTCCAAAACTGAGCATCCAAGGACCTAACAGAAAGTGAAAGAGTCTCACGATCTACCATTGGAAGGTTGCTTCTATTATCATCCCTTCGTCAGGCAGAGTGTGGTTAGACCAAAGAGAGGGAGTTAGATAGAAGTTTTCAATCTGCTGAACAGTTCACAGGGTCAGGAAGGGAAGTCAGTGAGGTGATTATCTTAGAGACTACCTCAATGGTCTTATATTTCTATGTGTATAGCTTTCAAATTGCTTACTAGCTCATAGCACATAGAGATTAAGCTTTCTGGGATCCCATGATTAGAATTTCTGGACTACAAAACACCAACTTCTCCAATATTTTTTTGGTACTCCTAGCCTCCTGCAGTTATTGGTGCACATCCCTCCATCCCACCTCTGCCAGAAGTCTTATGAGTCATTCTCTCCCAGAGGCACCTTAAACTCCTATGAATACATTTCTTATTCAGCTTCTGCTTTATCCGTCAAGAGTACTTACACATCAGACCCTCTAGGCAGTGCTCTTATGATTGCAATGTGGGCAGTGTGGGTGCGTGTGTAGGCTATTATGCAGCCTGGGCTCTTTTATCATGATATTTGCTATACTGCTTTACTAATATTACTTCTCATGTTGCCCTTTCCATCCGCCCCTCAGACAGCCAGTTTCCTGAAGGTGGGAACCAGGCCCATCCATCTTTGTAACTTGAGTGTATGGTGATGGTGTACAGTGCCTGTACAGGGAGGGCACACTGCAGGTCAGCTGACTGGAGAGCAGCTCTCTCCATGATTATGTTATTTTACATAAAATGTGCAGCTCTTTTAATGCAAAGAAACATGACAGGAGACAAGGTGGCTTTGCAAGTAACCTGCTTAGAAAGAGTTGTGCTGCCCAGAATCCCCTCCCTCTGCAGGTTTTTGGTTAGAGTTGGATACAAGAGAGATTCTTGTGGGAAAGTTAGAGGGTAACAGGGAAGCAGACGCCTGTCAGAGCTCACACGCACGGTCACTTGTCACTCACTTGGCCTGGGCCCCTCTTGCTAGTGTGAGGCAGCAGCCTGCTGACAACTGCTCCCCTCCACTGCATCCAGCTTTGTCTCTTCTGACTCCTGTGTTAGCTCTGTGATGAGGGGCATCCACACTGCCTACAGAATGCCCTCAGCACTGAAGACAGAAGAAGTCATAATAGGCATGTGCCACAGTCTGACCTTATGGGACCTGGCTCTTTTGGGTGGGCACTCCTTGCTTTTCAGAGATTTATTTTAGACTTTTACTGATATGCAGGTCTGCATGTCTGCACATGTGTGCCTCTGCCTCCGAAAGCCCAAAGAGGGCTTTAGGTCTGGAGCTGGAGTTACAGGAGGTTGTGAACTACCTGATGTGTGTGCCAGGAACCAAATTTGCTCCTCTGCAAGAGGATTAAGTGCTCTTAACTGCTGAGCCATCCCTCCACCCCTCTGCTGGATTCTAGCTTGTCCATGTCTCCCCATTCACTGCTCGGGACACAATAGTCTTACAGAGACTCCTGAGCTATCACCCACCATTCTGTAAGATACATTCCTTACACATATGTACACATGTACACAGAAACATACAAATGAATGTATGTGTGTGAGTGTGAGTGTGTGCACATCTGTAGCAGCATCACCTCGTAATCAGTCTTCCTGCCTGAACCATGGCTATCACAGGTGAGAAGACTTATCAGGAAGGATTTAACGACAAATCATTTGTTTTCTTTACAACCATTGCTGTAGTAATAAGTTACCCTTCGGGGGAGGCGTGAAGAGATGGTTTAGCAGTCAAGAGCACTTGCTACTCTTGCAGAGGACCCAGGTTCAAGTCCAAGCACCCACATAATGGCTTAAAACAGTCTGTAACTCCAGTTCCAGGGGATCCATCAACTCCCTTTGGCCCCATGTGATGCATGTACATACACATAAAATAAAAATAAATAAATCTTTGAAAAACTATATAACTTGTCATATCTTTTTTTTCACCATCCTTCAGGACATTATGGGAGTTAATAATCTTTGGAGCCAGAGAGGATAGGTTTATGGCTGGTTCCACCACTTTACAGACACATTCACTGGGAAAATTGCAAACCTCTGTTTTCTCATCTAGAAAATGGAAGCATGTTTTGTCTACTCAGTAGGTTTACAGAGGATTAAGAAACAATACATATGAAATTATTAGTGTATGATTCACATGGAATTAATACTGAAATCAAGTTAGCTAATATTAATTGTATGAAGTGCACAATTATCTGTAGATAGCACATTTATTCCATAATAACTTATATGCCAAATCATATTAGCAACAGTAACTCGTGAGTTGCAGGCATGTTATCGAAATGTATAGAATTATACAGCACTGTAGAGATGATCACTGTAAATATTTCGAATTTGTCCCTGATCATTAATGGCATTAAGAGTCTATAAAAATGAAAAGTCAGAAGATCTGGTAAATGATGAGATGATTTCAGCGACACAGGCAGCTTTGGCTGACTACGAACACTCAGAGACATGGGACCAGTGCATTCATTTTACTTTCAGAAACCTTCAGTTAGCCTTTTTGTTTTAAATTCTCCCTACTTAAAAATGAAGTCAGCTTATGTATTTAAAATTTGCTGGTAAATTATAGACCATATATCTGGCTCTTCCATTTGTGTTTTTGGAGAGTGATTTGGAAGAAGGTTGGGTGGGCGAGAGGACTCAGTGTGTAAAGGCACTTATTGTCAAGTCTGATGACATGTGCTTGATCATCAGAACCCACAGGGTGGAAAGAGAGAACTGAGTCCCACAGGCTGCCCTCTGACTTCCACATGCCTGCTATGGCACACACACATCCTCCTACACTAAACAAATAAATACGTGTAAAAAAAAGCCTTAAAAAAGTTTGACATACCAATGACATTCAGAACCGGGCTAAACACTGAACCATTGTGAAGGCTTCTGAGGCGTCACAGACCCCGAACCAAATGAAGAAAAAGACAGTTGTTAGCAGCTCATTGGTGTTAGGATGGGCCTGTGGGAATGGAGAGGACAGAGAAGGGCTTGGGATAATTAGATTTTCTCTTTCCTTTTCTGCTTTTTGGGACATTTGATTTTTCTGGGCTCTCTATGTTTATAAATCGAAAATGCTTTTGTTTATTAAACTAATTAAATTATTTTAGGAACATAAACAATGTAAGATAAGGGACTCAACACTGTGAGCCACTCTGTCTCTCCCTGTGCTAACAAACGGTCAGTGTCATAATAAAACAAGTATATTTCTAAATAAGGCAAAGACGATCGGGTCTTGTCTGCTGGAATCAGAAGCCAGACAGAGCATCCTACTGTTCCTGCTGCCCCGATGCACTGGGCTCTTCACAAAACTTGGTGTTATGTGGCAGAGACCAAAGGTTAGCTTCCAGACAACAAAAGACAATGCCTTTGATGTTGGCTTATCCACCTTTAGGGAACAGAAAGGCCTGTCTGGTCGTGAGAACTTCAGGCAGGGCCTTCCACATGTTTGCTGAAACTGTGAACCAGGGTTGGAACTGACTGACACGTTTTGAGAAAACTAGCTCGTATTCCGACTTGTCATATAGGAACCATTAAAAATGATAGTCTGGGTAATGGTAAAACAATTTGCAACTTTTTTAGTAAATGATTTTTTTCAACCAAATGCCATGTTATATACTGATTTATGATTTATGGGATTAAAGTCAGTGCTTTGGTTATTCCTTTAGACTCTTGTGAATGAGCCTCTCTAGAGCCTTGTCTTACAGACAACGGATGAGAGAAAATTCTTACATTCCCTAGTGCTTCTCCTGAAAATCTCAATGTCATATCCTTTCTCCTGTGTGTGTGTGTGTGTGTGTGTGGTGTGGTGTGCATGCATGCATGACTGTGGGTGCTCATGTGTGTGTGGGTGCATGTGCATGTCCCCGTGTGTGTGCCTGCATGTGGAGGTCAGAGGCTGACACTGAGTATCTTCCTTGATTGCTCCTCACCTTGTTATATACTGAGGCAGGGTCTCACTGGAACCCAGCGCTTGCCGGTTCAGCCAGTCTAACTAGCCAGCTTGTTCCAGCAATACTCAGTCTCTACCTTCTGAGTGCTGGTCTTAAAGTTAGGCTGCCATGTCCACCTTACATTTTCGTGAATGACTGGGATAAAGACTCTGTTCTTCACACTTGTGAGGCAAGTGCTTTACCTGCTGTGCCATCTCCCCAACCCTCAATGTCTTATTCTTAAGGACCAAGAAGTGGAGACTGTGTATGTATTTTGGGCCAGAGATTAAAAATTGTTCATTTGTATGGTGTGGTTTTGGAGGTATTCTCAGTGCTGTGCGTGACTTGTGACTGATGACTGTGGAGCCTCGTCACAGTCCTCATACTTGGAGCCTGCCTGTGAGGAAGATGGGGGATCTCCAGGACCAGGCACAGAGGACCCGTTGAACAGTTGTTCCTCTCCTATCGTCGCTCCACCTCCCATATATGGATTTCTTTTGGAGTCTGAATCACCACAGCTCTTAGGCATTCAAGGAATCATTTTTGCTAGGATCCAAGGGTATAAAGAAATTGGGTAAATCCACATTTGGAAGATGTGGATGGAAGAAATGCCTGAGTTCTAGCCCAAGGCAACCACCATCTTTAGTCTGGAAAGAAAGCAGAGCCAGCACAGACTGTGTTCTGTCTTCAGGAAACTCACTGATCCACCGGAAGAACAGTATGTAGAATGCCTTGTGCTATGGATTTGTTTTGAGGACCAGACTTGTGCTATCTTTATTCCGGAACTGTTCAGTGCTAAGCAGGATTTTGACAATACTTGGGATGTTTGGCCATTGTGACTACCTGACCAGGTTGCACAGAATGGCCTGACTTGTAAATTTCAAGAATCCAGTGAAACTTTTATGATCTCAAAAATGAAACCTAGAGACAAAAGATGATGATTTTTTGCTTGTGGAGGAGGATCATGTGGCAGGAAGCTGTCACTGGGCAAGGTCTCCTGGGCTTTGTTTGCTTTTATTTTTGTTTTGTGACATGGTCTCACTTTGTAGCCCTGGCTGGGCTAGAACTCACTATTTAACCAGATTAGCCTCAAAGTCACAGAGATGCACCTGTCTTGGTCTCCAGAAGACTGAGATTAAAGGTGTGTGCCATCACATCTCTGGGCCTTTGGAACGCACTTGATAACTTTTGCATCATGTTTGTGGCTCATGACGGAGAATGGGAGGAAGGCTGCTTTACCACCTTTAGGACACAAAACTGAATTTATGAAGACAGCAATATTTTTTTAAAGATTTACTTATTTTTATTTTATGTACATAAGTGTTTTCCTGAGTCGATATATGTACACTGATTCCAAGGGAGGCCAGAAGCGGGTGAGGAGGGCTCCTGATACCTAGAACTAGCGTTAGAGACAGTTGTGCTGGGACTGAACTCAGATCCTCTCTCCATAAGCCGTAACAAGTGCCCTTGAGTCATTTCTTCATCCCACATATTTTAAACTTTAGTTTAAAAGAAATAATCAAAACAGATGCTAAAATTTGAAGTTTCTTCAGGTAGGAGAGAGAAGAGGCTGCCTAAAGGCCGTATGTGGCCTTGACACCTAGCTCAGCACCACCACGACTGTCCTCTCCACCTTCCAGCCTGGGGTGTCACTGTCGACTGGAGGGAGGGAGCAAGGAAGGGAGAAGGCACCCGCCTCTCGCAGCCATTCACAGTCCTGCTCACCGGCCCCACAGTGGTCTTTTCAGCAGGTTTTCATTCCGCAGCCTCTTCCTCTCCTTTCTCCTGACTTTGTAACAGGCTCCTCAGAGAAGAGTCTCAGCGTGCCACCCCTCAGTCTTTCTTTCTTGATGCATCTTTCTTCCTGAAGTCAAAGGACATGGGGGACTGGGGATGTAGGGGGTGGGGTACCGAATTCCATGTTGATGAGGAAGGAAAGGTGTGCAGGGGAGAGCACTGAGGCAGATAGGGCTGAGAAGGCCAAGGCCAGTGGCTGGGACAGTTCTAATGAGTTTGGAATGACACCAGCTTATTTCTCGTGGTTCTAGAGTTTAAGAAATCCAAGACCAAGGGACAAGTAGATTCGGTGTCTGGTCAGTGTCTACCTCCAGGTTCACAGACAGTGTCTTCTTGCTGTCTTCATGGCTATTCCTTTCATAAGGGCACCGACTCTGTTCCTAAAAGTTTCGTCCTCACAGTCCAGTCATTTCCCAAGGCCCCAGCTCCCTAATACCACTGTGTTGGGGATTAGGTTTAAACGTGAATGAATTCTGGTGGAAAGGAGGCTATATTCATCATTTTTCTCGTTGCATGGCAAACACCTGAAAAGAAGCAGTTTACAGAAGGAAGGGCATATTCTGGTTTACAGTTCAAGGGGATACATTCCATCCCGGCAGCAGGACCAGAGGCCAGCTGGGCACATTGTGTCTGTGATCCAGAAGCAAAGAGTGAACAGGGAACCTCAAGATCCCAGGGCTGGAGCAGTAACTCAGTGCTTAGGAGCACTTGCTGTTCTTGCAGCCCTGGATTAGAGTCCCAGCACCCACATGGCAGCTCACAACCATCTGTAATTCCAGTTCCAGGGAGGTCAGCCCCTCCTCTGGCTTCCATCGGCTCCAGGTATGCACATGGTGCACATGCACACATGTAGGCACTCGTGTATACACATAGAAAAAAAATAAATCTTTAAACAATAAAAACCCCAAACCCTCAAGACCAGAACCCAGAGATTCACTTCCCCCAGCAAGGCTCTACCTTCTATCCAGCCTTCCCAAACAGCACCACCAACTAGCAAACAAGTGTTCAAACACGTGAACTTATGGGATACATTTCAATTTCGTATCCAGTCCATACACAGCAAGAGCACACAAACGTTCAGACCCTAGAAGGCCCCTCTGCATTCTCACAGCCTTCCTGAATAACATCCTCAGTTTCATAAGATTCTAGACAAAGACTCAGGCAAAAGAGAAGGCATCAGCCTGTTTTTGTCAGAGATTTACATGCCTGTGACATCAGTTGTGGTTGGAAATAAGAGGGGCTGATGGTCAAGGGGGCAAACAGAATCTAAAAAACAAGTTGAGGTAGCTCTTAGGTAAGAGGCTCCATCACCTCCAGCCCCTTTGGAATAGCCATGTTATCATTCAGTCTTGGCAACTCAGAGCCTGTTTTTCGGTGCCCAAATACAGTGTCCGGCCCTCCCTTTCTCTGTCTCCACAAGTCTCCAAGGAAAAAGAAAGTTAGGATGTGGAAAACAATGAGGCCCCTTTATGCCCCTGCAGCACTTATAGAAGACCACACACTCCTTATGGGATCTGCAAGGGGGAGGAGTCTCCGTTTAAAGCTCTTCCCAAACTACTGCATAGCTCTGTGTCAGCCCACATGAAGGAGGCCCTATGGGCTTCAGAACCACCTGAACTGGCTCTCTGGAGGGTTGGTACTTGCCTTCTTTTCCACTGCTACTGGCCGAGCAGGAGCCTGAACCTCCATGCTCTGCCCCGTTGCATGCTCACACCCATAGCCTCTAGTTGTCAGACTGCCCACATGCCCGCCTGGGTTTATTGAGTGGAACTGGGTTTGACATTGGGTTGGCATATTGGAGGCCAGCCATGCCCCACATTCCAGGTCAACTTGCATCTCATGGGCCTGATGGGAGGCCAGGGTGCAAGGTTGCATCCTAGACAACATGCTGCTGGCCTTGGTGTGAATTGTTTTCTCCCTTTGGCTTCTTTAGTAACACACATTTCCCCTCGTAGCACCTGAGCATTAACAGAAGACATTTCCGGCTGGCGGGGGATGGGCCGTCTGCCTGGCCAGTTCCTTCTCAGGCTGCAGTCACAGCTGGGATGACCTCATGACTCTGAAATGGCCGTGAGGCTGCAGAACAGGGCTGGGATTGTACTCAGGGAGTGGAAGGTATCAAGTGTGAAAGAAACGCTGTCAGCCTTGGCTTCCTGCTCCATTACTGCTACTACTATTATAATTATTGCTATTACTATTATTATTATCACTACTGAAAGTCACTCTTACCTCCAGTGAAAAGATCTGCCACTCCAGGGGTGAGGAGCTGAGAAAGCTCCCCCAGGGCCTGAGTTGCAGAGTGGTGTTCAGTCAAATGTGAAGTTGAGGGAACGTTAAATCCTGAACTACACTTTGTTGGGTTTTTGGCTTTTGGGGAAAATAGTAAAATCATGTTTGTATCTGCATCTCAAGAGGCGTTCAGTTCAGTTGGAGCTGGTTCAGGTGGAATGCTGATGGTAGAGAAAATATCCCTGTTTGTCCTGTTGGTTTGTGTACCCTATCAATGGGGGACCCAGAGATGGGACTACAAGATCCCCCAGGGTCCAGCTCCACCCAAGTCCAGGACACATGTATTTTGGTGGTCAAGTGGCCTGACATTGTTGTTTGGTGACAATGGTCCTGGCCATGCCTGGTCCTTATGTAGGATCTTGTATGCACATGGATGTGCACCTTTATGATAGTGAAAGAATGGCACAAACTAAAAGTTTATACGACGGAGCTGTGTACAACAGCTCAGATAGAGGTGTAAGGTCTAGTTTTGTGAGCCGAGGATAAAGCTGAAATAGGACAAAATGAGTGATTCGTAGAATGAGAACTGCAGTATGAAACCATTCCTGCCTGAAGAGAAAGAGAAAACGAGTTGAACAGAGAATGAGCGGAAGTGTGCGAAGACCCAGTGAGGGAGGCTCTGTGCTGCCCAGAGCCTTACCTAAAGAGACACGAGCAAGGACCTGGAAGTGCAGAGACCCAAACCCCAAATCATCCCCAGGGAGAGTCTGGAAGGATAGAAAAGGGTGAAGGTGGTCAAAGGTGCTTTGGGGATAAACATTCTAATACCTCAGAGTGAAATCACTTATTTCTTATGTAATTAAAACTTCATTATAAAATAGGGGAGAATGAGGTGTTAGTGGTTTACAAACTTCATCCATCCCGTTTAGCAGCTGTAGAGCTCTGCATTTTGACCCATTCATGGATAATTAGTGGTTTTAGTTATGTTTTCTTTTCCTTCACTGAGACATGGTAAATTGATGTGATTAAAAGGTGGGACAAGGTGTGAGACCAGATGTGTGTGTGTGTGTGTGTGTGTGTGTGTGTGCATAGATCAGCAACAGGCTGTGGTCGGAGACACTGAGTGTGTTCCAGGTGGCAGCAACCATTCTTGGGGGCTTGCCATCCCAGGGTCATCATCCTGTCTGGCCAGGTTTGCTCAGAGGTGCTGCCTAGAAGGGGAAGGAGCGTAGCAGTGAGGTGGACCCGGTCAGCACGCTGCTCTCCCACCTGCCTTTGCACGTGTGTTTGAAAAGTCTTGCAGGTAGGCAATCAGTTGTGCAAAGCTTATGCTGGGAACTCATTTTAGGGATGAGATTTAAGTAAATAATTAGGTGAGGATTCTACAAATCTATGGGTAGTGATTTCTATAGACACAGAGATTTTAAAATACGCTATACAGTTGTGTCTGTGTGTGTATATGTAGATGACTAATACAAGGGCTTATCCAAAGCCATTCAGACCAAAGGTGCTTTGAATTTCAAATTTTTGAAGATTTTTTGCCTATACATAATGAGATTTATTAGGGTTGAAAACCAAGTACAAACACAAAATTCATCAGTTTTTAACCCACATATTTGCCTGAAGGCATTATATATATATTATATATATATATGAATGATATTCTTCGGGCACTTGCATTTTTTTCTTATGTGTATGGGTACATTGTCTATATGTATGTAAGTGCATCCGTGTTGTGCAATGACCAAGGATGTCAGAAGAGAATGTTAAATTCCCCTGGAACTGGTTTTAGGGATGGTTGTTAGCTGTCTTGTGGGTGCTGGGAAGGGGACCCAGGTCTGCTGCAAAAGCAGCCAGTGCTCTTAACCACTGAGCCATCTCTCCAGCCCCTGAAACTTGCATTTTAATGTGTCCTATCATATGAGATCTAGTCATTTTTCACATGTGACGTTATGCTAATGCTCAAAATGCTTCAGATTTAGGAACTGCATATTTTGAAATTTCAAATTAGGGATGCTCAACCTGTGTAGGATTTTCAAGACAACAGAAGAAAGGGGATCTTTCACTGAAGAACAGTTTAAAACTTTGGTAAAGAATCATGAAATTATTAGGAAGTAGCTTACTATGTTAGGATGAAAATTAATTAAAAAAACATCGTTTTTTCTTTAATTGAAAATAATTACATTTTCATTCTGAAAACTTAGCAGTTAAAGACATGTAGCAATGACAAAATTAAAAGCAGATGAATGGGGATTGGAGAGAGTCATGGAGTGGCCCAGGTCCCAGCAACCACACGACAGCTAACAACCACCTTTAATTTCAGTTCCAGGGGATCCAAAACCATCTTCTGGTCTCCGTAGGCTTTTCACGTACATGGTGCAAAACTTAAAATAAAACACATAAAATAAAAGTACATAAGATCTTTTTTGAAAAACCAGGTAAAACGCAACAATGGTTGGCTCTTCGTGACTGGATTGTAGATATTTTCTCTATTCTGGGATATTGTTTTAGGGTACAGTTTACCATGCTGGTAATGGTATCTGGGAGTTCCACACTCAGGCCTTTCCTTCATGTCGCTTTCTAGTTTCACCTCTATGCCTTGTTGACCACAGGTTTAGCTTCAGTCTCACTAGGGCTGCCCTTCTCAGAACAACCCACAATTGGCATCATACAGAATGTGTCCTTTTGGAACTAGCTCCTTCATTTAGCCTGCTGCTTTGGGATTCACTTGTGTCATTGCCTATGTCACAGGCTCTTTTTAGTTCACTTATTACTATGACTATTACCTATTACTGTGCTGGGAATCGAACTCGGGGCTGAACGTCTGGCACATACCCTCTGAGTTACATTTCCAGGCAGGATTTCTTTTTCTATTGCTTAACTGAGCTGCACTGCATGGATGCATCAAAATTTGTTGGTCCATTTCTCATTTTGTGGGCTTATGAACATTTAGACTATCTGGGTAAATGTCTTCTTTGCTGGATAGTTTTAGTGTCAACATGACACACCTGGGTTGAGGGAGCATCAATTGGGGAATTGCTTCCATTGGACTGGCCTGTGGCCATGTCTATGGGATATTTTCTTGATTGTTGAGAGCTGCAGGAGGGCTAAGCCCACTGTGGGCAGTGCCTTCCCTGGGCAGGTTGTCCTGTGTCGTATAAGAAAGCAGGCTGAGCCTGGGGCAGGGGAGCAAGCCAGTGAATGGAATTTCTCCACGGCCTGTGCTTCAGCTCCTGCCTTCAGGTTCCTGCCCTGAGTTCCTACCTTGGGCTCAGGTGGTAATGAACTGTGTAGCCCGAATAAACCCTTTCTTCCCCAAGTTAGTATTGGTCGGAGTATTTTGTCATAGCAATGGAGAAGCAAACTAGGCCACCTTTCATCCATTTTGGACTGCTTTTGAACATTGTTTGTCCCCGTGCTAGTTTGGCCCCATCTTAATTTCTCTGCCCCTGGAATGAGACCTGAAATGTGTTAGAGCTTTCGGTTGGGTTCTTCATTGTCTCGTGCTCTGTTCTGGTCTCTTTCTTGGTTTCCTTTCCATACTTTGGTCTGGATCTTCTTTTTGTAAAAAGAAATATTGAATTCTTATGCATTTCATCCATCTTGGTCGTATTTAGACCCCCTCTCCTACCTGCACTCTCACAGGACACACTCTATAGTATATGTTAAGGCCCATCCAGTCAACACGTCCCAGTCTTCTTAATGCTATTTCCACAGGCTTGTGCAAGTAGAAACCAAAGCTTGACTCCCATTCCTCTTTCACTTGATGAACACTTAGCCATCATCTGCACTTCTGTTACCAGGTAGTTCCTTCATGAATCTCCGAGATGAGGCCAGCTTCACCACACAAACCTTCATGAATCTCCGAGATGAGGCCGGCTTCCCCACACAAACCTTCATGAATCTCCGAGATGAGGCCGGCTTCCCCACACAAACCTTCATGAATCTCCGAGATGAGGCCGGCTTCCCCACATAAACCTTCATGAATCTCCGAGATGAGGCCGGCTTCCCCATACAAACCTTCATGAATCTCCAGGATGAGGCCAGCTTCCCCATACAAACCTTCATGAATCTCCGAGATGAGGCCAGCTTCCCCATACAAACCATACAGACACTGCTCCTTTCCTCTTACACACCAAACAGAGCTGTAGAATTCAGCTGCCTTCTCCTGAAGATTGTAAGTTTCACAGACCAGGGGTCATGTCTGCTTTTTGTTCATTACTTTTCCCCATCTATATCCCAGTGCCTAAAAGATCATATGACCCAGCCTTTTCCAATTGTTAAATAAGCTCCTCTCTAGTTACTTGGGACCTGTCTCCTAATATTCTCCAGGTTGCCTCATCCCAGCTCCAAGTATGTGCCCAAGTATTCTACTTAAAGCTGTATGTAATCCTCTCATGTACCAGAATAGCAAAACATTGCTATTATCCACATATAAACAGAGAGGAACCAGGGCACAGGGAATGTAACTGCCCTGGATCAAACAGTAATAGAAGAATGGAGAGAATACTCCAAATAAAACCTTCAAAGACCATGAGAAGAACAACATACAAGCCATGGATGGAGTTTCCTTAACATATACTAACCTTTAATTTCAGGGAGATTGTGTCTTTAGCAAACTTAATATGCCATGAATACCCCAACTCAGTCCCTTTACCATTTGAAATCTCTCTGTGGTTCCATGTTGCCTGCCTGTGATGAACAGCTTTAATTGTCAACTTGACACACCTGGGTTGAAGGAGCCTCAACTGGGGCATTGCCTCCACTGGACTGGCCTGTGGCCGTGTCTGTCGGGTATTTTCTTGATTGTTGAGTGATGTGGGAGGACCTAGCCCAGTGTGGGTGGTGCCACCCCTGGGCAGGTGGTCCTGTGTTGTATAAGAATGCAGGTTGAAAGCAGGGTAGGGGAGCAAGCCAGGAAGCAGCGTTCCTCCACGGCCTGTGCTTCAGCTCCTGCCTCCAGGTTCCTGCCCTGAGTTGGGCTCCCTCAGTGATGAACTGTGACCTGGGAAATGTAAACCATAAAACCTTTCCTCCCCAAGTTGGTATTGGTCAGCATGTTTTGTCACAGCGATTGAAAGCAAACTAGAACACTATGCAGAGCCAGGCAAGTACATATATCACGAGTCTTAGAGACTTAGTCTGTAGGTGCCCTGTAACAATGAGAATTTAGAAGTGGAAGCACTTCTCAAACTTAGTCATGAAGCACATTTTTCTCCTGGGAACTTCCAGTTTCCCAGTCATCTCTGGAAATGCTAAACTATAAAACAAAATGTAAATACCTAAATCTTGTTCTGCATAGCTTCCTCTTTTACTTTTCTAGCCATTCAGAAGGTTTGAGCTAGACAGGTAATAGAAATGGGAGAGGACAGGAGAAATAAAAGGAGGCACCATAACTGCCCTCGCATGGCAGAAGGACTAAGATGCGCTAAGAAGTAGACACCGTGTTCAGAGAAAAGAGAAGCTTCTAATTCTAGTGGAATGCAATGTAAAAAGTACTCAGGAGCTACAGAGACAATTCAGTGGTTAGGAGCATTTACCTCTCTTACAGAGGCCCCAAGTTTGGTTTGGTTCCTAGCACCCACATAAGGCAGCTCGTGACTGCCTGTAACTCTAGCTCCGGGAGGATCTGAAGCTTTCTTTTGGTTTCCTCAGGCACCTGCACCCACAAGTGCATGTTCCCACACACAGGGCCACCTCATTTACACATAACTAAAAAATAAAACAAAACTATATATATTTTACAAAAAGGGAACTGAAGAGATGGCTCAGCTGTTAAGAGCACTGGCTGCTCTTGCAGAGGACCCAGGTTCAGTTCCCAGCATCCATATGGCAGGTAACTACTGACCATAACTCCAGTTCCAGGGGATCTGACACCCTCTTCTGACCACCATGACCACTGCATGACACACGTCCATTTATATACATGTAGGCAATACACTCTTACACATAAAAGTAACAAATAAAATATTAAAAAATAAAACAACCTTTTGAAAAAGAAACACAGTGTGAGGTCAGAACTGATGGACATTTGATATTTCAGGGGACTCTAGAAATGTGCATTTTGATTTATACTTTAGGTATTTTTAAAGGATACCAACTAAAATAAATCCATGTGGATGATTATCATGCAAAGCCAAGATTCATATCCACAAACTGAATTCATCTATGCCAAGCAAACTTGGGACGTTTCTAGACGGCAGGATCATAGTATCTCTTTCCTATTTCGATCTGCAGTGACACAAAATTGTTCAATATAGACTTTTTATTTTGTGAAAACATTGTGCTAGATCTTTCTATTCATTTTCAGGTTCAAATATAAGCTTCGTTTAATGTGGATGTTTAAATCAGTGCAGTCATGCCCAAAATGGCTAGATCCAGCCTCCTTTTAAAGATTGGTAATTTTATAAGCAAACTGCATCCTTCTTTTCTCTGTTCACTAGGACCACATGCTGTAATCACAATTTAACCACAGGCTTTTTGACCAACATGTGTCTGACTTGAATTATTATTATATGATTACTTTATTGTGTATGTGTGCATGCACATGTATGCGTATGTTCCATGGTGCATGTGTGCTGGTTAGAAACCATCCACTCGGAGTCAGTTCTCTCCCTCCACTTTTATGTAGCTTCTGGGGGATAGAACCCAGGTTGCCAGACTTGTGTGGCACCTTTTCTGCCCAGCCTCGTTTCCAGACAAACTTGAATTCTTTTTGGTAGAATCTCTTTGCATACGGTACAACTGGTACTAGCTTCTGTGTTAATACCTAATATCTCTTAAAATACCTGCAGAGGAAAGTGAAAACTTTATTGTAGTGTGACTTCATTTTCAGTCTCAAGCATAAAAGAATATTAGCAAAGGAACAGAAACCTATAGAGAAGGAAAAGAACACTGAAATTCTCTTCTGAAAGTCCTGTGTTTCTAAAAGTAGAAAGGGAGTCATTTCTTTCAATCCCATCATGAATAGAGCTCTGGTTTAAATAAAAGTGATAGAGCACTGGATTCTATAGGCGTGGAGATTCCTCTTGGCCCATGCAGTTGAAGCATCAGAGAATCTGATGTGGTCATTACCACTACTGACCTCGTGCTGAATGTACCTCATCTATTCTCCCCTCCAGTGACTCTTTACCTCCTGGGGAAACCTGCTCCCCATGCCTCGGCCTCCTTCTCAGGGAGACAGACTCTCTGGCTTTTTCTGCAGCATGTATGTTTAATGCAGTGTATGCACCCCATAGAACACTTTACAAGAGCAAAGCCCTGCCTCTCCATCCCTCCACTCTACGTGCAGTCCTCGGCACTATGGGATGGCATTCCCAGAGCATCCTGCACACTGCTAAAGCCCAGGGAAGCTTGGCGAGCATGGAATGAATGGCCCTTTGAATAAAACACTTGACACTTAAAAGGAGACAGGTAGACTAACAGCTGGATCTTCCTGGCCCATGGGCTTCTGAGCCCCCACCACTTGGGGTACTCAGGTAGAAGCTGGATGGTGGCTATAAAAGGTATTTTTGTGAGTTAGGAGGTTTGGATGAGACTCTTCCAGGTCCCTTCTAGGGGTGAGATGAGTGGGACTTTCACCTTTCCCAGGTATCTGCTCTAGTGCTTGGGCTGGGGAGTTAATGGAACAATGGTGATGTTCTGCTCTTGTTCCCCTGACCTTCCTATTTTAGACACCAGCTTCACCTGCCAGGGCCTACACTACTCTGCTTAGGGGATTTGTGTGGTCTCTGGAATCTGCTCTGTCTGCAGTTCATGCAATCCAGAAGGGCTGGAGGAGTAACAGCTCCTGGAAGCATCCCTCAACCTATGACCAGAGGTAACAGTGGACAAATAATCCTACTCCTTTGCCCATCAGGTGAGACAGAGGTACCTGGTACCAAGGCTCCCCAGGTGCCCCTTGCCAAAGACAGTACCCAGCCTGATAATACATGCTCTTCCGGCCACCTCTGTCTTCCTGCCTTCCTGTCCCCCTTCCCTCCTGCACTTCCTGGAGTCACCTCCTAAACAGATGAGTTTGCTCAATCCTTTCCACTAGGTTTGCTTAATCTCTGGAGTTTCATTCCATGTGACAATTGACAGGAGACCAACATTTGTCCTCCAATGTAGAATTAAATTCAGCAAGTAATGTCTCTGAGACAGACACCTCTGAAGTCACAGTCGTGGGCCTTGGCTGGAAAGGCAGCCTCGGGAGTGCAGCTGGTCGTAGCGGATGCTGATTCACAGGCCCCACACCTCCACACTGAGGCAATGTCTAGCGCTAAGGCAAACAGTGCAACTGAAAATGTGAGCAGGGCCTAACAGCGGTGGCCGGCACTCTGCCACCAGCTACACTCACTCCAGGACACACTACAGTGGCGAAACAGACTCACCTTCAAGCGGAGGATTCACTGGTCTGCAGGGATAACGGTGTGGGAGCTTGGTAAGGGGACAGGTGAAATGTGAGCTGGAATCCATGAAGTCTTGAATGCGGAGCTGGTTAATGTGCTGAGGCGAAGGCGGCAGATTTCACGGTTATGAAACGCCTCGGTAACAGCGGGGGTGGGTTTATGGGATCAACATCCCCCACGACTGTGCTATTAAATATCAAGCACAAGTTAGCCTTTTTTTTTTTTTTACTAACTAAACTATGATTTCTCCGGGCAGGGGGGAAAATAACTGCAGACAAGGGAAGATGTTCCCCTCAAAGCACACCCTGCTCTGAGAATGACATGTCTCGTGATTAATGCTGACTCTCAGTGCCCCCAGCTTTGGGATGCCCACATGAACAGCTGAATTCAGAAACATGATATGTGGAATACATGATCAGTGAGCAAATCCAGTCCCCTGGGAAACGCTGTTGGTGGGAAACGAGCCACAGGGTTTGACTGACAGAACAGTTCCAGCCTGGCATGGCTCCTGCTGACAGAATCTGGTATCAGAACCTGAAAGACACAGGAAGCCCTCCTTTTATTCCCTTTAGTTAAAGAAGGTCTTTGGCCCCACAAAACAGAGCTCTGAGACACCCCCACCAGGGCCTCAAATCCATAAGCGGAACACAGGGCCTGCATCAGGGCTTTCCTTGTCTACTGCAGTTTGACCAGGAGATCATCCCAGTCGATGGAGGATTTTTATGTACAATGAAAGCTACTCAACTCTGGAATTCTGAGAAACTGTAGAATAAAGTACCGGAGAAGGAAAATATTTCAATGATTATGTGTCTATTAATGAAAAAGACTGTTTGTTTTAGAAGCTGTGTTTTTAAAAGCTCTCCATCAAAGGGTGCAGCACAGGTCTGTGTTCTGTAACGGGGCCCGGGGGATCTTTTGTTGGAGCCTGCTGATTTCGTCCTGTATGAGAGTCTAGAGGGCAGATAAGATAATCGAATTTTAGGCTAAGCATGCAGTCTCACCTCCACCCCTCACATCTGTGGAGCCTCCTCCTCTGATCTCTCACCCAAGTTCGGAGGATCAGCTATTTTCACTTCCACGTGGGTTCAGCTGAATTCTTTGTCCGAGGAAGGCATTAGAAGGTATTTCCACACTTCTCAGATCTCCAGACTTTCACACTAGTGCTGCACAGTGCTTGCATGGTTTCTTCCTGTGTCTCGTTCAGTCATTTGTCTGACAGAAGGCAAGTTATTAATTTACACCAGGCATTCTAATCGGACACCGTGTAGCATTTTATTCTTT
This sequence comes from Eospalax fontanierii, assembly GCA_035773235.1. Taxonomy (NCBI): domain Eukaryota; kingdom Metazoa; phylum Chordata; class Mammalia; order Rodentia; family Spalacidae; genus Eospalax; species Eospalax fontanierii. The sequence goes on from CM069538.1 coordinate 10,596,788, forward strand.
CTCAATACAGTACTTTTGCCATACAGGAAACCCCAGACTCCAAGATGAAACGGTTCATGTCAAGCCTCGTAAGATTCTTTTTCTGTCAGTTTCAAAAACTGAGACGGTTAAAATTGGGCTTTGCTAACGTGCCGAGCCTGGAGTCGCACATTTATTACTTAGTTCTATCTTCTCGTCAGCACTGCATCGGTGAAGTTAGTAGGATCCCACGTTTTTCAGGTAAAGAAACATCTCTTTGAGGGCAACAGTCATTTGTTCAAGTTCATCATCTACCAAGGAACAGATTTAGAAGGATCCCAGCTGGAGAGCCTGCTCTAAGCCCCTCGTTCTTTCCATTACAGACGTCTGAGCAATAATTAAATTGAAATGACAGCAGAGGGGAAAATTTGAATGTGCCAATAACTTCATTTTCCTGGCTACTCTTAAAAAGCAAGAGTACAATTTGAACAAGAAATCATTTTTTAAAAAATATGAACATCTAAATTTTGTTTCCCTTTTGCCTGGCAACAGACTTCTAGTCTCTTTCTCAATTAGGTGCCTTTCCCCCCTCGCTAGACTTCACATTTTCTTAATGTGTTTAAGATCTCACAACCATGTATGCTGAATACAAGAGAGGTTGGGCAGATTGATTTTCACATGCATTTAGGAAACCTAATAGCATGCATTTGCTGTCACCGAAATGGAACTTCCACGAGCAATGCCACAGACCCCATGAGGCCCCTGCATCTGCAACGTTTCAGATTCAATGCGTCTTCTTCACTTTACTTAAATTTGATTTCTCTTTCTGTAAGCACTGGGAAATTTTAAGTAAGGTGGTCTTAACTGGCAAGATAAAGCACGGGGGTATATTTGGTACTTATTTTAAGCATGATAAAGTAAATAATGACACAGAAAAACAATTAAGGAAAAGTTTATTTCATTGCTCACTCAAATACCTACCTCTACTTCTGGTTTAAACGCATTGTGTTTAGTGGGTTTTGAACTTACAGCCATAGTTGAAGTCCTAATTCTTGGAATCTCAGCAGAGGGCCTCCATGTGAGCCACGCCAAATACACAGGGGCAGGATCTGCCATTCTAGACTGAGCACACAAAAGGCCACAGGGAGACTGAGTATCTAGGGATAGACGATACTTTAAACAAAGGATAGTAAGAGGTGCTTTTTCAGAGGTCCCTGAACTAACTCTCACCCAGTTTTTACATCCGTGTTAGGAATATCCTATGACTCAATATTTGTCAGGTAATCAGGTGATTGCTGGGTAAAGCCACATACCATTCTGAAATCTGAAAACACTTCGAAGAAGGAAAATTCACGTTTGAATACTTCTCATGTATTACCAGTAACTTCAGTCTCCTGAACAAACAGCCTCTACATTCTAGAGATTTACTTCATTAAATTTGCTGATATTTTAAAAGTTTTCACTTATTTTTTAAGCAAACATGGTTTAACCCTAACAGGTCCTGAAACCAGTTAAGGAAAGAGTCCATTGCTGTTTGGAAAGTAGGCCATCTACATCATTGTAATAACTTAACTCCAGCTCCAGGCAGAATCAGCATCATCGTGGTTCCTATGACATCACTATTATATATTCTAATACATTTGCAAACCTAACTCTGTGGCTGCATATATGCTAGAGAGAAGTGTCAAATGCAAGCTCTGTAAATGTAATGTTTTGAAGTTGCTTCCATGTGGGACTTTGGTTGGGATCCTGAAGAACTGTCTTATGGAAGGCAGGAGGGAGCCGAGGGTGGATGAGCGCTCATCAGTAAGCCGCCTGGGTTTTGTCACGGGAGCACATTAACTTTCACTCGCTGTGCCATCTTTCACCCTGCTGCCTAGTCTGAAGCCGACTGTGCTCTCCCCATCAAAGCTGCTGTTTTCTCCCCTTGCCGATCTAGACTGAGCACATACAAGGCCACAGGGAGATTGAGTTTCAGGTGCTTATAAATCACCCATTTCCCCACTGACTCCTTTTAAAATGGATTTTTGTATCGCAGGCAGTCATTGATCACAAGAAAGAGCATGGGGACACAGTTCTCAGCAAGCATGCCCAGTGGTCATTCTGTGCTCTGAGGCAGAGGACTGGGTGTTCATGTAGCCTAGCAGAGTGTAGCTAGAAATGAAGGAGTGATGGACAAGCTCTCAGATCTCACAGCCAATGTGGCTTATTTATACCCCGACATTTAAACATCCCCAGAGCCACAAGTCACTCTTTTAATTAAGGACATTTCTTTTTATGAGTTCCTAAAGTAAAGGCACTGTGCTCAGGGATTTTATAGCTCAAAGGTTCTCTCATGCAGTTGGAGTTTAGATCATGACTTGTTTTTTTGGAAAATTTGTCATGATGGCCTTTTCTCAAAGTAATATTGAAAGAAAAATGGACTCAGCTGAAACTGAGAAGTACAGATATCTGATGACTGTTTCCATTAGTCATTATCACCATGCATTTAGTAACTCTCTATTGGAGTATTCAAAATTAACTTTGGGAGCTAGAGAGATGACTCAGCAATTAACAGCACTTGCTGCTCTTGCAGAGGACCTGGGTTTGGGTTACCAGCACCCACAGACCAGCCCACGACCATCTGTAATTCCAGTTCCAAGGGATCTAATCCACTCTCGGGCCTCTGCAGGCACCAGGTACACCCACGGTGTACTTACATACATGCAGCCAAACACTCAGACACATAAAAGTCTTTTAAAAAATAAAATCACTTCATTACAATGAAATAGAACTAAATATTTGGTGTCTTAGTCACATCAGACACATCTCTACTGCTGTACAGGCCTGTGTGACTAGTGGCTATCATGCTGGACACAGATGGAGCAAATCCATCATTGCAGAAAGTTCTGTTGTGGACCCTGAGCTTATAGTAGGGAAGCAGTCAGACAACACAGGTGACTTGGGATGTGTGTTATTGCCGGTCCTTGGGAAGGGCAAATGAGCTTTCACAGAGGGAAACTGGGGCTGTGAAGTGAGCAATGCCACTGATGAAAGGAAATAAAAACGAAAGAAAACTGGAGGCACCACTGTGCTGTGGAGATGGCCAGCAATGCTCAGATGTACTGACTTCCTAGCTTTAGGCCTCCTGACTTAAAACAATACATATCTATGGTCTCATAGTTGTGCAGGTCAGAAGTCACGCTGCTGGGCTAAAATGAAGGTTAGGAAAGGATTCTGTTTCTTCTACGGGTTCTAGTTTCCTTGCTTTTCTCCAGCTTATAGGCCCCATTGCCTTCCTTGGCTCTGTGGCCCTCGTTTCATCCTCTAAGTGGCACACCTCTCCGCCTCTCTCTTATAAGTATCCTCTGGTTATATTGGACCCTAGGATAATCCAGGATAAAACCCTGATCACATTCCTTTTGCCTTTTAAGGTAACAGCCGCCAGTTTGGAGGATTAGGAAGTGAACATCTTTGTGGAAGAGACATTAATTTGCCTGCTGCAAATGCACTCAGCCCAGAGCGTCTACTTGAAGGTTTGCTTTACAGCTTTAGAACTTAAGGTTGCCAAAATTTTAGACCCAGAAATTATTTATGAGCACGCAATCTGCTTAACTCAGAAATGAATTATAAACATATAACAAAGTAGACATTAAATGTATAACTTTGATAATGAACAGGGTGAAAGGAGAAAAATGGAGTATCAGGCTAAGAAATATTCTCCCAGTGGCCTCTTCTCCTCCTCTGGTAGTGCACGGCCATCGGAAAGGCAAAATTCATCGAGCGAAGAATCTAACGGTTCTCTCCACACCACCTGAATGATTCAGGCAAGGGGCGCAGCTAGCACCTCCAAGTAATCACACCCCGAAAGGTCGAGATGGCTGTTCTCCTCCCTTACTACTCACTCTGTTCCTTTTGACAATAATACTATTCAGTGTCTTGGCTGTGTCCCATGTCTTTTATTTATTTATTTAGTAATCTTCCTTTAAAATTGTTTTAAAATTTTACTTTTATTGAATTTTATATATTTCATACAACAGTTCTTAATCAAATTTAGACTTCCTCTCCCATCCATCTTCCCTAACCCCTGCCAGACCTCATGTATTTCATCATGTAAGTCCTATTCAGTCAAACATTAATGCCCAGATGTCCTTTAGTGCAAATTCATTCGCTGAAGTCTGGTCAGATTAGCTAGAGATTCTAAGTAAGGCCCACTTTTCCTCTTCCTGTAGTAATCGGTTCCCAGGAGTTCTCAATCTAGGTCTGGCCCACCACCAATTTCTATTGCTCCATTTGTCTATTTTGAGTTTGTGTGGGTCCTGTACTCAGTGCCATTGTTGCCACAATTTTATATGTGCAAGCTTCCAGTAGCCTGAAAGACTCTGCTTCTCTAAGTTCATGAACTAGCCCTGGTTCTTGCAATCTTTCCTCCCCGTCTTTCGCATGATACCTGAGCCATAGGTGAGAAACAGTCCTTTCTAGGGAAACATACTCTGCAGTCTCTGATTCTATAAAACTCGGCCAGTTGTGGCCTTCTGTGTACAGAGCACTATGTTGTCTGAGGAAGCGTCACTGGTGAGAGCTGAGGCTGCTTTAGTTTTCTCTCCACCCCTCATTCCTCTGTGCTCCATGAGCCTTAGGTGTAGAGGTTCAACTGAAGATATGTCACCTAGGACTGGGCATCTCTTACTCAGTATATTCTCTGTGTCTGACCGGTTGTGGAATTCTGCTGTAGCCTCCATCTGTTCCAAAAAGAAGCTTCTTTAATGAATGGTGTACTGTACATTTGTCTGTAAATATAAGGATCCAGAGTTAGCATATGGTAAGCAATTTCTTTTCTTTAGAAATATGACAGAGTTAGGGTTCTCTCTAGGCTCTGTGCCCCTTCCAACCCCGTGTAGTTGGCTGGATCTACAGCACCACCAGGATTTCGTTCTCACTGAGAGGGTTTTAAATCCAATTGGATAGCTGTTGAGTACCCCCGAGATGAGAGAACTACCATTGCGCCAATCGAGGCAGTATGCTGTGCTGGTTGTGACAGTTATTAGAATTTAGGGTTAGGTTGGACATTTGATTGATTTTCCCCCTTAGTAATTTGCATGTTATCATCTTGCATTATGGGAACTAAACTTCAGGTAGAAAGCTTCCAGGTTAGTGCTTGCTCCATTGCTTCGAGTCCTGTATTCCAAGTATCTCCTGTCCTCGGCAGCAGGGTATATCTAGGGGATAACGAAGAATGTTGGCATATAACTTTTGGGAGTCTCTTGTAGCTCTCTCACCAACCATACCAAGGGAGGGACCTTGTGCTGGCACTGTGCTCCTTCCCAAACAGTCCCGAGTACATAGATGTGCTAATGTTTACACAGTGTGCAATTCTCAGGGGGAACCCACTGAGTGGGAAGAAATCTTTACCAGCCATACATGTGACAGAAGGTTAATATCCAGTCTATACAAAGAACTCAGAAGTGAAAGAAATAAGAAAATTAATGACCCAATAAAAAGATGGACTATAGACAAAGAGAGTTAGAGAATGGAGCGTTCTCAAACAAAGAAATAAAAGTGATTAAGAAACACCTTAAAAAGTGTTCAACATCCTGAGCAATTAGAGAAATGCAGATAAAAACCACTTTAAGATTCCGTCTCACCCCAGTCCGACTGGCTGAGATCAATGGAATGAAAGACAGGAAACACTGGCGAGGACGTGGAGGAAGGGGACTCTCACTCACTGCTGGTGGGAACGTAAACTTGTGCAGCCACTATGGAACGCAGTGTGGAGAACTCTTAAAAAACTAAAAATAAATCTACTATATTAGCCAGCTATACCACTTCTTGGCTTATGCCTGAAGGACTCATTCTGTTGTAGAGATACCTGTACATCCATGTTTATTCCTGTTCTCCTCACAATAGCCAAGAAACGGAAACAACCTAAATGCCCCTCAGTTGATGAATAGATAATGAAAATGTGGTACATTTTCTACCCAGCATTAAGAAAAGATGCAATAAGGAAATTTGCAGGTAAATGATAAAACTAGGGAGTGTTATACTAAGTGAAGTAACACAAAGGCAGAAAGGCAAGGAAGGTGTGTGCTCCCTGCTTTGTGACCTGGAGCACCAGTTACCTATATGTGAGTAGAGATTCAGATGCAGCACCAAGAGCCAGGAGAAGAGAACGGGTGCACAGACGTAAAGGAAAGTGGGGTGTTCGGCAGGGAGGAGAGGAGGGAGGACCGGCAGGGAGTCACAGTGTGTGGTGGGGAGGGCAGTCAGGAGAGGACGGATGGAAGGAGCTGGCTGTTAGTGGGGGCGTGGGAATAATGCAGGTGCTGGGAAGGGAGGAGGGAGGTCAGATGGGAGGACAAAGAGCAGAGGTGAATAAAAATTTTGTTAACAATTTTATACACATATACAATGAGATGCAATCGCATCCAACCCCATTCTCTTCCTCAGTCTCCTCCACATCCCCCCAGCACATTCCCCTGCCAGTTCATGTCCTCTAATTTTTTGTTGTTAATAACCCTCGAAGTCCAATTAGTGCTGCTCGTGAATTGCGTGTCCTCTGGAGCACAGGAAACCTAGCAGTAGCCCCTTCCTCAAAGTAGAATGAGTCTCCCTTTCCCAGCAGCTAACACTGCCAATGTTTCTTCAGTAATGTGGGAAGTCTTGAGCGCTCCTTTCTCACATAGGCCAGATCTTGGCTGGCTTGATCTTGTGCAGGTCTAATGCAGCTAACCATAGCTGCTGTGAGTTCATGGGTGCAAAAGCCACACCATGTTCAGAAGACAACATCTCACAGCACTCTTGCCCGAGCCTCTTCTGGTTCCTGAGCCTTGACAGCGGTGTTGATAAATATGTCCCGTGTAGGGCTGAGAACTCTCAGTTCAGCATCTTAACTAATTATGAGTCTCTGCTTCGACTGCTGCCTACTGCAAAATGAAGCTCCTTTCACTAAGGCTTAGAGCATCCCAGGCCTATGTGTATAAAATTACTATTTAGACAACATGGCCTTTTAGCAAGACAACAATAGCAGGCTTTACCCTAGGATGTATGAACTCTCTAGTCATGGGTTTTGTTTGTACCAGGCATGGGCTTTCCTTCTGCAGAACCGACCTCAAATACAATCAGAAAACGATCGATTATCCCACAGTGACACCAACATTATTGTACCAATAGGCACATCTCTTGTAGTCCAATGATATTTTGGGTTCTGAGACTCTAAGGATATTTAGAACTTCATTCATATTCACTCACTCCTAGAACACAGCAAGTATTTTATTCATTGTAATTTCACCCAGTTTCAGAAATGAGCTATATTATACCAATTGCACATGGAAGACTGTCAAATACACATTGGGTATTTGGGTGAAGGAAGAGAGTGCCATTAGGGAAAAATACAAAGGACAAGGAAGGTGACTTCATGCAGTGGGTATTAATCTAATTTGTTTAGGTCCAAACTAAAACTTTGACCCAAATCCGGTCACAGTTGACAATGAACCCTAGAGAAGGGCCCACTTCTGTCACTTCCCTAGATCGAAATAACTTCTTACTGTGTTCTAGATACATGTCCCTATATATACAGAGAAGTAGACCTCTCACCACTCATCAAAAAAGCTTCTTTCCGCAGCAAATAGAGACTACTATGAAGTTCCACAGCTCGTAAATAAGTGACTGTGAGGTGCCCAACCTTACGTGACACACCTACAATGTAACCCTTCACCCAAGGCTCAGGGAACATCCAAGAAGAAGAAGTGGATAGAATGTGAGGGTCAAGAGGGACAAAACACCTGCTGCTAGTGGACACAGTCTAGATACAATAGGGCATCTATACCAGTGAAGTCTGTACAGTGTGGTGATCTAACAAGATCTGTGTAATGATAAAACCAGTTTACATGCAAAGGCAGATAGGGAAATGTCACCAGCTCCCACCTCAAGATGCTGAGTTACAGGCAATCAATGGATGTTGAAGGAGGAAGAATCAGTGTTCTCAGGAACTAGCTCCCCAAGAGGTTATCTAATCCAAAATAGGCAGCCCTAGACACAAGTACATATGAGCACCACTAAATGGACTCAGTTTTATATGTGTGTGTGTGTGTGTGTGTGTGTGTGTGTGTGTGTGTGACGGTGATAATCAAAAGAGAGGACAAGAAGTTGCGGAGGAGTGGGAGGAACTGGAGGGGGCGGGGAAACATGGAAATAATCAAAATTCTCAGAAGGAAAATAAAGGTTCTTTTTTAAAGAAACGAACAAGCAAGAAAGATTGAAAACAGTAAAGTACACCACTGAGAAAAGCCCTAGTTATTTTTGTTACTAATAAGTACCAAATCATCATAAATATTTACATCCTGGCCTATGCCTTCACCAGTATCCTCAGATATTGGAATTTCACAGAGCTTTCTCAAATAGTTATCTTTTATTTAGGTTCTTAGGATCACCACTCTGCAAAGATCCAATAAAATGAAGTTGGGGGCAGGTTGGAGAGATGCCTCTGTGGTTGAGAGGACCTGCCGCTCTTTTAGAGGACCCGGGTTTACCTCCCAGCACTGACATGGCAGCTCAAACCTGTCTGTATCCGGTTCCGGGGGATCTGACACTGTCTTCTGGTCTCCTTGTACATTAGGCATACACACACCACGTACATACATTCAGGCAAACACTCATACACACAAAACACGAAGAAGTCTGTGGATTACTATTCTTTTTGATCATCTTTAAGGAAGAAATTAGTTTAGAATTCTTGGAAGAACAAATTAATACCAGTCCTTTGATGAATTTTGAGAATTTTTTTCTTACTGGACTTTTGAGCAAATAATTGTTCCCATGTCAGCTTGACATTAACTGTCTTCAGAAGCTAAGTGAAGTATATTCTTTCATATCACCCATTCTGCCTGAGTAGTCTTGTCAAGTGTGAATAGTGTTATTCATCTCCGCTAGAAAGAAAACTGAGACAGTCCACACAGACATAGCCTTCTTAAACATATCTAAAAATCTTCTCTCGGTCATGGGAAACCTTCCAACACCTGAGAGTTAAAAATCCTGTCTGATTTAGCACAGCCTAGGGAGAGTCGTCCACCACATATCCCTTGGTACTGTGCAGACCGATTGCATCAGCTGACACAGTTGCCTCTAGCTTGTGCTGTGGTTAATTGAATATTACAGACATTTCTTTGGAGATAGAGAATTAATTACAAGAGCACTGCTTTGAGTAATAGACATTGCAAATATTTTACAAAGCCTACAAATCCCCCAGCACTTCATGTTTGATGAAGGTTTCAGGGCACCAGCACATCCATGAAACGAGTCTGTGTTTTCACTGTCTCCCTTCTATTTCCTTTTCTCCTCTCCTGTTTCTCCCCTGTCTTTCCACCCCCTCCCTTGCCATTCCTTCTCCTCCTTTCTTTCCTCTCCACCCTCCTCCTTTCCCACTGTTTAGCACATTGACAAAGATAATGCTTTAGGAGTTCTGAAAATCAAGACACTGTGCCAAAGTATTGTCACAAGGATTGTCTTCAAGTAAGATCAAGGGTGCCCTTTTCAGTTGGATCATGGCATACCCTATAAAACCAGAGTTTGTTTGTTTGCCTGTTTTGAAACAGAATCTCCCTATAACTCCAGTTGGCCTAGACTTGTTGATTAGACCAGGCTGGCCTCAATCTCATAGAGATCCGCCTACCTCTGCTTCCCAAATGTTGAAATTAAAGGCGAGCACCACCATGCCTGGCTCAGAATACATTTTTAACCCAAATGTATACTGTCAAATATCTCATGCTTACTGTTTTACATAAAATGTAATGGTAGTACATACAGCATGAAGTTCAGCATTGGCTTAGTGAGGGAAGACGCTCATTTGGGAACATTTCACTGCTATAATGAAGCAGTGTAGTAGTTAGTTGATGGGATTTATACCAGGTTAGAAATCCACTGCCTGCAATGGTCTACATACACTGATGCTTCTACAACCAAAGCGTGTGACCGAGGAGAGGTCTCTCTGTTGTATTTAGCTTATAAACTTCCAATTACAGTCACAATTCTGGTTTTTTCCTTAGCCTTCTAGAAATTGGAATCAGTATAGACAATACAATTAACTCATCTCATAGAATGCTTCAAGTGGAGGCCATTAAATTTTCAGGCATGTGTATTTGGGGGTTCACAGACCAAAGTAGTATTTGTAAATTCAGAACGATATAGAGAAAAGGAAGACAAAACTAGGGCTGGAAGAGGGAGAGGCTGAGGTGATCTGCGAAAGAGAAGCTGTAGTATTTGTGTGGGTCAAGGAGCAGAAGGGCCTCGATTTCTGCTTGAAACTGCCCAGAACTTTGCAGAAGCTCTGTTCTCTGAGAGACCTAATATAACTTATCCCAACACTTCAGTGATCTTTCCAGAAGTCCTTGCCTTTCCCAAAGTCCATGGGTAGTCTTTTCTAGAACCTCTCATTCTGTGGACAATTTAAGAGCACCTTTCCCAGTTGATCTATAAGGTCTGGTAAGACAGAGCACGACGAGTCTTTAGGGCAGTGAGACAATGTTGAAATTACAGGAAGAGCAGAGATTCTTTTGTCTTGTTAGTGGAGATGCAGAATTACACAAATCTTTTGGGAAAGGTGAGCACCTTATTCATTATGGTGCCTTCTCTGAAGAAAGTGGATGAAAGGAGAGTCAGATTCTATAAATCTCAAATATGTTTGAAATGTATTTTTAATATTTAAAATGAGTATGACTCAGTATCAAGCTTTGTTACATTGATCCAATGGGCTCAGTTGTGCTATTCATTGTGCATTTATTTTTGTTTCTACATATGAAATGTTTCTGTAATTAGAATGCTGAAAAAGATAACTGTGCGCACTCATTTATGCAGTGCGACCCACAGTCAGGCCTGTGCGGGGCTGCTGGATGCAGATGCTGCGCCGTGTGCTCTGCGGAAGATCTGGGAGGGCCTGAGACTCTGCCCTTCTACTCAGGGTGATGCTGAAGCCACTGGTCCAGGGACCTCGCCTTGAGAATCATGGTTTCCTGCAGTTCTTTCATTCTGGACGTTCAGAAAGAAGTAACTTCATCTTTTCCTTTCAAAAACTACTTCTGGGTCCTGCTGTGTGCTGGGCAAGGGTCCTTACCGGGCAATGGGATTTAGGAAGTTAGATTCAGCCTCTGCTCTCACGGAGAGCTTGCTCAACTGGAGGAAGAGTAAATGGATGAAGAAACAAAGTCACTTCTCGCAATGGTAAATTCTGGGGCTGGGGGAGGGAATCTTGCAGACAGTAGGGCAGGAGTAGCTTTAAATTGGACAGTTGTTGAAGTATCTTTGAAGAGGTAAATTTTCTTCTGTGTGTACATGTGCGGGTGCGTGCGTGCATGTGAGATTGTGGAGGCCAGAGCTCGACAGCAGGTGTCTTCCTCTGCTGCCCACCACCTTAGTTTTTGAGAAAGGATCTCTCACTGAACCTGGAGGTCACTGATTGGCTAGGCTGGCTGGTCACAGAGTTCTAAAGGTCCGCCTGCCTCTGCCTACCCTGTGGCAGTGCTGTGATTCCACACGCGCACTGAGCTTTTACACGGGCGCTGGTGCCGCAAGCACCTTACCCACTGAGCCATCTCCCCAGACCTTTTCCATTTTATTTATCATTTATTTTTTTCAAATTGATGGATGACATTTCTCTTCATCAAGTACAGTATGATGTTTTGAAGCACACACACACACACACACACACACACACACACATTGTGCCATAGTCACATCTGGATATTAACAAATGCGTCACCCAATAAAGTCATCATTTTGGGGATGAGAGCACATAAGGGCTCTTTTTTTTTTTTTTTTTAAGGGCTACACTATGTTGTTATTTCCTGTAGCCATTCTACTGTGCACTGGATTCTTTGAAATGGATGTCCCTTAACTGTAAGCCAATGCCTTCCTGTCTCTCTCATCTCTAACGGGTAAGTAGTTCTGGACAGAGAAGACAATTCAAGGCCTGAGACAAAACTAAAGAAGGAAATCTAAAAGGTAGCAACAAATGAAAAGGAGCTTGACATAATATTGGTTACTAAAATAAGTAATCATGAACTATTTTCTAATCAAGTCATAAATATTAGCGAAACAACCAGGTGACTGTTTCACAGTGAGCAGATAGTGCATCTGAACCAAAGTAAGAGGTGTAGACTGGGCCCTCAGCAGAAGCCCTGGATGTCTGCTGTTCAAGGGTACTTAGTGTATCTGTCCATTTATGGTCCAACCAGAGAAAACTCCATATACAGAAGACGCAAATTAAATGCAGCACAAATAAAACATGACCACCCCTTCTTCTACCTCCGTTCCAGAACATCACTGCTCTTAGCATCTGCTACACTCAATAAAATAGGTCTTTAGATCAACTCTTCCCACATCTGAGTGTTTCTAAGAGGACATCAGAACACTGACCAGAGATGTCACTTTTTAAATATTTTATTTATTATTTTAGTTTATTTGATGTGTACGAGGGCATTACCTGAATGTATGTAAGTACACCCATGTTGTGCAAAATCCATTAATTTTTAAAATAAAATCGATTACCTTTTTCCTGTGTAGAGGTGTCCTCTTTCTTTTGAGAGACAAGGAAACTGATTATATCTGTTGTGAGTGAAACATGAGATGACTGAGTTCTCTATGAGCCAAAGATGCCACATGTGAAATTCTTTGAAAAATTTCTACTTAACATTCTTAACTCATGTGATTAACATGTATATATTAGACCTTTATTTGCATCTTTCTTTAAGTGACATGTAAATCCCACATTTGAGTTCTCACATTTGAGTTCTATGGTTTGACAAAAGTGTGCTTCAAACGACAGTGTTAATACATTTATGGAAATACTTGTATATTTATTTTCATATTTGTGCATACGTGCATGTGTACACATGCGTATGTGTGCGTGTGTGTGTGTGCATGTGCATGCGGAGGTCGGAGGTTGATGACAGGTGTCCTCCTAAATTGATTCTCCACTCTTATTCTTTGAGACAGAGTAGCTGACTGAACTTGGAGTTGACCAGTTCAGCTGACTCTCAGAGACCTTCCCGTGTCTGCCTCCCCAGTGCTGGGAATAGAGGTGTCCCAGGATATTTTCTGGGTGATGGAGATCTGAATTCAAATCTGAATGCTTGCACAAGCACCTTGCCACCTGACCTATTTCCACAGTCTCCTTGTAGAAATATTTTTAAGTGGTTATCAAATTTGTCTTTAGCTTCTAGATGTTTTTATTTTGCAGATGGCATTATGATCTAAACGTATTAAAAATAACAGCATAAACTAATATTTTTTAAATGTTTAATAGCTAAGTCAATAACTGAATCAGAATTAGAATATATATTTTGAGTCAAATGTTCTTAATAAAGATTATTTAGGCAACACCTGTTTATTGGTCATTCACTATATTCCAAAGTTCTTGGGCTAAGTAGTGCAGTGAATAAGACCACTGTTTTCAGGGCTTCATTATCTAGTGGAAGCAACAGATAAGTAAGCATATCATGTCAGGTGTCAGCTAGCCTTAAGGGAAGAAAGCAGGCTGAGGAGTTGGAGTGGATGGGGCATGATGTGAAGTTCATTTGAATACAGAGTGAAGTCTTTGTTAATGACCTTTATTTAATATTGACAAAATGTCAACATTTTTGTGCATTTGTCATGAAATGACAAAATCAAGTTAATTGGTAAATCCATTAACTCACATAATTGCTGTATTCTGTGGAATTGACCCTGGATGGAGTTACAGGGACCATAAGAGAAGGAAGCAAACACTGATATCCTGAGATGAGTTACTGAGAGCAGAGCTCCAAAAGAAGATGGAGAAACAGGAAGGGCCAAATTGTTTAGGGCTTTATAAGCTACAGTGAAAAGTTTTATTCTGAAAGAGATAGAAATCACTGGCAGAGTTGGGACATGGAAATGATGAATCCTTGTTAGAGCTTAAAAGCACTCTGGTTACTGTATAAAAATAGTGCAAAACAAAGCCACACACACTAACACTACAGCCATCACCACCACCGCCCTGAAAGAGAGACAAAGGCAGAGTCAGGGAGAGCACAAGTCTGTTGCAATAATCTTGGCAAGAAATTATGAAGCAAAACAAAAGACTGGAAGGTGGCCAGAGTCAGTACATCCCAAAGAGAAATCCGAGAGTAATAGATAATACATTGGATGGAAGATCTGAGGGAGATGAAGGCCAAGGAAGACTTCAAGGATCTGGGCTTGCATAACTAAAAGGATGAAGTTGTCATTTACTGAGAACTGAGGAAAAAGATGTTTGCATTGGACAGTTTGTCAAGGGTCTAAGACTTGAAGAGGTTAGGTTTAAAACACCCAACATATCCAGAAGGCAGGTGGATAATCAAGTTGGGAATTGAGGAGACATTTGGGAGTCATTAGTATGGAAAAGGTGTTTACTAGATGAGATTAAATGGACAGTCTTCATGGAGAGAGAAGAAAGGAGCCATGACGCCTGAACTCTGGGACACACCAACATTCAAAGGCTCAAGGAATATAAAAAATTCAATGACGTTTATAAGACAGAGCAGCCATAACACACGAAGCAAAGCAGGAGCAGATGGTGCTCTGAAGCCAAGTGAGAAGGAGTTGCAGGGAGAGCGAGCACTAAGAAGAGAGTACTAGATTGGACCAGAAGGTGCATCAGTGGAGCGACAGACAAAAATCTGACAGGAAAATATCCGCGACCACCAGAAAACATAGTGTGGGGACAACGAATATAGAAAATGGCACTGGAACACTTCCAAGACATCCAGAAGAGGGAGATTCAGAAAATGAGAAAATGTTGAGTTTCTGAAACAAAGGGAATAGAAAGGTGGGGCGAGTAGAAGGGAGGGAGGGCATGTCAGAGGGCATGTCGGAGGAGGCTTGGTGGAGCCAGGCCTCACCTGCCCTTATGTCTTTTTCTGCTATTCAACATACTACTGACTTGTTAAGGTTAAGCTCACAACAAGTCTCTGCTTGTGGCATGTCACAGCCTTCATGTGCTTAAAGACACTAGACGTATTTTGTAGCATGCCTGGCACCATTTGGGACATTGAAAACTGTGACACTGATATGCCAGAAAAGAATTCTGTCTTACAGTGTGAGAGCTGAAGCTGGAGAGTGTCAAGTACGTACATCCACAAATGTAGGAAACCACATGTGATTAATGAGGATGAAGCTTAGGCTGAAAGAGGTTCAGAGGGGCTGGGTCAGGGCAAAGTCCGCAGAGATCCTGAATTCCAGCAGACACAGGAGTGGTCCTTGGAGACTGTCTGCATTAGTTACTTTTCTGTTACTGTAGCAAAATGCCGCAATCAAAGGCAACTTATGGGGGAAGAGAGTTTATTTTGCTTGTGATTCCAGGGTGGAGTGCATTCCTGGCCAGGAAAGGTGTGGCCTGGTGGCAGGAGACAGAAGCCCGGTGATCACATTTCAGACACACGCAGAAAGGGGGCGGTGTGTGTGTGTGAGAGAGAGACACAGAGAGAGTGGCAGAGAGACAGAGAAGCAGAGAGACAGAGAGGCAGAGAGAAGCAAACCCATCCTCAGTGGCATGCTTCTTCCGGCAGGCCTGCACCTCCTGAAGGTTCCATAACCACTCCAAATAGCACCACTGCCTAGAGACCGAGTGTTCAAATCCATGAACAAAGAGGGCACATTTCCCATTCAAACCAACACATGGTCCAACGAGCATGCTGTGTGTTCAGATTGGGGACATGCAGAAGGCTATGTGGATGAGACGTCAGTGCTGAAGGATGGTGGGATTCATGGACTTTTTGACATATCTGTGATCAGTGGAAATGATGGTGGGAATGGTCTTTGGGGAAAAGAGTAAGTCTGGTAAGACTTCCGCCCTTGACATGCAAGTCTTGCCCTCGTTGCCGTCTTGTTAACCACTCTACCATTCTCCCTTTCCTTCCTCAACCTGTTTTTGTCTGGCTGCAACACCTGCATTTCTGAAATGGTTAAAGGACCAGAAAGAGAAAGGAGGCACTCAGAGTAATGCGTAAGCAATGGCAACACGGTGGGACAGAGTTCGCCTGACCCTGGGCCGTGACCAGTCCACATTTCAACGCAACTGTGATCTGTGCTGTTGTAGCTGACACTAGACGAAGGGTGTCTACCTCCCTCTCAGCTTCGGAGGTCCTGTGAGCTTCCTTTGGGAAAACCAGGATAGAAACTGCTGTCAGCAATCCAGACAGTGGGTTTCTTAGCTTCCAGTCTCTGAGGAAGAAGATCAAGAAGTCGAGAATGGCCATAGAAACTCAAAAATCATACCTGACATGGACTTGACTTCTCTGGTCTTTCACCCACCCCATATCCAAACACATTCGAGAACTGTGAATGCCTTATCTTCAAAATGTAACTAGAATCCAGTAATTTCTTATGACACCTTCTTTTATAATACTGCATTTTTTTCTATGTGGATGATTTCAGTAGCTTTGGTCACTGCTTATTACAATCTATTCACAATGCAATGTTGAAAATGAAACTCGCTCTTTCCCTTCCTTCCTTCCTTCTCTCCCTCCCTCTTTTCTTCCTTCCTTCCTTCTCTCTTTCTTTTATCCTTTCTCTCTCTCTTTCGTTTGAGTTAGGATTTCCCTGTGGCTCTGGCTGCTTTGGAACTTACTATGTAGCTCTAGCTGGCCGGAATCTCACAGATACTGCCTGCCTCTGCCTCCTGAATGCTGGAAATAAAGGTGTGCCCCACCATGCCTGACTGAAAATGAAACTTTTTAACATAAAATAGTTAGCTTTACTCTGTTCAAAAAACTATAGTGAATCAATCTCTCCCCCCCTCCCCCGCTGTGTACCCATGCACCCACCCCACCAGAGGAGGGCTTTGGTATCCTGCTCTGTCACTCTCCATCTAATTACCCAGTTCCCTTGGAACAAGGTCTCTTCCTGAACCTCTAGCTAGATTGGCAGCTAGGACGCTCCAGTGATCCTCCTGTCTCTATCCCCAACAGTGATGGAGTTAAAGGCACAAGTGGCTATGCCCAACTTAAAAACATACTTTCTGTATATGAGGTTTTGCCTGCAGGTATGTAAGCTCACCCATGTGCACCCATTCTTAGCTCTGCAGCCCCTACTCAGCTTTTTTATTTTTAAGTATATTTTTATTTTATGTGTATGAAGGTTTTGCTGGCATCCATGTCATGCAGTGCCCACAGAGGCTAGAAGAGGGCATCCAATCCCCTGGAACTAGAGTTACAGATGGTGGCTAGCTGACATGCGGGTGCTGGGAACTGACCACAGTCCTCTGCAAGAGCAGCCAATGCTCTTAACTGCTGAGCCAGCTCTCCAGCCCAATACCCAGCCCTTTATGTTGGTGCTGAGCATCCAAACCCAGGTCCTCTGCATGCACAGCAAGCACTCTTACCCTGGATCTTCATTTCATACAAACTGAAATCGAATTCCTCACAGTCATGATTTGAACCATGATTAACTTTGATCTCACCTGCTGTTCTCTATCAGTCAGTGTGATCTGGTTACATCGGGCTCCCGACTGTCGCCCAGTCTAGCCACACCCCATCTCAGGGCCCTGGCAGTGACTGTGGCTCTGATTGCCCAACTCTTGGAATGTTCTTTCTTGGAATAATCACACAGCTAGCTCCCTCCATTTTCAAGTCTTAGCTCAGGGAAGCATCCTATTTAAGGATTAAAAGTTTAATTCACTTCCTGCTTCATTCTTCTAGTACTTATGATCTTTCTTGGCTTGTTTTTCCTTTCCTTTTTCTAGGCACTCAATATCTTCTAGCACCTTTCATAATTTGCCAATACTTATACTTATTGTTTGTCATCTTTCTAACCCAACTAGAATATATGGCCAACCGAGTCAGGGGTCTTTTTTTTTTTTCATCAATCCACACTATTCAACTGAAGATTGACTACCGTCTAGTGAATGCTCAGTAGATACTGTGGAATGAATATATAGATAGAATATATGGATTAGTGATGAAGGAACAGTTGTTCATTTTAGAGATGGAGAAGCAAATGGTTGCTGGATTTTCAGTAATTGTTCCTGTCTTAGTGGCATTCAAATGAAACCTAAAATCTTCTAGAAGTGGCCCGTGAGAAGACAGGTGTTACCTGAGTTGGGTGTGTGGGGACTTTTTCTGAGATAATGAGAAATGTTAGGGAACATGTGATAGCCCTTATTGGTGACAGCTTCTCTGTGCTCAGAGGTCAAGTTCACTGAGTTGTACTCTTAAGATTTGTACACCATGTTAAAGCTGAAGAAATGGCTCAACAATTATGAGGGCTTTCTGCAGATCTTGCAGACTGTGGAGGTTTCACGAACGCAGCCTCCTATCATATCTAGAATCATCTAGCAGCAGCAAGTATCTTGTTCCCTGGCTCTTTTGTGATGTTCCCTGAGCCTTAGGTTAGAGGTTGCATTGTAGATGTATCACTTAGGACTGGGTATCCAATACTCATGTATGAAATGCCTAAAACAGTACTTTAAAAAAGAAAACTTTCTGCTCTTCCATGGGACCAAAGTTCAGTTCCCAGCACTTACACTGGGAGCTCACAATGCCTTCACTTCAGCTCCAGGGATCCAATACCTTCTTCATGCTTTAAGTGGCACTGAAATCACGTGGTGCACACACACATAAATGAAAAGAATTTTTAAAAGATGGTTTGTGAATTTTAATATGCGCAAATACTACTTCAGCAACACAAAAGAGTTCAATGTAACATGTACCTTTGCTTGTTTCTGTAGTCTAAGGAACAATTACTTTATGTTATTGCTACTTCATTGACCTTAAAATAAATGAGTTTATTTCGATTTTTACAAATGAAACTGCTTGGTTGATATCTTATAGCTGTTCGAGATCCTTTGGGATTTGAGTTTTTGCAAATGTTTGCTCTGCATATGAACATTTTGAGGAAGGGGACAGAATAAATAAAGTTTTAAAAGAATGTAGTACAGCTAAAAGTTAAATTTTTTTAGGCCATCTATTTTTGGAAGTTCCCAAGAGTCTCCATTATTCTTATTTGATACATTTTCTCAAGTTAGAAAAAATTTGTATTTTTCCTATCTTCTTTCGGCCTGTTCAGTATAAAAGCAAAACAAATAGTAATTAGGTCCGCAGAGCTTGCTGTGCTGTTTGACACTGTTACATAAAGCTCATCGAAACTTCCGCATTCTCGATACTCATTTTTGCTTTCCTGGTTGGTAGAGTCACACAGTGTTGGAAGAAGGACTTCAGGGTGAAAAATGATTGTGTAGTGATCCTGACGTCTGTCTGTGCGGTGCCAGAGGATGTAGGAGGAAGGAGTGGATTCCTCCTCGTACAGTGCACGGGAAGAAGGCTTTAATTAAGGCTCGGCAATGATGTATTTCAGATGTGGGCTAAATTTTCCGTTCTAGCGGAAAAATAACGTGACGCATTAGTTGTTTATGTTTGAGACGGTCTTCCTAGTTCAGTAGACAGAGCTAGGTTGTGGAAGGGTGCTGGGGTCTCCCCTTGTCCCCTGATCTCCCTAGATTTTCTCTGAACCCAGCAGATACCTCTTTGACCCACTTATGAATAGAAATAAATTCAACTTCTCTCTTGGGGATTTGTGAAAATTGTTATAGCAAAGATTGATCTTCCTGAAGTCGTGATTACAGGGAAGTCAGAGGATGACTAATGATCTCTGTCACATAGAGCCCATGGGAAAATGAAGTCTCCAGTATTGCTGCTCTCCATGGGTCTGCCTTTAGCCCATTTTCTATGACCCACTTACACAAACTTATTCTAGTTACTCAAAACTAATTATTTTATTTTTCATAGAGAATTTAAAAACCATTTTTATGACTTTAAAATTTTCTGTGTATGAATGCTTAGCCTTCGTGTTTGTAAGTGCACTTGTGTCATGCAATGCCCTTAGAGGTCAAAGAGGCTTTTGGATCCCCTGAAACTGAAGTTACAGATGGTTGTTAACTGCCTTGTGGGTACTGGGATTTGAACCCAGGTCCCCTGCAAGAGCAGTCAGTGATCTTAACTGCTGAGCCATGTCTTCAGCTCCTGTGTGTTCAACCTTATTGAAGAAACAAAATGTATCATCAACAGTTTTTAATCAAAGCACTTTTCTAGTTTCAGGTAATGTGGGCTGGATGTCAGTTAGACATGAACCTCTTCCTAAAATAATTTAAGAGGGAAAAGAAAAGAAAGAGAAAAACAAGAATAAAAATACAGAATCTTATGCCAAGACCTGGTTTCCTTCATTACATCTCTGCCCTGTTGGAAGCTTTTCACTACTTGCTTATTGGGCTCATTTATTTAAAGTAAAAATATCTTCACAAAAATGGCTCAGTGCCTTAGAAGGAATAGGTAGATCCATTTCTGAAAGAAAGCTTCTGCCTTCTGTTGTCAACATTCACAACCTTTTTGTGTACAGGAGCTGGGCAGGAAATGAGTCCCAAGGTCCCATGGAAGAGAGCCACCCAGTGGGCAGAGAGGCATGGGAAGCTGGCATTTTAAAGGATTTTATGGTGGGAAAATGATTTGCAAATGCTTGGCAAACAAGAGCTTTGTGTGGCACTGTGGCACTTTCAAAGTCAAATTTAGACTCCCCAAACGTCCATGAGAATAGAACATCCTTATTTACCCCAATACACGTTGAAGAATGGTCATTGCTACACCTGAAGGTCGTGGCCACACCAGGAGTGGAACTTTAAGCTCTGAATCCAAGAGCACAGACTGACTGGAGCTTTGAGAGATGGGTTTCCATCGGGGTGAGAGGGGAGGGGAGGGTGCGGCCGGCAAAGCTTCTTAGGAAGGAAATGTGCCTGGCTGATGTCACTATGCTTTGTATTTTTGAGCTGCTTCCCATGGCCAAAGACACAGCTGAGGGATCTCTTGGCTCCCAGTTTCCTTGGTTGTGTGAAAAAGTAGAAGTTGATTAGAAGACTGGTTGGAAAGTTAATTCTTTTATGTAAGTTGAAGACTGAATCAAACCATCTTTTGTCTCTACTTCTGTGGGAGTTCTGGGTCTTTCTTGGGATCCGAAGACTCAGAACTCCCACGCTCTACTGTGTGGCAAACTCTTAGTCTAGGAAGAAGCAAATATGCTTTGGTAAACCTAGGGTAAGTTAGATAAGCATTTTCTAAAACTTCATCTTTAATTTAAAATTATATACTTTTTATTATTCTGGTGTGAGTGTGTGTGTGTGTGTGTGTGTGTGTGTGTCTGTGTGTGGTGTACACATGCACTTGTGTGGAAGTCAGAGGACAATTTGCAGGAGTTCTCATTCTGCCATGTCAAACCTAGAGAGCAAGCACAGGCTGTCACCTTTATCCACTGAGCCTGCCTGACAGGCATATTTTTCAACCCCTTATTTTGCAACCCGGTAGATCAGTGAAAGGACTTAGAAATCCACTCTTGATCACAGAGAGGAAGAGTCTATGCCAATCGGAAAGTTCCTCCCCATGCTGCCCCCTGGTACTTTTGGTGGCAGAAAGGAGAAGAGTATTCTAGTCTCCTTGACTTGGGTTGAGGGCTCTGTGCACTTCAATATACAAGGTCCATTAATCATTGACTCCAAAGTTCATGCATATGCCTGCAAGGAGTCAGGGGACTCTCAGAGGGCAGCTAGTGGATAGACAGAAGGTCCACAGCTGCTCCTAATTGCCAGGGCTTCCTTGGCCCCACTGGATCTGGCCTGCCCACACATGCACATTTCAGTTCTGGATATCTGTGTCTTCATTCCTTTTCTGTTGTGGAAGCTCCATGTTTTGAGCCCTTCTGAAAGGTATTGAAAAATAATGATGACACATCTTTGATTTGAGTCAATGACTAACACTGAGGCTAGTTGTAATCTATTCATGATACCCAGACCAGCATCCCACGAACAGAAACCCAGCCTAACAACTTTCCTTCATTTTGACCTTCAGGGCATCTTTGTGACCTCTTCCCTTTCAGATATTTCTTTAGAATCAGCGACTGAGAAGGAGCAGAGAGGCACAGGGGTTAGAGTTCAGAGTAGTCTGAATCTGGAGAGAGAGGTCTAGATTAGTGCATCCGTTCCCCAATCTCCCTCACAGATGAGGAGCAAAGCCTGCTTTGAGAGGCAGAGTTAAAGGAAGGTATTGGTTTCTGCTGAGTTCTCAACTGATACCATCATTTCTGACCCACTGGCCACACTTCTGAGTACCAAAGGCAGAGATTAAGTGGCCAGATTCAGGTCATACAACCACCCAGGGAGTACTTTAATTATAATGAATATGGATTAGTTTAAGATGGTGCAGAGCTGTCCATTAAACCATCTTTGCAAACTCTCTGAGTTACAGTTTCCTCGTTCAAAAAAGGTATAGATTTCTTTCTAGGCTTTGGAATTCCTTTGAATAGCCAAGTGGATACTGTAGTCTTCATATAGACCGTTATTCACAAAGAGCAGAGCATGAGGAATATATTGAATGACCCAATTATGTGACCAGAGAAAATTCTCTGGGCTTAGGCTGCCTTCCTTGAAATGAGATGTTGGCCTAGATCACCGTTGCTATCTCTTCTCATTCAGAACATCGTGTTCCTCGGTGAAATAAATACAGTAATTTCTAGTTGTGGTGTTCCTCTTTTACAGCTCATCAACAATGAGCTACAAATATGCTCCATTTAATACCACATTCTTGATCAGGAGCAGAGAGAGAGAGAGAGAGGGAGAGAGAGAGAGAGAGATATAATTAGACATAATCACTACAGGAAAATTTATTTGCCCATCATCCTCCCTGCACTACTCAAGGACATATTTTTTTAAGAATGTAAGGGGTTGAGAGGGGGAAACGAATAGATCTCGCGTCATCGGATGACTGGAAATACTTTGAGGTATACATTCCTTTTGTTGTCAGACAGATAAGTATGCTGATTCTTGTAGATAGCCTCATGAGATCCCAACAGGCCTGTTCACTCAAATTATTCCAGTGATAATCTACCGCGGCACATTGGAGCCACTGTGCACACAAGGCTTTGGAAGCCTCATAAAGTAAAGAATCTCAGAAAAAAAGAAAAAGATTCCGGACACTCAGAGCACCGTCCTGCTTCTTTGCAGAGAACTATGTAGCCATCAGAGAATGATGCATGTCCCTTTCAGGAAAATGCTCCCCAGGACCTTTCCTAATGGTATTTTACATCTGTATGACAGATGCCATCTTTACAAACTAGGGTTTCTATCAATCTCATTTTGTCCTCACTGTGACCCTGAGAAACTGATCTCCTCCCCCTTCCCTTCTCAGAGGAGGAATTAAAGCTAGAGCTGCAGCAAGGGGCAAGCTTATGGTGACGCCGGAAGTGTCTAGTTGCCAGGCCTGCAATGCAAGGCCTCTTTCTTGTCCTGGGTTTTCTTTACTTCATGAAGGCTATGGTCGTAACAGTCTATACATGTCCTGTGAAAGTGTCTATATGAAATATGTGCTCTATGCTGTCTGTTTACTTCTGACTGTGGAAAGATTTTAGAGGCATCCCCCACCCCTTTCTAAGGACCCTGCAAAGAAGCAAGGGCATCTGCAGTACTTTTGGAGACCCTGGAAGGAATCCAAAGCTGTCACTGTGTTTTCCATCTGGCCCTATGTCAAGAATCTCTCTGCTGCTTACTGTAGCCCCGAGGTCGCTGTGCAGAGCTCTGTGAAGCGCCTCTGACAGGTTTCTCTGCAGGAAGCAGCACTGTGCTACTCTGCAACCAGAAAAGGCACCAGCAGGCTCATGGCTCACCTCCCTGTGCACAGACTCTAAGACAAGGAATATGGCCTGCAGTTGGACCACCTCCTTGAAGTAAGTAGTAACTGCTGGCCTATCAAAGGAGTTGAAGCTGTGAACAACAAGTAAAATCAAAAAATATAACCCAACTCATGAAAAAGAAAACCCTTTATTTTCCTGAAATAGTCATCAGTCACTGATTTTGAAAAACAGCATTGAAAGAAAACATTTGAATTTCCAAAAGGAGGCTTTTTTCCAAAAGAGGGTGGGTGCTCTGATTTGGCTTCCACTGCTGTGATAAAACACTCTGACCAAAACCAAATTGAGGAGGAAAGGATTTATTTGACTTACAGTTCATTATCAAGGGAAACTGAGTCAGGGACCCGGAGGCAGGAGCTGAAGCACAGACCATGGAGGAAGGCTGCTTGCTTGCTTCTCTGGCCTGTGCTTAGCCTGCTTTTTAATACCACCTACCCAGGAGTGGTACCTCCCACAGTGGGTTGAGCCCTCTCACATCACTCAACAATCAAGAATGCTTCACAGACGTATCCACAGGCCAGTCTGATAGAGGAAACTCCTCGATTGAGGGTCCCTCTTCCCAGATGTGCCAAGTTGACCACTGAAGCTGTCCAACCCAGTGATAAACTGTGCACGGCACTCTCAGCTTTCCATGGAATTTTAGGCCTCCAAGGAAAAAGTAATCTATTGAAGTTAATGAGATTGTAGATGTCACAGCTTTGCAGAAACTTCAGGAAATGTCTGTTTCCAAATGAGTTTTCCATAGAGATTTTTTATCTGTAGTGTTCTCTCAAAAAAGGTTGCAGAAGAGAAACTGTAGGAGGTCGTGAATGGACAGGGCTTACTTATGCTAAAGGTGACCCAGCAGCTACTGCTTTCCAAATTCTTAAATGAAATTGTACTTAAGTTCTTCCATTGGAGTAGATAAGAAAAAGCTTTGTCTGAGCCTTCATACTTGGATGAACTCAAGTTGGAGCCAGTTTTCCTATGTTAAGTATATTCACCACTCCTGCCCAGAAAGGATATATTCTAAGATTTCCTCTCAATGTTTGAAACCACAAATAGCACTGAGGAGTGTGTGTCTTATGAAATTTATGCTCCACGCCTTGGCGGGCAGGGTCTGGTCAATCCGGCAGAATAAAACAAACTGGTCTTCCATTCAGAGAGATTAATTTATTTAAGGTGACTCACAAAGTTATTGTTCGAACATACTGCCCGCAACTGGCTGCCATTGCCTTTGGCAAAGTCTAGTGCAGCTCCATGGTGCATGGCTCCTGTCCCATTCCTGGCCTGAATTCTGTTTCTACTCACGCTATTCTGGGACTGCAGGGACCTGGAACTGCTGTCTGAGTGCTGGCCCTCCGTGGGCCTGGGGCCACTGCACCTTGCTCCCGCATGGCTTTGAGTACTCTCTTCCCACCATTCAGTGGCCCTCGCCATGACTAGCCGCCATGTTTCCCCCGTCTCCCCGCCTTCCTGCCCCCTTATTGGTCAGAGGGCAGGACTTGCCACTGAATAAACCAATAGTAAAAATTCAGAGAGAAATACGTATCTACTATACAGTATGCGTGAGTGCTGTGATACCATAGTGGTCAGTTGCTAACCAAGATGGCTACTGAGTGCCTAACAGGCAGGGTACATATACAGCATGGATACACAGTAGACAGATTATTAACACCAAGAAACAGAATGGCATGAAGCCTCATCACACTGCTCAGACTAGCAGGCAATTTAAGGCCCATGGATATTCATTTTTGAACTTTTCTGTTTAGCTTTTGAATGGCAGTTGAGTATGGGTAACTAGAACTGTGGAAAATTAACTACGCATGATAAAACTGTTTAAGGGCTGGAGCTGTAGCTCAGTGCAGAGTTCTGGCCTAGAGTGTATGAGGATCTAGGTTGTTGGAAGGACAACACTGCCAAAAAATGTGTAAAAAGTGTGAGAAGAGGTTGTTTTATAAGGATTCTTGTGGATGATTCTCGAGATCTGGAGCTAAGAGAGATTCTAAAACTTATTCAACACCCTTGAAAATGAGGAAAACCAAGAACCAGTACCACCAGCCAGTAGTTACTTTGCTCAGTCACAGAGCCGATTCTCTAAATGAGTGTTCTTGAACTACACTTTTCTTCTGTTTTGCTCACCTCGACATAGAACATCTTCAAAATCTCTCTATATTAGCATGAAGCCCTCAGGAACGCCTGATGGAAGGTAAACATGTCCTAATGGAGAGGTCCAGGAGTTCCCTTCCACGTGTCTTTTCCAGTCATTTCCTGTGATTTCTGTAATAAATTACCACAAATTGGACAGTTTAAAACAGTAGAAGTTTATTCTCTTATAGCCTGAAAGGCCCAAAGTCCAAGGTCAAGGTGTATGAAGTGTCAAACCCCGTCCTGGGAGGTATTCTTGAGAACATCTCCTTGTCTCTTCCAGTTCCAGGTGGTTCTAACTGTTCCTAGGCTGTGGTTGCATCTTACAGTAGCTCTCCAATCCTCACCTCCGTGTTGGTGTGGCCTTGCCTGCTGCCTGTGTCCTCCTTTCCTTCCCTCCCTTGTCTTAAGATTTAGGGAGGGCCCATGCCCATTAACGCAAGGTGATTTTCTTTTTCTAAAGATACTTAATTTCATCACATCAGTGATGATTTTAGACGCACAGGTTCCCAGGGCAGGACACTGATTCAGTGTCTGAGGGCCACCTCTCAACCCGCTATTGTGTTTGTATACATAAGATCTTAGACTCGGAGTCCTTAGTGTGGATATGGAAAATTCTAAAGTTGTATTTCTTATGTTTCTCACACCCAGTTTTAAAGAGTTGTTGCCCATGTATGTTTCATGATTGGGTGAATTTGATCATTTGGCATCCAAAGTCAAACAGCAAGCAAGTTTTCTTGTTTGGTGTTTTTCTTTTATTTTTGTTGGTTGGTTTATTAAAGTGTGGGATTCCTTAGGACCTTTGAAAGCTGACAGGCATCTCAGCTTTTCAGAAACAAGATATGGTCTGTAGCATTTCCCAAGTAGAAAAGTGTTTTTTTGCCTCTGCTTTTTAAAAAGCAGAGCACAGAGCAAGGCTTAAATTAAAATTTTCCATTGGGCAACATAATCCAGGGAGTCAGAATGAAGGATGGTGTGTTAGTCAGCTTTCTGTCATTGAAATAATATACTTAGATAATCAACTTATAAAGAGGAAAGATTTATTTTGGCCCACAGCTATGGAGGTTTTAGTTCATGAATAATGGACCCTCTTGTTTTGGGTTTGTGGTAAGGTGACACATCACAGCAAGGGCACATGGTGGAGCAAAGTATTCACTTCATGGCTGGGACACAAAGGAGCCGCAGAAGAAGAGATCCACAATCTCCTTCAAGGGAGTCCCAAGGACTTAAGACAGCCAACTAGGTTCCACCCCTTGAAAGTGTCTTCCACCTGTAAAGCACCCCCTTCAGTACATGGCTTTCAGGGGACATTTCTAATCCAGACTAGAAAAGATGGGATTCAGCATGGAGAGGAACCATATGCCAACAACCAGTGCTAAGTGCATTCTGGGTCTGGGTGCCTCTGGAAAGACACATCCAGTTGCTGAATGAGAGGGGTTCAGGGGCTGCTACTAGAGGCAGACAAGAGGTTTCAGTTACACCCAGGTTCTCTCTATGGTCACTTGAAGTGCATTCCACAGAACTTTACACGCTGGGCTCATGTAGACTTTGTAGTCTGAGTACGTGACTGGTCTCCACTATATAAGAACAGCTTAAGGACTTGCAGGAAGCTGGCTGGAGCATGCCTAACAGTGACCATAGCACATCCATTGGCTGTGGGAGACAGCTGAAGCCAAGAGAATCTGATGCCATGCACTGGACATGTCTGACGCAATCTCGTCCATTAGTTCAGAAATATCCCTTGAAGCCTGTCCTCTGTGGCAGACTGCTTGAGAAAGCTACTTCATTATTATATTGCCACGACACGATCCTCTGTTAGCAAACCTGTTCTAACCTACTTGTGCATTCTGATGTCACCATGCACGCAAGTCCATAATGAAGGATCACTATCAGTCATCTACGATTCAAAACACTAGGCTGTGTTTTCTAAATCAGGAGAACGTGCGTTCTTGAAAGAGCTGTTTATACACTCTGGAAAGCACATTCCTGGAAACGATTTAATTCTCACTTCCTTTGTATTTGTATTTTTATCTGCTCTGAATGCTATGCTAACTGGAAGGATTTTTATCGGTGTGGAATGCTTTCAGTCTTGTTCTTTTAGCCAGCACAGTCAATATCTTATTACAGAGAAGGGAGAAAGAATATGTAACAGTTTCTTGTCTAGGTCAATGGGAAGACAAAAAAAAAAAAAAAAAAAAAAAGCATTGCCTGGGCCAGAATTCATTAAACAAAAGGATCAGAAAATGGAAATGTATTCCTTTAAAGACTGTAACTGGCTAAACGTTGAGGCTGAGAGGGAGGCAGGTGAGTGTATTAATTTTCCTTGATGATAAAGGGCATATGGTTGCATTTGAGAATCTTTCACAAGCATGTGTTAGGAGAGATTCAGACTGAGGAGGCCGCAGCTTTTCAGAGAACTGCTGTGTTTTCTGGCGTCTGTGCTATGGATGGCTGCTTGGGAGAGAGCAGCCGTGAATCACAGTGTGGCTGTGTGCTTTCGATGGCAGACACACAGGAAACATGTGATCCAGACTGAGTCAGGAAAGTAAGAATTATTGAGAAACCCCAAATCTGGGCAAATAAGCTCTATCTAGCTTCAGTGTTGCCATCAATGAAACGAGACAGAACCACAGGGGTGAAGTCAGCAGGAGAAGTAGCACGTGGTGTGCGGAGAGAGGGCCAAAGCTGTGCGGGTCCAGCGTGGCCACAAAGCTTGTGCTGTTGTTCTTGTTATTTTGCTTTGTTTTGGAGAAAGAGAGTGAGGGAGAGAGAGAGGGAGAAAGGGAGGAAAGGGGGGGGGAGACATGCATGCTAGTGCAAATGAGTGCAAGTGTGAGCACAAGTGTACGGAGGTCAAGAGGTCAACAGTTTCTCACTAAATCTGGAGCTCACCAGTTCTGCTAGATTGGCTGGCCAGAGAGCTCCCATGATCCACCCGTCTTCACTCCCTAATAACAGGCATGCATACCCGTGACCTGTTTTGTATGTGTGTTCTGGGGACTCAAACTCAAGTCCTCGTGCTTGTAGAACAAGCACACTTATCCACCGAAGCGTCTCCCCAGACTCTCTTTCTGCACTCGGGGTCCATCTAGATAGTGCAGGATAATTCACCCACCTGAAGATCTGTAACGTCATTCCACCTGTGAGGACCTTGTACCGTTGCTAGAGCTTAGATTCTGAATGTTCTCTAAAGGCTCACATTCTAGCACCTCATTCTCCAGGGTGGTGCTATAATCTCTAGGAGTTGATATCTAGTGGAAGAGTCTTCAGTTATTCAGGTGTGCCCTTGGAGGATATTACAGTAACTTAGTCTCTCCCTTCTTTTAAAAAATATTATTTATTCTTTGAAAATTCCATACATGTATTGAGTCTGTCTTGCTCATACCACACCCTGCTCCTCCCTCCCGGCTCCCCTCAGGACTCCATGACATCATCCTCCTAACTTCATGTCCTTTTTAAAAATTATTTCTGTATTTATTTATTATTTAGTTATGCATTTAACCCACTGAGTCCAGCAGGTGCTGCCCAAATGGGCATGGACTCCTCATCCACAGGGGCATGGGCAACCTGCCCGTGGTCCCGTTCCCAAATAAAAGCGACTCTCACTCCTTCAGCAGTCATCAATTGCCAGTAGTTCTTTAGTGAGAGCTGGGGCCTCAGGACTCAATTCTTCATCAGTGCTGGAATTTTTAACTGGCTTGATCTGGTGCACGTAAGCACAGCTGCTACGTCATGTCCAGAGCACACTGTTTCATAGCACTCCTCACCATCTCTGGCTCTTATGTTCCTTCTATCGCCTCTTTCATGACGTTCCCCAAGGCCGGGCCTGGAAGGGAGGGTTGATGTGGAGGTCCCGTCTGTAGCTGAGTGTCCACAGTCACTTTTTATCAGAACTTTGAATAGTAGTGAGACTGCACTAACCAGCACCCACAGTAATAAGAAGCTTCTCTGACCACGGTTGAGAACGGCACAAGTGTATGGATATAAACATAAATATTTAGAAGCAGCCTGGCAGCATGATTATTTAGAAAAACAACATCAATAGGCTCTCTGCTAGGACCAGTGACTTCCCTAGTCATGGGTTTTGACCATGTTTACAGTACCAGGCTTGAATCCCTCCTCTGCAGCAGGCTTCACATCTAATTAAAAGACATTTGATTAGCTCCATAGACAGTCTTGTCACAGGTTTTGTTTTGTTCTTTGTATGTGCACCACTGGACACATCTTGCCTGGCAGGTTGGTATCATAACATGCGGGGTCTGGTGCTAAATAAGACCATTGATTTGTTTTCTCCCCCAGCAACTTACACAGCACCTTCTAGCAACGTGAAGGCTAGCCAGCAGGAAGGGAGTTGGACGGTTCAAGATCGATTTCCCTGTGTCCTACAACCAAAGTGTGTGTTGTCTTCAGCAACAGTGTTTTATCATCTAGTTATGCTGGGCAACCAAGAGCAATGGCAATGGCCTGGATAGTTTTGGGTGCCTCCGGGGCCTCCCTGACCAGCAGCTCATAGGCAGGTAATCTGCACCTGTCACTGAAAACCCATGTCTTCTGGGAGCAGTATTGTTCAACCACGTGATGTATCTCTGTTCAAACTCCTTTTATTTTTTTAAAAATGTTATTTATTTATTTTATTATTTATTTTATGCATATGAGTGTTTTGTGTGCATGAATGCAAATGCACCTGTTTGTGCAATGCCTACAGAGGTCAGAAAAGGGCATTGGGTCCTCTGGAACTGGAATTATGGACGGTTTTTAGCTGCCATGTGGGTGCTGGGAACTGAACCCAGATTCCCTGGAAGAACAACCAGTGCTCTTAACAGCTGCACCGTGTCTCAAGCCCCTCAAACTCCTTCTATTTTTTAAATGATAGCTTAATTAGCTTACAAATTAGTAGGATGTCATACAGTTTCTTCATACATCCTTCGCTTTTGTTGACCCACTCCATTCCTTATTTTCCCCACCTGTCTACTGTATCTCTCTTTCACTTGGCTGATTGCCACAGATCCAAAATGTGACAAAACAGTCATGGACTAGAACCTTCAAAACTTTGAGCTAAAATAAATCTTTTCTATTTGTAAGCTGATTAATTTTAGTATTTGTCATAGTTTTGCAAAGTCATATAAAGCCACAGTCATGGGTTCTGGGCTTGAAACCACAGACACTGGGGAGGGGGCCTTGGTCAGTCTACTGTGAGTTAAAGAGAAAATCATAGTAGCATTGTGACTGAACGGGTGAGTTATACAGAATATTGGGACCTGGTGGAAAGTGGCAAAAGTCATACTTGGAGGAAAATTTATACTCTTATATGCAAATATCATTGCTTTAAAGAATTTTAAAGAAAACCATTTGACTCAGGCCAAGAAGTTACAGCAGAAATCAGTAGTACTCTAGAATCAAAGCCCCACAGACTTTACTGGAAGTCTTTAGAAGTTCCGTACCTTATACATTTCTCTGCAGAAAAGGGCCAGCTATGAACTTAATTTATCAGACTAATGTTTTTATCTTAACTCTGCTTGGAGACTACTGGAAGATACTTATAGACTTCTGGTGCTGCTGCTGCAGTGAACCCACAGACCTGACATCAAAAGAAAAAGTACATCGCTGCTGTCATATGTAAAGCTCGATAAGAACAAATGGCTGGGCTAAACTTTTAGGATTATTTCAGAGTTTAAGCCTACACATGACAGGTTGCAGATAAACAGTGGGTTTTGTGTTGGCAGTACTCTGTCTCCTGAGTGCGTCATCTTCCCTTGTGCTCAAGTCAGTCTCTTCTTATTTTACCCTCCATGGCCCTCAAAGCAGTAGGCTAGGATTATTCATATTATACAGCACATATTGTGTGTGTGTGTGTGTGTGTGTGTGTGTGTGTGTGTCTATTCCATATAATCTGGGTGTGGGGTGGGTCTTACCATTCAAGTGTGTGTATACTCTGCAATGTTCACACAATGATGAAGCCAGAAGAGGAGAAGCAAGGAAAGAAGGGACAGAGGAGGGGTGGGGAGCGAGAGGGGGGCCGTATCCTCAGACTGAAGTCAGGCGTGGTGTGGGTGGTAAGGAGACTCTAGCGAGGTCACGGAGAGCCGGAAAAGATTCTGTTTAGAGATACAGGAGAAAACGAACACACAGAATATGATGGCACCACCTTTGAAGAACCGAGGGCCCTTCCTATAGGCATGCACTCAGTGTGTCAGGAGTCATCCAGATGTGGGGACAGAGCTGGGAAAGAAAGCATATGCCTGTTCACATGAAACTCACAGGCCCCAGATAAACTGTCTCATCAACAGGCAAGAGGGGCTTAACGGTTACACTAAGAACCTGAGGTCCTTCCAACTGTGGTGGCTTGTGTCTAGAATCTCGGCACTCGGAAATCAGAGGCAGCAACCTAAGCTGCATAGCAAGAGGCTGCTTCTGAAAACCAACTAATTGCAAAAGAGGGGCATCATGAGGCAGATGCCCCTGGCAGAATGAGGCGTGCCCTGGGAAGCCAGCCTCAGGGCCCAGGGCACACAGGCTCCTGAGAGGCTGAATGCATGTCCTGGACTGTGTGAGGAGCATTATTACACAGGATTAATACTTTCCTGACCTTAGGTGCTTTTATATTGACCTCAAAACTTTGAATTCAGGACTTGGCAAGTATTAAAGAAAATAACTGAGGTAGTCAGGGGTGCCTAGGCAATGGCAGCAGCAGTGGCTTTCAGTGCGGTAAGTCACAGGAGCGATGGGGTGCAGGTTAAATGGCCCAAAGTGGTAGATGGCAACGATAAAGATGAAGCCATGGAGAAGCAATTCATGCCCCTCAGACCTGACCTTGAAGTCCCCAAGGGCCTGGCCCAGGGTGTGGTGAAAATGGGGATATTAAGTAGGAAATGACCTTCATTTTTCAATCAGAGGACTTAAAATGTGACTCCAGGAAGAAGATGTCTCATCATGTGTTCTCCCTGCCTGACCATGGAGGAAGATGTGCAAACAGCAGACACTAAAAATGCCAAATGGATCCTTCACCATGGAAAAGAAACACTCATCTATCTGTTTTCTTAAGCAAAGTGAAAAATAGTTTTCTTCAAAATTGACGGCTCTCTAGGGAGAAATTGATGCTAGCAAGTAACTATTGACGCACAGAAAGCAAAATGTTCTTTCTTAAATGCAAGTACAATCATGTAGACAGAGTGATAGAACTCAGGAAAACAGTAAGAACCAGTGTAATTGAAATTATGACCCCTCCTGTTGGCCTGGAGCTGTGGTTGCCTCCTGTGAACCCAGAGCTGTGGTCTCCTCCTGTGAACCCGGAGTTGTACCCTCGCATGATCCGGAGTTGTGGTCCCCTTCCATGAACCTGGAGCTGCAGTCCCCTCCCGTGAAGGGAGCTATGGCCCCTTCCACTGAGCCTGTGTGGCTCCGAACTGTGAGCCACAGTTCCATATTCCTCTGGTGGCAGACCAATGATGGAACAGATTAGAGGACAGAAAGCAGAAGTTTCAGCCTTCTCTGAGTGACTGCACTTCCCACAGCTCCTCCCACGAAGTCCTAGCTTGTACATTGGCAGTGACTTTGCCTCTGTGTCGGGTTATGTTAGGGACGGGGGTGGGGGTGGGTTCTGTCATTTAAGATTCTAATCTTGGAGGACTGATTATCAAGAATAGACTTCCCACTTCCCTTGACCGCCAGCTATGATCTTGACTCTACATGTGGTCCTGGCCACCCAGGCCTTGACACTGGACCGTTCCCATTCTTAGGCACCAAGGGGTATTCCATCATTTTTCTACATCTCTTCTATAGCCCCAGTGTAGCACCATCTGTGCCTTACAGAAAATGCAAATCACCTAATTGAGTTTCTATTGATAAAGAAACACAATCTGGGAAGTTAAAAAAATTAAAAGATTAATTAACTGAAGTAAATTAAGGAATCAATTAATTGAATTAAATTAAAAAATCTGAGGGCCTATCAACGTTACCTTGTCATTGAGAAAGAGGGACAGAAAGATTGTAAGAGAAGAGACTGGGGAGGACTGGAGTGAAACAGTGTCATCAGGGCACGACAAGACTGCTGTGTTCCAGAGCTTACAGAGCTGAGGTTGCCTGCACCGGACCCCACAAGATCAAACCAGTCAGCCTTCTAGCACGGAGTGGGGAAAGACACATGAGCTTCCGTCTCTAGCTGAGGAGCTATTGATGGTTGATGGATATTTTGAGAGAGAGAGTCGGTTTTCTTTAAGAGTGTGTCCCCTGGTAGGTTCACCGTGCTCCGGTGGACAGCTCCACACTCAGAAGTAAATGGGCAGCACAAATTGGACTTGGTGGGTCATTAAAAGAAGAAAAGGAGGACATCAAGCTGGGGGTGGATGGTAGATCTGGGAGGAGTTAAGGCAAAAGGTACGAATATGATCAAAATACATGCCAAGAATAAAAGTACTGTGTTAAAAAAGAACGGTCACTACAGGAATAAAGAAAGTGGTTGTTGCCCCCAACCACTTGTGCCGGCTTCCAGCAGTGAGAGCTGTAGGAGTGGGGGTGAGAGAGGGCTAGCCAACGGACACGTCAGAGTATATTGCATACAGGTAGAAAATTGTAAAGATTTAATAATAATAAATTTTTTTTTTATGAAGTAAAAGTATTGCTACCCCAAAATGTGTTCTGGGCTTCCTAATGTGAGGACAGAGTCCCCATCCTCACACTCAGCTACCACCCAAGCAGCTCCATTCTCCCCCTTCCCACACCCTGCTCTTCTAGCCTTGGGCACAGGCCCACTAGAGCACCCAAGAACACTGGACTACCTTCTTAGTCCAGACCCAGCCACTGTGACCTGAACCCCTGTACTCAGAACGGCACAATTTTCAGTCAAGTTTGTTAGAATCTTCACAGCCTGTCCCCACCTCCAACGTGCCTTTGTATTCCTGAGACCAGCCTTCTACTCTGGCAGTCCCCACCCTCAACTCTTGCCTTGAATTCTGGGCACCAGCCTTATTCCTTGTCAAATCTGATTCTGCCCACTGTGTCTCCACCGCCCCCACCACAGACTTCCCCACACCACATCCTGTTCCCCCTCTAGCCTTGGGCACAGGTACACATTTACTCTTAGCCCCCCCGCCCCCAGATCACTGGACTACTCTCTGACCCCTGCCTGGCTGTGAGCTCTCAACATTGCACTGTGCCCACCCCCACACTAGTGCCGTCTGCAGAGCCTCCCCCTTCTGCAGGCCTGGGCTTCTCCATCTGCAGAGCCTCCCCCTTCTGTAGGGCTGGGCTTCTCCATCTGCAGAGCCTCCCCCTTCTGCAGGGCTGGGCTTCTGTCCTTTAGTAGGACCCAGACCTTTGTAGACTGCCCAAGAAAGCCTGAATTCAGTTTACATAGCAATCTTCCCAAATTGTGCTATGCCTTGTGGCTAGAGGGGCCCAGACCTTAGGAAAGGGTCCGAGAGTATAGGATCTCATCTGACTTGTGCCTCCATGGGAATCCTGAGTGGATGGATGAGAGCCTTCTGGCCCTTCCAATATCAAACCAAAAGAGAGAACCTGAAGCTTTGATCAACCAGTATTCATACCCAATAAGAAAACAATCAAGTCACATCAAGTATACAAAATAGAATCAGAATTCAACTCAACAAAGGAAGACTTGAGTCTTACATCAGAATCACAAACAACAAAAGAAATTCACACGCCAAGCTCACAAGGAAAAAATAATAATATGAAAAACTCAAATAATATGTCCCCACCAAGCATCACTCTTATAGAAGAGTTTTACAATGAGAACACCATAGAGATAACCCAGGACACAGAGTTTAAAAGAATAATCATAAAAATGATGAGAAAATTTAATGAACTTAAAGAACACATGAACAAATCAAAGAAATAAAAGAAGACAGGAGTAAATTTCTGACTGAATTCACAAAAGAGAAATATTGAAGAAAACTCAGGCTGAAATGAAGAAGGAAGTGAAAGTCAATTTGAAACAATGGG
Source organism: Eospalax fontanierii (assembly GCA_035773235.1). Taxonomy (NCBI): domain Eukaryota; kingdom Metazoa; phylum Chordata; class Mammalia; order Rodentia; family Spalacidae; genus Eospalax; species Eospalax fontanierii. Next base: position 10,632,515 of record CM069538.1, read on the forward strand.
AGAAAACCTGACCAATAAAATAAATGAAATGGAAAACAGAATATCAAGACTGAATGATAAAGTTGATGAATTGGAGCACTCAAGCAAAGATTATGAAAAATTAAAAGAAAAACAAGAATGGACTATGCAGGAAATATGGGACACCATGAAAAGACCAAAAATTATGCACCATAAGCATAGAGGAAGGAGAATAATCTCAGGATAATTGTATAGATCAGGTCTTCAATCAGATTGTAGAAAAAAATTTTGCCAAATTAAGGAAAGACATGCCCATACACACACAAGAAGCACATAGACCACCAAATAGACAGGACCAGAAAAAAACTCTCCATGGCATATAATAGTAAAAACACTAAGTGTACAGAACAAAGAAAGAGCACTGAAAGCTGAAGAAGAAAAACAGTAAGTCACATATGAAGGAAAACCCATCAGAATTACAGCTGTCATTTCAATGCAAACTATGAAAGCCAGAAAAACCAGGACCAAGGTATTCCCAGTTCTAAATGACACTGATGCATAAATGACTATTATAGGTTAAGGGAAAAGAAAAGTCTTCCATGACATGTCCAGAAAACCAGCCCTTCAGAGAACGCTTGAAGCAATTAAAGAGGTGAAAAAAGAGCAGCTATACCCATGGTTCAACAGAAAGAAACCAAATGAAGGATAACTGGGGAGCCACAAAGTCAGACCAAAGATGCAAACAGAAATTAAAATGACAGGAACCAATACACATCTTTCAAAAATAACTTTAAATGTCAATGGACTGAACTTCCCAGTTGAAAGACACAGGGTAGTTGATAAATCAAGAAACAAAACACATCTTTTTGTTGTCTTCAGGAAATCCATCTCACCTTCAAGGACAGGCATTATCTTTAGGTGAAAGGATGGAAAAAAAATATTGCAAGCAAATGGCACTAAGAATCAAGCAGGAGTTGCCATTCTAATATCTGACAGAATATACTTCAAACTAAAACTAATCAAAAGAGATAAAGAGGGTCACTTCATTCTGACCAAAGGAACAATTAACTGAGAAGATATTACAATCATGAACATATATGCACCAAACTCAGGTGCCCAACTTCATAAAAACAGTACTACAGGACTTTAAGACATAGATAAATCACAACTCATTAATAACAGGGACTTAAATACTGCACTGTCTCCATTAGACAGGCAAACTAGAAAGAGAATAAACAGAGACATCTGAATTAAACAATAGCATACATCAAATGGACCTAACAGACATATACCAAATATTCCACCCAAACACCAAAGAATACACCTTCTACTCATCATTCCATGGACCTTTCTTCAAAATCAGCCACATACTGGGGCACCAAACAAACTTCAATAAACACACAAAATAATCGCAATAATCCCATACATTCTACCAAACAACAATGCAATAAAACTTAAAATCAACATCAGAAGAAGCCCTAATAGCGTCACAAACTCATGAAGACTAAACAACACACTTCTGAATGATGAATGGGACAAAGGAGAAATTAAGAAAGAAATGAAAATACTCTTGGATTAAACAAAAAGCACAATACAACCCAACAAAACCTCTGGGACATTTTAAAAGCAGTACTAAGAAGAAAGTTTATAGTTTTAAGTGCCTACATTAAAAAAAAATCAGAAAGAGCACAAATGAATGACTTAACACTGCAAGTCAAGAATCTTGAGAGGCAAGAACAAATGAAACCCAAATCAAGTAGACAAGAAGAAATAACAAAAAACAGAGTGGAAATTAATGAAATAGAAAAAAGAAAATAATACAAAGAATCAATGAATCCAAGAGTTGGTTCTTTGAAAAGATAAATAAGATAGACCAACCCTTAGCCCATTTAACCAAAAGAAAGAAAGAGCAACTCCAAATTAACAAAATCAGAGAAGAAAAGGGAAACATCACAACAGACAACACAAAGATCCAGAACATTATAGGGGAATACTTATAAAACCTATATGCTATTAAATTTGAAAACCTTAAAGAAATGGATGCATCTTTAAAATCATGGGAATGACCAAAGCTAAATCAAGAAGAGATCCACAACTTAAACAGATCCATAACATATAACGAAACTGAAACATTAATACAAAACCACCTGACTAAAAGAAATCACAGGCCCTGATGGATTCACAGAAGAATTCTACTAGACATTCAAAGCAGACCTATAATCTAATACAACTTAAATTATTCAAAAATATAAAAACAGACAGAAAACTCCCAAATTCCTCTTATGAAGCCACCATCACTCTAATATCAAAAAACAGATAAAGCTACAACCAAAAAGGAAAACTACAGACTCATTTTCTCAATGAGTAGATGCAAAAATTCTCAACAAAATACTTGCAAACTGCATACAGATACACACCAAAAATATCCTCCACCACGGTCAAGTTGGGTTTATTCCAGAGATACAGGAATGGTTCAATAAACGTAAGTCAAAAAATGTCATAAAATAAATAAATGGACACAAAGACAGAACACAGTCATCTCAATAGATGCAGAACAGGCCTTTGACAAAATCCAACATGGATTTTTTTAAATAGTCCTAGAGGAAGTTGGATTGGAGAGAATATACCTCAACATAGTTAAAACTAAATAGAAAAACTCGACAGCCAACATCATTCTAAATGAAGAAAAAACAGAAAGTATCTCTATTATAATCAGGAACCAGACAAGGCTGTCCACTGTCTCCACTCCTTTTTAATATAGTGCTTGAAACTCTTGCTAGAGCAGACAGAAGCATGTTAAAGGAGTACTCATTGGAAAAGAAAATTTCAAATTACCACTTTTTGCAGATGACATGATATTATACCCAAGAGATGCCAGAAATTCCACAAGAAAACTGAATTCCTAGAAATGATTAATACTTAACACTTTCAGTAAAGTGGCAGGTTACAAAAGTAATCCACAAAAGTCAGTAGCCTTTTTATATACCAATAACTAGCTACTGGGGAAAGAGTTCACGGAAGCCCTCCCGTTCCAAAAAAAATCTAGGAATAATCTGACCAAAAACATGAAAAATATCTACAATGAAAACTTTAGATCTTTTAAGTAAGAGATTGATGAGAACTCAGAAGATAAAAGGACTTCCCGAGCTCATGGATTAGAAAAATTAATATTGTGAAAACTACCATACTACCAAAAGAAACATGTAGATTCGATGCAATCCCAATCAAAATCCCCATGACATTCTTCACTGAATTAGAAAAAAAATACTAAAATTTATATCGAAGCACAAAAGATCATAGACAGCCAAAGCAACCCTGAACACAAAAAGCAGCGCATGGGGGATTACCATACCACATTTCACACTATACAACAGACCTACAGTCATAAAAACAGCATGGTACTTGCACAAAAGTAGACCCATAGACCAATGGGATATAACTGGAGATGCAAACATGCAATTTCAGTGACCTGATATTTGACAATGGGGCCAACCACACTCACTGGAGGAAAGATAGCATCTTCTGCAAATAGTGCTAGCAAAACTGGGTCTCCACCTGTAGAAGAATGAAACTAGACCCTTATCTATCACCTTGCACAAAAGTCAACTTGAAATGGATCAAAGACCTCAATGTGAAACCTGAAACTGCTAGAAGAAAAAGATTGGCAGTGTAAGAAAGGACTTTCTAACTCAGACATTATTTGATTAGGAATTAAGGTCAATAATCAACAAGTGGGACCTCATTAAACTAAAAAGCTTCTGTATAAGAAAAGAAACAACCAAGGAAGTGAAGAGAAAATCCAAAGTGGGAGAAAATCTTCACCAGGGACACATCTGACAGACGTTTAATATCCAGCATATATAAAGAACTCAAAAAAACAAAGAATCAAGAAAGGAAGTGACTCAATTAAAAGATGGGCTAAGGATCTGAGCAGAGAGATCTCACAAGAAGAAATAAAGATGGAAGTGTTCAACATTGTTAGTAATTAGTGAAACATAAATTAAAACCACTTTAAGATTTCATCTTACCCCAATCAGACTGGCTAAGAACAATGACAAGAGAACAAATGATACCAAATACTGGAGAGGATGTGGGGAAAGAGGACAAGAGAACAAATGATACCAAATACTGGAGAGGATGTGGGGAAAGAGGAACCCTCATTCACTTGAGTTGAATTGTAAACTCATGCAATCACTGTGGAAAGCAGCGTGGAGAACTCTTTAAAAAATAAAAATGAATCTACCTTTTGACCCAGTTATACCATTCCTTGGCATATACCCAAAGGACTCATCGTATTGCAGAGATACTTGTACATACATATTTGTTGCTGCTCTTTTCACAATAGCTAAGGGATGGAAGCAACCTAAGCGTCCCTCAGCTGACATGTGGATAATGAAAATGTAGTGCATTTATTCAATGGAGTTCGACTCAGTGGTAAAGAAAGAAAAAACCATGAAATTTACAGGTACGTGGATGGAACTAGAAACTGTTATGCTAAGTAAAGTAACACAGACTCAGAAAAACTAACAATGTATGTTCGCCTTCGTTTATGGATTCCAGCACCAAATCCTTATATGTGACTCTGTATCCTGATGTAACTGCAGGAACCAGGAAAATGGAAAGGAACCCAAGGGAAAGGGAAAGAAGGAACCTGAGAGGGAAGACTAGAAGGAGACTGGTGTTATGAAGGGAGAAATAGATACAGTGGGGAAGGAGGGGTATATAAGTTACTATGGAGATAAAGGGAAAGAAGCTCAAGAGAGGTGGGGCCAGGGGAGACTGGTGTCGTTGAGGGAGGGGTGGGGAAAATGGAGACACTTCAAATGGGGAAGGAACAGAGGGAGCATTACACATGGAGAGGAAGAGAGAATGAAAGATAAGTAACCCTGGCTAGTGCGAGACACCAGAGAAACCATATTAATCTAACAACCCAATGACAAATTCCACATACACTATCTCTGCATGAGCCCATGTGCATATCTGAAGACTGCATAACAAGAAACAGTGCCAGCGAGGAGAAACCATTTTTTGAGTTGTTGGCCAGGCTAGTCCAAGAGATTCCCCAAATGACACAGGCTATTGCCACAGTCCTTGATTATTGAAAACAGGGAATACATCAGAGACCAGATTTGGAGCAATGGAGCTGGAACTGACCTGGAAGCCACTTCCCCTGAAGGCTAGCTCTCATAGCTCTGGAGAGCACTGTGCAAACAGCTAAGGGAAAATATGAATTGATGGCCCAACACCAGCTTCAGGACCAAATAACCACATCAACCCCCAGCACAGCAGCCAACACCAGTGCAGCAGTTGCACTTTTATCTTGGAGGCAATCAAAGGCTACTTAATTGGTCTTAGAGCGCACTCAATGAAAAGAAATTCATGTATGATACTATCATCATAGCCACATGCACATGGCTGAAGAGGTCATAGATCTTAGAGAAATCCTCAAGGCTGTCACATCCCCAGGCTTATGTAATTTCGTCTTACTAAGTGCAAAATATGTATCCTTATATATACAGACAAGTATCCCAGTCACCACTCATCAAAGAAACTTCTTTTGCACCAGAACGAGACTACTACAGAGTACCACAACTGGTCACACACAGACATTGTCTGTGAATTGCCCATGCCAAAGGGGCACATCTACAATGTAACTTCTACACCCAAGGCTCACACAACATAGAACAAGGGGTAACAGGACACTAGTGAATCTCTCAACTCTCTTTAATGAAGCTCCCTCATGCAAAGGTCACAGATGGCCAAAGAGTGGAGATTAGGAGTCTGCAGAGTGTGGGTCTCTGGACAGAGCTCCTATATTAAGTTTTACTTACCCAGGGCTCCAGGACCATTGCAGATGATGAGGCAGAAGGATTGTAAGAGCCAGGGAAGAGGTGTGTGACCATAAGGAAAGAGAATCGTACAAGCTCCTGGGACCCTGCTCATATGAACCTACAGCAATGGTGTCAGCATGCTCAAGAGCCATGCAAACTCCAGCATCACAAAAACCCAGCATGGAACTGGGAAATGGGCAGCAGACCCCAATCTTTGTTGAAGAAATATTGGCAGGTGATTACTATTGGTTGAGGATGAGCTAATTTCTTAAAGTGAGGGACTCTGGATAGGTGAACAAGACTTCAGTGATGAACATCTGGGGACAGTAACTTGATACAATAGACCTTAACACAGATGAAAGAATGTATGGATTCCAGTTAGGGAGCGATGGGGAGGTGCTGGGGGGGAGGGGCATAAAGATGATTAGACTGAGATGTTCTGTATGAAATGCACAATGATTCACTAAAAAAAAAATTTAAGCGCAGAAACTCCGTAACAGTCCAACGACCCTAAGCAAGGGTGTTCCAGCTGCAGGGGCCTCTTTCCAGTTGTTCCATCAGTTACAATGCTTGGTTCATCACCTGTCCCATCATGGTCATGTTGAATTTCTCCTTACAAGAAGCAGATAGAGCACATCAGGAAAGAAAGGACCTGTGCCTTGAGCTAGGAATTTTCCCTATTTTAAAGTTAACAGGAGGCCAGAGCCCCAGGGCTCACAATTCACCATAGTCAGAGGCTTTTCTTGATCATGTAAGCAATGACTTCAATAAATTACTTGTTGTTAGTGTCAACAAATTACTCGTTTTCGTTGAGCAGAGGGACCACTGATTTTAAGTTTTTATGTATCTCAGATCTCCTAGGATAAAAACTAGTTCTGGGACTTGATGCTCATAGCTGGGGGGACTCCCACGAGCTCTGGGCTCCCCTGTGCTCTCCACAGGAAGTGATTACTCCCTGCTCTCCACAGGAAGTGATTGCTCTGAGGAAGGAGTCAATGAAACTGCTCCCAGGATATGTAACGGGGAGGAAGCTGGAGATGCCACCTAGAGAAATGTGACTGTTGCATCAAGGAGATGTCTTCACTGAGTGTCAGAGGACTGATATAATAGTGTGATGATGCAATGCTTTTCCCGGGCAGAGTTTAAACTTTCAGGGGCAAGATCTCCACACAGTCTCCAGTTGTAAGAAAATATGCGGTGCGTTTGTAAGACACATATACACACACACTTAAATATTTTGCTTCTGTATGTTTCTAACTTTCTTAAGGACTATACTTCAGAGTTTGATTCTCACTTAAGAAAATCTTCCTTCTGTTAAGGAAAGGGTTGACTGTGATGAGAAGATACTGTCTCTCAGGTGCTCTGGGTTTGCCGTGTGCTTGTAGACCTGGAAAGACAAAGGTGCACAGTGTGGGACGACCAGGGTGTGGTGTTTTGAGAGGACTAAGAAATGACTCTACAGAGTGGTGGCAACTCTCTTTCAGCAATCCCCTTCCCGTCACACGCCTTTGTCGGTGGTACCAGTGCCCAGGACAGACACAGCTCTAGGGGCAGCCTACCACAGACTGAGGATGCCTCACAGCACTCCATGCAAAGCCAGGTCCTAGACTTTTCTGCAGAAAGGAACCTCAGGATCAGACAGTAGGAGTTGAACTGGAGTGATAGGAGGGATTGACAGGTTAGGCATGGGCCAATTTTAGAGAAAGAGCAGGATATTACCAGGCATCGGAGCTCTGTAATGGTCTTTCCACAGGAGAGTGACCTTCTTGTCCTTACAATATTGTCATGTGTACAGTTTTGTGGACTTTGAAGTTATTGTCTTCACAAAGCTCTTAGGAAATTTAAATGAGATTAAAGGATAGTTCCTGATTTGATTAAGTTTCCTGATAAGATTACAGTTGAGATTAAAGGATAGTTCCTGATTTGATTAAGTTTCCTGATAAGATTACAGTTGAAGGAACACCTTAGATCCGAAGAGGCACATGGGAAGTTAAGGAGTTTTCACTGTAAATCAAAGCTAATAGTCTTGTTTGTGAGATTTCCAAAAAGCATCAAGGAAAATAGTAAGGACCCAGGCTCATCTAAACTAGGCCTTAAGCATGGTCATTGTTATTCTAGCATTCCTATTTGAAACTCTCTATATAAAAAGAGCATTGTCTCTGTCAGTAGCCTCGTAATATTCCGGCAAATATATTTAATTTTGCTGGAATTCTTGATTCTCTGCCTGCAAGAGGCTTCAACCTCCAGAGTCGGGGCCCCTGTTTCTTCCCATAGTCCCATAATTTTCCTCACTTTTTCTATCCTGCCTGACTCTCCCCTTTCTTTGTAAGTATGCTGAAATTTCATTTCATTGAAATAAAAAGTGGAAGTGTTTCTGATGTTATCAGCACTGTCCACAGTGCTGAGCATTTAAAGGCCCACTGGAACTCCTCCCACCCTGGTTCCCACTGGCTCCCTCCCCTCCATCAACTCCCTGCTTCCTCTCAGCACACCTGCTACTCACCTCCAAATAAACTGCTAGCTCACAGTTGGCCTCTGGAGAGAGCCAACATAAAACATGTGCCTCCTGGGCCCCGAAGCATCATCAGTCAAGAACAGGCTATGCAGCAGCACTAGAAGGCATTCTCCAGTATCTCCAGAAAGCAGTTTCCTGGCTTTGCTGAGTACCAGCTGATCCACATTCTGTCAGGTTAACCAGCCTTTTATTAGGGTTTGACTCATGCAGACACATAAAGGATTAAAATGAGGCTTTCTTTGCATCAAGGAATCAGAAATCCAGAAGGCTAGCTAAGAGATGCCTCTTTGCTCCAGCCGTGGATGTGCTGGCTTCCTCTCCTCCCTTCACCAAGTCAGCCTTCTCATTGGAGGCTCTCTCATGCTCTTGCCCTGTGGTATTGACTCTGGGGCTGGTCCCTTGCTTATTCAGGATCCTGAACAATTTTCAGTGTTTTGTAGCAGTTCTTAGTGATTCCAGCTGTAGCTACCTACAGCTCACTCACCTGATGGACAAGATGCTGACTTAATGACATATGGACTTGATATCAATGGATTCCCATGCTGTGTATCTTTAAGACACCCAGCAAGGTTATGACTGCCTTTCCACCGCCTACCCCCAACTCCTCTCAACACTATTTCTGGGAGCAACGAGAGGTCATTGAGCCATTGTTCATAACTGAGTGGCTTAATGACTGGACTGGAAGAAATGCACTCCTTACAGGCTGAGACCAGTTTACAAAGTGCCAATGTCATTCAGACCATAATTGCATAAAGTACAACAAAGAGGAATGTGAGGAATGACCTGAGACAAAAGGAAATTCATCTGTTCAAAGATGCTGTTTTTTTTAAGGAGGATAAATCAACTGGTCGTCCCCAAAGATGATAACAATAATTAACATCTTTGAATATTCTCTTCGTGCTAAGAACCACCCTAGATATTTCCTTCTAGTGTCTCTAATGCTCTTCCCTCAGACCAAGCTCGAGAGGAGCATATATTCTTCCTTCCCGCGTCCTTCCCATAGGTGAGATCCCCAAATTCTGAGACATGTCTATGCTTCAGCAAGGTCACAACATACCATGATAGAGCTGAGATTCAAGATTTGTTTGGGTCCAAAATTTATATACTCTATATTTCTTAGAGGATCTCAGGTTTTGTAGATCTGTTTTTTACAAAAAATGTGCATATGCTTGGAAAATACTTTTAAGAAGACAGATATCTAGACATAAGATTTCCTGAAATTAGAAAGTTAGAGAAGTTGAGGCTGGTGAGATGACTAGCAGGTAAAGGAGCTTGCCACCAAGCTTGGTGTATTAAACACCTTACACCCCACAATGCATGATGTGGAATAAAAATGTAAATAACAAAGCAGAACTAGTGTTAAGACATGATGAAGTCACTACATCCTAGGTCCTGGGGTGGGGCCTCTAGAAGGAGCAAGAGGGACTGATTGGACACATGATGAGGGCAGCATCAACCAATCAGACAATGCCTGTCTAATTCATGCCCAGCCACTGGGGTGTAACTCCGCCCCCTCACTAAGGTAGTATGACAGGATTCCAGTGCCCTAGAATTGCTTCCAGGGACACTGCAATGCTACAGGATTTGATGCCTGGACTTCCAGTCAGAACTCCCAACCACTTAGGATCACCCAAGCATTGGAACTTTCCATGAATACTGTCTGTGAACCTTAACTGACTAGTGATTGGGTAAGCCTGTTTGCTGGGTAATCAAATGTGTGTCAGTATCATAGGAACAACCTTCAGTGATTCTGGCTGATTACCTCAACTACTTACTTGGTTGGTTAATCCTGACATTTGGCTACCTGGGTTTGATTCCGTGAGCTCACGTGATGGAGGGAATGGACTCTGTGAGTTGTCCTCTGATCCCACACCAATCCCATTGCAACACAAATTCCCCCCCTCAATAAACAAATAATAAATTAATTAATTAGTTAATTAATTTAAAAAGAAAGTTGGAGAAATTAATGCTAAAATATGAAAACAAAAATGGTGGCATTTCTGCATTTGATCTCTAGATGACTCAGAACCAGAATTACTGAGACATTATTGAGAGAATTGACCTTTCAAGAGATTTTTTCTCTTCTTTCTCAGACCAGTTATAAACTCACTCACTGGAGCCCTTACTGAAGAGATAAGGTATGTGAAGCTTCTTATCACTAACTGACTGTGGTCTTATACCTGGAGGACTCTCAGTTGAACCTCCAACAACACCCTTGAAAACAAACTAGTGCTTTCTGAAAGAAATATAGAAATAATTTTTTAAAGAGTACTCTTTTAAAATATATATTTATTACTTTTTTTATGTCTATGGGTGTTTTACCTGCTTGTATGTAAGTGCATCACAGGCATGCAATGCCCACAGAGGCCAGAAGAGGGCATCAGATTCCTTGGAACTGGAGTTAGGGATGATGATTAACCACCATGTGGGTGCTGGGCATTGAATCCAGGCTCTCTACAAGAGCAGCCAGTGCTCCTATCTGCTGAGCCATCTCTCCAGCCCCAAGAATTCTACCTCTGTACTCTAAGCAGAAAACAAGATGGTTTAAGAATGAGCCCTGACTCCATGTTGTACAGGTATGGAGGTTTTCAACACTGATAGTTAACACTCTGTTAGCTTAGATGCCGTTTGTGGGTAACAGGCGCTAGGTAGCTCAGAGAGATCCAGTACCTCTTCTTATTTTAATATTTATTTATTTTGTGCGTGTGAATATTTTGCCTGCATGTTTGTAAATGCATCATGTGCATACAGTGTCCATGGAGGCCAGAAGAGGGTGTTGAATCCTCTTGAACTAGAGTTACAGACACTTACTAACCGTCATATGGGTACTGGGATCCCAAACCAGGTCATCTGCAAGAGTATCCAGTGCTCTTAACTGCTGAATCATCTCTCCAGCCCCTCTTTATATTTTAAAACTTAATCTAGTTCAGTTGAAATTTGAACTTTCAATGAGCAAGACAAGGCTTCAACCAGCCTGGGCCTGTGCGTAGCAGAGAAAGGCAAAACCTGCAAAGTCTACCCCTCTCCCTTCTCTTTCTTCTTTTCTCTCTCTCCTCATCTCTTCTTTGCTTATCCTTCTTCATCTCCTCTCTTAGGCCCATGGTCCCCCAGGCTTGACTCTTCTGAGAGATGTTTTCTATTCTCTGCCTCACTGGGGGCTGAGTCTTCCTCCCTGGCCTGTTATACATCCTGTAATCTCCTTTTGGAGGCTTCAAACTTCAAGTTGAGTGGAGGAAGAGACCCAGAAAGAAAAACACGTCACACTGCTTTGTCCTTGTCGTCCTCCTTCCCGAATTTGTAAGGTAAGTAAAACTTTTCTTCTACCTTCTGAACATTGATAATTGAGCTTGTGAAATAGACATACATGGAAGACTGATGGGAAGAAGATGTATATATTAGTACCTATGGTCATCACGTGAAAGAGAAGTGAATAAAAGCCCAATGAGATCTAGAAGCTTCCATTCTTCACAGAAGAAAGGGGAGAGGTGACACGGAGCACTAAGAGAACAGTCTCGCCACCAGCCTAAAATTAGATGGAGCTAGCCAGCCACGCAGTGAGACCTGTGAAACTTGAGTCTGAATAAACCTGTCCACTTTATAAAATGTTTGTCTCAAGTATTTTGTAACAGGAACAGAAGGCTGAGTAATAACTGTTTTGCCTTTTCTTTTTGTTCTTTTTTTTTTGAGACTGGGTCTCATGTCTTCCAGGCTGGCCTTGGCCTCACTGTGTAGTTGAGGATGACACTGAACTGATCCTCTTGCCTCTACCTCCTGAGTGATGAGATTACAAGCGTGGGCTACCATGCTTAGTTTATAAACTGCTGGGGATTGAACCCTGGACTTTGGGCATACTGAGCAAGCATTCTACAAACTGAACTGCATTCTCCTGTTTGTATCTTTCTTTTGACTTGACCAAGTCCTATAATACAGATGAAGATGCAATATTGTAATGAATACAATAAACTGGAGACATGTAAACTCTAGATTTGTGAGATCAGCCTGAAGTCTAGCAAGAGATGAAATAAACCCGAGGAGCCAGGCTCTCTGTCCCTCCCAGTGAAGGCGAGGAAAGCCAACGACAGCCGTTGTCTTCAGTACCTACATGGAGACGCTGATGTGATGTGCAAAACTTGACCTGATTGCTGAACTTGTGTTGCTTTTCAAGTGTGCTATAAAATTATTGAATATGCCGTGCACGTTTAGTAACACTGAAAAACATGCTGTGAATTTTTTCGCTATGGGGTCATGTATGGTGCCAATTATCATTTAGCTAATTTAATTTTTTTCTCAGGAAACTGAAGTTGGAATTAATGAGGCCAAATGGTTCTGCTTCAGCTCAATGCTCACATTCTATTCAGACCAAAACTCTGCCTGGGAAGGAATGACCTAGACACAGCTAGGACTTGTGGAAATTCTTCACCTCACAGGGAACTGCCACAAAGCCGAGAATGCCCTCCATCTGCTGTAAGACTTGTGGTCTGGCTGGTTTCTTGCTTTTAAAACACGGCAACAAAGAAGAAATAAAAGGTAGATATCAGAGTATAAAAAGAATAACTAGGCCAGCACTGCCCAATGAGTAATCACTACCCACATGACTGCTGAGGCCTTACATGCACCCACATTTTTAAAACTTGCAATCAATTTCAAAGGTGAATTGGAAAACAAAGAACAGAACATAAACAAATCATCCAAGTAATGTTTGATGTTTATTACATGTTGAAGTATTTTGATATATTGGACTAAATAAAATACAATACTAAGTTAACGTCCATGCTCCATTTTCATTTAAAAAAAAAAAAAGATCTGCTTACTAGGGAATTTAAAGTTTTGTCATTCACACCAGTGCTGCCTTAGACCACAGTGCTCCCAACAGTCTCCTTTCTCATTTTTTATAAGAATGAGAAAAGATTATACATATAATTTTATTAAGGGCAACTGATCTAAAGAAGAAGACAACCATGTGACAACATTAAAGAAAAACTCAGTCCATTTTCCTTTTAAAGATCTCTGAAATGTCATCCTCAACTGAGTTTAAAATCAAGAACAGGGAGTGTAAACATCTTTTAAAAAACTGAATGATCTTCAGACTCGACTGAAATCCACATAGTAGCTGTTCCGAGGAAGAGAGAAGAAAGAACAATGGTCTCTGAAGCGGATGAAAGGCAACAGTGAGCACAGCCAGACCTCAGAGTTGTCGCTTGATAGTACCTTAAAGGCCTTTTGAAAAAATGGGACAAAGAGATATCTTGTAGCATCATCTGCCAATTACCCACGCCAAGCATGGCTCTTCAGAGGGCTTATTCCAGCAGTATGCAACAGCTGTACCAGTTAAGGACTATGTGTGCTTCTCTGATCTAAACCTCTTCTGAAAATGACGAAAGTTTCTTTTCCTGGAGTACAACTTGAATGAAGATTTCCCTGAGGACAGAAAATGAATTTTCAGTTTGAATCAAGCCTGAACTTTTGCCATAGCAAATCAAGTGGGATTTGCTAGCTCCTATAACTTCCACAGAAAGCAGTGACACAGAAAGGAACTGAAACCTGGTACTGTCAGGAAGTACCAGAGTCAGGCTGCCTTACAAAGGAGCTAATTTAGTTCACAGTTCAAAGGCTCACATTTGGTGAGTTTTCTTTCTGACAGAGACTCAATGTGACACAGGACATCTTATGACAAGAGAAAGGGAGCTTGTGTGTCTCTCTCTTCTTAGGAGCCAACTGGAATTCCATTGTATGGAATTCCATCATCACTCTGATGACTTTATCTAATACTAATCACTTCCAATGGTGTCAATGCGCTTTTCATCCTCAATACTTCACAATGGGAATTAAACCTCATCTGGTCGGGATGATGACTAGAGTTCACTGTAAACTTAACAGAGTCTAGAACCACCTGGGAAATGGGCCCTGCACATGTCTGCGGTGGTTATCTTGATTAGTCAATTGAGTTGGGAAGACCCAGCCTAAAACTGGGTGACATCATCCTTTGTGCTTGGGGTCTTGGACTGAATAAAATGGAGAAAGGGAGCTGAGCACACGCATCCATCTCCTGACCCGGGATATGATGTGAAGCTCCTGCTCCCTGGACTTCCCCACTGTAATGGACTGCCCTGGAACTGTGAGCAAAGCCCCTGCTCCCTAAGCTGTTTTTGTCAGAATGTTCTCATCACAGCACAGGATGGGTGCAGATAAACCACAGCACTGACTCTCCTCCATCTGCTCGGAGAGATGGCAAGAGCAGTCGGTTGGCTTCTATTCTTGCTGTCAAGAAGACCATCCTCATCAGCAGTTAGCATCAGATTTGCTTTTGGTGTGGCTCCTCCTCTCTCAGAACACCTCAGTTGCTCCATAGTCACTCTGAGTCACCTTCAGTTACCTGATTTCCTTCACTTTTCTAAGCGTGTTAGCTGCGGCCCACGTCTGTGCTGTTTGCTGCATAGGAGTCTAGTTAAGTACTCGGCGTATTTTCCTCTCTCCATGCATGGTTGCTGTTATAGTTTGGCCATTGTTTTGTCATTGTGAATCATGTGTTGAATGTTTGTTCTCTAGCGTCAGGATGCAGGAGTTGATCGTCCCTTTAAAAGGTGTGGCCTAGAGAGAGATCTTTTGGAAGGTTTGTTCGTGGATTCTAGAGTGTGTGATTGTGAGAATGAGCTGTGGTAAGGGTCTGCCCTAACTGACCCCTGGGTTGCAGTGATGCCTCGTCTGTCATCATGCAATCTCTTCCTCATGTTCATGCCTCTGCATGATGTGATACAGGCTGTAGGACCCTGGTTAGAGCTGATCCCATGCAGCCCCGTGGTCCTCCACCTCCAGGCCTCCGAGCTAAATAAATTTCCCTACTGGGGTTTCTTATCATCGAAATGAAAACTGACTGATATAGATGCTTGTTCAGGCTCAGTTGACATTTCTCCTGAGCTGATTTACATCAGTCACTCTTCTTATTACAATTAACCAATTTGATTATATATAAATAGATGAAAACTGAATTTAGAAAGAGATTATTCTTCTGTGAAAATTAAGCTAATGCTTTGATCATTTATAGAATAATAAATTTTTAGGAGAAGGGTTCTTCAAACTTCAGAAGGACTTTACTGTGAATGCTCCATTGGTTTTTATTTAAGATCTTGCTACATTTATGAAAAAATGAAATGGAAAATTATAGATTTTATTATTGTAGTTCATGTATGAAAGAAAATTCAGAATTCTAATGGGTTGTTCCCCAAATTCTTCTCCATATTTCAAATGTAGGCAAAAGGAACATATATGATTTGATTTAAATACGTTGCTCTAAATATGCCATTTTAGTGAGTCTTCATAACATCTGACTTTTCTGGTTGACCTGATGGACATCTGGCATATCCTAATTAGCATTAACTGTCAACCTGACACAGCCTGGAATCATCTTCCATAAGCAGAAGCCGGTGAGTCGGTCAGTAAGAAGGAGCCATATAGTTTGTGCTGTGCTTTCTTTGCTGAGAGTGAACTCCCTGGCTGGAGTTACACTGTCTGGGGTAGAGCAATCTTTCCTTCAAGTTCCTATCCTGAGTTCCTGCTCTGACTTCCTTCAATGATGAGCTGAGTCCTGGAAGTGTAAGATGAAATAAATCCTTTCATCCTCTAAATTGCTTTTGGTCAGGGTGATTTATCATAGCTGCAGAAAGGAAAGCACCCCATGTAAGGACAGTGATTGGTTACTGTGGAACTAGGAAAGAGATGCCGCGTACATGGATTCTGAGGGTGGAAGAGGAAGATTTGTTTCTGTGACACCTATACGACCAAAGCAGGCTTTTTTGATTTTTAAATTTTATTTTTATATTTGAGAATTTCATACCTGAGCTAAAGCAAATTTTTTTTTATTCCTGAGCCCAGAAACCCTAAAAGAGCATTTCCTGGGGCTGGAGACATGACTCGGCAGTTAATAGCACTGTCTGCTCTTGCAGAGGGCCAGAGTTCAGTTCCCAGAACCCACATGGTGACTAACAACCATCTGTAACTCCAGTCCAAGGGATCCAGTGCCCTCGTTTGGTTTCCATGGGCACTGCATGACACAGGTGCACTTACATATATGCAGGCAAATTACTCATACACATAAAACAGAAATAAATAAATTTAAATAACTTTAAAAAGAATTTCCCCATAACCCTGCCTAGGCCTTAGAAGAACTGAAAACAGAACTAGAGCTTTGTTCCATTTTTTTATAGTCATGCTTTACTGATCTTCTGAAGCCTGATCTAGGTATGTAAAATTTTCTGTTCTGTAGGGGGCTGGGACAGTCTAGATCCAAAGGATCCTTACTGATGTCAAAGACAAGACATTTTTCTCTCTTTTTAACCTTTTTTCTGATATCTTTATTCTAGGACCCCTGACAATGTAGGAGAAGAAAGGGTGGATGTGGGCCATTCCTCCCAAGTATGAAGGTCACAGTCCTAGAGCAAATAAAGGCCAAAGAGAGAAAAGCATAACACAGTTAATCATTCTGTAAGATACAGAGAGCCTCCAGAATGCAGATCCAAATACCCATGGAAAATTCTATTTTTGTACTTCAGTGTTTTGAGTTTGTTGTTGTGTTATTTGTGTGTGTGTGTGTGTGTGTGTGTGTGTGTGTGAAACCAAGGCCTCACATACTAGTCTTGTACTCTACTGCTGAGCTACCTCTCCACCTCTGACAAAAACTAGGCTGCCCAGAAGGCCGTGGTGGTCAACTTGACCTCCATGGTGAGATCCAGGCCAGCCAGGGCTGAATAGTGAGACATTGTCTAGAAAATAAAATCGTGACCCCGAGCCATGTAAGGAAGCTAGACTAAGCACGAGTCTGTGAGCAGCCAGTGGGAGACTGGAGGGTGTGACTGACAGAATTATGTAGCCTCTGCCCAACTTCTTAAACCGTGAGTCATGAGTCCCCCGGTGTAGGTAGGTCAGCGAATTTCTTTATGACCGCCTCTCACACTAAATATTTTTAAGACATATGGCTTGTTTCAGGGAAAAGAGTTTTGGTTTCTATGACTAACCTTGAGGACAAAGAGTTTTTATTTCAGAGACTTGCTTTGGCAGAGGATGAAAATTAGAGGTGGGAGAACAGAAGGTCAGAAAGACCCCACTTCTGAGGCTCTTATTGAGGCTTTCTCTTGTTCAAAGTACTGCGCATCATGGGCTGGGGATGTGCATCAGTAGTAGACGGCTTGCCTAACACGCACAAGACCTTGGATTAAATCCTCATCACTGACAAGTTTTTATTCCATACTTTTGGCTTTCAAATTTTGAGCTGCAACAACAACAAAATAAGATCGTCTGGAAAAAGAATTCTTCAAGCTAGAGACAGTGGCCAAAGAAAACATTATCATCCTAAGTTACCTTTGAACTTGGGTCAAAATCTCCCAAGTCCTTCTGGTGGGGATCCCATATATCACTGGAAAAGTACAGATTTCTAATTCACATAAGACTGACTAAATGTGGCCCTTCAATGACACGTGGTGTTTAGAAACAAATGCCCCAAATGTCCCCAAACTATTTTAGAGCTCTACCAAAGTCTGGTACATCACCAGAATATCAAAACACTGCTTATGATTCCTATATCAAAACTGGAAAACTGCCCCTTAACCATCTCACTCTTCCCAGTCAAGCAATGAAATTACACCCAGTAGACTGTGGGGTTTTTTCCCAATTATTTAACTGACTCTTACCAAAGATCCATTATTTTTCTTATTTTTAAGTTATTTCAATTCCAGTGTAAATTGAGCATATCACAACTCACCCATCAACCCCACGAGCCTCCACTGACCTGGCTGCATAGCAAGACTTAGGAATGGGCATCCTTGCCCATATGGTAAGAAAGTAGGTGAGCCTTTCAATCTCTTATGGTATGGTGATTGGGAATGATTTCGGTGTCATCTTCATAGAGGGCACTAAATCAATCACTTATTAAACCCTGTCTCTTCATGATTAACAACAAACTAAAATTTTCTATGTTGTGGTCTTGCCCAAGTCACACAATCTCTTTGACTGTGAGTTCCTTTTTTCTTTAAACAGAGAATGGTAACTTTTCTTAGATTGTGAGGATTAAACAAGATTCTAATTTTCAGGATTTTTTTTTTTGCACTCTAAAGTTCCTTTATCATATGTAATATAACCCATGGAATAGCAAATTCAGGGCCTCTTAACTGGAATTTATGGAAAGTCATGTCCTGGAATGTTCTTTGACATGGCGGTTTCATAGAATTGTATAAACTGAATAAAGAACTGAGATCCATTGAAAGTCATGATGTAGAATGTTCTCTGAGAAGGTGGTTTCATAGAACTGCATAAAGTGCCCAGGCTGAAAATGATAATTTTGATTAAGCAGATTCCAATATTAAGTGATATGTTTAAAACGTAAATCATGACTCTCCTATAAAAATAAAGTGAAGACACAGGTCTTCCTCTCATGCTAATTAATGAGATATTTGTGAATTTTCCCAAATCAATGCTCTTGGCACATTTTCAGGCACCCAGAGATGCGTGTGCAGAGCAATGAAGAGCTGTTTTCCAGTCTGTGCTTCCCAGGTGAGGCACACAAAGGATCTCGCTGCCTTCACGTTTCACCTATAAACACATATCCCATTTTCAGTACATAGAACATGATGATTTAGTGACAAGTGTTCAAGTTCAAGAAGATTGTGATGTGCCTTAGAGAGAAAAATGGAACTTAGTCATCTTTGTCTAGGCACCAGTTGTAGAGATGCTTGCCTTAAGTTCAATGTTAATGAATTAACAATGTGTTTAAATAAGATGACTTTAACACCTAAAACAAGTTTATGCATCCGTCACGTGATGGAAGTGTTGTGACCAAAAACTCAAGAGAACTCTGTGTTTCTCTTTAGAGCAATGGTACAATATCCTTTAATTCAGTGTTCCTGGAAATGCCATAGAGCTTTGTAGAACTTTGCAAATAGTGAAACAGTGTTGTTCTTTGGACAGAACCATTTGCTTTATTATGGATTATCTAGAGTTTACAAGAAGAAAATAGCTCAAAGATGGTAAAGGACACAGATAGCCCAGAAAGGTGATCAAGACCTTATAATTTTTCTCCCATTTCACGGTATTTCAGTTTTTTCTAACTACAGATTCTTTTTGGTCACTGGCTTGCTTTGGTTGTTTTGATTAGAGAAGATAAACAGTGCTTATCAGTGTGAGAAATAATTTCTACTGAAACCAAGTCCTTGAGGATCTAAAAGCAATGAGATCCCATTTCTGGTCCCTTCACATGTGTTGTGCATTTCAGTTTCCCCAGGAAATGAGATGGGCGGAGCCAGAGACCGGTGGAGTCAGTCTAGGTGAAGGAGAGTCGGAGACAGAAGGAGTGAGGATTTAGTGCGACCCTCCCCCCAAATCCATGTATTTGAAACAACTTCCAGAATCATGTTTTTGGAGGGGGACCTTTGGGAAGTAATTAGGACTGGAGAAGACCTCGGGGATAAGATTCTCATGATGTCATTTGTTGACTCCCTGAGACAAGGAAGAGAAACTGGCCTGTCTCCTCTGCACAATGATATAGAAAAGGTTCTGGTGTTGAGCAGATGCTGACACCATGCTTGAGTTCTTCCTACTCTCTGAAACTGTAAGCCAGTCAAGCTTTATTCTTTATGAATGACCAAGCTTCAGCTGTTTTGCCATAGCAACAGAAAATGGGAAGCAGAAAATATCATAGCCATTTTACAGAATTAAAAAAATACAAATTCTGATGGTTAAGTACTCAAAAATGAATTATAATAAGTTCTAGCTCCAAATGCGTGTTTATGCTCCACTAAGTGTTAGGGAATCCACTTGTCTTACCTTCCCCCTGGGTTTCCAGAAAAGACCAGAAAGGTAATCCATGCTCTAAGTACATCTGCCAATATCTCTATGACATTGTCTCCAAGTGTTTATTCATTTACAGTCTTAGCTTTATTATTCCCCCTGAAAGAGCAAAGGAAAGAGTGTTGGACTTGACTCAGAGAAGAACAGCAACTGGTGGAACTGGAGGACCTAAAACGTGCTTAACACGTCAGGAAGGTGAGGCTAAAGCTTAAAAATTTCTTAAAGCTCCTGTGTTTTATTTAATGATCCAGCATTTCTTATCCACTGTTATCTCTCTGTAATAATCTCCAAAGTCCAAACTGAAGAACCAGTACACTACAGCTGTCAGTTCTTTTGAGTTTTAGATTAGTGGTAGGTGTTTAGTAGTTAGCATGATGACTTAGAAATTAAAAATCTCTTGGTCTCAGATTAAGCCTTTAAATATCTGCCTGTGTGCTGATCAAAACTGTTCTTAAATCTAAACAGCATTCTCAGCTCTCTAGATTATCTATCTAGTAGACACACACACATACACACACAAACATACACACAAACATACAAACATACAGACAAACATACACACATACATACATACACACAAACACACACACAATCATACAGACACAGCAGGAGAGAGAATGGGCGAGAGACGGAGGCAGAGAGGACAAATGACACACTGTCCTTTCCTCATTTGCCTGGCGTAGTATAGAAAGACCTGGGTTTACAGCAAATGCAATCATTTGGCTCACATTTTGCATCTAAGTGAAACACAGGTGACCTGACAGTTTTCATTCAATTCAGTAGGCATAACACAGCAAGAAAACAACCCAAGTCAGTCGAATACTCAGTGACAGAACCAATAAAAACTGTATTCTGAGTCTCTTATGTATTTGGATTATTCCACACTTGTAATGAAGAAAAAGTAAGGACATGAATATGTCATTAGGACATCGTGTTGTGCAATGGCTTTTACTTAGTTAAGCAGCATCAGGTTCTCCAGACTTAGCTTCTCCAGACTTAGCTGGGACCAGAGTTGGCCACTGGATAAACTGGAGTGAGATTTGGAAGGTGGCCATGAAGGTCCTCTCTAAGGTGCCAGCAATGGCTCTCTACCTGAGTGCTTACCAGAGCTTCCCCCAGGTTCAGATAGCCCAGCTCCTTTCTGTGTCCTGGGCCAGTCACACCTGCACTGTGGTAGCCAAGGCTGGCTGCTTACTGCAGGTCAACCGCACTTCCGAGGTTGATGGTGAGAAGTGTGATGTTAGACCCGTGCTTGTCCTTGTGGATTCCTATTTACTCTTGTCCTCTTCACTTTTCTTCCCAGCTGTCATCCTGCCATCTAGAAACTTCGGGTCTACCCCAGACCTAGAAGCAAGATCTTCCTGAAGACTTACTCATCTCTTTCCTTATAGCAGACTACCTACCCCAAATCTCTCCAATAGTTCTGTCTTCCCAGTGACACCTTGACAAATGAACGTGGTATAATAGAAAGCTTTAAATTGAGAAACTGAATTCTAACCCGGCTTTTACAGCCCCTTTGCTGTGTGCCTGGCTCAGCATTTATTTTTCTTCGTCCCTTTTGTCACACAAGATGAACATTAACAGTAGCTCCAGCTCAAATTCTGAGGTTATTTGAGAAATGCTACCTCAGCATTCACCACCACTAAGACTTATTACCCAGAGTTTTAGTAGCAAAAAGCTAAGCTATTTTAGTCAAATGAGGCTGTGTATCTAAGACCTTACTCAAACTAACTTTGTATATGAACTGTTTGTGAAGATTTACAAAGTTTAAAGTAGACTTTGCAAGGAACTTTGTTACAGTGATATTTACAATAGCAATTTCAATGCTCATTAAGGGAAGCTTGTATGAAGAAAATGCGTGGTGTACATACAGCGAAGTGTCACCCAGCCCTAATAACCTAATAGAAAAGAAAATCCTGCCATTGTGACAACGCAGATGAACTGGAGGACATTATGCTAATTGAAATAAGTCATAAAAAGAAGGGAAAATATATGATACCTCATATACCTCAATACATTTTTATTAATGTTTAAATTTTTTTAAATTTACGTGTATGAGTATTTTGCCTGCATATATGTAAGTGTACCAGTGTCATGCAATGCCCTCAGAGGTTAGAAGGTGCCAGACCTCCTGAAGCTGGAATTACAGATCGTTGTTAGTTGCCATGTGGGTGCCAGGAACCAAACCTGGGTCCTCTGGAAGAGCAGTCAGGGCTCTTAACAGCAGAGCCATCTCTCCAGCCCTTATGTGGTGCTTCTTAAATAGCCAGATCTAGAGAAGCTGAGAGTAGAATGGCGGTTGTTTGGGGCTTTTACAGAGGGAAAAAGATGTTATTTAATCGGCACAAACTTTCAGTTATACAGAGTGAAGAAATCATAAACATGACTGCACAGCATGGGGCCTAAAATCAACAATGCCGTGTTGTCGAGTGAAAAACTTACAAGACAGTATCTCTTATGCAAAGTATTTGATAACGACAATGAAAAGATAAAGAGGGCAGGAAGAAACTCATGGACATGACGTGTACAGACTTAGTGTGTGTATGCTGGTGATGTTTCACGGGCACATCTATTCAAAGCTTATAAACTCGCATGTATTAAAAATGGACATTTTTTGCATTTCAACCATATCTAAATGAAGTGTTTAAAAGTAAATGAAATTTTTAATTAATATTGAAATACAATTTTGTCATAACGTGTCTTAAGATGCACTAATATCTGACAAGTGCAAATGATAGTGTGCTCTATGAATAATTACAGAAAGCCAAGTTCCCACAGCACGAACCTGTGAAAATCTCAAATGCTGTAAAGCTTATCAGTCTCCTGTGTTTCTCTGTCTGTGTTCCAGGAATCCTGTATGAGATACGACCACAATTCTGCTCCATTCGTAGAGAGAGGCCCGAGAATGGCTGCGGGTCACCCGATAGCCTTCCTTTCTTCACCCTGTGTATTTTTGATAATTTCCCAGGACTTCTCATGAAAACCGCCGGTGAACAAGACATTTCTCATGAGCTCTTTCGTTCTTGAACATCAAATAGCAGAGAAGAAATACAACGATGAGGAGGAAGCAGATGGAAGTGATTGTGGGACAGAGCGGGGGTCCTCTGAGGACTCTTTTCATTAGGATGACAATGGGGTGAACTCTAGCAAGATTCATTCCCCTGTCCCACAGTACAAGGCAGCACGTTGAAAACACAGTGATGAGATAGGTGCCATGATATCATCAAAGAAGTAATGATAAGTTGATAAGAGGTCCTGCAATAATACCACCTTACATTTCCAAGGGGCCCACTTCTGAGCTGCTATTGTAATCTCTCCCCATTTAATGACACAGATGTCTTCATCCAAACGCACCTGTGTTTAGAAACACAAGGTTTATTATGAGAACAGAACACTGAGCCCCTCCTAAGTGTTCTCCCAGCACACACAAAGGACACATACATAGCAGCATACCTATTCAGCTCCAGAATTAACTTCCTTGATGGCAGATGCATTCTTGAACTTCAAAATTCAAAACCTATAGGGGTAAATGATAGGCTTAAAGGGATTTATTTCTTATTACATGAGGAATGCACACACATTGATTCTTTTCTACTAGTGATAGGTAAACAATGGTCTTCATTTAAACACAAATACCTCATTTAACAAAAAGGATAGAAAAGGGCAAGGCATGGGGGCATACAGGTGATTTTCCAGAGTTGGAAAATTACAGGGGGCGTTTCTCAGGGGTCTGGTTACAAAGCAAGGATAAATTCCTCTTATTTCCTAAGCAGGCAGTTCAAGAGTTAAGCAAATGTTTTTTTGGCAACTAATTTGTAGCAGGCATTGAGGTCGTTCTTGAGAAATTATTTTTTTTTTTTGTCTAGTGAAGAAGAAAAACCACTTCCTTGATGTTTCCTTGTCTCCCTCTGCTGTCCTAAGTATACCATGGTCCTTTGTGGCTCTTGGAAATGTGGCTAATTTGGGGTGGGATGGTTTGCAACAAGAAACTAGCTGCAGAGTGTAGGGGGTGGTAATGTTCATGCTTGGGAGTTCTTGGGTTCAACAACTGTGATTCCTCATCAACTCAGCAAGATCTGCTGAGAGCCTACAAGGTGGAAAAGAGTCTGCTTATGTAGAGACAGTCTACAAATAATAAAGTAGAAAACGTTAGGTGCAACAAGTTAGAGGGTAACAGGGTGGATGGCGAGTTAACTCAGCCTCCAGGGTCGCGGAGAGCTTCTTTGGGGAAATAACATTTAAGAGAAAGCTGAATGGCACTGAGGAGCCAGACTCCAAAAATCTCAGCTAAAAGTTATATAAGGGGAATGGAAGATAGAAAGACTCCAAGCTGAGAATCCTCTGACATGTTCCTGACAGAAGGAAAGTGTGGTGAGGACAGGGACTGTTGTTGGAGAGATAATGCATTCTCATAAGGCCCAGGACACTGAAATGTGGAATTTGCAATTCAATTTGCTCAGCTTTTCTCAAATGTTGGTGTTTCTTAAAACATAAATCGATGGTTCTATCGCTATAGACTATTTAGTAGATATGGGGTTTGAGCTGAGGGTTTGCATTTTCTGATATCCCATGGGATTTACATATTGCCTGCCTGCTCACTGAAGACTTTAAAAAATAGCTTTATTAGGGCCGACAGGATGGCTTCGTAGGTAAAGGCATTTGCCATCAAATCTCATGACCTAAGTTTGCTCCCCAGAACTCACATGGTAGAAAGAGAGAAATAACTCCAAAGAGCTGTCCTTTGACTTCCATACATGAACCATGGCCATGCCCTTTTCCTCCAAAATAAACAAACAAATGTAATAAAAATGTTTTGATAGCTTTGCTGGGCTGGGAAAATGGCTCAGTCGGTAAAGTGTCTGGTGTATAAGCATAAGGCCTGGAGTTCAGATTCATGGAAGCCTTGTAAGAAGCTGAGAGTGGCAGGACCCTCCTTTAGCCCCCTCCCCTGACAGAGGGGGAGGACAGATGGAGAAAGGAAGATCCCCAAGCTCACTGGCAGCCAGGCAAGCTGAACTGACGAGTTTCAGGTTCTGTGAGACACCCTGTCTCAAAACAGAAAGGTGGAGAGAAATGGAGGAGAGACACCTAACATCAGCCTCACACACACACACACACCCACAGCAACAAGCACCCACAACACACATCGCACCCACTACACACAAGTAATTTTTTTGACAGGGTCTCCCTAGTCCCACTATGTGACCCAGGCTGTCCTGGATCAGACCGAGATCTGCCAGCCTCTGCCTCCTGAAGACTGGGAATAAAGGTGTGCACCACCACGCTAGGCGTATAAATAACTTTTTAAAATACTTTTTTGGGTGTTTTTGAGACAGGGTCCCCCTATAGCTTCAGCCGGTCTGGAACTCATTTTGCAGACTAGGTTGGCCTCAATCTCACAGAGATCTGCCTAACTCTGCTTCCTGAGTGCTGAAATTAAAGGGGTATACTGCTATGCCTAGCCCTAAAATAATTTTTTTAATTGTTTGAGAATTTCATATGTGCACGTAATGGCTTCTGATCAAATCTCTTCCCAAATCCCTCTTCCATCCCCTCACCACTTTCCCCTGCCAACTTGATCTGCTTTAAAAAAAAAAAAATCCCATGAGCGCACTTTGTATGGCCCACGTGGGCATGGGTGCAGGACCACCTACTGGAGCATGGAGCTCCAGGATTGCATCCCTAAAGAAAGCGGAGTCTTTCTGTGCTAATGGCCATCAATTGCCAATAGTTCCTCCACTAGGGGTGGGGCTTCGTGAGCCATTCCCAACTGCATGCTGGGAATTTGGCTGGTTGATATTGCACAGGTGTTGAGTATGTAGTTGCTGCTATGAATTCCTGTGCTCAACAGTCCTGTCAAATTCGGTTCCACAGCAGATGTCCATATCTCTCTTACAGGCTTTCCACCCATTTTCCGTAATGATCCCAGAGCCTTCAGGACAGGTAGCTGTGATAACGCTGTCTCACTTGAACAGAGTATGCTGACACGTTGTGGGTCTCTGTATTAATCACCATCTACTGCAAAAAGAAACTTCCCTGATGAGTACTGAAAGATGCACTAATCTACTGATAAAAGGGTAAGAATTTAGGGAGGAGTTTATATCCATTTAAGAGAATAATAGTATATTCTCCCCTAGGACTTAGGCAGCCACAGGGTTTTGGCCCAATTAATCAGTCTAAGCATGAGTTAAGTCTTACGGAGCAGGCTTTAATCTAATTAGAAAGTCCTTGGTTACACCCATGACATTTGTGCACCAGTGGGCGTATCTTTCCAGTCCAGTCATCACTGTAGCTAGCAGCATTCACAGCTGCATGATACTATTGATTACTTTTCTCCCTCAGTAGTAAGAGCACCCTCAGAAGTTATCATAGCACTTATGGGGACAAAGCCTCCACATCAGTACCAGCTTGATCTCTTCAAGTCTTACGACTCAAGTGTCTTCAGGAATCGTCTTTCCATCAAGTTCTAGAGGGTAACCAAGAGCAATGGCAATAGCCTATAATGTTTGAGGGCCTATAAGGCCTCACTAAAAAAACACCTGAAACAGAGGTACCCCAAATGTGGCACTGTGCTTTTTTATTGGATAGCCTATGGTTTGTGGGGGAAGCATTGTTTCCCTGTTATAGGGTGGTAATACTTTTTTTTACATTTATGTGAATATAGTTTAGGAAGTTTCTATAGCAGTAGGCATGTACATGAGTTTTTCAAAGGTTTTTGGTGTTAGTTATCCTTCCGGGCATCCCCTCCTCTCTCCTGACCTCCCACCCTCCTTCCTTCTCATACCATTGCTCCATCTTCCTCCTTTATGTCACTGCATTCTATCTCCCTGTCCCCTCCCTTGAAAGTGCCGTACCCCCCCATGGCACCTTGCTATAAGTTTCCTGACCTCTATGAGCATTGCAAATGAAACACACATACCTAGTGATTCAAAGCTCACATCAAAATAGGAGAGAAAACTTGCTATATTTGCCTTTTTGGTTCTGGGTTACCTCACCGAGGAAGAGTGTTTCTAGCTCCATCATTTACTTGTGGATTTCATAGTTTCTTATTTATTTACAACTGAATAGCATCCCATTGCATATATGTGTTGGCTGCCATTGTCGTCAGATGTTGGGGGCCATGGGCTCCGGATGTTGGCGGGCATTGGCAAATCACTTGGGGGAGGTGGCAAGGAGGCAAGGAGTCAAGGACACAGACCCCGGGAGAAATGGAACCAACAATCTCGTTTAATTTTAGAAGGAAACAGACTTTATACTTTTGCCAGGCTTAGGGGAGGTCTCTATCTGATCATCTGACGTGCTTCACTCTGGTAGGTCCTGAACGCCTCTGATGATCTGAAGTTCATCACTCCCATTGGTCCTGGATGGCTGCTAGGGCCTGAGAGCTGCCCCAGGTTAGGTCCCAGGAAGTGTTCACTGCACATGCATGCTCAACACCGGTTCTAGCTGTTCTAGGCCAGCAGGCCGGGAGTCTTCCTGGCCTGGCCTGAATCGTCCTACATATACGTATCAAATTTTCATTATGCATTCATTTGTTGATGGAAATCTAGGCTGTTTCTATTCCTGGCTCTTGTGAATAGGGCAGCACTGAATATGAATGTACAAGTACCTCTGAGTAGGATGTAAAGTCCTTTGGGAGCACGGCCCAGAGTGCTAAAGCTGGGTCGTGTAGTAGATCTCCTTCCAGCTTTGTGAGGGACCTCCACACTGACCTCCAGAGTGGATGCCCAGTTTGCACTCCCACCAGCAGTGAATGAGGGTTCTCTTTCCCCACACCCACACCCACATTTACTGTCTTTTTATCTTAAGCATTCTGCCTGTGCTAAGATGAAATCTCAAAGTAGCTTTGAGTTTAATTTTCCTGATGATTAAGGATATTGAACATTTAAAAATATTTCTTAGCCATTTGTGTTTCTTTAGAGAACTCTCTGTTTAGTTCTATGCATCAGTTTTAGTTGAGATGCTTCTTTTCTTGATGTTTTAAGCTTTGAGTAATTTATATAGTCTAGATACTAACCCTCTGTCAGACGTAAAAAGTTTTTGAGGATAACTTTTCTCATTGTGCAGGCTGTTTCTTCACTTGAATGATGGGGTCCTTTGCTGTTCAGAAACTTTTCAGTCTCATAAGGTCCCATTTGTCAGGTGTTGGTCCTCATACCTGCATTACTGAGGTCCTGTTCAGAAAGTCCTTTCCTGTAAGTTCCAATATTCCCTACTTTCTCCTCCAGCATATTCAGGGTATCAGGTCTTATGCTGAGGTGTTTGATCTATTTGGAATTGAGTTTTGCACAGGGTGAGAGATAAGGATGTGTTTAATTCTCCTACATGTTTGACCAGCTCCATTTGTTGAAGATACTGGGTTTTCTTCAGTGTGTATTTATGGCCTCTTTGTAGAAAAAAAAAAGATGGCCATAGAAGCTCAGGCTTATGCCTGGGTCTTCAGATCTATTCCACTGATAAATATGTCTGTTTCTATGCCAGTATCATGCTGGTTTTATTACTATATCTCTATAGTATAATCTGAAATCAGGGGTGGTGATGCCTCCCGCTCTTCTTTTATTCTTCAGGAGTGTTTGGGCTATCCTGGATACTTTGTGCTTCCATATGAATTTGAGATTTTTTTTCAATTTCTGTGAAGAATTAATTGTGTTGGAATTTTGATGGGGATATCTTTGAATCTAGATGGCTATTTTTCATAATATTAGTCCTACCCATCTATGAGCATAAGAGGTCTTTACACCTTCTGGCATCCTCTTCAATTCCCTTCTTTAGAGTATTTAAGATTTCATTGTACAAATCTTTGTTAGATTTATTCAAGCTGGGGCTTTTCTTGAATCTATTGTGGATGGGGTTATTTCTCCAATTTCTTTCTTACTGTGTTTGTTGTTGGCATGTAGGAGGTCTACTGATTTTCTTTTACTTTTTCTTTCTTTTTGGAACAGGGTCTCCCTGTAGCCCAGTGGACCTGGAACTCACTACGTAGACCAGGCTGGCCTTTGCCTCTCAAGTGTTAGGTTCAAAGACAAACACCACCATGCCTGTCACTCATGTCTACTAATTTGTGCATATTAATTTTGTATCCTGCTACTTTACTGGATGTGCTTGTCAGCTGTTGGAGTGTTCTGGTGGTCTTTAGGGTCTTTGTGTATAGAATCAGATCATATGCCAGCAAGCACACTGAAACTTCTTCATTTCCTTATGGTATTCCTCTGTCTCCTTTTACTGCATTATTATACTAGCTGAAACTCTGAGCACTAAAGTCAGTTCAATCCTGCTTGAAAGTGAATCTTCAAGAAGGACTTGCTTCTGATGAAAATATATGAGCCAAAGGAGAATGACATTCAGTGTCAACTAACTGCATGGTCTGCTTTCTTCTACATTGATATATTGATAAACTTTTGATACAGAATTTAATCTCACTTCACATGACCACAGACACCTTCACACCTAAATTTGTCCATTG
Organism: Eospalax fontanierii; assembly: GCA_035773235.1. Lineage (NCBI taxonomy): Eukaryota > Metazoa > Chordata > Mammalia > Rodentia > Spalacidae > Eospalax > Eospalax fontanierii. The sequence continues at coordinate 10,662,114 of CM069538.1, forward strand.
TAATAGATAAATACTAGCAAAATGGCTAAAAAATGTTCAGCAAAGGACAGGAAGGAGTGAGAGACATTAAGAAAGAACAAAATGTTATCCCAGAGAGGAGAAACCCTTGGCACTTACAGTGAAACTTTCCATTTGAAATCACACTCTCCCACTGTGGAACAGAGAGCCGCCTGACACTTCTGAGCACAGCCTAACTTGGAAAGAGAAGGAAAAGAAATATTTCCCATTAGAGTTCCCACCTTTCAAATTTATTTCCATTTCTTCATTTGGCACAGTCGATATTGGATCTGAGTTTTGGTTCCACATCCATCTGGGGGAATCATTTGGCCAAAATAGGAGGATTAATAAATTCTTCCAAGATACTTTATATTCCATTACATTTAGCAACTTAGTCCACATTTGTGGGAAATGTTATAAAGCATCTAGTAAAATAAAGATTCATAGCTAAGAGCCACGTTGACCACATTGATTTGTACTGGTAAAATGCTCCTATGCATGTGTTCAGACCATCTATTTCATCTTCACCAAGACCCATCTGGAAGGAAGAATGGAAGTGTGCATTTTGCCCTAAAGTCCTGGCTGGGAGACGCTTGCGTTATACTTTTATCCAAGAGAAGAGTGTGTCTTGCTTGCTTTTGCTTTCCTGCATGATCTGCTGAGATGTGTGGGCTAGGTGAGCAGATGCCCCTGACCAATACAGAAGGGGTCATCAATGTACCCACTTTAGTTCATCCAGAGGCCACAGCCACTCGAGACCCAGCAGTCATCATGAGTGATAACCACAAACAAGAATTGACCAGGAACACAGTCACTTCACTTGGACTCCTGGAGGAAGCAAATTAGGTGTGCCTCCTGCCTCACAGACAGCCACAAGCTGTGAGGCAGCCCATGTGGGATGAATGTCTATTAAAATAAGTGTACATGGGGCTGAGAGTTGGCTTAGTTGAGACAGTGTTATGCACATGTGAGGATTTGAGTTTCCATCCCTAGCATTCACATAAAAGGCTGGCGGGGAAGCACGTGCTTGTAACCACGGAGCCGGGATGTGGAGACAGACGGTTCCCTGGTGCTCAGTGGCTGGTCCCATTACCATTGAACTTCAAGTTCAGTGAGAGATCCTGTCTCAAAAAACAAGGTGGACAGCAGTTGAGGAAGTGACCTGATGACGTTGACTTCCTCCACAGACACACACAGACACAGAGAGAGAGAGAGAGAGAGAGACAGAGACAGAGACAGAGACAGAGACAGAGAGACAGAGACAGAGACAGAGAGACAGAGAACTATACACACATACACATGATGCATGTGAAGATAAAAATTTTAGGGGAGCAGTGTAGGAAATGAGGTTACTGTCTTATCCCAAGCAGTTACAGAATGCCATGGAGGTTTTTTTCAAAAAATATTTTATTTATTTTTATTGTATGTGTGTGAATGTACTGTCTGCATATATGTAAGTGCATCCATGTCTGGAAATGCCTATAGAGGTCAGAGAGAGCATTGGAGCCCCTTGAACTGGAGTTATGGCCAGTTGGTTGTTAGCCACTGGAAACCAAACTCAGTTCCTTTGTAAGAGCAACTAGGGGCTCTTAACCACTGAGCCATGTCTCCAGTCCCAGTGACCATGAAGATTTTGGCAGCCACTTTCCAATGACCTCCAAATGAAAATGAAGAATTTGAGCCAGATAATTACTAAAATCTTTGTTCCTAGAACGAGGGTCTCCGGGTAGGCTGAGTAGACCTCAGTGGATGAACTTGCACTGAGGTCATTTGGGGACGCTAACATGATACAATAGACCTTAACCCAGATTAAAGAATGTACGGATTCCAGCTGGGAAGCTATGGGGAGGGGTGCCTGTGGGGAAGCGGTATAAAGATGATTAAGATTGAGATGTTCAATATGAAACACACAATGATGCAATAAAAAAATTTTTTAAACTTTGTTCTTTAAAGCCTTAATAACTCTTGTTTAAATAACAAGGTTGTTGAGAATACAATTTCTCTATAAAATCAAGGTTGAAAGCAGTAGAAATTGACGTTTGTCAACAAAATAAGACACTAGCATTAAAAGTATCAAGAATACAACACAAGGAGCCATGGCAAGATTAGACCTCAGAGCCCTGGCTGTATTTCAGATGCGTCCAACACTGAAGCAGGAAGGAGTACAGCAAAAGAACTCACAGGCCACCTCACCTGAAACTTCAGACACAGCATGGAGGCTGTTTCTCCTGTGAGGAGGCAAGGCAGATGCTCTGAGCGTCTGCCTGTAGAGAGGACAACAGACCATCCTCTTGGATCCTGGGTGGAGCTTACAATAGCAACTTAAGAAATCTCATTCGGAGAAATGATACATTTTATCCATGAAAGCAAAAAGGTATTTGAGAGTTTGACTTTTGAAACATTTGAGTGGGGTGAACCCAGACAGTGACAAATGAGGCGCTATCCGGGCTTGTAATCAAAGCTGCAGTCTTCTCTAACGGTTTCCTGTATGGCTGAGGTGGGGCAGGGGAGCAGGTGCTGATGGAAATGGAGCTCTCGTTCACATGTGTACAGCTTCATTTCTTGTTTTCCTCTCTGGGATGTCCCTTGGGAACTGCTCTTGGCTGGTGGACAGTTCAGAAACCACAGTGCAGCTTGTCCAGCAGGGAGGGTGCTGTCACCACTCGGAAGATAGCAGCACTAATCGTGTTTGTTTTGGCCTCTCAGTCCCAAGGGCAGATGCTCGTCTTGCCGCTGACTGAATGGGATCTGATGTAACAGGAGGGACGACTTGAGCCAGGCTGAAGAGGACCTTGGGATGCTTCCATACAAAGCAACTAGTTCTGGAAATTTTCTAGGAAGCTCCAGAAACACATGAAGTAGTGGATGACGGTCAGAGTTGACTCGAGTTTATGCACCCATGGGGTTCAGGTTAGAGAGGTAATGAGACTGTGTCCTAGCAACCTCGCTCTTGAGATATGACAACAGGGTCCCATTACCTTGGAAACCAGGCTATTCTTTTGCAGCTTGTAGATCCCTCTGCTTAGCCTGTCTTTGGCTTCCAACCTGGCTCTTGGATGCTGGCAACTTCTCTTGATTAGAACTTAGAGGGAAAACATTTTTGGAGGGTCCATGGAGGATCACAGATGAATGTTTCTAATGATTTAAGATGCCAGGGAAAGGGCTGGGTTGCCTAGGGTCTTAAGGGCCACACCTTCTGAGTTTAGGGCTCCTGCATTCCCGGGAGTTCCTTGCCACCTGAACTATTCCCTGTGATGTGAGGAATTGAGAAGGTATCTGTTAGGAAGCTGTTTGACCTCCAGCTTTTGGGGGCTGTCAGGGATAACAAACCATTGAGAATGTTACCACCTAGCCTTTTGAGAATTAACATGGCCTCATAAACAGATTACAGTTGAAATGCAGGAATACTACCACAAATATATAAAATGGCCTTCAGGCTCCTTATAAGGTACATATGATCCATAATCAACTTTGTGTTTAGACTTGGACCCTGTTTAAACCTCTCACTCAGAACAATACAAATATTCCTCACCCTGAAGTCTGAGCCACTTTTGATCCCTGACATGTCAGATAAGAGATCTTCAGCCTGTACATGCACTCAGTGTTACAGGTCAGACTCTGACATGGAACTGACTGAGTTAAAGGCAAAGTTTTACCTAGACGGCTTTCCTTCCAGAGGCTCGGGAGATGGAGTCCATTTCCCAGAGGCCCTGGTGGAGGACACATCCCTCTCCTCTCCAGCTTCTAGAGATGCCCCCTTTCCTTGGCCTGTAGCACTTCCTTCATCTTGAAGTCATCAGTGTTTTTCTCCAGCCACAGTTAAGAAAGGATCTCCAGTGATCATTCCACGTAGGCTGGGTCATTCCACGTAGTCTGGAATAATCTCCCATTTTTGAAGTCCCTATCCCTGCAAAATGACATACTTGCAGGTTCCAGGGATTTGTCCCAGCATGCTCACAGTGAATGGAATCAGGCCGAGGTGACTGGAAGGGGCAGTTTTATTTTCCAGGTATGGAGTTCAGCAGATATAACTCAGCATTAGCTCCCAGCATAGTACTTCACCTTTGGGCAATGGGAAAATGCTTCCAGCCACAGCCTAGGGCAGTCACTGCCCCTCAGAAGCCTACGAGGGAACAAAGCCACCGTGAGCACTGGCTCTGACTGATGGCATCATTTGCAGTCTCTCTTCTCTTGCCTTTTCCTTTGCTTTCCTGTGCTAACGTACGCTGGAGCACATTTACTCTGAGGGTCTTTCTTTTTCTTGTCATTATCTGGCTTTTCTTATCCCACCCCATTATTCGTGGATTTCTTCTGCCCAGTGTCCCCTGCTCAGCCAGAGTTTGGCTAATGACTCCACTGCGCTTCTCTCCCCCTCACCCTTCATCAGATTGGCTGATAACTGAACATTCAGAACATTCTCCAGAACAGGGCATTGTATGAGCTCAATGCAGGCTTTAGAAACCTCTTGGGCAAGATGTTTTGGTTTTTTTCTTAAAACAGTTTTTATAAGGAGGTGGGGAGTTTGGGTCTTGGACAACACAAACGTTATCTTCACTTAAGCTGGAAAGACAGATAACAATAAAATCTGAATTCTACCTTACAATACAGTTCCCTCTGTCAAAAACAATGGGAAAGGGAAGGAAAAACAAAATTAAAAAAACAACAACAACAAATTATTGCAAAGTAGTTTTTACTTTAAATTATTATTATTATTTTTTTTTGTCTTTTTGACACAGGGTCTTTCTGTACCTCCAACTGGCCTAGAACTCCCTGTGTAGACCAGACTGGCCTCATACTCCCAGAGATCTACCCGTCTCTGCCTCCCAAGTGCTGGAATTAAAGGAGTGCGCCACCAAGCCCAACTTTAAAAATGTTTTCTTTATGTTGGTTCCCCATCTGCATACACAAGAATAATGCAGATATGCTTCTGTCATAGCTAAATTTCCATAATACATATATAAATCATAAATACCTCATCCCTAAAGCAAGCTCTTACATTCTTCAGTATTGTTTAGTTTGTAAGACAGAGGAATAGCTTTGGAAACATCCACACAGAGCATCACTTTGATTACAAATGTTTACCTCCTCTGTATTAGGAGTGCACTGGGTGTTGGAAAACAGAATGATGACTGGACCCATCTTGCTGTGGCATCTCACAGTTAAACAGTTTAGAATGAAACAAGGACAATGAATGAGAAGTCACAGAATCCCATGAGAGAGCGAGACGCATACCGTTAACCTTAGATGTGAAGACATTTAAAGGAATGCATATCCAAAGTGTATTTTAAGAATAAGTAGAAATTCCAGCTGAAGACAGGAGGGACAGTGGGGGAGAAGACAGATGGCAGGCTAGAGACCAAGGTGAGGAAGCGCCTGCACTCTGCATCTGGAAGCACATCAGAGACAAGCATGAGGGTTAGGTGCACTCCAAGGTAGAAGTTTCTTTAGTTTGTTTTCTTGTCTGTCTGTCTACTCCACCACCCCTCCCTTATACCACTGACAGCACTGAGTGTCTTTTATGGAATGACTCTTTCATAGCACTAACTTTGAGCGTTTGCACAGGGGTCTGCCTTACAAAGATGACTCATAAACCTCTCTCTCTCTCTTTTGATACTAGTAATGTACAGTAACAACTACATGTTACACAGGTTATACAGGACAAATTGTATTAGCTGCATTCCCCAGTCTCACTCAGCTCTCCTCCCCACATTCCTGACCAAGCAGCTCTTCCTCAAAGTGTTACTTGGGAGTGTAGGCTTCTTTTAGCTAATGTTTCCTGCATTTTGTAAGACCCCAGAGCCCTCTGAAGCCCTGGAGTGAGCTGAGCTGCTGGGTGCTCTGTGCTCAGTCAACTAATGAATGAGGAGACAACTGGACTATTTCGTTGGCTGGGCCCATAGCATGACTGGACCTAGATGCTAGGGGCCAGGAAGCTGTAATTTAGTTGAGTGTCTTGGAAAAAGAAATTAAATACTTTAGAGTGTAGAGGTCATTGAATGACACACCCACGTTGGGGTAATCAGACACAGGAACTGCAGGCTTGTGCTTTCCAAAAAACGTATTGAGTAAGGGCTTCTTCAAGAAGGGCATGGGTGACAAGGGGAAAGTTAAGTCAGTTGGTAAAACTGTGTCAGAAGTTTTGTTAGGCTTCTAGACACTGTGGAAAGAGCTTACTTGAGAAAGAAGAAACATGGGAACCAGAGCAGAGAGATGGAGGTGGCCTTCCAGACAGCTCGCTGTCCACAGAGCAGAATCAAGAAAGGAATTCCCTCAGACTCGGTGCCGGAACACTGTGTTGCCTCAAATCTTGCTCCCAGCTTACCCAGATCCCACCTTAAGATAGAAAAATTCTTGGCAGTATTATGAATATTCAACTGTCCTATGCCCTAAGCAGACTTTCATTCAAAACATCATAATTTCTGTCCTTTGTTACCAACAGCATTCTTGTGAACCTGTGTTAGCGTCATAGTGATTTGTGAAATTATTTAATCAGCAGAGTGGCACGAGGTGGTGGTGTTGTCGCCTCGTCTATCCTAACTCATCTTGGTCACTGAGATAGATAAGGAAAGTGGTCTCATCTGTATGTAGATTTCTCTGTATGTGGCTAGTGTCAGTCTTGTCTTCAGGATTCATGCTGGAATATAATTTAAATGATTTCTGTATCAAAACAGCCTTTAAAGACTCTATCTTTGAGTTTGTAGGTTTTAGCTAAGACATTTTGATGCTTACTACAAATAAGGAGGAAACTTTCTGTAGTTTTTCCAGCCTCTCAAGGACTAATAAAACCTCGAAATCTTGCAACAGGAAAATATACTCACATTTTAGCAAGAAAGTAAATTAAATGAATGTTTGTTTATAAGTACTGAACTTGAGAGTGGGAAAGAACCAAAAACTGCACAGAGCCTTCTTAGAGCCATGTCCGCATTACTCCATTTGTGGCCCCACTGGACAGCACTGGACCTTGGAGTCTCAAAAGGGGGAGAGAATCCACTGTCACCATAAACTACTTCCTTAGACACTGATTTGCCACTCTCCGCATTCCAGCTGTGATGACCTGGCTCAAGGTTTCTATGGTAACAATGGCTTTCTCGAGCACCAACAGGACAGTGGGCTAGCTCACACTAACTGCAGAAGACAGAGGCCGAGCAGTGGGTAGATAGGGAGTGTGAGAGAAGACAGTGACTCACAGTTATACCGATGAATCTCTTCTTACACTGAGCAGACATGTTCCAGAATATTACAACACATTCTGCCTTCTTCTTATCAGATACAAAAATTTCTTCCTGTCAGTGGTTTTTTTCATATCCAGGGGATGGAAAGCAGACCTTCCCTTGAAGCCATTCCTAAGATAAGCATCCCCGACCATCTCAGGAATTCTAATTTATCTTATCTTCTCAGCCTTACTGCCAGGAAAATTGTCTGACTTATTGGAAGAGGCCAGAGGCCATCTGAGTTCACGTAGGAGATGGGCAGGTTTTGTTTATCTTTTTCATCATTAACGTTGGTTACAGACTGTCTTATAAAATTAAGAGGTGATTTTCTTTCAATATTTTATTTGGTCACCAAATGATCCCTCGATAGATACGAGAGCAGGCACGCACAGGCTTGGATCCACTGTCTTAGAGGAAACCCTGAGGTGTCTCATGTTTCCCTTACCCTTCAGAGAATCAAGTAAAGCCACTTCCTTGCTGGAATATGAACTATGTCCTTACATTGCCTGAGGGCTTTCTTTAAATGCAAGTCTTTGTAAATTGGCACTGTTTGGTGTTTTCTGCCTTAAATGTTTCTTCTAAGAGATTTCTCCTTATCTTAGACTTCTTGAAACCCTTATAGTTGAATCACCTTCTTCTCTGAGGAGTCTTTGTTTTCAGGGATGTACATTTAAAAGTTTTGTGCTTTGCATTAACTTTAAGCATAATTCACCTAGGGATACCTTGAAATGTTTTAATGAAGGCATAATGAGCAGCTATATGCTTAAGGACATCAAAATATAAATCCATCCAAACATATAGATCTGTCCTAATTAGTCTAGGAATTTACTTTAGCTAATTTCTTCTTTATTTCCCAAAATACTACTTGTGCTAATGGAGTCTACCTGATTTCTAGAAGTGATCAGGGCTTGGAAAGGAGGCAAGCAAGGACAGTGAGGCCGTTTTGGAATGATGCGGCATTAATTCATGTTAGTGCAGTGAAACCCCTAACCATTTCGGGCTGGTTTGGGTACATAGTGTTGATCCTGCCTCGAATGGCTTTTCTCCTCCTTTTAGAAGCCCCTTTGTCCATTCACTCATCCTTCACTCTATTCGTGAGCATATTAAATATTTACTACGTTCCTGCAGTGGGCCAGGACCTGCTCCAGACCTGTCAGCAGAACTGCCCCGCCTTGTGTTGCTGTCTTCTCCCCTTGAGCCTGCATGGGGTCGGTGCCTCACTTTCTCTGAAAGACTCTGACCTTTATAGGCTAATATATTGGGTTGAATTCTTAACCATACATTCTGGAAGATGGTGTCCTAACTCTGTCACAAACTAGACTTTACAATACTGTGGTTAAATGTACAGGCTTTGGAGTTTTACATTTAAAGGTGAAATTACACCTCAGTGGACCACTAACTTGAACAAAGACCTCCTAGTTCACAGAATTAGTATGAAGAACATATGGATAGTCATAGACAGTACTTAGTTCTCCATGTGATACACTAAAAACCTTCATCATATGATAGCTAATAAATATGGTCTGCTGAATATGAAACACTAGATGCATTTACTGTTGATATAATGAAGTATAATGACATAATAGTCCCTGGGGCTGGATACTTATAAAAGTTTATTTAGCTCAGAGGTTTGGAGTCTGAAAGTCCACTCTACATGGCACCAGTTTCCACAAGGGGATCCCGGTTGTGTCATTTCAGAGAGAACAGTATTATCGTGGGACCGTGCATGATAAATAAAGGAAACAAGAGGAAGATTGGGGTCCAATAAGAACTACACAAATCCCTCCCATGACCACGCCTCAGTGACCCAGCAGCCCCCGTTGGCCCCACCTCTTAAAGACTCTGACACAGTACAGTAAAGTACCGTAGCACTGGGGACCAAGCTACCTCATTGTTGACTGGCATGGCCGGATCCCTCAGGGGCAGGGGTAAGGAGGCGCAGAGTCAACGTCACAGACCCTGGGAGAAAGTAGAACCACGATCTCATTTTAATTTTAGAAAAGAACAGGATTTATATTTTTGCCAGGCTTAGGGGAGGTCTTTAGTCATTTGATGTGCTTCATTCTCGTAGGTCCTGAACACCTGACGATCCAAAGTTCATTGCTCCCATTGGTCCTGGATGGCTGCTAGCCTGAGAACTGCCCCAGGTTGGATCCCAGGAAGTGTTCACTGTACAAGCATGCTCAATATTGGTTCTAGCTGGTTGTAGGCCAGCAGGCTGGAAACCTGCCTGACCTTGCATCAATTATCCTACACCTCATGAACTCGAACGCCCTCTGATTGTCTATCTCTAGGGTACAGCAGCAGGTGCAAAGACAAGAAAAATCTTCAGAGCTACTACTGACTGAGATGTCCCCTTCTCCAATGGACAGGCTGCAAAGTCGTTGATAGTCATTCCTGTGACCCCCACAATCCCACCCCTCTCATTTTCTTAAAACATCTAAGAGTACTGTGTAGACATCAAGAGGAGGCAGTTGTCTCTGAGCTCCCACTGTGGCAGCTCCGCATGGCGGCCCTCTGCTTTTGGCCATTGCACAGAGCACGGAATGTCTGCTGAGTCAGAATCCCCAGTGCGTGTCTCCCAGCCTTCACAGGCGCCCAGCGTCACCACAGCGCCTGGGAAACACAGCTGCTCACCTGCTTCTGCGTGCCTTCAGCTCTACACTTAACCCATTTTCAGGACCACTAAAAGTCCTAGCTTCTGTTTTTGTTGTTTGTGTTTTCTACCCCACGTGACTACATGATAGACTCTTGTCAGCACTTAGACTGGAAGATGCCCGGGGGTGGGAGGGATCTCTTCATTCACTTCAGGTTTTTACAAAGGCAAGAAAGCTAGGTTACAGAGTTCTGGAAGCTAAGTTTCCTGCCATGCCACAGGTACACCAGAGAGGGTTTAAGAAGGTGCTCTGCTGAAGCAGGAGATTGGGGAGGGGACCACAGTGTGCACAAAGTTAGATGACATCTCAGTGGTTTCCTGCAACAGAGGAATACTCTTTGCAGTTTGTACTTTGTCATGCGCCTCTCTGATATTGCACATGTGACTCTACAAACAGCCTTGAACATGTGCACAGAGTTGTATCAAGTGCAAGCCCTGTTTATACACGTCTGAGTCAGACTGAGATGGTTGAAATGAATATAACTTTCTTCCAGGACTTTAAATTATGCACCCAGGGTCATATGGCATAGCTCTATCCAGAATGTATCCTCTGAGTTGTGCTTGCCTTATCTGTGAAGAGAGAATTACTATTGAAGGCCAGAAAGCTCACTTCCTCTCATTGCAAGGTCCTTGTCACCTAGACTCTGAGATCATCCCTAACTCTAAGCTTTTCTTTGGTTTATTTTTACATAAATGCTACAAGTAAGTTGTAATGCTTATATTTAATGGGATACCCAGTTCCATTTTCTGATCCTTGGGGCATGTGGTTCTTCCCCTGATGGTAACATAAGGTCTGCCCTCTTGCAAGTTCAGTGTCCTAGTTATCTTCAGCTGTCAGCTTGACACAGCCTACAGTCCTGAGAAGGGACTCTCAAGTGAGGGATTTCCCGGATCAGACAGGACTTCGGGCATGTCTGGGGATGAGAGGGAATGGGGATGGGGAAGGGAGTTGTCTTGATTGCTAATTGCACTGTGGGCAGCAGCATCCCAGGTGAGTGGACTTGGGCCTTAAGAATGCCAACTAAGCAGGAGTCTACCAGCCAGCTGATAGCTACGTTCCTCGTGGTTTCTGCTTTAAATTCTTGCTGGAGCTCTTGCTCTGGCTTCCTCAATGACAGATTGTAGCCTGGAATTATAATCCAAATAAATCCTTTCTTCCCGTAAGTTGCTTGTGGTCAGAGTGTTTTATCACAGCAACAGAGATGAAACCAGAACAGATCATCTTCTTTGTTCTTTCTAGTCCATTTGTATTCAGTTTTATGGGGAAAAGTGTCAACCTTTATGCTGGACAGCCACCCACAGAAAAAGGAGACACACACCCAGAAACATTTCTCCAGAAGTGATAGAAAAAGACACAAAATTTTACAGGTCTGATTTTTATCAAAGGATTTCTCCTTCAGCAAATTTGAAGTATACATAATTAAAACCAGCTCTAAAAGCCTGCTTGAAATGAGTATGTTGGGGAATATGTACATAGATAAATTTTATTTTATGATCACTGTAGTGATCAGGAATGCAGACAGAGACCAGACAACCAGCTTAGAATTCCCATCTTCTGCCTCGTTATCTGGATGACCTGCAGTAAGTTGTTCTGTTCCTTTGGGATGCTTTTCCATGGGGAGAATGACTTATGATAGGTGTACCTGAGTTTCCAATAAATGAATTTATTAGGAATGTGGCAAGCAAATAGTAAGTACCAGATAGGCAGATGCAACTGATAGATGGCAAAACATCATCAAATTGGGAGGCTACATCCTTCAGCAGAAATGACTGGAGAAAACTGATTAGATGAGCAAGCTAAAGTAACATCATCAAATTAGGTGCTTACAACACCTATGAGAGTGGGGAAGCCCTACTGAAAGAGCTCCCAATGGACAATCCTGGGTAGAGCAGTGAGTGCTCTCAGTGGACACTTCTGGTTTCTTGTTCCCATCACAGGTATTTTTGTGCCATGGGATAATAATAGTCCCTGGGCCGCCGACTCTGAGTCTGTGGTGCAACACGGCCCCCAGGCAAAAACGGCGGCCGCTGTCCAGCACGCAGGCCGCGGCGTGGCTTGGCAGCCCCAGGCCGCAGCATGGCTTGGCAGCTCCAGGCAGGGCAGGACACCGGCCGGCCACGCTCCAGGCCTCTCGCACGCTGCCTGGGGCTGGTGATGGTGGCACACACCAGTAGGACTTGCTGAAGGAGGCAGAGGCAGGAGGATCTGTGAGTTTGAGGCCAGACTGCGTGACATTGATCAGGTGTCCTCACACGATGCACTGGGAGCTGCAGGCCAACGTGGGACGATCGTGACTTGGCCTTAGTGCAGGCCTTGCCTCCCTGCTTGCCACGGCCAGACTTCTAATGGTTTCCAGCCATCACCAACCATTTGGAATGCAACTATCAGAGCCTCACCCGAGTCTGACAGCCTATCAGAATGGACTTTGCCTGGCTGCAGTTTACGGGACAAAGATCGATTGGTCCTTCACTCCCCTTTAGCCCCGCCCCTACCCTATATAAGTTATTTTGTAACGGTTAATAAACGAGATCCTGCTTGGACAGACTCCCGACTCAGCGTGTTTTTTTTTCCTCTGGAGTGGAGAGGGGCCGGGTCGTGACACTCACCATCCCGCTCAGCCCCTGGAAGAGGCCGGCTGGACCAGCTTCGCCACTGCCCTACCTGCCAGCGATCCCAGCAGGGTGACACACCCCTGCCTTGAGGTACTGACATGTCTACAACTCCAGCTGAGTCAGGGTAGACGCAGGGAACAGGATGCTGAGCAGGACAAAGATCTCCAGAAGGTGGATGGGAAGGCTAAGAATATGTCACAAAGAATCCAGAAAATGTGTGAGCCAAGTCTCCAACCCCTGCCCTCAGCACCTGCTTCATGGGCCCATTGGGCTCTATTTATAAAACCCAATGACTAGATTCTTAAGAATATCCAGATAGTGCCAAAAAATGCTGACTTCAGAACTGACAGATAACCCTGGGCAACTGTACTGACCACAGGCCCATGAACTGTTCTTGTTCTTAGTTAAGTCGGGTCATAAGTACACCTGTTTCCTTGCTTATTTGCCTAAGATAAGATTGCTTCTTCCAATAACTGCACCAAAATCCGATGATTCTTAGAAGACATGAAAATACAATGATACAAGAAAGGATTTGCTGGCAGAGGCTAGCTCAGACATGCAGTACCTCAGAGCTGATGTTGAAAAATACTAGACACATACCAAACAATCAGTTAACTGAAGATCAGGGCCCATAATGCATTGTGATGGCTAATCTTCATTCTCAACTTGACTGGACTTGGAATCAGCAAGCAAACACAGTGTCAGATATGTCTATGAGGGTGTTTAGGCTTCCTGCTGGGCCACTTAGATGACCTTGGGAACATTATTTCATCTCCACTGGCCTCAGTTTACCATATATAAAATTGAGAGATCATGAAAACAGAAAACTTGGAAGGATGTTGAGAGATAGTACTGACGAAATGCTCAGAAGAACCCCTAACATGTGGTTCAGGGATGCACGTGTAGGCGGATGACCGGAAGGAAGGGCTGAGCACTGTGGGAGGTGTGGGCTCCTGGGTGAGCTGTTCTTACACAGCTGGTGGGCAGGCCATGAGTTCCTTCTGTTATGAGGCTGTCATGGGAACTGTCACCCTCTTGACACCAGGATTCCCCTTGGTTTAGCCCATCCAGGCCATCTGGGCATATATATATATTAAGACAAGTTCCCTTGTACAGGTGCTAAAAATTAAACAAACCAACCTAACTTAAAGACAAACACAAACTTCCATGTTTTTGAACCTGCCACAAGTTACTTCTCTGTTTTACAAGATTCGGCCATAGGCACCTAAGTCCCTGCAAGATCTCTAAGCACAAGTCTCTCCTCCTCCCTCTTGCCCTCCCTATCTCTTGTTATATTTTTCTCTCTCGCACTGAAGCCACAATTATTTTCAGGACTTTTGAAAGAGTGTCAAGAAACAGAAATGAGATTGAAAAGAAAAATTTTTATGCTATTTGCTGCTAAGTTCACTCTCAACTGTGCTTGGGATATTATTTAAATGTAGTGAAACTCACAACAGTTTCCAGTGGACAATGGATTACTCCAGGCTGTATTCCCTAAGGTATAAGCACAAGATGGAACCTCTGCAGGTTCTGAATGATCACTGTGGGTGCTCCTTATTCCCCTGATCAGGGAGCTCGTATGCACTATTGGCTTAGGTTTCCTCTTTCAAGACCCTGAGGTACAGTGAAGATTCAAGACAGGGGGTGTGCGGAGCATTCCAGAGTGTCTCAGACAGGAATACTCAAAGTTTCACTGACAGACCCTCTCCTAGACAGGAGTGTCTGCAGATGCAGGTAAGCCCCATTACCAAGCAAGCATCTCTCCACTGAGCTCCAGTGAGCTTCCACTGGGCACACTTGTTAGTTCACTTCTGCTTTTAGAAAAAATGAGCAAATATCCAAGTTTTCAGTCAGATTGCTTTTGTTCTGAAATAGCACCCACCCATGGGTGTCTAGACATAAAGCATCCATCTGCTTAATGCTGAACCTCTCAAGAGCAGGAAACACTGTGGAAGCTAGGGAGTCAAAAAAAACAGATAAGAGGGTTTTCTATCATCTGTTTATCCAGTGGACACCAAATCATTCTATTTTACAGACATTCTCCCAGGCTTCAGGAAAGGAGACAAAAACAGGACAGACAGAGTCTCTCCCAGTCCCTCTCCCTCTGGGAGAGCCAGATGGTAAACAGACCATTTAGGAAATGCAATTTAAGGGTTTTTATGGAAAATAGTCAAGCAGCCAGTGTTGTTTGACATGCTGATCTCCTTGTACCCAGTGCTGCAGTGAGAATCAGGAATCACCGCCATCCCGTCGTCAATAAACTGGCAGTGATTCCTCTCACAGGTTTCTAGTGAGGAACAGATGAAATGGTTTGATAAATATTTTACAGATTTAAATGGTGGTGTGAGTCCTTAGTGTGTTGTTGTTTTCTTAAACTTTATTTTATTTTTATTTTTTTGTGTATGAATGTCACGCCTGCATGTGTGTAAGTGCACTTGTACAGTGCAATGCCTGCGGAGGACAGAAGAGAGCATCAGACCTCTGGAACTGAAGTTACAGACAGTTGTTAGCCACCATGTGGGTGCTGGGATCCGAACCTGATCCCACAAGAGTAGCCAGTGGTCTTAGCTGCTGAGTCATCTCTCCAGTCCTGTGTGTGTTGATGTTTTTATCAAGAAATACAGAATGACTCAAGAGACGTTTGACCCAAACATTACAGGATAACCCAACCAAGATGGAAGCACTCCAAATGGAAGTTTTGTGCTAGCAACTGGCCTCTCCAGATATTCCCGCTTTGTGGGAAGATAAGTTTCAAAAACCCTCTCTAGAGCAGTCCCCCAAATCCAACAGTCAGCTTTCTCATTCCAAAGTCACTTAAAGCTGGTATTTGTTGTTTGCTTCTAACTCTTTCATTTGCCAGAATCCTGTTGGTGTTAAACCTATTCTGGTTGGTGGCTGGAGTGAAGGGACACTTCTTCTAAGAGAAATGGGACCTCGTTTTACTTCCTTGAAGATATAAAAAGTCAATTCACTGAGGATACAGAGAAGTCTTAATTAATGGCTCATTTTTTAAAAGTCTGTGACTTACCTTGATGCTTGGTGAGTCACTGTTAATTTCATTTAACTCAAGAGGGAAGGACAGGGGAATTAGGATTGTGGCCACAGCTAGAAATTGGTTCACAGAAAAAAATAGCATTGGATGACAACATATTTGGATGACAACATTGGATGACAACATACCTTTACCTTGTGTATCTGTTTCAGCCATTATAACCAAAGACACAAACAACTTGCTACTGTTTGGCCTTATATCAGCACCTAAATAGCCTTTGAACAGTTTAGCCAGGTGCTCTTCCATCTAATGCAACATCAGCAAAATTTTGAATATGTTACTTTGCTATCAGAGGAAAATGTCAGAGAAGGAAGAAAAAAATCACAGTCTTTGGATGGGATTTAAAATCGCTACCAGAGTCTGGGGAGATGATGCTGTGGGTAAAGTGCTTATTACATAGAATATGGATCTGAGTTCAGATCCCAGCATCCATGTAAAAGCTGGGCGTATACCTGTACTCTCAAGGCTTGGGAGCTGGAGCTAGGCTGGTCCAGTACTGTCCTGTGCAGCCATTCTAGCTGAAACAGCCAGCTCCAGGACCAGTGAGAGACAGTGTCTCAAAAGATGAGGTGGAGATGTGATTAAGGAAGACATCCCATTGTCAACTTTGGCCTCCACAGATGTCTACACAAGCAAGCACACCATGTACTCACCACACACACACACACACATGCATACACACACATGCACACACAAACACACACACACACACACGTCCTCAACCTTCCTCCTAACCACTCTGCTTGTCATGTTCATGTTCCATTTTTGTATGTTAAAAAAAATTACAACTTTTTATCTGTGTGTGCTTGTGTATTTGTTAGAGTGCTGCATATATGTGCTTGTGTGCACGTGTGCGCTGGTGTGCACGTGTGTGCTGGTGTCCATGCACACATATGCATGCATGTGGGGGTCATGGGCTGAAGTTGGGTGTTTTCATTGATTATTCTTTCTCCATATTATTTTTAGAGGCTGAGTCTCTCACTAAACCTGAGCTCACTGATTGGCTGCCCAGCAAGCCTCTGGGATCGTCATACTTCTGCTCCTCCAGTCCCAGGATTATAGGTACACATCACCATGCATGGCTTTTTACATGACTTCTGGGGATCCAAACTCAGGTCTTCAGCTTGTAGGGCAGCAGTTTACTGACTGAGACATCCTCCCAGTCCCTACTTACATCCTACACATTTGCATAATGTCTCAATTGATGTGTCAAACTTAAGGTGCACAATTACATGTCCATATCTTCAAGTATGCAGTTTTATATGTCAAGAATCATTCTGTCCGTATTTTCTGCTTTCAGAACTGTATGCTCCAGAGTTCAGCTCCAAAGTCGACTCTGAGTGAGACCTTCTCTGTTCTCCCCAGTGGAGTGGCTTATTCTGGACTGTCTATTCCATGTCATAAATTTACTTTTTACTAGGACAGACAAGAGGGATGAATTCTCTTCCCCCCAACCAATTGAAGCTCACAATTTTAAGTTCCCAAGGCAAGGTCTCCAAACTCACATGAAGGATGCATCTGTCTGATTCCATGTATTGTCCTTGTACCGATTCCAGTGTGCAAGCTCCCATTTTTATGCTTGATTTCTCTGTCCTAGCATAGGCTCTATCACCCATTTCTAAACTTATGATAGTGAATACTATGTGCCAGTGATTCCAAAGCTTGTTCAATTTTGAGCATAAGACTTACTAAATAGAATAATAACTTCCAACTAGTCTGGGTATTTTTATCACCCACTTCCCTTGACCTCAATAAAGTCAGTGTCTTAAAACCTGAGTGTCAGATATTGGTGAAAACTCATGAGTTATTTATCAGCTCTCAAGAGGAGTCTCCCACATCACACAGTGGTAACATATGGAATGGCTAGCCCACTGCAGAAGTCTCTCCTGCATTCCTGCCGTCACTGAACTAGCTACTATTTCACTTTATATCATGTCCTTAGTTCTTTGAGATCATTCTCATAATCCTCAAGGACTGGGCCTGGCTGACCATCCCCATCATGCCTGGTCTTTTGTTTTCTTTTTTGTTTTGTTTTTTTCATCATTGTTTCAAACAGTCTGCTTGCCATGAGGAAAATATACCCTTAGCGTAGGTGTAGGGTTGTAATCTTAATCCTAGCTCTAGAGAATGGCCTTCATATAGCCTTATTTGGATCCAAGATCCATGCGGTGCAGCTACAGGACAACATAGTCAGAAAAGTGAATTCCATTAACTTCACAGGATTCTGCAAATTGCCCAGGTTCTCGACTTTCATTACAAAGGATATATAAAACCCACTGCAATTGCATCCCTGACTTTCTCCCGTGAAATTCCTGGTGGTGCCCCTATCCTCTCTCGCTGGCCTCCTGAAATCTTCTACCTTCCCCACGGCCTTAAGCACCTCTGAACTTTCCTCATCTCACCTTTCACCTCCTCCCTCCTGCATCATTGTTCCTTCCAACTCCCTTGTTACTATAGCAAAACAATGGACACTGGGTAAGGTATGGAGAAAAGAGATTTCTTTGGTTCTGGTGCCTGGTAAGTCCAACAGCACAGTGCCCGTTGCGGACCACTCTTACTTCATCAGAACGTGGCAGAGAGAATGGAGATGGCTATTAGCAGAAGGCACTAGGGCACTGAGAGCTCTGATTGTTTAACAGTCCACTCTTTTACATTAATCTCTTTCCAGAGTGGAGACCATGATCTAATGGAGATCTAATTAGATCATGGTCTCCACTAGGCCCCATCTCCCCATCTCTTGAAGAGTCTCCCACCTCTGGGGCTAAGGAGATGGTTCAGGAGGTAAAGTGCTTGTGCTTCTAGTGTAAGGACCTGAGTTCAGATCCACTGATGTAAAAAATCAGATACAGTGACACACACTTCTAATTCCAATGATAGTCAAATGAGGGACAGAGATAAGAGTTTTCCTAGAGCTCACAGACCAGCTAGCCTGGCCTACCTGGTGAATTTTCAGGTTAATGAGAGACAAGGCTGTCTCTCTGACCTCTACATGTACACACATGTGCATGCACACATCACTCCATCACTTTTACCTGAACACACACACACACACACACACACACACAGTACCTCCTCAACATTATCACACTGAAGACTAAGTTTCCAGTACATGAAATTTTACAGGACATACTTAAACCATAATATGTTGGACATAACGCAAGGTGGGCCTAGCCAGGCCACCTGCTAGGAGGAATAGAGGAATGGTTCTTGTGCGTGTGGCGTTCTGCTCTGGCTAGTTGTAAGACCAGCATCTGGAAAGTACCTGCCTACCTGGGGAGAAACTTACTATTGGCTGTATTTGGGACCCCACCCCATAAGGTCATTGGCTATCCAGACCTATAAGAGCTTGTGCACCTATTCAGTAAACGAGTTTGCAATGCCACGCACTTGGCCTACTTCCCGTCCAACTCCCAGAGTCTGCGGCTTGACTCTGCATCTACTCACTCCCAACCCCTTGGGCTGAACCCCCCCAAAGTCCACTGAGGCTGGCCCCAAGTGGTGAGACATGATGGTAACTGACATGATGATAATAATACTCCCCCCAATACATACTGAGATGTGAGAGTGCCAGACAAGGTTAAGAATAAGCCAGGCAAAGTTAGAAGTTTAGCACACAACAGGCTAGCATATATCAATTTCCCAGTTAACATATGATCAAGGACTAGGTAATAAATTCACTAAAGTCATAAATATCTATATGAATTGGAAACTTTTTTACTTGATGTCCTTTACTCTACTGGGGAAGTAATTCTTGCTGTGCTCTATGTTTCCAGGCTAAGTATCTAAGCATGTGACCTGATCCTGAGAGTTTTCCAAAGCTGGAGCCATGGGTGAAGCCCAGAAGATCCAGGGTTTTGACTTGGGTGCGTCATTGTTTGGGGCATCTGGAACAGCTTTTCCTGTTGCTAAGTAGAAAGCGAGTACTTCATCATAAACTTGCAGTGGGTCTGGGCAAGTGATTTCCCAGACTCCTCCCCTTCCTGCTCACGTTCATGTTCCTGTATGTGGCACCGCGGGCATGGCGTGTGCATCTTAATCTGAGAAGCTATGACTCATATCCCTGCAACTGACGAGATCAGTCCTGCTGCCGCCATTCCCTGGAAGAAGGGATGAAGAAAGGGTTACTGAACCTCAGATGAGAGTCTAGTCACTCAGCTTCCTACCAAGCTGTGCCTAATCCTTCCCAGTTGCACATGGTCTCAAAGGACCTAGACAATTTAGGAGGTGGAAGGTCTTCATCTAAAGGAGGTCTTTCCAAAAACGTAACCCACACTGGGGTAGGTCATTTTGTGATGCAGTTGTTTGGGGTTCACCCACGTTCCTGTAAGGTGACCCTTCACCCTTGCTCCTGGAAGTCAACCCATTGTTTCACCTTGCTGGACTTGGGTGGAATCGTTCTTTAGTAGTCATTGGTGTCCCCTCTGTGGTGAGCAGATGTTTGTTCTTTTCTCTCTGGAAAAGTTCCCACAACACTGGCCCATGACTGAGTCTGGTCATGATTTCTCTGTAGCAGGACAAGCTTCCCTCCCACTACTTGGGCAACATCACACCACACAGAAGCTATGTCTTCATGTCGTTTGTTAAACACACAGTCTCTCTGCCAACTACAGTGAATAGTTCTTGATACTTTCTTGTTGTTTTAAATATTTTACATTTATATTTATTTAGAGGATATTTTGAGTTGAATCAATTCAGATAATTGTTGTAGTTGATACATTGCTGTTCTAATATTCTATTCTTTAATAGAAAATTCCCAATGAACTTTGGAAGACATATTTGAAAAATCTAGGATACTATGTATTACAAGACACAGGAGTGCTTACAGAGATTATTAAAAGGTGAAATGAGGACTGGAGAGATGCCTCAGTAGTTAAGAGCACTGGCTGTTCTTGCAGAGACTTGGGTTCGATTCCCAGCACCCACATGGTGGCTAAGAACTCCAGCTCCAGGAGATTCAATGACCTCTTCTGACCTCCATGGACATTGTGCAGCATGTGTGTACTTACATACATGCAGGCAATACACTCCTACATATAAAATAAAATAAAAAATAAAAATATTTAAATGTGAAATAATTTTGTTTAGAATCGATGCCATGTGACATACGTATGCATGCAATTTGTGTTACTTTTAGCATTTTTGACAGAGAAGAATATATTTGAGGCACAAAATCCACCAAGTACCCACAAGGGGAGCAATCTTCCAGTGCCCCTTCTGAAAGAAAGTCATTCCTTGAGTTCCTGAACTGAGTGTCCAATTTGTTATTGTTTGCTGTTAAGTTTTGCTTGAAGACATGATACTGGAGACATAGTAAGGTTCATGCTTCCTCTTAGTTTTATGAGGCTAGGCAAACTCACAAGACCCTTCTTGCTCCTTTGGGCCTTGTACCACCCCTGCCCACTTCTAACACCTTGTAAAGACGGATTTGTCTTGGATTCCCACGGATTTCTTGCTCCAAAATGCCATATACATAGGAATGTCAGTAACCTTTTCAGAGTGACCTGTTGCCGCCAGTCCATTTTACTGTGTTTATTAGAAACGCTTTTTTAAGGAATATATTTCAGTTCAACTCTTCATATGTTCTCTTAACCTCAGTAGTCCCCACTCATGGGAAGCTACCTACTTCTGCCCCTCCCCCACACCTATTGCAGTCACGCAGCTTAGATACTTTTCCTTGCAGTAACTGCCGGTCAACATCAATGCTGGACCCTTGGTCTTATTACACATTAAAATACCCCACACTGGGAAGGTGTCTTAATGATTTGAATATTTGTGAAGCAAAGACTAGCTTTCAAGGAGACATCTTCTGCCTCTCTCTCTTTCACACACACACACACACACACACATACACACACACGCACACACACACACACAACTTAATCTCCAGCCTAAGCAGCTTCTGTTGAGACTTAGAAGGAAAATATTTCTTCATCTTTTGGGGGGTCCACTTCTTTCTGTTTCTCTCTTTCAGTCTCTCTCTCTCTCTCTCTCTCTGTCTCTCTCCTCTCCTCTCCTCTCTTGTAAACACTGTCTCCCCACGCAGAGTAAATATAAACCAAATAGGAAACTGGTGCTTTTTAATTTGAATCCCTTAGAATCAATAAACCTTTCTCTTCTGGATCCATTGCTGCCAACAAACAAGTTGAACTCGGTGCATTTACTCACATTGACTGGTGCAGTTTTTGTACAAAACTAACCCAGGAAACAGGATGGGAGGTGCTTGGCCAGTGGCCAGTAGGGACCCAGCATGCGTCTCCTCTGTCGTCCTAGTGGGGGTTTTTGCTTTGCTCTTCTCTAGTGTCTTCTTGCTCAGCAGTCCAGGTTGGCCTCATACTCTGTCATCTCTATCCCTTTGCCTTTCAGTGCTGGGATAACAAGTGTGAATGCAGGGATAAAAAGGCCAATTTATGTTTAGACAACATGGTTCTGATAGGGACTTCCAGAATGGGTCAAAATGGCTAATAGTAGATATCCAAGGCCCCAAACAATGATATAATCGATCTACAAATGTTTATTGGCAGAATGTCACTTTGTGTGATTCTGTATAAATACAACCTTTAGGTCAGAGGTTGGAGCCCTCCACCTTCACCAGCCTGCCTGAGTGCATTTACCTGTAGATACATATGCCTACCTCCACAGGGCCTATGCTCTAGTCCACCTTCAGCCTGTGTCTGCCTGTGAGGGATTGTCTCAACTGCAAGAAGGCCCAGCCACCTGTGGGTGATACCATCCCTAGGCAGGTGGCCAGTAGGGACCCAGCATGCGTCTCCTCTGTGCAATTGGTACAGAAACCCATAACTGGTTACTATGTGGAAAGTAGCTGTTCAGCCCTAAATGGGACTGTGATCATTGCAGAACAATGTGTGGAAAGACTGTAAGAGTTAGAGGTGGTAGGTGAATACAAGAAAACTGTGTTGTCTGGACAAAACAGGGCAGATGCACATATGAACCTACGGCACTTCTGACAGCATGCACAAGACCTGTGCAAACCCAAGCCTGACAACTCATCAAGGGGTCAGAGGTGGGCAAGAACCCGCAGCTCTACCCGAGGAATTAGCAATTGATAGTTGCTAGGAAAGGAAAGGTCAGTTTCTTCTTTTTAAATATTTTTTCTTTTTACAAAGGCACTCTTAATACTTTGGGGTAGGCCCCACAGGAATGAAAAATACTGGGAAGAGGTGATCCACACACGCCTAGGATTGACCCAGAGGGGAGGGGCTGAGGGGAAAGAAGCCCAAAAGACCTGCTTCAGACTCAGGGCAAAGGGAAGGTCCTGGGGGACAAAGGGAAGGTCTATGGCCTTAACACACCACAGGAGGAAACTGGAGGGGAACTGGCTCCGGGCGCCCAGAGCCAGGGCGGGAGGGCTGCACAGAAGCCTTTTCCTGCTTCTGCTGCTTGCAGACAGCAGTAGAAAGCCTGGCATGTGGGCGCTTCCCCTAACAGAGTGATTCTGCTTGTCCAAGTTCTTCTGGCGGGTGAGCACATCTTGACAACCTCTGTGGCTCTGACCTGCCTCCGTCTGTAACTCCAGTTCCAGAGGATCTGCCGCCCTCTTCTGTCTTCCGTGGTTACTACATGGCACTGGTGCAATTACATACATGTAGGCAGTACACTCATTCACATAAAAGAAACAAATAAGATTTTTTTTTAAAAAAAAGAAACAAAATAGCTAACCATCATACCTGCCAATCTCATCTGGATCTAAAACAATGCAAAACGTAGCTTTTAAAACTACAATTAGAAAGGAAAAAGGTAGTTTTAGAGATGAAAATATTCAATGTTTTCTCAACTATTTGACCACAGAGAAATCCTACTCTGCTTTCAACCAGCTGTCTTCTACAGAACTCATCACATGCTGCAATAGTCTCCACTGGCGATCAAGTTACAGTGATGTGGGCTCTCTCATCTCCTGCCTCCCAACTTTTTACCACTTGAACTCGGTAGCTAGACTTTCAAACTCTGTAAGAAGGATTAAAGAGGAAACTTTTCAATAAATTCCTCACTAGTCATAAATTTACTACTTGCTCTCTGAAATGTCAGAATGAAATTCATATGAAACTTGGTGAGTCTATCTTCCTTACTGTTTCAATATGCATAGTCAAACGCCTGACAGCTGAACTCTGATAGAAGCCTATCAGTTGAAGTTTAATCAACTCCCATTGCATATCTCATGGGAAAGGGAGAACATCAAAGTCAAATTTTCTGGATTTGAAAGAGCTTAATGAATCTCTTTGTTTAATTGTATTGTTAGGCAGTGATTCATTAGTTAATGAAAAAACTCTGTAGTCCTTTAAGGAAACCGAGGAAGGATCTTGAAACTGGAAAGAAGGCAGAAAGTCCCCAAAGTATAGGATGCTTTGGCCATATTCCCATGGCAAAGCCTCTTCTAAGCACAGTTCTACACAGTGACCTGTAGCATCAGCCACTCTGTCTTCACCTCTTTTGCATGGTTTGTTTGACCTTGTGATGGATCATTTTGAGCATCCCTGTCTGCATATTTTATTATATGAATGCTTGGCGCAAGCAGAGGTATAAATGGCAGCAAGGCAGTTACTAAAACAAGAACTTGCATCAGAAACCGAACATCTGGAAGACTCTGGGAGTTTCTCTGCTTCTGCAGCTGGGGGTTTATTTGCCTTTGTTTCTGATCTGCTCTTAGATTTTCACCAATCAGCCAAAAAATCTCTGACCAAAGCATTATTTCCCAACCTTGCTGGATTATGAGGAACATACGGGGACCACTGGCTGCGTGAGCAGATCTAGGCTTCACTGGAGCAGACTTCTGGCAGAGGGGCTAGGAAATCTGGATGGGCTTGGATTTGGGGTTTTTGTTCTCTCTCTCTGGCTCTCTCTCTGCGGCTCTCTCTCTCTCTCTCTCTCTCTCTCTCTTTCTCTCTCTCTTCTCCCCTTGTGTTGTTGTGTGTAAGTGTGAGTGCACATATTCATGTGTGGTGGTCAGAGGATACCTGTGTCAGCCTTCTACTTTGAGACAAGATCCCTCTCTGCAGCTGCAAATGTCAGACAAAGTGGCTTGTGAGCTTCTGAGAGAATTCTCTTGTCTCTGTCTCCCATTTTGCTTTAAAACACTGACATTACATATGTGCTCTTATGTCCAGCTTCACGTGGGTTCTGGGGATGTGAAGTAAGGTCTTCATATTTGCTCCATAAGGGTATCTATCACTTACTAAGCCATTGATCTCCCTAGCCCAGAAATCTCTGTTTCTAAGAGAGGGTCACATGGCTTTCATGATCAGCAAAGTTCAGGACTCACTGGATGAAGATACTGACTTCAGTGACATAATCTCAAAACTCAAATCAGCAGCAAGGCCTCAGAGTTGCAGGCCCAGTGAGCATGAGGCCCTGCCCCTGGCATCTACATCTACAGCCAAGCCAACATCAGTCTCAGCCTAGTGTCCATCAAAGTCTAAACTTCCAGTTCTACACCTTGTTCCAGAAGATTCTCCATCAGTGGACCAATAGGACTAGAGAACTACAAGAAATAGCTTTGGAGGCATTCATACATTAATATCGTCTGTCAGGACACCTCCTTCCCTCCTCTTCTCCCTCTTCTCCATTCCTTGTGCTCCCATCCTCTTCTGGGCCGGAATGGTCTGACGCTATTTGATCAGGGCTTTGGTGGCTCAGGCCTCCGGAGGAAGCCTCCCTCCCAAGTCAGAGTACACACTGTCAGACTATGCTCCCTTTCCTTCCTTTACCCCATCTCCTTAGATGTTCATGGTCCACCAAGATGTCTTCCTTGAATCTCAGAGCTTTTTGCTTGAAAACCATCTCTAGTTTTCTACCTGGATACACCAGAGTTGCATGAAAATTCATGTGTTTAAATCACAAACATTCAAGATGAGGCTATCCACCCCTGTGCCTGAGGCAACCCATGGACATTTCCCCCAGTTCCTCACAGGGTGCCACCTTTCTTCGGGATCTCAAGGTGTTTGGGCATCAGTTTCTACCAGTTCTCTCCCTTGTCTGTTTGGAGTCTTACACTAGTTCCTTATTTCTTCCTCTACTCCAAACAAAATGAACAAGCAAGCCAGCACCCTACTCTACCTCCTGGCTTTCCAATCCCAGAAAATGGCCACAGCACTCCACTACAGCATCTCTGGAAAAAGTCATGGAGTCCTTCTGGCCTCTGCTTAGTCTCCTTGCACTGCTTTCAGAGAATACAGCAGCCTGTATCCTCTGTGCTAGGAGTTTGTGAATGTTCTAGAGTTGGAGGAGTGCTGACATCAAGGTGCTGACCTCTCCGCAGCTTTCTTACAGGATCAGCCCATAACGAAAGGAGACAGGCCAGCTAGACGGGCGGTCAGCCACGCATGCTGCGTCTGCTGCTTTGGCAGTTGTACGCCTTTCTTCCTTCATTCATCCATGGGGCCAGAACTTGCACGACCTAATTGCTCTTTGAAGTGCTGTGCTCTCAGCATGGTGGCATTGGAAACCAGGTTTCCAGCATTTCAGCACTGGGGGACACATTCAAGCTACAACATTCTTTTGCTCTTCCCTGAATCAAACTTGTAAGGTCTCAGACAGGCTTCCAGTTGGAGCTTTGTTGCTCATGCTGCCACAGTGGCCCGTGTGTCTTGTCTCAAATGTAGAAATGACTTTCCTGTTACAGCATAACATAACCAGAATGATGCTCTGAAAGTGTCAATCATTGTGTCATTTATTGTTTCGACCCTTACAATGACCTTCCACTCACTTCGGATGAACTTGAATCTCTTCTTTTTTTATAAAACTATCCAATCACCTACCACTATTATTAAATAATGAATTTGTTAGTTTTAGGATTTTATTTTGTGTCCCTTTCACCTACCTTGTTCCTTTTAATGGTACTCATTTAAAATGATTATTTATGGTGGCACATATCTTTAATCCCAGCCCTAAGGAGGCATTGGCAGGTGGATCTCCATGAGCTTGAAGCCAGCCTGGTCTATGTAGCTAAGTCCAGGTTAGCCAAGGTTACATAATGAGACTCATTCCTCCTCTCTATATATATTTAATATATATTTAAATATATGTATATATTTAAAATTATTTGAAATAATGTGAGTGAACTTGAAAGAATTATTTTAGAAAGCTGCAAAAAGTTATCTGGTGTTTTAAATTTAAATAGGAAGCAGGTCAGTTTAGAAAACTAAAATATATCTATGTTCAGAATGAACAATTCAGGAAACGTTTTTGTTGTCTCAAATATATTTAATATACTTTGTTACTTTTATATGCTTATCTCTTAAATTATTTCACTACTTAAGTACAGTTTTAAAAACTTTTGAAATCAGAATTAGTATTAAATTTAGTAAAATTCTTTGAGATAGAATTTCTTGTGGAGTCCTATCATGTAACACATAATGTTCAAATACTTTAAACTTTGAGATATTTATTGAAGTAAAAAAATGTAAAGATGGTCATGATGGTACACATAGTGTCAGGGTACACATCACATCCCTTGGAAACTGAGGGCAGGAAACTTGTGGGTTAAAGTTTAATCAGAGTCATATACCAAGACCTTGTCTCAAAAATTAAAATGTTTATATTCAAAGTGTCTAAGGATGATTTCCCAAACATAAACATTATGTACTGATTACTTTAATTAAACATCACCAATTAATGTGTATCTGTCACCTCCCATAGTTAATACAGTGGTAGCTCAGGAATACCTCATAACCAAAAGTCTCTCCTTCTCAGCCACGCTGACCCGTTTCTCCCACCCCGACCTCTGAGAAGGTAAAGACAACACAAAAAGATGGAAAACTAGTCTATGAATTTAAAGAACCAGCGTTGCTAAAACACCCATAGCACTGCAAATGACCTATAGATTCAATGTGATCCCTGTCACAAGTTCAATGACATTTTTCAAAATAAAAAATTTGATTTAAAATAAAAAGCTATAATAAAACTAGTATGGTATGAGCTCAGAAATAAATTTCTATCTATCATCTATCTATCTATCTATCTATCAGTCTATCTATCTTTCTATCTATATCTATTCATGACCAACTCATCTCCAAAGAGGTTGCCAAAAATATCAACAAGACTGCAGAACTTCCTTTCCTCCCATACACACAGACAGACAGACAGACAGACAGACATATGCACCATTTCTCTCTATAGCAAAGATGTCAGTGACTCTGCTCTGCTCTAGAGTCCCACTATGATGTGTTGCCTCACAACAGGCTCAAAGCAATGAGGCCCCGAGACCATGGGCAGAAACCTCGAAAACTGTGAGTCCAAATAAAGGGCTTTTTTCTATTTCTAAGTTAATTCTCTGAGGATTTTTGTTACAGTGATGGAACACTGAGGCTGAGTAACACACCAACAATATTGCTGAAATCAATTTTCAGTCTCCCTTGGCACAGAAACCTAGTCTGACCATAACTCCAATGGCAATTCTGTGTCCTCAAAGAGGTTTAGGAGGAATATGCTAAACCCATTTGATAGAACCTGAGCTTTGTTATCTCTCAGTATGATGTCACTCTGTCATAAAATAATATTCAGACTTTGAAAATTGACCTATTATGAATCAATAAGGTAATGAATGTCAGGTATTAGGAACAAGGGCTTTGTCATTAGACAGAGGCAATGTCTTCAGTCCAACTAACTTACTAAGTTTAACTAAATAAAAACCTAACTCAATAAGAATCAAATGTGTTCTTTATTACTAGTCTCTTTTTTATGAACTTTTATGATTCACATACAATATAATTTGATGGTTATTTAGATTCTCTTACCTATCTATACTTCCCCTTATTGACCCCTACCCAATTTAGTCTGTTATAGCTATATCTATGTCTATATCTGTATCTGTATATATTATAGCCTATTAGTGTCTAATAAGTGTCTAAGTCTAATTAGTATCCCCAAATGTCCTTCCATATGGCTCCATTCACTGGAGACTGGTTAGCCTACCAAGAGTCCCATTCTTGAAGGAGACTATCTCTGCCCCTTCCGGAAGCCATCAGTTGTCACAATTTCCTTAGGTTAGGTTGGGGTTTCTAACCCACTTCCCCATGTCTATGCTTGGATTTTGTCTGGTTTGATTTTGCATGGGACTTGTGCATGCTGTCACTATTGCTGTGAGTTTATATGAGTAACTGACCACCTGGGTGGAAAACTCTGTGCCCTGTGGCCATATACCACCTCTGCCTCTTACAATCTTTCTGCTCCTTCTTCCAAAATAGTCCCTCAGCCCTGAGAGACAGAAGTTTGATACAGGTGTCTGAGGGATGAGCACTCTGCAGCCTTTTGCTCTATGTATGCCGGTCAGTTGTAGGTTTCTGTGCTAATCACCATCTGTTGTGTAAAGAAGCTTCTCTGATAAGAGTTGAGAGATGCATTAATCTATGGGTATAACAAAAAGTCATTCGGAGTCAGTTTAATACAACAACTACTCAGTAGAAAACTAGTATAAGTTCTCCCCTATGACCTGTAGCCTGCCTAGTCTCAGGTTCCCAAGACTGATATCAGTGTCAGGTATAGCTCCCTCCTTTTGGACCTTAAATCTAATTAAAGAGTCTTTCTATCAGTTCTTTTTCCTATAAAATGGAAATAATAATAGCCCTACCTGGGATATCTGTGTGAAAATTAAGTGAAATACAGCCTCCTGAGTACTGAATTTTGTGCCTGGCCCCAAGATTACTCAATGAAGTTCCAAATGGACAGAAGGGCTTAGTTGCCATGGTACTTGCATGACATAATTATTTGTAGTACTTTTCTTCTCTCTATTGACTATCAGACCTTTGTATGCTATGACTGCTCTGCGTCGTGAAGTGCCAAAGGCTATCAAAACCTTGAAGACTACTTTTCCTGTGATCTGTTTTACCAAGAAAATCACATTTTAAAACTGATACAATTCTGTATCCAGTGGATAGCAAAGCTTCTCCAGGAGGATGGGCTAACAAATAATAGTGTCTGTGTCCACTATTTTTGTTTCCTGTTTGTGTTAGTGAAGTGGAACGTATATCAAATCTACAAATAAATGTACATGTGGGAGATTAGGGTGCTCTAGGTATATGACCTTGAAGTTTTAGAAGCTATTGTTCTAGAAGAGGAGTTGGCAAACAAAAGCCTATGAATCCACTCTTCTCTACTGCTTACTGTATAAACGAAGTTTTACAGATTTGCACATTTGCCCTGCAATGACAGAATTGAGTAGTTTCGGCTCGGACTAGATGGCCTACAAAACCTAAAATAGTCAGTAGCTAACATGACACTTTAGAGAGCAACTTTGCCAACCCAGGCTCAAGAACATCCTTGGACGAGCAGAACACTTCCACGTGTTGTGCGGACACTGGTGTTCTCAGATGCATGAGCTGACTGCGGAAGTGCCGGTCTGCTGCTCACAGTGCCGGCACCGGCCACCGGCAGCACAGCTGAAAGCCTGTTTGAAATGTACACTTGTGGGTCCCATTCCAGGTGTAACAGAACCTTCTGCCTTTGCACAAGTTTCAAAAGAGGTGAGCTTGTTCTAGGAAGTCCAATCCATCTTCCCTAACGCAGAATGGGTAGAGACTTCAAAGACCTTAACGCAGATATTATTTATGTGTATCTTATCATCTGTACCTTTGCTTCTTAGATATCACCAGTAAGCTGATTTGCCTATTCAGAGAGCCAAGGGAGCTTGTGAGAACCTGTGCTAGCTGGCAGGAGCTGGCTTTCCTCAAATCCGTATTTATACAGGATAAAGCTTGGTCCACAGTATGTAAGCTTTCAGGGAGGGTGTTCTTTATGTTACTAAAAGAGAAAAAAAATATTTTGATCTTGAAAGCTAAGTCTTGCCAACGTGTTTATTTGCTGGAAAAGTACATACCCTGAAGAAAAATTGTCTCGAGATTTAGTTTTTTAAAGCTATTTTATTTGTTGTTTTTATTTTATGTGTATGAGTGTATGGCCTGCATGTGTGTAAGTGCACCTGTGTCCTGAAATGCGCTCAGAGTCAGTAAAGGGCATTGGACTCCCTGGAACTGGAGTTACAGATGATTTACAGATGATTGTTAGCCACCATACAGGTGCTGGGAATTGAACCCAGGTCCTCTGCAAGAGCACCGGGTGCTCTTAACTGCTGAGTCATCTCTCCTGCCCTGAGATTTAGGGCTGGAGTGATGGCTCAGCAGTTAAGAACACTGGCTGCTCTTGCAGAGGACCCCGCACCCACATGGCAGCTAACGACAACTGTAACTCAAATTCCAGGGGATCCAATTCCATCTTCTGGTCTCTGTAGGCATTGAACACAGAGGCGCACTTACATACATTTAGAGAAAACACTCGTGCACATAAAATTAAAATAAATAAATAAAAATTTCAGGGCTAGGGAGATGTTTCCGGGGATAAAGTGCTTGCACTGCAAGTGTAAGGACTGGAGTTCAGATCCCCAGAACCCATGTAACGGCCAGGCAAGTGGGTGGCTTTCTGTAGTCTCAGCTCTAGGGGGGTAGAGACGAGATTCCTGGAGCAAGTTGGTGATATGGACTGTCTAGAACTGGAGAACTCAGGGCTCAGTGAGAGATCTTTCCTCAGTAAATAAAGTGGAGAGTAATTAAGGAAGACACCCAACATTAACTCACCCTGTGCACACTTGCATAAGAACATACACATGTGCCACACACATGTAAACGTACATATATATGTATGTATATATATATATATACACATATGTGTACACCACACACCAAACAAATTTTTTTTTCATAACATCACTACGAGCCGCAGTATACCTCTTAAACATCAGGGCGAGTCCAGTGCTGACACTCGGGGCCTGGCATAGGGACCTGTGAGCCAGGAAGGAAAACTGTCTCAGACTCCTTGTGCACCCAGCTCACACTGAACCCACTTCTTCCCTCCCTGAAGTTCTGTTTCAGGATTTCAGTTTTCCTAATTAACTATTAATGAGGTGGGGGTAATTTATTGAATAGGTCAAAGTAAGCTCGCTGGGCCTGAAGTTGAGTTATGTTTCCTGAGGGAAAAGAACAGTTATGAAATAAATCATTCCTTCTTTAATTAGTAGTTTTGGCTAGCCTACTTGAAATGACCACACAAAATAGAAAAGAAGCCAGAAGCTTAGTCAGAAACCCAACATAGGCCTCATGAGCCGCTCCCTAAGAGAGTTCTGGGGCTGGGGTGCGTGTTGGGAGAGCCGCCTGTGACATGTCCTCGTTCTGGTATTCTCTGGACAAACTCAGAAGCAGGGTTTTTGTGGTATGTCCACCAGTGCTGCATTCAAAATGGAAAAGGCCAGGGAACAGTAGAGGCACGAACCTAGTTAGTTCATCTCCCAAGCTTTGAGCTTAGCTTCCTCCAGCAGATCTATGTCCAGGGGGCTTTGCCCCATGCGTCATTTTTCCTGTCTACCCCCTGGCCATGTTCAACATAACTGCCTCTGCCTCTGAGCTGGGTGCACAGCTGGGTACATGGCAGCATGTGAAAATATATACGGTTCGACCTTGGTCATCATTGGACACTTACGAGAATGCTGGATGCTGGGCTAAGGGCAGTGAAAATAAGCCTGTGAGGTGGGCTGATGTCAGAGAAGAAAACGAGTCTGGAAGTTCATGAGAAAGATGTTCATTTCACAGCGCAGATCAGTGCTCGGAGGTCCCGAAACCTTAGCCATTGCCTCACAAATCAAATGTCCATCCTGGTACCTCTCAGGAGAGCTCATTAGAGTTTTCCCAGCTAAGGCCTCTGTGCACCCGGATCTCGAAGTCCATGCTGCCCTCTCTAGCATTACAGTCACAACATCTTGCTTTTTAGAAGACCCACTCAAGTCACTCTAGGGACTTGAAACTTGATGAACCAAATCTGAATGATGCAAAAATTTATGGATTACGTTTTCTTGAACATACATGGGATTTTAGCAGGAAATGAACTTGGCACCACACATTTTGCTTTCCTGGACTTCCTGTCTGGACTTTCAGTCTTAGCATGATGCCCGGAGGAGTGCGGCGGCACCTGGGGTTTTTAGGCTAATAATGTGGACTTTGTTAACAGCCATAGCGCCTTTCCTGCCTCCTCCTTTGAAGGTTTTTGTGAAGGGAAGCTCCAGGAGTCTGCTCAAAGCTGTTTTCCCCTGGTGGGAATGGAATCTCAAAGCTGTTTCTAGAGAAAACTCACTCCTTTATCCAGACTTAACAGAACCACTCCCAGCCCCTATCGTTTTATGCGGTGGGGGCGCGGGGGGGGGGATATTTTTGTGCCACAGAAGGATTATAAGAATGTTTCAGCTCATGTTTTCATTTCTATTCTGTTCACTTCGGTCACCCAATACTTTATATGATTAAATTCAATGCCTGGTACTCCAGTCTTCTTCCCATGCCTTGCTGTGGAAGAGGGAACCCGTCCTCCGGGGACTAACATCTCCTGTGCCCCTGATGAAAGCTACTCCGCCCACCTGCTGCAGAGAAGGCAGAGGCAGATTCCCGCCCAGGCTGGGCTCCTGGAGAGCCTGGGGCTGAGGGCTCCTGTGAGGAAGAACAGACCACTAATAAATCCCACAGTCATTACCCTTTATGCATACTTGTTCTAATAGGTGTCGCAGATTCCTGCTTCCTAATAAGGAAAGGAAGTAGAAACACACATAAATTCTCTCAAGGGAGTCAGACAGCCCGAAGCCACGTTCTACAGCTGCAAACGTTACCATGCGCACAAAGGCAAAACAGGGTCTGAAAGAGCGATCCGTGCCTGGGATTCTGGCAGAATTCCCTTGGATCAGGACTGTGCTTCGCATTGCTTCAGCTGTGAAGAAGAGCTTTTCTCCTGCCTGCCACATGGGCTGGGATGGGAAGATTAAATAAACAATGGCATTAACTGATGTAAAAGGGCTTTAGTCAGTGCATTCCAGCATTGGCCTTCATCCCATAGATTTGTTTGTTTGTTCGCTTGGTTGTTTATTTGTTTATTTTAAGTGATCTTTTTTTTTTCTTTTTCTTTTTCTTTCTTCTTGAAGTCTCAGCACAAGAAAGGAGCTTTTTCAATTTTCCTTCCCATGCCACAAAACAGTCCCTGTAACACTGAAGCTTGTGAGTCTGTGATTTTTATCTAACCTTCTTAACGTCTATGAATCCTTTATTGTTTTCTAGAATTTACTTTTCCCTGGGACCATCTATAGACTTTGTTAGAAATGTGGTACCCCAATCATACATGGTGACTACAGAGAAGGAATTCGAGCCCTTGTTTAACAGGTTATTAGTTAACCCCCCCCCTGAAGGTTTATGGGTTTCTAGAGAAAATCCATGAGACTCTATGGGGCCAGAGTTTAAAGGGGACTCAAAGTCCAGGGCAGCAGACATGAAATTGTTGTTTATTCTGATTTTGACTAAATCTATTTTTTTTTAACTTTGTTAATTAAAACGGAGTCTTTCCTATGAGCTACTGTGAGTTTTCCATAAAGACTATGTTCCAGGTTTTATTCAACAACCGCTTTGTTTCACCTGATCTCCTGACATTGGGAAGTTACTTCACTTCGGGAACAATGTGTAATTCGGAGTTTCCCCCACCCTATATTAGCAGCTTTGCTTCATCCGGTTTCACAAGCAGAGGCTGGGATGCTGAGCTGCGGTTCCTCTCCACAAAGGCAGCAGAACTCCGCAACTACTCCAACGACAGAAAGAGCTTTCCTCCTGTTGTTTTGGACTCTGCTAAAAGGCACCACCAAGTAACGAGCTTTTCTTGCACCAAGGGGGCTGCTGGCTTTCCACTTTCAGACAGAAACTTACTCCAGGCAAACAGAAAGTCAGACCTTAGCTCATGTCCTAGCATCCTGCCAGGCATTCTGTTTTCTATTTCCCTAATTTTGTATCATAGGCAAGAAAAACAAGTTGTCTTACAGATACGACTCATCTAAGATCATATGGGCATCCATGGAAGGGACAAAAGAGCCGAAACTCCACGTTGGTGATCTTCACAAAGGTCTGGCATGGCAAGGATTTCATGACAGCTCCGGAGAGAGAGTACTTGGATTCTATGTATACAGTTTTCGGGAAACCACAGAAATATTCATTAACATTTTAAAACACATTCAGGGATACAGGTGGAGTTCAGTGGTAAAGCACTTGGCAAGTATACACAGGTCCTAGCTTGGAGCTCCAGCACCACAAGAGTAAGACAAAAAGATACCTACAATGTGGGAGAATCTTTCCTTTAGAAATAAAATGACACTAGGATCTATTTATCATCTATCATCTATCCATCTATCATATATATATATATATATATATATATATGGCTTTGAGATGGATTGTTAAGGATAAGGAGTTTATTAAAAGTTATTAACACCATGGACAAATAGATAGGCAACAGCATGACAGGTGTTCTGCTGGGGGTGGTTTCACTGCACAAGCCTGCAGCCAGGCCAGCTAATTCCCCTTCAGGAGGCAGAAAAGGGTTAGAGAACAGGATGTGTGGCCACAATATCCACTTTGATGTAAACTTACTTCTCCAGGTGAGAGATCCTGGCACCAGGAAATCTGTTAGGTGGAGATTCATAGACAGTATCTCAGTAGGTATGCTAAGCTGTGAGTATCTGCCAGAGAGGGAAAGGCTGCCTCAAGTATTGTAGCCTGAGCGGTGGTCAGATTTGAACAATACATTCTTACACTATCTATCTATCTATCTATCTATCTATCTATCTATCTATCTATCATCTATCTTCTATCTATGTATCACCTATCTATAATCTATCATGTATCTATCTGTCTATTTATCATTTAGCTATCTTTTGTCTATCTTCTATTCCTACATGTGCACACATAAACACACACACACATGTCATATGTGCTTTGCATACTCACTTATTAGAGCACTGCCTATAGATCAAGGGATTGGGAAGAGTCAGTGCCAAGAATAAGTAAAGGCTGGAATCTGGACACCCATCCTTTCAGTGCTTCCCTGGTGTATCATTAGATGAAATCCCACAGATGAACGACATGGCAGTTACAGAGGCCATCATCGGCCACAACCCTAAAGGAAACACCTTCCCTCTATGAAATGTCTGTTTTCTTATTCATACTGATGGAATTTGGCTTTTGTATATCCCATATAAAGATATGAAACCATGACATATAAGATTTAATATGAGACATAATCCCCTACTGGATGATGACCATCTTAGGAAGACAGAACTGTAGCTGCAGAGGCCCCAGACATCCTGCCTGTTTTTGTAGTGTTTTCTTTCTTAAACTGAATGGTTCTATAAGAATATTATTATATTACTCTTTAAAACTCTTTGGTATTTCTAAATTATTTCCTAATTATTTGAAGAGTGCTGAGTTCTGAAACCTTTAGAAGCCTGGACTTAGAAGCACTGCACTTCACAGAGTCACCATGAGGACAAAAGGACCTTCCACCCTGTCCCCAAAGGCATTCCATTGACCTTCTCTGTGTGGGTATCCACACTACCCTCCACACAGATACATCCTAGATATGTGCAAAATGTTACCTTTAGCCATTATAGCTTGAGAGATTGTTATAATTTTTAAGATGTTTTTTAAAAATCGTGTGTGTGTGTGTGTGTGCATGTGAATGCAGTGCCCATGGAGGCCAAAAGGTGATGTTTGATTTTTGGAGTTGAATTTACAGGTTCTATCAGTTACTGTTCTGTTACTGTGATAAAATACCGTGACCAAGGCAACTTACAGAAAAAGAGTTTATTTGGATGTCATTTCCAGAGGGATAAGAATCCATCATGGTGGGTAGGCCTGGTGGTAGGAGGTGGCCAGAGGAAAAAGTCAAGCCAACCAATCACATCTTCAAACAGGTACAGAAAACACAGAGAGAAACTGGAAGAACTTAGCAAAACTTAAGAACTCTCAAAGCCTCAAAGGGTCCTCAGTGACATGTTTGCTCCTGCATGGTCACACGTCCTAAAGGTTCCATGACCTTCTCCAAATAGTGCCATGAAGTGGGGAGCAAGTGTCCAAACACTTGGAGTCTATGGGAGATATTCTCATTCAAATCACCATACAGGTAGCTGTGAACTGCCCAGCCTGCATGGGTGTTGGAAATGAAATCTGGTTCTCCGGAAGAGCAGTAAGTGCTGAGTCATCTCTCCAGCTCTAAACACTTATTTGTATTATTTTTAGTTGTATATATGTTTGTGTATTTCTGTGTGGGGGGATGTTCCTGGGCTTGTAGGTGTCTACAGAGACTAAAGATGTCAAAGCCTCCTGGAGCTGGAGTCACAGGCAGTTTTGAGTGTTGGGAACTGAATTCCAGTCCTCTGGATGAGCAGTACATGCTCTAAACTGCTGAGTCATCTCTCCAGCTCTTTTTTTTTTTTTGGCTTTTAAATAGATATTTAATAATCACACATATTTATGGGATGTTTTAACACATTTACACATTGTATAATGACCAAATGATAACATATCCATTGTCCCAAACATTTATCATTTTTTCATGATGACAGTATTCAGAACTCTGTCTTCTAGCTTTTTGAAGGATATACCATAATGTTAACTATAGTCACCATTATTGCTCAATAACATACCAGAACTTATTCCTCTGTGTAACTATAAATTTCTAGCAGTTTATGAATCTCTTACCCATCGTCCCTACCCATAAGACTGTGGTAATTACTACTTTACTCTGAGCTTCTCTAAGACTAGCTTTTTTAGGGTCTACAAATGAGTGGGTTCATGTGTTACATTAACACAACAGAATACTACTCAGTCATTAAAATGTATTCCTATCATATGTGGCACATGGATACACTTTCAGAACATTATGTTTTAAGTGAAATAAGCTACACATAGAAGGACTCACTATGATCTTTGTGAAGCACAGGTCATGCTCTGATTTGCTCCTGTGATGACAGACAACTCAAACATCTTCTCACAGGAAGCTCTGCTATCACTGGTCCTGTCCTCGGCTCAAGCTCAGGCTGAATAGAACTGTTGTCCCCTCACTCTACCACAGTGACATGAAATAAGCGATGATCCCGCATCTCTGGAATCAGGTGTGTGGACTAGGAGGAAAGGATGCCAGGATAATGTGCTATTACCTCTTCCTGTTAAGGGGGTGTTTATGGGAGGAGATACACCCAGCTGAATGACCTGTTGGGAGGGCGGCTTGCTGGAGGCACAGCCTCTGCCCCAGTCCTGGCCGCCAGTCTGTTATTCCAATTTCTTCCCAGTATGTCACACACACTGAGAATCTCAAGGCCTCTCCCAAAGTCACTAGAACTAAGTCATTGCTCTGAAATATCACTGGTTTAAACTATATTTCATTTCCCAAACTTTCTCCTGTGGGCAGAAGCAAAAATGAAACTGGGTTTTGTTTTTGTCTTGTAAATATTTAGGACAATAATATGGTGCTGGAGTGTCTGTTCCTAGTCAGAGGAAGTGCCTGGCTATGGGGAGAAACCAAAGCCACCCACTCTTAGGACAGGCCACGTGGCTCAGGAATGAGCTTCAGTGTCTCTAAGGTACTGCCCCTCTTTCAGAAGAACTCAGAATATGACAGAAAAGTTGATGGTGCTTATCAGATAAGCTCAACACAGCCAAATACATCTGCAACGTGACTTTGATAGCTATACATGTGGGTTTAATTTCAGTTAATGTGGATGCCTGAATTGTAAAACACTCTAATTTCTCTAGGAGGATTCAGCTCTTGTGCAAATTTGGGGAGCCAAGCACAGCCCATGACGTAGGCTGCAGAGATCCTCAAGAGATATTTGGATGAATATTTTCTTTATAAAATAGTGTTGACTGGTACAAATTATACCAGGTTTTTTTATGTTTTGTGAATCACATCAATTCCCCCCAAAGAATACAGTACATATAGAAGCTGGATATGTGTCTTAGGAACACGGAGAAAAGTTTCCGCTGTGGTGCCAATTTCTTTTAAGAGATAGAAGCTTAAAATGTTGCTCTTCTAAACCAAGACATAAATTGTCTCAAGAAGCAATTCCTTTTCATATCAACTTTACTGAGCTATGAGAAATGTGTGCTGTTTCAAAATACCTAATTTATTGGTGTTTAAAAAAATACTTATTTTTATTTGTGTGTGTGTGTGTGTGTGTGTGTGCATGTATGAAAGGTGCCCAAAGAGGCCAGAGGAAGGTGTCAGACCCCCTAAAGCTGGAGTTACAGGCAATTGTGAGCTACCTGCAGGGGTAATATGAATCAAGCTCTGACCTTTAAAGACAAACAAGTGCTCTTAACGGTAAAGCCATCTGTCCAGATCCCTCATTAGTGTTTCAAACACACAGAACTGTACAGTGATCACCAATGTCTAGTCACAAAATTCTGTTATCATATCTCAAAGAAACTGCATACCCTCCCACAGCCTCTTACTCTTCTACTAAAACAAATCTACTTTCATTTTTATGAATTTTCATATTTGGAGCACTTTGTATAAAGAATCATATGATGTGGCTTTTTGAGTCTGGTTTCTTTCACATAGCACAAAAACTATTCTTTTCCCATTAATTGGCCTTGATATTTTTGCAAAAAATCAATTGACCATGAAATATAAAATTTTTAAAGAAATCTATTTCAAAATTCAAGTGAATCAAGAACGTTCTCTTGGGGCTGGAGAGATGGGTTAGCAGTTAAGAGCACTGACTGCTCTTGCGGAGGACACAGTTTTGATTTTCAGCATCCACATGGCAGCTAATAACCTTTCATAACTCCAATTCCAGGGTATTCAATGCCTTCTTCTGACCTCCTCAGGCACTGCACAACATGGGTGCACTTGCACAGATGCACACAATACACTCATACACATAAAAAATAAAATAAGAAAATATTTCAGCACCTGCATTTGGCACCTCACAGTCACTACAACTCCAGTTCCAGGGGGTATGATGCCCTCCTCTGGCCTCACAGACACCTGCACACATATGTGCATATATACACACACAGAAAGGAGTACACATAACAAATAAAATAAAAATGAATCTTTTTTAAAAATATGTATTCTAGTCGATTAATAGGAATGTCTTCACATTTATTGAAGGGTTATTTCATTCAGTGCTGTTTTATAATTTCTTATCTTTATTTTTGTTAAATCTCCTTAGTTAACTTTATTCCTATAGTTTTGTTTTGAGGGAGGGGATGCTACTGAAAATAAAACTGCTCTCATCATTTCACTTTGCATCATTAATTTATGAAACTGTAATTGGTTTTTGCATAGTCAGAATCTTGTATTCTGCAACCCTGCAGAGCCATGTACGTGTTCTAATCATTTTCAATGGGTGTCTTCGGATTTCTCTATGTAAGATTGTCATCTCAGACAAGGGACGGTTCACTTGTCCATTCCAACACAAATCCATTTTATCTTTTTTGTTGCCTAGAAATGGTGTAGAACTTCCAGTGTAATGCTGATTGGAAATGCCAAGAGAGCATTCTTGTCTTCCTGTTCCTAGAAGGAAGCATTTCATCATTGGGTCTCAGATGTGGCCTTCATCATGCTGACAAAGCCCCTTCCTTTCTCAGTTTGTTGAGTGCCTTTGTTAAGAAAAGGCAAACACTGTTTTGTGCAGAGGGAAGAAGAGAGGATGAACGAAACGCCTCATGAACTTATTCTCCAATCGAGTTAGGAAGAAGACCTCAACACAGGCAGCATCCTGTTTTCAGCAAGGACATTTGTCCCACTACCAATGGAAGACCTACCAGGAAGAAAATCATCGCTCTCTTCCAATAGACTCTG
Source organism: Eospalax fontanierii (assembly GCA_035773235.1). Classification (NCBI taxonomy): domain Eukaryota; kingdom Metazoa; phylum Chordata; class Mammalia; order Rodentia; family Spalacidae; genus Eospalax; species Eospalax fontanierii. Next base: position 10,702,303 of record CM069538.1, read on the forward strand.
CAGTGTTCTGAGAATGTTAGCATGCAAAAACATCAGACTGCTCACCACAGGACAGAAACCAAGAGGCAAGATGGAGTCAGAGAAGGAGCTTCATTACAAGGAGCTACTTCATCCTAAGATGGCAGCTATTGGTCAAAGAACAGAAAGACCTCAGTGGAAAAGCTTGTATATGAAGGTCAAGGAAGTGAATAAATGAATTCTAGCCACAAATGAGTGCAGGGATGCCAGAGCAATCACTAATGCTGTAGTGGTCCGTTTCAAAACACATTCTGAAATCATCTGATAGTCACCAGATGTTCTGGAGTCTGTGAATCTAAGGAAAGATTACTGACTAGATCTTCTGATTGGTATTTCTCTTGCTGTATTTTCCTGGAATACCTCACTCTAACAGTTAATATCTTGAAATATTAAGTAAGGCTTTTCTTTAGAATTTAGTTGTGGGCAAATGGAAAGTAAACAAAAGGACAAGTCCGTCGGATGACTTCAGGAGTACCCAGGAGGGAAGGACTTGTGGACAGCAGGCTAGTCCCTTGGAATGTGCACTCCTCTCTCCCTAAGCAGCTAGGCCAGCAGCTTGCACACATGTACATGTACATGTACTCACACCTTATCTCACAAAAGGAAATGGATCTTTTCCTTGTCTCAGGGGTCAGAACACTGAATGATTAAGTCTGCCCTTAACTCTGGCCAAAGGTGAGCAGGCCCCTCCCCTCTACCACTGCCCCACACCCAAATCATCTAATGAAAATATACCATTAAAATAGTGTTCTTGATTTCTGATTTTTAAAATTATGCATATGCATGTGGGTTGTGTACATGAGTGCCGTGCCCAAGGAGGCCAGAGGCTGCAGATACTCTAGAGCTAGAGGAGACAGTGGTGAGTTGCCCAATATGAATGTTGGGAACTGAGCTCTGGTCCTCTACAACAGCAATGTATGTTCTTAATCACAGAGCCATGTCTCCAGCCTTCTCCTTTGTATCTACATGATTTCTGAATTCATGAAAAGAAACATGACCCCAAATCAGAAATTGTTATTTTACCTTTATGACTAAGAAGAAAATCCTGCTTCTTTTAATCAGAGTGATAGTGTTTTGATTTGATTTTCGTCCAGGATCCTGGCATGCTGGTTCTAAAAGCAAAAGCCTTGAGATCTTCAAAGTAGTGTCCTTCAGTGTATTAGGAGTTTCAGAGTGGATGACGGGGCACTCTCAGAAACACCAAGATGCAATGAAAATTTGGAACTTGAAGTCCTTCCCTCCAACCTCTAGGGAGAAGAAGGACCTAATAATTACGTTGATCACCCCTGGTCAATGACTTAATCAGTCATAGGCACAGAAGTTGTTGGAGGGTGGGCACAGAGGGCAACTGGAAGCTTTGTGCTACATACCAGCCCATCCCACCAGCTCCATCTTATGTCCCTCTTCATCTGTCTTCTTTTTTAAATTTTTATTTATTGTGTTATTTATTTTATTTTTATTTTACTGTGTATTTGAATGCATTGCCTGCATGTTGGTAGGTGCACTCCTGGTGTGTAACACCTGTGGAAGTCAGATGAGGGTGCTGGATGCCCTGGAACTTGAGTTACAGACAGTTGTCAGCCACCATGTGTGTGCTGGGATCCAAATCCAGTTCCTCTGCAAGAACAGCCAGTGCTCTTAACCACTGAGTCATCTCTCCAGCCCTCATCTGTCTTCTTTAGCAGGGCTTCTTAAGCTTTTTCTACTTGCATCCCTTAAACACTTATTTAAAATAATCCTTTGAGATATAAACTTTCCATTTACTAAAGACTAAAAAACATTTCATACCAATGAGATCAGTGTCCTTGTTTATTTTCACATAAAGAGTTAAATTGCCAGGCAGAATCTGAATTGAGGAATATCATCCATCAAATTTGTCAGTGGCCACATCTGTGGGACATATTTTTCCTGACTGTTGATTGATGTAGGGAGGCCCAGCTCACTCTGGGCAATGCCATCCATAGGCAGGTGGACCTGGGCTATTTAAGAAAGGTAATTGAGGCTTGGGTGAGTGAAAATATAAGAGTCCTGTCCAGGCACCCACACTCTGCAGAGTCCTAATCTCCATTCTTTGGCCATCTGTGACCTTTTGTATTCCGGGCTCTCTGCTGCATGAGGGAGCTTCGTTAATGAGAGTTGAGAGATTGATTAGTGTTCTTTATCCCTTGTTCCATGTTTCGTGAGCACTGGGTGCAAAGGTTGCATTGTAGATGTGCCACTTAATCATGGGCAAATCACAGACAATGTCTGTGTGTGGCCAGTTGTGGTACTCGGAGGTAGTCTCTGGTGCAATAGAAGCTCCTTTGATGACCAGTGATGGGATACTTGAATATAAGGGTTTGGTGCTAGGATCCACAAATAAGGGAGAACATACTTTGTTTTTCTGAGACTTTACCAAGAAGTAGAACTCCACTGTGTAAACGTACCACATTCACATTACCCACTTATCAGTTGAGGGACATTTATGTTGCTTCCATCCCTTAGCTATGGTGAAAAGAGCAACAACAAAAACAAACTTGTATGTACAAGTATCTCTGCAATAGGATGAGTCCTTTGGGTATATGCCAAGGAGTGCTATAACTGGGTCATATGGTAGGGTCATTTTTGGCATTTAAGAGTTCTCCACACTGCTTTCCATAAGGGTTACACAAGTTCACAATCCCGCCAGTAGTGAGTGAGCGTTCCTCTTTCCCCACAGCCTCTCCATTTCTTCTCTTGATTTAGCCAGTCTGACTGGCGAAAGATGAAATCTTAAAGTGGTTTCAATTTGCATTTCCCTTAGTATTAATGATGTTGCACATTTTTAAAGATGTTTCTCAGTCATTTTATTTCTTCTTTTGAAAATTTCTCCTCAGATGTTTAGCCCATCTTTTAATTGGGACACTTGTTTTCTGATTCTTTGCTTTTTGAGTTCTTTATGTATTTTGGATATTAAACCTTTGTCATATGGGTCACTGCTGAAGATTTTCTCCCATTCTGTGAGTGTTCTTTTCACTTCCTTGGTTGCTTCTTTCTCTGTACAGAAGCTTTTTAGCTTAATCAGGTCCCATTCGTTGATTGTTGATCTTAATTCCTGAGCAGCTGATGTCTGATTTAGAAAGTCCTTTCTACATCTATAGGTTAACCTATAGGTTTCTATAGGTTACTGCCAATGTTTTCTTGTAAGAGTTTCAGAGTTTCAGGTTTCACATTGAGGTCTTTGATCCAGTTGGAGTGGTCATTTGTGCAAGGTGAAAGATGAGGGTCTAATTTCATTCTTCTATAGGTGGAGATCTACTTTTGCCAGCACCATTTATTGAAGATGCTGTCTTTACTCCAGTGAGTGTTCTCAGCAACTTTATCAAACATAAGGTGGCTGAAATTACATTTGCTCATGTTTGAGTCTTTATTTACATTTCATTGATCTATGTGTCAATTTTGGGCCAGTACCATAATGTTTTTATGACTATAGCTCTGTATATAGTTTGAAATATGCTATAGTAATCCACCCTGCATTGCTCTTTCTGCTCAGGATTGCTATGGCTATCCAAATTCTTTTGTGCTTCTATATGAATTTGAAGATTTTTGTTCTTATTCTGTGAAGAATGTCATGGGGATTTTGATTAGGATTGCATGAAATCTATATATTGCTTTTGATAGGATGGTCATTTTTCATAATATTAATTCTTCTAATCTATGAGCTTGGGAGATTCTCCCATCCTTTGGTGTCCTCCTCAATGTCTTTCTTCAAAGATCTAAAATTTTCCTTGTAGAGATCATTACTGACATAGGTCAGGTTTATTCTGAGATGCTTTATTCTTTTGAGGCTTATTGTAAATGGGAGGGTCTTCTTGTGCTCTTTCTCAAGTTGATTATTGGTATACAGAAAGGCTACAGATTTTTGTAGATTAATTTTGTTACCTGTCACTTTACTGAAAGTGTTAATCAGTTCCAGGAGTTTTCTGGTGGATGTCATCTGCAAAAAGGGATAATTTGACTTCTTCTTTTCCAATGAGTATTCCTTTTACTTCCTTCTCCTGTCTTAATGCTCTAACAAGAGTTCCAAGCACTATATGAAAAAGGAGCAGAGAGAATGGACAGCTTTGTCTGGTTCCTGGTTTTAACGGCAATGCTTCAAGTTTTTACTCTATTTAGAATGATGTCGGCTGTGGGATTTTTTTAATATAGCTTTAATTATGTTCCTTCCAATCCCTCTAGGACTTTTAACATAAATGCATGTTGAATTTTGTCAGAAGCCTTTTCTGCACCTATTGAGATGACCATGTGAGTTTTGTCTTTGAATCCATTTATATGCTTTATGACATTTTTTGACTTACATATATTGGAACACCCCTGCGTCTCTGGCATACAGCTGACTTATCATGGTGGATGATCTTTTAGATGTGTGTCTGTATGTGGTTTGCAAATATTTTGTTGAGAATTTTTGCATCTATGTTCACTAAGGATACGGGTCTATAATTTTCTTTTTCAGTTGTATCTTTACCTAGTTTTGGTGTTAGAATGATGCTGGCTTCATAGAGGGAATTTGGGAGTTCTCCCTCTGTTTCTATCTTTTTGAATAATTTAAGTAATATTGTATATAGGTCTTCTTTGAATGTCTGGTAGAATTCTGCTATGAATCCATTTGGGCCTGGGCTTTTTTTGATCAGGAAATTTTGTATTACTGTTTCAAATTCTTTGATGTTTAAGCTGTTGCTCTCTTGTTGAGTTAGCTTTGGTGATTTCTATGATTTAGATATGCATTCATTTCCTCAAGATTTTCAAATTTAATGGCATATAGATGTTTAAAGTATTCCCCTATAATGTTCTGGATCTTTGTGTTGTCTGTGTGATGTTTCCCCTTTCTTCTCTGATTTTGTTGATTTGGAGTGGCTCTTTCTTATTTGGTTAACTGGGCTAATGGTCTGTCTATCTTTTTTATCCTTTCAAAGACCAAGCTCTTGGATATACTGATTCTTTGTAGTGTTTTCTTTGTTTCTATTTGATTAATTTCTGCTCTGATTTTTGTTATTTCTTCTTGTCTGCTGGATTTGGGTTTCATTTGTTCTTGCCACTCAAGATTCTTGAATTGCAATGTTAAGTCTTTTATTTGTGCTCTTTCTGATTTTTTTAATGTAGGTACTTAGAGCCATAAACTTCCCTCTTAGGACTGCTTTAAAATATCCCAGAGGTTTTGTTGGGTTGTATTATTCTTTTCATTTAATCCCAGGAATGCTTTCATTTCTTTCTTAGTTTTTCCTTTGACTCATTTATCATTCAGGAGTGTGTTGTTTAGTCTCTATGAGTTTATAAAGTTATTCTGGCTTCTTCTGGTGTTGATTTAGTTTAAGCTTTATGCATTGTGATCTGATAGAATCCATGAAATTATTTCAATTTTTTTTGTATTTGTTGAGTTTTGCTTTGTGCCCCACTATGTGGTCAATTTAGGAGAAAGTTCCATGGGGTCTTTAATAGAATGTGTAGTCTTTGATGGTTGAGTGGAATATTCTGTAGATGTCTGCTAGGTACATGTGATATACTATCACACCATATTTCAGATATTTCTCTGTTTATTCTGTGTTTCTCTTTTATTGACCAGTCTTAAGGACACAGTGGGGTACTGAAGTCATTACTATTAGTGAGTTAGGATTAATCTATGTCTTAAAGTCTTGTAGTAGTAATTTTATGAAGTTGGGTGCACCAGAGTTTGGTGCATATATGACCATGATTGTAATATCTTATTGGTTAATTGTTCATTTGTTCAGAATGAAGTGACCCTCTTTATTGCTTCTAATTTTAGTTTGAATTCTATTTTGTCCCATATTAGAATGACAACTCCTACTTGTTTCTTAATGCCAATTGTTTGGAATATTTTTTCCATTCTTTCACTTAAAGGCAGTACCTGTCCTTGGAGGTGAGATGGGTTTCTTGCAGACAACAAACGAAGGGATTTTGTTTCTTGATTTGTTCAATTAGCCTGTGTCTTTTCACTGGGGAGTTAAGTCCACTGATATTTAAACTTAGCATTTAAAGATGTGTATTGGTTCCTATCATTTTAATTCTGTTTACATTCTTGGTCTAAAATTTTGATTTCCTGGTTATACATTTAGCTTTTATATCCATGTAGGGTGAGAGAAAACTGTCTCTCTGCAGTTTTTGTTTCTTATTGGTTCATTCTGTGGCAAGTCCCACCCTCTGACCAATAAGGGAGGAGGGAGGGTGGAGAGTACAGGGATTCATCATGGTCGAGAGCTGGGGAGAGAAGTGGAGGTTGCTAAGATCCATGTAGGAAGAGAAACTCCCAGGTCCCGGGGCCATGAACCTAGGAGGCAGTGTGCCACGCCCCCACCCTCCAAAAAGTCTCATGAGTGAAATGAAGTGAGAGACCTGCGTGCCTGGCACGCAAGGGTTGCAAACATTATGGGGCCACCCGGCAGTAGCAAACTTTCACCAGCAAGTGGGGCGCACGTCCCCAGAGACTTTATAACTTTGTAAATAAATAAATCATTCTAAATGGAAAATCAGCTTCTGTTTTACCCAGCTGGATGAACCAGATTCCACCCGCTAAGGCGTGGAGAGTGGATTTATGCAACAATCCATTTAGTTTCTTTCTGTTGCCCCTCGAGTATATTTTTTTCTGTTTTTCAGCTGTTTGTATTGCTTCAAGTATTCTCTAAAGGGCTTCTTCTCTGGACATGAATTTTTTTAGTCCATTCATGTCGGGGAAGATATTTCTTTCCCCTTTAACTATAATAGATATTTTTGCTGGATAAAGAATTCTAGGTTGACATCTATGATCATTTAGAATTGGGAATACTTTGGTCTAGGATCTTCTAGCTTTCATAATTTGCATTGAAAAGTCTGCAGTTATTCTGATGGGTTTTCTTTTATGTGTGACGTGTTTTTCTTTTGCAGCTTTCAGTATTTTCCCTCTGTTCTGTACACTTAGTGTTTTCATGATGATATGCCAAAAGGAGTTCTTTTCTGGTCCTGTCTATTCAGTGTTCTATGTCTTTCTTACTTGTATTTGGGCATGTCTTTCCTTAATTTTTGGAAATTTTCTTCTATAATCTGGTTGAAGACCTGGTCAATACCATTATCCTGAGATTCCTCTCCTTCCTCTATGCCTGTGATGCATACATTTGGTCTTTTCATGGTGTCCCACATTTTCTACATATTCCATTCCTGTGTTTTATCTAAAGTTTTCATAATCTTTGCTTGAGTGCTCTGATCCTTTAATTTTATTGTCCAGTCTTGTTTTCCATTTCATTCATTCTATTGCTGTGACTTTTTCCTGTTATTTCAAATTGGTGTATTGAGTTTTTAACTTCCTTCTTTGCTTCAGCCTGAGTTTTCTTTAATATTTCTATCTCTTTTGTGAATTCAGTCAGAAGTTTATCCCTATCTTCTTTAGTTCTTTGATTTGTTTGTGTTCTTTAATTTCATTGAATTCTTTGATCACGTTTGTGAATGTTCTCTTAAACCCTGTGTCCTGGGTTACTTCTGGGTTCTCTAGGTCTTCTATTGGACTGATGATGTTTGTTATTTGGGTTTTTCATAATGTTATTTTTTTCATTGTGATCTTGCATGTGGATTTCTTCTGTTGTTTGTGATTCTGATGTGAGACTCAAGCCTTCCTTTGTTGAGTTGAAGTTTGATTTTGTATATATACTTGCTCTGATGTGGTTGTTTTCTTATTGGGTATAAAAACCTGGTTAGTCAAGGCTTCAGGTTCTCTCTTTTGATTTTATATTGAAAGAACCAGATGGATCAGGAGTTCCCTCAGAGGCACAAGTTGGGTGAAATTAGATGCTCTTCAGCTCTCTTAAGATCTAGCCCCTCTAGTCAGCAGGCACAGCAAAATTTGAGAAGATTGCTAGGCAGAGACCGAAATCATGCTTTCTCAGGCAATCTACAAAGGTCTAGGCCCTACTAAAAGTCATAGAAGCCTAGGCTTGCAGCAGTGGGAGGGGTTGCAGGGGTTACCAATGTAGGGGGTGGACAAGGTGCGATCTGGAGAGCTCACAGCCAGGCAGGTGTAGGAGGGTGCTCCTGAGACCTGTGGGACTAAGAGGAAAAGTGTGTCTCTGCCCAAGTGAACAAGAAGTGGGACAGGGACTTTGGCATCGCTGTGGTGGTAGAGTGGAGACGCGTGGACAGGCTCAGATTTTTCAGGGAAGAAGACTTGTCTCTGGAATCCAAGGCGAGTTGGGGTCAGAAGGCTGGACCAGAAGGCTGGTCTCAGGAATGTAAAGTCAAATTGGAGTGGGGACAGCCAGTGAAGGCTCTAAAACTAGACAGAAAAATTTGAGCTGGTCTGAGTAAGGGGATCAGGGCACAGTGGGAGGGTCTGGACTACCAGTGTAGTCCAGAAATCTGGGGTGCTAAGTGCAAGAGCAGGCCTGCGCCCAAGGCTAGAAGAGGAACAGGATGTGGGACAGGAAGAGATTTTGTAAAAGGAGATTCAGAGAAAGGAACTGTGGCTAGAATACAGAAAGAGACTTCAGTGACCAGATTTTACTTCAAATAACAACAACTCTGGCTACCTGGAAATCTACAAAAACAGTACTGATTAGTGCAGCTCTTAGACCTCAGGAGAGAAGTTTCTTTGTGATGTAGATGATGATTCATGCAGAAACTCACAGGCGATCAAAAGGCAGAGGGTAAGTGTCAGTAGAGTGCTCAGAGAACCAACTCCTGTAAATTGTTCTCTGACCTCCACACAGGCACCCTGGTTACACTTCCCCATCTCCATAAATAATAAAAGTAATAAAAATTTAAAAATAATAGCTCTGATTGTGTTATTGATGTGTTATCCTAGATATTCAGTCTGGTATGATTAATTGTAGTGGCTGCCTCAAGAGGCTGTGAAAAGTTCACGGACACACAGAGCACTAATCAATTAACCATGCCTGGCAGGACCAGAGGCAGCATGCTTGATTTTTTCCTTCAATGTAGTTAGCAGCAAATCTCTAAAAGGTGAATGTGATTGTTGCAAAGCAAGAGATTTAAGGAAGTGGAGAAAAAACACTTCCTACTCCAGGGAGCAGACTGGTGGAGTGGGTGACCGAAATAAAAATACGGCTGTATACTACAAACAAGCCAAGGCTCCTGGAGCACAGAGCAGGAGCACAGGTTACAGAAGCCCACGGCACACCTTTGGCTCAGGTGTCACAGGAAGACAGAATGGGCAATAAAAAAAAAATATCAAGTGCTAGCCATGGACAGCAGGATGATGTGAGCTCTCTCTGTAGACAGGCAGACTGGAGGTGAGATGCTGTCTGTGTGTCTGTAGAACTAGGATAGTGTTGTACTCCAACTTTGTATTTCCTTGTATGTAAAAGATGGTTGATAATACTCCCTGGCTCACAGGATGAAGGATAGGTGTAATGTCCATATAACAGTGTGAATATAAAGATCTTAGCTATATTTCACCAGGTCGCATGCATGGACATTTTGGGTATCAGGCAGCAGAGTCCTTTGGTGTAGATCAAGGGTTGTATTTTCAATTCAAAGTCTCCCAACTAAACCTCCGTGAAGAGATTAACTTCAGGCTGGAGAGACAGAACATAGATCAAAGGTTTGTGGGACCTGGGACAAAGAGCCAGAGGAAGCGGGGAAAATGTGCTTGACAAGAACACCCCTGACCACACCTCCCAGGGGCCTGGCCAGGACACACTAAATGTGGTGTCAACCATTCACTGTCCAGATTTGAAGATCTTCAGCCAGGGCTGGGGAGATGGCTAAGCAGGTAAAGCTCTTGCCTCACAACCTTCACCTCTAAACATGCAAGTCACGTAAACGATGGGAGAAGAGAACCAACTCCACAGTGCTGTCCTCTGACTTCCACAGTCACCCCCTGAATCATGTACACACATACACACACACACACACACACACACACACACACACACTCATCATTATCATCACCATCATCATCATCTAAAAGGAAAATCCTCAGCCAGTGGAGAGCCAGTGACAGGACTGGGGGCCTGAGTCTTCAGACGCTATATGTGTTCTTGCTGGTTATATAGTCAAGTGTCCACTTGATATATAATTTCTTGAGCTTTTTTCAACCTTTCTTAAAGGACCATTTAATTGGCCTCATTTGCAATGATAAAGTCTGGCAATTTTGAGCTAACTGTCCTTTGACTCAGGCTGAACTAAACATTCCCATTTCACCAGAAAGCACTCTTGATTTACAATTACGCCATGATGGATTACCTGGAAACTCAACCTTCAGGCAAACTGTGATTAACTTGACCAAAGACATCTGGGAGAGCCATCCAGGGCCTGAAATTATGATCTTAGTATGCTACCCTGAAACTAGACACCGCTAGAATTGCCTTCCTGCAAGACGCCAGCACAGGGGCCTTTGTTTCCAACAGCTTTCCCCCTCTTGGAGCCAGTTAGAAAAAAATAAAAAAAGAAAGAAAGAAAGAAAGAAAACAAAAAAATAATAATAAACACTTCTCCAGTGACAAGCCACAGAGACACCCATGACTTCCCGGCTCTGCAGAGGTTGCTTTTTAGAAAGCAACCTTCATCCTGGTGGAATCCTGGGAGAAAAGCAATTAATGCCTCTGTGATTAGCAAGTGCTGAGTAAGTAGGCTTGTCAGTGCACAGACTCAATATAAAATTGGATGCTTGAAAAATCATATGCTCACAATTAGCTGGGCTTTCCTGCTGGATACTGTAAAATCACAACCCGCTGTCAGGGTTCATTTTCTATGGCTGTTATCAACAGTGAAAAAGGTCGACAAGGAATGCAGACCAGCCACACAGGTGCTAACACCAGCCATTTATCAGTATGAAGCAGGCTCCCCTTTGTTCTCAGAAACTGGGGAACTTCCCTGGCTTGTTTAGTACTGGGGAGTTAATGATCCAGCAACAGCCTCAGAAGTATGACTTGGAAAGAAACTAAAGACATTTTCAAAAATTTAATAAACCCTCCTATCCAAAGAAGCCTTTCAAGAAACTATTTGGGCTTAAAAACTAAAACTTTAGGGATACGCTCCAGAAAGAACTTGTCTCTAATCTGAGTCATTTGTTCTGGAAGATTTGAAATGACTTTTTCAATTCTACTCCCCCCCACGCCCCCCATCCTATGGCAGTAAGAGCCAGAAGACTGCAGGGTGGATAGCCGTTAGCCCTGGGTGACATGGCTCTCTCACAAAAGAACAGGTAGCAAATTCATATTTATTTGGGACTTGGGGTGTCTCAAAGACAAAGTGAAGTAGAAACTTCTAGGCTTATAAAATCAGTCAGTCTTCAAAACTAGCCAGGAACAAGGAAGAGGCAGAAGGATAAAACCTTTTCTCAGGAAATAATGAAAGCTTTTCACATTCTAAAAGACCAGTCAAACTCATCCTTTCAGAAGAAAATAAACATAAATTAGAGGATTACATTTAACTCTGAAGCACAGGGGAAAGGATTAAACGGCTTTGTAGACACTGAGAGTTTTACTAGAGTTTAAATGCTTCCAATGAATTGAGGTATATTCCTTTAATGAGAAGGAACAAATGAGTGTGGCAGCTCATGAAGAACCCTCCTTTAGGGGGATATTTTACATGGGCGATGGATTCTTTATCTTATCACTCTGAACAAAATACTCCACAAAAGCAATTTAGGAAAGGAAGGGCTTATTTTTGGCTCTGAGTTTAAGAATAGAGACCTTCCATCATGGCAGAGGAGATGTGAGACAGGAGGGCAGCAGGTAACATTACGTCCACAGTTAGGAAGCAAAGACAGATAAATGATGGTGCTCAGTTAACTTTCTCCTTTTTATTCAGTCTAGGATCCCAGCCAGTGGAATGATGCCACTCCAAGATGAACTTCTGTCTGCAGTTAAAGCTTTCTGGAAACAGACACACAGAGAGGTCTAGATCCAGTCAAGCTGGTAATGAAAATTAACCATCACAGTGGAGGAGGATGGGAAAATCCGTGGAGTCCACTGGGGTAGAGGACCTTGATATATGGTCCAGAGAACGCAGATTAGTGGAAGAATGAAATAGAGCCATTAACAGAGACCAAACGTGCTGAAATCTAGCAAGAAACAGACTAGTACTAGTAGAGTAATTAAATGGAGATCAGACATTTTTGTAAATAAAGGGACTTGGCTTGAGGAATGCTTTGTTGTTTCAGGTTGATGTCAGGCAATTTAAACGCAAATGCATATAATTTAAAACCATGTTCTTCAGAAATAAAGGTGACACTTCTGAACCCACTCTTGAACTCTGGCATTTGTTTATCCAAGTAAATGAACTGACCCATTAGAACTAGGTATTTAGAATTGTTTTTCAAAATTACACATTGGAATTCATAGCTGCTTTTAATTATTGCGATGATAATTTAAGAACATGAAAATAAAATGCAAAAATAAGTGAGTCAGGATGAAGTACAGCACAGCAATGGACTCCAGTGCTGTAAGAAGAGCTGAAGTCATGTATTGCCCAGCTGTTTCAACTCTTAGAGCTGAGCTGAGCATCCTGAAGACCGGTGTTCTGGTGGGGGCAGGGGGCGATCACCAGCTCCCCCGGGAATACTCAGGATGGCTTCAGAGTGGCTCATCTCAGAACTGCCGCTCAGGAAGAGACCCTTTCCATCACTACAGGAGACTGTAGCTAAGGCAGGAAAAATAGAGAGATGGATGTTCTGGAAATGTCATCTTGGTTAAAGAGAGAGAAACCATCTGGTACAGAAAACAAAAGCTATCCACTCTCATTCAGAAACACAGTTTTGTCCTGTCCTTCTCTGCAAATATCTGAAAATGAGGCAGTATTAACTCTCATCTTGAATTTGAGTCAATTTACCTTTCATGATTTCTGGTAATCCTGGTTTGGTTAGAGTTTATATACACAGGTGTGTACTTATTTAGAAATATTTTACTATTCTTTGGTTTTTCGTACATATTTTAACATTACACACTGCTTTCCAATTTAGATATACATGCTCACTAAGGAGAATTTCTGCTTTAGGGTATAAAGCAAATAATGAAATCAAAAATACTTTCACCATACAATCAACAGTTTGACATTATTTCTTTTCTGACTTCTTTTCTGTATTTGTATCATAACTCCAAGTGTCCAACCAAATTATCAACAGGTGTCTTCCATGGCTGTCCAGGGGCCGCCAAGCTTTCTTGACAGGACCAAGAGGTCAGCTCCCTTTATTTATCATCCTGTTTCAGAGAAGTTGCCAGAACCTTTGGCCATACCATAAACAGCTCCTTTGGGAGACTGTTGCTTTTGCTCTCGATGAATCCAGGAAGTCTGACATAAGGAAAGTTTCACAAGGAGGCCCTGGAAGTAGAGGAGATGCAGGTGCTCCAGTCAAACATGAGGGTCTGGTGGTCTAGAGCATTCACTGCTACAGGAAGCATGAGTTCCCCCGTCGTGGTCACTGTCAGCCTGATAAGAGTTTCTCTGGAGGAGAGTCTCTTCCTCAGACTGAGTCTTTGCTCAGACCTGGTAGCTGTAGCCTGGCTTCCTCTTAATTATATATTTCCCGTTACTCGGTGAGCACACTTTGTTTGCATCAAGGGAAGCCAGTGAGCTGGGGGCGGGGTGGGGGGTGGCGGAGATAGTTCAAGAGGAGTTGACATAAGCCATATATTGTGCCTAAAACAACCTCAACCCTGATTGGGTTCAATACCAACGCCAACCAGTTTGAACACAACTTTGTCATCTGTGAGAAGCATGCTTGTGGGCTCTGTGACTTGAGTCTTCGAAAGATTGCTTAAAACTATTACTGAAATCTGGCCATGAAGTAAGTAAATATGCCATTAGGGGGAAAGAGAAGTGAGAAAGAGGAGGAGGAGGAGGAGGATGAAGATGAGGAGGAGGAGATAAAGGTGGGGGAATGAAAGAGAAAGGAAGAGAGGAGGGAGAAGAAAGAATGCTTCATCCAGTTGTCATGTGAATCACACTCATGCTAGTTTGTAAATCACGCTGCATCAGCCACTCTCTTAGAGTCTTCATCTCCTGTGGGACAGCTCAGTGATTGTTAAAAGGAAATTAATCTAAATTTTCTTCTGTTTGCTAAAAAGCTGTGTTGCAGATAAAATTAGATAGCAATTTGAAGAGTCCAATTAATAGTAGGCCATAACTGAATATCTTTGTCAGCAGCTGGCTTCGCCACAGCTCATGCTTGACAATGTAGACAGTATCCTTTCACTCCCTGTTGGAGAAAAAATGTAAACATAAACTAATAATATTCAGGCATTTGCATCACAAAATTTTACATACGATCTAAGATGTATACAAATAATTAAAAATGATGAATGACATGGTATGTACATATTTATATGCCTATATTCATGTATGTATATGCAATTTGTGTCTATATAAATGTGGGGTTCTATTTTTATAGACACGTAACATATGAACTTCAGTATCTTCTCTTTTTATCTCTGAATATCCTATGTATTCACTTTCAAAAACTACTAGTTAAAGCCTATACTTCTTTTCAATAAGTCTAAACTGAGAGTAAATGTTATTGACACAGATAGAAGAGAATTTTCCTACAAAGGACATCTGAACTATTCACGCACACAGCAACCAGTACCCTTGAGTAAACACACAAGTCAGATGTGTGTACAGCTTATACACGGTAACTAATTGCATATCTAGAAGTTTTACTTTAGGAAATGGTTGGAGACAGAAAGGTTTTCTTGTTCAAAGATATCTTAATGTTTAAGAAATATGTGAAAGAAAGATGGAAAAGGAGACCAGACATTGCTGGGATGGAATTTCTGGCATGAAAGATTGTGGAAAGACCTGGTCTGGAGAGGGGAAAAAAACACACACAAACATATTAATGCAAGTAGCAGATGGCCTAAGATGGAGCGTCATACACAGGGCCGGCAAGAGAGGCATATGCTACAGATTGCTGATAACACATCATCTTTCTAGATTTCCAGAAAAATTTTAGTTTCAATCTACCTTTGACTTTTATAGGGTCCCTTTCAGTAACACTGATTCAAATCAAATCTTTCAAGGGAAACAAATACAATTTCTTTGCTATCGAGGAAAACAAAGGATTTTTATCAGTGACTTCTTTCCCTTACAGACAATTATCATCCTGGGAGTTAACGGGGACAGGTATGTAATGCTTCTGTCATTGCTGAGCAAAAAAACTTGTCTGTCCAGGAGGGATGGCATCACAAGCCATCTTTTGAAATGGTCAGAAACAAAACTAAAATATCAGCTTCTCTTCTCTGTGCTCTTTATTCTTCTATGCTGTTCAGTGAAGATGATTATCCTCTCTTTGGATAAGACTATCTATTGTCAAAAACAGTCTTTTAAAAACATTTTTTAAATGTATTTATCTGTATTTTATGTAAGTGCGCTCATACATGCAGTGCCTGCCGAGGGAGACCAGAAGAGGGCGTGGGATCCCCTAGAACTGGAGTTATGAATGGTTTTCAGTCACCCTGTGGGGACTGGCAATGAAACCCTGGTCCTCTACAAGAGCAGTCAGCGCTCTTAACTGCTGAGCCATTTCTCCAGCCCCTTGAAGACGATCTTACAACTTATTTGTTCTATTTCTCTCTGATTTGATCCTTCTTATTTCCCTCTCCAACAGACTCTGTTGAGAATGGCTACTTGCCCTGAGTTTTACCAGTCTTTCAGAGAAAGGAAGTAGAACACAGTCCCAGGTACAAGTGTAGGCTCCACCAGACTTCTGGAGTTTTTCTGAAGTGTGTACGCACCTGGACCCCACTGACTTTCCCTTTTCAGGTTTTAGGGTTTTCTTCTGTCCTGTGGCTGCTGCAGCCTTCTCAATTCCTGCCTTAGTTCAGAATAAATGAGTTTTCCACCAGAAAAGCTACAAGGACCTCTGAGACTCGGAGTCCTAACCCCTGCTGTCTTGTCCTTTGACAACAGGCTTCTGGAGCTCATTTCACTATGACCTTGATCTGTATCTTGTGTAGTTCCATTTCCACGTGAAGCATCCTGACTGTGCTAATTGCAATCTCATTCTGTCTTTTCCTTATTCACATCACACAGAGTGGATAAAATGATAGAAACATTTGGCAAACTTTTGACAAAGCAAAGCATGGATTTCAGTCCACCCTCTTTCTGGGTCCTTACATCTGTGGATTCAACCAACCACAGATACAAAGATTTGGAAAGAAATTGCATCTGTACCAAATATGTTCAGACTTTTTTCTTCTCTTTGTTCTCTAAACAATACAGTACAACAATTTACACAGTTGCATTCAGCATTATAAATAATCCAAGGTGGAGCTGAAATATTGTGGATATGTGGAAATTGCACGCAAGTATTGTGCCATTTTATATGACAGACTTTGGCACTTGAGGGCTTTGGTATCTGGGGGAGATCCTGGAATGAGTCCTCTATGTATGTGGGAACTCATTATCTGTATATTTATTTAGTTATTATTTTAAATTTATTTGTATGAATGTTATTGCCTATATGTATGGAAGTGTACCACATGCATGCGATGCCTGTGGAGGCTAGAAGAGGGAGTCAGATCCCCTGGAACCTAGAGAGCTGTCAGCTGCCACTCGGATACTGGGATCCTAAGCTTAGTGCAGTGTAAGAGCGGCAGTGCTCTTAAACACTGAGACAGCTCTCCAGCCCCGTTATCCATTTCTTTAATTACTGCATAGAACAGGCTCACCTGTAACATCTATGCTACATCTCCACACAAAGGAGGCATCTCAGACATGACTCATGCAGACACTCAGCTCTGGGTCCTGGTTTACTTGTGGGATTAGAGAAGGAGCTGCATAAGGAGTCAGCTTCTCCTACAGCACCTTCAGAGCCTGTAGAGGTCTTCCTTACCAATCAATTCTCAGAGTGGTACCTGGAAAGATTTATCGCTTCAGGTTAAAAGTGGTAATATATTTCAAACCTAAATGTATACTTAGGGACGCTCAGGACAGAATATGCAATTATCAGAACATGTAATGATAGAAAAAGTCCTGCCCTTAAAATATAAACAAATTACTTAAATTGCACCCCCTACTAGTATCAATCATTCTCAATTAAATGTGAAATTCACCTTGGTATGAAATGATTTTCCTGCTTTACATTAGTCGCAGTATGGGAAAGGACATTTTGAGACGGGGTCCCACCAGCATCCTAACTGGCCTGGAACTCACTAGGGAGATCATTTCAGGCTGGCCTCCATTTCATAGTGATCCACTATAGTGATCCAGTGTTGGAAGACAGAGAACATTTCTTAATGAAGTAAAGGCAATTATGACATATAGAGTTTTGTCCCAGCAAGCTAGTCTGTGGCAGAGTATATGGACGTCTGGTTAGCATAACTGTGGAAGTCAGGTGACTTTACAGGCACGGCAAATCATGCAGTACATGGAAAACCGTACCTTCCCCGCGGGACCATGTGCCATCATCTTGGCCCAAAGCATCAATCTCTGGAGAGTCTCAGGGCTTTTAGAGATTTCCTGGTCTGCAGTGTCTGTGTGATATGTACAAAAGCTGAAGACAACATGGAAGCAAACCAAAGAGGTCAGTTACACAGGGCGCAGGACCACCGGCCAACCTTTCCACAAACCAACAGTAGCATCACAGACTCCTTAGCCGACCCCCACGTCCCTGTCTAATACGATGATGTTTTGCAAGGCATTTCTTTCCTTCAGTTGTGTCATTTACTGCTTTGTTTAAAAGGGAGACAGTCTTTTATTCTCTTGCCAGAAAAAGAAGTGGCGAGAACTGCGGAGGAAGGTTTTTATTCTGGGTTCTTGTCTGTACACGCCAAAATGAAGGAATTAGGAAAATGATAGCGGAGAATGGCGGGCATTTCTGCCGGCCCCGTCTCGGGGCTGACCCTTGAAAAGGCTGTTTATTAGATTATGGAGAGCTCTTAAAAATTCAAAGAACTCTTACTTTGACAAAACATTTTTCCATCATCTGGTTAGCATTTCTGGGCCAGTTAGCTCAGATCTACTGTTTCCTCCACATGTGCTCTGCGAGGCAGCAGAGGAGAGGGTCATTAATCTGCAGGACTCAGGAATGAGATGCAATTATGGGGCCTGCGCGCGGGATAGATGATATCTCCTCCAGAGCCAACGAGCATAGAAGGCCGCTTGTCTGAGCTCCTCTAGCCCGTGCTCGGGCCGCTGATTGGATATGGCCTGAGGTATCCTCTAAGTGACTTCTCAGGAGCTCTCCCGGTCTGTTTGTTTAGAAAGAAACCATTGTATGGTTTTGTGTAGTGATCCTAGCAAGGCCTTGCAGAGCAAGTGCCGCCCCGACACGGTGTGCACCCAGGACTGCGCCTACACATGCGTGCATGTGTGCGTGTACACACGTGCACGAGAGTACACACACACAGTCCCCTTCCGGCGCCTTCGTCCTGATGGGAGGGTCTGAGATTCAAGCAGAAGGTTTTTGGAGCTGGCTGGGGATATGCATGCTTCAGTCTCTCGCTTAGTGTTTGGGAGACAGTTTTATTCAGAATCGATGCTGCAATGCTGAACTAACCGCCATTTTTGGTGATGTGCCTGAGTTCCATTTGTGCTTTCTTTGGCCTAATCTGCTTAATTGAGACCTACACTCTGGCTGGCCGCCAGTATTCATGGAGCATGTGGGCACCAGACTGACTTACCTCTATTTCTGGCGATTGAGAAATGCAATACCTCCTGTCCCAGACCCCCAACCATGGGGGAAGTCGTGTGTTAAAACAGCTTGCCTGAAAATGAATTGAAATTTGTAATACATAAAAATATTGGGTGAAGGTGCGGGTTCCTATTCTCTACAGTTGGAGATAGAGTCACAAAACATCCAACAGAAAAGGGTAACCAGCACTGGGCAGATGCTGGCTCTTACCAAGAGAGGTCACCATGGCAAAAGACCCAAACTCACATTCATCTGCTGAATAGCTGCCCGGTTCATGTGGCCTTGGGGACTCCAGAGAAAGGTCTCTTGGATCTTAGGCCACACAAGAGAGTGGTATGTGTGTAGGGGACCTTCACTAAGACAACAAGGAAGTAGATCTGTGTTAGAAATACAAGCAATGGACTCAAAGCAGCTCACTTTGGGGACGTGGGAAAGGTTTACAGAAGAAACACACCTGTTGAAGCAGGTGCATGTGACAGACACAGGCCAAATGTATTCAGTTATGTATATTAAATACTCATGCACTTAAGTTCATGTTTACATATACATACTTAGCCATGGTTTTATTAGCTTACTTTAGTTATCGGTACACTATAAAATTAAAGAGCTGAGGCTAGATCATGTAATTTTTATTACAATGTATTGTTATAAAACGTGTTCTAGCTAATTATAGATATTGTCATTAATCTCTTACTATGTAATTTATTTATACATTTGCATAGGAAAATATATGTTTATAGACTTTGGTACTGTCTATGGTTTCAGAGACCCATGGGGGTGGTCTTTGCAGCTAAGAGGGGGCCGAGCATACATGTTTATACATGTGTGTATGTACTTACATAAAGAAGTTAATTAAATGATATTTTTAGTTAGTAAAGCACTGTGATAAATTTATGAAGTTAGTTGAGACAATCCTTATTTTATGAGCATGTGTGTCCCTATAGTCAGGTATTGTTAGTGCCCATGGCTGTACATGAGAAGGGAAACCCTTTCTACTGGGTTATTTATTTTCTTCTTTTAGTACTACTACTGTAGAGGTAAGCTGCTTTACTCTCAAGCAATGTGGTGGAACAGGGCAAACTCTCAGCTGACAATAACTATGCCTGTGATTTATACAGTGTCTGCACAGCTGGTACAGGGCAGCCTGCGTGTAGAGCCTAATTTTCCTCATTCAAATCCATTTCTACTCACCCACCGGACCTGACCCCAGACATATATATGTGGTTATCTCCTCCCTGTGAAATAAAAATAATGAGTATGCCTGTGTCACAGTATCGTCACAGTCTTTTAGAGAACAGAAGAAAACAGCGCATTTCCTTGGTACCAACAGACATTCGATACTGTCAGCTGATAGTCTGTCTATTACATGTTAAGGTTCTGGACACACTACACACAGGTTAGACAGTGGTGTGATCAGTCATGTCCTTGTAATCGTCTGGCTGCATTTCACTCACCTGAAAGTATAAACTCGTAGAATGCCACAGAGAAAGCGATAGACCAAGCTTCTTGTTCTACCTCCAGTCTTGCTTTTCTTTCAGGCTCCTTTGTGATCTAAGCCCTTCCTTATTTAAGTCCAGAGGGTTTTATAAAAGCTGAGCAGAGTGGCCTTTCCCAGTTTCTTGCACACCATCAAGACAGAATTGTCATCAACAAGAATCATATGTTGAAGGCCCCCATAGTCAGGTATTCATAGAGTGTTCATGCAGATTCCATGAAAGCTGATCACTAGTGGATACTTCAGTTTTCAAATTCCTCCATTAGACCACCTTCATCCCAACATCTCCCACACTGCAGTCAGCTCACTTCTCATATTTGTCCACATGGAAATGAAACAAACAACTCACAGTTGTTGACAGCAACACATGATATGTGATTTGGCCAAGAATCTACTTGCTCAAAATCTTCAATAGCTCTCTCAACCACAAATCCAAGCTCAAACTGTCATCTGAGTAGGAATGGAATGATATTTGAGGCCTTTCCACTGGTCTGCTTTCTGCTGGATCTCTGCTCATGCTTAGCTACCTTTCTTATACAACCCAGAACCACCTGCCTAGGGATGGTGCCACACATAGTGGGCTGGGCCCTCCTGCATCAATTAATAATCAAGACAATATCCTCCCACATATGCCCACATACCAATCTGATCCCTAGATTCTTCAATTAAGGCTTTCCTCTCAGACGACTCTAGGATGTGTCAAGTTGACAATGGCCCAATCTCAACATCAACACATAAATGTTGGGGACTTCCTTTCCCAGGGTAAGGTGTTTTCTATTTAGAGGAATTCATCTGTGGGGTTTCATGATTTTTAAAGGAGTAATTCTCTGGGTAACATTATCACATCTTTTACTGCTGTGTGAGAAAGTCTCTTAGGCTTACAAACAAACTTCATGCTGTACATCAAGCAGTGCTATCTGAGTTCCTTGGGCTGAAGTACCACCATCTGTTGACCAAACATTCTGTCTAGAGGTTAGTATTGGTGGATGTCTCTCCAGTGTCTGCTTCAGTGGGCTGATCCCAAAGAAGAAAATAATGAATAAGAATAGAAAATAATGAATAATGAATGAGTAGAATTAACCAAATAATATGTAAACAAAATTATGCATAAATATGCCATCAGAAGACACGAGAAAATCAAACATAAATTATTTGAATAGAGGAAAAAATTCACAAACTTCTGCTACAATATAAAAATTGTTTGGAAGATTGAACTTCCATTTTCTGTTAAGACAGAGAATCAAGTACAGGGTCTTAGGCTCAACTCAAAGCAATCACAACTTGAACAAACTATAAAGAAAAAAAGAAGACAAATGGTTTTCAGTACTCTGGACATTAGTAATAAAAGACTGAGAAATGAAAGGGAAAATCAGGTAAAGCACAGTATAGTTCCCAAACCTCAGTTTTTGGAAAAGATTTCAGGGTACGGTGCACAGCTTGAGAGCACAACAGAGTTGCCAGGCTGAAGGGCCAAAGCTAAAATCCTGGATAGATCAAGGCTTGCAGGGAATGTACATGGCAGGAGAGCTGTACGGACAGAACACCAGAAATCCATAGAGGTTTTCTGTCACATATTCACCAGAGTACTGACTTACACAAGTGTGTAAGGAACTAACTTCCCCAATGACTCAGAGTTGTGCCTGGTACTCTCTGGCTAGAAGTGGTCCTTGTTCACAACACCAAACTTGCAAACAACATAATGGGTAGATTTTCAGAAAGGTCTTGCCACACTAGAATAAACACTGCTGTGGCCCCTCCTAACAAGGCTTTAAAAAGATCTAAAAGGACCAAACTGTCTCTATGAAGTATATTTAAAAGAAGATAAAAAGTACCCAGCACCCAGAAGATAAAACCCGTACTGACTGGCAACTACTCAAAGACTACTGGACTTAAAAATTTACCAGGTAGCTGAGGAGATGACTCAGGGTGTAAAGTACCTGTTCTACAAGCATGAGGACCTGAGTTTGTATCCCCAGCACCCATGTAAAGCCAGCACCTCTGTTATCCCAGAACCTCTATGAAAAGACAGGAGATGGAAACAATTGAATTAATTCCTAGAAACTCACCAGCCGCTAGCCTGGTGCACAGAGGCGTAAAAACATTAACGAGACTCTTTCTCAAATGAAGGAGGGTGAGAACTAACATTCCATACGTGTGCCATAGCACACATACACCTGAACTCACACACAGGAACATGCATCACACACACACACACACACACACACAATTATCAGGTATTCAAAGAAGCAGGAAAATACTGACAACAATGAGAAGGGAAAGTCAGTTCAACTTAAAGCTTAGTGAACTTTTAAATTTTTTATAAAAATCCATTTTTCAGGTTAGCATACAAATAATTGGCTTTATCATATCGTTTTCACGCATTGTCATTATATTTTACCTTCACTTATTTCCTTCCCTCACTATCTCCCCTCCCCACAGACCTGGCTGATGCTCTCCACTCCACATGTAGCCTTTCTTATTATGTGGATCCCATCACCCTCCCCTTCCCACCTTAAGATCTCTTCCTGCTTCCTCATGATGCCCTTTCTAGTTTCATGACCTACACAAGCATGCACATATAAATACACACATATACATACACATACCTATATTTACAATATAGTTTTAAATCTGTGTTTTGCACGTGAGAGGAAACGTGCAGTCAGTGTTTGCCTGAGTCTGGCTTATTTCACATATAATGATTCTGTCCATTTACCTGTAAAGGTCATGATTTCATTTTCTTTATGACTGTCTAAAATTCTACTGTGTATATGCACCACATTTCCTTTATTCATTCATCTGCCGATGAACATCTAGACTGGTTCTGTTGCGTGCCCTCTCGGCTGTCACGATGGGCACAGCAGACACGGGTCGGTGCTCCTCTTCCTCCTTGTGCTTACCCCTCTTCCCAGCCCACAGGGAGAGGAGCTCGGGAGAGATCAGGTGCGCGGCTGGCCCCAACCCAGATCCCCGGCTTGCCACAACCCAGATCCCCGGCCTGACATGGAGGAGATCCTAAAGGCAAAACCGGGGCTCCCGTCAGACCAAAGAAGTATCTACAGGTGCACTTCCTCATTTCTTAGCAGCCTATCCCATTGTGTTATTTTCAAGCCTTGTATTAGCATAAATAGGTGGTTACATGGGCGGTTACAAAAGGCAAGCAGACCTACCAGTCACTACAGAGGAAAAAGGATTCCTTATTAGCATACAGGTTTCTATTTCTTATGGCCCGACAGGTTCCACTTGCTGGCTACAGTGAACAGTACAGTAGGAAGCGTGAGTGTGCAAGTATTCCTGTCCTGTGCTGAGGTATTTGCTTGTAACTAAGAGTGGTACAGACAGGCAATATTGTAGCTATACATTTAGCTTCTTGAGGAATCTATATACTGGTGTCCTTAATAGCCAGGCAAGTTTACATTCCCACCAGCAGACACTTCTTCCCCCAGCACAATCACACCAGGGCTGCTTTTCCTGGTGATAACAATTTTTCTGGGATAGGATGAAATTTCAAAGCAGTTTTAACTGCATCTGCATTTTCCTAGTGGATAAGGATGTCAATCACTTTTTTCAAGTATTCATAGGCTGCATTTTGTATTTCTGCTTTTAAAAGCTATGATTCATTGTATTGGCCTATTTATTGATTGGATTAATTTCTGGTGTTTAATTTGTGTAGTTTTTTGTATAGCCTAGACATCAAGTCCCCAACTGTTGGCAAAATTTTTCTCTCATTCTGCAGCTGTTTTTTCAATGGTTATTTCTTTTTCTGTGCAAAAACTTTTAATTTCAGGAAACACCATTTGTTAATTCTTGGTATTGTTTCCTGTGCTACTGATATCCTTTGAAGAAAATCCTTATCTATGTCTGTATCTTGAAGCATTTTCCCTAGTACTTTCCAAGGTTCAAGTCCAACACTAAGGTGGCTGATTCATTTTGAATTGACAGAAGTGGATGAGTTGCATTCTACATGTGAAAATCCAGTTTTCCCCACACGTCTGTGGTGTAAATTCTCACTGTGATCAAACAAGCGAGCTTTTCTCAAATATAATGCATGTTTTTTGTAGTACTGTCAAAACTTAGGTGACTGTAGAGTGTGGGGTTATTTCTGGGTCCTCTCCTATTTTATTGGTTTGCATGTCTGTTTTTGTGTCAATACCATGCTAATTTGTTACTATGGGTCTGTAAGATAATCTGAGATTAGGTACGGCGGTAACTCCCATACACCGGCTGGCAATCCCACCAGGCTCCACTGAATAGCTCTGAAATACGGTCACACAGATGACCCTGCTTAAAAAATCAGTGGGGCACAAAACAAAAAGACAAATTGTGGGGAAGGGACAGAGCCAGGAGGGTGATAAGTGGGTGGGTGGGGGGGACAGAATGCATTATATATGTGTATGTAATGTTGCAGGAAAATTTTAATCAGTGAAAACTAATAGAAATACAACGCAGAACAATGACGGAGCATTTACGGAAGAAGCATAAAGCATAGCATGATGAAGCTCTTGTGCTATATGTAAAGTGTCACAAGAAGTGGAGTGTGAGGAGTTAAATATGGATTCTACAACCCAAATAACTCCATGAACAAAGCAAAGATTTAAATCTAATAAGCTAATAATAATAAAAACATCACTCCATTCAAAATGGCACATTAGAAATAGTTTCCAAACAAATAAGAGATAAGATGATTAGGAATTCAGTACCAAGGTGGTAAATTTAAACTCACTCTATATCATTAACCAAATTAAATGTAAATCATCTCAATACTCTAAGATTAGAAGACAAAGATCTGAAGCAGCTGGAGGAAGAGCAGATGTGAGGCCCTGGGTTCTACCTCCAGCACCACAGAAGCAAAACAAAATCCAAAAACATCAGATAAAGGAAAATCAAGGCTCACGCCTATGACAGATAAAGCACAATACTATGTGTAATGTAAAGCAATGTGTGATAAAAGTGTAAAGACACATTGATTAAAGAAAAAAATGGAAGAAAGACATGCCAATACTACTGTATCTGCAAATAGAAACACATAAACCTATCATCACAGTTGGAGATACCAATAATTGATAAGTGAGAAGACAGGCAAGCTGTAACGGAAGGAAGGCCTGGAACAACAATAGCCTTCTACTGCCTATTTGATGTTTATGTCACTCAGTGCTAACAGAAAACACACGATTAAGGTTTGTGGGGAATAACAACCAGGACGGACTCTACTGTGAGCCAAGCCACCAGTCAACAGAAGTCAAAGAATGCAAAGCAGGTGCGGTATTGTCTCTGACCATAACGGAACAAACCGTAAAGCAGCATAATACTAAACGTAGGGAAAAGCATAGAGAGTGGAACATAACATCACATTCCGATGGCCTTGAGATGGTAAAAAGAAGCAATAAAACAACCTTCAACCAGACCTGAAGATGCAAATGGAAGTCCTAGAAAAATTAAACTGTGATGACTGAAATGGAATAACTATTTGCAGAAGCAGAATCAGCATTTAAAAAAGCATTCCTTAAAGTTGTGTAGAGTTAAATGGCTTTACACTGGATCCAACCAAGTATTCAAAGAACAGCTAATTCTTACAATACAGAAATTATTCCATCCCACAGAAAGAAGATATTTTCTGAGAGTCTAGCACACAGAGTGTATGATTTCTACTCAAGTAGAAATATATACAAACAGCTATTTTACCAGGAGGGAGGACCCTGAATGACGCACGAATGAGAAACTTTCCAGCTTCACTGTTTATGGGCAGCCAGTTCTAAGCCAGTGAGACACCACTTCTCACTCTACAGATTAGGAAGTGTGTAAAATCAGAAATATCAAGTGTTGATAAAGAACTCTCGTGCAGTATGGAAGAATTCAAATAGGTTCAACGATTTTGTGAAGAGCCCAAACTCAGCATTCACAGCAGGCACATTAGAATAAATAAACACCCTATGACCAAGAAATTCTAAATCTGTGTGCCCCAAAATTTGCTTTTATTTTTAATTTTTTTTGCTTTGTTATTATTGTGGGCGTGCGTGATGGGCAAAGGGGTGCACATGTCATGCATGAGCTCAGAGAACAACTTGCGATATTCAGTCTCCTCCTTCCACCTTTATGTGGCTTGAACTCAGGTCATCAGGCTTCCACAGCAAGCTTTACTCCCTGAGCCACCTTACTGGCCCCAGAGAATTTCTTGTCTGTGTACAACAGAACCAACAGAACGCATACTAAGAATTTCATAGTTTCTTTACTTAAAGGAGGAACAAATTAATGAATAATACAGATATTCCTTAATAAGAACTGAACAAACAAATGATCTCATCCAATATACCACTATAGGATAACAAAAAGTACTGACCCTCGTCCACACACCATACTAAAGAGGAAGGAACAGGTCACCAAAGAATTTATCCTCATGGTTCTATGGGCATGTTTTAAAAATCAAAAAGTGAAAACAAGCAATTTTCCTAAATAGCAAGATTGACCCAGAGGAGAGACCACCCCTGAGGAGGAGAGGCTGGAGGAGGAGACAGCACCGAAGCGGGAGCTGCCAATGTTTCCTACAAAGAGTCAGAAAGTTTGAATTTGGAGCATCTATTGTTGCTGCTTAACTCCAGCATATCAACCAGAAAACAAGCCACATATAAAGACATAAAACTATATTTACAAAACCAGATAGAAAGCTGGAATTGGCCTTTGGCCCATGAATTTTCAGCCTTCGATGCAACATATTAGTCATAGATTTATGAGGGTTTAACAATTATTACTTAAAGAGCATACACACATCTTTATGTTTATATAATTATAGACATCTACTATACATACTATATGTCAGAGTAAAAACATATATATTATATCCTATACAATATATATAAATTACCTAAAAGTACCTAGCTAAATTAGACCACTGTAAGCAGAGAAGATGGAAATCAACTCAAACTCTACCAGTCCTTGCACCTACAGAGTGGCACCTACAGTCAGTGGAACTGTTATTTTCTTTCTCAGTGACCCTAATATCCACAGTCATTCCGCCAGTGGATTCTTCAGCTCCGTGGCCTGCTGGGACACCTCTGTTGTCCTCTGTACAGAGGTTGTCACTGCTTATCTGGGATATCGTGCCACGTCATCCAAAACTGAACTGCTTTAACTCAGTTTGTGGTTTTACCACACAGTAGTGTCACCTTGAACAACTTTTAGTTCTCTGGTCTGCCTTTTGATAAGGGGCATAGACTGTGATCATAGAATTTATCTCAGGATTCTAGCCAGGTAATTGACACATGTTAAGTACTTAGGAAAGGCTCTATGTTGGTCTTAGTTTTCATTACTATTATCAACATATTAAGTTGACAGTATTACTATCAAAAACTACAGTATTGTTTCCTATGGCACTAGGGATAGTTCCCCTTAAAAATGGAGACCTCTGTGACAATTACTTCTGACCTTTATATAGCTTGACTTAAAATTTTTACAATCTAACCTAGAATAGAGCTTTATTTTCATGAGAGCTGCTTCTCTCACTTCCCTCTGCTTTTCTTATTTTTCTATTATTGTTCGGCACAAGTATGATAAAAATTAGCCACATCTGGTATTTATCTTTCTGTCCTGGGGCAAGGCAAATGTGTATAGTTCCCCTTCAGATAACAGGAACCATATGGAGCCAATGGAACTATATATATTGTCAGTTTACAAATTTGAATTTTTCCAAAGATTGTCCACAGGCAGCCCTGGGTTCTTGGGTGTGAGAGTTTGCACTGGGATGTTTATGCTCAGCAAACCTATCCGTGTGAAACATGCTTGCAGCCCAGCTTCAGCCAAGTAAGGAGCTTCACTGAGGTTTACAAAGCGTCTTGGCATTTCACGCCTTAGCATTGCTTTACAGGCTTTAAAAAGTCGCAGTGCCCAGGTCCCGTGCCCCCAGCTAAAACTGAATCTGTTGAGCAGAACCAGTGGCACCAGTATTTCATTTTGTTTCATTTTATTTTACTTAGTCCTCCAAATAACTGAATTGTTCAGGCAAGCTTAAGAACTAGCAAGAGCTTCAGAAAAAAAGGGGAAACAGAGGATGGAATAATTTGGCCTCTGCAAAGGAAATAGATACAGACCCAAACACAGTGCCATCTGCAGTCACTGTTCTGCTATTAGATGACACATATGTCTGGGGGAAAAAAATTCATCTTACTCAATCCCAATTAGCCAGAACATAATTCCTGTCAAGAATATTGTTTTAGGTCCACAGCACTGATTTGACTAGGCTCAGAGGATTTAATCTTGCTCTATGAGAGAGAGAGAGAGAGAGAGAGAGAGGAGAGAGAGAGAGAGAGAGAGAAACAGAGAAACTCAATCCATTCATCCAATTTTCAAGTCAATTGCTATTCATTCAACAAGTTCCTGGTCTTAGCACAAGCTTTGTGTCTGTCACCCTTAATCACATGCAGTTGGCCTTCAAACAGAGACCAGAAAGTGACCCAGGAGTTGTATTCCGGACACCAGCTGGCTCCAATTCAGCGTCCTAGAGGGAGCTGCGCCCAACAGTGGGTCACTTTTCAGAGGATGGCCCCGTGGACGCCCCTCTGAAGACAGTCTGCTTTGATCTTGAGTGGGTATTTTCACCCTCATGAGAACCTCTGGGTCCCACAGTTCCTGACAATGGTATCAGTGTCTGTAAAATCTTTTCCCTAGATGTCTCTCATTGCAGAGAAACAATGAGGTATTTGAAATCATACCCATAGCTTCATGGCCGTATGAAATTGGGGTCCTCATGTTGCACTTTAAAAAAATGTATTTATTTTTAAAGTTTTGTTCAAGTGTATGTAGCATGTTAGGCAGACCCCCCCCCACCCCCGCCGCATGGTCCCTCCCTTCCTTTCCCCTCTGGCCCTTCTATCTCTTCCTTCTGTCTCCCTAGACAGTTTTGCTTCTATTAATTTTCTCCTTTAAATAAAAGTTTGACACTTTGAGGTTTCCTATGGAGAAACGCAACAGCAAACCCCACTCCCTACTCCCGCTCGCACCCTCTTGCTACCCACCTCTCCCCTTCTAACTTTGTATCTTTTTTTAATAACCTACTAAGTCTAGTTAGTGCTATGTGTGCATGATGTGGGGCCTTCCACTGGAGCACGGGGATCCCACCAGTGGTCTCCCCCAGTAAAAACCATCAACTGCCAACAGCTCCTCAGTAGGGGTGGGGCCTGTAGATCATCCGCCCCTCGTGTTTGAGATCTTCCTTAGCTTGGTCTTGTGCAGACCTTGTGCAGGTAACCACAGCTTCTGGGAGTTTGAGTGTAACGGCCACACAGTCTCCAGACGTAACATTTTACAGCCCCATCCTCGGGCTCTTACATTGTTCCACTTCCTCTTCCAAGATATTCTCTGAGTTCTCTCTCTCTCCCTCTCTCTCTCTCTCTTTCTCTCTCTCTCTCTCTAAAAATGTCTCATTTTTGACTGAACACTCAGTCTTTCTTCAGCATTATGATTAGCTATGCATTTCTGCACCGACTGTTGCCTATCTAAGAAAAAGCTTCTCTCACCAAGACTGAGAGCAGTCCAGGTCCATGAGTATAAACATAAATACTTAGAAGGCAATTTGACAGTATAAGCATTTAGCAGCTAACAATAGAAAGTTCTACCCTTAGACCTAGGACCTCCACAGTCCTAGGTATGACTTACAGTACGAAGTATGACATTCTTTCCTGTGAAGCAGGCCTCAAATCCAATCAGAAAGGGGTCAGTTCTGCCACTGTTGCAGCAGTGGGCAGAACTTGCCCAGGAAATTGGTATTATAGCATGAAGGGTCCAGCACTGAGTAAGGCCATCAGCGTCTTTTCTCTCTCAGCAGCATGGATAACATGTTCTGGCACTCTGAAAGCTAGCAAACAGAGAGGAAGTTTCCTAGTCTGTTTGGGATTGATTTCTCTATATTGTGCAGCTGAAGCATATGGTACCTTCAGCAATAAGGTTTTACCACACAGTTCTGGAGGACAGTCAAAAGCAATGGCAATATCTTGGGCTGTTCCAAAGACCTGTAAGGTCTCTTGAGCCAGGAACCTTGTGCCTTGCACTGAAATTTTCATTTATTAGCTCATGTCTTCTGGGATCAAGATTATGCAGTCATGCAGGGAAATTTTGTTTGAACTCCCTTTTTAAAGTTATATTTTCAAATTGGTATATTAGAGGGTTTCCATAAGAGTTTTTGATATATCCATGTGTTAATGACTTTTACAGTATGGGCATACTCTGGGAAACCAGAAAGTTAATCTTATCGTAGCTTGTTTATAATGTAGACGTGCTCACTGAGCCTTGAACTTCTGAGGGATTTCTGGGAACACTAACTTGATTTCGTAGGCGTTAACATAAATAACAGAATGCACAGAACCCAGGGGGTGGGTATGGGAGGCACCAGTGGGAAGGGCATAAAGGTGATTAAGATGTCGTATATGGAAATGCATGAACATTCTATAAAATACGAAAAAAAGGTGTACAACATAAAAGGTTAATTATTTGCATCTAAGATTCTAAATAAAATGGTTAAAAATCAGGAAGGGTTATAGAGAGGTGAGAATTAAAAGTCTGCCACATTTTGACTTTCTGCAAGGAAATTAAGAAGTCTTATTTTGGTTTCCACAATTTTTAGTCAAAATGAACCTCAGTTTAAATTCACAAATTTTATGTTAATAAAATTAAGCATTTTGTTTTTTTAACTTGGAATTTTTTAAATTTCCTTTTTAGGTGGTAATACAAAACAGTAATGGGTTCCATTGAGACAGTTCTTACACACACGACATGACATTTTGCTCCCCCTCTCGGGCCCTTTCCGGTTCTGACTGGTTCCCCTCCTTCCCCAAACAGCTCCTCTTCTCCTTTCTATTCTGTTATTCTCTCTAGTTCCCTGTTCCCTTGAGAGTCCTTTCTCCTCTCTCATGATCCCCTTTCTGGTTTCATGACCTACATACATGCATATAAATATGCATGTCATACCTCCTATGTATATGTAGCTTTATATATTTCTGATCAAGGTTCTACATGTAAGAGAAAACATGGTATTTGCCTTTCTCAGTCTGACTTCTTTCACTTAACATAATGATTCCCATCCATCCATTTGCAGGTGTAAATGTGATACTTCTTCTTTATTTAGTCATCTGTTGATGGACATTTAGGCTGATCCCATTTCCTGTCTGTTTTAAATAGAGTAGCAATGAACATGATATGTAAATGGTTCTGCAGTGTGCTGACTTAGAGCTCTTTGGGAATGTACCAAAGGGTGGGCTAGCTGGGTCATATGACAGTTCTATTTTCAAGTTTACCAAGGAACCTCTGTAATCATTCCACAGTGGTTGCACAAGTTCATATTCCCACCAGCAGCAGGTAAGGACTCCTCTTTCCTCACATCCTTCCCAGCATCTGTTATCATTTGTTTTCTTGATAGCCATTGCTTCTGGGGTGAGATGGGCATTCAAAGCACCTTTAATTTGCATTTCCTTGATGCCTAGGGATCCTGGGCCATATTCCGGGTATTTATTGGATGTTTGTATTTCTTCTTTTGTGAGCTGTCTGTTCAGTTCATCGGTCCAGTTATGGGTTTTTCTTATCTTTATTTATCCTACATATTAATACCCTGTCTGCTGTGTAGATAGCAAAGTTTTTTTTTCTCATTCTGTAGCTGTCTCTTGAGTCTGATGATTGTTTCCTTTGCTGTGAAGAAAATTTTAAATGTTGTATATTCCATTTGACATTTCATTAGATTATTTCTGTGTTAACAGAGACCTTTGCAGAAAATCTTTGTCTATGCCTATATCTTGAATTGGTTATCCCAGGTTTTCCTTGAGCACTTTCAAAGTTTTAGGTATTACATTAAGGCCCATTTGGAGGTGACTTTTATGTGGGTTGGAAGATACAGATTTAATTCCATTCCTCTACATGTTGATATTTAGAGTATTTGTTAAAGAAACTGTCTTTATGATTTGCTTTTCTTTTTATTGAACTTTTGTGTATTTGATACAGAACATCTCAATCATTCTTAATCATCTTTACACCCCTTCCCCACCGGGATCCCCCAATAACCTCCTAACTATAAGAATCCATACATTCTTTCATCTGCATTAAGATTTATTTTGTTCAGTTAGGGTCCCCAAATGCTCCTCAGGGCAGGTTCATCCACTGAAGTCTAGTCAGTTTATCCACAGTCCCTTACTTAGGAAGATTAGCTCATTCTCACCCAACAGTAATCAGTTGCCAATATTTATTCAGCCAAGATTGGGGTCTGCTGTCCATTCCCCAGTTCCATGCTGGGATTTTCTCTGCTGGAGTTTGCATGGGTCTTCAGCATGCTGGCACCATTGCTGGAGGTTCATATGAGCAGGGTCCCAGGAGCATAAGATTCTATTTCCGTATGGTCACACACCTCCTCAGTGGTTCTTACAATCTTTCTTCCCCCTCTCCTGAAATGACCCCTGAGCCTCGGGTGAGTGAAACTTAATATAGAACACCTGTCTATATTAAGGGATCGACAATCTGCAGATTCCTAATCTCCATTCTTTGGTCATTTGTGACCTTTTGTGTTACTGGCCCTTTGTTGCATGAGGGAGCTTCATTAATGAGAGTTGAGAGATTCATCAGTGTCTTCATTATCCCTTGTTCTATGTTGTGTGGCCTTGGGTGTGGAGGTTGCGTTGTATATGTGCCACTTAGGCATGGGCAATTGACAGACAATGTCTGTGTGACCAGTTGTGGTACTCTGTAGTAATCTCCATCTAGTGCAACGGAAGCTTCTTTAATAAGTGTGGACTGGGATTGTATATATAAGGGTACATATTTTGCACTTAGTAAGAAGCTACATTAGCCTTGGGTTGTGACAGACTTGAAGATTTCTCTAAGATTTATGACTTCTGCAGCCATGTGTATTTGGCTATGATTACAGTACAATACATGAGTTTCCTCCCACTGAGCGGGCTCCAAGACCAATTACAAAGCTGTTGGTTGGCCCCAAGATAAAGTGCCACTACTGTACTAGTGTTGAATGCTGTGCCAGGGACTGATGTGGTTATTTGGTCATGAAGCTGGTGTTGGGCCATTGATTGAAGTTCTCCCTTGGCTGCTTGCATAATGCTCTCCAGAGCTATGAGAGCTAGCCTTCAGGGAAGTGGCTTCTAGGTCAGTTCCATCTCCATTGATCGAAATCTGGTCTTGGAGGTATGTCTTGTTTTCAGCAATAAGGTCTTAACTTTCAAGTCCTGGGAGGCAATTAAGGATTGTGGCAATAGCCTATTTCATTTTGGGAGTCTCTTGGATCACCTTGGCCAACAACTCAAAAGAAAGTTTCTCCTGTGTGGCATTATTACTTGTTATGTAGCCTTCAGCTATGCACATGGACTCATGTTGGGATATTGTATGTGGAATTTGTCACTAGGTTGTTAAACTAATATGATTCCCTCTAGTGTTTTATATTAGCTAGGCATAACTTTCTCCTCTTTTCTCTCTCTGTCTCTCCTTCCCTCCGTGCCTTCTCATTAAAGTGTCCCCATTTTCCTTGATAATATCAGTCTCCTATGGCTCCACCTCTCTTGAGCTCCTTCTTTACCTTTATCCCCATCGTTCCTTATATAACCCTCCCCACCCCATTTAAATATCCTCCTTTCGTCTATTACCAACGCTTATACGTGAGTATGTATCCTGATGTAACTGCAGGGACCAGGAAAATCGAAACCAGGGAGGCAAAGGAAAGAAAGAACCTGAGAGAGAAGAATGGTAGGAGACAGGTGTTAATAAGGGAGAAATAATAAAGGGGGGTGTTCTCTATGTTTTTAATATAGTCAAAAACTGCATGACTATAGTTATTTGTGAGCCCTACTTCTACGTGCTTTTTTGTGTGCCTGTACCATGCTGGTTTGGTTGCTGTAGCTCTGTGAAACATTGATAATTTTAAAGCGGACAATTCAATGGCATTTAGAACATTCACAATGTTGTCCAACTGCACCTCCAAGTACCCATGCTGTATGCAGCTGAACCTGTTCTTCTCCTGGCTCTGATCACCCCACTGAGTTTTATTTCAATGAACTAAACTTATCATACCTTATGTCTGCCTTATTATACTTGGCATAATTTTTAAAGGATAATTTGTGTTGCTACAGGAACCTGCACATCATGTTTCATATTATGAATAGTATGTTGCTTATGTGGTCATCCACTGATGAGTAACTGGGCTGTTTTTCCTCTCTATACATTCTGCTATGAACTTGACACATGTGTTTGTTTGAATCTCATTCCAGATTCTGAAAAGGATCTTAGATTCAACAATAAATTCTTAGAGGACAACAAAACCACACCATGAAGAAAAAAATAGGTAAATTGCACTTAATAATAAAGCTTTCTCAGAGGAATATTAAGATACAGGAAAGGGACAGGGGGCGGGAAGGAGGCGGACGGATGGAAGGGAAGAGCAGGGAGAAGAGAGTGGGGACACATAGAGGCACAACACATGCATAAATGGAAAAGTCACAGTAAAACCCATACAGATGTCAGGTTATTATGTGTTGATAGCTATATACTAATAAGGGTAAATTTTTAAAATGTGAAATAAAATAAAATCTGCTCACCAAAGGACATTATTAAGAAAGCAAAAAATGCAACCTATAGATTGGACAAATTATCTGCAAATTAGGTATCTGATTAGGGTCTAGTGTCTATCTATTATATTAGGTTCTTTCCACTCAGTAATGTAAAGGAAAACGAACACCCAACTTTAAAACTGGCAAATGACTCAAGTAGACATTTCTCTATGAAGATCAACAAAGGGAATGCCAAGCCTGATGATCTGGGTTCAATCCCCAGGACCCACAGGGTAGGCGAGAACCAATTCTGACCACATGAACACATGTGTATGCATAAAAATTAAATGATAAATAAATAGTAGGTAAGATTTAGAGATACACAAATAGTTGCATGCACTTGCAAAGCTGTTCAATGTCATTAGTCACTAAAGAAATACGAATCACAATGACATTACCATTTATTCACTTTTAAAATGGAAAAGAGATTAGATTTAACACTTCATCTACTAGAAACAGTTTTTTATAAGCCAATGATTTTTTGAGTAATTCAAAATTGATATTAAATTTTAATATTAAAATTTGTTTATTTCTCAAAATCTCTTGCAGGGTTGAAGAAATGACTCAGTACCTAAGAGCACTGGCTGGACCTGGGATGAGTTTCCAGCTCCTACACTGCAGATAACAACTCTTGCTAACCCCAGATGCAGGAGATCTGACACCCTCTTCTGGCGTCCGCAGGCACTGTACAACATGGGTGAACTTACATACATGCAAGTGAAACACTCATGAACTAAAATAAAAACAATTTCATAAAAATAATGTTTTAAAAGAATCTCTTATACATCAGCACTTGCCAGATGTTGACTGGATTAAAGCACTTGTTGGAATTGGAAAGCACTCCAGAGCAAGCAGAGAAAAAAAAAAAAAATGATGCCTTGGCCACAGCACCCGGAACAGGCAGGCTGATGGGAAGGGGTCCAGGGACACAGTTTGGTGGCAGGAGCACTTGGTCTGCTAGAGCTGTGTCCTTCAAACCTCTGTGTCTCCAATTCTCCTGTTTTTCTATCCACACTTCCTAATTTGGTTTCATCTACACAGAATTCCTTTTGGTATGATTATTTACTTTGAATTGCTAAATAAATATGTTCAGAATTTGCCCCTTCTCCTTGAAGATCATGTTCACACTGTCTAATATACGCAATTATATTTTGTGTTCATAGAAAGTCTTTTATTCAAGAGGTGTCAAGCACTTTGGCAGAATAGACAGTGAAGTCCCAGGAGCACTGGGACGTAGAGTTTCCCTGGGGCACAGTGCTGTTTCAGGTTGCTTTCTCCTCCATCCTCCCCACCTTCCATGTTTGATCACCTGATAAGGAGCCATGTCAGGGTACTGAAGAGATGGCTCAGGATAAAGAACACTGGTTGTTCTTGTAGAAGACCCAGGTTTGACTCCCAGACACATGACTAACAACTGTCCATAGCTCCATTTCCAGGGATCTTACACCCTCGTCTGACCTCTGTGGGCATTGCATGACGCAGGTGCACTTACATACATGCAGGCAATACACACTTACATATAGAATAAAATAAATAAATAATTTGTTTCTAAAAGAGCCATAATGTCATCTTGTTGCCAGGCGTCCGTGCACAGTTGCCCGGTCTGAAGGCATCCTTTTCTTCTTTTCTTTTCCTTTTCTGGGGGTGTGGGTGCATTTGTGTTTGAAGGCATGTGGAGACCAGAGGTCAGCCTTGAGCCTTCCTCAGGGGCCATCCACCTTGTGTTTTGAGACAAGGTCTTCAATTGGGCTGGGGCTTGTCAGTGAACCATGAGGATCTGCCTGTCTCTGCTCCCAACACTGGAATTAAAATCTTTAGCCCCACTGTCCAGCTTTTTTTGTGGGGATTGAACTCAGGTCCTCATGCTTACACAACAAGCCCTTTGCTGACTGAGCCATCTCTGCAGTCCTTGATGGCAGCTCTTAGGCTTCTGACCTCCTCCCCCAGCCCCACTTTAACCATGTCTCAGAATCAGCTACTTCCCCCTTTCCAGCTCCACCTTCTGCTGGTCAGAACCCTTCCACTGCAGGGTTTGACAGTGGTGATGATGACAATCTCTGCCATTGGAAGGGCCTGGATGGGAATTCCAGCTCCTCCACCATCCATTGTGGTTCTTGGTGGGTTCATCTCCAAAGCAGTTATATCAATGGAACTGTCCACAGAGAACTGTCAGAAAACCACCTCAGTGTGTACCTGAAATTACAGCTCCAGGAGAGGCTGAGGGAGAAGGAAACTTGGAGCCTAGGACCTTGGAGCTTAGGAGCTCGAGGGTCAGCTTGGGCAACACGGCAAAACCCATCTCAAAAATAAATAAATAAATAAACAAACAAACAAACAGATAAGTAAATATGTGAGTAACAGGGCACAGGAGACAGCGTGTCAAACTCCTAGGACAGTGCCCAAAACATGGAATACTGTGCCACTGGGAGTCCCTGTAGTGTTTCAACACTGAAGTGTTTCAACTTGGGCATTCTCAAGCTGTGATCAGTGCTGTTGGGTGATTGCACTAGCTTTTTACAGATACGTGTTTTGATGGTTCTGAGTCTACGATCATGGAGCCTTACTTAACTGACCTTATTTCCAACCCTTAAATGTTGGTTGGATTATGAAGGAGTTGAGCTGAGTCATAGCTTGTGTTTTCAGCCTTTTATCTCCAAACAGCTTATCCACAATTAACAGAGAATAGTTCAGACTCTGCTTTAATCCCCTTCTCCTTGTAAGTAGTTGACTTGGGTAGACTTATAATTCATCCAAATTTAGGCAGAAATGAAAAGTCCATGGGATCCCAGCCAGGGAAGGTAAGAGGAACGGTCTGGGAAGCCAGAAGTGAGAAGTGAGATGATCTAACCATGCCAATGAGGGCTGTTTTTATTACTGTTCCCTTTTGTCTGAGTTGCAACATCTTCAAGATAATAAATTTTTACAATATCACTTTTACCTCAGGAGATCTAGAAGTTCTGTGTGCTGGGAATTAAAGGTCCTAAAAAGTCAGGGTTTCAATTTTCTTCCAAATGTGAACAAGTGAGTACTCCAAGTGCTTAATGAATACTGAGTAATTACAAGGTCCTTTGCAGTGACCATCTCTGGATCTCCAGCATCACAGAATAGAGCAGCAATGCCTCTGGCTGCAGGCAAGAGACTATTTGACTTATTCGGTTGTGTAAATATTAACTATTTCATATAGAAGAAACATGGAAAGAACAGCCAAGGACTCTTTTAGCAATTCCAGAATGTCTCCCAAGACCCAGGCTTCCCACCATCACTTCTACAATCACAGCATGCTGGTTTTCATTCTGGTACTCATTACCTTATGGATTCAAGATGACTGTGAATACTTAGGGCTTCATGTCCTCTAACAGCCCATGTGGGAAGCAGAGGACTAAACATTTCTCCTCTTGTGGCTCCATCTTATAACTTCCATCTCCACTTTTAAAGTTAGTATCTGTGCTCACTTTAAGGCACATTAATAAATAAAAATGATGTTATTATTGTTTTCGACTGGGCCAGGATTTTTCTGGAGTTTGAGAGACCTCTGCAAACTACCTGGGCTCAACATCTGGGTCATCTGTGCCAAGAAGAGGTTACTGAGAACTGGGTCTGAAGCTCAGTGGTAGAGCATTTGCTTAGCCGGTCAAGGGTCAAGTTTCAATCCCCAGTACCTCAAAGTGAAACCAAACCAGATACTAAGTAGCAGCTTGGCTAGATATAAATACACCATATTACCACCACCTTATGGATCAGAGAAATTAACAAGTATCCTCAATACTCCAGGCATGGTTCATGAGTAGGACAAAGAAGTTGTCTTCATTATTATCACCATATATGCAACAGTGCATATAAAAGATGCAACAGTGGCAATAAGGAGGGGATGATTTTTAGGTGTGGGGATCAGAGCATTCCAGAAAAAGGAAACAAAGAACAGTAAAAAGTAGAAAGAAAAAAGGTAATTTCTTAGATTCCCATGAGAAGGCAGGCAATGATTTATTTATATTGTGTCAGTAAGATTTAGCACCATTGACTACAAAGAAGGACCCAGAAAGAAGCTGGTGAGAGCCCAAGGTCACAGATGTCAATACAGTCATTTCACAGACCATGTCCTGTTCATTTTATTGCTCTGTCCTTTTGTGTAAGCAAGTGGTTGGGAATCAGACACCTTGATCTGCAAATTCTAAAATCAAGCCAGAAGTTTCTGGGAGGAGGGAAGAGAACTCACAGTTGCCCAAGAATCCCTTCATCTGTCTAATTGAGGCGGCCTGTGCTTTCAGACTGGATTGACCATCCCACTGTTCATCAAGCTGGTCCCACAGAAACAACCCTGACATTTCCCCACAAATGGACACAATCCAAATTCTTACTAAAAATGAATCCCACATTTAAAAGTCCTATGAGGGAATGGTGAATGAGTTGGTGTGGGGCTGGTAGAGTGGCCAG
This sequence comes from Eospalax fontanierii, assembly GCA_035773235.1. Taxonomy (NCBI): domain Eukaryota; kingdom Metazoa; phylum Chordata; class Mammalia; order Rodentia; family Spalacidae; genus Eospalax; species Eospalax fontanierii. The sequence continues at coordinate 10,741,418 of CM069538.1, forward strand.
ATCAGCTGAGGCAGTCGTAGGTTCAGAATTAGAAATTAGTTTTCAGTCGAGGTATGTTAATAATTATTTCTGAAAAAGTCATACTACCATAAGCAATTGTCTGTGTGAGAATTCCCTATGACTAGAGATAATAGAAGCAATAAAATTTAAAGAGCAAGAACCACATATCCCTCTAGAAATTTCTATTGGGCGTAAGAATGAAGGTCTTTAAAGTTTGTGGGTGGAAGGCTGTGGTTTGGACATCCAGTTTGCACTTCCTGTCAGCTGTCAACCTATGGTTCTTCCTGGGGTTCACTTGTACAAACCATACTGGCCAACCTGCCTGCTGAGGGTTCATAGGCAAGAAGTCAGCAGGCGACTGGTGCGTGGCAGACACAGGTGGCCTATTTTTTTAATCCTAAATTCTCTTCAGCTGGCACATCTCTGCTCACTACATGAGGACTGAGAGTGAACTATGCCAAGGCCAAGCATCTGAGACCTAGCCCATGAGCAGAGCTAAGCGAGCAAAACTGCAGAGTCCTCTAATGTTAGGCAGCATCGGCTACATACACAGGGATGTCACAGGTCAGACTTTAGCACCACGGCTAAGGGACACGAATTGCCCACACTGTTTGAGGATTAAGCAAATCTACAGATACTTCTAAAACTTAGGGCCTGGATTGGAGAGAGGAAGAGGTAGAAGTTGTGGTATATACTTTGCCAAAGATTCAAGTTCCTTCAGATACAATTAGAACCACTGCCCAGAGATGTAAAAAGATGAAGAAATAATGAAAAGAGCCGTTCTTAGGCAGCGGGTACACAGAATGCGTGGTCCTTTCTCCACCTCCTCTTTCTCTCACTTTTTTCTATGCACAGCCCACAGGAAAGACTCACTCTGGAGACTTGTATGATCGCAGACTTGGATAGCATCTCTCTCTCTAATCCGAAAAGCAGATGGCATTTTACTCAGCCTTGGAAGGGAATGCCGTTTTATTTACTTACTTGTTTCTCCAGACATGCTTGCATGATAGAAATAGGTGGGTCTACCCAGCCAGCATTTCTATCATCAGCTTTGTTTCTTCTTCTTTGCATAGATTTCTGACTTAATAAGGAAGGCTTGGGACTGCAACTTTTTGGCAGAGACAGAAAGAGAGAGAGAGAGAGAGAGGAGAGAGAGCTTTTTCAAGCCCAAATTGTTTGCACTCTTTGTCTGGATGGTGCCACCTGACCCCCCTGGGAAGGTTGGGTTTCTCCACATCCATCACGCCTACAGAGGGCTGTGTCAGGAGCCTCAGGCCTCCCCCTGCCCATCTTTGACAGATGAGTCACTGCATTGTACTTTGAGCCGCCCAGGCCGGGATGAAGAAGGTGCCTTCCTGCCAGGCTGTTCAGGACACTGCTGCTTTTGTGAGCTGACTTTTCCCTTGTTCCCACATCTACAGCCCCTCATCTCTGTGGAGACCTTCCAAGTTGCATTTACGAGGGATCGCTTTTCTAAGACTGTTGGCCCAGCATTCAGATATGAGTAAAAAGATACGTCGGTAATAAAACCAAACATAACAATTAACGTGTCAGCATTCCAAAGAGGATTTCGCAATACTGGCTCACTTGGGGAGGGGGATGTCAGACTTGACAGGATGTTAATCTAATAGGAGTACAGAGATTTCTTGAACCTGGCCCAGCACCTAGGAAAACACTGCCGAGTCCCTGCTCTTGTTTTGCTTGGTGGGACATCTTGGCAGAGTTCCAGCCTGATTTATATAGCCCTTTGAAGCTTCTCTGCTTATCTGTAGAAGTGTGATTTGGATATGTTTCTAGGCAAATAGTGAATTGGCTGATCAGAACTGGAGCCATTAGGCCAGCCTGGAAATTCCCTGTCAGGCCCCAAAAGCCAATCTATCTTGGTACTGTGTAAAGAATCTGGAAGGAATGGAGAGGAACTGGCCACACTATTTCACCTCTGAGATTCACCCCCTCGCCCCCCAAACCAATAAAAGCACTCTTTACTATCACGTTGATAAAATGTCCCAAGTAACTAAATGGGCTGCAGCCCTCACTTCAGTTATGCCATTTCTGAAAATTGCTTTATATGCAAGCCATGTACCTAGAACTGCAAACTTGGATGTTGGTTTAGCTCCATAGTGGAGCTCGTACAGATGTTGTGAGATAGTGACGGCCAGAGGGCATTTGTCCTGCCTTAAAAGACAGTCACGCCACAATTCTACATCCTTGGGAACGCAAGTACGGCAATTTTTCCTTCCAAGAAAAACCATCCACTGTGATGCTTATGTGAAATCTTTAAGTAGTGGCCACTGACTCAATTAGAAATCAACCAAACAGAAAATTTCTATACAGTAGAGAAATCTGTTGACGAGAGTACACAGGTGTGATCTACATGAATTCATGATGCAAGTTCTAAATGACTGTGAAAGTGAAGTTTCCCAGCACGAGGAATTGCTTAGCATTTGAAGCAATGGCTGTGATGATTATCTTGGTGTGGTTATTATATCTTGTATACATATGTCAAGTTAGCAAATGGTACCCCATAAGTAAGCACAACATACTACTCTCTATTTAAAATAAAAATAAGCATGGTTGAAAAATAAGCATGTCTGGCTATGTAAGCACATGCCTATAAATTCCAGTACTTGGAAGAGTGAGATAGGAGAATCTTGAATTCAAGGACAAACTAGTCTAAATTGCAAGTTCTGGCCCAATCTACGTAGTGAGGGTATGACTCACAAATCAGTCAACCAATAAACAAATAAGTATGACTTGTGAATTTGGGGCCATGCAACATTAGTTTTCAATCTCTACAATAGACTAGATCCTAAGAATTTGTTTCTGTCTGCAAAATCTGGGGCACCATGAATTGAAAGGTGAAGTGGCCTTTTCCCTTTTCCTAGAGAGTGCCTGTCACTGAGTCCTGGGTGGAGAATGACTGAAGCAGGCCTGTCTCCCATGTCCTTTCACCACAGTCCTCAAACACTGGAATAGTTCCCTGCACAGCTCCTTGCTTTCCACACCTGATGTAACAATTACCACAAACTTGATGCTTTGAATCACCCAGGTTTCTTAGCCAGCAGTTTTGTAGGTTGGAAGCCTGGCATGGTTCTCACTGTTAATGATCAAGGGGTGGATAGAATTGCATTGTTTTGTGGAGATTCTTAGGGTGAACCTGCTTCTTGGTCTTGTCTGGCTTCTTGAATAAGTCCATCTTCCATGAGCCAGTGCTGACAATGGGGTCTGATCTCGTTGTTGTCATGCTGTCTCTTCTGAGTCTGGTTCTTTAGCTTTCTTCCACTTTTAAGGATGTGTTTTGATGGCATTAGACTCATCTGAGTGGCATCCCTATTTTAAGGTCAGTGATAAGCAACTTCAATGCCCCTTTACTGTGCAGCCTAACTCAAGGATTCCAGAGTTGGGGGTGGGAATCTTTTGTAGGGGAGGGGTGAATTTTGCCTGATACTCAGAGGGAGGTCTATCTGGACACAGGTGGAAGAACCTTAAAGTAGGAATACTGACCCACAGACTTCTAACGTTTTTAGGAACATCTGTGTGATGGCAGGTGACGTGTTATCTAGTTGTTTTCCTAGTCTGAGGACTACACAGGGCTTTAATCCTCTTTACCACTTCTCTTCTCGTGTTTTGGAGTCATTGGCTTCCCATTGAACAGCCAAGCCAGGGCACCGCCAGGTGTGTGGGACCGCCAGAGGACAGCCGAACTTGGGGTTCCTGACGTCCATCTTGCCTGTGCTTCTGCTCACCTCTTATGGTGTATCTGTCATGTGATATTCAGCTGAATATTCATTCTAACATTTTGCATTTGATTCACAGGACATTACCTTACGCTATCTGTCTTATTTTATCTTTCAAGACTCGTGTGGTCTCATAGGGTTGCTAACCAGTTTGGAAAAGACAAAGAAGTTCCAGTGGCAGGTGTCATTTCCATTGGGCTCACTTAGAATACCTAAGGAAATCAGTTCTGTTTTTACCCAACTCCTTTTATAAATTTGCTAAAGTTTCACTATCAGGGCTGGGATGAAGAGACTGAAAGATTCCAAAATGATTAAAATTTCCTGTGATCCACGTCCGTATCAAGTACACAGCTGAGGAGAGAAAGAATGTGTGGCTATGTAGAATCTCCTGCCCCGCGGTGAGGACGAGACCCACTGAGCTTCCAAATGCCAAAGCAGAACATTGCTGCTTTTCTCCTTTTGAACACCATGCTGGCCCTGGGACTGAGAAAGGAGAGCATCACAGGCTGGGTGGAAAAGTCGAAAGTAAAGCAGGAAGCAGGCCAGGGCCAGTGCTCTCGAGTGGGCAAACAGTAGCCGAGGAGCCATCCTCCTTAGATTCCAACTCCTTTCCTGCAGTTTGAGGACAATGCCTTGCTCAGAACACTTTTTAATCTTCACAAACATGAGCGAATTTGAGAAAATCAAGGGTCAAAAATGCAAGACACAATGTAAAATTTTAAATATTGATTATGTATATTATATATAGCTCATTTCACCAAAATTAACATTCATCTGTCCTCTCGTGTAGAAGTTGTGGAAGCGATGGACAATGATTTACCTTGGGCTGTTATTAGTGCCAAGAAGGTGTTTAATAAAGGTTTCCTTTGATTTCTCTCATTTGCTATGACATTCAGTCCCCCATCTCCATCTCAAAATCGCAAGGACATGGTGCTAGGTAGAGCTTTGGTCCCTTAGGTAGAGCTTTACTCGCGTGAGTTATGTCTGTGCTTATGTTATACAATTAAAGTTGATAATCATTTGGTCTTGAAATACAAGGTGGAATTCTCTGTAATCACATGATCCTTGAGAGCAGAGGAGGATGGCAGACTGTTGTAACAACAGGAAAATTGGAGGTACAATAGATGTGCATTATGGAAGATTAACATCATTCCTAGTTCTGAGCTGCAGGGACCATGTAAAAGAATAGGAACAGGCTTTGAAGCTCAGGATAACTCCATCCAGTTGCAAGGAAGGAAGTGGGAACCTTGGGCTTTCAAACATGGCCATGTGGAGTTGAATTGTGCCAGTAACACAAACATGGTTTGGCGGCTCCAGTCTTCCCAAACTCTTGATTCTAGACAGATGATACCGTATGATCAGACCTACAGAACCGGAAGGTAATAATCTTGTATGTTGTTAAAGATACTAAGTTAACGGACATTTGTTGCAGCAGCAATAGACAGTGAATACAAATACCACTGGCAGGTTCTTGAAAATACTTCTAACCACTGCAAACCTGGTCTCCAAAATGAAGTGCTTCCTCCCCCTCTTACCACGGAGCAGCTGCTCTTCCTCACTCAGAAGACTCATAACTGTTAGCACTGTACTCTGGGAAAGCTGGCAGCAAGTTCCTGAAAGTAGAGACTAGATTTTCTTCTCTTTCTGAATATTTTAGAAGCCTCTTTTTTTTTTTCTGCCAAGAAGGTTTTCGAAACCTATTTCAGAAGGAGCTGGCAGCAGGCTTGACAAGGGGAGCAGTTTTTCAGACTCGCCTCTGCTATGGGAAGTCTGTGCACTGGGTGGGAATGCTCTGCTCAAGCCCACTGGTGAGGAGTAGGGGACATTTCCAGGCTCAAAGATGAAACAAATCAGCTCGAGAAGCTAAACATTTGAACTCCAGATAGCTGGACTAGGAAATGCAAGCAACTAGAAACACGTTGGGAGGAACCAGGAAGGACCGGGCATTACAAACATCGCCTGCTACAGGGAAAGCCTTGCTTTTTAAGTCCCCAAGGATGTGGTTGGTCTGACTTAAAGGTAGGGAATTGTGGTGTCCAGAAAATACCATAGCAAATTACATTCATCTCCTTACCACAGGCTCCTCATGGAGGCACAGCTTCTAACAAATGCATTGTTTCCAGCATTCTATAGATCCTTCCTCAAAATGAGTTCTGGAGTCCAAATTGAAGCTAACTGAGCTTGGCTGTATTGTGCACTATTTCATCTGATTCCATAATCCAAGTCTAAAGCATCAAAAACAAGGGGTGTTCCTACACAGACACAGACACAGACACACACACACAGATACACACACAGGCAGAAACACAGACACAGACACACACATACACACACGTACACCAGACACACACACACACACAGGCACAAACACAGACACAGACACACACATACACACACATACACCAGACACACACACACACACACACACACACACACACACGCACACGCACAGGGTCTCAGTTGGAAAACTCGCTCAGTCTCACAGATCCTGACTTCCCTTCGGCTTTCAGCCAGACCTGGGTGCCCCTTGTGGTTTTCTTTCAGAAACGCAGAACATCCCCAAATCCAGCTTTTCAGCTCACGATCCCCAGCGGCGGCTTCTCCAGTCAGTCATTCCTGGACATGTGTTTCAAACTCCTTTAGCAGAGAACAAATTCGGACCTCTGCCTATTTTGCAAAGGCTTAGCATCAAATTACATACTCGGAGCTTCTGTTTTTTTAATATTCTGTATCTGTACTATTTAAACATACATGGAAAGTGGCATTGCTTTCCTAACAAACTGAAGCTCACAGGCGCCAGCTCTGCAGTGGTGACTGTGACTGCTGCCTGGCCATGTCCCCAGACCACAGTGGAGGGACCCAGTGAAATCGTCTGAGGGTGCAGGATGGAGCCAGTGTGGTATATAAACTGTGAGTTGTCCCTTTGCATCTCTGGAAAGTGTGATAATTACAGAACTTATAAAGACTTTCCACTAATTACTGAAATGTCACGTCCTGCATCTCACAGTGAACTACAAAATAAGCCTTTACACACTGAAATCTATTCTCCTTTTATTTGTGGAAAGTCTTTTTTAGTTAGAAGGTTTTTTGCTTTTCTGTAAACTTTTCTTAAGTTTAGAAAACATTTTTAGCCCAGGTATCTAGACTGTGTAAGTGCATGTGTTTTGTAATGCTCAGTATTTCAAGAGGACAAGGAAGGGCGTCTTTGAGCAGTTTTCAAGAGTCTTAATTAAGAATCTGTGATGTGACAATGATGTGGCCAAAGACCATTACCCTACATACCCCTATTGTTCCTGAAGCTTCTCTGCTCTTTTACAATGTGTATGGTGTGCATGGATGTGTGTGTGTGTGTGTGTGTGTGTGTGTGAGAGAGAGAGAGAGAGAGAGAGAGAGAGAGAGAGAGAGAGAGACTCTCAAAAATGTATGTGTCGGTGTACATATGAAGGCCAGAAGTAAACATCCATCGGGTGCTTTTCACACCATTGCCTGACTTTTGAAGCATGGTTTCTCATCGGATGATCTGAAACTCACTGGGGGGGTCAGACTTCTTGGCCTATAAACCCCTGGGATCCATCTGTTCTCTGCACCCCCTAATACTAGAGGATCCAAACTCAGGGCCTCCTGCTTGTGCAGCAAGCATTTAATCACTGAGCCATGTCCCTGGCCTCTTCAAAGGCCTTTTATAGATGAGCGTGAGGGCCAGTAGTGGTGGTATAAGCCTTTAATCCCCTCACAGGAGGCAGAGGCAGGAGGATCTCTGGGAGTCTGAGGCTAGCCTAATTTGCACTGGGAGTTTCAGGTCAGTCAGGGCTACATAATGAGACCCTGTCTCAAAAGAAAAGAGTCAAATAAATCAAAATCAGTTTGTCAGGCTAGCTATTTTATTTTGTTTTATTAAAAATATTTTGCTTATTATTTTTATTTTATGTATATTAGTGTATTGCCTGCATGTATGTAAGTTTACCCATGTCATGCAATGCCTGTAGAGATGAGAAGAGGACATTGGAGGCCCTAGAACTAGAGTTACAGACGGTGGTTAGCTGCACTGAGGGTGCTGGGATTCGAACCCAGATTTTCTACAAGAACAGCCAGTGCTCTGAAACACTGAGCCATCTTTATTTTAAATCACTCCAAATGAATTAATAATGCTTTAAATTAAAACACTAACTATGTTTTGTTTTATTAAATCATTCACTTAGGTTGTTTTTGTAAAAAGACACTGATTTTTTTTATCTTTCAGTGTCTTATATCTACCTGATATAAGTAAAGCTGTATTTCTTAAATACCTAATAATTTAAAATTTTCAGCGAACCCTTCCCCTTGATTTAAAAATGTTTGACTTCATCTTTTATTAGGATAAGCTGTTTGGCAGTTCCCATCTTATCAGGAATCATGTTTCTGATTCAACCGTCTTGTTTTTATCACAAGCCCCCACCACATCCCCACATCCTCCGTGCACACCCTACCCCGTCTGGTCCAGCTGAGAATCGTGCTGAGTTTCACAGAACGGCTACCTCAGGAGCCCACAGTAAAGTAGAGCTGTAGGGTCTCTCTCAACCTTTCTGAACTTCAACCACACCCTCAGACAGCTGGTTTCATTGTCTTCCAAGCCTGTCACAGGACGTACACTGCAAATGCACCTCAGCTGACCCCCCAGAGTACTTGTACCAGAAGCGCTATTTTCCTGGTAACTTCCTCTTCCATCTCAGAGAACAGGGAACTAGAGTCCCTCATCCAAAGATCAGAGGAAAGGAGTCATGCCTGGCATTCTCAGAAGATTGGTTCCAGGACCCCAAAATATATAGGATGATATTCAAGTCTCTTATATAAAATGACATATTATGAGTATAACCTACGTACAGCCTCACATGGACTTTGAATCACCGCCAGACTGCTAATGATGCCTAACACAATGTGAATGTTACAAGAATAAAAATAAACTGCACTGTTTAGGGAATAATGACAGGAAGTAGTCTGACTATCTTTAGTACAAGTATCGCGTGTGTGTGTGTATGCATGCATGTGTGTGTGTGTGCATGTTCTCATGTACACATGCACGTGTGCCATGCTATACTTGTGGAGGCCAGGGGGCAACCTTAGGTGTCAGTCCTTGCCTTCAGCTTGTTTTGAGACAATGTCTCTTGATTGTTATTCTGTGGCATATGCCAGGCCAACTGTTCCATGGCTTCTGGTAATTCTCCTGTCTGTACTGAATGTGTCCCCATAGGAGCATTGGGCTAGAGAGCCTCGCACTATCAATCCAGCTTTTAAATGGGTTCTGGAAATTCAAATTCAGGTCCCCATGCCATATCATCAACTCTCAAACATTATTTTAAAAATAAAGGAAAAAAAACCTGTTTTCCATCCACAGTTGATTGGATCTGAAGAGTCGTAACCAACCGGCAGATATGGAGAATGAGCTGTACACATAAAAAGGAATAGTACTGACAATCCAACAAACCATCTGATAAACTGCAGCATCTTTAACAGAAACAGTTTCAAAATCAACCACTGCAAGGGAATAGAGCATTTTGATCAAGGGAAGAAGCACTAAATTGTGAGGAAAATGATACAGGGGCTAAAAATCCACACGACGTCGCTCCGACAGAACCTAACGCTAAGCTTTGAAGAATGGTTTTCTGATTTGCTCCTGGACTGGGAGACAGAGTCTTCCCCCTTTGGTTGAGAACAGCTGATTCCATTATAGTGAGGAGAGACAGGCGTGGAGTTGCCAGAAGCATTTTAGAGCACATACAGTGCAGTCTGGTCCTTCTGCTCTAAGCATTCCTGGGAGTCACTGGCTGCTGTAGAAACGCACCAAAGTTCCTTGGAAGGGTTGACAAGGGCTTGCTGCTCACCCAGCATTGCTTCACAGTCTCCTCTCAGCACCCACCACTCTGTATTAACACAGACACTGCTGCCTGCTTGGATGGGGCATATTCTGGTTCAGTGTCCAACCCAGTTCTGTGCCACTACACCAGGGCAGCTGCCTCGGGATAGCAAACCCCCTGGGCTGCACATTGACTTCTAGCCAGAAGTCATCCTTTGGAGGGTGGACACACAGGCGTTTCAGTTTGAGATCCCCACAGCTTCACTAAGCCACTGCTGAGTGTTTGTGGTAAGAATGACTCTTACTTGAAGCCACTTTGAAGCAAAGCTTAGAAGTAGAGGTAAGACACAATGGCAAAATGGAGAAACTGACTTTTGTTTGTTTGTTTGTTTGTTTTGGGGACAGGGTTTTCCTGTAGCCTCAGCTGGCCTGAAACTCACTATGTAGACCATGTAGACCGGACTGGCCTCAATCTCAAAGCGATCTGCCTATCTCTGCCTCCCAAGCACTGGGATTAAAAGCACTTCATCACCACCGCCAGCCCTGTTGGTTTTTTTGAGGCAGGGTCAAAAACATCCCACACTGGCCTCAAACTCACTAAGTAGTCCAGGATAACTCTGAATTTTTCTGGTCCTCCGAACTCCACCTCTCTAATGCTGGAATTACAGGCATGCACCACTATGCCCAGTTTATGTTGTGCTAGGGATCCATGCTAGGCAAGCACTCCATCAGCTGAGCCCCATCCCCAGCCCCCTGACCCGAGTTTTCATTTGACTGAGGAGTTGAGGAGCCTTGACAGATTTTGGAGGCCTAGGCTTTAGCACCCTTGACTGCTCAAATGTAAAAATAGTAGAGCTGACTAACTTTCGACGATGTCACCGGCACCTGGAGCGGTCCTCCATGTATGGGTTTCGGTTTCCCTCACCCTGAAAATCCTACCATCAAAGTTTCCCTCACCTTGACTTTGCAGCCAAAATCTTAGCAAAGTCAAATTACAGTAAAACCTCAGAGCCCTAAATCTCCATTTCCAACATTTTCTTGTAAATTTTGTCTGAAGAAAATGGCCACTAGAAACCATGTGATATAGAGGCAAGATCCTGGCCCATGATGAGGCTGGATTATGGGGTACTATAGGCTGTTAGCCAGTCTCCCATCACTGTAACAGGTTCTGTGGAAGTCTGCCCAAAGATAAAAAGGGTTGTTTGGGCTCATATTGTTGGAGGCCACATTGCATTTGGGCCTGTGTAGAGGTCGCACATGGCAAAACTGTTCACCTCATAAAGCAGGTGTGGAAGGAAGGGGAATACTGGGGTCTTAGTAGCCCCTCAAAGCATCTCCCGTGACCAGAAAACTTCTCACTAGGCTGCATCTCCAAGTTTCCCATGTCTTCCAGGAGTGTCACAGACTGTGCATCCGTTCTGCAGCACAGGGGCCTTAGGGGACAATTAAACCACAACAGATATGGCTTCCTTTTCTTGTAAAATTTACAAACTGTGGTTGTTCACCAAAATATGTTTGAATATAAGGTACCAGTAGACAGAGATTCACAACATTCTGAAGTGTATGACTTTCAGAAATGAAGAAACATTTTAAGGAAGAATGTGACTTTAGGAAGAGTTAGTTGGCTGTGGTGGCACATGCCTTTAATTCCAGAAGCAGGTAGATCTCTGTGAGATCGAGACCAGCCTGGTCGACACAGTGAGCTCCAAGTTGACTGGGGCTATTCAGAGATCCTGTTTCAAAAAACAAACAAACAAAAAAAACCAAACACAACAAAAAAACAAGAAGAATCAGCTGGTATTGGTTTGTACGGTTCTCCATTCATGCCTAAAGGCTCCGCACCTGTGGATTCAACCAACCTCAGATGGAAAATATTTGAGAAATCAAATCCTGTACTGTACTGTACTCGGTCAGTACAGAAAAGATTTTGTGATTGTTGCTTAATCAATCTGTATACAAACATTTATATGATTAGAAATTATAATCAAAAGATTACTTAAACTTTTCAAGAGGATGTGTACAAGCTCCCTGTAACCTTTCCTCCTCTTTATCATATGGAGGACTGCATTTTAGAGCCTATTGGGGTTCTGTTGGATATAAAGAGACGACTCTGTTCAGTGATGTCCACCACACAAAAGGATGTGTGAATTCGTCTCATAAATCAAATCATTAAAATTCACTGAAAAAACAAAATTGTGGAGCATAACATTTCTTTAGATCCACTTTTCTACTGTAAATATCAGGGGAAAATGTAACTTCAGAGCATATCATAGCCAACTCAAAATAAAGACTGCCTCTAAGCAAAATTAAAGCATCCTACAAATCCGAAGGTATCTGAACTATCTGAACCTCTGGCACATGGCCAGAATGTACGCAGCACACAGCTGTCCTTGTAGAATCTTTTCACTATGAAGTATAGTAAAGAAACCAATCCCTGTAGGAATGAGGTATGTTTTTGTTGTTGCTAAAATAGGTTACACATTCATGTTTTTCCCACCAAACAGCTGCAAAAATACCTATAGTAGGGCATCTGGAATTCGTAAAAGTGACTTGAGAATCTGTGGCTAGTGACACATACTGAAATGACACTATGTTTAAAAAATATCCGTAGTCATTTATTAGCATCTTAAAGACAGACGTGGAAGGTGCCCGAAGGACATCAGCCCACCTAGATCAGAACAAAATACTAACAAAGAAGTGTTGAGAAGAGATAGCTGGTTAGAGCAGATTTTGATGTAGTGATATATTTAGATCTCTTAAAGGTTTGGAAACCATTATGATTGGCTGAAGCTTAAGTGTTTGATCAGCTGGCAGAGAGCATCATTATCAACAACTTCTCATGTGCTTAAAAACTTTAATGTGGCTTCCTACTAATCACCAAGCATTAGTCTGGGGGCTGTGTATGAGTGTGGGGGGGGGAGAGAAAGAGAGAGAGAGAGGGGAGAGAGAGAGAATATCCTAAAGATGTTTCCATTTTTATGCCTCACAAAGCAGGCCTGCCAAAATGAAAGCAATGGCTGTCCCATGAGAATTTGGGTCACATAAATAATGTATTGTTCCATCTGAAAATGAAACATCTGGCTGATTTAAGAAGAAAACAAGTTTAATTATTCTTAAGTATCTAACACAGAGAAGTTAACTTCAAAATCTATATGTCTTTCCAAGCTAAACATTGAGGGGAAAAAAAACCTATAAAGTTATTTTTGACTCAGGAAAGTCGATCTGGAGGTAATTCAGTGAACACAAATTACATTTGACAAGGGAAGACATAATTTACTCTCCTGGTGAGTCTCTATACCGGTGGCCAATATGCAACTGTCAGCAGGAATAGGCATTTACATGGATGCAAAATAACTGAAATCAAAGTCCCAAATCCCATAAGATAAGAAGGTGCCATCTACACTTGTAAGACTCCTTGGAGAATTTTAATTTCTCAACAGGAGGGCAGGCTAGAGGGACAGCTGATCTCCTCTTTCAGGCTCACTTCTAGATTTTTCTGGGCTGTTAACTAGGGTTCTCTCCTCATTGGGGTATTTCTAGGCACCTGCCTGGATGGCCCACCTCATCTCTGATGCTCCTTCCAGTCCCTCCTGCCTTTAATGTGGATCTTGGCTCACACTGCTGATGGACTTGCCCAGTCATCATGTGCCTGGCCAGGTGTTATCCTTTCTCTGCTGCATACATGAAACATGGGTGAGTGGGATGTAACATTGATTTGGACCTGACCACACTCAGCCTTGAGTGAAAGAGTGATCAGGTTTTCCTGAAGGTAAGAAGTGTCTTTAAGTCAGTTACATCTAAGAAAACACACTCAGGCTCTGAATCAGTCCAACTCCGTGATTCTAGATGAGGAACCCCCGTACTGGAAGAGAGGACGCCTTTTACATTCAAGTCGCCAGTCTTGACCACCCGGCCAGGCCTCCTCTCTACCACTTATCTCCATGGTGTGAAGCTTCATGGAGTTTTTTCTAGAAAAATTAGTCCTCCCCTAAAGTTCATCTAGGATTTCACTTTTATGCCCATCACTGTAGTTCCTCAAGTTCATATAGCTTTCTATGTGAGAGAATGAGGCCACACAATGGCAGGCTGGTGAGTGCTGTCAAATCCAACTCACAACTGATACCACTCACAAATGTGAACCTAAAGTCTTAGTCTCATCTAAACTTGGAGGAAGAGGAAAAATTTCCTGAGTACTCTATAATTTTCAAATCTGCCTCTCTCAGAGTATACGTCACCATTTTATGCAGAGGACAGGTGATATCCTCCTTTAATCTCCAGTTTCCTCCTTTCCTCTCTTTCTGTCAGCTAATGGTCAGAAAACTGCTACCTATACATACAAATACACATCAGTCTTACCTAATAACTCAAATTGTTATCCCAGGGACATTATACTGTCTTTTCTAGGGTAAGAAAGTTATATGTATATAGAAATTATCTTGTCAGGCTACAGAGATGGCTCATCTCTGGCTATTCTTGCAGAGGGCCCAGCTTTGATTCCCAGCACCCACATGGCGATTAACAACCATCTGTAACTCCAGTTCCAGGGGATCTGACGCCTCTTCCGACCTCAGCAGGTAATGCATGACATGGGTGCACATACCTACATGCAAGCAATACATTCATACACATAAGAAAAAATAATAAAATATTTTTAAGAAAGAAATGATTTTGTTGATGAAGAGTCAATAGCCAGCTATTGATCGTGTAATCAGATGTTAACTGGGTGGTCATATATGTAGTCTAAAATATTTTATACATATTAATCCATTGGTATATGTGTAGTGAAAGAGGTGTATGTGAAAAAATTGAAAATCTACCATAAGTCAAAGAGAACAAAGTGAAGCTCTAAAGACCAAACAAGGTTCTGAACACCATCAGCATATTTGCAAGAACTTCTCGTAACTTCCATATTTCTGGGGATTACAGTGATCTTAGCTCACCATTCAAAATGTTCCATACCTTAGGCAGGTCCTCTTCTCAGCTCTCCAATTCTTGTATTTTCTGGGGAGGTAAGTGTGCACTCATGGCTGTGTGTGTGTGTGTGTGTGTGTTCTTTGTGTTACCAGTACTTTTTTCTTACAACCTGTTGGTCTCAGATTTCTTTATATATTGTTTAAACTATGAAAAAAGGCAGGGGAAAGAGCCAGAGGGGTATGGGACCCACGTGTGCTGGTGGAGTTCTCAGCCCAGGTAGAGAAAAGAGGAGCTGTGGGGGATGCTTCCCAGGAAGACATCTGAAAGGACAGCTATGGCCCCTTTTAATGGCATTGTGTAGGAACTGAGAGCTGTGTAACATACCATGTCATAACCAGATAACTGAGAACTGAGTCCACATGGATAGGGTTTGTGTATGTATGCAAGCGTGTGTGAGCCCATGTGTTTAAGACTCACAGGCATGCACCATGTCAGACAAATGAGAGTTCTCTAAGAATAAATCAACATAAAAATTCATAGACTAAAGTCAGTCTTTATTTGTATTGTAAAAGTTATATAACTATACCAATGAAATCTTCACAGAATCAGTTTGCTCCAGGGACTAGCTCCTTGAGAACTTATCTAATCCCAAGTGGGCTATCACAAAAAAACACAAGTATACATTAGCACCACTAAATGGACTCAGTGAATATTATGTATGTGTATATGTATATATTTATATGTGTGTATGCATATAAATATGGATATATATTTAAATATGTATATGTATATGTAACGATAATAATCTAAGTACAGGACAAGAAATTGAAAGGGAATAGGTCACACGGGAAGAATTGGAGGGGTCCTGGGAGGTTTGGAAATAATGCAAATACAATACTCATGTATGAAATTTTCTAAAATAAAATAAAAATACAGACAGCAAAAAAGGTATGTAAATAGAAAAAAGCATTTAGACTTCATTCAAAAGTTGGTATTAAAGTCAGAACTCCAAGCCTTAACAACTTGAACTCAAAAATGAGCCAGTGATTTTAATATAGACTGCTCAGCAAATACTAAAAATGAACATTTTTTAGAATTAAGAACATTAATTCTTAGTCATAGCTTTGCATTGTTTCCGGAGTTCCATGAACACTCCAAAAACTGTTTAAGAACTTTCCATTTTTAGTCCTCTGAAAAGAAAATCTAGGTATTCATCATCCAGGATTTGATTATTTGTGGGGAGTGGAGGCTTAGGTGGAGTCATGAAATAAATCCAAACAACCTAGTGTTGCAACTCACTTAATAAAATTAAATCCAGAATATACAAGTCATTGTGTTGAGAGAATTTTCTGGAAGCAGTTGTAATGAAAGTAAGGCTTCTCTTCTGGACAGGACCTCAGAACTGTGGCTCTACAGCAGGAACTTCCTTCGGTGGAAGAAAAGAAGCTTTACACATTCTCTAATTCTATCTTTACAGTTGAGAGAAAGAGAGAGAGAGAGAGAGAGAGAGAGAGAGAGAGAGAGAGGGAGGAATTTAAGGGATAGCTAAATCCAGAGAAAGAAAGGAAAGGGTCAAGAATGCTGGAGGAAACAGGAGGTCCCTGGATAAAGGGACATCTGCAGCAAATCCCTTCCCAAACAGCTTTAAGCTCTTTAACACCATAGACCACATTGTTTTCTAAATGCTATTTACTGTTATTTTCAACTCTAAGTTCAGAAACTTCTTCAAAGTGGAAAGAAGAGAGTACGAAGACCCACCTTCTGTGACTATGGTTGTAAATCTGTCACAAGGTTTGGTATTTCATTTCTAAGGAGGAAAAATACCTTGAAATATAACTGACAATCCTGCTAGACATTCAGCTTTGTCCATTCTTTGAAACAAATTAATGTGATATCCAAAGGTACCAGAAGCCAGACAGACTCTACATTTAACCTCTTCTGATTGCTACAGAACATACAAAAATGAGTTCTAAAAGGAAACCGGCAGAGTAGATGAGGACTGAGGGGCAACCATGAGCCCACAGTACTGGCTGGGTTTCAAGAAGAGGATAAAGGTAAAAATGGATCTGACGTAGAATTTAAATATTAAAGTACAGACTATGATTGTAGGTAAGTGAAGGAAGTGAAGCTTACCTCTTATGGAAGCAAAGATCCTGAAGGCCACCCTTAGGGGACCAATGCCATAACAGAAAGTGAAGAGAAACAGAGACTGGAAGGTGGCGGGAAGTGGTGAGAAGCAAAATTTAACTCAGGCAGCAGCATCTGCAATGGCCATGACCATATCCATCAGCCTCTTGGACTTTATGTCCCTCCCTCTACTGGGATAGCAATAAAACTTCCTGACAGTGAAATGATTGCTAAGAACTTTAGCCATGGCAGGCTCTGAGATAAGAAAAGAGTGTCAAGTAAATAGGAATCTGCCCTCACCCCTTCCAGCGTGTTACAAGTTTAACTGCCTTTGAAATCTTTGTTTGCCAAGCTGCTCCATTCTGGTGATCTTTTATAGCCGTGTGCTCATGAGTAACTGCTTGCCTAACTGCCACATACACTCTTTTGAAACTCCCCACCACTTGCTTAACTTCCACATATGAGTTGACTCTAAGTTACCCTACAAACTTGAGCTTGGGGCTGGCACCATTATGGAGTGATCCAGGTGTCACCCCAGGGGTGCTGGTCTCTTGATTCCAAGGAGTTCCTGCAATGTAATATTCCCCCATCTCTTTCTGTGTCTCTGTGTCTGTATCCCATCTTCTTGTCTTCTCATGCTCATCTCTGATATTGTATTAGGAGCACTGTGCAATCCACAAGAGCAATTCAACAGCCTTTTCCTATACTGAGCCTAATATGAAGAAGAGGTTGAGTGCGAACCCACTATAAGTGTTCGATTCACTTTATGTTATATATACAATTATATTTCATTACATGTGGACAAAGATGGCTTAGAGAATTCAGCAAGGAGCTCAAGCAGAATTGGGCATAGGCATACATGAAAAACTGTCAGGTAACTTTAGCGTTTTCTCTCTTCTCTTGCCCAAACAATCAAAAGAGATCCCACTGGATGATGCTAAAACCACCACTCTGAATCCAAAGCAGCTAACCATAACTTTCATTTTTCTGGAGGAGACTGGAGCTGGATGGGCTTGGGGAAGCACCCGAGCAATGTGCATTTCTCAGTTATTAATTCTGCTCAGGTGCTGCCTCCCAACTCCCCACCACATTCTCAAAGCCTGTGGCCTCTGACTTGTGGCAAGACCACAGTACATTGGCAGTGGCATGTGGGGGCCGTGCCAAGCTGACTTCACTATGACGATGTCAGAGCTGGGGCTGGGTTACCAGTTTCAACATGTGGATATCAAAACCAGCCCACTCCTCCAACTTCATCAGCTTGCTGAAATGATTGGCTAATATTAAGCCAGGGACTAAAGACCAAAGAATTATTTAAGGCCCTGGAAGACCAGTTTACCAGCTGTTCCAAGTAAGCCGTTTGTAACAAGTCTTGTGCGCTGAGACAAGAATTTGGAAGAGGCCAACTCTCTCTCCAAATCCCAGCTTTTTGTTTACTAGCTATATGTCACTAGGCATTGCAAGACTTTCATCTGTAAAATGGAAGGAATGAGGGTAGAATTAGGCACATGGTACACACACAAGCCTGGTACACTGTAGCTTAGAATATGTGTTCAGTCAAGACACCTCTTGTGTGCGGATGCTCATTAATCATTGATTAATCATTGATAAAAACTGATAGCCTGCAGAGAAGGTACAATGGATGGAATAGTGGACCAAGCACTAAAATAAAATAACAGCATAAATAGAAAAATTTGTTGCAAGTATATGTCTGCTTGAGATCAAAATGTTTCCCATGGGTTTTTGTTCAAAGGCTGGCACAGTTGTGCTTCCCACAATCTCCAGCGACAATCCTGGTGCATAAGTCAGCAGACCCCACAGGAAACCTTTCCAAGCCAGGAATAAATAAGGAATCACTAGTAATGCTTCCATCCCCACTGCAGTTTCTCTATGAAACTAACTGTAGCTGTTTTTCGCTTTGAACCTGTAAAATGTGCCTTAACTGTCTGAAAATGATAGTGAGGTGCCATTATTTACTGCTGTAGAAAGGAGAAATCTTGGGACTGGAGAGATTGCTCAGTGGTTAAGAGCACTGGCTGCTCTTGTAGAGGACTTGAGTTCAATTCCCAGTACCCACATGGCAGCTAACAACTGTCTGTAACTCAGGTTCCAGAGGAATCTGACACCTTCTTCTGATCTCCATGGGCAATGGGTGCACTTACCTACATGCAGGAAATACAATTATACATACCAAAATAAAAATAATAAAAATTTTAAAAACAAATAAAATAAGGGCGCTGGAGAGATACCTCAGTGGTTAAGAGCACTGGATGCTCTTGCAGAGGACCTGGGTTCAGTTCCCAGCATCCACATGGCAGCTAACAACCATCTGTAACTCCAGTTTCAGGGGATCCCACGCCCTCTTCTGACCTCCTCAGGCATTGCACAACACCAGTGCACTTACATACATTTATGCAATATGCTCACACACTTAAACTAAAAAGAAATAAAACATAAATAAAATAAAATAAATGAGAAAACTATGAGTTACAGATGTGGGCAGTATTTATAAGTGCATTATTGTTCTTTTTTTCTTTTTTATATTTTAGTAATTGTTTTTATTTTATGTGTCTGAGCATTTTGCCTGCTTGTGTATTAACTGAATTCATCATGGAATGCCCATGAAGGTCAGAAGAGAGGGCACCGGATCCCTGGGAACTGGTGTTTCAGTTCCAACTGGCGGTTGTTAGCTTCCATGTGGGTGTTGGGACTCGAACCTGGATCCTCTGCCAGAGCAGCCAGTGCTCTTGCCTGCTGAGCCGTCCTTCCAGCCCCAATGTTTAGTTCTTAAACTCTGGGATTTTTCTCTTCTATTCCTTTGGGATGGCATCTCTGCTCTTCCCCTGGGTTTCCTTCTCTCCTCCCCTCTCATGCATATGGGCACCTTACTTTGAAACTAGACCCACTGGATGATGTGGAGCAAAGCGCCAGAAAGCCTCTGAAATAATTTAATGTGTGTCCAAGTAATTACTTAAGGATTTTGTTACTTCAAATTTTGAGAAATCTGCACCATTAGAAAAGTACAAAAACCTAGGCAACTGCTTTTCTTCTGGGGAATATGTTGACATATTCAGAAAACAGTTTCCCAAACACTATGGGATGTTTGAAGTTGTTTTTCTATCTAGACAATGTGTGTGGCTTAGAAAAAAATCACATTTGGACAGTGTACTTTCTTAGATGGCCTTGCCAGGTGATGAGAAATAAGAAGCAGTTTCTTCAAAATTGCCTCCTCCAACGCCTGTCTCCCCCAACTCAGGGGCTCGGGAGATGCAATTGTATAATTTTTCACTTTTACGCCCTGTGTGGCCTTACTCAGTTTAGATTTGAATCCAATTCAAAAAAGCACAAGTCCAGAAAAGGATTGCGCAAGAGTTCTGTGTTTATGCTGTGCTGTGCATTCTTGACAACGGTAGCTATGTAATCCATAGACATGAATCTAAATTTCATGAGATTATCAATCAACTTTTCAGCAAATATTACAAAATTCAAGACTAGAAACAGAGAAAACAATAGATAAAGTAGCGTCTCACCAAAGTTTATAGAACACAACAAACACAAGTGCATTTATCAGACCAGTAAAAACCACTACAGCAAATGTTCTTGGAGAGTCCACTTGAGGCACCATCCTGTTGCTAGGCGACTGGAGGAACACATAAGTCGACAAGACCTGCCTCTGGGCTCTCAGGCCCATCAATCAATGAAATGTTTTTTGTTTATAGAGTTTGGTTCTCCTGAGGCCTTATTCTATCTGATCTTCAGTCATCATGAAAAGAAAAATCAAAGTGCAGTATCTACCCAAGGAAGCAAAGAAACTAATCTTGAAGAGTACAATAGAATAATTAATCAGTTGCAATTTAAGTGATTCCACAGACTGCCATCTGTTTATGTGGATTTTTATTTTATCTTTTTCAGTTCTGTAAAGATGAAAGTCAGCATCAGTTACTGGATAGCCTTCTCTGGCCTATTTCTAAGCCCTTCTATGCAGTAACCTTCTTGGTTCTCAGAGCATTCCTCAGGCGAGGTTCCAGTTATCTTCGTCATAAAACAACCACGTTTGCTATGCTCCCAGGTTGTCTGCATCAGGAAACATGGGGACAGAGAAGTGGCTGGGAAGCGCTTGTGTCTGCTCCACGGTACTGAGGCCTCTGCCCAGAAGAATGGCCAAGGCATTCGGGTCTCTAAGGTCTGAAGGTTTCCTCCCACACGCCTATCCCTTGGCCTCTGAAGACTGAAGGCAGACCAGAGCCCTTACACATTTGCCTGTCCATATGGCTTGGGGAATCTTACAACATGGAAGTCATAAAGCACGTGTACTTCATCTACAGCAGCAGCTCCAACTTCAAGGGCAAGTGCCTTCCTGGGAGCCAAAGTTGCATGGTCTTGGCCAGCCTTGGAAGCCTGGATTCCATCATGTTCTATGGGTCAGAGCAGTGAGAGCCTGCTCAGAGTTAAAGGGGATCGGAGGGGGAATGTAACATACACTTTTGCTCTTTGTGGCATTTTCATCTCCATACTACAGGTAGCCACAAACAGAAATGCCACTGACCAGGTTTGAAAGTAAAACTGAAATATTTACTTATGAAACTGTGAGAGAAATGGACAAATAAAGAAATGGGTCAATGGGGCTGGAGAGATGGCTCAGCAGTTAAAAGCACCAGCTACTCTTGCAGAAGCCTTGGGTTCAGTTCCCAGCACCCACGTGGCAACTAATGACTGTCTGTAACTCCAGTTCCAGGGGATCCAATGCCCTCTTCTGGCCTCCACAGGTATTTCATGACACAAATGTACTTACAAACATGCAGGCAAAACACTCGTACACATAAAATATAGATAGACAGATGATAGATAGATAGATAGATGATAGATAGATAGATAGATAGATAGATAGATGATAGATAAAATTTTAAAGAATTGCTTCAAAACTTAGTCCCAGGACTAACCAAGGGTATAGTTGTCACTTGCTGAGGAGAATGCAATTTAGACTGTGGTTTGGACACACTTCATTAATGATGACTGTTGACATCAGAAGCAGAACGCTGGGGAAGCTGAGAAAAAAACGTAGGGAGAAGGCGAATGGCGGCCTCAGAAATCTGAGCCACGGTCTTCTCCCTTTCAGTCAGTTTCTGATCAGCTGCTGAACACCATCAGTGTGCCCTTGGAAACACACCTCTCCCTCATCTCTCCCTCATCTCTCCCTCTCTCTCTACTTGCTGCTCTTTCTGGCATGAGTACTTTGATCCTGGTTGGTGGTGGCTTCATCTCAGTGTTCCTGCTTCTCCTTTCTGCCAATCCCAGCCACTGCACCAGGCTGACCTGCCTACAGTGCTGATCTGTTGTCATCCATCTTCTCTGAGACCTCCACAAACGCCCAAGTTCCTTTGCAAGAAGCACTAGCAAGTAACCACAGTGCCAAGTGCAAATCCTGTCCCCACTCCAGGAGTGTCTTTCTCCATGGGTCCAGGAGAGGTCCTGGAATCCCATTCAATAAACAACCCCGGCCACTGTGTTCAAGCTCGGGATGTGCCCTGCAGGTGGTCTTACTTCACTGAGGAGTGTCTGGGTAGGACAGGGACAGTTTTACTAGACACTGTGTAGATTCCAGTGATAATTCTGGTGCACAAAACGATGTGAATTTCTTTTTAAGAGCTGCTTTGAGTCCCTGCAGCACCTCATACATTCTCCTAGACACTAGGTAACAAATCGTCTCATCTGTGCTTTGATTTAATTTACCAAAAAGCTTATGGTGGTAGAAGCCCAGTTCTTCGCTTAATAATTCAGGACACAAACTCCATCCCTACTGTTAAGAAAGTTACATCACAGTAAGTTTCATTAGCTCCTAGTAAGATTAGTATTGAAACTCTGGCCCCAATGTGTGTCTAAATAACAGCCTCCTCTCAGGAGGTCCTCAGTGAAGGTGTCTATGAAAAATCCTTCCCAGACTCAGTTTCTCCACTCTTTCCACACTTTCTCACCCAGGTTTATTTCCACATCAAGGACACTGACCACCAAACTCTAACTCTACCCAATGACCACTTGTCTTATGTGGCTTTTCAGCATACCAGATATGACTGATACTCCTTCTGTTCCAGGTACTTTGTGATATTTTCAGTCTCTTTCTCTGACCTCCATGTTCACATATTTACATGGTTGTTTTTTAAAAGTCTCAAATTTTACCCATCCCAATGACTTTTCTAATTCCCGTTGCTCCATTGCTCCAGTTGGCTTTTCTGTTGCTGCGATAAACACCTGGACCAAAAGCAACTTGGGGTAAAAGGGTTTGTTTCAGCTGACAAGTTATCGTCCACCATGGAGCAAAGCCAAGGCAGGAGTTCAAGACAGTGCCCTGGAGGCAGGGATTGAAGCAGAGACCAAGGAGGAATGCTGTTTGCTGACTTGCTCAGTTTCCTTTCTAATACAGCCCAGACCCTCGCCCACCAGCTCAGGGATGTCACTGCCCACAGTGAGTGAACTGGGCCCTCCTTATCAATTAGCAATTAAGAAAATGTCTCACGGACCTGCCCACAGGACAAACTGTTCTGATCAGTCCTTTAGTTGAGGCTGCCTCTTCCCAGGTGACCTCTAGGTTTGTGTCAAGGTAACAGCTGAAGTGACATTCATCCCTAAATCTGCTTATATTTGAATCAGAGAAGTCAGAAGATAGCCCGGACTCTCAAAAGGCAATGGAGAGGGAGGAGCTGTGCTTTGTCCGGAGCTAAGCAGAAGAGGTGTTGTGGACATTTTTTAGACGTAGAAGCTCCATAGTCACTTCCAAAATCTCGAATTCTGATTAAGCTTCTGACAGTGCTTCTAAGAGACTTCCTTGCATATAATGTAAAAGGAATATTTCATTCGCAAGCATCCTTTTTAAGCCTATTCCATGTCACTGTGCTGTTTCTCCTACGGAGACATGAACAAATACTCTTCATCACTCGTCAGTTACCAGCAACAGACCAAATAACAATTTTTTCAAGCTGAGCATGGTGAACAGTAAGTTTATTGGGTTTATTTCAGGAATATGGTGAGGGATTACTCACAAAAGCATGAGTGAACTCAAAAAAAGCTTCATCACTGAAAAGTCTCACCCCGGCATGACTATGCCCGCTTCAGTTCGTCTCCTTCCTAGCACCTCCAAACCTGGGTGCAGCTGGGGCAGGTGGAGCACTGACTGGAATCCCAGGTGAGAGTCCTGTGACACCCCCCCCTCTCCCCCCCCCCCCCGCTAAGGAGTGCTAATAGTCCTCTCCTCATCTCCAGGAGCATGGGCTAACCTATCACTCTCTCCTTTGCTTATTCTATTGCCATGACTACAGAGCCGAGATTACCTCTGCTCCACCACGGTGGCAAATGGGATGCTCATAGGACAAACCCATACTACAGCATATGTCCAGAGAAAAGGCGGGCATCCCCGTGAGAGAGGCAGACAACGGGAAGACTGAATGATTGACAATGGCCTGTCATTCGCCGACACATTAACCTTAGCATACAATGGCAATCCTGTAGTTCAGCAACTGAAATAAAGACTGGCCTAACAGGAAATGAAATTCAATCACTAACAGGAAACGGATGCTTTTCCCTTTCTCCAGAGGAGCAGTTGGCTGTGGGCTACTTCCCTTTAACTCAGGATCACAGGGTCCTCTGTGGCTGTGCCCCCTCCAGCCCCGCCTCCTCTGCTAGCACGTGACTGACGTTGTCAGCCATCCTCCATCTAGTCACATTCAAGTCCAGTTTCTGTCACTTGGTTCAGAACCCCAAGGAGAGGAATCAGATTGGTTGCCAGGTATCAAAAGGTAAGCTGGCTTGGGTCAGAAGTCATTACTGCGGCTAGTAAGCGTGGACCGCGTTCTTCAGACTTGAACATAAGGGTCACAGGTCAGGTCCTGTGGGCTTTTCTCAGTAGGAGGGGATCCTATGAGAAATGTCCGCCTCTGTGGATCATGCCATTGCATGCAGCAGAGGAAAGCTTCTATTTCCCTGTTAGTCTCTGAAAAGAAACTTCACTCTGATGACTGGTGAAAAATCACAGAAGTAGGGACCAAATACAGTCAGAAAATTAGGGAAAAACTAGGGGAAAGGGAAGAGGGGGAGAAAAGTGGTAGTAAGACGGAAAGGTGAAAACGAGAAGAAGAATGGACTCATGAGATGTCTCACTCGAGTAGGTGTGCACACAGGAGATTTGGTCAGGACAGGAAGAGCATGTCAGTTTTTAGAAAACCAAAAATGCAAAAATGAAAAAAAAAGTTAAAAGGAAAGCCCTGGCTGGATTGGGGGCAGTTTCTGGGCTCTGCACATCTGGAATGAGAGGAGACAAGGTGAGCTGCCGCTTGCCTCCCACCCCCAGCTCTCCCTCCCTTCGAGCTGCTGGCTGGGGATATTTACATTACAAGATCAGGCGGCTAAGGCCATGCTCAGCTCTTGGAGATGCGGTTAAATAATCTGTGGTTTGGCTGCTGGTTTCTTTACTGTGGTTAAATGACTGGTGTTGTCTTGGTTGCTACTTTAAAGTGCAGCGTGCACTTGTGTCCCTCTCACTCACATTTTTTCTCCCTCTTGAGCAATTCTTACAGCGCCTGGCAGCAGTTGGCTCCCAGGCTTTTAAGGTGATGTCTCTGCCCTCGCTGTCATCAACCTTTATGCCAAAACACTTACCAAGGGTTTGAAAATTTTAGAAACGCAAATCTAGAAGGTCCTAAGAATTTGGCCATTTCCTTCGCTTGTAATAGAGAGAAGACTGAGAGCATCTGTGGTTTTCCAGAAACTTCTGAGATGATGGCAGAACAAGGATAGAAAATTATGCTAACTCTTGGATAATCTGATCCCTTGGGCAGGGGTTTCTTGTGAGTTGACCCTTAGAGCCTAGGATAGACCCTGTCACACATAGATACTCAGTGTTTGCCAAATGAAGGGTAATATAAGAAAAGTATCATAATTCAGTATTGGAATTTCTATTCCACAAACTGTCTTCATTTATTTTATTGATTTGCCTCACACACAGACACACATACAGACACACCCACAGACTCACACATACCTACACAGAGACCCCAACACACAAACAGACTCACAGATCACCCCGCTACAGACACAGACATACACACACACACACACACACACACACACACACACACACACACACCCATGGATCCACTGCCAAGATTTCTATGCTCTAGGACAAGAGGAAACCATTTTCTCTCCTGATATCTCTTAACCCTTGTCGTCTCCCTAACCTACTCTTGACCCCAGATAAACACAGTAAGGGCAATTCAGCCCCTTCTAATAACAAACTGATTTGTGTGGCTGAAACAGTAGCTAGATCAAGAACAAGTCAAAGAAAAACCTGGATCTAACTGACCCAGCACACACAGGCACAGACACACACATGCACACACACACAGACATACACACATACAGACTCACACATACACAAACACACACAGACTCATACACAAGTACACACACAGACACATACACCTACACACAGACCCCAACACACAGTCACAGACTCACAGATTCCCTCCACTACAGACATACACACACACACACACACACACACACACACACAAAGACTCACACACAGAGACATACACAAGAATCCACAGAGGTATAGACATACACACAGACAGACAAACACAGACAGATACACACACACACACACAAAAGACCCCTCAGTGAAGCTACACAAGTTATGGATGCTGTGAAGAGGTCACAAACTTCTCAAGAACCCATGAGAGCAGACGTGGTCACCGCTCCAAGTTCAAACTCAAATGTGGAAACATGATGGGGATGAGAGAATGTAGAGAAAGAGCAAAGCTCTGTTTCTCCGAGATCCCCATCAAGAGAAGGGTGACTTCATCACTGTAGCAGCGCACAGCGCCCATTTTGTATCAGTCATGCAGTGGTTGCCCGTAGTTAAAAGAAAAACAACTGAAACTCTTGTTTCTGGCATGACTGAGGTTTCTGAAGATTTTAAAGGGAATTTCAGAGGGTTGTTGTAATTAATTGATGTCATTTCAGTAAGCAGTCTTTTTCTCATTTACTCATCATTTTGCCAGCCTTCCTGGCACTGCACTCAGTGTTGGGGAGAGCGAGGACAAGGGACCAGGCTTGAGAGGTCACCTTTGGTGAGATGTTCCTTCTGAGGAGATGTGTGATATTAGCTCGCTAAAGCTCCTTAAATTTGCATTAATCTCCCCAAACTTAAGGAGTAAGTCTTCAGTGTGTATGCCTATACACAATAAGAGAAAATGAGGTGAGACATAATTTTTACCTGTCACACTAGCACAGAGCCCAAACTCGATACCATGTTCATATGATGGAGAAGAGAATGCTCACACACAAGCATAAAAAACACCTCCCCTCTGACAGTAATTTTCCTTCAAGAAATGTGTCCCATAGCTGCTTTAACATACTTGTGACATGACAGATAGATTAGCATGCTCACAGCACACTGGAAGAATGAAAACTTGGATCTTAAATCTTCATTAATAAAGAATTGACTCAATAATTAACAGAGTCCAAAAATCAAATACTCTATTCCCATGCAAAAGGACAAGCAAGGAACATGTCAGCTCTTTATTAAGTGACGTAGAGTGAGTGGGTCATAAACAAACTAGGCAAAGAGTGTTGGTTTTAAAAAATGTATACATTTATACAGGTAATAGTCCTAGAAATGCTGACACATTAAAGGATGTGGATGCCTTCGGTGGACAGGTGAGTGACTTTCTGAACTGTATGGTCATTAAAAATCTTTTTGCATCTTGTGCTATGTTTATATAATATTTTATAGTAAATTTAAACTGGACTGGGTGTCACCAGTGGCACACACCTTTAATCTCAGCACCTGGGAGGCAGAGGCAGGCAGATCTCTGTGAGTTCAAAGCCAACTTGGTCTTTGTGTGAGTCCCGGGTCAGCTGGGGCTACATAGTGAAGCCCTGTGAGCTGGAAAGACTGTATAGAAGGCTTTGGCAGTTCAACACATGTCTGCTCACAAAGCAAAGACATATGACATAAAGCCACCTGTGACTCAACTATTCCAAAGGACCATGTACTAAAACTCTTCCCCAGGCTAAGCACTCAGCAGACATTTCTGGGACAGATAACTGAATTATAGGAATGATTATGCAGTATAAACAGTTAACTGTTTGGGGAGATACCACAGAGACAGCAGCCACAGGAGTCAAATGACATGTCTAGATTTATTTAATT
This sequence comes from Eospalax fontanierii, assembly GCA_035773235.1. Classification (NCBI taxonomy): domain Eukaryota; kingdom Metazoa; phylum Chordata; class Mammalia; order Rodentia; family Spalacidae; genus Eospalax; species Eospalax fontanierii. Next base: position 10,769,226 of record CM069538.1, read on the forward strand.
TTTTTAGGGGCAAAAAGAAAATACTAAATATGGAAACTTTAAGGAATAAAGATTCAATTGAAAAGATGGGCTAACAGAGTTCCCATTCTGTCCCATCCCTCTCTTTCCTGTTTCCCTCAAGGTCTGTTTCCTGTATCATAGTCACAGGATATATTTGTTACCATCAGTGAACCAATATTGATAACATTGCTGTTAACGAAAGCCCATAAAGATTATCTCTTTATGTTGTGTGTTCTTTGAGTTCTGATAAACACATCATGTCATGTAGTCACCATTAGAATATCATCGAGAATTATGTCTGTGCCCTAAGAACCGCCGGAAGTGTTCTGCTTTAACCTGGGAGCGATCACAAGTTCAATCTTTTCACTTACAGCTTTATCTTTCAGGCACACATAATAGGAATTCAGGATGTACCTGTTGGAGTCAATTGAATAAAATTCAATGAAAAAACATCATGTTATGAGGGAAGCAGGTTTAAACTCTAGGAATAGTGCTAGCTCATCAGTAAGATTTGATGAAGCCCAGTGATAGGTGATACATGTTTCATTAAAATAATTAAATGAGGGCATGGGAAGACTGCTTAATGGGGGAGAGAGGGCTTGTTCAACACTAGGGGTTACAGAAATGGCTCAATGGCTAAGAGCACTTGCTGCTCCTGTAGAGGACCCAGGGTTCAGTTCCCACCACCGAGTTCGGTGGCTCAAATCTCCAACACCCAAATCAAAGCTGGGCATGGCTATATACCTATAACCCTAGCATGAAGGCTTGTTGGGGAGAGACAGGTAGATCCCTACAGCTCCCTGACCAGCCTAGACAAAACAGTGAGCTTCTACTTCAAAGACAGAGCCTGCCTCACAATGATAAGGTAGGGAGGGAGCGAGGTCACCAGTGTCCCACTCTGGAACCCACCTGCCCATGCGCACACCCCAAACATACAAACATGGATTGTTTGGGCAAGCCTGCATGTGAGTATACACACACATTTTTTTAAAACTTGTTTTTAATTACATGATTTTAAAATCTTTATCAAGCATTAAGACAGCGAAATTTTGCATAAGATATTTTATGACAATTACTGATTTTCAGCAACAAAGATGTTATCAGTTCTAATGTGTTTCCCCCAAATTATTTGAGAAGTGTTAACAGACAAACCAAACTTATACCAGTTTGTTGATAGATCTTTTGGGATTTGGTAGTCTTTTAAGTACATTGTTTTTATTTACAGATATTTACAAAAGAGAAAGTAGATTTTTAAGATAGGTCAGAAGTTCTCTTGAAGATGTTTTTAGTTAGACGATGTTTTAAACAGATTGATGAAGCAGTTATAAAAAATGCTTTGCCTAAATTTCAATAGTGAGAATTTAGAGCTAGAAACAAGACCCCAGACAGCGTTGAAACATTCTCTACTGGAGCTATAGAATTGTCCCTGGTGACTGAGTAGCATGAAGGTTCTGTCCCTAAGGTCCTCTCATAGAAAAACAGTTCTCTTGCTAGAAAACTAAATCTCTAAGTGCAAGACAGCAAGAGAGGAAGACTGTAGAGCCTCCAGTGGACTGCAGGAAAGCTGACCGCTGGGCTCAAACCTCCATTTTATGAATGTCTTCTTCAGATAACATGAAATCAAGTTTCCTGAGAACTGGAGCTTCTACTGACTTTGTGGGGATTTGCTGGTTATAAAATGTTGAACCCTCTTAAGTATCTTGAGTTCTTGAATTTCCAAAGCGATGGTGAAAGGAGGGGCACGGCGGGCTGATGGTATTAAACACGGTTTGGGCTATCATTTACAACCAGGAGGGGCTAACCTGGTCCAAAGAATTCAAAATTTGTTTATTACAGTTTCCTCACTCGTTATGTAATGCTGAACCCTTAGGTTCTTGCATATAACAGCTTACCTCCAAAGCCAGAGAAAATGGCTGGTATTCGTCCTCTTTGGTTACAGTGTAGATGGCGTGGTGCTTCTCCAGTTAGCTCTAGTGATTCTAGATTATTTTTCCATCTGTCACGGAAACTTTTATAAAACAAAATGAAAGAAACTGTTATAGAAAAATACCACGATCCTAACAAAAACAGAAGCACCCAATTTTGTTATCTAATTCAAATTGCTGTAACAGTACCCACGTGCTCAACCTCTAATTGGGTTTGTGGTTGTTGCTATGGTTGTTATTATTGAAAAGACTCCCACAAGAGGGCTGCACAATGCATTTTGCATTTTAAAGACATTACTAAGTCAGCAGTGATGTTTAGGGAATCCTACTGAAATGTCATGCTGTGGCTACAGGTTAGACCCCCTGCTGAGTGTTAGTGCAATGTCTCTTGATTTCTAGTTTCCTTTGATCAGACTATCAGTTTAAATATCTTTTCACTTGCTGTTCGACAGTGTACATGTAAGTTGCTGTGGATTGTCTATAACTCTTTGCAGTCTTTTTTTAGCCTGTTATTTTCCTGTAACTTTGTAAGAGCTTTTGGCTTAATAGAAATAATGGTCTCTAACATATACAGTACTAGTCAGTTCTGGTTGCCACAACAGACTACCACTGTCTGGGTGACGTAACAAAAGCACTTACATCTTGTAGTTAAAGTCCAAAGTGAGAGGAGTGCGGGGAATGAGTTCTGGCGAGGGCTTTCCCACTGGATCGCAGACGGCTGCCTTCCTGCCGAGCCTTCACCTGGCAGAGAGCATTCTGGCCTCCCCTCTTCTTACAAGGCACTAATCTAGTTACGAAGCTTCACTCTCACTGGAGTTCGGACCCAAAATTCTCCCCATAAGTTCGGGTGTTAAGGCTTAGTATCCACTTTGGCAGTATTGGGAGGTGGTGAATTCTTCCAGCAGTCAGGCTTAGTGGGAGATCTTCAGACGTTCTGGGCGTGCCCTTGACTGGGACAGTGGGACCCAATGCCTCCCCATTCTTCTCTCTCACTTCCCAGCTGTGAGCTGAATGGCCTTGCTTCTCAACATGCTCACCACATGGTCTCCAAAGCAGCAAGAATATTTAAACCTCCAAACCTGTGAGCCAAATGAACCTTTTCTCTTGATAAGTTGTTTCAACAATTTGTTATAGTACTGAAAAGCTGATATTAATACAACCTCCTAACTTCACTTAAGCATAATTTTCCCCCAAAGACCTCACCTGCCCGTACCACCAAACTGGGAACTAGGCTTCAGTATAAAAGTTCTGATAGAACAGACTCAGCCCACAGCACCTCCTCCAGCTCCTTCAAGCCCTGGACCTTGACTCTCCACTCTTTCTCTCTGGTACCCTTTCTGTGTTCAATTTCATACTTTTTCTAGAGTCAATTGTGTGATCTACTCCCATGTCTTCTAGTTCTCCCACACTGATGATAAGAATTTTCCTGAACTATTTGTTATACATAGTAGCTAGCTCTTCTTGCGTGATCTCTAGTCTTTCTACTTGGTGATATGTAATTTTTCATCCATCTGTTGCGTTCACATTTTCTGACAGAGTGATAGCTATTTGCTCATATTTATTTAAGAGACTTTCTTTTCTACTGACTACATTAGTTCCACTGATGAGCTCATTATATCACAATGGTTACCGTGTAATCAGTACATGTTAATTTAGTTTTTAGTACTTCATGGTATATTCTGATGCCCTATATTTCACTTTTGTAGTTTCCTTAGATATTTTAGGCAACTAATTATTCCATATGAAATTTCCCTCAATTCCAAGAAAAAACGTGCTGAGATTTTGGATTGTGTTCATTTTGGAAAATTAACACTTTATCATATTTATCTCTTTCTACACATTTACATCTTTTCTAAGCTTTTCTCTTTTATGATTTTGTTCATATGGGTCCAAGGTCTTCCTTGTGAAATGTGTTTCTAAATTATTAGGTGTGTTTTATCAAATTTTATATAAAACGCTTTTCCATATTCTCTTTCTGCATCTGTGTGTGAAGAACAGAACATTATTTTTATGTTTATGTTATATTTAAGTAGGTGCTTCACCAAATTTTCAAGGCAAGTCTACTGTTTTCATTACTTTTGCATCCGTGTGACAGAAATAGCATACGGGAAGGAGGCTTTATTTCAGCTCAATTTTTGGATGGTCTCAGTCCATTATGACAGAGAAGGTATAAGAAGTGTGTGGCAGACACTTTACATCACAAAAGTCCAGTAAACAGAGCTAGGCTGGAACCAGGGGCTGGGCCTTAATCATTCAAGCTTGGTCCACAGGCCTAGGCCCACCTCTGTGGTCTCCCGAAACAGTACCACTAGCCAGAGAACTATCAATAAAAACATAATTTGAACTATAATACCTAGTAAAATTTTTGTGCATTTGTTTATGCTTTCAAGATCAATGTCCCAGACTAATCTCAAATGCACTATCACCTGACTTAGCCTCCCCAAAACAAATTATAGGCATTCATCATCATGCCTGGCTTCTAAAAACCTTTTAATAAGTACTTGCTGGGTTTTATAAGTCATATGATCAGCGATTCCAGTTAGTGACAGACCAAGAAGTCATTTTGACCAAACAAATAACTTCAAACTCTCAAGGATTTGTTTTCTACTCATGCAAAAACATCTATAGTCCCAGTGTAGCTAAATTTTCCAAAAGTGCTAAATTTTAATTTGTATTACTCAGCTTTCTGTGGCTATACCAGATGCCAGCAGGAAACATCTTATAAAGAAGGGGGGCTAATATGGGGTCATAATTTGGAGGTTTCAGCCTGCAATGATTTGCCCATTGCTTTGGTCCTATGGTGACACATTACAGTGAGAGCACGACGAGGAGCAAAATGGCTCATCACATGGTCAGGAAGTAAAGGAAGGAACAAAGAAGCAGCTGGGGCCCCACAACTGCTTCTGAGGCCATGTTTCCATGATCTAAGGACATCCCATATGACTAGAGCTCCCCCACATCCTGCCACCACCCAACAGTGTCTCCTTAGGAATAAGCTGTATGAGACGGTCCAGGTCCAAGTTAGAGTGACCTTCTGGACTAGTTAGGCTAGTTTGATCTGTGAGCTGCCTCATGGCAAGAGGAGACTCAGGTTCAGCAAGCAGGAGCAGAGTGACATATAAAAGTGATGTCATTGCCAGTCGTAGCCAGATACAAATGGTGACTCAGCCCCGCCAGGAGTCAGGGAAAGGCACAGGGGTTGGCAGCAGGAATTGGAGAGAATGGGAATGCTGACAAGCACCAAATTTGCTGAGAGACTGACTTGCAGCTTCCTTTTCAATGTTTATGCCTAGCACTGCATTTGATCTTTGTCCTTGTTTTATTTAAGCTGCTGTGATAAAATACCCTGACAAAAAGCCATTTAGGGAAGAAAGGGGTTTATTTGAACTTACAGTTCCAAGTTCTAGTCCACCACTGTGGGAAGTCAAGGCAAGAATGCCAAACATCTCACCACACCACATCCACTGCCAGGAGCAGAGAGAAACCAATGCATTCCTGCTAGCTAGCCTGCTCATGCCCAGCTTCGTCCTCCACACTTACACAGTTCCGGACCCTCTGTATAGGGAATGGTGCTTCCCACAGTGGGCTAAGTCTTCCCACATCAAGTAACTTACTGGAGACAATCCCATGCCCACATGCCCAAGACAAACCCAATGTAGATGACTCCTCCATGAGACTCTTCACAGGTGATTCTAGGTTGAGTCAAGTTGACAATTAAAGCTCACCATCATAGTCTAATTGCATTTATTAATTTTTCTAAGGAAATATTAAATAATAATATGTATTATTTCTGTCTTATTTCCAATTGAATTGAAAACATTTTATAATAGACTGCTGTTGGCTTCTGGTTGTCATTTTTGGATGTTATATGTCTGTTCCATCTTTACCGGAAATTTCAATGGGAACAGGCTGCTGATTTTTATCATGTGCAAATTGTTTGATAAGATTACATATTTTTCTCTTTTATGTGTATAAGGTATGGGGCTAGAGTCTCTAAATTTGGTCCTACAGAATAAACTCATTTTGGTCTTAAAAGTACTAATGTTTTAAAACACTGCGATATCTCATGGTAACTGTGCATACACTCGGGGAAGTGGCATTTGCCATGGCTAGCTTGCACAGAAATAAAGCTGGCTGGGAAGTCAGCTGCTGATGGGCATTATAAAGCCAATGTGTACATAGACATGAGGGCACTAGGTTACATGTACTAACCAGGAACAGGCGGTCTAAAGACAGACTCTCCTACAGTTCCCCAAGACTAAAAACAGGAACTATTTTTCTGATAAGGAGGTCCCTACATTAGAGGATCCAGATAAAGACATAAGGGGCAGAAAGAAGGTGCCAAGATGGATGCTCAGAGAGAAATTGAAGTTTTTGTGTGTGATTCATATGTGGCAGTGCATGAGTGCACTGTGCACACAGAGTTCTAAACTATTGTATTGTATAACCTTGGGCCTTTTTCTGGAGTTATTGGTGATGGCTGAACAGAACAGTGATTTGGTTGAACTCAGTTTAAGGCAGCACAGGGTTACTTCCGAGCAGGGCTTCCTAAACTTTTCCAACTTAGAATCTCTTTTTGCTCAAGAAATTTCTATGTGAACTCCAGGTATACAACTATATAAAATAAATACATGGACTGGGGGGTGGTGCTCACCTTAGATACCAGCACTAGGGAGGCAGAAGCAAATAGCTCTTTGTGAGTTCAAGACCAGCGTGGTCTACATAGTGAGTTCCAGGTCAGCCAGGGTTGCATAGTGAAGCCCTGTCTCAAAAAAAAAAAAAAAAAATAAATTAAATTAAATAAATACACAAAGCAATCATTGATAATAAATTATAATGAACTTAATTTAAAAATAAATTCTTTGATATGCATACAGTTTTATCATTTATTAAAGATAAAAGCAGATTTTCACACTAATAACACAGATGTGCTTGTTTATTTTTACATAAAGAATAAATCCTGACTGAATATTTGGTACTGGGGAATGTGGAGCATCTTTGATATTTGCTAGAGTTGATTGATGTTCTGACTGTATAACTGTCAATACTGAGACTGTCTCTTTACATAAATAAGCAAGACAAAAAAGGAGAAATGCATTTGGGGTCATTTAGAATGTTTTGAAAATATTGTTCTAATCTCAAGTAAAAAATCATTGAATAATTTTTATGAAACTCAACTCAAAACTCAACTCTACAACTCAAAAAGTAGTAATTAGTTTTAATTCTCCTCCCCGCCCCAGGAGAAGCGAACTGCACTGATCTGGTCTAGGGTCTGTGCCACTGAATGATTTTTATGAAACTCATCAGCAACTCAAACAGCAATTTTAAAACTCAAAGATTCTGATACAATCTAATCCAAAGATATAGTAATTTGATACTTACAGACTGAAAAATGATTGGTAGAAAATATTAAAAGTCTTTCTTTCCAGGGCTGGGGAGATGGCTTAGTTGTATAAAAATGGCTGCTGTATAAGAACCCAGTTTGGGTCACCTTTTACCCTTGTAAACAGCAGAGTATGATAGTGTGCACTTGTAATCCCAACACTGGGGAGGCTGAGACAAGAGGATCCCGGGGTTTGGGGGTCAGCCAGTCTAGTCAACCGGAGAGCTCCGGGTTCAGTAAGACGCTGGATATCAACCACCTCTGCCCTCTACACATCTGCACTTGCACATACTTGTGACCACATACACAAACACGTACACACACTCACACCCCAAAATTAACTAAACAAGTCTTTATTTTCCACAATCAAACCACTATGTTTCCATAAAAACAGAAAACCAGGGCTGGGGAGATGGCTCAGCTGTTAAGGGCACTGGCTGCTCTTGCAAGGGACCACGTGGCAGCTAACAACCATCTGTAACTCCAGTTCCATGAGATCTGACACCCTCTTCTGGACTCCACAGATACTGCATGCATGTGGTACACTTGCATGCAAACCGAACACTCATACACATAAGATAGAAATAATAAAAAAACAGTTTAAAGGAACAGATCAGAAAACTTTCCACAATAAAAATCCTGCAATTCATAACAGATGTAGTCTCCAGTCTTAGCTGAGTGTTTCAGGGAGCACTGTTGGTGCTGTGTGACACCATTGCATGCACAGTGCAAGATGCGCATGCTGTGTGCTCAGAACCAGGTTGCAGGGAAGTCATCTGATGCCACATGGGCAAATACTGCCAGAAACACCTCAGTTTCATCAGGCATTTGGTTTCTGAGTTAGTTTTGGATCTTACATTCAGGAAACCGTTCCTGCTGTGATTTCTTTTGCAAATCCCTCAGTAAGTCACATGACCCACTATTTAAGAAATTGTACTTTAGCAATTCCAAAGTGCTGGCTGAAAATGCAGAACTTTCTAAGAGGTGTTCCCTCTGCTACATTTACTGAAATTGAAAAATGTTCTTTAACTGTCTAACTCGATCAATTTAAAGGCCCTTATTTTATTCTCTGGTTATCTCTTCTCTGTCTTACAGGCTTCACATCTCCTTAATTTAGCAGAGCATCAGGAGTAACAGGAGATAGGAGTTTTCTTCATTTGCTTGTCAATATTTAATAATGAAAATACTTCCCCAAAGATAATTCCAACTTCTAAAAGTGAACTTATCTTTGAAAATCGAAAGTCTGATAATCACTACAAGGACTACTTAAACAGAAATATGCCTTCCTTCCCCACCCCAATCTCTCACTCTCGCACTTTCTCTTCTCTCTCTCTGTCTGCCTCTCTCATCTGAAGAAAAACTGAACTGCACTGGAGTTGGTCTACGGCATTTATTTGGTCTACAGCATATTTGAAAAAGCACGCAAGTGCTTCTCTCATTGAGACTTCCTGGTTTTCAAGAACACTTGGGAAACTCATGGTATTCAGCAACACTAAAATTGAAATTTTGGAGGAGACAGGAAGGGAACATTGGAATGATATTTTCTTGGTTAGAATTAATAGAACTATAGCATATAGAGATGGTCTTTGAAGTCAAATGATGGTGTTGAAGAGAGGAGGGGCCAGGTGTGATGGCACAGCACTTCAGTACCAGCACTGCAGAGGCAGAGGAAGGCGGGTCTCTTTGAAACTGAGACCAGCTTGGTCTCCGTAGCAAGTTCCAGGTCAGGTGGGAATAGAGAGACCCTATCTCAAAGAGAGAGAGAGAGAGAGAGAGAGAGAGAGAGAGAGAGAGAGAGAGAGAGAGAGAGAGAGAGAAAGAGAGCACGCATACCCAGGACCTTTTCTGCTATTGAAATGATTCAATTGTATTGAACATGATTAAGGGTTCTTTCCACAAGGAATATCCAGTCTTTGTTTCCTAGAATTAGTTTCTCTTAAGCAGCGAGGAGCAACAAAAGCATGGGGAGAATCAGAGAGGCATTCTAGATGAGAAGCCACAGAATTCTGCAGTAGATAACCCTTACAACCACGGAGTATTTGCCACACATTAATGTCTTAATATTTTCTGGTCATTAAAAACAACAGTGGGGGCTGCAGAGATAGCTCAGCAATTAAGAGCACTGGCTGCTCTTACAGAGGACCCAGATTCTGTTCCCAACACCTACCACATAGGTGGCTAACCACCATCCATAACTTCAGTTCCAGGTGATCCAAGGCTGCCTCTGACCTCCACAGCCATTGCATGAATGGGTACTTTTACATAAATGAAGGCAAAACACTCATACATTTTTTAAATTTAAAAACAGTAAACAAAATGAGTAACTGGTGCCTGTCATTTATGGTCTCTAAGTTTTGAGAGTTCCTGACAGTACGAATGGCCAGCTGACATATTGCTGAGTTGCCAGTACATTCCTCTCTAACTTCAAACAAGACAGAAATAACTCAGCATCTTCTTTAAACATCTTTCACTCAGGAAGACCTTAGAACACTTCCATATTCTTCAACTTTTCTTGGGCTCTGTTGTCTATAGAAAAAATGATTCATAGCTGTTCTGAGTTATAGGCTGACTTAGTTTTGATGTTTCATTCATTCAACTCATTGGATATTTAATTGGCTGCCTCCACAAGCCGTCAATTGGATGTGGGTGTAAAGGATAACAATCTATCTAGATTCTAATATCTTTCATCTAATTTGTTATGACAGGAAGTATTCTAATCACCTACTGTGGCATAATCAATCATCTTAAAGTTTCGTGGCTTAAAACCACAACCTGTGCTCTTCTTCATGATGCTTTGGGTTGACTGGATATTGTTCTTCTTGGGCAAGAACAGAGCTCAGGAAAGATCAGTGAAGTGCCTACAGTTTTAAAAAATTAAGAAGGCATTGAATCTGAGGGTTCCCACAGGACCACTATGGGAGCCCCAAGATGTCTCCCTTACATCACTGAGTTCTGACTCATTTATGGAATTTCTCCGGCCTGTGCTTTCAGTACCTTACAGCTCGAGTCTTCCGCAGGTTCAAATGGGTTAGATATCCAAGACAGCTTCTTCACTCATCTGTCCGATGGCTTCTTTATTCGCTTGGGTGGAACAGCTGGGGGTTTGCTAGGAATCTCTTTTCTCTCCATACACCATCTAAACACATAAGCTTTGACTTCCTTGGGGTACACTATCAAGGTAGTCAAATTTCTTATTTATATTATGTTTGTGTGGTGACTGGCTTCTCCAGAGCCATCACTGCAGACACCGCCAACGATACTGTGAGGTTTCATGTGGCCTTGTCTTGGGAACTCCAGAGACTAGTTACTTTCACCATGTTCTGTTCGTCAGTGTTGGTGAGGCCTGCCCAAGATTCAAGGAAAGGGAAATAGACTGCTCTTTATCTGACTAGTGCTGATATAAACGGAGGGAGAAAATCTACCAAACTCCAAAGAAAGAAAGCCCAGGGCGTGGCTTGGCTCGGTGGTCAGAGTGCTAGCCATGAAAGTCTGAGGACTGAGGCTTGGATTCCCAGAACTCACAGAGATGCCAGGTCAGCATGGTGGTCCACCTATCATTCCAGTCTCAAAAGACAGAAATGGGATCCTCAAAGCCAACTGGCTAGCAAGATAAGCCATATCAGCCACTCTGGGCCTGCTTTAGTGAATAAGGTGAGCGGGCCAGTAAGGATGATTAAGCCTCTGCACGCATGTGCATACACATGCACACACACGTACACCACACACACATACACATCCGCACACATGTAAAACATGTACACACACGGATGCATACCACAGGCACACAAGAAAATGAGGGTGGGGCAGGGAAAGAGAAAGACCAGAGAACAGATAGGTGTGCGGTAGTGACATTAGAAGTGCTCTTAGGAAAGGTCAAGCTTTGGATGGTTGAGTCACTGAATGAGTATATCCAAGTGGAGATTAGAGAAAGACTAGGCCTGAAAATGAAAGTTAGGTGATATAATTAAAATGAAAGCACTGGAAGAGATCAGCAAAGAGAAACTATAGAGAGAAGGAAGCTGCTTGGGAGAAAACTGGGCAACAGAGCAACGAGCCCCAGAAGCCAAACTGACCACAGCCAAGAAAGCACTTCGAGAAGTTGACTGGTCACTCAATGAGGCTGAAGGATCTGAGGCTGCCAACATCTGCCTGCAAGGTCAAGGCCATGGGCCTGCAGAGGTGTCCCAGAACATGCAGAGCTCCTGGCCTCCCTTGGCTTCCACTGGGACCTGCATCAAGGCCATGGCTGACTCATTTGAGAGATCTACAGATACCATTTTAACCTGTAGACAGAAGCTGTCAAAGCATGGCACCCAACAAGCAGCAGCAATAGCCCCCTCAGAATCTGTTGGAAATGCAAATCTTCAGGTTCTCCCAGGTTTTACCAGTCAGAAACTCCAGGAGACAACAAGCTGAACTTGAACATGGTCTCTAGAGAATTCTGCTGCAGGCTATTTTGAGCACTCTCCAAAGGAACCCAAACAAACCCAAACTTGAAGATACAACAAAGCTCTGACCTTGTTCTTTAGGTGCCTGAAATCACAGATTGTTGAAGATGAAGAGGACTTTATCAAGTGTCTAAGCTGGTCTTAAAGCATGTTGCCTGGACCCCAGCCAAAGGCTGGCTGAATTTAGGAGGATCCTACTGACTCTTCACAGGTGTGTGCCCCCGTGCCTGGGGTTATTAGGGAAAGATTTACATTTCTTTTCTGCCACTAAAATCAGAGCCCTCTGACTACTTGTGCCTCATCTCCGCTCGGCTGTTCTAAGGCTTTGTTTGGTTTGAGGGGGTTGTAGAGGTCCAGCTTCCCCAGGAAGCCCAGTTCCTCTGGTGGCTGTTGCAGGCTCCTAGGCATGGGCAGGAACCAGTCAATCCACCTGGTCGCGGCTCTGGCGCTCACTGTTGCGCTTTCAAATTCTCTCAGTGTCTCGGAAGGGATGGCCAGCCCCCTCCTAGGCGCGCCTGAGCCCAGGCTCCCTCTGCTTCTGCAGCGCGTTAGCCTTAAATTTTGTGACAGATGGAGTTGATAGTCTCACCACGGAAAGGGGAGGGAAAAAAGCGCCAGTTTTTGACAGTCTGCAGACGCCCGCTGCCTCTGGTGGCCAAAGGCCGCGTTGCTCCACAGTTAAGGTAGCTCGTGAGTCCTGCTCACATTACACAGTGAGGGACTGAAATTTACACTTTAATATAAACCTTGCTGCGGGCCAATTTATCTTCGCCCTCTGTGTTGTGACTGTGACCAGATGGAAGCGCTCAACATTCCCGAAGTTTTAAATGCTATTATTATTTTGCAGTACCGTTCGTGTTATAAACGTGGGTTGTTAAGAAATTAATTCAGTTCAGTGAATTTTGCTTTACGGCTTGAAAATGACCCCTACCTTCCAGATGAGATCCTAAGGCTGGGGAAAACGTGTGTGAACGCGTTTCTTTCTCGTGGCGGTGACGGTGGGGTGTCTGTGTGCGTGTTTGTGTGTGTTTGCGTACACGCGCGCGTGGGTGTGCAAGTGTAGGTGGGTGTACGCGCGTGGGCGCGAACGGTGTTTTTAACTTTCAAAAGTCTCATATTCAGTTCTTAGGCTCCCCCTTCCCGTCCCGCACTATGCCAGTAAAGGCCTGGAAAAGGAACCAACTTCCGAACCCTCTAGAAGGCACAGATGGGTTGCGGGGGTCAGGGAGACTTAGTAAAAGTGCCCCGGACTCAAACCGAAAGGGGGCGGAGGGACGGAACAAAAAGGCCGGTGGCCGAGCCGGATGCAGGCAGCTGGCCCCAAGCCCCGCGGCCGGTTCTGCGCGGGGCTCCGCATCCGAGCCTCCTTAAGAGGAGGAGGAGCTCTGGGCTCCGTCAGCTCCCGAGGCCGTTCCTTTCAAGCTCTGAATGCCTGAATGTGAGCTGCCCACCGCCCTCCCGCCCTCCCCCACTCCGCAGCCCCACTCCAGCGGCTCGTAAAAAAAAAAAAAAAAAAAAAAAAAAAGTTTCAACAACAACAGCCAGGACCAATAGCATCTCGAAAAGCCGGGAAAAGGGGCCGAGCAGAGGGCGAAAGAGAGTGGAGAAAGGAGAAAGCGGCCAGCTCGGAGCGCGCGGGGCCGGGGCTCGGGAGCCGGAGGAGCGTTGCTAATGTTTTTGTTTGTTTGCTTTTCCATGCATGCATAATGAGGGGGCACCGCGGCACCACGCGGGGGCTCCCGGGCCGCTTTTGTATTTAAAGCCTCGCAGCGAGCAGGTCGGCCGCCGGGCTCCGCGGATCCGCTCCCCGGGCTCCGGGTCAGCCGAGAAGCCGCCGCCGAGGCAGCCCTGGAGTCGCGCTCTCCAGCCGCGCCGGGCCGCCGCTAGTCCCCGCGCTTCTCCGACGGAGCTCGGCGGAGCTCGGGCCGGGCGGCCGCGGGCGGAGGGGGAGGGGGCCGGGAGGCCGGGCCGCGGGAAGGCGGGCAGCGCCGGACGCAGGGCCAGGAAACGGCGCGATGCGAGAGCCGCGCGGTGCGGCGCGGCGCTGAGCCCGGGAGGAAGGAGCGGCCGCGCGTGCGGCGGGCTCGGACGCCGCCCGCCAGCCCCGACCCGCGCCGCAGCCGAGACCCGCCGCAGCCCGGAGCGCCATGCACCCCCGGCACCGCGCGCTCCTGCAGCTTCGCCGCGGCCCCGCGGCCCGCAGCCCCCCGGGGCGCCAGTGAGCGCCTCCCGCCGCCGCCGCCGGGAAGCCAGCCGAGGGCTCTCGGTGCCGGAGCCGGAGCAGATCCGGGCGGCTCCCGGAGGCCACCGCAGCCGGAGCAGGCGCCCACCTTCTCCGCCCGCGGGACCCCGGGCAGCGGCGCGCATGGATTTATGAAGACACTCATGCAAGAAGTGGGCAGGACTTGGGCAAACTTTTGCACCCTCTCCGCGTCCGCCGCTCCGCGCGCCTCGTCTCCTCTCCCGGCCTCGCCCGGCGGCCGCCGCTGCCCGCGATGGTAGCCGCGCTGCTGGGCGGCGGCGGGGCCCGCGGGGGGACCGTGCCGGGCGCCTGGCTATGCCTGGTGGCGCTGCTGCAGTTGCTGGGCTCGGCGCCGCGGGGCTCGGGGCTGGCGCACGGCCGCCGCCTCATCTGCTGGCAGGCGCTGCTGCAGTGCCAGGGGGAGCCGGAGTGCAGCTACGCCTACAGCCAGTACGCCGAGGCGTGCGCGCCCGTGCTGGCGCAGCGCGGCGGGGCCGAGGCGCCCGGGGCCGCCGCCTTCCCCGCCTCGGCCGCCTCGCTGTCGTCGCGCTGGCGCTGCCCGAGCCACTGCATCTCGGCTCTCATTCAGCTCAACCACACGCGCCGCGGGCCCGCGCTGGAGGACTGTGACTGCGCGCAGGACGAGAACTGCAAGTCCACCAAGCGCGCCATTGAGCCGTGTCTGCCCCGGACGAGCGGCGGCGCGGGCGGCCCGGGCGCGGGCGGGGTCATGGGCTGCACCGAGGCCCGGCGGCGCTGCGACCGCGACAGCCGCTGCAACCTGGCTCTCAGCCGCTACCTGACCTACTGCGGCAAGCTCTTCAACGGGCTGCGCTGCACCGACGAGTGCCGCACGGTCATCGAGGACATGCTGGCGGTGCCCAAGGCGGCGCTGCTCAACGACTGCGTGTGCGACGGCCTGGAGCGGCCCATCTGCGAGTCGGTCAAGGAGAACATGGCCCGCCTGTGCTTCACCCCCGACGCGGGCACGGGCCCGGGCAGCAGCGGCTCGGACGGAGGCCTGGACGATTACTACGACGAGGAGTACGACGACGAGCAGCGCGCGGGCGGCGCGGGCGAGCAGCCCCTGGATGACGACGACGGCCTCCCGCACCCTGCGCGCCCGGGCGGCGGCGCTGCTGCAGCGGGCGGCCGCGGGGACCTGCCCTACGGCTCGGGACGCAGGAACGGCGGCGGCCGCTCGGCGAGCGCCGGCGCTTGGACCCCGCTCGCCTCCATCTTGCTGCCGCTGCTCGGGTCACGCGTTTAGTCCTCGCGGCCCCGCGGCCCGCGCGCGCGCCCCGGCCGGCCCCGCGCCGGGCACCTGTGGCTCCGGGGGTGGCCGGGGACACTGGCCAAAACTTTCCCCAGATCCACTGGGCCTAGCCCGTCTCCCAGCCTGCACGTTTGGCCCTTTCTCAGTCTCCTGCAGTGACAGGGGCAGCCGGAGTGCAGCTACGCCTGCTTCTTGGCTTCTTGGACCTCCTGTCCACAGGTTCCAGGTTCCATAAGCCACTGGGGATCTGCCCTGCGGATAGGAATCTGCAGAATTCAGGACACCCTGTGAAACGAAACAAAAAACAGGAGTAGCGGCCAGAACAGGAAGCCTGGACTCGGTTTGAGAGTGCGGACCCAAGGGTCTTGACTATCCCAACGGACTGGGGGAGAGGGGATGTCGAAGAAGGAATTATATTTGCGAAAGGCCTGTTTATTAATAGTTCTGTGAGGGGACAAATGGTGGTGGCAACGACTTTTTTGTTTGCTTGTGGTCACTTAAGAACATAGCAATGGTAAGTGAATCAAACAGTCCCACTTGCAGATTCAGTCATTTACTCTCCGGGTCATGTCTGCACCTGTAACCCTGGGTGATTGCCTTGGGGGAACCCCTAAATTACTTTGGTGTAAGTTTAGCCCCTGACCATTCATTTCAGTGCTACCACTCTGATATCTTAGCACGTGTCTTAGAATTAAGGGTCCAAAAATACTGTTTTAAGAGTTACCATAGTATTGAACAATGCAAGTTTTTGTTTTGAAAGAGCTCTATACTGCCATCTATGAAAGAAAGCCTCTAATGTTCGTTTTGTTATTTTTTACAGCAAGAAATTGTAAGTTTGAATATGCAGAGAATGAATATTGCCTCTGCCCCTATCAGGGTCTTCAACCCTGGTACGTCGTATATAAAGTGTATTAAAACTGGGGTTTCTTACCAGTTGCTGTACTTTGTATATAGAATTTTTATAAATTGTATGCTTCAGAAATAATTTATTTTTAAAAAAAAATTAAAAGTTTTAAAGCCACATCAATGTTACATCTCCCCCTCCAAGAAATGTATAGAATGCATTGGTCACCAGGAACCCAAATCCGAAGCCCTTTTGAAGTGTGCCCTGTTTAGAACAGTCTTAAAATGTACAGTGTATTTTATAGATTTGAAGTAACGTTCTTATTTTCAAAAGAATTTATGGACATTGTAGAAATGTATAAATGCATTTCCGAACTGCCTTAAACATTGTATTTTTATAGACGTGTTTTTTTTTTAAATCCTGTTTTAAATAACTATGGCGTTGTGTATTTTTTTGGTTGTTTTATTAAAAATGTGTACATCAGTAAAGAGTTTAAACAATGAATATGGTGTGGTTGCTTTCCAGAATTACACTGTGGTTAACCCAGTAATGGGTAAGGAGGGGTGTGGAGGGGGCATTGGGAATCCATCAACCATCAACTGAAATTAAAATACAGCTTAAGACATGGAATGTGGGTTAATTCTGCCTTTAATTTAATGAACAATTAGACATGTGTAAATGGGGCAGCTAAAAAGATTTGTGACTGGGCTCCACTGGTGTTTGCATTTGTGAAAAGAATTCACAAAATATTGTCTCTTGTGCTTCCTTTGACAACAGCCACCCCCTTTTCCTCATGCCCCACCCTGCACACCCCTCCCTCATGCCTGACCCCCAGGAGTGTCCTCTCTGCCTTCTAGACAATCTCATACAATCAAACATTCCAATAACATCTGTTACCAATGGGTCTAGCAAGCCTAGTCAATACTTCAAAGCCATCTTCACACTTTTGGTAAAAAAAATAAATAAATAAATAAAAATAAAAATTTTTGTTAGCAAACATTCAGGCGTGCAGAAGTAAACACATCAGGGAAGGGAATAATCACCAGAACTGGTAATATTGTCTTGAGGAGTTGTTTAGCAGTGGGCTGAAGGCTGGGCTTCTGCCAGAGCTACTGATGCACACTCAAACGCCCTTACATAAATAATTACACTCTTAAGCTGTGTGGAGTGCTGGTACACTTGACCTTGTAAATAGAAATGTTTGCAGTAGGAATAAACTCCGGCATTGGAAAATCTTTTAAACATTAACACAAAAGAGAGCACTCTGTCCTCTGGGGATTTGAGCCTGAACCTCGCCAAGCTAGGCACTTGCAAGGGGGAAAAAAGTTTATTTATCTTCTATTCCTGGTGTTTATTTAAAGCTTTTCATTTTAAACGCGGTGATTGGAAGGCAAGTCGGGAGTTTAAAAGTCACCACAAATAAACTTTGTCTGAGGGGTCGACAGATTAGCAAGATCTGGTGTCTCTTTATTTGATATTAACATGTGCTGAGAAAACAATTCCATTTCTCTGCTGCCTCAAGTAATTAAGAAAGCTGTGCCCCTTCCCACCCACCAGCCCCCACCTTTGAGGTTTCTATGGCCTTGCTCTTTCGCTCTTTCTGCAGTTAGGAAGGAGTCTAGGCACCTCTTGGTATACCTGAAACCAAGATTCCTAGTGCGATACTAGAGAGCCTCAGATCGCTGTTAGTATCTAACTTGAGCCCAGGAGAGTGGTGTGTGGTTGGACTCTCCAGTCACCTGAATGGTTGAGTAAACATATTGTTAAAACAAAGCTGGGAGCAGTGTTTCTTTGGGGATTGAACAAAGAGTATTCGAAGAGGCTTGTAAATGAAATCAGCTTTCTCTACAAAAGGACCAGGAGCTAGCAATGCTCCTGCATTTGTCCTTAAATATATTTAAATCATCTCTATCTCATGTTATTTTAACACATTCTTGACTAAAAGTTAAGTCTTTGTCACAGTAAAAGGCCCGGTTCTCCCTGGTAAGAAGTAAAAGACATTAGCACTAGAAAAGGCTTGATAATTAACTGCTACAATAAACCCACGACTTGATTTTACAGGGTGCTGTCAAAAGCATCTGCCCAGACTAAATCAACACAGCTCACTCTGGGCGAGAGGGGACATGTGGCTTTATGCCTTCTGCCTTGAAGAAAGTGAACACTGATCTGTGGTCCACATTAATTTAAACAACGATTCCTGGAGCAAGGAGAGATCCACATGGAGGCCCCTGTCTCTGGACAGATCTAGTGTTTTCCAGAGCAGGTTGCTGAGGTCTAGGGCAGTGGGCTTCAACAGTTTGGGATTTTCCACTGCCATCTGTTCCATACAGAAAAGATTTTTACAGATGCTGACATCTGCAATATTGTGCACTCTCCAGGGATCCCTTTGGAATTCTGGATATTTGGCAGGCTCAGCTGTCTAGAGGAGAATTCCTGGAAGTGCCATTAGTGAGAGAAAAGGTAGCTGGCTTCTCTGGGAGTTCTCAGGAAGGGCTCCCACCCCTCAGAGGTCTTTGCCAGTGAGAAGCGCTCCTTTCGATTTCATGTCAAATCTTCAGCCTTCCAGGCTGGTCCTATTTCCCCAGTTAGTAGGTTGGAATTCTTGGTGACAGTTTATTTGTCTTTGGAGGCACTTCAGTGACAAATGTTTAAGGGACTGTGGGACAATGGTCAAGAACAAGGGGGCAGTTCATTGAACTGAAGTGACCATACAGTAAATAGAAAGAGGTTCGGCTTCACTGCTCACCCGAGCACACAGCAACACTTTTGTACATGATCACAATGGCCATAAACATAAGGTCTCTGCTGATTTTTAACAATATATAGCAATGTATAGCAGCAATCCCCATGTGTAAAGTAGAAAATGGCCTATGGAAGTGAATTCTTCCTCTGAGGAGGCGGAAAACCTGTATCTGAGCAGTTTCCTTACCTATACCCATGAGGATGGAAGCAACTCCTGGCCATGCCACAAAACTCAGTGGCTGTTAGGCCAGTGGACACCACAGGTCTCCAGTGGGGTCCACAGAAGGACAGAGCAGCATGGCTGTACCCAGAAGATTACGGGACAGTGGTAGCGAGGGAGGAGAGCCACAGGGCAATGGGCTAGGGGTATCTTCTCCTTGCCTCATGTTGATGCCTTCATCCCATCCCATCAATAGGATCCAGCAAAAGGAGACTCCAGAGTGCCATGACAAATTCAGGGACATCACACACCATGATGGGAACCTCTCAGCTTTCATACTTTAGCTTTGCCTTTTGAGCTTGATGAATTGCTTGTGGATGCTCTCCAATATAGCTTCATGTATCTCTTTGCAAAGCTGGAAAAGAAAAGTAGATATTGTTTATTTTTTGACCTCTCACACCGAGAAACATGGGAAATGTTGTCAGTTGACCGGGTCTCTCCCAGCTGCTCAAAGGAAGGTTGTAGAAGAGCATCAGGTTACACAGGCAGTGTGACCAGGGTACTGAGGCCAGAGTTCCCAGTGGGACTCACAGCCTGCCAGTTAGGTTGGACAGTACTGTACTCTGTTTGAGAGATTGCCTCTGGGAGACAGTTGAAAAAGTTCACCCTTGACTATCCCAATGACATAAGCAATGTGCTATTAGCATAAATACCTCCTAAGGCATCCATTTAATCAATTTCGTAAATAACAGAATGATCTACTACAAAATAGTGGACTGTATACACTATATTTTGGCACAAAGATGGTCATTCTCCCACTAGTAACCAGGGGCTCTAAATAAATGATTTCAACAATGTTTTATTAAAGGACGACAAGAGCCCTCGAGCTGCATTAATCGGGGAGAAGTCGAGTGGCACTTTTGTTATGGAAATCCTAAGCACATAATAGCCAGGCTGGACAATGTGCAGCCACTTTATTCTTTCAGCCATGCTGACACCTCTTAAAGAGGAACTGCAGGGAAGGATGTGGGAAAGATTTGCTTTCCGAGGAAGCTTTCAGCTCATATTTTGGAGGGCTACCTCCAAACCCTGTGTAAAATGCGTGCTGTGAAGGCAGAAGGTGCTGAGATCCAAAGGGGGGTTCTACCCCTTCTTTCAGGGGCCTGGGGTTCCCAACAGAAGCAGATATCTATGTTAATTTTTGTATGGCATTTCCAAAATGATATTTTGCTGATTTGTTTGGGTTTTGGTTTTAGTTATTGAGCTCAGTTTTTTAAGCTAGGTCAAAGACCTACTATACCTGTGTAGGTCTGACAGAGTTTCCTTTTACAGACAGCATTTAGAGTCTGCCAAAATGTGAACATACACAGTGGCATCAAGGACATCCTCATTTGTGACAAAAAGTAAAATAACAGTATCTGCTTCCAGATGACCACTGAGGACAGCTTTGTGCTGTTTGGTTATCTATACATGTCCTTACAAGGGTACTCAAAGTTTGTGAGTCCTATAGGACAGTGGTTATTGATTGCTAGAATGGGGCTGCATTCCACAACTAATTCGTCTAATTCGTACTAAATATCTTATCCCTAACCAGATACTACTAAAGAGTCAAAAAAAAAAAAAAAAAAAAAAGAACCGTGTCACAAAGAGATAAGACTTTCTCAGACAGAATTCTTTTACTGTGAGTGATGCTGTCCTTTGACCCTCTCCCAGGTCACTTCTTGCCCATCACATAATTCTACATAGTAGGTTCATTTTTCTGCCACAAACTTTGAAAAAAGCTTTTCTATTGATTAAAACTTGTCTGTAACACTGATCATGTGGTGGGCATGAAAAAACTTTCATAAGTACCACTGAGGGAGACTACAGCATAGTCTTGTCCCCCAGTGAAGGTGTTAGTCAGTGTTGGGACAGATCATTTTAACAAGCAACAGAAGATGGTTTAGCCCTGTACTGAGTTTAAGGAACGCTTCTTGGAGAATGTGACACAGAGCTAAAGCACAGGGGTGGCATCATGTACTGTGTGTGTGCACACTTGTTATCAAAGTGTAATGGGAGAAGCGGCAGAGATGAAGACTGAAAAGAAGTACTGACACCAAGTCATGGAAGCCTTGGTGGGCATGCTTGATCTGGCCCTCACCTTGCACCATGTACAAGATAGGGAGCCTCCGGACATTTCCAGCTGAACCTAGCTGGGAAAAGAAATTCAGCTTCTTGAACAGAGTGCGTACAGGTTTTAAGGGATGAAGACCAAAGCAGGTGCCAGTGGACAAAGATCAAGGAAAGGCAGACTCAAGACACTATGATTGGTCAATCAAAAATGGGTTTAAAGGGAAGACAGACACCGACATGACTACCCTGGGCCTCTGGGTCAGATGGGGATAGAATCACCCTCAGTGCCAGGGAAAGAAGTTTTAAGGGTGAATGATATTTGAGAACTATCAGGATATCCAGTAGGTGGAATGTGGCCAGAATCCAACTTCAGGTCTAAAACCTGAGGTTGGAGTTAGACCTGAATAGTAGTTATGACTGAAATTCTGGAGGGTCTGGGTAGGGAGGAAAGAACAAGGTCGAGTGAGATTGGGGGGGATGGGACGGGGAAAGTCAGGAAGAGAAGGAAGAAGATAAAGTGAATCTATATTAGTTATTTTTCTTTCTCCTGTGACCAAATACCTGCTCAGAAGTGATTCCAGGGATAAGGGTTACTTTGGCTCACAGTTTGTAGAGATGTTGTCTATTGTGGCGGGAAAGGCCTAACAGTTGGGAGTGTGGAGTGCTGGGTCACATTGCCTCTGCACTCAGGAGACAGAGGGAGATGAATGCTGGTCTTTTTATTCAGTCTGGGACCCAAGTCAATGAGATGGTGTCATCTACCTTCAGAATAGGTCTTCCTCCTGAGTTAATCTCTAGGAGCTATCCCAGCAGGAGGAAGATAAAAGTCTGAGGAGCAGGAGCAGCAAAAAAGAACATTTCTGGACACAGATACTTAAATATTAAAGTGCTTCAGAGACAAATATCTGTTGTCCTGGTTTGATTTCTAATGCTGTGGTAAACACTCTGACTAAACCCAAAGAAAGGGTTTATTTGTCTTACGTGTCCTGATCACAGCTTGTCCTTGAGGGAATCAGGACAGGAACTCAGGGCAGGAACCTGGAGGCAGGAACTGAAGCACAGACCATACTTACTGACTTGCTCCTCTGGCCTGTGCTCAGCCTGCTTTCTTATAAAACCCAGAACCACCTGCCCAGGGGTGGCACCACCCACAGTGGGCTTGGCCCTCCCACATCATTCAAGAAGCAAGAAAATGCCTCACAGACATATCTGTAGGCCAATCTGATAGAAGAAATTCCCCAGCTGAGGTTCTCTCTTCCCAGGTGTGTCCGGTTAACAACTGCAGCCATCCAATAGAACTATCGACAATCCTGTTGAGACAAGATGATTGATGTCAAGACAAACAGGAGAGAATCACTGAATTTCCAAGAAAACAAACAAAATCCTTCATCATAATGATAATATTCAACATGAACACATAATAATAATAACAATAAACACAATTCTAATCACAACTAACTCTGGGAAAATATACGTGACCAAGATTATATTATTACATTGAAATAAATAGTAACAATAGTCAACAATAATTAGCATCACTGAATGCTATGTATACATATTATATAAAATACACAGACCATCATTTAAGCATTATGTCTTTATGAGTAAATGTTGTTTTTAATGCAATCTCCAGTTTATAAATGAAAGAACTGATGCTTAAAAACTTGACGATGGGGCCAGTGAGATAGCTCAGCAGGTGTGGCAATCCAAGTTTGATCCCTAGAACCCACACAAAGGTAGAACGACAAAGCTGTCCTCTGACATCAGCACATGAGTAGGCAGGCATGCAAATTCACTCACCCATAAATATCATGTACACATATAGGCACAATAAAATTATTATTAAATAAGCAACTATGGCTACTCAACTAATTAAGTTGATGAATTTACAATCTAAATCTCTGTCAAGAAACAACTGAGATCTGAACTTTGATCTCATGCTGATTCTCCAAATGTAAAAAGGAAGAAGTCCAAAAATGTTTGAAATATTAAGTTCAAGCTATTCAATAGCACTTATCCACGGGCTACATTCTAAAAGCTGTATTACTACCATGATTTTAGTAGTTTTATTATTTGGCCTCTACTGAGTAATCAAATAGTTCAACCAAAACTTCATGGCATAGGTTTTTAATCATTTATCTGATCACAACTCTGTAAATCAGCATTTGGGGAGGCTCATGTTTCTGCTGGCTCATGTAACTATAATTAACAGGAAGGCAGGGTAGATGAAACTTTTTCCTGATGGAAACCAGGAAATTCATTTGTTTGAAGACTGACTTCGCTGACAAAGACATCTAGGTTTTATATCTGTGATAGCTGGGATGCTGGCTCCTGTCTCTCCCAAGGTACCAAGATAAGTGAACTCAAGTGTGCAAGCCCTTCTGCTTGGTCACAGTTGTAAAGCTCTACTTGGCCAATGCAAGTCACACAGTCATGCCCCACTTCAGAGGAGTGGGGAGACAGACAGAAGAGTGGGTCAAGAGAAGAGAGGCAAAGCTGTACTGCACAGGGCTCTGTGCTGGGAATGTGAACAACCATTTGGTACAGAATCTTCACATAATGGATCACTTTCCTCAGGTCTTTTCCCATGTTTTCTATTGAATGGCAGAAAGAAAAGAGCAGTCAAAAGTCTTAATTTTCAAGATTTACAGAATTCAGAGACAGAAAAAAAAAAGGATCTGAAATGCTGTTTATTTTGCTCACAGAAAACTTGCAGTGTGATTTGATATGTCTCAGGATCATGTCTTCATTTTTTCTTCTGACTTGAAACATTTTATGTAATGTTGCAATTTTTTTTACCCTCCCAAAGAGTCCCAGAGTCAGCTTGTAAAGTTTCTTTACAAAGCTTTTATTGAAACTTTGATGAGGATTGGATGTGATTTATAGGCCAATATGGAGACAGTTGGCGGCTTTATGAGAGCAAGCCTTTCCATCTTCTCGGTTAGGTAAACACTACATTGATCCATGAACAGGTCCTCCGGAAAATTGTGTGCCTTTTTCCTCTCATTCAGGTCATGTCTATATCTTCTTGGACTTATTCCTGGGTATGTCGCAATTTCTGATGGCTTATTATTATGACACTGCCTGATTCATCATTGAATTGAGTGCATGATAGGAAACTGATGGTTTTTGAACTTTCATCTTGCATCTAAACATTCACTTTGCTGAACTTACGGACTCCAGTCATTGGCAGTAGACTCTGGTTTTCTAAATGAAAATATATTCATCATTCTGAAATTTGGGGTCTTAGAAAATATTACAGTTCAAAATTAATGAGATTATGATTGTGTGATGTTTTGGGCACAATCCTAATTTCTAAAACCAACTGGCAGTTTAGGGGCCAACTTCAGACTTGGTCTGTGCAGGCTCGGAGCTCACTGAAGCTACCATGCTCAGCTATGCTTGTTACTAGGAAAGGATACAGATTTAAAGCATCCCAGGAAAGGAGTTCATCTCAGTCTCTTGTGGTCTTCTCAGCCTATGGAGACATTGTGAAACGGGGATGCTTGCCTAAGTTTGGTACCCAGACTGTTTATTGAGTCCCATCCTATTAGTATGATTACCTGGCCACAGCCAGTCTCTGAGTCTTATGAATCAGTGTGATACCAGATTCACATTGGACAGCACTATTCTAATTTATACATTTGTTATTATATGATTAGCCCAACTCTTTATGTCCTCCCAGGTAGAAATACACACTCCCAGAAAACAAATATAAAGCAGTCTCTTGTGGTAGATCCAGGGAGGCTGAGGCAAGAGAACTATCAGCAGTTTGAGACCAATCTTGGCTATACAGAGAGTTCCAGGCCAGCCTGAGACACTGGACTGCCCAGGGAGACCCTGTCTCAAAAATCAAGCTAGGACGTGAGCAACAACAAAAATGGGCCTTTGGCCGTGTGGTGGTACATGCCAGTACTTAGGAGGCTGAGCAGGAGCATCACTGTTGAGCTCAAGGCTCCCCTGGGCTATGTAGTGAGATTCTGTCCGATAGATAGATAGATAGATAGATAGATAAACTGTTTTGGCATGGGTGTGTGGTAAGGTTAACATTTTACTATTACTATGCAATGGGTTTGTATTCCATATTTACTATATTAGGATTAGAAATATAAATTTTAAAACATGCAGCAATTAGTAACAATTAATTTAAAATACTAATAAACTCATGTTAACATAAATATACATTTATACATAAAACTCTTTCAAAAACAAAAATTCAGCAAACTTGTTACTGTTCTGTTTCTTCGACCCACCATAATGTCTGATTTAATAGAAAAGGGCCAGAACCTCTCTCTTTGCATTCAAGTCTATTCCAGTGAATCTCATGCACACCTACATGCACACTTACAAATCTGGTCTCTTACATGTAGTTAGAAAAAGAGGAATATTTTATATAATTCTTTCAGATAGATACACAGGCACCAGGAACGTAGATACACAACACTCAATAAGTCGACTGTTTTTTCAGGCAGGCTCTCTCTTTATAGTCCAGGCTAGTCTTGAACTCCTGATCCTCTTTTCCCATGGTAGAATTACAGACATATGCCACCATGCCTGGAAGGGGGTAGATTTTTTTTTTAAGTTGTTGTTAAGCTTGAATCACATCAGTGAATGTTTCATAATCTACTACATTCAAGTATATTGGTCTGTCTTGTACTTTTAATGATCATTTATCCATGCCTGACTTATTTTCATCATGCTGTGGTCTATTGACTATGTCCTGGACAGTTATAAAGGTGATCTAAGTATGGAAATAATTTATTTTATTATATTTAATAGAGAACATCTTTTTACTATTATCATTGATCTCATCATGAAATTTTCTAACTGGGAACAATCTCAGGCACACAATGTACTTTTACTATGACTAATTTTGCATGAATAGCAAATTTTCATTATTGGCAACAAATACCCTGTTTTCCTTGACATTTGCTTTTGTTTCTTCACTTGGTTTGCTGTTGTATTTAGTTACATTTATTTGTGTGTGTGTGTGTGTGTGCGTGTGCGTGTGTGTGCATGTGTATGTGCATGCCACAGAGTGAATGTGGAAGTCAGAGGACAACCTACATGAGTCAGTTCTCTCCTTCCACCATGTGGGTCCCAGGGATTGAACTCAGATTTTTAGGCTTGGTGGCAAGCACCTTTATCCCCTGAGCCATCTCACCAACCAGTTTTGGTTTTATTATTTGTTTAAAATATTTTATTGGTTACTTTTATTTTTTCTGTGTATGAGCATATTGCCTGCATGGAGGTAGGTGAACTGGTATTGTGAAATGCCCTTGGCGGTCAGGAGAGAACCTGCACTGAGATGATCTACTCAGGGACAGATTACTATTGGCCGCAGTTGGGAACCACCCCATAGGGCGATTGGTTAACCAAACCCAGAAAACCCCTTGCACTTCCTTGAATAAAGGAGTTCTGCAGCTCGCTGTCCACATGCTTCCACCCAGCTCCTGGTGCCTGTGCTCTGACTCCATGCCTCTCACCTTCTCTCTCTCGGTGGAGACCCTACATCCCCCTTGGACTGGCCCGGAGCAGAGGACGGCAACATCTGGCACCCGAACAGGGAACCTCTGCCCCTCCCCACTCCCAACCCCCAACTGGCGAGATGCCCCACCCTGGTTGTTGGGGAGTAGGCCCCTCTTTGTTCTGTGTGCTGACTGTCACCCGAGGGTGAGCAGGTGGCCCTGTCCTTCTCCCCTGTTCTGTTTGTCTTCCCCCCATAGGAAAGCACACCTCGCCAAATGGTCCTGAAACCCGTGCTGGCCCCTCCACTCTTGGTTTGTCCCAGTGAAATCACAAGAGGGCCTGATCCCTCCGATTTAGAAACTGAGGTGAGGCTATGGGGCAAGCCTTTCTGGAGACACCATGTAGGTATATGCCCATGGCGAAACAACCCACAGAAGTCCCCCACTAAGCACAAGACATTTGGGTCCTCAACATTCTGTCTGAATGTCTCAGTTGGCCCCAATCTTGGTTTGTGTAGTGATCATTGCTGCTTTGAGTTTCTATTTCATTGGCCTTTACTCTCAGGGGGATCTTAATCAACCCCTCTCCCCCTGCCTATCAAACATCACTCCACCATAATGGGCAATCCCCCACACACACCAGAAAGGGCCACATTGCAGGCTCTTAAGGCTCTACTCCTGCAGCCTGGCTTGAAAGTGAAAAGGATAAAACAACATCCACTCCTCCCCCAATTTACCCTTGGACAGAGCTTCAATGGCTCTGCCCACCCCACCCTGGGTGCACTCTACCACCTGCTCTGCCCGCCCCACCCTGGGCTCACCCCACCAACCACTCACCCTCTGTTGCTTTGGGCAACAATTACTTAATAAGATTTCAGGGATTTTTTTGCTCCTTAATCTGGTAACCTGGGGCATCTTCGCTGTGGCCTTCTTGATAGCACTGCTGACCTTTCATTGCCTTTGGAAAGCACCGCATCAAAGCAGAACTTCTCAGACACTGACGCTTCAAATTCTCCAGACCTCCATTGAGGCCTTGGACCTCCCTCCAAATACCAAATATTCTCTTCAAACCTGGATATCAGCATACAGGACAATCCCATTTAACTGACCACTTAATAACACCACCTCCCTGGCGATACCTAACTATTCTTGCTTCTTCCTGAGTCTTCTACAGGGTACAAAAGCATTCTTTGTCAAGGATCCTCACGCATGCTACAGGAGCCTTCCTACATGAACCTCCCTTGCCATCCTAAGCAACAAACATTACCCCTTGGGTTCTTTCACCAGGATGGTGGGTAGTCAATGACCGGTAAGACCCCAACAAATGGGGCAACCTAAGAGAGGCACTGTTGACTGAGGTGATCCCTAGAGGCCTGGAGTCAATGATGACTTGGCAAAGAACCATGCCTCCCAGGGTCTCTCAATTAATAAAAACAAAAAGGAGGATATGTACTGTGTGCTGCAGTTTGGGCCTTATCCAAGCTGCCTGCCATGAGGAACAAGGAAATGGCTTCCTGCCGTGAGGCATAAGGAAATGGCTCCTGTGGATGTGGTGTTCTGCTCAGGCCAGGCGTGACACCATTCTCTGCCCTACATCTGGAGAGAACCTGCACCGAGATGATCTACCCGGGGACAGATTACTAATGGCCGCAGTAGGAACCACCCCATAGGGCGACTGGCTAACCAAAGCCCTTGCGCTTCCTTGAATAAATGAGTTTGCTGTGTCTCACCCTCCCGGTGCTTCCACCCGGGTCCCAGTGCCTGTGTGTTCTGACTCTGTGCCTCTCACCCACTCTCGGCAGAGACCCTGCATCTCTCTCAGCTACCCTGAGCAGTGGGACAGCAACATATTGATATATTTTTCTTCTCAGTAGCCTGCGTAGCACCTGCCAGTCTTATCACAGCTAGGCAGCAGGGAGGAAGTTTCTTGATCAGCAATAACTTGATATCTCCATGTCCTGAGGCCAATGTGTGTGGTATCTTCAGCAATAAGGTCTTACCATCAAGTTCTGGTGGGCAGCCAAGAGCAATGGCAATAGCCTGTATTGTTTGGAATGGGGTCTCTGGAATCCCTCTGACCAACAATTTAAGAAGTATCCCATACCAGGCACTGGGTGTTTGTTTCAGCTATATTTTCTTAAATGAAACACAATTTTATTTAAAAGAATGACTGAAAGACAACTATGATTTTTCAGACTTGGAAATGGCAAAGCATATTTCAGTGAGGCATGGTGACATAAGTCTGTCATCCCAGCACTCAAGAGGAACAACAGGAAGATCACCACAATTTGAGGCTGGTTGGGCTTACATATTAAATTCCAGGCAATATCTGGTGAAACCCTGTCCTAAAAATAAAAAATAAAATAAGGCTGGAGAGATGGTTCAGTGGTTAAGAATGCTGGTTGCTCTTGCAGAGAGCCCAGGTAGGCTTCCCAACATCCACATGGCAGCTAGCAAATGTCTGTAACTCCATTGAAAGCTGGTGTCACACCTGGCCAGAGCAGAATGCCACGTCCACAGGAGCCATTTCCTCATGCCTCATGGAAGGAAGCCATTTCCTTGTTCCTCATGGCAGGCGGCCAGGCTAAGGCCCACAGTGCAGTACACCATACATCAATAGTCTTACCCAGCTGTGAACTCAGCGAGCTGCAGTAATGACTGGCATGACAAGATGTGCCCATGGGCGCAATAGTGGTGTCCATGGAGGTAACCAGCCACTTCTTTGCTGGGTTTGAGTCCTGCTGCACAGGAGAAAGTACATGCCCGGTGCTGTAAATCTGGCTAAGCAGCTACGGCTGGGAAGCTCACAGGCTCCAGAGATGAACCTGCTACTATCATTCTGCTAAATGGAAATAGTGTCAAACTACCTATAAATTTGTATCTCTCTATCCACAGATTAGTGCAGTTCTCAGCCCTCACCAGAGAAGTTTCTCTGTGCAGTGGATGGTGGTTAAGGCCAAAACAAGGGGCCAAAGTGCAGAGAATAAGTGACTGTGGAGTGCTTGACCACAAACCAGACATCTGTATCACAACCCCTCTCCAAGGCCCAGGGACCATCACAGAAGACAGAGTGGAAAGATCGTAAGAGCCAGAAGCTAGGGTGGACGGGATTTAAACAATGTCTTCTGGACATGACAGAACCACGGTACTGATGAACTCACAGCAACCGTGGTTGCCTGCACAAGATCAAGCCAGTCGATGTTCTAGCATACAGTGGGAAGGGTTCATGGGCCTCCACCCCTAACAGAGGACCTATGAACAGTTGATAGATTCTAGGGGAAGGGAGTGTCAGTTTTCTTTAACGGTGTGGCTCCTGATAGGTTGTTGGTGCTCTAGTGGATAGCCCACACTCAGGAGTATATGGACAGCAGAAATTGGAGTCAATGAGCTATTGAAGAAAATGAGAGGACATGAAGTTGGGAGGACAGAGGTCTGGGGGAGCTAAGCAAAGGGGTTGGGATGAATGTGACCAAAATACACTGAATGAAGGTCTCAAGAAAATAATAAAAACATTTATTTTAAAATATTTTATTTTTACTGTGTATGAGTGTATTGCCTGCATGTACGTAAGTGTACTTGTGTCATGTGCTACCTATGGAGGTCAGAGGAGGGGATCCAATTCTCCTGGAATTTGAGTTACAGATGGTTGTTAGCTGCCATGTAGGTGCTGAGAAATGAACCTGGGACCTCTGCAAGAGCAGCTGATGTGCTTAACTAATGACCCATCTCTCTCCAGCTCCAACATTTAATTTTTTTTAATGTTACTAAGTCTATTCAGAACTCACGGAAGCACAGGAGAGCATTTCCTTGGAAAAAAATATTTTATACAGCAGAGAGAGATACCTTATGTATTTTTCCCACTTCACCATACAAAATATTTTAATATGTCCTCAAGGCTTTAGCAATTAAGGTTTTAGCAATGTAAGTCATTCTTAGATCAAACTTCCAATTTTTATGTGTGTGTATGTGTGTGTACAAATACATGCCTTCAGACACTCATACAGTTTGGTGCAACTGACCATATTTGTTCTAAATCACAATCAGATCTGCTCACTGGTGCCTTTGCCCGATCAGTGTGCAAGAATAAAACAGTGTCTTTGGAGAATGTGACCTCTTGAGACTCAACCAGCAATCCACACATGACTCTTTAAACTGACGGCATCCTTTTTCTTTTCAATATTTAGGAAATTGGCATCTCCTAGGCATTTTTCTTTTCATCTTACTGCCCTGGTTCAGCTTTCCAGTTAAACAGGAAGGCTGGGTGACGCTACTTGCTCGTGTGCTGACACACAGTGTTCTTATTACAATGACTCATACAGATTTCTAGTTTGCACCTTATCAAGCAGAAGAATTTCCTTAAATTCTTAGTTGCTGTTTTGTTTCTGGTTCTATTAAAGAATTATACTGTTGTTTCTGTCATTTTGGACATCTATAAAATAAAATTAATTTGCCTATGTTTTAAAAACATTTATATTGCATAAATTTTTTTTGAAAATATGTTTTTATTTTTATTCTTTTATTTTTATTAAATTCTATGTTCACCCCATAATCTTTCCTTTGCTCTCTTTCTTTTGAAGTTTCTCATATATTATTGGTCTTTCCAAACAGTTAAGTTTTGAGTTCCTATCAAGTCCTTGCTGGGACTGCTTCTTTTCTTGTTAATTTTTGCTGATATTGCTGATTTTCTTATTCCTTGTTAATAACTTTGTCCTTTCCCAGCATTCCTGAGCTGGGAACTCATCTCCTTGATTTTTCTTTCTGCACCTTTTAGGTCAGATTCTTCCAGCTTTGATGTGCAATAATTTCTTACCATAATTCATTTCCAATAATACATGACTTCCTATTTGTGTACGATCTTTACTCTCAGAATTAACTCGTTTAGGTTTCAAATTTCTGTTTCTTCTTAACATTGCAGCATCTTGATCAATTAATTGACTTTATCAATTCCATGATGTTTCATTTATGCTGATATTTCAGGAACACAGAAATGGGTTTTGTAATCTCTGATTTTCAGTCTTTATTTTTTTAAACAGAATAACAATTTATTGGTTATTATTTTTCTTTTCTCAATGTTTTATTAAAGACCCATGTTTAAATTGCCCATGATGCTATGGATTCATTGATTTCATCTACTTATATCAGATTTACATATATATATATATGTAGATATTGAAAATAGAGTTTTAATGCATTTAGTTACATGGCATTTTATAGAAAAATACCTTTTAACACTATGAATTGTAACAGAATTACAGAGCTCCCCTTTAAGAGATTTTTCTGTCTTAAATTTTATTTGTATAACAATGTTGCTACAACTGCTTTTGTTTGCTAATATATACTGTTTTTCAAGAAACTTTTGGGTTTTTCTTGTTACAGAACAATATACACATTAAAATGTTAGAAGATATAGTTAATAAAGAAGGAATAAAAGCATTCATCACAATAGTACCTAGAGACACTGGAAGTATTGCTCAGTCATCAGAATGTTTGCCTAGCGTATATGAAGCCCTGGGTTCTGTTGCCAGCACTGCGTGAACCAGGTCTGATGGTGTCTGCTTGTATTGCTAGCACTCAGAAGGTGGAGGCAAGAGGCGAAAGTTCTAGACCATCTCCAGCTACCCAGAGTGCTGAAGATCCAGGAAACCCTGACTCAAAAGTAAAAACAAAAATAACACCTAGAGACGGTCTGTGCTCACTCCCACAGAGCCTTCTAACCCTCACTACGGGTTTAAATGATACAAATGTGTCCAGTACATGCTCCCATACTTTTCATGCTGCTTTAAAGGGTACTGCAGTGTCTTGAGTCTCTCCACTTTCCAACTATAATTGGTCAGGGTGAGTTCCCTCAGTTGGTTTTTTTTGATCAGTACTGTGTTCTATGATACAATGGGGCTTTTATCGCTTCATAGCAAATCAAACCATTGACATTTACTGGAGCCTGGATTGTTTTGATTTATTTCTACCTTTGTCCTGCCTTCTTGCTTGTTTTGACCTCACTTTGGTTTGTTTTTTTCTTGCTGTTTTGACACATTTCTCTCTTCTTCCAACAATTTGATGGTATACATTAGATTTCTATCTTTTCTGTTATTTATAAGACGTAGCTCATGTATTTTACTGTTATTCCCTACTTATGTCTAAAGTTAATCAATTTATTGAGAAAACAACTTTTCCTCAGCCACACTTACAGCTTTCACGTTGTATCATGATAACTGCTTGTTCTGCATTGCTATTGATTCTTCTTTTATAATCAGTTTCTGCATAATCTTTACTTATTGTGAACAATACACATTGCCAAATACACAGGGCTAATTGCTTTGTGGAGAGGAAGAAAATCGAGGTGTTCAGTCATACCATTTTAGAGAATTATTAGGAGAACAAAATTGGATTTTGCAATCTTTGATTTTCAGTGTTCTTTTTATACACTAGAGTAACAATTTATTGATCATGATTTTCCTTTTCTAATTGTTTTATTAAAGAGATTTAGGATAAAAGAAAAATAATAAAACTCATTTTGCCCACTAGAATCCAGGTTTCTCTTAGTGAGGAACAGTCTCTTGGTGAAGCGCTGGTTAGGGATGCAGAGAGAAGCCCTGAAGGGAAGGGTTGAGCGGGAAACACAAGATGGTGATTTGGGTGCTTTGATAAGCAAATCATAGTTTGTGCTGAGGAAATTAGAAATGAGAGAAGAGAGTAAGAGAGATAAGAACAATATGGACCATGGTGGCACAGCAAAAGACAGGGCTTGGGGTGAAAGAACTAGAGAACACACTCACAGAGGAAATAGCTAACACCCTTGTAGGGGACAAGGGGACAAACAGACCAGAAAAGTAGATCCAGAGAAGAGTATTTAGTGTATTCTTTAAGGAAAATTTTAAAAAATTTTATGTATATGAGTATATTGCCTGCATGTATGTAAGGGCACCCGGGTCATGCAATGCCTGCAGAGACCAGAAAAAGGAATCAAATTCCCCTGGAGTTATGGATGATTGTTAGTCACCATGTTGGGAATTGAACCCTGGTCCTTTGCAAGAACAACAAGTGCTCTTAAACACTGACATCTCTCCAGCCCTATTTAGTGTACATTTAAAAAGAACACAGACTCCACAGAAACAAGGATGGAAGACCGAGTACCCTTACCTCTATCTTAATGAACAAGGACACTGACAGATGGGTATCACCACTGGAGAAGAGTGATGATGATCTCTACCCTTCCTTGAGTCCAGTGTAAATTTGGCATTGCATGAGATATTACTTGAAGAGTTCATGCAGCACATCATGTGAGGCCCATCCTGATGGCAGATTGCTATAGTTTGAATGAGCATCCCCCAAAGGTCCACATGCTGAGTAATTGGTTCCTGGATCATCTAACTGGGAGGTGGTAGAACTTCTAAGAGGTGGGGCCTCATGGGAGATCTTTAGGTCATTGTTGGCATACTCCAAAGACATCATGGGACTCTGACTTTCTCCCCCTCCCTTTCCTCTTCCTCATCCTCCTCCCCCTCCCCCCTCTTCCTCCTCCTCCCCCTCCCCCTCCCCCTCTTCCCCCTCCCCCTTCCCCCCTCTTCCTCCCCCCCTCCTCCTCCCCCTCTTCCTCCCCCCTCTCCTCCCCCTCCCCCTTCCCCCCTCCTCCTCCCCCCTCCTCCTCCCCCCTCCTCCTCCTCCCCCTCCTCCTTCTCCTCCTCCTCCTCCTCCTCCTCCTTCTTCTTCTCCTCCTCCTCCTCCTCCTCCTCCTCCTCCTCCTCCTCCTCCTCCTCCTTCTTCTTCTTCTTCTTCTTCCTGATTCGAGATAGCAGTGGTTTGATCTAATGAACACTCCTGTCATGATGTGCTATAGTTGACAGAGGCCTAAAGTGATAGGATGGAATTTGAACAACCAAGAGTCAGAAAAACTTTTTCTAAGTTAATTACCTCAAGCAAACTGATACGGAGATGCTATTATAATAATTAGGACTCCAAAGATCTTATCTTGGTGCCAGGGATGAGCCTGAGGTCCCCGGAATTCCTCTTCAGCTTTTTTTTTTAATTAAAAAAACTAATTTATTTCCCAGAGTCTAAAACCTTCTATGACCAGTCTTCCTGGTCTGGATGGATATCCAGCTTCTTAAGCCTCACATGCAAACTGGAAGTACTGTGGGTGACCCTGGTGGACACAGACAGAGCCATCTTTGCCACTCTGCTACAGCTCTCACCATCCGGATGGAGGGCGACAGGGTTGATAATTTCAAAGCGGCCCCTTACTGTGCCAAACTCTCCTTCAGAGCCTGGCCTCAAACTTGCCAATTTTGTTGAATGTTTTTGCTACATCCACAACTTCCTGACCACTTTCCAGAACTACAAGATCACACTTGGGAAACAGAACGGCTGAGTTGACAGGAGATTCTGTCCAAAAGACTTCTGGTGGTCAAAGCTTTTTGAATCAAGATGCTCAGCTATGTTGTCCTTGGATGCAGCAATAAACACAGTCATGTCCTTGGATAACCGGATGGCATTGATTTGCTAGAGGGCATTGATTTGCTCCTTAACCTTCACTATCACCTCTCCAGCTTTGGCTCTATGCTGGTTGATCCCTCCACTCTCATGACCTGTGATGATGCAGTCCCCTAGTGAGTTTCCAAATAACACTGGTGATTTTGGAGTCAGTGCAGAGGATCTTCATGTAGGAATGACTGCCATCAATCAAGCTTGGATCCCTATAGGTCAAAGAAGCTCACAAAACACCGGTAGCCTATCTGCTTGTCTGTAGCGATCTTGATGATGTTGCCCCCAAAGAAAAGCCGCAGGTCTGCCAGCTGCGTCGGTCTTGAGCAGAGCCATCTGCTTCCCTGTTTTATAATCCCAGAGACAACAGCTGCACCGGTAAGGGTGCACTTGGCATCTTACTCGACACCATGCACCACAGAGTTCCAGTATGACCCATGTAGGCGCCCAGCCTCTCACCATTCGAAGAGGGCCCCACAACAGGGTTGGCCTCATTGCAACAGTAACTCCAGGACAGAGGCAATGTGAATTCTGTTCCTCCTCCTCTTCCTCCACCTCTCCTTCCTCCTCCTCTTCCTTCTTTTCCCAGACACGGTCTCACTATGTAGCCCTGGCAAGCCTAGAACTTGCTATGTAGAACAAGCTGGTCTTAAATTCACAGAGAGCTACTTGCCTCTGTCCCCCAAGTGCTGTGACAAAAGGTGTGTACCACCACACCCAGCTTCTTCCGCTTCTTATCGAAATATTTTCCAGTGGAAAGGGATGGCAGAGGCAACTTTCACAGGTGATTTGAATTTTTCATTGGTGACTTGTTTACTGGTTCTTTACATGTTACTCCACATTTATCCTCTCTTGTTGAGCATCATTTTCTCTTTCTCTCTCTCTCTCTCTGTGTATGAGTGTATTGCCTGCACGTGTGTAAGTGCACCTGTGTCATACAATGCCGTCAGAGGTCAGAAGAAGGTGTCAGATCCACTGGAACTGGAGTTTACAGTTGGTTGTCACTGCCATGTGGTTCCTGGAGATCAAACGCAGGTCCTCTACAAGGCAATCAGTGCTCTTAACCCTTGAGCCATCTTTCCAACCCTTTGAGTATCATTTTCCATGTTTGGTCTTAATTTCAAGTTACTTGAGATGTCCAGAGCCAAGACAAAACTTTTGGAATAGATTCTGCCAAAG
The DNA here is from genome assembly GCA_035773235.1 of Eospalax fontanierii. Taxonomy (NCBI): domain Eukaryota; kingdom Metazoa; phylum Chordata; class Mammalia; order Rodentia; family Spalacidae; genus Eospalax; species Eospalax fontanierii. The sequence goes on from CM069538.1 coordinate 10,805,483, forward strand.
AAGGGCATTCCAGGAGTGCCATCTGACTTGTTTGTTTGTGTCCTCTTCAGTGAAAATGTTTCTTCTAGGAAGACATCCATTTGGTCTCCCTTCCTCCCCGCCGCCTCTCTCTATATATATGTGTGTATTTCAGTTCATACGCGAATATTATATTTGCATCATTTCCACCCTTCCCAGTTCCCCTCCTATGTTCCCTCTCAATTTCTTCTCCTCTTCTTTGATCACTTTTGCATATACATATTATACATAGTTTTTTATATATATATATATATAAATGCAGGGTCCATTTTGTGGTGTTTGTGTGTTTAGAGCTATAGTGAAAATTGCTACTGGAGGGATGTAAACAATGTCCATCCCCTCCTCCTTTGCTCCCCTCCTAAGGCTATACTGGAAAATCTTCATCCAACCATGGATGATGACTTCCCCACAGCTACATAAAATGGCAAGAGACCCTCCCCACAGCTTCCTCAGTTTATAAACCGTTAGCCCCTCTGCCTCATGTAACTAGGGCCAACTGACTGGAAGGTGTGGCTGACTCTCCCTAATCCTCCTTCCTTTTGGAATGTTAACAGTCCACAAACTTCACACAAAACTGTGATGATCCTAGGCAAGCATGCAGCTGAGCTTGGGACAAGGCATCTGTTCATGATCTGTCTGTCAGAGGACAGTCCTATTCAACAAAGGCTGAACCTGGGATTCGACCTGGAAGCTCGTCCCTGGAGAAAACCAAGTCTCCCTCCTTCAGCATCCATTGATTACCTATATTTCTTCTTCTAGAAGTGGGACCCCATGAAACTTCTCCCATTCAAATTGCCATGTCAACTGCTTTTGTCATTATGGAGATTTCATCGGACTACAGTACTGCAGAGATTTCAAGAGTGTAGATTGCCCACTCTGCCTAGAATGCATGACCTAGCAGCAGGAGTCTGTCCTCTGGCTCTTAACAATCTCCCTCCACCCTTCCACAGTGTTTCCTGAGCTTTAGGTGTAGAGACTGCATTGCAGGTGTATCAGTTAGGGTTGGGAACCCCACCCACGGTCACAAAGTTTTACAACTGCTTAAACTGTCACACCCACACCTGGTCCCAAGGGTATCCTGTAAAGGGTGTTATGAGGGCACCAGTGAAGAAATACATGAGATGAGGTGGAGGGGAAGGATGTACCTCTTCATACCCTATCCAAGTGCACCTCCTGTAAGAACTGCCATCACCTCAACTATCCTTTGAGCTTTTGGGGGAGCCTCGTTATGGGGGCGTGACAGATCAAGTCACTGACCACTGACGACCAACTCAACCTTCAGCTCCTCTCTCTTCTGTATAATTTGGAGGCAGCGCTAATCTTATTACAGTCTGGTCTGTGACCACTTCCTACCTAGATGCTATCTGAAGGCTTCTAGTACACTGGCTACAGGAAAGATCCCAAGCACGGTAGGGGCAAGTATGTGTTTGGCAGTGTCACTATGCTGTAGCAGAAATCCCGCAGTTCCCTCCTGAGTTCCCACTTCAACTTTGCTCCCCTGGTGTCTCAGCTTCCCTGGTGACCTCACTTCCTTGTTCCTCTCACCCCACTGTTCGGACTCTACCTCTGCCGAAGGTTTGTTCTGCTCTCAATGTGAGTGCCATTCCAGGGACATTTCTGTCTCTATTCAGCCTGCATGAAGCAATATGCTTCTCTTGGTATGACGTGGGTCATAGAAGGTCAAGTGTCCCTGGCCCCTCCTGCCCAGGATATGGACGCTCTGGTTGAAGTTGTTTCCCTTTCCCTAAATGTGTCTATTGTAGCCTCCACTTCCAGCGGCTCCAAATCTGAACTTACTTGAAAATGGGGTCATTGCAGATTAGTTCATTAAGTTAAAATTAAGTCAGACTGGAGAGGGCCAAAATGACTGGTGACCTTTTTTTTTAAAAAAAGGAGTACTTTGTATCTTTGTATATCCTCCCTCCCCCGCCCTCTCTCTCTTTCTTTCTCTCTCTCCCTCACACACACACATAGAGGGAGAAAGTGTGGAAGTGAGGGCAGAGGTTGACATCAGGCTGCTTCCACAAGCCAAGAAACAGGGAGCCTCCAGAAGCAACATGGACAAAGGCTGCTCAGCAGTCCTCACAAGGAGCCAGCCTGCCAGCTCAGGTCCTGACTCCAGCCCCAGGAACTGTGAGACAGTCCTGACTGGTAAGCCCCTGCCTGCATGGTGCTCTGCTCCAGTGGCCTAGCAAACTAATATCACAGATCTGAAGAGCAGTTAACTGAGAGGAGTGACAGGGTTGTAGTTAAATGTCTTATTTCCTTTGTGAGAATGTTGGCAATGCTGTTCTGTTCTTCATTCGGCTTTATTTCAAAGAAAGAAAGTTTGCCCCTCCCAAACAAATATCTTAATGCATAATAATATCACATGGTGGCTCAATAATAAACTCTCATTTGTTTTAAGGTGAGAGCTGGGTTTTGGGACAGCACGAGATAAGAACATTAATCCATCCTTGAGGGCTGAGCCCTATTAATCTAATCACCTTATTTTTTAAAGACAGGATCTCACATATCCCAGGTTTGTCTTGAACTTGCTAAGTAGATAAGGATGACCTTACTCTTCTAGTCCTTCTGTCTCTACCTCCCGAATGCTTAGGCTACCACACCTGGTTGACAAAGTGCTAGCAATGGATTTCAGGGTATCGTGCACGTTTGGCAAGCATTCTACCAACAGAGCTACATACACCCCCTAGTCACCTCTTAAAGGTCCCTTTTCTCAGCACTGTCACCTTGGGGATTAAGTTTCCAACAGAAATATTTTGGAAGACACATTGAAACCATAATAGCACAGTTCTATAGACAATTCTGAAACCCCACTCTAGAAATAGTAATCTTTCTAGCTAACATCTGAGGAAATATCCCCAAAGTGTTCGTTACGTATCTTAAGTTAAAATGATTTTATTAGAAAACTCCACAAAACCACACCATTGTAGTTTAATGAAGGAGAAAATTGCTCCAAATTGAGTTTCTATCCCCAAGTAAAGCCAAGAGATAATAAGGGCAAGAAAATTCATTCATTTATCCAATAAATGTTCAGTAGCCTTCTAGATATGAGAGAAAGTGCAGTGCTTGGTTGAGTCCAGACTTCACTTAGCTGACACTCTGGGGAAACCCAAGGATAGATGGGAATGCTCGCTGAGCCTGCACTTACTACCTTACACAATGTGTCTCAGTTTTCTCTATGTGGAAATGGGTACATAGTGATTTTTTAAAAGAATCTAAAATATATGTATGTATAACTCTCTAAAGTGTTTTAAGAGATGAAAGCAAGAGAGACAGATACACACACATGCACAAGCAGAGAGAGAGAGAGAAGGGGGGGGTTAAATGACATAAATTTCAGATTGGAGATTTAAGGCTCTAGCATTGACCTGAAAACATAACAGTGCTATCCTGTGTGACTTCCGCATTCCTTCAAGCAGGATCTGTCTGTGATCCTGTCCCAGGAGGAGGGAGCATTTGAAGTCTCGATAGTGTTAATTGCTCCCTTTTGTCAGTGACACCCAGGACAGAGGTGTTACTTACCTATTTGCTCAGAGATCCCATTCTCTCCCAGGAGCTCAGGGAGATTAAGTGTCAAGGACAGATCTGATCACAGGTTTTCAAACAAGGTGGAAAAGGTGTTAATGAAAGAATTAACATTCCAAATCATATAAAAAAAAGCAAAGGAAATAAGAATTAAGATTCCTGTTCATAACAACTCCTAAATAGTTAATGAAGTTTAGAAGATAGTCAGACTCCAGATAGAGGGAGAAATACACTCAATTCAAGCTAATTTAAATTACAGTTAATTTTGTGAAACATCGTTCCTTACTGAGCAGTATGTTAAAATCTAATGTAATTATAATTGCTTGAGTTTCCCTGCCAATGTTTGCATATATTTTATTTCACTGTCCATACTGTGTATTTCTCAAAACCCAAGGCTAGATTTGAAAATAGAACTCTAGAGAAAAAACAGCAATCATCTGGTCCCTCGCCACATGCACTGCAAACAGGAAGAGACAAAGTATATAATTTAGTGGCAAAAGCTTGTTTTTCATCTAAGTTCCCAGTCTCATATTTCAGGGTTGAGTGTGAAGTGCTAGAAAGAAAGACGAAGACATGGTCCCTAAACCCCAGCCAGTTTAAGAGGATACAACATGCCTATTAATAAAATTGTATTACTCCTCTATTATTGCTAAGAATAATGATGGGCTGGAAGCTTTGGCCCCTGAGCTGAATTTATCTTGAAATGTTTTCAATTAACTCTTGGCACTGACAGGAAAGCATCAAACCTTTCCCAGGCTGAAATATGAAAAGTCTGCAGGGAACGTCTCAGCAGGAGAGGAATTTCATTAAGACCTGCACATCATAATCCAGCGACTTCTGCTCCCCTTAAGCCTCCCCATTGATAAGGAGTCCCCAGCAATCCTGACAGACTTGCAAACAGAAATGATTTCATAGGATCTTTTCAGAGAGGTTGTTGTGGTTCAGGCTTTTGAATTATCTGCTCACTGACGAAATAAAGAATGGGGAGACATTTGGCTTCAGTGAAACTATGGGATAGGAAGCTGAACTGAAAGGGGCCCTGCTGCCTTGGACCACTGTGATCTGCAGCCTCCTCCCTGGGATGTGACACCCACACCACTTTCCCAGGTCTCCAGTGGCTGCTGCAACCTGTTTTCAATGTCCTACCCAAGGAGACAAGAAGCAGCCGGTAAAGGAGTGTGATCAGCAATCCTCAGCAGACTAACTTTCCAACTTGCAAATCCACTTCAGAAAAAATCCTGTTACTGGTGGTGGAGGTCTTAGGAAAATATCAGAGGGGAATACAGAAGCTTACCTTTGTAGATTTTTTTTTGAGAGACAGAGTCTCCCTGAAATCCCAGCTGGCCTAGAACTCTCTTTGTAGACCAGGCTGGCCTCCATCTCACAGATCAGGCTGCCTCTAATTCCCAAGAATCTCAATTAAAGGCATGGGCCACCATGCCTGGTTAAGTTTACCAATTTTTGAAATCTGCAACTCTGTCCTCAACCTCCGCCTCCAACCCACCCCCTGTTTCTGTTGTTAAATATGCCATGGTAAACTGAGGCCTAGGTTCCCTAACTGGAAATCAGAACAATAGGAAAGCAAACTATGGGTCTGAAAGTACTGTGGATGTAATAAAAGGTCTCTCCAAGGACGTTCAGAAAGTTTTTTTGTTTTTTTTTAATACTTGTCGAAGCATTATTTGTTACAACACTTTTGCCACATTAAAAAACAAACATCAGAGCCAGGTATGTGGCAAATGTCGGTAATCTAGACACTCAAGAGGCTGAGGCAGGAGCATGGTGACTCAAAGGGACCCTGTCTCAGACTTTAAAATGTGGGAAACCAAATAGACGTCTCAAAGAACCTGTTCAGTATGAGAATGTGACTTTCCCAAAGAACAATTAAATTAGAAAGTGTTTTCTTCATTTCACTGTGTTCAATTTCAAACAGCCTGGGGAAACCTGAAGTTGGCCCTAGTTTGTCTATTAACTGGTAAGGCAGTCAAGACCATCCATTTTGGACAACAGCCTTAGTGCCTCAAATTTCCAAACAATCCTATTCCTTGGGAACTCATCCAGGTGCTCAGAAAGTGATTTTCCATGAGCAGAGAGACTCTGTAGGCTCAAGAGTTCTGTCAGAAATCCCATCAATTAGCACACAGCACATAGCTATGCTTGACTGATTCTTTCCTGTTTGTTTCAGCGTCATCAGTCAGCATGCACTGTGAATGGTACGACAGGGATGATGCAGGTTATATACAAAGAAACGTGTCCCTCCTCCTGTGGCTACTCATACAGTACATAGCTGATCAGTAAATGGTATGTGTCCACATTGCTCAGAACACAGCAGAAATGGGCCTGCAGAAATTTGTTTCATAGTCTGCAAAGGACAATCCTTCCAATAATATTGTTCTGACCAGTCTCTCAAAATGTGTCTTGTCTAGCTGGGCATCCATCCCTCTTTTCCTGTGCCTTCCTCCCCTTTTCTTCCTTCCTCTCCTCTTCCTCCTCTTCCTCTCCGCCCCACCTCTCCCCTCCTTTATCTTTCCCTTCCTGGTCTTTTCTTTCTCCTTTCATCCTGCCCTACCCTGCCCTGCCCTTTGGAACATCCAAAGCAATGTTTACAGCCCTAGTTAGAGCCTCCCAAACACTGTGGATTGGAAGTAGCAAGCACAGACAATGCTTACCGTGTTCCAGCTCTTAGCGAAAAAAAAAAAAAATTAAGAATGTAAAGTTAAGTTGTATGCTAACTCTGGGCTTCTTATGGGTCACCTCTATTAAGCTGAGAGCATTCCTTTCTAATCTGAGTTTGTCGAATGTTTCTATCAGGGAAGGCTTATCGCTTTTGTTCATTTTTCGTTGTTGTTCATTATTTTGTGTGTCCAATAAAAATGTGTTTTCTTTATATTATTAATTTTCAGATGACGTTCAAATAAACTTTGCACTCGAGATAAATTTTATTTGGCATGCTGACTGCTAGTCTTTGTCAACTTGATACAAACTAGAGCCCTCTGGGAAGAAGAACTCTTCAGTTGAGAAATTGCCTCCATCAGATCGGTCTTTGGGCATGTCTGAGAAGTATTTTAAAAAATTGTGTATGAGTGTTTTGGGTGCATGTATGTAAAGTGCACCACGAGCATGCAGTGCCCATGGAGGCCAGAAGACGGCATCAGGTCCCCTGGGACTTGAGTTATAGATACTTTCCAGCTGCCATGTGGGTGCTGGGAACCAAACCTGGGTCCTCTGCCAGAGCAGTCAGTGCTGTTAACCACTGAACCATCTCTTCAGCCCCTTTGAAACATTTTTTGATTGCTGATTGATACAGGAGGGCCTGTCTAGCCACATGTCCCTAGGCCTGATATCAGTGTCAGGTATCAGTGTCAGGTATAGGCTCTGTCTTATGAAGCAACCCTTAAATCCAATTAAAAAATGATTGCTTAGACCCATAATATTCACGCCACTTTTGCACAAGAGGTCATATTTTGCCAGGCTGGTTATTGTTGAGGCATTCAGAATGCACACTTGAGTAATGTTTTTCTTCTGGTAGGATGCATAATACTTTCCAGCACCATGAAAAGTAGCCAGTAGAGATGCAGCACTGAAGTAAGAAGCTGCTTGACTTCTTGTTTGGTTCTACAACTCATGTAGGTAATATCTTTAGCAAGCGTTTTACCATCAAGTTCTGGTGGATAACCAAGAGCAATGGCAATAGCTAGCATCTCACTAAAGTCTATGAGACCCTCAGTCAACAACTTCAAAAAAGGGAGTCTGTTCCTGGCATTGGGCTTTTACTTTGCTGGCCTAGGTGTCTAATCAGGGTAATGTCTCCCTATTATAAAGTAACTCCTTTTAATCTCTTTTAATAATGTGTACACGTATACTTTAAGAAACTTCTCTAGTGATAGCTTTCCATATGGATTTTTCTAAAGGCCTTTAGTGTTATGATTTTTAAAAGAAAATTCATAGGTCCAGTCAGAGTGCTCAGTAGGTAAAAGCCCTTGCTCATTCAGTCCCCAAATCCCACCGTGGAAGAAGACAACTCTAGAAAGTTGTCCTCTCGGGGCTGGAGATGGTTCAGTGGCTGAGAGTACTGGCTGCTCTTGCACAGGACCCAGATTCAGTGCCCAGAACCTATCCAGACAGGATCTGATGGCCTGTTCTGACCTCCACGGGCACTGCACAAATGGATGTGCTTATATATCATACGTGTATGCAAAATATTCATACACATAAAATAACAGTAAATCCGGCTAGACAGATGGCTCAGCATTTAGGAACCCACATGGCAGCTAACAACCATCCAGTTCCAGGGGATCTGACACCCTCTCCTCTCCTTCATGGGAGCTGTACGACATGGGCACACTTACACACATGCAGGAATAACACTCACACACACAAACTAAAAACCAATCAATCAAAAATAAATAAATAAATAAATCATTTTTTAAAAAAACATAAAAAGAAAGTTGTCTCCTGATTTCTACACATGTATAGGCACCTGTATACAGATACACAAATAACAAATTAGATAAATACATATTTTATTGGTATTGTCTATATTGTTGGATATTGTGTTCATTTAAAAAATTTAATTTGTTATTTTGTGTGTTCACTGTGGAGCACGTGTGCCATAGCACACGTGGAGATCAGAGGACAACTTCTATGGAGCTTCCAGTTTTACGTGGATTCTAGGGATTGAACTCAGGGCTCCAGGCTTTCACAGCAAGAGTCCTTACCCAATGAGCCATCTTGCTGGCTCCCTCCTGTAAATTTCTTAATTAACAAGCTTTATTCTTTAACAGTTTTACACATGTAGATAGTTCATTCAAATTACCTCCAACTTCTCCACCCTCCTTCACACCCTTCATCAGCCTCCCTTCTTGCCTACAAATCTCTTCCATATTCATGACCTTTTGTTTTGTGTCCCACAGAGTTTAATTAGGGCCCTTTGTGTGATCATGGGTTTGGAACTATCCATTAGAGCCTGGTGGGTTCATCGGGTGCATAAGACTGGATACTATGCCTCTTCCTCTCCCAGGATCTGTTAGTTTCCAATAGTGCCACAGTAAGTAGCAAGGCCCCATGAGACCATTCCCTGTCTATAGCTGACTGTTGGATGGGCCCAACCAATGCCAGCAGGCAAATCTGCTGTGAGATCATGATTGTCATATTGTCATGCTTAGAAAGTGGCATTTCATAACTCTTTTCCCTGTCTTCTGGTTCTTAAATTCATTCTACCCCATCTTCCACAATGTTCTCTGAGACTTAAGGATGTGGTTTAAATATCTTGTTCAGGGGCTGGAGAGATGGCTTGGCAGTTAACAGTGCTTGCTAATCTTGCAAAGGACTTGGATTTAATTCCCAGAACCCACATGGTGGCTAACAACCATCTTTAAAACTAGTTCCAGGGGATTTGATGCCTTCTTCTGACCTCCATGAGCATTGCATAACACAGGTACACTTATATACGTGCTGGTAAGGCACTCATACACAAAAATAAAACTAATAAATAAAATGAACATCTTGTTCAGGGAAAGGCTTTCAACTATCCTTCATTCTCAGGATCTTGGGCAGCCAATAATCTCTGCAATCACCTCTGTTCACTGAAAAAAAGAGGCTTACAGCATCAGGCATAGATTCTGTTTTGTGGAACATGCTACGTATCTAATCTTGGAGTATTTGGTTACTCCCATAACAACTGTGCCATTATCACACCATTAGACACATCTTGTCTGGAAAGTTGATACTGTAGTTCATAGAGTGCATGTCTGGCTAAGACTGTTGATGCTTTTACTGTCCCAGTAGAATGCATGGCACCGTCGTGCTCTATGAACGTTAGTCGCCAGAGAGGAAGCTTTGGCTCAGTTCCAGCTTCATTCTTCTATATCTTGCCTGCGTGATGTCTTTAGTAATAGGGTCTTATTAACTAGTTCTGGTGAGGAATGACAAGAGCCTGCATTGTTTAGGGGTGTGATCAGATGTTCATGACCAACAACTCCTGCAGAGGCAGGCATCCCGCACTTGGCACTGGGGGTTTTATTTAGTGACCCATTGCTTCTAGGACCTGCATTTCTAAGCTTTGAAAGGCTCTGACTTCAAACTCTTGTATATTTTAGTCAAGTAACCAGATAGTAACTTTCCATGTGGCTTCTTTATAGCCGCTTCGTTTCAGTCAACCCTCTCCACTGTCCCCTCACCTCTGGCATCCCTCAGCCCCTGTCCCTGTCTCACCTTTTAAGCCCCAGCATTCCCCTCTCCGCCCTCATTTTATCTCTGTGCTGTCATGCGCTTTTCCTTAAGACAACCTCCTTTCTAGTTCCTGGCTTCCAGAGGTACTCCAAGTTAAACACAAAGCTGAAGACTTAAAGCAAGAATCCATATACAGGAGAGAACATGCAGCATTTATCTTTCTGAGCCTGGGTTACCTTGCTCAGTCTAATTGTTTTTTGCCTGTTTCATCTGTTTACCTGCAAATTTCATTTTAAAATATTTTACTATTTTTATTTTATATGTATGAGTGTAGTGCCTGAACGCAAGTACACCCGTGTTGTACAATGCCCACAGAGATCAAAAGAAGGCATTGACTCCCCTGGAACTAAAGTTATGGATGGTTGTTAGCTGCCACGTGGATGCTGGGAATTGAACCCAGGCCCCCTGCGAGAGCAGTCAGTGCTCTTAACTGCTGAGCCATCTCTCTAGGCCAGATTTCATTTTTTATAGCTGGATAAAATTCCACTGTGTATATGTACCGCATTTTCATTATCCATTCATCATTTGTGGGCATCAAGGCTGATTGATTCTATTTTCTAGCTATTGTGAATAGAGCAGCAGTGAGTGCGAATGTGCAGGTATCTCTGTAGTAGAATTGAAATCCTTTGTCCAGGAGGAGTATGGCTGGGTCACATGGTCATTCTATTTCTAGTTATTGAGGAACATCTAGACTGGTTTCAAATGTGGCTATGTATAAAGGTTCCACTCACCACATCTTCACCAGCAATTTTTTTGGAATTTGAATCCTGGAGGATGGTCATTGTGACTGGAGTGAGATCGAATGGTAAAGTAGATTTGATCTCTAATTCCCTGATAATTAAGGATGCTGAAAACTTTTAAGTGTTTCCTAGACATTTGTATTTCATCTTTTGAGAACTTTCTATCTAGTTCCATATCCTATTTCTTGTTTGTTTTCTTGGAGTTTAGATTTTTTAGTTCTTTGCATCTTTTAGTTTCTCATCTTCTATGGATTGTGTGCAAATATGTTCTTCCATTCTGCGGGCTGCCTCTTCAGTCAGTTAGCATGTCCCTTACTATGGAGAAGCTTTTCAGTTTCATGAAATCGTATTCATGAATTGTTGGCCGCCTTTTTCTTCTTCTTCTTCTCCTCCTCCTCCTCCTCCTCCTCCTCCTCCTCCTCCTCCTCCTCCTTCTTCTTCTTCTTCTTCTTCTTTGCTACTATTCATTTATTTAAAAAAAGCCAAAACCCTTACCTGTATCTGTATGTTGAAGTGCAAGCCCTGCACTTTCTTCTAGTTATGTCAGGGGAGGAAGACATATGTCTATGTCTTATATAGATGTCTTTGATCCATTTGGAGTTGGCTTCTGTGCAGAATGAGACGTATGGATCTAATTTCATTCTTCTATATCTTTCCAGTTTTCCCATGACCATTTGTTGAAGATGTTGTTCTTTTCTCCAGTATATATATTTTGGCTTCTTTGTATAATATCAGGGAGTCATAGTTGCAGGGGCTATATCTGGGTCCTCAGTTCAATTCCATTGATCTTTATGTCTGTTCTTGTGCTAATGCTATGCTGTTTTTATTACTATGGTTCTGTATTATAGTTGAAATCGGGTGCAGCAATATCTCCCGTAGTATTCTTTTTGTTCAGGGTTGTCTGGGATATCCTTGATGTTTTGTGTCTCCATATAAACTTTAAGAATTTTTTCTGTATGTGACTAATACCTCTAGCATTGAATGAGATTGCATTGAATCTGTACATTGTTTTTGTAGGATACTATTTTCATAATATGCATTCTTCTGAACCACGATCATAGGAGGTCTTTCCATCTTCTACTTCTGTTTTTTTCTTCACTGTTTTAAAGTTTTTTCTATAGAGGTGGTAGGTAGTTTCCTTAATTAGCTTTATTCCCAGGCATTTCATTGTTTCGGTGGCTATTGTGAATGGGGTTGCTTCACTGATTTCTTTTTCAATGTTTGTTTTGATACATATGAAGGCTATTGATTTTTGTGTGTTAATTTTGTATCATGTCACTTTGATCAAAGTTTTGATAACTCTAAGTGGTTTTGCTGGATTGTTTAGGGTTTCTTATGCACAAGATCATATCATCTGTAAAATTTGATTTCTTCTTTTCCTATCTGTATCTCTTTTATTTCCTTCTCTTGTCTTATTCCTCTAGCTATGACTTCAACCAGTCTACTGCATATGTGTAGAGAGAGTATGTACATTTGTCTTGCTCCTGATCTTAGTGGGAATGCTTTAGTTTTTCTCCAGTAAGCATGATGTTGGCTATAGGTTTGTGATTTATAGTCTTTATTATTTTGAGATATGCTCCCTCATCCCTAGTCTCTCTGTGAAGGAATGATGTTAGATTGGATTTTTCCTGAAACTTTTTTTGTGTCTATTCAGATGAGTATAAGATTTCTACCTTTGAGTCTATTTGTGGTACAAATCATGTTTATTGGTTTTACATATGTTGAATCATCTTTTAATCTCCAAAATGAAGCTAACTTGATCACAGTGAATGATCTTTTGGACATGATCTTGGTTTGCAATATTTTATTGAGAATTCTGTGTCTGTGTTTATCAGGGAGATTAATCAGTAATTTTCTATTTTGTTATGTCTTTGCCTGGTTTGGGTATCAAAATGATTCTGGGTTTCAAAGGATTGGAAGACTCCCTTCCCTTTGTATTTTATGGAATCATTTGAGTAGTATTGGCAGTAGTTCTTTGGAGATAAGCTAGAATTCTGTAGTTGATACCTCTGGTCCTGGAGTTTATTGATTGGGGGATTTTTTATTGCTACTTCTATGTTATTGGTAGTTACAGTTCTGTTTAAGCTATTTATTTTTGTTATACTACATACTTCTAGAAATGCATTCAGTTCTTTCTGATTTTTCAGTAAGATTTTTAAGGTATGTTTTTGATGGGTTTCTGAATTTCATTGGTATATGTTGTATATATATGTGTATTGGTATATGTCTCCATTTTTGTCTCTAATTTTATTAATTTGGTTGTTCTCTTTCTTTTGGTTAGTTTGGCTAAGGTTTGTCAATCTTGTTTATCATTTCAAAGAACCAACTACTTGTTTGATTCTTTATATCAGATTATTTTTTCATCTCTACATCACTATTTCTCTCTGATCTTATTTCTTCTTATTCACTACTTTTGGTTTGATTTGTTCTTGTTTTTCCAAGGCCTTAAGTGCATCACTATGCTATTAATTTAAAAGCTCTCCAATCTTTGATGGGGGCACTTAGTGTAATCTCTCCTCTTAGGACTGCCCTTCTTATAGCCTGTAAAATTTGGCAGGTTGTATTTTCATTTTTGCTCAGTTTTAGGAGTTTTTAAATGTTCAGTGACCCAATCATCATTTAATGGTGTGTTTTGGGATCTCCACTAGTTTGTGTACTTTGGGCAGTTTCTCTTGTTGTCGATATCTAGCTTTAATCCACAGTGGTTGGATACAATACCAGGTATTATTTCAATTTTTTCTATATCTGTTGAGGCTTGCTCTATGTCTTGAAATGTGGTCTGTTGTGGAGAATGTATCATGAGCTTCTGAGAATATGTATTCTTAGTATTTGGGTGGAATGATCTATTGATATCTAGCGGGTTTGATTGATGGTGTCTATGGTATGAGACACAGTTTGAATGAGACTGTCCCCCACAGGCTCTAAGTGTTCGGACATTTTGTCCCCAGTTGGTAGTACTGTTTTAGGAGGTCTTAGAAGGCCAGTACATGCTGGAGGAAACACGTCACTGGGGGCGGGCTTAGAGAGTTCTTAAGCCTTGCTGGATCTCCAGTCACTCTCTGCTTCCTGTGCCTGCTTGAAGATGTGCAAGCTTAGCTTCTGCGTCGACTCCAGCCACCTCTGCCGCCATGCCTCCCCGCCATGATGGACTCTTGCCCCTTTGGAACTGTACGCTAAATAAACTCTTCCTTTTATAAGTTCCTTTGGTCAGTGTTTCTACCACAGCAACAGAAAAGTAACTAATCCAGTGTCATTTAACTTCTATTGTTGTTTGTTTGACTTTTGCATGGATAATCTATCTGGTGGAGAGAGTAAGGTGTTTATGTTCTCCACAGTCTCTGTGTTGGGGTTAATGTGTGCCTTTATATCTAGTAGTATTTGTTTTATGAAACTGAGCGCACCTGTGTTTGATATCTATGCATTTACAATTCTAATATCTTCTTGATGGATTGTTCCCTTAGTGAGTGTGGAATAACGTTCCTTATCCCTTCCGGTTATTTTGGTTTGAAGTTGATTGTCAGATATTAGAATACATACACCTGCTCAGTTCCTAGCTTCATTTGTTTGGAATCCCTTTCCCATCCTTACTCTGAAATGATATCTATCCTCGATGGGGAGGTATGTTTCTTGGAGACAGCAGAAAGACGGACCCTATTTTCTAACCCGATCTGCAAGTCTGTGTCTTTTTATTGTAGAGTGAACATCATTAATACTCATAGTCATTATTGAAAGGTGTGCACTAAATCCTGTTGTTTTGACGGTTTTGTGGAGTTTCCTTAGACAGCTTTTGTTCTGATATTGTTTATTTTTCCCTGTGCCCTCCTGGACATTCTTATCCTTCCCTTTAGACCAAAATATTCCTTCCAGCATATTCTTAGTCATCATAAATTCCTTTAGTTTGCTTTTTATTGTATTTCTCTTTCACTTGTAAAAGCTTGCTGGGTATAATATTTTAGGCAGTAGTTGTAGTCTTTCAGAGCTTAGAATACATCTTTGCAAACCTTTCTGGCCTTGAAAGTTTCTGTCAACTAGTGAGTTGCTATTTTAATTGGATTGCCTTGGACTTCCTTCATTACTTCTGTCTCAGTTCATTCCCGCCCTCTCTGTTCATGAAGGTGTTTGTGTCCTCTTTAAATTCTTTGAATGTTCATCGTTGTTCTGTTCTTTTGAATTTCGTGTCTTGAATTTCTTCTGAGTCATTCACCTTGGGGACTACTTGCCTATACAAGGAGAGCATATTGCCTTGCCTTTTTGTGTTGCTTGTGTTTCAAATGAGACCCGGGCTGCTAGAATTAGGTTGTTGGTTGTGCCTTTTGCCATGTGTTTTCAGGCCACTAGGCTAGATTCTGGAGGTAGGTGGTAGAGTTTGTCGCTTGGGGAAAACAAGGCAGATCAGGGTGTGAGGCTGCCTTACTGTGTCTGGGCTGGGCAGGGTGGCATGTGGCAGGATGGTCAGAGAGGGCTCCTGAGGTGGAAGAGAGGGCAGAGTCAGGTCAGGGTGGAAGAGCTGCTGTACTAGGTCTACAAGTCAGGACACTGGAGGTAGACTGACTGAGGAAGGCTCCTTGGCCTAGAAGAAGGTCCTCCTTTAATATTTTAGACATGGTTTCCTTCAGTCCTTTGGACATATTTATAATAGCTGATTTGAAATCTTTGTGTAGTAGGTAAAGTGTCTGGATTTTCTCAGGAAACATTCTATTTCTGTTCTCTCAGTCTCCAGAACCGTATGTCCTGCTTCTGTGTGTCTTATAACTTTGTTGGCATATAACCATTTTAGATAGCATAATATAACAGCTCTGGAAATAACGTTTCTCAGTCTATAGTTTACTTCCCTCGTTCCTTATTATTCCTGAGGTTCACTTAATTACTGTGTTAGAGAAATCCTGAAATAGGTGGTGTACAGCCACTAAAGTCTTCTCTGGTAGCTCAGTGATCAGCTAGAGTTGTTCAGAAGTTTGTTTAAAAGCCTTAAATCTCTGCCAAAGACTGTAAGGGAGTCTGAGTGTGTGTCTGGATACATACTTAGTGAGCCAGGGTCTGCAGTTTTGCTTTAGTTTCACTTCCTGCCTGTTCGCCGGCCTTAAGGTCAGACAAAGAAGCAAATCTTAGATCCTTCTGAGCTTTTCCTAGTTCTGTGCATATCCTGGCACATGGTCTTACAAAACCCCTGAAAACTGTCAGAGTTTTGTTTTTCTTTTTTAAGCCTCTTGGAACCTCTCATTTTCCACATTTGGAAGCTGATTCCTCAAACGGTTGTGATATCAAATAATTGTTTCTGATTGCTTTTGCTAACACATTCACAGAGATGAAAGTTTCTCTCATGCAAGCCAAAGAAGCAGGCCAAATGATTTCTCTGAGGGGCTGCAAGACGGAGCCTGTGTATGACACCACTGGGGTGTTTGAAACCTGCCCTTCCGGTGGCTGTTGCCACTGTTGCAAGCACTGCTGACTCCAAAGGTTACTGCGGATCTGACAAGAGGAAGAATGTGAATTAGGTGAACAAAAATACCACAGACACTACTGTTCTTTAAAATGCTCAGCATTACAAATACATAATGTACACACACATATACATGTATGTATATACATATACTGACAGGTATTATATATCCTTTAGACCGTTACAGGTTTTGGTTGTGAAAATGCTGATTTTGATAATTTTGCCAGTATTTTGTATTCTTTTATTAATAAGTAGATTTTAAAAAGTCATCACTATCATTTTTAGTTTGGAGTTTTTGTTTTTGTTTGAGACAGGGTTTCCTCATAGCCCCAGCTGGCCTAAAACTCTTATAGAGACCAGACTGCCTTAATCTCAGAGAGATCCCCCTGCCTCTGCCTCCTGCGTGCTGGGATCAGGGCCTGTACCACCACACCCAACTATTTTACCATTTTGAAGTTTGAGCTCCACTTAACTTCCAAAGGCTGAATTTTCCCTAATCCTCCTCCCCCAAACAAACCAACAAACCCACAAAAGAAAGCATCCGTATCAATACATCTGATTCCCAGAAACTATCAAACAGCAAAAAGGCCTTTGCAGATGTTGTGATGTAAAGATTATCCAACTTCACTCAAGTGGACCCAGTGTAACCTCAGAAGTTCTCGTGGGTCAAAAAGGGAGAAAGGAGAGTCTGAGAAGAAGGAGATGGCGGGAGAGGTTGGAGTGAAGAGCTGCTGGATTTGCAGGTAGACTGCAACTTCTGCAAGCTGGAACATATAAGGACATGAATTCTCCTGTAGACACACTATGTGCAACCTGGACTTTAACTCCATGAGATTCACTTTAAGTTTCTGGCCTCCAGATCTTTAAAATGTTTGTTGTTTTAAACCATTAAATGTGTGTCACTCTGTCCTAGCAACAATAGAAAACTGTCTGTACTTTATGCATCTTCAACAGGCACTCTAATTTTATTTGCTAATCATTTACATAGTTATGTATATTATATACGCATATACATTCTGGTGATAAAGTAACTGCAGGGAAAACAAATATGGAAAGTGGAGGGGAGAATGAGGAGGAGGAAGGGGAGGAGGGATGGCTTTTGAAAGAGACACTATTCTTTTCTGAAATGTCTTTGATTTATTTTTATGTGTATGAGTGTTTTGTGTGCATGGATGTAAGTGTATCACGTGTGTGCAGTGCCAGCATAGGATAGAAATAGGCTTTGAATCCCCTGGAACTAGGTTCAGGACAATTGTTAGCTGCCATATGGGTGCTGGGCACAGAACCTGGGTCGTCTGCAAGAGTAGCCAGTGCTCTTAACACCATTCTTTATAAGCATATGTATTCTTTTACCTTTCAAGTTAAGAATTGCAAAAGCATCCCTCTGCTACTCAAGGAAGTTGAAATTATCCTAATCTGCCCTCTAATCATTTATCTCTCTGCAAACAGCCCTCCAGTAAAACACACATATAAATGCATGGTCATCTCGAATTTATATCTCTGCCAGTTCTTCCCCCACATGTAAACTTCAGGAAGTTCACTCTAAATAGTTTCCAAATCCAAGCTGCCACTTTGATTTCATCAAATCAGGCCTTTGTTGAGATCAAACCTTTGAAATGAGAAAAGATTTTAATCCATTTACACCAGATGGGGTCCAACCCTTGTGTCTCAGAGCTGCAGGATTAGGGTTTCTAGACCCGTTCCACAGCCCTACCGCCCACGTACCCAGGATCCTTTACTGCTCTTTTAATCAAATTGTATCACCACTTACATTGGAACAAAATCAGGACAAGAATGTTCTTCAGAAGCCAGGCTTGTCTTGTTGTAGCTGTCGGTGTACGTTAGTGACAAAATGCCACCTTTCTCTGTAAGGAGCAGCAAACAGCAAAACAGGATTTACTGAAAACAAGCTTGAAGTCAGCTACATTTGTCAGTAAAGGGGTGCAAAGTAAGTCCAATTTATAATGTGGAGACATTTTGTAATAAGCTTGAAACACTTAGGTGGAAGATAGGTGAGATGGAAGTTTCTTCAATATAGACATCAAAAATCTGAATTCAAAAAAAACATGGTCTAAATTTACTGTTTGAATTACCATCAAGACAAACATTATGCAGAGACTTTGCCTCTAATTTTACCACACCTTCAAGAACTGTCAAATGTAATATAGCTATGACTCACTCTGCAAAATTACTTTCCTTTTCTTTCAGTTGTGCTTCGAGGAAAACGAACTGTGCATGGCCCTCTCGGTGCGCAGGGTGATTTCGAAGCTGTGTGCTATGCACAAACTTGGATTATCTACCATCAGGAGCAAAGTTAGTGAGCAGGAAGTCGGGGTGAGCAGTGGGCAGATGGCACTGCGTTCCTCCAGTGTCTGTTCGAAGCTCCAGTGCCTTTCCAGAGCCCGCTCTGTGACTCTCCGGGTGCCATACACACATTACTGGGATGGGTGCACGTGTAAAGAAGGGCTGCTTGTCATCTGGGATGTTTACAGCTGGGGTTTAGATGGTTTTTAGTGCTAAGGTGTTGACAGGTGTTTGCTCTCTGCATATATCATACAATATAAGAAAAGCAGCATGCCTTAGGCATGTAGAACTTTGATATCTGCTAGAGAAGAGCAACTACATTGGGAGAAAAGAAGGGAGCCAACGAGTGACCGCAGAGTGGCACCCACAGACACAGATGGAGCTTGATGAGCTGTCATTAGGAGAAAAGCCGTGGGTAATCCGATCTGGATGAGCTGCAGGCTCAGCCACTGGAAGGTCAAGATGCCCAGGGCTTCGCAGTTAACTCAGGCAAAGCTTCTCAGCTTTCCTCTGGTCCCTGTTCCATGAAAGTGCTCCACCCTGGTTGCTGCTGGTACCATTTGCATCTCTGTTGAGGAGCTTCTGAAATCAATGCTGCCTAGAAATTATGTTCCCCAAGCTCCCTGCCCCACATCAGCTAACACCTCAAGAGCATGGGGCCTAAGTTCCTCCGTCCTGGGTGGGTCATTGTAAGATAGATGTACTAGATTATTGCAGCTGGTCTATAACATCTGGTTGGACTGTACTACAGGTCCCTAAACAACGTTTCAGACTTTGTTTATAATAGAAAGCACTCTGAATCATTGCAAAGGTGTTTACACTACATTTTTGTAGGTTCAGCATTTATAGTTTAACCAACCAAAAATAGAAATTTTTTAAAAAACTGTACTGAACATGAACAGCTTTCTTATTCTCCTCATTTCCTAAGCAGTGTAGCACACTAGCTGTATGCATAGCAGTGACATCGCAGCAGATAAAAGTCATCTGAAGAGTTAAGGACACAGGAGGCTATGCATAGGTTATATGCAAATCTCTACTACTCTATATGAGACTTGAACTCCTGCAGAGATTTGCTACCTGCAGGGGATCCTGGAACCGATCTTCTACTGCTACTAAAAGGACAGCTGTCTGTGATTTCCCTGGTCCTTGAGTGATATCTAGAAGTGGAATGGAACTAGAGACGGAGAGACAGCGACAGCGCGCGGACTGGAACAGAGACCTGGATAATGCAGTGTGCTGAAAGTCGAAAGTGCACTTCCGGCGGCACTGCACCTTCATGACTCACTGCACCAAGGACTCCCCTGTCGCCACCCTGCATCTCTACAGTGTGGAGCATTCTCCGGGATCCACAGGGCAGGAAGCGTAATTCCAGCCGGAGGATGGTCCAGCCCATACCACTCACATTCAGATTCACATTCTGGGCTCCTCCAGTTCCAGGGCCGGGATGCATCATGCACACCTAGCTCAGAAGAGCAGGAGAACTAAGTTCATTGGACTACCAGTGACGAAGGAGAGAGCAGGAGACTGGGCACATGCTTCTGTGTTCAAGCTGTGGGCACCTCCAAGCACCTCCTCCAAGGCGAACTGGATTGCCCTGGTCAGTGTTGACCTTGACAAACCATCTGCTGTTATACTGCCTGCCCTCCTTTCTTGGCTCACTGACCCACTCTCTCACCTCTGCTACCCAACCTCACATCCTTATGAAGCTGCATGTATTTCCTCCACATCCTCCTTTGGGGAGAACGCACACTACATGTGACTGTGAAGCTTCATCATCTCTCCAGTCCTGGGGTAAAGTCTCAGGCTACTCCTCACCCCCCTGGGCACCCTCCCAGGAAATAGTGAGACACCTGTTCATCATCTTTGCTTAAGCCTCAATTGTCAACAAATGGATTTTTCTTTTCTGTACCAAGAGAAGCCAAATTTCTCTCTGGGTTTAGATCTAGGTTTTCGTCTTCTTGGTAGTATAAAGTGTGATTGCTTTTTCATTTCTGGTTAATGACACCTCTGAAAAGCCTTTGTTTGCTCTGGTACAGGTGTGCAGCAGCCACAGCCACAGCCACACTAGTGCTTAACTTTTGAAGGAAACAGAAGACTTGGTCACTGCTCCCGACCTGGGGTTGGGGTGGGGGTCTCCACCAAGCACACTGGGCCGAACAGAGAACCGGGGGAGGAGAGCTGGGGTAGCAGGGAGGATGTTACTTGTACTGGGCCAGTGGTCTGGGCCGCTACTTCAGGGGTTCAAGTCAGGTCTAGAAGGGAGGGAGAGTAGGAGGAGGTATAAGAGGGCGAGAAGGAAGCCAGAGATGTGTGTACGTGTGTGTCGGGGGTGGGGGGGGGTAAGGGCGAGAACAAAAGGCACCATTTTGCTGGCTCTGCCCTGAAAGCGAAGCCCATCAGCTCCATTTACTGGGTCTCAATAGCTGAGGCTCAAAGCACAGCCGCCTGTGGGCCAACTTCTGCCTCTCCTGGGATGTGCACTTCCCAGCGGGACAGTGAAAGGGCAGAGGGGGCCTTCGGGGGAGGCTCAGGACGGAAAGAGAGAGGGAGAGAGAGGAAAAGAGGGAGGGAGAGCGTGCAGGGCCCGGAGAGGGAGGGCGTGGGGTGGGAAGGAACCGAGCAAAAAAGGGCCTGGTGGGGGAGGGGACGGAAAAGAAAGGGGCGAACCCCCTTGCTGACACGGGGCATAACTTAATTTTCACGGTGCTGGGACAGCTGTATCGTGTAATCTGCCATGGCACGCCGTTAAAGCTTCAATGACTTTACTGACCCAGAAGGGAGACTCGGACCGTGGAGAGGCTTTTGAAAAGAAGTGGTGATCTTTCACGATTTATGAGCTTGTCTTAAAGAAACAGACTCCACTCACTTTAAATTAATCACCCTTTCCAGGGTGCATAGAAATGGGGGTCTGGGGGCTGCGCGCTGGGAAGGCCCCGGTGCGCCGGCCGCGGTGACCCCGCCGGAGGCGATGGCGGAGGCGGAGGTGCTGGTGGAGCGGGCTCGGTCGCTCCCGGCGGGCGGGGTGGCGCGGGAGCGCAGACGGTCGCGGCGGGCTGCGGGGCTGGGACCCGCCCGAGATGGGGGCGCGGGGGTGGGGTGGGGGTCAGAGCCAGGAGAGCTGGCAGGGGTGGGAGAGGGCCTGTGTGTGGTGGGGGAAGGCCTTCCTTACATTCCCGCACTAACCTTCATTGTGCGAGAAGAAAAAAGAAACCAGGAGAAATATAAGGCATTTCACACCCGGCTGAAATGCGAGACCTCCCGGGTGAGCCAGCCGCTGAAAGGGGACGTGGGGTATCGCAGGCCATTTGATCTGCTCTCATTTTCCATATTTCTGAGAACAAAGGTGAAAAACCTCATCCTAATGTGCGTACACTTACACATTTTGGCAAAGACAGGTTGGGAAGGGAGGCTGGGGGGATGGTTAGGGTATCCTAAAGAAGACTCTTGGGACCAGAAATCCTTTGTAAATTGATACAATCCAGCAAAAGATTGCATTAGCTTCAAATTCCCCTTGCAAAACCGAGCGTTTTCTTGCGGATGGACTTACCTCTGCATAGGACAAATACACCTCTGGTCAGGCGTTTCGTTTCGGGCTGTCCCCTCTCTTTTGGGTGGTCCTTTGTGCCTTTTTTGTGTCCCAGGGGCTGCTGAGCTTTAACACTTTGGAGCCTTTAGTATATCGAGGCTGCACCAGCAGCTAGTTAAGTGGAGTTTCCTTTAAACTGCTCTTAATGTACAAAGTCCTTCATCTCCTGAGCATCAATGAATGTAAGTGGGAGAGATGGGGTTCAGTGAAAGACCTCAAGGACACCAGACAGTAAGTTAACCTGTTCTTCATGGTTTTGATAAAATACAGGAATAGCATGCCTAATCCAACATGAGAGCCATAATTCTGGAGTAGTTCAGATTCACAGTATTTGGATTATGGATAATCAAATGGTAGACTATAGACAGAGATTCCAAAATGGGCAAAACGCAGGCATTCAGTTGAGGAATATCCTTTAGCTTATCCAGGAATTGTGATTAGGACAGATGCAGACATTACAAGAAAATGAAAGATGAAGCTATGCTTCTGTAAACCTGGCCCACAGTGAGTAGAACGCCAGACCTTTTCCAGATATTTTAACAGTGAAGGGTCATCAATAAGGTGGCAGGGTCAACAATAAGATGGTGGTCTCAGGAGGTGTCACTGGAGACACACAGCTTGGCTCACCAGGCTGAGCTCCATGACTTACATTTCCCAGACACAAGCTACTGTACTGGCAGGCAGCTGGTGTTTTCCTAGAGCCTCCCTGGTAGGTCACCTTCAAGGAGTTCATCAGGGTGATCTCTATCTGACAGAATATCATGGTTACCCAGGAACCTTAACAAAATACAGACTCTTGTCCAACCTCAATACACTGGATTAGCTCCACTAAGTTAGGGTCCAATGTCAAAATGTTTGTAAACAGATATTGACATGTCACATACCCTAAAAGGAATCTAGTAACATTTACTAGAGTTCACAACAGTGTTTAACCATGATGTCATTCATAATACTCCAAAACACAACTCTGTGTCCTTTGGTAAGTACTTTCTTCCTGCTCAAGTCTCCTAACTCTAGTCCTGGAAGCCACCAGTCTTCCTGTTTCTAGGGACCTGCCTACTTTGGATATTTCATGTGAGTCGGATCATACCTTGTATGGCCTTCTGGGTCAGGTCAAGCACGCATGTGTTTGAGATGGTTGCTCCATTTGGGGACAAATGATCACTAAGGACAGATCAGGTGCCCCGCCCTTCCCCCCCCCCCCCCCCCCCCCCCGCCTTAAGCTCCAGTTTTCATTATCACCAAACCAGTTGACAGCATCATCCACAAAACATTGATCCCTCCCACCTTCTAATCCATCTTACAGCAACAATTCAAATTTCTTTGTAGTCTCTCACGTTTTGGGATCTGTTTAGGTTTCTTTGACTGTAAAGATAGAATGATTTAATATCTTTGCCAAACTTCTAGACACTGTTTTCTACATTCTTCTTTATGTGGATATAATTTCCATGTGTTTTCACTTTGACTGAATAAGATACCATTTCACTTTGACTGAATAAGATACCATTGCAGTCATCCACCACAATTCTTTTTTCCCTTTTTTTTTTCTGATATTTGCCATTCCAGACATCTTCATGTGAAAGTACTTGACTATTTTATATGAGTAGCCTTTTATGGATAGATTTCCTGATGGTATTACTGAAACAAAAACACTGATTTAAAGAAACAAATCCTACTTTGTTCCTCATTAATGAAGTTCACATTTGCCCTAGTGACAGCTCTTAAAGAACATTTGTCAACCTAGTGGAGGAAAGACCTCAGCTCAAAGCAGCTTCAGCACCACTGTGTGTAAGACGGGGTGCTGCTGGCTGTTGTCCACAGTGACCTCTGTTGATCTACATCCTTTCTCCTGAGCCCAGATTATAAAGATCCTACAGGCCTCAGGATCAGAATGAAAGTGGAGGGGAGATTTTTCACTCGGAGACCTGTGCCAGGAAAGACTATGGACTCAGTGTTTCTGATCAGCTGTCCTCTGCCAGTGAGGCCATTAGAACCCAGTAAGAAGGCTTTTCCAGTACTGTCACCCTGGGGGCGTTTCATCGCATCGGTGATTTCACTGAAGAGTCACAGAAGAGCAGAGTCAGTATTGTAAGAAGTCTTACATGATAGTTCAACAACAACTTTGTTACAGGAAAAAAATATTCTTTTATGTCTGTAGGAGGGAAGATAAAACAAACAGTACCAGGACAGCATGCCATCATCATTCAAGGTATGCTCAGGGGCCGTATTCCATTGGACACACACGGTGTTTATTCTTATATGAAAAGATATCATAAAGTCACCTTTAACCTGAGTGTATTTACTGTATGAGGTCCCCAGACAGCACATAATGCTTAATTTTCTTAAAATGCCTAATTGGGACCAGTGGAAGAGATGAATCAGTTACAGTTCCATTTTGGTGAGAATGAAATTTAAATAAAGTGGGAGGTTGTGCAGACTAGGTGTGCACCTCCTGATGTGCTAACTGCACTTCTGTGGGGCTCATTAGGCATGAGGAAGATGCTAATCAAAGCATTTAAAGTCTGTCTACTTCTGGTCAGAATTTCTAGAGTTAGCTAATTCTTCCTGGAGACTTTAGACATTCAAGTGTGGAGTTCGTGTTCAAGAGGTAAGCAGGGGACAGCACAAAACACCAGCTCCACCTCAGGGCACTCCAGGCTCTGGTATGGGCTTCCCCTCCAGGTTCTGGCCCCTCCACAGTGGGGGTCCTCCCAGCCTTTGCTCTGTCTTGGCCACAGCCATGGCTTGCTTGTAGCGGTGGGTTATAATGGAGATGGCCTGGCCTGATTCTATGCTCCTCATAGCTTCAGTATCCAGTAGCATCTTGACTGGGTCTCTTAGGCAGATTCTTTGTACAGAGACATGAAACCTGGCTCTGTATGGTCACACATCCCCTTGATCTAATCAGCTGTGGACAAGGAACAAGGTCACTGGGCATAAACATAAACACTTAGCCCACTTCTGTAGCCACTTCCCACTTCTGCCCTGGGGTGGCTTTTACTTCTTGTTTTCCTGTCCTGTCTTCAGCTCATTCATCTGTTCATTCATCCACTCACCAAAGTTCCGTGAGTGTCTAGTCTCTGCTGGGTGCCTGCTGGGTTTGTCTCTGTGCTGCTTATTCAGTCACCTGTGAGAAACTGCAGTGGAACATACCAGAAATAAGCGTTTGATATGCTTTAAGCTGCGTGCCATTCTGTGTAGTGCAATGACACGCTCTGTCTGTTGAGGACATGAATCATCTCTTCATCTAGTGCATCTGCATCACACACTCTCCCCACCTGTTAGTCCCTATGCAGCTGTCTTGGACATCAGAGTGACTGTCATGGTGCCACAGTGATTGTGTCCAAGTAGTCCTTATTTTATTATTACTGAATAATTTTATTTTACTTTACTGAATAATGCCCCTGAAACACAAAAGTAGTGATACTGTTGATTTTATTACCATATCTTGCTATCAATATTTCGTTTTATTGTTAGAGATTGTTGCTATTCTTTTATTGTGCCTAATTAAACTTTATCTCAGATATCTGAGCATAAGAAAAAACAGCATATATAGTGGAATACCTGAGACAATATATGGTCTGGCACTCTCCATGGTCTCAGGTATCCACCAAAGGTCTCGGAATTATCTCTATGGATGAGAGAAACCACAAAAACCAGATACAACCCCTATTCTCCAGGAGCTCTTGGTTCAGTCCAGGGGTGCAGAACGGAACAGTGCACAGTTTGTTTGGGTTTGAAGAATGCGGAGGGCAGAACAGACGCCCGCTAGGCAGGATTCTGGTGAAATGTGGTAGACAGAAGACATTTGATACCCGTGCAAGGGTTCTCACACCGAGGTGTGTGCTCAGGGACATCTTGAAGCTTGTGTGGGGAGCAAGCATAAGTGTCTGTGGAGATACTCAAAGGCGGAACATGAGACCAGGAACGATTGGATGACTCAAACTTTGCCCCAGCGCATTGCAGCAGGTGACAGAGGTGCAGGCAGAAGTCCCCAGAGATCAAGTTATGAAGCTATCAAGAATAGAAGGGATCTATTTAAAGTGCTGTTGCAACAATCAGAAAATGAGGCATAGCTTAAAACAATAAATCAGTTGGGGTGCATGGTTATCATGGAGATCGAAGGGCACCTAGGCTCTCCTTTCTTTTCAGTCATACACTGTTTAACAGGTGTGAAAAGGAGGTGTCAGAAACAAAGGAGTCAAACCCACAGACTACTGAGAAGTGTAAATAGGGAGAAAAAAAAACCAAAATCACCCCAGGTGCTCACCACCCCCCAGTAAACATTCGCTCAGCATGCCAGGGGCTTCAGAACATCAAGTGTGAAGAGGAGACATTGGGGTCTAGTTAGAATTTAGCTTCACATTTAGTAAAAAACCTCTTACAGCCTTTATGATTCACTCAGAATGATTGGAGACAGGCGATAAGAACCTTTATTTTTTTCATTTATTAGAAGCAAAAAATATGAAAATTATTTTTAAAACTGACCAAAAATAATTTTAAGCCCAGTTCACTGGTGCCTGTTTGCAGTTCCAGGTACTCAGGAGGCCAGGGTAAGCAGTCCTTATGAGCCCAGGAGTTCAAGACCAGATGAGGTAACATAGTGAAACCTTGTGTCGAAAAACAAAAACAAAAACAAAAAAATTCACTTGAGGACATACAAATCATATTAATTTGGAAAAAGTCAGGATTTATCTTTTGTAAGCTACTGTGATTCAATTTTTGTTTTAGAAGTGAATTTCATAGCTGATAAATATATTTTCCTTGAGATTAATCTTAATATCTTCATCTCATTAAAGATTCGTTTAAAAAAATCAACAAATAATGAAAACCTTTTAAAGAACTTGCCATAGCTGTCTGTGCTGTCATGACAGAACAGCATAGACGGGGTACTTCATTCATAAAGAACCACATTAGTTTTTCACCGTGCTGGAGATGGAGACAAAGCTCAAGGTGCTACACCTGTTCTCTGCCTCTGAGGGGCATGGGAGGCAGAAGGTCATGCAGGGGTGGGCTTGCTTGGGGAAGACCCTTCCCAAGGGATCACAGAGACCACTCCTGAACTTAGAGGGGGCACATTCACACTGCAATAGAACCTTCATTAGGTTACGTACTCCCATAAAAGTGGTTTACACAAAAGACAATAAGCAAGTTAAAGGGAGTTGACAGAAAGTTATGGAAGTTGACCCAGGAAGACTCTGACCCAGAAAGGACTTCTGAGCCCTTTGCTGGTTCTCCTGTCCTTGGCTTTGCTTAAAGGCAGTTTTGCGAGCACTTCATGGAAGATTTCCTAGACAGGTAGAGGTTAAACCTGCTAGGAGACCAATTCATATCACACACTTATTTACTCTAAAATCACCAACTCTCTGAATCATAGAAGCAGCCAGTGAAGGAAGAGCCAGGATCTCACTCTGCTCAGACGCAGCACTGTGGCTGTCTCCCACAAATGTTGTCATTGACAGGGAACCTCCAGTGATCCCCACAGAAGCCCTGGACAGGTCGCCTCAACTCCTTCTTGTTATGGCTTGGCTAGGCACCTCCTCCGCCCTTGGCACAGGCACAGCTGGAGTAACCACGCCCATCTGCTACTTCCAACAGCTATCTGCAGCCCTCTCAGACCCCTAGATTAACTTATGCCTCCATCACCACCCTCCAAAGTCAGATAGACTCCCTCAAAGGAGTCACTTTCCAGAACTGATGAGCTTTAGATCTCCTGACTGATGAAAAAAGAGGCTCCTTCTCTTCCTCCAGGAAGAGATGCGTCGACATCAAGCAGTCAAGACCAGAGATGTGACAAAGAAACCACAAGACCAGTCCTGTCTCCACCAATGCATGCTAATGACCGTTAGGAAGCTTCACTTTACTAACTGGAACCTGCGGCGGACACCCTCCGACCAGCAGAGGAAGAAAGACCACCACTAGGAGGATTCTTCCCGGATCACACTTTATTGGAGAGCCTCTTGGTTGACAGATGGGCGATGATGGCGAGAGGGGGGAAGCAAGGCACCTACGGCTGCTTATAAAGCCTGGAAGGAGACGGGGCACCTATTGATTGGCTGCAAGTAGCTAACCACAGGTGGACGCCACGGGATAGGCTCAGGACAGGTCATGTGGCGCGCATGTGCAGTAGCAAGATCCAGGTTGGCGCCAAAGCACTACCTAATTAGGAGTTGTTTACCACAACGCTGCCAGGAAGCCAGCGCCATCTTGTAATGGCGTTTATGGCCGCTCCCTGCAGGAACCCAGAATTCCACAGGCAAGCACAGGCAAAGATGGCTGGCTAGAGAAGGCTCCGCCACACAGCACCCATTCTCCTTCTCGTCCACATCCCATGCTGTGCTTTTGCTGAGGACCTCTGCTATCACCACACTAGGAGGAGCTGCTGCCACTCAGCCCCCATGGCAGATCCAGTGGCTGCTCAATGGGAATGTGCAAAAAGGTTTCTTGAGAAAAGGACAGAGGAAATAAGTAGCCCATATCTTCTCTATTTGGGCTTATAAAATGCAGATTACTCAGCTGTATTCTGTGGTCCATCCCAGGGGTCCCCTTTTGACCTACATCCAGATTGAGCCCACTGACAGTGGCATCTTTAACCAGTGCTACCCAGCCAGGCTAAGCCCACTGACAGTGACTGTCTCTAAACTATGCTATGCAGGAGTGGACTCAGATGTTCAAGCTTCTCAAAGTAAAAGAATTTTAAAAAGGTCCAACATTGCTTCCTCCATCTGCCAGTACAATCCCTAACTCCCGTATCCTGTCTATCCGTGTCTGTGTTATAACCTCACTGTGAGGAATGTTCTTCGCTCCCTGAGATTCCTTTCCACTCCCACATCTCAGCATGACAAAAATATCTCAGTAAATTGTGCTGCTCCAGAATCATAAATTTCCCCCAAGATTCCAAGTCCTTGATGCGTCTCTGTGTCCATTTTCTTTGCTTGAAGTAAATACCCGAGCTGGGTACTTTATGAAGAGAAAAGGTTTACTTAGCTCAGTGTGGCGGCTGAAAACCCAAGGTTAGGTGGTCACATCTGTTCAGTCTCCATTGAAAGCCTTTGGCAGGTGGTACCACAAGAGGTGGAGTGTGTGCCAAACAAGTCATGTGGCAAGACAGGGAGCAAATGGTTCAGAGCCCAGATTTGTTATTTTCACAGAAACTAGTTCTTGTAGGAGTTCCACTGAGAACTACACTAATCCCATTCCCAGTGACAAAATACCTTCCACTAGGCCCCTCCTGAAGGTCCCACTACCACTATTACAGTACCATTACCTCTGGGAATGATCCATTGGAGACACTCAAGCCATTAATTTCTTGAGACTTGTGACTATAATGAAATAATAATCCTGTGATTATTCATATTATATAGCACCACGGGCAAGAGGAAGGGGAGCTATCCTTAGTTTAATCTAATTGGGCCAATGCTAAAGAAGAAATCGATTTAACTGTGGCAGAAACTGACATAAAATTTCCTACTGCCAATTCAGGATGGAAAGGACCATGACAAACACCTGTAATGAAGTGGCTCCGTGCCGGGGACAAGCACAGAAATTAGAAACATCCTACAACTGCAAGGAACCTGTTGTTATCTCAAAGAAGGACAGTAGTTCTTAGTTCCAGTTAAGAACATCTTCTGATGGAACCAACCTAGGTGTTCAAGAGCAGAAAAATGTATAAAACATTGTGATATGTATACACAATGGATTTGGTTTTGAAAAACGAAGAATAAAGTTATGTCATTTGCAGAAAAATGGATGCAACTGGAGATAATCGTGTTAAGCAAACTAAGCCAATTGCAGAAAGATAAATATCGTGTTTCCTCTCATTTGTGGCTCCTAGATTATACACACACACACACACACACACACACACACACACACATATATATATATATATATATATATATATATATGTAAAGTATGCAGGTATCTATTACATGAAAATAGAAATGAAACATTCTGGGGGAACAAAGGGGACAAACTTCATGGGAGAGAGGAGACAAAGTGTCAGAGAATAGGACTGTCCTCCCACAGACAGACCATAGACGGATACCATCTTCCCAAGCTTGGTCGCACCTACTTACCTAGGAATCATTACAGCTAAGGTTGTTGACTGTTACACTCTGCCAGAAAGGAGAGGCAGGGAGAGGCAGCCACACCTCCCGACCAACCAGTCAGCCTTTGTTGCATGACTGGGAGGGCTAAGGGTATATAAACTGAGGAAGGCAAGTACAGACTCTTTGGCCATTCTGTGGGGATATCAGTATACATGCTTGGATGAAGACTTTCCAGTGCAGCCGTAGGAGGAGAGCACTCAGACTCGTGCAGGTAAATCCCACCCATTGCTCAGTAAGTAGACCCAATAACTAACTGGTTTCCCAGACTGTAGTTTGGCAAAATGATACCTCAGTTTGTTGGGTTTGTTGTAGGGACCAAGAGAGGAGGAGGTGGACACTGTTTATGCCTTCCAGAAGTAATTTTAGCTGCAGGAGGGGAGGGGAACTATGTTCAACCCACAATCTTTAAAAAAAGGATGTATCTTGGTTTTCTCATTAACCTCAAAAGACTCTAAGTGAAAAATCCAGTCACACTACCAGATTATCGCTGGCTATCATTATAAACCATTGAGCCTGCGGCACTTTCTTTACACAGCAATAAAAAATGAAGCACTTTGTAATAGATCATAGCATCCAGAAAATAAGTAGACTGCGGAGGAACTGGTGGGAGTGACTTCTGTTGCAAGGTGACTCCATGCGTCCTGAGTTCTTCCATGAAAATAACAGCTCCCACCTTGAGTTTAGGATAGAATCCCACTGCCTCTCACTGCAGGAGGGCAGGTGCATCATACAGATAAGCTTCAGAGTACAGCATCTTTTCCAAGCAAATGGGCAATGGGATGGTAGACATCACAAGGACGATGCTGATGTCAGTCATTGATAGAAATGAAAACCAGCACTGGCTGCGTTTCCCATTGCTCTCTAGATGGTGAGCAGAAGCTGTTTATGTTGGGGAATTACTAATCAGCCCATACCTGCAGTTTACATCTCTCCAGATGGCAATGAAGTGAAGGTATTACAGGCGCAATGCAGTGGTCTTGACATGGAGGAGCCAAGAAGAGACGGAGGCTAGTGGATCATCACTGAGACATGGGGATTCCATCCTCACGACAGGGATAATGCCATCTCATGGCTCTGCTCTCAGTCAAGTATCAGGGGATTGGATTCATTTTCTGAAAGAATGAATTATTATAAATGAGCCTGAAATTACCCATGAATCTCTCCCAGACATTTCCTGCTCGCCACCCTCACACAGACTGTCACTGCGATGCCATTCTTTATGAAACCTTCACAAGACCCAAACAGGTGGCCATTCTTTTCTTTATTTCTTTCTTTTTTTCTCTCTTTTTGAAACATGGTCTCCCTGTAGCCCCAGCAGGCCTGGAACTCACAGAGATCCACCTGCTTCTGCCTCCCGGGTGTTGGGACTAAAAGCGTGTGTCACCACATCTGGTTCTGTTGGTTTGTTGTTGTTGTTGTTATTTTTGGTAGTTGGTCATTCTTAAACCTCTAGAACTACTAACTAAATAAGCTTTAAAAAAATTATGTGTGCGTACGTGCATGTTTGTGCATGTGTATATGTGTGTGCTTCTGTATTCTGTGTGTGAGCACATGCATGCCTATGTGTGGTGTGTGTGCACGTGCATGCCTGTGTGTGTCTGTGTATGATGTACGTATGTGAGTGTGGCTATTCTACAGCAAACGTGTGGAGATCAGAGAACAATTTTCAGATGTCAGATCTCTCCCACCATTGTAGATTCCAGGGGTCAAACTCAGTGCTTAGCTTGCGCTGCTAGCACCATTAGCTGTTTGGGTCAAGAAAAGCCCAAGCTTTTCTTTTAAAAAAATGTTTATTTTTATTTTATGTGTGTGTGTATATTGCCTGCTTGTGCACCAGTGTTGTGTAGTGCCCTCAGAGGTCAGAAGCAGTTTCAATATCAGCAAGGAATCAGTAGCAAAGGCTAAACCAATTTAACAGTAAGAGAGAAGACCAAGTGAGCAAAAGGCAAATGATCTTCTTTCTATCCCCGCTTCTCTTAAACACAGGGTTTGTTTGTTTATTTTTTGGTTATCATTTATTTTATATGTATGAGTATATTGCCTGCATGTATGTAAGTGCACCCGCGTGGTACAATGACCAGAGATGTCAGAAGAGGGCATTGAATCCCCAGGAACTGGAGTTACGGACCCTTGTTAGCCACCATGTGGGTGCTGGGAATCAAACCCAGGTCCTCTACAAGAACAGTCAGAGCTCTTAACTGCTGTTTTGTTCAGCTGCTGTACAGGGTTTTGAACAATCCTGACTGTGGGGATGACACCAGGAGGAAAATGATGTAAGCTGGCTGAGGAAGAGGTATCCTTTCCTTGGCCCAAGAAAAAGTTCTCTTGTTAGGAATGATTAGGGTCTGGGCCAGATGTTTCCAGATTCTTGTTCTTATTTACAATGAAACAGGGACACACCCAGATTTCAAAGTAGCTAAGGAACTTTATTCAAAAGCAAGTGATAGTACGGTGCAATTAGACACCCTGTGGAGAGAGCCATATGAGTGAGTACTCAGGGGACCTGACTATTGTTCCGGGCTTCCTTCTCTGGGCTTTGAGAGAAGGAGTCTGGTTACTAGGAGTATAGTCTGAGCAGTTCTCTATTTTGACCCACAGATTTGGATTATTTAGGCCTTTGCTCACTGTGCATGTCTCTTCCCACAATGTATCTTATTTTATCTTATACCCACCCACTTCAGCATAGGCATAAGATAGTAATTAAGAGATTCCCCCTAAAAGTTCACTTAGAGGAACGAATTAGCCTTCTTGCACATGCACCCAAAACAAAACCAGCTCAGGACAGATTGGCCCCCTACCTTTCATACTGAGAAAAAACAAGAACACACATGAATAGAAACTGTTTCATGGCTGTTAAGGGAAGGGAGTAGAGAAACCTATCCCATTGTTTGAGAGGGGTGTGTATGTGTGAAGGTAAGGGTCTCAGGCTTCCAAGTACATTATTAGAAGAGGGGTGTGTACGTAGCCCCAAACAAGTGGAGACCCCATGCTAAGCTGTACCCTATGCTTGCCTGCCTCTTCCTTAGATGACAGGCTTCTTTAAAGTCATCCTTTCAAATACGAAGTGGTCTCCTCTTAGCCTTGGTTTCATTATCCACAGTGGCCCTAGTCAACAACGCAAGCCCATCATCCCACATCATCACCAGAAGCCTGAGGGCTGTACATAAGATCACTTGCAGAAGAGAGATCACATTCACATTTCTTTTATTTCAATATTTTATTACTAGTCACTAATTTCTTTTAGTGCCTAACTTATATATTAAATTTCATTGTAGGTATGTATGCCAAGATTTTGGGCATTCACTGAGGGTCTTGAAATGCCTCTCCCAAAGTAAGGGAAGACTAACTGTACTTAATTTATTCTACTAAGATGTGCAAGTGGTTGTATGAAGCCCACCGCATTATGAAAGACTGCATTTTTCTCAAAGTCTACTGTTTTAAATATTAATCACATTTAAAACCACGTCTGCAGCAAGATCTGCATTGGTGTTAGAAACTATGGTGTGGTCAACTTGATATATAAAATTAACATCTAACACTTTCCTTGGCAGCCTCTAAAAGTTACCACAGGTCTACTCTGTGAGCACTCTCTAACAGTGGAAGCCCAGCTGTGAAGGAGATAGTTACAGCCCTCCACAGGCTGGCCCGAGGGCCTGAAGCAGTTCCACCCATCTGGGATGAGTGGTTCTTTTTACCAGGGTCAGTCACGGGGTGAGGTTCATGAAGTGTGTAGATTTGCATTCCAGCTTTGCAGAGTTAGCAGTACAAGACAGAGAACAACACAAGGATCACCCTTCCTAGGCTAGCTCATTGCTAGAGATTGCCAGTTACTAGCACCTTTCAAAGCAATACAGAATAGCAAATAGTAAATACCAGTAGAAGCCACTCCATGTTCCAAAAGCTCACGAAGTCATATGCTGTGTGAGGAAAGAAAAACCTGGACTGTATTTCCACAAACTTCAAGATGTTTACCTGTCATACAGGAGTCTTATCAAAATGCTGATTCTGATCTGACACCTTGTGGTCTAGGGCCCAAGACTCTGCATCCCTACAAGATCTAAGTACTGCATGTTGGTTCACCAAGGTTGACTTCCCAGCCACCCTGGTAGAATGGGTCCAGGTGACAATCTCAGCCCAGTGACTAAGCACTGGAATTACCTGAGAAGTTTGTAAAAACTAATCTCTGAGGCTGGGGTCTGGGCACGGATCTCTTAAATCCCAGGTGAGTGCGCTGTGCAATGAAGGCTGACAGTCACTATCTGGAGAGAAGCTAATTGATGATTGAAGTAAGGAGTCAAGTGTCTATGTCAAAGGACATAACTATTGGGCCTGTCATGTGTCTTGAATATTTTTTTATATTTTATATTTTCAAATATTTTATTTGTATTAGTATATTGCCTGCATGTATGTAAGTGTACCTGTGTTGTGCAATGTCTGTGGAGGTCAGAAGAGGGCATTAGATCACTTGGAACTGGAGTTATGGATGGTTGTTAGATGTGGGTGATAGAACCAACCTGGGTCCTCTGCAAGAGCAATCAATGGTCTCAACCACCGAGCCATCTCTCCAGCCCCCAATGTCTTGAATATTTGCACTGATTCTCTCCTGATTGGTGTCATCAGCATCATCATCCTGGGAAGCCCAAACGTCTCTGTTCTTCAGAGTACGGAAACACCGTGAAGAATGACTATGCCACTTTTCTCTCCTTTGTTCACACACAATGTATGGCTGGGACTGGGTGGCATCTACTGGGTAGTTTTGCTATTTCTACATTCATGTGTGCCCCATATTTGACATTCTCTATATTGATTTTTTTACAGAAACTTGTTCTATTTAAAGGAAGTAGATAAAAGCTTCAGCCATGGCATAAAACGAGAAGCCTGTAAGACCTGCCTAGCATGCAACGTTATTTTCTGACACTTCCCAGCAGAAGAAGCATCTCCAACATTCCAGAGCTCTGAAGCACCCTTGTGACAATATCAGGAGAACTTCACACAAAATGTACGATATCTCTTGAAGAAGAAAAAGTTTCTCCCCTAACTGGAACATTTTCTGAGCTATACTGTGGAGACAGAAGGAACTCTAAAGTACCTATCTTTGAGGAGCAAACAGTCCAACTAGAAAGGAACAGGCTTCTATGTGACATACAGAAATCATTTTATTTGGTATGAGAGAACTCAATGGGCTACACCATTTTCACCTCCGTAAGTGAGGTGACTGTTCTGTTTGTTTCAGGTGAACAGCGAGGATGGGCTCAGGCAGTGTCTGACCCAGAGAACATGGTTAGCCAGGGGAGCCCACAGCAGTAGACAAAAATGATAGAAAACTATGAAGCAGAAGAGTTATGTGAACACTAGAACTCCTGCTTTGAAATAACTACCATCCAAGTGTAAAAACCCAGAGGAAGCTGTGCTAGGGTGGACTGGTGAATGCAGCTCAGAAGGGAACTCCGAGCACCGGACTTTATTCAGTGTAACTTTGGAGAGGAGGAACCAACGGGCAATGTGTGGACATTTGAGATAGATCCAAGGAGACATCAAAAAGATGTCTTGGGTAGCCATGACAATGAACTTTAAAGGTGTGTGTGTGTGTGTGTGTGTTGTGTTGAGGAAGGCAAAGGAGGTCAGCGTCTGAGATAAGCTTCTAGTCTCCCTTGTCATCAGGTTCTTCCAGGGTAAACCCCACATTGGCTCCTTACTTCTGTGTCCGTGTGTTGTATGCTATGTAGTGCCTTCTTTGTGGCTAATATTTTGGAAAGATTAGGCCCAGCAAGGTTTGAAATCTCATGCTCTCTTGTCATGAAAAGCATATAGTATATTCTTTTTGGAACTTTCCTGAAATCTCTTTGTGCCCTGCTTGCTTCAAATGTTGGTGGGTAGGTGGGGGAAAGGACTCCATGAAATGGGGTGGCATTAACTCCAAAGCTACCAGGGTCAGGGATTGAGGTCCTCTCTCACCTGCAGGTACGGTGAAGAGCTTCTGATGACTGGTCACAGAAACCACTTCCAAGGGACTCAGTGGAGCTAAAGGCGAAAGAGAAGGGCCAAGTCACAAACAAGATAAAAATATGACCAAACTTCAGAAGTCAGAAATAGCAAGGAAATGCTGGAGATTTCAGGGCTGTACATATGGACCCAAGAGGGAGAAAATCAACAGAGAACTAAGCCAGAGCAAGCTAACTACACTCCTGTGCAATTTGTGAAACCACCTTGAGACTCTTGGGTGGTGGGTGATTCCTGAGGGTGTTGGTGTGGTTGAAAAGACCAATGGAGACAAAGTAAACACTCGTTGCAGATTGGGCTTCCCTAAAATTACATTGTGGGGATAGGGGAGACTTTGTTAAGAACGTCAGTAGGGGAAGGGGAGAGGGCTCAACAGTAGAGAATGTGAGCAGAGTGGCAGTTCACAAGGGCAGGGAAGCTGGACATTTGGCTTCCTCCAAGGATGCCAATAACTTTGGAGGGGAGAGATAACTTGGATGAGGCATCCTGACTTACACTGAGAGCAGT
Source organism: Eospalax fontanierii (assembly GCA_035773235.1). NCBI lineage: Eukaryota > Metazoa > Chordata > Mammalia > Rodentia > Spalacidae > Eospalax > Eospalax fontanierii. The sequence goes on from CM069538.1 coordinate 10,841,951, forward strand.
TCCCACAGATGCAGCTGTCAGCATCAGCAGCCAACACCCAGGACAAGGGAATGAATAAGTAATTCAATCCTGGGAGGATTTTGTGTGACCTCTACTCCAGCTTCTTAAGAAATAGATCTGTAGATACTGTTTGGGAATTGTGGGGTTTCCTACCAAAACAAAACACTGTTGTACCAAAGCACTATCAAAACTAAATAATAAAATGTTACTATTATTAAATATTAAGCCCAGTCAGATAAAGCAGAGTAACCCCAACCTGTCAGTGGTGAGTTCCATAGCTCCTATTTTCTCCTCAGGAATCCACATGTGACTGGGAGGAGGGGCCCAAGGAGCCAGTTATTCTGAGAATGCTGCTGAGTCAGCTAGTCTGGGGAGCACTACCTCCTCTCATCAGAAAACTGGCAAGGAAGTTGTCTCAACCAAGAGCAAAGGGCTGAGGTGGCCACCTGTTGTGTGTCTGTCAGATGCAAGGCATTCTTCAGCTTCCCAGGTCCCTTGGACTCAAGCGTGATGATTTACGTGTGATGCCGTAAACACGAAAGCGCTACTGGACTGTCTCCTCCAGCCCTCTGTTCCTGAGCACACACAGACAGACACAAGCACACAAGTACAGTACTGTTCTACCATGTCTTAATTTTGCAGATCTCCTGCTCAAGGTTCTGACTAATGGTGAGTTATTTGTTCAGAAAGATTTTATGGCTCTCATAAAATGTCAATTACAGTTTTAAAATAACTTGTAGTTTTTCTGTAACATGATGCTGCCATCTTGGTTCCCAGAGGGTATATTAAATCCAAGTAGCAATAACTAATCATTTAAGTAATAAATAAATAAGCCGAGATGGAGTGTTGTTAAGAGTTAATAGTCTCTCACACACTCCATAGAGGTTGAGGCTCCACTCAATTAAAGTGACCCCGGGAAGGGGGGCCAGGGGCCAAACTGCACCCAGTTGTTTTGTTAAGGTATTCAAGCTGCACACATTCACTTCCTTCTTTATGTTGTCTCTTTTCAGCAGGGAAGGCTCTCTGCAGTCCCTGGTCCAGAGAACAATTACGGTACAGTCTCAGAGGACAGAAAGAAAACTGGGGTCATAAATATGTTAAATGGGTGCGTGGGTTTAAGTGGCTTTGTAAACGGAACACGGAGGAAACCTCAGACTAATTAATGGGTATGATGCAGGAGGAAAGCAGAGGTTGGGGACAGTCTTGTTGTGGGGTGAGGGCACCACGGCTGTGTAACTCCTTTTCACCAGGAAGGAACGCTTACTTATTTTGAAAACGTTTTTCAAGATCTCAGAATGGCTTGATGGAAAAATAGCTGATGAGCGTGAACACATGCACCGGAACACTCAGAAGAAAGCTCCTCTTTTGACTGTGGTTTCGCTAAATGAGGCCTGGAAGAGGGATCTTCTAGATTTTTTAAAGTATTATTTTTGTATTTTGAGAATGAACCATCATAAAAGAGGGTGAATTGTCCCTCGTAGACAGACTCGCAGCTTATTCTCCCATATTGATGCCTCCCTGGTAAGTGGCCTTTGATAAATAATTTCTATTTTGGTTGAATCCAAATGAAGATTTTATGATGTAGCCTTCCCATGTGTTCTAAAATATTTCTGTCTCTCTGGAGAATTGACTATTCTTTGTCTTAAAAATATTTACTAGCATAAATGTTTTATGGGAAGTTAGAGGCTGCCTATGTATGTTAAATGACCTATTGGGAACCCACAAACACTTTCCTGATCTTACTCCATGAAGGAAGCAAGCTGATGCTGGACCCTGAACTTGAGGGATACTCACACATGTAAGAACAGAGACCAAGACAGACCAGAGCAGAGATGTAAATGGACAAATGGTAGAGCAGGGAGAGAGAGAAAGAGACAGAGATGAGAGAGGGGGGCAGGAGAGGGACACACACACACACACACACACACACACACACACACACACTGGGGGGAGGCATGGGTAAAGTACACAAAGCCACAGAGAAAATAAAACCAAAACTAAATCAAAACAAAACCCCCAAACCATGGAAAAATAGCAAATAGCAATACTGCTTCTAGTTTTCTGTGACTTCCTTATTTAATTAATAATTAAAGAGTTGAGCTAATTTAATGTTAAAATACTAAAATACTAGGAGAAACTTCTTGTCACTGTGCTGACCCAGTGGTTTTAGTTCTAAGAATTACAAAGACAAACAAACCAAATCCCTGTTAGGTTCTGTCTATACTGATAGCCATTGTTGAAACTGAAGAATCACCAGATTGTAACCTTAAATACAACTCATAAATGACATTCATTCTTCTGTCAGGTTTACTAAACTCTGTTGGAAAGAGAAAGGATGAAGTTTTCTACAAAGAATACAGAAGAAAAAAATAGCTCTTTTTAAATTTTCACATATATTCATTTACGAGGGAGAGAGAGAGAAAGAGAAAGGACAAGAGAGCCACAGATAACTTGCATAAGCGGTTCTTTCCTTCCACCAGGTGGATTCTTGGGATGGAACTCAGTTGTTAAGTTTGGAAGCAAGTGCCTTTACCCACTAAGCCATCTTGCTGACCCTAATAGTTTCTAAAGAGTTCCAATCCTCAGTTTGAGTCTCATAAACCAAACTGAACTACATAAAGACACGATCAGGGCAGCACAAGGAAGAGGAGAAGAAAAGTCACAGGAGAAAGTTCTGTCTCGACTGCTGAGCATCACGTGTGCATCTGAAGAGAAAGCTCTCTGGACTGCAGAGTAAGCCTCGACAGTCCTACAGAGCTGAGGACTGCGTGGGGAGTCAGAAGGCGGAGAGAGGAGAAGGAAGACTTTGGAGGCACCTGATTTGCATCTGATACATTTGTTGTTTTACAAACAAGTAAGTACAAGTCAGACAATATCCCACACAGAGATGGGGATGTGGGTAAGAAACCCAAACCCTATGTGAAGAACTATTGGAAATCCATGCCTGCTGGGAAGGGGAAGGACAGTCTCTTTCAAGGATGGGACTCTTGGTCGGTTAACCAGGTCCAGGGGATAGACCCACACTGAAGGACATTTGGGGATACAAATTAGACTCTATAGGCCGCATTATATATCTAAAACTATATTTTAGATAGTATATCAATACACATATACATACATAAATATTACATATAATATAATAATATATTACATACATTGAGTGAGGGATGGTAAGGAGGCTGCAGATGGGAGAGGGGATCAAAATAGATCATATGAAATTCACCAATTTACAGCAACGAAAACTACCAATACACTAGTAATGTGATTCATTATTTTTCTTAAAATTTCAATTTATTCTGTACAAAAAGAAATCTCATGAGGCTAACGTCAAGATCTCTGCTAGAATGAGTCCATGGACGAACTTGACGCTGCAAATACCATTTTAGCAGAAACTGGTAGCGATGCTCAACACCTTTGCTGTAAATCATCATTTATCTACACATAACGCCAAAGGACGTCTGTGAGCATCCCTCCACGTCAGGCTGGATAAAGTCCTCAGAATGCCTTGCTCCTCTCAGAGCACAATGGGAGAACCACTGTCTAGTGCGTAGAAGGAGAAGGGATCAGTGGTTACCAGGCTCAAAGAGTAAGTATAAAACAGACACGAGGGGACCTGAAGAGAGACAGAAATTTGAAAACGCCAGGGTGGCAAGGATGGCGCAACTCAGCACATTTAGAAAAACAGCTGAACTGTAGAGTTATTATAGATAAATTTCACGTGAACTTTATAACTCAATAAAACATTTCCCCCCTTTTTATTGACTCTTGGTGAATTTCATATGATCTATTTTGATCCCCTCCCCCATCTGCAGCCTCCTTACCATCCCTCACTCAATGTATGTAATATATTATTATATTATATGTAATATTTATGTATGTATATATGTATTGATATACTACCTAAAATATAGTTTTAGATATATAATGAGGCCTATAGAGTCTAATTTGTATCCCCAAATGTCCTTCAGTGTGGGTCTATCCCCTGGACCTGGTTAACCGACCAAGAGTCCCATCCTTGAAAGAGACTGTCCTTCCCCTTCCCAGCAGGCATGGATTTCCAGTAGTTCTTCACATAGGGTTTGGGTTTCTTACCCATGTCCCCATCTCTGTGTGGGATATTGTTGACTTGTACTTGCTTGGTACTTGTGCATACTGTCAACCATTGCTGTGAGTTCCTATGAGGACTTCCAAGTTCTCTAGAAAACTGTTTCCTTGTGGTCATCCACCTCCTTGGGCTCTTATAATATTTCTACTTTCTCTTCTACAATGATCCCTGAGCCTTGGGAGGCAAAAGTTTGGTGTAGGTGTCCAATTCAGGGATAATCATTCTGTAGTCTCTTATTCTCTGCTGGTTGACCAGTTGTGAGTTTTTGTGTTAATCATCATCTTCTGCATAAGGAAGTTTCTCTGGTGAGAATTGAGAGATGCATTAATCTATGAATATAACAATAAGTCAATACTGTGTTGATATAACAGAATAATAGTATTACACAAATAAAAATATCTTCCAGGCCAGGATGACAGTATAAGGCCACCTCAGACTACATGTTTTAATGTATACATACTTTTTTCCACAGTAAATATTTAATATATTTCATCCCTTTAGGGGTACAACTGTCCCATAATTTGTAACACACAATAATTAAGAAATATTTTTATTGATTCTTTTGGAGTTTCATGCAGCACATTTTGGTCATATTCAGACCCATCTCCCATCTTTTCCACAGCCCTAAAACCCCCTCATTTTTGTCTTCTGTTTTTTTCTGTTTTAAATTTATTTATTTTTATTTTATGTGTATGAATGTTTTGCCTGCATGCATATAAGTGCACCAGATGTGTACAAACCCATGAAGGCCAGAAGAGGACACTGGATACCCTGGAACTGGAGTTATGGGTAGTTGTTAGGTACCATATGGGTACTGGGAACTGAATCCAGGTCCCCTAGAAGAGCAGCCAGTGCACTCAACCACGAAGCTATCTCTCCAGCCACATTATGTGTCTTTTACTAAAGGCCTATTGAGTCTAATTTGTGTTCCCAGTTTGTGTAAGTTCACCCCTTTGGAGTCTGGTCAGCCTACAAGTCATCATATTCTTGAAGAAAACTGACCCACCCTCTCCAAGTAGCTATCACTTGCCACCAGATCCTCAACTAGGGCTGGAGCTTCTTGCATACCGCCTCCATCCATGCTGGGTTTTCTTCTGACTTGAGCCTGAACAGGTCTTGCGCATGCTGTCACAAGCTCTGTGGGTTCATATGTGCTGCTATCCTGTGGTATCCAGACAGCAATTTCCTTATATTTAACCATTACCTCTGGCTCTTACAGTCTTTCATCCCCCTCTTCCCCAATGAGCCCTGAGCCTTGGAGGAGAATGTGTAATACAGATGTCCCATCTAAGACTGAACACCCTACAATTCCCTTATTCTCTGCATGTTGACCAATTTATGGGTCTCTGTGTTTGTCACCATCTGCTGCAAAAAGAACTTTCTCTGAAAGGTGTTGAGAGATGCATTAATCTGTTTTTTTTTTATTCTATTTTTCATTTCCTACTTTTAGTAAAGACACAACTATAGAAAATTATTTTTTAAGTTAGAGAACAAATGTCAATGTCATCACATGATAACCAGATGTCACTAGTGAACATCCCCCTGTGGAGCCAGGACGGGGAGTTGGGAGGTTCATGGCAGCCTAAGGAGGCATGCCTAATTTGAGGGACCAGCCTCCAACTAGTGCAGTAGTTACTCCATGGGAGGGAGGGACATTGTAGCCAGATTTTGTATTTATTCAACAAAAGCTTAGAAAAAAAATCTCCAGAAGTTTTAAATGTTGGTTTAGAGTTCTAAACAGGACAGGATCAATTCAGCTATCAGATTCAAATCCGATAACCCCTGTATTACATCAGAGACCTCACAATTCAGCGCTTAACTGCTAATTTCCAAGATTTCTTCACTGTTGCTTTATGTCAGTTACTATTAACTTCTCCAGTGTTTTATAGTTTCTGAAGCTGAGGATCGGGGTAAGGGGTCAGGAATCTCTCTCTCTCTCTCTGTCTCTCTCTCTCTCCCTTTGACTTCAAAACAATGCCCGATACCATAGATACTCTTGTATTTCCTTAATATAATTAATTATAATATAATCCCATGTAAATAAATCTTGCCTTGAAGGTTAGTTCAACTATGCATATTGCTTTACCTGGCCAGTAAGATAAAGCCTGGACACAAACCCAAGGCTATGAAGATATTTCTTGAAGTGGCAATGGCTCTGTGTGTTTTTCTTGGCCAAATCTGGTTAATAAGAAAGTGAAAATAGGATTGCTTCCTATTTAGAGGGCCATATTGTTCCCAAAGTTCAAAAGAGATGTGATGGGTCTATAGCAAACAGCTTCTTTCTCAAACACATAAAGAATGTTCCCAATTACCCTGGCAATGAGTTAGGGACTACCTGACTATATTCTGGTCCTGGAATATAAACAGATGCTGTGAGCACTCTTCTGAGGACTGACTACATAAATCTTCCACAAGATGGTCCCCCACACTCCGTCTTCATGCTATGCCATTTGGAGGTTCCAAGGTGAAAACTGGGTCTTGCCAGGGCTGTCGCGTTCTAACCCATACCAACAGCGTCCAGCATGTTTTCTGCTACAAACAGTGGAATTCTATAAAGTGCTCTCTGTAAATACTTGCCCTGTTAAAAGAAAAAAAGAACAGTCCTTCCATATGGTTTGCTGCTTTTGCAGCCCTTGCTCTACAGACAATTCGTGCAGTCAACAGCTGCGCAGCTCACAACCTGTGAGGCTCACATCCTCAGCAGAGCCAGACAGAGAAGTGCCATCTCCTGCCCTCAACACACCATGGATTCATTTTTTCCTGTCAGAGTGGATTATGGTGCTAGAAAGGCATCATTTAGAATTGTAAAGAATTTGTCATCACAATTAGACAGTAAGAAATGAAGGCAAAGAAATATTCATTAGTCTCTGACTTGGAAGTTTGGGTATCAAGTGCTTTACATTGAATTGCCAGTTATAAATGATGGCCTTAAGCCTTGTTTTATTTTATTTATGTATTTTTATTTTATTTTTTACTGTTTCAAAAGAAGATCTCCCTATAGCGCCAGCTGGTCTGGAACTCTCTAGGTAGACCAGGCTGACCTCAATCTCACAGAGATCTACCTGCCTCTGCCTTCTGAGGGCTAGGATTAAAGATGTGTGCCAGCATATCCAACTTGAGTCCTGTTTTATATTGAGTTGTTGCTTCTCTGGGAAAGTGAGTAACTCATTCAAGTTCATATGTCTAAAAATGAAACTGAGACCTGCATGACTCTGGAATTTGTGCCCCGAGCTGCCCTCCCTGGAGCCAGACTTCAGTGCTAGAGGCTGCAGCTTGCTGGATTCTGTGTCCCTTCTAGGCTCCTGAAGTGCCCCGGCAGCAAGGGACTGCATAGGTTGAGAGTTAAAAAGGATATACGAACCAATATGCCAGGACAACAGGTATTGATAAGGACGACCTCTGTAACATGAGGACCTACTGTGGTCCCCTGAGCCCTAGAAGATCTCATCTCAGTAGAAGGAAGTGTATTGCTCAGGGTTTTTGAGCCAACCATGCAGTGATGGTGGAGACTCTCTTCTTGGAGACCATAGACTGGTTCAATGTGTAGAGCAAAGGAGGTAAAACGGGAACGAGGAAGCAGGAGGAGGGGAAGCACGTGGAACACCTAATAACTCTTTAGAAAATGAGCACTGCAACTCCATTTGTTGTTTTAAAAGTATTTATCCAAACAATTCAGCAACAGGGCTGGAGAGCAACAGGCTCAGCGGTTAAGAGAACTAGCTGCTCTTGCAGAGGACCCGGGTACGATTCCTATCACCCTCTTGGCAGCTAACCACAGTCCCTAATTCCAGTTCCAGGGGAATCTGGCACCCTCCCCTGACTTGCGCATGCACTGCATGACATGGGTGAACTTACACACATAAAATAAAAGCAATAAATAAAATCTTAAAAAAAAAATTCAGTTAGAGCCCTGGTACCACAGAGCAAGTCTCACGTGTAGCATTTGATCACTTTTAGAAGCAATTCCAGTAACAGACCTGGACTGGATTCTCCTTCCGCTGAGCTCGTTCTCTGGCTGTGTCCATGTTCATGCTCAGTTCATGCCACGTACATGGGGTGGCTAATTAATCAGATGAAAACCAAAACCACCATAGATCTTTCTCACTCTTTTTCTCTTTTTCTCAACACAGACCCATGTTTCTCCTCCTCTTCTTTCTCCTATTCAGCCACCATCACAAAAATACATGCAAATTAGACAAGCATTATTGGAAGAAACCAGGGAAAAAGGAGTGAATGATTTTAGAGGGACAGAAGGTTCAAATCTAGGGCAGGACTCCAGCCCTACAGAGCTCCTTCATTTGAATACCTCCCGCTGTTAATGTCCTCCTCATTCTTTGCCTTCAAGTTTCTGCTAGGTACCAGCCAAATGCAGAGGTCTGAGTATAAGCCTGATGCTGAGCATGCTCCTGACAATGCCTGACTGAGGATTAGACAGTTAGTACAGGAAGGTACTAGGCTCTTCACATGGACTGTCTTTGCTCACATTTGGTGATACTTCCATGGCTGGATTTGCTATTTCATGCTTGAGAACCTCCCCATTCATGACAGGGTCCCCTTCAGGGCTGAGGAAGGCAGTGGGTCTTTGTTTGAGGTCACATAGAATTTTGGCAAGCAGATCCTTCAGCCCAGGCTCACTTGCTGCTGGAGGCCTGCCAAGCCTCACACCAAGAAAATGATGGCACTTAATTAGAAGGGGGGACACCTCACTTTACATGAAAGAGAGGGGTGAAATGAGAAAAATTAATTCATGATGTGTAATAGTTGTAACGCACTTTAAATATGCAGAGATTGTCATTTAGCTCAGATAAAAAGAAGGAAAACAATACAAAAGAATAAAAAGAAAAGCTGTATTCTTATTAGACTGCAGTGTGGATATCGTAATCACTTGGGGCCATGGCAGCAGCCAAAGGCAGCGTGGAAGCTAAAAAGCCATTGCAATAAACCTCTGAGCTTTGCCCTATTAAAAATGTCAGACTCATAAATCACAATTAATGACCAAGGAGGGAGGAGATCAATAAGTTTTGGGAAGTCATCTATAGAAGTGTCATATGGTGTTATTTAACGTAAGATCACTAAGGTGGCTAACATTTGCCAGCAAGCCAAAGTTCAATGTGAAGATCCATCCTAGAACATGAAGGCTGAGTTAACTTTTAGGCCAGAAATTTTAGAAATTCTTCTAATTTTAGGTGATGCTTGGTCTTTGCATTTAAACACAAGTTGCATTTGCGTTTAAAAATAAGCAAGCCTGTGTTTTCTAAATTATTTTCCATTTCAGACTCTTCAAACTGCAGTTAAAAAATAATTTCATCCGTTTTATTAGCCAGATTGTTTAAAAGCCATCCTTAAATTTAGCCACTATGTAGTATTTAGAAACCACAAGAAGTCAAATTAAACAAAAGGAAGGGATTTACTGTGGGGGCTGTGAGTGTGGGAACATACCCAGTGTGTCTCCAGCCTCTATGCCAGAGAAGATCAAACTGTCAAATGCAAAGAAAAATGGATCCCATAAAAGAAATAATCCGAGGCTTATCATTATTCTTAGTGGCTTCTTCTCTCTCATGCCTCCCTATCTCTGAACTATAGCTACGTTCAGAAGCCTTCTCACACCAGGGGAGGGAAAAACGTCAGACCCCATGTTTTAAACGTTATTCATTTTAGCAACAGTTTTTAAATTGCTTTCTTTAATGAGTTTCTCTTCACAATCACAAAAGATATAAATAAGACCCAGCGATAGTCAGTGGAAGAAGGTCTTCTGAGGTCTTGACCAAACTGTTTCGCAGGGACTGAGGACCACTTCTGACGCGCATTCTAAAAGAAATATTTTAAGCAAACCATAAAAGTGGGCTTGACCCCTTCCATGGGCCCATCGTAAATCAACTGTTAAAGGAAGGGTGGAAACTGCAGAGGAGGTCAGAGGTGGCAGAAAGGCCACCGAGAAAGGACAGTGTGAGAAACCCGGGTGAAAGCTAGAGGGGAAATAAGGCGACTTTTGGTCAAGTGGCATCAGTAATTCGGAAACCTCGGTCACGTTGTGTTTCCAACAGATTGTGTGAGGAAAGAGTCACATGAAAAGTTCCAGGGGCAAAACTTAGAGCCTAGAATTGTTTTAATCAGAAAGCCTTTTTGAGAAACAGGTAGAGAGAAATTTGGTTAAAGCTAAGAAACTATCAGCAGCCCCTAAGTCCTTGGGGAAGCATTTCTTATGAACGGGGCAGCTTACCTCAGTCTCCCATGCTTCATTGAAAGGTAGATCTTAAAATATGAAGACAGGATTGAAACATGAAATTTGCATTTTCGCTATGTTCTGAAACAGACTTTAAATAGCCTGCAAAATTGACCTTATACTCTTTCACAAAGAGAAAAATAAAAGGATGGTGAGTTAGCATGTTGACTAATTAAAAATCATTAAAAATGTTCACTTTGCTGTTGTAAAAAAAATGTACTAAGTGTAATGTTTGAACGGTTAGTGCATCCAGTCATTTGTTTCATTGGGGGGTAGAATCAAGTTTGAAACACAGACAATTATCTGGATTCACATTTAAATGAAAGCTGGCTGGATTGATTTGTAAGGACACAATTTATTTGGTAATAATGACATTCCTTGAGTTGGACCAGAAAAACAAAGGTTGATTTATTTCCTAATAACAAAGACAAATGGCCCTTCCGTGGCCTCTTCCTCACTCTCTGGGTGAAGGGCCAGGTTGCCAGCGGACTCTCCATCCTCTCTGTGCAGGAGGATTCTATACCAACAGGGATGGAAGCTGTCTGTTAACAGAAAGCCTTTAAAAAGCCACAAGCCATTTTTTTCCCTACTTGTCAATTCTACTACTTGGTATTTAAGGCAAATGTGTACACTGTAAAAATTTCATGCCTTTTGTGAAACTCCTTTTGATGGTATCTGGTTAGCAAATGTTTATGAGAGAATTCTTAGAGCATGGAAGAAACATTACAGTACTGACAGCATTTCCATAAAACTACTATATTTAAGAATGCGCTTGAAACATAGTCCAGTATTTTATGTAGATGGTTCACTTTAAGTGATACAAGTCGAACAACAGCAATTCAAAGGCAAATGGATTAGAAAGGTAAATTTTTAGCAATTATGTGGTTTCTATTTTATGGGATAAAAATCATACTGTTAACCTCATTTTCAAAGGAACTTCCTATTCTATTCTGTTTTTAAATGTTCTGAGGAAGTAAGAAATTCTTTGGGTTCTTTAAGTCTTGGAACTGGAGTAATGTTTCAGCCGTTAAAAGCACTGGCTGCTTTTGCAGAGAACTTGGGTTTGATTCCCAGCACCCACATAGCAACTAACAACATCCATAACTCCTGTTCCAGAGCATTCTGATGCCCTCTCTGACCTCCATGGGCATTCTACATGCATTCAGGCAATACAATCATATACATAAAAATTTAAACATACATATATTTAAAAGGGAAATAAAGTCTTGAATGACTTCTAGAATTTTCTAGGGCCAACTTTTCCAGCATAGACAAGAGCCTAGTGATGAGGGTCGTGGTTCTGCATAATGTTCTGTTATTGCTCTTCTATTAAGCTCTGTGTGTAAACAGCATGCACAGACTAACTCATCCATTTTGATGGCCTTATATCTCATCATGTAGAATATTCTGTATTAACAGAAATTTGGGATTCTGAAGCATGTTTTCCTGTCACACATCATGTCTCACAAAACATTTATGCTCATGTCTCCTGTGTATAGAAGCTGGGCTTTCTTTAAGGAGCAGAAGCAGAAGCAGGGTGATTAGGTACCTTTCAGGTGGCTGTGCCACTGACCGTCACTTGAGGAGCCAAGGCTCTCCATTCCCATCAGCCTGCATCTGAGAGCACAGCTGTCCTGACATTGGCTTCTCTGACTGCCAGAGTTATTAATCACCACACAGTTATTGCAGGTTGGCGCCTACTCCGTGAGCTCCCTGCTTCTGGCAGAGTCTTTATTGTCCTTGTCAGCCATTTCCATATTTTGGATTTTGAGACTATGTACACACATCAATGTGTGTGCATGTATGTGTATGTGTGTATGTATGCTCATGTATATATTGAGTGTGTATTTTTGTACATTTCTATATGTGTATCTGTATGTGTATGTGTCTGTATGTATCTGTGAGCCTGTAGCCATGTTATGGATGTGTGCATGTATGTGTATATATACATATGCCTGTGTGTATTTGCATATCTTTGTGTGTCTGTATGTGTATGTGTGTGTTTATGTGTAGATAAATAAACGTGTGAATGCGTGTATGAATGTGTTTGTGTGTTTATATGGGTATGTGTATGTGTATACATATATGTTTATGTGAATGTGTGCAGATAGGTGTGTGCGTATGTATATATGTGTGTCTGTATGTGTATGTGTGTATGTATATGTGTCTGTTTGTCTATATGTGTATACATAAGTATATATATGTGTATTCATGTTTATATGCATGTGAAAGTTTACATGTATATATGTATGTGTGTATATATGTATGTATGTGTGCATGTATATGTATGTGTATATATGCATGCTTATTCATAAGGAAAACACCAGAAAGTTGACATTGGAAAACTGATATCATTAATTCATACATACAATAATCAACCAAGAAGAAGATCTAATGAAAGTCTCATATGTAAAAGTAACATAAATGTATAAAATGCTCAGACATGGTTATTAAGATATACAGAATTTTGCCAGGCATGGTACTATGGATCCCAGTGAGATGGAAGCCAGCCTACTGTACATACAGAGTTCCAGGCCAGCGGGGGCTACAAGATCAAAACAACCAAAACCAAACAAACAAAATAAATATAGAATTTTAAAACACTACATAGTTCATAAAAGAAAATCTAAACTTTTAAAATTGTATAACATGTATTTGGAGAAAAAAAAACCTCCTAAAGGTGAATATTGTTCCCAAATTTCTCTATTAATTTGGCATTTTTTTATAAAAATTCAGGCAACATTTTTGAAGAACATGACACAAAATCCATGTCTTAGTGTTAAAAGAAAAAACTTTAAAAAAAAAGAATAACTGAGACAACTATCCAAAGTAAGGACAGGTGTTCAGGGAGATGGTCAGTCAGTCCAGTACTGGCTAAACAAGAATGAAGAGGGTTTTGGACCCCCAGCACCCATGTAAAAGGCTGGATGGCTGCACACTCTGAAGCCCCAGTGCTGAGGAGGCAGAGACCAAAGGCTCTCTGGGGCTACTGGCCAGCCAGCCTAGCGAAGTGGGAGAGCTCTTGGTTCAGTGACGAAACCCCGCATCATAAAAGATAAGGTGACCAGTGACTGAGGAAGATATCTAACCTCTGACCTCCACACCCATGTGCATGTATTCACATGCATACACATGTATACACACACATACCCAAACACTCAAGAAAGAAAGAAAGGAAAAAACAAATAAAAGGGTGGAAAGATCTATAAGATAATAAAATTGACAGGAAGATTCCCAAATAGCATTCCTCAGTGTGCTCTGGAGCTATTTTATCCACACTGCTACTTAATTTGTCATTAAATAATTCATTCTTCAATTTGTTGTAATAAGATTTTTTTTTTTTTGGTCTTTTTGAGACAGGAGCCCAGGTCCTGGAGCCCCAGCTGACCTGGAACTCACTACATAGAACAGGCTGGCCTTGAACTCACAGGGATCTGCCTGCCTCTGCCTTCCAAGTGCTAGGATCAAAGGCATGCGCAGTTGTGATAAGATTTTTAAGAGCAACTTTATATTTATAGTAACACTGAGCAAAAAGCACAGTGCCTGTGATGAAATGGAACCCCCATTCCTCGGAGGCACAACCCTTAATGTCCCCCATAAGGGGTGAGTTTATTGCAACTGATGGATTACCTATTAGAGGTAGTCTAGAATTACTAATAAGTAATTCTACTTAAAGAGAGTAAAGATGTGTACGTGTGACACTTTTGAATCTTGAAGACATGGGACTGCTCTCAGGACTCAGTCCAAGAAAGGACCATTTTCTGGAGTTTGACTCAAGAAATGAATCAGCTGCTCAGACTGTTTCCTTACGTTTAGATGTGAGTATTATATGAAGATGGTACACCCCCCAGCTCACAGGACTGATACGCGGAGTTTGAAGGATCCAGAGCACTCCTCTGAGCAATAATTCTCTTACAAAGGGGACTGAGACTCACTGATTCCTCAGAAGTTTCTCATGTGACCTATGATGTAAGGGGTCCTACAGACATAAGTATACTACCAGAAGTCAGTGGAGTTCATGAGATAACTCTCAGTGGACTACTGAGTCCATGGCTCCCCGGCTATATGGACACAGGTGATCATGCCCCCCATGTTCCCTGCCTGCGTGCCCCTGAGAATCAGCAGCTTTCTTTCTGTGATTCTCCCTGGAGAGCCATCAGGGCATTTGGCTGGCCTCTCCCTCACATACCATTCTGCTTTTCAAAATTAATTGACTCAAATGAGAAGAGCTTGGACCAGAAGCCACCACTCGGGTAATTAAACCCCAAGACCTCATTTGCATGTGATTATAACCTTAATACAACCTATTCACTTAATGAGAGGAAAGCTGCCATGCTGTGCTTAGAAACATGTGAGGAATTATTTTCTTTCAGATGCTGTCTCACTAGATCTCTACTAGAAACGAGGCATCAGCATCCCAACTTACCAGCTAAGGGAAGCAAGTCACTTGCCCCACGATACAGGAAGAAAGGGCAGGATCAGAACTCTGTCAGGTCTAGAGACTAACTCTGCTCTAAGGCAAGTTTGGAGAGTGGTGGTATACTTGAAGTTCTGTAAAACTGGGACACTAGAGAACTCTGGAGCATCATTTCCTGTAACTTAGAGCAGGTTACCCCTTGGCCATGTGCCTCTGGGTCATGAAGGTTTCTCAGCTCCCCATTTCTTTGAGAATGCTGCTGATTCTCCCCCTTGCTTCCACTAAGCTTCAAGAATTTATTTGTCCACATCAGGCAATAGTTGCACACTCCTGTAAATAAATTAGGGCACAGAGTTGTGACAAGACTTGGTCACTGATATAGTGGAAATAGGAACCAGCAGTTTTAAGCATGTAACAGTAAGGTGGTGACAGAGCCCATCTGCTGTGTTACTTTCATGTATTTTTCCATATTGTGATCATGTGAAGCTCTTTACATTTCCTACCTGGTCTACCAGTCTCTGAACCATCTTTTAGGCTTTAAATCAATTAGTGTCACAGTTTGGATAATAGGTATCTGTGCATGTGTCAAACACTTCTCCAGAGTGGATCTGTTGGGAGAGAGCAGGGGGACCATTGCTAAGTCTTTAGCTCAGGGGAATACATGGTCATGAGGTGATTGTGCAATCCCTGTTTCTTCCTGTCTCTCTCTCAATTTCTCTCTAATTCCTGGCTCATGATATAAATGGTTTGCTCCAAATCGCAGCTTCTGACACTGCGGGTTGCAACCCCATGTGGGGTCATGTAACTGAATGTGAAGGGTCTTCAAATGTTGGCACCCAGTAAAAGGTTTCCAAATGTATAGTGACTAAAAACATTAATTCAAAATCAAATGCATAATGAATCCGAGGTGCTTCTGGCAGTGCTTGTGCATGCTTCTTTGCAGGCTTCGCTGTGGCCTCGGCTCTGAATACAGAACAGCACTTTGTACTATGCATGCTGCCCCACCAGTTAACTCCAAGGAGCACTGTCGGAAGCACGTTAGCTGAGGTTCAGACCATTGCAGGCCATGAATTCCTTTTTTTTTTTTTTTTTTTGTACATAGAGGGATTTCAGGTTCTTTAGAAAGATAATGGTTTAATTATTGACAACAAAGTCTTTTGATTTTTATTTATTTATTTTTCCCTGGAACCTCAGCTGCCCTGGAACTTTCTATGTAGACCAGACTGGCCTTAATCTCACAGAGATCTGCCTGCCTCTGCCCTCCGAGCACTGGGATCAAAGGTGTGCGCCACCATACTAGACAACAAAGGCTTTTAATATATTTTTCTACTGTCATTTCTCAGCACGTAAATGTTAAATTAGTACGTCATTGGATTGGATTGGATTGTGTTGCAGCATTTGATTTTAAAAATTGCTTTCTGAAGGCCAGGGAGATGTGGGGTAAAGGAACTTGCTGCCAAGCTTGATGGTCTGAGTTTCATCCCTATATAATAGAAGGGGAGAAATGACTCCTCAGGTTGTCCCCTGGCCTCTACATGCATACCATGGCATACACACAGACAAACACACACACACACACACACACACAAGTTGTCCCCTGGCCTCTACATGCGCACCATGACACACACACAGACAAACACATACACACACACACACACACACATTGTCCCCTGGCCTCTACATGCGCACCATGGCATACACACAGACAAACACACACACACACATACTGACCAAAAAAAAAAAAAGCAAATAAATAGATACAGTATGCATTTTTAAAATTGTTGTTTAGTGACTCTTGTTGGTGACTGTTTTTTATTGATTATTTTGTGATTTTCATACAATATAATTTTATGGCATTAGATCCCCTCTTCTATCTCTAACTCCCCTTACAGACATCCACCCAATTGGCTGATTATATACTCTATTATATATATATATATATATATATATATATATATATATATATACATATATATATGTATATATATGTGTGTGTGTATATATATTCTATTTTACACACACATATATATGTGTATATATATATATATATGATATATATCATACAGCCTATAAAGTCTGATTTGTGTCTCCAAATGCTCTTCAGTGTGGGTCCATTCACTGGAGCCTGATTAACCTAATATGAGTCCCATCCTTGTAAGAGATTATTCCCTTCCCAGCAGCCATCAGTCCCTAAAAGTTCCTTAGGTTGGGTTGAGATTTCTTACCCATTTCCCCATGTATGGGCTAGGATTCTTTTTCTTCTTTGAATTTATTTGGGAATTGTGCATGCTGTCACCATTGCTGTGAGTTCATATGAGTAACTGACCAACTGTCTGAAAAACTCTGCTCCCTTGTGATCATCCACCCACCTCTGGCTCTTAAAATGTTTCTGCCTCCCCTTCCACAATGAGCCCTGAGCCTTAGGAGGCAGAGATTTGAAATAGCTGTCCTATTCAGAGATAAACACTCTGCAGCCTCTTGTTCTCTGCACATTGGCCAATTGTGGGTTTCTGTGTTAACCACCATCTGCTGTATAAGGAAACTTCTCTAGTGAGAGTTAGAGATGTATTCATCTTATGTGTAGAGGTTGCATAGAAGGTGTGTCACCTAAGGCTAAGTATCTCACACAAACTTATTCTCTGCATTTGACCAGTTGTGAAACTCTGTAATGGTTTCCATCTGTTGCAAAAAGAAGCTTCTTTGATTAGGGTGGAAGGTACAATGGTCTGTAAATATGGGACATTTAGAATACAGTAAGAGATTACATTTGTCTAGGAATGTGGCAAATGGGTTTCCTTTAGGATCTATGACCTCTCTAGCCATGCATATTTGGCTATGTTTACAGTACCACACATGAGTTCCCTCCCATTGAGTGGGCCTTAATTCGAATTAGACAGCTGTTGGTTACCCCCAAGATAAAAGTCCACTATTGCACCAATGTTGATAGTTTTCTGAACTAGTCATTGCTGTTTATTAGGCTTTACAGCTGAGTAGAATAATTGTTCTGTATCGTATAAGAAAGCAGACAGAGCATGGGCTAGAGAGGAAGTCAGTAAGCCGCACTCTTCCATGGCCTGTGCTTCAGCTCTTGCCTCCAGGTTCCTGCCCTGAATTCCTACCTTGGCTCCCTCAATGATGAACTGTGACCTAGCAGATTTGAAATAAAATCAGCCTTTTTCTCCTTTAGTTGGTTTTGGTCAGATGTTTTGTCACAGCAATCAAAAGCAAACTAGAACAGAAATTGGTACCAGGATCATGAAATATTGCTGTAATAGACCTGAACTTGGTGTTTGGGGAAGGATTGTGGAAGTGTTTAGAACTTTGGGTTAGAAAAGACGTTGAGTGCTTAGAGTTTGTTGCTGTGGAGCTTGGAACAGTTATGCTGAAAAGAGTTATAGATGATGGAGGCCTGGTTGTGAAGCTTCAAAGAGAATCTGAGACTATCAGGGCTGTTTGTGTAACATTTTGAATTGAGAGTCTGTGGTTTCTGGTTGGCTGGGCCAGAAGAATCAGCTTTGATCAAGAAAAGACCAGAACCACTGAAGTAAAACCTTTCTTTACTGGACATTTGATCGTGGTTATCTGGGGCTGAAAAATCAGCTGAAAGTAACAAGAGACAAGCATCACAGAGATGAAATCTTCAGGGAAGTATTTCCTCAGAGTCAGCACACAAAAGTTGTGGTCCCTCGAGGGCCCCACCCAGCAGATGCAGGGTAAAATAAATCTTTTCTTCTCCAAATGGATTTTGATCAGAGTGTTTTGTCACAGCAATTGAAAGCAAACTAGATCAGGAGCTGAGACCCACAAATTCAAGAGAACACTCATCACTTATTTTTGTGGGTCTGGGTTGCTTCACTCAGCATAACAGGTTCTAGTTCCATCCAATTACCTGCAGATCTCATGATTTTGTCTTTCTTTACTGCTGAGTAGAACTCTTTTGTGTAAATGTAACACACTTTCAGTATCCATTCATCAGCCAAAAGAGGTTTATGTTTCCATTTCTTAATAGCAACACACATGGCTATGCAAGTATCTCTGCAGCAGGGATGAGTCCTCTGGGTATATGCTAGGGAGCGGTATAACCAGATCATATGGAAGATTTATTCTTAGTCTTAAAAAGCTCTCCATACTGATTTCCTCAGTGGTTACACCAGTTTACAGTCTTATCAGCAGTGGATGAGGGTCTCCTTTCCCTGCATTTGATGTCATTTATTCTCTTGATTTTAGCCATTCTGACTAGGGTTAGATGAACTTGTAAAGAAGTTTTTGATTTGCATTTCCCTAGTTACTAAGAATGTTAAACACCTTCTGAGGTGTTTATTGATCATTTTTATTTAATCTTGTGAGAGCTGTCTGTTCAGATCCATAGCCTGTTTCTTAATTGGGTCATTTTTTTCCTTACTTGTTTGGTTTCGAGTTCTTTGTACAGTCTGGATATTAATGCTGTATCAGTTGTGTAGCTGGTGAAGATTTTCCCCCACTCTGTGGGCTTCTTCTTCACTCAACTTGTTGTTTCCTTTTGCTTTTTACTTTAATGAGACTCCATTTGTCAGTTGTTGACCCTAATTCCTGAGCAACTGATATCTGACTTAGAAAGTCCTTTCCTGCACCTGTTTCTTATGGGGTATTGCCTGTGTTTCAGGTTTCACATAGAGGTCTTTAATTCATTTGGAATTGACTTATGCTCATGATGACAAATATGAGTCTAATTTCATTCTTCTATAGGTGGAGATCCAGTTTTGCCAGCATCATTTGTTGAAGATGCTGTCTTTCTTTCAGTGAGTGTTCTTGGCCTTTTGTCAAATATCAGATGACTGAACTGCGTGCACTCATGTCTGGGTCTTCCTTTTAGTCCCATTGATCCACAAATTTGTTTTTGTGCCAATACCATGCTGGTTTTATGAATATAGCTCTATAGTATAGATTAAGATCAGGTATAGTAATCTCTTCAGTATTAAAAAAAAAATCATTAAATGAATTTTGCCAGAGACTGAAATAGAATTTTCAACAATTTTTGAAATGGCCCTAATTAAACTTCTATCATTTTAAACTACATATTTATTTGCAAAGCTATTTTTTCAGTATTGGTAATTCTAACATCAAAGTATCAATCAAATCTGAAGAATGCTGAATGTTCTACGACCTGCAGTATCAAATATCCAACTGAGATTTAATTCCTTATGCAAAAATAAACAAGCACATTCTTCTTGTCAGTATTTAAATTTGTTCTCATTCTTAATTATTGGTAAAATTATATATATACAAATGAATTCGTTTAAAATAAATTTATGATTTATTAAAAGTAAATGTTTGGTTTGTGTGCCTAGTTCATAAATATATATGCCTAGGGTCATATAAACATTTCTGGTATGAAAAGTAGCAGGTGAAAATCTGGAGAGGCCCTTCTCTTCCATAAGGCCTCCTGGGATGTGTCCAAAGCACTCAGGCTGAAGGATCTTGGACTCAGATCACCAAAACTGTGAGTTACACAGACTTTCCTCAATTGCCTCAGTTATTTCGCAGCAGTAATATGAAGGATATGCGACAAACATCTCAGAGAAATCTGTTTCCATCCCCCGGGGAACCATGGCTCCGTGGTCGCAGTTCTTGAATATTCCCCAAGTTTGTTTCATTCCTTCCATTCCTTTCATTCCTTCCAACTGAAACTACTTATCCATTTTCTGGAAGCCAGAGATTCTTCTTATTTATCTTTGACTCCCCAACACGTGACTAAAGTGTAGAAAATGGTGGTGATTCTGAAAATGGGTTAAATAATTCTCAATGTGTGGAGACACCTCTAATTGAGATAGAGTGATGATCAGAGAGAGCTTTTTAGCTACATTTCCCAGAAAAAGATTTAGGAGTGAAAATGGGTGGCCAACCATACTTTTATTTGGTTCCAAAGCCCTGGTCAGTAAATATTGGCTTCAGAGCCAAAGAAACCTGAGACTCCACTGCCTCTGGGCTGCATCTCAGCTCAGAAGCCACCCCTCCTTGTAAGCAGAACAGAGACTTGAAATGCTCCTCTCCTTTCTGCTTTGGCATGCATTCTGGGTCCTGTAAAGGTTGCCGTTTACTGGGTTGTATCAGGTCAACACGAAGCAAATATCTTCAAGGTACTGGAATGCTTAGGACTGCTGGGGGAGATCAAGTGACTAGGGACCAGAGAATAGGTGCCACCTCCACGCAGCAGCAGGCTGGGGTTGATGCTGTCCCTTGGCCCAGCAATTAGTGCCACATGACTAGGGTTGAGATCCCCTGCAGTTGGGTGGCATTTAGGAGGGTTCCTGGAGCTCTCAGAAAGAAGTCAACACTATGGATGCATCCAGTGTGCAGTGCCTTCTCTAGAGCTGTAAACATTCTGCACATAAACAGTTCTAGTAAAGTATACATGTGTGGGAACAGAAGGACCAGCAGGGAAAATCCAGTGTCGAGTAAGAAGAGCAAAGATAGCTTGGAAGCACGATCATAAAGAAAAACAAAACCTTTCTGTCTTGAGCTCAAGTATGAAAAAAACATCATATTTCCCCAAAGTTAGTATCAGCACTAAAAGGAATGATTGACTGTTTCTCGTCCCTTGCCGCAGCAGAAAAGATGCTGGCAGCTTTTTGTGTTTTCAAACTGCAGTGCGCTCCATAGCTCAGACCCCAATCTTCAGGGTGGTGGGCAGCTGAGAACGCCAGGATTCCCTTTCCTTGGCCAACTAGAGAGAATCTCAGGGCTTGCCCAAACAGGCCCCACAAGGCACTTTTATTTTATGTCTAGCATGATTAATCTAATTTGTTTTAGATTCTGGGAAACTGGCTACACTACGAGGCAGTATTCTGGAAGCTTATGAAAACTTACATCCAAAAATTCTTGAGCAAATTAGATGTTAAAGGGCCATTTGTTTCAAATCAACAAGCTGCTCCACAGGTGGAGGTGATCTGCTGAGAAAAGGCTTGGACTTTTAGGAAAAACTAGGTATGGGGATTCTGTGTTCTGACCCTTTTAGAGTTTTCCCCCTCAGGCAGAGTTTTAAAGGATCACTGAATTCTCCTAAAAAAGATACTAAGATCTGTCACCAAAAGGTGATGTCAGATATCCCCTGCATCTGATCCTAGATTACCATTTGGAAAGGGTTCACATAGACGGGGGCAGGTCTGTCACAGTCTGGAAGAGTTCTTCTCCTGCATTCCCACCACCCTGGAGCCAGTCTCCTGCCCCACTCCTGTGGAAGGAAAGGGCTGAAGGAATAGCACTTAGAATGGGCCACACGACCCCCCGGGCAGACAAAATTCCCTTCTGAGATAAGCGCGGCCCACCAACTAATGCTGTTCAAAAACTTCTGATTTCTCACTCCCTATCCCAGGTCTGTTGTACCGGCAGAATCTATTTAGCTAGTCCCATAGGTGTGCATTTCTAGGGGCTTCCTCCATGGGCCAGTTTCCAGACAGAAACTGTCCAGCAGGGTAGTTTTAGGAAATAGGGTTTTTAATACAAGACCTTGTGAATCATCTCTGGCCCACAAGATCCAGAAAGTGGTGTGTGTGTGTGTGTGTGTGTGTGTGTGTGTGTGTGTGTGCACATGCAAGTATTTCCCACGTATGTACGTAAGTATGTGTGGAGGCCAGGAGTCAGCATCTGGTTTATTCCTCCACCACTCTCTGTTTTTGGAGAGATGGCCTCTCTCTGAACCTGGAGCTCATCTTTTAGGCCAGACTAGCTGGCCAGTGAATCCCCAGAATGCACCTATATATCTCCCACACTCCTACACTCCTCCAGCCTTGGGGTTACAGGCACATGCTATTGAGTCTGACTTTTACGTGAGCACCGGGACTCAGAACATTGGTCCTTCTGCAAGCACTTCACCCACTAAGCTATCTCCTTAGTCTCATCTTGTTTCTTGAGACATGCTCTTTCACTGGCACCTGGTATTCACTGATTAAGCTAGGCTGACTGGCCACTGAGTCCCAGGGATTTGCCTGTTTGCCTCCCAGTTCTGGAATTATGGGCATGTGCCACCATGCCCAGATTTTTATGTAGGTTCTGGGGAATCAAACTCAGGGCCCCATGCTTGGGCAGCAAACACTTTACTGAGTCATCTCTTGAGTCCCCAGACAGTTTTTTTTTTCTTTTGTATGTATCTTTTATCTTGGATTGTAAACCCAA
This sequence comes from Eospalax fontanierii, assembly GCA_035773235.1. Lineage (NCBI taxonomy): Eukaryota > Metazoa > Chordata > Mammalia > Rodentia > Spalacidae > Eospalax > Eospalax fontanierii. The sequence goes on from CM069538.1 coordinate 10,864,847, forward strand.
ACCAAATCTCTTTAAAAGCCACAGATTAACACCTTCTCCATTTCACAGGATCTCTTAACTATACAGGCAAATAATTGAGGCTTTCTAGATGCTTGAAAACTATGGTGTGCTTGAGAGGAGATGTTCCAGGATAAGATATTTTGGCAAGTGCTTATTAGGCTTGATTTTGTAGCTTTTCTCCCAAAACGATTTTCCTTTTAAAAAGAATCAAATTTAATGCCACAGTCTCTGTAGAAATATAGTCAAAGCAGCTGTTGGCTTTTTTTTTATTATTTCATAGAGAACACAATCTAACCATTCTTTCCTTTCTAGGAAATAACTCAAAATAGAACTCTCTTAACAACAGAACTTTGTTTTAAAGTAAGAAAAATCCTATCACCTATCCATGCCAAAAATGGAAGAGATTAAAAACATATTTGACAGTGTGAGATGTGGAATGCATGCAGTACTTCCTTGTTTAGAAATGCATCTCAAAAGATGGTGTCATCAGCAAAGCACAGGAACAGCTTTTTCCAGAGAATCTGATATTAAATACAGCCAATTATCCTAAAAACCCATTCATTTATTCATGTAAGTTAACACTTTTCAAGGGTGTCAGTTTCTGGTCAATCTTTTGGAAATCTACCAAGATACTTGGAAATATTATTTGATCATTAAAGCAACTACAGCTGCTATACTTGTAATATACAAGATAAACCCTTGAAAAACTTAGAACTGCTTCTCCCATGAAAGGTTGTTCTTAGCAAAACCATGAACTTGAAATTGGAATACCACTTCTCCATTGGCGTACTAAGGTTCATGAAGAGCTACAGGTTTCACAACTATCTAGTTTTCTGTGGCTATGGGGTAGATAATGATTACTCCAGCCACAGACTGGAGAGGAGAAATGGTTTTCAAAAATCTATTCATATAGTCACCTTCAAGATTAAGTTGGAAGATCAGATCAGGTCAGTTTGTCCAGAGAAGTTCTATACTAGTATTCAGGAACACAACTCATTGACAATGCTGCTGCTTTATTCAGCAGAGAAGTCAGGTAAGCGTTAACCTTTCCCGAGAGATTCTTCAGTGTTGTGGAGAGCTGGACAGCAGATTTCCACCCATACTAACTCAAATTCAGACATTTAAAATACCAGTTCTTGATACCGGCTTGCTAATTAAAAAAACTATATATATCAGCCAAGTGTGGTGGTACATACCTTTAATTCCAGCACTCAGAAGGCAGAGGCCAGAGGCAGGCAGAACTCTGTGAAATCAAGATCAGCCTGGTCTACATAGTGAGTTCCAGGTCAGCTATGGCTACAGGGAGACTCTGTCTCAAAAAGAACCCGCCCCCCAAATATGTTATTTCTTTAAGGAAAGAAAACTATCTAGAGTCTTAGATATTATGATTTAAAATTCAAAGGGAAATCCTTTTTTCACATTTAGTTTTATTTTATATGTTTGAGTATTTGCCTGCATGTATGTATGTGCACCATGCATGCCCACAGAGGCCAGAAGAGGGCATCAGATACCTTGGAACTGGAGTCACTGAGGTTGTTAGCCACCATGTTGGGTGCTGGGAACTGGCATGGGTCCTCTGCAAGAGCAGCCACTGCTATTAACTGCTGAGCCGTCTCTCTAGCCATTAGGGGAAATTCTTTGACATTAGGAAGCCATAGTAAAGTCATGCCAAAACTTATCTGAAAGAGGGTGTTTCTGAATGTGTATGTTAAAAGAATTTTTCATTTGCTTTCCTTTACTAGACAGTAAGTTTCATAATGGCAAGAGTCTTGGTTTTGATTGTTTTATTTTTGTTCTTGCTTTTTTACTGCTCTTCTCTCAGAATCTGGATTATTGTTTATAGTAGGCATTCAATAAAAACCTGGTGAATGGATGAATGATTATGAGACTTCTGCATTATGTGGTTGACTAGGGGATTCTGTTCTCACAACTGAAACACGCTGCTGAAGTATATAGCCAGGCCACAAACTCTGCTTCTCACAAGTCTTAGTGGGTTTATAATAGCGTGCATCCCTTTGGTGACCTTTTGCATTTCTGAGCTTGGTTTCTAGAAACTTGGCCAGACACTCCCTTTCTTCTAGTCTTAAACAGTGAAGGTAAAACAATTTCATTGCACTCATTTTAAGGGTATGAAAAACATGTTCCAATCTATGAATTTCCTCAACAGGCAGATGAGGTGGGCAACCTACACATCTCGAGTCACTTGACACAGGAAAAATATCCATGGCAAATAGTCACTGTGGCCAGAGAATAAATCCACAGAGCTTTAAAATCTTTCTGCTCAATCTGCAGGATGGAAAGGGGTGAAGGTGACGCGGACATGGTTGAGTAACTGGGTCCGTCTCGAACTGCCTAGTACAGGACTCCTGCCTCTTCTTTTCCCAGATGCCAAGAGAAATTCTACATGAATGAGTTTTCCTGGCCAGTACAAATGAAAACGGGAAGCCAGTGATAGACAGCTCTTCATTCCAACCAAGAAGGCAGAAAAGGGGTGGGAAAGGGTCTCCAGTGCACACCTTCCTGGGCATGCCTGCGCTCACCGCACCTTGTGAATGAACATGTGTCCGTTACGATACCTTAGTATATCTGATCACACTAAGGCAGGCAAACAGGCCTGCTGCTGTGCTCACTAGATTACTGAATGGCATGGGACCCAACAAAGGACTAGGTGAAGTTAGGAGTGGCTGCCTTAGCAGAGGCTATAAGTTAGCGGATGTTGAACAGTGCTTGCTCAATATTCAGTGACCAACTAGTCCTGCTTTGCCTGGGATTTCTCAGTTTTAATAGTGAAATTCCAAAGTCTCAAGAAAGCCTGTGTTCAGGTGGAACTGAGTTAGCCAGCTGTTCTAAGCATACTGCCACAGTGATGGGCTGAGCTAAAGACAGGCTTCCTCTGGCAGATTTATGTGAGTCAGTCTGTAAGTCTTGTCAACTGATGTATAGGGCATGCAAAAAGCAAACAAAAAGTTTTCTATTAAAAAAAAATTCAACATTTTTTTTCATTTCATTTTTAAAATCTATTTATTTTTATTTTTATGTGTATGAGTATTATGCCTACATGTATGTAAGTGCACCCATGTTGTGCAATGCCCACAAAGGACAGAAGAGGGCATTTAATCCCCTGGAATTGGAATGATGGATGGTTTTTAGCTGCCATGTGGGTACTAGGATTCAAACCCTGGTCCTCTGGAAGATCAGCCAGTGCTCTTAACTGCTGAATCATTTCTCCAGCCCAAAAGTCAAAATATTTTTACACTGTTTAAAATTTTTTCTTTTCAAATGCCTTTCTGAACAACCAGTTAGCATGGAGCACTGAAAGACGAGCAGAAAAGGACAAGTAAGAGACATGACAAGTGATTTTGAGTGCAGAGTTTCATGTTCTGCTCCCTTTTCCCCAAATCATTTGCCAAGTGACTTATTTCAAACATACTGGTCAGGACAAATGAGTCAAGGTTGTAAGCCAAATAATTTGGTATGGTTAAATAATTCAAAAAGAAAGAAGTACCAGAAAAAAAGAGATAATCAATTTTTTCTCCCTTTTCCTTTCAAAAACAATAAGAATAGAGATTTTTCCAGAGAGTGCTCCAATCACAGAGCAATTCTGCTGTAAATTCATCTTGCACTTTCCCCAAATGGAATGCCAGAGAAGAATGCACATTTTACAGTCCTAAACATATTTAATATACTGTTTTTACAACAGCTGCTGCTTTCATAGAACTTTAACCCCGTTGTGTAAATGCATCACCAGGAAAATACCCAGGTTGTCATGGTAACAACCTCAGTGCAAGGCCCTTCCTGGGTTGAACGGGTGTCAGCTTTCAGCCTCATTGCATTCCAAGCTGGCATCAACCCCAGACTACAACTCAGACTTCATTAGAGGCCCTGATGAAGGACAGCGAAAGAATCCGGGGCAATTACTAGAATTGTAAGACCTCTTTCCATCAGCACACCTGAAGGGAAAACTGAAAATGAACTCCAGAGGGAACGATGGCATTAATCAAGGTTTTCTGGCATCTTCTCCCAAGAACCGCTGATGGCTCCAGTTGCCTTTGCCTAGCTAATTTTAGGCACAGCCATTGTCGAGTGGAAGCAATAACCCTACAACTGATATTTGGAAGACTATTGAAAGTACCACTGAACTCATGGTAAGGCCGCTTCTTCAGGGTTGCTCGAGGACTTGGTGAAATTTTTAATGCTCCTTGAAGAAAACACAGAAGCAGCGTGGACTGACTCCTTCAGGTCAATAACTGTTTTTACAGATGTCTTAACATTCAATTTAAACAAAAATGGGTTCCAAGAGGTAGCTCAAAAAATAGTGAATTAGAAAGGAAAACTTGATAGTCACAGGGCTCTTGAAAAGCAAGGCTGAATAAGGGAGAAATTGAATTTCTAGGCGGGATGAACACTGTAGACAGTTGCAGTCAAATGTTTGTGAAATAGCTAGATTTTATAGGCCTTCCATGTATGAGTGAGTTATATTTCTTTTGTGAGCCCTGACACACTCTTAAACTTCTTCACAGGAAGGTTTCCAAATGAGTTTATTTGACACGAGTTATACACACATGATTTGTCCAAACAAAGCACCTTGTTGGCCCTCCAGGAAACAACCAGAATTGTTCTCAGTAAACTTACCTGAAATCTAAGGACAGGATGAATTCAGTACTTCAATCATCACATGCCCCAAAACAGTGAGTAACACACATTCGCAAAACCAAAGCTGATGCAGAGTCCCCTGCTGAATGTGGCAGACACAGGCCTCTATCAGGCTGAGAAATAGACACACAATAAACCTGAAGGGTGTGACAACTGCTGTGTTTAACAAACTGATTAGAGGGGAAGGAACGGAGTCAACATAGATCTGATTTCTACAAGTGCCTTCCTGAAACCCTTATTTACACATTCACCAGTCCACAGGGCACATATGAAGGGACAGCTCCTATGCATGGTGCCTAATGGTGAGTCGCAGGCTTAATGCAGATGTCTCCTGTTCTTTTCAATGCTGCCTTTGAACTTGGGCCATCGGAAGGAACTCACATGAACTTCAAGAGATATACTTACTTACCACTTGTGAGTGACTTTCTGACAGCTGGATTTATGTTCTCTTACGATCACTTTTTTTTTTTCATCAGATTTGGTCCAGAAGATCAATATTTGGTGAACTTTTAAAGACAACTCAATGTTAAAGAACAAAGGGACATCGAATTTGAGGTTATTGAAATCATGTTATATAAGTATTATTAAAAGGTTTCTCCGGGCATTGTGGCACAGGCCTTTGATATCAGCACTCAGGAGGCAGAAGCAGATGGATCTCTATAAGTCTGAGGTCAGTCTGGTCTCATAGTAAGTTCTAGGCTATCCAAGGCTACATGAGACTTTGTCTCAAAGATAACAAAAAGACCAGTCATGCAGGCACACATACCTTTAATCTCAGCACTTGGAAGACAGAGGCAGGTAGATCTCTATGAGATCAAAACCAGCATGATCTACAAAGCAAGTTCCAAACCGGTTAGCTGGGGCCACAGTCTCAAAAAAGAAAAAAGTTTCTGAATTCAGTTATAGTGTATTAATTTGCTTCTCTATTGCTGCGATAAAACACCAGACACCAAAAGCAACTTGGGAATAAAATGGTTTATTTCATCATACAACTTCCAAGGCATAATCTATAACTGAGGGAAGTCAGGCAGAAAGTCAGGGCAGGAACTTGGGGGCAAAAACTGAAGCAGAGACCATGGAGGAGCACTGCTCACTGGCTTGCTCCTCTGGCCTGTGCTCAGCCTATTTTCTTGTACAGTCCAGGACCACCTGCCAAGGGGGTGGTACCCCCCACAGTGGGCTGGACCCTCCCACATCACTCAGTAACAAGAAAATGTCTCACAGATATGGCCACAGACCAGTCTAAGGGAGGTACTATCTCAACAGAGGGGTCCCTCTTCACGGGTGCATCAAGTTGACAACTGAGGCATCCAGCACACACAGCTTTGAAATATTAAGCGAATGGGTTAGTTTTCCTGTGTTAAGTGTGGTTCTTTGTTTATTGCCTCTGGGGAAAGAAGAGACAAGGCCAAGCCAGAGGAAAATATTGTTTTCCAGAAACTGCTTTCCAGAATCCTGACCCCACCTCTATAGAAGACTACCGTGATAGGTGTGATATAAGTACCCAGGCATTGGGTGGGACTGGAGACACACTGACAGAATATTGCTTACTGTGAACTCAGCACAAGTAGCCCCCATTTGAATACTCAGATTTTCTTCCATTTATTTCACATACTAGTGAAAATAGGCTTAGTTATGTTGCAGTTACTGCAACATGTCACTGGAGGCTGGGTCATACAGGGCTGTAGACCCCCTCAATCTACAACTTCATTTTCCATGTTTCAGTCACCTACAGACAATCACACCTAAAAGTGTTAAGTAGAAAAATTCCATCAGTAAACAACTTGTAAGTTTTAAATGATGTGATGAAATCCCAAGTGAGTCATTTCTTTGTCCAGCATATCCTTGCTGTATATACTGCCTACCCATTAGTTACATAGTATTTACCTTGGTTATAAGATTAGCTGTCCCATGGTATCATAGTATATATGCTCAACTAACTTTTATTTTAATTAATCATGGTCCCAAAGTAAAGAGTGATGAAGCTAGCAATTAACTACACCACAGAGAAACAGTAAATGACTTTCTGTAAGTGAAAAGGAAAGCTTATTATAGGAATGTATGAGTAGGAAAAATAGCATATTCAGGATTTGGTGCTGAAGTTCAGTCATCCACTAGGTATGCTGGACCACATGAATGTACCCTGAGCATCAAGGGGCACTCTGGTATTTGTCCATTGTACACTGGCTGAGGACACTGTCTTTATCACACTCATTCATTGCAGGTTGATCTGTTGCAAAGAATAATTGCAAATATAAACAAAACATGTTTAAATTCTATGATGGTTGTTCTGGGAGAACTGAGAGCAACAGCTGCATCAAAATGATCTTCCTGAATAATCTCTGCTTATCTGCTTAAATTCAGCCTCATTCTATAAAGTACCCACCTTCTGAATCACGCTCTTCCTCTAGGAAGCCCTTTCCAGTCACTCTCTGCTCTGTAGAACTTCCGGTCTGAAGCCTTCTGCTGTCATGTTTGGTCACAGACCCTTTCTCATGACTATTAAAGTATTTTGCGTAATTATGTTTCTACCCCAGGGTCTAAGGTTCTTGCTTCTTACAGATCCATCCCAAACCCCATCACACTCCTATGGCCATGTTGGATGTTCCCAAAGAGACAGGAAAGTACTGAAGGACAATCCTAGATGTGTTTTCTCTGCACCTGCTACACCTGGAATACTATCAGTGCTTGTCCACGGAATAAATGAAGGCTGGAGAAGTGGCAAGAGACCAACCAATACCATACACCTTCGGTCTGCCATTGAGGGAAGACATAGGGCCATTTCACACCCTGTTTAGATTGTGCTTAGTAGAGTATCGTAGGAAGAATTTAGGTTTTCTTCAGAGAATTTGTCTATACTACCAATAATAGCTGAGAACCAGAATGATCTCCATCACACTCCTATGACCTGCAAACAAGAGTTCAGAGTAGTACTGTGGTGAGAGTTTAGAAATTACCTATCAAGCACCCAGCATGGCGGTGCGCACCTTTAATTCCTGTTCTTGGGAGTCAGAGGCAGATGGATCTCTATGAGATAGGGGTCAGCCTGGTCCACATAGTGGCTTCCAGACTGTCTGGAACTAGGGAGACCCTGTCAAAAAATAAAAAAATTAAAAAAAAAACAAAAACAGAAGTTACCTCTCAAGGCAATTTTTTTTAAAGTTAAGATCAGTCATTATTTTCTGTCACTAGAAGCATGAGAAGTTTCTCATATCTTTAGATATTTTTCTGAGATTTTGCTCATTGTGCATTAATTTATTTTAGAGAATTGTGATTATCAGTCATTTGAGTTGTTTCCCAGTTTTCAGTGCTATTTATGTGGCTTTGAGCAACGTTCCTGACTTTTTAATAAGCATGAAATCTCAAAAGCAGAGTTTAGTGATGAAAGGAATCCTCTTTATGACCTAGTGATAGTCTGTTTTCCCAGAATGCTATGTTGTATCACCCTTCCCTCCCAGCCCTACTGCTTGGAGACTCATTTATCCACATCCTAATCAGCACTATGGTCTCATCTGAGTGTCAGGAGCCAGACCTCAAATTTTCAGTCCTAGGTCTGATATGTGCGAGGAACGTGACCCAGGAATGTCACTTTATCTTGCTGGCTCCAGCTCCCTTTCCTGTGATGTGGGGACTCCTCATCACTGTGCACTGAGCCCTAAAGGGCTGTCCACAACCTGTCTTTATCATGGAATGATGTTTAGTACACACTTGCCTTTGGTCCACGGTGCATTCAGTGGTACCTGCACAGTGCTGTTTGGAGTGTTTCTAGTATATCTGTCCCAATATCTCTCCCACTGACACTTCATAGAACTTAAATCTCTCTCAGAAATTACGAATACTGTCCTTGTTCAAATATACCACAAAAGGTCTCCAGGTTTAACAAGGAAGCCCAGAAATGGAATGCTTATCAAGAAGGAAGTTTTAAAACAAAACCGAGGTGAAATTTGGTAACCAAGGTTTTTAGAATGGCAGGCTTTGTCACGAAACAGAGATTCTTCAATGGTAACCTGACTAGATTAACTTCGGGTTAATTTAGGTTGAAAATCTTAACTGAATGGTCCAAAAGGGGGACTTCTTGGACATGAGACAAGCCATGACCATTTCACTCAGAAAAAATGAGTACTCTTCCTCAGATAGTCTACCTGCAATTAAAACAAAAATTATAATTACACATATTAAGAGTCAAGGTCCTGAAAACATTTCATCTTCGTTGCATCATTTTGGTGAACAGAAAAAAATGTTTATTAAAACGTACCTATGTTTTTCCATGACTTTGAATTCAGAACCTGTTTCTCCCATAACATCTTTACAATTTTAGTATTCGCCCTCCTAGTTCTTTCACAGAACATGATCTTTTCTATGACCTTTTTGTGAGTTTCACACACTATATTTTGGTATGTATTTTGACGGAATTCAGGCCCCCTCCCCCATATGCAACCTCCTTACCCCTCACCCCCCACCTCCTACCCCCCACCCCCACCCCCACCCCCACCGTATTTAAATTGATATGAAGGCCTATAGAGTCAAACTTGTCTCCCCAAAGGCCCTTCAGTCTATGTTCATCGACTGAAGCCTGGGCAACCTACCAGGAGTCTCACCCTTAAACGAGACTGACTCCCTCTCCCCCAGCAGTCATCTGTTGCCAATAGTTCCTTGAATAGGCCTGGGGTTTCTTACCCACCTCCCCGCATCCATGTGGAATTTTATCCGCAAAACATGACCTTTTAAGTTGGCAGGAAAGAGATGTAATAGACATTAGCATACATATCAACAGTGGGTAATTGTGAGACACTCCCATGACTCTCAGAATGCTCTAAATCCATATGCTGGAGTTCTTCATGTAAAATGAGCACAAAGGGAGGTTGTAGTAGATTCCACTTTGCTGACCCCCAAGACATGCACTTCGTTCATATTCACATATCTGAAACTGGACGCACTTCACTGCTGATGTCATGTCACCTCCAACTCGAATGGGACAGTGTTCTGTTTTTCCTACGCCTGAAGAAGTAAGTCCAAAGTCTTAGCAACAAAGTTTGAAAATGATCATTAACTCTTAGAAGAAAATCTGGGAGGCAAGAGCCAACCATTCTTTTAAGTACAAGGAAGACGTGGTGCACAGAGAAGCTAGAGGATGGGGTAGCCCAGATGTGTTTTGTAAAGTTCTTGGAACAAGATCCAATACAGACTAGTTCTACATAATTTTCAAAATCACTCTCAAGGCCCAGTATCAGTGAGTTTTAGTTTCCTGTTTAAAAAAAAAACAAAAAAAACTCTTAAAAGTACTGTATTTACCAATGTCCTTGTTAACATAGTTAATGAGAAAAATGTGAATGACTTAGTCATTAAAATGGCTTAGCCAAAACCCTGAAAATCCGGATTTGCAAAAATTAACAATAATTTGGTTGCTTTCTTTGGTTCACATTTCTCTTTCTATATATGCAAGATAACTCATAGTATCCCCATATGATTAATGGAATTAAAAAAAGATCTTGTTGCCTACACAAAGACAATTCTAAGTGATAAAGAAGCCTGGTGGGGACCTTAACTGGCAGGCTTGGCAGTGGTTGTTTTGATCTGAGAGGTCTGGTCCGGGTTCATGTTTGGAATGTTTGGCCCTCAGCTTGTGGTGCCATTTGGAGCAGGCTGCAGACCCTTCAGGACGTGGGGCTTACATGGCAGACGCAGGCCATTAAGGACTGCCCTTAGAAGATGACAGTCCAACATAGGTTCCTGCTGCTCCTGCTGCTTCTGGGTCCTCAGGGATGTGCTGCCTCAGTGGGGAGCTGGACTGCCCCCCACACCCAACTTCTGACCTGCACAGACCTGCGTGAAGCCCAAAGGTGTTTCTGTCATGTCATGGTAACACACTAACAAATCATTCATGATTTAGTCTTGAAATAGTTTAGAGGTACCTGATGCACAAGAGGCACAATCTTAAAGATTTCCTGTTGTTTTTCTGAGTAATAGGTTTCTGGGTCTCTAATTACTTTGCAAACACAGAGAATCCTCCCCAGCTTGGTGACAAGGAAAGCCAAATCATGATCAAATCAGCTGTATGGAATAATCCTTTGCAATATATCTGAGCCTTATTCTCCAGCCTGCATAGAAAGGATGCTTTCGGTTTTATCGGAACATTTCACTGTGAAGAATTTCAACCCCCACCGCCGTGCATGCAAGCACACACACTCACAAAAACAGAAAATGAGTTCCCCACACATTCTCAACCAGGATGCAGCAAGACTCAGCATCTTGCCAAAGCTACTTCCTTTTCGCAGACCCCTTCACCGCCTCCACTTCCACACTGACTTCTTTCCCTGGAGGTTTCTGGTTTTGTTTTTTAAATCAGCATTGTGCTGTTTCACTTGCAGATGTCTCCGCAGATTAGTTTGCATCATGGACTCATCAAGGGTGTAGCTCCATGTCAAATTACCAGGAGCGGCACTCGCAGGCGCAGGCGTGCTGAAGCTGTGCTCTGACCTGGCCTGTGGTCGGTCACTTCGGCTCATTCTGCTTTGACTCATTCAACAACAGGCTCTCTCGTTTTCAGACCATTGATTTCTTGGTGAAAAACTTAATTTTCTCTGTAGAACTCAATATCCTTGTAATAAATTTCTTTTCTGCTTACATCAGTCAGAGTGGACTTCATTTGATTGCAACTAAGAATTGTGACTGAAATATAAGCCTTTTAGGGTTCCCAGTTCCACGGGGTAGGAAATTGAGGTTCACAGGGGTTAAGTAACTTGTGAAGCTTTCAAAGCTCTAAGTATCACAGCTGGAGCAGGAATTCGACGCTCTCTCCCTCAACCTGCACAGGGAAGCCACTGGGCCCTCCAGGCTCTCTAACTCTGACACCGGGTGCTTTCAGCTCTTTTCCCAATTCCAAATGCATTTTAGCCAGTGATAGCACAGCGTCCAGAGGACCTGGGTCCTCACTGCCAGCATGTGTGTCTGTTCAACTCAAGCTTTCCCTGAAATCTCCCACGGCTTACAGGGAAAGGGTCCGGTATATACTGGTTTCATTACAGTTCGTTACATTTCCTGCCAGGATACAGGAACAGATGTGGGTGAAATAAATGTGTTTCAGGCCTATGTCTTTATTCTAAATACCGCAGGCCAGCGGTTTGCAGAGTGTGGCCCAGATCCACAGCAGTATCACCTGGGACTCTGCTACCTTAGCTCACCTGAGTCAGAAACTCTGAGGTAGAGCCAGGGGTCTTTCAGCAAGCCTGCTTCTAAGTGATGCTGATGTGTCCTCAAGTCCAAAAATATGTGTTACAATACTTTAGCATTAACATAAAAGTTCTGAATCCCAAACTTTCCTGCTTGTCCCAATCCCCCACATGGTACTGGTCACAGGACACATTTGAGGGCCCTATTTACTCTCCTCTTTCATCCTGGTTTCTTTACACGTAACCAACCATTTTGCCAAAATTCCTCTCCATTGGCTCTCACCATCTCACTCACGATGAGCAAATGCAGACACCTGGCTCATGCTGCTTGCTGGCCTGTGTCATGTGTCCCCCTAGCTGGGAAGACCAACATCTGCCTGGTTTTCCCCAGGGTATCACGGGGTATCAGACATAGACTTTGGCAGGCCCAGGTCCTCTGGTCATTGGTGGCCTGTCCTCTGTGTGTTCTTGCTCTCTGCTCGGCCCCTTCTCCACAGTCACATTGCCAGCCCCGATGAGAGAATGAGAAAACCTGCAGAGCCGTTCTTTGAAAGGCTCCATCTGTTCTTCTACCCCAGTACCCGTATTTTTTTGCCTCTCTCTTTTAATCTTTATTCTTTTTCCTGACAGAGTAACACACAAGAATCATTTAATACTTCTCTTCTTGACCAGTTGACAGTTTCTTCTCTCCAAATCTCCCATCAACAAGAAATGGACAAATCTCTCCATTTATGTCATAATATAACTATGTCTCACACACACACACACACACGCACGCACACACACACAGAGTATTTTCCCTTCAAAAAATTAATGAAATGTCCCCATAGCAGCTAAACCCACCAATACATATTTTACGTAGGAAAGAAATTGGACATTGCTGGCAAGGGTTTATTCCATACTTGGACTTAATATTTAGAGTATTTAGAGTTTGTGTTGGGTCATGTCTTATCCACGACATGGCTCCACTTCATTAATTGGAAAGGAAATACACCTCCAATGTTACAGAAACAAGCTGCTATTTAACAGAGGCAGTTATCTGAGCCCGGAACCTCCTTCTTGGAGCCTGAAGAGGGAGGCTGGCAGGAGACCACGCTCTTACAAAGCAAACAGGCAGTGATGCATGTGCCAAGGTGACTGGCCTCGAAGAACAATAAAAAGAAACTCTTTTATCCCCCACTTTCTCTGGGTTTCTCCATTTCTTTAAAGGCTGTCATGGACTCTTAACATGATATAAGAAGGCGCCTGAGGATCATTTTCTTCTCTTGGCATGGGAACATTGGGAGTTTCTGTTCTCTATCAATCTTCCCTCTCTCCCTGACTCCTTCTCACCAGGCTCCAAAGTGAAAAATGAGAACGCTCCAATCTCACATATTAAACCATAACTAATTATTATTAGATCAGTTTTCGCTTTCTCTCAGCCCAACTGTCAAAGGCAAAAGTTTTAATTCACTAGCTCCAGTAGGTCTCAAGCCAGGGTGGAAGAGAGGATGCAAGGTTCTGGGGACAATCTGACTCTGACCGGCTCAGAAACTGCATCAGTGGCTGGCGAGGCAGCTCAGTTAGTTGGGAGGGTTTGCTGCTCTTCTGGAGGACTGAGTTTTGTTCCCAGTACTCACCAAGAAATTCCACACCTTCTTCTGGCCTTTGTGGGTACCTGCACACATTGTATATGCACACACAGACACTACACATAGGCAAAACTAAAACCAAAAAAATTTTTTACACTACCTCAAATAAGAAAGAAAAATCAGGCCACTGAAAGTGATGAGCTCCCCTCTGCTTGCTTGAGTTTCCCCTTTGTCTTAATGTGCTCACGTTCCTTGGATCAGAGAAAGAAACCTGTAGGTAGCAGACATGTTTGGAACTCGAGCATGAGACTCATGGAAGGCAGGCAGCACTGGGGGGATAGACACAGTAACTCGGGCAAGTCTCAGAGGTTACAAACTTCAGGGGAAGACAAGACAAGTTTGTTTTTTTTGACTCATAGTTTTGGATAGTTTGGTATTTGCTCAGTTGGCACCATATCTCCTGGGCCTCTGATGAGACAGTGCATGGGGGCAGAGGCTGCTCACCTCATGGGCCCTGCAAAATGAAGGAAAAGACTGGATGTTCTCGTTTGCTTTCTGTTGCTGCTGTAAAACACTGGCCAACAGTGTCTTGGGGAGGAAAGGGTTTATCTCAGCTTACAGGTTACAGTCCATTATTGAGAGAATTCAGGACAGCAGTGCAAGGCAGGAACTGAAAGCAGAGACTGCAGAGGCCTGCTGCTTCCTGGCTTGCTTCTGCCCACTTAGCTAGCTTTCTTATACAGCCCAGCCCCAGTTGCCTAGGGATGGCACCACTCACAGAGGGTTGGAACCTCCTACATCAATTAACAATACAGAAAATGCCCCACAGACATGCCCAGAAGCCAATAAGATGGCTCAGTTGAGGTTCCTTCTTCTCAGACATCTCTGGTTTTTGTCAAGTTGACAAAAATGAATTAGCACACCAGAGTTCCACAATTCCCATTTGAGGCACACCTCCAAAGACCTAAAACTTCCAACAAGGTCCCGCCTGTTCAGTTTTTCACATCTGCCCAAGCCTCATCAAGCTCTAAACATATTGACATTGGGTATTCCAGAGCCAAACTATGACAGCCACCAAATTTCCAATCTGGAAGTCTTCTGAGGTAAGCTGTGAGCACCAGAGACATCAAATGCAGAGGAAGAAGCCCAGTTGGTTTCACCATGGCTACGCATCTCCTTGTACAAGTCTCCTTCTTCTGTGTTCAGGTCCACTTCTTTCCCATCATATGGCAGGTCAAAGAGCCATGGAACGATGAGAAAGACAATAATAAAATCCAGAAGTCTTGAGTTCTACTTTTGTGTTTTGATGCCAAGAAAGACATTTGAGATAACCCAAGTCTCATCCCAGGAAGTCTCAGAGTCAGATCCAAGTAGACTTACTGCACACTGGGACATGGTCACTCTTGAAGGTACTGAGTGTGCACGGGAGGACACCTGGGGCTGGAGATCAATTGGCCACTGTCATTCACTAATGTTAATCTTCGGCAAACATAGGCACCTTTTTTGAGACAGAATCTCATTATGTAGCCTTGGCTGGCCTAGAACTTTCTGTGTAGACCAAGCTGGCCTTGAACTCACAGAGGTCCACCTGCCTCTGCCTCCCCAGGGCTGGGATTAAAGGTGTGCACCACCAGCCTGGCAATCCTGGGTGCTTTGAGGCCTGTTTCCTCGCTGGTGAAAGGAGAGTGCCTCACTTCACTTGTGGAATTCCTGTGAGATTTTAAAGTCTTTCCTTCAGTTCCTAACTCATAAGTACCAATAAATTTTGCATTGTTAGTATTATGGTGCAGTTAATAGCAGTTGTGATGTGGGAGAAAATATTCAAGGTTTATTGGATTCTAAATTGACATTTCTATGTAGTTATTAAGGTACTCAGAAACATGTAACTAAGAAAAAGTTTGCCATCCAGAAACTTAGGTGACATAACCTTTGAGATTCATATCATTTAAGGACATGCCAAGCCTGTATTTCCTAAGGTAAGTCTCTCTCTCTTCTCTATTTGTCTGTACAAGGTCTTCAGATGAGCACTGCCTCCTGAGTCCTCCTTGCCCTGGTTAACCTGGTATACCTGTAATGTCAGAGTCTTCATGTGGTCAACATCGTGGCTGCTGTGAACATCAGCTGTGCTGCATGGTAAGTAACCCGAGGCCTGGCAGAGGCTAGCTCTTGCCAGGGCCCATTGCAGGTCTGAGGCAGCCCTGGCAGCTGCGTCCTGTGGCACCTTGAGTTGCTCCCTCACATCAATCGGTGCTCCTCTTTGGGAATGGTAGTGCCACTGTGGTCACATTTGTGGCAGTGACTAATATCAGAAGAGTAAAGAATTCCAATTTCCAGGAGGAAAAGAGAATGATAGTCATGCTTTGATTTATCCCCCAATCTCATGTGTTGGAAACTTAGTGCCCAAATGATATACTGGAGATATATGGAGATGAAGTTTTAGCAGGTAATTAGATGATGAAGCTGGTGGCTTTATGAAGAGAGGATGAGGAACCTGAGCAGATACATCTTCCACATCACCACAGGATCCCCTCACCACATCTCTGTGAGGCACAGGGTCCTCACTGGTTAATCAGATGCCAGTTCCATGTTCTTGCACTTCCTAGACTATAGGCCTATGAGGTAAATAAGCTCCTGTTCTTATAAATTTACCAGTCTAGGGCATTTTGTGATAGCAACAGAAAACAGACTAAGGTAGGCAGCAATTCCACCAAAATACCACTCAGTTCTTCAGCACGTATAGCTATTAGCCAGTAGAGCTGTTAGCTCAGGGTTGTGGACCCAGTCATAGGGTCTGTACTGTGTAGTACTGTACTGTGTTCATAGATAGCTCGTTCCTTAGGCAACAACAGATAATGAAATAATGCTCTCCAGTTAAATTCAAATTTTGTCCATTTCTGCCTCTTGCATTTTTGGCACAAATTAATCAAAGACTTAGAATTTTGTAAACCTATAGAAATTAGCGAAATGGCCCCCAAAGTTTGATACTGTGCCCATTCACACAACCTCACTATAGGAGAAATTGCCCCCTGACTTGGGTTTGTAAGGAAACACTTCTCAGATTATTTATTTTCTCTTAAAGAGTTATCTAGAAATTTATTAAGCAGAAACCATGGGACAACATTTTCTGAGTTATGATTTCAAAGAATGCATCTTATTTTCAATTTATTCTTCTTTTTTTCTATCATAATACGATCAAGCCATTAACTAGTAAAATAATGGCTTGCTTATCCAGCTATAATTTTCATTGCAATCTCAACAATTTGAAATTCTTGGGTGGGATTTGAAATAATAGAGCTGTATAAATAAATGCTATGGTTTACTATTAATACCGTTTACTATTAATTTTTCTATCATTCTAATAAACATCATTCATTTACTTAAGAACACATTAAGTTCAGGGTAAAAGCTAAGTCTCTCCTTCATCACAAAACAGCATTAAAGAAGACACAAAGTAGTACAATAAGTTAACCAAAAGATTTGACAAGTAGAACAGTCTAGAAGGCCATGGCTATTCTGCATCTGAAGGGACATAGCACAGTTAAAAACATGCAGTCATGTATCTCTCAATGACGAACATGCTTTCTGAAAACATATCATATGATGTTGCCACTGTGTGAACAACATCAAAGGCACTTAAACTAGGTAAGCTGTGATGTCCTTAGATGATGTAATGTAACAAGGGCACTGTGGTGCAGACGGGCCACCGTTCTGACTGGAGTGACATGGGGGGATAACTTTGATTTACAATGACACACTCAAATAATCATTATATTTTGCAATTTAAAACTTATATAATATCAACAAATAAGCATAGGATATGTAAGAAAGAATTTAACAACAAATGTGCAAGATGTCAAAGGAGAAAATGGTGAAACTTTGTTCAAAGGTTCTAAGAACACCTAAATAAGTTCAATGTTTTGAACAGCAAAAAGAAAGAAATAGCCCAAATATGCAAATGAAAGAAATGAAGGGACTATACCATCTACATAAAGAAGAAAATTCAATATCATGAACACACATACTAGTTTTTTTTAATTCAAACAAATTTGGAAGACTAAGGGAACTGATTTGTGTCATATATATGTATGTGTGTATACATATACATATGCATGTGTATTTGTATAAAAGCCAAAGGTCAAAAATAGTCAAGGTATTTAGAAGGAGGAAAATGAATGGGCAGATCACACTACCTGTAGCAGGCACATAGGTGTTTACTAAATAAATCAGTCCAGTGACAGTGCAAACATAGTTAAACAGGCCTGTAAAAGCAGACGTAGAGTTTAGAAAGATCCATGCAGAAATAGAGGCTTGATATATGGCAGGCAGTGTTGATGATTACAGGAAAAAGGACCAGTCCAGGAATGCATGATGCTATCCTTGTGGAAAATAAAGTGAAATTACATCCCTGCCACATACATTGAACTAGTGCTAGCCAGACCAAAGGATTAAAGTGAAAAGCAGAAACTTAAAACAGGAGGCCGTGCAGAAACCTTCTGCTCTGCATTTTACTGTATGTACTGTGGGATAGGAGTCCTTAGGCAAAACAGAGGCCAAGCCACCTTTTTTCTACAAAAATTAGACCACACCACAATCAATCTAAATGTCTATCGAAGAACATGATTAAAAATTAAAAGCATGGACTGGAGAGATGGCTCAGCAGTTAAGAGCACCGGCTGCTCTTGCAGAGGGTCTGGGTTTGATTGTCAGCACCCACATGATGGCTAACAACTGTTCATAACTCCAGTTCCAGATGATCTGACACCCGCTTCTGATCTCCATGGGCACATGCACGATACAGATACACTTGCATGATACAGGCAATACTCTCATACCATAAAATAAATAATAAAATATTGTTTCAAAAATTAAAAGCACAAGGAAATCCTATGCATTGAGAGGGGATATTTATATTATATACACATGATACATATGCATGTGTATGAATGTATATGTATATGACATATGTACATGCATATATTTTCATGTATTTGTAGATGTATGTATTTATATATCACACAAAGAAATGCAAATTAGAAGTCAAGCAAAACAGAAAAAAACGAGCAAAAGACAAGGATATGTGGGTCACAAAAGAAGAAATCCAAATAGGCCATTAGCATATAAGATGATATTTAACCAGGGAAATGCCACCTAAAACCACAATTTCCATTTCATGGTCACGAGAGTTAACAGAGTTGCCACTGAGAGGCAGACACTGAGAAATAAAGGACAATTGCTTTAGAAAATCACGTGTCATTATCTGGTCAATGTGGAGATGTACTTGCCTGAGGACCCAGGGTTCTTTTCCGGGTGCAGGAGAACCAGCCGTACAGCAGCCACAGTCACGATGTTCGATAGTTCGTCACCTTAGTAGCCAAATGTTAACAGTGGTCACAGGGAGGGAGGAAACCTGCCACAGTGCTGTCACACAGTGGGACAGTGTGTAGCAGCAGTGAATTAACTAAGCTCCAGGTATTGTTTATGCCATAATAAACTTTAAAACACATGATTTTGTGGCTGGATAGATGGCTCAGCAGTTAAGAGAGTGTACTGATTGTACAGAGGACTAGAGTTCAGTTCCCAGTACCCACATTGGGTGGCCCACAACCAACTATACCACCATCTCAGGGGCACCCAATGACCTCTTCTGGCTTCTGTGAGCAACTTCACTCATGAGTATGTGCCCCCACCACCACACACAAATATACCTAATTAAAAAATAAATCTTAAAAAATAAAATGTGTGATAGTGGCAATGATAGTATGCACATATACCCATCTTCCCATATGAAATCCATGTGAAATAAGAATGATTTCATTTACATGAAATTCCAGTGCAGACAAAACCAAGGGATATCTTTTGGGGGCTATATTCACATTTTAAAAGAAGAAACTATGGACAAAGAGAGGAGAAAGCTTCACTTACAAAAGGTGAATGGTCTACTAAAGGACAGGGATCAAGATTCAACCAGGAAGGGACACAGAGTGCCAGGAGAATTGATATGTTTGTGTGTGCGTGTGTCAGCCTGAGTATAGGTCATGTATGTGCAGGTGCTGTCAGAGGCCAAAAGGTGTCAGATTTACAAGAGGGTGTGAACTGTCCAGTGTGGGTTCTGGGAACTGGAAGAACTGCAAGTGCTCTTCACCACAGAGCCATCTCTCCAGCACCTGCATTATTTTATTTTTAAATTTATTATTCTTATTTTATGTGTATGAGTGTTATGCCTGCACATGGGTCAGTGCATCTATGTCATGTAACGCCCAAAGAAGGTATTGGGTCCCCTGGAACTGAAGTTATGGATGGTTGTTAGCTCCCATGTGGATGCTGGGAATTGAACCCAGATCATCTACAAGAGCAGCCAGTGCTCTTAACCACCAAGTCATCTCTCCGGTCACTATTTTTTTTTTTTTAATATTTTTTATTTATCTTTATTTTATGTGGAGTAGTGTATTGCTTGCATTCACGTAAGTACACCTGTGTTGTGCAACGCCCAGGAAGTCAGAAGAGGGCATCAGATTCCCTCGGAACTGGAGTTACAAATGGTTGTTAGCTGCCATGTGGACACTTGGAATCAAACCCAGGTCCTCTGCAAGGGCAGCCAGTGCTCTTAACCACTGAGCCATCACTCCAGCCCCTATATTTTTTTAATATATGGATAAATATGCAATACTGAATATTTCTGACAATTTAAGAGATGCGAATAAAACAGACAATAGTTCCTGGACTCTCCAAAGTGAATGTCTTAATCTTATAGAACACTGAGTTGAGAGCATTACTTTTAAGTTAGAAAATTGTGCTTTATCTCTTTTAAAAAAAGCTTGTCTTTTTAATAAAATCTTTTAAAAATGCATGTTCCCTGGCATGGAACATGTAAGTCACTCAATAAATATTTGTTCAAAGGGGGTAAAAGGGTGGCATTGAGCAGTTCTTCTACCCCTGGTCCTTTCTACATGCTGTCAGTTGCTCCCCAACCCACTCATGGTTCTGTTGTGAAATCTCACTACCTGTGTGCTGAGTTTTGCCCAGGTTCTGAGTCAATGGAAGCCCAGTGAGGGGATGGAAATGCCCTCTTCCCCGTTGACTCAAGGTCTAGCCAATGTCTGTTATTTTGATCTGGTCCAGTGTGCCTGGGGTGAATTTAGCCTAACATGACATCAGGATCCTTTTCCATCCTTCTTTAGTGGAGACCTGGGGCTAGAGAAGTGAGAATGCTAGAGACCAGACCACTGCTTTCAAGGCCCCGGAAGCAGGAGGAAGCCCCAGTCCTAGGTATGGGGACCTGGTGTCCTCTCAGAGGAGTGCAACCTGGCTGAAAACAAGTGCTGGGGGGACCTGAGCTTCCATTTGAACCAGCCCTAGAAGGACCGTGTGCTGAGCAAAACAAAATCATCCTACACAGAGAGAACATAGTCAAAAAAATACGGAGACAAGTTTTACAATGACCTCAGTTCTTTTGAAGTTAGATGGTTTGTTGAGACGCCACTAACACAAAAATAGCAGAAAATGAACTCAAGCAGCAAGGCCCTTGTCCTTCTCCAGCTTGGTGCTCTTCTAAGCATGTTCTACATGACTCGTTAAGTCTGAGGCCATGAGTTAGACACTCCCACTTTACAGCTCAGAAACTGGAGATACATGTATTTTGGCTACCTTCTCCAAGCCAGTGTAAATTAAATAACTTATATCCAGGCAGGATAGCCCCAGAAGCCATAAAAAAATTTGTTTCTGTTGTTGTTCTTTGATGAAAAAATAAGATTTAACTATGTAGGCCAGGCTGGCCTGGAACTTGAGATTCTCCTGCCTCAGTCCAACAGATTAGAAGTGTCTACCACCACCTCCAGCTGAGGCCATGTGACTGACCACACTGGGGCAGCAAATAGAAAACAGACCAAAAGCGGGTCCTTCAAAGTCTACCCCCGAGCAACTCATCATCACCTTGTTTGTCAAAGGACTACACTCTCCCAAAGCAGCACCGTCAGCTGGGGACCATGAGCACAACACAGGAGCCTGTTGGGGGTGGGTCACATTCAAACCATAAAAAGCTGTGAACTGCAAAGCTCTCCCACAATGTGTTTTATAACACTAGTTCAGAAAGATGTTAAGTGTTTTGAAAAAATAAATGAATAAATAAAAGCCCTTTTAAAGGACTGGAGAGATGGCCCAGTGGTTAAAAGCACTTACGGCTCTTCCAGAGGACCTGAGTTTAGTTCCTACCCCTCACGCTGGGTAGCTTACAACCACCTGGAACTCCAGCTCCAGGGGATCTGATACCATCCCCTGGCCTCTTCCTTTACCTGTACAAACATGGCATTCACTCATATAAACATATATACAAACACATAAATAAAACTAAGAATAAATCTTTTAAAAATTTTATTGAATTTTTATTTTACACAAAGCATCTCAGTCAGTCTTAATCATCTTTGTACCCCTTCCCTCCAGGCATACTTCCTTAGCCCCTCCCTTGGAATTCACATATTCTGTCATTTGTGTTAAGACCTATTCTGTCAAGTTAGTGTCCCTGATGCAAGTTCATCTACTGAGATCTAGTCGGCTTATACAGAGTCTCTCTCTTTAGGAGATCAGCTCTTCCTCATCCAGGAGTACTCAGCTGCCAGTATTTCTTTATCTAAGATTGAGGTCTGCTGTCCATTTCCCCAGTTCTAAGCTGGGCTTTTTTTGCCTTCTTGAGTTTGCATGGGTCTTGTGCATACTGTCACTATTGCTGTAGGTTCATGTGAGCAATGTCTCGGGAGCTTGTAGGACTCTATTTCCGTATGGTCATGTATTTCCTCCTGGCCCTTACAATCTTTCCACTCCCTCTTCTGCAATGGTCCCCGAGCCTTGGGTGAGTGAAGCTTAATATAAGAGCCCTGCCCAAGAACCAGCATTCTGTAGACTCTTAATCTCTAAGCTTTGGTCATTTGTGATCTTTTGTGTTCTGGCCCTCTGTTGCATGAGGGAGCTTCATTAATTAGAGCTGAGACATTCTTAACTCTTGTCTTTACCCCTTTGTTCTATGTTTTGTGAGCCTTTGCTGGAGAGGCTGCATTGTAGATGTGCCACTTAGACTTGGGAAATTCATAGACAATGTCTGTGTGTGACCAGTTGTGATACTTTGTAATAGTCTCCATCTGGTACAAAAGAAGCTTCTTTGATGACTTCTGACTGGAATATTTGTCTGTAAATATAAGGATAATCATTTTTCACATGGTAAGAAATTATATTAGCCTAAAGATGTGACAGTCTTGGGGTTTACTCTAAGACCTATGACCTCTCCAGCCATATGAAAGGAGCTCAAGAGAGGTGGGACCATAGGAGACTGGTATTATCAAGGGAGAAATGGGAAACATGGGGACACTTTAATTGGGGAAGGCACGGAGGAAGGTTAGATAGAAAGAGAGGAGAGATAAATAATATCTAGCTACTGTAAAAACCCAGAGGTAATCCATATTAGTCCAACAACCCAATGATAAATTATACACACAATACCTCTACAGGAATCCATGTTTATAGCTGAAGTCTACATAACAAGAAACAGCGCCAGACAAGAAAAACTTTCTTTTCAGTTGTTGGTCAGGGTGGTCCAAGAGACTCCCAAAATTATACAGAGTGTTGCCACAGTCCTTGAATGCCTCCCAGAACTTGAAGGTAAGACCCTATTGCTGAAGACAGAACATACTTTGGACACAGAATTTGGAGCAATGGAGCTAGAACAGATCTGGAAGCCTCTTCCCCTGAAGCTAGCTCTCTGGAGAGAGCACTACACAAGCTGCTAAGGGAGAACATCAATCGATGACCCAACACCAGCTTCAAGACCAAATAGCTACATCAGTGACCGGCACAGCACATGACATTGGTGCAGTAGAGGTGGTACTTTTATCTTGGGGGCAATCAACAGTTCTCTAATTGGACTAAATGCCCACTCAATGGGAGGAAACTCATGTGTGGTACTATAAACATAGCCAGAAATAGGAATAAAACTTAAGAAACAAAACCTTTCAAAAGGAAAGGAACAAAATGTCATACTCACAGCTTTGTCTACTTAGGTCTAAAATCTAGGCTGGGGGTGGCAAAATGCAGCCCCAGGGCCAAGCACAGTCTGCCATTTATGTCTGTGAGTTCAGTTGTCTCAAATGACAGGCATGCCCTTCTATTTACAGATGCTTATAGTTGCTTTTGTGCTTGAGGTGGCATCTACATGGCTTGCAAGGTCTGGAATACTTAACCTCTCTCCCTTTACTGAAAAAGTTTGCTAACCTTTAGCCTAAATGCATGGAAAAATAATCACTGTTGTAGAATGAGTACAAAGCAATGGCTACCAAGGTAGCCCTAGCTTGCTGATGTGATGAGCACACTTCCTTCATGAGGGACTGGGGGACTGGTCATGCCTTTGGCTTCCTGTCCTGGAAATGTCCTGTTAATGTGCAACTCCCCCACCCCCCAACACACATGGCTCAGCATGAGCTTCCCAACCCTAAATGCATAATTTCCTTTAGGAACTCATTGTGAAATGCAGATGGGTTCTCTGCATGTTGAGCTATTCAACTTTGCTGTGACGAATACCTCAAGAAAACCACACTTAAGAAAAGAGGTTGGTTTGGGTTCACGGTTTTAGAAACTTCAGCCCATTATAGTTTGGCCCTGTGGCATGGGGGTCTGTGGTGAGACACTGAATCAGCAGGGAGAATGTGGGATGGTCTTATGGTTGGGGCAAGAGAAAAAGAGGAAGAGAGTGTTGGCTTCACAGTTCTTTCTTGCCCCAGCATTCCATTAGGCCAGGTCTCTTTATGTTTCCATGGCCTCCAGTAATATCAAGCTGGGAACTGAGCCTTCAGCAATGTCTCTTTGGGGGAACTCTCCAGATCTAACCTCGGTGTGCTCAGAGTTTCCGTAAACCTGCTTATTTTGTTGTCTTCTTTTTTCGGTAGCAATAATTCAGATTCACTTCAGTTTTCTAGATGCCACTTCCTCTAAAAGAAATCAAGCAAACATGACTGACAGTAGAAAGAGAACATGAATTACACATGATTTTTCAAGAGACGGGTATATGATTCCTGTTCTTCAGAGGGGAGAGAGGGCCTCTGAGAGGCCAAAGCACAGGGGTAGAAGTCATGGAGGCTATCTATGAAAGACTCAAAGAAGTTCTTGAGGAATAGACTAGACTTCAACTTCGTCTTCCAAGTGGAGTCTGACTTTAAAACCAAAACAAATCACCTCAGTGAATGCTCTGAGAAATTCAAGAACGCCTCTGTACAGTAAGCATATCCTGGCAGTCATGAGATGAAGACATCCCATGACAGACACTCGAGACATGTCCCCCACAGACTCATATGTCTGAACACTTGGTTCCCAGTTGATAGTTCTGTTCAAGGAGGCCACGGGAACTTCAGGAGGTGCAGCCTTGCTGGGAGCAGTGTGTCACTGGGGTCACTGGGGGTAGGTGTTGAGGGTTCATAGCCCCTTCTGTCTCCTGGGTGCAGATAAAATGTCATCTCTCTGCTTCCTGCTCCATCTCCACCATATGGACTCGACTCTCCTCTCTCTCTCTCTCTCTCTCTCTCTCTCTCTTCTCTTCTCTTCTTTCCTTCCTCCCTCCCTCCCTCCCCTACATTGCTTTTGGTCCCAGTATTTTTTAACAGCAGCAGACATTTGCTTTCTCTCCCCATTGTTCAGTAGCTGCACAGCAGTCAGAGCTGGATATGTTTAGGATGGCTCTTGTTAAGAAGTCAACCCAACTGAGTTCAATGCCCAGTGTACTCTTGGCTCACCTCAAGTTTTTGTGACAAAATACAATTTATTTTTATAATTTTTTGTCATTTGTCTCTCCACAGGGACACACTGAGATGCCCCTGCCCTTAAATTTGCAAACTGAGATCTGGTGTGTATGCTACATATTGTGTAGGTACATCTGTGTTCAGAGGCCAGCTCACCTTTGAGGTGGGCCTACCCCTAAATTTGCAAACTGAGCCCATTTTTACGGTATGTATGTTGCACATATGTGTAGGTATATACACGTGTTCAGAGACCAAACTTGACAGTAATGTCTTTCCTTGATCACTCTCCACCCTTCATTTTTTGAGACAGAGTCTCCCTGTAGCCTCAGCTAGCCTGGAACTCACTATGTAGACCAGGCTGGAACTCACTATGTAGACCAGGCTGGAACTCACTATGTAGACCAGGCTGGAACTCACTATGTAGACCAGGCTGGAACTCACTATGTAGACCAGGCTGGAACTCACTATGTAGACCAGGCTGGAACTCACTATGTAGACCAGGCTGGAACTCACTATGTAGACCAGGCTGGAACTCACTATGTAGACCAGGCTGGAACTCACTATGTAGACCAGGCTGGAACTCACTATGTAGACCAGGCTGGAACTCACTATGTAGACCAGGCTGGAACTCACTATGTAGACCAGGCTGGAACTCACTATGTAGACCAGGCTGGAACTCACTATGTAGACCAGGCTGGAACTCACTATGTAGACCAGGCTGGAACTCACTATGTAGACCAGGCTGGAACTCACTATGTAGACCAGGCTGGAACTCACTATGTAGACCAGGCTGGAACTCACTATGTAGACCAGGCTGGAACTCACTATGTAGACCAGGCTGGAACTCACTATGTAGACCAGGCTGGAACTCACTATGTAGACCAGGCTGGAACTCACTATGTAGACCAGGCTGGAACTCACTATGTAGACCAGGCTGGCCTGGTTTGCACCACCTTTTATATTGAGGCAGTCTCTCGCTTGAACCAGACCTAGCTGTGTCTGATAGTTTGACTGGCAGCTTGCATCAAGGATCTCCTGTCTCCGCTTCCTGCCTGGGGGCTGGGAATCTGAACTCCAGTCTTGTTTGTCTGCTAATGCTTTACCTACAAGTCATCTCCCCAGTCTGAGCTACACGCTTGCTCACCAGGCTCCTTGACTGTCCTCCTCCTCTTCACTGGATTCTACCCTGCTCTCTAACTTTTCCTTCTCTGGGCCAACCTGAGAAACCCTCAGCCTTCTTCCCTTTCCCAGTTCAGCCTCAGTTTCAACACCTGTAAATGAGAGGTAGAGTGAACGGCATCCTGGTTCCCCCGGGTTTGCAGCGTCTGTGAACAGTGTCTGCTGCGGTCTCTTGTGGCATGCTTGCCTATACGCCCTGCTCACAAGGCAGTCAAACCCGACATGTTTTCAAGCAGGAATTGAAATCCCCATACATTTTACTTTGATTTTCTCACAGCAGCTTTCCCTGGCCTGGATCATTTGAGATGCTTCCTATAATTACAAAATGTGTAGACAGTTAATCCTGAATTCCAGCAGTGCTGTGAATCTTATACGAAAAAGCAATGATTTCCTATTTACTTGTCAGCTACTGATTACAAAGACTTAGTTACTTTAAAATAAAGACTGAATCGAAATTTTAAGCTAATAACTGCTTATAATGAAAAAAAAATAATGATAAAATACTTAGAGAGAAATGAGAGGTAAAGACTTTCTGAGAGTAGGAGCAATCCTAACCCTGATAATAAAGGGTCTTGTTTTAGCCATGTCCTTCTAGAGGACAGAGGAGCAAACACTGAAGGAAACATGGACTCTGCCTCAGTTGTTCAGGTTTTTAAGCAACATCAACATTTGAAACTAGTTAGCCACGTTTAACCTTTGAACATGTTATAATGGTATAATGGTATAATGGTATTTCCAACACTACTGATAAATCACGGACTCTGGTTAGTGATATTCTGATCCTCTGTCCTCTAAAGAAGGCTTAAAGATGGAGAATAACAGGTAGCCATGAAATATACAGAAACAAAGAACACTATTTGTCCAATTGCTCCCATCCTGGCCCTTTGCTGCTGAAGATCAGGCAGAAATGAGTAAATACATTAAATTGTACCTTATCAAAATTTTCAAAATCTGTTTCTTAGAGGTCACCATTAAAAAATTAAAAGGCAAGTCCCAGGGTGAGAGAATCTATTCATAATACATGAAAGTACATGAGACTAGGACAGATAAATATCTTTTTTAAGAGAAAGAAGACACCCATGTTTGGTAAAAAGCAAATGACTGGAATAAACATATCACGAAAAAAACTAGAAATGATCAGTAAACTCATGGCAATGTGCTCAGCATCTTCAGCTGTTCAGAAAAAGTAAATTAAGTCTTTACTGAGTTACCAACAAGAGTGGCTGACATGAAAGTAAGTGCAAGTGGACAAGGGCACGGAGAAAGCGGAACTCCCTCACTCCCTGCCCTGGCCTACACAGAAACCACGTGGGAAAACAGTTTTGCAGTATATCAAAAGAATTATGCATTCAGCCTACACTTACTAAATGATCCAGTAACCCTATTCTTAAATAGTACTCAAGGACAATGAACGCAGGTCTACACAAAGACTTGTCTTGGCAGTTAATGTAAACCTTACTCAAGGTAGCCAGAGACTAAAAGGAACCTAAATGACCACCCACCACTGAATGTACCCATCGGGTGTTGTAGAGACCTTTTCTGGGGAGAGATGAGCACAGATGCCTGTTCACCCTAGATAGGGAACCAATGACAAGGCAAGTAATGATTCCACCAAATCAAACCAATGAGTATTTGGGGATCCTTTCATGAGTATGGGTGAGTGGTTACTTGCAGGGTCAGCGACCACTCAAAGGCAGTCACATCACCAAATCCCACCTCAGTCTGAGTGAGGACTCAATGGAAGCCGCATCTGTGTGGCTCCCTCTGCAATACTGCAACAGTTCACAGCAATCACTTATGTTTATTAGCTGCTTTTTTTTTTTTTCTGTTGCTGTGGTAAAACACCATGACCAAGGCAACTTATAGAAGGAAAGGTTTATTGGGCTTACAGTTCCAGAAGGATGAGAGTCCATCATGGTAGAGAGGCGCAGCAAGAGGCAGCCAGAGCAGAAACCGGGGGCTCACATTTTTAAGAAGACACAGGAAGCAGAGAGAGGGAAACTAGAAGTGAGATGTGGCTTTGAGATAAAGCCCAACCCCAGGGATGAGCTTCCTCTATGTCCACACCTCCTTAGGGTTCCGTGGTCCTCTCCCAAACAGCACTACAAACTGGGACCAAGGACCAAATACTTGGAACCTAAGGGGAACATTTTCATTCACATCTTATTGATTTCAGCCTTCCCGCAAGGGTTGTTTTACTTCCTGAGTCTCATGCATCTCTCCAGGAGGGAATATATCGGTTCAGAGGAAATTGCTACACGGCAAAGGGAAGTCAAAGCCATTGTTAGGAGATGATACTTAGCAACCTGAAATAGCAAGTCACACTGACTTGGAGAAACCCCAGATCACCCTCCTCCCCCAAAGGCATGTTCTGTATCATTCCCTCTATGTAGAATTGAATACTAAATTCTTTAGTGGTGGCAGAAAGCAGATCAATGATCGTCTGGGAACGGGCGTAGTTAAAATTAATGCTAAACTGTGTAAGGGGCTGTTTGGAGAAACAGAACCCTTTTTCTGTCTTCATGGTATTGGTTGCACACACACACACACACACACACACACGTCATCAAATGCAATGAACTGATTTTTTTAAAATACATTAAAATGCTGTACAAAGTAAGTCACCAAGGTAAAATCCAGAATGTAGTTACATGCACTTAGAATGTGAGTTTATGCAGATGCTGAGTTCAGATGTCAGCTGTCTCATCCTTCCTGACTATATGACCTTGAGCAAGTTGTGCAATGCTACAGAGCAGTTTTCAAATCTGTTAACAGATACTAGAATGATATCTACTTCACAGAGCAACCATCTAGTGTTTAGAACAGGGCCTCCCAGGCAGTAAGCATTTGTAGCTAACACATACTATAACTGTTAAGGGGATTCTGGGTGCAGAAGGTGAGTAGTGTACCCGCACTGCTGAGAATGGGAACCATGAGCACTCAACAGAGCCGTGTGCATCTTGCACACACATGGCTGACTGGGAGCTGCAGATCTCTGCAGCTGACCAACACCTGGAGAGAAGGCTGGCCCATATTATCACTAGAAAAACTGAAAATTCAAAGGATGGTTTCTAATGAGTGTGTGATGCTTTAGTGCCATTGAGAGGTTGTACACGCGTCAGCTGAGACATGGTAAATCGGGACATCTTCAGTCTTTTCTGGCTTCTGATGACTAGATTTTGTTTGGTCTCCAATGATGAGGAATGTGAGGCACTGACCTCGGGACCTCATAAGCCCAGGCTCTGCTGTGCTCATCTCGCTTTTTAGCTTTAATCTGCCAGATCCTCTGCTTTCTCAGGATCTTGGTACTTTTGTGTGTGCCTGCTTTTGGACTGGCACATTCATATACACTGACTGCTTGAATTGTCTCAGTGAAAACTTCTAATTCTTCTCCTATAAATGTTCTTTTATTTAAAAGACTATAATTCAATGTTTCAGGCATAAATCAGGAAAGCACCCAAGAGCGGAACAGCACATGTGGCTGGCTGTGCTTCCTGTTTCATGTGGATAGGACTGTCTACAGCTCCCATGTGAAACCGGATAGCAACCAGTTTTCATGGTACTGTCCTTCTCCTGGGATGACCCTCTGGTGGATGACAGCTAGGAAAGGCACAGTCAAAGAAGCTGGGGAGAAAAGGAAGGAGATGATCCGCCCTGCCAGGGATAAGCCAGACAGGTTCGTGAGGAAGGGAGAGTGTGAGGTGTGCCCAAGAAGTCCCCATACCTCGATAATGCGGGATGGCTTGTTCAAAGTGCCTTCGCTGCAGAAGATCTTTCTGTTTAAATGTTTCCCTGGGTTTGGGGTCAAATTCCCGTGGCAACACCTTGTCTACTCCCCACCCCAACCCTCTTTCACAAAGCCCAGCTCTCAAGGCTATACCACAGGAAATAACATAATCCAACACACTTGTTTTACTTCCCATGCAACATCCTGAACCTATTTTCTTAAAAAGCCTCCTTCCCACTTCGTCTCTGCTTTTCCTGCCCTTGCTTAGGAAGCTTCTAAAGAAGAGTTTGTTTGTGGCAGTCAGGGGAAGAAAGTTCATAGAGAATGGTACTTCTCACCTCACAGAAACAAGGGATTCCACCAAGGTGTCCAGACTCTGTTTAATCATCCTCCTCTTGGCTTTTCTCTCTTTTTATCAAAATCATAGGGATGATGGTTGCTAGGAACAGGGGTCAGGCAGCATTAGGAAGACCAATTCAGTGGTGTATTGTCCATCCGGCTACTGTTACAGAGCAACCTTGACAGCTGATCATAGCAGACAGTTCTCATGGCCCTAAGGACTGGGAAATCCAAGTTCCTGGGCTTGCTGGGGACTCAGTGTCTGGTGAGGACTGGCAGTCTTTATAAATGGCATCTTGGTGCTGGGTTTCACGTGTTGGAAGAGGTACCCTTTGTGAGCTCCCACCTCTAGGACTGCCAAAGGCCCCGATTCCTGATGCCATCATTTGGAGGTTAAGATATTGTCTTAGTTTCTTTTCCTGCTGCTGTGATAAACTGTTCTGACAGAAGCAGCTTATGGGAGAAACCCACAGTTCAAGGTACAGGAGGTCATGGTGGAGCCCAGGGTGGCAGGAAGAGAAGCAAGCCGCTGAGACGCCCGCATTGCCTCCACATTAGAAAGGAATGAATGCACCCTCAGCTGATTTCTCCATTTCATACCACCCAAGATTCCCACACCAGGGAATGGTCCTGGACATAGTGATGATGGGGTTGCCCAGCTCACTGAACCTAATCAAGATAATTCCTTCCAGGTGCACTCAAGACACCTGTCTCCTGGGCGATTCTAGATCCTGCCAAGTTGACAACACTTACCATTACAACTATATACAGATAAGTTGGAGGGGCACAAACATTCTGCCCACTAGCAGCTTGGCTCTGCCAGCTCTGGCCTTGCTCCCTGTGGCCCCTCTCCCCACCCTCAAGCCATTCTATTAGTACCCAAAGCCCTTTGAAGCTCTCACAAGTCCCCGCACCAGCTGCAGTAGCAAAGCGGTCCTGTAGGCCTGGCTGGACATTTTTGCTCATTTTGCCTTTCCAGTCAGCAAGGTAGAGATGTTAGTGTGAAATGAAATTATCCTCTGGCATCCATGCTCAGAGGGTGGAGGTGAGAAGTCCACACACAGCTCTCCCCATCCTTCCCCATGTCCTTAGCAGTCACTACTTCCGCTCCAGGGACGAGTTCCCAGGTCCCTGCATCCTGGGTCCACAGCTGCCTTTTCCCTGTGTCCCAGGGGATTTGACAGTATTTCAAGTTTATGATGCGACGGTGCAAAGTGATACACATTTAACAGAATCTGCACTGTGACACCAAGTCCCCATGTCCCCTGCTGTGCTACCTGCTGTGTGAGGTTCTCCCAGGAATGCTGGGCAGCAGCATAAAGCCACAGCTCCCGGACAGCCATGCAGCTGGGAAAGGAGGCGGCCCACATGCTGCTGCTCTGGATTTTCCAGAGCTCTGGATACAGAGAGCGGGTGACTATATGAGATAACTCAACACTCAGTAATAGGTCAGGCTTTGTGCTTTTCAAGACTTGATCCCCTTGAAAGTTATGGAACAGCCGTATTCAGTGTTCTTAGTAGACCTTATAACTTATTGAAACCAAATCCAAGGGGAAAATGGACTTACTTTTTCTCAGGAGGAAGGAAGCAATCCTCCCCATGCTGACACTGCCGTCTCCATGGTAGCCTTGGTTAAACACTGACTTCCCTCTCTTCTTCCTCTATTAGCCGGTTTGAAGAGGTAGATGCTGGTTCTTTGATCTTCCTCAGGTGGCAAAATTCAGTCTGTGATAAGGTGCTACTGGGCAGGGGTTAGGGGTTAAAAGGCAAACTGTGAGTTCATGGGTCCACAAGTCTTTTGCCCACTCTAGACCCAGCTCTATTCTGCCCACATCTGATTCGCATTCCAGTTCCCATGAAAAAGCCATTTCAATGGCTGTTGGAAGGAACTATGCTAGGTGCCAAAGTTTAGAGAAAGAGACATTCAGTGGTTGATCAACCGCTCCTGGACACCTGCCTGGGTGAAGCTAATGCCTCTCATTGGGCACAAGAGTGTTTGTGACTGCAGAGGCGACGGCTCAGGCACATCTGTGACTCAGCTGTGCGTGAATGTTCTCGTGTGGCCTCCTCACAACAGCACCAGCGCCATCACCGCTTCTCAGGTCACGCTGTGGGTGCACAAGGAACAGAAGCTCAAGACCCATCTTTGCTGGCCACACTCTCACCCACTTTTAAGCCATTACACATCTCTTTAAGATTGTGGCCAGCCTCTCTCCTGACCTCAATGTTCATCTGGGGATGAAAGTCCTGTTGCGTTTCAGACATTTGTATTCCGATCTCTTTATTGATCACCACAGGCTGCTTTGAGGGAGGAAAAAGCGACTTCTACAGAAAGTAGAAGACACCAGAAAACACAAGTCACAGAAAGGAACTGGACTAGAATAACAATTGAGAGGTAACATCATCCACTGAGCATTTGCTGGGCACAGACTGTTCCTGTCCTGCACACCTCATCTGATCTGCTAGCCCTGTGAGTTGGATGCTAACGCATGTAATCTCGTTTTTCAAAGGAAGAAACAGGAAAACAAGCAGGTTATATACTCTGACTAATGCTATCAAGTTATCCAGACAAGATCTCTAGGCCTAGTGTATTAGAAGCCAGGATATTCTGACATGATGATGGTGAGAAGTTATCTCTAGGGCTGGGGGAATGCTCCAGCTGCCATGTCTGGAGATCAGAGCTCAATCCTGGAGTTCCAGATGGTAAAAGGAGAGAACTCAGTTGTGCTCTGACCTCCACAGGTGCACCATGTCCCCCCAAACACTCCCCTCCCACACACATACAAACATAATTTTTATAGAAGCTATGACCAAACTCAACTAGTACATTGTTCCTTCAAACGATACTACGCAGCTGGGGAAGGAAGAGAAATTACTTGCATTAGATCAGATCCTCAGGGAGAGGAAAGTGTGTCCATATGTGGTACCCAACATGTTAAAGAGGTAAGGATGGAGATCAGGAGGGAAGCAATTAAAGTTAAACTCTCTTTACTCGGAGCAAAAGGCGCAGCAGGACTCTGGGCAAGCACTGTTGAACATCCTGAAACCTAGGTGTTCTCCCGTCACCTTGAAATCAGGTGAAAATTTCACGTGTGTCTCTTTTCACCTGAACTTACACAAACTACATAAAACTAGAATTCCTGTAGGTCCACACTGAAGTAGTATCTGGTTCCTCTGTGCCGGCCCGGAATGCCTAATGGGAGTCTGGGAAAAAACCAGTAAAGATCCTTTGGGGAGAGGGAAAAAAAAGAAAGAAAGGAAAAAAAAAAAAAGCCAAACCAGAACCAGCTATTCAGGCAGGCAAAGCGGCCTGACTGGCAGCTTACAAAATCATCTGGGTGGGATGCCACCTCCTCTCCACACCAGAATGTACAGAATTTCAGAACTGTTCCACTACTGCTTCTAAATCTTGAAATATTTTTGACTGTCAAGTTTAAAAACATCATTTCCAAGAACTCCTCCGCACGCCCGGTTCTAACAGGGATGCAGGCAACTCCGGCCATTCGGAGAGGGCTGAGCTCCGCTTCATCGGCTTGCCATGTGAATCCATGATGTCATCCTTCCCTGAGTTTGGGCTCCAGAGCCCCAGACCACCCACGCTGGCAGCCCCATTCTCTCCTGTGTCGCCAGGGAGAGACCTGCCTTTATAAACGGTTCGAGGTTGGAACGGAGGACTAGCCTGAATTGTTACACACAAGTGCTGCCGGTAGCAGCCATAAACATTTGGCCATGTGGGCACGGTGATTTTTTTTCTTATCTGAACTCTGAAATTCTCTTTAACGCACAGTGGAAAGACTGATGCACAGTGATAGGCAGGGAGGGTTCAGAAACAGGCCTGAAAACCGAAACACAACAGTAAACGGAAGCAAAATAAATAAAAGTTCTTATATTTAATTCCAGCAACACCATCATTGTGGGAGGGGTGGTGGTGGAAAAAGTTGGGACCCTGGAGTGACGGCTGTCGTCACAGTTTAAATCATCAGCAATTTAGATTTAGGAGACTTTCTTGTGACCACTCATTAACTGGGGGAAATTGTGTATGTGTGTGTGTGTATGCTCACATTGCAGATATTTTTAAAAAAATACCCCCCAACAATGTGAGAACATCAGAAAACTAGGGCACTCGGGACTTCTGAACATTTGTACTTGCTCTTTAGCTGTGTCAGAGAAGTAGTTCACTTGGGGAGACAGGGCAAAGGGTACCATGAAGGCCTGTACCACTTGCAGGTCTAAACCAGTGACAAAGAGCCAGACACTGCAGGGACCTCGGAGCTGCTCCCTGAGAGAGAAGGACACAGAAAGCACAGCCTTCCCCAGTTAGCTGTACAGGTCCTTCCAAGACTCTAGGAAGATGCGGACCAGATCTCTACATGCTGCAACTGTGCTTGCACACAGCTATGCAAAGGCCAATTCACAAGACTGACAGTAACTAGTAATCAAGCAGAGTAATCATACCAATGTACTGAGAAAGCTGCGTACACATGGTCTCTCCCTCTCGCCCTAAACAGACTAATTCTTCCTTGGCCCACAGTGCTGTTCTCATGCCTGCAATCACAGTGATCCCACAGACGAGTAGGGCTGCTGCATAGGAGAGAGGATACTCCTGATGCTGCCACACTGAAGGTCTCATGACATCGCTAGACAGAAAGGAAAACTGAGGTGGAAACAAGAACTCCAACTCTGTGAGGACATCACAAAGGGAGCAGGCCATCCTAGACTGACGGTCATGGTCTTTGCTGAAATATCGGTCCTTTAAGCACTCTAGTAAAGTCTAACTATGGGAACTCCTCAGAATAATGTTTTTAAAGCAATTCAGTAAAATGTATAGTGTAACCAAGGCAACCAGTTATATTAAAATGCCTTTATCAAAAGGTGCTAAAACCAGGCACTAAGGTATTGGTGTATATGTATGCTTCTTTGTTGACTATACCACCATTTCCTGGTAGTCAATGAACACTGTCACTCTGAAGTATAAAGGGCTATCTGTGGCCAATGTATATGATGTAAAAATGGCTGAGATGCACACTAATCCAGGACTTGGGAGGAGGGGCAGGAGGATCTCTGTGAGGCCAGAGCCAGCCATACTACATAGTAAAACCCTGTCTCAAAATATACATTTTTTGTACAGAACAAGATATTGAACAGTATATATTCTGTGATCTGGACTCTGCAAAGAAAGCGTGGTGGGATAAGTCAGTCTATATTTTTGGATTGTCTCTGAAGAGAAACACAAACACTGTTCATAGAGGGTAGGTTGGAGGTAGAGCTGGGTGGATGTTGGGATATCAAAGAGAGAGACTTTTACTAAATACTTTATACCCTTTGTCCTTTTGTCATTCTTTATGAGTGTTCGGCCATCACTTTGATAGAGCTTTTGAAAGTCAGTCACTGTCACGGAGTTGGTCCTGAATTCTGCATGCGCATGGAGGATGGGCTGATAACCAAAGGATCCCATCCCAGGCTGTGGTTTCACAAAATAAATAAGAGTACTGAGGCTGTGGCTCAGTTGGTAGAGGGCTTGCCTATTATGCATGAAGCCCTGAGCTCAATTCCCAGCATAGCATAAATGGCTCATGGTGGCATACACCCAGAATCCCAGCACTTGGAAGGCGGAGGCAGAAGTATCAAAAGTTCAAGTCATTCTTGACTAGTTGGTAGATTCAAGGTCAGACTGGGCTACACGGTACTCTGTTTTATTTTTATTTATTTAATAATTGGATTTATTTATTTTTATTAATGTGTATCCAGGTCCTTTGTGCTCTTAACCACTGAGCCTCCTCTCCAGCCCCGGGACCCTGTTTTTAAAAATACATGTACATGTTTCTTTACTTTATTGACTCTCTACATTTCACATAATATATCGACCATGTTTTTACCCCCAACATCATAGCACTCTCCCCACCAGTTTTCAAGCATTCAGTCACATATGTTCAGGAATATCAAGTCAAGTTTCTGTTCCCAAATGTCCCTCAGTGTGAGTCCATCCACTGGAGCCTGGTCAACCTGTCTAGGGAGACCCTTCCTTTTTTTTTAAGCTAAGAGACTGGAGAGATGGTTCAGCTATTATGAGCACTGGCTGCTCTTGCAGAAGACCAAGATTTGGTTCCTAGCACCCACATGGCAGCTAACAACCATCCATCATAACTCCAGTTCTAAGAGATCCAACACCTTCTTCTGACCTCTGTGGACAAGGCACAACATGGGTGCACATACATACATATAGGTAATACACTTATGCACATAAAATTAAAATAATAAATTATTTTTTAGAAGCCAGAAGTTAGGCATGGTGGCATATGCCTTTAATCCCAGCACTAGGGAGGCAGAGACAGGTGGATATCTGTGAGATTGAGACCAGCCTGGTCTACATAGTGAGCTCCAGGCCAATTGGGGCCAGACTGGGAGACTCTGTCACAAAAAGACCAAAATACAATAAAATAATTTAAAGCCAGAAAAAGTTTATAGGTGTTATTCAACTAAAGGATGAAGGAAAACATTTCAGAGAAGGAATACCACTGGAGGCAGCTGCTTCTTCAAAACTTGAGAATGTGGCATACCCAGGCATGGAGGATTGTTGACAAGTGTCAAGTGTGCAGGGTTCCACATGAACACAGGAAAGAAGGCAGGGCCCCACCCTAAAGGATTCCCAGGGAGTGGTAGCATCTTTCTATCTGGGTCTCAGATCATCTTCATGGTCCTGTGATAGCCATGCTGAGGAACTTAAACGGTCCTCTCTATCCACACTTACCCACACACACCCACCAAAGCATGTGCCCTAGTCAAAAAATATCGCCCCCATTCCAATCTCTGATCTACTAGAACCCAGATTTGTTTATAGTGTGCAGTGATTTTGCTTTTCTTTTCCGTGTTTAACCATTTGTGTCTACTTTGTTGGTTGAATGAACTCCTCTTCCAGTGCCATCTTTTCAGAACACACTGTTAGATAAGTTTATTGGCATCTAGTCAGTCCAGTGTCCATTGGTTATTTTCACTTCCTAAACAACCATAACTAGTTTTCCATCCCAAAAATTAATTTTGCCATCAATTTGCCAAGTTCAAAAGAAAGAAACCAATGGAATTTACATTTAATACAGAAAAGAAAATCAAGGTAAAATTGAGCATATTTACTATTATAAACCCTTAAGTTCATTAAATATGAGATTGTAAAATAAGCCTATCTATCCTTCACTACTACTAAAGAGAAAATAAAAGTATTTGGTTGGTTGGTTGGTTGGTTTTTGTTTTTTGGTCTTTTTTTTTTTTTTTTGATAGTTAAGACAGGATCTCCCTGTAGCCCCAGGTGGCCTAGAACTCACTATATAGAACAAGCTAGCCTCAGTCTCACAGAGATCCACCTACCTCTGCCTCCTGAGTGCTGGGATTAAAGGGGTGTGACATGGGGCCCAGCTTGAGAAAATAACAGCTTTAAAATGTATACTTAGCAAAGACCACAGAAGTAACTTAAGCATTTGCTCCTCCTTCATCATGTCTAAAATGACTGTCATGAGGTTTCAGTATGAAGTCAAACGGCAGGCACAAAGCACTGGGTATTCCACTATCAGCCTTCGGAGCATGCGCAGGACATGTCCTCAACCAGTTTCATTTGCCTTAAGGAGCTCTCCAGAGATACACCACTCTTCTAAATGTCAGGCCATGGTGGGTTATTTGTTTCTTTTATTCCACAGAACTCCAAAATACTATCTCTGAATCTGGAAGCCTTACCTAATAACAGAATCAGTCCCACATTTTAAAGGATCTTATGACATTTTTGTTGAATGCTAAAAGCTGTTTGTATGAGACACTAAAACAACTTCATTCCTCACCCCACAAATCCTAAGGTGGAGCACCCGCTCTCTGTGGGTCTTGGTATTACTTCATGGAACAACATCTGCCAAGAGAATGCTCTGGCAAAGCAAGCTCACAGCCAGATTCCATAGCAACAGCTGCAGAGTCACAGGTGTTGTGCTGGCCAGGAAAGCCTCCAGTCCCGCTTAAATGTTCCAGAGAGTTCTTTATTATTTTAAACACCACGCTCAGAGAGTGCTTAATTTGCTCGGATCTAAAACATTCTTCGTGGGCAAAGTGCAGTGTAAACAAGGCTTAAGAGAAGTCCTGTCCACCTAATTTTTAATTTGCAAACAGAGTGGTGCTTTAAAGCATGTAAACATTTTTGACAGCATTGTTGCCTTGAAGGAACTTAGGAAGCCTTTGATGGAAAATTATTCTCTCGGTTAAGCTAGTCATGTGGAATCTCTGGTGTTGTCTGGGAGAGAAGGAGTTCTCTAGATAAATTCAATGCATCTTTCCATACAAGGTTCAAGAGGCAAGCTCCAGAAAACAAAACAAAACAAAAGAAAACCTGAATAGAAGGGTGAGTGCCTTCAGGGTCCCTGATGGCTTCACTGTTTACCATTAGCTCCTGTTTGCTTCCGGTTCTGCGGGCCACAGCTTGGTGAGTGAATAAAACATTCAGAGGCAAAAAGGCTCTGATCCCTGTTTGACCTACGAGCATACCTGAGCCCTGTGCGAAAGGGGCTTCTGTCCGAGAGTCTTGCCAGTTCAGTCACGTGCCTGAACCCGCTCCACTTGGTTCACTCACTCCTTCTCAGGTATTTAGTCATCAGGCCCACCCTTACTCCCCAAGCGGTGCCCAGACTGAGGGGAGACGAGCAGTGGCGCACAGAGGCCCGGGTTTCTGCTAAAAGGCATGAACGGCGTGCTTAGACTGCGAGAGGGCTCTGCTGGCAGCTCCTGTGCTACTCACTGTGATGCTGGGGCTAACTCAGGCTCAACGCTTTAGGGATCAACCTCTGACATCCCTCTGACCCCTTCAAGTGGTCTGGAAATAAACTTGTAATCCTGGCTAGGAAGATCAGAGCCATCTCTGGTATTTCCCAAACCAAGTGTCGGGGTATAAACTGATTTCTGCTTAACAGGGAGGTTGCGCAGGCCACCTGCGGCAGGAAGGCCACTGCTCCCTATGAGGGGCAAGAATAAAGCTAACACATGCCGCTGGAGTGCCATGTCTCAGGCAGAATCCATCCAGGACACTTATACCCCAGTTTTCCTATAACCTGAAGATCTGATACATAAATTCCCCATCTCTTTTTATTTCATGTTGCTTCAGCTAACCTGAATCAAGGAGTGATCACACCTGCTAACACTTGAGAGTGTTGTTTATTCTGTATAACAAGTGAAAGAACCAGCTACCAGAAGAGCAGGGAGGCTTCCAAGCAGGACACACATGCATGTTGGCGATATGAAGCCATTAACTACCAATGGCTGAGTTTTTTGGCTGCGTTGATTCATTTCCCTCTTTCCGAAACACTTTATATGTCCTTGTCCTCCAGAAAGAAGTGGGTTTCACACAGAGGACAGCAGGGACAAGGATGGGATGTGTAGCTGGGATGAGTGGCCAGGTTCGTGGGATCGGTGTCCAGGGTGATGCTAGTGAGCTGATCAGACAGCTGAGGAACGGAAGGAGGATGAGCTCCGTGGGGAGGAGAGCTTGCATTGGTGGGATGCACAACACCTCCATGGGCAACGGAGGCAGCTGTGCCTGACTGTGTGCCATCCTTCACTGACCACAGGACTGTGCTTACCAGCCAAGCCCTTACTTTCTGAGGACCCTGCTCACTTCCACCATCACTCCTGTGGGGGAAGGTAGAAAAGTCCTCCCTGGATGGCCAGACCAGGCAGGAGACGCATCTGTGTCTGTAGGAGGCAGAGGTGTCCCCAGCATGGGAGGGCAAAGCCGCTTGTATGGGGAAAAAAGTTTCTGTCAGGGGAGCTCAGCCCCGATTATTGGCTCCAGCCCCAGTAAGCATCCCTCTGTCAAGAGAACGTGACCGGCAGTGGGACAGTGCCTGCAGGCACCGCAGTTCTCCATTGTCACATGTCCCCAGGTTCCTCGGGACCCAGTTGAGATCGGACTCTAACAAAGTGACTCTGAAGGCCACAAAAGCGTTGTCCGCATGCTGGCTGGTAAACTGCCAAAGGGAGCAGAAAAAATATAAATAACAACTTCTCTAGAGTCTACAGTATTAAACAATCATATACTAGATTATTGTTAATGAAAATATTCCCTACTGCCTAGTTACAAAGATTTTATTGTCTGCTAAAAATATTTCCCTGATCATGACAACTTAGGTCACCAAGCTTCAAAAGAAAGAATGAATCACTGTTTACAGTTTTTTTAAAAATTAGCACATCATCAAACTGTTCAGTATGGCATCTGATGTGTGTGTGCGAGTGTGCACATGTGTGCACATGTACGCCCACGGGTATGTGTGCATCTATGCATGTGCAGGTATGGATGGAACTGTGTTATCTATTTTTGTTTTTGCCATGATTTTTATCAACTTCATAAATATTTTTAAGCACTCTGTTCCATCTCCAGCACCCTTCTCTCTGCTCACAGGTCCAGCATCCCTATTACTGCTCAGAAAGTCAACCATATTGTAATCATCCTACCTAATCTGGACATAGCGTAGGTTCAATCATTGTGAAAAGTCATAAAATGAAAGTAAAGAGTTCAACCTCGGAAAAATGAAGGAAGAGACTGGAGAGACTGTTCATTGGTTAAGATAATGTGCTGCTGGAGGACCCCAGGTCAGTTCCCAACACCCAGGTTGGGTGGCTCACACTGGCCAGTAACTCCAGCTCCAGGAGATCTGATGCCCTCTTCTGACTGCTGAGGACACCCACACACAGTGCCCTACAGTCATACATATGCATACACATAAATAAAAAGAAAAAGGAAACCTTAAAAAAAGGGAAGAAAAACTATTTATTTCAATGTGATATGTTTATATATACAGAAACTCAAGGGAATCAGTAAAAGCATCATCAGAATTAATCAGAAAACTTGGTAATTTTTCTCTGTATCACATAAATACCCAAAAGCAATGGTTTCCTAAGTAGCTGCAATTACTAGTTAAGATCTACTAGGAATAAAATTGTCCATCATGGGGCATCATAGAGGTTCTGCGTATTAGCCCTCTGTACTCCACAAACGTATGATTGTGCTCAAAGGCTCACAGACTCTTCCATAAGAAAACAGTCTCTAGGGGTTAGAGATGTAGCTCAGTTGGTACAAGAATACTTGATAGAATGCAGAAACCCTGGGTTCCATCCCCAGCATCATACAAATACGACTTGGTGGTACATGTCTGTTATCTTAGCACTCAGGAGGTAGAGGTGGGAGGATGGGAATTTCAAGGTCATCCTCTGCTACAAAGTGAATTCAGTACCAGCCTAGGATATATAAGACTCTGTCTAAACAACAAATAAACAACAAAAAACCAACAGTCTCTTGGTTTCTGGTCTTTCTCCTCTAACAATGCAGGCTATGGCCTAGCTTCCAAATGATTGTGAGATGTAGACATCTTAGGAGTCCCAAGACTTCCCGCAAACAACCACCAAAGAAAAAGTAGGCAGAGATGTTGCCTTGTCTCCAAAGAAATCCCCCTTCCTCCTCACAGAGGCTTAGCAAGTCCAGCCACTCTCTGAAGGACACACAGAGCCAATTCTTTGTATGTCTACTGTTTCCCTTCTGTGGAAATGACCCTTCTGGGACAGCCTCCGGTCTTACCTAACCTCATGACAGAGGTCACTTACCTAACCTCATAACAGAGATCATATGTTTTGAGGTTATTTAACATGATCTATTTAATCTGCCTTCCTACCATGTAATCATCTTATTTAAATATAGGTAGCCTTAGGAAAACAATGTAAATAATCTTACTAGGCCTTAGGCTCCTGTTGTAATCAACTTTTACACGCTAAGATAAACACATATCTTTAATCTTGGATTATACTCCCTTTTTCTCTCCCATGACTCTTCCTTGCCCCTAACCCAGAATTGTGTGTCATGTGTGTGTGTGTGTGTGTGTGTGTGTGTGTTGAAAATATCATTGAAAGCAACAACTTGTTGGAAGCAATGAATGATCCATAGTCTGTGTTGCAAACAGCATGTGAGCTTAGGATGATAAAACCTGCTTGTAGCTTTGTATACTGCTCTCGGTCAGTCCGTGGTCAGAGCACACAAACTCTCCCCAAGACAAAGGTCTTTATTATTTCCCAAATCATGCTGATGTACTGTTTAAATAAATAAATAAATAAAGACAACACACCTTCGGGTGGACAAACAGTTCTAAGAGAAATCAGAAAGGAACAGTTCTGGGAAGAGACCGCGCTCACCTTGGCTTCATTGACTCTGGGGGTTAGCTGTTTTTCGTTCAGGCCCTGGCGCATTTTAGCATCTACTACACCCTTCAGGCTAGATTTTCCCTCAGAGGATAATCTGCTCTCAAGAAGCATTAAAGTCTCTACCTCTTGCCAGAGAATGGTGCTCCCAGCCTTAATAAATAAAAAGCTGCTCTCCATGTCTACCCCTGTTGCAATGTTGTGAGTACTGGGTCTTCTCTGTTGTTGCTGCAGGTTTTCTTCACAGCCTGAGGCTCACTTGCAGGAATTTCCTTTATTCTGTCCTTGTTAATGTTGATACCTGAACAGCAAGTACACACATCCAAGAGGCTGCATCAACCTCTATTGGTCCCAGCAGAGAAAAGAATGTGATGAAGGAAACCAGAAGAAATGAATTCAAGCTCAGGTCAAGCATCTGAGGAAGAACAGGAGGGGCTGCCAACTGATGGGGTCAGGGGCCTGGATCAAAGCTGTAAATAATTCCTATCCCTTGGCATCTGAGGTGGATCAATTCCAGGGCACCCACCCTTCCTTTCGAATATCAAAATCTCCAATGTTCCAGTCCCTGATAGGAAATGTCATAACATTTACTTATAACCTGCACACATGCACACACTTAATAGTCTCCAGATAATGTAGAATACAGAATACCACAGGAATGGCAGCCCAGTGATTGCTATAGTGCATGGTTTAGAAAATAATGAGATGGAAAAGCATGCACACCTTCAGCACAGCTGCAGCTCTTTTATTATTTTGATCCTTGGTTGGTGAGTCTACAAAGGTAAATCCCAACTACAGTGAGGGAAGGTTCTTTATTAAAGTTCAAACTTAAATGAGGCTCTGCCGACTTTGCTCCTAATCAGAAAGAAGCACAGAGAGTGATGACAACATCCGGGGGAGGGGCGGAAGTATGCTGTGGGATCCCAACCACGCTGTTCAAATCCCAGAATTCTCAGCTTCTGCTCTTAGAAGACATCATGGAAAGCAACCATCATTAGAGAGACAAGCGCGGATGAATGAGTCTCCAGTCCTTGTAAGGAGTTCAGTGGGGTATTGGGGGCATCTGAGTATGCATGACCCAGTGTCCACTGCGAGTACGAGTTCCCAATGAGGTGTACTGCAACTACGGCTGCCGTGGACAGACGCTGAAATGCCAGGTTGCAATTGGCAGTGAACACTAAGGCCTCTCTGGTGGATGAATCAGTTAGTATTCTGATTAGTTTCACTTGTCAGTTTGACACAGCCTATAAATGACCTGGAAAGAGTCTCCACGACAGATTGTCTAGGGTTGGCCTGTGGGACTGTCTGAGGGCCTGTCTTAACTGATGAGGGAAGATCCAACCCACTGTGAGTGCACAGTCAGGAGCCTGAACTGTAGTAGTGGATAAGTGGAGCTTAGCACAGGCAAGCAAGCGAGCACGCAGACATTCAGCTCCCTCAGCTCTGTGGGCCTCAGACTGTAGGCTGATGTGACCCGCTGTCTCAGGCTGCCGCTGTGGCGACTGCCCGGCACTCGGGAACCGTCACCTGAATTACAAACTGAAATAAACCCTTTCTCTCTTAAGCTGCCTTTTGTCAAGGTATTTTACCATATTAACAGACATAAAAATAGAAGAGCTGGGTTATTAAATAGGAATTTTTATTTAAGGAATTCAGTACAATAGCAATTAAATAATTAATTTAAGAAGAGAACAAACCAGGGGCTGAGAGATGACCCCGCAATTAACAGCACTAACTGCTCCCACAGAAGACCCAGGTTCAGTTCCCAGACCCCACATGGTGGCTAACAACTATTCATAACTCTAGTTCCAGGGAAATCTGACACCCTCTTCTGACTACAGTGGGCATTGTACAACAGGGGCGCACTTACATACAAGCAGGCAGAACACTCAAACTCATAAAAAATAATTATAAGAAATATTTTTGAAAAGAAAACAAGCTAGATGTCAGATGGCAGACAAGCCATTTTTCACTACAATTAAAAAGAATGAAAAAACTAAAAACCTCGTGCTCAAATAACATTTAACAACAGGGAGCAATTCTTAAAAGACACCCAGTGAGGACCTGCTGACTGAGTACCAGCCCACTAATGATCTTATCTCTGGATGTCTAGAAGCTTTCAAACTTAGAAGGCACTATTCTAAAGCGCTGGTATCTGTTGTCTTTGATAGGCACGGTTCGGAGGGCTTGTCTTTTTGTCCCGGTGCTTAAAAACAAATGTGTAATATTGTTATAGCCAGAGGAGGCCCAGTGTTTCCCATGGCAGTGAGCAGCCCGGCCCTCATCAGAACCACACAGCCTTCTT
Source organism: Eospalax fontanierii (assembly GCA_035773235.1). Taxonomy (NCBI): domain Eukaryota; kingdom Metazoa; phylum Chordata; class Mammalia; order Rodentia; family Spalacidae; genus Eospalax; species Eospalax fontanierii. Next base: position 10,909,768 of record CM069538.1, read on the forward strand.
TGTGCAAATGAACGAAAGGCTAATTTTCCTGAGAGTCCCAGAAAAATAAAAATTTTCTGTGAGGTTTATCCATCCACGTCTGTAAGTATCAGACACAAACACACATTGTTCTTGTTTTCTTCAGCTGCACAGCCCTAAAATATTTGGGAGTTTGGCTCCAAGTACAGAATTCTAGTTACTGACTTGAAATCTGGGAGTATTTTGCATCTGTGAAACGCAAACTGTAGCTCTCTAGGGAGAAGACACTCTTAGTTTCCTGCCTCCTCGAAGAGCGAGCTGCCCTGTGTGCAGATGCCTTGTTACTCTGGCCAGAAAACGAGAACTGCTTGGAGAAGCAGTCTGCAATAGTTGGTCGATGTCTCAAGAAAAGAAAATTCTTTTTTCCTCACCAGAAGAATCATTGTTTTCAGAAGACTTGGAGAGGGGTCACTCTTCTCTATGAAATGGTTCCAAAGCTATGGAGAATTTTAGGGAAAAAGAGAAATACATTTTCATGAGGCTCAGCCTTTGTAGGTATTTTTACCTCCTCTGGATCCTTCCAGATGAAACACAATTTGTGGGTGTTCCCAAAGTCTATTTAATCAGATTCTCTAGGGACTCTGGGCTTTACATCTCAATTTCAGCATGGTTTGCAGATAATTCTGATGACTACCAAAGCTTAAGAAAGACCACTACAGTAGTACACAAAAGGGTGACTTTATCTTGAGAAACAATAGCCTTTGCAATGTAAGGGTGAGGTATATCTCAGAGGTAGAGCACTTACCTTAGAAACATGAGGACGTGAGTTCAACTCCCAGAACCCATATCAAAGAGAAAAAACCAGGTCACTCAGGGTGTGAGTTTGTAATTCCAGTAGTAGGGAAGTGGAAACAGGCAGATTCCAGGGGCTAGACTACTTGGTGAGCTTCAGGCTCAAACAGACTGTCAAGAAAGCAAGGAAAGATGGGCAGTACCTGAACACACACACACACACACACACACACACACACACACACACATACACACACCAAAAAATGTCTCAGTCAAGTACTAAGTGTGGGATATGCTTCAGGAGCACTCAGGAGCCTAAGGCAGGAGAATCACCAGTATAAATCCAACCTGGCCTACATACTGAGATCTTGCCTCAAAAAGTAAGTAAAATAAATAAATAAATCTTTAAAAACAAAACCATACATAACAATAGAAATTTACTGACAGCAACCTCAAAATCATTTTTTAAAAAGATTGCTTCCCTGGTTAGAAAAGATTAAATCATTACTTCATTCACAGAACCCTCTCACTTCCTGAAGAGAACAACAAAGCAGCTCAAAACACACTCAGCTCCAGACACAGGATGCCACACAAGCCCGTCCAGGCGAGTGGACCAGGGCTGGGGAAGGGTCCACAGGATGCCACACAAGCCAGTCCAGGCGAGTGGACCAGGCCTGTGGAAGGGCCCGAGGACGCAAAGCAGCCCCTTTGGTGACCAGATGCTCTTTAATTTCAGTCACTCATGTTGACTTCACGTGGAGAGCTGGAGCGTCCAGTCACCACAGCCACTCGGCACCCTCCTCACAATAAGGAAGTTCTGAACAAAGTAGGGCAAGCCCAGGGCCGGAGGAGAATGTAGCTCCATCTGGAGAATGCCCAAACACGTGGGTTTGATCCCCAGCACTGCATAAAGTCTCCACAGACCCTACAACTTCAGCACTCGGCCTCCAAAGTGGAAGCAAGAGGAACTTCAAGGTCGGTTGCCCTCTGCTACACATGAAATTCCAGCTCACAGCTGGGCGTGGTGGTGCACACACTTAATATCAGCACTTAGGAGGCAGAAGCAGGTAGCTCTGTGAGTTCAAGACCAGCCTGGACTACATATCCAGTTACAGGCCAGTTAGAGCTGCATAGGGAGAACCTATCTCAAAAAAAATAAAAGTTCAAGCCCAGCCTGAGTTACATGAGACCCTTTCTCAAGTTAAACAAACAAATTGAATTAAATGAGCATTGAGCATGTATGCAGTTCAACCTTTTCCTTGATAGGGTTACATGAAGAAGGGTCCTGATATGTAAATGAAGATTCGGCCCATGACCCAAGTGTAATGGTTAGTAATATCCCTTTCACTCAGAATTATCCTGCCTCTGAGACTCAGTCTTGGGTTCACCTAGCCTGAAGGTCAAGGAATTGGCCTGTTGGCTTTAAGAACGCACAGAGGGAGGAGAGCTTGGAATTCCTCTCTAGGCATCCTGTGGCAATCCTGGAGCCTCCAGCCTACCAGAACCTCCCGGCATAGCAAGCCGCAAGAGGACTGCGGCGGCAGAGAGGGCCCTCTCCTTCCCTTGTCCCCACTGCTTCCATCCAGACACAGCACTTCTAACTCCGTGGTTTCCTGGTGTCTGAGAGCAGTGCGGGATGGCAACGGTACGTCAGTTTTCACTTCGAAGCATGTACTCTTTATTCCCCAATTATCCCAGTAACCCAAATAAGAAGGGAGAAAGAATGACTGTGGCCATCTGGAATGCATAATGCGAACAGATCTGTGATGCATTACATGGTCTGGAAAGTGGCTGGGCGAATTCCAGAGAGCTCAGATAGACTTCAAAGTCTGGCTATACATCAGTGAGACTGCCGATCTGCTCCGATATTTAAAGTGGGTGTAGATGAATGAATTTATTACACTTTTTATCTTCTGGGCTCAGATGGGGAAATGGGATCATAGGCAAGTTCGCCTTTAATTTCATGCTGCGTTTTTTTCTAAGATTCCCTTTCTCCCTTCCTTAATGTGGTACTATTTCTTGATTATTTTTTCCTTTTGGACTGAAGCATACCTTCCTTATCTCTACTATGTGCCTGAAAACTGACTCATGTGTATGGATAATGTAATGATGCAGGGACTGGAGACTGTGGGATATTTTACATTGAAGAGTCTCTCTCTCTCAACAAGGCAGTAGTTGAGATATGGACTCAACTGCATGGAATTTGTTTCTACAATTAAATTTGAGTGATAAAAGTTGTATTTTCTAATGAAAAATGGGGGCAAAAGCAAACTCAGTGACTACTTGGAATCTAAGTACTTCCATCAGAAACGCCTCCCAGAAGACATAAAGAGCCATCCTTCACGGCTGACAGCCTCCAGATTCTTTTGAGAAGCAAGCATCTCACTTTGGCCAATATGGCTGTAAGTTCTAAGCTAACTGTAGCGACAGGGAGATCATCTTAAAAAGAAAACAAACAAACAAAAAAAAACAAAAATTCCACAAGCAAACAAAACAAAACATGGCAAGGTCCTGAGCTCTTGTTCTCAGAGGCCAAATAGTACACACTGAATATTATTCAGCATCTTGTCCCTCCGCCTTTGTCTCACACTCATGTCCTTTGCAACCTTGTCTTGACTGTTGAAAGTATCCCAACAAATGCAGAACCAAGTCAATTCCACAGTAAATGCCTGCACATCTCTGCCTCCCAGCACCGTGGATGTCTTGTCTCTGATATCTAAACACGATCTTCTGTTGGTTGTCTTTAGGGACTGAGAAGAAAAGAAGCATTTTTCACATGCACATAAAGAGAAGAAGCAGGCCAACGAGGTAAGGTCAATGTCATGACAGCAACATGCAACCACTGCTTACCCTTCTTTACTGTGGAATAAGCATTTATAACCTTTTGGATTAACTTGTTAAAACATGGCTGAAATGCCTACTAAAACATTTATTGTGAAAAAACAGTACAGAGGCTCCATAAACTAATATTGAATGATTGTATGACTTAAAAATCTCCCTTCTGAGCACACACAGGTAAAAAAAGGAATCAACACTTCATAAGGAGAGCTGCTCCACAACCAGCATTGTTATCGCTAATTCAGCCAGCTTTCAGTCACCATGACAAAATACCAGACAGTGGGCACTGTGGCACACACGTTTAATCCCAGCACCCAAGAGGCAGAGACAGGCAGATCTCTGTAAGACTGAGGACAGCCTGGTCTACATAGTGAGTTCTAGGCTAACTGTGGCTACAGGAAGACCATCTCAAAAAGAAAGCAAACAAAATATCCAGAAACAAACAAAACAAAACAAACCACCAAAATACCAGAAGAAGTCAAGGAGTAAGGAGGACAGTTTATTTGGGCTTACAGTTTTCAAGGTCTCAGTCTTTAATCTCTTAGCTCCAGTGTTTTAGAGTCCTTGGTGAGGCAGGGAAGAGGTGACGGAAGTGGAAACTGCTCATGGCAGCCAGGAAGTAGAGGAGAAGTCTGAAGTCCTGCTATCCTCTTCAAGGGCATGCCCGGACGACTCAACTTCTTTCCTGTAGGCCCAACCCCTCGAATGCTCCTCCACCTGGCAGTGATGGTGTAGGAGGCCCACCGAGACATGTGGCCTTTGGGTGACATTTACGATCCAAGCTGCATACTCACAATAGTCAAGAACTACAAAGGACATGAGCGTGAGACAAGGGCAGAGGGACAAGATGCTGAATTATATTCAGCGTATACTCTTCAGCCTCTGAGAGCAAGAGCTCAAGACCTTGACATTTGCTGCAGCATGGATTATCATGATAGCTAAGCAAATAAGCTGCACGCAGAAAGAAGAGTACTGCATGACTGTATTGATATGTGGACTCCAAGAAGTATTATGCATAAAAATAGAGACTAACACAATAGTTATCAGGGGCATGGCAGGTGAAATGGGGAGCTAAGGGGCAAAGGACACACGGAGGATGAAGTCCAGGCGGCTGACTTTGTGTAAATACAAAGGCTATAGCTGAGAATTTTATGATTTAAAAAAAAAAAAAAATTCAGGGGCTGAAGACAGCTCAGCGGTTAAGAGCACTGGCTGCTCTTGCAGAGGACCTGAGTTAGGTTCCCAGCATCCACACAGCAGCTAACAACCATCTGTAAATCCAGTTCTAGGGGTGTCTGATGCCCTCTTTTGGCCTCTGCAGGCATTGCATGCATGGTGGAGCACTTGCATACATACAAACAAAATACTTAGACACATAAAATAAAAATAAATAAATCAAAAAAAAATTTGAGAAAGAGTAGCTTTTAAGTGTTCTTGCTACACACATGTGATGGCGTATGCTATTGCATGTGGCCAGTGACATTGTCATTGTGAGAGCATATCAACACATGTACGGCAAAATAAAAGAATTAAAATTAAATCCTCGGTGTAAATATAAGTAATAAAATAAAATGGAATACTGCAAACTAACCGGGAAAAGAAGGGTTTATTCTGAACGTCTAGTCTCCCATCAAGTTCCTAGATACTTTTTTTTTCAAAAAATGATTTTATTTAATTAGTTATTTGTGTGAGTCATTGCACACGGGTATATGTACATGTGTGTTCAAGTGTGTACACCTGACCACATGCTTGCAGTCTGAGGGTACAGTCCATCATGGTGGGGTAGGCATGGCAACAAGAGCACGAGGTAGGTGTTCGACTTACATCCACAGTCAGGAAGCAGCGAGAGAAAATGCTGGTCTCAGCTTACTTTGTCCTTTTGATTCAGTCTGTGACCCCAACCCCCTGTTCAGTTCAGTTTTCAGTTATGTTCTTTTTTCAGTTATAACTCCCTGGAAACACCTTCACAGACACAGCCAGAGGTTGGTTCCATGTGATTCTAAATCCAATTAAGTTGACAATGAAGACCAACCATCCCAGCTGGCAAAGCATGAATCTATTCAACTTAAAGGGATGAATCACTGTGTGAAACAAAGAGCAGAATTGTGGGGTACAGAGAACTCTGGCACCCCTTAAATTATACAATGGCACTACTTACTAATGCTCAAAAGTTTCTAGAGGCCAGTGATGTGATTGGCGGACCATATTTTCTAAGACCTTTTCAAATCACTGCTAAATGGAGTTTCCTAGTTTCTTGGAGTTGCTATCAGTACAAACCACACATATGCAGGCTTGATACAAAGGAAAGTTATGATCATTTCCTGAATTTGGAGGCAAGAAGTCTGCCAGTCATGTGTCCTCTAAAACCTACAGCTGAGGACACTTCACCACTTGTTCCAACCAACCATGTGCCCTGGCTGTACAGAACCCCGGTCCCCACCTCGCTCACCACACATCACCCTCACCTGCATGGCTCTGCAGTATTCCCCTCGTGTCTGTCTCCATGTCCATGTTTCCTCTTCTGATAGAGGCATGTCACTGTGGGTCCAGGCCCACTTGGGTAGGTGCCCCATCTACCTACACTCTGTAAAGAGTAAGAAATTTCACTCCATTGTCTCTTGACATTGATTCTGTCACAGAAGTTTCTTGACATATGATGAGGTTGCATTTTGATAAACACATTACAAACTGAAAATATCCCAAGCTGAACATGCCTGCAAAGATCAGATCTTCTCAGCCCCCGTCAGACTCTTTTCCTGACCCTCAGAACTGTGTGGCTGATGGGAGCCACGGCTCTCAGCTACTGCCCAGTGTCACCAGAGAGTATCATATAGCTTGTTACTAGACTGAGAAAAGGTGAAATTCAAACCTGAATGTGTGAATTCCACACATTGTTTTTGTACTACTGTGAAGCTGAAAGAACTTAGGTTGAGCTAGCGTGAATCAAGGGCCATCTGTGTATGCACATCCTGGAACTTACTTAGCACAGATGGCAGTTAATAGAATAAACAACAAATGGTGAGCTATGTCCCTAAATATGTACCCAATTTCCACCCAAAAACTCTCCCCAACTTACCAACAACCTAGAACTGCACTTCCCATGGCAGAGTCTCAGGCTCTCTGTTCGGCCAATTATAAGCTAGCTTCCACATCAGGATTCAACATCCTCATCACATGATCCTCTCCAGCCTAATTCCATTGTCTTTACTTGCATTGTCCTCCAACATGCAAGGGACACAGCTTCTTCATCTCTCCTATATCTGCCACATTTATCTGCCACATGTATCTGCCCCCTTTTAACCAAGATGCTCAAGTTCTCCAGTGACAGCTATAACCTCAGCGTATACTTTTAAATCCTGCATATTTAAACCTAAAGGATTAGCCTTCCACTCTTCCACTTAGAATTTCTTTTTCCTACCAAATCACTTTCAGCATTAGAGCCTAACGCACTGTTTCCTGGGTTGTTTATACTTCCCCAGCTCTCCAAAATTCTTCAGGAACAGGAACCTCAATTTACCCATGTTAGCATTCTCTCCCAATCCCCAGCTCAAAGCCTGCACATAGTAAACACATGGGCTCAGTGTTGAATCCGACTCAGCTCAGGCTTTTATCTCTGCTCCTAATGTTAGCGATGCCAACAGACTGACATTTTATTAGTCATTTACACTTTCACATCAGTGTGCTCTGAACCTTTTCATGTGATCTAGTCATCAGGATCACAGAACCAGAGAGTCTATCAGGACAGGAAGACGACCGAGTGGTGATGATAATGGGTCCTGCTGATCGACTTCCCTCTCCTTTCAAGAAACACAAATTTGGTTGAGCGTATGAACTTGGGATGAAGGTGGGTCAAACTAATGACTTACAGATGGAATTTTTTTCCTGTTAACTACATTTCCATGTTCTTCATTTCCCCCCTTGAATCACTGTCCCTCTGTCACTCAGCAAGCAGTTTTGTCGCACTTACAAAGCTCTCCATCTCACTCTTCTGCGGTTCTTGATTTTCTACTCTCTGCCAGCTGAGAGGGAACTTCGTTCATGGAGAGCAGTGGAAAAAAATGTAAGAGGCAGAAGATGGGGAAGAGTGCTTTGAAGTACATGATGTGGCTATTGCACTCATGAATTCACTGCAGCTGTGGTTGCCTGCATAGAAGACCTGCACAGAACTGAGCATGTCAGCTTCCATCACAGATGGGGGAAGAACTCACGAAGCCCCATCCCTCCCCGAGGGACTGCCGACAGTTACTGGTGGCTGGGGAAGGGGTGTCACTTTCTTTGTAGTGTAACCACTGACAAGTTCCTATGCTCCAGTAAATCGCCTCTCACCCAAGCTCATGCAGGCAACCCTAATTAAACTCAGTGAGTCACACGCACAGAGAAGACATGCAAGTGGGAGAGGGGCGGGAGATCAGGACGAGGGAGAAAGATGAGACTGTCATGGAGGTGTAAAGGACTGAACCTCATTATATACATTATGAAACCATTAAAGATAAAAAACTTCAGTTAACCTCTCTAAAAAAACCCATATAAATAAAATTTTAAAAACTGAACCTGGGCTGGAAAGATAACTCAGAGGTCTGGCTGCTCTAGCAGAAGACTCAGGTTCTAGTCCCAGCACCCACATGGCAGCTATTAACTGCCCGCAACTCCAGTTCCAGGGATCTGATGCCCTCTTCTGGCCTCCAAGGGCATTGTATGACACAAGTGCACTTACACACATGCAGGCAATACATTCATATACATAAAATAAAATATTAAAAAAGTAAACCCCAAACAACTTATAAAAACTAGTGAAAGAAAGTGACTCTGGATGTCCTTTGTCCACAGGAAGCCACTGTTACCACGGCCACCATTAAAAACCTCAGCTATAATTTTGCATATATGATACCACAATATTTTTTTCCTGTTCAAGGTGTGTCATGAGACACTAAATATTGATAATGTTATGAGCAAAGGAGGAGGAAGAAGAGGAAGAAGAGGAGGAGGAAGAGGAAAGGAGAGGAGCCTTGCTGTGGATTTTCATTCAGTCTTTGACATGAGTTGCCTGATATCATCCCCACGGGAACTTAAGAACAGAGACTCAAGGGTGTTCCCTCTGGTAGTGATTATCTAGTAGTAGAGTTCCCATGCTTTCTGCAACCAGGGAGAGTCTGCCTTTCACCCAGCAGCTTTGAGAGTAGAGCTATAAAAAAGACTTCCAGCTGATGGCCTCTCTAAAGGCTTAGGCTCCTGCATTTTATCTCATTCCAAGTGAATTCCTTTTGAATCTGAGCCTGCTCAAAAATACATATGGAAGACAGTCACAGTCATCTTGTCCATGTTAGCATGTCATCCGATGATCTTCAAAGCATTCAGAAGAATTGTTTGATGGGGCTGACGTTGGAGTGAGGGGCACCTTTAGGGCCTCTGAGCCTCTGAGGCCTCTAGTACAGGCTGGAGATAGACCACAGACCCAGAGATCTATGACTAATAACTCTGTGAGGAAAGCAGCCGCACAGGGCCAGTTCCCAGCAAGCGCCCCTGTTATGTCCTCCATCTCCCTGTAGCTCCTCTTGTCATTCACCGTATCCATAAACAGACTTAAGAGCTTCTTTTAAACATCCATCCCAGGTTTCATTCTCCTGGTAGGAGAACTTTCCCTTCTCCATGATTCCCTGGCTGCCTTTAAGATCACTCAGGCAGGCGAGACAGCTTATCTTTCCCTTCTTTTCTAGTCCTAAAGATTTTGCTTACACTTCAGCATCTTTGGTTGACATCTTAGTCTATTCTGCTGGATATCTAAGACTGGGTAATTTACAAAGAACAGAATTGGCTCACAGTTCTGGAGGCTGGGAAGGCTGAAGTCAAGGCATTGTGAATTCTGCCATGTGTTGAGATCATTTTTATCTTCCAGGATGGGGCCTTGAGGGCTAAGTCCTCCAGAGAAGAGAAGGGATAACTTCACAACAGAAGGTGGAAGGGTAAGGCAGCCTGCCCGGGAAAGGGCCTCCTCCAAGGCCACGCGTAGAATAGAGTTCCCAGGGTTAGCCGCCTCTAAAGAGCCCACCTGTTAATACTATTCCAACAGCATTAGATTTCAAAATGAATTTGGAAGTGGACAAACATTGTAACAATGATAACTGATCCATAAAAAGACGGCGAAATAAGACTGGAGAAGCGTAGGAAGAGATGTGGGAATGCGGAGCCTTCATATCCACTGAGGAATGGGCAGGCTGCTGTAGCCATGATAGAAAGCAATCTACTGATTTAAATTAAGCATCTGACAAAGCCATTTGTTTCCTGGATTTATATACATGTCCCAACGATGTTCTCATATGCGTCTGTAAGGGGTTATGTAAGAACGTTGTGATGAGGAAGCAGAACCAAGCCAGGCCTCCAACACTGGAAGAGCAGTTCATCTGAGATTGATGCACAGTACAGACAGGTCAGGCTGTGTGTAGTATTTCATTGGGTACAGCCTTGTAGATGGACCTTAACTTCTGCTGCATGCATGGGAAAGTATCATACTAAGACATCTAACGCAATACCATTGTAGAAAGTTTAAATACCTGCCCAAAAGAAGAAGGCATATTTTATTAAAACAGACACAGAAACACAAATTTGTAATTTAAAAACAATGTATCTAGTCAAATGACACACACCTTTAATCCCAGCACTTGGGAGGCAGAAGCAGGAGGATCTCTGAGATTCAGGCCAGCCTGGTCTACGTAGTGAGAGTTCTGGGTGATCTGGGGCTACAGATCTCCACAGGGAGATCTTGTTTCAAAATTAATCAATTAATTAAATTAAAATAGCACGTCTTAAACACTTTAGATTGGTAGCATATGGACAGTGTGGATGCTAGGGTGAGCATAAAATGAGTCAACGGAGGGGAGAGCAAGAGAGAGCGTGGCCAGACGCACATGTGGAAAGGAATTCACACTACATGCCCGCCTTCCATGTTAATCTTTCTCGACGGCTGGTAGACTGGCCCAGCTCTCCCTTCCAGAGGGGAAAGAACCGTTCCCTCACAGTCTGCTCTTCCAGCCTGGACTTCCTTCCCTGAGCCCACTATGTCTACATGAACATGGGACTTTCTTCTTTGGGAATTTTCCTTGGGAAATTCTCTGACCATCAAACCCCAGATCTTCTTCTCCACCATCCCACGGCGCCTCCCCTCTGAAAGGGTCACACATGGACTTCACTGGGTGCTGGGGTGAAAAGACCCAAGTCAAAGGTAAACAGCATCTGCCAGACCAGTCCCTGCTGATCAGTTGCCTGGACAGGATTACTCACCGAGTCCCCGCTGGCTGGTCGGCTACCTGGACAGGGCTACTCATCTCCAGCTCTTGGAAATCCTCAGCAGGTTCTACCACTGTATTTCTCAAGGAGCTTCTTAAAAATTCCTGATTCTTCCTCACCTTTAAAATTCAGCATTTCTTTCCCACCTTGAGGGTAATGAATCTGAAAGACAAATTCAGAATTGGAGATACTACGTGAGCTTTTGAGAAAACAGCTTACAAACCAGCATCACCAGTGACCCTTATAAATATTTTTATAACCATTACATGAAAGCAATAAAGATAACACACCCCATAAAATTATGACTGTGGTGTTTTATGCATGTGAAAATAATAATAATGAATACTGTACAGTTCATGTAATTTGCTGTGGCCTGTAGGCTAAAATCTTCCTTCAGCAATAGTGAAACTGACATTCTTGTTTATAAATACTAAGGATGATGCTAACTACCACTGGCTGATTATCTCGTCTGCTTCCAGATGAAAACATTAGCTCATTTTTCTACCCTCAACCCACACAGCAGTTCATAGAATCCTACAGCTGAGAAGACACAGAATTAAGAGCCAGAGTCACCTCCTTCAGTCACCATCCAGTCACCAACAATGCTATACTGCAAACCAGTTCTGTCTGGCTCCCAGACTCACACACTGTCCCCTAACAGCTTCTGCCAAGAACTTTTCTAGTTATGCCTGACCCTCCAAGTGAATGTCTACTCAAGATTACGACTCTGAACAACTATGTCATAAAAAGATGTGCCTTATGATTTACATAAACCAATGATTCTCAGATGTCCATGTACTTTTATTTATACTTTAAATATTTATTATTTATCGGGGAGAGGGCACCATACATGTGTGAAGGGCAGAGGTGGTGGGAGTTTGTTCTCTCCTTCTAGCATGTGGGTTCTGGGGATGGAACTCAGGCTGTCAAGTGTGATGGCAGATGCCTTTCCCCACTGCGACATCTCTCATGCCTGTACTTTTAGAACCATCATGTGCATCACCCAAGGGAGGCAACCTGCCATGGCCATGAACCCCCCAGGTTCTTCTACCTTAATACAGTAGGAGTCTGGGGCCACTATCATAGCAGCTGAGCAGGCAGCCTTCCACATGGTGACTCGGGATCGCAGGCTCCTCGCATCCTTCCTTTGGGAGGGGGTGTATTCACATGTCCATGCAGGTGCATGTCCACATGTGTGCATCTGGAGGTCAGAGGCTGACATCAGGGTGTCTTCCTCTATGTGCGTTTTGGTTACCCCCCTACTCCCTCCCCTCCAGGTCTTTCCACGCCCTCATCACTTTCCTCTCCCACTCCTTTTTAAATCTCCTGAGTCCATTTAATGCTGCTGCTGGTATGTGCATGGGTGTAGAGCCATCCTTTGGAGCATGGACAGCCTCTCAGGGGCAGCATCAGAAGAAAACTGAGTCTCCCTCCCCCGCAGCCGTCAATTGCCAATGGCTCCTCAGCTGAGGTGGACTTCCTAAGCTCCGCCCCTCTCCATGCTTGAATTTTTCCTGGCTCCACTTTAGTTTTGAGGTCGGGACTCTCACTGAATCTGGAGTTCATGCATTTGGCTCTAATAGCTAGTCAGTGAGCTCCAGGGACCTGTGTCTTTCCAATGTCAGAATTATAGGCATGTGTTGCTGTGCCCTACATTTTACATGGGCACTGGGGATCTTAACTCATGTCCTCATGCTTTACCAGGGGCAAACATTTACCAACTGAACCATTTTACTAGCCCTATGAGGGCCTTTAAAGTCTCCTAATATCAAGCTTTATCTTTCCTTATAAAACACTACTATTTAATTCAAGATCCTTTGTGCCCTTCAGTTCTTACTTTGTGACTTGCACCCCCCCATGTCATACATGTGATAGGAGAAAATGAATTTGCCACATACTGAGTCCCCACTGAGCTCAGTGTGTTATCCTGACACTTTAGTGTCAGCATAATCCCATGAGGGAAGGACTATAATAGTATTCCCATTCTACCAAGAACACTGAAGCTAGTGGAAATTAGACGGCCTGAACATTCTTAGATACCAACAACCAGAGCTGAGACTGGAGCCCAAGACTTCCACAACTTTCACTCTATGCTTGGTTACAATCTTTCAAAGTATTGGATTGAGCAGACCCTGTGGTAAAGTCCTGTAATCCTAGCTACTCAAGAGGCTAAGGCAGAAAGATCATGAGTTCTAGATCAACTTGAGCTACAGAATAAGATCTAGGCCAACTCAGGCAATTTAGTGAAACTTAACTCAAACTTTTACAAAGTAAATTAAGAGGATTAGAAACATAACTCAATTGTAAAACATTTGCCTCGTATGTATGAGGCCCTAGGTTAAGTCCCTGGTACTGCAAAAATAAATAAATAAATAAACAAATAAATATATTATATTATATTGGAAAGTATCTGATCCAGTTACCAAGGAGTGGGTGAGAGAAACAGACACCTTCTTGCCTTGTCCATCAAGCTGCAGCATGCCCATGACGTGCAGCATCTCTGGATTAGCCTTTGGTATTTGTTCATGTCTATTTAAAAAGAAAAACAAAAGTCTTTTGACATCAAAACCTGATTTGTCAGTTGCTAATCATTAATTTTCATTTTGAAACACAGACTGCTCTAGGATTAATGTATCCAAATCTTTCCAACTCAATAAATCTGGGTGAAGATTAGAACCTTGGTGGACAAGAAGTTTCCTGATTTCTTAAAAGAAAGGATTTTGGATTTTGCCTGTCGCAAGGAAATTCTAGCCTAAGAACATTCTACCATATGCCCAACAGAATTTCTCATTTCAGATGTGTTTCTACATCAATCAATCACCCCAGGTCTGCTGTGGTGTGTTCTACGGAGGATGGAATTGGTAATGCTGGTTGTAGGTCTTCATTCAATCTTACACCACATTTTACTGAAGTTCTCTCTTGGAGCCAAACATAGGATGAGGTGTTGGGAAGGATGAAGTGATGGAGTCAGCTCAAAGATGACTTTAACAGGTGCCCATTTGGGGATGGAATGATGCTCAGTAGTAGAGCACTTGTCTAGCATGCACAGGAGCTACGTTCAGTTCTCAGTACTTGCAGAAACATAGGCACTTGAAGTACTTGAAGAAACGTGGTAGGGTGGGAAACATATGGCCTCCCTTGACATAAGGTCACAGAGCTGTCAGGAGGGAAAGCCTGGCCCAGAGGGAGAAGAATGAAGCAAGTGGCATTTCAGGAGAGCCTGAATGGGGAGTCAGGGCCTCTACAGCAGAGAGAGCAAGCAGGGCCACCCAGGGAAGGAAGAGCAGAGGTAGAGACAGTGCCTAGAACAGTCAGTAACTGGGTCACCCTTAGACACGGCTCCAGGGAAGGGGGCAGATGTTGATGGGGAGCAGTGGGATCGCATTAGCTCACTGCTGCTGCCATCGCTGCCTTTACTGCTGTGATGTACTGTTTTAAGAACACAGAAGCAAGAATCTGGAGAATCTAGGAAGGGCGCTGCTCAAGCCGCTCCAATTGTCCAGGAAAGGAAAGGAAAAAGGCCTGAATAAAGGCCGTGGAACCAGAGAGGCAGAGCAGGATGGAAGGACCCTCTCAGAAGTGTGCTGGGAGCTCACTGAGGAACACAGGATAAAATAACAAGCAGATATGCCTGCTACATCCCAAGACTAGGCACCAAAATGCAGGGACATCATTAATTAACATGGGCCCTGTGCAGGGTGGGGTTCACAGCAGGAAGAGGACTGAAATTCATGAAGACGGGAGGGAGGATGTATGTAACACAAGAGTGTGCCTGAAACGGCAGCCTTGGGTTTCTGGGAATGACCATAGTCCTGTGCCCCCATGGCCACACTCATCTGATTGAGCCACCGGATGGTAAGGGCAGTGATGAGATGAGTCAGTAATATTTGGTTGACTTGGAAGACTAGGATTTTAGATATCAGCCCTAGTTCTGATCTTCCATTGGCTGTGTGGCTGACTGTAAGAGACTTTTGCCTAATCTTTGTATTTTAGCCGATTCACCTTTTTCTGCTAAAGACAGGGTCTCATTATGAAGGCCCTGGCTGGCTAGGAACTCATTATATAGACCAGACTGGCCTTGACCAGGCAAAGATCTCCACCCCTGCCTCTACCCCTGACCCTGCCCCTGCCTTCCAAATGCTGGGATTAAAGGTGCCATCACCACACCTGGCCCACATCCACCTTTAAGCTGAGGCTATAATTGTAGACAGCGTCCACGACATGGCTAGCATCATGCTCTGAGGACAGGCGCTGGTTCAGAATGAAAAGTCCACAGGAGAGAAATGAATAATGCAAATGACCATTTTGTTGGATACACAACAGATAGATAACTCGATATCTGGAGCACGGACAGCTGGGTGCGTGGATGGGTAGATGAATGGATGGACAATGGATGGATGGATGAGTAGACCGATGGATGGAAAGAATGTGAAAGACCTGTAAGGTTAGCCCTGAAGTTCCCATTTTACACAAAGGAGTTTCCATTGAAGAACGCGCCCTTCATTTTCGTTCTTCTGAGATTCTCTTTCTATTGAGAGTGGTGGTGACAACAAATGGTTTTAAACTTTCATTAGAGACTCGAAACTTTTCAGATTCGCCTGGGAGCCGCTTTCCCAGCGTGCTCCTGATGACAGAGCCACCCTGAGACGCATTTGCAAAGCCCTGGCCCTACCTGGTGCTCAGCCTCACCAGGTGCACAAAGCACCTCACACCTTCTGACAGTGAAAAGTGATCCCATCCCAACCCAGAAATTACGGGATTTTCTTCCGAGGACCTTCAAAGGCGACCTAAATTTCTTGTTCTGTCTTTTCTTCTTTATTCCTTTCATGCCCATAATCACAAAAAAGAAAGAAAAAGAGTGGGAGGAGAGAGAATTTGTTCTTCAGGTGATAGTTCTAAGCATGCTGGTATCCTGTAAGCCCACCATGGCCCAGCAGCCCCTTGCCCTCCAGCCGCCCTTTGGCACTGAGCTGAGGTCTTCTGTGACACGGCCGTGGAAATGTAGGCTATGACAACGTCTGTCTTCTAAAGAGAGGCCTGCAGCCACGGTAATGCTTCCTTCAGCACGTGATCAGATAACACAGATTAAGCTGATATGAGACAGGCCCTCAGTCTATGTGGCAGTTAGGAGGCCCCTCAGCTGAAATCTGCGAGGAAACAGCCATTTTCCTCAGAGGGGAAACATGAGCTGTACAACAGCCTTAATCGTATTATGTGACCGCTAGAAATGTCACAGAATAGTTAGTATTGGTCATGGTTTTTCAAATATTCACTGTGAACCCAGCACTCCTGCAAAACTCGGAGACATGAGAATGGTCCCCCTTCATCTTACAGATGAGAACACAGGACAGGGTTTTGACAGTGGGTCTGGATCTGAAGATGTTGGGGGAACCTCCTCCACTTTGCCCAGTTGTCAGGCAAAGCTGGATCAGCTTCCATAGCCTTGACTGACTGAGTCCACCACCTGGAAGTGCACTGTCCTGAAGAGAGGATGCTATTCACAATCGAACAGAGGAGTGACAGATTCAAAACAATTCATGGCATCACAGGAAAGAGTGTGTGTTGGGACATGACACTCTGTCACCTCCAAGAAGTCCACTAGGGCTGATATTTGACCATCCATGACTCTGTGCCCACAGCAAGGTGGCGCATCATGGCAGGAACACGTGCTGGGGCCAAACTCTCACACCTGTGGCTGTTTCTGATACAGCATTTCTACTCTCCTGTAGAGGCTGAAGTGGTTACAGTCTTCATGGCAGCAAGCTATGCTTTGGTGACCATAGACCCATGTCTTGTGCAGATGTGTAAAGTTTCCCTAGCTTTCTAGGACACACATCTGTCATCTATAGGGCTTGAGCATTTGTGCCCGCTTTGAATATTAGTTAGTTGTGGATTTCTTTAAGGAAATGAACAATGGGAAAGTACAGTGTAGCTCTTTCTTAAGCAGCTTACACTAATTTGCCAGTATTGGAGCTTTAGTGAGCCCTCCAATTTCTATGAAGTCAGAAGTATGGCTATCAAATCACCCTCTCAGATTAAAACTCAAGAATGCACATGATAGATCATAGCAGATGTTGTCACAGTCTTCACAGAATGACTCCCAAACTAGGCAGTGTTTAATTGCAATCAAAGAAAAATATTCGTGTTCTAGAGAAAGAAGATGAACTGGAAAGGGGTCCTGATTTCTAGAGAGATAGAAATGTGGGGCGCCCTTGGGAAGAGATCCAACATTGCTGGCTAATACTGTTCAAAGGAAGGGGAACCTACTGTGTGGACATCTTGGCTAACACTGTAAAGACAGCTGGGTCTGTGGGGTTACCCTCCACCACCTGGATATCTTTCTCCTTCCCTTGATTGTTGATGAAAGGTTGCACTGGCCATCAGAACTTCAAGCACTTCCACGTCTTTGTAACATCAATGAATAACAAATCAGCATCCTGATTCAGGTATCAGTCTCATGCAGTTCTCAAAATACTGATGAAGTTAGGGTTTGAACAGACCAAGCACCAGACCTGATCTGTGGTAATTAAGTAATGGATGCCACCAGTCAAGAAGTTAGGGTCTCTTTTCCTGTGACTATAACAAACTATAAACACAAGGATGTGTTTCCTATGATTCTGAAAGTCCTGAACTACAGCAGTATCACGTATGCCCCACCCTATCTCCACCTCTGAAAAGAGAAGTCATGGTGAAATCCAATCCAAGTAACCCTAAAGAGAAAGCATGCCAGCCGACTGGCTCGATCTAAGCAGTTAATGCAGTCCGGAGAAACCAGAGTAAGCTGAGGGAGACGGGGTGATCTGTTGAAGAAGCTCTCACACTTACCGAGGTTGAGCATTTGTAACCGAAACATCTATAATCTACAGTGTCAATGCTCAAAACGCTAGATTTTGAAGCACTTCAGATTTGAGGTTTTCAGAATGGAGATGTTCGATTGGTAAAGGCTGTGGAAATACCCCCACCCGAACAACTGAAGTGGGAAGAATTTTGGATAAGGCTTACCCAGCCTGTACTGCACTTCCTCGTGTTACCCTTCAGCAGATTTTTTGTCACGCATTTATACCATCTTACCAATGAACAAATTAGGAGACATACAGAAGCTTGAGATTTAGGGTCATTTGTATGTGGCTTAATTGGTGTTCCAAACATCAAGAAGAGCACTTCACTGGATCTAACGAAAACCACATTGTTGGTTTCTGAAGTAACGGTATTAAGCAGTCCATCGTACAGAATGCCGGCCTAAAGGAGTGATTAGAGGAAGGAAAGGGGAGCTGCTGTTATTCTTCTGCCCTCAGACCACTTTTCCAACTAATAATGATGACTATAATAATTACTAGTTTGTTCAAGTAAGAATTTGCATCCTTAAATACATGAAAATCATTGATAAACCCTAGTGTTGTTTCTGGTATTTTGGAACAACATTTAAAAAGTCCCAGATTTTTAATGAAGGTCGGATCCTTCACAACAGGGAAGCATCTGTCATAAACACTGTACAAACATTTATAGGGCTAAGCTGGCAGGAGATGGCTTCTTTTCTCTCTCTCTCTCTCTCTCTCTCTCTCTCTCTCTCTCTCTCTCTCTCTCTCCTTTTTAATCAAAACTGAATGTGCAAGGACAACCAGGAAAACAGAAACAAAGCAGGTCACAGAATTTGGATAGGGGGTCCAGCTACATATAAGCTCAGAGAGCCTCCAAATCCAGGAAAAATACACCCCAAAACAAAAAACAAAAACAACTATTGTGAAAGTTCTAATGGCTTAATCCATAACAGAAAGGATTGATATGTTGAGCTTCACCAAAATTGAGAACTTCTTTTCTTTGAAAGATATCACTAAAAAAGTAAAAGAGAAGTCACATACCAGAATAAAATGTCTGATAAAGGGATTATATCTAGAACATCTAAAGGACACTGCAAACTCAATAGTAAGAAAGCAAAGAAGCTAAAATGAGCAAAAGGTTTGAGTGCATACTTCACCAATGAAGACACAGAAAAGATAAATAAGCACAGAAGAGACTTCAGACACACACCCACTGGACACTACAGAACTGTAAGCTAAAACCACAGTGATTCACCACTATGCAAGGATTACAATGCCTGAACTTAACAAGCCTGCCATGTCAGCATGCAGAGCCGCGGGAACGGATACAGCCTCGTTAGAAAACTGTGACAATTTAAAAAATCAGATGCCTATCTTGCAAAATAGCTTGCTCTTATATTCCTAGAGGCTTAATGAAAAAAGAAAACAAAAGCATGATTTATACAGAAATGAAGCAGAAAGGGAAAATAACCTCAATGACCATCAACAGCAAACAGTGAATTATAGTATATCTACATCACGAAATACTCCTTGACCATAAAAAATAAATGACTACTGACACCTAGACTGACAGGATAAACCCCAGAGTATAATGCTGAGTGAAAGAAGTCAGTAAAAGCAGAATAAATACTATGGGATTACAGCTCTAGAACATGTGAACCCATCTGTGGTGAAAGAAGGCACCTTGGTGAAGATCTGGAGAAGAATGGAGGTAATTCCAGAGGGTTGGTGGACGTTGTTTACAGTTTTGGCCTCATGGGTTTGGAAAGGTAGGTAGATCACAAGGACTGGCCTCTTCAATGAACAGACCCGCTGATGGATTCCCAATTTTATTCCATTATTGTGAGAAAGTGGAAACTTCTAAAGATGGAGCCTGTTTGAAAGAAGTGGTCGTTGTGGTGTGACCTGGAAGAGAGTGCCCCCCTTCTCGCTCTCCTGCCCCCCTTTCTGGTTCACAGCTGACATACAGTAACCAGCTTTGCTCAGCCACTTGCTCCTGACTACGACCAAGGAATGGAACCTTGCCTCAAGCCCAAAGTGATTGGGCTAAAGAACCATGGACTTAAAGCTTCAAAACCATGAACCAAATATACCTTTCCTGCTTCAAGTTGATTTTCTCAGGTATTTTGTCACAGCAATGGAAAGCCTACTAACTTGGGTCTGTTTATTATGCTGACCTTGTGGTTTCATAGGTATAAACATGTTCAACAGCATCAAATTATAACTCAATATTTATGGATTTCTGGTAATCTAGTCATAACTCCATAAAGTTGTTAAAAGACTGAAGATTTCATCTGGCCATCACCAGGTTCAAATGACTACTCTCAAACTGGAAAAATAGTTAAAAGTATCTCTCCAGGAAAAAAATGCCTTGGTAGGCTGACCTAAGCTGGTTGACATGTCGCTGCCCATCGCCCTAGCATTGTGCTTTCTGTTGCTCCTTTGTGTTTAATTGATATTAGTACAGTTTCCCATCCCCTGCCAATGGCACCTTCACTTGCAGAGGACTAAAAAGGCCTCATATGATCTCAGGGACTTTTCATACTGGAACTAAATTTTGTTCCTGGATCCATTTATCCTCCCTTCCTAGCACTACTTTCTGAGCAAACAATGATCGTTTTAAAAAGCTGCTTCCCAGAAACTGTCTACTGTGTATCATGTGATTGGCCTATATTAGCATAAACTCTCCTGAGGTCCTACAAGATACACTGATAGTTCCGTTATCCTATGGTTTGACCTACAAGTTGTTGGCTTTGTAGTGGTGAAAGGAACTCCCCCATCCGTAGTTAGGATGTGTAGGGTCTGCCCCCTTCCCAGGCTGGAGTCTGGCTCAGGGCCGGCTCATGCTGTTAGACAGCAGCAAGCTCCCCGGTAGCCAGCTTATGTCGGGGAGCAGCCAGCACTTTGGTACTGAAGTTTGGTAAGCTGTATTGAATGCATTCTTGCTTAATGACGTTTTTGACTTTGATGGGCTTACCATACATACTTCCATTTTAAGTGGATAAACGTCTGAATAATTTTCTGTCTTTTCAGATCCAATGGTTGGCCTAAAACTATACTGCTAGTAAAGAGGCATTGGCTCAGGCCCTAGACTTGACCATCAGAACACCACTTGCTGGGAACATGTACACCATCCACCTCTGGTCAGGGAAAAAGACAAATAAGAGAGGAACTGAGCTGCCTGGGCTTATTTCCTCATGTGCTTCTCCCTCGAGGCTTCAAAACTGGTCTTTAAAAAACATTTAGCCAAGTCCTTAATGTGTTTTACCAAACACTTTTCCCCTTGATTTCTAAACCCATGTGTTATTTCAGGAATAATAGAAACCATATGTTTCTGACATATTTACACTTAAATCATCAAGATGTTGTTTTGTCAGAACTTTTTGATGTCTTCCGAAATTTTTTTAATGGGACCCTCCTAGAAGCAGCAAGTCCCCACCACAAATAAACAAATAATTAAAACAAGAAAAGGTCTGAATCAGAACCCAGTTTCAGACTAGCTTTGTGGGCTAGATTTAAGACTTGGCAAACAGTATCATTCTTCCCTTGCCCCAGGAGAGGCTGAGAATAGAAACTGGTGTCTGATGGTCATTTCTGAATTGCCTAATACTGTTTGTAGCTCCAGAAGAAACCAGGAAAGCTTGAGTTCCATGAGCATCTATCTGATGACACTGCAAAAGTTATTCCTGCAATCTAGACAAAAAGAACGCAAAAGAGAAGATCAATTAAGAGTTCCCAGAAGATGATGCCCTGGAGGAAAGAGTCAGTGACATTTGTTAGGAAAACCTGCCTGGGTTATCATGACCTGGAGTCCCAATGCTCCAAGCTAGACACCTCCTTCCCTCTAGGACGTTATGCCAAGCTCACCCACAATTTATGCAGCCTGTCCCCTAAGATCTCTTTTGTCATCAAAAATAATTTCCCAGTCATGCTTTGCTCGTTCTATGTCCAGTTCATTAGAGAAGAGCCAAGCGTTCCCCTCAGCTGCTCCAGGATGCGGCAGGTGGTGAAGGGACAGAGGGGACACTGGGGTCAGACAGCTGGCGTCAGATCCTAGCAGCACCACTTACCATCTGTGTGACCTTATGCAAGGCCTTTCCAAAGCTGTTTCTTCATCAGTAGAAGGGCTGTGTTGACGCCTATCCCATTGGACTTGGGTGTAAAGTGATATATGCTTCCTGATACAAAAAAGGTGTGTGATAAACTGACATCTCAAAGAATGGGGAAAAAAATCTTTCAGTGATTATTCAAATGAACATCATCTTATGTTCTGAGGTATTGCTAGTATACTTCATACAATGCTTTAACAAGTTATGAGTCATGGTGCTATGCTGTTTTGTTGGTCAAATTACTCGATATGTGCTACATGGTTTTCAGTCAACTGACAAGTCATTACCACACAAGTCACTATTTTCTTCTCCACAGTATGTGAGGACATCTTTGCTTGTTTTGAAAATCTCTTAGGAATCCTTCAGAATTTTAGGATTGGAATATGGTCTAATGTCCCCAAGCAAGGGAGGACTGGAGGCAGCAATGTTGACAAACTTAGGCTCGCTCGTGATGGGGCGTGTGAGCCTTTTGGACGAGGGCCATGTTCCTGGGTCTCTAGTATTTTGACTCTTTACTCAGCACATCCCTTCTTCTTTAAATTGTATTAGTGTATTTAAAACAGAATCTAGAACCAAACATCTGTGTTTTTAAAATTACCTTATCTGGACAGATGTACCTGAATCTCTTGTACTGAGCTCCTAGCCAGATGGTGATAGGAAGCTTAGTACCCTGAGTGCTCTCAGCTTCAAGGTACCCATGAGGTGTTCCTCAGCTCTGCAGCCCTCAGCACACGGAGAGGCCTGGTTTTGATTACCAGAAAACTCTGGGGAACTCGTGGGTTTAAGAAACATTTTTGTAGGGTTTTGCTGAAGGGAAAAAGAAAGGGAGTCTGGCATGTGTTAATTGACAGATTATTCCAGAAGAGTTTAAAAAAAGTGAACCATAAGTTGGATATTTGAGGATATCTGAGACACAGAACTTTTCTGAGACATTCAAGTTCACTGAGCTGGCTGACAGCACCTGCGTTCTGGTCAGATCCTGCTGGGTCCCGAGCGACAGTTTTCCTGCAGCCCTGGAGTTAATGCTGCCTTGCTAAGCTGCCTCCTGAACTGGGTCCAGGCACCCATGTGTGAGGGCACCAGGTGACTTCGTTAGAAATCTACCACACCGTGTTCCACCTGCCACTTTGGGCTGCTACAGCTGCAGGTTCCAAGGAAGAATAAGAAAGGCTGACCCAGATGGATATCAGAGTCACACACACTGTTAAGAAATGGGAGGGTGAGCACTTAAAGGTGCTTGCTGTCAAGCCTGTCAACCTGAGTTCAATCACTGGGACTCACACGGAGGAAAAGGAGCATCAACTCCTGAAAGCTGTCTTTGGCTTTCACTTGTGCTGAGTGGCAGATCTTCACACATTCATGTGTGCCCCTCCCCCACACTAAAATAAATGTGAAAAAAAAAATCGAGGGGGAATCTGCAGCATACTCCAAAAAGATAACTGATCTCCCCAAAGGGGGATATAAAGCAAACAAACAAAACAAGAAAAAAAATGGCCATTTTCACCCGTGAAAAATAAAACATTGAAGAAAGAAACCGAGGAAAACACTAGAAGATGGAAAGACCACCCATGCTCGTGGATTGGAAGAATCAATATTGTGAAAAGGGTTATGTTACCGAAAGTATTCTTTGGTAAGATTCAAGATCCAAAATTCAGTGCATTTCCAGTCAAGATTCCAGGGGCAGTCTTTACAGAAAGAGAAAAGGCAATCTTAAAAAAAAAAAATCAAACAACTAAATCTTTAATAAAGAATCTCTGTTTAAAAATACTTAGAAACAATCTCAATGATCACACATAGTCTACCATACAGACATTCTTTTGTATGTTTTATTTTCATTTCCCAAATACATCAATTCTAGAAGAATAAGTCGTCGATTAAGCCTCTGTATATATCTTTAGGCTAGGAATGGAGACACTCTGCTAGGAAACAAATCTGGGTCTTCTGTAAGAACAGCCAGTGTTCTTAACCACTGAGCCATCTCTCTAGCCAAGAACCCCACCCCTTTTTTTTTTACTATATAATTCTGTTGTATAACTTGATATCATGTATGGTGATACTTCTAACAGTATTTATTTTCACTCAGGATTGCTTTGGTTACCCAGATGCTTCCATATGAATTTTAAGATTGCCTTTTCAGGGGCCAGAGAGATGGCTCAGTGGCTAGGAGCATTGGCCGCTCGTTCAGAAGATCCAGATTTGATTCCCAGTACCCACATGGCAGCTAACAACTGTCCATAACTCCAGTTCCTGGGGATCTGACACCCTCTTCTGACCTCTGTGGGCATTACATGACATGGGTGCACTTAAACACCTGCAGGTAATCACTCATACACATAAAATAAAAATAATAAAAGTATAATGGAAAATAGCTTGATACTGAGCACTGGAATAAAACAGAGGATTCACAAACAAGGCCACCTTATTTTTGACAAAGATGCCACAAATATACACTGCGGAAGAGACAGCATCTTCAACAAATGATGCTGTGAAAATTGGTTGTCTACATGTAGAAGAATGACACCAGATCTTTATCTCTCTCTCGGCTCAAAAATCAATTCCAAGTTAATCAAGAATATCAATGTAAGACCTGAAGCTACTAGAGGGAAAAGTAGGGAGCATGCTTCGAGACACAGGCGCAGGTGAGGGCTTTCCAAATACGACCCGGGAACTCCACAACTGGCATCTCATGAAATCTAAAAGCTACTATACAGCAGAAGAAGCTATCAATCCACTGAAGAGGCAGCCCACATAACTGAAGAACATCTTTTCCAGTTAAACACTCAACAGAGCCTTAATATCTAGAACAGACAAGGACTCAAGAGAAAAGGAACTTGTGTTAGTTACTTTTCTGTTGCTGTGACAAAACACTATGACCAAGGGAACATACAGAGGGAAGAGTGCATTTGAGCTTATGGTTCCAGGGGAGGAAGAGACCATCATGGGGGAGCGGAGGTGACCAGAGCAGAAGCAGAGTGCTCACACCTCCAGGCAGGCACAGGAAGCAGAGTGTGATCACAAATCCAGCAAGCCTTAAGAACTCTCAAAGTACCCCCTCAGTGATGTGCAGCATGGCCACACCTCCTAATGCATCCAAAAACAATAATAACAACTGGGAAGAAACTATCCAAATAATTCTCAAATTCTCATTCAAGCCACCCCACACTCCAATAAGAAACTAAGCTATGGAACTAAATAATTCTCAAAAGAAGAAACACAGGTAGTTAATAAACATTTTTAAAAGTGTTTGACTTCATTAGCCTTGAGGGAAATGCAAAATAAAAAACTTTGAGATTCTGTCTCACCCCAGTTAGAATGGTCATCAAGAAAACAAATGACACCAATCAGGCCTAGAGAGATGGCTCAGCAGTCATGAGCTTGGGCTGCACTTGCAGAGGACCCGGATTCGATTCCCAGCACCCCCATGACAGCTAACAACCGTCAGTAACTCTAGTTCCAGGGGATCGGACACCTTTTTCTGACCTCCTCAGGCATTGCGTGACATGGGCACACTTACACACATGTAGGCAATACACTCATACACAAAAAAATTTTCTTTTTAATTTAAAAACAAATGACGGCATGCTGATGGGGCTGTAGGAAGAGGAACCCTTTATCCCCTGGAAGAAGACGTGTAACCTGCTATAGCCACTATGGAGACCAGTTTTGAAATTCCTAAAAAGTTAAAAATAAAATTGCTGTATGACCCAGCTGTACGACTCCTGGGCACATACCCAAAGCGTTCCATATCCTCCTGCACAGATACTTTCACTTCTGGGTTCCTAGTTGATCTATTCACAATAGTGCAAAAATGGAATAAGCTTGGATATGCATCAACCTATAATGGGCAGCAAAATGGGTACATATACCCAGTGAAATTCTATTCAGCTTTAAAGAAACATGAATTGATAAAATTAGCAGGGAAATGGATGGAACTGAAAAATATTATACT
Source organism: Eospalax fontanierii (assembly GCA_035773235.1). Taxonomy (NCBI): domain Eukaryota; kingdom Metazoa; phylum Chordata; class Mammalia; order Rodentia; family Spalacidae; genus Eospalax; species Eospalax fontanierii. The sequence goes on from CM069538.1 coordinate 10,935,513, forward strand.
AATTGAGGTAACCTGGACCCAGAAAGATAAATGTCTCATGTTCTTTTGTATGTGGGCCCAAGCTTCAATTTTTTTTAGATTTGTAGAGGTCTGTAGAGGTCAGGAAAATGGAAAGGTCGTGAGAGGAGGAGACGTAGAGGCTTTATGTTGGGTAGAGGATGGTAGACTACATGTAGCAAAAGAAGGTAGGTTAAAGGTTTAATGAGGATTGGGATTGGGCCTGGGGCGTAGGGAAGAGGATGGAATGGGAGAGTGAGTTAACGAAAACTAAAGATCTATGAAAAAGCCTTAGGGGAACCCACTGTAAGCTAATTAAAAATATATTTAAAAGAAGAGTTTGAACAGAGGTACCTTGCGTAGGTGGACAGTGCTTCCCCACAAGGCATGGGTTATTAATGAAAATCTCAGTTCCAGGTATGGGATATCTTCCTGTGAATTATCTGTCAGAAAGTCCCCAGAGGTACCCACAAGCTATTATCATTGTTGCCCCCCATAACTACAATTGTTGAAAACATCATACTTGTTGGTCACAGGACACAGAGAAATCAAACTGGAACTGACCAAGAAGTTTCCTCTCTGCCAGCTAACTTTCATAGTGCTGGAAGGTATCATGCAGGCTTTAGGGAGAAAGAAACATCAGCAGCCTTGCCCAGTGCTGGATCCCACATACTGACCTGCCATACGAGATATACCCACTGGTGCAATGTGCCACAAAGGTTATGGGGATGACCAACTGCTATCTGTTTGGATTTGACGATTCCTCCACAGGAGAGAATTCATACCTGGTACTGCTTACATGGTCAAAAGACCATGCTTCAGGAGGTCACAGGCTCTAAATTGGGACCTACTACTCTTTTTTTGCTAAATAAACATGTTGTCAAACTGCCTTCTAAATACTTATGCTTATACCCATAGATTAATACTGCTCCCCGTCTTGGTCAGAGATACTTTTTTCTGCATTTGGTAGCAGCTAATGCAGAGACTCATAAATGGCCAAAATACTGAGAATAAGTGACTGCTGAGTGTCAGCTCAGGAAACATCACAGAAAGAGTGTTAGAGCCTGAGGATGGGGAGGAGTCCTGTGAAGGGCTGTCTTCTGGACATGACATGGCCATTGCATTCATGAACTCAAGGAAGCTATGGTTACCTGCCCAAGACCTGTACAAGATCAAGTCACAGGGAATTAACAATATAAGGACAGCCCCAGTTGGACTCAGTGATTTACAACAACAATATCAACAGAAATAAGAAGAAGACATGAGGATGGAAGAAGACACACTGGGGAGTGTCCCAGGAGAGTGGGGTGGGGGCAGTTGAGGTAAGAGACAATCAAGTTACACTCTATGCATGTATGAATAAATGCAAACATTCTTAAATAAAAAGTAGCTAGTTTAAAGATAACCACCAATTTTGCTGTTTGTTTTGTGGGAGGCATTTTGTTTGCTTAATTAAACACTTCGATTGGTTAGGTTTTTGTTTGGTTGGTTTGTTTTTGTAGGGAACATCAGCTGACACTGAGACACTGTTGTCCTTAAGGGCCTCCTGCATTTTCCTATCCTAGGCCTGGCTCCCACAGCTTGGGAGCATCAGGGCTGCATCCCAGGTCAAGCTGCTTGATGCTTTATTGTTATTGGGGCCAAGAACCTGTGGCTGGATCATAGAGGAGATACTATCATTCTGATAAATGAACATAGTATTCAACCAACTCCTTTATACCCATAGATGAGTGCGTCTCTCAGCCTTCTTCAGAGAAGCTTCTTCTTGCGATAGATGGTGATTAATACAGAAACTCACAACTGATCTAGGTCCAGAGAGCAGGAGACTGCAGAGCACTCAGCACTCATTAGGGCATCACCTATATCACCCTCTACTCCCCGAGGGTTCAGGAACTGTCATGGAAGAGAAGTTGGAAAGATTGTAAGAGTCCTAAGTGGTGGGTGACTACAACAAAACTGTGTTTGTCAGACACAACAGGAAAGTTGTACATATGCCTCCAATGGCCAATAATTCCCAAAGAGTAAACTATTCCTAAGCTTTTGATTTGTTAGTCTATGGCATCTGTCAGAGGCATTGTCCCCACTTTATAGGGTAACTCCGTTTAAACTCTTTTTATACATATGTATGTATATGTGTTAGGAAGCTTCTACAATAGTAAGTTTACATATGGCTTTTTCAAAAAGCCTTTAGTGTCAGATAGCCCTCCCTCCCTCTGCCCTGTCCTCCCACTCCTCACCTGCTTAACGCATCCTGATTCCTGTTCTCCCCTTTTTATCACTGCATTCTATCTCTCCTGCCTTAAACATCATCCAATGGACCCTTATTATTTTCCTGAACTCTATAGGTATTTCAAATGCAGAACAGAGATCTAAAGATTCAAAGCCAGCATATATATTTGAGAGAAAATATGCTACATAGGCCTTTCTGAGTTTGGGTTACCTCACTCAAGACAACTGTTTCCAAATACATTTATTTACCTTCAAATTTCATAATTTCAATTTTCTTTTTTATATTTTATTTATTATTTTTATTTTTTGTGTGTTTAAGTGTATTGCCTGAATGTAGGTAGGTCCCCCCTGTTGTGAAATGCCCATGGAGATCAGAAGAGAGCGTCAGAGCCCCTGTAACTGGATGGTTACAGATGGTTGTTAGCCATCACGTGGTGCTGAGAATCAAATCCAGATCCTCTGCAAGAGCAGCCAGTGCTCTCCCGCTGAACCATTTCTCCAGCCCCCATTTCACTTTTCTTAACAGTTGAGTGATATTCTATTGTGTGAATGTGCCACATTCTCGTTATCCATTCATCAGTTGATGGACGTCTAGATTGCTTCCATCTCCTGGCCATCTTGAACAGAGAATCAGTGAACATGGATGAGCAAGTATCTTTGTAGTGGATATAGAATCCTTTTGGTCTATGCCCAAGAGTGGTATAGTTGGTATAGTGGTATAGGTTGGTTTTAGATCTTTGTATATTCTAGATACTAACCCTCTATCAGATGTATAGCTGGAAAAAAGCTTTTTTTTTTTTCCATTTGTAGAATGCCTCTTCACTTGAGTCATGGTCTTCTTTGCTGCACAGAAGTTTTTCGTTTCATGTTGTTTAACTGGTCAATCATTAGTTTTAATGCCTCTGGTACCAGTATCCTGTTCAGAAGTTTGTTTCTTGTGCCTATAAGTACACATGTATCCTCTGCTTTCTCTCCTATCAAATTCAGGGAATCTGGTATTATGTTGAGGTCCTTGATCCATTTAGAGTCGAGTTTTGTACAGGGTGAGATATAGGGATCTAATTTCTTTCACCTATATGTACCTATATAGTTTTTATCAGGCCCATTTGTTGAAGATGTCTTTCCTCCAATGTGTGTTTTTGGTCTCTTTTTCCAAAAATTAGGTGACTGTTGGAGCCTCAATGTATCTGTTTTTAATGGTGGTGTCATGTTTTTATTACAATAGCACTGCAGTAGAACTTAAAATCATGGATGATCATGCATGCAACAGTCTTTTATAATTAAGATTGTTTAGGCACTTGGTTTTTTTTCTGTGTTTCCATATGAAATTTAAGATTATTTGTTCAGTTTCTGTGAAAATTGCATTGGAATTTTTGTTGGACTTGTGTTGATCTGTAGACTGCTTTTGGTAGAAAAGTCATCCTCACAGTCTTAATCCTACCAATCCATGAACATGAATGTTCTTTCCATCTTCTGATACCTTCTTCAATGTCCTAAAGTTTTTATTAAACAAATCTATTTTTTCAGAAATTAGACTTGCTATGCCTGAGTGCTTCTTAGCTCCATTTGCTTGGAATATCTTTTTATATCCTTTTAACCTAAAAATGTGTTTATTGTTGATGGTGAGATGTGTTTCTTGCAAACAGCAAAAGGATGGATCCTCTTTCCTAAAATGATTTGTTAGTCTATGTCTGTTGTGGGAAATTGAGACTGCTAATATTAAGAGTTATATTGTGTATTAACTCCTGTTATTTTAGTGTGGTGTTTTCTTAAATATTATACTGGGTTGAATGAGAAATGGAGCTTATAGACTCAAGTATTCGAACATTTGTTCTACGGTCCCTTCCTGGTGGTGCTGTCTGCGAGGAGCTGGCAAGTGTGATCTTGCTGGAAGAAGCATGTCACTGGGGTAGGCTTTGCGGGGTTTATCACCTTTTCCAACATCCAGGTTGCTCTCTCACTGCAGCCTGCTTACCACTGAAGATGTGGGAGCCTAGTTTTCTGCTGTGACTGCCTCTGCCTCGCCTCCCCTACCACAATGGATGTTTATCCTCCTGAAACTGTACGCCCAAATAAACTCGACTTCTGTAAGTTGGCTTGATCAAGTATTATCACAGCAATATTATATGTCTTTTGATAAACTATTTTGTAATTATTCTCTGTGCTTTCCTGGGTGTGTTTGCCCTTCTCTTAAGACTGAAGTATTCCTCCCAGTAGCCTCTGTAGAGCTGGCTTATTAGTCATAAATTCTATTATTATTATGGAAAAATTTTCTTTCCTTTTTGATTATGACTGATAGTTTTGCTGAGTATAATAATCTGAGTTTGCACCTGTGGTCTTCTAGAATTTGCAGAATATCAGTCCAGGCTTTTCTGACTTCAAAGTCTGCATTAAAAAGGCAGTTATTATTCTGATGAGCCTGTTTCCAATATCCTTTTTTTGTTCTGTACATTTAATGTTTTTTTATTATGTTAGACAGGGATTTTCTTTTCTGGTTCTGTCTATCTGGTGTTTTATATTCCTCTTTCTTTCTTTAGATTTAGGAAATTTTCTGGTGTTTGTTTTTTGGAAAATATTTTGTCCCTTTGGTCTGGGTTTCTTCTCCTTCTATACCTGTTATGTGTGATCTTGGTCTTTTTTCTAGTGTCCCAGATTTCCTATAAAGACTGTTCCTATTTTGCTGTTGTTGTTATTTTAAATTGAACATTTTCTTTGGATGTACAACCCAGTTCCTCTCCCTTGTCTTCAAGGCTTGAGTTTTCTCTCTTCCACTTGATTCATTCTATTGGTAAGGATTTCCATTGAGTTTTTACTTTACTAACTAGATTTTTCAAGTTTTATTTTGATTTGTGTTTTCTTCTGAAATTAAATCTCTGTGTTAAATTGTATTTTCATATCTTGAATTGTTTTCTGTGTTTCAGTCAACTGTTTTTCCTCTCATGATTTTTATTTCAGAAATTAAACATGTTCTCTTTGAGTTCCTTGGCCATGTATACACATGCTACTTTGAACTCGTTGTCTCACGCATCAGTAAGTTGTTTTTCTCTGGGAACACTGCAACAGTGGTAGCAGTTTTTGGAAGAGACATACTGTTTTGGTTATTTATACAGTTTGTGTTTTTGTAATGGAACATAGACATCTGGAATTAGGTCACTGGTGATATTCCTTGGCGCATCTCGTCTCACTGTTGTTAAGGTATTGGATCTTTGTTTGCTGTTACCCCAACTTGTTAGGTTGTGGACTAGTTGAGTGGTGCTTAGGTTTCGGTCTTGGGGCAACTCAGTGTTGATGTGTGAATGGGGTGTCAGAAGTGGTTTCAGCCCAAGAGCAAATCTTCTGTAGGGTTACAAAATTCTTGCAACTGCTGTTCATAGTCTATGGAGGTCTCACAGAGTTCTACAGGTGGTCCTTGGGTCTGAGGGATTGGAGGGGGTCACAGTGGGAGTGGGTAGTGGTCCATGGGGCAAGGCACAGGATACTGTATTGTCTCCAGGCAGAGGTAGGTGAGGTGGTGGCTGGACTGGGGTTGGGGCACAGGATGCCATGTGGTCCCTGAGCATCCTGGTGAGTGGGGTGGTATGCGGGCTCAGGAAGTTCTTACCTGGGGTCAGGGTTGCTGGCTGTCACATGGTCACCAGCAAGAGTGGTGGTGAGGTGGCTGGCAGACAGGCAGGCAGACAGCTTCCCATAAAAATGTCTTCCCATGTACTGATCTGGAATTTGTCTTATCCTTTTTCCAGGACCCTAAAGTACATCATTAAGCCCTTTATTTGAGATTGCCTTGATTTCCAAGATAGGCAAATAGAGGTATAAATTTCCACCTTAAGACTGCTTTCATTATCTCCCATAGGTCTTGATGTGTTTCAATTTTCAGGGTTTTCATTTTCCTTCATCATTTAATAGTGCATTGTTTCATCATCATGAGTTTGTGTATGCTCTAGGGTTTCTGTTGGTGATTTGAAGCCTTATTCCATTGTGATCAGTTAGGATATAAGGAATTATTTCAGTTTTCCTGTCTTTGTTGAGACTTTCTTTGTTCCCATAGGTAATCTATTTTAGAGAAAGTTCTATGGACTGCTGAAAAAAAAAAAGAATTTTCTATAGTCTCTGGATCAAATGTTCTGTAGATATCTGGTAAGTCTATTTGATCCATGATGCCCATTATTTTGCTATTTTTTCTCTATTTCTCTATTTATTTTTCATTGGGAAAACTTGTCAGTTGGTGAGACTAATGTATTGAACTCACTCATTACTATTGTCCTGGGCTTAATCTGTGACTTTATACCTAGTAATATTTGTTTTATGAAAATGCACCTGTGTTTGGGTATATATGTTTAGAATTATAATGTCCTCCTAATGGATTTTTTTCTTTAATCTATATGAAATGACTAATCTTTCCTTAATAGTATTGGTTTGGAGACATTTTGTCAATATTAGAATGGTGACACCAGTCTGCTTCTAGGCTCACTTGTGTGGGACATCTCCCTCCATCTTTTCTCCCTAAGGTAGTATCTATCTTTTGTGGTGAGGTGAATTTCTTGGATTTAGGGGTTTTGTTGTTGTTGTTTTTGAGACAGGGTGTTCCTTTGGCCCCACCTGGCCTGGAACTCATTATGTAGACCAAGCTGACCTTGATCTCACAGAGCTCTACCTGTCTGTGCCTCTAGAGTGTGAGGTACATTTCTTGAAAGCAGCAAGTAGATGGTTCTTGATTTTTGATCTACACAATGTGATAGCTTATGTCTTTTGATTGGGAAATTGAAACCATGAATAATCAGTTATTATTGAGAAGTATAATAAATTTTGTTTATTTGATAATGTTTGGTTTTTTCCTCTTTCTCTCTTGCTTAACTATTATTCTAATGTGCTTTGTTCTTTCCTGTGACCTTGTGGTAGATTTGTTTCTGCTCTGTTTAGGCCAAAGGGATCCTTCAAGTGTTTTCTGTAGAACTGGCCATTAAGTCCTTTAGACTATTTTTATCATGGACCATTTTAATTTTTCCAATTTTCCTTCTGTTCTGACGCACAGTTTTGCTGAATGTGGTAGTTTGAGCTGGCAGTTGTTGTTTTCAGAACTTGAAATACATCTGTGCAGGACCTCCTGCTTTTAAAGCTTCAGCTGAACAGTCTGTTGTTCGATGGGCTTGCCGTCACATGGGACCTGCCGCTCCTCCCTTGTTGCTTTCAGTATGCTTTCCTTGTTCTGTATATTTAGTGTTTTCATTTTAATATGATGAGGGAGGTTCTTTTCTTATTTTGCCTATTTGGTATTCCAAATGTCTCTTGTATCTGGATTAGTATCACTTTTCCTGATGCTGGAAGCTTTCTGTTTTGATTTTTGAGAAATGTTTTCCTTGCCTTTAGAATGAAATTCTTCTTCTATGCCGTATTTTCCGTAATTTTAGTCTTTTCAGAGTGTCACATATATCTTGGAATTATCACTAGGTCCTTCTTACTATTTACTATTTTATCCATGTCTTTGACTACTCCAGATCCTCCACGTCTTCAAACTCAGATATTTTGACCTCTCCTTGATCCGTTCTATTGGTAAGACTTCCCACAGAGTTGTATTTTTGACCAACTGTTTTTTATTTCCAACATTTCAGATTTGTTTTTATTTCATATTTCTATTCCTTTGCCGAACTCCTCCTGTATCTTGAACTGCCTTCCTTATGTTATTCAGCTGTTTGCATTTTCAATCAGGAGCCTATTTTCTTCTTTGATTTCTTTGAACATTTTTGTAACCATCTTTTGAGTTCTGTGTCTGGTATTTTACCTAACTCATTCTCACTTGATGCCATTCGTGTAAAATTAGTAGTGTCTGGAGGAGTTCTGTTGCCTTGGCTTTTTGTTTCTTTTGTTACTGCCTAAGTGCTTTTGCATCTGGGGTTATTTCATTGCTTGCGATTTTTTATCATCTATGTTCTTTCAGTTGAAGTATTTGTAATCTTCAAGTGGACTTATATGTGATAGAGTGAAGTGCATAGTTCAGAAAGTAGCTCCTCAGTCCAGCAGCTCAGGGTGCCTGGTGAGAACTCTGTATTATTTCCTGAGTAGACTATCAACTGAGAATAACCACAGCTATTTGATATTACCACTAAGCAAATACACTAGCCAGTTAACAACAGTGGCCCTTCAATAACTGCTGGAGGATAAGAAATGAAGGATAGTCTGCGTTATATTCTGTTTTATTTAATAAGATTAGGATTTGGGGGAAATCAGTGTGGTTGAGGATTGAAATTAATGTTAGTTGAACTTTGTAGAGAAAATCATCCAGCTGCTAGGGGAATATTGGGATACTGTTACAGTCCACATAATTTAGAGACTGACAGAGCTACAGAAGGTTATAATTAAGAAGTGAAAAGAAGAAGGGATGAGACGATAAAAAGAGGAAAATACAGAGGAATAATCAGAAGTGTATGACGTATGGATGAGGGTATCATAGTGATCCAGGTCGTTACTTAGAGTAACTGGCTGGGGATACACAGCCATTCTAAAACCTGATAGAGCATTAGACACACAATAACAGAACCATCATGAGACATGTGTGAGAGAGAAACCAATGGAAACGAGAAATGAAAACATGTGGAGTGACTTGGCATAGTACATGAGCTGAAAGGTGAAGGTCTCAGATCCCCCTCACTCTTGCAGATTCCATGTGATGGGTTGGAGGTGTAAGAGCCATTGGTTTCTGCAGCCTTGGCTTTCTGTATGGTTCTGGCATGTAGGGGAGAGAGATAGTTCCCTTGGACCCCTGCACTCCACCACGGCCTCTTCTGGTCCCGAGTCAGGTGTAAATGAAAAGCAGCCCTTCCTTTGCAGTCTCTACTGATGTCCGCTGGGCAGCTTAATTCAGCACATGATGCCCATTCCAGAGTGCTTGAAACTTGGCTCCGATTCTCAGCATTCCCACCTGCTTTCCTACGGAGACACTTTGTCTCTTGCAGGAGATGAATGTATTGGAGAGATTTGTGACCCACCATCTTACCCAGAAGACCCATTACATATTTTTTTCTTTCTGCCTCTTGGAGAATAATTACGGGCTTTTAGACTTTAGGGCAAGAGTTATAAATTGTTAGACCTTAGGGCCTGGGGCTATTTAACTGGGATCTTGCATTTGAGGTATAGCAGATGGCTTGTTGTTTCATGTGTAACCTGCTGGTGCTCACCCATCAAGTGCTTGGATTCTTCCACAGCCATCTGGAATGCCGCAGAAGGCATGTTCAGACCATGAACAAGCTCTGCTCATGTGGCAAGAGTTCGTGGAAGCACAGCATCCCATCTCCGGTGACACAGTGTCAAATAATTCAAACGGTCCAGGTGTCTATGGTCACAGGTGTCTATGCAGACTAGCAACAGGACTGAGCCCCGGTCGCCCTCAGTGTAGACAGCTCTTTCGCACACACCTACTGAGACTCCCTCACTTCCCTGTCCCCTTTCCAACCTCTAGTCCCAGTCCTGGTACCACAGCCCAAATAAATAATTTGCACTAAATCTTTGCTTTTGGGAATCTAACATAAAATATTGAGTTCTAGATTTTGCTTTTCAGTAAGAAGTTACTGGGGGTAGGGGATGTAGTTCAGTTAGTAGATTGCCTAGCCTTGAGTTTGATCCATAGCATCATGTAAATCGGGTAGTACACATCTCTAATCCCAGCACTTAGGAGGTGGAGGCAGAGGGATCAGAAAGCACAAGATCATGATGTAGAACTATGTCTTTTTATTTTCTGTATCTCAATGTTTCGTCCCTTCCAAGCTCTCCCTGTCCCTAGAGAGAGCAAGCAATATACTTCCTAGGGAGTGTGCTGCTCAAATACAAATGCATGTCTCAACCTATCAGGCCCATGCTCCCCGTCCTGCCCCTGAGGGACGTCTCAGGACGTCTCCTGAGCCCCTGATGCCAGTGGGTCTTTTCCACATTCCCTGTAGCATGTACATGAAGGTAGAAATGGAGGCTCCCTCTGTGGAGAAAAGGAGAAATAGAGGGAAGGGGAGAGAAAATGTCACAAAGAGATATTTATTGAACATCTCCTCTGTGAAGACACTCTGAAGACGCCGACGTAGCGCAGTCGTTGAGGCAATGACGGCCAGCACTGTCCGGCTCGTGGTCCCCAAACCTCACTTTAGTTTTGTGGACCTCAGCATAGGTTTACGATTGGCAAGACTCTCTCTAAGAACCTGGACATGAGGAGTGGTGGCCCGCACCTGTAAGCACCCCGGGGATGGAGGCACTGAGGATCATAAGTTCAAAGACAGCCTGGACTAACAGCAAGATCTTGTCTTAAAAAAGGGAAAAACAGAATGACAACAAAAACTCAGGCTTGTGAAGCAGCTATTCCTACTGCCGTTTTTAGTCATTTTATGGGTTAAGTAACCGAGGGGCTGGGAATGTAAAGAACTTAAAGAACAACTTATGAGGTCACAGTTCCTAAGTATACCACGGAATCCATATGCCAGCAGCTACTTGCATAAGGCTTTGAGAGTAGAAGGTGACTACTAAGGTCAGGTGGAAGACCTCGAAGTAGAAACTCCATCAATGGAACAGCTGAGAAGTCAAAGCAAACAAAAAAGTTGGTTTAGCACATTGGTAAGCAAGTTAGATAAAAGGAAGCCTCAGATTAGTGTTGAACTCTCCCCGGAGTCAGTTTGTCCTTTATTGTCTATTGGCACTCTGAGTGCCTCAGCAAATTAAGAGATGGCAGAGGATGATCTCTTCTGCACCTTGCCCTGAGCCAGGCTGTCACTCAGGCAGGTGAAACCACCTTAACAGTGGGAGCTCAGTCTTGCACAAGGAGAGCATGGATGATAAATCAAAACAAAGGATCTTTGTTTGGTGCACAGCTGGGCATCACTGTCACCTTAATTATGCAGTGATGTCACTAGCAGCCCAGGGGAAGTTCTGAGGGCTTAAACCCCAGGAGGCCTATGAGTGATGATCACTGAGCCATGAGAGCACTGTGCAATGTGCCTTCTCTGTAGAGCCACTGCATGCGGCGCGGAAAGAAAGGCAACGGGGGGCAGGAGAATGGTGTAACCCAGCGCTGTGAGATCCAGTCCCGCTCCAGCATCCCTGGGCTGTGTGAGTGTAAGAATTTTCTCCCAGTCCGAGCAATAAAGGTCCAACTTGTGGAATAAAAAGCCAGGCGAGGGCTGCCCGTAACCCTAGCCCTGGGGAGCTGACTTTAAGAGGAATTTAATGAGGGCGTGCTGGCCAGCCAATCTACCCAATCAGTGAGTTCCAAGTTTAATGAAAGACCCTGTCTCAAAAAACTAAGGCCAAAAGTGACGGAGGAAGACACCTGCTATCCACACCTGGCCTTTGCATGCGTGCACACCCATGTGCATGTGCGCACCCACATACACACAAAGCTCCAAAAGGATGGAGAGGCACCTGTGAGGTAGTGTATTCATGCCTAGGCAGTTTGCAGACAGAAGGAGCCCTTTCTTGGTGGTTATGCCACAGTTAGGGAGACCCCTCAGCATTAAGACGACCTCCCTGCCACCCAAGAAGAGCATAACTGGGACTTCCTGTCTCCAAGGCCTGGCCTCACAATCTTGCTCTGTTACTTTGGCAAGAAGTCACTTCATTTTTGTGGGCCTCAACTTCCCCTTCTGTAACAGCGACTTAATATCGGTCAAGCTTTGTCATGAGATCCTGAAGCTCCACACAGTCTTTATTTCTAAACATGATGAGAGACAAATATTTGTGCTGCATAACAGATGAGGTGCATGGTTCCTTCCCAACAGGGCCTCAGTTTGCTCATTACTAGCTTCCAGATCAAGCTTTTTGGCTACTCTGCTAAACCAGCCTCTGTTCCGGGGGGAGGGCTCCTTCCCTGCTCTTCTGTTTCTTCTTGCCAGTGCCTTAGCTGCTAGGGACAAGTAATCCTTTAGGCTCTCCCTCTCCTTCTCCCAGCTGGTGGAGGGAAGTGCCTCACCTCTCTCCCGGTGTCCCAGCAGAAGAGTCACATGGCCTAGCTCTCTACCGTCCACTGTGTTCCATACTGTTCTACAATGCCGCTTGTCACCCAGGAATCTCTGGTCTCCCTTCTGCTCTGGTTGCCAGCACTCAGGTTTCAGTCTTCCGCAAGAGGAGGGAGAGTCTTCCAGTCTCTGCCTGGGCTCTTCCTGTCTCTGCCAGGGGCCCTTCCTGTCTCTGCCTGGGGCAGTGAGAACACTCAGGCACTCACTGGAGAACGAACAACAGGGAACAGAAGTATCACAAAATATGGCTTCCTGAACATGGACACACACACACACACACACACACACTGACATAGTCATTCACACATTCTCACAGGCTTTCACATGCTCATGCATACAATATCCTCATATTCTTACATATACACAGGCAAACACACACACACACACACACTCCCCTCAATAATAGACACACTCATAGGCTCAGACACATACTCATCTGCATAAACAGTGTATACCTCACACAGACACAGAGCACACACACATTTATACTCATTCACACACCACCGTGCACGCACATACACAGATATGGGCACACACACACACACACTCACAGACATCAGCACACTCACATCCTGCAGCATCCACAGAGGTGACAAGACTTCACATGTAGGGGCTCCATCAGTAGATGAGAGTCCTGAGTGCCACATGTAAGGTTCTGGAGATGACAGAAGATGAGTTTGTAACAGTGGGGGAATGGGCTTGGCATGCAGGCAGTGTGAGCCAAGTCACAGAGCTGACATGCCTTCATTGAATCCAGAGTCAGCCCCAAGAAGTGCGTGCTTTGGGGAAACGTCCCCACCATGAAGACAAGGCCACCCATGGAACCAACGCCTTCTTGCTAATCCAAGAATTATTTATAGTGTGAGCCCTGGGGAGCAAATGTTCCAGGCCTGCACGTGCAAACGTTCTGGTTCTACACTTTGGAGCGTTGGGTGGGCAAGGTCTTCTCTGGCACTCAAAGTTCCCTGCTTGGGGTTTCTGTTGGTATGCGGAAGATACCACACCCAACTGAACCGGGTAACCACAAGTGGTGGTGGAGTTGTGCACAAGGGAAGTCCCGTCCCCATGTAGGAGGCTAGGCCAGGGGGCATCTTGTCACCTCCCAGGTCACCATTCCATTTGGTCCTATGAGCTGGCTGGTGGAGATGTGAGTCCACTGGAGAGTGCATGATTGGGATGAGACTGTTCGCACGTTACAGGCTTTTCTTACTCAAGAGCCACATGTGTTGTCATGTCAAATGGCAAAAATATTTTGTTTTCTCCCTCGCTCAGGGGCTTGCCATTCTGGCAGGATTATGTGGATGCCAGGAACCCGGGCTGCTTGGGAATGTGTGCGGGCTGCCTGAGAAGGAGCCTCAAGACCCGACAAGCTGCTCACTTCTCAATGAGTCAGCAGTCCTCTCTCTTTTTTTTTTTTATTCGGACTCATCCAAGCTGCAGTTTCCTCTTTTATAAGTAGGGGATATTTTTACCAGATGTCTCTCTATCTGACGTAAATGTGCTCAATCTTCGTAGAAAAATCCCTAAATTGTTAGTGAATTCATTTTCAGCCAAAGGGATCAACAGAAAACTTGCTTTTCTTCCTCTTCATGTCACACACCTTCCGTCCTGCCACACTGACCCCAAATCCTGGCAAAGGGCCTTTCAGTCCCTGGGTCTTTGCACCTGCTGTTTGCCTTCCCTTGGGCTCTCCCTTTCCTTCTTTCCTTGGTACATGCCATACAAGTGCCACATCCCAAGTGCCTGCCTCAACCATTGTGAAAGAATTAGCCACTCCCCTGTATTAGTCTTTTGTGACAGCAGAAAGAAATGACAGCATTAAGCACAGACATGCATTCTCTCACAGTTCTCGGCTAGAACTTTGAAAGAAAGGTGCCAGTTGATCTGTCCCTGCGACAGACCTGGGAAAGTTTATCTGTGTCTCTGGCTTGTGGCAACTTCTTTCAAGTCTCTGCTTCTAGCTTCACCTCTCCTCCTAGGCATGTCTCAGATATCTCCATCTTTCTCTTATGAAGATGACTATCATTAGATTTAGGGTCCATCAAAGAATCCAGGAATCTCACCTCAACACCCTTATCTGATTACAGCTGCAAAGACCTTTTTCACTAGTCAGATAGCATAGGTCTATAGGTCCATAGATTGCAGGGATTAGACACAAATTTCCTCTGGCCCATACAAAGCCTCTCTGGCTGTGTTATCATTCCTTGATCCATCAAGATAGCCAGGGCTAGCAGTCTGTATCCCATTCCCTGACTCCGGCCACACTCAAGCACAGGCAAACATATATGCATGTGTGCCCCTACATGTCTGCACACACAGTGTTCTCAGTGTTTACACAAATGAAAACACGTCAATACATATTCACAAATGCATCAAATCTTTCTTTTCTTTTCTTTCAAACTTCTTTTCCTAATTAAGAATGTGTCGTGCCTGGAAGGTACAAAACTACTAGAAGAAAACATAGTGGGAAAGGTCCCTGTCAGAAGCGTGGCAATCAGTTTTCGGATATAACCTCAAAAGCACAGGAAACAAAGCAAAAAACAGACAAATGACATTTCATCACATAGGAAAACAAACAGCAGGCTGAAGAGATAGCCGAGAAAAGTGACGGACAATTGTTCCAAACTATCCATTTGGGGGTCAAAGTGGCAACCGCCCCCATAGAAGAGGCCTCAGGAACTGGTTTCTCTTTAGGTAAAGTGTCATTCTTTGGGTCCCCCAGGTCTGCTGTTTGTGAAATAAAATCTTTATTTGCTACCTGTAGACACTGCACTTCAAACTGTAGTTATGCATAAATCATCTTGAAGTCTTGTTAAGTGCCAGATCCTCATATTTTTCTGGAGAAGGAACACAGGACACCTGGAACTTACTATGTTCCAGAGGTCCAACCACCTCTGCCTCCAGAGTGTTGGGACTAAAGACGTGTGCTGCCACACCCAGCTATTCTATTTTATTTTATGTTTTGTTGTTTTAAGATAGGGTCTCGTGTATCTTAGACGGAACTGACTTGCTGCAAAACTGAGCATGGTTTTGAACTTTTTATCTTTCTATTTACCCCTTGGAGTGGTTGGATTGTAGTTATATATCACCTTAGCCAGTTTATGGAGTGCTTGGGGGGTCCAATCCAGGACCCGGGGCACACTGGGCAAGCACTCTGCCAACTGTGCTACCTCCTTAGCCTGGCATTCTGAATTTTCAACAAGCTCCCAAAGTGGTACCACTCTGAGTGGTAAGACTTAAGGCACAGAGTAACCCAGGGCCTGCTTTTCTACTGGGAGTAGAAAACCGTGTGCCCACACTTGACTTTCGCATACTGTCATCCAGAGAAAGGACAGGACCATTCTAATCATAGAGAAAGATGACAGGATGCACCTGTTTATCCAGCTCCAGCAAGCAGACCACTGCTGTCAAGCTCCCTAGGCCTCAGCAAAGATACTCTTAAAGTCTTTACAACTGGAAATTCACTCTGAGCACTGAAGGGGTTAAGGGGCCAGAGACACTGAAAGCTCCCTTTTCAAGGTTTTTCTAACAAGCTGAACCTGATCCAAACCTTGTTTAATGAGCACTTATTTTATACAAATAAGCTCACAAGGCACCCTCCTCCCTAATTAAACCAGAAAGGAAGCATTTGTTCTAATTGGATGGCCTAGCTCAAGAATTAATTGTGAGATTGTTTAGAATTACAATCTTGTGACCCATTCCCCAAAAGGAAAAAATTTGTACTAAGAAGTCTCACTCTGTGTAATTTTTTTTTTTCTGGACTTTTTTTTTTTCTCTCTTTAATTCTTGGAAACTTTAGTCAGAGTTGAACTGATGATTTGCGAACAAAAGGGAAAACTTCATAGGGCATCTTGCCGTGCAGTTCCCAAAGGGTCTGGCAAAGGCAGAGATGCCAGCTCAACGTAGCATGGTATTTGAATGTGCCCCTGAGAAACTACCCTCATAATTAAGCGCTTGCAGGGTTTCTAGGTGGGAGATCCTGTACCACAATATTTATCAAGAGTCATTACTGCAATCAGGCCTGCAGAGGTAGATGTTCTTGCTCAGGAGTTCTCTCCCATGGCATGTAGCTAGAGGTTTTGGAGGTTTCCGCTGCCCACCTGGTGCCTGTGGGTGGCAGTACCAAGGTTTCTAAAGGAACACTTGAAAAGGCTCGGCACAGTCGACTTGGTAGCTGTCCTCCGCTCCCCTGGGTCACTCTTTTGCATTTTGTTGGTGCAGCTTTCTGCCTGCCTGTTGGTTGTCTGCCTGCTACAGACTCGTCTTTTCTGACTGTGGATAGAGCAAAGTCATCTTTGCCGTAAAGAAAAAAAAAAAAATCCTACAAATGTATCATTCTTGACTTCCTACTCTGAGCCCTGGGGACTGGGAGCAGACATCTGTCTGAAAGAGAATCGGGCAGGCTGGGACCCTGCGCTCTCCGGCACCTGGGAAGGCTCCATCCGTGCAGCTCTGCTTGGGGAAGCTGGGGTTGAATTGCTAATAACCTGCCAGGGGCAAAAGGAAACCCAGATCTCTGCCAAGAACCAGCATGAGCATGTGGTGCTGACACTTGGAAAAGTCTTGCTTTAACTTGCAGGTGGAAGGAACATATCTCACTTTGAGAGGCAGCAATGGACAGAAGAGGGTTACCTGAGACCGACTTCCCAGGAGATGCAGCATTTTGTGGAAACGGTCCTTTCAAAGGGCAGAGTGAGGAGCAGGTTGGATTTCTGCTGTAGGCTGTGCCTTTCCAACCACCAGATAAATGAACACCTTTTCTGCATTTGCTGGCTCTAAATTGTAAGACCTTGTTTCTATCCTCAAGTATGGTAGGAATGGAAAATGAAGATGGCTATCAGAGTTAACAATGTGAAGCAACCGAAGGCAGGCCAAAGGAATCGTGATTGGCTAAAGGGATGCAAATGGGAGCCAGGAAAAGCATTTCACATTGAGGCTTATGAATGATGCTCTGGCTAATCGTTGTACACACCAGGGACATGGTACCTAGCTCTGAAGTAACCCCCTCGCCACCAGTGATGTGCTGGGGCATGTGCACGATCAGTGGGAAATGCAAGACAAAATTCTTCCCACAAGGCAGGCTGACAAAGAGCGAACCTCTCACAAGGAATCCATGAGTAGATGCAGAGCCTGTTCTTTCTTTAAAGAGGCGGAGTCGGGTCTGTGTTCCCAGGACCTGCCCTGGGATCCCATTCTAAGCATCCAGGAAATACATCTGCAATACACATGCATAAGACAGAATGTAACCGTGGTTAAGCACAGATGACCAGTTCCCATTGTTAGCAGCGGGTAGCCCACACCAGGATGAGCAAGGACGGATCCAGGAGGATGAGTTAAGCCTCCATCAAGAGTGGGATTCTGAATAGATTCCAACTTCGGGCCTTTCACTTAACTTTATGAGCTCATAGACTGCTTTAGGCTGTATTCTTGCACTACACAGAAAATCTGATTCACGTACTCTTAAGCTCACACCCACACTGAGGGTAACCATGGCACTTGTGACAAAAGTGAAAGACAACAAAAACAAAGAGATACTAATTTGTTTTTTCACACAAAGACTTTTATGAGGCAAAGCTCAATTAATCTTACCCGTGTACAAAATATGTATTTATAAGAGAGCTTCACACATTTTAAAAGGCAATTGTTTAAATAAAACGTTCTTAAAATCCATGCATTAGGGCTGGAAATATAGCACTGTGGCAGAGCGTTCACTTAATGTGTACAGGGCCATGGGTTGCATCCCCAGTAACACAGACACACACACCCGTATATACACACAGCTCTCTTTTGTGTGTGTCTTTTTGAGATAGGGTCCCTCTGTGGCTCTAGCTGACCTGAATCTCACAGAGATCCCCTGTTTCTGCCTCCCTCATGCTGGGATTAAGGGTGCATACCACCACATCAGGTTTATGTGTATCTCATGTTGGCCTCCAAATCCTCCTGCCTCTGCCTCTTCAGCATATCCTGCCAGCATGCACCACCACAACCAACCACAGTTTCCATTTTTAAAAATACTAAAAATACAAACACACAAAAAGTCCAACATGTATCAGCCAGAATGGGTCAGGCTTTGCAATGGTAAAACAATAAATTCTAAAATCTCAGTGGTATAACACACAAAAGTTTCTCACTCTGCCGTAGGTTCAATTGAGAAGCGCGGAGGGGTTCGCGCTACAAGAAGCAGGCTCTAGCTCTTCAAACAACTTCAGGCCCTACAGAAAGCGAAGAGGAACTATCAAGGGCAAACTGCGTAAGTGCAGAAACAGCATGACCCCCTTCCACTTCCAGCTGGTTGGTCAGAACGAGGCACATAACCCTAAGCCCAGTAGGGCTGGACACAGGGAAAGCCCACCAAGCCCCGTCATCCCTGCCATCCTCATTGAGTCTTTCCCAGAACTGCTCTCTCTGGTAGGATGTTCCAGAATCATCCAGGTGGTGTACTCATTTCTCTGAAGAGGGTCATTCCCCACAGACAGGACATGTCTGCTCTTCTACAGTCTTGAGAGGCCTGGAAATGGTAGTATATGGAAAATCAAACACGAGATGGGCTTTACTGTGGGCACCCTGCTCCACTAGTATACACAAATTTCACAGTTGAAAGTAAAATCAGATGTTCATCATTACTACCTCAAAATCTTAGCAGGATTCAGTCATAAAGAAATATAAAATTATGACATGACATATATTCAAAAAAATGGATGGAACTGGAGATCATTATGCTAAGTGAAATAAGCCAGACTCAGAAAGACAGATCCCACATGTTTTCTCATGCATGGAGTATAGATTTAATTTATATCTGTGTGTGTATACACATATGGGTGGGTCATGACACTAGAAAGGGGACCATGAGAGAGGAGGAAGAGCTCTTCAGGGAGAGGGCAAAGAAAGAGAGAGAATGTGCAGTGGGATACTTATAACATGCAATCCGCAGGGCAACTCTCTGTGGGAGGGACGAGGACCAGCAGCGGAGGGTGCAGAGCAGAAGGGGAGGGCAGTGGTGGAGGTAGAAGAAGTCATCAGCCTCTCCCAGAAAGCCCAGACTATGGGTAAGAGACCTCTGTCTTCTCCATCGTGGACGTATGTCTCAGTTGTGTGATATCAAAAACCTCAGCACTTCACCATGAACAGCCCAGGCCATTTGCAGACCAGAGCCAGCAGGGGAAGTGGAGGGTTGGAATCAGCGGAGAGAGGCCATGGGCAGAGCAACTGTCTAGTTACCTTCACATCACCAGATCTCCAATGTTATGTTGCTATCGTTTCTAACTAGGGATATCACACAATTCTAGAAACATACCAAGTGTATTGAACATTTACAGTATATGAGGTGGTCCTTTTAAAATAACTGACTTGGGTATTTCTCCATTATTTTAAGTACTGGGATCCTCAACAATTGGAAGTTCCAAAGCTTAAACTGCCCTTGTGTGATCATCGCTGGAACAGCAGTCACAATGAAGTTCCAACCCTTTGTGATTTCTGACCAAAGCAGGAACTGTAAAAGGCATTTCAGTGCACCTTCTCACATCTAGAGAAAGATTATGTCTTCCCCTATTTCCAAAGAGCCGAGATAGACATACTATGGTCCGCCTGTGACCATCAGAAAGGAAGATGAAGTTTAGGTCATACTAAGACACTACAAAGCTCAGCAGATGGGCAAAGCAGTCCAGTATTAAGGAAGAAATGTGTCATCTACACTGAGCAGGTGCAGCAGGAAAAGGCTATGGCACAGCTTTCCATGTGGGCATTCACCCCAGCAAGGTGGATCCCCCCAGACTGAAGCTGTGAAACACCATGAAAACATCCTGAACCGGAAAGCCAAATCCCACCAAATCAGAAAGGAAGAAACTACAGAGAAAATGCAGCAGTAGAGTAATCTTGCATGCAACTTTCATCAAAAATGGCTTTAAAAAAAAAGCTTAAACTCCCTGAAGCTCGGAGAGATATCTCTGACCAGGGATAAGAAGAAATGAATTAGTCAATAAAACTAGTTGCCACCACACTTGGCATTATCTCTTGAGAGAGGACTCTGGTAGTCTAAAACCACCACAAAGGTGAGCAAAGCCCACCTGGACAGGAGCTGAGTGACAATAGAGAAGGGCCGGAAGCCAGCTGCTAGGGGAGACTTTTAGACCGGGTCTTTTCTGTGTATTTATACCTGGCCTCCAGCTCTGCAGTGAAACAACTACAATCTACCCAAACCTCAAATGGTTGTTTAGAGCAGTGGGTCAGATTTGGGGCATTGAGATAGATAGGATTAAGCCAGTTCAGGGACTCTAATGTTGTTCGTCACTCGAAGAGAAGCCCCCGGGATGGAGGGTGGGCTCAGGGCCTACTTCCACCCCATCGACTGAACAGTCCTCTCCCTGTTATATCAATGTCACTGGTGAAAACAGCTGAGGTTCACTAGCACAGAGCTTGCGAATCACTCACATGGTATCAACCCACTGAGCATCCATCCCAGAGTGGGAAAAGGAGACCCAGAGTGGTATTTACCTGGCTAACCAGTAGGTTAACCATCAACGCACAAAGACCTCACCCATCCCGCCTGATGGAACCATCTCCCTGTCTTCTTCATTGAACGGATAAATACACACCAGGGCTTGTCCTCCGGGTACCCAGGTGCCTGCTTTCTGATGGGAAGATGGGAGAGCAGGGTGTCCTTTAAAGGCCTCCAGCAGTGATAAAGCAAAAGACTCTGCCTGGCCTTTGGGCATGATACATGTGGCTAAGCAGGAAGCACAGTGTTCTCTTTTCTCTAGCCTAGAGCTGTGCAGGAACTCAGGAGGTGGAGGTGCTTTGACTGTAGGCATGCCACAGAAGTATCGACATGCTGGACCAATTTTCTGCAAAGGCTGAGGTAAAACTGGATTCTGTAGATAATCACACTGCATTCTCCTGCTACAGGCAACTTATGCTTGAAACTGCATTTTGCATTAAAATATGTAACATGGTATTCTTATACAGATATATATTTAAGCCATTTAATTTTTCTCTGTGTGAGTCTATGTGTATACGGAGACCAGAGGTCAACTTCAGGCCATTCCTGTCCACCTTGTTTTCTGAGACAGGGTCTCTCACTGGGACTTGGAGCTCTACAATTAGGCTAGAACAGTCGGCCATTGAGTCCCAGGGATTCATGTGTCCTTGCCCCTCTTCTCAAAACAATGAGATCTCAGGCAGGGGTCATCATGCTTGGCTTTGTGTGTGGGTGCTGGTGATCAAACTCAGGTCTTCATGTTTGCTTGGCAAGTACTATACCGACTAAGCCATCTATTTTCTCAACTGAGAAAACAATTATTTGGACTTTCAAAATATTTTGTTTTCTCCCAACTTTTTAAAGGCCTGTGAATTTAAAGTATTTGTAATACCCTGACCGAACATGACCATAGGCACGTCATTGTAAAGGTAGTCAGAACTAAGCTGGTGGGACTTTATTCTCTGGAGCTCAAGAAAAGAGTGCAACACGTGTGTGCAAAACTGAAGAAAATCTTAAACTGTGAATATGAGACAAATGGCTTTTCTCACCTTAGAGGAGCTTTAACATAGCTATGCACTTAGTCATCCTTATGATGCTGTAAGCTGTGATCTCTTCCTTTGAAATCATTATAGCCCTAGAAGGTTCCTTGAGAAGGGTCAAGACCTTCGTTCTGAGTTTGGAAACACTATAAACTCCTATTTGGAAACTTAAGGATTTGTTTTTAAATTTTTCCACATTTGGAAACAACTCATATATTTTGACCTTTCTGGCTTACATCACCCCTAGGATGAATTTGAAATACGTAAAGTAAAGAAAAAAAATGCCAGGTTGACATTTATTCAAGTGACAAGAGTCAGTAGAGCCAACTCTTTTGCAACCCTCTCTCTAGCTACCAAGACATTGGGATGGGTGAGGTCTCTGTGCGTTGACGGAATTAACCTAGTGGTTAGCCAGGTAAATATCACTCCTTTTCCCACTCTGGGATGGATGCTCAGTGGGTTGATACCATGTGAGTGATTCTCAACCCCTCTGGGCTGTGGAGAAAGCAGGGCAGGTACTCCAGTTGCACAACTAGCACATGAACAACACACAGTGGATTCTACAAAACCTTCCTGTGGGGGATGAAGAGATGGCACAGTGGTTGAGAGTGCTTGCTCTTAACCAGAGGCCCAGTGTTTGGTTCCCAGCCACCATGTGAGTGTCTCACAACTACCTGTAACTCTAGTTTCAGGGGAGAATCTAATGCCTCTGGTTTCTGAAGGCACCTACACTCACATGTACTTAAGCTCCCCACCACCACCACCACACACACACACACATACACATTAATTAAAAATAAATTCCAAACCTTCAGGCTCTGGCAACAAGTTCCAATGAATTTCTATAGATATGCCTGTGAAAGGTCGAGGCCTTTTCCCAAAGCCTGTTGGGCCTACAGTGTTGGAAATAACAATTCTACTAATATGCCTGAATCAGAATTCATCAGGTCGGTGACCACCGAAGGAAACTGGGAAGAGAAATGGCAGTTTAGTAAAGATCTGCCTCGCTCTCAGAGCTTCATCCTCTAATCATGGCCTGAAGGCAAAGACTCAGTGTAGACTTCACAGATTTCTTGGAGTTCATGCTGAAGCTGGCTTTAGGGGAAGGTAGTCCTCAACATTTACCTGCTCCTCTTTTATTGTCACTCCAGGCGGCACCCTACACTGCAAGAAGCCTTGGATGCACATGAGTGAGCAAACCTACAGACCTACAACCTATCCACACCCAACCCTACACAGCAGCTGTCCTGCGTCACCTCCAGGTCTAGTGATACACACACCTGTCTGCCCTTGAAAAGACAAAGGAAAGAGTCCCATGAGGCCTTGGATATTGGCGTGAGGTTCCTGAACAGGGATTCTGAATTCCAGAAGGAACATTCTGAAAGGGGATTCTAGAAGGATCATATGCCCTTCTGAACTGGACTGCACTCTGGAAAGGCACATCCCCTTTGCGAGTGTACAGACACTTCTTTGTGAGGGCATGTATGCACACACACATGCCTGTGTGGAAGGGTAGAACTTCCCAGATGAAGTCCTCTCTTGCAGCTGTTAAACTTACAGATTACTATTGAGAACTGACTGTTGTGCTTTGCAAGCTAAATGTCCTCCAAAGGCCTGTGTTCTAAAGGGCTGGTCCTCTGCTGACGGCATTCTTGTAAAAAAGGTGGAACCTTTAGAAGATGGGTCATAATGGAAAAAGGTGAGGTCACTGGGGATGTGTGCTGACAGAGGTGATCAGGATCCTGGCCCTCACTCTCTTTCTCTTTGCTTTCTGGCTGCCATCAGATGAGCAGCTTCATTTAATTGGGCACTTCTTACCATGACATCCTATCTTCCCACAGGTCTAGAGACAGGACCACATGACCACAGAAATGTTTGAAATTGTGAGCCAAAATAAATTTTTTTCTGCTTTATGGGATTTATCTGATACACTTTGTCACAGTGATGGAAACTAACTAACATACAATTCATCAAGGTACTTTGACCCATTCATTCATCAACAAGTGTTTTTGATACATGGTACCATACTCCTGTAGGTGATGATGCAGGACTGAAGAGATAACATCCTCACTTCCATAGCACAGATAATATTCTTGCTCTATGTAATGATGAGTAGATAAAGAACAACATCACTTCAGAAAACGACAGGCTGTGAAGCAACGTAAACAGGACAGTAGGAGTGGGAATAAGAGCCTCCTCGTCCTGTCCACTCCTCGAGACCTCTCTGAGGAAGTGAAACCCTAGGTGAGGCCTAAGCATCATGAAAGGGTCAGACATGAGAAAGCCTGAGGCAGAAAACAATGCCACGGGTGAGGAGACTTCCGGGGCCTCAGACAAGAGGGTTGTCAGTATCTACTCTGAAAGTGCCCTCAATCTGAGCCATAAACATGGGAATTGTAAGCTCCCAGCAAGGCAGAAAGAAAATGAGGAGAGTATGAAAAAATCTTGAAAAGGGAGAAAACGAAGTTGATGGGTTAGAAACTAGTGAGCAGTGTTTAAGGGGGAAGGGCAGGGCCAAGAAGCAGCCAGAAGGGCCTCTCATATACTTCTATTTTTGTGGTATTGAATTATTGTTGGAAGTAACATGAAAAGCCACCACATACCCAGTGACCTGACTCTGTTTTTAAATATTATTCCACGCTGCGATGTAAGGAAACAGTGGACAGAGAGAGATGCACCAAGAGACACATGCAAGGGCAAGACAGAAGTGCCTGGGACCAGGTTAGCTGCTGTGTGTTGGAAAGACATGCTGAATCCAGAGTATTCTGGAATGAGCCTTGAAAGAACTTGGTGATAGATTAGATGCAGAAGGCAAGGTAAAGACAGGAGTCAGAGAGGAGTTTCAGATCCAGTCTGCCAAACTGGAGAGAAAGGGAAGCCACTGACAGACGGGTATTACGGAGGGGTGGACAAACCAGTGGCTCACGAAGGACACACTAAGTTCTTACTGTCTGTAAAATAGGGATGTTGGGGAAGGGGCTGGGTAAATGAACGTGAGATCCATTGACGAACAGGTAGAATTTAAACCCATGGGCCAGGGGATTTTCTGGGGCCCCGGACAGGAGGGGTCTCAATATATACTCTGGAAGTACCCTCAATCTGAGCCATGAACAAGGGGAATAGAAGTTTGCATGAAACTGAGAACCCCCAGAAGGCAGAAAGAAGACCAAAAGTCTGCGAAGATGTGAAAGCCAAGGGTATTTGGGGATTGGAAAGTCTTTATCTGCCTCTCTGGTGTCTGCTTCCTCAGAGGGAAGGCCCTCTGCTCGGGGCCAAACAGCAAGAGGAGCAGTTGATACCATCTTAGTTCTTGTTGGAAAGGAATCTCCAGATCATTGAATTTAAGGGTGGGAAAGGGTTATAAAAAGCTGACCCAGCCCAAAGCACCACGTTACTGCTTTCTAAGATGCAGAAGGTGGCCTGTTGCTAAGGTTCTAAAAGAATGCTAACCGTAGGAAGACTGTAAAACCAGGGTCCATGTGTATCCGTCAGAATAGGCCAGGCTCTACTGCAATAGTCGATAAATCCCGGAGTCTCAGAAGCATAATACGTAAAACTTGAGGAGATTTGGACAGGCT
The DNA here is from genome assembly GCA_035773235.1 of Eospalax fontanierii. Classification (NCBI taxonomy): domain Eukaryota; kingdom Metazoa; phylum Chordata; class Mammalia; order Rodentia; family Spalacidae; genus Eospalax; species Eospalax fontanierii. The sequence continues at coordinate 10,960,813 of CM069538.1, forward strand.
TTCAGCAGGGAGGAAAAGGATTGAGAAAATAAATATCATCTTGGCCAGGAAGAAATACATAGTATTCCTATTTCCATTAACTGGATCAAGTCACATGACTCTATCTAATCGAAAGAGCGGCTGCAAAATGTAGTGGACACAGGGTCAGTGACTGGAGCAGTGATCAGCAACACCACAGGAGTGCCTTAACCCCGGAAGGGCAGAAGGAGACGCTTGCGCTCTTCCCACCTCGAAGTCTGTTCCCTTCTTCCTTTTGCACATTTTCAGTATGAACGCAGGTTCTGTTCCTGTGTTATCCCCTCAAGACTTGGCTCTCTATCGCTTGAGAATTAATAGCACCCAGAGGAGACACTGCTTCTTTGGGAACCTGGTTTTATCCAAGTAAAATGCAAAGCCAGTCTGTATAATGACCACTTTTCTGGCCCTGGATCAGGAAGAGAGAGGTACCAACATGTCAGTTATGTTATTACTAATTTGTGAATAATGGCTTATTTTATTGGATTCTTACTATATATTGCTGTGGTTGCTTTATTATTATTATTATTACTATCATTTTGTAAAACAACACAGCCAAATCAAATCCCAGGTGAGACTTAGGGCTCTAGAGAGGGTTACTGCGTCTCTCAGTTTCTCTGTTTGCTCACTTATTTAAATAGAACCAGGAACACCACCTCTCTATAGAGGAGATCAATGAGGTTTAAAGTCTCATTTCTAACACAGGCACTCCATAAGAACAAAGTCAGCAATGCTATTATAAACAGCTGCCTTGACAGAAGCGTTATGATTCAAGCCCACCGTGGATTTGAATTATGGTGACAAACCCAGATTGTCCATTGGCCTTTCTTTCTGAAGAGGAAGGGAGGCTCTGGCATAGAAGAAAAGGTGGAAAGTGACACTAAAGAAGCCACTGAATCAGGACTCAAGGTCCTTTCCTGTCTGCAAAGCCTCTGTGCACAGTGCCTGAGACCACCACACTCCCCCCAGGAGCCACAAAGCATCCAGGCATCCAGCTCTGACCAGCCCTTCTCATGGAGGAATTGCACAGCACCCCTCCAGACCACTTGCCATCCCAGGAGCTCCAATTGCCTCTAAATCCTGCTTGGAGACTCAGCACACACAATCCAGGGGAAAGAGACTGCCAGAAGGTTATAAATATTGACCAAGCAGTGGTTTAATTAAATCTTTTTGGAAAAATATCCCTAAGAGACCGTGTTTTCTTTGCCCCTCTCTGAGGAGCCAGCTCACTGGGTGTGCGATTTCTTGCCATCCAGCCCTGGTACCAGCAATTCAGCTAATACTGTCACTCTTGCCATAATGTCATTCTTGAAGGTGCTGAAATGTTATTTGAAAACACAGCCCAGATTTTAAAAGGAGAAACTCTAGGGTAGAAATTCTTGATGTGACTCAATGTCAGAGACTTGGGTGAGCTGACTTCTGGCAGGGTGGGTGGTGAATCTATCAGGAACTGGGTGACAGATGAATGTAAACACAGAGGACTCACATATCTGCCCTTGAAACCACCCGCAGTGAATCAGCCACAGATCTCTGTTAGGCCCCATCTCTAGTCACTTCAAATGGAACAGTTCTGAGTTCCTATGATGAGGTGGGCCATACCAAGAGACAGGGAAGGAAACAGACAGACAAGATCATTTGGCCATTATTTTGATAAGAGCTTCCAAATGTTTTAGGACTCTCAATGAAGTTCTTCCTAGGTGTTTTTCAGTTTGTGTCAAGTTGACAGGTGAAGTTAACTGTAACAAGTACATTTAGTGAAAAGTTCTGCCGGTGACACGGTCCATGTGCAGGATTTCAGAGGTCCTCTTCAGAAGATGAAACTGATGGATGAAAGCAACAAGGCAACCCGACCAGATAAGACAGAATAGCCAGCCAATGTTCTAGGGCACAAACACCAGTGATTCGGATAAATGTCATGAATACTCTCCTGAAGCGAGGTCAGAAAGGAAAGTGATGTACAAAGTGGACCAAGAAAGAAGTTTCGAATGGCATGAGGCTAAACAAAGACATGTCCAAAGACGAGGGAAGCTTTAGAGCTTGAAGTATGTGGTTCAGGTTCAGATGACGCTTTAATAAAATAGGAAGAATATGATGGAGTCTGTAGCTATGCCTTCTTGGGTCTGCCTTACTAAAGAGTTATCCAAAGGAAAAAGCGCAATCATATAACACCAGGACATGGTGCCACAGGAAAGCAAGAAGCTCAGAATAACACCTTCTGGAACAGCGTAGACTCATAACCACTTCTACAACAAAGATGAAGATGGTTCAGAACGGATTGGGAATGGATTACTTCTCTGCTACATCTGTGTTCTGGCACAGAAAAAGATCAGTCTTCAAGTGGGGGAAGCTTGGAAAGACAGGAACTGTAGCAAGTACCCTGAAGAACTAAACCAGGAATTGTTTCTTCAGGAATGGGAGCAGAGATGTCCCAAAGAGGGAGAAAATCTTCAATCAAAGTACCATGAGGTCAATGAGAGCAGCAGAGGCTGTCAGCCCTCCTAAACTGAATTTAGGTTTGCAGAGAGTACTAAACATGTTCAGACTGAATGTTAAGGCAGCCATTCCTTTTCTTTTCTTTTTAAAATATTTTATTTATTTTTTAATGAGTATGAATGTGTTGCCTGTATGTATTAAGGGCACCAGTTTCGTGCAATGTTCGTGGAGGTCAGAAGAGGGCATCAGATTCCCTGTAACTGGAGTTATGGATGGTTTTCAGCTGCCATGTGGGTGCTGGGAACCAAACCTGGGTCCTCTGCAAGAGAAGCCAGTGCTCTTAACCACTGAGCCATCTCTCCAGCCCAGCCATCTCTTTTCTTTCGTTGAGTATGTTGGAATTAAATGTAAGGTCAAGCTCATTTGTGTGGCACATGTCTAAAGTGCCACTTTGTCTAAAGTCCCACCAGTAAGAGAGAATAATTAGACTCTTCTGTGCACAAGATATGGAGACTATGATCACAACAGTAGTAATATTTTGTTACATTGGAAATAAATCTAATTCCAACCAAAAAAGAGCCAAACATTTTCCAAGTCCTCTTTTATCCCAGAGTTTTCACTTATTAAGCGTTGGCAGTCTGCTAGCCCAGCACTCACTTATAATGGCAGCAACTAGCCACACAGATCTGGGGAAAAGAGATTCTTCAAATTGAGATGTACTTCAGGTTTATAATATGCCAAATTCTGAAGATTTCATTTAAACAATGTGAAGTATTTCCTTAATAACTACGTATTAGAACAATAATATTTTGGATAAAGTATTTTGGGTAAAATGCTATTTGATTTATCTTGCCATTCTCCCACAGTTTTCTTTCCAACTACTAGACAATTTGAAATCACATACATGGCTCGGTTCATATTCCCATCGGATAGCTCTGTGCTGCATGCTGAACACAGCATCCCTAAGATTGTCTTCGTTTTACATGCCCAGGGTTTCATGTCCCTCTCTGACTTCACCGACCTCCCTCCGCTCTACTCACACAGTAGCCACTAGGCTTCCCTCATGTCTTCAGAAGAGTCAAATGCTTGCTCTCGTGGGGATTCTGCTCAGTTCTCCCACTACCTGAAATTATTTTCCTTCAGAAAGGATGGATTGGCCAGTCTTTGGATGGCATTGCCTACATGGAAATTGCATTTCAGGAGAATTGTAACGAACAATACCCAGCTTTCTTCAAATTTTCTCTTTCATCTTCATCGTGAGCTGTATCTCAACCATTGAACTTTTCACGATATAATTTTCTCATTTAGTATGTGGCACGTTTCCTGGGAGTCTGGTCTAGTTTACTTTTTGTTGCTGTGATAAACACCATCACCCACCAAAAGCAGCTAATGGGAGAGGAACGGGTTTATTTCAGCCTATGCTTCCGGAAACATCCATCTCTGGATGACTTCTGGCCATCATGCCCACATCTTTAATGAAATTTTCATATTATACAATCTGAAGTGCGACCTGTTTCCTTCATGTCTCATGTAAGGTTCTGTAGCAGACTACCCAAAAAAGCCAAGTACCATGCAAAACATTACCCCATAGGAAAACTCATTCCACGGGATAAGTCAGATTGCCAGGGCATATGCTCCCATCATTGACCAAACAAGAGGAACAAACAGCTCTTGCTCTCCCATGTTGATGGATGGGATGATGGGGCCGACTACCCCACCCCACAGGCTCGACATTCCAGCCTTTAGGTGGAACCAGATGTGAGGGCTTTATGGAGTCAGCACTGCCAGGAGCAACAATGGGATTGTGCAAGGGAATGGGGCTTGAATTCTGTCAGTCTTAATGTTCAGGTACAAGAACTGAGCTCTGCTGAGGGTTTGTATGTCAGGGATGTCTGGAGCATATGTGTATCTATGATGCTCATAGATGTTCTAATTCACTTGTCACAAATTTATTGTTGTCCTCCAATGCATGGGGCATTGTACGTGGAAGAATTCAGACCTTTAAGCCTCAAACAACCAAGAAGTAAGAATTGCCATTAAAGATGCCTGTCTGTCTGAAACAGTTGGAAGGAATTCGGGATTTCCCCTCTGCCCTCATCGCCATGCCTGACTTGCTCACCAACCACTGCTGAGCCTCCTGGGTTGGCAGGACATCCATGTCTTTTTAAGGGCAAAGCCATCAAAAGCCTTTTCATCCCCACACCCACGTGTCTTAACTGAAAATGCTGAGTAGCATAGCGCTTTCCTAAGCTCTGATAGTGTGAACATACCACAGAATATTAAGCCACGTAACTCTAGCCCCTCGAGCACCGCTGTTCTTCCCTCCTGCTCTGTAGAGTTTGAGAAAAACTCATAGCAACATATGGCTGTCAGAATGCTCACAAACCCTACACTGCTCCAGGGAGTCCTCCCATAGCAAAGCTCACAAAATGACTCATGGATGATCAGTTTCATGCTGCTCAACCCAGTCCATGACTGCATCACCCTCCAATGGCTTGGACATTCACCTCTGTAACTGAATCTCCAAAAGAATTAGATTTCCACTATAACCACCCTCAAGATAATATTGACTACATTGGGTAACTCTCCAATCAAGGGAGAGGTTACTGAAACTGAGCAACGAAAATAGGATTATGTGTGTTGAGATGCCATAGTTAAGAAACCTGGGAATGCTGGAGAGATGGCTCAGCTGTTAAGAGCACTGGCTGCTCTTGCAAAAGACCCAGGTTCTAATCCCAGCGCCCACATGGTGGCTAACAACCATCCATAACTCCAGTTCCAGGGGATCTGACACCCTTTCTGTCCTCCATGGGCACTGCCTGGCACAGGTGCACTTACACACATACAGGTATAACATTTACACACATTAAATAAATAAATAGAATCCTAGGGAAGTCTGTGCTGATATTCATTTGTGTTTGGATTCCTTTTATGAGCAGATAATTGTCTGAACGCATCCCAACCTCTCAGGGATACTATCCATGACAATAGTCATTTTAAATACACAAAAAATTAAATCTGCATTCAAAGAAGTCAAGATAGATAAAAGGTCACATGACTAAGTGCGGCTAAGCCAAGAGTCAAGCAAGATCCTCTGAGAGCAGAACCACCTTCTCAGTCTCCTAACAGAAATGGAGAAGGGAGATTTGATCGACTCCCAGTCTGTACCTTTTGACTTGTGTTTGTTTTATCTTGCTTTTTTCTCTGTTTGTAATGTTTGGAAGGCAAAAGAATGCAATGCATTAGGTCTCAAAGAAATATAACATTTGTTTGAGCCAAAGACAATTGAACTGAAGAGCTCTGGGCCAGGTTTCATTTGAAGCTTTGTGAAATCATAGTTTATCTCCGAAGAGTAATCACTAGGATTAGCCAAGGGCATCCCACGGTGATTTATTCATGATTAGGGAAAGGAGGCTGTGGAGATTTTGTGTGTCTCTGTCTTCCCATGTGTCTGTTTACCCTGTGCCTATGTGTGTGTGTCTGTGTTTCTGTGTTTCATCCATGTGTCTTTGTCTGTGTGTCTGTTCCTGCCTGTATGCCTGTATGTGTGTTCCTGCATGTCTGTATATCTGTCTTTGTGTGTGTGCATGTGTCTGCCTGTGTGTCTGTGTCTATGTGTGTGCATGTGCCTGCCTGCCTGTATGCCTGTTTGTATGCCTGTGTCTGTCTGTATGCCTGTATGTTTGTGTGTGTGTATGTATGTGTGTGTATGTCTGTGTCTGTGTTCCTATGCCCATGTGTATATTTGTGTGTGTCTGTGTGTTTCTCTGTGTGTATTTGTGTATATGTCTGTGTGTGTTTCTGTTTATGTATCTGTGTATATGTCTGTGTGTATGTGTGTGTGTGTGTGCTCTGGGTTTGAGGTGTGTATGAACTAGAATATCATTTTATTTATGAGATGGTTAGTCAGGATCTCTCCTACCCTGGCTGTTTGAATTTTTCAGCAGACTTGTAAGTACTCCCTTAACAAAAGGCAAGTCAACATGATCATTCATGACTTACTACTGTATTAGCTCACTCATTTCTTGTTTTATCAAGTATTTATTCCTTCATATTGAAGAGTCTGAAATATATATTATTTAAGTTACAATATAGCACATCTATATTCCAGTATTGCGGGGAAAATAGTAGCATAATGTAATATGATAGCTTATAATATATTGTGTCACATCTTATTATTTTATATGCCTACTATAGATATGCAGTGTTTATTTTAATGTTGTACAACTTAGAGAAATACACATATTTCTACTTTTTTCCTTTGTGTCTTTTGGTTATCCCAAATTTTCTATGATTCAAATATATTACATATATACATAGAAACTAGAATGACAATGCTTAGCTTTTTAGGTGTGCAAACAAAACGTAAAGTGCCATATGCCTTCATTTCCCAAGTCAAAAGCCTTGGTTTTTTTTATTTGCCTGTATCAGCTCTGCTAAACAAACATTCAGCATTCCATGAGCACCAATTTGTTTGTCTTCTAAATTCTACGTCTCCACTTAACAAATACTCTCTGAAGGAAGGAAGGAAGGAAAGAAGGGAGGAAGGAAGGAAGGAAGGAAGGAAGGAAGGAAGGAAGGAAGGAAGGAAGGAAGGAAGGGATGAAAGAAGCTGCGTCTTGAAATTGGGAAATTATTCATCCAAAGAATAACATTTGATTGGGATCTTAAAGAAAAAGGATAATTTATCAGAAGAGAGTTAATTCATGTACTTTATGGAATTAAAAATGTAAATGAAGCATACATATAAATAATATGTAATATAAACATACAGCATATATACCAATGTGTGCATGCACACACATGTTATATGCATAACACAAACACATCAGCTGGTAGGCATCAAGAGCTTAGGCTGGGTGTGATGGCACATGCTTGTAATTCTAGCTATTTGGGAGGCTGAGGCAGGAGGTTCACTTTTGCTGAGGAGTTTGGAACAAGCCTGGGGAACATAACAAGATCCTGTCTTGAAAAAAAACAAAATCAGAACCTTTGACATTCTCATTATCAGGGAAAGGCTTAAACACACCCTGTCCCTGAAGAGGCCAGGCCAGCTATGGGGGCAAGCAGAGTACGTCAGTCCAGTGCCACACAGCAGACAGGGCCTGGAGGGAAAGGATGGGTTTGGAATAAATCAGCAAACAACACGTGAAGGAGCACTGCACAGATGCCTGGCTCAGATGCGCATGTCAGGGTGCGCCAAGCGATCAGCAAATGTTTGGAGGAGGAGATACAAGAGCTTTCCTAACTGCACAGGGGTCTGGACTACCACTGCTAGACCCTGGGAGATGGATGGCTCCACTCCTGTCTCCTCTGGTTTTCACACTCCTGACCTGTTGTTTGTCCCTTATGACTTTTTGTTGCTGTTGTTTGCTTTTGGTTTTGCAAGTTTGGTTTGGTTTTGAGATAACCTCTCACTATGTAGCCCAGACTGACCGCTGACTTTTCTTCCTTTTTGGCTTTCTGGTGCAGGCTTACAGGAGCGTGCCTCCAGGCCCAGGTGCTGCTCCTCTTCCTAATGCAATTCTCTTGTTCTCTGCATCGGCTCACACAGGGACACAAGGGATCACAAGCTCAGTTGGACTGATTACTTTCTAATTCAACTAATGATGATAAAACAAAGGGCAGGTAGTTAAGGTTAGTTGTCAGAATCTAGACTTGCCTGAAAGACAAGCCTCCAGGCATGCCTGCAGAAAATTGTCTTGACTGCCCTAAATGAGGTGGGACGACCCTCCACTGTGATGGGACCATTCCCTGACGGGGTCTGGAGCTTGTCAGTGGAGAAGGCTCCATTCCTGGCTCTGTGAGTACAGTGTGACCAGGTACGTTAATCCTACAGCCTTGACTCACCAGCCGTGATGATGATCTGTCCCTTGAATTGTGAGCCAGAATAAACTTTCTTCCTATGTTGCTTTGCCAGAATATTTTATCACAACAACAGGAAAAGAAATGATAGTGGATATAAAAATAAATATGCACAACTGATGTATTTGACAAAATTAGGATGGCCATTTTTACACACGAGAATATTCTTAAACTTTGTATATCATACCAGTCTTTTCTCCCAATCCAGTGTTTCTTTTTTTATGTATTACTTTTATTTTATGTGTATGAGTGCATTGTCTTCACGTATTTAAGTGCTCCCGTGTCATGCAATGTTCGTGGAGGTCAGAAGAGGGTGTCAGATCCCTTGGAACTAGAGATAAAGATGGTTGTCAGCCACCACGCGGGTGCTGGGAATCAAACCTGTGTCCTCTGTAAGAGCAGGCAGTGCTCTTAACCACTGCGTCATCTCTCCAGCCCAGTCCAGTGTTTCTTTAAATCAAGTCGTCCTCAACTGATGGTGAATTTCCCCTCAGGGGACAGCTGCAACATTTTGACATGTTTTGTGTTGCCAAATCTAGAAAGGTGTTACTGGGATTTGGTTGTACAGGACAGGGACTCTGTTAAACATCCTACACTGTCCTACACTGCCTGGACAGCCTCTCCTAACAGATAATTTTGGGTGTAACAGTCACAAGTGAACTGGGTATAGGTAGGAGACAGGAAGATCAGGAATTCAAGGCTATCTTTGGCTACATGAGTATGAGTCTAGCCTGAACTACATGAAACTCTATCAAAAAACAAACAAAAGAACATGGATAAAAAGGTCAAGACATTCTTTGTTAACCGCTTCCCACACCTATTTTCTATAATATCAGCTTCATTTTAGAACAGTTTTAGATTTCCATGACTATAATGAGAACAGGATATGGAGTTACCTTATAGCCCATGTCCATCTTGTCTCTCTCCTGTTAACATGTAGATTAGCACGGTACATTTACGCAATTAGTGAACTAATACGGATGCCTTAGCAACCGAAACTGATTATTTACTTTAAAGTCTATACACATTTCAAATGTCCTTAGCTTTTTTCTAGTGTTTATTTCCCGTTCCAAGTGCTATCCAGCACACGGTGTCATATCTAGCTGTCAGCACTTCTTTTATCCCTCAGTTTCCCTGGAGGAACCAGTTCCGACGACCTTCCCGCTTTCAGATGACCTGGACGGTTTTCATGTGTGTTGTTCCAGCGTGGTGTCTGACAGTCTGCAGCTGGGACTTAGCTGATGCTAAGTCTTGATTAGTCTGGGAGAAGTCACACAAATGAAATGTTACTGCATCTTGTGATTTTCAGAGAAGGTACTTTGCACCTGACTTACCGCTGCTGATGCTGGCCTGGGTCACCTGGTTGAGACAGCGATTTGGGGTGTTTCTGCACCACAAAGCTTTCTCTCCCCTTTTCATTTGTACCTTTTAGAAGACAGTCACTGGACACAGTCTACCAAGTCGTGGGAGTAATGTTCTACCTCTGTGATGGTGATGATGATCATGGACTTTCCACACAGCAATTTAAGATCTTATACATGAAATTTGTCTCTTCTTACCCACTTGTTTATTCAATCATTTACTTATGTATTCCTTCTGGATACTTAATTGATATTTTCTGCAATATTACTGTAACATTTATTTTCTTGCTCAAAAATCTCCAGTGCTGGCCATTGGGATCTTTCTGCTGTTTGTTTCTGAGCACAACCTTACAAGATTATTTATCTGGTGTGTTCTCCTCCCACTCTAGAAGCGGCCATTTATCCAAGGAGTTCTGGTTCTCTTTATTGGAGTACGGTATTAGATACCAAGAGTTAAGTGCTGAGTGCACTTAATGTTCCTGGGGCCATATTTACTATTCATTCTGAAAACCCCTGAGTACATATAGTGCCTTTTGATATTAGCTAGTAATAGTAATACATGTGTGTTATAAATAAACATCAATATACTGGGAGAATGTGTCCCACTTTTAACTCATGCATAATGAAAAGTTTCTGGTAATTATACTCAAAAGTATTGGGACCCAGTGCTAATAAACACCATGACTCCCATTATAATTTCATATTCCTGAGAGAGAATCTACTGCTGAACCATTGGATGTGCACTTGTAGCCAAGGACAGCAAGGCATGGCTTCTGTAGTACTACCCCTGTAGGTGGTGCTGTGAACTGAGCACTTCGATAAGAGCTGCCCCACACAGGCCCATGGCGGTGGAAAGCCAGGGCCAGGGATGCTGAGTGGTTTGACTGGGTTTTCTTTGACTTTGAGTTGGACAGACCCCTGAGATCCCCCCTGACTATACACTTGGTTCCTACAGCATTGTGGGCATCAATCTTCCAGCTCTGTGCCTCTTTCCACCAGGAACACCAAGACAGGGATGTGATTGGCCAGTGGCTCTCTGGCCTGAGAACAAGGAGCTCTGAACATACCTTTTCTGCTGGGAAAGTCAGCTTATGTACGTGGAAACACTGGGACAGGAAATAGTACCAGAACCAGGAGCACAAGAGATGAGGAGTCCCCCAGTAAGAGCTGCCAGACACAGTCTCTCAGTCTTCGGAGAAGCACTGGCTCCACAGCGGAAGACAGGCAAATGCCAAGTCTCTGTTTCTCCCTAAAAAAAAATGAATATACTGAAAAATCAAGTCTTATTCTTGAAGAGAAGAGTCCCGGAAGACCATAGCTGCCCCTGGCTGCGAACTTGATACACAAGAGTTGTAGATCAATGGAGGAACTTGTTATTGGATGTCAGATCAATTGTAAACTTGCTAGACTGTTGGCAGGGACGTTGGTGGCAGCCATGCTAAATAACGGAGTAGATAGGAAAGATCTCAAAGACTGTTCTGCATAGAACAAGACTGAGTTGCCTCAGAAAACAGCCTTCTGCTGGGAGATGCCATTCCTTTCTGACTTTCCTAATACAAGAAATGACATGACCCATGACGTCTGCAAAGGGTAGGGCGTCCTGTCCTGGGAGTCTTCTCAGGTCTGTGAAGATGTGCTCATAAGATGTGATGCTCTGGGAGCATGGCTGGTCCTAGCTTCCACTCCTTCTTCTCATCTGCAGTCCTCACTAAGAAGGGCTCAGTCATCTGGGCTTGGTTCTCAGCAGCTGGAATTCCAGCTGAGAAAAGTCCTCCCCAACCTTCCCCCCCCCCCCCCCCCCCGCTGTCCTCGCAAAGCCCTCCCTCACCACAAGGAGGCCAGAGAAGCAAACTCATTTCTGTCGGTGAATCCGCAAGACTTCAATTTGGGGTTAAAAGCACAGAAAATCCTAGCATTGGTTATCACTGGTGCAGCCCTAATGTTCCCCTAGTCAAAGCACTGTTGATTAAAACCAGGGCTGTTAATAAACCACAGACTTTATTTCCCTTCAAATGTCTATAACCACTTTCTTCAACCCTTATTAAAAGGCAAAACCCAAAGAAAAACATAGCTTTGGAGCCCAAGAGCCCCTATTCCCCAGAGGACGGAAAAGTGAGCCAGAAAGAAATTGTTCTCTTTCTGTCTCACCTTTCCCCCACTTAATAGAGCCAAGCATTTTTTTAATAACTTAAGAGAGAAATCAATAAAAAGCAGGCGAGGTCTATCAGTGGTCTGCCACGTGAGATCGGCCGCACCAGGCTCCTTCTGCCTGGCCTCCTGCAATAAGGCTTTTGCCAGTAATTCCTGGCCTCTGACTCACATCCTTTTACCTCCTTCTCCCCTCAAGGGACTGATTTTTTCCTCCCATCTGAGCCAAAAAGAATTTCTCTGGATTAAGGGGACTGATGAAAGCATTTTTAATATTTGAGTTCAGGTTTGTAAGCTCTGTAAAGCGGGCTCTTCCCTCTCCGGCTGTGTCTTCCCACCTCCCCTTGTCAATAGCTTTCCTTCTCCGTTTGCTCTGCAGAAAGCGAACAGGACCCTCTGTGGGTGAGGTGGGGGTCTCCGGCCCCGTGGCAGCTTCATCAGCCGGGATGCTCCCCCCACACAGGATGTAACATCTTTCAAAAATCCTTCAGCGAGAGAGAGACAGGACTTAGAGGACATCTTTCATGTTGATGCCATGTGTCTTTCAAGTAAGAACTGGTTTGACAATGTGCTGAGCAGCTCAGAGGGGAGCAGGTCTCAAGCCTGGAGGGGAAAGTTTTGACAATTCATTCCAGGAGAAACTGGAGCCCCCTCCACCCACCCTGCTGTGGACTGAGGAGGTGGAAAGGAGGAGGCTGTCCTCCCAGAGCAGGAAGAATGTGCTCTCACCCTTCCCACATTTCTCCCATCCTCAGACTAACGGTGGCTCTTCAGCCTTCAGCAACCTTGAATCAGTAAAGGTAAAGGAGCCTGTTAGAACTACTCAAATTCAGTTCAGTCAGATGGTTCTTGAGAAGCAAGGGGCCTGTGCCAGGCCCAGTACCATTCGGAGCAGCATCTAAGATCTGATTGCTATACTGGGAGGTAACTCTATCCCAACAAGCCTTTCGCCCCATTGTCATAACAACAGTCCCTCTGGCTTGCCAGTCAGATCTCATTTTAAAAAAGAAAAAAAAAAAAAAAAAACCATCTCTACCAAGTTCCTCCCTCTGTGACATTTTCCATCGTTTTTCTCATCCAGTCACATCACTATCCATGGGTAATTATTTTCAGATGATGGAAATGTACCAAATGACACACGAAATGGCAGATTGGGTGTGTGCCTGTGCTCATGTGAGAATTTAGACAGACTAGTAAATGCCACCTCGAGGCACAACTCCCTGTTTGGTTAACCCTGAACCACCCATCAGGGTGAATCACAAGAAAAATCACTTTTATCTAGATGAGGTTTTTATAGTGACTCCATTTATTTTGCATGGGTGTGCTCTAGCAGTTTTAATACTTACGGCAGCTAATGTTTCCATTTTAAACATTTCAGCAACAAGAACAACCAAACTACCATTTCATTGCTGTTTCTCCAAAGACTAAGAAACTGAATACATGTTCTGCCAAGAACTTCTTTCCTGTGGGTTTCCATATTTAATCTTGACAGTCATCTCTTGAGAAAGTATCATCAGCCAAATGAGCCTCAGGGAGATCACGCCACTTGTCCAAGATCAGTCCTTGTCACCACCATGCTAGCCACTTGCCAAGGACTGAATAATTCCTCAGCCGGTCAATAGCACCACAAAGTAGATATTTGGGATTTGACTTCATAAATGAGGAAAGTAAAGCTCCAAGTTTCATCAACTTTGTCCCAGAAACACAGTTAATGACACAGCAAAATTGAGATTTACAGGCATATGAGGGACTTCCGAAGGTCACAGTGCATACCATGTTTGGTTTCTATTGCTATGAAAAACACTGACCAAAACCAGCTTGGGGAGAAAAGGGTTAGTTTTCGTTTACAACCTATTATTGAGGGAGCCAGAGCAGGAACTCGAGGTGGAACTTGATGCAAAAAACAAAGAGGAACTGCTCAGTGGCTTGCTTTGTCTGGCTTACTCAGCTACCTTTCATAGGCAGTCCAGGCCCACCTGTCCAGGAAAGTCACAGTCTACAAAGGACTGTGCCCTCCTCCACCAGTTAGTAATCATGAAAATGCCCCATAGACTTGCCCACAGGCCAATCAGATAGAAGCAATTCCTCGATTGAGGATCCTTCTTCCCAGATGTGTCAAGTTGACAACTGAATCAATTATGGCACTCTGTGTGTGTGTGTGTGTGTGTGTGTGTGTCTGTGTGTCTGTGTGTCTCTGTGTGTGTGTCTGTGTGTCTGTGTGTCTCTGTGTGTGTCTGTGTGTGCATCTGTGTGTATGTGTCTATGTGTGTATCTGTGTGTGTGTCTGTGTGTGCATCTGTGTGTATGTGTCTGTGTGTGTATCTGTGTGTCTGTGTGTCTGTGTGTGTGTCTGTGTGTGCGTCTGTGTATATGTGTCTGTGTGGATCTGTGTGTCTGTGTGTGTGTCTGTGTGTGCATCTGTGTGTATGTGTCTGTGTGTGTATCTGTGTGTGTGTCTGTGTGTGCATCTGTGTGTATGTGTCTGTGTGTGTATCTGTGTGTCTGTGTGTCTGTGTGTGTGTCTGTGTGTGCGTCTGTGTATATGTGTCTGTGTGGATCTGTGTGTCTGTGTGTGTGTCTGTGTGTGTATCTGTGTGTATGTGTCTGTGATGAATAAACACATGATTTTCATTTGCCTGGCTCTACAAAAGTGCTCTTAAAGCAATCCAGGTGAAATCTCCAAGGGCCACAGCACGCAGACTGCTTACTCCCCAATCCCAGCATGAGAATAACACATACCATGTGTCTGTGTGTGTGTGTCTGTCTGTGTGTGTGTCTGTGTGTGTGTCTGTGTGTCTGTGTGTATGTGTCTGTGTGTGTATGTGTGTATATATGTCTAGAGAAAGAGAAAGACTAGAAGTCAACATTAGGCATCTTCTTCAGTACCTCTCCATCTTATTTTTTGAGACAGAGTCTGTCTTCAAACCTGGAGCTTACCAACTCAGCTACGCAGACTGGCCAGAGAACTCCGAGGATCTGCCTGTCTTGGTTTCCCAACACTGGGATAATGAATGCACATCTCCACTCCTGGCTCTTCATGTGGATACTAAGGATTCAAACTCAGGTCCTCATGTTTGCACAGTTAGCACCTTAGTAATTGAACCATTTTTCCAAGCCAGGCAATTCTTTATAAAATATGTCTACAAGGTCTTTGATTCCATCGAAAAGCTCTTCAGTTGTGGACTCACAGGTGGGTCCACCAGGCTCCAGTGGATAGTCCAGGCCCACTGTCACACAGATGACCCTGGTTAAACTCAGAGGGCATGAAACAAAGCAAAAATACATGAATAAGAAAAGGAGATTTAGAGGGAAGAAGAGAGCTGATGGGTGGGAGACACTGCAAGATGGAGAGGAGAATAATGGAATGCATTATGCAGGCGTGAAATGACCAAAGGATAAATTTAATTAATAGAAAGTTGAACATTAATTTTTGCCTCTTCATAAACAGTAGCAACTCACTAAAAATAAAACAAGCAAGAGACAGAAGGCACTCATTCTGGTTAGTTTGATTGTCAACTAGATACAGCCTAGAATCACTTATACAGATGAAACACCAGTTGAAGAATTTCCTTTATCAGACTGCCCCGTGTCTGTGTCAGTGAGAGATTGTCTTGACTGATGACTGAGGGAAGAGGACTGAGCCCACTCTGGGCAGTGCCGTCCCTAGGCGGGTGGGCCTGGGTTGTATGAGAAAAGCTAGCTGAGCATGAGCCTGGGAGCAAGCCAGTAAGTATTGTTCCTCCATGGTTTCTGCTTCAGGTTCCCGCCCTGACTCCCATCAATAATGAATTATAATCTGGAAGCCTAAGATAAAATAAACCCTCTCCTCCTCAAGTCACTCTTGGCCATTGTTACTATCATAGCCACAGAAAGTAAACTAAGCCAGCATATGATTTCCAAAATGATGTCCATCTGCCCATCTGTTCTGCGTTCTCTCTCTCTCTCTCTCTCTCTCTCTCTCTCTCTCTCACACACACACACACACACAAGCCCATACACATTATTTGCTCTTGAGGAAGCCAGCAACCATACCATATAGTCAGCATTCCTGCAGATTGACCCATGTGGCAAGGAGCCAAGGGCTTCTATGACAGCTGTACTATGGAGCCCTCTTCACAGCAGATCTTCAGCCTCAGTCAAGCTTTCAGATGAATGCAACCCCAGCTGAAACTTGACTGACACCCACTAAAGTCCCTGAGCCAGAACCATCTAAGTGACTCCTGAATTCTGATCTACAGAAACTGTGAGATGACAACCTTCTGTTGTCCAAACTGGCTAAATTCTGGGATGATTTGTTACACAACTAGAGATAATTAATGCACATCTTTTTCTCTTAAATCATACTTCTTCAAAAGCAGCTCATTTGTCTACATGTTCCTGGTAGTTTATAAAACTGACTAAAACAAGAAAAGTGAAATCCTGTACCACTTCTTCAAAGTTGGAGATGTAACCAGCGCCCTGATACTTTTTGACTGGTGATTCTGGCTACAGAATCACAGAGCATTAAACTTGGTTATTTATGGGTCAACTTGATTTCCCTGGCCCCAAACAAAGGTACAAGATAGATTTCCTCTTGAATCCATGTCTCAACCTTCTGAAGCTTCCAAGAAAGGAAGTGGAAGGCATTCCCCTCATCCTGTGTTGTTTTAACACTCCTTGCACCAAGAGACTAGCCATTTAAGTTCATTGGAGGTATTTTTGATTGGTAGAAAAATCTCTGCCAAGGGCTTGAATGACCTAAGCAGGTCCCTCGGATGCCGGTGGAATTCTGATGTTGTGGGAGATATCCAGACATCTCCACACTCAAGACTGAGCATCTCAGCGTTGCTTTAGCTCCTCTGCGGCTAACCAAACCCACAATAAACACCCTGAAATGGCCTGAGAAACGTACTAAGAAGGGAACCTGCTGTCACACACAGTTCAACAATCCAGCTGTGAAGTTCAAAGAGTCTGGACAAGTTTCCAAACTTATCAGGATATCAGAGACATCCAAACTTCTGCTTTCTGTTGTCTTTTCTCCAGTGCTTAGAAGTTCTGGCACAGAAGATTAAAAATGTAGAGGTTTTGCCTCTTTATAGAACTGCAAACAAAATATCCTCAAGAGAAGGTCTCCTTGATGAATAAACACATGATTTTCATTTGCCTGGCTCTACAAAAGTGCTCTTAAAGCAATCCAGGCGAAATCTCCAAGGGCCACAGCACACAGACTGCTTACTCCCCAATCCCGGCATGAGAATAACACACATCATGTTTTCCCCTTCCTCCTTTTAATCAAGTGCATTAGAGCATGTGAGCACTCTGGGGACTGCGTTCCTCCAGATGGTTTTCCAGCACCACTAAGAGTTCTATTCAGAAGGAAATGGAACAGTATTTCTCAGCTCAGGGCTTTAAATTGGTTTGTTTTCCCCAAGTCTCTGTGCATGCTGACATCACTTTTCACTGAACTCTAAGAGACTAGGAGTCTGTTTCATGCCAGAAAGGAAGGCGCACCTGGCATTGTACAGTCATGCCAAAATAAAAGTAGCTTTCTCTACCCATTATAGGAGTGTCAGGATTGAAATACCTAAGACTGGAACAGCACCTTGGCGTCTAGTTCTGTAATGATCGTGCAAAAGGTCAACTCAAATTTGTAAAATGTGTCCATGGAAGATTTTTCTGTTGACTCTGTCCAGTTTATATCCATCTTTGCTTGAAAGACCTATGGTGGCATGATGAAAATAAAAGTCTATTCAACTCCATGCACCTCTCAATGCCACCTGAGCAACTCCAGGCTGGGTCCCAATCAAAGCTCACATCTGTCTTCTCTCCAGGATAGTCACTGGTCCCTTTGCGAAATGCTCCCTTTAGCACCTGCTGGCAATAACTACAATCATTCTTCTAAATCTATCACCCAAAGCACAGGAAGTCTTCTGTCTGAGGTCTGTTCCATAAAACAGCCCCTGTCTGTGCAGAGGCTATACCAGGAGTTGATTATAACAGATAAGACTGTGTATTGGCGCTACAAGCCAGGCAATGTGTCCTGTGCTTAATTCATTTAACCCTATGACAGTCATACTCACCGTCCTAAATAACTGAAAAGAAGGCTGAAGGGAATTATATAATAAGCCCAAGGTCAGCTAGATAATAAAGGTTCAGTGTTAGGATCCAGGCTCCTAAATAAGACATAGGAAAGAACAAAGGGTAGACTGAGATCCCGCCACTCTGGGATACATCCCTGACCAGCGCCATACTAGAAGCTGTGATGATCCAGAAGGCAACGTTTGCTCGGTAGAGAGAAGGGTGGAAAGACAGGGAGGAGGAGTTTGGGAGGTGAAGGCACTTGAACTGGGTCTCGGATAATGAGTGCATGTTGGCAAAGTTGACATAGGGAAGAGAGAGAGGAAAGAAGCCCAGAGGAGCATTTGAGGAGATAACACATGGCGTCACAGACATCACAGAGACCCAAAGGGCATGGCATAGGTCTGAGCCACTAGTGGTCTTCTGAAACCAGAGCAGAGAACATCGGAGAAACACAGAAAGTAGAGATAGATCCAGAAGAACAAGGTGGCAAGGATGAGTCTGTCAAGGCTTCCCAGGTCCAGTCTCTGCATTTTATTCTGTGAGAGTGCTCATCATAACTGTGTTCTTTGAAAAGATTCCACAGGGAATAGCAAGCAACAGGGACTAGTTGTTTGTTTTAAGTATCTGCCAACAGACACTGAAAGCAGTAGAGTTGTGAAATCGAATGAGGAGTTAAATTTAGTGGGAGACTAAAGAGCCAGAAAGAAAAGCAAATAGTAGAAAAAAAAAAGAAGTTGGGGTTTAGGAAAGCAATAGTATTTCCAAACAGATAGCGACTCAAAGAAGGTAAGGAAAACAACCCATTTCTTGTGGGAATGTGGATTTCAAGCATGTCCTGGTGTGTTTTCCATGAAGCATTGACATTTCCCATCTGGAAATGCTGGAGGCACCTCGGAAAGGACCTGAGAGGTTCAGACTGGGCCACAGCCATCAGTCTGACACTCACGTCTTCTGGGGAGAAGCTAGTGTCCAAGTCTCACCCCACAGACCCCCTCCCAGAGAGTCTGGGAACAGAATCTGCACAAAGCTTCCATCATCCTACAGAGAACCCAGCGTTCTCAAGGCAGATGCCCTCACTCACTCATCCAACTGGCTGTGTTCAGCCTGCAGCAGGCCAAAGCCTCTCAGTCATGCCCCATCCTGAAGGAAGATGTTGGCAAGGTCTGATGAACAATAATTTAATAGGACCACAGCCCCTCTACCCAGCTGAGCCTGCAGTTAAAATTAGAGACCCAGCAGGAAGAGCTGCAATTTAATCAAGCTAATGTTTTCTGAACATTGACTGTGTACATTTCACTACAGAAAACATTGACGTGAAACTAAGTATGTGGTGCCTGCCTTCAAGGAGTTCATAGTCCATGCAGACCAGAGAGAAGTTTGGGAGTGACGGGTAAAGGGGGGATCAGCTCTGAGGAGCAGCAAAGGATGGTGTCTTCCTCTCTAAGCTCAACCCTCCAAATCCTCCTCAGTGCATAAAACAAACCCAGACACAGCCGGAGACGCTTCCAGCTTCACATGCAGCTAATCACCGCTATGAAACCTTTCCCCTTAAAGAGAACTTGGTGAGTTATGCGGTAATCGATTGCTTTCTGTTTGCCTCCACAGCAGGACTGTGTTAAGCTGTCCTTTGATACCAAAACCCAAAGATGCTCCAGTGCCTTCTATAAAACAGTATTGTATTTGCATGTGACCTGTATACATCCTCCACAGATCTTAAATCATTTCTCACTTGTAACCTAATATGCAAAAACCATGTAAACAGCTGTTGTACTACGTTGTTTAGTGGACAGTGACAAAGGTACATGGCATGCTTGATACAGATGGGATCCTTTTCACATGTTTTCACACATGCTTACAGACTCTGAGAATGTGGAACTTGTGGATGTAGAGGGTCCACTCTGTATTTGCTCCTCATAGAATGTCCTTTGCCTGCTGAGGAAACAGCTAACGGGAATCAAAGGAGGGAAGAGAGCATGTCATGGGCAACTGTAAATATACCGTGCCTCGGAGAAGCCACCCAGCCCCTCCCCTAGCAAGCAGGCACTGGGGTTGGAGCATTTCACAGTCTGGACTCTATCTACAAGGATTGCTGTACAAATAAAGGAATTTGCTTTGAAACAAGTCTGTTCTACTGAACATTTGCCTCCTTGCCAGACATTTGCCTTCCTGGAGGTTCATTCCCGAGACCTTGTCCTCTAAGAGCTTCCTACCCATAAGTAGCTTATGTCTGTTTCAAAGGCTCTAGCTATCCACGACCACTTGAGAATTATAATCAAACGAGGCCTCACCTCTGGACACCACCAACTTCTGCATGCTGTGACCAATTGAGTCTCTTCGGATTGGGCACAGCCTGAATTGCATGGACCTCAGCTGTGTGTGTAAATTCACATTCAGAAAGTTAAAGGACCTGAAATAAAACATGTGTCAAACTGCAAAAATGCAGGCTGAGCCGACACGGAGACTATTAGATGTATGTGCGCCTCTCTTGAAGGCGAGGCATGCACATCACCCATCTCTGTTAATAATGGCTTACCCAGGTCTTGGCACCTAGTAGACCCTCAATAAACATTTGGAGAACTGAGCATGAGTTACCGCTGAGGACTTTAGAGTCTCTTGTCTTCAGGGTTACCATGGCAAACAAGTGGAAATCTTCATCCCAGAAAGCCCGTGTAGAATACAGACATACTCTGATTTTGGTGTGTCTTCCACACACTCACTCACTCCATCAACCTGTGCCCACACTCAGGAAGCATGAGAGTTTCAGATAAGAACGACACAGAGGAAAACAGCAGTAAAAAAGTGGTTATTCCATGAGCAGGTCAGAGTTCCTAGGAGTGGACGCACTAACCACGCTTTGGCCAGTGGGCTCTGTTCCAAGCTCCCAATTGTCTCTCTAGCACCCGAGCTAAGCTTCCTCCACTAGCAGCTTGGCCTTTCTGGACCTTAGCTATGGCTCTCTCCTGAGAAGCATAGTAGGTATTCAGGCTTATTAAGGGTCAAGTGAGCAGCTCTAAAATGACAATGATTTTCTCTGAAATTTGTGAATATTTTCATTTTCAGAGCCTGCCAAGGGTTTGAATAAAATCCAAATATTGGTGTAATTGTAGCGCCCATGATCAGAGAGCCATACCGCTGACCTCAGCCTCTACCTCTTCCCTATGCTTGCTGCACTCTAGATATGATGACCTTCCCTTCCTGAAATCGTAGTTAACCCTGATCGTAGTTATCTAATTTACACAGCTAATTTACTCTAAGAGCATTCCTCTCACCAAGATACAGCCATGTAACAACAGTACCCTTGGATGCTCTATTAAACTCTGCAACTCTAGCCTCTAGAAAAGCAACCAGTACCTGGTACCTCAGGAAGATCTCTTGAATGAACAGTAGACCCAAGAACAGATAGGCATGTGGCAATGTTGGCAAGTTCAGCCTTTAGATGATGAGTCATCATGTGGTAAAACATGTAAGCATGAAGACCTAAGTTTGATCCCCAGACCTCATGTGGAAAAGCCAGGCATGCTGATTCACACCTGTAATACTAGGGTTGGGAAGGCAGAGGCATGAAGATTCCTGGGGTTCTCAGGGCCTCACCGGCCACCTGGCCCCATCTTCTTGGCCAGCTTCAGGTTAGTGAGAATCTCAATAAAGCAAAGTTGGAGAACAACCTGAGAAACAACGCTGGAAGCTGAACCCTGGCCTCTGCACATAGGTGTGCACATCCTCACACACACTGGCACCTGACACACAAGGAGAGTGAGCACACACTACAGGTCATTGCTGCTCACTCTCCTTGTCCCTGTCACCTGCTCCTCAACTTTGCCTCTCTGCCTTTCTGTGTCCCTCTCCAGCACCTAGTTAAGGCATTTCTCTGTGCCCCTTGATGTCACCGCAACTGTCTCACTGTGAAGAGATCCCACGCTTTACATGTGTAATGACTGATGTGGACAGGTCACACACTGGGGTAACAACCCTCCCAAAGACAGCCATCTTGTAATCTTGCAGCATTCACCTGTGCCAAAGAGAAGGCACAGACACAAGAAGTTGGACCTCAGATGGTGACTCTCTTAGTGTGTCTGAGGTCACCGCTCTTTTTTCCAGTTATTCTAGTAGCATGCCATCACAGCAACATGCTGTGCAAAAGAGATCTTTCCTTGAAAGTCATTGCCTAAGCTTCAGCTTAGGTCAAAGGCTAATAATGACCCCAGTTTCCTATATCAGCAATGACGAACTTTGCGCAAGAAAGCTAAATAAGCAAAGCTTGTCTCCCTCTAGCCCAGTCAAGTGTCCAAGCCTTGCTAAACACCGTGTCTTCTCTTTGGAGTAGCATATGCCCCTGTAAGGCCCCTGACCTTTTCCAGCTGTCCCACAGAAACAGTCTCCATGGGAATGGTTTTTCCCTGGCTAGTCATTTGCACTTTAGGAAGTACTTTAGCCAGGGTGTCACATTTACAGAAATATTTGTCTCTTATGTCTCATTTGAAATTATAAAATGAATAGAAAGAAGTCTTAAAAAATACTTACAGCAGATCTGGAGATAGCCCAGTGGTTAAGAGCACTGGCTGCTCTTATACGGGGCCTTGGTTCAACTCCCAGCACCCTCAATGCAGCTAACAGCTGTCTCTAACTCCAGTTCCAGGGGATCCGACACCTTCTTCTGACCTCTAAGGTTATTGTATGACACTGGTGTACTTACACTACATGCAGGAAAAACACTCACACATAAAATATAAAAACAAAACAAAACAAAAAGTTTAAAGCCCTGAAAATAAGCAACGCAGAAAATATATTTGAGAAGGGTAAGAGAAAATTCCTGGTTTTCTTGGCTAAGACTCTCCATCGTTCCCTCATGGGTCATGTCTTTAGATACCATTCTGTACCAGGGCTTTCTGAGCTCTCTAGAGTGTGGTGATGGGACTAGCCAGATTGGATAGCATGTATCAGTTTCAGCTCTCCTCCACATGCTAGTAGTGGAACACAATGAGCTGGAAAGATCTGAAGGCACATTAAGCATGCTCTAAACAGAATTCCTTCCCTGTTTATATTAGAGATAAAAATTAGGGGTTCTATTTTGGAGGAGTTGTTCCCTTTCTGTTAGCTCAGATCCCAACTGTTTTTCTTATATCTTTGGCTTTCACCCCCACGTTACCAAGCGCTGGGATAGGGTGGTATTGGGAAAGGGTGCTGTGCATGACTGCTGAAGCATGTGAGGGTGGGGCTGGGAAATTCTTCACTCAGTGTGAATTCAACTGTGACTGTGGCAATCCACCAGGCCCAGAAGTGAGACAAATTTAGTTAGTCCACTGCTCACACACAGCCCGTCTTCCCTCCCTTCGTCCCGTCTCCTCCTTCTCTTTCCCCTCAGCATGCTGTGTCGAGATGGCCGAAAGCTACTGTGGTGCAGATCTTGATCCTCCTTGGCAGGAATGGTTAGAATATGATTGTGCTGACTCGTGGGATAGAAGGGGTGACTAACAGTAATCAGTTCTGCTCATCAGCTAGCCTTTCTCTCGTTGAAATTACAGAAGAGAGGGGTTAGAGAGATGGCTTGGCTGTTTAAAACACATGCTGTTCTTCCAGAGGATCCAAGTTCGATTCCTAGCACCTACATGGAGGCTAACAATTGTCCACAACTCCAGTTCCAGGGGATCCAACACCCTCCTCTGGCCTCTGTGGGCATTGCATGACCTGAGTGCACCCACCCATAAGCAGGCAATACACTCATGCACATAAAATAAAAATAATAAATACAATATTTTTCATTGCAGAAGTGAAGAGTGTTGACATGAATTCCTGACTCCATAAAGAGCATGGCAGAGTCACACATACATGTGCTTAGAGATCATCTGAACTGGCATTTTCATTCTTGGTCACAAGAGGCCAACTACTCAGCTGCTTCTTCAAGGTCACCCACCTGATAGGCAGCAGGCCTGGGCTCAAAGCCATATTTCTGAATCCTTCAGTTCAATGTCCTTTAAATGTGGAACATTCTTAGAACTTCCACTGCCGGGAAATATTTATGTATGCCAGAGCACGAAGGGAAAAGGAAGGTGAGGTCACTCCTGGAAGAGTCAGACAAATACTGTAAACTGGAGGCTCCTTTCCCCACATAACATAAGAGAATTCTAACTCTTACTCATATGTGCGTCTAAAGAAGCTGACCTCATGAAAGTAAAATAATAGTGGCCAGAGGCAGAGGAGTGGCAGGGCGAGATTGGCCAGCGACTCCACAAACCTGAATCCTGTTTTTGTATTGCACAGTCAGGTGATATGGGCTAACAATTTTATATTGACTACTTCTGAATAGCTGGAAGAGAGAATGCTTTTAATATTCATATCATAAAGAAATGCAAAGTATATGAGCTGAGGGTCATGCTAAATACCTAACCCTACACATACATCAAAACATTGCATTCTGTATCAGAAACATAATGTAATTATGTGCTAATGATTATGTGCTAATTAAAAACAAAATAAAGGGGAGGCTGGAGAGATGGCTCAGTGATCAGTGATTAAGAGCACTGGCTACTCTTGTACAGGATTTGGGTTCGATTCCCAGTACCCACATGGTGGCTAACAACCATTTGTAACTCCAGTTCCAGGGAATCTGATGTCCTCTTCTGACCTCCACAGTCATTACATGACACAGGTGAGCTTCCATACATGCAGGCAAAACACTCAAATACATAAAACTAGTAAATAAAAATTTAAAAACAAAAACAAAATAACAGGCTGATGATGTAGATCAGTGGTAAAGTGCTTGTCTAGCACACACAGGCCTTAGGTTCAATCCTTAGCAATACAAAAAGAAAACAATAAAACTTTAAAAATTCACCTCCTTTGAATTCAAGCTAAGATGTGATGTTGGGACTGAGTTGATGGCTCAGAAGTTAAAAGCCCTTGCAGAGGACCTGAGTTCAGCTCCCAGCGCAGATGTCAGGTAGCTTACAATCACCTGTGGAACTCCAGGTCCAGGAGTTCCAATGACCTCTTCTGGACTCTTTGGGGAACCTGCATACATGTGCACATACCCACATACATAATTAAAAAAATAAAAATAAATCAATAAAATACGTGATGCTTGTACCTTTTATTTTGTTTTTTAAAATACATTATTTATTAATTCTGTGTTATTTTGTGTGTATGAGACCTGAAAAGGGTGTCAGATTCCCCAGAACTGAAGTTACAGACAGTTGTTTGCCACCATGTAGGTGACAGAATCAAACTCAAGTCCTCTGGAAGAGCAACAAGTGTTCTTAGCTGTTGCGCTAAGAACCATGTTGAGCTAGAACCATGACCCAGTCACAGAAAACAGTCCCGAGATACCCCAGATGGTGCCAGCAACCCCGGATGCAGTCACGACCACTTACCATTAAGCCTCATGTCATGGGACTGAACATCTCCCTGAAAGTAACATCCATAATGAGCTCTAATGGACTAACCAGTCTCTATCATTTCCTGAAGACCCTCTGGGTATTCAGCAAAAGATTCCATCAAATTGCTCTATTCTAGGAAGGCATGTAGAGTCAGATCGGACAGCCAGTTCTGTTTTTCCAGTGCCTTTGTCATGATGATGCAATCATCATTTGATATCCAAAGGGCATTAGGCCAAGGAGCTCCTGCAGAAGCTCCATTCCCTCAAATAAAATGGCGCAGCGTTTGCACACCTCCTCCCTGTACAACTTAAACTATCCCTTGACTACTTAGAATAGCTAATAAAATGTGAGTTCTGTATAAATAGTTGCTATGCCATAGTATTAAAGGAATCATGGGGAGAGAATGTCTGTGCCTCTTTAGTGCAAATGTAACAGATATTGTCAGTCTCTGGCTGGTTGAATCCACTGATGTTGAACCCATGAGTACGGAGGGTCAACTGTATTAAAAGTAAGAAAAGAGATGTACTGTTCCGACAAAGAAAGGATTTCATCATTTGAACAGTTGATACGAACATTTCCTTTAGGAGACAACTATGTGCTACAGAAACTTCCATAAGACGCACCGAGGTGAAAGGTCTATTTCTGAGCACGGGGGGGGGGGGGGGGGCTTCGGAGAAGGAAAGCTTTTCCGGGTAGTAAAAGGAAGGCAGCTCCAGTTTTCCAGGATGATCTTGGAAAGATGGAAGGGGCTGGACAGGAAGCCAGTGTGTCTCGTGGTAGAAGGCTGTGTGCTGAACGGTATGTTCACACCCACCATCACCCTACCCAACCATTTTCCAGAGAGCCTCCCAATCTCACGGAACCTCGGTGTAAGTAATGAGGACATCCTTGCTATGAAATCAAAGAGGGATTTTCTGTTGAGAACAATATGATACTGCTGAACCTAGTAAGAGAAGAGACAGTTGGGAAAATGTGCCCATGAGAATACATGTCCTCCAGAACACATAAGCATACCCATAGGCCCTATATTTGGTAGAACTCTGGACAGAGCCTTAGACTTCTCTATTAACTGCCACAGCCAAAGACTAAGAAAACTGAATATTTTGGGAGAGAGGCAAATTAATAGAAAAATAAAATTAAATCATTATAAAAGTATATCTGAGTTTATTGGAGATATTCAGAATCAAATATTATGAAAGAACACTGTATTCTAAAATAAACTTTAACGAGTGAATAGAATTTTAACCAGTAGAAAAGTAGGCAGAGGTAATAAGTAAACAACATAAGAACAAAAATAGGATGACACAAGGGCACATAGGCTTGGAAAATTGTAGTCACTTCCTGGAGGTCACATGATAAGATGTTGTGGAGAGATGTCACCAAAGTGGGCTGAGCACCGCGCTATGGGAACTTTGAGAGCCTTCAGAGGATCTGGGCTTTCTTCTGTTGCAGGGGAATCATGGCCTGTTCTAATAAGGAGAAAGGTAATTTTATTATATTGCAAAATGCATTTATTTGGGGTTGTGTGCTCCTCCGACCACAGTGTAGACATGGAGGAGAGAGGACAACTTGCTGAAGAGGAGTCTCTCCTTCTACCAAGTGGGTCCCAGAGATCAAACTCAGACCTGGCAGCAAATGCCTTTATCTGCTGAGCCATCCAGCTGCACTTGACCATTTAGGGCAGTGAGCAAAATGCACAAGTTCAGCAGGAAATTAGAAAAGGAGAGCAGCTGGAAAACTGCTGAAAATGTACGCCACGATTGCCAAAAGCCTGACGTGGCAAAAGAACAGGGAAAGGAGATGATGACAGCAAAGTAGATGCTGCAGACTGACTGACAGACACCTGGCGAGAGGGGAGCCACAGAGGGCACCCCAGTGAGTCAGGAGCGGGGGTAAGAATGGGCGGTTAGGGCTCGGAGACAGCTTTCCTCTAGGTCTGGCCATGTCAAGCTCAGACAGGACGGGAGAGGGACACAGAGGTCTGGCGGTGTGGATGTGGAAATGGAGGCATGTCTCAGAGTGCGGAAGGAAGAAGGACTACGGTGGGGAATTCCGATGCCTATCTTTAACGGACAAGCAAAAGAGAACCGACTGGGAAAGATAAGATAATCTAGGTCTAGCAAAGCCATAAGCAAGCACCGGTCCTCCTTGCCTCCCGTTTGAGATCTCCCACCTAACTTATCCATCTGGCTCTCAAGCGGTGAAGCTGACAACCAGATGGTTTATAACAAAGACAGAGTAAGACATTTGTAATCTGAATGAACACGCAGAGCCTGATGTTGAGATTTCTACAACCAGCTCCATAAAGTAGAATGCGTGAGATTCTAACCCAGTCCTTTTGAAGAATCCCAGGAGGAGCTGACAGAGAGCCTCCTGTTCAGATCACCATTTTCAGTGAATTCAAGAGAGAATGTTAACTTCAGAGATTTATAAACATGCTTTGATTTAAGCTCAAATAATAGATTGTCTTCTACATTTGATAAAATTAGGCTTCTGAATATTGTGTTTGCTTCCAGTTTGGGTTAGGTGGTCTACCACAATGTAAACAGAAAAGTAAGTAAATAAAATGGATATGACCATAAGGGTGAAAATCAACTCTCTACACTGATCTGGTACAAGAGCTGTTACGGCAGGGCAGCAACATCAGACCGTGGCACAGGTCAAGGACAACTGTCCTTCTGGAGGCTGTCCCCCTTCTAGACAAGATGATGGAGCTGAATGAGAATCCCTTGTTTGATGCACTTGGTGCAGGTGTGCTTCCACCAGGGAAAGGGTCAAAGTCAGTGACTCTCAACCTTTAATTTGAAAAAATTAATGCTTCACCTGGAGGTCATTTTGAAGACAGGCATCTCTAGGCCCATCCTCAAAGTTTCTAGTTCAGGATTGCTGAGGTCCAGCCTGAGAATTTGCACTGTCTAGTTTCCAAGTAACACCATCCTGCTGGTCTAGTGGGGTCCACACTTTGTGAACCACTGACTTCCAAACATGAAATTACAGGATCCGCAGGAATGGCGAGCCCCATACAGCCATGCTAGGAATGGAAGGTGGGAATTTTGAGTCCTAGGATGGACCAGCGAGTAACTCTCAGAAGCATGAAGAGCTGCTTCAAGAATACTGTGCAGAGGATAGAACCACTACCCCAGTGCTATCAACAGGACAAAGTCGCTCAACATAGGAGAACTCAGCCAGGCAGGACGGTGCAGACTTGGAATCCCAGCACTTGGAAGGTGAAGGCAGAAGAATCAGGAGTTCTCTTCATCTGCTTAGTGAGTTTGAGGGCAGCCTGGGCTGCATGGGACTGTCTCAAAAACAAATAAACAAACAAAAACATAAAAGACAGAATGTGGTGAATGAGCATTCACTTCCTGTAAGTTTTAGTCACCTTCTCCTCATTGGTAATAGGACCATCTTTTATTCTCAGTTTTTATTCCCAAGGTACCTAACACATAGGAGATGCTAATATGAAGTCCCTTGATTTTTATAAGCTGTGGAATAAGCTTCTTCTGGTCAAACATCAACTAATTTTTAGTTCTTCATCTCCATTCAAAAGATTATATTCATTCATGTAATTGAAGGACTGTAGACATTGGAAATCAATTCTCAGAAGACCACAGTGGATAAGAAAGAGAATGAGCATTCCCTTTGCACTTATCAGTCCAAGAATTAATCCCTGAGATTAATTCCCTCAACACACACACACACACACACACACACACACACGAAGGCAAAACACAAAACTGTGAACTCAAAACACAAAACTGTGAACTCAAAGCTCACTGGATAGCTAACAAAGAAGTCACACAGAGTGCATGAGCTGGAGGATATTTGGTCCTAGATTTAGTCTTAAATGATGCATATGATGCACATTAAGAAACTGAAATGGGAGAATATTAAGCCCACTAGTCAGCCCTCTCTAAGTGCTGTCAGTGTTTACTTCAGGTCTGATACATGGCAGGCTTGGGTATTTTTCTGTACCATAGTCTGAATAATAACTGTGCTGTGTGCTGATATTTGTTGATCCAGGGTCAGAAATGTTAACCTAAAAAGAGGAGGACTTTGGAGGACATTGGTTCCTGGACAGCCTTAGATTTATCCAAGACTCCACACAGAGATGAAGAAAAGCTATAATCTTCCCTATCCTCTCATTCTCAAAGGACAAAAAAGCATGTAAAATAATACTGTACCTAGTATAAGACACACAAAGAATTTTGCTAGAGAGGAGAGTGAAACTTATCAACACATTCAATGAAGTTCAATGTGCTAAAGACCATAATTAGTTGTGATTAATGTGAGTACTTTTATCTCTGTTATAATAGGAACAAGTCTGAGGACTTAGGTGCAAAGAAGAATAGAGTGGATTCTGGAAGCTTCCATGAGAGGTTCCACTGCCTTTGATAGAAGGATAAGGAAATGGCACCGTGGAGAGAGTCTCCTGCCTAAGATGCTGCAAACACTAAGCAGATGCATGGCTAGGGAGGTAAAGAGAGACAAGGAAGAGCTATTCAGTCTCTGTGGTTTTTAAATTTTTTTCTTTAAAATTTACTTTTTTATATTATGTGTGTGTGTGTGTGTGTGTGTTGCCTGCATGCATGCAAGTGCTTGCAATCCCCAAGGGTACAAGAAGAGGGGATGGATCAGCTCCCAGGAATTGGAGTTTTGAATGGTTGTTAGCTATCATATAGGTGCTGGGAACCAAACCTGGGTCCTCTGCAAGAGCATCCAGTGCTCTTGATCACTGAGCCATCTCTCTAGCCTCTCTCTGTCTGTGCATTTTTTTAGCAACTTTGTTCAAATACCATATTGTGTCATTGGCACTGTGATGAAACACAAAAGGCAATCGAAAGGGAGCAATTCTCTTCTGGGCTTTCCGCAGCTCTCCTCTGCTCATAACACACAATAAGTGATTTCAATACACACAAGCCCAAGGGTTCCGGAGGGGCAGCCCAAGGTGAAGATTGGCACCAGCAAGGGATGAGAGAAGATATTTGGAACTGGGAATAAAGTAATGGGACTTGCTCGATGACTATGCTAAGACACTGCTAGATTCTGTCCATCCAGCAGATTCCTACAAGCAGACTGCAGTTGGGCCATGGACCAGAGGGGCTTAGGCCTGTCAGGCTACTCTGTGTTTATTTCCCAAGTTTAGGGGTGTGTGTGTGTGTGTGTGTGTGTTTTGTTTGTTTTGAGACAGGGTCTTGAATGAAGCCCTAACTGGCCTGGAACTCTCGATATGTAGACCAGGCTGGCCTCAGATTTACAAAGATTCACCTGCCCAATGCCTCCCAAGTGGTATGATTAAAGGTGTGCACACCAGGCCTGACCATGTTCCCCAACTCTGAAAAGCCCAAATGCAATTACATTTGTCAAAACAGGAACAATTACCTCCTTTCTGGAGTATCAGAATAAAAACCAAGTCAGAATTTACTTCCAGAATGTTTCTGCTGGACTTTAAAGAATGGCAGAGAACTATCTTTTGTTCCTGCAATCCAGGGAAACACTACAAGCCGGACTGTCTCGAAGGACGAAGCCTGATGCTTCTGATCGCACTGCAGGAGGTGAATTTACTAAGGCAAGAAAGGGTGGGGATGTTAGAATCTGTGGTTCAAGCTTGCTTCATCAGTGTTTTCAGATATTACCAGCAAATCAGTCCAGGAGCGCTGTTACCCGTTTTTCTGGGACATTCTAGATTTTAACTTTTTATTGGATTCTGCCCTC
This sequence comes from Eospalax fontanierii, assembly GCA_035773235.1. NCBI lineage: Eukaryota > Metazoa > Chordata > Mammalia > Rodentia > Spalacidae > Eospalax > Eospalax fontanierii. The sequence continues at coordinate 10,991,783 of CM069538.1, forward strand.
AACCAATCATTTCCTGTCTTTGGGCACCAATTTCCTCTCCTATAAAATGAAAGTGTTACTAAATTATTTCAAGCACACCATTCCTCTTTTAGGACTCTTCTAACACTATTTCTGTTCTTTCAGACATGTGACCATTATTTTTTTAGCAACAAAAATTTAATTACACAGGTAACAAATTATACAGAAAATGAAAACATTTTCTTTGTAAAAATAAAGCATTATACAGCTTAAGTAAATTTATCACTCCCTCTTTCTTGTAATCATCATTATTGACTTGCCAATTATTAAAAAACACTTCTAATGACATGCATTTGCTCGTGGACAGCATACAGCCTTGTTTTACTTGTTCTGGCATGATTTGTACACCACAGAATGCAATCACTCTGTGATCCACTCTCTATGTCAGCGAACAGCAGTCGTCACCCTGCAGTTAGACCCCACCAGGCTTTTAGCTGGGCCAAAGCTTGCTCCTTCTACTGCGCCAAGCAGCATTTTGTCCAATTCTGGAAGCGAGTACTAGGGTAGGCCGCAGAAAATGCACCTGGGTCAGACAGGAATCTCAAACCCCGGTAAATAAGAAACCTCAGACCTTAATAATGGTTGACACCAGCCATCCCAAGGGCTCTTTTTTCTCATGAGAAGACTCTTGCTCAGATCAGCCTTTAAAAATATGAGAACTTGCTGGGTGTGGTGCCACACACTTTAGACCCCAGAACTCAAGAGGCAGTGGCAAGTGAATCTGTGAGTTCAAGTCCAGCCTGGTCTTCATAGAGCGTTCCAGGCTAACCAGGGCTACATTGTGAGACTCTCTCTATAGATGATAGATAGATAGATAGATAGATAGATAGATAGATAGATAGATAGATGGTAGATAGATAGATGGTAGATAGATAGATAGATAGACGGTAGATAGATAGATGGGCATGTGCCATTTCCTCAGCTGGGAACAGGAGCAAAGGCACCTGTTCTACCTCAGTGAACTGAGCACCTCCTAGTCTGTTCTTGGTGAGACTGTTGAAGACTGTGCAAGTGCATCAAACCATGTAAGGCTGAAAGATGAGTGAGCCCTGGAGTGAGAAAGAAGAAGAAAATTTATTATGGGGCTTTGCACCTACATAGTGGGGGGTGATGATTAACAATCCATGTAAGGCTGCTGTCACTGTGTGTGCTGGTCCTAAGCAGGACAGGTAGCTGGGAAGAAAAGATGGATGTAAAGCAGGAACAAGCAAAGACTAACCGGAACCACTGACAATGAGCTAGAACCCCTGGGGAGAAACCAAAGTGCGTGTTCTTTCCTAACACCTAGATTAGTGAACAAGCAGACACCTAGCCCAGGAGTCAGAGAGCTGTCAACAAAGTGAGCCTGCAGGTGAGCAGCTGCCAGAGTGTTAAACCAGCCCCAGAGCTCGACCTCAAACTGCTTGTCGGAGTGCCTCCTATATCAACATACATGACATGAACAATCACAAACCATTCAGGAATTCTGGGAAAGACGAGTCACCTCCACTGAGTGCACACACTGCACACCCACAGGAACAACTCCAGAAATCATGGTATCTGTGAAGAGCTCTAGTTACAGAGGTATATAACAGGGCCAGGAAGGCAGAGTGGAGGAGAGGAACAGACGGTTCCTGGGCTAAACTCTTATCATGCAAGCCTGACAGCCTGAGTTCCACCCCCAGGATTCATGTAAATGTACATAATGGAGTTATCCTCTGACCTCCACACATACGTTCCAGCACACATGTGCCCTCCCACATACATCATGCACATATACACAGCAATAGCAACACTAATAATAATAAAAATACAGAATTGCTCAGAAGTATATATATGGTCAGTGCATACCCCAGTCGTTGCAGTCAATAGGCAACCTCTCTTCTGGTTCATGAAGTGTAAGGTTAAGTGGGAGATCCACTTTCTACATATAGTATGCAGGTCAAAGGAAAACAAGATCTTATGAGGGAAGAGATAGACAGCACAGGCTGAATATCTGGGGTTCTATATGCTGCTTTGTGGGGAGGCAGAACAAACCTGAACTTACTTCCCTTCTCCATAGACCCCCACCACGCATAAATGTCAGGAGAAGCCAGACTCTGGAGTCTCCCAATGTCAAAGGCAGTGCATCTTTGTCTTCAGGAAAGGTCCTGTTTTACAGGAAATGTATCAGAAATGAGACCCATATTAGTAGTGCACTAATTACGGACTGGAATGTGTCAGCCAGGAATGACTTACAAGCTGGTCAGGGCCTGCAAGCTATAGTTAGATATTTAATAAAGCCCAGGCATGCAGCTGCGAACACTCCTGGATGCTTGCCGCCTTTTATTACGGCAATGCCTGGCAACTCACTGTAGTATGGCCTGTCAGCTTTGTCACCAGAAACGTCACTTTCCAAGACTCTCTAACTCGCCTCATCTAAAGTTTCACACATTTGCAGTTAGACAGCTGGCCAAAAATGGAGACATTTTATGGTGACTGTAATTGTTATTGTTGTGCAGTTTTGAAGAAATTAATGTTCCTGCCATGTACTGTACAAAAGTAAAAAATACCAGAAAAGATAGTCAATACTTTGTCAGTTTGGTCCTAATTTTTCTATAGAAATAAACTTTCCTTTCTGGAATCATTCTGAAAGGGGAAATATGTATTTACCATAATTGAAGAATTTGCCTAAAAGATGAAATTTGTCTAGATAACTACAAAGAAGTTTAAAGATAGAGGAGTTATGCTTTCCATTTCTTAGTACAGTAAAAGACTGTCTGCCTGACAACACCAAAGACATGAATCAACAGCTTAAACAGTTTTATAATTTGATGAGTCTCAAGCCTAAGCTAACCTCAGACTCCCTTTGTAGCTGAGGCTGACCTTGGACTTCCAATCCTCCCTTGTCCAGCTCTAGGAATGCTGAGAGTACATGTCTGGTTTTATGTGGTGGTAGGATTGAACCCTGGGCTTCATTATGCTAGATAAGCACTCTACCAGCTGAACCCCATCCCAAGTCCTCCACATGTCTTCTTGAGAAGCAGTCCAATGGGAAGAGCACACATGAAGGTCAAGAATACCGAACTGAACAAGAGAACTTGTAATAATCTTCAGTCATGAAAGTAAGACATACTACAGGTTTCATATCAGACAGGGAGAGAGGGCGGGGGCACCCTTCCTAAGTGTACTTTACTGGTGCTGAGGTGTATCCAGGCCCTGGTATGTACAGGTAGAAGCATAGGAAGAAAGAATCCATGTCCAGTGCATTATCACCCGCAGTCGGCCTTCACCCAACTCTACTGAATCGTTCTCTGATGCCAGCAGAAAGATGTTTCAGAAAGCAGCAGAAAGATGCCACAGTTTTCACTTTTTCTTCTTCAGGTATCAAAAATCTAGTTAAATGGAAAATCAACGTGCCCAGCTCTTTGCCACTTAATACTCCTCCCCTGCCTCCGTTTGGGCCTGGGCAGGTTGGCCTGCGGAAGCGGAAGGGTTTGACTGTACTGAATGTGTTCTTCCTCTCCCCGTGCCTCCCTCTCCTGACTGCAGCTTCTTCAAGCCTGACATGAGCTGAGTAGCAGGGAAAATATCCATTCTCCCCGAGCTAGCTTGTCCCGGAGTGTCCTAACACGCCCGCTGCCTGGAAGGGTCTTAGGGTTACGTCCTTTCCATGGGCTCCAAGAGTTTCTCTTCAGGGGCCTGGCGACCCGCGCTCTGTACTTCAGCTCCTGAGGGTGTCGGTCCAGTACCACAGGAGAATCCCGGAGTGAAGACAGGGTGCTGCTCCATGGGACTGCGCTGTCGCTGTCGGAAGATTGGTGATAGTTCTCTCTGCACTGACCTTTTGCAGACAGACGGCAACAAAAGCACAGCAGACAGGGCGTGCCTTGACAAAATGAACCAGGACTACAGGGCCTTCCAGCCTTCCACTAGAACGCCCTTACTGGAGGCTTGCCACGCTGGGCAGCATGTGCCACAGCCTCCGCCACAGCCTTCCACAGGCAGAAGGCCACGGGCCTGCCAAGAGAGATTAGTGGAAAGGTGGGTAGTGTGTGTGGGTTGAGTGTGAAGCGTGGGGACGCACACCATGCGGACAGGACTTGGAAAGCTTTTGCTACACAGGTTTCCCCTGAGGTATACAGCATAAATCAACAACTAGGTATGCTATTCTTTGATTAGTAAATGGATCGTAGACAGAGACAAATTTCCCCCTATTGGAGAAAGAAGTTATAGATAAGGAAAAGAAGAGACTAGAATGAATCTTTGCATCAGATTGGGATTCCTACAAACTCATATATGTACAGATAGATGGTAGCTAGATAGCTAGATGATAGGGAGGGAAGGAGGGAGAGGGAGGGAGGGAGAGAAAGAAGGAGGTGATATAGATAGATGTTAGATAGACAGATAGATAGATAGATAGATAGATAATAGCTAGATAGGTAGATAATAAGTACAAGTACGTACGTAGGTAGATGATAAAGATAGAGAGATAATGAGGACTTGAGAGATGGCTCAGCATTAAGAGCCAAGGTTCAGTTCACAGCACCCATATGGCAGCTAACAACCATCCATAACTCCAGTTCCAAGGGATTTGATGCCCTCTTCTGACCTCAACAGGAATTGCAGGCCACAGGTGGACTTACATACATGCAGGCAATACACTCATACACATAAAATAATTTTAAAAAAGAAAAAAGAAACTCACTATGTTGTATGGAACAAAAATGTCTTAAAATTCCTATCATGAAAACTGGGGTGAAGTAGTATACAAACATGATTGCAAGAAACCCCTCCAAGACACACATCAACTCACAGGGAACGCAGAGTCCGACAGCAGACACCACCTTACAGGAGCTTAATGAGAAAAGGAGAGGACAGAAGAGCTCTGCATGCTGGGCTGCGTCGGGACCGTCCCTCTGAGGTTTCCTTTGCTGTGGTTAGAGTCAATGAACTTAAAGATCTCTTACTCACTACAATGTAGAATCTCAGTTAACAAAAACTAATTTAGCGAATCTGTGATTACAGTCAATTGTAGATGTGTTAGGAAAAGGCAATTCTAAAATTAAAACGAGTACCATTTGGGAACCAAAAGAATCAGAAAATGGCTTGTCTCCTGGTGGGAGGACCTGTGCTTAATACCCTGATTCTCCTTGCACACTGCAGGAAACGCAGCAGAGAAGCCAATCAGGCCGTGTTCAAACTCTGCAAAAGGCCCTGTGTCTCTGTGTGCCTAATGACTCCCACAGCTCATAGGCCATCATTGTGTCCTTCTCTGTGATCATTGCTACACGCCTGCCTTTCCAGTCTACCACCCTGCCAGTGAGAACAGGTTTGAAAGGCACCTTTAGGGTGTGGCACGGAAGGCAACAGAATGTTTACATGGTGGTGTTTGCTTCTTGGAGTGCTGTGGACTGAGGCTCTGCCAGAGTCCACCCCAGGCTCTCTTGCACAGTTCTTGATCCTACAGTCCAAACCCTTCTACTGCATATTTTTCTATCCAAACAGATCTCAAGTCTGTTGCACAGAAACTCATTTTCTGTGCAAAACTAGGCCTGTGATGCACACTCCCAGGTAAGCCCATGTTCCGTTTTCCAGAGCATACTTTTCAAACCACCAACAAGTCAAAAAATTGTTCTTCAACTTCAAAAAAAAGTAAATTAAACGAAAGCATTGCCTGTGTACACAGTCTTTCTGATGTCTCTAGTAAATTATTTTCATATGTTGTCTGCCAGACTCACCAACTACTGAAGGCCGCCTTGTCATGCCTAGGATGACCTTTCCCCCAAGGGGGCCGAACCTGAGAGGCAGTGTGGGCCAACTTATCTGTGTGCTCTCTTATTCATGAGATTATGAAGAATTGTGGGTAATTGCTGAGGCAAATGAGTTACAGCTAATTACTGGTGCGGTCTCAATTCCAGCCCAGTGCCATGTCACTGTTCACTGTAATGAAAACAACTCAGTTTTAGCTGATGCCAAAATGCTCGCCTTCTGAAGAGTCTGAAACCAGAGGGAAGCAGAAAACCTGTGTGTTTAAACGTGTAGGAGTTTTCTTTCCCCACTTTTGTTGTCGGCTATTTTTAAGGGCAACTCAACTTCCTTTTCACCTAGGCCACTCCATGGGTCCTCTGCCATGGATTAGAGACACCCAGGTCTACAACCTGTTAACAATGCCTTGTGATGAGAATTTGAGATATAATTCGTAAAGATAAACTGAAATGATCCATTTTAAAGTTCTTTGGGAAAATGAGAGTACAGATTAATGAGGTATTATTATCATATAACTTAAGTTATATGGGATATCATCTGTGCAAAATACAATGTGTTTAGCACAGGTAACATCAGTAATAACCTGTACCTACTTGGATGGTTGTACCACGTGGTGTTTATTGAACAAGAAATCCTTAGACATTTCCTCACATTCTCTAAATCTGTATACTCATTGTATTGACTGCTTTCAATACCACACAGTGTGTCATGCTGCCAGTGTTTTGGAGATCCAGGTATTCCACACATTTCATAAAATATTCGGTAGTTTCTTGTATCACAGGCCTTACAAGTGAGATGGTTCTGACCAACGGCAGGCTGAATGTGAGTGCTACATGTAGGCTGACACCTGGGCATGCGTAGGTCAGGATTCCCGGATACGTTCTCAACTTATGTAGGTGCCTGTACGGTTATCAGGCTTGTAATCATTCTGGGAACACCTGTACACACTTAGCTGACTGAAACTTACATGGTACCTGCTGCACGCAGACCACGCTCCGGGTCCTGCAGACTCAGCAGTGCGCCAGACAGGCGTTGGCCCTTCCTGTTAACAAAGCATGAGCAATTGAAAGAAAATACCAGGCTGTTACCGCTCATTCCCAGTGACCAGGTGACCAGACGACATCATCAGCAGAGGTGCTCTGGTCAGGCAGTCAGGACGCCCCACCAGCCCGCCCTTCCCCGGCACAGCTCCCTTCTAACTGCCCTGCTTCTACTGCTAGAATTCCCGGAGGGAAGCGCCCCACCCCCCGTCGGCATCCAGGACTTCCCCTGAGCTGCCATTGCCTTGTCTTCTTGATTCATTAATTCAACAGACCGGAGGACTGGGGCCTTTGTTCGCCACCTCTGCTCCACAACGCTGCCATTATCCAGTGTGTTTTACTGCTGGGGCTCCGGAACTAGCAACAACCAGGATTTATTAGGTGCATGCTCTGTGTCAGAACCATCAAGAAATGATAAATGTGTGGGGAAATAGATGGGCTTACCCTGATTTGAACATTATACAATATATATGTGCACTGAAACATCACATGATGCCCCATAAATACATACACGGTTTAGCTGTCATCTTAAAAAATGAGTGATAATAATCAGAGGCTGCAACAAGCACCAGAGACTGAGTACCAGGGATTTTTGTTGTTGTTGTTTTCTTGAACATATTATACATACACACACACACACACACCCCGCGGGGGCGAGGAGGGGGACTAGAGAGTCCATACAGGCCAAAATCAACTTCCTTCTGTCTTGCATACTTTGGCAATGAAAGACTGAGCCAGACTCATTTTTATTTAAAAAATATGAGTTATATTTTGTGCACTTCACAGAAATAAGATACATATTGTATATGTAATAATATAGAATATACTATTAGGCTCTAGTATTCAAAATAGTTTTGATTACGTCACTCAATCCAGCTCATTAAGCTTTCAATGATTCCCCATTTCTCACAGAACAAACTGCCCATGGGTGGCCTGGAACCAGCAGTGCCTGGGAAGGGAGGCGGAGAATCACAGTGTCCTGATAAATCAGGAAATTTCCCAGTACAACTCCCAAATTCTCTAAGACCAGTTAGCAGAACCAACGGTCCTACATCCCTGGCATTGGCGGCTTGGCACTGTAGCAACCGTCCACATATTTCATGGACTGCAGCTCCATTGTCTCAGTCGTTTTACATTTCCACAGGTTTCTTTTGATTCATAAGAGATTAAGAGTGTGTTTTAAATTTCTACATCTATGATTCTTCATTATATTTCTGGTACAGATTTATAATCTATTTCTTTTATATAATGGCTGCTCATTTTAATTTGCATTGACAATGGCCTTAGTCTATAAAGGAGAGTTTTCTTAAAGTTTCTGAGTGTGCCCTCCTGATGGGAGAAACAGTCCATCTATAGCCATAGAGATAGTTAATCTGTGTTCTATGGTTCATCTACCTTGTCTGTACATACCTAAGACAGTTATCTGAAAGTCTTCCACTACAGGGGTTGATCAATTTCAACAGATTAATTAGATATTATGCAATGATCTCCAAACTGTCTTTTGCCTTAAAGTGGTCACTGCCTAATAATAACCAGATCTGACAGTTTTCTTGAGGTTGTGCTTTCTGGGATAATTTTTTTCCATCCAGTCACTACCTTTATCTATCTTTTCATCGGAATGTATAAATAGTTCATATTTTAATTTGTTGATGTCATTTCTGTAGCATGCTAGCCTTTGGTCTTTAGCTATAAATTTGAGCTAAACAATAATCATTTTTATTAATAATATATTTGTATTAATTTTTACCACCTTGCTTTGTATTTTTTCTTTGTTCAACGTCTTAAATTTTCCTCTTTTCTAGACTCCTTTTGACTTGAGAATCTTGCTTTTTAAAAATATTTTATTTGTTATTTTTTATTTTGTACATGTATGAATGTTTTGCCTGCATGTGTATAAGCCCGGCGTGCATGCAGTGCCAGCAGAAGACAGAAGAGGGTGCTAGATCCCCGGAACTGGGGTTATAGATAGCTGTTAGGTGCCATTTGGGTGCTGGGGATAGGAAGTGCAGCCAGTGCTTTTAACCGCTAAGCCAACTCTCCAGCCCCATTCTAGCTATTTTCTGATCTGAAAAATCACTTTGTGCTCTACTCTGCTACCCACAAAAACCATCGGTGTCATATTTGACTTTCTGAAGCGCAGGGCAGCATTTACCATTACCTTCCTTCCAAATATCGACGATGCCTCTGATCTGTGTGATGAATTTGAGGATTTCATTGCTGTACTGAGGTCTATGTATGCATAAATTACACTTCTGATCATTTTCTATGGTCTGATTATATCTACCCACAGAAACACAATATTATTTATTCATTGTTCCTTTTTAAAAAGCACATGTTCCTTCTAGACACATTTTCTTCTTTCTAAAATATCTTCTTTGGACATTCTGACAATCCTGGCAAACTATCTCAGATTTTTTTTAGGGAATTGAGCCTGATATGTTTGGATAAAGTCTTTATTTTGGCCTTATTCCTAGAAGATAGCATCACAGAAAGTCCATTCTATGTTGAATCATCTGCTGTCAATTACCATTTCCTTCAGCATGGGAATAAATATCATTACATTTTTTCTGGCTTCCCTGGCTGATTCTGAGACATTCACAGCCCAGGTAATGATAGATAGCCTGCTTTTCTCTAAGGTTGCCTTTTCTTTTGCTGGTTGTTTTCAAAATAATTTCTTTGTCTTTGGCATCACTGGGATCTTTTCAGAAGGGGTTTCATCTTAACAGTGGGGACCCCTGGAGCTCCCTGGATCATAAGATGGTGTTATTCAGTGACTGCAGAAATATGGGAGCTACCATGTTTTTGAGCCATATCTCTCCCAAGTCCTCTACATTCTATCTTTCTAGATTTTCTGTTAAACATATATTGAACCTTCCTGATACACACTCCTGTTTCAACTTCTTTTTTGAGTTTTGCCTCTTATTTCTCTCTATATATGCTATTTTCTGGGTCTTTTTTTATTTAGGTCAGTCTTCCAGTTCAATATTTTTTCTCTTTCTTTCTTTTCTTTTCTTTCCTTTTCGTTTTTGTTTTTTTTTTTTTTTTTTTCCTTTTGAGAGAGAATCTCGGGCTGGAGAGATGACTCAGCAGTTAAGAGCACAGGCTGGTCTTCCAGAAGACCCAGGTTTGATTCCCAATGCCCACATGGTGGCTAGCAACCTTTCCTAGCTCCAGTTCCAGGAGAGTTCTGACCTCTGTGGCCTTTACACAACATGAGTGCACTGACATACATGCAGGCAAAGCACTCATACACATAAAATAAATAATAAATAAATAAGGGTCTCACTATGTAGCTCAAGCTGGTCTAGAACTCACTATGTAGACCAGGCTAGCCTGCAGTTCATATAAATCTGCCTCTCTGCCTCCTGAGTGCTGGTTAAAGGTGCTGCCATGCTTGCCTCAGTAATTTTCTTGTTGGGTGTTTTCAATTTTTTGTTTACTCACCAGTTTTTATTTTTGTTATTCTATTTTTTATTTAGGGAAATTTCATGATAAAAATACGACCTGTTGATACTGAATGTATCTGTATATCCACCGTATAAACAGTGCCTACAAGTGCAGTGGGTGTGTCAGCTGGCTTTGCAGATTCACACTCTTTAGGGCTCACACAATGGTGAAACTGTATAATGATACACTTCTCAAAACTCGCCCCGGTTTTGTGTGGAGTGTGACTGTACTCTTTATGTGATCGGTCTTCTTCTCCCACCAGATACTAAGTGTTCAAGTTGTTCCAGTCTGTTTACCTAGTAATTCATTTTAATAAACGTTTATTGTTTGAAAGAAATGTGTTTCCATTACTTGAATAGAGTTCTGAAAAGCCTGTAAAATCACCATAGTTTACCTTCATTGCCTCCCACCATCACTCCTTTTCTCATACATGAGAATCATTCCTCATGATTGATGAAAAGCTTTTATTCATAATCTGTTCATTCAAAGGAACCCTCTGGCCTCATGAACCAAGTAACATGATTTTTACCTGAAAACTCTACTTTAACAGAGCACCAACTCAACACCAACCATCTGAAATAAAATGATTATTAAGAATTTACTTGGCAACAATTTACCTGTGTTTAAATTTGGTTTAGTACTCACATTGCGGTGTGTGACCATATTCTTTATGCGATCAGCCATTCTTCCCCCACGAGATTTGAAGTACTCAAACTATTCCGTTCTGTTCAACTAGTAATTCTTTATATACATTGGCATCAAACTTATACCAAAGTGACCTGTATGCCAGAGGTGACTGATTACAACATGCATGAGATCTGGAGATAGAGTTAGAGATTTTTAGTCTGATAAAAACGTTGTCCAAATATTGGTTTATGCTCCAAATTAAACCCATAATTATTTTAACCAAAATGTTTTCAGGAACTTACCAGTTAGGTTGCAAACCGCTACTGTCACAGCAACTTTAGAATCCACTGTTTCAGGATGATGTGCAACATTTACATGAGGTGAGGGTTTTGTGGATTCCAGGAGGTTAATGTGTACTCCATTTTTGAGAGCACCATATTATAGTGTTAAATGGAAAGAAGTGTGAAAAATCACACAAATCGGATGCTAGGCAAAGAGAACCCAACTCTTTCATCAGCTCTTCCCCTCCTTCACCTCACATAAGGCTTTAATTCAGACAGAGTAAGCTTCATTACTAAGGAAGATTTGTTTGAAATGCCAGTAAGCACAAAGGGCAAGGTAGGCACCCTGGCAACATAGAGGGAACTGGTCCTGTCCAAGGATCAGGACCACCTCTCGTCTCTAGCCAGTTGTTTCCATGTGGGCATGCAGGCCAGAGCTGACAGTCTACTAAACCAAAAATCCATGTTTTCATATCAGTTCTTCTGCTTTTAGAAATCTTCCTCATCGGGCAGTTGGGGAAAACTCATTATATAAGTCATAGACACATGAGGTAACACAGGAGACAATTTTCATAACCAGAGAATGGAAACAATGCAAGCATGCGAGAAAACTCAGGAGAAAATAAAATGTGGCTGCATAACTTTCTTAAATTTTTGAAACAAAACACTTTTAACAAAGCAAAAGGATGTGTAAAAGCTAGAAGAATATGTATATGCAAATGAATGCTTGCTTTCTTAATATAAAAGATGCTGTTGGAAGTGGATCTTATATACTAAATATTCAAGCACAAATTATTGGCAGGAATATACACAGAAGGTTCTCTGGAAATGAAATAGAATGTTTCCTCATCGACAGAAGACAGCGTCACTCCTAATAAGAGAGATGCTGATTACACTGCAGTGGCATTCCGTCTTTCACTGACGAATTTGGCAAAGATCAAAGGGCTTCAACTTACCCTGTTGGCAGAGACAGAAAACAGACTTACAATACATTGGTGGAAGATTGTAATTCAGAAAGTCTGAGGGAGCATACGGTAGAGCTTGCCCAATTCATAAATAATGTGAACCTCTTGACCCAGAGTCATTTTGCACACAGATATGCAAAATGAGCTAGTGATGCCCTCACAGGGATGTGACAGCAGTACATTCTAAAAGACAAAACCCATGAATTGACTTTATTCAAGCTAACACTAAGGAAAAGTAAAGAGATGGCATGGCCAGACACCTGGGGTCTGAGACCAGAGCCATATGACAAAGAAAAGAACAGTAGGGTGTGCAGCACCTCTCCCAGGACATGGAAGGCAGGGTGGTGTTTATTTAGGAAAATCATAAGAAAATTAAGCACCGGGGGCTATGGATGGCACTGTGACTAGCAGCTGCTCCGGCCTCCTCCGTCCAGTCTGCAATGAGCACCACCTTTTAATTGTCACTTTTTAATTCTTGTTTTAATTTTTGAGAATTTCATCCATTCAAATCATTCCCACCCTTCATCCCCCAACTCTTCCCATATCTCCTCTACTCTTTCTGAATGTCATGCCCCCTTTGTTATTATTACATATACATATGTATGTTACTGTGCTGGACAGCTTTCGTTGTCACCCTTAAACACCGAGAAAAGGGAGACTCCATTGGGGAATTTCCTCTATTGAACTGACTGGCCTATGGGCACATCTCTGAGTCATTTTCTTGATTGCTCAGTGATGTGGCAGGGCCCAGCCCACTGTGGGTGGCACCACCCCTGGGCAGGTGATCCTGAGTTGCATAAAAAACCAAACTGAACACAGTTCAGGGGGAGCAAGCCAGTAAGAGGAAGCAGTGTTCCTCCACAGTCTGTATTTCATTTCCTGCCTCCAGGTTCTTGCCCTGGGATCCTACCCAGCTTCCCTCGATGATGAACTGTGACCTGGAAGATGTAATATAAAAATAAACCTCTTCCTAAGTTGGTTTAGGTCAGTGTTTTTGTCACAGCAAAAGAAAGCAAACTAGTGTAGGAATCGGTACTGGGACTGGGTATAGCTGTGATGGACCTGAGCATGTTGTTTTGGGGAGTAAGGTGAAAGTATTTGGAACTTTTGGTTGGAAAGACTGTTGAGTGCTCAGAGCCTGATGAGCTTCTGTAGGAGCTTGGAAGGTAGGAATGCTGAGAGAGGTGTAGACAGTGGTGGCCTTGCTTGTGAAGCTCCAGGGTCTGAGAGTCCCATAAGGACTTTATCCAGGCTGTTTGCGTTATAAATTTGAATTAAGAATTTATTGTTTCTTGTTTCTGGTCAGCTGGGGCTTGAATCAACTGTGATTAACAAGAGACCAGCATCATTGCCGTAAAATCTTCTGGGAAGTGTTTCCTCAGGTTTAAGGCACAGAAACTGTGGTCCAGAGGGGGTCCAAGGCTGCATCTCAAGATAGAAGCTGGACTTGGTAATGTGTAAGAGTCTCCCACATGGTAACAGTTTTGAAGACATTAAGGGGTCATGGAGAGAATCTGTAGTTTGGCACTGTGAGAGGCCATTGGTGAAGGTGCACCCTCAGCTGCAGTGAAGAACCCAAGGTAAGCTGGAGATGCCAGGACTATGAGACAACCACCAAGGGCAGTGGCAGGTGTGTAATGGGGTCAGCCTGAGCCTATGAAACAAGCTCTGTGTGCTGTGGATGGCAGAGAAGTGAATTTCCCAAGCCGTTCAGAGACCAGAAGATTATAGAGTGAATCCCAATGTCGGACATTGATGCATACTGGCGGACTTTGGTTCTGCTTAAGTGTGCCCTGGTTCTTGCCTCTTGAGGAGGCAATCCACAGTAGAGTTACACTGATCGTAGAGTCACACTAAATCTAAGAAGTTGTTGAGTCCGAATACTAGTTAATCCACAGCCTTGCGAAGTCTCTTCCTGGGGACACTGGGCCTTGACCAGTGCTGTAGTTAGGATCACAAGCAACTTAAACAGAATGTGTTAGAGGCTAACCCCAGTTTGTCACTGTGAGTCGAGCCATTAAGAGGGAGAGTCTAGTGTGAGGTCTCCTGAAGGGAGTTATGGATTCCTCTTCCTTCTCTCATTTTTGAACACTTTTGCCTCATCACACAGTCCCACCAGGAAGTGCTGCTTTTCCCTAAAGCTTTTTCCCTCCCAACTCCTTTTCAGCAAGGAAATTGTTAAGTGACCCCATGTGTATAGATATATAAACTAGGTATACAAATCAACCATTTGCTAATAATAAATCATAAAGAAATTTGTTTGAAGACATTACCTGGTAAATTTATAATTTTACCATTTATAAAAATGAAATCAAATTTCCATGTGAATGAGATAGATGTACATGTTTACTTTCACATACAGAATTCAGTATCGGCCAAATATTTGACACAGTAGCACAGCTGCCAGGAGTCTTCAGCATTTCTCAGAGCTGATCCAGCAGTAGTCTGATTTTACAATCACGAGTACCGAGAACAACACTTCATAGAAATATATATAAAAAAATTCCAGACTTAAGTTAAGAGCCTTTCTTACCTTGCTGGAAATTCTGGTCTGATCTCAAGCCAAAATTCATTTAATAGTATTTTTTACAAAACTCAAGTCAATTCAAACAGCAGTCCTAAAACCCAGACCTTCTAACATAACATAATCTGAACATAGACTAATTTGATGCATGCCGAGAAATTAAGGTAAAGAAATACTAAGACCGTGTGTGTCTGTGTGTAAGGTGCACATGTGTGTGGTCTATGTGCACGTGTGTGGGAATGGGCATGCCTGTGCATGTACAGAGCAAGAGCAGGACATCAGGCGCCCTCTCGTCCTCTACCACTCTCCGCTTTATCCTGGGATGCAGGGTCTCTGGTTGGACTCACAGCTCCAGATTTTCAGCTGGGCTGGCAGCCATCTTCCTCTCCTTGCCCAGAGAGATGCTGATGCTACAGGCAGGCATGTGTGAGATCACACCCAGCCTTTATGTAGCTGTTCAAATGTGAACTCTGGTCCTCATGCTTGAGCAGTAAGAGCTCTTAAAGTGCTGAGCTATCTCTCCAGCCCCCAAAGTCTTTTCCCCATAATTAAATCATTATGTTTCTAAGTGAGCATAAAACTGTGTGTAAAAATGCTGTAATTCCTAACATACAATGGTCTCAAATCTGAGCTGAGGTTTTCAGGCAGCGTTCATTGCTACAACATGGTGTGATGGCCTGTGCAGGGCAAAGTGCTCATGTGTGTTCAGAACCAAGGCTGTACTGAAGTCACATGATGACACACAGAGATGACCACTGCCAGAAACACAAAGAACTCATCACATCTTTGATTTTGAATTCATTTTTGGTCATTTCATATTCAAATATCTTTTGTTTTTGCCAAGTTTTCCACAACCTCCACTTTCAGCTAGGTGATTCCATATGGGGTCCCAACTCACATTTTAGGAAGCTAGGACCCCAAACAACAGGGCATCTGACCATGAACTGAAACCTCCCACACTTGGAGCCAAAACAAGACATTTCTCTTCAGAAGGGGGTTACCTCACATATTTGTTACAGTGACCGAAGCTGACGGACACAGTGAGGAAGGAGTGGGGTGCCCACAGTGTGAGCCACCACATAAGAAGGAGAGGAGAAAAGGCCAAACTTGCTGCCATTTCATACACACAAGAAAACAAGAAGCAGCCACATTTTACAGATCGGGGAGCATTTTGTACTGAAGAACTCACAGCCTTCATACCCAGGTGGCAGAATCAGAATTCAAAGTCTGACCCAAAACCTGTGTTTGTTTGTTTCCTTCTACCATGGCTCAGAAGACTCTTTCTGTAATCGGCTCTTCATGGCTACACAGAATTCTGCAGAAAGCATCTATCTGCCCATCCATCAGAGCCAAAAAGTCACAACAGGCAATAGACTAACAAATGAGTGTGTGGATCTGAGCCAGTAAAGGTTGTAGATACTAAAGACTGAATTCTCAAATTTTTTCACATACAACTAATTTTTTTAAATTTAATATAAAACTACTCTTAACTCACAAGCCATGAGGCACCAACAGATCAGAAGCCCATTTTTGGAAATGGGTTCATGATTCCTTGAAAATACATATGCAAAAGTGTTTTCTAGGGCAAGAGTCCGGGTATTTATTCCCTGGGTTCTGAGCAGCAGAGCAGTGACTGCCAGTAATGGTTGGGCATAGTGCTGAACGTCTGTGTGGCCCCATGCAGAGTTGTGCTGACATATACATTGCATGTCTTTTTTAAAGGATCACATTTTAAAGGCGAGAAATTTGAGGGTTTTGCAAAAACACCCAGGCTGACTCTGACTTGAGACCAGCTGGAATGGAGCTTTCTGGCAAAAAACCAAAGAGCCAGGCAGGCTTGCTTTGCATCCTATAAATGATTTATGACAGTTTTAATATGGCTATTGCATGTACCTGTAGACTTGTTAGACATTTTACTGTTTGAGCAGGGAACACTTTGTAAACCGAAGACCCCCATGCATTAACTTAGATTCGAGAGTCAATGGAATATTCAAGCATTTGAGAAGACTTTTTCTCTAAATAATCCTCTCCCTGCCATTTTAACAAGTGCGTGTATTTTCTCAGTCATTAAAACACATGCACTAATGACATAAAGGAAAACCCTACATCTACTAGGACTGCCATGACTGCCTTCAGCAAAGATGAAGAAAGCTGTTTCAGACCTGGTCCCAGGCATAAGATACACTCAGGGAAAAAGATCTGTATCCTCCATCCCCCATGAATGGCATGACATGATTTAAGAAAAGAAATAAAACTAAAAAAGTCGATGTGTCTTCTCTCAGTTCTACCCTGTTTTTGTCAGACTTGTAAGAGAGTCTATGCTTTTTAAAATATTTTGAAAATTGTCTTCTGTAGTTTCTTCTTTGTTAACTTTTTACATGTGTGAGGTTTTACATGCATGTATGTAAGCAAGTGCACCTGTGTATACAATGCCTGCAGACGCCAGAGGAAGGAATTAACTCTTGGAACTGGAGTTAAGGACACTTGTTAGCTGCCACCTGGGTGCAGCCAGTGCCCTTAAGCAATGAACCATTTTTAACCCCTCTTTGCTAATTTCAATGAAGAGAATTGGAAAGGCTTAGAAATTAACAGAATGAGGGTACTCTAATTTCATTCTTGCTGCTATGACAAAATACCCTGACAAAAGCAACTCAGGAAAGAGAACATTTATTCAGCTTACTATTCCAAGTTGTAGTCCATCATTGTGGGGAGGTCACGGTAGGAACGTGAAACAGCTAGTCACATCCACAGTCAAGAGCAGGAAGAAATGAGTGATGCATGCTCAGTGGTCAGCTAGCTTTCTCTACTATTATACAGCCCAGGGGCAGAAGCCAGGGAATGGTGTCCCCCACTTTCAGGCTATGTCTTCCCACATCAATGAAAGCAATCAAGACAATTTCCCACAGACATTCCCATAGGCCAACCTGATCTAGAAGATGTGTCATTGAGATTCTCTTTCCAGGTGATTCTAGAGTGCTTCAAGTTGACAGTTAAACGTTTCACCTACCATAGACGGTAAAATCCAGATTAAGAGATATATCATTCATTGCTCATGGTGGCACATGCCTTCAATCCCAGTACTCAGGAGGCAGTGGTAGGCAGATCTCTGTGAGATTATTGAAGCCAGCCTGGTCTACATAATGAGTTCCAGGCCATCTGGGGCTACAGGGAGATCCTGCCCCCTCGAAAAAAAAAGGAAAGAAAGAAGGAAGGAAGAAAAGGAGGAAGGCAGGGAGGGAAGGAGGAAGGAAGGAAGAAGAAATGCACTGTATTGTTGGGAGAAATTGTCATGGAAAATAATTCATTTCAAGCAGCTGTGAGCACCAACTTTGTACCAGAATGGCACAGAAATAATAACTCTTTCAAGGTCCTTTTTTTTTTTTTTTTTTCTTAGTTCTGTTTCTGAGACAAAGTCTCATTATGTAGCTTTGGATGACCTAGAACTAGCTATGTAGACCAGGTTGGCCTTAAATTCGGAGATCTAACTTCTTCTGTCTCATGAGTGCTGGGATTAAAGGTGTGTACCACCATACCTGGCCTCTTTTATTTATTTAAGATTTATTTTTTTATTTTCAATTATGTGTCTATGTGTGTGTATTAGTGTGTGACTACATACCCAGGAGTGCAGTGCCTTCAGAAGCCAGAAGAAAGTGTTGGATCGCCTAGAGTTGGAGTTACAAGCAGTTGTGAACCTCCTGGTGTGGTTCTGGGGACCAAACTCTGCAACAACAGCATCCACTCAACCCCTGAGCCATCTCTCTAGCCCCTAAAGTCTTTATTTTCAAAACTCTTATCTAATAGAATAAAATATATACAATAAAAGAATGTTTTACTCAAGACTAGTAAGAAACCCTAACATGGTGGCTCATGCTACTTATAATCTCCACACTCAGAAGGCTGAGGTAGGAGGATTGCTGAAAGTTAGAGGCTATCCTCTGCTACATTACGTGAGGCCCTGTACCCCAAACAACTAGTAAAAGAGCGAGTGAACACACTTTCAACACTGTGAGAGGAGATCTTTGGAAGGCCCTGTATTGTTTTCACTTGCTAACACTGCTATTTAGGTATTTCCCTGAAGCCCACAGAAATCAAGGGCCTCATCCACCCATCTTCTCCAGCCTCAGAATCTGGAAATCTGTACCCCACTCCTTATAGACAGAATAGAAAAGTATTGTCATTCTCATTAAAACTAGATATAAAAGAAGTATGAGCACAGAAGAGGGCAAGGTTGCCAACTGCTGTCTGCGAGTCGGAGAGTCCGGGCAGGGGCAGGAGAGACGCTCAGCAGTTAAGAGCACTGGCTGCTCTTACACAAGACCCAGGTTCAAGTCCCAGCACCCACATGGCGGCTAATAACCGTCCTTAACTCCAGTTCTGGGGGAATTCAACTCCTTCTTCTGACGTCTGCAAGTATTGCACAGCACTGGTACACCTACCTACATGCAAGCAATACATTCATGCACATAAAAAGTGAAAAATGAAAAAGTCAAAGCAGCAGTGTGTTTGGTGCTGTGTGTGGCCTACGAGTCAGAACAGTCTCCACTCCGCTGAACAGCTGGAAACTTTCCCCTTTTATTTCTTCTTCTTTTTTTTGAGACAGTGTTTTACTTGGATACGCAGGCTGTTCTGAAACTAACTACATAACCCCGGTTGACCTTGAACTTGTGGTGATCCTCCTGTCTCATTCTCCCAAGTGCTGAGGTTACAGGTGTACAACAAACTCCGCTTATTGGAACCATTCTTATAAGAATATTGCTCTGCGGTTTTGGGCCAGTTGTGGTTTTCTGGGTTAACCATCATCTGTTGCATGAGGAAGCTTCTCTGGTGAGAGTTGAGAGGTGGGTTAGTAATCTTTCTGTCCTTTGATCTGCTATGGTCCCTGAGCCCTAGGTGTAGAGGTTGCATTGTAGATGTCACTCAGGGTCGAGCACCTCAAAGTCACTTTGTCTCTATGTTGATCAGTTGTGGAACTTTGTAATGGTCTCCGTCCATACAAAAAGAAACTTCTTTGATGAGTGATGACAGGTACACTAGTCTGTAAATATGTATTTAGAAGATAGATAGAAATTATGCTAGTCTAGGGATGCGAAAAAAAAAAAAGTTTTTTCTCTGATCTATGTGACCTCTCCAGCCATGTGTATTTGGCTATATGTGCAGAACCACACAAATTCCCTCCCACTGAGCAAACCTTAAGTCCAATTAGACAGTTGTTGGTTACCAAGATAAAAGTGGCACTATTACATTAGTAGAGACGATTGCTGGGCCAATTATTTTTGTGGCTTATAGACTTTACAGCTGTGTGGAATCACTGTATGGTTTTCTCCCTTGGCAGTATCTTCTTGCAGTATCACTCCCTTGCATAATATCTTTGGATACTACGGGAACAGAAAGTCACAACTGGCCAAAGAGCAAAAAATAAGAGACAGCGCAGTGCTTAGCCCTGAGTAGGACACCTATATCAAACCTCTGCCACACAAGGCTCAGGGGCCATTGCAGAACAGGGGATGGAAAGACTGCAAGAGTCAGAGGCGGTGGATGACTACAAGGAAATAGTTTTCCAGAAGTCTGGTCAGTTACTCATATGAAGTTATAACAATGGTATCAGCATGCACAAGACTCATGCGCTCAAGTCAGACAAAATCCCAAGAAAGAAGTAGAGAAGTGAGTAAAAAGTCCAACCTTCACTGAGGAAATATTAGCAACCAATTATTACTGAAAGAGGAAGAACTGGTTTTCCTTAAGGGTGTGATGTTAGATAGGTTAACCTGGCTTTAGTGGATGAATACACAGTGATGGAGATTTGAAGATACAAACTTGGCTCAATAGTCTTAGTATATATATCAGAGTATATGAAATCCATTGGGGGTGGAGGGAGGAAGGGTGCAGATAGGGGAGATGGTCTAAATAGTACCAAAATAATTGTATGAAATTTGTAAAAATTAAATTAAAAAGAATAATATTTCATGACATATAAAAAGTCTATGAAATTTCCATTTCAGTGTCCACAGTCAGGAGTCATTGGAAACCCAGAGGACCCTTGCTTTTGTCTGCCTTATGTATGGCTTCCTTGGCACTTGAGTGAAAGAATTGATATGGCCTAAAGGCGGCTTGTTTACTATCTGGCCTTATAGAAAACGTTTGCTGACATCTGAGTGAGGAATAAGAAATAAAAGACAAGGAACTCTTTTCGTACTGATCAGTCAAGGTACTCTGGGTAAATCACCATCTATGCAAGAAGAAGCTTCTCTGGTGAGAGTCAAGATATACATTAATCTATGGGTGTAACAATAAATCATTAGGAGTCAGTTTAATACTATGTCTGCCTACCAGGATGATAGTGGTAGGTTCTCCCCTATGGCCTGTGATCTGTCTAGTCACAGGTTCTTGGTCCTGATAACAGTATCAGGCATGGACTCCATCTTGTAAAAAAAAAAAATCTTAAATCCAGTTAGAAGGTGGTTGGTTACTGTCATAACATCTATTCCACTATTGTACCAGTGGGCATATTTTTGTCAAGTCAGTTCACAGGGGTCAAAGCTGGGTAAAGTTGATGATTACTTTTCTCTGCTAAAACCATGCATAGCATCTCCTAGTCCAATGAAATCTAACCAGCAGAGATGAAGCTTTGAAGTCGGTATCAGCTTGATTTCTTCTTTTTTATTCTGTGGTTCAATATGTACTATCTTTAGCAAGAGGGTGTTACCATCAAGTTCTAGTGTGTAACCAAGTATAATAATAGTTGCCAGTGTTGTATGAGGGTCTATGGGACTACCCCCACCAGTCCATCCCTAGTATTGGGCTTTGCGTTTGCTAGCATGTGGTATCTATTAGGACCATTGAACCCCTTGTGTAGGTTCACTCCTTTAAATCTCTTTTTATATTGTATATGTGTATATCGAAAGAAGCTTCTATAAACCCCAACCTTAGCTGAGGAACTACTGGCATCTGATCATTGCTAAAGGAGGGAGGGAGGGAGAGTTGGTTTTCTTTAAGGAAGAGACACTAGCTAGGTTGACAAGACTGTGCAAACCCAATCCAGACAGGGGCTCAGCATGAAGAGAGAAGGTGGGCAGAAGTCCCAGCCCAGGTGAGGGTCACTGGCAATCGACAGTATGGTGGGAGAAGTCGAGTCAGCTTTCCTGACTAGTATGGCGCCTGATATACTCCTGACTGGTATGGCGCCTGATAGACTCCTGACTGGTATGGCACCTGATAGACTCCTTACTGGTATGGCGCCTGACAGACTGACCAGACTCCAGGGTTAGACCCATACCCAGGGGCATTTAGGAAACCTACACTTGACTCAATAAACTTTTAAGAAAATTAAAGACAAATAACAATAGAGGACGTAAAGTCAGTGAGAGGGGTAGTAAGTTGGGGTGGAGTGGGATGGGTCTGAATATGGTCAAAGTACAGTGTATGAACTTCTCAAATCAGTAAAAATAATTTTCAAAATTGGGCAAAGAACTGAGGAGAGAAAAGGGGAATGAAAACCAGCCAGTCCCCCACAGCACTTTCATTGCTGCTATGGAAAGAAAAACCTGGATGAAATATAAAGAGTCTAGAATTAAAATCTTGTATTCTTGGGCTGGAGAGATGGCTCAGTGGTTAAGAGCACTGGCTGCTCTTGCACAGGACCAGAGCTCAATTTCCAGCACCCACATAGTGGCTAACAACCATCTGTAACTCCAGTTCTGGGGAACGCAACAACCTCTTCTGACCTCTCAGTTATTGCATGCTATGAGTGCACTTACATACATGCAAGCAAAACGTTCATACACATAAAATAAAAATAATAAACAAACATTTTTAAAAACTTATATTATCAAAGAGATCAGAACAAAATGGATGAACTAAAAAAATTTCATGTTTCTCTACAGAATGTATCATAGAGTTAAAATTCAAATTAAAGGACAGCCTGAATACTCTTCAGTGTTCTATTCCTGTGCTAGAGAAGCTGACAGGAGGCCAAGCCATCAATTCATTCTTCCCTGAAAACCACACTCTGTGTGAGTATGAGTGTGTATGTGTGTGTGTGTGTATAAGCATGCATGTGCAAGCATGCATGTGTGTGCATATTTAAGAGACGTGAATGGAAATATAGACAGATGCAGACTGCAACCAGAGGCTTCACTTTGGATACTAGATCCTTTTAGAGTACCTGAGTGTTGTTGTAAATATTGTCAGTAATTTAATAAATTAGTAAATGGAAACCACAAAAGGAAAATGTGCAGCATTACAGAATTACAACAGGGATAGAGAAGCAGCTCAGTTGGTAAAGACCCTTCTTTGTAAGCACAAGGGCCTGAGCTCAGTCCCCAGCACTCACATTTTAAAGTCTGGTGCAGTGGTGCATGCTATAACCCTAGCCCTGAGGAGGCAGAGACGGCAGGTCTCTGGAGCTCCCTAGCCAGCCAGCCTAATCTCTCACTCCAGTCCAGTGAGAGACCCTGTCTCAAAAGACAAGGTGGATGGCATCTGAGGAAGGACATGTAGTGTTGTTCTGTGGCCTCACAAGCACACACATGTATGCACACTTATGGACACACGTGTATCCACATATACATATACAAACAAAAGAAATACATTTAAAAATTTTAAATTATCACTGTTAATTCTATAGCCTCAATGATGACTGAAAGAAGTGGAAGAGGGAGCCAGGAAATGCATTTGGAAGCCTTGATATTTGCAGTAAGCCTTTGAGGACCAGTAAGATTTGACAGAGTGGGGGACCGTCCCATGTTGAAGAATGCACAAAGCACAGGGCCCCTGGGGTGGGAGAGGAGCCACAGTCTTAGGAAGAAAGGCATCTCCTCAAAACCACATAGGCGATAAAATTTGCTGAGGAGGAGACCCCTGTCAGCCACATTGCCTGAAGCTGTGCAGGGAGCTGCAGGGATGCAGTTGAGTAAGCTGTTACTCATGCTGGGGTGAAGAGCTATTTGGTGATGCATTTCCCTGAGTCATCCCTGCTCCTGTAAGTAACCCCTAAAATTCACTGGTTCACTAAGCTAGACTTGGGTGCAAACGTTTCTTTGGTCTGTAATCAGTGTCTTGTCTAGGGTGAACAGAAACTTATTGTCTCCCCAGGAAAAGTCACACAAACCACCCACATCACACCTTTCCTGTACCACTCAAACGTTTTATCTTTCTTCATGAATTCATTTAAGGAGTATTTATTGAATATCTACTATGTGCCATGCTAAAAAAGAGAAACCTATATGCTAAATACTGACATCCAAGCTTAAGAACCCCTCTCCTGTCTCCCCAAGGCCTCTAGTCATATGATCACATTGCCCTGTGCCCATCCATTTCTTTCTCCTCTTCTGACCAGTTCCGACCATTCCTCCAGATGGAGCTTATCCATCCCTTAGGAAGACTTCCTTTGACCGCCCTCCTCCCCATCCCCTTCTGACTGTACAAGCTCCTTCCCAAAAAGCCCCATGGTGGTATTGCCCTCTCCCAGTCTACATGGACTCACCAGACCCATGGCTGTGGCTAGAAGAAGACGGGCAGTGGGTGAACAGGAATCTCGTCTGTCACCAGGCTTTGTCCCATGGTGTCACCAAGGTGATTAAGCCCCACAGAAACGCCAAGACTCCTTATCCCCAAAGCTGGCATGCAGCTAGGATCATTTTCTGTGTACAGAAAAGAACCTGAAATGTACCACAGATCCCTTGACCATTAGGATTCCTTCTCTCTCCATCCCTGACAGGAGTGGTCAGCTATGTGCCATGCACTGTTTGGCGTACACGATCTCTCGGCAAGTTTTTGCTTAATTCAACTAAATGATTCAAATCTTCAGATTTGGAAGCCAGGGGAAGGATTTACTTATCCCCAGAGATATACATTTGATCTTGAAGGTCTCTCAGGGGCTTTAAGGATCAAGGATTGGTCCCCAGGTTGGTACTATTATGAAGCTGTGGAAACTTTAAGAGGTAGGGCCTAGTGGGAGGTCCTCAGGTGACCAGGAAAATGCCCCTGAGAGGGGTTGTAAGATTCTCCCCACACCTCCCTCTCTCTCTCTTTCATGAGGCAAGAAGCTTTTCTCCAGCTCTCCTTGTGCGAAGGGCTGCCTTACCTCAGGCCTCCAGTACAGGCCCAATGGTGCATGGACTGGAACCTCCAAAACCAGGCACCAAAATAACCTTTTCTTATTATTAGTTGATGATCTTAGGTGTTATGTTACAGTGACAGAAAGCTATCTAACATACTCAGCAACATTTAAGTAAGATCAGCATGCAGAATAATTTTATATGCTCAGCTTTTAGGAATAAACCTGCCAGGAAAACCTGAGCTAGATTTTAAGAGAGCCTGAATGAGTAGTGACTTTAAGCCTCTGAGACATATTGTTCCTGTAAGTCCCAAGACCGAAATGACTTCTCACCTTGCCACCCTTCACTGTCAGCTTTTATTACTTTCCCTTGCAGATGCCCCTGTTTCTAATTAAAGCGGGGGCCTGACCCCCAGAGAGCTGATAACAATTTTGCCTTGAGCCACAGAGTTATTGGCTAACTGGAAAAGGCAGGTTAATGGTGTCCGCATGGAAGGTATATTATTAGAAGTGAGCCTGTGAAGCCAACGCCCCGTGACTCTAATCTCCAGAATGCTGACTCCTGAGGTCAGTAATTGGGCACCACAGAATTCACCAGAGCAGCAGGCCTAAGCCTGTCTTCAGGCCTCTTTGAAATGCAGTTCCTGAGGTCAGGGAAATAATTGCTTCATTTGAAGGGGGTGGAAAGAGATGAGGGAGAAGAAACAACCTTCATTATGTCTCCAGTTTATCAATGCACCGTGTTCTCAATATCCCAGGCTCATTAAAATAACACAGGCTGCTTGAGAAACTCAATCATTTCCACGGCCAGTCTTGTCAGCTTGCTCTTCCTGCCAGCCCAGAGATGCCTAATGGCAGATAAGCCCAGAGTCTGGGACCCTTTGCTTAGTCATTAATTCAGCAGCCAGGGCGCCATGGTGCTCATTAACGTGCTTTACCCCTGTTATATTAAACCCTTAATTAATAGGGAGGCTATTTTAATGTCAATGCTTTGCAACTTTCCAAAGAAAAATGCCAATGTAATCAACTTGATCTCTTGACCACAGCTTCTACAGCAGATCACCACCCGCCCTTCCATTCAGCCCTGCAAGGCTGACTCTGACTTGTTCCATGCCAGGCCAGAGGAGAACCTGATAGACTGGCTTGGAAAGTGCTAGAAAATGGAATCAATACCTCAGGGATTCCTCTGAAGTTCAGTCATTGAACTGATACCCCAGTAATCTGAAAAAGCTCCATTGCAGATCCTGAGATCCACATTTTATGCTAGAGAGAGAGAGAAAAAGAGAGAAAGAGAGAGGGAGAGAGAGGGAGAGGAAGACTAACAGGAACAGTGGGGTGGTTTGATCTTTGAAGTCTGCATAGTTCCTGTGGACCAGACTCAGCCTCATTAAAAAAGCTAATAAAGGCTCTGGAGAGATGGCTCAGTGGTTAAGAGCACTGGCTACTCTTGTAGAGGACCAGGTTCCATTCCCAGCACCCACATGACAGCTAACAACTATCCTTAACTTCAGTTCCAGGGGATATGACATCCTCTTCTGAACTCCATGGGCACTGCATGTCAGGGGTTCACTTACACGCATACAGGCAATACACTCATGCACATGAAATAAAAATAATTTAAAAAGTTTTAAAAACTAATAAATAAACATAACTAAATAAGAAAGAAAAAGAAACTAAGATAATTTGGCTTCACAAAGAACAAGAACAAAACTTAAGAAAAAATTATGTATTTCTGTTAAAGAGGTTCTCTTCATAGAAGGGATAAACCAAAATACACCTACAGGCAAGAAAGGGGTAGGGGAAAGGAGTTTTGTTTCTATTTTCACTTTTTAAAAACAACCAGATCCAACAATTGGACTATTCATTTGCTTCCCTGGCCCAACAAAGGTGCACAAACGGCAGGAGACACTGGCCTGTCCCCAGCTGACCTGGTGTCAAGGACAGAGGAGTTACTACAGAAGCAAAGGGCCACCCCTGGCCTGGTCACAGGGACCTGCAGAACAGACCTTTCCTCAATGCCCCTTGATTAGACCTCCAGCTTCTAGCTGAGGGAGTCCTATCTCTGACTTGGCTCACTATTATCCCATTACGTTTCCAGACTGTCACTGGGCCTCTGAATTCCTGCTTCTACAGTATCTGACTCGGAACCTGCCAACCCTGCTACCTACGTGGCTCTTGTGACAGTCTTTGCTTCTGAACCATTGGCTGGTTAAGGCACAAGATCTCAAGTCCTTTTAACCACAGTCGGCAGGCTGAAGCACCGGGAAATAGTTTAGACACCACATATATAGCAGGACAGCAAATGTAAGAAAACATTTTCAAAGGAATTTCCATTTCTCTCCTGTGCTCTAAGACACCAACATTGTTGATGTGACTAAGCTAATTTTAGGGACTGTGTAAGTTTTCTTCTTTGTTCATGTTAATTGCAAGACAGATGCATGTGCCCCCTTGCTCCTCAGGCCACAACAGAAAAGCATTAGAAAGAAATCTATCAAAGCTTAGAGGTTGGAATCTTAAAAATGAGATTCAGATGTGTCTATAAATCTGACAAAGAAATGCAAGGAAACCTTTAAGCTAGTGTGGGCAAAATACGCCTGGAATTTGGTCTGTGACCTCACCTGGCCACTCGCTTCATTAAATCTGCTGCTCTGGGGCACACACAGGTCTGGGGTCAGCTGAGATGTTTTCATCCCCCTTCCAATTCGCAGTGGTGTTTGCTCGCCTCAGGGCTGCAGAGCCTCCTGCCTCCAACTCAGGTGTCATGATTCGGCCAAACCCAAGGGGCAAAAAAGGATGCTGGATGGATCACTAGTTTGATCTTCAGAGACAAATCCCTTGTTGTGACTTCTTTCAGAGATTGGAGATTGGGGCCTGGGGGTGGGCGAAAGACGGATATTCATGCTGGCCTGCTACGGACATCGGCTGGTCCCCCTGCTCCCACATGCTGCTTGCACTGCCTCCTATCCAGAATTCAGAAGCTGCCCAGGAGCCATGCACAGAGAGGTGTTTGGCAAGGAGCATCAGGGATTTTAGAGAGGGACAGTTCTATGGTCAGCCCCTAGGCTGTGCCTCATTAGCTGGATGAGCTGAGGCAAGTGATTTAGCCTTTCTGGACCTTGGTTTCCTCATCTGCAAAATGGAAATAATAATAATCTATTATGTCCCAACTGCCAAGAGGAAGACTACAGTACAGGAGGTGAAGGGCCCAGTGATTTATTGATATGTCAATACATTCAGGTTCCCATTTCATCTACTACAGAAATCATGAACTTGGAGACAAGTAAACGGGGGACCTCGGAAACACAGTCTTCAGCAGTGGGGTCAGGTCAGACGGAAGTTGGTACGGTAATGGCTCTGAACAATGGTGACAGCCACAGCCTGTTAAACTCAGCTCCCAACAGTCTCGGGCTTTCACGAGCATGACTTATGGGAGAGTCTTTAAAGATGACTTTGTGTGAGTCAGGCCTAGTGGCACACACCTGTAATCTGAGCAGCTAGGAAGTGGAGACTGTGACCAGGAGTTCAAACTCATCCTCAGCTACATAGAAAGTTCGAGGCCAAACTAGGGGCTAGCTAAAAACAATAAATAAATAAGGCAACCAAACGAAAGATCTTATTTAACAGTTAAATTGCTTTGGTCTACCCCCAAGCTCTCCTGTAGAAGGTCCAGAGTCCCTTTTCTGTCTCCCAACATGTCACCATGTCGGAGCTCCACATCACCTACTTTCTTTCTGGAAGGCAGACATTTATCAACAGAGAAGAGAGAGTGACCATGTATAGATGAAACCTTTGGTAGATAGCTCTGCACAAAGTGAAAGGTACATTTCGGAAACTCCCTCAAATGTGCTCCTTCTCAGATCTGGATCACACGAACACAAGCGCTTCAAAAGAAACCTCTCCGCTTCACAGAAACAGGCACAGCAGTTGGCAGCACAACACATCCTCCAAAGAGACCCAGCTCCAGCATATCATGTGTGTTACTAAAAGCAAAACCAGTCAATGAAGTGAAGCTCATCTGCCTGTTCCTTAGTTTTGCCCAACTTGCTAAGTGACCATTAGTTATTCAGTCATGTAAGAGTCATTTGGGACCAAAACTAGGAATACTTACTCCCTTGAGGTCTTCATGGAGTTTAAAATTTTTAGCCCTTCCCCCAAGCTACACACACACATACACACATTAAAAAATAATAGTAATAAAGCCTGTCTCAAAAATTGACTCATAATTCCTTCTCTGATAAACCAAACTAATGTAATATGGTAAAAACATGCCAGTTTGCAGGAATGACTTTTACAATATGTACAGAATCTGGACTAATGACTTTTACTACACCTTAGACCAATAAAACTACTGTTTGTGATATAAACAAGCTCACTGAGCCAAGCGTTCCTCTTGTCACCTGGCACCTGACCTTAATCCCTCAGGACCCCACCTGGCCCTCCATCCCTGAGGGTGAAAGAATGTGGCCATGCTTCATCAGCATATCAAAGGGCTGCAAGCAGCATGCTAGTCCCACTGAGAAGAGTGAGAATAATCATGAAGTCTGCTTGATTTCATCTGTATGAGACAGTTCAGATCTAGGGACTAAAGGGCAAGATTCTCTGGTAAGGGTGGACCCTGGCTTCTACTTCCCAAATTGCTGCTGGAAGGAGGGCTTCAGTAGAAGTATGGTAAAGCCTGGCTCTAGAGCCAACTTCCGGGAGACAGCGAGGAACACACTCTGAGGTCGGATCCATTCTTGGCTTAAAAATTAAAACCTAGGAGTCCGGCTGTTGTTTCTTAATTCACATGTAAGGACTGTAGCTCAGTAACACTGTGGTGATGACGGCATAAACAAACCTACCAATCACATCAAAAGTCCAACTCACAAAATTATGTGCAGAATAACCAGTGACGAACAGCGATGATCCCAGGTTATATGCTTACTCTACTTGTATCAGTATTTTGAAGTGTCTTATTTCTCTTTATGTAACAAACACCTTTGCAGTAAAAGCAGTATGTCACCCCAGTGCCGCCTCAGAAAGCTGTGCTCACCAGGTCTCTTGACCACACTCAGAGGCTGTGCTGGATACCTGACCCGGTCCATCTAGGTTTGCCTAACTACACTTTCAGATGGTCTCAGAGCAGTGCATGTTTTAGAATTATTTTCATTAGTAATCAATGCAGGACTGAAATATTTTTTCCATTTTTGTCCATTTAGATTTAAAACACACACACACACACACAAACACACACACACAGAGGAGGGGTTACAAAGTAGAACACAGTCCTTTATCAAACACCTAGTGACTGCAGAAGCAATGCAGTGCTGTTTAGCAATCTATTGATTTTTAGCTAGGATGTACTTTTGTGGAATCTACTTTCAAAGCTATAGGGTAAAATGGGAAAAATGGGGAGCGTACTTAGCTGGGGGAGGGTAAGAGGGATGATACAGGAGGAGAGGGAGAGGGAGAAATAAATAATACACAGGCTGTCTGGAAAAGCAGTAGGGCAATATATTATTTTATAAGCTAACTTTAAAATATACATATTATGGGTATGTGTGTGTGTGTGTGTGTGTGTGTGTGTGTGTGTGTGTGTGTTGCTAAAGGTTATCTAACAAAAATCCCAGTGCCAGGCAAAAAAATCTCCCTTCAAGTTGCTGGTCAGCATAGTCCAATAGGTGCCCCAAACAACAGAGGTTATTACCATAGCCCCTTGGTTGTCTTCCGGAATTTGAAGGTAAGATCATATTGCTGAAGATACCACACACCCTCAGACACAGGACTTAAGAGGAACTGAACTGGAACTGACCTGGGAGGTCCCTGAAGACCAGCTCTCTTAGGAAGGATGATGCAAGCTGCCAAGGGAGAAAAGCAATCGGTAGTCCTACCAAAATGTAAAGCTACAAACCGCCAGGCCAATCAGCTGGAAAGATATCCCCAGCGGTGCAATAGTGGCACTTTTATCTTGGGGGTAACCGCGAGCAGTCTAGTAGAAAGGACTCTACGTCTGGTGCCATAAACACAACTGGAGCAGTCACAGACCCTAGAAAAGAACTCACTACTGCCACTTCCTACACAATGCAATTTCTTAATATAGTCTAAATACTTATTTTTATGTGCACATTTTAAGTGTGATTCTCACCATTTGTCAAAGAAACTTCTTTTTGTAATGGATGGAGACTGTTACAAAGTTCCACAACTGATCGAGATGCAGAGAATAAGTGACCATGAAGTGCCCAGTCCAAACTTGCTAAACCTGCTATGCAACCCTACATCTCAGGCTCAGGAAACATCACAGAAGATGGCAAGACTGTAGGATCCAGAGGCCCAGGGTGCCTGATGCTAGATAGTGCTCTCTAGACACTGCAGGAAAGAGCACTGATGAAATCTCAGCATTGTGGCTGCCTAAACGAGACCTGCACAAATGAGACCTGAAAGCACAGGTTGATGTGTGGATGGAGGAAATGACACAGAACCCTACCTCTAGATGAAGAATTACAGGTAATCAGTGGATGTGAGGGAGGAAGAATTAGTCTTCTCCAAAAACTAGCCGCCTGATAAGTGATCAAGTCCTAAGTGTGTCAGCCCTAAATATGTATACAAACAAGTACTACTAAATGAATTCAGTAGTATGCATCCATATATACATGTCCATATACAAACGTACGTATGTATGTGTAATAAATAATCAAAGAAGTCGCAAGATTGAGAGGGAGTGGGACTGTGGGAAGAGCTGGAGGGGGAGAGAGAAGAGTAGACATGGTGTAAGTACAATTCCCACGTATGGAATTCTCCAAAAAACAAAAACAAACAAACAAAAGTTGTAGGGTGAGTATCCCTAATGCAAATATCTGAAATTTGAAATACTCCAAAATTCACAACATTCTGACAGTAACATGATGCCGTGCTGAAAAACTCTACAGCATGGAACTTTACTTTCAACACAAAATTATTAAAACCTTAGTAAAGTTACTCCAGGCTGTGTGTGCATATATAGTTTAGGCTGTTTAGGTAAAACATAGATGAATTTCCTGTTTGGGTCTCCTCTCTAAGATACCCATTACATTTATTTTAAAATTCTTAAATAAAAATATCCTCACAAGTGAGAAACACTTTTTCTGGCCCCAATCATTTTAGATACTGGAAATTCAGCCAGTATTTTTAAAATTCTAAAGCATTAGCCATTTCTACTGTATATCCTTCTCTATATCCTGATTACCACAGAATATACCCATCTGTGAATGTGTCATCTCTCTTGGGAGTGGTTCTGAAATCTGCAGTCCACCTCTCCCTTGACAGTTACTACTCCTAAGAACACATCACTAACGTTTTCTTGAATCCTTATTCAGTGATGGTCACTGTCCTCAGAACAACTCCCTCAGGGTCTGCTTCCCTTCCCACCATGGCCCTAGGAAATAATTTCCTCACAAATGAAGCAGCCCAAGGCTCACTGGGTGACACAATTCAGCTGGTCAGCGGCGGCGCCGGAAGCTGGCACCTGGACCGGAAGCTGGCACGCGGATGGCCACCACATCAGAGCTAAGACCTCAAGAGAAAGCACCGTCCTGACTGCAGGGCAGGAGCCAATCAAAATCTAGATCAGTCTAGATCCTGGGGGCTGGCTTTACACCCACGCGCTGCTGCCAACTCACTAGCCAAGCATTCTTCCCACCAATGGCTCTCGAATGCGACTGCCCCGGGCTGGAGGTGGCCTTCCCTCCCCCTGTCACACAGGAGTGGCCGCGCTCTTCAGGCGGCACTGCAGCAGTCCGTGGCCCGCAGGAGTCTCCATAACCTTGTTCAACATGTCTACCCCTGTGGCTTTGGTTCCCATCAGCAGAAAAAATGTCAAAGAAATCTTTTCCCAGTGGGTACAGTTTGTTCATCTTTAAAAAGCTTTGTAAATGGGAACGAATTATTGAGTGAAAGCCCAAAAGGAAGTATTTAAAAGTCCCTCCCACAGCTTCCTGTGAATTCCCTCTAGAGATGGTGTGTTCCATCCAAGAAGCCCACCTCCGCGAAGGAGTGGATCCTGCCTGTCTGCATCCCAGGGTGAACGTAGTCTCCCCTGTGGAATCCCAGATGCCGTACGTGAGGGAACTGGACCCAAGTTCGTCCATCAAGGGCTTTGTGTGGACTGAAGGTCTCCAGGTCTGGACCGTCTCTGCCTCACAGTGTTTCACAGGCGGGCTTTGGACCGTAGTCATGCTTACAGTTTTTAAAGGCTTTACAAGATGTGTCAGAATTTTTCTTGGGCTTCCTTTTCCAATAAATCCTCCGGCTTTGACTCCTCTGTGTCTGAGTCGGCTCAACTCAAAGCAGATTCGCGTCTGTGCGAGAATGTTGGAAGGAAGAAGGGTGGGAGTGGTTTGGCAGTTTCTTTCTGCCCACAGCTGTCTCTAATCTCAGATATCCAATCTCCAAAACTGATAGGTCAGCTTTCATGTCAGTGGATCTGGTGTATCTTGGCTAATAACAGCATTTCAGATCTTCCAGGAAGCAAGGGAAGTAAACTCTCTTTTGGTTGCTGTGATTGGTACCACAACACCTTTTGGTGAAAATAAGCTGTAATGGACTCTTCCTGTAGTTTAAAAAGTGAGGCTTACATTCTCTTCCTACCATTGTTCAGAGGTAGAACTTTGAAGGTCCCTTGTCTGAAAGAATTCTCTTCCTGGTAAATTCTTAAACAAAGCCAACCAGTCATAAGCAGGATCTACAAAGACCTGAGTGTTGAACATTAAAATAGGAATTATATAAAATAGGAATTATAAATCATCACTTAGTGTAGATGCTGGATTAGTCAGGTTTCTATTACTATGACAAAACCACTTGAAATATCCAACTTCAAAAGAGGAACAATTTATTTTGGTCCAGGGTTTCAGAAGATTCAGTCTGTGGCAGCTGGCTTTGTTCCTTTTTACCTGTGGAAAGGCAGAGCATTATGGAGTAGATTTGTGGAGTGTGTGGTAGGCAAAGCAGCTCACCTGGAGACAGCCAGGAAGCACCAAGAGAAGAGGGGCTGGGATCCCAGTACCCCCCTTTCAAGGGGCACTCCATGACTTACCTTCCTTCTATCAGTGTCCTTTCTCAAATGATCTACCAGCTCCCAACAGCCTCACACTGGGGTCCAAGCCTTTAACACATGAACTTTTGGGGAACACATAAGATCCAAACTATAACAAGATACAAAACATCACCTTGCTTGACTTCCATATGATATTTGGAAGCTCTTGTTGAAAATAAAAAAGCCTCTCAGAAATAATTTTTCTTTCTTTCTCTCAGATTTTTCTTTCTCTCTCCACTTGAGGCATAAGACATACACTTCCATCATTGGCACCAACACTGGCTGGTCCCTAATGGGGGCAATGGGATGTTATCACAATCCATTAGGAACACAATGTAGCTTTTTAAAGCTCTAGGAAATCAAGGTGGTCTCACTATCCTCCCCAACAGCTGTCCTCCACTGCCTTGTACAAAAATATAAAACAGAAATATTCACTGTCCCTAACACAAGAAACACTAAGAGGCTGCTGAGACATCTCTAACTTAGAACAGATACTTGAAATAGTCATTTATCCAATCATACAGCATTTACCAGGAAGTGCTTCAGAAACACCAGGATGCACAGTAGTCATTATGGGTGTACACGTGCTACCGAACATTAAAATGTTCACTATTTATCTTTTAGTTAATAAAATTTATACTTGCAAAGCTGATTTAACAACCTTCCTAAGAAGTACATTTTTTTCTTATTTCCACTAGCACCGTTCAGCTTTGTTCCCTTACATGAACCCTCTATTATTTGATTTCCAATTTGATTTCATTTTTCATTACAATTGTTAGAAAAGGAAGCGTGAAATATTTTATTCAAGCTATTTTCACAAGCTATCCCTAAATACAATAAATATAAATAGCCTGGATTTTTAAAAATAATTTAGTCTCTCAACATAACATAATCATTCCTTGATTGATACCTTTCATCAAAAGAATTTGAAATTAGATTTATTCCGCCTCCCATCCACCCCTTAGTCTTACAGAGGAGAAATAAAATTAAATAACTTTTGTTTTAAATGGAGTTCTGGTGTTTTCTTGTTCATGCCTGCTGAGAGTATAGCTCATAGTCAGTAGAAGGCCCTAGGATGGGAACCATTGGATTTCAGTCAAGTGATCAAGCTTGCAGAAGTTCTCCCAAAATAGTAATTTGACTTAAACTTTTTATGTTTCAGCAGGACATTAGTGCCTGTCTTCATTGTAATTCTTTTTTTTTTTTTAATTTCCTCACTTGTTAGTTCTTTGAGAATTTCATACAACATATTGTGATCATAGGCACGCACACCACTCTAACTCAGATCTGTCCCCTAACCCCTCCCAACCTCAACTGTGTCCTCTTTTCTTTTTTACCCATCAAGTTCAGTTTGTGCTGCCAATATCCTCTTAACCATGTGACCATCCACTAGAGAATCTTGACCTACTAGAGGCCACATTCTTTTTAAAAAGCTGACTTCCTCTAAACTATCACCAGAAAATGAATTGGAGAAGTCTTCGGGAGAATCTAAACCAACAGCAGAGCTTCGGACTCGCTTCATCCTCTGTGTTTGGAGCTATATAAACCGGGAGGAAGCAGGGATCCATTCACGTGTTTGTCATTGAGAGCAGAACTAGTTCCACATGTACACACACACAGACACACACACACAGACACACAGACACACACAGAGACACACACACAGAGACACACACACACAGAGACACACACATTTTGTGACTGGTCTTCAGGTAGGCAAAATCAAACAGTAATATCCCGGAAATATGAAAACAGCAATCTGCTTTTGCTTAAGCCTATTTATAAGAAGAACTGAATGTAGAAGACATACTGAGAAGGGTGTTTTAACTTTATTCAAGTGGCTAACTGAATAATGTGAAAATGCCAACTTCTGCCCTTACAAAAACAAGTTATAAATACTTCAATTATAAGATTTATTTGGATCAAGAATCTGAATAAATCTCTGCAGAGTCCCCCTCCCCTTTTCCCTAGGTTTGAAAAAGATGAGGCATTGGGCTGATCTGAGGCCAGGACTCGGAAGGTACAGATATTTGTACGCAAGCCTGACGACCTGAGTTTGAGCCCTAGATCTCACAAGGGGGCAAGACAGAACTGACTCCCAAGATTTGTCCTCTGACTTCCACGGGAGCTTTAGCACATTCATATCCACACACATGTGCACATATGCACAACATCAATCAATTCATCACCATGTACACAAGAATGATAAAAGAATGGAGTTGAAGTCCTTGCTAACCTTACAGTGAAAGGAAATGGGAAATGTGCTGTTGAGCTGAAAATGAATGAAACGAAGCATACGAGGATTCTGATACAAGTGAGGAAAGCGATACCTAGCAATTTGGGGTGAGACTTAAATTGCACTCAGATGCACACACAGGCTCTCACAGTACACACCTGTTCAGCAAACCTGTCACGCCCTCAGCTCAGGCTGGCCCAGTTATGTGAATTTCTCTGATTTAATCTCCTTCAAACGCATTTATCTGATTTTCTTATGTTCACAGAGATTTTTCTCATCGCACATGGAACCATGTGTGTGTTGCTCTCAATAGCGCACCCTCCCAGCCTCGTGGTTCCACTGGCATATTCCACTAAGCGCATTTGCCTTTAGTCCTGGTGCTGTGAGCACGCAAACGCGTTCCCTCGGTGAGGCCAGGTCTGCGTCGGGGGAGCTGGGACCCTTTGCTCGATGGATGTTCCCGAACTTCTGTTTCTACTTCTTGCCTCCATTATCAGACACAGAGTTACAAATGGCCAGGCTGCATACATGCAGGCCATTCTCAAGCGCCAAATTACCCACCCAGCAACAGAACAACACGCGTGAGTTAGAATGCTTTCCTCCTCCACCTGGCTTTCCTGTCTGGGAAGGAGGAAGCACAGCTGCTGGCTCGGCAGGAAGGCAGCAGTCATCCTGAGCACCTGTGTCCTCAGTTTCCCACACGGAGATGTCCCTGACAACTCCATGGACCAGGCAGGTCCCTGTCCCCAAAATGCTTCTCTTCCAGAATTGGTGTATACAGACCATGAAACCGCAACCACACTCTGGTGTCAAGACACAGCATTCTCTTTCCAAGTGTTTCAGAAACAAGAAAGCAATGCCAGCTATTGATATAAGAGCATAGATTCGACCTTTCCCTCCAAAAAAGACAAAATCACCATTTCTAGCCCCACAAGAACACAATTTATACAGAAAATCATCAGTATTATTCAAAGAAAAATAAATATTACTTTTTCACCTTTTTAATATTTTATTTTGTGTGTAAGAGTGTTTTGCCTGCATGCATATAAGTGCACCCGTGTTGTACGATGCCTGCCGTGCCCAGAAGAGAGTGTCAGCTCCCCCGGAAGTGGAGTTACAGATGACTGTTAGCTTCCATGTGGATGCTGGGAACCAAACCTGGGTCCTCTGGAAAAGCAGCCAGTGCTCTTAACCGCTGAGCCATCTCTCCAGTCCCAGTGTCACTTTTTAAAGATGAAGAAACTGTGTTACTTGAAAGTAGCTCACTTTCACCACCTGTATAAGGAAGTCATCACAAATTTACGTTTTGTAATTGAACATATAATTAAAATGTAATTATAATTAAATCCTTGTAACATTAAATTAAGGGCTAGTGTTAATATGTTAATAGATTAATAGTTAATCATTTTAATGACATTTAAAAGGCACTTCAAATTGTATATGACCTTACTAAATACCAGTCACTGAGATGGAAAGGATAAGATTAAAGTATCTGAATTATTTCTTTTGTTAAAAAAGAAAAGTTTGCGTGTGCGTGTGTGTGTGTGTGTGTGTGTGTGTGTGTGTGTAGTGTATGTGCACATGTATGTGCATACCCTTCGTGCCAGAGGAGTATGACCTGGGTCCTGCTCCCTCTCTCTTCACCTTGCTCTACTGAAGTAAGGTCTCCGGTTAAACCTGGATCTAGGCTGGCAGCCAGCAAGCTTCCGTGATCCTCCTGTTCTCATTCCCCCACAGTGTTGGGATTACAGAGCTGCTCCACCACACTCAGCTTTTAATTTGGGTGCTGGGGATTTGAACTCAGGCCCTCATACTTGCATAGCAAGCACTCTCACTGGCTGACCCATCTCCATAGTCCCAAGTATCCTAATCAGAACCCACAAAATTCACCCACCACATGGGCACAGACCCATTTTGATTCTTTTTATTTGTAAATCTAATTTAAATTTGGAGGACAGGTTTGACTTGCACATTCCCGGTCACAAAACTTTAATATGATACTGACAACATTTTTCTCTAGGAGGACAGGGCGAACACACTGGATTCTTGGTTTCCAAATTCTCTTTCCACTTGTGGAAGCTTTATCTTTCTGTGTGAACCTGTATATTTATGTGTGATTCTCTATATGTATGGATGTAATTCTTTGTGTGTATGGATGTGATTCTTTGTGTGTGTGGATATGTGATTCTTTGTGTGTTTGGATATGATTCCTTATCTTTCAGTAAAAGTTTGGTTCTTGCTCTCTTCTAGACTGAGAATTCTTTTCTGCCTTTTAAGCCTTTAATTGGCTGAGAGAATGAACCCAACCCCCAGCCAGTAACCATCTAATACTCCTAGACTAATAAGGTGACTACAACATTTTCTGTTTGCAAGCTTGATTTTTAATAATTGGCAATTCATTTTACAATGAAACATTGCAAAGATGTGTGGATGTCCCTCCTCCCAGAAAAGATGTGCTAAACACTCCAACCGGCGTACACGAAGGCCATTATTTGCTGCCTCTGCCATATAACAACTCTGGGGTTCAGTCCTCAAGGACAGAAACGTTTCTTTGACACCCGTATCTGCCAGTGAACTGCACTGTAGTGGTTTAGCTGCAATTCAGCTCGTGACCAGTTGACTCTCTTTGTACATCTTGAGCAGAACCCTTTGAAAGACAGGATCTGATTGGATCATCTGGGGCCTACTGTAGTCCTGTTGGGCAGACTCTCTAGGTCAGTGGCCTGCCTCAAGAAGAATGCTCTCTAGTATCATTCACTGTGCCCTGAAAGGAACTCTCCCAGTCTGAGCACCAGCCACATTGCCGGCCTTCAGTTCAGGCTTCACCATCTTCTGCACTGCCACATCTCTCCTACCTGCTGTCTTTGCAACTGTGCCCTCCCCTCACTTCCCACCAAATTAACACCATCACACGCTTCAGATCTCAGTTCAACTGCACTTCCTTAGGGACTTCTTTCCTAACCTCTTTGAAGAGTCCAAACATCACCACGGAAAGATCTAAGAAAGCCCGGTATCTGATGTTAATCAACACCTTCGCTGGTCTGACACATGATACCAAATAAACAAAACACAGAGCCATCAGAGTGGGTACTGTGCTAAGATGATGCAGGCCTCCTGTTACACCAGGAGTTAGCAATACTACTAAGAAGGCAGGGAAGAGGGTTCTGAGAGTCCTGGAGACAAGGCTTGAGGGGTCCAGGACACAGGAAAAGGACTCAAGGAAAGAGTGTTACAGAAAACCTTTTCAGACTTCAATAATTTAAAACAATGGTCTATCCATTCTCGCAGATTTACAACCTCAGCTTACCTCAAGGAGGTGGTGGTGTTATTTCCCATAGTGTCTACAGAGGGAGGAATGTCCAGGATAGCTTCCCCAACAAAATGCCTGGACCTGCATGGTCACTGTGGCCTAGGCAGCATCTTCACATCTTAGAAGTCTGGCACAGCTGGCCTTTTCATACGATGGGCAGCTTCTAACATGATGGGAGCAGAAGCCACCAGCCCTCTGAAGACTTTGACTCTAAAGTCACACAGTCTCTTGGTTCAAGCAACATTCAAGTCCAGCTTGTCCAGCAAGGGAAAGACATTCCCTCGTGATGTGTTGTAGGTCTACGATTGCACGTACAGAGGGATGGAATGGCGGCCATCTGAGGACACTTTCACAATTAGTGTGACACGTTTAAATATTTTAACACAGCGGAAATGGTGCTTCGGGCTGAGTACCAGCTGAGTACATGCCACGCCTTACGCCCTGTTGGGATTTATGTTTGTTTGTGACTTATTTGTTGAGTCTGTCAGATGGCCAGGACAGTAACTGCCTTTGCTCCTAGCTGTGCCTGGAACGCCCAACTTGTCACGCTGCAGCATACGGTGAGCCTGTTGAGAGATGAATGTCCCCTCCAAAAGCAGCAGCCAAAATTGCACTGAACTGCCTTGGGGACAGAAACACGTGACTTTTGTGTGGTGAAAAATTGATAAAAGGTCTCCCGTGAGGAAATAACGAAACTGAGAGTTGAAAGTCTTTTGGGCAGAAGGACTAGTTTTGCTAGAAGGCAGATTTTGGCACTGGATAGGAGGTGTCTGTGGGAGGCAGAGGAAGTGGAAAACTGAAATGGGAAAGACTTGATACAATACGGTTCCACCTCCCTTGCTTTATAGATGTTCTGAGCAGGGCAGGTTCTCTACTGATAAAAATCAATAGCAGAAGCCACCCACCAAGCAGGAGCCACCTCCCAGGAAGGCTCTCCCTCTGCAAAAATGAATACCTTCTAATTCATATTGCTTTGCCCGAGGAAATGGCTAGACTGGGGAGGCAGCCAGGAGAGGTGAAGAAAAACACGGAGACAGAAAACCTGAGGAGCTTCCCTCTGATGAACAGCCCTGAGAAAGGCACCTCTCCTGTGCCACACTACCCCCAACATCTGCTGAGGGCACTGCCAGCTTCAGCCCTGGACCCCCGGCACACTTAAGCCACACCCAACCTTCCAAACTCTATCTCCACCCTTAGTGCTACCCCATCTTCCCGCCAATCAGCTTTGAAAACAGGAGGCGTGTCAACAATATGAGTCATTCTCATACCTGGTGCATCCCCTTGAACCTGCCTCAGACATTGCAGCGTTGTCTCTGAGGTCTGCCTCCACCTCCACTTAAGCCTACACTGCCTCCCCAAGTTCAGATCCATCTGAAACCATAAAACTTAGTCCCTGACTGTAGAGTCTCCACACTGCACTCCTCAAGATTTCTGACTTTCTTTACATGGTCACAGCAGCACTTAGTGGTTATCTATCCAGAAGTCAGCCTTCATTCAGGATGAAGCGAAGGTGAGTTCCCAGGACACTCGCTGCTGCTGCTGCTCCCGCTGCTGGACCAGAGAGAATGAGGAGAGCATTTCCCTAAGACCGCGCGTTCATGCAAGACTTTAACCACAATTGGTTGTGATCTGGACATTTTTCACCCGTTTCCTTCCTCACACTTACCCTGTGTTGAACGGTGGTGGGGTGTCTGTGGGTATTTTACGACACCACTTACAAGGAAAAGTTGAGCCAAGGATACATTTAGTTTGTGTTTAGTGGAATATGTTTCTGTGGTTCACTTCAAGGTGAACCCACAGGGGTTGAAAGCAAATAGTGAGGTTTGGGAACTGCTTGGATTATACTCAGAACATTTGGGAGATTGACAGAAATACATAAGGAAGAGCATATACATTATGAAAGTCATGATTCAGTTCTTGGACTATTTCATAATTTGACTGAATAATGGCTTATCTAGACATGTTTGAAGCAATTTAATTTCTTGATACCAACATCAACAAATTATACACAAAATTCCTAATATACAACAATTGAAGACACTGATAATAAACTGTTTCAGGAGTGTGACTGAATGAAGTGTTTGAGATTAGTCAACAGAAAAGGCAGCTCTGAATCCCTTACAACTCATATGCAAATGAAGGTGGGGGTCTCCTCAATTTTACCAATAACTAGATCTTTACTTGGTTTTTCACTACTGAATCACCGAAAAGGAACAATTTTTTTTTAATTTTGATTCAAGAATTTCATACAATGTATTTTGATCATATTCAGAGCCCCCATCTGCACTCTCATCTTACACACCCTTCCCCTACCTCATGCTCTCTATTAGCAATTGAAAACCCCATTCATCTTACAAAACTCATCTAAACTGGGTGCCAGAGAGATCATATCTCCCTAGAACATCAGTGATCTGTAATTCTTACACGCTGATGGACAAAGTAAGTAAGGGCTCACTCCCTTTCCCGGTATGTGACTTTGGGTCAGAATACACTCAAGTTTCTGGGAATGCAATTTTCACACACACACACACACACATACACACACACACACTGTTTCTCTTACACACTGCCTAGGATTGTCAAGTGGGGACTTCTCACTTCCTCAGCACTTGGATTTTCTCATCAAAGTCAGTTATGCACAGCCCTGGTACATGCAAACTACACTTTGGCTGTCCCAAGTTCTCATGCTGCACAATCACCCCAATGTGGACCAAGGTATTCTTTGACAGGTTGACTCCACAAGTTTTACAAAATGTTTTGCTGAGAGCCACCACCACCTCCATCTTGGTTCCTCAGCCACTCTCCCTCTCAATTGCCAAGTCCCTTCTCCACAGCATCCAGGTCACCTGGATGCTGATGACGTTCAGGGGACATGGGTATGCTGCACAGTGGCCCCTTGAAGGTCCACCCACTGCCGGGAGGCAAAAGAGGTAGACCAACCATGGTGGAGAGTAGATGGTCTGAATCTCCTCCTGGCTACACCCACCACCAGGCCCCCTCACCCACCAGGCGGCC
The DNA here is from genome assembly GCA_035773235.1 of Eospalax fontanierii. Classification (NCBI taxonomy): domain Eukaryota; kingdom Metazoa; phylum Chordata; class Mammalia; order Rodentia; family Spalacidae; genus Eospalax; species Eospalax fontanierii. The sequence goes on from CM069538.1 coordinate 11,034,073, forward strand.
TTGCACTCTGGTGCCCCAGAGGCCTGGCCCACTAGGCTCCACTCGTATAACCACAACTTGGGCAATGGGGAAGGGGCAGCTTCAGACCCAAGAAAGGGACATTTTCACCATTCATTTAAAATATTGTTCAGATCTACGATGTGGAGGGAAAACAATTATCTTCTTCTTATCACTCTGGAGAATGATATTCAAAACAGCTATGATGTGAAGAGGCTTCGAAAGACCACCCAGCCCTCCCAGGAAATGGAAGAAGCTTCAGAAATATACATACATGTATGTTACTTTTTTTAAAGATTTGGTTTTTTATGGTATTTGGCTTTAAAATTGTATAATTTTTATGCTGTACTTCCTCATTGTATAAAAATATTGTGTGTGTGTGCAAATGTGGTTATATTTGTGTGTATGTATGAGGAGGAGCGCATGTACATGTGTGTGTCTGCAAATGTCAGGTCTCTCCCTTAGTTGTTCTCCATCTTATTCTTTGAGACAGGGTCTCTCACTGAACCTGGAGCTCATGGAGTCTCCTCAGCTGCCTGGCGGGGATCTTCCTGTCTCCACCCCTAGCTCCAGGGTTGAGCCCAGCTTTTATTTGAATCCAAACTCAGGTCCTCGTGCTTGCATAGCAAGCATTTTATTAACTAAGCTATCTCCTTAGCCCCCAAATATTCTTCATTTTATTTCTGAATAGATACTCAATCTTGTGTTTCTTTTCTTAAAGACGGGACCTAAACTGTATAAGCATCAAGCCAAAGAAAAACTAACCACCTTGTCAAAAGCCAATACCATGTCCTTTCTCCTAAGAGAAGATGAATTTGTTCAGGGACATGCTTTCTTCTGTCTAATCCTGAGTTTTGAGAAAGATGTTTCCAGCTCTCTAACATTCCTTCTGATGACAGTTGCTTAAGGCCAATTTGTGGTGCCATTCTGGTCAACAGATAGGAAGAAAAGTCAGTTGAGGGATTAAGTAAAATTTACATCTTTAATAAGAAATTTAAAGGAAAAGACAAGCTGTCCAGGGTGAGTGGTTCTGTCATGTGTACATTGCTATGTTTAGATGTGATTTCTGGAACTGTGTAGCCACCTTGTGACCACGAGGAAAGCTAGCCTCAGCAGAGTCAGTCTGAAGAGAATGACAGATAGAGACTGGATTAGGTTTGCTTTCAGACTTCTTCGTGAAGTCATCATTTATGGTTCCTCTTTGTTAAAGCTACTGCACTCAATTTTCTATGATTTTCAGCTCACAGCCTCCTAACTGAAGGACTTTATATTAAATGAAATACATGAGGCACAGAAAGACAAATACTGCATGTTCTCGCTTACCTGTGGATTGCATAGCAAGTAGGGAATGTTATAGCAGTTTCCGGAGGCTGTGGAGAAGGAGGCGGGGATAGAGGCTGCTTAGCCTCAGCACTTGGATTTTCTCATCAAAGTCAGTTATGCACAGCCCTGGTACATGCAAACTACACTTTGGCTGTCCCAAGTTCTCATGCTGCACAATCACCCCAATGTGGACCAAGGTATTCTTTGACAGGTTGACTCTACAAGTTTTACAAAATGTTTTGCTGAGAGCCACCACCACCTCCATCTTGGTTCCTCAGCCACTCTCCCTCTCAATTGCCAAGTCCCTTCTCCACTGCATCCAGGTCACCTGGATGCTGATGACGTTCAGGGGACATGGGTATGCTGCTTCATGTGGACATAACAGTGTGGGCAGTAAGTCGTAAGGGGCATGTTACAGGGTATTGTGGACATAGTAATACAGGAGATAGCACACATGTGTGTTCCATGAAGATACGCGGGAACATGGGACAGTTCTAAGGATGTGGTAAGGTGGGCAAGGTTACAGAAAATCTAGAAAATTATTCTTACTGGTTTTAAAATTATTTCAGACCCTTCTGTGTTTTCTCATTTTAGTGACATGCTGTGGCTGTGATAAGAATGGGGCAGACCCTCCACCAAACCTTATTAGACTCTGTATGTAAACTGCTGACTTCAAGAAGTGAGAATTTGAGACCTGAGGCTTTGGCAAGGCCACAAACTGCTAGCTTCTTTGAAAAATATATTTTTAAAAATTCAAATTACCACATAGTAACTGTAACTACTGCAGAGTACGTGTCAACACACACACACCTGAGCAGTAATCACATCTATGATACATCTGACTTCTCAGCCATTGATCGTTTCTTTGTACTGGGAACATTAAAATCATGTTGAAATATTCAGGGTCTTTTGGGGAGGGTCTTTTGGGGAGGGTCAATCGTAGTCACCCAGCTGTACCCTAGAATATTTGAAGTCATTCATCTCATCTCCTTCTCCTCTATTACTCTTAATGAAGGCAGAGACAGATTCTATACATCTTTCCTTCTTTACAGATAAAAATATATATGTAAACACATCACTCTACCATCCTTGAATTTCTTTATGACTCCTTTACAGTACCACTATATTCCTTCATTACCTGTCTGTCAGTTGCACACAGCATGGTTTGGAGGGGGTACTCCAGACGGTACTAAAGGGTCACCCCAAAACTATAACTCAAAGACTGCAAAGAATACCACCAAAGACTCAGAGTAAATAAAAGCCAGACTCAGTGTTCGATCTTAAAGGTAATTCTTTCCATCAGCATGTAAATGTACATGTGTGTTTCATGATAAATTGCCATTACTACTTGCTTTAAACTGGATGTGGTGACTCACTCCTGTGATCCAAGAACTTAAGAGGCTGAGACAGGAGGACGGTCATGAGTTTGAGGCCATCTTGGGCCATACAGTGAGTCCAGGCAAGTCAGAGGTACAGAATGAGAACCTACTCAGGAAAGCAAAATAAAACAAAACAACCACAAAAAAGCTTACTTTAGGAGCCTTTTTAAATGTTTGCAAATAATCAATTCGTTGATATTTATTGAGTGGCTGGCCACATTAGCACTGATATCTTTGAGAATGAACACAAACACATCGGTGTTATACATAGGCATGAGCCAAAGCAAGATTGCCAGCAATGCTGCTGAAGTTGGCATCTAGCCCATACTCAAGGCCAATTTGTAGTCGTGCTCCTGCTGATGCTGTGGGAATGTGCCTTTTGTACCTGACTCTACAGTGGAGTAACTGAAAGCTTTGTTTTCTGTTGTCAGATTTCAGAAAATCGTATTTCTGTCTTCTAAACTGAGTCAAGAAATCTACTGGCTATAGCTTGTGCTTCACACCACAAGTCTTCCTCCTCTCCTCAGCTTCACCAACCTGTGCCTGCTGACACTCCCCCTAAATCATTCGAGGAATGTTCCTGACATGCATCTGCTTGTATTCATCCATTCTTTCAGATGGTTCAGCATCCTTTATCTGAAATGGAGTGTTTCAGATTCAGGGCTTTTTCAGGTTTCGGAACATGGGCATATGCATAATTTGTGTGTATGTGGTGTCTGTGTGTGTCCATATCTATGTGTATATGTATATTGATATAACCCAACTCTAAGTATGAAATTCATATGTGTGTCTTATGTACCTCACACACAGCTTTCGAATGTAACTTAATGTGGCAGCGTTCCCAGCCTTGCCCCACTTCCGGTTCCACTCCCTCCGCCTCCCACTTCCGCTGAAGATGCGGGTGCTCAGCTTTCTGCTCTGGCTGCTGCCGCCATGCCTCCTCGGCCGTGATGGACTCTTACCCTCTGAAACCACAAGCCACATAAACTCTTTCTACGAGTTGCCTTGGTCATGTTGTTTTATCATAACAACAGAAAAGTAACTAATACAACCTGTATGCATTTTTGTGGATTCTTGAGACTAGAACCACTGAGGACATCCTCAGATGAAGAAGAGGTCCAGCCCGTAAAAGACGTACACAGGACTGCATTCCAGCGGCATGCCCAGCTCAGCCCTTCCACCATGAAAAGAAGCATGTGCTAACTGCCCGCCACTGCGTCCCTCTGGCTTTGTTTATGTTGGTGGTGGTGGTGGATTGCTATTATTTATTTTTATGCACATGAGTATATTGCCTGCATGTGTATAGTACACCTGGGTCTTGCAGAGCCCACAGAGACAAGTAGTGGGTGTCAGATACCCTGGAACTAGAGTTAAAGACAGCGCCACCGACTGGCCAAGTGTTCAGTACTTGGAGTCTATAGGGGACATTCTCATTCAAACCAGCACGGGGACTTTGGGGGAGGGAGGCACAGGAGATATGGAAACTCTGTGCCTTCTGCTCCATTTTGCTTGGAACTTAAAAGTTCTCTTAGAAACAAACTGTTATCTTCTGAAAACAATGATGTGATGAGAAGAAAAAGTAGAATAAGGCAGAGCAGCTGTGATGAAAGCCACGGGGCGAAGATAGCCTCTGAGTTCTCTCTCCAAGTACTTTCTTCTTGTATTGCTCCTGGCCTTTGTTTCTTTCCATCAGTCACTGGAGAAGATGTGTTTGTGCAGAGCCCTTAACAAAGGCATCTAGAACCAGAGCATGGCGATGGCTGGGAATGAAACTTGAAAGTGTGGATAGCCCAGACCCCAGGATCCAAGCAGCCAAGCACTCCAGTTTATAGATAAGAATATTTCAAACCTAATAGTACAACTGTGCCTATAACCAAAAAGTATAGTCCGGATAAATCTCCTGAGTGCCCAGTTTTTGGCACCCACTGAAATAGAAAGACCTTTCATGATGATGGGGGTTTGGTCCCTAGGTGAAGAGATAAGTGGGTCAGCAAAACGGCCATGTCAGCATGGTAATCCTTAATGTTCCGGTGTGGTGTGACTCTACAGCCTGTGTATGACACCTCTGCAGTAGGGAGGAATGTGACAAAGTCGAGGGATCGCAGTCTGCTCACCCAGGTAGGGCAGACTCCAGGAGCCTTCCAAGGTAATGAGACCCGGTCTCACTAACAGCATCACCAGTGGGACTACAAAGATGTGGCTGTTGTCTGGCCTAACCTAATTGTGGCATCATGAGGCATTCCTGAGCCAAGCACATATCTGGAAAGAAGATTAATGTGACGTGTCTGGTTATTTTTGATGGCAGCCTTAAATTGTATGAAATGATAAACTGTGGGAAAGAATTGTTCTCAAACACTCACACAGGAGGGGTTAGGGACATAGCTCAGTTGTAAAGCTCTTGTCTAGCATGCACAACACCCTGGGTTCAATCCCCAGTACCCCATAAACTGGCTTGGTAGTACATGTTTATAATTCCAGCACTCAAGGGGTAGAAGCAGAGAGATCAAGATCAAGAGTTTATGGTCATTCTACGTTACATGGCAAGTTTAAGGTCAATCTGAGTTACATGTGACCCTATCTCAAAAAAATAATAAGTAAAAATAAAATGAAAGCACTTGATCTGGGCTTGATCTGATTCATTATGTATAGCACCTGGGATTCCATGGGACTTTAAACCTCCAACTCTGTGTGTTATTTATTCTCTCAGTGCCTCTAGCACTGCTAATGAAGTTGCTGGGGTTCAGGCGTTCTGCCATGCGCTGGGAAAACAAGGACGAGATGTGGTCTCTGCCCTCATGGAATTTCCACCGCAAAGAAAGTGGGATGCGCAGTGTTTACTTAGCAATCTGGATGCTGAGATTGAGGACTTCCAGTCCAGGAGCAGAACAAGAGGACGCGGAGTTTCTTGTGCCCCAGGACTCCATGCACGGGAATCACCTAACTAGGCAAAGAATTGGGAGGCACAAGAAATGGAAGGAAAGTTACAAAGAATTGAGAACATATACAAGAAAAGGAAAGGAGTAGATGCCCTCTGAGGAGTGACAGAAAAGCCTGGGAAGAGGAGACTAGAGGGAGAAGTCAGTTGGTTTAGAATCTTGCAGAGCAAGAATGGGAATTCTTATTCTTAACAATGGGAAGCTATAGATTAGTTTGAAGTAGAGGATTTTACTATTGCCCATGTATGAAGTCAATGAATTCATGTATATAATGCACTTGGAACTGTGGCTGACAGAGGAATCACCCTGAAAGTTTTCTTATTATTCTTAAGGATGGGTTAGGGAAAGGACAAGAATGGAGGCAGACAGGTGGGATGTTTCCAGGATCCCTGTCAGAGCCCAGTCCAAGATGGTGGCTGTGAGGTCAGAGAAAAGTTGGATGTACACAACAAAATGTAATTGCCAGTACAGTAAAGAGGACTTTTGTGATCAACAGGGAAAGAAAGAAATGAGAGGACCCCGTGGTTTCTGTCATAACAACCAGACACGTTAACCGGTCTAAAGAAAATGATTCGTCCTAAACAGGACTACAGAACAAACCAGTTCTAGAGGAAAAGAATTAAGAATCCTGCTTCACTCTAGTGAATATTCAATACTTCCCAGACATCTGAGATGAAACATTAAATATGTTATTATCACCATGGAGAACCTGAAGCTCCTCTTCAGTGAGGATCCTATGATACAGAAGGCCCAGGAGAGCTGCATTAAGTCAAACAGCAGTTGAGAGTCCATCAGGCCTAGAGCACAGCTAAGACCTCTTCACCGGTGTTGATCTTATGGCCTCAGGCGGGCCTCAGGTTCCTTGCTGACCTAACTGAATTACAGGCCTGATACAACAGCAGCATCAAAGTAACTACAAAGTAACTACAGGGATCTGGGTTCCTAAACATTCCGGGAAAATGTGTACACAGGCAGCAGAGATCACAAAGGCTGCCCAAATTCTCTGACTCTTTGGGGACAAATCCTTTGCCTAGGTAGGAAGAACAGGCCCAGCAAGAATGGTACATATATAGGTCGCTTACTAGCCTTATGAAATAAGAATGGAAATCTATTGAGTCTACATAATTTTGTGTCTACTAAAAAAATTATGTTTTAAAAGGAGAAATAAAGCAAGAGAAAGAGGTGGAGTCAGTGCTTTACAGATGTTTCAATAACTATGTGTTCATTTAATCCTTACCATAAAAATGAAATGCAAACCGGGTCATGAGCAAAGACAGGGAAATGGGAAGTGGGCACAGAGTTCCAGCTGGGAAAGCGCCAGCGTTTCAGACATGGATGACGTCATGGTTACACAACAATGATATGGCACATATATCACTGGACTGTACATTTAAAAATGGGCAAGATGATATTTTTATGTTGTACATATTCTTCCACAGTAAAAATTAATAAAAATAAAATTAATCTGGACATTTGCTTATATAACTAAGTTGAAGTTAGTTTGACATATTTTATTGTTTTTCTCATGGAACTAAACACTAAGTCAGAATAACTCTTTTCAAGATTTACTTTTTATTGTTATTTTGTGAGCTTATGTGCATGCATATGTATGGGTAACCATAGAGGCCCAAAAGAAGGTTTTGACTCCCCAGGGGCTAAAGTTACAGGTGGGTGTGAGCCAACGGATATCATTGCTGAGAACTGAACTTCAGTCCTTTGGAAGAGCAACAGACCTTCTTAATCACTGAGCCAGCCATGTCTCCAGCTCCTGAGACCATTCTTTATCACTATATCTATTGGATACTACAGAAGACCTGTTCTTACTTGAAAAGGAGGGTGGTAGGACCAAGAAATAGCTATAAATGAAACCATAATGATTGTTTTTTAAACCTGAATTAAGAGCTAGATTTCAAATTGCCTTTTACTATATCTGAACGGGATCACATTCTGTAAGCAAGTACTTGTCTGGGTTAGTTAATGATTGCCTGAGGGTCAAGACAGGTCTTTGCCCGTCTTTCTGCCTATGAAGATACTATTATATTTCTACAAAGGCTAACTGTAGAAATCTAGTGACAATGTAACGCACTGGGAAGAGTGACAGAGACAGACAGAGAATCTTTAATGAGGCTGCTTCTAGCTAAAGACTATTGTTAAGGAGAAGGTGGATTAAATTACATTGAACCTTCCAGACTTAACAAGTAAAACAATCAGGGGGATGGAGAGATGGCTCAACGGTTAAGAGCACTGGCTGCTCTTGTAGAGGACCCAGGTTCGATTCTCAGCACCCATATGGTGGCTAACAACCATCTGTAATTCCAGTTGGAGGGGATTTGAAGTCATCTTTGACCTCCATGGGCATTAGCATGACAAGGGTGCTATTACATACATCTAAGCAATACACTCATACACATAAATTCTTAAAAAAATGTTTTTAAAGTCAAACATTCAGATTTCTTCTACTTTGATGAGCTTCTACTTTCTATCTATGATTTCCAGGCTATATAACCAAAAGAAGGAAATTTCCAAGCTTTTAAAAATCAAATGACTGTCAGAGGCATCAACCATTGCCAAAGCCAGAGCCACACTACAGGACTTCAGAAGCTAAGGCATCTCTCCAAGAAGAAAAGGGAGACAGGACCAGATTTGACTTGATCATATGCTATTTTAGTCTGAACTGACAGCACAGCTACCCACATCTAACAACTCAGCCATGGCTGGTCAATCATAACTGCATTGGCTTAGGAATGTTAGAAAATATTAGACTTCTTAATGGAAAAATTTCAAAGTTAGTTCAATTAACCTTCAAATACCTGGAATGAAGCAACATACTTCAATGCACAGGTCAATCAGGAAATGGCAAAGGGAATAAAGTAATACATAGAACATAGAAAGTTTATAAAAACAAAGATTGATTCTTAAAAAACAAAAACAAGCTTGAGAAATCACTAGAAGGACTGGCAGGTCATAAATTACAACATTAGGCTTGAAACAAGAGCAATTATGACAAACTTTGCAGACATCAAAACTTAATAAAAGAACGTTATGAAAAACACTATGCATCTAAATTTGGCAACTTAAAGTTCAAGGACCAGTTCCTCAAGAATCCCAAACTACTACAATATGAAATATGAAATAGGTCATTGAAAAATTTGAATAATCCTACAAATATTAAGTAGAATTAATTTCATTTTAAAATTACCAAAAAAAGAAATGGGGTATATAATTTTTTATGTATTGCTGAACTCTGCTTACTAATATTTTAAGAAAGTTTGCATTTATGTTAAGAACATTAATCTGTCATGTACTTTGTCTCTTGGTACTTTCTACTTTTAAAAATTATTTTTATTTTATGCATATGAGTGTATTGCTTGCATGTATGTGAATGCACCCATGATATGCAATGCCCACGGAAGTCAAAAGAGGGCATCGTATCTCCTGGAACTGGAGTTGCAGATGGTTGTTAGCTGTCACGTGGGTGCTAGGAATCTAACCTGGGTCCTCTTCAAGAATCCATTGTCTATTATCTTTGCTTAATTTTGGTACCAGGGTGGTAAATACTAGCTTCATAAAATGAACTGGGGACTATCCCCTCCTTTTCTCCCCCTGGAAGAGATTATGTAGAATTAATGTTAAACATTTGGAAGAATTCACCAATGAAGTCATTTCTCTTTTGATAATTTTAAAATTAGAGAAACTTCTTCAACTTAAAAAGAATAACTATAGCACACACCTTTAATTCCAGTACTTGGAGACAGAAGCAGGGGGATCACTGTGAGTTTAAGGTCAGCCTGGTCTACATAGAGAGGTCTAGGCCAGTTGGGGATATATATATTTAAAAAAAAGAATAACTGTTAAAAACACAGCTAATATTGTACATAATGTTAAAAGACTGAATACTTGCCCTGTAAAACTAAAAAAGAAAAAATTAATTACTATATCAATATAATATAATATAATTAATACAGCACAGAAAGTTCTAGGTAGTACAGTAAGGCAAGATAAGTAAATACAAGGTATATAATTGCAAAAGAAGAAATAAAATAGCTTCTACAGGTAAAATGCATGATTACCTACACAAAATATCTTTTAAGAAAAAAATTTTTAAGTCCTAGAAGAGGCTGGAGAAAGGACTCAATAAGGGAGAGTGATTGCTTTGTAAGTATGAGGATCTGAGATCAAATCCCCAGGACCCTCATAAAAAGTCAGGCATCGGCTGTGCGTGCCTCCAACCCCAATACTGGAGGGCAAAGAGAGGGAGATCCTAGGAGGTCACTGGCAAACCAGCTTAGCGGAAATGGCAAAGCTTTCAGTTCAGTGAAAGCTTTTCTCAAGGATGGAGAGTAATAGAGAAGAGACTCTAGACGTTTCTCTAGCTTTGCATGCTAAACATGCACACACACCCACACTCACTCCTATACAGACATGCGCACACCAAAAGTCATAGAACTAATAATTCAGCAAGGCCAGAGAATATAAGATCAACATACAAGAAGCAATTCTATATCTATTAATAACATACAGGTGAAAATTGAAATTTAAAAAGCAATGGAACTTACATACGTTTATTTTAAACAAAATAAAAACAGATGTGCATGGAACTGATGTTAGAACCATCAGAACTGGCAAAATAAATCAAAGGCACCAATGCCTCGTGTAGAAATTGAATGAAACATGTGGTCAAATGTCAGTTCTCTCACACCAGAACTAACAAGACTTTAAATTCCACAGGGACATGCAAAAGGAACTAGAATAGCTAAAGAGTTCTGAAAAGTAAAGAAGTTGGAGTAATCAGCCTATCAGATTTCAAAGCTTATTGTACGACTCCATTAATCAAGACTCTGGAGAGGTAGACACAAATTAACAGACTAGCAAACCCATGAACAAATAAATACATCTATTTTGATAATGTTGCAAAACCTACTCCAGGGAAGGAGAGAAAGTCTTATCAAGAAAAGGAGCTGGAGTAACTGGCATGCATTCATGAAGCAAAACAAGCTTCAGTGTAAACAAAATGCATAAAGGAATCAAACAACAAAACATTAAAAGCTGTCTGGAAAATGTTGTGTGGCAAGTTCCTCCAAAATAAGACGTTCTGTCTCAGAGGGAGGCTTGTCAACATACAGGATGTTAGTTAAAGGCGGGTAAATCAGGATGGTCTAAAGGGGTGGTGAATCCACAGGATGTTCTAGGGAGATGGGAGATGGTCCCATCCTGCAGGGAAGCTTATTAAATGGGACGTAAACAACACAGTAGCTTCAGGAAGTCCTCAACACTGACTGATTCATTAGTCCCTTCCTTCCCTAACCAGACCCCAACTGCAGGAAGACACTCTCCAATTAGTCAGGCTGCCTGAAAGAGACTCACAATGGAGCCCCCTAGAAGAGACACTCCCCAACCTGTTGAGCTGCATGCAAGTTGTGCGGTGTGCTCCAGGAGTCCAGCTTTTGTGAGTGGTTACCCATGCCGAGGTGGGCTTTGGTGGTGAGCTGTCTTTGAATAATTTCTGCTCCCATAAGTCAGCCCTCACCCACACTCCTATAGTCACCCCAAAAAACGTATTGGTTCACCAAGTTGGACTTTGGTGGTATCCTTATTTTGGTCTGTTGTTGATTCCCTATCTGGGGTGAGTAGACATTTATTCTTGTCTCCTTATGATTAATATCACACAACAGAAAACAAAATTCTAAACGCCAAAACCCAGATGTATGAAAGAAAAAAATAAATTGAACTTCACCAAAAGCTTAAACACTTTAGATACGTGTGTTTCAACTGGGAAATCCATAGACGTCAGGAAACTAGTAAGGGGACATGTAAGTGGGGTTCATGCAAAGGGAGAGAGAATACAGTGAAAATTAAGGGAAAAAGGAGAATAACGGAATAGGAAGGGTTAAGGAGGACAGGGATGGGAGGGCAGGCCAGAGGAAGGAGTCTGGGGAGGAGGGCTAAGATCAAAGGCCTTCTGGAAACGTCATATGGAAATCTATTGTAGAAGGGTCCTAACACATAAACATATACAATATAAAAAGAGTTTAAATGGAGCTACCTTACAACAGGGGCTCAGTGGCTCTACCAAACACTACAGGCTAACAAAAAAAATTAAGAAGACTAACGCCAGGCATGGACTCCCTCTTTTGGAGTTGCTGACCAGGGGTGAAGGTTCCCTAGACCTTCAAATAATACTGACTATTGACATTGCTCTTGGTTACCCACCAGCATTTAATAGTAAGACTTGTGGCTGAAACACTACATGTCTTAGAACAAACAAGGCAAAATCAAGCTGGTACTGAATTCACAGCTTCATGCCTATTGGCTAACTTTTCATAGTGCTAGAAAGTGCTCTGCTTACTACCAGAAGAGAAAAGCAATCATCAATTTTACCCACTTGTCACGTCTGTGAGCTACAGTGGTGACTGGCCTGGCAAGATATGCCCACTGGTGCATTAGTGGTACAACTGTTATGAGAGTAACCAACACTTTCTGATTAGATTTAAGGCCCACTCCACGAGATGCAACCCATAACAGACACTGTTCTGGGGCCAAAAACATGTGGCTAGGCATGTCAGAGGTTGTAGGGGAAAATCTACTACTATTATTCTGCTAAACAGACCTAATATTCAACAAACTCCTGATGACTTCATTATACCCATAACTGGCACATCTTTCAACTCTCACAGGAGAAGGTCCTTCTTAGAAATCAGATGGCAATTAACTTGGAGATTCGCAACTGGTCAATGTGCAGTGAATAAGAGACTGTGAAATGTTCAGCCCTAGATGGGATACCTGTATCACACCCTCTTTTCCCAAGGCTCAGGGATTATTGAAGAACAGGGGACAGAAAAATTATAGACCCAGAGGTGATGGATAAATAAAAGGAAAACATGTTTTCTGGACTCAACAGAGCAGTTGCACATATGAATCCACAGTGCATATGACAGCACACGCAAGATCTGTGCCCACCAAACAAAAAGCAAGCATGGCTGAGGGAAATGGGCAAGAAGCCTCCGCCCAGCTGAGCATCTCTGGGCAGCTGCGGAAGACGGAGAAGCAGGGGCTTTTTAGATATTTTATTTATCGGTTTTATTTTATGTGTATGAGTGACTGTTTTGCCTGCATGCAATGTAAGTGCACCCACGTCATGAAATGCCCGCAGAGGCCAGAAGAAGGCCTCAGATCCCCCTGGAACTGGAGTTTTAGACAACTGTTAGCCACCATGTGGTGCTGGCACTCGAACTCAGGTCCTCTCAAAGAACAGTAAGTTTTCTTAACCACTAAGCCATCTCTCCAGTTAATTTTTTTCCAGGATGGGATGTGACAAGTGATAGATTGTCCAGGCTTCAAGGGTTGGTCCCACATCCAAGAATATTTGAGGAACACAAATTAGACTTGATAAGCTTTTGAAAAAGAAAAATAATCAGAGAAGACAAGGAGTGAGGGCAGTGCGGCGGGTGGAGGGGGGATGGGGTCTGAGTATGACCAAGATACATTGCATAAGATTTCCAAAGAACCAATAAAATACTTTTAACATACTAAGTGTAAAACTGGTAGTAAGCATGTAACAGATATGTATCTGAATAGATCAAAATTGTTTTAAATGTGAATTGCATAAATCCAACAGTTAAAGACAGAGTTGATTAAGCAGGCCAACTATATATTGCCTCCAGGAAACTCACATACTTAATCCTCCTATTTTTTCTGCAGACTGTCTCATGTATTTGATATGAACTATTTGTAGAGTATATTCATTTTAGGAAAGTCACTTACAGGCATTAGTATTAATCTGTGAGCAAAAGAATATTCTTCGTGTATAAGTTTCTTCTACTAATAAATCAATCTCTTTTAATATCAAAAATATGTTTTCAAAAGATAAAATGCTAACCCCAATGTTTTTTAACATTAAAATCTTTCGTGTGAAAACTCCCAGTAAAAGAATGAAAAGAAACACCATGACCAAGGGAACTTACAAAAGGAAGAGTTTGTTTAGCTTTTAGTTCCAGAGTGGGATCGGAGTCCATCATGGCAGGGAGGAGTGGTGGCAAGAGGTAGCAGGAGTAGAAAGCGGAGTGCTCCCATCTTCAAATAGGCACAGGAAACAGGAGGGACCAGAAATCGCACAAGGCTTAAGAACTCTCAAAGCTCATCCCAGTGGAGTGCGAAAGCCTGGCCATTCCTCCTAAAGCCTCCCAAAAGAGCGGCACCAAGTAGGGCCAGAATGTCCAAATACTTGAAGCCTATTCTCATTCAAACCACCACACTTTCCTAACAACTGCCATGAGTATCCAAGGCAGTCAGCATCACATGGGAGATGATCAGGAAGGGAGACTGTCAGACCAGCGGAGCCAGTCTCTGCAGGTGAAGTCAGGCCTGTTCATCCTCAGTAGTTCTTCAGGACTTTTTTCCAGTCACCAGACTTTGGGAATCGCCCCTCTAAAGGAGACACAGGCTCACTTCCCATGGAACTTTGATGACGATGATGCTCAAGACAAAGTCCACACCAATCCCATTCCTCATGCCGTACTTGTGACAAGTAACACTGAACTTCAGAGAAGTCAGTCTGGCCTTGCACTCAAACCCCAGCCTGTTAGCCTTCACCCCTCAAGCTCTCTCCACAGCCTTCCTATCTTATGCCTTTCCTGGCCATGAACACAAGCACAGGGTCAAGGGGGGAGCTCTGCTTTTTCAGGGCTCCCTGAACCCCAAAGCATGCCAGCAAGCTCCCACATCTCCATGGAAATCACTGCAGCTTCAATCCTGCCTCTTGGATATTATGGAGTACTTGTTTTATAGAGGAGCTAACTCAGACCACTTTTTGCTTCTGATATGCATAAACCAAAGAGTATGCAACTAAAAAATAAATTAATCTTTCATCAGAACCATCCTATTTCCTGCCTACATTTGGTGACTAGGCGCTGGCTCCTGCTACAGCAGTGGTTGGACTACGTACTTTCAGAATCCTCTTACCCACCCCTCCCCAAAGCCTGTGCCCAGCTTCTAGTCATTCCAGGCCTATTCATTCTGTGCAGTGGAGGGGAGGGGACACAGTTCCCAGGGTTAAGTGCTGGCAGTGGGACACACAGAAGCCCGACTACCACCACCAGGGACGGTCACTCAGAGCTCCATTGGATCTCCTTTGTGCCAATGGGTGAGGCTTCCCACCCTGGGTTCCGGTGACTTGGAATGCCAGGGGCCTAAACTTAATTAACTTCTTCAAGCAGGGACTTTTCCATCTCAGCCTGCATCCTACTTCGTGGGGCGGCAGGACTCAAGGGCTCCCTGCACAAACATAAGGCCAGGGACCTTAGTGGGAGCATCAGCAAATACAACGGGGCCAGTGGCATCCTCATTAAACTCTGATTAGCAAGTGGACTTGATCCAGGCCAGATCAGAGCTGAATGAGATTTCTTTCTTTCTTCTTCTTTTTTTGCTGCCAGTTGATCATTGTAGGCAATTAAGAGCCCCCACACCTCCAGCCCTTGTATTTTTTTGAAGCAGGGAGCTCATACCAGCCAAGCCATAAAGACACCATTGTCCTAAGAACAATATTCCCCACTAATCTCACTTCTGGCAATTTACTTTTTCTTCCCAAGCAGATTTAGAAACTTAAAAAAAATTCTTTGAAAGAGTCTGGGGGAGGAATACTCCATGGCATCTAATCCTACGGCAAAGTGGGAGTTTTCTTGTTCCATTCAGCTCCTCTTTGAATGAGCACTGGATAAATAAACTTCTACTGCACAGCCACATTGAGGCGGAGACCGTGAGGATCCAATTATGCATATGGGGGCGTGTGCTTTCTGGTTTGCAAATCAAACACAAAGAGAGCAGAACAAGCGGACTCTTATAATCACTCCTCACTACAAATTTACAAACCTGCCAGGTGAGATCTGCTTTTGTTAAGTGTTTAAAAGCAATTATTACCTTTCTTTAATTTTCTAGTGGTAATTAGGCTCTGGAATCCAGTCCAACCTGGTCTGCCTTTGACTCCTCTGGGATGGTGTCGGTGAGGTGATGTAGTGTCCTGGAGCCGACCAGCCTGGGGACCTGAGTGGAGGCAGGAGGGAGGCAATTCCTGAGCATGCAGAATCTTTTTGGCCTGAGGTTGGTTGTTAAGAGGTGTTTTTGCCTTTAAAGAGAAAGAGAAATGGGTAAGGTGAACAAAGGTGAAGGAAGGGGCTGCGGGAAAGGAGAAGACTCCTCGGAAGCAGAGACTTGAGACCTAGAAAATGTACAACTCACTGAATGCCCACAGGGGTTCAGCCACCCTTGCATTCGCACAGTCACATTCACTGATTCTTGTTGATGAATCCAGTGCTTCTGGGGCCCTGTGTCTCAGTGCATTTGGATACTACAGTGAGGAGGCGCAGTCTCTATAAAGAAGATGCAGAGGACAAAAAACAAACAAGCAAGAGAATCCAAAAGCCCTGGAAAATACTAACCAAAGAGCTACACTTTTCATCATGCCCCAGAGGTTACCCAACTTGGC
This sequence comes from Eospalax fontanierii, assembly GCA_035773235.1. Taxonomy (NCBI): domain Eukaryota; kingdom Metazoa; phylum Chordata; class Mammalia; order Rodentia; family Spalacidae; genus Eospalax; species Eospalax fontanierii. The sequence continues at coordinate 11,050,185 of CM069538.1, forward strand.
AGACTAGAGAGACATAGGAAAGAACTGCCAGCAGCTCCAGCCTAGGCATTGCCTGTGGGTGAGAGAGATGGCAAAAAAAAGTCCACATCCTGGCAGGCCAAGAAGGACGTCCTTTGGGTCTGTTGTTTGGACGAACTATTTTTCAGTTGTTGAGATACTCAGAATTAGCATGCTGTGTGTGCTTGGAGGAGCGGGTGCAACTCACTGCAGGTAAATGGCAAGGCAGTGAGATTGAAAGTCTGCAGTAGGTCTACAGTAGGTCTACGGTTGGTCCGCATGTCACCGTAGAAAGCCCAAAGACAATGAACAGGACTAGAGTCTAGGGTTGCCAAAGGCCAGAAAGGACATCTCAAAGCTATCAGAAACAAGAGACACAGTTTTCATCTTCTCTCTGGATGTGTCAAACATCTATTTTCATGAGAAGAATGATTCTCCTCCAGGCTGAAGAATAAGAACATTGTTTGTTATGCCATAGGGTTAGGAATCATGCAGACCTAAGATTAACTCCTGGCCTGGCTCCTTACCAGCTGCAAAATTACTTTTGTCCATGACCCTTAGTTTTCTCATCCATAAAACAGAAAGAATCCCTTCTTCAGTCTATTAAAGAAAATGATGTATGTAAGCCTTTTAACGTATGCTTGTCATACCCTTATGGGAAAATCAGCCTCATAAGATCTTAGCAACATCCATGCACAACATCTAGGAGATAGTAAAAAAGGAACATGCACTATTTCCCAGAAGAATGGCAATGTAATTGATTAGCAAAATAAATGTCTAGATGGATTTAAATATGTAGAGATACAAATGAATGCGCTGCATTAAATCCCAAATATGATATGCATCAACCGAGGATCAGAGCAGGGCCTCTATCCAGTTCCCACTGGGTACCAGATGCTAGACAGAAGCTGCAAATATGAACAAGCACCGCTTCCAAAGAACTTGCTGTTTGGGAGTGACAAGGGACATATCTGCCCTGGGAGGCAGAGTGTTGTAGAGGGAAAGGAGCCGAACAAAGAGGCACAGGGGCACAGGGGAAGCGGAGATTAGTTCCACATAGAAGGATTAGGAGAGGCTTTAGGTGGGAGCTGGCATTAAACCAAGACTTGAAGCTAGGTAGAAGAAAGGGCCCCATGAAGAGGGAGCAGCACGAATGCAGGAAATGCAAGGTATGCCTGAGAGATGCTGGCTGGCCCTGCCTGCCCAGAGCTTGGCCGCACAGATAAGTCGGATCACAGGAGAGCTCGTTTGCCAGGGAAGGTGAACCCTTTAGTCAGCAGTGCCTGAGAGCATGTGAGTGGATGGGAGGTAGGACCGCACAGAATCCAAGGAGCAGAAATCTCTGCAGCAGAGGAAGGATGACCAAAGCAGAGCTGGATGATGCTTAAGAGGATGTGCTTAGGGCCACAATGTGGACTGAGCCAGAGAACTGCCATGTGTTGAATGGGAGGGGCAGGCAGAGTAGAAAGTACAACATTGGAAATCTGAACACAAGAAAAATCCTAGCCCAGAACTGTTGGGCTCCCAACCCAGAGAGGAAGGAAGCTAGAAAAGAAAATATAGTGCACCTGGGACATTACAAGTTCTAGAGGTCAGCATTTTAAGCAGTCACTGTATTGGCTAGTTTTCATCAATTTGACAAAAACTAGAGTCACCTTGGAAGAGGGAACCTCAGCTGAGGAATTTCCTCCATTGGCTTGGCCTATGGGCATTTTCTTGGCTGTTAATGATATAGACAAGCCCAGCCCTCTGTAAGCAGTGCTGTCCCTAGGCAGGAGGGCCTGGGCCGTGTAAGGTAACCCCGCAAGCCAGTAAGCATCCCTCCCTCATTGGTTTCTGCTTCAAGCTCCTGCCTTGAGTTCCTGCCTGGCTTCCCTCAACAACAGATCCCATTATCCCCAAGTTGCTCTTGGTTGGTGTTTTATCACAGCAACAGAAAAGCAAACTAGAATGGCTGCTACAAGCTACAGTTTTTGAGGTAGCTTTGAATTCAGAACAGTGACACCTACCCAGAGAGCCAAGAGATCTGGGGTCGAGTCAAGAAAACAGAAATGCCTGGACATACCTTACACAAAGGGAATTTAATTCAGGAAATTGACCCCCAAACGATGAAGGCCTAAGAACCAACCAGGAGATAGAACTCAGAAACCAAAGAGCAGGAAGGAGATGCTTCACGTAAGTCCAGGGAGACAGAGAGCAGAGGAAGGGTCACTGGCCCAAAACTGTCTGTCAGGAACTCTGGGGATCTGGACCATAGCAAGAGGAGAGGGAGGCCCTACAGAAAGCCCTGTGTAGAGCCTGAGAGAGCCCCTCCCGTTTCTCTCCCATGAAAAATGAGCAGGCTGGTAAGCAAGAACAAGTTTCTTAGGTGAGCATGATAACGCGTTGAAGAGGAGATGGACTTAGAGCAAGCACCACAGGTAGAAACCAGGAAAACATGCAGCAGAACCCTACAGGTGTGAGAGAGAGCAGAGGAAGGTGTGGAGACCAAGTGTCCGCAAGTTCTCAACCTCCATTACTGGTGTGATGGTTAAACTAGAGAAAAGAGCCTGTAGTCTCACCCTTCCACTGCGGCTCTCCTGAAATCAGTACCACATACATCCAGTGGGCAAATGCAAGTCACTCTGGTCCACCCTTCATGTGTTCTCTGTTGCAGCTGTACCTGCTTGCCAAAGATTATCACAGCCAGGCTTGTCGACTGTTCATAGAAGGAGGAGGCGAGGCCGATCATGAGATGTCGGCACCTGAGTGTGCAGCCACCACCACCCCCAGTCATTTACATGCAGTTTTGCCCTAAATGCAAGTGCCTGGGGGAGACTGAAGGGGAGGACTCCACCTGTGCAGTCTTGGGGAGCCATCCCCCATGCTCTGTACAGACTTTACAGTGTGGCTGTTTTAAGGTCACCCATGCTTCTGCCCTCACCCACGCTCTCTGTAAGTAACCCTAATTAACTCATTGGTTCCCCAGAATGAACATTTGTGGAATCAAACTTAGATTTGTCTTTGGGACTACGGAAAGAGGGAAGAAGGGTTGCCTGGCCCCACCCCCAGGCAAAAATGGCCTTTCTGTTACACATTGCTCTTTCCTTGTTTGAACAATCTAATGCTATCAAAGCTCTTATTAAAGCTTTCCCAGAACTATCCACCAAGAAGAAGTAGAAGAATACTCACAAAATATCAGTAGTAAAATGCCATACCCCAAAGATTTTTCGAGGATGCTATAATTCCAGGTTTCCCCAGTGCTCCAGGTCAAGACTTTTGTTAGAATCGTGGACTCGCCAGCCTCACCCTAGATCTACAGAACTGGACTTTCTAGCTAAATCTTAAGAAGATTCAAGTTGGCAGACCCTGGTTTACTACAACCTCTTGATTTCAAAGATGAGGCCCAGAGACAGAAGGGACTTCCCCAAGAATCATGGACAATCCCTGGGGGAAATGGGATGTGGATTCAGGTGCCAGGAGAGATCATCTTCTGATGAATGTCCAGGAGAGGAAAGGAGAGGATGTGGATCCAGGTGCCAGGAGAAATCATCTGATGGATGTCCCAGGAGAGGAAAGGAGAGGAGAGAGGCAAGGCTCGGGCACTGATTGATCAAGAGTTTTGGAGTTGTTTCCCCTTAAATTTATACTCTAGATCTGTTCATTAAAGAAGAAAAACAAATCAATTTTTCTAAAGACCACACTGTATACAGTGGCCCTCCCCTCTCCTTCCTTATAACCCCCAAGTGGATGACTCAATCCAGACAGTCCCGAATCCTACATATACTATTTACCTCTATAATAAAGTCTAATTTGTAAATTAGCAACAAGGCCAGGCATAGTGGCACACACCTGTCATTCCCAAGCAAACAGAAATAATCAACAAAGCTAATAATGAAATAGAATGATACTGCAGAGAAAATTACAACTTAAAACTTATGAATAACATATTTCTGGGATTTGCCATTTAGTACTTTTGGACTATAGTTGGTCGTGGTGACTGAAACACAGAAAGCAAAACTGAGGCTAAGCAGGGACTACTGGCCTGCGTTTATGACGGTGGAGGTGGGGGGCAGGTCCGCAGGCAGAGCCTAGAGCTGTCGAGTTATGAGGAAACATCTGGTGAACACATGAGTGACATTATTGCAGGAATGGCTGAGCTGCCGCTTTTCTCCCGGAGAGAGTTGTGACCAGATAGGCCTCCGGCTCCGAGCACGCCTTTGCTCTCTGGAGAGCTGAAGCCTTAACAGAACAGTACAGATTTTCTGCTTTCCACGTGCGCCAGCTGTGCTCAGGGGAGGATTTGATGTGGCTATTCTTTTTTAAAAACCTATGAATGGTTCTTTTAGCAGCGTTCTTCCAGCGTGGACGCGTGAGTGGAGAGGTCCTCAGAGTTAATTAACCACCGGCACCTCCTCCCCCTTGTTTGCCCAGCTCACTCAAACACATAAATGCCACTACAAACAACCACTAAATCTACAGAGGCTTGTTCTAGCTGTCAAACACAGTCGTAAAAATAATATGCCCTCCAGCACAAGATGGGGAGGCAAGATGGCGAAGCACTCACTGGTTTTCAACAATCTCTCCTTAGAGACATAATCTTCAAATAAATATTTAACTTGTTCTGTCTTCAGTCTTAGATTATTTACAAATCATTCTTTAAAGGTATTTAAAATGATCCTTCTCTGAGCTATTTGCACACCTAAAGTAGCCTGGGGTAGGAATGAACCTTCCCTGAGGCCTGGAGGCTGGACTCCTGCTTTACCTTACATGGCCTGCATGCCGACCACTGAGGAGGCAGGGTCCCAGGGAGGCTGGCAGCCAGTGCATTGCTGTCAGGCAGGTCTGCAGCCTTCTTTCATAGTGAAGGACTCTCTATGGTTGTGGTATCTTGCCATGCAGGGACTTTACAAACAAATGTATTTCAGTCCATTTTCTGTCGCTGTAACAGAACACTTGAGACTGAGTACTTTATAAAGAGATTTACTTGAGCCCACGATTTGGGAGGTCCAACAGCATGGCATCAGTGTATGCTTGCTGGGCCACGGGCTGCTCTGTGAATGCTGGAGAAATGGGACTATGGGGGGGGGGGGCACAGGCACCTGTGAGCAGAGGAAAAAGAGGCTAAACTTCCACGACGGTTAATTCATGATGGAGGCCTGTGAGGGTTGGGAGGACAGGAACAAAGGGTGGAGAGGAGAACCCGAAGATTCACGGGGCCCCTGGAAATGACCTATGGTTTATTTCTCCAGGTGAGGGCACACAAGTGAGGCAAGAGTGTATGTGTTCTTGGTCCCCATGGACGTTTTATAGAAAACCACATAAATGTAGCTCTTTGTCAAAACTAGTTATGTAACAGGTTATATCATTTTATTGGGGGGGGTCCCCAGACACCCTGCATCAATCATTTTTGCTGACTCATGGCCCTCCATATGCCTAGCGTTAGCCATCTTGGCTCATGCCAAAAATCCATATCAGCGCTTGCCTTGTTGTCTAAATAGAAACAGGTCCTCAGGGGTTTGTTTCTCCATACTGATTCCCAAGAGAAAAGCTTGACTACATTCATGCAGCCGGAGCCACCTCAGCCAAATGCCTCTAAGAGGCCCCACCACCTTCCAGCCAGGGGACCAGGTCTCAACATGAGCTTTATAGAGGATGAATCATATTTCAAATCACAGCCAAGTGGAAGACAGAATTTCAACACCACAGTCCTCAGGATACTGGGACTAAGCAAAGCAATGAAAGAAAAATCTAATTCCTGGGACCCAGGAACAGTAAAAAAAAAAAAAAAAACAGAACTCACCCTGTGGAAAGACTTCACAGAAAATAAAAAATGGTCTGACTTTGGAGGCTTCCTCCTGGCTAGCAGAGGCCCACATATCCTGTTCCATCCCCTTTCCTTGGGCCTTGAACCTGTCCCTCTGAGACTGCTTGAGAGTGCCTGACTGGGCCTCCAGGGGCCAGTTGTTGTCCTGCTTTGGGCTCATCTCTAGTCCTTCCCACTGCTCCAGGTCACAGGTGTCTGTGAGGAAGAGGAAGAGCTGGCCCGTTTTATTTTCATCCCTTCTGCTTGGCTTGGCCCCATCCTCCTGAGGCTGTGGGAGTGTACCTAACTATCCCTGGCTCCTTCGCCCTGCTGGAGAGCTCCTGAAGGGCCTGCCTGGATCTGATTGGAGGATCTGATTCCTCCAATATAAAATCAAAGGAAAGAAACTGAAACCCAGAGCAACTAATTTTTCAGAAATAATTGATCAGAAAGCAACCAAGCAATGTCAATAATACAGACAGAATTAAACTTCAACTCAGCAAAGACAGGCTTGAGTTTCATATCAGAATCACAAACAACAAAAGAAATCCACATGCCCAAATCACAACAGAAAATACTAATATGAAAAACCAAAATAATATGTTCCCAACAAATACCACCAGCCCTACAGAAGAGTTCTATAATGACAACTCTCTAGAGGAAACCTGGAACATAGGATTTAAAAGACCACACAAACAACTTAAAGAGCTCAAAGAAGATAAGGATAAACTCCTGATTGAAGCTTAAGAAAATACAAATATGCGGATGAATGAAACAACAAAGACAATTCAGGATGGGTAAAGTAAATCCACAAAAAGAAAAATATTGAAGAGAACTCAGGCTGAAATGAAGCAGGAATTGAAAAACTCAATAAGTTAATTTGAAATGACAGGAGAAAGCCTCACCAACAGAATGAATGAAATGGAAAACAGAATATCAAGACTGGACAATAAAACTGAAGAATTGGAAAAGAATATTAAAAAATTTAAGACACGGGAATGGAGTGTGCAAGAAGTGTGGGACACCATGAAAGGACCAAATTTACACATCATAGGCACAGAGGGAAGAAGAAGAATCCCAGGTTAATTGCATTAACCAGATTTTCAACAGGATTAGAGAAGAGAGCGTCCCCAAGATAAGACATATCCACACAGACACAAGAAGCACATGGATTATCGAATGGACAGGGCCAGCACAGAAACTCCCCAGAGCATATCATAGTAAAAACGCTAAATGTACAGAACAGAGAGAGGACACTGAAATCGGCAAGAGAAAAGCAAGTCACAATAAATACAACACCCATCAGATTATAGATAACTTTTCAGTGCAAACTATGAAAACCAGAAGAGTCTGGATCAAAATATTTCCAGTTCTAAATGACCAGAGATGCCAACCCAAAATAGTTTACTCAGCAAAACTATCATAGTTGATGGAGAAAAGAAAAATCTTCAAGACATGAATAGGCTGAAAGCATTCATGTCCATCAAACCAGCCCTCCAGAGAATACAGCAATACAAAGAGCTGAAGACAACAACAGAAAGCAACTAAATGAAGGTAGAACTGTGCAGGCACAAAATTAAGCCAAGAATGCAAACAAATTAAAATGATGGCAACCAATACACATATTCAATGACTTCAAATATCAGTAGCCTGAACTCTCCAATCAAAAGCCGCAGGCTAGTTGAATGAATTAAGAAACAAAATCTATCTTTTTGTTGTCTGCAAGAAACTCATCTCACATAACAAGGACAGGCACTACCTTAGGATGAAAGGATGGAAAAAAAAAAAGTTCCAAGCAAATGGCGCTAAGAAACAAGCAGGAGTCACAATGATAACATCTGACAAAGTAGACTTCAAACTAAAACTAACCAGAAGAGAAAAAGGTCACTTCATTATGGCCAAAGGAACAATTGATCAAGAAGACATCACAACCACAGATACATATGCACCAAACTCTGGTGCATCCAATTTCATAAACACAGTTTACAGACAATAAAAATGGTCGGACTTTGGCAATGGAGGAAGAAAAAAAGAACATAAGGCAATAAAAAAGGTAACATAGAGGTCTTTGGATCACTGTATTTTCCGATAATTGTCCAAAAATATTTGAAAGTCTCAGGACATGAATATATCACCCAAGAAAAAAAACAGGTCAAGTAAATGGGAACCCGCATATATTATTCCTTTTGGAAACACACAGCCAGGAGTGGCAAACTTGCTCTTTGAAGGTCCAAACAATAGATACTTCCTCCTTTGAGACACATACCATCTGCTGTAGGTACTTAGATGTATTGTCAAGTCAGGAAAGCAACTGAGAATGAATGGTTTGGGCAGTAAAACTCCATCTACCAAAACAGGTGGCAGGACTGACATCACGTGCCAGACTGGTCCCGGTCTCCTTTAAGGGAGTGACTCTAGGTAGGCTGACCAGGCTCCAGTGGATGAACTTGCACTGAAGGACACAAACTTGGCTCGATAGGCCTAAACACATATGAAATCTAGTGAGAAGACCATGGAGGTACAGAAATGGGGAAGAGTCGAAAATGATCAAGATGTATTGTATGAAATGCACAAAAATTCAATTGAAAAATAAACAAAGAAAAAGGAAGCAGGCTGAGCACTGGCCAGTGGAGCAAGCCAGAAACAGTGTTCCTCCATGGTCTCTGCCTCAGCTCCTGCCTCCAGGTTCCTGCCCCAATTTCCCTCAGTGATGGATTGCGACCTTGGACTTGTAAACCAAAATAAACTCTTTCCTCCCTAAGCTGGTTTTGGTCAGAGTGTTTTATCACAGCAATGGAAAGTAACTAAGATAGCCCCAAAGCACAAAAATAATAATACAATGAGGTGTCAGGGTCTGACACACAGAAGGACAAATGAAGTCTGCTGCCATACGGCAACGTTGACTCCAGGGCACAAAGGAAAAGCCACAGTGCTTACAAGAATATGGAGAGCTGGTGCTTTCTGTGGGTCCACCAGGGATCAGGAACACACCTTCTGTGGATGAGGGGTACTGTGTGTACCATGTGTGCACATGTACATATAAATATGTGTTATGTGTGATAGATACACACATACACTTATTGAAATGTCCCAAATTACAGACATGGTCTCACTCAATTCTTAAAGCAACCCTTTAAGACAAGCAGCCCAGAAGTGTTTCTGATTATGCACATGTTAAGATAAGTCAGCGGGGTGAATGAGGCCATAGAGAGCCAATGAACCCCAGAACAAGACCCAGACAACATCATCAGCATCCAAGTTCCCCTCCCACTGCCTCTGAGATCAAGAGTGGAGAGCAACAGCTGCTTAGATACCTCCTGCATCCCCATTGTATATTACGAGCATCCACACTTCCAGTGTGAGCCATCTTTCATCTCTCTTCATTACTTTCCTAGAGTAAGAAGAAAGAAAGCAGAACTAAGCTGGGTGCAAGAGGTCAGTTTGTAAGTTAAAAGCTGTATGAGGTGCCCAGACGATAATGAATGACTGGCTTCTCTTTCTCTCTGTGTAATATCCACCCTGACATCAGACCTAGCTACTTACAGCTTTTAAAAGGTAACATGCACACATTTTGCAACTGTAAGAGAATTACACAGTGACTTGTCTACCCAGCAGCAGTGCTGGCTTCGGAATGTCTGGCCAGCCTTAGAGATGTAGTGTTTGGTTGGGAGCCTGTTAAGATACCAGCTCCTCATTTCTTTCCTTCTCTACATCTGGCAGCAGAATCCTAAAGGCCAAATAAGGAGTATGCTGAATGTAGTATCCTGCTGTGTCTCTGCTGGGACCATGACAGGTGACCAGGGAAATTCTAGTGTGCCGAAGCAGCTTGACCCCCATCCCCATGGCACAGCAAAGCCTACTGGGTTAGTATATCCTGGTAGTAAACTAACTCCATGCAAAAACATCTCAAAGTTAAAAGACGACCTTATTTTTTTTTTCTTTTTTAACTGAAATCCAGAAACTTCTGGAATACTGAAAGCATCTGATATGTTCAATGTCTATCGTTTTCTCTAAACTGGTTGCCTTGGCTCGCTCTACATGTCTTCCAGATGCACTCCTCCTCTTTTCTGACACTGTGTTCATCTACTCTGATGCCCTAACAGGAGACCACAAGCTGGGTGGCTTAAACAACCAACATTTGCTTCTCACTATACTGAAGCTAGAGGTCCCAGCTCTGTATGCCAGCCAGGACGGCTCCTGCTGAACCTCCTCCCAGACAAGGTGGCTGCCTGGTCACTGCCTGGTCACAAGAACCCATCCTCAGATGGGTTCTTGCTGGTATTCCTGTGACACAGGTAGAGGAAAAATCTTGTCTTCTTCCCCTGAGGGCACCAATCCCATCCTGAGGCCCTACTGCAGTGGGACTTCAGCATATGAACTTTGGAGGAACACAAATACTCAGTCAGATCTGTACGTGGCTTCAAGAAAAGATCACTACATGAGTCAGGAAAGAAGTGGGAGCTAAAAAAAAAAGAAGAAAGGAATATTTTCTATTTTAAAATTTTATTTATTATTATTACGTGTGTGTATGTGTGGGGGGGGTGAACATGGGCATACATGTGCCAAGGCACACATGTGGAGGCCAGAAGACAATCTCTGCGAGTCAGTGCTCTCCTACCATGGGTTCTGGGGCTCAAACTCAGGTCATCAGGCTCAATCAGCAAGTACTCCGACCACCTGAGCCATCTTGCCAGCCCTACTTTCAAAATGATGCATGACTCAAGGTTCAAGTACACGATTAAGGCAAATTTGCAAAATGGATATGTCTTGAGGAAAAGGAAAAAAGAATGTAAAACACAGAAAAACAAAGATGAGAAATTCAGGTTCCTCTCTGGAGCACCCTGAGAACTTCTCATGCTGTGTCTCCTCTAAGTATGTCAAAGTGCAATAGCCAACACCGAGGGTCAACACCATCAGCACCTGGGGAGTTCATTGCTAAGTGCTCATTGCTAAGAAGCAAGGTCATCGGTCCAGACACTGTCCCCTGTCCCCACCCCAACCTCCCACCCCCCGCCAGACAGTAAGGTAAGAATGGGAACTCAGATCGAGGGGTGGGTGCTTTGAGTTTGTGACGGCATCAGAGGATAGCTTGCTTCTGACATCCTTTACCATACCCTGCAATCAAAATTCTATATTGAAATCTAATCCCAGCACCTTAGAATATGACTGTGTTTGAAAATACGGCCTTTAAAGATGGTGATTGTAGTGTTTTCAGTGAAAAATGTCTCTCAAAGGATCAAGTGTTTGGACACTCTATCCCTAGTAGATGGTGCTGCTTACAAGGCCTTGGAATCTGTAGTGGGAGCCTTGCTGGAGGAAGTGTGTCCCTGGAGGCGGACTCTGAGAGTTCATGCCCTCCCTCCACTTCCAGTTGGCTCTCTCTGCTTCTTGTTTGTGCTTCAAGATGTGAGCTCTCAGCTGTCTGCTCTTGCTGCCGTGCCTCCCTGATATGATGGACTCTTGTCCACCCGGAACCATATGCCAAAATAAACTTTCCTTCTCTAAGTTGCCTTGGTCGTGGCATTTCATCACAGCAACAGAAAGTAACTATTACACTGACTTAATTTTTATATTGAAATGATTAGAGACTCATGGAAACTGCAAATAAGACAGATCCGGGCTTTGTGTGTCCTTATTTGTTTCTTTTGTGCTGGGGGTCAAACCCAGGGCCTAGGGAATGTTAAGTAAGCATTCTGCCCCTGGGCTCTACTCCCAGCTAGAGATAGCATAGGAGATCAAGTCAGGGTGAGTCCTAATCCAATTTGATTAGTGTCCTTATAGGAAAAAGAAAGTTGGACAGGACACATCTAAGAAGCAACATCACAGGCAAAGGGAAGATTGCCAAAGACTGGAGATAGTAGATATCTGCAAGCCACAGAGATGCTCAGAGAAGCCAGTCCTGCTGACACTTGACCTTGGATTTGGCTGTGAGAAGATGAATACCTACTTGGTAAACCCATAGTCTATAATATTTATATCAGAAGCAAACTAACGCACACCCCTGTGTGAGCAGAGCATGGGAAACATTTGGCCATGGAATGAGGTTTGGGGTTCTAGTTGGGCTTCACCACTAAGTCACATAGGTTCCAAAAAAGTGAGGGCTTCTGACATCCTCTGTGATTAGAAGGTTCCGGACCCTCTCCATGGCTCTACTTCCCTTCATTTACAAAACAGACACATCACTTAGCGGTCAGCAATGGCCAGGGTCTCCCCCAGCAGCAAGCCTTTCATTTGGTGGCATCTGCATAGTTGCCTGGGGCTTGAGATAGAGAGAGAAAAAACTGCATTCTCTAGTGGCAGAAATTAATGAGCGAGGAAGCAGCAGTGTGTGGTTTTCCACTCTCCCTAATTGGTTCTTGTCCAGGGCAGAGATGCTTTTCGCCTGGAAACCTTTGTGATCCCACATGCTCAGGTATTCGGCCAACCCCCACATCGCCTCTTCTCACACACACACCTCTCCCCCAGGCTTTCTCCTGCTTGAACTGCTGCCAAACTCCCACCCGGCTCCCAATTAAATATATCATGTGAGGCCGGTGTCTCACGGGGAAGGCTCCCACTGCCAAGGGGCTTAAATCACTTGACATGTGCATGCCAATCTTCCCCTCCGTATCACTTTTACTGATTAGCCTTTTCTTTGTCCTTTTTAAAGAAAATGACTGCTACTCATTATTTTTCAAGAAGCCTTGATGGGATTTGGCTCAGATACAAAACAATATTTCAACCAATGGCAAAGAACACGGATTGTTCCAAAGGATCAAAAGCAGAGCCACTTAAGACCACCTAAGTAAGGTTAACTAATAACCTGGTGTTCCCAGTGTCATTGCCTGTGTCTCAGCTCATCTCCAACATCAGCAAGAGAGTCCACGGAATCAAAGTGCCCTTGCTGTTGGAGCTGCTTCCTTCTCCTTTCATTTTTGCTAATTAACAGAGGCAACCTTAGTAAAGGTGTCCTCATAGCAAAGGAAAAAAAAAAAAAAAACGCAACAGTTGCATTGCAAAGTGACTACTGTGTTGAGTCACATCTCTCACTTTTTCAACTAAACATCCTTGAAAAATAGCAGATCGCAATGACCAGAGGAAAAAGAGTTTTTGAGTACTGAGAAATAGTGCCAGGCAGCATTTTCTCTAAGCAATTTCTGTTTCACCTAAAAATTGGCTCACTGAGTCTAACCCTCTCCCAGGTCAATAGTAAGGGGCCCTTTAAAAGGTTCTGTACAAGCCCATAGTGTCCTCTTTTGGATAATCATCGCAGAAAGCTTCTCAGAACTGCATAAATCCATACAATACCTAATGAAAAGAAAGACAATTAGAACAGAAGACGGTTGAGCAAGCCAAGCTCCCCCAACTCCCTCCCCCGCAAAAAATAGCCTTTATACTTAAAACAAAGGAATGCTGTAGTTTGAGTGTGGAATAGTCACTCCAAAATGCATGTTCAAATCTCATTCCCAACAGGGTGGTGTTGAGAAATGGGACCTTTAAAAGCTTTGCAGTCATTAGAGACTGCGTTAATTTTCTTGGAAGTAAGTGAACCTTGCTCTCAATATTCTGGATTAATTACCAAAAGGGCAGGTTGTTTTAGAGCAGCAACTAAGCATGAAACAGTATAGACTTGATGCTTTGTATTCTCATTTGCATGTGCTCAGTTGTCTTTCCATCTTTCCGCTCTGACATGATGCAGTGTGTGGTCCTTCTGGATGCTGGAGTCAGGATCCTGAATCTCTCAGCCTCAAGAATCATGAGCCAAGATGCCTGGCTTTATAACTTTCTTTCCTTTATAACTTTCCCTACCTCTGATATCCTGATATAGCAGGAAAACCTGAAATTTGTGCAATTTAAGACAGAGATTCATAACATCAATGATCTGAAACTCTCTGGTGCTGATTAGCTAATGTGCGTGTCGCCATAATGCAGGACCAGTACACTGAAGAGAGGGCAATAACCAGACTCAAGCCCAAGAGGACTCTGACCACTCCTGGACAAAGTGGATGGCCTCCTTGACACCACCCAGTTTCTCTCTGTTTGAACTTCTGTCCACTCCAGTAAGGAACTGGGGAACCCCTGAGCACCTCTGAGAGAGGCTACACTAAGTGGATGTTACAAGTTATGACCTAACCAAGGTTGGTTAGGGAAAGGGAGTTAGAGACCAGGTATCGAGGTATAAAGATTTATTAATTAACAACACAACCACACACAGCCATCCCGATACCTGTCCCACAATGGATTTGGAGTCGTGGCTGCTCCACTGGCTGTCCAGACGCAGCTACTCAGTCTCCGATCTTGTGGCAGGCTCGCAGGTAAGGCTTGTGATCTCATTCCACGCCCAAGCTGGGTGTCCCTCAGTGACGTGGTCCCTTTCTCAGCGTCATTCTCAGCCAGTCTGGTCTGTTCCAACGGGTCTTTGGACATGGGAACGTTCTCTTGGGAATTCTTGCTAACATTCCCACCCAGCCTTTGGTTCTAAATTTATAGTTCCTTGGGGCGTGGCTCACACCAACCAATCGGGTACCCGTGACTTCATGCATTGCCCTGTCCTTGTCCCAACCTACAACGTGTGTAAATGTGAGGTCCAATATGGGGAAGAGCTCTGGGCCCTGAGCAAAAGAGGCTAAGCCACAGGCTTCTACGATAAGGAGGGTGCTCTGAGGCCCTAAGCAAAGGGCTTAGCCATAAGCTCTAACTTATGAAACTATGGGTTTATAACATCACTATTTAAAAACTAATTATTTATTACATGCTTCTTACAGTGGAATTTCTGGATGTTTTGTATAAGGGGAACAAGTGTCCTTTATCCTAGTCCTTTGTAAACACGTGACAAAGAATCAAGAAACCAGACACAGACAAAGACCTTCCAAAGATGGATGATCTCCAAAGAGCCCACTAGGGTTGGAATTCCAAAGACAGAGAGTAAACAGTCTTTAACCAGATCAGAATCCACTCAAGATTACAATGCATCAAATTTACCTTCACTAGCTAGGGGATTGTCCCAGGCTCCCTGATGTATGATAATCTGACCCACACTGTTTTATAACTGAGTCTAGGTGGCCTCATCCTCTATTACAACTCTCTCTACAAGCAGTATCTTCTGTACAGACCTAGAATCTGAAGGAAAAATCCATTTTAATAAGGTAACACTAAAGCATCTGAAAGAGAGTAAAAGAAATAGTTCATGGGAGCAAACTAGTTTGGGAAATGAGGCTAGACAAAGATCACAGGCCCTGTCAACAGCGCCCTCCTTCCTCGACACTATTAAGCAGCCAGGAGTTACCAAGGCAAAAATGAGTGTGCCTTCCCAAAGGTTTTGGAAAGGACTTTATTTATTTGTGAATTTGCTCATGCTTTGCTGAACGCCATGCTTGCAAACTGGAGGTAAGAACAAGCTAAATATTCTTCTTTAATCCTTCATATTTTTTGCTTCTCAGCTTCTTGGACACTTTTCTGGGTTTACTTCTAGAGCTTAGGTAGCACTTAGCAATGGGGATACATTCGGAGGAATGCATAGTAAGTTTTTTGTCCTCATGCAGACTTCTAGGACACACCTGCAGAAATCTACATGGACAACCTCTTGACATGGCATCTTGATGGAACCAAGTGAGGACGTAAACACGAGACATGGAGGGTGTGGCTGAAACAACAGGGACACTGTTTACAGTCAGCTTTTTTGTTTTGTAAGTAGAATGATGGCTTAAAAGTACAGTAAACACATAAACCAGTGATACAGATTTTTATTATCACTAGTAAGCACTATGCTCCGTACATAACCACATGCACTAAATTTTGGTGCAACTGGAGTGCAGTGGGATTGTTTACATTAGCATTACAACACACAAGTGATGTGCTGAGCTGCCACATGGCTGTTACCACAGCCTCACAGGGCAATGGACTGTCTCAGTTCCTGTCAGTGAATGTGCTCTGTCACTGATGTCTGAAACATGGTTCTGTTCTATGTGACTGTACCTTCGTCCATGACTCTTCCCAGAGATTGTGTCTTCTTGATTTTTATTGCTACCTTCCTACAAATAAGGAACAGTTTATTTGCCTATTAGCTTTTCCTCTTAGACCCTTTGATATTAGGACTGTCCAAGAATAAAAATATATAGTTCTCAAACCTCTGAGGAATAGAGTTTCCTGAAAATATGAAGGCAAAATAACATCTTATTTGGGAATGTAACTCCCATCTTCTACAGCCCTGGACTGGAGAAAGGAAGCCTGGAATGTGTGTCACAGCACCAGGATGATGGACAGCATGGGCTGTATTTCTCACTTAACGGCAGCTCACAGAGCAGCCAAGCCAGCTGGCCAACCACATTCTATACATCTGCAAATGGGTGGAACTCTCATGTGCTACTTTAGGGTGTGGTTTGTCCCTTTGTTTCATCATACCATAAATGAATCTCCATCTGCTGATTCAGATAGAGGAAATATTACAGATCAGCTTCTTTTAAGCACTTTGACCAAGGGAACCTCAACCTCAGACAATATTGTAGCACTTTCCTCTTCCTAGAGGAACAGTTATCCGAGTGACCCATGTGCTTAGAAAATGGGAAGAGAACTATAGCCATCTATCGGTTATCTTTCCCTCACTGTGACAAAATTCTTGAAAAAAAAATCAGTTTAAAGGGAAGAAAAGACTTTTTGTCTTACGGTTTCAAATAGTTTTTGCATTTTTAATCATTTATTAATTTATGCGTGTGTGCCTACACGCAGTTCATGGCACACAGGTAGAGGTCAGAGGATAATTTAAGGGAATCAGCTCTGTCCTTCTACCATGTAGTTACAGGGAAAAACTCAGGTCATCAGGCTTGGCAGCAGGCACCTTCCCACTGAGACATCTCACAGGCCCCATCACAGAGGTTTGTGTGTGGTCACTTGGCCTGCTGTTGACTTGGGCCTGTAATGAGGCAGAACTCCAGGGTGGAGAACGCTGCGGATGAAGAAACTGCTGGCTTCATGGTAACCCGGAAACAGAGAGTGAGAGGGCGGAGCTGAGGCCCAGCACTCTCATCAGGGCCCTGTCCCCAGCGATGTCACCTCCTTCTAGACCTGCCTCCTACAGCTTCCACCACCTCTCAATACCATCCCCTGGGAGTCAGCCTTCAGCCCATGGCCACTGCAGGAGGTTAAGAACAAGACAGGCTGTTGTTTGTGAAAGTTAGGCTCCAGAATATAAAGATACATAAAAATCTGTGATGCGCAAATCTAAAAGCTGAGGTAGTGCTTGCAGGGTTATGTACACGCGGCTCCATACTCTCTCATACCTAGACTGTAATTCTTGGTACAATAGAAATGCTTTATGGACAATGACTAAGTTATATTCTTCAGGAAATAATCACATAAAAAGAAGACTGCAATATAGTCAGTAGAATATATTCCTTCATACGTTGAGGTCATTGAACTCATGATACCCAGGGCCCACTGAATTCTAGTCATTTATTTCTAAAGACTCAAATGAGACTATGTGAGATTTCCAGAAAAAGAAGAACCACAGGGTGCTATAGCAAATCTGAAGCTTCCTGGTGTTGGGGTTCTGAGAGGAAATTCACAAGAGCACCATGAGATTTTTAGATGATGGATGTATCCTAAAAGAGACTGCATTGTCATCTTATACTTGTACTAAAGCCCATCAACTCAGACACTTTAAAAGGATAAGTTTTATAACATATAAATTGTAACTCAATAAAGTTAATTTTCTAAGAAACAGTGTCACAATGGAGCTGGAGAGATGGCTCCGTTGTTAAGAGCACTGGTTGCTTGCAGAAGACCAAGTCTGGTCCCTAGAACCCACATGGTAGCTAACAATCATCTGTAACTCCATCTACATGGGATCTTTATGTCCTCTACTGACATCTAAGGATGCTGTACAAGTCAGGTACATTTACATATATGCAGGCAATATGCTCATACATATAAAAATAAAAATTTTTTAAAGTGCCACAAAATATGTTTCAGTACACTCGTGACTCTTTAGTTGGGGATTTGCATCACTCGCACAGTTTACACCTGCAGCAGTGCTCAGGGAATTGGCGGGAAGGCTTGACTGGCTGGAGGCTGGGACTGTCTGAAGTGTGTTCATGTCCAGCATGTGAGCTGGGATAGCAGCTCTAGGCCCAGCAGCCTCTGACAGGTATATTCAGAAAACCCATATGCCAAACAGCAAAGCGGAAGCTGCAAGAGCTCGTCTATTCCAGGCCAATTCTAAGACCAGCACATATTCAAGGGGAAGACTCAGACCACAACCCTTGTTAGGGGCGTGGCAGGGCCATGTCAGAGACCGCTTGGGTGGGATACTACGGATTTCATTTCCGGCGAGCGGGATCCGCTGCAAGTTTTTGCTCTTCCGGACATTTTGGTCCCTTGGCCTTCTAATCACTGCAGCCTAGAAGCCTTCCAAGTGGCGGGTGGGCTTTTCTCCTCCAGGCAGTCACGGAGACCTTTTACAAGGGAACATTCTGACAGTGGGGCACTGCCCTCCGCCCAGTGCACTACAAAGCCTTTTGCTTGCTGAAGCCTCCAAGTACCGGGCACCTTATAAACACAGGGCTGTTCTCTGACCACAGTTCTTGTTTAGAAAATGCTCTTCCGTGCCCCTCCAGGTGCTCAGCTCTGCAAAGTTCCTCCCCTCTCTGATTAGAGAGCCTAGTGAATCTCTTCCTGTAAAATACAAAGAGAAGTTGCACTCAAGCCGTGGTGTGCATTTAAGGCTCTGTAACATCTCTAAACCCGAGAAAAGGGAGCTTGAAAGTGACAAAGGAAGATAGCGCTGCCATTTTGTCAAGTGGAAAAGACAGAGAACAAAACAGGCTTTGGGTTCTTCCCAGCGCACACTGCACTTACGAACTGTGCACATGCATACGATGGGGTACTTTTCTGGGGCTTGCACATATTTTTCCTCTTTAAGGAGCAGAATGTGATAAATCGGAGAGAAACTGGTCTATATCGATTTCAGTTCTTTTGAAGTGCTTGTTAATTCTGTATTTCATATCTGTGGGAGATAGGCCTCAAATTCTTTAAATCAGCAAACACTTTTAACCTAACTCATCAGTGACAGCTTAGAGATGATTTTAAACAAATTTACTATCTTATCTTTTTATATATTAAGGAATTCTTTAAAGGGTAAGAATAAAATTAGCTGTCCTCTAGCTAATGTTTACAGGGAGATGTAAGAGCAAAGTTTTATTGAGCTCTTAACTACAACATGCAAAGGGCTTTCCATTCCTTATATGGTTGAATCTTCCTGGTTATGTGAGGAATTCATTAATATTAGGATCCAGTCTTGTCTTACAGAAGAAGCTGAAAGTGAGAAGTAGCAGCAAGTGAGCCTAGAACTGGCTAGTGTGAGTCAAACACAGCCCTGGATGAGGTTTAACCTGAAGCTCCAGAACCAGGGGTTAGATTCCAGGCACTCAGAAGCGCCTCGAATACAGACCTTCCACAGCTCATCAAAATGTTTCCCTCTAACTCCAGTTTCTCTCGGACCCAATCAGTGGGGTTTTATTTATTTGGTCTTCTTGCCACTGTACTGTTTGTTTGCTTTCTGAAATAGGGCCTCATGTAGCCCAGGCTCGTCTCAAGCTTGTTTTGGAGCCAAGGAGGACCTGCTTCTGCTTCCACCTCCCAAATTCTGGGATTACAGGCATGTGCCACCAGACCTGGAGTATACGGTCCTAGGGATCGAACCCAGGCCTTTGTGCATGCCAAGTAAACACTCTACCAACTGAGCTACATTCAAGCCCAACTTAGAGTGTGGCTCATTTGGACAGTCTCCCAACTGATGATATCCCCTTCTATCTGAGCAAGGGCTTTGTCATGTGCCCTAATGCAAAAGCGCTGAACTTTTGCCCTTACAGAGTCTGAGCTTTGTGTTATTTGTTAAGAAGAGAAAATATTAGTAGACAACAGCACTTCCAGGCGCCTCACAGAAGTCTGAGGTGGGCAAACAAGTGGAAGCTGAGCACTGGAAACAAGATCTGGAAGAGGGAGAGGGACTGGGGGGGCGGGGTGAGCGGAGGAGGGAGACCCGAGCTTGTTAAATTTATGGCCAATTAACATTTGCCATGAGGCAGATCCCAGTGTTCAGCAAGGTCTTTTCAATATTAAAGGCAGTGCTTTGAACAATAGAGTACCTTTTTCTGCAGTTCACAGCTGTCAGAGATCATTTAACTCTCTCTATATTTCCAAAACGTGATGCCTTTAATAGGCAGCCTAAACGCCAGTGCACAGTGAGGCCAGACTTAGATGCCTGGGGTTAGGGCAGAGCTTGCAACTGACAGATCTGGAGGGAGGCCTCAGCCAGTCAGGGCATACTGCATGTACAATAAGAACAGGTTAAAAAGGAGGCAGAAAGACGAAGAAGACAGAGAGACTGAGGGCAGGACAGAGAAGGGAGAACAGGAGAGGGGGCATGGAGGGGAGCCTGTGATACTGAGATGAAACTTCTGTCACAGGAGCTGAAAGCACATTAATTAAAACTTCATTAACTGTCTTTCATTCTGTTTATTATATATTAATTTGTTCAACTTATATGTTAAGATTTGATATTTTCACGTGTATGAATGTTCTGCTTGCATGCAAAGATGTATACTACATATGTGCCAGCTGCCTGTGGAGGCCTGAGGAGGGCATCGACTGCCTGGGACTGGGGTTACAGATGACAGTTAGTTGCCATGTGGGTGATGGGAACAGAACCCAGGTCCTCTGCAGGAGCAGAAAGTGCTCTTACCACTGAACCATATCTTCAGTTCCTAAATTCATATTTTATTTGAAACATAAAATGATACATATTTATAGGAGGGCCTTACTAAACACTGGAGTCTCTCTGATGGCAATAAGTGTATACACTGCATTTAAAAAAAAAAATATATATATATATATATATATTACTGAATTTTTGTGCATTTCATACAGTACATCTTAACCATATTTAGATCCCCTCCCATATCTGTGCCCCTGTGACCCCCAAGAGATT
The DNA here is from genome assembly GCA_035773235.1 of Eospalax fontanierii. Taxonomy (NCBI): domain Eukaryota; kingdom Metazoa; phylum Chordata; class Mammalia; order Rodentia; family Spalacidae; genus Eospalax; species Eospalax fontanierii. The sequence continues at coordinate 11,070,929 of CM069538.1, forward strand.
TCATGCATTCTGTCATATGACCTACCGAGTCAAGTTTGTGTCCCCAGATGTCCCTAAGTGTGGGTTCATACACTGGAGCCTGCTCAGCCTGTCAAGTGTCACTGCATCAAAGAAGAACAACTCTCCTCCCCCAAAGTAGTGGCCAACTGCCAATAGTTCCTCAGCTAAGGTCGGGGCTTCTTACCCATTTCCCCAGTTCTACCCTGAGTTTCTGTTTGAGTTTGCATGTGTCTTATACATACTGTAAGTTCATATGAGTAAGTTCCCAGAAGCCTGGAAAACTCTGTTTCCTTGTGATCATGCACCACCCCCAGCTCTTACAATGTTTCTTCTCATACACAATGGTCCTTGAGCCCTGCAGGGAGGAGGTTTAATAAAGGAGTCCTACCCAGAGACATACACTCTGAACTTCTTATTTTCTACATTTTGGCCAGTTGTGGCCTTTGGTGTTAACCATCCTCTGAGGCATGAGGAAGCTTTGCCGGTGAGAGTGATAGAGAGATCAGTATTCTCTCTATCTTCTCTTCTACTAAGTTCTGTGAGCCTTAGGAGTATCATTATAGATGTGTCACTTAGGGTTAAGCATCTCACAGACACATTCTTTGCATTTGATCAGTTGTGGAATTCTGTAATAGTCTCCATCTGTTGCAAAAAGAAGCTTCTATAATGAATGGTGACAGATATGTTTGTCTATAAATATAAGGCTACACATTTCGCATACAGTAAGAAATTCCATTTGTCTAGGGATTCAGCAAATATAAGGTTTTCTCTAGGATCAATGACCGCTCCAGTCGTATATTTGGCTGTGTTCACAATATCACACATGAGTTCCCTCCCATTGGACAGGGTTTATCTACTGCATTTTTAAATTGGGTTAAGCATATCTATATCCTCAAATATTCCTCATTTCTCCATGGTGCCAACACCCAGAATCCTTTCTTCTAGTTTGCGTTTTCTAAATACACAGGTCATTATATACAGTTGCCCTACTGCGAAATGACATGCCAGGAATTCTTACTCCCAGAATCTAACCATAGTTTAGTAACACAGGATCCCCACTCTTGACCCCCTAATTCTCCATCTCTCCCAACCCCTGCTCCCCCAACCTCCACCTCTCCCCACCTCTGCTCTCCAAGCCTCTGGTGACCACCATTCTACTACCTACATCTATGAGTCAATTGCCTTCTTAAAATGGTTCCTTTTTTAAAAATGTGAACCCGGTCATAATGAAACAGGCAAAATCTCATGTGCCAGACTTAAGTAAATTTCCTCATTATTAAGAATTCAACCCTTATTATCTCAACACATATTTAATTTTGAACTTGTTTTTCTTCTTTTACAACAGGTCCATATGAAATGCATTGGTCTTTCTGTTTCTCTGAGTTTTTCAATGGCCTTACTGTTCTCCAAGACCAACAAAACCAGTGCTGGGATGTTCCTCCCTTTGGGACAGGATACTATATTGAAAATATAAATCCAATACAGTTATAAATGACAACTGTGAAATTTAGGAAATGGAATCACACCTGTAATTAAACAAATATGATCTTTCTAAACTAAAGACTGTTCAGTGTAGTCGGACTTTGCAGAGGCAGTAGGAGCATTGAACTTAGGGCTTCTTACATGCCAGGCAAGTACTACCACAGAGCTACAGTCCCAGTCCTTAAATTTTGTCTTCTTAAGGGATATTTATATTTTGGTCAAAGCACATATATTTCAGGAAACTTGAAAATTTCCAAGAAAAAAAACCCTCACCTCAAAACTTACCAATCAGAAATAAGCAATGTCAAGTGTCTACAGATGTTGACATTAGAAACATACATGTAGACAAACCTACATATAGATAGAGAAAAAAGAATAAAAATTGATAGGTAGGCAGGTAAATGCCTAGAAGAAAAATGACATGACTCAACAGCTGATAGATCATATAGATAGATATGAATAGATATGTGATAGTTGCTTTTCATTAGAATAAAATCAGACAGTATTTACCATTTTTAAAATGAAATGTTTAACCATATTTTATGTGTACTTACAAAAGAAAAGAAACTATAGTAAAACCACAAATCGAGAGTTTAAAGTAGTTCTTCACTATGTGAAGTTAATAAAGGATTAAGTCATCAGAAGTCAGGGTCATCACTTTTTGCTACAGATTAAACACAAATTTATTTTTGAACAGTTGGATGATCTCCACCTAGAGGCAATGAACCACTTCTGTCCCTCCTCTCACCTCGATCCTCCCTCCTCTACCTCCACTCCCCCTCCCAATGTTTGTTGCTTTTTGTTACTGCTATTTTGTCAGGATTTGTGACATTGACATACATCATAATTTCCCTACCAGTTTCTATTAAACCTATATTTCAAACAATACCTTGCTCACATCTAGAATCATTTATCCATCTTTGAGTTTTCAGTTTGATTTGCTTTCTGTCATTGTTACATTGTTTTTTAAATATTCAATTTATTATTTTTATTTTATGTGTATGAGTGTAATGCCTGCATGTAAGTGTACCCATGCTGTGAAAGGTCAGAAGAGGGCGTTGGATCCCCTGAAACTGGAGTGACAGATGGTTGATAGCCACCATGTGGGTACTAGGAATTGAACCTGAGTCCTCTGCAAATGCTCTTAACTGCTGAGCCATCACTACAGCCCCTGCTACAGTAAGAAAATAGAGTCTGGGCTGTAACTCAGTGGTAACATACTTGTCTTGTATATGTGAAGCACTGAGTTTGAAACCCAACAGCCCAGTAGATGCCCAAGACCAGGAGTCCAATTTCCAGCACTTCACAACAAACACAGAGGGAAAACAAAGCAGAAATATTTTATGTAAAATATTATGTGCTGTATCATTTGATGCAAATAATGGAGGTTTGTAGAATGCGATTGAACATTTAATGAGAGGAGAGATCGGTCTCTCAGGAACCCCAGACTTCAAGACACGAGATGCAATTTGTTGGAATACTTGATTTCCCTATGGGAAATCATGCAGTAAACTCCAGGGTCACCCTCATAGAGTCTCTTCTGCAATGACTAGTTTAGCAGCAAAGGCCTCTCCAAGTAAAAGAAACCTGACAGCCCACCTTGGCATATTATTTGTTCTTAGGTAAGAACTTCTGCCTTTGATGGTGATTTGTCAGGACATATATGTTTAGACATTTTGTATTGAATCTTTGCAACTTTCATACAATATATTTTGATGACATTTAGATCCTCTCCCTTATCTGTACCAGCTCTTATTACCCCTGCCCAAATTAATGTGCTCACATATATATATATATATATGTATGTATATATATAATTATGGTCTATAGAGAGTCTAATTCATGTCTCCAAATGTCCTTCTGTGTGAGTCCATTCACTGGAGCCTGGTTAACCTACCAAGAGTTCCATCCTTGAAAGAGACTGCCTCTCCATTTCCCATCAGCTGTCAGCCGCTAGTAGTCCCTCAGGACTACTTACCCACTTCCTCATGTCTATGCTGGTGATTTTGTCTGCATTGAGGTTGCGTGGGACTTGTTCATGCTGTCATCATTCCTGTGAGTTCATATGAGTAACTTCCCAGCTGTCTGGAAAACTCTGTTTCCTAGTGGTGGTCACCCACCACCTTGGGCTCCTACAATCAAAGAAATTTCCCTAGAAGATGGCAGCTATGTGACTAAATGGCCTAGTGAAACTTTCTGTCATCAATATTTTATTCCAAAAAAGATGGATTTTCAGTTTTTCACAGAAGTGAGATCACACACGTAGATAATCAGATTTATAATCTAGTGCAGGAGTTGTCAAACTTTCTAATAAGGGAGAGACAGCTCTGTGGACTGTATTAGTCCATTTTCCGTTGCTATAACAAAACATCTAATGCTGAGTACTACATACAATGCAGAAGTTTGTTTATCTGACAGTTTTAAAAGGCTAAGGGCCCAAAATCAGGTGACCCTATCTCTTCAGCCTCTTCTGAGGGTCTCATGATGGGTGACAACACAATGGCAGATGAGCAACACATAAAGAACAGATCGTATGATGCTGTAGGATCTCAGGAACCAGGCTCATTGTTTCTATAGCAACTCACTCTCACAGAACTTTAGCAGGGTACCTCCAGAGCTACTTAATCCCACCAAGAGTGCTACCTCCAATGACTGAATCACCTTGCCCTTCCTCCCATTTCTTAAAAGTTCTCTGCCTCCACCAGCATACTAGAGCCAAGTTTCCAGCATAGGAACCTTTGAGGGACACACTCAAACCATATAAAAATCATAGCACAGGATATGCAGTCTCTGTGCAATAACCCAATCCAGTAAATGAAAGTGAAAACCCAGCCTTTGTGAGTTTGGAAATAAATGAATACATCTGTGCATCAATAAAACCTGTTCATAAAGCAGGAGCTTTGAACAGGAATTAAAGCCAACCCTCAAACTCATCACAAAACGGAAGAGGAGAAAACACTTCCTAACTCATTCAACGAGGCCAGTACGACTCTAACGTACAAAATATATAATCTTTCAACTCAGCAACAAAAAGACAATCCAAACATTTTTCAATGGTAAAGGAAACTGCCCCCTTTTGAAGGAAGTGTATACATAAGCAGGAGGCAGATGGAAAGATGCTCAGTGTCATTGCCTGCTTGGGAAATGCAAATCTAAACCATAGGAGATTCCGCATACGTGCACTACGTTGATTAGAGCCTTGGCGGGGGCCAGATTGTCAAAGATGGGGAAGTGCTGTTAGAAAGAAGGTGCAAAAGTGCAGGTACTGAGTGACAGTTTGGAAGACCCCCCAGAAGTTAAGCATGGCTGGAGAGATGGCTCAGTGGTTAAGAGCACTGAGTGTTCTTACAGAAGACCCAGGTTTGAATCCCAGCACCCGCATGGCAGCTAATAACTGTCCATAACTCCAGTTCCAGGGGATCCAACACCCTCTTCTATCCTCTTACATACATGCAGGCATAACACTCCTACACATAAAAATAAATAAATGAAATTTTTAAAAAAGCTATTCAGCATACAACTTGATGATTAGAGCACTAGAGAACTGAAAGCACAGACTGCAGTTTCTCACTTCTGGATATACCCCTTAGCTTCTGTTGAACTCACTTGGATTACATCTCTCAGCTGGATTCGCCCACAAGCCCACTCACTGGTCCTCCTCAATCCAACTTTACCCCTCCGGGGCAAGCTTCTTCTTTTAGCATCAGTGCGCTTTCTAAAGCACATATTTGAGGCTTCCAAAAGTAAGAACATGTGTGGGCTCCAGGTGAGTCTGCCTGGATGGAGGTTCGCACTTCTCCACTGTGACTTTGAAAATGCTCCTTCTTATACATATCGCTTTAAGGAAGGTCTTTGAAGGGATGCTTAAGGTAAAATGAAGTGAGTATGAATGAACCCTGGTTCAATAAACTGGTGTCTTATAAAAAGAGGAGGTTAAGACACTGGCATGGGAAGATCAGGAGAAGACATGGAAGAAAGTGACATCTGAATGTACAGGACAAGGTCTAGGAAGAACCCAGTCCAGCTGACACCCTCATCTCAGAATTCCAGGTTCCAGAATTGTGACAAAAGTTACCGTTGTTTAAGGCACTCAAACCTGTGGTACATTTTTAAGGCGCTGCAGCAAATGGATATCTTCTACTGTCTAAACCTTAGTCTTAGGCATTGAAAAGATAGAAAACCATACCTATCTCACAGAATTGCTGGGAGACTCTATTGGGGTAGTACATCATTATACCTAGCACAATGCTTGACACATGGTAAGTTCCAGGAAGGAGCAATGGTGGTAGTGGTGATAGTGGTGATACTGGTGGTGGCGGTGGTAATGGCGGTAGTGGTTATGGTGGCGGTGGTGGTGGCGGTAGTGGTTATGGTGGCGGTGGTGGTGGCGGTGGTGACGGTGGTAGTGGTGGTGTCGGTGATACTGGTGATACTGGTGGTGGTGGTGGTGGCGGTGGTGGCGGTGGTAATGGTGGTAGTGGTCATGGTGGCGGTGGTGGTGGCAGTGGTGGTGGTGGTGGCGGCGGTGGCGGTGGTGGCGGTGGTAATGGTGGTGTCGGTGATACTGGTGATACTGGTGGTGGCGGTGGTGGCGGTAGTGGTTATGGTGGCGGTGGTGGTGGCGGTAGTGGTTATGGTGGCGGTGGTGGTGGCGGTGGTGGCGGTGGTAGTGGTGGTGTCGGTGATACTGGTGGTGGCCGTGGTAATGGTGGTAGTGGTCATGGTGGCGGTGGTGGTGGCAGTGGTGGTGGTGGTGGCGGTGATGCTGGTGATACTGGTGGTGGCGGTGGTAATGGCGGTAGTGGTTATGGTGGTGATGGCGGTGGTGATGGTGGTGGCGATGGTGGTGGTGGTAGTGATGGGTAGTGCTAGTGATGGTACTGTCCTACCTAATTTCCTCACTGGCCCCCCTCACTGCTCAAAGAAGAAAATCAAACTTCTTAGCATAGTGTGGCTGTATGACTGCATGATCTAGGCACCACACAGGTCTCAGCTTTCCCCTTGAAGACACTGCAGCCATTCTAAATAGTTTAGTCCCGGGAAGCACCATGTGGCTGTACCCCTCTCCTTTCTGATACTCTGACACACTCCCCATCCGTTTCTCAGTGGCTTTTCCCTCCAGCACCAATTGCTCTTTTGTCTTCAGACCAACTGTTCAATTCAGATGCCATCTCAAAAATACTTCCCTTGCTCTTGTCTGCTCCCTGCAAAACAGGAGCCCACAGCGCCCCTTGTCTTCAATTGGATGGGATCACATACCCCGTGTAATAAGTGCTCGTGGTCCATCAGACTCTCCCAATAGGCTCTCTGTTCCCGAAGAGCTGGAACAGGATTCATTTTTTAATCAAGCTGAGATCCCGAAATGGCCCACGAACTAATTCACTGCATATTTGTTGAATGAATGAGCGCTTTTGCTTTGCATCTCCAGCTGTGCTTTTACTGGAAGGTTTGTTTGCTCTTCCCGTGGTACACTCCAGAGCCTGACGAAGCATGTCCATGCATGCCCGAGTCCCAGAATTCATACTCCATCCTGAAGATAACTGCATATGTCAAAATAAGAGGGTAAAATCAATGTGTTATATTCAAAAAGAGAAATCCTGACATTCAAGCAGCATGTTTGCCTAAGCCTCAAAAGGTGACGCTTTTTAAAGAAAGATGAGATGTGTTCAGTTACGTGAAGGAGATTGTTATTTATTAAGAATATTCCTGAAATTTTTGGCCACGAGGCATCTTTCTCAAGTGAAATGCCAAGAATGTGTCTGCAAGCAGCAAATACCTTGGAGGCCCACCTCTGTGCTTGTGTGGAGACGCATGTCCCCCAAGGCCCCTCCATATCCTTCACACTCCAGCTCAGAACACAGCTATCATCTTTTCCTCTGGCTTCCTCCACAGCAGGAACAGCGCTCCTCAGGTGGACTCATTTCCCCACATAAAGGGTCAAATTCTCCTACAGTTCCCTCACCCCAAACACTGGCATGATGGTCCCCTTTAAATTCAATATCAGGAATTCTAGGCTAAGAGACTCCTTCTTTCTAAGATTCCTCTTTGACTTTAGCTTCAAGAATTTGAGATTATAGCAGTCCCCGCTTATCCTCAGCTGCTTTATTTCAAGATCCTCCAGTAAAGGCCTGAAAGCACCTTATAAAATAGCTTTTCCTACATGTACACCCTTATGGTAAAGTTTGATAAATTAGGCACAGTAAGAGATCAACAACAGTAACTAATTATAAGACAACACATATAAGACAGTCTAGCAGTATCACCATTCCTGTGCTGTTGGGGACATTGTAAGTAAAGTAAGGGTTACTTAAATATACACACTGAAATACAGCAACAGTAGTTTGATAATGAAGATGGCTACTGAGTGACTGAGGGGTGGAAAATGTGTACACCCTCGATGGATACTTGGGACAAGGGGATTATCTACGTCCTAGACAGCATGGAGTAGGACAGGCCAACATTTCATGTGCTGCTTGCTCAGAGAAGTACATAATTTAGAACAGATGAATTATCCCTGAAATGTTCCCATTCATACTTTGCACTGTGGTTGGTCTTGGATAACTGAAACGGCAGCAAACAAGCCCGTGATTAAGAGAGCACTGTCCTCCCTGATTCCTGATCAGGGTAACAATGGCCAGTGCTGGAGGTCCATGGCCGTCCTTCCTTTAAACAAAATATGAAATTGTCAAATATAACTCCAAAATTGAGCACAATTGCAGAAATCCTTCCTGTAGAGGGAGGATCTGCCTGTGGATCCTGTTGGGTATAATGTAGGGTGGGCCTAGCTAGGCCACCTGCCAGGAGGAATGGAGCAATGGCTCTCATGGGTGTGGTGCTCCACACTGGTTGGTTGTGAAGCTAGTTTCTGCCCAGCACCTGGAGGGAACCTGATCCACCTGGGAACAAACTGTGATTGGCTGTGGTCAGACCCCACCCTATAAGGCTACTGGCTAACAAGACCTATAAGACTCTCTGCTCTTTCTTAAATAAATGAGTTTGCAGCAGACTACCACTGCTGGCTTTCCGCTCAACTCCCGGAGTCAGTGTGTTGACTCTGCGCTTACTCACCCCCCACACCAGGGCAGAGACCCTTCGGTCTCCTTCGGGCTGGTCCTGAGTGCTGGGACCCCCAACGGATCCCACCTTCGCCTAGCTGTGTCATCTTTGTGTTAATGTCCCTGTGCCTCAGTCTCCTCCTTTATAAAATGGGGGAACTTTAATAATTTAATATACATAAACAGAATGCAAATTATAAAGATATAGACAGATTAGATGCTTTTAAAGGGAGGAAAACCACCTGGTACCAAACAATTGCTAAGGCAAAATATATTACATATATAAGGTTATTAACAAGTTGCTTCAAATATCTTCTGAAAGCAACTGGAGTAGAAATTTTAAATACATGGCATTATTAAAATATATTTGCTCTAGTAATTTATAGACTATAATTTTTCTTTTTGGTAGCACAATGGGTCTGAAAACACATAGTGTGTGTACTGCATACACACTTTTGCACACAAACACACAGATGTGCATATAAGGACATGCATATATATATAAGCTCCATTTACCTTGGAAGCAAAGTTATAGTAATAGTCTAATCTTAAAAGTGAGTTCCTTCTATTTAAAATTGTGTGAGTTGAAGCCAGTCATGGTGCAACATGCCTCTAAGCCCAGTATTCAGGAGTTTGAGGCAATGAGTTCAAAGCTAGCCTGGGCCACAGCCCGTGATTGCCTCTCAGAAATTCAAGGTAAGACCCTATTGCTGAAGACAGGACATACTTTGGACACAGGGACTTGGAGAAATGAAGTGGGACCTGATCTGAAAGCTTCTTCCCAAAGATTAGCTCTTATAATATCAGAAGATGCTGTGCAAGCTGCCAAGGAAGAAAATCAATCAATGATCTACCCAGCTGTAAAGTCAACGAACCACACCAATGACCAGCCCAGTAAAATATCTCTACTGATGCAGTAGTGGGACTTGTATCACAGTGGAAAACTCAGATGTCTAATTGTATTTAAGGCCCACTTAATGGGAGGGAATTCATACATGGTATTGTAAACATAGCCAAGTACACGTGGCTGGAGAGGTCACAGACCCGAGAGAAAAACCTGCTTCTGTCATTTCCCTAGACCAACATAATTTCTTATTGTATTCTAAATATGTATCCTTAAATTTACAGACACATGTATCTATCACTACTCATCAAAAAAGCTTCTTTTTGTAACAAATGGAGACTTTTACAAAGTTCCCCAACTGGCCAAACACAGAGAATAAGTGGCTGTGAGGTGCCCGGACCTAAGTGACACACCTGCAATGCAACCTCTACACCTAAAGTTCCGGGAGTGTCATGCAAGAGGAGGCGAAGAGTAGGAGAGCGGAGCGACTAGTTACCTCTCCTAGTTACATCTTCTACATGTTAATAGACGACAGGGAAGCTGCCCCAGTGCAACCTCCACAGCATGGGCCTCTGATGAGGGGAATGTCCTGGGGCCACCTCAAGACGAAGAGGTACCGACGATCATTGGATCAAGGGAGGGAGAAACCCTGAGAGGTTATCTCATTCCAGATGTGTAGCCCTAAACATGGGTTCACATGAGCACTACTAAGTGGACTCTGCATTGTGTGTGTAGATGTTTGTATGTATACGTAACAACAGTCAAAAAAGAGGACAAGGAATTGAGAGGAAGTAGGAGGCAGAGGAGGCTCTGGAGGGAGCCCGGAAGGGTTGGAAATAGTTCAGATACAATACTCATGTTTGAAAGTCTCAAAAATTAAAAAAAAATTTTTTTTTAAGTTAGCCTGGTACTTTTTAGTAAACTCCAGGAAGATGAAGACCAAGACAAAAACTAAAACTAAGTTCTGTGGCTTGAATGGCTGCGAAAACCGTTTACCCGTCAACTGCTAGTTCTTACACTTAGTGTATCTGCATAATCTGAATCTCAAAGGAGAATCCTGGCTTAACAAGGCAAAGAGAACAGTGTTTATAGTCTTAGCTTTATCGGGTAGTGTTTCATGCTGATTATGGGCTCTGACACCAGATAGCGTGGACAGAAGGGCATGGGTCCTTGTCTCACTTTCAAAACTACATTCCATAGCTATTTGCCTGCAAACAAAAAAAAATGTCAAAATAATGCATAAAAAAAGTAAAATCTCTTTTGTTCCTGATTCAATTCTTTTTTTTTTAGTATTTATGTCACTGTTTCTTTTCTTTTCTTTTCTTTTTATGTATATGAGCTGTAAAGCTGCATGTGCGTAAGTGCACCCATGTCATGCAGTGCCTGTGGAGGACAGAAGAGGGTGTCGGATCCCCTGGAACTGGAGCTATGGTTGTTAGCCTCCATGTGGGTGCCATGTGGGTGCTGGGGTTCGAACTCAGGTCTTGCAAAAACAGCCAGTGTTCTTAACCACTGAACCAGCTGTAGAGACCCCAGAATTCAAATTTTTTAGTGAAGGCAATGCCCTGGTTCTGGAGTTCTTACCCAGGAGAATTCTGAGAGGTGATGGACCCAGATACTATTCAGAACCTTAGCCAGACAGCAGGCCAGCAGATAAATGGGCAATTGCTGTGTTGTGAAGGCTTGCCTCTCTGGGCTAGGAGCAACTCACTACAGATCTATAAGCTTAGAGGTGATGCTTGATCACAAGCGGTACTCTGAAATACACATTTCAGCATCAGCTACAGTGTGCAGGGCCCTCACAATTCATGCTGTATCTGCCAGTCACAGAAACCCAGGTGAGAACAAAAACAAACCCACGAGTCATTTTTAAATGGCTGAGTTCATATTTTTAATGAAAACACTCAGGGTTTGCAGTGACCATTAAATCATCTGCTGCTCCACTCTTTGCTCCTTTCTAAATATTTTTAGATTCTTGGAGCTTACGTTTTTTTGTTTGCGTGGTGGTCGCTGCGCCTGTTGACGAAGTAAGATACATTTATTGAGCTTCGGCTCTTGTGTTTGAAATTCTAGCATGACCAGAAATTAGACACACATCAAACTCAGTTTTTAAAATATTTAAGATAAACTATACTGTACTTCAAAAAGAATGGGATCATACCAATGGAAAAACTCAAGTCTCTAATGCAGGCTCACCCAGGATGCACAGAAGCAAGGAGTGAGGTTTGAAATGAGACTTAAAGCCTGGACAACAAGTGGGTGTGTAAGGGACGGAGAGTCTCGGAACAGGATTTAGGGAAGTAGGTGCAGGCTGCTGCGGATGCAAGAGCAGGCTGCTGCGGATGCAAGAGCTAGGAGCAAAGTTGTGAAGCTGAGGGCGTCAGGAAAGCGAGCTGCGACGAAAGCTGCCACAAAAGAGGGTGTAGATGGAGCAGAGCCTACCCACACTCTCTGATACGTCAGGACTTGTCACTGTGGACTGTCTTTCCCCGGGTGCTGCAGGCAACTCAGCTAGCTGAAGCATTTAAGGAGTGGAAATCCTTTATTGTTCATTCTGTGGTTGCAAAGTGATCCTCATCCTTATAATCTTAGATTGCTAATTTTGAATCATGAAGGAGTAATAAATTTGCATTTATATACTCCTTTCTGAAGGACATGTAAGGTGGTTTGCCAAGACAATATAAGGTACAATGAAAGACCATTCAACTGAATGAGATAAGAAAAATATTAAAGAGAAAGTAAAGGTATGTATTAAATGGAGACAAAAATAAACAGTACTAATTATAGGCCAAATGGGGCCATAACTTTGTCTCCTGGCAGCAAGGAGAGACAAACCTGATGCTTCTGAGAACTGTCACAGTCACACATATTGTTAAAGCCTCCAGGAGCATTAAGAACCATCCATGTCCAACCCTATCATTTCAAGATGTAGCAGGTGGGGCTCTGAAGCCTGTGACTGTGATCACAGAGCTAGCAGGGCAGACAGAAGCCAGCTTTCAGAAGTATGGGAATTACTCCCAAGGAGGAGATTAAGAATCAGAAGCTTACACACAAGACTGGGCCCGTCACTATTTCATCATGCTTGAATACATGGGGGGCGGGGGGGTTCGTCCTGCATGGATGTGCGTGGGAGGGTTTCATCGTGCATGGGTGTGTGGGAAAGGTTTTCATCATGCATGGGTGTGTGGGGAAGGTTTTCATCTTGCATGGATGCTTGGGGGAGAGGTTCATGAGGCCTCACCACTTGGGAGTTTCATTTTCTTCAATGTTGTAACCACGCTCCAGTAAGTAACCCCCCACTTATGCTCAAATAGGAAACTCTAGTTAAATGCAGTGGGAAGGAGAGGGGATCAAAATAGGGGGAGGTTTGTTGGGAAGAAGATAGGGTTTCAGCAGGAGAGAGAAGAGGATGAGAGAGGACAATGGGGAGAACATCATTCAGAATATACATGTACGAAATTGCCAAAGAATAAAAGAATTAAAATTAAGAAGAAAGAATCAGAAGCAATTTCCAGAATAGATTGGAAACTCCTTCAATAATCATGTTTCTTCTGCAAAATCCATCATGGAGATGTGACTAAATGAGAATTCCAAGGTCCTCCTGAATTACCTAATTGCTGTTGTCATGTTCAACTCCAGAACCAGAACAGGCTTTATGGGACTGTGGGACACCTGCATATTCTTCAGCATCTACCGGTTTCACCTCCAGCACCAGTGAGCTCATAGGCACATCCATTTTCTGGCAGTTTCTGTTTGTTTGGGGTTTTATTTATTTTAGAAGTGCCATAAACCACATATCCTCACCCTGCCGGAGAAATGTGTTTTCATTAAAACTACGATTCACTTCTTTGTGTCTCCCCCATTCATAACAAAATGGTGACATGAAGGAATGGTCTCATTGTGCAACTTTATTGTCATGAGGGAAGAACGGCATAGTGTGAAGGCGCTTCTAGCCCCAGGCCGAGTGCTGCTGTAGACAGATTCTGCTGCGATGCCTGTGACTGATACAGTAGCAAGAGAGGAACAGGGCATCCCATGATTAGGAACAAAGGGGGCCACAAAAGACATTTGGTGAGATTTGGAAGGAAGAAGTGAAGCAACAGTTGCAATGCTGCTGCCCTCAAAAAGTCAGCAAGGATTTATTAATTACTATGAAGATCAAGCTCATGCTTACTGCACTGCCCTTGGACAAAGTCAGGAGCCAGCCCTGCAGCTGCTGCCCTCTCCCGCTGCCCGTTCTTGGTCATCAAGACCAGGGTCAGGTGCATGCCTTGCTTAAGTGATTTCTGGAGTCCTTGAGAACCATAGCTAAGGCCATGAAAGTGACAGTCCTTGGGGTCTTAGGAGATGCCTCAGTCAGTAAAGTATTTGCCTTAAATGCATGAGAACCGAGTTCCATCCCAGGAGTCCTACTAAAAATATCAGGCAGTATATGTCTTATAATCTCAGTGTTGGGGAAACAGAACAGGAGGACCCCCAAGGTTTACTGGCTAGACAATCTAGCCTACGTGGTGAGCTCCAAGCCAATGAGAGACCCTGTCTCTCACTGAAGAGGTGGACAACGTTCCTGAGAAATGATACCCAAAGTTGCCCACCCTCCAAATGCACCTACATTAATGTATACACATATGCATGAACATGCATACACACCTACCCCTGCACACACACATACACACACACATACCTCTGCTTACCGAGAGAGAGAGAGAGAGGACAGTCCTTACTTTGAGAAAAAAAAATGGCGGTAACAAAAGTCTCTCTTTCTGAAGATAGTAGTCTCCAAGGGGATAGGCAGCCCCATTCTATTACTATTTGGGATTTAAAATTTCTTTTTGAATTTCTAGAATTTTAAATTAGAGATAAAGTCTTTATAATATTACTAAAAAGTATTTTTAACTGAAAAAAATCCTGTGCAACTTTTCCTCTTTCTAGCATTCCAAATGTCTTTCCTATCCTTATCCACAGTAACACCCAAGGCAGCTGAGGGCTCAGAAATTCTAGAAGAGACTTACTTGTAGAAGGCTGTTAGGTTGTTAATCACTGCATGTGAGAAAACCTTTGCAAGTTACAGAATGGGCTGACAGCATGCATCAGGTATTGACAGAAAGTGAGAAGGTATGTCCATGTGTACTTTATAAAATGGATCCCCATTTTTCCAGCTATATTAGGCTGATCAGCAAGTCTGCAGAAGAAGTGCCAAATTTCAAATGATGCCCAACATCAAATCGCTGTTTTTCAGATTACAGACTCAAGATTGCTTGGCAGATTCTGCATGTGTCCTGATCTGACCTAGGATCCACAGGATGGAATGGAACCTTACTTAATAAGGTTTGTCTGCACCAGCCTTTCCTGTCCTAAACAAAGGGTTTATTCCAGATCTTGTACAAGAAATGCACCCATTTGTGATAGGCACCTGCCTGTCCATGTCACACCAGCCACCAGATCATTAAGACTGCTGGTTGTTTTAAAGGCAACAAGAGCCAACTTGAAGTGGCTTACACCTTCCAGAAATGGAGTCATTTAAACATCAGAAAAAAATTAGTACAATAATCTGAAACACATCAATGCTGTTTAAAACTTGTAAATCTGTTGTCATGTTAAAATGTTAAACAAAATCCACCAGTCATTTCTGGAGGTGGAGACAATCCTACCTAAGAACTAGTGACTGACAAGGAAGGTCACACACGCATTCTCCCTCCTTTTCACACTGTTTCGCAGAACAACCACATAGACAAGAGAGTTCTGGTCAGTAAGTAAAGAAGGAATCAAAGAAGTAGAAAATCATCCTTTGACCTATAATGATCCCCAGTGGTTACTGCATCCCAGTAGGTGAAAGTTGATATGGAACTGTAAAATGGATTATCAGGCTGGGGACACCCAAAACCATTGATCAATAACAGCACCACAGACAGTGGTGATGTCCCGGGTAGTCAGTAAGGAGAGAGCCCATCTGCCGCACAATCCAGCTGCAAATTGCTCTCGCATCTACTCAAGCGTCCACATTAAAGAGGAAGAAGGAGCTAGAAGGACATGACAGCAGACAGCCGACCGTACAAGCACCCAAATCCAGAACTGGGGGCAGCTGACACTCTCCTTTTAGGACAGACAACTTGGGTCATCTCTGATTCTGAATTCATTAATCTTAACTGTTAGTCTGCCTCTAAGCTATGTTGTCATTCCTTTGGCATTCTTCTTAAAAGCATTATTTTTCTGTCTTCTCATGAATTATATCACTAATATACTCTTATCTTTAAAGCAGTCTCATCATTTTAAATATCATGCATTTTCATTAAGTGCCACAGTGTCTGTTTCTTAGCATGTGTCTGTCTCATTCCACTATAAAAACCCTGTGAAGGTAAAGGTAGGTACGACTGCAAGCTCATCTCTTATCCTGGCACATATTAAACACTTCAAAGAGACAAGTTTCCGGACTCAGTGCTTAGCTGTGTTTCCCTTTCAATTACTCTACATAAACATTATCCCAGGATTTTCCCAAATGATCCTACTTCGAGGGTGACTTTCATCTGCAGCATCCTGATGAGCTCTCTTGCTTCATTTTGAGACTCCAAAATGGGTCCCTGGTATTAGTCAAGGTTCTCTGGAGAAATGGAATCAACATGGTGTGTGTGTGTGTGTGTGTGTGTGTGTGTGTGTGTGCACGTATGTGTGTGTATGAGTATGTGTGAGTGTGTAGGTGTGTGTGAGAGAGGGGAGGGGAGGGGAGGAGGAAATTTCAAGAGTTGACTCACATAACTGGTCAGAAACTCAAGGAAGAGTTCAATTTCCAATCGAAAGGCAACGTACAGGCAGCATTTCTTCTTACTCTGAGGCATCCAGTCTCTAATTAAGACCCTTTAAGGTTCAGCAGTTAAGAGCACTGGCTGCTCTTGCAGAGGACTTAGGTTTAGTTTCTAGTACCACATGGTGACTAACAACCGTTCCATAACCCCAGTTCCAGGGATCCAATATGCCCTCTTCTGACCTCAGACACTGCACAACATGAGTGCAGTTACATACATGTAGGCAATATACTCATACACATAAAAAGTTAATAATAATAATAAACAAAATAGATAAAAAAAGGTTTTCAAGGGATTAGACAAGGCACAGCCACTTATTTTGGGTAATCTGCTTTAGTCCAAGCCCACTGATTTAAATGCTATTCATATGTAGAAAACACATTCTCAGAAACATCCAAAATAAATTTTGACCAATGTTTGGACTAGCCAACTGGACACACAGGATGAACTATAACGCCTTTCATTTCAAACCTGCCCGAAGCATTACCCGCCAGCCTCCAATTTTTCTGCTTCATGAGTTTCCTTTCCTAATACTGAAACAGATAATTGGAAGTTGATTTTGCTTTGCATCTTCATGTGTACGGAAGGGAAGGAAACCCTGGTGTCTGCTTTCATTTTGTGCCTTCCTCCTTTACTTTGGGTGAGACTCCTGGTTTACTCTGTGTACGCATGTTTATTATTCTAGGAGTGCCTGCTCACTTAACCTATTTCATTCCCCTTGAAGTCTGAAAGAGGAAAACTGAAGTCTCCTTGGAATACTAGAAAAGAAACACCTTAGAGGGCAGAGGACACACCAGATGAGGTGCAAAGGCAGCTCGAGGAGGCAGAAGATCTCATCTCCTGAGAGGGCGCTTCTCCCCCAGGCAGTAAGGACTTCCTCATACCCCTTCCAGATCAGAGCTGAGATAGTGCTCCGACAGACCACACCTTGACCAAGACTGCTTAATTATGTCCATCTCTTGCCTCTCTCTCCAGTTCTTCCTCTGTTTGAACCTCAGTCTCATATCAGTTCCCTGAAGACAGAGGTGAGAATGCTCGACCCCTTTGCCTGCTCTTCCTTACTAGCAGGAAGGAAACAGAAGAGAAGAAAGATATGGAAAGCTCAAGGAAAAAGATACACGCTAAAGACAAGTGCACAGAGAAGCAATGTCCAAAACCACCTTATGATTTCTATTGACAGAACACAAAATTGTCCTCCTCTCAAAGAGACAAAGGACTTGGGTGTAAAGACAATGCTTTCGAGCCATCCAAAGAGGACTTAACATGTTATTTGGTTTAGCCTGTAGTTCACTAAGAGTTGTTTTGCATGGCCTAAAGTTCAGGATTTCTAAGAGAGGAGGCAATAATAACTAACTGCACTTGCTGGTATCATTTTACCTTCCAGTATGGTTAGCTTTGGCCCAGAGGTGAATAAATAAAGGCATCTATGGATGTCATGTTACCTAGTGGTTTTCTTGGCTTTAGACTAGCCCCTGCCATTGGTTCATGGTTCACTGGCAATCAGTCACAAGGAGGCTGTGATTCTTTACCACCTACTAAGAAACCAGAGCAATTTATTTTTAATGTAGCATGGAAGGCCAGCACTTGGAAATGAGTTACAAATACCTTAGAAATTGCTCATCAGAGTTGAAAAGCTGTCTCCTTTTTAACATATTTCATTTTCTACCCACCAGAGCGCTATTAGTCACCTCAGAGGGCTCTACTTTGATGTTTGTTTGTTTGTTTGTTGTTCTGTGCTGGGAACAGGAGCCAGGTGCTCATGCATGCTGGATAAGCACTCTATGCATGAACCTCACTCCTCCCTAACCCTGTCTTAGGAGAATTTGATGTATTAAAATTTCTGTTTCAAATAATGCTTGTGAAATAAAATGACTGCACGGGAGCCTTTCATTCCCTTTCTTCCAGCCTGTCATCCTTGTCGTCAGGATGGGCGGTAGAGCCCAGCCCATGGCTGCTGGACCTGGGGCTTCACCCTAAAATTCTGGTTACGATACCTTCATTGCTCAGTCAGTCTCTGCAGGAGCCACTTACATCACAGTTAGAAAACTTTCCTTTCATCTCAGATCCTCTGAATCTCCCCATTGCCTACCCTGCCTACCAGTGACCTGAACTTCTATCATTCTACTCAAGAGCCATAAAAACTTCACCTATCCCAAAGTATAGGTTATTAGAGCTATGGTGAATCTCAGCATCAGCTGTGTAAACTGAACCCCTTTGGTTTCACTTGACAAAGCATAATTCAAAGTGGACGCTCCAGCCTACCTAAAATCAAGACGTCCGTGCAGCAGCTCCCAAGCCAGCTCTCCTTCAGTAGTGTACCAGGAGGGTGAGACACACTACTGAAGTAGACTGAGATCATCATGAGACCGAAAAACTCAGCTAATTAAACAAAACCATGAAGACTTTGTCCTAAGAAACAACACCTTGCTTGCCTAGGGCCTGTTTGACCTTTGTTTCTGCTTCTATAAACATGCTTCCTGCTTGAAACTCCAGTTCATGATCTCTTGTCAAGTGGGTTAGAGACCCATGTGACCCTTGTGCCTGGCCCTCAGTCACGTAGGCAGAAATTCAAGCCCACCAATGACAGAATTGGTCTGGAATGATGCTAGATTACCTATAAATAGTGTAGAAAACTACAGTTTGGTGCTCAGGATTTGGAGCTTACTGCATTTGTTAGGGGAAACTGAGGCATGGGACCCACTCATACAGAGAAGGCACAAAAGACTCACATGGAGAAATCAGGAAAGATTGTTCATTCCAGCAGATTCCAGCAGAATTTTCTCCCCCCATAAATAAATGTGAACTCCAGTTTAGCTCCATCACAGTTTTTATAGGTCTCCCGGTGTTATTCTTTAACAGTTACAACATTGGTGGGTTTACAGCCTACATGATTATCAGCCCAGGTGCTTATGTGGCCTGAGACCACCGAGGGGAAATTCCTTCTGCAGGCTTGTTTGCAGAGGTGGATATTTACAGCACAGTTAAGGCATTCTTTAACAAGAGAGTTTATGCAAGAAAGGGATTTGCAGACATATGTTCTGCTAATTAACTATGGTCTTTGTTTCCCAAGATAGCTTTCTCTATTTTAGCTTTGATTCCTTTTGCAACACAAATTTTAGTGAGCATTCATAAACCACTGTAAGGTAAGTACTGTGTCCTAAAGTATAAAATCAGGCATAAAACAATAGTAGACACACACAAGGGTGGTAGGAAATGAATAGGTACATTCTTCTCTCCTTCACCCTGAATCTATACTAGCGCAAATAGAGAATTCCAATACAGAATATTCCACCCTGTCCTTGGTGCTTGTCTTAGGCACAGTGAGTTCTCATAAGAATCAAGGGATGGGTGTATTGCAAGGTTTTCTGAGGGTAGTATGCCCCAAAGCAGGCTGTGAGGACCTTAGGAAGCACAGAGGTGATTGTTAATAACTTCTGTTGACTCTAGTCTTCATGTTATTCTTCTGCATTTTCTACTTCCATATGCCTTGAACCCACATGTACAGAGAGAATGCTCTCATATATATGTGACTATGTGTGTATAGATATGAATATATATAGAATGATTGTAGCAGATAAGATAGTACCATATATTCTCTATCTTTGTAACACACACACACACACACACTCATAGCATCTGCCTATAGGCTGCCAAACTAATCCCTCTGCAACTAGTACCCTTAAACTCTCTGTCTCTTACCTGTTGTCAGTCAAGGAATTGCTGGGCCATTTTAGAGGAGAGCCCCTCCCTTGCATCCTCCTCTGGTCTTTGAAATGCCTGATTGTGTGTGTGTGTGTGTGTGTGTGTGTGTATGTTAAGCCAATCAGTAAACCCCATGGCTTCAGGCAGCTTCAACATGTTCACATTCCTAAGGACATCTAAAGGCTTCATTTGGAGAAGTCTTCCTTGAGAAGTGTAGGCAGGGTAGCAGGCGGGAAGGCTAAAGATCATGACCTCTACTTGCGGTGACACCTGGGCAATATTTTCCTATGAGCTCACTGCTAGAGAGTTTATTTTGATAACTTTCTGGAGATGAAGCACATTCTAACTGAAAAGCATTTTTATATTGGGACAGAGAAAAAGCAGCTGTTGGGATAAACTGGCGTCAGGCATCCTGTGGCTGACAGGTGCAGGGCTGAGACCAAGGCTTACATTCGTGTCTAGCTCTGGAGACAGATGCATACCATGCGCTCATCATGCCTTACTCAAGTCAAAATGACAAGATGAAGTCTGAAGAGTTCAAGTCCAAGTTTGCTCATTCTGAGTAAGACATGAAAGAAAGCTGCCTGCTGAAATAGATGAGTATTTTAACTAAAATGACTGGGCTTTAGCTCCTTCAAGACACCCAAACACAATACGTTTAGGTTTAGGTTTCTAGTGGAATCCACAAGTCACATCTTTTTATTTCATGGACAATCTATTTAAAAAATGCCTACATTCATTTTAGTATATCTTAAGGAAAACCCTAAGTCACAGCTCTTTAAGTTTAAGCAAGAATTTCCAAATGAATATTTAAATTTTCGATAAAATAAAAGAAACTGGTTTTGCAGAGAAATATCACCATAAATATTTCTTCAGGAGAAATTACATAATTCACCAAGAGCAATTAGCTCTCTTCAGTAACCTATTCTTCTCATCTAAGTATTCCATCAACACAGGCAAATCAGTCGGAAGTGGAATTAATTATGTTTATAAAGCTCTGTTCATGAGAGCACTCTGAACAGCTGCAGATGTCCACACCTGTTGACCATATTCCAAATCCAACCCAACCCCCCAGGAAATTATTATGAATTCTCCCTGGTTTCCTTCCTGCAGTCAGAAATAATGGCGCAAAGCAGGGGCACAGCACCGTCTACTCATCCCGAATTACAGTCCATGCAGAGAGCTGTCCTGGAGGCCCAGTCCTGCCTGCCTGCGAGCTTACAAATGCATGGGAAGAGCTTTAGAGGCACCAAGACAGCCAGTTTTCCCACGGGGGAAGCTGAGTCATCTTCTCTCTCAGCCATTTGGACTTTGAAGCCAAAAAGAACTGCAGGCACGTCAGCATCCAGTAAGAATGTTCCCTTGTTGTTTGCATAGAGCTCCTTCAACTGTTGGAAAGTGTGACATTTTTCTTTCAAAATCAAAGCCAAGCAGAGGTTAAGCCTGTTAGGATCCAAAGCCAATCCTGTGTTTTATTTATGAGTGTCTGAGAATCTAAAGCCCTAGGTAAAAGTGTTTGGAATCCAACAGTTATAAAGACATCTGCCTCTAACCAAGAAGTAGCTATCAGGGACAGACGTAAAGTAGTCAGGCTCAGAAACACCTTGGTAGTCAGTGGGGCAGATCCAACACTTAAAAGTGGTCTCTGTCCTAAGTTAGGTGGGGAAGGAGTTTGGAGGAACTACACTAATTCACAAAAAACTGGTCTTTGAAATAAGGACATGTCCTAAAGCCATGAACTAAGAAGTCAGATTTGGCTAATGAAATACTTATTACTTGGGAAAGAGGATAGTTTATTTTCCTTTTTCAAATGTGTGATGCTTGGCTGGCCAGTTAACTCAGCTGTGGAAGCTCGATATCTCATTAAGCAAGGCCAATGGTTGAAAGCCCACATACCTTATTCATTAATAAGCATCATAATAGGACCACTGTCACCTCAACCAAAGATTGAGTTGAGCCACTCAACCACAACAATGTCTTCTGAAAGGTTCAAAAATTTTGGCCAAATAAAAGATTATGATGAATTCACTGAGGGTCCACCGATAAACATATTTGAAAAAATGAAGTCTTCCATGTGACCTTGAGCAGGCTACTTATCCTCTCTAAGTCTTAGCATCTGGATATTCAAATTGCAAATATAAAACTACTGATCAGATGGGATTGCTCCGAAGAGCGAATGAGTGACTATAGAGAAAACTCTGAGAAGACAAAGACATGGTGAGAGTTCAGTGTTACTTGCGGCTGGAACTTGGATCTGGAGTGTCCCCCAAAGGCTCCTGTGTTTAAAAGCCTGGTTCCTACCTTTTCACTAGTGAGTACTGAGAGGTGGTAGAAGTTTCCAGAGGTGGGATCTAATAGGAAGTTGTTGGCATTCCTAAAGGAGTAATCTCAGTTACTTGGGTTTCTTTCCAGGCAATAAGAACACCACAAGAGCTTGGCTCTGGCCTATGTATGTCACCCTCCCAGGAAAATGCCTTTACTAGAACCCTAGCTGAAAACACTTCCTATTTGTGTAATTCTGGGATCGCTTGCAGATCGAAGAACAAAATCCAAAAGACTGACAAGAAAAAGAAATGCCTGAAAGTATAAATGTGTACAGAAAAGTTCCACTCTCCTCAGAAGTCTGCTCTTGTCTACAAGGAGGTGTTGGTCAGGGCAGGCGCTGGTGGGCCAAAGGTTGAGCCTGTCCAGTGGGATCAAATGCTAAGTAAACTTCCTCTGTGACAATAAAGACCTGCTAAACAAAGGATTATGCCCAAGTGGGAGAAAAAGGATATCTCGCCCCTCCAGGGAAAAACCTCCTGAAAGGCAGAGTCAGATATTTACAAATAGAGCAGCTTTCGCAAATCTAATTATAAGCCTTTGGGCTTTGAAAATTACAGCAGCTTATGAAAAGTAACCAGAGTCCTCTGTGAGTATGGAACAGGGCTCAGGAGTAGCCCTCTGGGAGGGGAGTAACTCAGGTTCTGGCCCTCTGGGTCTCATTGCCAACTAAAGAATTTTCCATCAGTGCAGAACCATTTGCTGTTTTAGCGCCTAAAAAACCAGTAAGTTCTTTTATTGTTTTGTTTTGCTTATAAAGATATTTGTGGTTAATACAAAATGAGATCTGTCCTAGAATTACAAAGATCCTAAAGCCAATATAAAATAATACAAGTACATAGTCTCCACAACACAGTCAAAGCACATGTAAAGCCTGGGAAATTTTTGTCCATGAATTGCCACAGAGAGCAAGAGGCTAAAGTGGTGCTGGGCCAGCCTTGCCCATACCTGCTTGCCTTAGTCCATACTACCCACCCATGTCAGTGTATTATCTCAAGAAGTCCTAGGCATTCTCCATCCATCTGGGATGGCATGGGGGCAGAGGCCACATTGTGAGATATGTGAGAATTCCTGAGTGAACTCAGAACAGAAGCATTTATAAAAGAGTACTTTAGACCAGACACCTCTGTGTGAAGGAAAGATCACCAGATGCAAGCCTGGTTATTAAACAGTAGTGTACATCAGAACTGCTGGGCTTGATGAGCATTGTTGGGTCCCATTCCCCCACAGCTTTTGACTGAGTCGGTCTCAGACTCCTGGGAATTGGCTTTTCTAATAAGGTTCCAAGCGCTGCAGATCCTACATTGGGGAACCACTGGGATAAGGTTTAGGACACTGTAGTAAGCTCATAATGACTCTCAAGGATCTATCTGTTCCTCATCCCTGCAAGCCATGGTATCACTTCATGCCACGCAGCTGTTAGCATTTATGTTGCTTTGACCAAAACGCCGACAGAGGCAACTTAAGGAAAGGGTTATCTCCGCAGGTTTCTGGAAATGCGCTGCATCGCCGTAGGGAAGGCCTCGAGCTTTCCACACAGTAGCAGGTCAGGAATCAGCGTTCAGACCAGAACCAGCAGTAAATTGCATCCTCCCAGCCTACTCACCCAGCCCACTACTGCCAGCTAGGCCTCAGTACCGAACGATCCATGGCTGCCTTTAGCAGCATCACTGCTGGGGACAATGCGTTTAAACACACGAACCTGTGCGAACATTTCACACTCCGACCAGAGTGCACGGTGACATTCTACAAAGATGATTAGATTAAAGGTGTCGAGATGATAGTCTCTGCTTCATACTGTTTTCATCTTCCCAAAATCCTTATGAGGCCACTCTGAGCTCCTGTTGCTAAGGCGTTTAGAGGTAATAAATGGAGCTAAGGTCATGTGAATTGGGGCTCCCACGATGGGACTAGTGCTTTTTTTCTCCCTCTTTCTCTCCCTTTCTCTTTCTCCCTCTGTTTACCCCTTTGCCCCGACCCTACAACTCCTCAGCCATGGAAAGACACAGGAAGAAGGCAGACATCTGCAAACCTTATGAGGTCCTTCACTGAAAGCCATGGTATGCTAGCACCCTGAGACTGGACTTCCCATTCTGCACAACGGCAAGAAACAAATACGTCTGTTATTTAAGCCTCTTGGTCTGTGGTACTTTATTACCACAGCAACATAAGGAGACTGTTAAAACAGACTCTAAATGCCACCAAAATCATCCTTGTAAGAGAAAGGCAGAGAGAGATTAAAGGAGCAGAAAGGGAAGAAGAAGTGTAACCATAGAGGCAGACACAGGTTTTGGGAAACCTCAAACCCGGAATGTTGTGATTAGAAAGGGCAAGAAACAGAGTCTCCCATGGGCCTCCCCAGGGAGCTGGTCCTGTAGACCTCTGGATTTCAACCCAAGGAAACGAACCATTCGCTTCTCTCCTAATCTTCCTAACCTTCCAAATCCCACCTCTAAATATCTTAACTTTGGAGAGTGAGAGTTTCAACACAGGAATTTTGACGGACACAACACTTGTTCCACAGAACACAAATATGTTATCCTAAAGTTGAGAGACTACTATATAAAACAGACTCTTTTAAACAACTGAACTCTAACTTAGAACCACTGCAATAATCAGTCCATAATGATCAGAACTAGTTCAATAACTGCCCCCTGCCCTGGTTTTTCTCTGTTCCCAAACAGGGACAAACCCCAGAAAGCCAAAGGTTTCTGAAGAATCAGCTGAAGATCACCCTGCTCTGAGCTGGCCTTTCTCTAGTCTCCCCAGACCAACAGCCTCATAGCCTGAAATGACCCCACTCCTTTACCTGCCTTTGAGCCTCTGTCAAACACAAATAGCGGTGGCTGACTCCCTTGCGATAGCAAGGTCTCTATAACTGATGTCAGTTTGTTCTCATATGGCCATTTTTATTTCTACAAGTCTTTTGCACTAATAACAAACTCATGCATATTATTTTCATATATGACCCATTTTGTGTTCATAGAAGACACTAATTATTTTAAAGCTAAGTTGATTTAGTACAACCTCTCATATTACAGATGAAGAAACTGAGACCCACCCAGAGATTACTTTGCTCAAGATTATAGTTAAGGGCATATAAGAACACAGATGTCTGGATCCTCCTTCCAGTGCTTTTTTCCACTGAAAGAACGAATCACAGTTCTTCCCGCATCCCACCATCCAGACTGTAAAACTTTGGGACGTCTAAGGCGCATACTTCCACCTCTTCACTTTGGGATGGCCAAGGGGCTGTTGGTATTCCTGATTCAGGTAAAGCTTGAAATATGTCATCATAGCACTTGCAGTCTAGCTTGCCATGCGAAGAGCATGCTGGTGTTCAGTAATCTAAGAGAGATGAGGTCCATGGAGGCAGGTACAGCAGAACCCAAGTCAATAATGTTGACTACAGCTATACAAGCAAGAAATGGTGATGGTAGTTTTGGGAATTTTAAAAAATATTTTATTTAGTATTTTTTGTTTTATGTTATGTATATGAGTATATTGCCTGCATATATGTAAGCGCACCTGTGTCATGTAATGGCCATGGAGACCAGAAGAGGTAGTCGGGTTCCTTGGAACTGGAGTTATGGATGGTTGTTAGTTGCTTTGGGGAACTGAGTCTAGGTCTTCTGTAAGAGCAGTCAGTGTCTTAACCTCTGAGCCATCTCTCCAGCCCCTGGGAATGTTTTAAAATTAGCAACAGTTTATTATTGTGGATGTCAATCATTTTAAATCAAATGCTTGTCTTAGAAAGGAAAGCTAAGCAAAATAAAGGTGTTTACTAACAATGTAAAGCAAGAAAAAGAGAGAAAATCTCGGTAGAACCATGCGTATTAGCTATCTATCCTGCATGAAAAATGACTGTACGCTTAGTGACTTGCCACCTCAGTTTCCATAGATTAGGAGTTCTTATGCTAAAGGTCTTATAAGTGTGGCCAGTATGCAAACCAGGGCTGGGTTCCCATCAGGAGCTGGCTGAGAAAGTGTCTAACTCCCTGTATATGTGATTGCTTGACAACATTTGATTCTTAGACACTCTAGGATTCACGACAGCTTGTTTCCTCAAAGCAAGCAGCAATGAGAATGACTACTGTCGTTCTTCCAGCAAGGTAGGACTTGTCTGATACAGTATAACCCAGAGCAGTAGTCTGAGGCTAACCACTGTCTGTTGATTAGAAGCACGTCAAGGATTCTGCCCATGTGCTGCTGGTGGAGTTACATAGGGTTTGAACACCAGGAGGTGGGGACCATGAGGTGGGGAGCGGTGGCCCAAGAACCAGTGCACCAGAGTCCACCTCACCTTCTGATGAATCAACAATTCACCCAGTGTATTTCATGGAAGTCTTCAACCTCTCATGAAAGAGCTGGCTAGAGAAACCTGAGGAAAGACTGCTGATGTTTTCTGGAAAACAAAAAGCTGAATGAAGACAGAGCTCCCTTTGGACTCCTTTCTCATTGCATTTAATACTCACTGTATTAAACTTTCCCCAGCAACTCTACTTTTTGGCATCTGCCCTAGAGATAATCTCACAAAAGAGAGACTTCAGTACAGGGCTTGCCATTTGTAAGATCAAGAACTAGAAAAAACCTATGGACCTCATGAGTAAGAAATAAATAGCTGAATAGATTTGGGGCTTTCCATGTCCTAGAATAGTTTGTACTAGTTTAAAGAAAGGGGTAAATTTAAAGTACTGTCACACATCACTTAATAACATTAATTCATTCTAGAAAATATATCTATGAGTTTACCACAGAGTGTCATAGCCTTATCAAACTAAAGAAGCTTTAACATCACTAAATAACATGATCTCACTGGACCATGTATGATTCAACCTTGTCATGCCATGTGTGACTATATGCACTGAGATAAAACATATAGTATGATACTACTTATAAATACGCACATGTACACAAAAACATGGAATGCTTTCTGAGCACAATATCCATAGTGAATATTCAGGAAGACACAGGGCAGCAACTCAGCACTGGTTTGCTCAGTTTTTGCATTCACAAGAATTATTGCAAGGAAAGGATCAAAAGGAGGTCTGCTCATATGTAATGTCTTAATTTTTAGGATAATGTATTTACAGATTACATACACAGTACACAAGTCAAAGGAGTCTACAAGAAAGACTGTATGTAAGTCAGAAATGGATCTGCATAGACAGTGACATAGACAGCTTTTTTCTTTTTTTCATGTGTGTGTGTACTTGCCGCATTTGTACATATATACGTACATATTCACGTGTTCAGGTGCATGTGGGGGGTAAGCATGCACGTGTGTGCACATATATGAAAGCCGGAAGCTGATGTTGGCGTCTTCCTTGGCTGCTCTCCACCTGATCCATTCATAGCTTCTCTCAGATGAACCCAGAGCTAGATGATAAAACTAGTCTGGCTAGCCAGTTTGCTCCAGGAATCTTCTGTCTCTGCCTTCTCAGGGCTGGAATGACTGGCACACTCCCACTACCCACTACCATTGCCATCCAAACTTCCGGCCTCACAATTATGCAGCAAGTGTTTTACCCACTAACCTGTCTCCTCAGCCTAACATGATGGATTTTTTAATTGACTTGTTGCAATTTTCATACAGTATAGTTTGATGGTATTCAGACTCCATCCTCTATCCACACCTTCCTCCATTGCCCCCACCCAATTTAATGTGTGTATATATGTGTATGTACATATAATGTATATATATGTATACATGTATATATCTAGAGAATAGGATGTAATGAACTGACGAGATGTCCCTTCTAAGACTATGTCATAAAAACACTTCGATGTGTAGCAGATCTCTCGGTCTCTTTCTCCCTCTATTCTCCCTTCCCCCCCACTTGACTTATTTTGGAGGAAGCCATGATGTAAGCAGGCCCATGGAAAAGTCTGTGATGTGAAGCTCACAGAAGTGAGTTTGGAAATGATTCTTTAAATCAACTCAAATCCTCAAGGGAATACAGACCTGGCTCACAGCTTGACTCAGTCTCCTCGGGGACCCTGAGCCAGAACCACTCAGCTAAACTGCCATTCTCACCTCACAGAAACAAAGAGACACTAGATGTTTATTGTCTTTACATTGGAGGTAGTTTGGTAAACAACAATAGAAAACTAAATACATGAGTAGTCAGACTCAGTGGACCTTGGCAAAGAGTACTTTCATTCTGAATGAAGCACATAGAACTATTTTGAATGATAGAGAGGTTTTCTCAGCTCAGTTCAATAAATAACCAGAAATCACGGGAGCTACGAAGTTAAGATGCAGCTCTTGTTTTCAGTTACTAGATGTTCAATTCCCTGTTTCATTAGAGAAGAAATACTGAAGACCTACCAACCCATGATAACCACCACTAACCCTTAGAACTCACCTTGTTGAGTAGAATTTTCCTCAGAACAGTGTCCTAAGCTGAATCTCACCTCCAGACTTGAAGGCTACAGAGTGACTGGCGATGGGACTACTTCCTGGACATAGAAAAGGGCTGTCTAGGGGCCAGGCCAGAACTTTCAGTTTGACTTTTAAAGACTGGAGCTGCATCTCTGACTATTAACTTATCAAACCCGAACTGTAACTTATCAAACCTGGTCTAGAGGCAAGAATAACTTCTGCACTGTGCACCCTCCACTGTAGAGGTATGACCAACATGACTATTTAGGATCACTGACAGGTCTTCAGATTACTGATCTCATTTTGTTTGCTATGATTCTATTTTCAAAATGCCCTGTCATAAATATGTGTTATGTAAAGAGTAAAAAAGAAATCTGAAGGGATTTTTTTTTTGAAAACTACATATCAGTTAACAAAAATATGTTGCTTCTATCAACATTCAGAATCTGTTTTTTCCCGAGTCATTGAGCCGTGCCTCAGCACAGGTCACTTCAGCCGATGTGGCCCCAAGTGTTTCCCACAGGAAGCCAAGGAAACCCTGCCATAGGATCATGTCCCAGAAGGAAAAAGGCAAAAACTGTTCATCTGATTGAAAAATGTTATTTTATTTTGAGGACCTCCTGGGACTCGTGCCTTGTGTCTTGTTTCTACAGCTCACAACTGGAAATAGAAGGCGGTCTTGGGCGCCTGACCTCAGCGCTCGCACAGCTTCTCTTGTCTGCATTCTAGAAGTGGGTCAAAGGAAAACTCAGGAGCCCACTTGATGTGGGGCCTAGACACTTGCACTCCAGCCCTGAAGCTTGGTTCAAAGCATGGATTGGTACGAACCTTCTCTCCGTCCTTAGCCATGTTCTCTTCAGCTCACTTCTCACTCTCACTCTGTTCCAAGTCCTAGTTACTCGGACCCAGGAAGCTGCCTGCATCCTCAGAGCCCGTCCCCTCTTCTTTCATCCATCCAGCATGGCCCTGAAGCACTGAAAACCCCATACTGCTCATCCCCTTCCTGTTCCTGTCTCTGATGCTCATGTTGCCATAGCCCAGACATAACACCTAGCACTCCAGGCTCTCTTCCCGGCCATCTCTCTCTCTGAAAATCTCCAGCGTCGCTCCTAGCTCCATTCAGTTCCCAGTACATTGGTTGCCTGCCAGCTATGCCCAGTTGCTATTTGGATGGTTGACACACAAAGCTTGTAGTCCCATAAAGGAGAAGAAGAATTAGCAGATCACTGTGTAGAAGGGGCTGAGAACTCTTATAGAGGACTAGAGGGAAAGGAGCCCACGGCGGGGAGCTCCTAAACTGAACTGAAAAAGGAGGGGTTCTTGGAGGAAGTGGTGCTTGTGCTATAGCTGGAAGTGAGATGGAGATGAATAAAGAAACGGTCATGGAGCTTTCCAGACAGAGGGACCTACACAGACAAAGACTCAGAGGCCTGAGAAGGTGGTCAGTGTACGAGAAACATACAGGATGCTCCATACACAACGGAGCTGGGTCCAAAGATGGCAGAGCTCATCCTGCTGATTCCAAAGGGGACCTCGAGGCTTTGAAGACAATCATAGCAATGCTCAATCCCAGACTGACTGTGTGATGCTAGATAAGTTACTTAGCTAGTCGGAGCTTCCATTTCTCCATCTCCTAAATGGGAGCAGAAAATACAATGTATTACTATTTTAAAGATTATAAAATTGTACATATATCACCATCTCACCAAATCTATATGTAAGTTTAGAAAATGTTTCCTTCCTTTCCTACTTCCATCCCATAATACAAACAATAACAATCAGGTCACACTTGTCCTACAAGAAACCTTTTGTTAGTATTTGTTCACTGAACCCCCTGTGTGACCATATGAGAAGCTATTATTTCTTCTTGATTTATTTATTTTTATTTTATGTGCCTGAGTGTTTTGCCTGCATATATGTAAGTGTATCCATGTCATGCAAAGCCTGTGGAAGCCAGAAGAGGAGATTGGATCCCCTGAAACTGGAGTTACAGACTGCTGTTAGCCTCCATGTGGGTGCTGGGAATCGAACTCAGGGTCCTGTTAAAGAGCAGTCAGTGCTCTTAACCTCTGAGCCATCTCTTCAGTTCCCAGACATTATAATTTCTTATAGCAAAGGAAACTAAGGCAGAGAGAGTATGCAACTGGCAGAGCTTGGGTTGGACCCAGGCCATTTGGATCTGGAGTTTGCTCTACCACCCGCTACCCTTACAGCCTCTCTTCAGACTAGCTTGCCTCACTGAAGCCTTGTTTTCCTGACATGACTAATGATGGGTCATTTTCATTCCCAGACATCTTGTTTTGGGCAGTGCAGCAAATGCACTGGGAAAAAAACTATTGGGAACCTCCAAAAGTTCCCATGACTTAGCCAAGAATCTCTTCCCTCCAACCACACCAAGAGAGCCTTGCACAGATTCATAGCCTTGGAACCTTCAGGCAATGATGAGGACAAGTCCCTCTGGGGTGGCATGTTTGGGGTCCAATTGCCATGCTGATGACTCTGGTTTGGGTGCTAATTCTCCACAGTGGAGACCAGTGGGGATGGGAAAGCACTGTGATCCTCAAACTCTACACTGAGCCAGATCTCCCACAGTCAAAGCCAGCAGCTGCAGAATCTTTGCTCCTTTTCTGCCCTGCAGTCCTTTCCAGAGAGTGGAATCCATGGAGCTGTTAAAAATGGCAGTGGGGCCACAGCCCTCCATACACACAAACTTGTTCTCCTCTGCTTCAAACACAGTAGGAAGAGGAGGGGCTTGGCACGCACTGCAGTTGGGAGTACTTCTGTCTTACACATCTGCCCGGGGGCCACCTCCACAGGCCTCCAGTCCTGGGACTATCATTCCTTAGTGATGATGCTGTAAAGGGATCAAGCACAGAACCAGATTTTTATCACTATGACAACTCCTGAAATAAGTCAACTTCAACTGGAGAAAGATGGACTGGGGATCAGTCGCAGTTTCAGAAGTGTTTGTGATCAGTTGGCTCTGTTGCTTTTTTCCTGTGACAGCACAGTATAGTGTGTGGGAAACACAAGGCAAAGGAGGGCTGTTTGCTTATGGAGGCCAGGAGAGAGGGAGGGAGGGAGGGAGGGAGGGAGGGAGGGAGGGAGGGAGGGAGGGAAGGAGGGAAGGAAGAAGGGAGAGTAAAGAGTTCAGTCCAATATCCCCTTCAAAGGGGATCCCTTCCACCAGGCCCCACCTGCTCCCAATAGCATCACAGGCTGGTGGCTAAGCTTAAGCACAGGACCTCCTGAGGACAATCCAGATTGAACCTGCAGCACCTGGAAATAAACAATCCATACTCATCAGCCAAGGAAGGGAGATCCAGGGTGGAGGAGCATGGATAGACTCAGCCTCCGTTACCCCAGGTTGGCCTCTTCACACCATGCAGTGTGTCCCAGGAGAACTTGTCTCTGCATAGTTAACTCAAGCTGAACACAGAAGGCAATCACTGCTACTGAGATAGGAGAAAGGGGAACACGGTGATGAGGAGGTTCCAGAGATTAACACACGGAGGAAGGCGGAGGAAACCTAGCAGAAGGCTAAAAACCTACCCAACTGCTGGACACATACAGGAAACAGGGCCTGTGCAGAAAATTGCACAGTGTGACAATGACCCATGAAAGGTCCCAAAGCACCCCGCCCCTTCCTGAGTCTGCATGGACAGTGGTCCATGCCTGGTGCAATGCCGGGCTCAACCTGTCTGAACAATCTCCTCTCGACAGGTCTCTGTACAATTCATTGTAAAGAAGCACAAGGGATCAGGAACTTTAGCAGGTGCCTTCCAAACTCAAACCCATGCATGTAACATCACCATAAGCCTATGAATTTCTCAACAGTCTTAACGTGGGTGGAGCCCTGAACTGAGCTAACTCCTCCTTCGAAAATTTCCCACTGTCCCCTGTCCCACCTGCTTAGTGATGAGCAATGTGTTCTGACAGGTCATTGCTTTCCTACCGGCCACCATTCCACAGATGGATTAAACAGAATGACCTCTAAAGAGCCTCCCTGTCCTGAGGGTCCCTAACATTAGAAACTGCTTTCTTGACAATAGATGATGGCATCTACCTGGCACTACAGAGCTAGTCTTCCCCGACCATGCCTTGGCCTTGGACTTGTCAAGGACTCTTAGGGATACAAGTACATTAAAGTTCATGTCTAAGAAGTGAGACCAACCCAGGCGATTAGGTTAGACTGTAAGCCATTGGATTTGCATTATTGATGACTTTTCCATGAATTTCATGCATTTATTTTCAAAGCTGTTGGAATCTCTACTTTACAGTTCATAGAAGATAAATACCCAGAGAATACACAAAGACAAAATTATGACAAATGTAGTTTTAAGAACTTTTGGGTGTATATGTGCACATACACATGTGGGATATGTATGTGTGTGAGAGAAAGAGAGGGGTGTGTGTGTGTGAAAGAGAGAGAGAGGGAGGGAGTTTGGAGAGCAGAGAACAATCTAGAATGAAATGGTCTCTCCTTAGAACCCTAAGGATTGAGTTAGACTATCTAGTTAGCGAGCCTCAATGATTTGAATCCCTCTCTCTCCTCAGTGCTGGGATTATAAATCCATGCTACCACACTCCATGGGTGCTGGAGACTAAACACATATCCTCAAGCTTGTAAGGCAAGCACTTTACAGACCAAGCTATTATATTTCCCAAGTCATTAAAATCTTAACTTTTATTTTGATTCTGGAGTCTATGAAATAGGTTGAAGGCTCTAGGTTGTTTTAGAGTAACAGGAGGGTGAGGAAAGCTCAAAAAGAAACCGAAAGTTTTCAAGATGTCTTTTATTTGAAGTAGGGCAGAAGTCCTTATTATACCAGCTACACCTGGCTTGTTGAGGCGGGGGCAGGGGGCAGTGTTAGCCTACATTTCTCTCTCGATTTCTCAGAAGGTCAAATAAACCAAACTGAAGGCCAGGCCCCACATGAATTCTATTTAGCAACGTGAAATGTTCGCTAGGTCTGCACAAGGGTTTCACCTGCAAACAGATTAGAAAAACAAAGGTCAGAACGAAAAAACTCACTTTAGCAAAAACCTACAGATCAGAGACTTCATGAGTCACCAAGCACTAGATGCCACTGGAAGCCAATGGCCCTCCAGCTGTTCTGGGGCCTGAGCTGCAGCCCATGCTCCCCTTATCTGCAGTCTCCAGTGCCAGCTATGAGCTCATGGTGCCTCATTCGTGCCATTGCCCAGGTCTCTCCCGAATGCCTTGCTCCCTTCTCTCTAATCGCATCACTCATCATTTGTGACAGACGGATGAAACTCTGCCGTGTATGACAGTATGTTCATTCGCGCATTCATTCATTTGGCTGACAGTGGACCCATGCAATGTATCATCATCTCAAGGCTAAACATAGTGCATAACTTAAAAACAGACCCAGCCTTGCCCTTCCATAGCAGAGAAAGATTGAAAACTGTGGAATGAGAAAGACCTTAGTCATTACTACAACATAGATGTATGTTTAAGTGTGCAGTGCTGGGATGAGGAGGCTGCTGCAAGAGTGTACAAGAGGATCGCCTGGCCAGGGACTGAGGGGTCTCAGAAGACCAACTGCACCAGCTCCTCGTGAGTGGCACCTGTCCCATGGCCCTAGCCGGTGACATATAGGGGCAGCTGAATAAGCACTGGCTGGGAGAGATAAGTTAGCAGAACAACTCAGTGCAAAGCCTTCCTCTCAGCAGAACGATAAGAAGCTCTGATCACAGGCTTCTAGGAGACTCCACCTATGTGGAGTCTTCTCTTTTGCAAGGAAGGGAGTCCAACATTTCCTGACATTGTAAGAAAAGCCTCCAGGGAGAAAGTGTGTGTGGTTGACGATCCAGCTTCTAGTGATGTATCTCTGAGGTGGGGGTGGGGTAGACTGTGGAGTGGGGTGTCGGGGGGTGGAATGGGCTTCTTGGTGTTGCTGTCAGCAGGGAACTGGCTCTGAAGGTAAAGGAGATTACTGGAGCTTTCCAGACGATCAAAAAGAATGAAAAGA
The DNA here is from genome assembly GCA_035773235.1 of Eospalax fontanierii. NCBI lineage: Eukaryota > Metazoa > Chordata > Mammalia > Rodentia > Spalacidae > Eospalax > Eospalax fontanierii. The sequence continues at coordinate 11,105,515 of CM069538.1, forward strand.
AAACAAGATCCTTGATCCTCCTATTAATGTTCTTTTAAAAGTGTTTTTTTACAAGAGGGTGAGGTGAGAAAGGGTAAACCAAGTTTAAAAGAGAAATTAAGCCAGAAGTTAACCATCTAGAGCAGTGGAGAGCCTGGGTGTTCTCTGCCCTCTCTCTTTCCTCCAGCACTCTCTCCATCTTTTATTTCTGTCTTCCCACTGACCCCCCAAATGATAAACAATAGAAAAAAGATGTGAAAAAGGGTTAGCCATTCCCTCCCTCTCCCTCTAGTTCCGGGTCCTGCTTGATTCAGAAACCCTGAGCTATGTACCGATCCCTTTAATGGTGAGGTGACTTGAGCTCCACTTCAGGAATCAAGGACAGAATGAAAGGCAGGAAGAAAGGAGCTTGGATCAGGGTATCTGTGGCGAAGCTGTTCTATTCTAAAAGGAACAAAGTAGATTGGATTTGGATTTGCATTTAGCTCAACAGATTTCTGTTCTAGTTTCATTTCATTGCTGTGACAAAACATCCCCACAAAAGCAGCCTAGGGGAAAAGGGTTTACTTGAGCTCAAAATCCAGATTATAGCCCATTACTGTGGAAAAATCTCTGTCAGGGGCTTGAGACAGCTGGGAGCAGGGAGAAATCAACGCACGTATGGCCACTTGCTTTCTTGCTTGCTCCATTGGATTTTTCCTCTATTATACAGTTCAGGGCCCCCTGCCTAGGGAATGGTGACACCCATACTGGGCTGGGTCTTTCCAGTTCCGTGAAACCCCTACTGGGAACTATAGAACTCCCTCCAAGCAATACAGAAGTCTCCCATCTGCATCAGGAACAAGTTGGACACCCCTACAAGACTCCCAGGCAGAAAGCATCCTACTCCATCACCTCCACAGGTTTCTGTTCTCCCCAAGGCAGTAACAGAACTAAAGCCAGCAACATTAACTCCTGCCTTGAAACTTCCACAGGTAATCTACAGACACGCACAGCAAACCACCTCATCCCAGAGGTCTCTCCTGCAGAGAAAAACATGCCTTGTTTTTCATGTTTCTTGTGTTTCTGCATTATAATGCAGGCAATTGTTTGTTTGGAGAACTCTTCCAGTTTTATTTCAGGACCTTTTTAGAGAACAGCCTGTTCTTCATACTGATTCCAAAATTTTTTACAAAGTTAAAACAGTTAAGGTACACTTAGCAATAGTAAGTGAGCTGGTAAAGGGAAAAAGCGGAGAAACGTGGGTAAAGAAAGGAAAGAAGGAAGGCGAGCATGAGAAATATCAGGAAGAGAGTGAGGAAAGTATTAGAGACAAACGAAACCTAAAATCGGAAAAACAACTACTAACAGTAAAGTTTGCAAACAAAGTCTGAGAAGTAGAAGAATAAAAAATACAAACAAACCATTTTTAAATCTGGGAAGATGAATTCAAAATTGTTCTGGAACGGTCTCTTACTCTTCTGAGAACCTCAGACCCTATCCCCTGGGGTGGCTACTGAGCTGCTTGGAGGACACCTCCCAAGTGCTTTTGGACTTGGAGAAGCAACCACTGTGCTACGATTTGTGCAGAGTGCCTGTCTTGGTACTTTCAAAGTACCAGGCCCACTACGCATGAATCACCCCGCTGGAGGAATGTAGCTGTGGATGCCAAGTAGTCTACCAGGGCTTCAGAGTTTCCAGACTCCACAGGGTCTGAGAAAGCGGCTACCGAGTGTTATTCCCAGCTGATAGGTCTGCGGGGATGGCTGCCTTTCTCTGTACGCCTCCCTGTCTGGGCCACGGCTCCTGCTACCTGCTCTTTTTAGCTTGTCAGTGTCCTGCCCTCTCTCCGCAAATACTTCCTAGATCTGTCTCTCACTTTGGGGCTGTGGCAGTTTAAATTCAGGCTCCAAGACTTATGACTGATGTAGCTCAGGTTTTTAACAATAGGATCCCTCTAAAGATGGTGCCTAGATAATCCCACAACTGCCTGGGCTGGGGGGACTTTTCTCCATAGCTGATCCGGCCCATCAGAGGAGTCACTGGCTCAGCAAGACCCACACCTGAATTTGAGGCTTGTGAGGGCTCTGGGGTTGTCCTGATGGTAGAAATGCCCATCTCTTTCCACCACCAGGTACACTTACCTCACGTTTTGGATGAAGCGTCCACCCGCCTCCACCCATGCCTCCAGAGCTGTGCTCGGCTTGGCTCACTTCTTTGTGATGATCGACCCTCTTTCTCCACAAGTTCGAGCCTTCCTATAACACATTTTGTGAATTCCTAAAGCTTTCTCTCTTTGAAATAAACTGTTCTTCCTTATTCTGACTCTTCTCCATCACTGGGTCACATGGAAGCAGGCTTGAATTTCTTTTCCCAGAAGTCTGTGCCTTTGTAAAAAATTGAAATGTTTAAAAGTTCCATTTTACCTTCTAACTACAATACTGCATTATTTTTCTTTTAGCTATTACCCTATTTAAAAATCTGATGGTCTTTTATAGTAATGCTTTTACTCTTGCACATCACAATTTTATGAACTCACTTTTAGCAAAAGGAGTTTTCTACATGTATCCTCTGTTCCTGAGCTTACAGAGGTCCCTGGCAGTGGCTTGGAATTTACTCTGCCAAGGTTTACATTTCTCCCTGCCTAGGACACCAGCTTAATATCCACACTTCAATCTAAGTCAAGTCAAGCTCACCTGTCTGCTGCTGCCAACATGGGCAGCATGTTGAGGTTCTGATTTGTCAACATCACCCTGTACCTGCTTGAAAACTCAGTTCCTATTGAAAGTGGCAGGCTGGCATTCACACTTCAGTCACTATATAAGAGAAGAAAGGAGAAGTTAGAGTGCTTTATGGGCTCAACTACCTGGGCCTTTTCCCCTTACTACTACTTCTGGCCAGTTGTTGAAGTTCCATGATTATCAGTTTCCCATCTCTGAATAGGGGCAGTGATGACTGCCTTTCTCCTAGTATTTCTATGGAGATAAAATGAAAATTCTATCCAGAGTAAATGCCCAATAAATATGAGCTACTTTTACAGTCACTGTTGTATAATTATAGTTAATAGTGCAAATATTAATTCAAGCATAAAAATGGCACACAAGATATACACAATAAATGTCAGCTCTTATAATTAAATGATTGCTGAACATTTCAAATTATAATAATGTTCCACTGAACTCCTATTCTCTCTGTCTGTGCATCCTGCATGTGTAAAACATCCCGTTAAAGCTAACACATCAGTGTGTGCACCTTCTGTAAGAATGTCTTGACAGTGAAAGATAGGACTGTCTAGTACTGCAGATCATGAGTGGAAGTAAACACAGCACTGCATCCCTAAGACAATGATGATGGTGATGACTACAACAGCAATGAGTTGTGGCTGCTGCTGTTTAAAGTTCACCTTCAAGTACAGACACTGCCTTATAGTGAAAGGGTGGAAAAAAGTGTTTCTAGTAAATGGGGTCAAAAAAAGAAACAGGCATTGCTATTGGTATTCAAATATCTGACATAACAGTTTTCAAGTCAAAACTAATCAGAAGAAACAAAGTAGATCATTTCATTCTGACCAAAGGACCAATTTACCAAGAGCACATTGCAATTTAAAACATATTTGCACCAAACTGAGGGGCACTCGTTTTCATAAAACAACTACTAGTAGGCATTGAGCCCATCATAGTAATAGCAAGTGACTCAATACCTCACTCACTCACAGCAAGGGACAGCACATACAGACAAAAAATAGAGAAACATTGGAATTAAATGATAACACAGAGAAAATGGACCTAATAGACATCTTCAAAACATTCCACCCAAATACTATAGAAAGTACTTCCTTCTCAGTAGCCTGTGAAAATAAGATAATCTAAAATAGGTCACAGAGTAGGGCTCAAAGCAAGGAGAACTGATGTATTTTCCTGCTGTTTGATAACAGTGAAATAAAGTTAGCTATTAATAGTAAGAGGCATGACAGAAAGTAGACAATGATCTAAAGTTAATAACTTAGTGATGAACCTCAAACCACTGGAAAAACAAGATTAAATCAACTTAAAAGTAAATGGAAAGAAATAACCAAGATCAAGGTAGAAATCAATAAAATAGAAATTAAAGAAAAATAATAAAAGGAATCAATAAAATGAGGAGTCAGGGGGCTGGAGGGATGGTTCAGCAGTTAAGAGCACTGGCTGTTCTGCAGAAGACCTGGGTTAGAATCCCAACACCCACACGGTGGCTAACAACCATTCATAACTCCAGCTCTAGGGGATCCAATGTCCTCTTCCATCCTCCGCAGGCACTGTATGGCATGGGTGCCCTTTCACACACGCAAGCATAACATTCACACACATAAAATAAGAATAACATTTTTTAAAGATTTTAAAATATAAAGTAAAATACAGAATTGGTTCTTTGAAAAGACAACAAGATTGAGAAACCCTTGGCAAAACTAAACAAAAGCAAGAGAGAAAACCTAAATTAATAAGAGTAAAGATGAAAAGGGAGATGTTACAATAAACATCAATGAAATTCAGAAAATCATAAGGTCATAACTTAAAAACCTGTATTCTGCCTATTTGGAAAATTTTAAGAAATGGATGAAATTCTCAACACATTTAACCTACCAAAATTAAACCAAGATGAGATAAACAATGTAAACAAATCTACCTACAACAAGCAACTAGAATCAAATAGCCATAAAAAAAAAAATTCTTCCAGATAACCCAAGCCCCAGTTCAAATGGGTTCACTACACAATCTACCAAACTTCTAAAGAGCTAAAACCAATACTTATAAAACTATTCTATGAGACTGAAAAGAATGATTCTAAACTCTTTCTACAAACCAAGCATTCTACTGATAGCAAAACCAGACAGAGGCACAACAACATCAAAAGTCACCCCAATGAAAGTAGATGCAAAAATATCAATAAAACTGGATTCAAGAACACATCAAAAAGTCATGCATCATGACCGCATGGACTCCATTCCAGAGAGTGACGGATGGTTCAATATATGTAAGTCAGTAAATGTAATTCATTACATAGGTGTATTCAAGGACACAAATCACATGGTCATATTAATAAATGCAGAAAAGGCCTATGACAAAGTCCAACATCCTTTCATGATAAAACTCGTTCAGAGGCTAGGGATGGAAGAAACATGTCTCAACATAAGAAAGGATAGACAGCAAGCCCATAGCCAACATCAAACTAAAAAGAGAAAAATTCAGAGCATTTCCACTAGAATCAGGAGCAAGTCAAGGGTGTCTACTCTCCCTACTCCTATTGTGCTTGAAAACTTACCTAGAGAAATAAGACAAGAGAAAGAAATAAAGGGGAGATAAATAGGAGAAGAAGAAATCAGGGATCCCTAACCATAGATCACACAAGTCTACGCATGAGACCCCAAAAACTCAACCAGAAAACTGTTAAGGCCAATAAACACATTCATCAAAGTGCAAGAGGGTACAAAATTAATGTCCAAAAATCAGCAGTCTCCCTACATACCGAGTATAAACACACAGGAACAGGGGCTAGAGAGATGGCTCAGCACTTCAAAATAGTTAATAACCTGCAGAACCTGGTTCAACAGCACCCACATTACATGACTCACAACTGCCTGTTATTCTAAATCCAGAGGGATCAAAGGCCTCTAGCCTCCACAAGCACCAGCATTCACATGCATGCACACAGTCATATACATACACACATACACATAATTAAAAATAAAATAAATCTTTAAAAAAAGAAATCAGGTAGACAATCTAATTCCCAATAGCTTCGAAAAAGAACCTTGGACGAGCCAATGGAATGAAGGACTTCTTTAAAACACTGAAGAAAGAAATTGAAAAAGACACTAGAAGATAAAAACTATGTTCATGAATCAGAAGAATAGATATTGTGAAAATGGCCATCCTACCAAAAAGAATATAAACATTTAATGGAATCCCAATCAAAATCCCACTGCAATTTTTCACAGAAATAGAAAACACAATCTTAAAATCCATATGGAAGTACACACACACACACACAAACAAACTGGACATACAAAGCAGCCCTCACAAAAAAGAACAATGCTGGCCTCCTTCCTTTGACAACTTCCTTCTCTGGGGCAAGGCTGGGAACTGCTGCTCAAGCACCATGGTGAGCTAGTTAGAACTGCCCACTCCTTCACCATCTTTCCTGTCTGGAACTAGGACTGGAACACACTGCTCCTGCACCCCGGACAATGAGCTATTTAGAACCACCTACTTCTTCACTATCTACACACTCACAGTTCTAGGTGTGATTGCTCACCTGATCAGACTTGAATCACACTGTCACTCCAATAAAAAAATCCAAAGTAGAAATGTGAGGCACAGACAGAGATCCTATTCAAACCTCATCAGAAATCAACCAAGTTATGGCAACAAAAAGAACAGAGCCAAACTTCTCAATAAAGACAGGTTAAAATATCGTAAAAAACACAATTGAGAAAAAGAAGCCCAGATACCCAGGTCACAACACAAAAACACAAATAATATTTAAAAAAACAAGATAATACATTCTCATCACATTCCACCAATACTATGCACATGCTCTACAATGAGAATGACACAGAGAACCCCGGGACACAGAGCTTAGAATTCAAGTACTTTAAAGAACTCCACAACTCAAAGAACTCAACGGGGACAGGAATAAACTCCTGACTGGAGCTCATAAGAATACAAATATACTGCTGAATGAAATGACAAAAACAATTCAGGATTTGAAAAATGAATCCACACAAAAGAGAGAAATATTGAAGAAAACTGAAACTGAGGTGCAGATGGAATTGAAAAAAACCAATAAACCACTTAGAAAGAATAGGAAAAAGCTTTACCACAGAATGAATGAGATGGAAACCAGAATATCATGACTTGATAAAGATGGAAAACTAGACCACTCAAGCATAGAATAAGAAAATTTAGAAACAAGAACCAGGAGCGGAATACACAGGGCTGTGGGACACCACGGAAAGCCTAAATCTAGAAATTACACACATAGAGGAAGAAACAGAATCTCAGGTCAATGGCATTAACCACATTTTCAACAGACTTAGAAAAGAAAATGTCCCTAAATTTAGTAAAGACATATGCATATAGATACAAGAAACACACAGAACACCAAATAGTTGGGATCAGAAAGAAAACTTGTCAAAGTATATCACAGTAAAAACACTAAATATACAGAACAAGCAGAGGGTACTACTGAATGCTACAAGAGAAAAACCAGTAACATGTAAAGGAAAATCCATCAGAGTAACAGCTGGCTTTTCAATGTAAACTTTAAAAGTCAGAAAAGCCTGGAGTAATTCCAAGTTCTAAATGACCACAAATGCCAACCCAGTCTTCTTTTCCCAGCAAAACTGTTTATCATAGTCAAAGGAGAAAGAAAAATCTTCCATGATATAAATAGGTTGAGTGAATTCATGTTTGTTCAGTAGTGCAAGCCTTTAATCCCAGCACTAGAGAGGCAGAGGTAGACAGATGTCTCTGAGATCTAGGCCAGTCTGGTCTATGTAGCAAGTTCCAGGGTAGCTGGGCCTATAGGAAGACCCTGTCTTTAAAAACCCAAAAAACAAAAGAATTCATGTCCACAAAACCAGTCCAGCAGAGAATATTTAAAACAATACAAAATACTGAAAAAAAGAATAACTATACCTAAGAGGCTATGGAAAAAAAAAACAAATGAAGCTATAATTATGGATAAACAAAATAGCACTAAGTACACAAACAGAAAACAAAATGATGGTAACCGATACACGCCTTTCAATAATTACATAAAATATCAATGACCTCAGCTCTCTAATCAAAAGACACAGGCTAGTTGAATGGATTAAGAAACAAAATACATCATTTTGTCTTCAAGAAACTCATTTCACCTTTAAGGGCAGGAGATAGATTAGAGTGAAAGGATAGGAAAAAATATTCCAAGCAAAATGACACAAAGAAGCAAGCAGGTATTGCCCTCCCAATATCAGATGAAACAGATCAAAATTAACCAGAAGAAATGAAGATTCCGATCAAGGGAACAATCAAACAAGAAGACATTACAATCATAAACATATACATAGTAAGCTCTGGTGCACCAACATATACACCAAATCCGTAAAAAGTACTACTGGACCTCAAAGCATGGATTAATCCCAACTCTGCAATATGCCCCACTTTCTCCTATAGACAGATTATCCAGACAAAGAATAAACAGAGAAATATCTGAATTAAATATCATACATCAAATGCACCTAACAAACAACTACAGAATAATTCACCCAAGCAACAAACAATACCCATTCTACTCAGCAGCCCATGGAAGTTTCTGTAAAACAGACAACATACTGGGGCACAAAACAAACCTCAAAAAATAAAAAAAATGGATATAATTCCATGCCTTCTTTTGGCCCATAATGCAATAAAGCTTAAAATCAACAGTAAAAGAAATTCTAGTAATTATACAAACTCATGGAGATTAAATAGCACATTACTAAATGATGCATCAGTCAAAACACAAATCAAGAAAGACATAAAAGTCATTCTGGATCTAAATGAAAAGGAAAACACAACAAAATCTCTAGGGAACTTTAGAAGCCATCCTAAGAAGGAAGTATAGAACTCTACATGCCTACATTAAAAAATCAGAGCACTAATAAATGATTTAATGATATGACTCAGCAAACCAGAAAAACAGCAACAAACCCAGCAGACACGAAGAAATAATAGTAATCTGAACAGAAGTCAATGAAAAAGAAACTAATACAACAAACTAATGAATCTAAGATCTGGTTCTTTGAAAAGATAAACAAAACAGACAGAACTTTAGTTCAGCTAACCAAAAGGAAAAAGAGCAAACCCGAATCAACAAAATCAGAGATGAGAAGGAAAACATTACAAAGCACATCAAAGTAATCCAGAACATTACATGAGCTCTTACACCGGCACGACTTTGTGAAGGAATTCTAGATCACTAATATTCCAATGACATATGATTCTGGCACCCAGTTCAGATATGCTGTGTAAGATGCAGTTTTCATTTGCTAACGGAAGACATGAAGTTAAAGGTCTGCGGTGGGGGACGGTAGGATGAGGACGGAGACAGGGGAGGGGCTCTGAACATGATCAAAATACCAGCTTCATCGCCAAATAACCACAGCAATGACTGGCACAGCACACAACACTGGTATAGTAGGGGCACTTTTATCTTGGAGGGAATCAATGACTGCCTAGTTGGACTTAGAGCCCACTCAATGGGAAGAAACTCATGCGTAGTACTCTAATCGTAGCCAAATACACTAATGTAGCTTCTGGGTAAGTGCAAAATATGTATCCTTATATTTACAGTCATATACAACCATCAACACTCACCAAAGAAGCTTCTTTTGCACCAGAGATAACTACAGAATACCAAAACTGGTCACACACAGACATCATCTGTGAATTGCCCATGCCTAAGTGGCACATCTACAATGCAGTCTGTACACCTATGACTCACACAACATGAACAAAGAGTAAAGAGAACACTAATCAATCTCTCAACTCTCATTAACGAAGCTCCCTCATGCAACAGAGGGCCAAAAACACAAAAGGTCACAAATGGTCAAAGTGTGGAGATTAGGGGTCTGCAGAGTGTGGGTCCCTGTACTGGACTCCTATATAATGTATCACTCACCCAGAATTAAGGGACCATTGTGGAAGAGGGAGCAGAAAGACTGTTAAGAGCCAGGGAGGAAGTATACGACCGGAAATAGAATCCTACAAGCTCCTGGGACCCTGCTCATATGAACCTATAGCAATGATGTCAACATGCTCAAGACCCATGCAAACTCAACCAGACAAAAACCCAGCATGGAACTGGGGAGATGGGCAGAAGACCCCAACCTTTGCTGAAGAAATATTGGCAGGTGATTACTGTTGGGTGAGGAAAAGCTAATCTTAAAGCGAAGAACTCTAGATGGGCTGACTAGACCTCAGTGAATAAACCTGCACTGACAAACGACCGGGGACACTAACAACACAATAGGCCTTAACACAAACGACAGAGTGTATGAATTTGAGGGGGGAGGTGCCAATGAGGAAGGGGGTATAAAAGTGATTAAGATTGATTGAGATGTTCTGTATGAAATACACAAAATTTCAGTAAAAAATTTAAACAAAATAAGAGATTAAAAAGTGGTGGTTACTACAGATTCCAGTGAAATAGATTAGGATCATTAAGAAATATTTTGAAAACTTGTGTTTCAAAAAACTGGAAAAATTTAGAAGACATTAATAAATTCCTAGACATATATAACCTACCAAAATTTAATCAAGGGGACATAAACAACTTAAATAGATCAAGGGCAATCAGTAAGATTGAAATAATAAAAATGTCACCATAAGGAAAAAAAAAAAAGCCCAGCACCAGCTAGATTCACTACCAGATTCTACTAAACCTTCAAAGAAGATCTAACACCAGTGTCCCTCAAACTGTTCATAAAACAGAAAGGGAAGAATCACCACCAAAGTCAACTTACAAAGTCAGAGTTACCTGGATAAGGACACAAGGAAGGAAACAAGGACCAATTCCACTGATGAACATACATTCAAAAACTCTCAGAAAAACACTTGCAAACTGAATTCAAAAACAGTTAAGGACTGGGGAGATGAGCACTGAATGTTCTTGCAGAGGTCCTGGGTTCAATTCCTAGAAACTGTCCTTAATTCCAGTTCCAGGGGAATCCAACAACTTCTTCTGACTTCCATGGGTGCACTTATATATATGCTAGTATTACATGCATACACATAAGATAAAAATGAATAATAAAAAATAAGATAAGATAAAAAAAATGCGTTAAGAAGATCCTAACACCATGACTAAGATGGTGTTTATCTTACAGGGATACAAGGTTGATTCAACATAGACAAATCAAATAAGTATAATTCAAAGCATAAGTAGACTTAAGGGAAGAAATCACATAATTATCTCAACTGATATACAATAGGCCTTTGACAAAATTCAACATGTAAAATCTATGAAGAAACTAGGAACAAAAAGCAAGTACCAGAGCATAATGGCTATATGTGACAAACTTAGTGTCAACATCATATTAAACGGAGAGAATCTAAGAGCATGTCCTCTAAAATCAAGAACAAAAGAATAAGGCCTAGTAGTTCTTCTTTTATTCAATACAGTGCTCCAAGTCTTAGCTAAAGCAGTAAGACAAAGAGAGAAATAAAGGGGATGCAAAAGAGGAAAGAAATCAAATTACTTTTATTTACAGATGACATGAACCTATTTTTTAAAGTCCCCCAAAGACTCCAACAGAAAATGTTTAGACCTCAGAGACACTTTGAACAAAGTAACAGGATATAAAATCAACATACAAAAATCAGTACCTTTTCTATATCAATAACAAACTCTCCAAGAAACAAAAGAAAATCTAGGAATAAACCCAACCAACAAAATGAAAGACCACTACTACAATAAGTTAAGACACTGAAGACAGAAACTGAAGATAGAAACTGAAGACAGTAGAAGCTAGCAAGACCTCCCACATCCACAGATTAACAATCAATATATTAAATGCCTGTTTTATCAAAAGCAATCTATAGATTCAGTGCAGTCTACGTCAAAATCCCAACAACATTCTTCATTAGGACTAAAAAAATACTCTCCAAATTCATATGGAATTACAAAAAAAGACCTTGAATAGCCAAAGCAATCTTTATTACAAAAATCAATGCTGATGGTAACACGATACTGATCTCAAATTATACTACAAGACCATAGTAACAAAACAGTACAGTACAGCACAAATAAAAACACATAGACCAATGGAACAGAATAGAGGACCCAGAAATAAAGCCATAGTTACAGACACCCTGTTTTTGACAAGACTTTCAAATACATTAGAAAGAAGACAGCTAATTAACAAATGGCACTACAAAAACTAGACTTCCACAAGCAGAATTAAATGGGAACTGTATCTCTCACTATACACAAAAATGAATTCAAAATGAATCAAAGATTTTTTTGTTTTGTTTCCATTTTTTTTGTTTGTTTGTTTGTTTGTTTGGACAAGGTCTTATGTTGCTCACGCTGGTCTTTAACTTGCTCTGTAGCTGCAAAGTTGGACTTGAACTCTTGATGCTCCTAATCTCTGCTTCCCAAGTGCTAGGATTACAGGCCTACATCACTATGTCTGGGGCTGAATGAAAGGCCTTAATGTAAGACCTGAAACCTTGAAACTGCTATAGGAAAATATAATTACCTCCACGACATAAGCATAAGCAAGGATTTTCTAAAAAGGACTCCAATAGCACAGGAAATAATCCCCAAAATCAACAAATGGGATTATGTGATATTAAAAAGCTTCTAAATGCCAAAGGAAACAATTACCAGAGTGAGGAGACAAGCTCACAGAATAGAAAACAATCTTTGTCAGACAGGGCATTAAAATCTTTTAAAATATATAAAGAACTAAAAACTTAAATACCCCAAATCCAAATCATACTATCAGTAAATGAACCAACGAGCTGAATACACAGCTTTCAACAGAAGAAATATGGATAGTCAATAAATACTTGGAAAGGTATTCAGTATTCTTAGCTATCAGAGAAATGCAAATTAAAACTGCTTTTGAGGACTGGTGAGATGGTTTGGATGGTAAGGGTGCTTGCCATCCAGCCAGACCAACTGAGTTCGATCCCTGAGACACACAAGGCAAAAGGAGAGAGTGGGTGCTGTGGCATTTATACACACATCACATCGTATTTGCACATCAGATGCCTATGTCTCATGCACACGCACACGCACACACACACACACACACACAGCATGAATAGCCAGAATAATGTTTTAAGACAGCGATGAGCTTCCATCTCGCCGACTCAGAATGGTTATCATGAAAGAAACAGAGTTGTAGAAAATGCTACTGAGAATGTGGTGAGAGGGGAACCCTTAGTCACAGCTGGTGGGAGTGTAAACTGCAGCCATTATGAAAACCAGTATGAAAATTCCCCAAAACAATGAAAATAGAACTATATCATTCTTGAGTTCTACCCAAAGGACTCTAAGTCAACCCACTATAGATATATTTGAATATCCACATTTCCTGCTGCCGTGAAAAGGAACAATCCTGTACACATGAATGGACAAAGAAAATGTGGTACAGTGGAATTTTATGTTTCCATAAAGAAAAAGGAAACTGTGACATTTTTCAGGAAAATGTATGTGAACAGAACTCATTATGTTAAGCAAAATAAGCAAGACTCAGAAAAACAATTACTTCATGTTTTCTCTTACATGCAGAACCTCGACTTACATGTACATGCAAAGGAAAAGAAGAAAGGCATACAGAATTTTCTGTAATGATGACATTGTGTCTTCTGAATTAATTAAAAGGGAAAAATAAAACTATCAAAATCACAGGGCAGGAATGGAGAGATTGCTCGATGGTTAAGAGCACTGGCTGCTCTTGCAAAGGACCTGGATTTGATTCTCAGCAGCCACATGGCGGCTGACAACCATCTTTAACCACATATCCAGGGGATCCAACACCTTTTTCTTACTTTTATGGGCACTGCACGACATGGGTGCCCTTCCATCCATGCAAGCAATACACTCATACACATGAAATAACAATAATAAATAAAATATTGAAAAAAATCACAGGACAGATTATTTGCAAAGCAAGATGGCCACAGAGTGAGGCACACCCCAGGCACCTAGCCTCAGGGCAATGTGTTGGGTCCCTCGACCAGCAAGGAAAAACCGCACTCCAGACTTACCGGTTGCAAGCAGTTTTACTCAGTCCTTCTTCCAAGACAGCAACTCTGCCCCCAGACAGCAACTCGAACTCTCCCCTTCCTGGGCTTCTTCTCCTTTTTATATCCCCTAGCTTAGCCAATCACCTAAAAGGTCAAGTCGTGGGCGGGGAGCCTCCAATCATGGTAAACATCACACGCAGGTCACAAGGCCTGCATGCTTTTAGCAACCAGTCATACTTCCTTCCTGTAACCTTGGCAACCTCAGGCTCTAGGAGGAAGCAGCAGCAGGATGCCATCTTTATTTCTCCCCACACAATGGTATACATAGGCTCCCAAGAGACTCAGTGTATGTGCTGGACCATGTGAGGATCCTTAACACACAAGATGACTATTTCCCGGATCATACATGCATCTATATTGATCTCAAAATTCTGAACTCAGGCCATTGCAAGTAAGAAAGAAAATAACTGGGGAGCCAAGATGTGGGAGCCTTAGACCACAGTGGGGTGATTGAGTTGAGTGAGGGCCTGCAAGGGCTGCAAACAACTAACTTTGATGAGGAAACCCAACGTTTCTGATATCTGAGGAAGAGAGAAATCCCTACTTGGCAATCATAAGAAGTAAGAGAAACAAAAAGTAAGTGTGAAAATTTCATTTCAAGAAACCTGGGCCCTTACATTGGCACGACTTTGTGTAGAAATTCTAGATCACTAATATTCTAATGAGATATGATTTCTCTGGCACCCAGTTCAGATATGCTGTGTAAGATGGAGTTTTTATTTGCTAATGGAAGACATGAAGTTAAAGGTCTGTGGTGGGGGAAGGTAGGATGAGGGCGGAGACAGGGGAGGGGCTCTGAACATGATCAAAATACATTATATGATATTCTTCAGTAAAACTTTTCTTAAATGTAAAAGAATTTAAAACTTAAAACTCTGAAACTGCTAATGCAAAAGTAACAATTACTCCTTAAGATATAGAAACAGGCAAGAACTTTTGAAACAAAAGTGTGGGTACTCAAGAAAAAAGACCAATAATTAACAAATGACACCTCATGAAATTAAAAACACTTCAGTTTGACAAAGGAACTGTCAATCAAATGAAGAGGCAGCTCAAAGAATAGGAGAAAATCATTGTCACGTGTACATCCAACAGAGAGTTAATATTTAGAATGTACAAAAAACTCAAGATAAATATCAAGAAAATAACATAAAACTTGGGCTATGGATCTGAATAGAAAATTCTCAAAATAAGAAATACAAATTGCCAATAAACATTTTTTAAAGTCGTCAATGCCATTAACATCAGAGATATGCACATTAAAACTATTTTGAGACTGATTCCATCTCACACAAATCAATATGGCCATCATCAAGTAAACAAATGCTGGTGATGATGTGGAGAAAGAGATGCTTTTATTCACTCTTGGTGGGAGCATAAGATGGCACAGCCACTATGGAAATCAGTATGGAGGCTCCTCAAGATACTAGAAACAGAACTATGAGTCGGGGCTGCACGTCTCTCTCACTGATGAGTCCCCTCCACCATTTCAACTCTCAATCCAGCTTGGGTCTTCTGGATCCTTCCCCAGGCCAGACTGGTGGACCTGAGCTCAGCTCCTGAGAATCTTTGCAGCCTACCATCTCAGCCCTGTTCCCCCATCTCAGACCTGAAAACTCCCGGTCTAACCTATAAGACAACTTTTTAACCTACCAGCCCCTATTCCACAATGCTGTGGACTCCACTTTGCAATCCCAATTCAAAATTTGTACCTATCTCTAGATGAACTGAGATCTCCTTCACTCTATTTGCACATCAACATTATGTGGCCCCAAAACTGAACTTGACATACTATTCAGATGGGCCCTAACCTGATAAGTTGGGAAAACATCAAAGATATTAACATTCATAAAAGACAAGATCACTACCAATACCAAGAAACAAGTCCAGATGCCTAAGTCTCATGCACACACACACACACTCACACACACATACACACAAACAGCATGAATAGCCAGGATAATATGTCTATAATATGTCTACTACAGAAATTAGCAACCTCATCATAACATTTACAGAGAATTTTAACCTAGTGGATGAACAAGAGAATTATTTCAAAATAGCAATTATAAATATATTCAAGGACCTCAAAGAGGATGTGAATAAAAAATTGAATGAAGACTGTGAAAATCCAGTTAGGTAAAATAACTAAAACAATTCAAAACATGAAATTAAAACTCAATAAAGAGACAAAATCTCTGGGAAAAAAGCCAAACTGAAATAAAACTTGAAATATAAAACTCAAAAAGTGTGGCAGAAAGAAACAGGAGGGAAGAAGAGGAAATGGAACCAAAGATATCAGATTCTGAAGACAAGCTTGGGGAAATGAGTCACTCAGTCAAAGAAAATATCAAATCTACAATAAGCAAGGAATGGAATACACAAGACATATTGGGAGAAGACCAAACCTATGTATCATGCGTACAGAAGGAGGACAAGAACCCAGGCCAAACAGGCAGAAAATATTTTTAATAAAATTGTAGAAGTGATACCAATCAAGGTACAAGAGGCATACAGAACACCAAGTAGTTAGGACCAGAAAATAAATTGCCTGCATGATATAATAGTCAAAACACACTAAACATACAGAACAAAGAGAAGATGTTGAAACCTGTGAAAGAGAAAAATCAAGACACATGTAAACATCATAATAACAACTGACTCTCCAATGAAGACAATGAAAGCCAGAGGAGCATGGGCCAATATCATACAAATCATGAAAGAACATAGATTACAGCCCAGACTACGATACCTAGCAAAACTATCAGTAGTAATGGAGTGAGAAAGAAAAACTTTCCATAATAAAATCACACAAGAATTTATTTCCAGAAAACCAGTTCTACTGAGATTACTCAATGGAATACTTCAAACAGAAAAGAACATTAAACATTCCCAAGAGAGCACAAAGAAAGAATAAGAGTCCGTCAGGTGCCCAGCCCTAAGTGACATGTCTGCAATACACCACTCCATCTAAGGCTCAGGGGACATAGTGGAGCAGAGGGAGAAAAGACAACTAATGCATCTCTTCACCAGTGTAGCTTCCTCATGCAACAGATGATGATTAACCCAGAAAGTCACAACTGGCTAAAGTGCGCGGAGTAAGAGACTGGGCATAAGAAGCTTCATATAGTGCAGGCACATATGTTATAATGAGGCTGAAAGGAGTTACCTTATAACAGGGGGACACTGCCCCTACTAGACTAACAAAATAAAACCCAGTGCAAGAAATAAACTTCCTCTCTTGAAGCTGTTGACCAGGGGTCCCATAGACCCTCAAACAATACTAGCTATTGCCCCTGCTCTTGGTTACCCACCAGATCTTGACAGTAAGACCCTACTGCTGAAGACATACATATATAATTTATAGAACAAATAAGGAGAAAACAAGTTGGTACTGACAGCAAAGCCTCATCTCTACTGCCTAGCTTTCAGAGTGCTGGAAGGTGCCATGCAGGCTACCAGAAAGGAAAAATCACCTTACCCAGCTGTGAATCCTGTGAGTCCTACAATTGGTTTAGAAAGATAGCCCACCAGAGCAATAGTGTAATGAATGTCATGAGAGTAACAAGCCACTTCTAATTGGATTTACGGTCTATGTCACAGGATGGTGCCCATCACTGACATTGATATTAAGCCTAGGAACCTGAGGCTAGACGGCTCACAGGGTTTACTAAATAGTTATAGTATTAAACTGACTCCTAATGACTTATTGTTTTATCCATAGATTAATGTATCTCTCAACCCTCACCAGAGAAACCTCCTTTAAGCAGCAGATAGTAATTAACACAGCCCCTCAAGGTTATACGTACAGAGAATGAGAGGCTACAGAATGCTTAACCTTGAATACAACACCTGTATCAAACTTCTGCCTCCCAAGGCTCAGGGGTCATTGTGCAAGGAATGCAGAAAGATTGTGAGCTCAAGGTGGTAGATGATCACTAGGAAACAGAGTGTTACAGATACCTAGCTAGTTACTCATACAAACTCATAGCATAGCATGTGACAGCATGCACAAGTCCCATACAAGCCTAAACAAAACAAAATCCCGGCATGGACATGAGGAAATGGGTAAGAAACCCTAACACTACCTAAGGAACTATTAGCAAGCAATGGCTGCTGGGAAGGGGAGAGTCCGTTTCTTTCAAGGGTGGGACTCTTGGTAGGCTAACCAGGCTCCAATGGATGGACTGACACCAAAGGACATTTGGAGATACAAATAGACTCTATTGTATATAGAGAGAGTACATTAAATTTGGTGGGGGCAGTAAACGGAGGTTATATAGAGGGGAGTAGCTAAATATGGTCAAACACAATGTATGAACATCACAAAAATTCAATTTAATTTGTTTAATATGAGAGATCTCAAATTAATAAATGATGCAACTGAAGGACTTTTTAAAAAAGAAAAATAACACCCAAAAACAGTACATGAAAAAAGATAATCAAAAACATGGCTGAAATTAATGAAACAGAAATGAAAAATACAAAAAAATCAATGAAATGAAAAGATTAACAAGATTGACAAAATTTGGCCAAATGAACCAAAACAGAGAGAGAAGACTCAAATTAATAAAATTATAGATGAAAAGTAGACATTACAATGAGGCAAAAAGGACATTCAGAGAATCACAAGGATATACTTAAAAATACCTATATTCATACCTAGTACGAAAAATTTTAAAGAAATAGATGAATTACTAGTTGCACATGATCTATTAAAGTTAAACAAAGATGAAGGAAATAATTTAAATAGATTCATAAACCAATGAGATAGAAGTAGTAATTTTCTAATTAATATCATTGCAGAATTCTATTAGATCTTCAAAGAACTAATATCACTACTTCCCAAATTATTCTCTAAAGCAGAATTCATTTTACAAAAACAGTATTAACCTGATATCAAAGCCATATAAAGACCCAAACAAACAATCAAGGACACTCTCCCTGATGATTACAGAAACTAAATTTTTTCAATGAAATTCTTACAAACCGAATTCAAGAACATATCAAAAAGATCATCCACCATGATCAAGTTGGCCTCATCCCTGAGATGCAGGGCTTGTTCAAAATATATACATCAATAAATAAAATCAACCACATAAACAGACTCAAGGACAAAAACGATATGATCATTTCATCAGATGCAG
This sequence comes from Eospalax fontanierii, assembly GCA_035773235.1. Lineage (NCBI taxonomy): Eukaryota > Metazoa > Chordata > Mammalia > Rodentia > Spalacidae > Eospalax > Eospalax fontanierii. The sequence continues at coordinate 11,124,440 of CM069538.1, forward strand.
AAAAGGCCTTTCATAAAACCTTTATGATAAAAGTTGTGGAGAATCTAAGTATACAGGGGACATATCTCAACATAATAAAGGCAATATATGACAAGCCAACAGCCAACATTATGCTAAACAGAGACAAACTCACAGATTTCCACTAAAATCAGGAGGAAGACAAGGATGTCCACTCTCTCCATTCCTGTTCAATATTGTTGAGGTTTTAGCTAGAGCTGTAAGACAAGTGAAGAAGATAAAAGGGTACAAATTAGAAATGAAGTCAAACTAGCCTTATTTCCAGACGATATAATTCTACATTCTAAACTCTTCACCAGAAAATTCCCACAGCTGATAAACACATCCTCAGTGTAGCGGGATACATGCAAGAATAATTAACCCAGGGGCTGGAGAGATGGCTCAGCAGTTAAGAGCACTGGCTGCTCTTGTGGAGAGCCTAGGTTCGATTCCCAGCACCCACATGATGGCTAACACCAGTTCCAGGGGATTCAACGCCCTCTTCTGACTCCACAGGCATTGTACAGAATGGGTGCACCTACACGTATGCAGGCAATACACTAATACACATAAAAATAATACTTTTTTAAAATAATAAGTAGTCCTCCTATATACTAACCACATACATATAGAGAAAGAAAGAAGGAAAATATTGAAAATAAAATCTCTTGGATAAATCTAATCAAAGATATGAACTATTTGTATAATGAAACTTTAAAACATTGAATGAAGGAACTGAAGGAGTAATTGCAAGATGGAAAGCTCTCCATGCTCATACATGGGTAGGATCAGTAGAGTAAATGACCATCCCCAAAGCAATTTACAAATGCAGTGCAATACCAACACAATCCTTCACAGAAACTGAAAAAATAATCTCAAATTTCATATATAAGCACACACTAACAAACAAGGCAACCAAAACAATTCTGAACAATAGAAGACGAACTAGAGGCACTGCCATTCCTGATTTCAAATTATACTGCTACATGCATTTCAGCCATGATTTTGATTATCTTTTCCCATCTGCCAATTGATAAATGGGCAGATGAACTGAACAGCTAGTTCTCAAGAGAAATCTAGCATCAGAATATCTAACACCAAGAAAACACATACAAATACTGATGAAGATTCAGGATAAACCCTTAAATACTGCTGATGGGTGTGTAAATTACTCATGTTACTACAGAAGCAAGTATGTAAGTTCCTCAGAAAAACTGAAAACAGAGTTATACCATATGATCCAGCTACACCACTCCTGGGAATCTAAGTCAGCAGACCACTGAAATATTTGTACTTCCACATTTACTAAAGCACTATTCACAACAGTGGCAAGATACCGAACCCATATCTAGATAGATATCCATCAACAGATGACTGGGCATAGAAAATACGGTGCATATATAATGGAATTTTACTCAGCCATTAATTAAATTATACCATTTTCTGGAGAATAGATGGAACTGAAGATCATCATGTCAAGCAAAATAAGACACTCAGAAAGACAAATATTGCATGTTTTCTCCCGTGTGTAGAATCAACATTCAGTTACACAGAGAGACAAAAATAGGGTGAAATAAAAGCAGCCTGTAAATCCCTGAAAACAAATATACATGAACAAATACGAAATGAGGAAAATCAAGTGACCCCAGCAAGGTAGATTCACAGACCACTCCTTTTCCTAAAAACATCCCTGGAGAGTACACAAAGAGCTCTCAGACTAATTCCAGTTGAGGTCATGTGCAAAGACACAAAAGGAGATGCGTTAGTGGTATCCGGCTGTAGGAGTACTGCCAGCAGAGTGTAAAGACTAGGGCAAGATTGAGGGGGAAAAGCTCCCAGTGTGAAAAGGATGCTGTGTTAGTTTCCTTGTTGATGTCATAACAAATTACCATTAGTCAGGTAGTTTAAAGGTTGCACAAATTTATCACCTTGAAATCTCGGAGGTCTTATGTCTAAAATGGGCTGAAATAGAGGTGTAAGTGGGTGGTATTGCCTCTGGAACCTCTAGTGGAAAGTCATTTCCTTGGCTTTTCTTCCCCCTAGAAGCATCCCATATTTCTTGGCACGTGGCCCAACCCTGTTCCGGTCTCTGCTTCTATGGTCACATTTTCTTCATTCTCTGGTCCTCCCTCTTATAGAACATTTGGATAAATCAAATCATATCTCCATTTCAACTTCCTTAGTTGTGGGCACACATGTCAAAATCCTTTTTTACCAGGATTTGGGGTGTTAGTGCATTGGGTTGGGGAATTCTTCAGTCTACCAGACAATCTACTTATTTTCAGAGGGAAATACACACTTCCTGGATCCAATGGTATAATGCTAAGGGTGACAAAGGGGAACTGGGTCTGTAATTCCCACATTGCTTCCAACGTCTCTGACAGGGTGATTGATCCCTGGCCCATAAACTCAGGATTCATGACCCCTTCTCAAGCCTCCATAGACTAATACATTATTATTTCTTCCTAGACTCCCCTGGGCTACTTTGTTTTAGCAATTAATCACTGAACAAATACTTATTAAGCACCTCTTCTGTGGAGACAATGTTATAGGCTACCAGAATATGTCAGTAAACAAAACTATCAACTGTCCTCTCTCTCGGAAGGAAAGGAGCAAAAACACAACAAAAGAGGAAGTGATGTCACATATCTATCGGAGAAATGATCAAGTGCTGTGAAGGAAAATGAATCAGGAAAGACGATTAGCAAACACCGGTTGGGGTTATTTGCAGAGCCAAGCACCAAGATTAGGAGCTCTGGGGAGCTGGAGAGAGACGGCCTGCAAGATTTTGAAAAATGGCAGTTCTAAACCAGAACAATCGCGACCTTACAGTGACCTTGAGCACCCTGAGCACATGGCAGGTACCTGGGTGAGAAGCAGCGAGCAGTGGCTCAGTTATAGGTGAAAAGGATACATCAGTAACGGAGGCCCGGCTGGCAGAAGGCTTTATCCTGGGTTATGAAGGACCCTCGCGCTCAGGACAGCAGGGGCACCTTACTCTCCTTGGTGGAACTGGTGCCTCGAACTATGCAAACATTTAAAGCCAACATGGAACGGAAGAAGCGGATGGGGGTTCCCCTCACACTCGGTTTTCTCTCTCCAATTTCATAGGGGCGGGAGTGAGGGCTTCACTTTTCCTTCTGCTTGGGGACAGGAGAGACCTAGGGCGTCTGTCACTAGGCTGTGCAGAAGCCCAGGTGCCCTGCACAGAGGCACCTCCCTCTCAGGCCATAGTGGTGTGTTCTGTAGTGCAGAGCCTCTCTGCCCGCGTACTGGGCCCCGCTGGCACCACTTGTGGCAGGGAAAGTCCTACATCCCTGTGGTGGTTCCGCCTTTCCTTACCTGCCCTGCAGAAGCTCCGCTAACATCTGGAGAGATGGAGGTGCAGCCTCTGGGGTGGGAGAGGCGTGGAGACGCAGACCCGGAGACCCGGGCTGTTAGGAAGCCCCTTTGTTTGCCTGTGGGGCTGCGCAGTGACAAAGGGTTAAGCGATTTGCATTACTGTATCTGCGTGCAGGCCTAGAGGGCCGGGCTGCTCCTGGGTGGTCCGGTACAGTCTCAGCGACAGCCTATTAGCGGTATCTCGGTGTGATTTATGGAGCTGTCAAGCTGCCTTCAGCAGGACAAGGGAATCACCGGCACCATTCGCAGCCGCTCCTTCCGAGTGGGGAAGTAAATGGAGGCAGAGAGAAAGAAAACAGCTCAAGGTGCCACCCCTCATCCTCCTGGTCCTCTAATGACGACTGCGCTCTATAGAAAAACATCCAGCTGCCCGCTGGGGACCTCACTTACAGAGCCCCTCTGTCTGCAGCGGGCCGGCTAGTGCAACTTCCAGGGCTGGCCCGCTGGCCAGGAGGGCGAGGAGGGCTGGCAGCGCGCCACCAGCAGAAGTGAGGCAGGCGAGACAGGGCACAGGCACGGTGTCCACCCAGCTGGAAAGCGGGACCCACTGTTCCAGCCTGAGGTGACGAGATGGGGCAAGCACGCAGTGCGCACTGCCCCATCCTGAAGCCAAGAGTTGAGTAGGGTCTCAGGGGTGCTCCCAGCTGAGAGATAAAGGCTAGTGCCCCCCGCCACCTCCAGGTGAGGGAAAAAGGCTGCTATACCAGCCCCCTGCGGTCGTCAGTCCTGTTTCCTAAGGAAAGCAGCAAGAGCCCTAGGTAGCATTGAAAATGCTGTGAGGACAGGATTCCCGTCACAGGTGAATGGGGTACTCCTCCGTCCCTAGTCCCAACTTCTGATTAGGGCTGGGTCCTTAAGTGATGACCCTCCTGAGATCAGTCAGTTCACACACACACACACACACACACACACACACACACACGCATGCAGCCTACCTTTCATGCACACTTGTCATCCACAGAGGCCATGACCCAAGGGAGGCTGACTTTCTCAGCGTCTGATAAGTATGGACGTGCAAACCTTGGAGGCCTCAGGAGGGAGGCTGGGGCTCAAGGGAGGGCAGAAGAGGAAAGGGGACAGAGGAGCAGAGGCCGGGAGCCAAGAGTGGCCTCGCTGCTCAGTAACACCAGGGGCATTCCTTTCTAGGGGCTCTTTTCCCTCCCCGCCTGTGGTGTATTGCGCCTGTGGGTCAGCAGGGGAAGGCAGGTGTTTCTCACTGGATTTGATTCCCAGCCAGAGCATTTCAGAGGTGGGGCAGGGGACTGGACCAATTCCTGATTCTAGTAGAGATGAGGGGAAATAGAGGAAATAGCTGCGTACAAGTGACAGTGAACCACGCTGAACCCCGCCCTCTTCGTGCAATACTTTCTTCCTCTCTTCGGTTCCTAGGACCCATGACTCCCCAATGGGGTGTCCTGAAGAGGACATCTCTTAGCTGGACTCAGGCAGACACAGGTGGCACCGGCAGCTGCAAATCCCCAGAGTTCCCTGACTTGGCAGGAGCTCCTTGGACTTGGTCTTTTAGCAGTCTTTTCAGCACAGTCCAGCAGGGACAATGGGCATTTTAATAGGCTTCCTGTTTGTTCAGATAGGAAGCTGCGAATGCCTTACTTCAAAATGGTGATGGAGGTAAATGTGCCAACTTGCCCTCCGGCCACCTGATGGCTCCTTTTTGCAAGGAACCTTGAGAGCCCATTCGACCGGAAGTTTACAAGTTTGACAGTTCACTTTGGGACATGGCAGGCCTTGTATTTCCCTCTGCCAGAGGTCTTTTGAGGACCCTATGCCCTTCTGTTTTCCAGGGTACCATTCTTCTGGCCTGGGTCTGATATAAAGAGAACAGCTGCCCTGGAAGTTGGACCTGCAGCAGGCCTGGCCAGCATTCCTTTTGTATTCCCATCTCAGTCTCCGGCTCAGGCCCCACGTACAGACATTATACACCAATCTTGGTTCTTTATGCTTGCTTCTAATTTCAGGCCTAAGACACAGAAATTCAGTGCTGTCCCCCAAGACCTGTACTAGCCCCTTTCATGAAAATTTCTCCTCTCACCCGGCAGCCCATTTGGGATTCATAAGATGCAAGGAGCCTTTGAGAAGTTTTTTTCTGGACAGTTCCCCAAAGACTCCAGACAGAGAGCCATGCAGGGGTAGAAGGATCTTGGGTTGCTCTTTAGAAAGAAAAAAGATTGGTGGTAGAGGGGTGAACTGTTATTCAGTGCTTTTCTGATACACTTCATTGGGGAAGCTGTGCCTGGAGATCAAAAGGATGGAACTCAAAATTACTTCTTCCTATTAATACTTCACAATTACAATAGTCTCTAACAAGTTTATATAAGGGTTACTGTCCTATGAAGTAGAGACACAGTTTCATCCATGGGAGCTATGGGCTCATCTCCACTCTTCCTATGCAGCTTCAGTCTGATAGACTCTCAGTCATGTCACTGACACGGCTTTTCAAAACACCACTCATCCAGTGAATGATTTGCTATGATCATCTTCCAAAAACACAAGGCAAGTCTCCCTCTGAAATCACTTGTAACTCCTACCTTCCAAACTTGAGAACGGTAGTCCAAGTCCCTAAGCAGCCAATCCTATTCAATCTCTCTTTCCATACCTTACCCTGCAGAAGACAGAGATGATGGGTGGCCATCAGGGGCCACCAGGAAGCAGACCCTCAATTGGGATTGGAAATGTGTGTGTGTGGATTTGAGTAGGTTAATGCCTGTGTGGAAGAGAATGGGAGGGGGGCTGGGAAGGCCAGCAGAACTGTCAGGAGGAGATGGTGCTTCACCCAAGGTACAGGAAACAACAAGGGAGGTCTGGAGAAGCATTCTGGACTGGGGAGGAATGCGAGAAAGTTTATGAAGTTCATCAGGGAATGATGTCAGCCACAAGGAGGGGAATGTCAACCAATGAAAGAGTCCACTGGTTCCCACGACTCTTTTAGTATCTTGTCTCACTTTGTCAAGAGTAACACGCAGGAAATACATGTGGCTTTGGTGATACCTCATGTGGGCTTTACAGAGCAGTAGTTAAAGTTCTTGGTTAATTACACCTTCCTGAGCTTGAGGGATACTCACTCATGCACATTCCCATGGCTGCCACAAGGTGCAAACCAGCCAAGAGGTTGAATTCCAAGTCCACTGTGCCTTGCTCCTTGCCGGACATACTCCTGTGTGCTGCCACAAATGCGGTTCTACTCATCCTTCAAGGCTCAGCTCCAAAGCCGTCTCCTCCACTGTGATTTTTTCTGATTTGTATCTGCATTGACAGTGCTCTGCCTGTCTCTTGATTAAGCACACCATTGTGATTTGTTTGGGGCTTTGGTTTTGTTTTTATTGTTGTTTTGGTGGAGGAGTTGCTTGACACACAGTCTCCTCACTATCTGGCTCCACTGACCTATAATTCTGGATCCTTATGCCTCAGGCTCCAGAGGTTCCACCACTCCCAGCTCTGTAGCATTCCTTTGGTTAGAATTAGTTGCCTCCAAGTCTCTCTCCTCTCTGTTCAGGAGGACAGGGATTATTTTGTTTATTTTCATATGGAGGAATCTGGCCCCATGTCTCATGTACATGCATTCATTTATTTATTTGACAAAAAATCCATTGTTTATTATCAAATGTCAGACACTGTGGTGAGCTCTGCTGGCTAAGTCATATACAAAGCAAGGAAGAAACTTAATTTCCAAGAAGAAAAAAGAAAGAACAGAAGGAAGGAAGGAAGGGAGGGAAGGAGGGAGGGACGGAGGAAGGAAGGAAGGAAGGAAGGAAGGAAGGAAGGAAGGAAGGAAGGAAGGAAGGAAGGAAGGAAAGAAGGAAAAGAAATTACTTAACCTTAAATGAGAAGGTTAACTTAACCTTCTCATCATTCTCTGTCATTAACTTAACAGAGAAAATAAACATTATGAAAACGAACTAACATAACAGCCAAAAGACCATGGAATGTTGTGAACATACTGAGGAGCAAGAGTGGTCACCCAAAACCTTATGTTCAGATAAGCTTCTCCAATAATTAGGATGTACATTAAAGACTTTTCGGGCTGATACATATTGTCATAAATGGTAATTCAGAAATCTTCACTGAAAAAGATGCAGAAGGACACACATAAACCGAAGGAACGATGCCAACATGAGAGGTAAGGATCAGCTAGGGAGCTGCGCAAAGCCTGGGTAAACCCAAATAAATATTGGCTATGAACAGTGTATCAATTATGTATTATTATTAATAATGTAGAGTAGTTTAAATGAGATCTTCGAAAAACAATATATGAACATGTAAAAGATAAAGGTTTGAACTGTGTTGTTCAAAAGGAACATGATGTAACAGCTCTCATGATAGACACACATTAAAAATGACCTTGCATGCAACATGGCAGCCTAGAGAAATCCAGACAAAATCTGAAGTTTAGTTAACAGTGGTTCCTAAATGGTGGGGATTTTGGATTTTTCTTTCTTTGGTTAGTTTTTTGTTTGTTTCTCTCTGTCCTATATCTCTCTGGTTGGTTGGGGAGGTTGTTTGGTTGGTTGGTTGGTTTGGTCTGGTTTTAGTTTTGAGATAAATAGTATAAGGTAAACTTGTAGCAAGAAATCTAGTTGTCAGAGAAAGATTTGGGAAAAAAAAAGAAATTAATGAATTATGAAACAGAAACGTAAACTAATTAATAAAATGAAAATGCTGTTCTTTGATCCAAAAAAAGAAAGCAATAGGTCATTGAATAAGCTAATTTTTAAAAGAAGAAATGTCCATGAAAAATAAATACTGAACTAAACTAAAAACAAAACAAAAGTCTATTCGAGTCACAGTTCTTAGCAACTAACCAGCGTTCTATAAGGTCCTGAGTGACAGGCTCCTTCTGTCACTTCCTTTTTGTCATTAGCAGCCACACTGTGTGTCCTTTTCTTTTGGGGGATGGATGTTTTGTCATTGGTGGTGGTGGTGGTTAAAGTTCTTTGTAGGAATTCAAAGGAAGTATTATAGCTTTATTATTCTATATTTTATTTATTCATTTCAAATCTCCCCCTCTCCTCTCCCATGGGGTCTTCTCCTACACACCCCTCCACTTTTCCCTCCCAGCCTCAGTCTGATTTTAAACACACTGAGTCCACTTGGAGCTGTGTGGTTGTAGACCCAGTCACATCCCTGAAGAAAACTGACTCTCTCCCCCAGCAGTTATTAATTGCCAGCAGTTCCTCAGCCAGAGGTGGAACTTCATGAGCTCCTCCCCCATCCTTGCTGGGACTTTGGCTTGATCTTCTGCAAGCCTTACGTATATGGTCACAACCAAGTATAACAGCCCTGTCATGGCTGACAAACACTGCTTCTGCAGACATCCACTGCCTCTGTATCTTACAGTCCTTCTGCCCACTCTTCCACAATAATCCCTGAGCTCCGCAGAACAGGGGTATGCTATAGCTGTCCCATTTAGAACTGAAAATTCCAGTCTCTTATTCTCTGCATGATGTATATCTCTGTGTTAATTGCCATCTACTAAAAAGAAAGAAGCTCTCCTAATGAGGGTTGAGATATGCACTAATCTATGGGTATAAAAATAAGAACTTACAGGACAGTTTATCACTACATGCTTTTATCAAAAAAGTAATATTATATTCTCCCTCAGGGTCTATGACCTAGCCAGCCACAGGTCTTAGTTCCACTTAACAGTACCAGACATAAGTTCTGTCTTATGGAGTGGGCTTTAAATCCAATGACAACGTGGTTGGTCACTCCCACAATATTCATCCCATTCTTGCACCAGCAGACATGTCTTTCCAATCCAGTTGTTATTGTAGTTCACAAGGATCACACCTGGATAAGACTGTTGATTACTTTTCTCCCCAACTAGTATTTATAGCATCTTCTAGAACTGTGAAAACTAGCCAGTAAGAATGCAGATTCCATGTGATTTCTGCCTGATTTCTCCATGTCCTATGACAAGTATGTGGTGTCTTCAGCAATAGGGTCTTACCCTCTTGAAGAGTATCAAGAGAAATAGAAATAACCCAGAATACCCATAGATGTCAGGAATATTATAAGGAGCCATAGTTGGGGGGAGGGGATAGAATAGAGATGATATGAAGGGGGAAGAGGAACAATGGAACAGGAAGAGTTGGATGATTGGGGGATAAGAGGGATAAGTAACACTAGAGACCTTTGGAAATGCCGTATGGAAATCTACTGCTGTTGAAGCTTACTAAAATAATAATATACATATATAAAAGGAGTTTAAATGGAGTTACTCTATAACAGGGATACCATACGCTGTCAAATAAAAATTTCAGTGTGAGGCATGGTTTATCTCTTCTGGAGGTGGTGGTCTAGGTAGTCTCAGACCTCCCTCACATTGTGTCCTGACTTTGTGGACCCTGGCAGCCCCCTGACTTCCAGCTGTTTAAGTTCTGCCAATTGGAAAACAGAAAATGTCAGCAAATGCTGTTCTCCAGTGGCCTCCTTTCCCCAGGTTCCCAGCTTTCTTCTGGTCCCCAAAACAGTTTCTCTATATCTCCCTACAGTATCCCGTGTTCCCATGAGAACCTTCTCCGGTCCCATGTTTCTATAAATTATCCTTTTATTTTCCCCTTTTTATTCTGTGTGTACGTGTGTGGGAATGTATGTGGCATATCTGTAAGGTAGTGTATGCACATATGTGCAGGTATGTGAGTAGAGACCAGAGGAGGACACTAGGTACCCTGATCATCACTCTCCAATTATTCCCTTGAGATATGGTCTCTCTTCGAACAGGAGCTAAGCCCCAGCGATCCTTGTGCTCCCGCTGCCACAGTGCTGGAGTTGCAGGTCCCCACAATCAAGCCGGGTTTTTTGATTGACCCTTTTGGTATTACCTTTGGTACTTTGCCTAGATGATATGGATGACTCTCAAGTAAGATTAAAAGCAACAAATGACAACCACAGAAAGTGTGTAGAATATATAAATTGGCCAAAACCAGAGCAGAAGTTGATAAAAGTATCAAAGAATTGCCCCTGCCTCCACCCCCAGGTTATTCAGTACCCAGAACAGCAGACAGCTAGTGCATCTTAGTATCATGGCCATAGAAAATATAGAAGAATCACTGAATGAGGTGAAGGGAGAGAGGGAGGGAGCCTAGACGAGATAGAAGGCTGGAGCTTCTGCTCATGTGTCACATGTCACAACTCTAGTTCATTTCTTCTTGCATTAAATAATAACTTGTTAAAATATCAATAGAGCCAATTCTAGAGTTCAAGCAAGAAGTTAGATCCAGAGTATGGTGTTCCCTTCAGAAAGTGTTGGGCTCCTTCAGAATTTCAAAATTCAGCACTGTATAACCGATGTCCATACAGCACCATTTTCATGAGACTGCTCTGCAAAATGCTCCGGGGCACTGGAGGTCCTGAGTGGCTCTGCCTAGATCCCCTTTTCCGGCCTCATGCACCCATTCCCCAGCAGCTGAGGCTCACAGGAGTACCCCTCTCTAAAAATTGCCTTCAGCAGGAAGGAACTGAGCCACTTTCCCAACTCAGAACACTGTGGAGGCCTTGTCCCAGTTCTAGGGTTCCAAATGGTACCAACTGAGAACTCAGTTGTCACTACAGGCAGCTCAGTTTCTACTTTTGCCTAATTCTGCCTTTTAAAAATGCACACAAGCATATATTCCCAATAATATAGAGCAGTAAGCAGTCTGCATGCAATGTTCCATCTCAGTGTCTGATTTCAGGGAATCTAGTCTAATCTAAAGCATTAATAGTAAATGCTCATGGGAAGTAGACTGTACCTTCTACCCCCACCAGTCTTTGGTGCATCGTAGGACACAGAATCTCAAAATCTCTAACAAGTTCCACCATAAAGAATTTAAACTCAAGGCTCAATGGTTAAGAGCACTGACTGCTCTGGCAGACCACCCAGGTTCAGTTCCCAGTACCCACAAGGCAGCTAATAACTGTCTTAACTTCAGTTCCAGGGAGGTTGGTGCCCTATTCTGGCCTCTGCAGAATGTATGTGGTGTACCTACATACATGCAGGCAAAACACTCATATACATAAAATAAAAAATGAATTAATTTTAAGTAATTTGAAAGATTTGAACTCATTTAACCCACAGCAATAACCACATCTGTTTGCAGATACAATCTTTTCTTAGTGCATACTAACACCCCATGGAACACATTTTGGAAATCCTCATTCAGAGATCAGAGCAGGGACTGGAGAGACGGCTCAGCAGTTAAGAGCATATCCTGTTCTTCCAGAGGAACCAAGTTTGGTTCCCAACACCATGTCAGGTGACCCACAACCACCTGTAACTCCAGTTCCAGGGGCTCTGACTTCCTCTTCTGGCCTCAGTGGGCACCTCCACTCATGTGGCCACACCCCCTTACCCAACACACACACACGATAAAAAAATTAAATTAATATTTTTTAAAAGATCAAAACAGTTTAGTTTGGATCTGAAATGTCCTATAAAGGTCTATGTTTTAAAACTGTGGCCCTTACCCCATGGTGAGGTGGTAGAACCTTTAAAAGATGGGACCTCAGTGGGCGGATTTAGGACATTGGTGTTGTATCCTTGCAGGGGGCCCTGATCTCTTCCTCATCCTGCTTCTTCAGCATTGGGACATAAGTGAGCAGGCTTCTTCTAGCAAGCACTCTTGTCTGTCAGCAGGTCCTCTCTTGTCATAGGCCCACAAGCTACAGAACCAACCAATCATGGATTGAAACCTCAAAATTGTAAACCAAGAAAATCATTCATGTTTATGAGTGGATTATCTCAAATTCTGGCTACCATAATGAAGAATTGAATTCTTTTTTCTACAGTGATTGAAAAACAATTAGACCATTTATGCCAACAATAAATATAGTTAAGTCATTATAAATGAAGTGAACAAAATCAACAGTAAGATAACTTTAAACATTCTTCAAACTCAGAAATCTGGACTTGCACAATGGAAGATTTGTACAAGATACAGTGTCTACGGTAGAAGCTAAAATTAAAGGAAACTGGGTGAGAGTGTGGGACCTTCTGTACTCGACGTTTGCAACTTTTCTGTAAGTCTAATGCTATTTCAAATGAAAAGTTAAAAACAAATGAAAGTCAGCAAGCAGACAAAATCAAAGATGAGAGCAGCATATAAACAAAGACATAAGATACAATCATATCTTGATGTTAAGAAGCAGCTTCTTTCAGTTTTGGCAAAAACAAATTGGATGGAAAATCAAAAGACTGGCTCCTGTATGTGATAACCAAATGGCCCCGCAGGATGGTAAGGTGTCATGCGTCTCTCTAAAGAGAGCTTGAGAGCCAGCTGCTTTCCACTCTGTATATCACAGCAGAGAGGCCTGATGTCTACCATATAACAGGAAAATAATGCCTATTTGTTAAGGAACAGAGATTGTATTAGTCAGTGCTCTATCACTGTGACAAAAGCCCTAAGATAAATAAATAATTTAAAAGGAGCAAACGTTAACTTCACTCACATTTCCAAAGCCTATGTCTATGAATATCAAAAACAAAGGGGAAGGGCTGGGTCCCAGTGTTCCCTTCAAGGGCATGTCCCCACAACTGACTTGATCCCACTAGACCCCACCTACTAAACATTCACCACCTCTCTTAGTTGCTGCAGGATGGGAACCAAGCTTTTGGGAAATATTCAAGATGAAAACCATTACAGAGATGTATAAACAATAAATATTATAAGCTAGAACTTTTACAGTAATTTTATAGCAATTTTTCTTATTGCCTCTGTTGTTTTGCTCTAATTTTTTAGTTTCACTCTTTCTAAATAGTTGTATAAATTATGGATAACAAAAGAGTGGGGTACTCACAAGGCCATAAAAGAGAAAATCCCAGGAGCCAAGTTGTCTGGAAATTTCACAGCCATCTGGGTCATCATACGCAAACAGAGCGATGACCCATTCATTGATTTAACCCAAGCAAATCATGATGATATTAAGAAACGTAAACTTGCCAGATTTGTGTGTGATATGGGGATGTAGCATTTGAACCACTGGAAAAACTTCTTTCAGGAGGCTTCATTTGGCTTCATGAGGAAAGTTCTCAGAGGAGAAAGCAGGGTTGAGCACCGTACTCTGGGGCTGACAATCTGTTGGTCCTGATTTCTGAGGATCTTTAACATCTGACCTAGACACACTACTGTGCATGAGTGATCCAACATGGATGGAATGCATGAATCCAGCTCTTGACACAGGCTAAAAGTAAAACAAAAGTAAAGGCTAGAGCCTTGGTTCTTAATCTACACATTAATATTCACATTCCTAAAGACAGAATGAAAATACATTGTGGGAAGGAAACAAATAACAGAGCTAAGAAATCACCCTCAGACTGGGGGTTTGCAAACCCTGCATCTAATAAGGGACTAATATAAAAAATGCAGAAGGAACTCAACAAGATGGCAGGAAGACAAAAACAAGAAAAGAAACAGCAGATATTTCTCAAGGGGAAACCTACAAATGGTCAATAGGCACTATACCTTTCTTGGTTTCTGTTGAAGCTCTCAGATAATACTAGAGTCTTCTCAAAAAACTGAAACAGCCAAATGTTCTATCTGTTTGCACATGTGGAGGACTTTCATAGCCTCCCTCATCTCTCCAAGCCTGTGTCAAGACCGACCTCATGGCCTGGAGAGATGACTCAGCAGTTAAGAGCACAGGCTGTTCTTGCAGAAGACCCAGTTTCGAATCCCAGTACCCACATGGCAGCTAACAATTGTCCATAATTCCAATTCCAGAGGATCTGATACCTTCTTCTGTCCTCTTCAGGCACTGTACGACATAGGTGCACTTACACACATGCAGGCAATACATACACACACATTTAAAAGACTGACGATGCACTCTGTCCACATTGGACTCCTCAGGTGTCACCTGCACAGTAGTGTATAATCTCTCTTTGTCTAAGTCAGATATTAAAGATCCTCATGAAACCAGAACCAACAGACCACAGTCAATCATCCCCAGAGGATGGCGTTCAACCCTGCTTTCTCCTCTGAGAACTTTCCTCATGAAACAAAATGAAGCCTCCTGAAAGAACTTCTAGTGGTTCAAAAGCTGTATTCCATATCACACACAAATCTGGCAAGCTTACCTTTCTTAATCACCTCATTATATGGAAGAACACACACACACACACACATACATCCACACACACACACACACACACACACACACATATATATATATATATATATATATATAGAGAGAGAGAGAGAGAGAGAGAGAGAGACTTCTGTCTCTCCTTCTGTCTCTCCAATACAGTGAGTCACTTCATCCACTGGTGTTCTTAGTAATACACTATTTGAGGAGAAAGTTCCGTGGCTCCAGTGTTTGTCTCCAAACAGCTTGATCCATCCCCATCTGGGATGCTGCTGCTTCTCCAAGCCATCTCCTGTCTACAGCCCAGTGACGGGAATACAAACAGAGTCTAGACTTGTCACTTAATGGTCCAAAAACCATTTAAAATGTTTTCCTGTTTTTCAAGACTCTGGTTTTGAGCCCTTTTTCCCCACCTAGTGCCAGTCTGCGAGAGAGACAGATACAAATGACTCCAGGATTCCGGTTGTCGATTCATCCGGCTATCCATGTGTATAATACGAGGGGTTTGTGTTTGCTACACATTCATTTACTTCTGCTTTCCCATATTTTACCATCAGTGTTTCATCTTCCCAGGAAAGATTTCATATTTCATGAAATGAGAATCTGACTTCATTCTGGCTCCAATTTTAAATTTTATTTTAGACGAGTTTTGGAAAAGTACTCTGAAAAATTTATTCCTGTAGATCTCAGTGCTACTTACAAAATGGAAAGTGAACAGCAGGGTGACAAAACTGACATCATCAATGAGCAGACCCACCAGCTTGTCCTTCTCCCTGGCTGGGGATCCCTGCTTACTGCCAACTCCAGAAGCAGAAGCCCTCAGAGAATTACCTGCTTGCCTCTTGAGCTCTGGTGTTCTCTGTCCTGAACCTTCTTCCTTGACATGCCATGAGCTCTCCTTGACTCTAAATGGTGTTGTGGGCCAAGATCTTTCTAAAAATTCCATTTGTTTGTTTATTTGTTTGTTGTGTGTGTGCACATGCACCTGTGGAGATCAGAAAACAACTTTTGAGAGCAAATTCTCTTCTTCCAACATTTGGGATCAAACCAGGGTTGCCAGGCTTGCTGACAAATGCCTTCATCTGTTGAGCAATCTCACCAGCCCCAGGGCCAGGATTTGTTCAGTCATTTGTCTCTGTAGCTTCCAAAGGAGAGCTAAGTAAAAGATCCCCCAGCATGACCACTTTCTGATTTTCACTCCTGCACCCAGCACTCAATGCTCACAACTCTTACACAGAAAGCTCCCTCTCTCTAGAAGATTCTTCTAGGCCCATTAAGTTGATTCATATCCTTCTGCATGTAAAAAGGTGAGAGGAGTGGTTCCTATCTGGAGAAAGGCATAGGATTTGCAGTTGTACTAGTCTAGAACCACAGCTGTTGGACTATGGACTATATTTCTGTGTGAGTAACAAGCTTTTCTGAACCTCAATTTCCTTGTCTGTGAACTAGGATTAATAATGATAGCCATTTCCAGTTGCTATGGTCAATGTATTGCCAAAAATTCATACTTTGTAAATTTTATCTCCAAATGTACAGATATGTTAATGGCACATGGAGTTTGGGAGAGATAAATAGGGTTAGAGGAGGCTGTGGGGGTAAGACTCCTGTGATGGACTTCCTGGTGTAGAGGAGAAGGGAGAGCCAACCAGTGGCTCGGGGAGATTGCCACTAGGCCCGGTGATCTGAGTTCCATTCCTGGGGTCCATATGGTGGAAGGAAAGAGCTGACCACTGTAAGTTGTCCTCTGACCTCCAAATATGCACTATGGTATGTGCATACACATGTACACACACTAAGCAAACAAATAAATACATAAAGCGTGTGGTGTTTAGAAGAGAGCAGAGCAGAAGGGAAGCCAAGCTTGCGCTCCTGGGCCTCTGCACGTGACGCAGCGTGAAGCCGCACCAGAGGCCCAGCGGGTGCTGACACCATTGCTCTTATGCTTCCCAGCCTCCGCTGCTGTAAGAAATAAGCTTATTTTCTTTATCAAATGCCTAGCCTCAGGGGTTCAGTTATAACGACAGAAAATGGATTCTGACCGTTGGAGTGAACTAGATCAGAGCCCTTGCTCTGACGTTAGTCACTGCAGTTTTATGCAAGTTATAAGCTTTCTGATGCTGTTTGCTGTATGATAGTAATAGGAGCCGGGCGCTCGTGATTTAGAGGGCTGCATCACACGACATATATCCATCTCTCCTTGCAGGAATCGTGATCTGGGCACACCAGCCATTCAATTATAGACATTAACTTCCTTCCCATTGGGACTTTCACCCTCTTTTTCCATCCACTACTTAATGATTTAAGTTCTGATTTGAACACTTAACACTTTTTTTCTCAATATTGTCTCTAACCAAAACGTATTTCTAATCTAATTTCATCATGCATTGTTACTGATATCATTAATCCCAAACACTACTTCCCCAGGGAAACTATAACAAATGGCATCATACAGACTGTAGAATATCTGAGATGCAAGTTTAATTCAGTGGGCATTTATTGAACCTCTGGTCATGCCAGGATTATGCTGAGAGCTTGGGGACACAGAAATGCACCGACAATATTGTACTGAAAAAAGCCCATGTTTGGACGTGACATCAAGTCGTCTCTTCCTTTTCTCTTTAACTGAAGCTCATCCATTATACTTAGTGCGCTGTTCACAAATTTTTAATTTTGTAGAATATTTTCAACCACTACAAAAAGAAATATCCTATACTTCTGAATATCTCACTGTCTGGTTCATCTCAAATTATTGCTGTTATTTTGCAAGTGATTGAAGTAGGAAGAAGTTGCAACAGACCCAAGTGACAATGGATTCCAACTGACAAACTAAAGCCTGTTGATTTTTCAGAGGTAAAATCACTGTGTGCCAGGACAACAGTTCCAAATGTGGAAGGTCTGCCATCTTCCTCCACTTCCCCCACAGAGCAGAGTAGACGTGGGGAAGGGAAGAGTAAGGTCCCCTGGCTAAGTCAGTGGACAGAAGCCAAAGACAGAGAAAAGGCGGGCGGGGGAGGCTCTGCATAGTTTTCTCTTGAAACGATTCCATCCTATGCATTATCTTCTAAGGAGAATGTGTTCAAATTTAGTAAGTCTTCAGGGAACTTTCAAATTAATGAATGTTAAGAAAATGAAGTGAACAAACACCAATTTGCCAGTGTGTTAGTCAGATTTCTGTTGCTGTGACAAATGAGATAAACAATTAAGAAAGGGGAAGGATTTGTTCTGGCAATAATTTCAGAGGTTTCAATCTACAAGGTTTGCTGCATCCACCACTTCCAGGCCTGTGGCAAAGCAAACGTCGTGGTGAGAAACTCGTAGCAGAACAGAGCTAATCACGGCACTGCAGTCAGGAAATAGATATGGAAGAAAGAATTAGGGTCCAAGCACCACCTTCAAAGGCAAACCCCCATTACATAACTTCCTTCCACTAAACCCCATCTCTTGAAGGCTCCACCACTTCCTGATAACACCATAGGCTGGCAGCCAAGTCTCTGGCACATTGGGCTTTGAAGGGTGTTTGAAAACCAGATCAAACCAGTCTGTGACGGTCTGAGAAATGTAAGAGAACACAAGAAACCACTAACCTGTGGCTGATAATGCAAATAACTCTTGCCTTGTCTTTTCCCTTCTATTTCTCTTCAGGTACCAGTTAAGGACCCTCCTCCCCCCCCACACACACATGCACACACACGCACACACATCTGGCAGTTATACAAGTAAAATCACTGATACATTTTTGGGGTCTTTTAGATAGGCACCAGAGAGTACACCCAACTGCCACACCCAGTGTCCCATTCAACATAAGAAGCCAGATTGGTCACCACCCCAGTGCCGTGACCACCCTCAGAGCTGTCTCTTCTGTGGTGGGAATGATGAGAACGGAAGGCAGAAAGTGGCTCGGAAGTTTTGGGCAAAAAGACCCTAAAGAAAAATAGCCAATGTCTTTCTTTCCTAGAAATCCCTTGGGCCTCTGAACAGCCTTGACCTTGCCAGAGGCCAGAGATACCGGAAGTGTCTGGAGGCTCTGGTCCTGGATATGATTCTTAAATGATTTTAGGGTTACCTCTTCAGAGGGGAGCATGTTAGAGGAGCAATAGAGGCCCAGTAAAGAAAAACTCCTTCTGGTCAAAAGAATAGAATCCCTGGCCTGGTAGAAATCTAACATTCTAGTTGGGTGGGTCAGTCATCTGACCAAGGGACCACACCCTGGGAATACAGAACCACCCTAGGAAGGCTGGGTCATCAAGCCACACTAAAGAGATAGGCAGATATTGTACTTTCCCTCCCGAGAATTCCAGCTGCCAAGTACAGTTTCTTACAGAGCACAGCCATGTTTCCCTGGAAGTCGGCCCGCTTTTCTGAATTACTTAGAAAAACGTAACTTTTCCTTTTCTTCTTTCTGTCTCTGCACTTTCTTTGTAATACATATTTCATTGCATCTCCGTGCATTTCATACAGTACATTTTGATCATTTTTAGACTTAGACCCCCCACCTGCACCCTCATATTTCCCCACGACCAGGATGGATGCATTCTGGCATATCTGTTGAGGCCTATCATGTCAAGTTTGTGTCCCCAGCTGCCAATAGTCCCTCAGTGAAGGTGGGGGCTTCTCACCCATTTCCCAGTTCTCCACTGGGTTTTCGTCTGGTTTGAGTTCACGTGGGTCTTCTGCATGCTGTCACTGTTGCTGTAGGCTCATGAGAGTCACTTCACAGCCCCCTGGAAATCTGTTTCCTTGTCTCAGGCTTTCTGTTCCCTTTTCTGCAACAGGGGGGTTCTTGAGCCCTGACTAGCAGAGGTTTATTGTTGAAGTCCTTTCTCTGTTCTAAGCATGCTTTTCCTAACAAACACTTTGGGCTTCTTTACTCTCTCTAAAGTTGCCCTCCCCACCATGTGGCTGCTCACTGCCACATGCCTAACCTTCATGTTGGCCTCACTCAAATGGCAAGTTGTTTTATTTTTCTTTCTCTTCTCCCTTCTCATATGGGCAGCTGCTGAGATTTACAGATTGTTGCTGTTTTCTTTTAAACTAGAATTACATTTTTCTCAAGAAAGAAAGAAAGAAAGAAAGAAAGACCCATACCTTTAATTCTAGCATTCAGGAGGCAGAACCAGGTAGATCTCTGTAAGATCAAGGTCACTACACATAGTGAGTTCCAGGCCAGCTGTGGTTACAGGGAGACTGTCTCCAAAAGACAAAAAAAAAAAAAAAGAAACGAAAGAAGGAAAGAAAGAGACTGTTATGATGTCTCAAGACTCCCACAGGATGCCTGACCATATGTCATACTTATCCAGATACCTACTTTGCTTTCCCTATACATATCTGTGATAAAATAAGCATAGTACAAGATTAACCATAACAACTAATGGTGGCCCATGGTAATCCCTGTACTTGGGAGGTGGAGACAATAAAATCAAAGTCATTCTTGGCTACATAGTGCATTTGTAGCCAGATCATGCTAGAGGAAAACCTGTCTCAAAAAAGGAAAGGAAGGAAGAAGGAAAGAATAAAACAAAAAATAATAACCAATAATAAATGAACTAATTATGGCAGTACAATAAAAGTTCTGTGAATTTGTTCTCCCTGTTTCTCATAATTCTTTATTGTAGTACACCATCCTTTTGGTGATGTGAAATACTATGCTGTCTATCCAGTGGAGCTATCTATCTATATCTACCCAATGATATAGATGCTGTGACACATTAGGCTACTCCATACTGAATTTGAGTGGCTTGGTCATACCGCAACAGTCAAGCTGATAGTCTGGAGGGCTTCTGGAGAACTGGCAGGCAACATACACAGAGTAGGCACATGGGTCAAAGTGGGACAGAGCAGGACAACACAGTACTTCATTATGCCTCTCAAAACATTGAATGATTTAAAACATAGTCATTTCCCTGGAACGTTTAATATGTTTGGACTGCATGAGACTGCAAGCTGAAACTGTGAACTGCAATACTGTGGCTGAAGGAGGGCTGCTGTTTTAAGCAGAGGCTGACCTTGGGCAGAATGGTCCTCTCCTGCACGTGCACACACACATGATAATACACACAAAGTAGAGTTTGAGGTTTAAGGATTTTAAATTTTATCTTATTTTTAGTCGAAGGAATTTTAAATTGCCTATTCATGACTACTGAGACAGACTGCCAGCAGAGGCAGATGTGCTCTCCATTTTAGCACAAGAATTCTAGCTAAATTTTTCCAAAGATTAACCTGCTCGTTTCTCTGTATGTATATTTATATTTGCTCTAAACAATCCCAGAAACCACTTATTTTTCCATTGATGGAAAATACAGTAACCTTGCCCTTCCGACTTTTGCTGAACCTCTGTGTACAGAACTTCTTCCTGAATAAAGGATTTCTCTGGGCCCTCGATCGATCCTGAAGATAAAGCAGCTTGCAAGCTGAGTCAGGAACAGCATGGGTTTTTTCTCATTCTCTCCCCGCTCCCCTGCCCCCCGCCCCCGCCATCCCCGGGTGCCTAGGCCTCCTTTCCCCATTTCAGCCTTGGCGGAGTCCACTGTAGGTGAGCAGGAGGCTTGAGTTCCCAGGCGAACCTGGAGCCAAGCCAAAGGAAGGCACTGTTCCACCAACCTGGTCAGGGGTCGGGGCCACACTGCCCTATAAACTGGGTAGGCGGCCCCCAGTCAGCAGCTGGCCTGGCCAGCTGCACATCCTGTTTCCCAGGATGAGCCAGCTGCAGTTACTGTGGTGGTTTCTCCCCTTGGGAACCAGACAAGCCCTTACCTCTGCCTTCCGTACCATCACCTGAGCCTTTACTCGGCTCACAGGCCTGCCTGCCTCTCAGAATCAGGAAGAGGCTGGCGGACCTTAACCGCCAGACTCGCTGCCCGGACCTTCCCGGAGCCACATTCAGCGTACACCAGCTTTTCTTCCTTTCCCCGGGATTTCTGTGACCTTTTGTCCATGGACATGACTTTGCAGTTGTTCTCAGGTGTTTATGAGACAAAATTCATAAAACACAAAATGAGCTGTTTTAATGTGTGAAATTCAGTGGTATTTAGTAGTCACAATGTTGCATAACCACCATACTTACCAAGTTCTAAGTCCATTATCCCAAAAGACATCCAGTGCACATCAAGCAGTCACTCCAACTCCCCCTCCGTCTAGCCGCTGACAACACCCTCTCCTGTCTCTTTGGAGTTTCCTGTGGTGGATATTTTGTATGACTGCATTCATACAATATATGTTCTTTTTGTAAGGCTTATCTCAGTATAGTTTCTGAGTTTCATTCATGTTGCAGTAGGCATCAGAAATTCATTCTTTTATTTTTTTGCATCCTGTCTGTTGCATTGTATGCATGTGTCATAATCTGCATATCCATTTCTCCATCAGTGGGGCATCCTCGCTGTTCATGTCTTTCAGCTGTTGTTCATACTATCCTACGAGAATGCATGCACGGGTATTGATTTGAGCCCTTTATCTCAACTCTTTTAGGCATATAATCTAAGAGTACAATTACCAGACCATATGGTAATGCTGTGGTTAATTTTCTGAGGAGAGGCAAGACTGCTTCCTGCACAGGCACTGTGTGTCCACCTGCAGTGGACAGGACTTCGATTTCTACACGTTCTTGCCAGTGCTTACTGTTTTCCTTTGTTGTTGTTGTCTTCGAGAGTTATCGCTATAACGTTCCAGGCAGTGGGAAGCAGTGTCTCCTTGCAGCTCTATGCATTTCTGCCCCCGCCGACCCAGTGGTGCCGAGCATCTGTTCATGTAGCCTTTCACTACTCTACATTTTCTTTAGACAAATGTCTAAGTCCTCCTCTGACTCTTTACAATGAGATATTTGTCTTTGTGTTGGAGTTTGTAAGAGTCCTAGATACTGGACTCTTACCAAACACAGTATTCAAAAATATTTCTGATCACTCTGTAGATTGTCTTTTCACTCCCTTGCATCATCTTTAGGTACATGCAAATCTTTAACTTTGAAGAAGTTTTTCCTTGCTTTGCATGCTTTGGGTGTCATTTTAACTCTTTTTTTTAAAACCCAAAGTACCTAAACCGATACCATGCTTCTGGGAAGAAGTCAGTAACTATTTCTTAACTTACTATATCTACTTGGCCAAATAGAACGATCTCTAATTTCTAATCCATTTCAAATATCCTGAGATGCTAAGATTTTTCTTAGTCATATGTCAGATTATATCATAATTTTCAAAAACTAAAATTGTTCTCATCATTGTCTTAGAAAAGACATATATATTATATATATAAAGAAATGGTAAGTTGCTGGTCTTCCACTTCTGACTGTCTTTTTTACTACTTTATTATTTTTATTTAATCTGTGGGAGTGTATTACCTGCCTGTATGTAAGTGTACCTGTGTCGCACAATGCCCTCAAAGGTCAGAAGAGAGCATCAAATCCCCTGGAACTGGAGTTATCAGCCACCATGTAGGTTCTGGGAATCGAACCCAGGTCCTCTGCAAGAGCAGCCAGTGCTCTTAACCACGGAGCCATCTCTCCAGCCCCGTGACTGTCTTTTTTTATTAATCTTTGGCTACTCAACAGCTCCAGTCTCCTAAAAGTGCAGACTTCCTCAGGCTTAGGTCTTGAGAGGAAGGAGCAACTAGATATTCAGTGTGTTACCATCGCTCTTCATTGCCACACCACCGTTTACTATTCCCAAATGATACCATCTCTATCTTTCTGGGGAATTTAGCACGACAGTTAGTAGACAGTAATGTATCAGGCTGAAGCATCCAAGATAAAATTCTCAAGCACAAAACTTGAAGATAGCCAAGATATCCTTCCCCGTGTGACTGGACAAATAAGCTGAACATCTGGACAGTGAGTCTTACTTGATGCTAAGAAAGATGAACTATCAAGCCACGAAAAGATGTGGAGGAAGCTTTCATGCATATTACTAGGTTAAAGAACCAAGTCAATCTAAAGAGATGATATGCTGTATAATTCAACTCCAGGACGTTGTAAACAAGACAAAACTATGGAGACAGTACAAAGTTCAGTGACTGTGGGGGGGCGGGTCAGGTGAGGGAGAGAGAAGAGTGAAACACAGAAGACTGTACTCTGCATGACGCTGTAGTGCAATGTGTATCCTCAGGTATTTACAAAATCCATTGAATACTCATTGGCAAAAATGAACCCTACACAATGGCCTTCAGTAAGGTTGGTATGACAATATAGCTCTATAACAAATCTACTGCATTGATGAAAAATATTGATAACAGTAGAGGTAGGCCTACTAGAGGTGCAAGGACTTTCTGTGCCTCCTGTTCAATTCTGCTGTAAGCCTAAATCTGCTATAAAAAATAATGAGAGCAGTGACAGCAACAGCAACAAAAAATAGGAGATTTCATTAAGTGATTGGCTCACCTTCAATTACAGGAATAATTGGGTAGAAATCACAAAGTTAGCAAATTAACATATTAGACACCCCTTTAAGTTTGAACTTTATGTGATCAATGAATAATCACCAAAACTTTCATTATTATCAAAAATTCAAATTGAACTTGATATCATGTGTGTGGCATGTAGAGGGTATGTGCACATGTATGTGAGTATATGCACAGAGGCTGGAGGAGGACATCAGGCATCCTCCTCTATCACCTCCGCCTTATTTTTTGAAGTAGGAGCTCTCCCTCAATCTGGAACTCATAGTTTTTGGCTGTGCTGGCAGTCAGCAAGCCCCAACGATCCTTCTGTCTCAGCCCACCATAGCGCTGTGGTTACAAGCAAATGAAAGACCACACTCTTTATATGAATGCTGGGACCCGGTCTGAGGTCTTCATGGTGGCCCCACAAGCACTCTTAACAGAGCCATCTCTCTAGCCCTGCATCCCGTGTTTTATTTAACCTCAGTATATGTAGGGAAACTGGCAGGCATTGCACCCCTGGGCCTCCTCCTGCCCTCTCTCCTTGTCTGGAAAAGTTCCACTTAACAAACACCTGGTCTCAGAGATCAGGAAAGAATAAGAGATTTGTCTTGCCATCTCTCCCATCCCAGACAGTCCATGGGGTAAAGTCAAACCCGCTAGCCCATTCTTCATTCCAGTTGTGAAAGCTGCATAAAATATACCTTGCATTCCACTAGAATTGAGTTTCTGAATGGAGTATAAATGAAATAATATCTTAATTGGAATAAAATACCTTCATTTAAAACAACCCTTAAAAAATAACCTCTTAAAAATACATACACACAACTCCTTCCTATCGTACTATTAAAACACTAATTAAAACTATATTTCATCTCCAACATAGTTCTTATGAAACTGAGAAATATACAAATATGTACATGCACACATGTACACACACACACACACACACACACACACACATCTGAGTCACAACCTGGCACAAAAGACCACCAGCATTTTTAACTGTTTTCAGTGAAAAGGAAAACACTGCATTCTCTCCTCACAGCTCATTCCCAGTAAGCATTCCAATACCACCTGCTTCTGTTTAAGCAAAGAGCTGCCCAATTTTCCTCCCAAAATGGGTTCAAATTTAATTACGGTTTTTGTTTTTAACTCACACCACTTGGCGATTAGGACAAGAGAACCCTATTTGCAATAAAAGTTTGTTCCAAACCATTTGAGAAGTACCTTCAGTGCCATATATTCTTTGTCCCTGTCAAATAGCCAACGGCAACATTAAAGACTACAACAAAAGTGCCCCTGTTATGGCCATTTGGCTATAAGCTAATATCATGTTTTCTTTTGGAAACTTGAAAGGATTCTCCAAAGTTCCTAGATGTTTAAATCAGCATCTGGCTCTTCCTGATTCCTTATGAATTACCTCAGAGCCATCTAAAATTCCATAGCAAACAGTGGAAATGCCTTTCTGCATGCAGCTGGTTACTGTTCATGGATTATTCATGAAGCACCACCATCTCAAATTGGTCTAAAGGAAACAACAGGACAAAAGGCTTAGCAACCAGCCTGACTAACAGGAAATCTGATCGGATGAAGTTAGTGCAGTCATCAGGACCAAGACCCCCATCAGATCTGATTTCTGATGAGTTTCAGCTGAACCTTAGCAGCAAATACAAAGCAGCTGTCATTTCCCATATCACAATGGAGGGGGCCAAAGCCACGCTGCTCAGAGATCCATTTGTGCCAGATCTACAAGTCCTAGTGTGTAAAAGACATTCATGCCACACCTTGAATGAGCATCAACATCATGGAGGTGAGCTCAGCCACATGGTCCTTAATGAGCAGGCACCCTGCCGCACACACACCAGAAAGAGCAGAGTGGGAACATGGCTGAAGAAGCAGGGCAGACTTTCAAAAGAACGGTGAAAGGCACCGAGGTTGTCTCAGGGAAATGGCATGGCTAGGCATCAGGGCACATAAATGGTGTCCTCGTGGTCTGCCTTATCTCACATAGTTCTCTTTTAGCAGGGGAGGTGCACGCCTTTATCGGACAGGCAACAGCGCAGCCCAACTCAAATGGTAACGCTCCGGGGTCTCTATGAAGACTTCCCCTCCCTTATAGTTCCCCCTTCTCAAGGATCTCCTTTGTGAATACGATGCACACCATAGTCCACTGAGGCGTACGCCTACCAGGGCCAGAGAGAATAGTGAAGAGGTTTTGATGGGACTCAAAACTCAGCTCTTAAATGAGGCTCCCATGTGTATGAAACTGGAAAAGATGACCACAGACACGAACAGCTCTCGTGTCCTCTTTGCTAGAAGCTATTGGTGAATTACCTTGGAAGGAAGATTAAGATTACACACTGGGGAAGATAAGAAAGAGAGGGGATCGCCCTCGGTAGGAAGTGATGTGACAGTGTCATGTTGCTGACCCAGGGAGCACCAACCGTGATGCCTGCTGAGCACCCTTCACTGAAGGATCGCCTGCCTTGGCTACAGGGAAGATTACTGGCATAAAATCTTCACTGCTGGCCACTTTCCAGACTGCCTCAACTGCAGAAATCCCTTGTCCAAGGTTAACCCTTCCTGAGGCAGCCATGGCCAATGACCAGTCTTAGCCAAGCTCACTCACACTGTGGAGCACACTTGTAGCTCCAAAGCCTCTGTGAAGACAGCTTGTTTTCCTCCTTTATGCCTTTCCCTTTCTCACGCTCCACTGCGGAATCTGCCTCCCAGGAAACCCAACCTGTGACAGCATCTGATCTGGATTTCCTGGACAACTTTGTAGTGTAAATTTGCTAAAGCTCCAGTTGAGCCATCAGATACTTGTGCAATTGATTTCTCATGCCTGAATGTAATCCACAGGAAAGTCAGATTAGCTTGTTGAGGCATTCGACTGAAGAGCACGTGCAAGTTATCGGTGTCAGAATGCACCGTTTTCAGACACAGAGGCGCAGTGGAAAGCAACGTGGAAGCCCCTGATGAGCGAGAACACCACCCGAACTTTTGGTTTCACATTGTTTTGTGGGTTATTTTGCTGTAGAGACCTGACCTTATCACGGTGCTCCATCATCCCATCGTAGATCTAAATCCCTTTAATAAGGAATAACATTATACTACTTAAATTCTTTTGGCTGTGCATCACCCCAGCTTCCGTGGGGATGGCAGGAAGAGATGTAGTAAATGCAAACAGGAGAGAACTGTCTCCCCTTTCATCTCTGTAATCTCTTCCAGCATTCTGTCTTCAGGACTATTAGCTTCAGGATCTGCCCTGAGCTCTGAGAAGCTCAGCCCTTCACCTTGGATTGCCATAGCAGGCTCCAGGCAGGGTACTTTAGACCACTGACAAATACACATGGCTGTGGGGCTGGGGAAGGCACAAACTCTACCCCAGAGCTTGCATCTGCTTTCAGTTCTTGGCTCCAATGTAGGCAACGGAGCCTATTTTCAAAGCAGCATGAACTCCTGCAGACCCCTGCTCCACAAGCTCAGTACCCTTCAGATTCAAACAAAGCTAGAATCTGGGTGCTACCTCGGTTCAAACACCAAGATCATCACAAGAAAGCCAAGAAGCCAAGAGGGGATAAAAGTCCAGCACTTGTTCTTGGATTCTCTAGGCCTTGTGTCATGGCCTGTTGCCTTCCCAAGGCCGCTGTGGGTGCACGCTGTTCTTTCAGCATTTTGCATTAAGGATCATGTTTCTTGGATGACTTTTCAACAAAGGTGGTCATCTTGGCCAACATTCCCGGAAGGACCTGTGTCAAGCTGAAATGACACAGCCAAACAGCTGTGCACACGGCCCAGCCCTCCCTGTCAAGGGAGAGGGAGTGGAGGGGGACCGTGCAAGGAGGTTTGGAGCCAGAGTCACAGGCAGGAAATGTGAGATCAGATTTCTTTTCTGCTCCAGCTGGAACAACTGTGTCCTAGATCCTCCACAGGCAGGAGGAGCAGAGCAACCAAGAGCCCGCCTACAGGAAGGACCTGAGGAATTAGAGATCACAGCACCCACTGCCCAGTCAGAAGCCAGTTCTGGGTTTCTCTGCAGAAGGAGTTCTCTCTGAGTGTTCAAAGCCCCTTCTCTCTGTTTCTCAGCTTTAGACTTTGAGTTCCTGTAGTTTGGTTTGGTTATTGTTTCAGTCTTTTATGGCCTTTTTGGATGCTGGGGAACAAACAAGGCCTGTGCATGCTATGCAAGAGCTCTAGCACTAAGCTAAGTTTCAACTCCCTTTACTTACATGAGGATTACTAGAGCGTTTGTTTTAAAAGCTCATGGGGCCTAGGGAAACAGCTCAGTGGCTAAAACAGCTATGTCAGCCTGAGGACCTGAATTCAGATCCCCAGCACCATGTAAAAATCAGGCACAGTGGCACATATCTGTAAGCCCAGCTCTGGAGGGGGTGAGAGACAGGTGGATCCTGGGGCCATCCAGTCTACTCAAAACCAAAACTGTAAGCACCTGATTCAGTCAGAGTCTGTCTCAAGATAAAATGAAGAGTAAAAGAGAAAGACACATGGCATTGACCTTGCGTGCGCGCGCACACGTGCATACACCACAGCTTTTCTTTTACAACAAAAGCTGATCATGAATCTTGCACCCAGAGTTCTGATGGGATAAGCATGGACTGTAAGTGGAGAATCTTCTTTTTTTCTTTTTTTTAATTAAAATTTTATTGAATTTTTGTGTGTTTCGTACAGAATATCTCAATCTTAATCCCTTTTATACCCCCTTCCTCACTGACACCCTCCCACAGCCCCTCCCTGACCTCCAGAATGCATACACTCTGTCAGCTGTCATTTGTGGTAAGGCCTATTGTGTCAAATTAGTGTCCCTGGACATTCCTCAGTGTAAGTTCATCCACTGAGTTCTAGTCAGCCGATCCAGAGTTCCTTGCTTTAAGATATTAGCTCTTCCTCACTAATCAGATGCCAATATTTCTTCAAAAAAGATTGGGGTCTGCTGCCCATTCCACGGTTCCATGCTGGGTTTTGTCTGCTTGAGTTTGCGTGGGTTTTGAGCATGCCAACACCATTGCTGAAGGTTCATATGAGCAGAGTCCCAGGAGCTTGTGGGATTCTAATTCCATATGGTCATACAGCTTCTCCCTGTCTCTTACAATCTTTCTGGCCCCTCTTTCACAATGGTCTCTGAGCCCTGAGTAAGTGATGTGTAATATAGAAATCCTGTCCAGGGACCCGCACTCTGCAGACTCCTAATCTCCATGCTTTGGCCTTTTGTGACCTTTTGTGTTCCTGGTCCTCTGTTGCACCAGAGAGCTTCATTAATGAGAGTTGAGAGACTCATTAGCATCCTCTTTACCTCTTGTTCTATGTTCCATGAGCCTTATGATTGGAGATTGCATTGTAGATGTGCCACTTAGGCATGGGAAATTCACAGACAATGTCTGTGAGACTAGCTGTAGTATGTAATAGTTTCCATCTGGTGCGAAAAAGCTTCTTTGATGAGTGTTGACTGGGATACCTGACTGTAAGTATGAGGATACATATTTTGCACTTAGTAAGAAGTTATATTAGCCTAGAGATGTGAAAGCCTTGGGGATTTCTCTAAGATCTATTACCTCTTCAGCAGGTGTATTTGGCTATGATTACAATTCCACACAAGAGTTCCCTCCCATTGAGTGACTCTAAGACCAAGTAGGTGGCCATTGATTGCCCCCAAGATAAAAGTGTCACTGCACCAGTGTTGTATGCTGTGGTAGTCACTGGTGTGGTTATTTGGTCATGAAGCTGGTGTTGGGCCATTGATTGATGTTCTCCCTTAGCTGCTTGTACAGTGCCCTCCAGAGCTATGAAGAGCTGGCCTTCAGTTGAAGTGGCTTCCAGGTCAGTTCCAGTTCCATTGCTCCAAATTCGGTCTCCAATGCTTGTCCTGTCTTCAGCAATAGGGTCTCACCTTCAAGTTCTGGGAGACAATCACAGGCTGTGGCAATAGCCTGTGTAATTTTGGGAGTCTCTTGGACCACCCTGGCCTACAACTCAAAGGAAGGTTTCTCCTGTCTGGCACTGTTTCTTGTTATGGAGCCTTCAGCTATACACATGGGCTTATATGGAGATATTGTATGTGGAATTTGTCATTAGGTTGTTAGATTAATTTGATTCCCTCTGGTGTTTTACACTAGCTGGGCATTATTTATCTCTCCTCTCTCTTCCTGTGTAACCCTCCCTCCATGACTCCCCAATTTAAAGTGTCCCCATTTCTCCCTTAATGACACGTCTATGGCCTCATGTCTCTTGAGCTCCTTCTTTCCCTTTGAGTAGGGATCTTCTTTAGTGATTCATTTGTATGTAAAGTACAAAGGTGATTCAGTAACAGTTCTTATCTGTGGCTGGGAAATCTTCCCCCAGTCACGTATGTTTGTCTTTCTGCCCGTGTATTATGTATGTGTGTATGGTGTTATGCATGCATGTGGGTGGATATGCAGGCCCATTGTCTTAGTTTGTTTTCAATTGCTGTGACAAAACACTCTGACCAAAATCACACTGGGGAGAAAAGGGTTTATTTAGCTTATATTTCCCAGGTCACAATTCATCACTGAGTGTTATCTTCATTCTTCTATTACTATTTGATCCAGGGCAGTTAACTTACATTCCCTGTGCCCTGATTCCTCTCTATATATATGTGGATAATAGCAATGTTTTACTATTCTGGTACATGAGAGGATTATATACAGATTTAAGTAGGATACTTGGGCACATACTTGGAGCTGGGATGAGGCAACCTGGAGAATATTAGGAGACAGGTCCCAAGAACTAGAGAGGAGCTTATTTAACAATTGGAAAAGACTGGGTCATATGATCTTTTAGGCACTGGTATACAGATGGGGAAAAATAATGAACAAAAAGCAGACATGACCCCTGGTCTGTGAAACTTACAGTCTTCAGGAGAAGGCAGCTGAATTCTACAGCTCTGTTTGGTGTGTAAGAGGAAAGGAGCAGTGTCTGCATGGTTTGTGTGGGGAAGCTGGCCTCATCTTGGAGATTCATGAAGGTTTGTGTGGGGAAGCTGGCCTCATCTCGGAGATTCATGAAGGAACTACCTGGTAATGGAAGTGCAGATGATGGCTAAGTGTCCATCAAGCGAAAGAGGAATGGGAGTCAAGCTTTGGTTTCTACTTGCACAAGCCTGTGGAAATAGCATTAAGAAGACCCAGACCAGGACATGTTGACTGGATAGTCCTTAACATATACGACAGAGTGCATGAAATCCAGGGGCGTCCTGTGAGAGTGCAGGTAGGAGAGGGGGTCTAAATACAACCAAGATGGATGAAATGCATAAGAATTCAATATTTCTTTTTACAAAAAGAAGATCCAGACCAAAGTATGGAGACGAAACCAAGAAAGAGACCAGAACAGAGCACGAGACAATGAAGAACCCAACCGAAAGCTCTAACACATTTCAGTTCTCATTCCAGGGGCAGAGAAATTAAGATGGGGCCAAACTTGCACGGGGACAAACAATGTTCAAAAGTAGTCCAAAATGGATGAAAGGTGGCCTAGTTTGCTTCTCCATTGCTATGACAAAATACTCCGACCAATACTAACTTGGGGAAGAAAGGATTTATTCGGGTTACACAGTTCATTACCAAGTGAGCCCAAGGTAGGAACTCAGGGCAGGAACCTGGAGGCAGGAGCTGAAGCACAGGCCGTGGAGAAACGCCATTCACTGGCTTGCTCCCCTGCCCCAGGCTCAGCCTGCTTTCTTATACGACACAGGACAACCTGCCCAGGGGTGGCAATGCCCACAGTGAGCTGGGCCCTTCCAAATCATCAACAATCAAGAAAATGCCCCCACAGACATGGCCACAGGACAGCCAGTCCAATGAAGGCAATTCCCTAATTGAGGCTCCCTCAACCAGGTATGTTACGTTGACAATTAAAGCTATCCAGAACACCCATGTACATGTGTGTGGAGGCCAGGCCAGGACCCAGGATGCCCTGCTCTATCCTTCCCTGCTTTATTCCTTGAGTCAGGGATTTCTGCTAAATCTGGAGCTCTCCATTTCAGTTATATTGTGTTGTCTGTATGTCCTAGCAATGCTCCTGTGTCTGGCCTCACAGCACTGGGGTTACAGATATGTGACACCTGTCCAGCTTTTCATGTAGATGCTGAATGCAGGTCCTTTCACTTGTACATCTGTTACGCCCAGAGCCACCTCCCCAGTCGTTCTTCTTAGGGTTTCCCACACGCTTTCCTCCCAGCAAGCCAGTCCAGATTATCTACATAACAGGCAAGCTTAAATCCCCCAAAACCTACTGGAATTTGAACAAATATAATCATTCTAAACTAAAGGATGAGAAGAAATGAAGTAATGATTCCAAAGGTCTAATGACACATTAAGCACGGCGTCGGCAGCTTCATTTCCTATTGGTTTGTTTACTCGTAAAAGGTCCTTAAGAGGGAGGGGTCACCTCAGCTATGGAGAAGCCCATGCTTTGAAAAGCTCAGTAGATTAGGTTCCAAAGATCATGCAGCTAGAGCAAAGAGCAACGGGGTGTGTGTGTGTGTGTGTGTGTGTGTGTGCGTGTATGTGTGTCTGTGTGTGTGTGTATGTGTGACAGTGTATGTCTGTGTGTGTGTGACTATGTGTGTGTCTGTGTGTCTGTGTCTGTGATGTGAGGGCTTGATTCCATGCCATGGCCCATTCCACTGTATGCTAGGCAAGTGCTCTACCACTGAGATACGTCCCCACCAGCCCAATGATTGAAGCTCAGATAAGTCTAGCTATGAAAGCAGATGTGGGGCTAGGAAATGGCTCAGTGGGTAAAGTGCCTGCTGCCCAAAGTTTGAGACTCTGAATTCGGATGTCCAGAGCTCATCTTCTCAGCCAGCCTAGCCTAATCAGCGATTTAAAATAAGATAGAGGGCAATGGGGGAAAACATTCAGTTCTTTCAAAACTTGTCTCGTGGGGCTGGATAGATGACTCACGGGTGAAGAGCACGGCTGTTCATGCAGAGGACTCAGGTTCAGTTCCCAGCATCCACATGATGGCTAGCAACCATCCATAATTCCAGTTTCAGGGGATCTGACGCCCTCTTCTGGCCTCCACAGGCATTACATGCATGTGATACACTTACATGCAGGCAAAACACTCATACACATAAAATAAAAATTAAATAAATAATACCTTGTCTTGAAAAAGAAGTGTCACTACTCAGAAGCTCCCTTCCCTGCATTGTTTCATTTCCTTCAGGAAAATCACTTGGGTGGGTGTGGAGGCTGACTTCACGGGTCAGGGACAGTGGATCATGAGGAGCCAGGAGATTAGAGAAGATTAGAGTCACAAAGCCATTGGTAAATGAGACATGTTTTATATTCTCCTATCGAAGGCACATAGGCCACTGGGCGGGAGGTCCCTGGGTGAGAGCACATGCCCTCAGTCCCAAGGCCTTTTTACAGAAAATCACACAAAGGTGGCTTCATGCCAATATAACAGATTACATCATTGTTTACTTGGGGGCGGGGAATCCCAGATACCTAGTGTCATTTTGTGCTGGCTCATAGCCCTTTGGATGTCTAGTGTTGACCATCTTTTCTCAAACTGGAAATCCATATCAGCCTCAGACTGTCTAAACATAAACAGGCCTTCATGGCCTTGTTTTCTAGATGGGAGTTGAAGGTATTTCCAAAGCCATACAATAACATTTGAGAGTGGGTAACATTTTTTTTTTGTATGATGCAGTAATAAGAAACAAGATGTGGTTTGGAAAATGGTCACAGAATAGAACAACAGCTGTATTCCATACAGAGATTCACTGTTTGGTTGAGGGGGGTCTGGTTTCTACAGGCCAGCATCTCAGTGTTTTCTAGTTGTTTCTAGACCTTAGGGAGAATCGGAATCATGGGATCTCTCATATACAGAACTACACAAAATTGACTTGACGTATAGCTATCTGAGGCAAATTCTATTTTCCTGTCAATGTTCCTGATAAAATTGGGCTGTCTTCAAAGAGAAATAAGAGTATCTTTGGATCCACTAAAACACTGGTGGATAATGCAAAAATGGAATTTAAAACTTTTCACATTTTCACAGATATTATTTAACAGTTTTACAGGACACATGAATGGTGGTAGCATACTCTGAAAAGGAATATTTCTCAGTAAAATATATGATTCAATGAGCATCACTCAAATGGGAAACAAAGTAGTCAATAAAGGTTGTAATCGCTGGATTTTTGCGGAGCTGTCTCCTTATACAATATGCCAAAATAAACTCCAGATAGGTAAAGTCCAAAACCATGATGGAGCTCAGGGACCTTGGAAGAATTCTGCCTCTTTTTCAAAAGATAAGCTATTTCACTATATGAAATAATTCAGATTAAAATCAGTGTGCTTGGACAATAGTGTGCTGTTCATAGATTTTTATGTAGTGTATATTTTACTAGATATTAAAAAATCCAGTCCGGCATGGTGATGCACTCTTTTAATCCCAGAGCTCTGAAGGCAGAGACAGGAAGATCTGTGAAATATGGACGAGCCTGGTCTACATATTAAGTTCTAGAACAGCTGGGGCCATAGGGAGACCCTGTCTCAATGCCCCTCCACCACAAAAAGAACTTGAACTCCTACTTATGACCAACTTTACCCAATATAAAATATACATATAGCAAGAACAGAACAAAAATTCAATATATCTGATTAAAGTTAACTTTCATAAACTTTGAGAAAAATATTTATAAAACAATAATATAGTCACTATTTTTTAAATATATTCTTTACATGGTAAAATTATAGGTAGTTTTCTCTTCCAGATTTTTTGATGTGTCTAAATTTTTATATGGCATAAATGTAATTTTCAACTATTTTATTTATCATTGATAAAAGTACAGCTACTCCTATTTGGAGAGTAGATTTTCACCATAGGTACTAAAAATAACCAAGTAATTTAAATGATAAAAATGCAGATAATCATATGCACATACAAGAAAATCTCCCCTTTCAACAATAATCAAATTTATGCATACAAAGTAAAAAATGCTTTTTTATTCAGTTTTATGTTGTGGTTCCTGTTTTGTTTTGTTTTTGTTTTTTAAGACGTTTAAATTAAATTTTCATTTATTTATTTTGTGTTTATGTACATGTTTATGCAACAAGCACCCTTCACCCATTGAACCATCATCTGGGCCTTTTATTTCCATTTTGGTTTGGGGATTTGGTTGCTGCTATTGTTTTGTTTCACTTGGTTTTTCTGATACTGTATCTCACAATGTAGCCCAGACTAACCTTAAATTCATGATCTTGCTGCTCCAGCCTCCAGAGTGATGGAATCTTAAGCCAGTTACTAAATACCACTTTTAAATATCAGCTTATCACCTTCAAAAAAAAGGCAATATCTAATTCTGGTAAGCCACACTTTGAGTTACTGGCACCCCACAGTTGCCCCTCCTTTAAATATATCTCTCCCTCTCTTTCTCATGGGACCCATTTGCTTTCTTCTGTCAAGCGCTATTCCAAACCCTGCAGTGAGCACAGAGCCCCTCTCCTGTCCCACACATCTGCATCAGGCATCCAGCAGGCTGTTCCATCTAGAGCCACATTCCGGCCTGCTCCCCACTTTCCACCCCAGCCCTCATTCCCCCCACTTTTGGTACCAAGATTCCCTTTCCTATTCCTGGCCAACTGAAAGACTCACATCCCCAGTGCCTCATGTGCTTCCAACGAGGCAGTTCACACACTCCGAGGATGTCACCGCAACACCCGGTTCACACACTCCAAGGATATCACTGGACATCCATTTTCTCCCAGCTTCTGGGTTACTTTACTAAATCACAAAACCTGCATCCTATATCTAGTTCAGAGCTAAATTTAATCTAAAAGATAGAAATTTAATAACGTCTGTAGACTACCACATTCCATGACCCGTGTCAATCCTCATTTTATCTTACAATTCATGTCTTTAAGGTACTGTTTTGTCTTGTTTTCTACACTTACCTCTACCACAGGGGTCCCCAGGCACCTCTGCCCAAGACCATTCTTTCCTGTACACAAACACACACAACACAGAAACATCTCCAGACATATCACATGGAGATGGAATTATGGAAAGAAATGAATGGCTGTTTTAAGATTGGGCAGTAACCAACAAGGTCTCAAGGCCAACAAAGGCTCTTGAGCCATTCTTCCAAACATGGCCGGGTGTCCTTGGCCAGTATGTATCAAATTTGCTGGGAAAGCAAGGGCAATCTGCAATTTAAGGAAGCGTGTATATTATTAATATACTAAAAATTTTAATCTGGAGCATATGTGTACTTGACACAGAGAGAAAGAAAGTGTATCAAGCATGTATGTTTATTGGTAAAACGCCTGTAAACAACTTTTCTCTGTTCATTTGCTGGACTGTAGGCAGAACAGCTTAAGTGGAGAAAAAGACTGTGGGAAATTCAGGAACCGATAGCCTAGGGAGAAATGGCATGAGCTTCCTCTCTGCCCAGAGCCACCCTGGGAATCCTGAGAAGATTCCTTTTAAAAACACATTTGAAGCTGGAGAGATGGCTCAGTAGTTATAAGCACATATCACTCTTGCAGAGGACCCAAGTTCGGTTCCCATAAATGGAGTCACATAGCCTGAAGTATTTTGAAATTGGCTTTGTTTGCACAGTCAGGATATTCCTCTTGAGTTTCATCTAAATTGTTGCATGTATCAATTGCTTTTCCTTTAGTTACTGAACAGTATTACAGTCATGCACATTTTTGTGTTTTGTTTCTTTGAGATGACTACTCAAGAGCGCGACTGATGAATGGTAGGCCAGCTGGCTGTCTCCTCTTAAACAAACTGCCTGACTGTTCTCCACAGTGCTGAACCTTTCTGCTTGTCCTGCAACCTACCTGGTAAAGCATCACTTCTCTCTTGACCTGAAGTCCAAGAAACTATTACTTGATTAACAATCATAATCTTAATGATGTTTTCCAAGTCCTGCCCTTCTGTGGTGTGAATTTTTTCCTCCGACCGTCAGAATGGACAGCATGCACTCAGCCACAGCATCAATGAACTTGACTGACAAAGGAAAGAAACCAACAGTCAGCTACCCCTCCCAACCAACCAGTGACTTGATTTGTATGTTGGGGGATGGGAGACTAAGGTGTGAGCAGAGGAAGCTGGGACAGAGATGCGTGCCCTTCACCATCTTGGGCAGCTGGCGGCAGTCCTGGTGGAAATGTAGAATTCCCTGCATGGCCTCAGTAGAGGGATTCCCCCTCCCCACTAATTGCTCTGTAAGTAAGCCCAAATAAACTCTGGTTTCCCAAACTATAATTTATCAAAATCATTCTTCATTCACTCTGTGGCTGGATGTTGCTCATTCCTCAAAGAAAGAAATTCTTAAGACACCTTTTCACTAAGTCTCTGAACTTCAATTTGTGAGATTCAAATAAAATTAACTTTTTAAATTTATTTGTTTTTATTTTATGTGTATGAGTGTTTTATCTGCATGTATGTAAGTGCACCTGTGTCGTGCAATGCCCACATTAACCAGAAGAGAGCATTGGATCTCCCAGAACTGGAATTATGGATGATTGTAAGGGGCAGGAGTCATCTAAGTTCCATTACCTGTTGATGTTCCTGAAGGAAGCCAATTGGTTCTCCTCCATGTGGAAGCCAGTCGTAAAGAGAGCCCTCAGTTCTCTCACACACAAACAACAACCTCTGACACTCTGTGACAAAATATGGCCAAACATCATCAAGCTTACCTTCCCCAAATAGGAAGATGTCTCATCTAATGGTATCCCTGCAGACATTGTCTTGGTGTTCAGAAACAAACTCATCTGCAAGGTGCAGTGGTGTACACCTTTAATCTAATCATTAGACACCTAAGGCAGGAGGCTCATGAGTTTGAGGCCAGCCCAGGCTAAGCAGTGAGAACTTGTCTCAAAACAAAATGTAATAAGTTGAACCTGCTCACACTCATTTACTGCTAAGATGGCACTCGTGTACTTGATCTTGACTGGATCAGGCACAGGAACGGAGCCTGGGTAAGTTGAATGGGGGCAGCGGGAAGGAAAGCCACAGCTCATGCGCTGTACAGTCCTACCTCTTCCCACCTGCCGGTTCTTTCTTGTCATTTCCTTCCCCGATTTCCCAGTCATTCTACCACCCTGCTGGTCTTCACTCTTGTTTCTCTTTGCCCCAGGCATAACAGACCCTCTCCCTCTCTCCTGCCCCACTCCTCCCAGGGACCACTGGAGCAACAAGTCCAACCCCAATACCACCCTCAGCCAAGACACTCAGCCCCAGTTCACTAGTCATAGACTATATTATAAAGAATAGGAGGAAAACTGACCACTGCAGAGGAATGTTCGAGTTTTGCCGCTGCTAATGCCAGATGCTCTTCTCATCGGTGAGGCGGTGCCGTGCACCCGGACCAGGGGAGAATGTCCTGTCCTTGGTTTGCCTGAGCTCTTATTCAGCTAATGGGGATGACCTGAGAGGTGCTTGAAGGTATGTAATGACCTCTTACCCAGATCTGAAACTAAAATGCCTCCTTTCCGGCCCTGCACAACCATGTCCTTTCTTCTGCCTTTATTACACTCTAACACTCCAGCAATCTCCCCTTTTTTAAAAGAATCTTTATTTAATATTTTTATTTTATGTGTATGCTGCGTGCACTGCCTACATGTAGGTAGGTGATTCGTGCCATGTAATACCCTCGGAGGCCGGCAGAGGGAGTCAAATCTGGAACTGGAGCCACAGATGGTTGTGGATGCTGGGAGCCAAACCTGGGTTAACTGCAAGAACCACTGTTAACTGCTGAGCCATCTGTTCGGCCCCAGGAAACCTTCCTTTTTTGGGAGAAAAGATTGCTTTCTGGCCAGCTTGGCCTGTCTAGCTCTACGGAACCCAGCAGGAACCGGGCTCTGCAGCACGCTCACTTGCCTCTACTATTCATTTGTGCGTCCACAGGTTTACCAGGTTGGCGTGGTACAGAAGGCAGGTCACTTTCTTTGGGAGCCCAAGGGAAACGAAATCAGGAACTTCCCTAACAGCACCTTCACCCCAACCAACCCTAAGGACTGAAAGTTCTGGAAATAACTCACAGCTGTTAGCAAGCTCACCCTGCTGCTACTCCACCCTTTAGGAGTATCATGGGCAAGCAAGCACAAGTGTCTAGACTCCTCATGACTGTGGGCACCAAGTGTGAGACATACGAGCCAGCTCTTCCAGAATGGCTGTCTACACAGGTCCCCCAGATATCCTTGGCTCTGGAAGCTCTTCATCACTAGAATCCAGTGGCTTGGATCATTTGGGCTTTTAGAGTAGAACACTGTAGGTTAGAGGCTTGTCAACAGTAGGTATTAACTTTTCACAATCTTAGAGGCTGAGAAGTCTGCAAGGAAGGTACCAAAAACACAGCCGTGGTGGTGGACCTGTGATCTTAGCACTGGAAGTTGCAGGCAAGAGGATCAGAAATTCAAAGTAATCTTCAACCACAATAGTGAGTTCCAGTTAAAAGAGGAAAAAAAAGGAAAACAAGTCAAGTCACAGAAGATTCAGTAGCTGGTGAACGTTCAGGTTTACCCATGGTGCTTGGTTATTGTGTCCTCAAGTGGTGGAAGGGCCAAGGGTGGGTCTCTGGCTCCCTGTTCTATGATTACCAATTCTGCTCATTGTAGCTAACCAAAAGCCTTACTTTCAAATGCCTTGGGGAGTTGGCTCCGACATAGGAATCTGAGGGTCCTAGATGTGTAGCCAGTAGCCATCCACTCCTTCTGCCATCAGCCCTATCCTACCTTCTCCCACTTTCACCCAAGACGATTCTGCTCTCCTACAAGGGTACTCCTGATTTTACACACTGAGAGCCATCTTCACAGAACATTTAACACAGTCCAGCCTCAGAGGAGAACAGTGGCCACTCTTCTGAGCAACACCTTCTTTAGACCCACATCAATGGCCATTTTCTCTGGGCAGAGTAGCTTTGCTTTGTTATCTTCTGTTTGTTTAACTTCTCACAAAAATCTTGTTGGATTGTTAACTCTCAAAAATGTAAGTAATGACTGAGCATATAAAGTAATGACTGAGCAATTAAAGTAATGGCTTTAAAACAGAGACAGGCAGATCTCTGCGAGATTGAGGCTAGCCTGGTCTACATAGTAAGTTCTAGACTATCTTGGATTACAGGGAGACCCTGTCTCAATAAAAAAGAAAGCAACTAATGAAGTTACTTACTAGATGATATCAATACCTATAGTTTGTGATATGTATGTACATTATCCCCCCCTGTAGTCACGTGAACATGTTTTCCATTTTGGTTACCTTCTCTGTTCTCCTGTGTGTGCCTCTGGTATCCTAGAAATCATCGCCAAACCTCTAAGCACAGGAAACCTTCTATGTACGTGTTCTTTGGTTGGGGGCAGCATTTTGTAGTGTCTAAGTTTTAAATGCGTATCAAGCTCAGGAAGGGTAAATTAGAACCTGTAACAACTGTTACCTGGCTGGGAGTGGAAGATGGGAGCTCCCTGTCCTCCTCTAGGTCTTTTATACTTTCACTCTTACACTTTGTGAATCAGGGCCACAAACTCAGTGAGATCAACAGGCACCTGGGGAGAACCTTAAGGAGGCTGACATGGTGTTGACCCAGCCCTTGCAGGAACCTGACAGTGAGTCTTCCTCAAGTCTTCTGCCCTGGCCCTCCCCCTAGTCCCTGCCCTCCCAGGAATGTATTTTCAACAAAAGGCTCACAGGAATCCTTACCTCGGATCTGCTGCTGGGAAGCCTGCCCCCAGACACCTTCCACTTCCTGTTGACATATCCACTCCCCAGAGATAGCCCCTGACATAGCTCTTCTCATAATCTCATATTGAGTGTACCGGAATAGTGAACCTCACTGTGGCATTATGTCACATGCATATAGCGTATCTTGATCATACCCGCCCTTCTGCAACCTTTCCCTTTCTCAGTCCCATTCCTCTTCTCTAACCCTCCCTTCTTTCTTGTCACTTTTTTTCTAGATTCTTCATAAACCTGGCTTATTTCATTTAACATGATTTCCAATCCATTCATTTTCCTGAAAATATCATTTTAGCCTTCTTAACTGGCAAATGGTATTCCATTGTGTATATTGACCACATTTTCTTTATCCACCTTTGTTAATGGTGCCTAGGTGATTCCATGGCTTGGCTATTTTGAATAGCACTTAAATGAACATGGTGGCAGGTGTCTCTGATGTGAGCCTGCTTTGATTTGTCCATTTGAATGAATTATTTTGTATTTTGATGCTTACTTTTTTAAAGATTTTTTTTTTAATTTTTAGAAAATATTTTTGAGAATTTCATACATTCTATTCTGATCATATGCTCCTGTCTGCATCAAGGTCTTCAGCTGCCTTGATGACTTCCAGAGTCATGTGCATCACTCTACGCATTATTCTAACTATCAAGTAATTAAGTTTTTGTCTTTGGGGAAATTTTCCCCCATTAGCTGTAACATTGTTTGATCCATTCATTCAAAAAGTATTTATCGAGTCAAGAGTGTAGTTCACGGGTAGAATGTTTCCCTGGCATTCATTTTAAGGTACGTCATACTGAGAGCACGATTTTCACATTAATTCCCATATTAACTTCTTAAAAGTCTTGTGAAGTAAGTCATACATCATCAGCTTGCAGTGAAAAACCTGAGGCTGGGAGGGCTTAAGGAATGTGCCCCAGGGTCCCAGTGTGACCTTGTACTTCAACAAGCTCTTGAACTCAACTTCAGGATAACAAATGGTGGCTTCATAGCTGCAGCCCTCCACGCCCAGTGGGCTCTGTCCCTACATGTGTCCCAGCGGCCTACAGGCAAAGCGGAGGGAGCAGGGAAGGAAGACAAGGCATTTCCCTCCCAGGAGCCACTCACCAGTTCGCACAAGGCTCAAGTGATTTGCAGTTTGAAGAACAGTTCTCCTCATCATTTATAACAACTGCTGCCTCTGCAGCGCTCCTTGCTTTACCCCAATCTCCTACGGGGTAACCGGAACCTGTGGCATCACACAGCCATAGAGAGACCATAGCGAGGGCACCGGTATCTGTGGACACACCTGCAGGTATCCAGCAAAGTGCATGTGACTGCCACATGGTATTGATTATGTAATTCAGGCATATCAAGGGGAAACTAAAAAGGATGTGGCTAAAAAAACCACTCTTCCATGTTTGAACAAACAAGAGAGAGGAAAACAGGAACAGCCTAAGAACTGAAATTGCTTAAACACTCATTCAGACAGGAGAGAACGTCAAACTGCAGACCTATCAGAAGCAATGCAGGCGGGGGAGAGAACGGCCGGAATGGCCAGGTTGCCATGGCTTCCAGCTCTGAATTTTCCATCAGGCAAATTCTATGCAATTTACAATCTCTCCTGGGCTTGTACTAGGACTAGAGAGATATAGTTCAGTGGTTAAATGCACTGGCTGCTCTTGCAGAGGACCCAGGTTGACTTCCCAGCACCAGCGTGGCAGCTAACAGCCATCTGTAACTCCAGTTGCAGGGAATCCGACGCCCTCTTATGACTTCTGTGGGCACTGCACAACATGGCTCCCCCAACCTACGTGCAGGCAATACACTCATACACATAAAACAAAAATAATAAATAATTTTAACCCATTTATTGGGCTTGGGGGTGTACTTCAGTGGTAGAATAGCTTACTTGGCCTTCATGAGGCCCTGGGTTCAATCTCCAGTGCCAAAATGGAAGAAAAAAAGGAAGAGGAGGAAGAGACACATCTATTAACTTCCTGCTTGAAGTCAAGCCACCTGGTAGGTGCTACACAGAGTAAAACTTGACAGAAAGCAAATCTGTACTGAGAGGTCAGGCTTAGCTTCACAGAGCACGAGACAGGGCTGCTGTCCCTCACGAAGTGCTGCCAGGTGCCTTAGTTATTCCATTAATATGCTTCAGCACCACAATGGGAAAGGTCTCACTCCCACTACTCTAGATAGACAGGAGGATTCCAGGAACTTGCCCAACCATTCTGCCCAGTTGCCCTGCCTCGAGGCCCAGGCTTGCTTTTCTCTGCCTCACCCCAGCATGGCTTTGTACAAATGGAATGCAGGCAACAGATTTCCTAGGAGCCACATTTTAAAAGGAGTAAAAAGAAGGGTGTGTGTTGGTGCGAGCCTGCAATCTAGATAAGATTACATCAAAAGAAAAGAAAGAAGGGAGGGGGAGATGGAAGGGACAGGAGAAACTGTGGTAAGAGATGTGCTTTACACATATGGATGCACATATTTATAAACACATACCTAAGTACACACACACACACACAAATGTTTATATCCCCTTTCAGCTTGACAATGCTGTAAAAGCCCCATGCATTCATGAGATGCCATCTTTGATTTCCAGTCTCTTCCCAGGCTGGTGAGTGATGCCTTGACATCCTTCCTGAGAATGCACAGCAGCAGCAGTGAGAGCAGCACCCACCATCCAGCAGCAGATTCTAATCTGTTGAGCATCATATGCTCCTCAGGCTTTGAGCTGTGCAGACGAGTGGTAAGCAGCCGCACCTCGGCTTCCTTCTCACGTCAGTCAACTGCTCAGAAAATACTGAAGACAGTTAACATTAACATCAAATCAAGTCGGTGTCAGTGGACTTTATCCATTTAGCAAGCTAAGCTAAAAGCTCATTTAAGGTAGACCGGGTTAGGCTGCGGTGCTCTGAGTGAGGTGTATTAAATGCAGTTTGGCTTCTCTTTCTTTTTTTATTCTTTCTTTCTTTTAGGGGGCTGGGGAGAGGTGTTGAAACAGGTCTTCCTATAACCCTAGCTGGCTTGGAACTCACTATGTAGACTCACCAAGACCCACCTGCCTCTGCTTCCTGAGTTCTGGAACTAAAGGCATGTCCCATCAC
Source organism: Eospalax fontanierii (assembly GCA_035773235.1). Lineage (NCBI taxonomy): Eukaryota > Metazoa > Chordata > Mammalia > Rodentia > Spalacidae > Eospalax > Eospalax fontanierii. The sequence goes on from CM069538.1 coordinate 11,168,104, forward strand.
ATGCCTTCTTTTTCTTTTTCTTTTTTTGGACATGATCTTGCAGTATAGCTCAGGTTGCTCTCCGACTCATGCTCCACCAGGTCCAGCTTAAATGCAGTTTCAACTTAAATTATTTCCAAACTTTGATGGGTTTATTAAGATGTACCCATCTCAGGTCAAGGTGCCTTTATAGTTACAGATACATGTGTATACACACACATTCATTTCAATTATTTCACAAAATTGATCATTTTTCCATGTGACACACTAAGACATACTAACTTCCTTTCTGTCTCAGCTCTTTAATGTTGGTTGTGATCTGCAACTTGGTTTCACAGTTTACTCTTGTTTGGTCCTGGCCCAAGGCTCTAAAGGGAACCTGAACTCTGCATTTCCAGCACCATTTATGTCTCTTCTAGAAACACTGGCCCTCCTTGCTCGGGGCAAGTGTGTCGGGGGCACCTGCTCACAGCTGGTCCCATGGAAGTCCAGCCTGAACCACGATGCCTCAGGAGGCCACCGTGACAATTCACAGCCAGTTGGTGCTCAGGCCACTTTTTGTTGCAATGCCTAAGACAAAGAAGAATGTTTACATTTTCATGAACATGTAACATGACAGGAGCCGTAACAAGTGAATGTTCTGCTGAAAGGAACTCCAGAAGAGAAAAAAGTCTGTTTAAATGCAGAGAAAACCAACATCTGAAAGTATCATTTGATCCCTGGATCAAACCATGCCTGAAACTCCACCCAAATCCACCATGGATCTTTACAGTTATGAGTCATTAGATTCTCCTTTTTCTCGAGGCCTAAGTAGGTTAGGTATTTTGTCACTTGAAACCAAAAGAAGCTGATTTATACAACCCCTTTGTGTGTCACTGCAGACATGCAGTGTCTTTTGATGGTCTGCTTTGGCAAAACTCCAGGAATAATTTTCCCAGTCCTGTCTTCACAATGGCCCCTTCCTCTTCTCTCTGATTCAGAATTCCTTTCCCCTGCATTCTTTTAGCCTCAGTACAAATGTCTGATAGCTGTCTTAACTGAGTTTCTTCTGGGAATAATAGCATTTTAAACTCACTGGTCTAAGGAGTTCTATATGCAAGAGGAGCACTTTAGGTAGGTGGGAGGTACTGGAAACTAACCATTTATCAGGTGCCTGTTCTGAAAGATTTGTCAGTCCAGAGTTACACACCAGGGCTTATTTTTCTAAATTAATTGAAAAGTCACATCTTTTTAATTGTTTTAATTGTTTTGTTGTTGTTGCTGCTAAGGGCCGGTTTGCTTTCTAAAACTCCAAGCTCCTCTCTGAATGAATGACTCGCCAAAAATCTCTACCTTAATTTAAACAAGGGACCCTGTTTAACAGTTACCCTGCAAATACTCAGTTACTCAAAGGAAACTATGAAAGCTTCAAAAATAAAGTCCCTGCCAAAGTCTCAGAGCTGCAAAAGGTTGTGCCTAGAACTGTCAAATGTCAGAAATAATTACTCACATACCTGGAGGGCACAATCAAAACTAATCCTTCCTGCCTCCATCTGTCTGGACAAAGTACCACAGGAGAGCTGCTAAACTGGCACCTTCAGACTTTGCCTCACTCTAGAACATTCTCCTTAGCTCACAGCTGTGACTGTATATCCTCACTGGTCAGCTGCTACATGTGTGTTTGTCTTTATATGCCCACAGAAGACTTTTCAGCAATATACGTAGGTCATTTCCCACTTACCAGAAGGTTTTGACCTTTTCATTTTCAAGTAAACTGCAATGCTGAAGCAAAAACACTACACAAAACCAATGAGAATCCTGCAGGAGCGTCACTACTTCACTTTTCTGTTTGTGACGTCATCTCAGGGGAAAAACAACCTTGCCAGGCTGGTCTAACCTTCAGAAATTAATCACTGCCAGGACTTTTATGAGCCCCCTTCCTTGCTATGATTGTTCATAGTTTTGTGGCCACATGTGTGCCCTGATATCCCAGATCTGTTTTCTATAGGAAGCATCTCCATTTCCCTCCATCCTTGATCCCCCAGACGCTGCTCCCTCCCTTGTCCTTCTGCTGACAGGGTATTAAGGAATCCAGCGTGCTGTGTTTGAGGATCTGGGATCTTCCAGCAGACTTTATGTCTGTTACCCCTTCATTTTCTCCTCCCATCCTTACCATCTTCCAGAGCTTCCTCTACTTGACTCTAAGTAGTTCATGGTAACAGACCACCGTGTACCCTTGACACTTCCCCATGCTCCTGAATCATGCACAGATCGGGACATGTACATTCACTCACACAGGTATTCCCTGCAGCCACGCCTTCTGAGCATCTCCTATGCTGGCGGCCATTTGAAGTCTTCACCTATCAGCAGGACGGCTGTGAGAGGTGGCTGCATTTCACATATCATCAGGACGGCTGTGAGAGGTGGCTGCGTTTCACATATCAGCAGGACGACTGTGAGAGGTGGCTGCGTTTATTGTCTCTGATTCATATATTAATCTCACCGTGCACAGACATTTCTTTGAGTTCCCAGAGTCCCACAACCAGTAAGAGCTGGAACCAGGACCAGTCCAAGGGCTCAGCTCTAGAAGCAGAGAAGCCACACCTACTCTTCCACCAAAAAAGGATTATATTATGCATTCTTTGTATAAATATTTTGGGAATCCTTCCAAGTCAAACAGTTCAAATCAGTTCTGCTTTGACAGCAGCGCAAACATACAAGACTGATTGAAAATCACCTGGCCTTTGTTTTGTACCTAGTTTTCACTCTTGGAACGGTGCTACCGAAAGCATCGTCCCACAGGGAAGACAGATTCCAGAGCACAGAGCTGCTGTGAGGAGCCAGGCACGTACTTTTCAGTTTGGTTCCTGAATAGGGCAGTAACACCTCAGATGTCACCAGCAGAGGAGGAAATCCTTTTCCCTCCTCGCCACCAGCTAGAAGTGGCCTTGGTGGCTCTTCTCCTGTGTGGGGGCAGCTGAGTGTGTCTCTGCTTCCCTGTTTTCATCCCTGCTCTTCATGGGTGTCTCTGCTGGAGCTGTTGGTGATGCACTTGGAACTTTGCGAGCCTGTCTGTGTAGAGTGATCAAACCCCCGCATGTACACTGGGCCTCGTGGATCTCTGTTAGTTTGCTAGTTGTATTTTGTTTTCTTTCACAGATCACCTCTTCTTTCAGTGTAGGTATATAAAATGTTCAGGAAAGGATTAAGTTGTAAGAGGGTTGAGACATATTTCTTCTTTTGTGGAACCGGTACTGAGGGCTACGGGCTCTATGCTTAGTCTTCTTTGGGGATTTCACCTGAACAAACAGACACTATCCAAGGGTCAGCGCAACCCTTGCTGGTCTTCTCTGCTGCCTTCTAGTGTGTCTCTCCAAGACTGAATGCTCTACTGAGTAAGCTCTGGTCAATCAGTGAATGATACACAAACTTGTGGGAAGCGAGGTAAGACATCAAGAGGTTTATGAGGATGGGAGAGCCAGGGCTTGCATGCGAACACTGGGAAGTGAGAACACAGAATGGGCGGCTATAGTGTAGCAAAGAGCAGGCCTAGTCTAAGAGGTGGGATAAGAGATCCTGGAGAACAGAGCTGAGAGGAACTGGAACTGGGGCCTTGGGCGCTATGGCTTAGGGCAGAGCAATGCCTGCCCAGTGGCTCAGAGAAACGAGATCGCAGAGGAGATGGACTGACTCAGTGGGAAGGAGCAGACCCAATTGATGGGCAGAGGAAGGAGATCCCAGATCCCAGGGGCTGGGCAGTCTGGCAGCTAGAAAGAAGCAGGCCCTGCCTGGCAGTATGGGAAAGGGGAGCCCCCCTGGAGTCCTGTAGTCTGTGGTACGGAAAAGAATGGACCTAGCTAATGGCACAGAGGAGGAGAGCCTTGGGAGAGCCAGACTGGCCTGTGGGATCTAATTCTACCATTTTTGAAAACTTAGAATCAGGTCCCACCTTTGGGAGGCAGCAGAGTGTCGAGGAGGGCTTGGACTTTGGGCCCTACTATAGTTTGAGCCTTCATCCCTCAGAGGCCAGTGTGTTAAAAGTTTAGTCCCCCGCATGGTGCTACTGGGGGGAGGTATTCAACACACTCATGAGGCCCTGTGGAAGGCCCTTGGGTTGTTGCCCTGAAGAGGACTATGGGATGCAGGTCTCATTTCTCTATCACTTCCCGCTGTTGTTGTCATGAGGTGAATATCCTTCTCCACGACGTGCTCCCCGCTGTGATGTGCCACCTCACCACTTCCCCAAAAGCAAAGGGCTGGAACCTCCGAAACTGTGAGCGGGAAGAATCTCAGAGAGTTGTTACAGACGGAAAGCTGACCAACACAGGGTTCAAATAGGGGTCTGGTATGGCCCAGGGCTTCACGGCTAGACACTTGAAGAGTTGACCAGAGGTCTAGGGGAGGAACATGACCTCCCGGAGTCCACCTGAGCCTCTTCCTAGGATAAACATCTCATTTGCCTTTGCACCAAAGGTCTCAATGAAGCCAGTGTCCAGATATTCTAGCCCAATGACCTCCACTTCCATGGAAACCAGAAAACACCTATATGAAAAAGCAACAGTGTCAGAAGAAGCAAACTGGCCTGAAAATTGGATGCACAGGCCTCCTGCACAATCGTTTACCCAAGCCTCTGTCCCTCAGACCTCCAGTCAGGCCCCTCACACCCAGAACCTAGTCAAGGTGGTTGGACCAGGGAGAGGCAACCAACCGGAGCAGCCAGCCACCTGCTTAAAACTAAGGTAATTTCTAGAACCCAGTGGAAAGTGGAACTATCTCTCCGAAAACAACCGTAGGAGTAGGAAGAAGTATTCCCGAGAGAGTAGAACACCTGGATCTGACAAACTGGAGACGGTCCAGGGATGCGCCACCGATCACACTGTGTGGGAGTCCTTTCCCGCTGCCTCTGAGGCTAAAATATCAAAACTGACGCTCTCTGCACATTCCCTGCAAAATGACCACAAATAATTTTATCGTAAACAAGTCAGCGCAAATGTCCTCCGCTCCCCGTTCAATTCAGGAGACAGAACGCTAATCCTTTAATTGGGCAGCGTGTTTATCTGTCAAGCCAACTTTCTCTGCTGAAAGGTATTTTGCTACCACGGAGGCTGTTGATTAATATCCTGTTCAAAGAATTTATACTGTTAAAGAGAGGAAAAGAAGAGAAAAAACTCTTCCAAAAAAAAAAAGAGAGGGTGGAGAGTTTAATCCTTTTAAGAAAGCAAGCACTCCCAGGCCTGATCAAGACGGAGCCGCGCCAGCTTCCCGCTGGAGTCCCAGCAGACAAAGGCCCGGAACCGGGTCCAGCCGGCAGCACTGCCGCCAACGTCCTGGGATGGTTCCAAAACCGCGCTAGAGAGTTTAACGGGCAGGAGCCTAGAAAGGCCTGGAGTCCGGCTGAGGTATCGCCTCCCCGAGGTCTGAGGCACGGGTCGCAAGGAGGTCGGCAGGAGGATTCAGAAAGCGGCAGCTGCGGGTTCTGCGAGGCCGAGCCTGCATCTCGCCTGTCACGGCATGCAGCTGCGTGATGCTGGCCACGGCCCAGACCTCCACGCACAGCGCGTCCCTCCATAGGAACAGCAGCCTCCACCAGGACTCCAGGGATTGACGCGGCAGCGCAGAGCAAGGCGCTCCTCAGAGTGAGCACTGCACCCAAGTGGAGTGCAAACTGCTTGTTCCGGTGGACGGCGGGGGAGGCATAGGGAGTTGGGGCGGGGCGCGGACTTAGAACTACAGTCAGATGTCTGACCCCATACAGCAGGAATCCCTCAGTCCCTCTGAAACTCCAGAGACAAAAAACTTTCAAGCAACCTTTTCATAGTCAAATATATTCTAAAACTATTATGAGACCGCTCTGGTACCAGAGCCAGGATGCGGGTCAACAGAATAGACTGAATTGCCCAGAAGACTGGAAAGCATGTCAAATCAGGAAGTAAAAATAATATAAAGAAACAGAAAAAATGGAGAACCTCAAGTACTCAATCTGTGCCTACTTTTAAATAATATTAGCTTCAAAGGCGTTGATAACCTAAGCATACAAATGGAATCATGAGGCCAAGTGTGACTGCACTTGCCTGTTATCCCAGCATGCAGGTGGCAGAGGCAACCTTTGCTACATTGTATGGGGTCAACCTGAGCTACATGAGACCCTGCCTCAAAAAACTATCAAAAAGATATGATGAAGCATGTTTAAAATTTCATTACAAAAATCTAGACATGGGACTGGAGAGATGGTTCCATAGATAAGAGCAAAACTGTTCTTGCAGAGGACCTGTATTTAGTTCCCAGGACCTACATGGCAGCTAACAACTCTCTGTAACTCCACTTCCAGGGGATCTGACACCCTTTTCTGTCCTCCAAGGACATTGTACCTGTAATGGCAAAACACTCAGACTCATAAAATAAAAATATATTTAAAAACTTTAAAATCTAAACATAATAAAATAAATATCGTAAAAGAAATATTAATAGTCAACTGAGAAAAGAAATTAGTAGGTGGGAGCATAAAAATACATACAGATGGGGCCAGAGAGATGGCTCAGTGGTTATAAACACTGGATGTTCTTGCAGAAGACCAGAGTTCAAATCCCAGCACCCACGTAGTGGCTAACAACTGTCTGCAACTCCAGTTCCAGGGGATCTGACACCTCTTCTGACTTCTTCAGGCACTGCATGACACGGGTGCCCTTACACACATGTAGGCATAATAGTCATAAAAAATAAAAATGAATTAAGATTTATATAGGCATATAGAAAGCAAATAATCAACAAAGATTTTCCAATTTATAGCATAACATAACAGACAGAAAACCAATATAAAGAAATCCTGCTACAATGAGAAAAAGCTATGCAATCTAATACGGAGCAAGCGTCTAAAGACACACTGCTGAGTTGGGCATGGTATTCCCCAGAAGGCTGGTGCTCTCAGGATTTGGTTGGTCACTCTTGCCACAGGGAGGTTTGGCTCATGAAAGGCCCACAGCAATAAAGCAGGCCACTCATGACCTGCAACCTGTGGTACTAGGGGGCAAAACAAATCATTCCTTCCTTAAGTTGATTATGTTCAGGTGTTTTGCCACAGCAACAAAATGTCTGAATAACACAAAAAAGAAAATATTCCAAAGTCACAATTAATGAAGATGCTCAGACTCACTCAGGAAAATGAAATTCATATAAACATAGACATGAAATACCGACACTGATTACATCTAGTCTTTGTAAGAAAAGAGAACAGGAATAGGTTTTTGGAGATCAATATTATGGAAGATCATTTGTCAATATATATAGAAAATTTTGAAGCCTATGAACAACAATGTATTCCCAGAAATGTATGTTTCCTATGGGTGCATAAAATTACACAAAGAATTACACATTTGTTGAGCGGATCTTGCTTTCAAGTACATATAGATCAGAAGTGCTCATTAAGTTAGGCATGGTGGAACACTCCTTTAATCCCAGCACTGGAGATAGAGACAGTCAGTCTCCGTGAGTTTTGGGCCAACCTGGTCTACACAGTGAATTCCAAGTCATCTAAAGCTGCATAGTGAAACACACACACACACACACACACACACACACCCTAATGCTAGTACATCTTAGTCAAGTCAGGAAGTATCCACCCAGGTAACCAAAGTGTAGATGTACCTTGACTACATAAATGTATCAAATATTTAAGCAACCTTATAAGTATGTAAAAAATAGTCTATGTTATCCAATGGGAATAAAATTTAAAAGACTTGGAAAAGTTTCTGATTTCTTAATCCTAATTTATATGTTGTGTAAAGCTTTCGACATAAATTTTTATTTCTTTTATAACAAGAAATAGGGGGCAATATCAATCACATTCTACATGCACAAATTCCAACAGTTTCAAGCGAAAAGCATTCTCAGAAATAAATTATAAATTAGGTAAATCCATTGTCCATTTTGACAGAAATGTCTTCAGGAAGTATATGAATCCGAGGGAAAGAAGAACAACAAAATTTTATAAATAAATTCTTAAAACTTCCAGAAAATATCCAGCATAAATATATCTGTTATATAATCGTGCTTAAATATAGTTGTTTCCTATGTTATTGTTTATGAATACTTCTACCTCATTTCAAAAACAGTCTGAGAACCACTAAGATGCCTATAAATAGTTTGAGAAGCTTAAAATAGTAAACGGAAATAGGGCAAAAAGACAAAGTCAAAGCGATGCTCTTCCTATGCGGTGGCCACACCCTTATTCTGAGCACTCAGGAGGCAGAGGCAAGTGGAACTCTGTGAGGTGGAGGCCAGCCTAGTCTCCACAGCAAGACTAGGCCAGCTCTTTTTTGTCAAAAAGTCAAAATCAAACCAAACCAAACGAAAAAGTTTCTCTGCGGCTTTAAATATTGTAACTTTTCAACAAACCAATTACTTTTAAAAAGCCCAATTTGAGAAGAGAGAAATTCTTTGCCATGATACAGGACCCGGACCTTTAAAAAAAAAAAAAAAAAAACTGAAATTCTAGAATTGCTAGCAAAACAGCTCAAAGGGTAACATGCTTGCTGTGTATACATGGGGACCTGGTCTGCGTACCTAGAACCCACGTAAAAGCCACACACAGCAGCATATGTATGCAACTCTAGTACTGGGTGACAGAGGTAGAAGAATCCCAAGGGTTCATTGGCCAACTCGTCTAGCCAATTATTGAGCTCTGGGTTCAGTGAGAGACTGTGTGTTGTGTCTGTTCCTATGGAGACAGGAACAAATGTCTTCTTCTCAGCTAGATAGGGTAGCAAGCAACACAGACAAAAGAAATGATTCTACCAAAGTCCACCTTGATGAATCAATGAGTCTACTGGGGTTCCTTATGAAAGTGTGGGTGAGGAACCACTGACAGAAGCATGTGTCACTCAAAGGTCGCTACATTACAGAAAAGCCCATCCCACATAGCCCACGAGGGTGAGTCATGAAAACTGCAACCCTGGAGCTCTCTACACCCCTTGCAAGCAGCTCAGCAGGTCAGAAGTCCTCCTCCAGTAGCCCTTACTGCTCATTGACCTTGGGGAGGACAGGCATGATGACTCATGTAAGCTTGAGGAACCCCTGAGACTTATGATCATTTACTTCTTGATTCTTAAGCCTCCCTCTAGGACATAATGCTTCAAGTTTTCAAGTTGGAACTTCCTGAATCTGAATGCTGCTGACCCCAGAACAGAATACCCTGTCTCAAAAAATAACGTCGAGAACAACTGACTGAACATGGACCTCTGGCACACATGCACACACACACACACACACACACACACACACACACACACAATGCTACATTAAGAGCTGGGGAGATGGCTCAGTGGGCAAAGTACTTGCTACTAAAGCATTAAGACCTGAATTCAGATCCCGGCACTGATATAAAGGCCCAGTATATCAACCTACTCACATGTGCAAATGTACCCTAACACACATGAACATGTACACACAAAAAGTAAAAATGAATATATTTTAAAATGGTCTGCAGAAATGAGCTTTATAAAGTAGTATTTATTGGGCTAAGACAATCAGATTTAAAAGGAAGTTGTCACTGTTCCCAGCACAGGATACTTTCAAAGCAGCACTGACTTACGTTCCTTCACAGTCCCAATGTTCAGTTTACATCACTAAAATCCCAAAGCAGGGTAATAACAAAATAGGTTTGCTGGTCCTCTATTTCTGGCTCTCCTTCAGTGCCTGGCACCGTGTAAGCATTCAAAGGTGATTCGTAGGTTCTGGGGAGACAGCTCCATCAGTAAAGTACTTGCGGAATAAGCATGAGGGCCTGAGTCTGATCTCCAGCATCACATGAAAGCCAGGTGAGACGCTGCACACCTGCAGTCCCGAGCCAGAGAGGATCCCTGGGGCAGCCGGCCACTGCAGCCAGACCAGCATTCAAACTGCAGGTTCAGTGACAGACCCTGTCTCAAAAATAGGATGGGAAACAATTGAGGAAGGCATCCAGTGTTGACATATGACTTCCACAAGCCATGGCACACATATGCACAAGCCCCCCCAAACATGTACACAAAAAGTTGTAGAAATCTATAAATTTGGATGCTTTGTGGCTGCGTTCAGTTTGCTACGTCTCATGATGCTTTTCATCCGTGACAATCCAGGACTACGAAGCGGGAAAACCCTCAAAGGTCACTTGGAATGTTTTCCAAAACATACTCCTTCCTTCCCTTCTCCGTTTGCCCTGGACGTCTCTGGAGCTGAATGTAAAATCACTACAAGATAAATGTTTGGACCTGAGACCCTAAGCAATCGCAAGGTGCCGTTGTGTGGCTGTTGGGGAACTGTGCTACGGACCTGGCCAGACCACTGAAGACAGCCCACAGCTCAACAGGTGCAGACCCCTCACCCACAAGCCATGGAGAGATGCATCCATCAGGGCAACAAGTGTGTATTTCATAAGAAAAGGGGACATTTGAGAATTGCTATAGCTGTGTGTTGTGGGAGTCATCTACCTGATGGGGAAAAAATTAATCTAATGTGAAACTAATGAACTCAGTGTATCTATGTTCTGTTGGTAGATGAGTAAAAACCAACAAGTGTCTTTGTTTGGAACCCTATGTACTCCTAATAATAAGTATGCTTGTTGATATGTATAGAAATAGTAGGACTTTGGAAGCTTCTACATGTACTCAAATCATAAAGGCCACTCTGAGCTCAGTCTCAGGCTGAGCTAAGACAAGGCAGAGAACCACAAAAACCTCAGAAGAATGCTGCCTCTTGCAGTGGTCTTTGAGGAAGCACCTGCTACAATGTGTCTTATTAAAATAGCTAGCATTGCACTTGCATTAGCATATTACTGAGAAATGTCACAATCCATACTTATCCAAAATATCTGCTTTTTGTCAAAACACTTTAAATTTCCGATAATAGCCTAAGAGGCACGAATGCTTCTGTGCTGGAAGTCTCTAATCCACCAATATGATTACTGCTGAGGGATGACGAGAAAAATCCTATAAAACCTGCATGTATTTCTGATCTGGGCCTCAGTTCCTGGAGCATGAAGCTCAGACTGGGCCCGATCTTAGTAAAGAAAAAATTCGCCCACATACTGAGTATGGTTGAGTCTTTGTCACAAGCATGTCAGTCTTGGGTTAATTCCTATGCTTTCCTTAACATTCCATCAGGCTCTACATCGTCTTATTCTTATAATCCTAGTACTTAAGAGGCTGAGGCAGAAGGATCCAGAATCCAAGACCAGACTGAGATAGTGAGACTTTATCTCAATAAGTCAAAATAAGTCAGTAAATAAAAATAAAGGAAGATTCAATAATGGGAAATTAGAAAGGACTCTCAAAGTGACTTTATATTCCCTTTCTGCCCTCTGGCCACAAAATATCCTGTAATGCTTAGTTGTTTCAGGTGCTAAATGACTCATGTTTTCAGCTGAAGAAGCACCTTCATCAGTAAAGTACTTGCCATGGAGATTACAGTTCAGCCCCAGAACCCATGTAAAAAAGGTGGGCATGGTAGTGTGCACTGGGAGGCAAAGCAGGTGAATCCTGGGGTTCACTGGCCTGCCAGCTGGCCTACCTGGAAAGTTTCATGCCACTGAGAAACTGTGTCTCAGGAAAAACAAAGGTGGACACCTCCTAGGGAATCACACCCAAGGCTGACTTTCGTCCCCACACATACCTGCACACACATAGTGCTCTCGCCTTCACACACACACATACTAATTTTGCATCTACACTCTTAACTGACAGTCTCCAAACTAAGGAGCAGAGAAAGACCCTCTGATGGAGAGTGTTGAAGAAGGCAAGTGTTCGAGAATGCACGGGCACCAGAGACGTGATACTAGGAGTCCATGAAGAAGCAAACGACAGCACCATGCTGGAGGCGAACAGGGCAGGAATCAGAACAGGACAGGTGCAATCAGTCAGCTGGCTCTGTCATGTGTTGCTGTCCTTGTGTGCTGTTGTCTGCCCTCAGTCCGGGAAAGACACACCCATCTTGACCATGTCATCTTGTGAGACCCTGTGACAAGCACGACAAGCCGCCACAAGCGAACAGAGTCATTTCACCCTTGAACTTCCTTCTTTCCCAGCTGGATGGCAAGGTCAGGCCTTCTCTGCCTGTCCTTAGCAAAACGTCCTGAATAAACTGGAGATCATTCACACAAAACGGATCTATTCCGAGCAATAAATACAACACATCAGGTCACAACAACGTACAGGCCAACAGAAAGAAGAATTTATCTGATTTTTGAAAACCTCAAAAGAACAAAACTCAACATTCTTTTTCTGTAATCCAACACTAAGTGCTGGACTCAAAGACTGAAGTTCCAAGGTCTCTCATACAATTGGAGATGCTTCACATGAGCAAAGAATACGATTAAAAAAGCTCCTCCATGCAGGAGGCAGAGGCACGAGGACCAGGAGTTCAAGCTCATCCTCCACGACAGAGTGAATTTGAGGCCATCTGGGTTACACACCACTCTGTCTCCAAAACAAAACAAAACAAAACCCTCCTCTTTCTGCAGGAGATCAAAGTGTGCAATGCTCTCCCTTTACAGATGGGGGTCAGCCACAGCAGATGTGGAGCAGTGAAGAAGGGTTTACAGGGCAGGCCTGGAGCTGGAGTGGTCCTGGACAGCCGTCAAAGCCCCACTTCTTTGCCTCTGAGACCTCTAATATGTTCTCTTGCCAGGGCACTGAGGTACTGCTTCGGCAAAATAATGTGCAGATGCCCCTAGAAAGTGCCTTCTGGCAGAAGTGTCTCTGGCTAGACATAAACACCTGCTTTCAAGGCTTGAAATTTATTAGCACCCAAATGATGTTTATTACCCTGCAGCTTGTGATCCTGTCATGGATTCTATCAACTATGCAGAGTGGATTAACTCACATATCCAGGCTCTGCAGTGGGCCAGAGTTCAGATGGAACTGATGAACTGCAGGTGGATGAGCTTCCTCTGGAACAGGAAGGAGAAATTGGATGAGAAAACATCCAGGATTGAGGAAAAAGTACAACGCACTGAAGCCAGGGCCTGAACCCCAGCCAGGAGACCAGCAGAAACCGTAACTAGAAGCCGTGAGCTGAAAGGAAAAGCTATCGAATACTGAGGCAGTGTCGTGACCAGCAAACAGAAGACAGAAGTGCACAAGCTGAGTGAACCCTTTAAGGAACTCTGAATTATCTACGTACAAATACAAAGGAATTTATTTTTAACAGTAGTTTTCTTTGATTTAACTAGATGTGTGCATTTTTGCATGTATGTGTGTATAGCATATGTGTTCATATGTGTGTGTTCACACATGTATGGGTGTGTGCATGCATGGAGACTGGAGGGGAGCATCAGGTGTTCTCTGTCTCACTCCACCCTGTTCCTTTGAAGCGGGCTCACACTGGACCTGGAGCTCACATTGCATAGCTAGGCTGGCAGCCAACACGTCCCAGCAATCCTCCAGTCTCTCTCTCTGGCTTCTGCATGGGTGCTGGGGTATAACTCTGGCCTCCTATTTGCATGGCAGGTCCTCTTAACTGCTGAGCCACCTCCCCAGCCCGTGTGTCATTTTGAAATACAATTTCAAGATCTTTAACCAAAGCACTTCAAGAGAAAATGAAAATTTGAATTTTCACACTATAAGCAATTCATTGGATAGTAGTTTCAGGAAAAAGAGAGAAGCGAGAAAGAGCTCACTAAAATTAGAGTCAGGGTCTCACTGTTTCCCAGATTGGCCTGGATGTATAGCCAGGACGACCTCAAACTCACATCAGTCCTGTGGTGTCAGACCTCTCATCCGACTGAAATGTTAAACTTCCCAGAACAGGAGAATTAAAAAGTGCTAATCACGCCAGGTGCCCGGCACTTGAAGGCTGAGGCAGAACTGCTCAGAGTTCCAGGTCAGGCTGCACTATTGTGAGACTGTGCTTTAAAAGTGGCCCTCTGTCTTCCACATGAGCATGGTGGCATGCCTGTGCCAGAGAGAGAGAGAGAGAGAGAGAGAGAGAGAGAGAGAGAGAGAGAGAATTAACAAATGTAATAAAAAATAATACTCACTTCAGTATTTTGTTATCCTTTTGTAAAGTTTTTAACTTTTTTTAAACTATTGGTTAGAGTTGTAAATAAAATTCAATCCAACAAGAAGACGATGGAAATTATAAATGTGGCCCTTCCTCACCCAGTGTCATTACTCCAAAATGGGACCAGAAACAATTTCAAACTTCTAGGTGATTAAAAAAGCATACCTCTTGGGATTCTGTGATAGTACTTCCAGAGATAATCATGACCTACAAGATTAACCTCTAATGGGGACATCATGGGATGGCATTACTGGGAGGTGCTGGAGGATGGAAAGCCAGTCTGGTTAGAGGAAGTAAGTTACTTCAGGCCGGTCCTGGGGGATTCTGGGCACCCTAGGTCCTCCTGCCTGTGTGCCCTTTCCCACCTACAGGATTCCACAATGTGAAGGGCTCGCTCCGCAATACCCTCCCCCTCCCTCCCCCACCACACCTCCCATCATTGATAGATTGATCTTTGAGACTGCAAGCCAAAACAGATAAACAAGAAGGAAATAATTCCTCCTTCCGAGCTGTTTATGCTGGCCATTCTGTCACAGCAACAAAAAAGGTGACTGCCATGGGCTCCTGTAGGGACACACACAGGGACGCAATGAACTCTGAGACATTTTGCATCACTAAACAAAACAAAATGCTTCGTTTTTAATGTTTTTATTTAAACATTAAAATGCCTCAGAACCATACTTTAAAGAGTTCCTAGCTTCATTTGGCTTTCTTGCTTGTTATTTCTGTGCTGGAGCTGGAACTCCAGCATGCACTCCACAACCCACCCCCTCCCCAGCCCACTCGACCTTTTGCAACATTCAAACATATTGTTTTCAGAACACAAATTATTTAAAACCCAAGTTCTTTTAAATAATCATTAGTAAAAGGGCTGGTTACATACAATATAGTTCATTTGGGGTGTGTGTGTGCACACGTGCACAGAATAGAATTCTGGCTACACTGTTAAGTTTTTAAGAACTGTAAAACTATGTTATAATAGTTTACCAACCCAAACCAGATAAGACTACAATAAAAAAGAAACTTATAAAGCCTCATAACTTGGATGCAAATACTCTCAATAAAATATTTGCAACTGAATTCAATTACAGATCAAAAAAGATCATCAGTCAAGGTCAAATGGGCTTCAGAGATGCACGGAGGGTTCAACAGAGGCAAATCAATAAAGGCAAAACATCAACATGGTTATCTCAATAGATACAGAAAAGGACTTTGACAAATTCCTTCACTCCTTCATGATAAAAGCTCTGAAGGAACTAGGAATTGAAGGAACATACTTCAACGACATGAAAGCTCTGTGTGAAAAACCTACAGCCAACATTTTCCCAACGGGGTGAAGCTAAATATGTTTCCTCTAAAATCAAGAGCAAGGTGAGGGTGGCTGCCCTCTCTACCCTTATTTGACATAGTGCTTGAAATCTTAGCTAGAGTAGTTAGACAAGAAGAGGAAAGAAGTGACATAGAAATAGGAAATGAAGAAGTCTAAGTAGCCCTAGCTGCCTATAATATGGCCCCACACTTAAAAGACCCCAAAGACATTACAAGAAAACTCTTCGTACAAAGTAACACAATACAAAATCAACAGACAAAAATCAACAGCTTTCCCATACACCAGTAGGAAATACACCAAGAGATAGGGGAAAATCTTCATTCACAATAGGTTTAAAAACTCCCTCGGTATAAATTTAACAAAGAAAGTGAAAGATCTCTAAAAGAAAAATTTGAAGCACTGAAGAAACAAATTGGAGAGAACACTAGAAGTTGGAATTTTCCCATGCTCCTCCGTCAGCAAAAGTAATATAATGTCAACATTTGTGTCAACAAGAGCAATCTGTAGATTCAATGCAACCATCATCAGCACTCCAATGACTGCATTCACAAAGGTAAGAAAACCAGCTAAAATTCTTATGAAAGCATAGAAGACCCCAGATAGCCAAAGCAATGCTTTGGGAAAGGAACAATGCTGACTTCAGATTATACTACAGAGCCATCATAATAAAAACAGCATGGTGCTGACAGAAAAACAGACGTGTGCATCAAAGGAATGAAATAAAAATACAGAATTGATCCATGCAGCTACCCAACTTTTTATTGATTGATTTATTTTTATTTTTATTTTATGTGTATGAATATTTTGCCTGCATGTCTAAAGTATACCATGTATGTGCAATTCCACAGAGGTCAGACTTAACTGCTGAACCATCTCTCCAGCCCCCAAGTACCAGAATTTTAACAAAAATGTCAAAGGTATATATTCGAGGAAAGACAATCTCTTCAATAAATGGTGCTGGGGAAACCAGATGTCTATATGTAAAGGAGTGAAACTAGATCCATGTAGCAATTCTGGACAAATCAGTTCAAAGTGGTTCAAAGGCCTTCGTATGGACCTAAAACTCTGAAACTCTTATGGAAAACACTTTACGATAAAGGCTTTCTGAAAAGAACTCTAGTAGCTCAGGGAATAAAACCAAGAAAAGACAAATGTAAGATCATTAAAGTTTCTCTACAGTAAAGGAAACAATTAGTGGAATAAAGAGTCTTCAGAATAGGAGAAAATATTTACCCACTAGACGTCTGGCAGAAGATTAATATCCAGAAGGTAAGACTGCAAAAGAAGAAAAAAAAGCAATGAAGTCAGACACCCAGTCAATAAATAGACTAATCAAATGAACATAATGGCCAATAAATACATGATAAAAACAAGTTCCACATTTTCAATTATCAGGGAAGTGTAAATTAAAACTATTACAGTGAGATCCCATCTTGCTGCAGTTAGAATGGCTGCCACAAAGAAAACACTACAAATGCTGGTGAACATGTAAATTAGTCCAGCCACTACGGAAATGAGTGTGGAGGCCCCTGAAAAATTCAAAACAGAGCTACTACTACCTGACCAAGCTGTACCACTCCAGGGTCTCTACCAAAGGACTTCAAGTCAGGTGTCACGGAGGTATGTGTACGCAGATGTTTACTGCAGCTGAGGTATGGAACCAACCTAGGTGTCCGTCATCAGATAACTGGATAAAAAGAATGTGAAATATATGATACATCTCACACACACACACACATGTTTTATTCAGCCATAAAGAAGAATGAAATTGGGGCTGGAGAGATGACTTGGCAGGTAAGAGCACTGACTGCTCTTGCAGAGGACATGGGTTCAGTTCCCAGTACCCACAGGATGGCTAACAACTATCTGGAACTTTCCAGGAGATCAGATGCCCTCTTCTGGCCTCCACAGGCACTGCATGCATGAGTGCACTTACACAGATGCAGGCAAAGCATTCATACACATAAAAGAAAAATAAAATAAATCAATAAAAAAAAGAATGAAATCATGTCATTTTCTGGAAGACAGGTGCAACTTGACATTGTCACATTGAGTGAAGTGAGCCATACTCAGAAAGACAAATGCTGAGTTTTCTCTCATTTGTGCATCCAAGATTTTAAATAGATACATAAAGCATATGTCATGAAAAGAAAAACCAGAGAAGGCAGGAGACCAGCAGGAGCTGGCAGTGGGAGAGCAGGGAGGATGTAGGGTGAAGATGGCCAAGGCTCGTGCTACATTTGAAATTAATTGTCTTTATAAAAAGCCAGGACTGAATCAAATGAATAAACACAAGCAAAATATAACACTCCAGGAGAGTGCCATCTGGAGAGATGGCTCAGCAGCTAAAAGCACTGGCTGCTATTGCAGAGGACCCAAGTTTGGTTCCCAGCACCCACGTGGCAGCTAACAACCATCAGTAACTCCAGTTCTAGGGGATCTGGCACTGTCTTCTGGCCTCTGTGGGTACTGCACAGCATGAGCACATGTACATGCAGGCAAAACATTCATGCACACAAAATATATATATATATGTATATAAAACACTCAAACTTTATGAAAGCAAACATAAAACGTAAACCCATGAATTTTAGTAATATATTACCTATTTTAAATTCAAGCTAAATTTATCACAAAACAGCTTGTCATGTACCAATATCATGTATCAATACCTAGCAAATAATCTGCATTTAAAAATGTTTATCACACATATAAGTCTGTTAATAAATTAGATTCACAGATGGTTTGATAACTTTTGTAATCAACTAGATCTACTGAATGTTGTAATTTTCAACACTTAATAATTATACATCCAAAATTCAATAAAATACATGTAGCATACAACATTTCCAAAATTTGTTTCAATTTCAAACACAAAATTTTCCCTACAAAGTTCCTTGCAGGACTGGTGATAGCTGTAAGAAACATTAAGCATTAGTCTTTTCTTCCAGAGCCTTTAAAACCTGGAACTTGGTTTATGACAAGGAATTCTACTCTTTTAATCGCACTACATCCTGTAAGACTTTTGTTTAAGGAAAGGTCCTGATGCACTCCCGAGTCTGGTGGCTTGGGGCAGTGGGCCCCTTCTCCCTTCTTGCAGAGTCTTTTAAACAAGCCAATCAGGAAAGACTGAGGTTCACACCCCAGCCAATGAGGAAAAGACACAGTTCTCTTGGATTAGGGATGAACAAAAAGTCAAAATGAATCTGGGAAAGAGCCTGATAAGGATGGGAAGGAGATAAAAGAGGGTGTGGGAGAGTAATAAGAATATATTATATACATGTGTGAAATTGTCAGAGAACAAAATTAATCAATTTTTAAAAGTATATCACAACTGGGACTGGAGAGAGGGCTCAGTGGTTAAGAACACTGGTTGTTCTAAGAACATTGGCTGTTCTTGCAGAGGACCAGGGCTCAATTCCCAACACCCACATGATGCCTAATAACCATGCTAACTCCAGTTCTGGAGTTTGGATGCCCTCTTCTGACCTCCTGAAGCATTGTACGACACAGGTGCATTACATACATGCAGGCAATACACTCATACACATAAAATAATTTTTTTATTTTAAAAAGTATATCACAACCACATATGGTAGTGTATGCCTATAATCCCAGCACTTACTTGGGAGGCTAAGATGGAGAATCACAAGTTTGTGGCTGGCACTGTATAGCTAGACCGTATTTCAAATTAAATCAACAACAAAAGGTATACTACAAAAGTGTGACTAGAGAAAGGAAGCCAGACACTTAGAAGGAGCTCATAGATGAACAGCCTTGGTCGTTTGAAGGAAAATTATTAAATGTGGTGCTTTCAGTCTCTGTAGCTATTTCAGAAGAGTTTGTTCAATCTTAAGCTTTTACCTATAAGTAATGCAACTTGGCACCAAATTCATTACTCCACATTTTCAAAAAAACCAGATGCTTTCTATGTAATATGAGAAGTCAGAATTCCAGCAATATTTCTAGTCCCCTATTACAACTACATAGAATTCTTGGATTAAAAAAAAAAAGCTTACATATCAAAAATGATGTTGTAAGTGGCCTAGTATATATCAGAAATTATCACCAGACCTTTTTAATCAATGGCCTGTTCTTAGATACTTAATAGATATTTAATCTCCAAGGAAAGAAGTATTCACAGATAGAAGCAATGGCAGTGTACTATTCAGTATCTAGAAGACTGAGGCAACATAAGCAGAGGGAAGAAGTGTGAGAAGCGCGGGGCCAGGTGAAGGGAGGCTGCTGTTTACTATTCATTGTGAGGGCTGCAACTTCAAGGTGATAGGAGCTATTTAATGGCCCGCCTCTGAATTTTTAGTGATCAACATGATTTAAACAATTACTATGACCAGAAGAGCATCTGGAATTTCCCCCAGCTTGTCAGACAACCCCAGTGTCGTGGGAAAACAAAATAATGCATTGATTTTTCCATCCCGTGCCCTTACTAGCTACTGCACTTTGCTTGATCAAATATCCACAGCCCCATTGTGCTGAGCGTGTCTCCCTTTCTCCTCTCCTTCCACTAAAGCAGAAAGCACCTTTAAAAGGAAGTTCTAGCTAGAGCAGTAAGACAAATGAGGAGATAAAAGGGATACAAATGGAAGAGGGAGAATCCAAAGCATCCTTGTTTGCAGATGACATGATTCTCTACATAAAAGACCCTAAAGACCCTGCCAGAAAACTCCTAGAACTGATAAACACATTTAATGAAGCAGCAGGCTAGAAGACTGCAAATCAAGCACTCCAAATCAGCAGGCTTCCTACACAACACCAGCGATCACACTGAGAGAGAAGTCGGGAAACAATCCCATTCACAGCAGCCTAAACAACATAAAATATTTTGCATTAAATCTAAGGAAGTGAAGGACTTGAATAATAAAACTTTAATACACTGAAGAAGATACCAGAAGGTGGAAAGACCGCTGATGCTCATGTAGCCATCCTGCCTGGCAAAAGCAATCCACAGATTCAACACAATCCCCATTAAAATTCCAACACAATTCTTCAAAGAAATTGAAAGGGTAATCTCAAATCCCATATGGAAATACAGTCAGAACTCAGGATAGCCAAACACAATCCTGCACAATAGAAGAACTGCTAAAGACATCACATCCCTGACCTCAAACCGTACCTCAGAGCTCTAGCAATACAAGCAGCGTGGTGCTGGCTCGGAACAGAAGCACTGGGCAGTGGGAGAGAATTGAGAACCCAGATTTAAGCTCACTCACTTACACCCACCTCGTTTTTTGACAAAGGGGCCAAAAACACACATTCAAGAAAAGACGGCATCTTCAGCAAATTGTGCTGATCAAACTCAATAGCTCTGTGTAGAAGGATGAAACTAGATCCCTGTCTCTCCCCATGCACAAAAGTCAATTCCAAATGGATCAAGAATCTTAACATAAGGTCTGATACCCCAAATATGATACAGCAAAGAGTAGGGAATCATTGGAATTTATAGGCACAGGAAAGGACTTTCTGAACAGGACCGCAATAGGGCAGGCATCAAGACCAAAAATTGACAAATAGAACCTCAGAAACTAAAAAGATTCTGTACAGCAAAGGACACCATCATTCAAGTGAAAAAGGAGCCTAGAGAATGAGAAAAAAACCTTTATCAGTTGATACATCTGGCAGAGGGTTAGTTCCTAGCATATACAAAGAAATAAAAAAAACAAAAAACTAAAGAACAAAAAAAGAAACCCACAAAACAACCCAATTAAATACTGGGGCAAGGAACTACAGAGTTCTCAAAAGATGAAACACAATGGCTGAGAAGTGTCTTTTAATGTTCAATATCTTTAGAGAAATACAAATTAAACCAACTTTGAGATTTCCTCCTGCCAGTCAGAATGGCTAAGATCCAAAGGACATATGACAACAAATGTTGGCATGGTTCTATGAAAAGAGAACATTTATTCCATGCTTGTGGGAGTGTAAACTGGTGCAGACACAATGGGAATCAGTGTGGAGGTTCCTCAAAAAGCTAAACATAGATCTCTCACATGGTCCAGTCATACCACTCTTGGGCATATTCTGAAAGGACTCGGAATCATACCACAGAGACCCTTGTTCACCCATGTTCCTCAATGCTCTGTTCACAGTAACCAGAAAACAGAAACAACTAGATGTCCATCCATCGATAAACGGGTAATGGAAGTATAGTACATTTACACAATGGAATATTATTCATCTGTTAAGAAAGACAAAATTATTAAATTTTCAGGTAAATGGATAAAACTAGAAACAATCATCCTAAGTGAGGTAGCTCAGACCCAGACAGACAAACTTCACATGCTCTCTTTCATAAGTTGAAGCTAACACTCATCTAAAGATAGATGTGTTTCAGTTTGTCTTGTTAAATTTATTTTCCACGCCTTGGAGGGCAGGGTTTGGTCAATCTGGCAGAATAAAACAGAGACTAGTCTATCACTTAGAGGAATGAATTTATTTAAGGTGATTCACAGTTATAGTTTGAATATTTATTACGTAGCGTCTGCAGAGTCTGGGCGCAGCCAGCGCAGCTCCCATCCCGTTCCTGGCCTGAGTTCCGTTTCCACTTACGCTGTTCTGGGACCTGGAACACTGCTGTCTGAGTTGCTGGCTCTCTGTGCATCTGGGGCCACGGCACTTTCCTTCCTCATGGCTTTGAGTCTTCTCTGCCCAGTCGCTCAGTGCCCCTGCTGCTGCAAGCGGCCATGTTTCTCCCGCTGTCTTCCCACCTTCCTGCCCAGTTATTGCTCAGAGGGCGGGACTTGATGCTGAATGAACCAACAGCAAAAATTCATAGAGAAATAAAAGCTATGTTACTCTACACAGTTGGAAAATCCTTGGAGATGAGGACACTAATAAGGGATCGTGGAGGGTGGTTCACGGGAGGGCAGATAGAATGCAAGCATCTATAAGTGAGAGAGGGGATTAGAGGACACTAGGGGCTTAATGGGGTGGTTAATGGGAGAGCAGCGCAGAAGAGCGTGTGAGAGGAGGGATTCCTAACACTGGAGGCCTTTTGAAAGAGCCTATGGAAGCCTCCTATAGAAGTTTCTTTCATATATACATATTCAGTAAAAAAGAGTTTAAATGTAGTTACTGTCTTCAGGGTTCGATGTTCCTAATAGACGTGATAGGCTAGCAAAGGAGAAGCCCAGTGCCAGGAATAGACTCACACTTTTGGAGCAATGAACCAGAGCTAATCCATAGACCCTCAAACAATACTGGCTATTGCCCTGGCACTTGGTTACACACCAGGACATGATGATAAGACCCTATTAGTGAAGACACTACAAACCTTAGTTGTGAAACAAACATGGAAAAACCATGCTGGTACTGACCTTGAAGCTACATCTCTGCTGTCTGCCTTTCATAATACTAAAAGGTGCTATGCACGCTACTGGAAGAAAAAGGCAATCGTCAACCTTACCCACTGTCAACTCTGTGAGCTACAATAGCAACTGGCCTGGCAAAATATGCCCACTGGTGCAACAGTGGCACAAATATGGGGTGAACCAACCACCTTCTAATGGGACTTAAGATCTACTCCACAATCAGCAATCTGTATCTGACACTGTTACCAGGACCAAGAACCTGTGGCTGTGGTTAGGCAGGTCACAGGCCATAGGGGAGGACCTACTAATGTAAGTCTGCTAAATAGACATATTAAACTGACTCATAATAACTTATTGTTATATCCATAGATTAATGTATCTCTCAGCTTTCGTCATAGAAGTTTCTTCATGCAGTAAATGGTAATTAACACAAAGACCCCCTACTGGTCATTGTGCAGAGAATGGGACATCTATATCACACCCTCTCCTCCCAAGGTTCAGGGATCATTGTGGAAGAGAGGTTGGAAAGACTGCAAGAACCAGAAGCGGTAGGTGAACACTAGAAAGTTGTGTTGTCTGGATACCACAGGGTAGTTACACACATGAACCCTCAGTACTTGTGACAGCATGCATAAGACCTGTGCAACCCAAGACACACAAAAACCCAGAATGGATGGGGAGATGGGCAGGAAGCCCCAGCCTAGCTGAGGACAACTGATAGCTGCTGGGAGAGGGGGAGTCAGTTCCCGGCCTGTGTGTCGCCTGTACCCTTCAAGGGCTAGACCCACACCCAAGAGCATTTAGGAAACACAAAGTAGACTAGATAGGCCTTTAAAGCAGACAAATAATAATAATAATAATAGAAGACATGAAGTTGGGGAGGGGAAGAATAGTAAGTTGGGGGTGGAGGGAGAGGGCTTGAATCAACAACCAAAAAAGTTTTTGAAAAAGAAAAACATAAGCTGGGTGGGGTGGCACACACTTTTAATCCCAGCACTTGGGAGGTAGAAGCAAGAGATTCTCTGTGAGATCGAGGCCAGCCTGGTATGTAGCAAGTTCCAGGCCAGCTGGGGCTACAGGGAGACCCTGTCTCAAAACAAAAGAAAAACCAAACAAAGAAATACACAACAAAAAATCCCAGGTTAAAGAGGTAGTGCCCAGGTGTTCTAGCCAGTGTTCAAGCGCTAGCTGACACACTTCCTGGGCTTCTTCTTGGAAGCTACCGCGACAGTCCAGTGAAATGAAATCCTGTGTGCCAGAGTGACCTGCTGCAGCTCTGCTCCTCTAGCTGAATCTCCTGTGCACCAGGACAGGCCTGGCCCAGCAAGGGGTGACTGCATTCCCTCCCTTCCTTCCCACTCTCAGCTCTTACATTGCTTAGCCTCTCACAGCTCCCAGGCCTGGGCAAGTAGCCCAGTTCTCTTCTGATTTGTAAGTGACCTTTCAGCCTTACTAAGTATTAGCTTGCTTTCTCTGCTATGGTTTTTATTTTCTTTCTTTGCAAAGACCTTTAGTTACTTTTGGAAATTTCTCTTTATCAAATTTTAAATTACAAAAATTATGGCATGAGAAGAGATGCCAGGGAAAAAAAGCATATCCAGTGTGCCCTTCCGTGTATCCAGTGTGCCCTTCTGTACTTTCCACGATATTTCTATGCCCAAATACAAACACTTACAAAGAGACATACCCATGTGTACTTAGGGAATAGCAGAAGAGGATTCATTATTGAGCGACTAGATTAGCTTTGGTTTTAGAAAGTAAAATATGACTCCCATTATTCCGATACACAACAGATCCAGTTCTAACTTTTCATTATAAAAATGTAAATATCTGCGTAGAAGCATTAACTTTCCATAAATTAAGTCATATCAAATTTGGCAAGTTACTTTTTGCCTACTTTAATTTGTCTTGTGTCATAATTCCTCAAAAGCCTATGACTGTAGTCTAAAATTTGCCCTTGTTTCTGTCTGTGCTCACATCATCATAGACACACACCCACACGATCATACACATATACAGATACACACACATACACACACATCCATACACGTGCACACAAACATATACACATATATACATAATAATCACCCACAAGTACACACGTATATGCACACATGTAAGCACACATACATACACATACAAATACACATGTACACATACACAAACATACGTGCACACATAAACACACTATCGCACACATACACACATATGCATAATCACCTCTATACACACCCACATATACACATACACACAATCACACACATACACATATATACACATATGCAGAATCACATGCACCCACATATACATATACATGCAATCACACGCATGCATACACATATGCACACATATACACACACAAGAAATTTTGTTGGTCTGTGCCTATTTTCCAAATTGGATCCTTTAATACAGATCTATCTGGGTCTATTTTTTTCTCACTCAACACTACTTCGTTAATGATGATGGCTGTACCCATTAGTTTTAGTGTCTAACCACACATCTTGATGAAGTGATAACTATTTCATGGTCAGGTCCAAGGCTCTTTTTTCCACCTTGCATGTCTTCGTGGTTTTGCTCTTGACCTTCAGTAAGCGTCCTTGACAATGACCTCTCCACAGTGGCGCTTTAATTTCTCATATGTCATTTAGAAACCCGTCAGCCATAGGCATGCAATGCTGGGTTGGAAAGCATGCATTCCTTTTCATTTTAACAGGCCATTTTAATGGCTAAACTCACTAGAGGTTGCCACAGTACTTTCCATAAACATGGTGGCAGTTTGCCTTGCTTCCAACCAAGTGCAAGAAAACCCTGGCATTTGCCCCAGCAGAATGGGGGTCTTTACGTTTCTTCTAGTGCTTTCATTGTTTTGTGTATCTGCACTTTTCTAGTTATTAGCAGATGCGAGCATCATTTTATAAATTGTGAACCCTTGTTGAGCCAACACTAGCAACTGCCAACACTTTTACTGAGTTGTCCATACACTATCTCTTAAATGATATATCTACAAAGCAGGCAGAAAGTGCGTGGAAATCTCAGCTGAGCTCAAGTTAGCCCAGAGAGGCGTATTCAGGAATCAAGCCAGGAGATGGCAGTCACTTTCAATGTTCCCAAAAGGTCAGTGGTAGCCGGAAAGAAGCTCTACTTTATACACTAACTGTGCTTGGTATTTTGTTTTTGTTGTTTCTTTGGGTTTTTAAAATGCTTTATTTATTATTCTTATTTTCTCTGTGTGAGTGTATTGTCTGCATGTGTGTAAGTGCATCCATGTCTTGCAATGCCAGCGGAGGTCAGAAGAGGGTGTTGGATTCCCCTGGAACTGAAGTTACATATGGTTGTAACCTGGGGATAAAGCCCAGGTCCTATGCAAGAGCAGCCAGTGCTCTTAACAGCTAAGTCATCTCTTGGTGCATTCCCGCCCCCACACACACTGTTTTGTTGAGACAGGGTCTCCCTGTGAACCCAGATGGCCTGGAGCTCACTATGTAGATCAGGCTGGCTTCAGACTCACAGAGATTCACCTGCCTCTGCCTCCTGAGTGCTGAGCTTCAAGACATGCATCACCACACCTGGCTAGTGCTTGAGCTTCTGAATTCTGTTCCTTTTCAGAAGCAGATCTCAAGAGCTCAAGTGCAGAGTTGGCCTCAACTGTGGAAGAGCAGGCTGGGAGGAAAAAAGAGCAAACAGGTAAGAAAAGGGACGGAGCATGTGGTGAAAGCCTGCTTGAGCCAGATTCTGGGGCAGAGGATGTGTTCACACAATCTCATTTCTTCCTTGCACTGAACCTACAAGATGAAGTAGATTCTCTCCACAGAGATGTACAAACAGACTTAGTGACTCCAAGTAACTTCTGCATCATTCAGCAAGTGTGGAATAAATGTTAGAGCACAATGGAGTTGGATGTGTGGAGTCTACCCCACCCAGCAAAGATGCCAGAAGGAAGCTAAGCATTGCGCTTTGCATGCACAGAAGAGTCACAGAGACACAAGGCTCCATAACCACCCTCGGGAGTCCTGTGTGGGGCCTGGAGTTCTCCTCTGACCCCTTTGTTCTCCTTAACTATGCCCAGCCAACTCGAATTTATTGATTCAAGTAAAGTTCTTGGACTTCCATAATTATTAAGACACTCTTGTAACTCAGTCTAACTTGAGGTAGGAATCTCTAAAATCATCCAGATCGACATATTAAAAAATATATTCGTATTACCACTGACTGAATCATCCATGATGAACAGCCAAATTAATCATTTATCAATTATCATTATACCTAAAATGAAACTATCATTTCCTAAAATGAAAACTTGTGTAACAAGTACTAATATCAGGCATCTATCTGAATGGATTGTCCTTGGAATAACAGCTCAAGTCACCAATGAGGATATTTCATGTCTATCAAGGTTTTCAAAGGCTTACTGGAAGGTTTTCTGGGCAGTGTTATCATTATTTACAATGTATTAATTGCCTCACTAATCATTATTTTTCTTGCCTCCTTGCTAACTAGTTCAGACCTTTTCTATGACAGCTGCGCACTAAAATCCCACTCTAGGATATGAAGTCACCACTTAAGGCTCTGGAATAACCTTGGTATCTGAGGTGCCCTTGGATTTTTCCACGATCAATTAGTTATAGAAATAGAAAAAATTTCTTTAACAGAAGTTAGCCACACTGTGCAGAGGAAGGCAAAAAATAGCTCACTCATCCCATCCCAGAGTTCTAATAGGGAGGAAAACTGGCTGAAGATCTGCTTTGACTTCTCATTTTACTGTCAAGCCTTATTTTATAAGGGTGTTTTGTGTTTCACACTAATTAGCTAAAATGTTTAGACAGCAATCCATTATGCACTAAGTCATCCTCTGCAATGAGGCAGCTCTTGAAAGACCAATTCTGGCCTTACTCATACCTATCAGAGTGAGAAGACAGACATGGCAGAATCTTGAATACAGCTGAAGACATTGCTGTATTACACTTTTATACAAGAGCCAGTCCCTCCTGCTTCCCTGTGGGCCTGATAGACATTACCACTCAAGTGCGAAGAAAGTAGAAAATACCACATGGAGAACTTCAGAAAAAAGAGAGCTGTGCATATCTGAGATGATGGACCCGTATCATGAAGGAATGATGAATACTTACAACTCAATAACTTTAAAAGACAATACAACTAAAATACGAAAACATAGCCAGGCCAGATCTTCCGCTGTTAGATGCACCTATACCATGCTGGATGTGCTGGCCATCCTGTGGCTGGAGAATGACCTGCAGATGTGGCCCTCCACGGTCCTAGTCAACTCTCAAGACAGCAGCTTAAATGCCTTCACCACAGGCATGATCCACCAGCACAGCCAATGGCTAGATGGTTGAGGGTGTGGCACATCTCTGAAATCTTTATCAAGAGCAAGCAGGAACGCCTACTCAATCAGCAGTGTTACTATGAGGCACAGCAGTAATATCATCAGCATGTCCAGGTTTTCATTGACCGTTTTCACTACAATGCCAACAGAGCCTCTCAAGTACAGAGGAACCTCAAGATGCTAAAAACTACCCAAGCTGAAGTCAATGGACAGAGAGTCAGAGGTTGTGATGAAGTTTCCAGATGGGTTTGAGAAGTTCCCACCATCAATTCTGCAGCTAGATGAGATGGATTTCTGCTTTGATCCTAAACATATCACCTTCAGTCATCTGTCTGTCTCTGCTGATTTTGAATCTTGACTATTCATGGGCAGAATGGCACTGGAAAGTCTACCATGCTGAAGCCGTTCATGGGAGAGCTGGCTCTTGTATCCGGCATGTCCATAGGAATCTAAAGTCTGACTACTTCATTCCACACCATGAGCAGCTAAACCTGAATGTCAGTGCTGTGGAACTCCTGGTACATAAGTTTCCTGGACAACCTGAAGAAGAATATCATCATCAGTTGGACCAGTACGGCGTTTATGGAGAACTGACTATGCGCCCTGTTTCAAGCTTATCTGGGGGCCAGAAGAGCCAGGTGGCCTTTGTTCAAATGACCATGCCCTGCCTCAACTTCTATGTTTTACATGAACCCACAAACCACCTGGACATGGAGACAACTGGAACTCTAAACCACGTTCTCAATGACTTCTGGGGTGCATACTTCTGGTATCCCATGATGAATGTTTCATCCAGCTGGTGTGCCGGGAGTTTGGGGTACGTAAGAGAGGTGGTGGCACCTGGGTCGAGGGAGGATTTAACCAGTACTGTGGCCTCCTCCTAGAATTAGGTCCAACCAGGCTGATTGAGGACTGTACCTAGGATATGAACTGGTCTTGCAGACCCCTGGGCAACCAACTATAGGTTTAGGACTTTCTCTACCTGGGGACAGCATTATTCCCTACATTTCTCTTCACTTTTCAACTGAAACATCCTCTGCAGAATGTGGGGAGATCTACCCAAGGGCTTGTGTTCCAAGGGAAAAGGATAAAGGATATCATCTGGGACACACTACCCAGCTTGACAGGGCCCCACGTGGCTGCTATGTAAATTAAACATCCTCCTAAAAAATGCATAATGCACCCTAATGTGTAATGATAAATGTGTTTGTTTTTACTAGGAGAGAAAAAGTACAGAGAGACAAATGTGAGGTGGCTGGCATTGCTTACTGTGGAAGGGTGGGATGCTGTGTATGTGCTTGTGTATGTGTCTGCACTGTATATACACTGTGAGAAGTGATTGCTTTGGGACAGCAAGCATGTGTCATTTTCACAATTGGCAAGCACAATTAATAGATATAATTAAACATTATAAGCTGA
Source organism: Eospalax fontanierii (assembly GCA_035773235.1). NCBI lineage: Eukaryota > Metazoa > Chordata > Mammalia > Rodentia > Spalacidae > Eospalax > Eospalax fontanierii. The sequence continues at coordinate 11,197,514 of CM069538.1, forward strand.
GAAAAGAATGTCAGGGCGGCGCCTAAGAAACCGAATCCACGATTCAAGTTCGCCATCCTTTATCTTCAAGTTTAGTTTCGTGCTCAGCATTATGGGTCGACTGTCTAGACATGAACACCCACCAGGCTCTCAGGGAGTTGAATAGAAATGGGAATTAGCTGTGAAACTGTCTCAATGGCTGCTCTAAAGGAAGCACAATAAAAATAGCTTTGTAACACTTGTGATAAGGCTGTTGAGCAAAGATTGATCACTTGACGTCATTGAATCAAGTACCTTTTGTGTGTCTGGGGACAAAAAAGTCAAGAGATATGAGGCAGGAAATCAGCACAGATAAGATTTTAGCCCATTGGTGTGTGAGATGGATTGCATTTGCTCTCCTCAACTCCCAAACTAAATGCCTTTGCTTCAAATCTTGAAAGAACTTGAAACTAAAAGCCTATTTTTAAGTGAATTGCACTTTATTTGTGATCCTTCCTATGGTAGGCAGAAAGATGTGTCTTGACAGTACCATATCCCAATAGCATTTGGGATGTGGTTAAAGGCACAATCTCCGGACACAGAATGGCTGTGTTCAAATGTCATTCTTCTCCTTACAGATGACTCCACTCGGCCTCCATGTATAGTCAGATTCTCCATCTAAAAAGCAGGGATTATGACAAAAGTTACTCTGGGATGATTATGGAGATTAAATGTACCAATATTGATAAAGCATTTAAGCCGTACCTGGCGAGAAACCACATCATTTTTGTGCATGAAAAAATTCTTGGGCCAGTGAGATGATTCAACTGGTAAGGGTACCTGCTGATTTGATGCTAAGCCTGACAACCAGAGTTCAGTTCCCTGGACCCACGTGGTAAAAGGAGAGAAGCAACTCCCACAAGGTGTCTTTTGACCCCCACTTGTGCAACACACACACACACACACACACACACGAATACTAAATACAAAACCTCACAGTGTCACTGCACTTTTCACAGGCCAACTTAATGTGCTATGTTCTTCACTCACTCAGCACACATGCATTGATGACATACCTCTTGCCCACCAGGCCTTGCACTAGACATTTAGAATAATAAGGCCATGAGTAAGTAAATCCCCCAGTCTCTGTCTGTGCTGAGCAGTTCACTACACATTCTATAATGTACCTGGGATGAACTTTTCACCACTATTTCTTTTCAAAGTGCAGGACAAATGGAATCTGTTGTTATTGTATAGCTGGAGACAGAAGTACATCCACGCCAGGAACAGTGGAGCATAAGTTGAATCCCCAAAGAGAAACACCACTGAAAGGAACCACAGGGTTGATACCCCCACTCTGCATTGTGCTGTGACTATAAATTATTGAGCCTTGAGCCACATTCCAGAGAAGTTCACTCCTGTTACCTTTTGAATATAGTGTGTCACGTCAAGTTTACAGCACCGTGTATCCAGTCAACCATAAACCTTCACATAGCACAGATCTGAATGAAATGCAAGCTGATAGAAAGATTCAGACGGTGCTAAACTGGGCTTTGTAGCTCACACCTGTAATTCCAGTATTTGAGAGGCTCAGGTAGGAAAATCATGAAATCTAGGCCAGCTGGAGTTATAGTATGGAACCCTGTCTCAAAACAATGACAACAACAACAAAACACTAAACTAAAGCCACTCTGTCTATATTTTTTCCTCTCGAATTTCATGGGCAAAGAAGATCTCTTTAGAGCATGGCTTGTGATTTTTTTTACAAGCCTTTTAGCAGGCATACAAAGAAAAAGATGACCATGGAAATGCTCACTGACCACCGGAAACTCGTGACATCAGCAGCTCTTTTGTGGCTCAATGATTTCGGCCAAGCAGTGAGGCTTAGCGCATTAACTTTGGAAAGCTCTCTGTGGTTTCTGTGAGGCTCACGTAGTACGTGCTCAGTGTACCCGGCAAGCACGCTCTTCACCCCTTCCTGTCTTCACTCTCAGGTACACTTTCCCAGGTTGTTGTAACCTGAGATTACATGCTAAAACCTGAGATTACAAAGTTGTTTCTTTGATTCAGAGCAACAATAAATACACACATCAAAAGTTTTCAAGGGGTAAGGCAGAAAAGAATGAAGGTTTCCAACAAAATAAATGTTCAGTTTGATGTTGCTTTTAAGTGGGGACCATCAGCTTAACATATCAAATGTCAACTGACCAGAGCTGGAGACTTAGGAAGGTGGTAAATAGGTAACTGACCTTGCCCATCATTGTTCCCAAAGGAGCACTTGTCAAAATTACCCTTAGAATTGTTGTACCAACTGAGAACAAATAAACACTGTCAGTCTGGAAACACCACACTGACATCCGGCACCTTTCTGTCGTTTACAGCGTGAAGTTGGGATGTAAGTAACCCAATCTCTCACCTGGTTTTGATCTTCCCAGAGGCTACCCTCTTAAGTGAAATTCTTTATCTGAAGGCCTTGTATGCCTGGACTCTTCTAGGGAACTCAGAGTTATACTGTCACAGGACAGCTATAAAATTTTTACAGCAGTCAGAATCCATTGATCAGCAAATAAGCCGGTTATACATGCAGAAAAATGCGCTGTGTGAGAATTCGGAAGCTAGAGCAGTGGCACGGACTGCGGGCTGCAGGCGCCGTGTCCGATGTCACAGTCTCTCACTCACCTCTCTGGACAGATGAGTGAGTGATACACAGCCAAATAATTCAATAAAAAAATAAATTGCAGATTTTTAAAATTAAGTCAAAATATGGAAACTTAGGTGACAAATTGTGTTTTTTTGGAGTCTTAAAGTGTCTGGACATAATCCTTTAGCTACCTGAGAAATGAAAATTGAGGGAGAAGGAACCAGGGAGGAGAACACTTTGCTGGGGGAGGCAGAATCACTCTGTTTTCACAGTTGTATTGTAAAAACAGCTGATCATATCCCAAACGGCCTCAGAGAAGTGCTCTCTGGCTTATCTGAGAACCAACCCCCTTCCCAGCTCATGCCCTGTCTAGACCAAGCTGGGCCTTCTCAGCAACCTCTAGTGACTAATGAGGACCCTACTCTCAAGTGCCTCACCTAACAAGCTGGGGACTCTAGAAGACTCCGGATAAAGAAAAGACACTGCTTTGCATTTGCTGCAAGTTTTCCATTGTGATAACTCAGTTGCCAGGGCCTTCTAAGACTTGATGCTCTCCGTTCCGCCCTGGAGGGTGCTGACAAGGGTTTTTCAAGCCCTAGGAAACAACACATTATTTCTAACTCCTTAATCACAATGTCCCTGACCTGACAGAGAGGAGAAGCAATCTCCATTCCTAGTCCCCTAAAAGGTCCCAATCAGAAGGCCAGGATCTACAAGTAAATCCTAGCTTGAGCTAATAGAATCCGAAACTGGCCGCCCCCATCACATGCCTCTCCTCTAAGACCCCAGTGCACAGAGGACAGTCGTTTGTTGAGGGTTTCCCCTTCTCGGATCCCAGGAAACACATTCCACCCACTTATAGGATGTAGGGAGCACCACAAAAGTGAAAACAGGTTGACTGCAACTCCATTCAATGGAACAGAACACTCAGAAAAAATGGAGCACTGTGGTGAGAACTGTCCTGGGGGGGACCTCTTTCTCTGCCCTGTGATGCCCCCGGGGAGACTTGTGTTTACTGTGAAGCAGTACCAGGAGACCCAGTGGGCCTGAAGTGAGACCTGTCGCAGTTCATTTATTGACACTTCCAGTGTTTGCCATTTTCCTGTCATTCCCATTGCTGTTTCTCTCCAACTTCTTTAAGGATTCCATTCCCAAGTGTGAAATGAGGCAGAGGAAGGCAGGATGGCACATAGATGCACAAGTCACAAGTTACACACCACGCAAGGTTCCCGGAGAGGCAAGTGGCGACGGAAACTGAACCTACATTGCTCTCACCTATCCTGGCACCCACCCAAGAGGCTGCATTCTAATGACAAAATGGAGCATCATCTGGTTTAACAGAGGCCTCAAGTGAGAGATGCAGCACATGGCCAGAGGCTATGGTTCCTCCTATTAACCTTGTCCCGGGCAGATGACTCAGATGGGTGAGCCTCTTAATTTGTCACTGCATCATTTGTAAAATGGAGAAACAGTGTTGCCCTGTTAAACAGCTTATGCCTTGATAGTCACTGTAAGGAGCAAAAAGAACTTTCTAGAAAAGTTAAAGTTATACTAAGTGTTAGAACCTGCTTCCTCCTTCAGCCTGAAGAGCGCAACCTGTGCTGAGAGGCTCATGGTTCCTGCCGAGGACGTTCTTATTCATCAACTAGACAAAGGGCCTCACTACCCAGCAATGGTGCATGCCTCTAATCTTGGCCCTCGGAAGGATGTGACAAGAGGACTGTAAGCTTGAGACCAGCCTGGACTACAGGTTTGTCTCAAAAGCTACGTGCTAGCCAGGGACACAAATGAACCTTCAGGTCCGTTCTTTATCAAACATACTCAAGTTTTACATAGAAACGGAGGTCACAAAGGAGACTGCCAACAAGCTTGTGGAGAAGGGACTGTTCCTGCTGGAGGACACAGTGTGGCTTTCTCTCCTGCAGGGCACTGGGGGAGCTGAATTGAATCAATGTTTGTTGACATGTGCTGAGTGGTACTTGCTTCCAGGCACCTGAGCCTCTCACTTCAGGAGAAAGACACGGGTTTAGATACAGGCGTTAAAGAGGTCCTGAATAATTCATACAAAGTAATCCAATTTGGCTAGGCCCTAGGAGGGAGACTGGGTACCTCCGCCTAGAAAGGTTTTGCTTGTTCTCCTTAATATAGCATTAATAGAATCAGAAAACATAAATAGAGTCAGAAAACATGGTTTTGAAGTCACTACCACAATTCTGCTTATCCGGGGTACTCACACAGACTAAGAACTTACCTTTTAAGAAGGTCTAATAATAATCATTTGAATGTGCTGTCTGTGAATTTCTCCCAGGTAAAAATCTAGACAGACTGCTGTTAGAGCTGGTGGGTCATCTCTGATCACTTGCTCTCCATACAGAGCTTCTGAAATTTTTTGTCCAGGTTATCTTCCAGACATATATTGTGCTCTCAGCCTCAAAAGCCAAAGGATGCTGATTATCTAACCCTGATACAACCTCCAGTCTGCAGCAGAGAAAAAGCTCTTTCTGTGGTCTCAGCTGTTCTGGGGGGCAGTAGAATTTCATGGCAGGAAGGCCACTTGCAGGTCTTTGGTTGCTCCCATTCCCTCCTGAGAGTTCAAGAAACCATTTGTGAGGTGTCTCCAAGAGCAATGCTCATTGGTCTTGCAGTGTGCTCCTGCTGGCTTCTACAGCCTCAGTCCCTACTGCATATGGAATCTGACCTGCCACTAAGCGGCCTCATTTTAGGGCAGCAGATGAGAACGCATTTACTGCCACCTTGTGGCACGGAAGAAGCACCTTATTTGGAAAGGGTTTGGGGGTCACTCCTGAAAATGTTGATCATTTTTCCTTTCTTTGAGAAGGAGTCTCTGGGCTGATCTTGTTACAGGATCATCTTACTTCTGGCAGTGGGAAAACACTGTTGGCTTCCTGGACTGTCACTCTCTGTCAACATGGAGCTATAACATATGGAGGGCAAAACTTCAGTGCTAACATTCTAAATCTCGCTGATGGTGTCCGGATTAAACCATAATCCCACATAACTGTATTTAAAAGAAAGACATTGCCCATAATCGCTCCAAAAAATAATGTTTTTCACATATGTTTTGCACAGAAATCTGCATACATTGCTCTAGCCGTGTTTGGATTTTGATCTTAGCCTAGGACACTGTTTACTTTTAATGCTCCGCACAGTCTAGCTCTAGTTGGAAACAAATTTTTCTGTTACAGAGACATTTCTGTTGCCATACATATCTTTAGATGTCTCTAAGTAAAGTACTTAGTTTTGAGATAGATATAACTGTTTCGTCTCATGGTGAACTCTATCCCTGAGGGAAATTTTAACTCTATTAAACATACACTATGCAGACCAAGCTAGCCTTGATCTCAAAAGGGGCTGGAGAGATGGCTCAATGGTTGAATACTGTTTCTTCTTGCAGAGGACCTAGGTTCTGTTTCCAGAACCCACATGGGAGCTAACAATCATCAGTAATTCCAGTTACAGGGGATCCAATGCTCTCTTCTGGTTTCCATGGGTACTGCATGATACAAGTGCACTTGCTTACATGTAGGCAAAACACTCATACACATAAAATAAAAATAAGGAAACCAAAAAAAAAAGGATTTTTAAAGATGCCCTCAACAGTTCCTAGGGGAGACGGAGAAATGCTCTAATTAAACACAGCTCTGAGAGAGGGCACTATGTCTTAGCCTAGAACCAAACTGCTTCAGAGCTGAGTCAGAGCAGTCCTTTCTCTCTCTGGGTCATTTGCTTATCCTGGCCATGGTGGCCAGCTGACCACTGCTCCTTAAGCATCCGGAAGGGACCCTCAGGAGGGTCTGGGTCCCTAGCTTGCAACAGACCCCCGCTTTCCCAGTGCTCCTCTCAACTCTGTCAGGCCTGAGCAAGGACCCAGAGGAAGCCAGAGTGCGGCCTGCATGCTAAGGGTGAGGAGCAAAGAGAGACTGAAGAGATGAAGTAGGAAGACAAAAATAATTTCCTTGACATTTTCAAAGATGATTATAGTCACTGAAGTGAACTTTTGCTTTGTGCCCAGAGTTCTAGGCACTTAGACAGTCTTGCTGAACCCTCACTGTCACCCAAAGAAGTACCCACTTCCCATTTCCCACAGAATAGCATCATTTGCCTAAAACGACACAGCTGGTGAACTGGGTACACAAGACTGTGACACATTATCACACTTGTCTCCTACAGAGACTTTAGCATTGGCTCACAACAAGGGAGACTCCCAAGGAGCATTGGGGGCCTTGCATGGTCTCTAAAATCCACCAGCGACTCATCTGATTATATGTACCAACTGATCATAAGCAACTGTGCTCAGGCTGTAAATGTTTACAGCACATGAAGTGTGTAAGCATAAAAGGTACTGAATTTACTATATCTTGGGGTCATTTTGAGTCTCCTTGAGCGCTGAATATTGAAAAATCCATGCCACAAGTTTGTGGGGTCCACTACATAGTCTGGCTGTAAGAGGAGCTTAAGCTCTGTGACCCCTGAGGAATGACCAGTGCTAAGCAGAGGCTTCTGGAACTAACAGTGAAGTCAACGCCTCGGATGGGAGAATGCAGAGGAAGGGCCCTCCTCAAAGTCACTGCGTCATATATCACTGCAGTTCCCTCACCAGGACCTGTCAGTTCCCTGTCTTCACACTGCTTAGTGGCCTTTCCAGAAAGGTGTAGTCCTTCATACAGGTTCAGCCCAGAGCAGGCCTTGAGAAGATCAGAAAGGAAACAGAGTTGAAGACACACAGACAAGGCTATGACCATATAGGCCTGGGGGGAGGAGGGCTGCAGAGGCGGAGGTAGGGCGGCTGTGTGTGTGTTTGTGTGTGCACGTAGAGGCCAGAGGTCGACATCTGGAGTAGTTCTCCACCTATTTTCTGAGACAAGGCCTCTCACTGAATGTGGAGCTCACAGATTTGGTTAGACTAGCTGGCCAGCAAGTTCCAGGAATCCATTTGTCTGCTGACCCAGAGCTGAGATTACAGACATGTGCTGCCACCCCCAGCTCTTCACCTGGGTGCTAGGGGTCTAAACTCAGGTTCTCATGCCTACACAGCAGTTTCTTTAGCAACTGAGTGGTCTCCACTGCCTGATCCTCAGATTTCATGGGATTTGACAACGAAAGGCCAGGCTCCCAGTCCCAGCTCTCAGTGGCCAAATGCAAGTAAATGAAAGCAACAGTTGGTTTACCACACTGTGTGATTGTGTTTAGAGCTTGGCACCAGCAAATTTATGTTCTATCTTCCCAACCCATTCTGTAAAGTGTGTCCTCCGCATGACCCAGAACTTAATGATATCTATAGCTAAGGCCGCCTGTGAGGGGAGGGCCTGAGGGCTTCAGAGCTAAACAAGCTGTGCTTCTCTGGTCTCCTCTGATTCTGCTGCTGGTGGAGTTGAGTTTCTTCCTCACAATGAATGCTGCTGTTAGATGCTCTGTAGTTATTGTCTTTGTTCTATACAATAGCCCTTGTAAAGCACAGGACATTCTTGTCCCTATTTTACCATTCCTGTCCCCATTTTATAAATGAGAAAAATGAGGCTTTAGGGTAGAGCAAACAAACTGCCTGAGGCAAGGCCGAAAGTCCCCGCCTCTCCGCTCCTACTCAAGGGACAGGTCTGCTTCGAAGCCACCTGTTCGGGCATCAGAGGTCACTTTAAATTTTTTCTTTTTATGAATGTTTCTCATTTGGAAATGGTGACTCTTAGTGTCACCTTCAAGGACAAGAATATCAGAGAGGTTTGAATTATGAAATCGTAGACCTGAAATGGCCATGCAAATGAACAATGGTGTGTTAAACTCAACCACACACTGAGAAATGGACTGGGTGATACTGGAAATTAGTACAGCCACATCAACCATCAGTGGGACAAGCTGTCTACTACATCCCTAACCCTTGCTATATCTTGAAAAATATCACACAGTCTTCCAAAGTAAACATATTTTTCCAGCTTTATTTAAGTATAATTGACAAATAAACTGTATGTATTCAAAGTATACAGTGTTATGGTTGATATGTGTACACATTTTAAAATGAATACCACAATCAAATTAATTAACCCATCAGTCATTAGATATAGTTACTGTTTCTATGAATGTGTATACATATAAGTGGGAATGTATAGGTCTACTCTCTTTGCATGAGTCAGTCACTATGCTGTACATTAGACCCTCAGACCTTACTAATCTCACAAGTGAAAGTTTATTTCACTTTGACCAACATCTCTCTATACACCCAGCCCTCACCCCTGGCAAAAGCCACTCTAGTCTCTGTTTCTGTGAGTTGCACATTTTGGACTCTACATACAAATGAGGTCACCTATTTTTTCGGTGTCTAGCCTATTTTATTCATTGTGATGTTCTCCAGGTTCATGCATGTTGTCACAAAAGGCAGAATTCCCTCCTGTTTCAGGGTTCCTGAGGATTGAATAACATGCCATTATATATATTCCACAACTGTTAAGTATTCATCAATTTCAATATCTAGGCTATTCTGAATAATGGCAACATTAACATGGACTTACAGATCTCTTCAAGATTCTGCCTTCTTTTCCTTTGGGTACAGATCCAGAAGTGGGTTTGCTAGATCACATGGTATTATTGTTAGGGAACTTCCACAGTGACTGTGATTTTATCTTCCCACCAGCAGCACAGATAGGTCCCCCGTAGCTACACTCTCATCAACCCTTGTCATCATGTGTCTCTTTTACAATGTCACCCTAACAAGCATAAGATGATGTCTCCCTGTGACTTTGGCTTACATCCTCTGATTAGTGATACTGAGCACTTTTCTTATGCCTATCAGCCAGGTATGTGTCCTCTCTAGAGAACAATCCTTTGCTGGTTTTTAAAATCATTTTGTTTGGCTGGCCTCTAACATTTGCAGATACTCATTTATTTTGCTCTGTAGAAGCTTCTTAGTTTAATGTGATTCAAGTTGTTTATTTTTGCTTGTATTGCCCAAATATAAGGTGTTTTGTTGCAGAAACATTAGGGTGTACAGTTCTAAGACTAACCACATTACTGTGTCATCACTCTTTGAACATTTGTCAAATTAATTAAAAATCCAAGTATCAATTCAGGGTAAACTGAATTACTAACTAAAGCATTACCAAGACAAAACAGTCTTTACTTGAAATTTTTCCTATATCCATCATCTATTGTTTTCAACTACCATAGCATTGTCTTTCAATTGTTTTTATATTTACATATTTTATTCTACACATATTTTATTTACATATATTTCTGTTTTCACAGGTGAAATAAATTTTAAAAGTTCACCTTCCATTCTCAGTGTTCACTTAGAAGGAGCTGAGACAGCGCGTGTTTGTTAGCGGCCTGACAGGCAATGTTGGCAGTACATAGGACCATGCACATCTTCACCCACCATCCATAGCAGTCACTAGGCTACTTGGGATATTTTTAACATTTATTTTATGTGTTTGAGTATTTTGTGTGCATGTATGTAAGTGCACTACGTGCATGCAATGCCCTCAGAAACCAGAAGAGGGTGTTGGACCTCTGGAAACTGAAGTTTCAGATGATTGTTGGCTGCCATGTGTGTGCTAGGAACCAAACCTGGGTCCTCTGCAAGACCAACCAGTGCTATTAACCGTCTCTCCAGCCCCAGTTTGGGATATCTTTCATTTTTAAGGAAGTTAAAACTCCTTTTTAAAAGGAGTTATTTTCATTGATTTACTCAATTCATTTATATTATCCTGGCTCAAGTAATTTAGGAAACCTGACTTAGAGCTGGAAAGAGGATTGGACTACATGCTTCAGGCTCTGAATGGGACCCTTAGCACTGTCAAAGAAACAGAACTCCCTAAACATTTGAAATCAAATTTCATGGTGACTGTTTCATACAGTTATCACTGAGCAGTCAGAGATTAGTCAGTGTACAAATCAGTACAATTATGAGCAAATAATTAAAGCCAAGTTGCTAACTGCTATAGACTCGGTATTTAAGAGCAAATACTAAGATAGTAAACACAGGTACTAGGTTAACTATCAAATTCACTATTTAGGAAAGTTATGAAACCTTTAGGGCTTCATGCTGGAGGAAGTGGACCGGTGGGGGCAGGCCTTGAAGCTTTATAGCCTGACTTCACTTCCTGTTTAGGCGCCCCTCCCTCACTGTAATGTGACCAGCCAGCTTTCTGCCTATTATGCTTTCTCTGACAACTGCCACGTTGTTATTGGACTGAGGGTTACAACTTGTGCCCCAACAAGCCAGCTTCAGCTACCCATCCTCCGTAAGCCAATTATAACTACCAAGTAAATAGTAAAAAGTAGAAAAAGGAGTTGTATTCAATTGGCCACATTGGGATGAGATCCCAGCAATCCTCCATCTTCTGGGTACTGACTGAAAGGTTTTAGATTGGAGGGTGTGGTGGTTTGAATGAGAATGTCCCCCACAGGCTCTAAGTGTTCGGACATTTTGTCCCCAGTTGGTGGTGCTGTTTTGGGAGGTCTTAGGAGGTGTGGCCATGCTGAGGAAACACGTCCCTGGGGACCGGCTTAGAGAGTTCTTAAGCCTTGCTGGATCTCCAGTCACTCTCTGCTTCCTGTGCCTGCTTGAAGATGTGCGAGCTTAGCTTCTGCATCTGCTCCAGTCACCTCTGCCACCATGCTGCCCGGCCATGATGGACTCTTGCCCCTTTGAAACTGTACGCTAAATAAACTCTTCCTTTTATAAGTTCACAGCAACGAAAAAAGAGACTGATACAGGCGGTAAAGGCTTCAAGAGGGACACTGGGAAGGATTACCGGGGAGTAATATTAGAAGTTATTAATGTCGTGGACAGACAGACAGCAGTGTGGCCAGGACTTCAGGGAGAGGTCAGGCCCCAGCACCAGAGACAGACACAGCCTGGAGCTTTGAAGAAAGAAAAGCAAGACCCAAGTATTAGGAGAAGACAGCTCAGTGGTGCTTCTAAAGAGAGGATCAGGTCCCACAGGGCAGAAGTGAGGTTCTCTTCTTCTACTTTTCTGAGGATGCGGGGAGGCTTCACAGCACACGCCTATAGCCAGGCTGATTTCCCTGGCAGGAGGCAGGGAAGAGGGATGACTGACAGGCAGGATGCATGGCCTTTGATGAGAATACCCTCTTGGATGTAAACTCTCTTCCACAGTGAGAGATCCTGGCACCCCCTTAGTTAGGGACTCTTGAGGGCTCCCAGATAATGTCTCAGTAGGGTGTCTATCACTGTGAAGACAGCTGCTGCATATACTGAGTCCTGAGCAGCAGCTGGATTCTGACATTACATTCTTACATAGACAGGAGTATTGGGTTCAAATAGAAGGCAAGAGGTGGGCATAACTCAGCAGTCCGGCCAAGTTGTGCTCCCACCTGTTCTCGTTTCGGCTCTAAATCTCTCCTACACTAGTCATCTGATACGTTATACAGCTTTCTCCCAGAGACAAGTTCCTTCTCTGGCTACAAGATCCCTGTCTGTCTGCCTCCAGCACTTCAGCCTTTTCTTCTGTGAGGTGGTGATTCCTAGGGGAGTTCTCATGTCTTGGGTGTCCATCGTTTCAATAGTCTAACAGCCAAAGGGAGGGACACAAGGTAGGCTGGGTTCACAGTCTTCCTCACCATGGCGGAACTGTGAGCCAAAGCAAACCTCCCTCCCTGAGGTTGCTTTTGTTACGGGGTTTTAATCACCGCAATGGAAAAGTAATAGAGGCAAATGTCCACTGTAGAATCTTTGAGGGTTATGAAGGTTATTAACTAATGATAAAAACACCCTCCTTTCATTAACAGCTGTTCAGGAGTGGCATCTATTCAGAAAGATGTCATAAACCATAAGTGTGATGCTTCATTAAAGTTCCATAAAATGAAGGCCCTGTGTAACTGGGACCAGGTCATTGGACAGAAAATAATTAATAGTCCCATCCTCTTGATCACCCCTCCCAGTCACAACCTTCCCTGGGAAACCACTTGGGCTGGTGAATCCATATTTAGTTTTGCCTCATTTCAAACCGTGTAAATGAGATGCACAGCCCATTCTTCGTCTCTGCGGCCTTCCGTCACTATCATGTTTCTGGAATTCTCTGCTGTGCATTTTAATTTATTGCCATATTACATTCTCTTGGATGAACAGAACACAATGTATTTCTCCTTTATGTTCTTTCATGAGACACCCTAAGATATTACATGCTGTCTTTCTGAAACTGAAAGTTAATTGGGCCTTTCATATTTTTCTGAATATCTTAAACCCTGAAACGCTTCAGTCTGCAGCAGTGCCTGCTTTAAAAAAAAAGTTAAAACCATGTACTCTAATACAGACGTAAATATTGGACCTCCAAATTTAAAATGAAGATTTACAGTTATTTGATAAATCTGAGCACTACAGAGAGGAAAACTGGTTTACTCTAGAACACCTCCTGCCCTCAGAGAGGCCAAGTTCACTTTATGTATGAGTTATGTCTTTCTAAGTTTATTAAGTCAGCTGGAGCATGGGCAAACTTTCTTTTTTAATGTGTAAATGGCCTCAACTGTGTTGCTTGCTTACAAACACAGAAGTTGTAGTTGTAACAATGTTTAGTATTTCTAGAAAGTCCATTTATTCTTCAAAGCATATTACAAATTACAAATTAATTAAGCTCTACCTCTACCCCAGGGAAGAAAGGAATTATTTCTTTTAAAAGCTCAGACTCCAGTGCCAAGTGTGAGCCAACTGGCTGCAAGCCACAGAGTAAATTTCAATCTTCAGGTCTTGGCTCTGAGCTCCAGCCCCAGCTTACATCAAAGGAAAACGTTAATATTCTACCTAACAAAGACTGTTGCTATTCTGCCTTTTCGTCCAAAAAATAAGGGGAGTGAGGGGTCAGGAAGTTCTGAACTTTCAGCAAAATGCTAATCTCCATTTTCATCAGGAAGATCTTAACCTCACTAGAGCTCTGTTTTGGGGTTTTTTTTATGATTGAAAAATGGGCATTTATCAAAAACGCAAGGGTCAGAGAACTAATAACCACAGGAAAGCGCTAGGTTATGAAGCCGCAATGAAGTGTGGTGGAATTCTGAGATTATACTCCAAATGTGGTTTGTAGAACGTATTCTGTGCAGGAATTGTTCCGCCATCATCCTCTGAAATGGGACTGACTGATATAGTGCAATAAAACTGGTCTTCTGTTCTCTTTTGATTTTTCTAGTCACAAAAATGTTGGCATGGTGGAGGAGGTGAATGGATCAAAGTGCATCAGATGCGTGCGTGAAACTCTCACAGTGAAACCCGTCACTTTATATGATTAATATATGCTACTAAAAATGAAGTTTTCAAAGTTGACATGAGAGAATGTTCATCCTAAAAGCCTACTGTCCAAACTACGTCAGAAGTGGGTCTCTGGGGTCCTGTTAGGAAACAGCTATGATGTGTCTGGGGAAACTGTTTCAATCTAACTCCATTATTTGTCTCCAAACATTAACCAGTGGTTTATGAAGTCTTCCTTGACAATCAATATTTAAGGAAATAAAAATCAAGTTTTCCAAAGCAACTTTCTCCCTAAATTTTCTCTTGGCTCCTCCAGAAATGTCTCCAGCAGATTGCATCCATTTTTTGTCTTAGTTCTCTCTCTTTTTCGCTTTCACTTTTTTCTCGTTTAGACTCAGCTACACAGTGAGTCCCTGGCCAGCCAGGGCTACAGAGTGAAACCTTGTCGCAGACAAGCAAATATAAGCAAAATATTATAATCATATCTATGGGAGGGGACTGTGGACTGGAAAATAGAGCAAAGAGACTTGGAAGATATCTTATAAGGCATTATTGGTGATGACTAAGGATTGTTTAGTTCAAAAGTTAAATGAAATATGTTATTTAGAAAACACTAGATTGAAACTGGTCCCCAAATGAAAGAAACTAGAGGTCACTGGACCCCTTGGGTTTCCACAAAAAAAGGCTACACAGCAAGGAGCAGCATCCCAAGCTGGAGAAATAGTTCAAGATGCTTTCCCTCCTGGACTGCCAGGCTCAACTTGAAAGACTACTACGTGCTAGCCTGGGGATCTGGGCTGCACATGTCTTGCTGCAGCATGGGGATGCTAGGGCCAGGCCAGCAACCTTCTGGGCCAGTGACCTCACCATGAAGGTGAACTACTACAAGAGGCTGAGCCACAGAGGAGCAGAGGGCACGAGTGGCCAGCTCCTTCTGTTCATGGGAGTCCCTGCCCAGTGATGACCCGAGCTTCTGCTGCCTGGGGAGCTGTGGTCAGACACTGTGCCCTCCCTGGGCTCCACAGAGCTCCTCTCACTCAGGGACGTCTTCAGAGACTCTCAGTCTCTGCTGTAGATGTGCACCAGGACAGAGATGGCCAGGAGTCATAGACCAAATAGGATCGCAAAGTTTCTGAAGGGGTCAGAGCCCTTGGCTATGGCAGAGTGGCTCTGCCCCTGCGCACACCAACTCCCCGCTCTCCTGGGGGTGGGTTATTGCACTTTCCTTTCCTTCTTTTCTTCTTGATTTTCATTCTTTATGTTCTGTTTTGGTT
Source organism: Eospalax fontanierii (assembly GCA_035773235.1). Taxonomy (NCBI): domain Eukaryota; kingdom Metazoa; phylum Chordata; class Mammalia; order Rodentia; family Spalacidae; genus Eospalax; species Eospalax fontanierii. The sequence goes on from CM069538.1 coordinate 11,212,599, forward strand.
TTGGTTTGAGCACGGGGTTGCCTGTAGCTGTGGCTAACTTTGAGCTCTCTATATGCTATTGTTTGAATTTATTCTTCTAATCTAACAAAGTTCTTCAAATATTTTCTTCTTATATGCATTTGCTTCTGTTAGTTGCATTTTCTTTGCTTGTTTTCTGGTCTTTTGCTCGTTTGTTTGCAGATTCTGGTGAGGTCTCACCTGCTAGCGCACACCCAGCCGTTAGCATTCCTTAGTTTTTGTCCTCTATTTTACTGCTTTCGGATTGCTTGTTCAAGACTGGCTTAGTTTGTTATTTCTATCAATAGCATATTGATAGCTTTGTGTGTGCACAGACACACACACACACACACACACACACACACAATTTAAGTTACGAAGGCAATGTTGTACTTTATAAATAAAAAAAACAGTTGGCAAAGTGATAAATTTAAAGAGGAATCCAGCCCTTGGGAGGCAGAGGCAGGAAGAGCTCTGAGATTGAGGCCAGCCTGGTCTACATAGCAAGTTCCAGACCAGTTGGGAGACTCTGTCTTAAAAAATAAGAAAAAAGAAGAGTTTTTTTTTTTTTTAATGATTACTACTACACAGTTATCAACTAGAGTGTAACAGACAAAAATGAGTGTGTCCTGGGTCAGATGATTGCTCAGTAAGGAATGGTTTTTTAAATCTTTACTTTATTTGTTCCTTTATTGGAGCAAGATTCCTGACCAGTATATAGTAAGTGGTATACTTACTAAACAGAGATCGAGATTTGTGCAGAAATTACATACTATCCATCAACACTGATTTTGGTTACACCTTGCCTATTGATGAAATAGTTACATTTATAAAGTCTTATACATCAAAAGCTTTGAATTTGACCAGGTTGTCCATTAATCATCTCTGAAAAGGTGGCATTTAATTTTAGCCCTATTTTCCAGCATTAAAAAAGCTCATGCCTTAGGTGAGTCCTAAAATAATATCTTCTGCCCAATGGCATTGAGCAGACAATGCTCATTTCTTCCCACCCAGATTCACACGGTCACATCTGGTAACTTTTGCTGCACACCTGGGAGTTAAAAGACAAAGTACCCCTAACCACCAACACAGATGTCTCACTCTTGACAGTTTGCACTGCCGGTGGAGATCACGCTGCTGTCCCACGTACAGCCGGCACTGGAGCAATTGGGTCTGCGTGGTGGCGGCAGCAAGTGCTGTTATTACAATATCCAGGTAACTCAAAGCCCATTGGTTTGTTTTTTTTAAATGCCAAATTGAGATTGAAAATCAAGGGTCCAACTCCACGGCAGCAAATTGTGCCCACAATACCCAGTTGTGGAGACATTAAGACATGATTCGGATCCCTTGACTCAATTCACGTAGCCCTGAGGTCATCCTGCAAAGTGGGTGTCAAAAAATACAAAGTTGGGGAGACAAAGTCTGACATGATGTTATTGTACAAGTCAAACTCAGAAGGTCGTATCTATTCTGAGAGAAAAGCATCAAACCCTTTGTGTACACAGTTGGTTTTATTGCAACAAAGCAACTTGTACACTTTTAACGTTTAAAACTGACCGTCATCTTCCTTTCCAGTGAACACAATTTTTTCTTAAATAAACAAAAGTACAATAGAGAATGCCAGTTCCAAACAGAATCATACAGGGGATGCCACTGAATGGAGTGGCTCAGGCCACCGTTAGAAGAGAAGGTTATCTTAAAAGTGTCATCTTAAATAGCAAGGATATCTGTCAAACATCACAGTTCACATGCCAAAGGAGACACCATGTTGTCAAAATGCCCACTTAGCCCTCCCAAACATCTCAAACCTCCCTTTCTGACCTTCTATGCACATTTTTTTTTACTTTTAATAAACAAGAAATTAGACAGGTACATGTTGGTAAATGCTAACTGTCCATATTCACACAGAGACATAATGTAATCTGTGAGCCCAATATACAGAGAAGAGATGGAAAAAGCTAAAATTCCACCCATTAACACAGGGGAGCCCAGCACCCCCAGCTCCAGCCGGGGGATTTTCTTTTTCCCCACAGAGAATAGTGGTGGTGTTGAGTCCACAGGTTTTTAGACAAGAAGGGAGCAAAATGAATTTAGAACAGAAGAGTGAAGATTCTTTTCCCATTGTACACTTCTCAAGGTTATTTTTAACAAATATATTAAGAACCATAGTGTTGAGAAAAGAGACTTCAAATACAGGGTGACTGAGCACCAGAGGGGTAGAGGAGGGAGGGAAGACTTCATCTTGCTCCAGGGACTGGAGAAAATTAAAAAAGAAAAACAAAAATGTTTTTAAAAGGAAGGTTTTGTTTGTTTGTTCTTTTGCTATTAGTCACCTTCTTCACCCTCTTCCCCTTCCTCTCCTTTATCCTCATCTTCATCTTCTTCACCTTCATCCTCATCCCCTTTTTGATCAATATCTTCCAGTCTTTCTTCATCATCATCATCATCATCATCATCATCCCTTCTTTTTCTCGAGCATCCATATCAGGAACCAAGTAGTACAAGAGATGTGGCCAAATACCATCTTTGAAGACCTCTCTAAATCATCTGCTCCTGTATCAGAGTGGTCAGTGAACCAGGTAAAGAAGCTCTCCACTTCTTCATGCCGCCTCTCCCTCATGGCTTGAGTGATTCATCAGATCCTATCAAGATCTCCATTTGCTTTCAGTGGACTTTGAAGATGGATCATCACTCTCATTCAGATGAAATTCTTTGGAGAAAACTTTATTTTCAAAGTAAAGATTTTCATCAAAATAAAAATCTATTCTGTAGCTGGGCATGGTGGCTTACACCTTTAATCCCAGCACTCAGGAGGCAGAGGCAGGTGGATCCCTGTGAGATCATGGTCAGCCTGGTCTACATAATGAGTTCCAGGCCAGCTAAGACTGCTGGGAGACCCTGTCTCAAAAAAGAAAAAGAAATCTATTCTATAACCTATCTTCAGATTCTGTCACTTCAGCTCTGGTCAGATCACTCAGCTTTCAAATCTTGTTACCCCAAAATTTGGGATTTTGCCCATCAATTCCAGCGTTTTCTGAAAAGAACGGTCGCTGGTGGAGTCTGTTATATTTCTGTTCTACTTTCAAATTTCCCTCACTGGCTTGTTCATTGTCTGTCCCGTTTTGTGCTTCATCAATGTTCACTGAGTCTTCCTATTCTTTTTCTCTTTTCCGCAAGCTGAAGGAAGGAGGCCGAGAAGTCAGCCAACATGAGGGCAGGCACAGGTTTGGGGTTCTTGGGCCGAGGCAGGAGCACTGATTCTTCTTTCCCAGCCATGTCCCGAGGGAAGTCGGAAAAGCGGATCCGGGTCCCAATACTGTGGGAAACTTGGAGCAGGAGGCAGCCCCAGGTGCTGGAGGTTTAAGTTGGCCTTTCGGAATGATTTTTTAAAAGAGATAAATAAACCTGAAAGGGTTTCCATTTCCCTGCAAGCCTGACCCTTCTCCTGTGCCCTGGCCTTCTCATCCAGCAAAGAACCCGGCACTCGGCAGGTGAAGGAGGGCGCATCAGGAGATTAAATCTAACCCGAAAGACATATAAAGCCCCTTTGGAAGGCGGGAGATGGGGACAGACACTGGACCCAGCAAAAGCACAAAGAAGAGTTGCTGAAAAAAGGAACCTACGGAGCTGGAGAGATGGCTCAGAGGTTAAGAGCACTGGCTGCTGGTGCAGAGGACCTAGGTTTCTCCTCAGACATTGCACAAAACAGGTGCCTAACATACATGAGGCAATACACTCATACACATGAAATAAAAATAATAAATAAAAATATATTTTAAAATGAGCCAACAAAAGAGGAATGTTACAGACTTTTGAGTAAAAGATTTCCTGCAGTGCTAGCTTTACTGCTGCAGGGTGAGGCGAAATTAGATAACAACCCCAGAAACATTCCATCTGTCATTTGCCATCTGTTGCTAATACAGGTTTAGTTTCCTTTAACCTAGATGCTTAAAACCAAGAGTGTTTTAGATTTCAGATTTTCTTGGATCTTGGAATATTTGCATATATAATGAGATATTTTGGTAATGGGACCTAGGTCAAAACAGGAAAATCACTTATGCCTCATTGACAGTTTATGCACGTAGCCTGAAGGCAATCTGGTACAATATTTTCAGTGCATTTTATCTGCATGGATCACATGAGGTCTGTGGAATCTTCAATTACAACATCATGTCAGTGCTCAAAATATTTTGGGTTTCTGTGCCATTTTGCTTTCAGACTTTCAGATTAGGACTGCTTGACCTGTGATGCACGTCCCATTTTTAACTAAGTGTTCAATTACTTGATTGTTCTTGTTTGCCATTGGAAAAGCAAGTTAAAGAATCCCTCCAGAAATACCTTTTTGGACAGCCATCTGAACTGGGAGAAATATCAATTTCAGCTAAATTTTGGCAAGCATCGTCAAGTCAACAATATCACAAATGGTGTCTGGACAAAGAGCACGCTCTGCACTTCATTCTTTTGCCATGAATGCTTAGATGATATTCCAAGAGCAGAAGCAGCATTTAGACATGCGGAACAACAGACAAAATCTGTGCAGAACAAAACTGAGGGATGACTGTCACTTGTCTTCCGGTGACTACAGGAGGGCCCAGTCGGCATAGACCGTTGTTGATGAATAACAGATCATTAGAGCTAATGGCAAAATCATGAAAACCAAGAAAAATCATGCAGAAAAAGTAAATTGATGATTTTAAGCACCAACTTGGAAATATGGTTTACATTTTTTAATGTTTCCTACAGATTATAATAAGAAAGAACAAACAGAAAACAAATCTAAAGGTGATACTAATAAAATTTTAATAGATATATTTTAAGTACTGGGAGAGAATCAAAACAATCTAGACATATTTCTTCCAAATAAGTATAGTATTGTAACAACGTAAATACAGAGGGGGGGGTAAGGAATCATGGAGACGATCAGAAAGCAACTTTTTAATTTTATTTTACTTTACTTTTGTTTTTGAGAGAGTGTCATCCCACAGCCCCAGTGGGCCTGGAACTTGCTATGTAGACCAGGCTGGCCTTGCTGTCACTGAGATCCACTGCCTGCAAAGTGCTTAGATTAAAGGTGTACACCGCCACACCTCGTGCTACATTTTCTTAAATTTCCTACTATCTCTTTTTAAAATTTTTAACCAATTTTTGCTATATTTACTTATTCATTCTGGGAGGGGCACACATGTGGAAGTCAGAGGACAACTTACAGGAGTCAATTCTCTCTCCTTTGACCATGTGGGACTTGGGGACTGAACTCAGGTCACTGGAGTTAGCAGCAAGCACCTTTTACCCACTGAGCCATCTCTCAGGTCCCTTCCCACTGTCTCTGTAAATGTGTTCTGTAGGGCATTTCTTCCTATGATCCCAGGTAGAAATTTGGTCAGTGCTCTATTTTTCTGGTTCCTTTTATTCGGTGTTCATTCCAAGCCACTAATAACAGTCTTGAATTTAGATTAAAACATATAAGGTCATGCAATGGTTAAAACTTTTATCTTTTTTTAATGTTTTTGAGGGGCTGGAGAGATGGCTCAGTGATTAAGAGCACTGGCTGCTCCTGTAGAGGACCCAGGTTCAATTCCCAGCACCCACATGAAGGCTAACAACCATCTGTAACTCCAGTTCCGGGGGATCCGACACCCTCTTCTGACCTCCACATTTGCACCACATGGGTACACTTACATCCATGCAGGGAATAGACTCATATTATGCCAAATGCCATCTGGCAAATGGATGTCACCCATATACCCTCTTTTGGCAATCTTAAATATGTCCATGTTATAGTGGATACTTACTCCAAATTTGTCTTTGCTCTCACCCTTTCAGGTGAGAAGACATCCCATGCCATTAAGGCAACAAAAACTGCTATGGTGGTCATGGGTGTACCCTGGGCAATTAAGACAGATAATGGCCCAGCATATACATCTGCCCAATTCAAGTTTTTCATAAAACCCTGGGGGATTAAACACTCCACTGGCATCCCCTATAACCCTCAGGGCCAAGCCATAGTGGAGAGGACTAATAGAACCCTCGAGGAACTCATTATGAAGCAGAAAAATGCAATGACACCCAGGGATCCCCATCTGACTTTGGTAGAAGCCCTCTTCACCCTTAATTTTCTTACCTTTGACGAAACAGGACTCTCTCCAGCCTATAAACATTGGAGATCTCAGCCGGCCATGACGCCCCTGCTCCTTGTTTGCTGGAGAGACCCTCTCACAAATGAATGGAAGGGACCTCACCCACTCTTAACACAGGGTCGAGGGTATGCTTGTATCTTGCCAGAAACTTCATCCTCCCCTGTCTGGGTACCTGCCAGAAATGTCAAACCTGCCACAGATGCGCCTGCCAGCACAGCAGATGCCCCCACCACCACAGAACCACTGGATCCATAACCACCCCCTTCCTCTTGCTGTTCACGCTTCCTCTCCCAAGCCTGACTAGGGCTGGTGCTCAGCCATTTTTTTGCTCCTTAATTTGGTAACTTGGAGCATTTTGTTGTGGCCTTCTTGAATTCGAACTGACCACTTAATAAAAACACCTTCTTCATAATATTTAGCTATTCTCGATTCTTTCTGAGTCTGCTACAAGTCACAAAAGCATTCTGCAACAAGAACCCTCACACACGCCACAGGAGCCTTCCTGCAAACCTCCCATGCCATCCTAATTACCCTCCTGAGCAACAAGTATCACCCATTGGGTTATTTCACCAGAACGGCAGGCAGCCAATGACGGGTAAGACTCTGATGCCTACCGAGGCAACCTATGACAGGTAAGACCTCTGGGGCCGGGGCAACCTAAGACAGGCACTGCAAGCAAAGGTGAACCCTTTAGGTTAATTCACCAGGATGGTGGGTAGCCAATGACAGGTAAGTCCCTGGTGGCCAGGGTGACCTAAGACAGGCACCATCGCCTAAGGTGATCCCTAAGGGCCTGGGGCCAACAATGGCATGGCAAAGAATCATGCCTTGCAGGGTTGCTCAATTAATAAAAACAAAACGGAGGATATGTTGGGCATAATGTAAGGTGGGCCTAGCCTAAGGCCACCAGCTGGGAGGAATAGAGGAGTGGCTCCTGTGGGTGTGGCATTCTGCTCTGGATAATTGTGAGACCAGCACCTGGAAAGAACCCGCCTACCTGGAGACAACCTTACTATTGGCTGTATTTGAGACCCCACCCCATAAGGTCATTGGCTATCCAGAGCTTGTGCACCTATTCAATAAGTGAGTTTGCAGTGCCATGTGCTTGGGCTGCTTCCTGTCCAACTCCAGGAGTCTGTGGCTTGACTCTGTGTCTACTCACCCCGCCCCAACCACTCAGGGCTGACACGATGGTAATGGAAACAACAATACTCATACACATAAAATAAATATAATAAATAAAATATTGTTTTAAAATTTTTTGAGAGTCTCTGTGCAGCCCAAGGGGGCCTCAAACTAGTGATCCTCCTGAACTCTGGGATCAGGCATGTCCACACTACTACTAGCTCTTGTTTGAAAAAAAAAAATTCTTTTTTCAGTCAGATGGCCCCTGTGCAATTGATTTTATCACCAGGGCGGACGTGTTTGAAATTTCGAAGAATGTTCTGCTGTCCCCAAATCTGGTCCCCCACAGACACGCTGGAAAAGCAGATGCAGCCCGCACAGTCTCTGTCTCCTCCACCTATCTTTAGTAGTCATTCCTCTGCCCCACCTGCCCGCCCTGGCTCCTGAGCCCTCCAGGTTTGGCTTAGAGGAGAAGAGGAAGCAAGCAAGTCCTGGACTGGTAGTGATCATTGTCAGCGTTGGACTTCATGGATGTTTAAATCAATCTCTCTCTCTCTCTATCAGTTTTGTCAAGCACCCTTTCCCTCTATTGTAACTCTTTTCAACTGGACACGTTTTTCTTACAAGTGGCTTCTGGCAGTCCTCCAGCAGCCCTCCTTTAGTCCTCTTAGAAGCCTTTGCCTTTCAGTGGCCTATTGGAAGGTCAATAAGCCACTGGCACTGTGGTTTCTCCTCCAGAGTGGTGGGAGGAAACACTCGTATATCCTTTGCTCTTGCAAATTCCTGAATACAGGCTGATTCTAGGGCAGGAGGAAGTTCTCCTGAAGGCTAGTTTCAAATAGCGGGCAGTTATCTACTCCACCTCTAATTCATGGTGGAGTCAAGCACAAGTTCACTCAGCATACCACGTTACACAGGCTTTATTTGGATAAAGCCTTGAAGTCCCCTTGAAGTCTATTTCCTGGGGCTTTAGGCCACTGCTGGATACACAGTGAGCTCCAGGCCACCTTGCACGGTAGTGAAACCCTATCTCAATAATATAAACAAAGCATAAGAGTTTATTAATGTCAAGCCAGTGATACTGGTTACGTTCTGAACTGTTTCTGTTGAATGATATATAGTGCATGGATTACCCTAGACCAGTCTTCCGTATCAGCTTTCAGCAAATGACTAAGAATTTAAGAAGTCATTTTCTTGCTTAGTATTAGTTTTTTGTCATTTCTTCTTGAATTCTAAACAGTTTCCACATTTCTTCAGGATGTTCCACTCCATTGCAGTTTACAATGCATTGATATGTGAGTGTGCCCCATTTATACAGCTGTTTGAGAAGATCGAGGACAGCTGCAATGGTCTGTAAAATATTGTCTTATTGGATGCTCAGTAGAGGGGTGGTATCATCTTCATTCTTTTCCATAATGACAAAAAGGAGATTCAGAAAGGCTAAGTAATTGGTACAAAACCATTCAGTGCATATACAGCCAGTCTCAGAAACCAAATTTTTAAACTTCATATCGTTTTGTCATTGCTGTTGTTTTTCAACTATAATAGGTTGTACTTAACATATAACTCAGGGCTTTTGAAGCAGCTTGTATGGAAAGTCCAGAATCCAAAAATCTCTTTCAGATGTATTTCCTAAGCCCAGGAAAGCAAGCTCTCAGGAGAGGGAAAAGACAGGAAGATGTGAAGAGCCCATTGTTCTGGATTGCCTGCAGTTATCAGTCCCCCCCCCACCGATAAAACCTGGGCATTCAGAAATAAAAAATAGTGGACCCAAGTCAAGCTGGCATCCCCCTCAAACTCAGTGTCTCCTCTGTTAGTTTTGTGCACTGGAAGTCCAAGGTCGCCCTGGGAAAGAAAGATTGCATCTCGCCTAGCCTAAGGAAAAACAGCTTTCATTCTGCAAGCTGCCTGGCATCTTACAAAAAACACACCATATTCCATTGAAGCATTCTTTCTAAGAGGCAATCTTTAAAAAAAAAAAAGATTGAAAACCTTTCACATCTGGACAGCATGTCTTCAAAATGTGGTATAAGAGAATGCTCCCTGGGCCTGGGAGATGTAAACATATTCATGGTCCCCAGGTTACAACAAAGCCAGATAGGGAAGACCTAAGTTTCAAATTTTATCTAACGGAATTGGCAAAATACATTCTGTCTGAGTGGGGGTAGAAAACAACATAGAAACACGTATTTACTGGACTTTCTGAAACATTCCAGGACTACCAGAGTCACGGCTTCTAGAGAAACACAAGGCAGATGAGTCTGAAGGACGGTGTGAACACAGTGGGTCTGGTTTTGTTTTTTAAATAGGTTCGGCCTGATTTTCTTCAGCTCGGTCTGAATTCCTCGGTGGCCGGGGGCTGATGCCAAGTGTGGCAGAATGAAGCAGGTCTCCACGGAGGTCGCTCCTCCCTGTTTCTCATTTGAGGAACGAGTAATTAATCTGAACTGTCTTTTGTCAGACACTGAGAAGGCAGATTCTATAATTTTTTCCCCTCCTGCCTCCCTTCCCACCCTTTAAGGAGAAATGGGAAGCATCTATTCCGTCATCATAACCTTTTTTCCTTTGTGAGTTGTATTTTCTGATGAATCTGTTGTTAACTTTCAGGCAGTCTGGGATCTGAGGTATCTGAATGGCAGGAACTGATTTACTAAGATTTATCCCCAGAGAACAAAGATTGGAACACAATAATGATTTTGTTAATAACATGAAAAGATATTTTCTAAATATAAATCACATACACATGTGTTTCTAGGTTAAATGTTCATAAGGTTCCAATTTAGTATAGAAAGAAAAAAAATCACAACAATCTTATCTTGATGTGAAACTAGTAAAATTTTATTCCAAAAAAATCATCAACCATCAGTTGACCAAACCAAAAATGTTGTTAAAGCAAATACTATGATATTTTGAAGAGAAAAATACAAAAGGAAAAAAATAAAAGGGTTTTCCTGTAATATGCAAGTCATGCTAATTTATAGAGTTTGACATTTAATAGCACAGTTCTAATTATCTGCTTCATTAAAATCTTCCTCCAGCCAAATGGCTGCAAATAACATATCTTTTATTCTTTAGTCAAAAAAGGGACAAAAGAAAAAAAAAAGTAAGTCTGGAATCTATACTTCTTCAAATTATCTCCTAAAAAATAATTTTAAGAAGCACTGAAGTAAAAGGATCCGAGTTCATCCCTTTATCAATTTAACGACTTACACCAGTGTGAGCACCAGAACCAAATATGCCACAGACAGCTATATTCATGACTGCTTTGGGGTTCAAGGAATTAGAGAATAATCAGAGCATCTCTGTTCACAAGACACACAGGATTCTGCCTGCCACGGGTGAGCATCACAGTGAGCCTATTTCCACAACTCACTCAGGGATTTTAATCCCTTCTACGCCTAAGAAACACTGAGGTTCAGCATTTTTACCTCATCCTGAAGCTTCTCTGACTCCAGTTCCCATGGAGATCTAACTACCCCCTCTGCTAAGGTCTCACCTGTAGATGGTCTAGTCCTTTTTCTCTTGCTCATAACCTAATCCAGAAGGCTGCATAAATTGTAAAGAAAGGAGACTTATTTGTCTCATAGTCCTGAGCCAAGGTAAAAGCTTCGTATGGTGACAGCCTTCTTTCCGGCAGAGGCCTGTGATGATGCAGACCTGCCATAGTGAGAGAGGACACATGCCTGCGTGCCTCTTCTGGTCTCTTTTTGTCTTCTTAGAAAACCACCAGGATCCAATCACCGGGGCTCCGTCCTGATGGTCTTATCCAATCCTAATCACTTCCCAAAGGCACCACCTGTAGACTCAGTAGTGGGATTAAGTCTCTACCCTCTTAATATCTCATAACAGAGACTGAACATCAGTTTGAGAGGACAAAGTTTGTCCAAATCAAAGTATAAGATTAAACTAAACCTCACTAAGTCTTTTAATCTCTTTACTGAATTCTCAGTATAATTTGCTTTTGGAAATTTATCTCCTTATTCAACCATAACATGAATTATAATAATTATATAGAGTTTTAGGACTTAAAATCCCACTTTAACATGAGACCTAAAACAAAGAACTTCTAAACATTTTGAGGAGCCTAAGACAATTTTTGCTTTACTCTGGAGTACCTTCTCTGATGCACTTCAAGGTGTCTGAAAGCTCACTGAAGTTACTGATGCCCAAGCGAAACCATCCTTGTATCAGACGTCTGGAGCTGATGAACTGATGCTATCAGTTGAATCAGAAGCTGATTTAAACAGTGAGTTCTCATGTTCTAGTGATGAAAGACTTTCCTCAATGGGTTCACTCATCACGCTATCAAATAGCAACCCAGACAAAATGCTATCTATCACATCATCCTTAGTGTCTATTCTCAGAGAATGTAGGATTCACTTCTTGAGGTCCCCTGAGGCCTTCCCTCCAATGCCTGCGTCCCAGCCGTCTGTTGTGTATTGAAGGGTTCACCCTTCAACTGACCTGGATAATAGACAGTAGATAGATTTATCTTCTATCTGGTTTGATTTATTAAGAAATATTTACATTAGGTATCGCTTATTCTCTTAAATGATGTAAAATATTCTGAGATGCTATAGTTTTAATCTAGAGTCTCCAATCTAGAGGCCCATGTGTTGAAGACTTACCCTGCCACTGGGAAATGGCACAGTTTCTGAGAAGGAGAGTTGTTGGGAAGTTTTAGGTCACTGAGGACACTTCCACCCAAAGGAACCTGAGGAACCCTGGTCGCTTCCTTCAACGCATACACCTACCATGATGTATTCTTTCACCACAGGGCCCCCAAAGCAACAATCCAACTAATCGTGGACTGACACCTCTAAAATTATAAACCAGAGTAAATCTTTAATCTTGGGTATTTTGTTACAGTCTGAGAAAACTGTCTAGCAATGAGAACGCAATTCAGAGAATCATCATTGGTGGTTTTAAACAATTTTTAAAACAATTACATATCGTGATTTTCTTACTCTGAATAAAAGGGGAAAAGGTGTTTGCCTGAAGCAAATTCAAAAGTTTCTACTCCTGACTGTATTTATTTTTTGGAAAATACGTTCTAACAGTGGTCAACTTGAAGCTTCTGATTTTATGATTACTAAAGATATTAGTAAATATCTTCAGCAAATGATTTCTATTGGTTTTAGCCCACAAGCTGCCAATATATATCTTCTCTTTCTGTTGAATAAGATGTGTTAATGGTGTGCTTCCATAATTACATATGATTTGTCAAAACAGTTTTTCTAAAGGAAACAACAGGTTTCATTATATTCACCCTTTTCTTCCTCTCCATTAATAGCAGATTTCTCATGGTCTTGATGTCGAATGCACCACATGCATGACTTGTGCCAAGGAGGCTGGAAGAGGACATCAGATCCCTTGGAACTGGAGTTAAAGACTGGTATTAGCCACAATGTGGGTGCTGGGAATCGACTCTAGGTCCTCTGAAAGAGCAGTAAGTGCCCTCAACCACTGTGCCCTCTCCAGCCTCTTGGCATTTGGTTTTATACTTGTGTTATTGGGTGTGCAAGGTGGGAGGACACAGTGAAGTTTCTAACTCACGAACTGGGTGGATGTTCCATTGATTGACATAGTGACTAAAGGTCACTTTGAAGTGAAGAGGAGAATGAGAAGCAAGGCAGAAAGACCTAGAAAGGAATCACAGATTTCTGATTCTGCAAAGGAGATGAATGCAATAAGCTCTAGCATTTTTACCCTACAAAAGTACTCTAAAAATAGGTCTGTCTCTACCTAGGAAGTGAGGTCAAGACTTCGTTTTGATTGATGTGTTGGAAAGATTTGCAGAGCGCTGTGCTCCTAGTTCACACTTGTTCCCTGAACAGGTTGGGATTGAGTATACATACTGTGCTAATACTGTTTTCCTCACCCAGAGAGTCTGGCACATCTTAAGAACAAGCCAAGCTGAGCTATGCTGAGAACTGAGAACTGAGGACATACTATGTGCATGTAGAACCAAAGAGATAACTGGAATTAACTGAGGAAAGGCCCCTTCTAGGACAGCCCTCCAAAGTAGCAGAAGACACCTGATGCTCACCCTACCGTGCCAAGCCTCTGGTCTACACATCCCTTACGCCCTTGGTTGAGATAATGTCTTCATTTCTTTTCCTACTGCCATGATAAGATACCTTGATAAAGCGACTTAAGGGAGAAAGGAGTTATTTGGCTCACAGTTTAAGGTTTAGACCATCATGGTGAGGAAGGCAAAGCTTCGGGGTTTAAAGCAGCTGCTCATATCACATCCACAGTCAAGAAGCAGAGAGCAGTGGGTGCTGCAGGTGCTCGGCTCACCCTCCACTCCACACACACTACACGCTCCAGGGTCCCCTGCCCAGGAAAGGGTCCCCCCATAATTAAGATGGATCTTTCCATATCAACAAATGCAATCAAGATAACTCTTCCCAGGCATGCTTAGAGGATTGGCTCTCGGGTGATTCTATATTCCGTGAAGTTGCCAGCACTATCACCGATGAGATCATTAAAGGGAAACACTGATATATCCCTGTGGTGCTTTGAGAGCACACTAACCCCACTGCATGTTACTTCACTGTTGCTGTAATAAAACACCATGTCCAGGGGGATAAGAGTCCATCATGGCAGGGGAAGCAGGGCAGGGGGAAGCTGGAGCAGAAAGCTGAGAGTTCGTATCTTAAAGCTGGCACAGGAAGCAGAGAGAACGAGACGAAGTGGGCAAGGCTATGAACTCTCAAAGCCCTCCAAAAGGGCCACACCCCCTAAAGGTTCCGTGATCCTTCCCAAATAGCTGACCAAGTGTTCAAATTCTTGAACTTATGGGGGACATCCCCATTCAAACCACCTCACCCACTGATAAGAGTTTCCTCTTCACGACCTAAATACCTCTCAAATGTCACCTCCAATGTCACCTTGAGTTTCAGATTTCAACATGTAGTTTGAAGAGGAACGCAAACACTGAGACTACAGCAGAGGCTCTACAGTCACAGGTCTTGCTTTGTTTGACCTTTTTGTTTGACTTTAATGAGGGCTGGAGAGATGGCTCAGCCATGAAGAGCTCTTGCTGCTCTTTAAGAGAACAAGTCTTTCACTCCCAGCACCCATGTTAGGCAACTCACAGGGGATCCAACATCCTCTTCTGTCTTCCACGGGAGCATGTGTACACACACACACACACACACACACACAAATAAAAATAAATATTTTTTAAGTATTTCATTTGACTTTTTTGGAATTTTGAAAAAGACTATCACTGTCAGACACTGTGGTTGGCCATGAGATAAGGAGCCCAAACAACAGCTCAACCCTCAACAAATGGGGCAGGAAATGGCAGGTGCTTCATAATGCCTGAGAGGGATGTGTGAACTTATTCCATGCTCCCAAAGCTACACAGGAAGAATCCAAACTCTAGAATTTTCAGTTTATGGACACAAAATCACAGAAATATGTTTTTGTTGATTATTTTCATTTTAATCTTAATCTTAGCCCCGTATGTCATTAGAAGCAAAAGTCATACCCAAAAAGAGGGTTATACAAATTAAGAAAAAAAATGCAATCCTAACATTTAAGAACATCTATATTCAAGTACCCTTCATAATGCAAAACATCATAAATGTGATATTTTTGTCTACAAAAATATTTTAAAGGGACTGGAAAGATGGCTCAGTGGTTAACAGCACTGGTTGCTCTTACAGAGGACCTGGGTTTGATTCCCAGCACCCACATGGAGGCTAACATACGTCTGTAACTCCAGTTCCAGAGGAATCTGCCTCTGCACCACATGGGTACACCTACATACATTCAGGCAGTACAGTCGTATACATAAAATAAATATAATAACAAAATATAATTGTAATATTTAAAAGCCTGGCATGGTGGCACATGCCTGTGATTCTAGCACTCAGATGTCTGTGGCAGGAAGATTACATGTTCAAGGCCAGCCTGAGCTACATAGTGAGTTCAAGACCAGTCTGGACTACAAAGACAGGCCCTACCCCAGCCCATCTCTACAAAAGAAAGGGAAAAAAAAAGTAATTGTAATTATAACACAGGATTGTTGGGCATGAAAAATAAATTCACAGGCATGAAAAATCAGTCTTATAAACAATACAGTAGTAAAATTTTACATCAGTGCTATAACCATGAATGTGCTATGAAAATTGATTACACATACATGTTACCATGTGTGTATATCAAAAAAATGTACACAAGGAGAGAGAAATAGCTCAGGGGTCAATACACCCTGCTACTCTTCCAGAGGACCCAAGTTCTGTTCCCAACACCCATATCCCAGGGATCTGACACCCTCTTCTGGCCTCCATGGGCACCTGTACTCCTGTGGCACGCGTGCACACACACACACACACACACACAAATAAATCTTAAAGGAAAATGTACATAAAATCACCAGTCTGTTATAAATTGTATTTATCTGATAACCAAACAAAATGACATCACAGTTTCCTTTCCATTCGTGGCAATGGGTGCTCACGGTACTTCCTCCCTTAACTTCTCTGTAGCGATGTGGGTCTCTCACGCCGCAAGACCTGAAGAGGGAACTGGAAGGGTCACAGTAGCTGGCCCTGTTCTCAGCGCTGACGGGGAACCTGAGCAGTGACCAGGTTTGAATGACACAGGTACTATCGCTTTCCTTCGCAGATACCTTTAGGGACCATTCCCTTAGGAGCATGAATGCTGCTTCCTGCCGCAGCATGAGGGTGCAGGAATGTAGCACCTTCCGCCAAGCCCAGAGGAACGTCTGTTTTCCCAAACTGAGTGCATTTGTTTAAGCACATCCGGTTTCAAAAAAAAAAAAAAAAACATGAAAAACATGAAGTTTAGCTCAAGGTTTGGCTTAGGGGCATGGAGCGGTGGGACTGTGTTAGATTACAGAGACAGTGTCTGCCAAAGAATCACATTGTCTTCTGTTTCTTTAAAAACAAAAAGGAGAAAATTTCACGCTGATTTTGCAGTGGGAATCCAGCCCACATGACAACTTAGTCAAGATGAAATGTGGTGGTTGGGCATTTCTAGAAATTTAATTCTCAGGTTTTGAAAAATATGGGGAAAACAAGAACTCTTACTGTTAAAGTATAATAAGTTAGCGTCGGACAGCAACCCACTTGTAAGAAAAGCTGAATTACAAGCAGGCAAGAATATATTGAAACGGTAAGGGTGCCTATGAAGTACTCATTTGAAATAACTACATGGAGATCACACGAACGTGGAGAGAAGCACAGCGGAACCCAGAGAACGGGAAGCCACAAGGAAGGGCTTTCAGCTTCTGGTAACTCCTGCTTCATGTTCACCTAAAGCCAGGAGCGAAGGCCATGCTCCTCAGACCCGAACTTCCAACAGAATCAGAGCAGGAACCAAGCTAAGGGTAGGACCAGAAGAGACAGAACCAGTCCATGGAGCCAGGATCAGAAAAGGAAGGCAATAGGTCAGAGAGTAGGGCAGCAGATGACCTGATTTCTAGCCCAGCTACTGAAAAAGGCCACGGCCAAACAGGCTACAGAACACACAACACAGGGCTTTTTGGACTTTATCAGCAGACACCTAATGACAGAAGAAAGCAGATTCATAGCCTTGAAGGTTCTGGCCTTCTAGTTTGGAAAATACAAGCTTCAGGGTTGCAAGTGTAAGTAGTATACATATTTGGAGTGAGTGAAGGATACTCCTGTGTTCAGGTACACATGAATGGGCACATTCATTTAGATCCAAGGGTTGCTTTTCTATTTGTCTGTTTACTGTGTGTGTGTGTGTGTGTGTGTGTGTATATATATGCTACATATATATGTATGCATGTGGGTGCATGTAACATGATATATATGCATGTGAAGGCCAAAAGACAATTTGTGGGAGTTGGTTTTCTCCTATTACATGGGTTCCAGGGATTGAACTCAGATTGTCAGGCTTGGTAACAAGTGCCCTTACCCACTGAGCTTTCTAGCTAGCCCCACCTTCTTTCTTGAGACATAATCTGTCAGTGAACCTAAATGTTCCCAGGTCAGTTAGACTGACTGACCACTGAGTCCCAGGAATCCTTCTGTTTCCACTTCCCCAGCAGCAAGATTACAAATATGCACCATGTAGATTTCTACATGGGTGCTGAGAACAAACCTAAGTCCTCATGCTTGTGCAGCAAGCACTTTACAGACTGAGCCATCTCCTCAGCCATCTTAAAATTAATGGACAAGAAAAATTTTGCTCCATGAACTAGCTTTATTCTAGTTCATATTTTCAGTATGAAGATAATTTCAAACCAGTTTCTCACAACTGAGTAAAGTGATGTCATATGCAAAAGCATAAGATAGGCCCCGCCTTCCTGCAGCTGGGGAATAGAAGGATTTTGGAAAGTATATAACTTAGCCATTACCTTGGCTACCCTTCACAAGTTGTCAGTGTATCGCTAGTGCTCAGGACTAAACTTATTTCCACACAACCACCATCAAAGTGACCAGAGACTACAAACCAAACGGCAGCTTGATTTGTTTGTCCGATCTATTTGTCGTAATGTCTCATAATGGCAGTCTTTCTTAGAATGCCACAAGAGCCAGATGAAAGACTCAAAATAATGCAAGACGTGATGTAGACCCAAGATGGGTGAGGTGCCAATGCGTCTCCACAAGTATACTGAAAAGAAGATTCTAACTTCAAAGATTCTAGAACCCTGGAGCAGTATCCACTGGATGAAGCAGAGTAGAAAATGGGGACGCTGGAATGGAGAAGACTCTACGAAGGCTCCAAAAGTCCCTGCTCCTAAGACATTATTGACACATAAGTGTGACCCTTCTGAGGACACACACACACACACACACACACACACATTGAGACATGGCATCATGATTACATCTTTTTTAACGTGGCACTGGCCAATCTCTTTCCAAAAAAAAATTCAACTAATTATTCTTCAATGGGAACAACAATAACACAATGCCACATCAGAAGTATGCATTTAATCAAGTGGACGTGGAGAAGCCAGTATTCCAACAGCCGGTTTAACAGAACAGACCTGATAGCATGACTTACCATGAGTTATTTGCAGTTGCCTTTCCACAGTGGGCACAGAAACTTTTTCCACTGGATGTTTTTGGGTGGAGAACAGCAGTTTACTTTCTGCATTTTAGAGTGTGTTTGTAAAGTTAGTTCGCCTTTAGAGAAGTACATTTTGCCCATGTGCACCTATCTGTACTCCCAGATATTTATGCACATGAATATGAAGGCTTTTCAGGGAGCAGAGCATCTCAGACAAGCTGACCCTCAGCTAAATAGGACTCCTGTGAGGCAGTATGAACAGCTGCCTTATGTAAGATGCATACTAAAGAACTCAAGTAGACAGATGGTGAGTCAGACAGAGAACACTCATTCATTGCTGATATGCAGATACTTATAAAGACAGAAATTCTTATTCTACACTTTTTCTTAATCATAGAATTTAAATGTTTATTCACTTTGCACTTAAAGATGACATGCATAGAGATATACAATTCTAAAATCATAATTTCTCCATTCCCAGAGCAACCAAATGAGCAACATTAAGTCAAATGGGTTCATGGAACAGATGACAAATCATTACAGGGTTGAATCCCCCGTCCCCATTCCAGCCTCGTTCAGATTTAGGGGTATATGTTTGAATTCTTTGTAATTTACCTTTTAAACTGTAAAATTAACAAGAGAAGCAGAAGGAAAAGGAGGAGGAGGAAGAGGAAGGTGAGGATATTGCTGAAACGGGTCTAAGATAAGATATTATCTTAGATTTTTCAGGCTATTATACAAAATAGCACATTCTAGGGTGCTTAGACAAAGGAGATCTGTTTTCTCATGACCCTAGAGGCTAGTAACTCAAAATCAAGGTGCTGGCATGGTCAGTTTCTAGCTTGCAAATGGCTACCTTCTCACTGTGAGTTCATGAGACCTTTCCCAAAGTGTACATACAAAATGAGACAGACACACTCTTCTTTAAAGAATACCAACCCCATCATACTCTCATGGCCTCATCAAACCCTGATTAGCTCCCAGAGGCTCCATCTCCAAACACTATCACATTGAGGGTTAGGGTGTCCACATATGAAACATTCAGTTCTAACAGGCACTGATGTTTTAAATGAAAACCAGTGTTTCAACTAAATCTCATTTTATCAGTTTGGAAATTCTTTTTCAGCCCATCCTCTCAAACACCACAACAAACCACTTTCCAGAGTCAGCATTGGAAGGATTGAATATCAGTTCATCTCTCAGTTAAAAGCAGGTCTTTTATTATATTCAGGAGCAAAGGAGATTTTAAATTGCATCAGACAAAGCCAGTAAGCATTCATTTAGTTCCCACAGTGGACTGAGCAACTTAGAAGATTACAACTTGGAGTGCAAACCAACCTTTTTGACTTTGGTGGTTTTTCATATTTTATTTTTCTTTCCCCCACTGAAGTAGTTACTTTTTTTGATGCTGTGACCAAATACCTGACAGAAAGCAACTTTGGGTAGGACAAGGTTATTTTGACTCACAGTTTGAGGGAAAACAGTCCATCGTGGCAGGAATGGACTTGTCTGTGGCCCCAACCAGGAAGCAGGACAATGGGAATGCTTCTATTCTCTCCTTCTCTTATTCAGTCTAGGATCCTAACATGGGATGGTGCCACCCACATTAGGGTGAGTCTTCCCTTCTCACTTAAACCTCTCTGGAAACGCTCTCAAAGGCATCCCAGACCTCTGTCTTCTAAGTGATTAAAAATCCAGTCAAGCTTACAATTAACCATCATACCCATCTGGTCTCATTCTTTGATTGGTTCTGCCTGTTCTTCATTAAGTGTCAGAGACAGAAAACCTATCCAACCAGCTATGCAACCAAGAGGAGGGGTGAAGGGACCTGTGTGTTTTCCTCTGTTGTGTTCCAAATAGATGCATCTATTTTCATTATTGCATTCCTTTGTCATCTAGAAACTGGGAGCCCCTCCATCTCTTTTAGCAAGTTGGAGACACTGAATAAAGCTCTATCTAGTAGATAAGGGAACTTGGGACTTGGCCACATACCACTGTCCAATCATTATCTCAAGAGCAAATTAAGGCCAAGTGGAAACAGTATGAGCTCTTTGTTTATACCACACTTTAGCAGAATATAATTTCCATTTTATTTTGTCCAAAGGATAATTACTTTCTGTTGCTATGATAAAACACCATGACCAAGACCACTTATAGAAGGAAGAGTTTATTGGGCTTCTAGTTCCAGAAGGATGAGTCCATCATGACAGGGAAGCATAGCATCCTGGCCAAAGCTGAAAGCTGTCACTCATCTCCGAGTAGAAACAGGAAGCAGAGAGAGACAGACTAGAAATGGGCAAAGTTAAAGTCCACTCCCCTCCTCAGTAGCATGCTTCCCACAGCAAGGCCATACTTCCTGAACATCCATAAACAGAGCCACCAACTGACCAAGTGTTCAAATACTTGATCAATTACCTGGTTCAAAACTTGGTTCAAATACCTATAAGAAACACTTATTCAAACCACCAGACAGTTTGGTCTTTAAGGACTCATTCCCTTAACAAAGGTTTTGGCAGAGATCAAGGTGCAGCACCAGCAAGTCTAAATAGGGATGGAGATCCTGTCCTTTCAGACTTCCCAAGACAAATTTGTGACCACCTCACTGTTCAAGACACCACTCAGCTTGTGTGCAGCATTGAAGAACTCACTGAAGAGATACTCTGGCGGCCCATGACCTCTGCTCTGCTTTAAAAGTTGGGCTTTTTAATGGTCTTGACTTTGAACTAGTTCTTTTTAGTTTTTGTGTATCTAACTAAAGGTTTTAATTCTGGTTACCACAGGCTTACTTAAAGCATCTTACACTTGTAGCAGGCTGCTTTAGGCTGATAATGACTTAAGTTGGTCATTTGCATAAAATACACTTCAACTCCCTTCATTTGTTTTGGAATTTGTCTTCGTTGGTTTAGTTTTATCTTTGCTTTTTGAGACATGGTGTCATGTAGCCTAGGCTGGTCTCAAGCTGTGTGACTGAGGATTGCCTTGAACTCCTGTTTACCTCACCTCCAGTCTCAGAGCACTGGGGTCATGGATGTTTGCCACTATACCCCACGTGGCTTATTTTGTCCTGTTCTGTTTTATTCTCCTTTGCTTTGCTTTGTTTTCTTGCAATTAAAAAGTTATTTTTTATCTTATATGTATGAGTGTTTTGCCTCCACAAATGTAAGTGCACCACATGGGTGCAGAGGTCAGAAGAGAGTGTCAGAGTCCCTGGAACTAGAGTCATGGGCGGTTGTTAGCCACTATGTGGGTGCTGGGAACTGAACCCAGGTCCTCTGACAGTCCTGCCAGTGCTCTTAACTGATCAGCCATCTCTCCAATCCCCCCCCCACCGTATGTTTTTTAAGACAGGGTCTCTCTATAAAGCCTGTGGCTCCTAAGAACTAGGATTACAGATATGCACCATCATGACTGGGGGCTGGATTTCGAACCTTTTGCACATGGTAGGCAAGTACTTGACTACTGAGCTGTGTCCCTAACTTTCACTTTCACTTTTCTTTCTTTTTTCTTTTAATACAAAGTCTCATTAAATTGCTCAGGTGTCAAGTCAGGCACGATAGCATACACCTGTAATCCCAACACTCAGTAGGTAGAGGCAAGAGTATTAAGAGTTCAAGGTCAGCCTTGAACTACATGAGATCCAGTCTCAAAAAGACAAAGAAAAGGGTATAGAGAGATGGCTAACCAGTTAAGAACAACCACTGCTCTCTCGCAGGACCAAGGTTGGGTTCCAAGAACCCACACCAGATAACCAAAGCCACCTGTAACACCAGCTCCAGGGGACCTGGCCTCCTCTTCTGGCCTCTGAGTGTCCCTGCACTAATATGTACATACCCACATATACCTAACTTTCAAAAACCAAATAAATCTTATTAAAAACCCAAAATGTAAAGAAAAAGTTCCCAGGTGACCTTGAACTCACTTTGTAATGCAGGCAGACCTTGAACTTAAAAACCTCCTATCTCAGGTGGCTGAGATTACAGGCCTGTGCCATTATGCTCAGCACGCCTTCATACTGAAGATATAATTTATTTTCACCTCATCATTACAGCATATGAGTGCTCTGAATGCGGCTATATGTTATTTGACAGTGAGTTTTATGTTTTTATGTTTTAGTGTGACTGCCTAGCAACCTTTTAAGGTCCTATGCTCAGTGTAAGAATAAGGAGCAGCTTGCTTCTTCTCTCTTTCCTGCTGTTGTATTTTCATCATATACAGTGTGTAGACGTCCTTAAACTGGAATCCTGCTTTCTCTTGGGGGAAGGAGAGTGAGCAGCTTACTAACTGGACATACTGGTGATTCGTGCCTTTAATTTGAAAAGTAAATTCAAATCCACAAATCATCTTAGAGTAAAATCTACATAAAGTAATCTGAATAAAGTAAGAAATTTACATCAGGGTCTATTTATTTTGTCTGTGCATATATTGCATATATTTGTATATCGTAATCCTGGTTTTGCATAAATGGCCCCGCTTTGGCATTTGAGTTCAGGTGGTGTGCGAGTGTATCTGTGTGTTTATGTCTGTGTGTGCACATCTGAGCACAAAAATGAAATGTGGAAGCGCCTATTCCTGCCCATTAATCTTTCATCACTGCGGCTTAATTGGGGGTCGTCACATTTTTATCGCTGCATTATTTATAATAATCACAAATTACTCTTGTTTCAAAAAGTAAAACAATGAGCAAAAGAACAATAGGAAGTAGATGGGTCCAGTTTTCACTATTATTATGAAATAACCAAAGTATTTCATAATACTTTGTAAGTAAGTAAGATTACTACTTTATAGTACTCTTATGCCATATAAGCATTATAAGGATTAGCTGGCTCACAGCTCTAGAAATCTGAGGGCTAGGTGCCAGCACTTTCTTGACTCTAGTGAAACCTTGTGGAGGGTGTAACATATGGAAAAGGGATACCTCATTTTAAAATGGGATGCCACAGACCCTGGAGTCCCACCATCCCTTCCACGTGCACACCTCCAGTTAACCCAAGTCCTTCCTCGAGGTCCCACCTCTTAAAGGTTCTATGGCCTCTACACTGCCAAACTGAACACAGAGGCCACAACACATGTCCTGGGGATACAAACTCAAACCATATAAACCGTAGCTAAAAAAGTTCTTTTCAAGTTTCAACAGTGCTTTGGTGCTAGCAATATAAATTGAATTTGGACATTTTTTTCTTTCTATGAATTTGGTTAATTCTTTCCCTCTTGAATTCTTCTGCAAGAATATTTAGATATGTCCTAAAACAGATTTACCAAATTAGATTTATCTAATTTCACTAACAGTTACTAAATTTATAAAAGTCACCTACACACAGTTAGAAATACTTTAGCAACAAATAATGCTGTTTAAAACAAGGTTAAGTGGTAAGTAACCAAAGTTGAAGTGTTCTACTATAAAAGAGAGGACTTTTAAAATCAATGTAGGACCATAGGTCTTTGAAAGATAAATTCATTAGAACTAGGGATGTTGGCACATGTGAGCTCCTGGATTTGATCCCAAGCTCCACAAAAAGAAATAATAAAAACAATAAGTCCATCTGAGCTGGAGGGATGGCTCAGCAGTTAAGGGCACTGTCTGCTCTTGCAGAGGACCCAGGTTCGATTCCATGTACCCACGTGGCAGCTAACAACCGTCCTTAACTCACTTCCACCGGATCCAATGATTTCTTCCAATCTCTGTGGGCACTGCATGACACAGGTGTATCTACCTATAGGCAGGCAGTATACTCAGACACATAAAGTAAAAAATAGTAAAATAATTTTTAAAAAATGAAAACAGTAAGTTCATCTACAGCTTACTGACCATTGCATTCAGACAGATCTTTAGGAATTATACTAAACTGCTGGATTTATCAAATCAGTCTCCAAAGTTCAAGTAAGACGCAGACACACTCCTACTGAAAGTACCAAATAACATTTTTTATTGTAGGTAAAGATGTCTACTATCTTAAGTAGCATAGTTTTAAAAGTACACTCTTTGGAAGGCTGACAATTGCTTTGGTTCCTTAAGAACATAAGGCTGAGAGAATAAAGAAGGCCCAGAACCTTCAGAACCTTCTGTCTTATGAATCCTACTGCTGTGCAGGCCTGAGCGTGCCCTGACACCCTGTTCTTACCTGCTCTGCAGGGCACAGGGTGCTGAAGAGAAAGGGACAGACATCTCAGCTGCAGACTCCCTGCGGACTGCAACCTTGCACCAAAGCACTCTGAACTCCCAAGAGGGAGCTTCTGCATCTTCCCAGGTCCTGATTTTTTCCTATTAAATACAACACACGAGATGATGTGAATATGTAACTGTGTGACTTGATCAATGACAGCAGGAGTAGCCCAAGGAGCTGCATGGAGCCTGAAGCTGCAACGGAACCCCTTTACATACATTAAATTCTTCCCTTCATGCCTTCTTCAAGAAACAACTCACCAAACTCCTCCCCAGAACACTCTTCAAGTTGGAGCTAACCAGACCATATTTGGCTCTACCTTTAATTGCCATTCATAACATTTTCATATTGTTTTACTCTTCATAATTCCATTATCAAAAAGGAGCTAAGAAGGCTGGAAAGATGGCTCAGTGGGTTAAGAGACTTTCCACCAAATTTGATGACCTGAGTTTGATCCCTGGGACCCAATGATAGAAGAAGAGAACCAACTTCTGCAACTTGTCCTCTGACCTAAACACACACACACACACACACACACACACACACACACACCACACTAAATATTAAAGAAAAGAAAAAGAGACATCAGTATGATTTCGCTCCTTCAAAGCTCAGCTGGTTTTTCCTTCCTATTTCTTCTTACAATACATATATATCTATAATATACCAGTTATTACTATTCTTTCTTCCTAAGGTGACAGACGCCTTCTAGTCAAACCCCATTGTTATATCTAGAAGCACAGTTTTGACTGTTGGCAAGAATCTGACTTAACTCAAATTACCCATTTTTCTTAGTGTTGTATGCATTGTAACGCTCACAGAATCATCTGAACATGCCATCGAAGGTCATCACTCCAACTCTCTGCTGGTGTAAAATACTTCTCAGCCATGAAAGGAGCATAGGTCACAATGGCACACCACTGACCTTTATGTTTAATCTTTCCCTGGTTCCACCTCAAGTCTGGTCCCCATAACATGTTTAGTCATGGTGTGTTAGGCAGATTTCTACTGCTGTAAACAAAATATCTCAGTAAAGTCAACTTAAAAAAGATTTTTGTCTTGAATCACATGTTTAGGGGTTCCAGTCAATGGTCACTTGGCTCTGTTGATTCTGGGGCTAGGGTGAGGCAGAATATCATGACAGGCAGAGAATTATGACACAAAGCTATTCACCTTATGAAAGCCAAAAAGCAGAATGAGAAGAAAGAAAGAAAGAAAGAAAGAAAGAAAGAAAGAAAGAAAGGAAGGAAGGAAAGACAGGCTAGAAACAAAATATAATCCCAAGGACCTACTCCCCTCAACTAGATACCATTTCTTGAATTTCAGTCACCTCCTGAAAGCCTAAAAATTAGGAATTCATCTTTAGCTTAACCCACTGATGAGGTTAGGCCCCTCATGATGCAATTACTACTCCACCTCTGAACATTGCTGCATTTGGGGCCAAACCTTCCGCACAAGTCTTTGAACAACATTCCAGAGAACATCTCACAGCCCCACCAATGCCTATCACATGAAAGCAAATGCATAGCCATCTAGCAAGTGCTTGTGGGACCCTGAGACCCACATTTGGTAAGAGAAACCCAAGAAAGCACTAAGGTACTTCTCAACACCTAACTGTTAAGAACATTGACTTCAGAAACTCTGAAAGTTATGACCATCCTGCACCTCATTTACTCATTAAAAACGAGTTCTTCTATGTTACAAGCCAGACTATATTCCCAGTTCATTGGACCACCACAGGCTAGAAAGCACTTGTTAATTTCATCTTCTTACTAGTTAAAAGAAGCACTAGTCGAGGCTGGAGAGATGGTTCAGCGGTTAAGAGCACTGGTTGCTCTTGCGGAGGACCTGGGTTTGATTCCCAGCACCCACGTGGCAGTTATGGAGAAACTGACACCCTCTTCTGACCTCTGCAGGCATCACACTACAGGGGTACACTCACACACATGCACTCATACACATAAAATAAAATTTTAAAAATAGAGACACTGACCTGAACCCTCGCCTCAGCTCTCCACAGACAGCAGAAATCTCGAGCTTTCGCTCAGTTAGCAAAGGGCACTGTTGACTTTGATCCCTGTCTCATACTTTGTACTGTTTCCCAAGAAAATGTGGGAATATTCACAATGAGCAAACAAATTTGGACATACCTAAGTCCTTGCCATGTGTGGTTCATATTTTCCTTTCCCCTACAAATAAGAGCTGTCAAAAACAAATTAAGTAATTACATGGTGTTGCTACAGCTGTCTGTATCTATCATAACAGGACTGTGGCTGAGGGATGACTCTCTCCTGCCCAGCTTGTAAAATATTTATATTGGAAGGTGTGTTGTCAGGGCACATTCAGTTGTTGCCAGAAAAGCTAAAAGTAAATGAAAATGGCACTGATGTCATGGCACAGCTCTGCAGGGTGTGTGTGTGTATGTGTGCGTGTGTGTGTGTGTGTGTGTGTGTGTGTGTGTGTGTGTGGCATGGGTGCATTAGAGGCTGTGTCCCATGACAGTAATTCTGGTTAGTGTTTTTTTCTAATTATTGGGAAAATAGCATAAATATAGAAACAGAATGTTTGCCAATTGTCAAATGACAGTAAATCAAATGTCCTTAGTACCAATGTGGTTTACAGGCCAAAATGTTTTAAAAAATTAGCAATTAGCATTGGAAAACTTTGTTCAGACAAATTAAAGCTGAAAGAAATGAAAATGAGAATGAAAGCTGCAAAGAAACACCATCTGTGAGGCAGGTGGGTTTGGTTTTGATGATGCTCTTGTCTAATATACGTAAGCTATATTAAAAGTAAAAAGATTGATTGCTATATGTTCTGCAGTCAAAGCAAGGGAAGTCTTCGGTAATAAGGTCTTACCAAGTAGTTATGGTGGGCATTCAAGAGCAATAGCAATAGCCTCTCTTGTTATAGAGACCTCAGGAGCCTCCCTGACAATAACTTCTAGGGAGTATCTCAAATCCTAAACCAACCAGGGAACTTCCCTACACCAGGAGGTCTATGCAGGCTGCTTCGGGGAACAGACAACAATAGTCTTATTTAACACTGACCTGCCAAGCAAAATGTGTCATTGGTACAATGATCAAATGGAGGTTATGGGGTTAACTAGCCACTTTCTAATTGCCCCAAAGGAGGGAACTCATGCCTGGTACTGTAAACCTGATCAAAACCCCATAGCACAGGAGGTCATAGTCCCTAGGTAAGGAGTCTATTGCAGTTCTTTTGCTGAATGGACATGTTGTCAAACTGCCTTCTAAATATTTGTGTTTATACCCATGGACCTGTCCTGCTGTCAGTCTTAGTCAAAGAAGCTTCTTTTTGCAGTGGATGGCGGTCAATAGAGAGGTACATAACTGGTCAAATCTCTGAGAATAAGAGATGGAGTGTTCAGCCCTAAATGGATCATCTGCATTAATCCACCACTCCCAACACTCATCACCACCTCCGAGGCAACATCATGGAGGAGAAGGCAGAAAGAATGTAAGAAGGGAGCGGGCATGGAGGAGTGCTGTGAAGTGCTGTCCTTTGCACATGACATGGCTATTGCGTTCATGAACTCACAGCAGCTTTGGTTACCTGCACGAGACCCACAGGAGACCAAGCCAGCTAAAACCCCAGCATAGGTGAGGCAGATGATCCCCAGGCAAGGAATTGTTGGCAAAGGATAATTGCTGGGAAGGGAGAATCATTCTCTTTTAAGGAAGTGGCTGCTGGTAGGTTCCCATGGTCAACTGAATGGACCCACACTCAATCAGAACATCTGGAATCAGTGAGTTACCAAGAAAGTAGGTCATAAAGTCTGTAGGGGAGGGGCTTTGGGGGGAAAACATGGGAGGGGAGTTGGTGGGGGAAATGAGGAGTAAATACAATCACATTATATACATGTGTGAAATTCTCAAAAATAAACAAAAACATTTTTAAAGTAAAAAAGGAATTTTTTTTCAGTTTGGTCATTCCACAATGTCTGCTTCTAAAAAAATCTATTTTAGGTTTTGGAAGCTGATATCCCCCAAATCCTTAGTTTCAGGATTCTCAATAAAGATGAGAGTGAGTTATCATTTCAAAGGTTTTGCTGAGTTCCTTGGGAAAAGTGTTCCATCTTTGAAGAAAGGGTGTTTTTATTGGATTTGTGTATGTATATGTGCATTTATGTTAGCTTGGTAAGAAGCTTGCAGTATGTTTAAAAATATTATACTTAGAATGTTAGACTTAACTGCAACAAATAACAAGGACCTGAAGAATTAAAGACTAACACAGAATCACAAAAACAGGCCCAAAGTGAATGAGCATAAATATTAAAAATCTGATTTCTTTTTTATGTGTATGAATGTTATCACCTGCATGTATGTAAGTGCACCCGTGTTGTACAATGCCCATGAAGGTCAGAAGACAGTATCAGATCCCCTGGAACTGGGGTTTTAGACAGTTGTCAATCACTGTCTTGGTGTTGGTAATCAAACCTGGGTCCTCTGCAAGAGCAGCCAGTGCTGTTAACTATTGAGTCATCTCTCCAACCAGGGACATGACTTCTTAAAATTTATTTTTATTTTTTATTTATGTGTGTCTTTGTGTATATATGTACACATGCATGTGGTACCCACAGAGGCCAGAAGAAGGCATGTGATCCCCTGGAGTTGGAGTTACAGGTGGTTGTGAGCCAGCCATTAAGTTCTGGGAACTGAATTCCATCCTCTAGAAGAGCAGTGAGTGCTCTTAACCACCCTGCCATCTCTCCAGCCCCCAAGGACATGGCTTTCTGTGCTGTGGAAGAACTATCTTTTCATTGCAAACATGTATAAGTCATGAGTAAATAATTAACATATAGTCATCCTAGGAAAGAAAAGAGAATCTCTATAGAAAAGACAGAGAAACAAAGCTAGAACAGGGATACCCAGGTCACAGGGCCTCGGGATCAGGACGGGGTCTCCTCACACCAGTGAGGAAGAGTACCTTTGGAAGCCAGCATCCCACATGAAGTGTGCAGCCAAGAACATAGCCCTCTGTGGAAAGACACCTCTTCCTACTTGACTGGAAAGCAGTTAGAAACTAGGCCACTCCCCAGGTCCTTCACTAACAGTAAACCGGCTGCAGGAAGTCCCAGCCCAGGCTCCTGTCCCCATAGGTAAGAGGTCTAAATGTGCAACATAGATTAAAATCTCATTTTAATCATGGGGGTAAAGTACAACACATAGAGCAATCAGTGTACACACTGTCCTGAAACAATCTTCACATCCTAGAATCTGTGGAACAACTCATGGAGTACTTAAAAACAAGGATTTGGAAAACTCCCAAAGCAGAGACAGAGCGCCACCAGAAGTTAAAATCACATATACCCCACCCAGCCTGAGTTTGAGGCCAGCTGTGTTGTATTTCAACTGTGTTATTAAAATGATAAGACTTTTTTTTTAAAGATGAAATAACAACAACAAAAAAACCCACTATGTATAATTAAAATAAAAATGACCTCCAAAAATAAGACTTTTGTACAAGTATACCCAGGGCTACCTAATAATATTATAAGATGGTGATGTCATAACTATTGCCTTGTTACTGTAGAGACCTCTGTGGTTTATCACAGAGCAGACAACTCTACCTTTTCATCATCTGTAAACAGCACTGATTTCGATTCTTTTCTGTATTTATGAGTCTCTTTGTGTTAAGATGGCTTGGAGCTGAATCTCCTTTCATTCAGTGACAAAGTGTATATTTCAAAAGCCCCCAAATCGCCTATATTCCTACACAGGTAGCTCTGTTTCTACCCACTCTATGCCTGAACTGCCTATCTCCAATATAAAAACCAAAAATAAATAACAAATCAATAAATATAACTTACTAATATCAAAGAATTCGCAAAAAGCAAATTACAACCAAATTTTATTTTTTGAAACAAGATCTCATGTAGCCCTGGCAGGCCTTGAACTCACTACATAGCACAGAATGACACTGAACTTTTGACCTTAAGCCTCTGCTCTCCCTGCCTAAAAGCCTTTGTGCTGAGATTACAGACATGCACCCCCCACACCTGATCTTTGTGGTGGTGGGAACTGAACTCCACACTAGGCAAGCACTCTTCCAACTGAGCTACAACCTCAGCCCCACAACAGACTTCTTTTTAAAGGGGCTCGTGGAGGTTTGAATGGGAAATGTCCCCGAGGCTCATGCAAGCAGACGCTCAGCGCCCCTCTGGAGGTGCTGCTTGGGGAGGTCACGGAACCTGTGGAAGGCTGGCCCTCTGGAAGCTGTCTGCGGCAGCTGTGAACGTGTGTGGTCTTGCCCCACGTCTAGGTCTCTCCGCTCACTGAGTGTGGTTGACCATGTGCTCTCTCAGCTTCTGCTGCCATGCCTCTCCCTTCATTAGGGGCTCTCCCTCTGGAATCATAAGCCAAAGTAAACTCTTTCTTCCTAAAGTTGCTTATGGCCATGGTGTTTGGTCACGCAACATAAAGAGGGCTGGAAAGATGGCTCAGAGGTTAAGAATGCTCTTCCAGAATCCAGCTGGCAGCATTCCTGCTGAGAGGCTCACAATCCCCTGTCACTCCAGGTCCAAGGAATCAAAGAATCTGACATCTTGTTTTGGCTCCTGCAGGCGTGCGCGCGCGCACACACACGAATAAAAATAAGTCCTTAAAAATTATTTTTAAAAATGATAAAAATGTCATTGGCACAAACTACTAAAAGAAATGTCATCACATGGCAAGTGAAATTTGTTGACCATCTGAAATCTTTACAGAAACTATTAAATATTATTGCCAAGTGATAAAAATTGTGCTAACAAATCATTTCTGCCATAAGTGATGTGCATAATTTTATTCAATATAAACACAATTCCAGCAAAGAGGAGGTTTGAGATTTCATGTGGTCTTCCCCAAAAGCCAACTTGATACAAAAGAAAAAGAGGTTTTTATAGTCTAGACAGTTTTCCTAGAAGAAAGGCCTAGATAATCTTCCCAGCTAGTTGAAAGACTGAGACAGGAAGCTCACAAGTTCAAGGCCTGCCTGGCTGACAGAAAAGCTTACAAAGAAGACAAATATAGGTTTCTAATCTCTTGTTCACAGAAACCCACTTTTCTCCATAGACGATGTTATGTCACATGAAAATGTTCACATCTAAGCTGGAGATCATGGGGCTGGGAGATGCTTAATGGGTAAAGCACTTGCTATGTGACATGAGAACTTGAATTCAGTCAGTCATGGTGGCTCTATAACCCCGGTGTTGGGTGTCAGAGACAGGAGGATCCTGGGAGCTCTGGGCTAGTCAGCCTAGCTGAACAGTAAGCTCCAGGCTCAGTGAAAGACCCAACTTCCAAAAATAAGGTAGGAAGCAATAGAATAAGACACCCAACATTGACCTCTGGCATCTACATGCATGTGCACCCCCACACACACACATGTGCACACACAAGCACATCACACATACATATACGTATGTACACACTTAAAAAATAAACTAAAATTATTTCCAAGTTTATCATTTCCTTTGTGACTTTGAGCTACGTTCAGTATCTATGTCCCGAAATGACATGGCAGTTGATTGGAAGAGGTCTTCCTTGAGTTTAATTCAGATAATCATGAACTTGAACTGACTCCCATCTCTTTTGCCCATTTTAACCACTCATCATCTAGAGTATCTGTGCACAGATCATTTAATTTGCCAACAGCCCCTGGAGAAAAGCCGTATGCAAATACAAAATGTGACTTGTCTGTATTTTTTGAGTCAGTAAACTCCCACATTCATGTCTCCAAGAGGGGAGTGTGTGAAGAGAAACTGGTGATAAAGCCCTGGGCCTGCCGATGTTGGGAAGCCACCAGCTTGAAGCAGAAGCCCCAGGATCGCCTACCCTACCCACACTCTACCACACAGAAACAAGACAGCAAGTAAACTGCCATTCCTAGTATTGATGCTAAAGAGAAGGGACAGTGGGGTTGGAGAGATAGCTCAGTGGTTAAGAGCACCCAGGTTCAGATCCCGGCATACACATGGAAGCTCACAACTGTCTGTAACTCCAGTTCCAGGAGATCCAATCCAGCCTTCTGGATCTCCGCAAATGCAGCATGCACTTGACGCACAAGTAAAACACTCATACACATAAAAATAAGTCTTTTTAAAAGAGACAGAAATGGAATCTGGCTAACACCTACAAAATGGTCCTCCAAGATCCATGGTACCAATTCACAGAACTTCACTAGTCTCAAGAATCTTAAGTGGAGCATTAAAGTTTGGCATGGTGCTATACAACTGTAATCCAGCACTCTAGAGGCAGAGACAGGAGACGCTCTGCAAGTTTGAGGCCAATCTGATCTATATAGTTATTTAGAGGCCATACTGGGCTACAGAACAAGACTCAAGAGAGAGGGCCAGCAGGATGGCTCAATGGGTAAAAAGCACTTGCTTTACAAACTTAATGACCTGAGTTCAATCCCTGGATCTCAAATCCCAACAGGAGTGAACTGATTCCTGAAAATTGTCCTCTGATCTCTATGTGTGTGCTGTGTCACACATGCACCTGCATTCACACATTCACACACATAATAATAATAATAATAATAACAATAATAACAATAATAATAATAAAATTTTAAAGAGAGAGAAAGGAAAAGAGAAAGGATGGTTGTATGGTATTACACACGTAAAGCTGTCTGAACAGGTGGCTCTTAAATGATCTCATCACAAAATAAATAATATTATGAGGTAATGTGCTAAATATTTAACAGTGTGTGTGTGCGTGTGTGTGTGTGTGTGTGTGTGTGTGTGTGTGTGTGGTGGTTTGAATGAGAAATGCCTCCCATAGGCTCATGCACTTGAACACCTGTTTCCCAGGTACAGCACTGAACCTTTAGGAGGCAGAACCCTGATGGAGGAAACACATCATGGGGAGTGTTAGGGGCTTGTCCCACTTCCTGTGTGTGGATGAAATGTGACCAGCCAGCTTCCTGCTCCTGCCACCCGCCATGCCCTCCCTGCTGCCATGTACATCCTCCCTTTGGAGCTATAAGTTAAAATCAAGCCTTTCCTCCTTAAGTTGCTTTGATCAGTGTGTTCTGTCACGGAATTTTATCACAGCCACAGGCAGTAGCTGATACAGTAGCAAGACCTCAAAGACATATTGTGTATGTTTTGTGTGTGTGTGTGTGTGTGTGTAACTTTTGTCAAATTAAGAAAAGTAAAATGTAAACTGCTTTATATATATTCACTTCTTCTCCTTTGTGTGTTTGAACCAGGCTCTCAGTATGTAGACCTGGCTAGCCTCCAGCTAGCTGTATATATTAGGCTGGCTTTGAACTTGAGGGGTTCTCCTACCTCCGCCTTCTATATGCTGGAATTTACAAGCATGCACCACCACACCTAACACATATATCTATTCTGAGGAAACCTTTGATCAACGTTTTTAAAATGTAGATAAGAATTCACATAACTAAAAAAAGAGAATACACAGAACTAAAAGTTTTTAAGAGAGCAAATGGCTGAAATTTTCAGAACTGCTTGAAGATATCAATCCTCAGATCATAGCACTCCTGTCGGACTCAACAAAATGTGAACTTAAGCATATCATGGTGAAATAAAAATCTCAAAGAAGAAAAAGATTGTCCCTTGGGATGGTACACACTGATATTCCCAGCACTCAGGTGGCTCAGGCAGGAGGATCATCAAAAGTTCAAGGCCATCCTGGTCTACATATTGAGTTCCAGGCTAGCCAGGGGTACGTAGTGAGATCCTATCTCAAAACAAGCAACAAAAAGGGACAAGAGGCTATAGGTTGTGTTCAGACCAATGTCAAGGTTCATGGGTCAAGACTGATTTTGTCTCCACCCACTGAAACCTGGAAGGCAACATGCTGAAAGAAAGAAAACCACCAGCATTTGGAACCTGCTGTTCACACATGTTCTCCGATACTAATGATTAATCCAGGTCTCAGGCAGGTGTGCTCCAAAAAAGACCTGTATACACCACTTTGCATTTAGAAATGCTAAAACAGGTTTAATTCACTTTCTTCTTGTATAAAAGTCCCGTATCAAACTGGACATGGCAATGCATACCAGTGATCCCAGTGTTCAGGACATGAAGACAGGAGGATCAGATTATGGAGGTCAACTTTAACTACATTGTTTGAGTCCAGCCTGGACTACACGAGACCCTGTCTCAAAACAACAACAGCCAAACCCATGCGGTGGCCACAGCAAGATCCTGGGTCTTCTGCACTCAGAATCTGGTATGGTTTTACAAGATGGCTGTTGCATTCCTAACAGGAAGATTTGGGGAATGTGGTCTCTTTCCAGAGGTCAGGGTACAGGCACTGTGGGTCTAGAGATGGCATCAAAGGTGGCCTTGGTAAAGCTTCCCAAGTGGCATGACAGCCCCAGGCTGACCTGGAGCAGTCATCAGTACCAGCCGGCAGCAGCCGCTTACACCCGTGCCTCTTGGTGTGGGGATGAGGCCACCAGCAGAGTCACAGCAGCCTGTCAGCTAGTGTAAGATGGTGTGGGCTGGCCAAGCTTGCTGCCCCAGCAGTCTCTCCGTAGGGACATTGGATAGTCTGTCCAAGATGACAGCCCCTCAGATGGTTGTGATCATGTCCTTGGTACACATAACACCTGGACTGATGTGACCCTTGACTCCAGTGGTGACAAATACCTTCAGCCAGCATGAATCTGCTTCTGACCCCTGACAGCAGACAGGCCCCTGCGGGGACATGATGCCGTGTCCTTGATCAGGCTGCCCAGTGGTGGGGATCTGCTCCTGCTCAGCTTTGCCTCCATGTGCTCCATGGCCTTAGCCCAAGCCCTGTCCAGAAAGTTGTAGCTGAAGTCCCTGAGAAGCCACCACACTTGAAGCCAAGCTCAAGGCCTCCCACTGAGATGACATCGTCCAAGCCATAGACATAAGAAGTTGAAAATGTTTATGACAAAACATTGGAAAAACATTTCCAGGAATGAGATATAACTATTCACAATAGCTAAGATATGGAATTAATCAAATGCCCATCAGCAAGTAAATGGCTAAAGAAGTGTGGTGTGTATACACAACGCAATATTATTTAGCCATGATGAAGAACAAAACCCTATTATTTGCAGCAAAAAGAATCGAACTGAAGAATGTGATATTGAATGAGATAAGCCAGACAAAGGAAGATAAATAGTGCTAGTCTCACATGTATGAAAGCTGAAAAAGAGTCAGCCTTGCTAGAGGTGTGGCTCAGTGGTGGAATGCTTGCCCACCATGTGCAAGGCGCTAAGTTTGATCCTTAGTACCAATCACCCAGAACAAAAACCATGTCGTAAGACATTTTTTATTTATTTATTTTTATGTGTATGAGTTTATTGCCTGCAGGTAGGTAGGTAGGTAGGTAAGCAGGTGCATCCATGTTGTGAAGTGCCCGAGGAGGTCAGAAGAAGCTGTCAGATCCATGGAACTAGAGCATGGATGGTTGTTGGCCACTGTGTGGGTACTGGGAATCAAACCTGGGTCCTCTGCAAGAGCAGCCAGTGCTCTTAACCGCTGAGCCATGTCTCCAGTTCTGACAATTTTTAATATGTAAGAATGTTCACTGATAGTATCCTGTCTCACAGAGGCCCAGTGCCACAAGACAAGATTCATCCTAAAAGTGGAATTGTTTATAACAGAAGCTGAAGGACTGGAAAGAGGGTACAGAAGACCAGAGTTCAAATCCCAACACCCATAAATGCTGGTGGACATTAGAAACCTGCCTGTAACCGCAGTGCTTAGAGACAGAGATGGGGGACACTGGGAGAAGCTGGTCACCTAGACTAGCCGAATCAACCACCTGGGTCCTGAGAGAGGCCCTGACTCAGAACATCAAGGAAGACACAGAAGTCAACATCTGGCTTCCACGTGCTCTTATTCACATGCAATATACATGCATGCACACCACACACTCTTACACAAGCAAAAAAAAAAAAAAAAATGGAAGACGTAAAGTGGAAATTATGAGGAGAGACAAAGTAGAATGGTAACAGGCAACAGAGGTAACAGGAGCACGCTCTCCCGCTCCAGAGTCACAACAGCCTTTTACACATCTCATGATGGTCTAGACAGGAGCGTAAACGCTCTAAACATACAGACCTGGGAAGCACAAAAACATGTGAACCACCCTGATTTCATCACTGCATGCCCTCACACATGTGTGGAAATGCCGCACTGAGCCCTGTTAATATGTAAGGTTAATACATGTTAATTTTTAAATGAATGGGAGCTAGGGATATAGCTCCGTGGCCGAGCACTTGCCTGACATGCAGGAGACTCGGTGCAATCCTCAGCACCACACACACACACACACACACACACACACACACACACACACACACACACACGTGAATTCTGGGCAGTACAGACCTGTAAAACCAGCACTCAGAAAGTGGAGAGGGGTATGCACCCTCAGCTGCATAATGAGTTCAAAAAAAAAAAGGTACCGCAGAAACATTTTCATGCAGACTAAAACCTTGTAGACAACCGTACATCCCGTGGGAGGAAAGGAGCTGGCTTTTACACATGGTGAGCTAAGACTGGCGGAACATGCCTGGAATCCCAGCACTCGGAGGCTGAAGTAGGACAAGTATGAGTTTGAGGCTGAGGCTATCAACAGGTTCTGTGCAGAAAAAGAGTTGGAGGAGCTGGGCGAGGTGATGTGTGCCTTTAATCCCAGCACTCCGGAGGCAGAGGCAGGCAGGTCTCTATGAGATAAAGACCGGTCTGGTCTACTTGGCAAGCACCAGGCCAGCTAGAGCTACAGGGAAACCCTATCTCGGGGGGGGGGGGAGGGAGGAGGGGGAGAGGAGGAAAGAGGATGGAAGAAAGGAAAGGAAGGAGAGAGAAAAGGAAAGTAACTAACCATGCGTGTAAATCTAAACACAGTTCCTGTCTAAAATAACAGTTACATATTTCAAGAAAGAAAACACCTGAAAATAAAACAGATATGCAATGGCGTGTAGAAGTGAAGAGGACAAAGATTCCAAGCTCATTGGATTCTGTGGGA
The DNA here is from genome assembly GCA_035773235.1 of Eospalax fontanierii. Lineage (NCBI taxonomy): Eukaryota > Metazoa > Chordata > Mammalia > Rodentia > Spalacidae > Eospalax > Eospalax fontanierii. Next base: position 11,250,030 of record CM069538.1, read on the forward strand.
GAACAATCAGAACCCTCCTTCAAGGGAGCTCCTAACCACCTGGGCTAACCTGGCTTCAGTAGTGACTACAGGAACGTGATGAAAAATAGCACAGGCTGGCCGGGACCCAGGGGAAAGCAAGTGCTGCATGCTTTTGATGTGGACAAAAATTACCACCGCCGTTCCAGAAAACAGGAGATTCATCGAAAACCTACAGCCACAGCTGTCACGTGCTCTACCAGTCCCACAACTGGGTATGTGTCCAAAGAAGATTAAATCATTATGCCAAAAGTATGCTTACACTTCTGTGTTCATTAAAACATTAGTCACAATAACTAAAAGACAGACAATAAAGATGCCCCTTAGGGGATGAATAGACTTTTAAATGAGATATGTTTATATAGTGAGGTAGTATTCAGCCAAAAAAAATAAAATGTGATCATTATGTTAAGTGAAATAAGCCAGACACAAAAAGACAAATACCACATGTTCTCGCTAATTTTTGGACATTCATTAGCCTGCCTTAAAGACAGACAGAATGAAACAGGAATGACCAGAGACTGGGAAGGGCTAGAAAGGAAGGACAGGGAGTTCAGAACAGGGAACCCAAGCCCAGTTAGAAGGAAGGCATAACTCTCATTCTTCTTTATGATGCATTTCAAAATGACCGTAAGAATAAAGTTCCCAGTGCAAAAACTGATTAACAACTGATGAACTAGACCTCCTTATTAGCCTGATTTGATAATCACACAATGTATACATGCATTGAATTACCACAGTGTCCCCGTAAAGATGCATCAGTATTAGAGCTCAATAAACAAAGCTAGAGCAACTATACAATTAAAGAAAGGCAGGTAGAACACAACTTCCAAATCAAAACAAGAATTAGGAAAAAAAAAAAAAGTTAAAAAAAAAAACTAAATTCAAAAGGAGAATTTTTTTAAGGAAAAGCAAGATAAACTAAGCAGGATAAAACAATGAAACAAGACAGGACTTAAAAAGGAGGAAGGGGAGAAGGAAAGAGGGACGGGGAGGGAGGGTGACGGGCGGGGGGGGGACAGCAGCAGCAGCAGAAGCCACCCCACCAGCAGGCATTTTCAAGTGACATATCTAACTCTAAAGGACACAGAATAACTGGAAGACATGTGGAGACACGTGCTGGGCACCGCAGCCAACCGCAGCAGATCAGAGAACTGGTGGCTGTGTAAGCAGCAGATAACATAATCCAAAGGAAGTCGGGGAAGGGAGGGCGATTAGGTATGGGGTATCTTTATGGGTACATTACGCACCTGTGTGAAATGGCTTACACAACCCTGTATAATTAAAACAATTGAAAGTTTTTAAATTACCAGGACAATAATTAGCAAAAATTCTATTTCCAGGCCAGACACGGTGGTGCTTGCATTTAATCCCAACACTGATCTTCATAGCAAGTTCCAGGCCAGCTACACAGTAAGATGCCATCTCAAAAAAACAAGACAACAAAAAGAAATCTATTTTTAAATACAGAATTATTTTTTAATGTTATTCACCAAGCTCTCAAGGTCAACACTAATTGGTTCTTTGGCCAGGCCTGGTAGTATGGCTCGATAATCCCAGCTCCTTTGGAGGCTGCAGCGGGAGGATTAAAAACTCAAGACCATTCTTGGCTACAAGTCAAACTCCTGTCTCAAATTATATAGACAGTTATATAGAGATAACAGATAGGTAGGCTTGTAGAGATACATATATTTATTTATTTATAGGGCTAAATTTATAGCTTAATAGTACAACACTTGCCTAGTTGGTTCAATACCCAGCACTGCCAAAAAAAATGTGATTATTCTATAGATATGGTAACTTCTTCCTTTTTGGTTTCCTGGTGTTGTTGTTCTTTGAGTCAGGATCTCCCTGTAACCCCAGCTGGACTGTCACTCACTATGTAGATATGTAGACCAGGCTGACCTTGATCTCACAGAGATACTCCTGCCTCTGCCTCCCAACTGCTGGGATTAAAGGTGTGCATCACCACACCAGGCTTGGAAATTTGCTTCTGTATTCTCACTTTTCCTTGATACCCTAGACAATGATCCTCATCCCCAAAGGCCTAAACCACTCCTAGGATAGACCTAGTGGCTCACATCTCTAATCTCAGCACTTAGGAGGCTGAGGTAGGAGAACTGGCTCGTAGCGATCCCAGGTAATCCTGTACTACAGATGAGAACTTGTCCCTAAAGAAAAAAAACAAAAAGGCCAAATGTGGTAGCATACCTCTGCAATCCCCAAACTTGGTAGGTGGAGGCAAGATAAGCAGGAGTCCCAGTCCAGCCTTAACTACATATGGAGTTTGAAGCCATCTTGGGCTGCATGAAACTCTACGTCCTGTGAATATGGAAGGAGCGAGGGAGAACGCCGGGCATACAAAGCTTTGAGCAGAGAGTGGGTACCAGGATAGGGGAGAGAGATGACGGCAGAAGGGATAGACAGCAAAGTAAAACGAAGAGACATGAGAAAGCACATGGACACCTACAGTCCATAAGCAAACTAAAAAAAAAAAAAAGTTGACCAGAGATAACCTGCATGATGCCTGGGAAAGGCTCCTCTTAGAAGATAACCCAAGGGGCAGGTGTGGGATTGTTCCTTCTGAGTTGCTGGCCACGGAAACTCACAAAGCCATATAGGCTCTTACCATCACTCTCTGCCTACCAGATCTAGATGATATGACTATCTGGGAAGACATCACACACCTTGGCTTAGTGATAAGCAGAAATCAAGCTGGAATAGAGCTGGATACTTCTTCCCTGATGGCCAGCTTTTATACTGCCACAGGTGCCAAGCAGGCTGCGGGAGGGGTATTTACTTTGTTGTTGTTGTTGTAATGAAATGGCATAATCAAAAGTAATTTATGAAGGAATTTGTATTAAAAATTTCTCTCAGTGAGGCATGGCACTCAGCTCCACCCATCCAGGTCTGGAACAAAGAAGTGAAGGAAGTATGATTTTGCCAAGTTACAGTTTGGGAAACCAGAGCTTATTTGAGCTTGCTTACAAGGAAATTATTGAGGAGAGGGGGCGGGCCAGGCTGCAGAGTGTTACATTTTCACCAGAGCCACCAAATCTCCTGACCTCCACCAGGACAGCAACCCGCAGCCTCAAACGCCCCTCTCTTCCCCAGAATTCTCTGCTCCCCTCTTTGCCCCACCCCCTACATACAACTCAAGTCACTGGTTGGTTGGGAGGTAGCTAACTCTATTGGCTTCTTCCTTTGTCAATCAAGCTCCCTGCATGTTCCAATTGTGCACATCCCTATTCTGACAGAGGAAAACTCATTACAGACTTTGACTTATGGTTCCAAGGCAGTTGGAGCCCACAATGGCTAGGGAGATGTGTCAGCAAGAGGCTGGAGCGGAGGGCTGGCTCCTTACATGCCACTGCACAGGAGGCCAAGATAGCAAGCTGGAAGTGGAGAAGGCTGTAAACTCTCAAAGATTTACATCCTCCAGCAAGGCTTTGTGTCCTAAAAGCTCCGTAACCTCCCCAAACAGCACCACCAACAGGGAAAGAGTGTTCGGATACATGAACCTCTGGGGGACGTTTCTCATTCAAACCACCACATTTCATCCCCTGGCCCCAGAGGTTCATGGCCATCACATGAAATAAACTGCATTTGGTTCAACTTCAAAAGTCCTCCTAGTCTTACTGGGCATGATAGCACACACCTTTAATCCCAGTATTCAGGAGGCAGAGGCGGGCAGATCTCTATCATTTAAAGGCCAGCCAGAGCTACACAGTGAGAACCTGTCTCAAAAACAAATAAAAAGTCATTTAACTGTCTCAATGCTATTCAAAAGTCCAAAGTCTCTTTTCAGACTCAAAGTAATATCTTAACTGTGACTCCCTATAAAATAAAAAACACGTGCTTCCAGCATACACTGAATAAACATTCCCATTCCAAAAGGTAGGAATGGCGGCATAGTGATGTTAACAAAAGATCAAAACCCAACAGGACAGACACCAAATCCTGTAGCTCCATGTCCAGTATCTTGGACTTTAGCTCCAAAGGGCTCACATGCTCAGCCCCTCCAGATTGCTGCCTACAACATAGCTCTCTTGGGCCCCCTGTATGCAGGTCTCCCTGATAGATGCTAAGCAGAGCTTAGCAGACTATTCTAGTAAACACCTTGCAGGCAGCAGTGCTGAGAGTGATGTGGACTACAGAGGCCAAGCTCAAGAGGTATCACAGGGGAACAGAGACTGCATTAGCAACTACCTTACAGGTCATTTATACAATATTCTGGTGAAGAATCTGTTTTCTGCCTATGCTCCAAGAATTGATGTGAAGCTGAATTAAAAAGCAGTGAACTAATTTATTTGGTGGAAGAAATCTCAAGACAATATAGCATTGAGTTATTACTGATTTATTCAGGACTACAATGAAAAAGAGAAAGTGGAGATGTACAGTTTGGAGAGAAAAGAGCACTAGGAAGCCCAGGTGTGTGCTTAAAAGCTGTAACTGTTCAGGAGATTAATGCTATTAAAGAGAAACTTGCTCTACATTGTAAAGAGAAGAAGGGCACCCTAAGGGCAAGACCCCATCTAGCTAAGCCTCCTGTTTGTGAAAGACAGTCTAAAGGGTTGCTTGGCCTCTATAGTCCACACCACTCTCAGCACTAACTGTCTCCAAGGTGTTTACTAGAATAGCCTGCTAAGCTCTGCTTGCAGAATCCAATGGTTTCGTTAGTCCAAACTTCCAAAGTCTTCCACATACTTTCAAAAAGCAACATGGTCACATTTTTCACAGCAATATCACAGGCCTGGTACCAACTTCTGTATTAATTACTTTTCTGTTGCTGTGATAAAACCATATGATCAAAAGCAACTTATAGAAGAATTTATGTGGCTTACAGTTCCTTAATGGCAAAGAAGGTGTGTAGCGGGTGACTGGAGCAGAAAACTAGGTGATCACATTTTGTCACACAAGAGGCCAAGAGAGTGAACTAGAAGTGAGGCAAGGCCATAAACTCTCAAAGTCTGCCCCCAGTGAAGTACTTTCTACCAAGGCTACACCTCCTAAAGGTTCCATATCTTCCCCAAACAGCATCACCAACTGGGGACCACTTGTTCAAATACTCAAGCTTATGGGAGACATTTTTCATTCCAACCACCATAGAGAGAAAACCCATCAATTGTCTTACCCAGCTGAAAATCCTATAAACTATGACACAAACCTGCCAGGCACAATGTGCCCACTTGTGCAATAGTGGCACAGTTGTTAGGGGGAAACCAACCACTCTCTTGTTGGATTTGAGGCCCATTCCACAGGACAGAATCCACACATGGTCCTGTAAAGCTATTCAAAAGCCCAACAGGGGAGAACATGGGATCTAGGAGAAACTTAATTCTGTCATTTTGTGTAAATTGACACAGTGTTGAATCACCTTCTAAATATGTATGTTTATACACGTAGATAATTACCATTTCAGCCTTAACCAGAAAAGCTGCTCTATCCAGTGAACTGTGATGAAGACCAAATCTTATGGCTGCAGAAAGCACTAAGAATAGTCAAGAATGACTGCTCAGCTCTAAATAAAGACATTTAAATCACCCTCTCCAAGGCTCAAAGAACATTGTGGAGTGACCACCATCAGACTCCAATGGATAGTCCCACTTGGTCACACAGATGGCTCTGATTAAACTGGAGGGGTTGCACAACAAAACCAAAATTCATGAATCTGGGAAACAGACAAGTGGGGAGGTGAGATAGAGTTGGGAGGGAGGTGAGAGAGGGAAGGGCGAGAGTAGTCAGAATGCACTGTATGTGCTGTCCAAAATCGTTAAAGAATCAACTAATAAAAATTTGTGATTGTTCAAGTGTTGGTTAGTATACTGTCTTTGAAGCTCCTCAGAGCTGTAGTGACAGCATGTATCTGAATTTCACTCATTTCAAGTGGAAAATAACATTTGATTCTATGTCTATAACTTACTTTGTTATATATTCATCCACTGAGAGACATTTACTTTTTTTCTGCTTTTTGGGTATTTTGTATTCAAGAAAAATAAATACTTGTGCATGGGGCTGGAGAATGGCTCAGCAGTTAAGAGCACTGACTGCTCTTGTACAGGACCCACGTCTGATTCCCAGCACCCACAAGATGGCTAACAACTGTCCTAACTCCAGTTCCAGGGAAATCCAATGCCGTCTTGTGATTTCCTAGGGCACTGCACAACACAGGTGTGCTTACATGCAGGCAATACACGCATACACATAAAATAAAAATTAGAAAAAAAATAGTTGTGCAAAAAGGAGAGAACACCAGGAACAGTGGTGCTCACGTTGAATCACAGCACTCAGGAGACAGAGGCAGATAGAACTCTGTGAGATGGGGAACAGCCTGGTCTACATAGTGAGTTCCAGGCTAGGTGGACTATAGGAGACACTAGAGAAAGAGAGACAGACAGACAGACAGAGACAGAGAGAGCATAAAAGATCAATATTAATTAACAACAAGAACCTGGTCCTACATCAAGCTCTCTGCTACAACTCTGCCATCATTGACCACAGCAGCCCTGCCTTGATTGCTTCCCTTTCTCTATCACATTCAGCAAACATACTCAGGGTCCCCAAACTCTCAGTATTCAACCTTTCTTATTTCTCCCTGGCCTCACAGAGTTCAGAGACACCAGTGTGCAATACCCATTTCTCCCTATGACCTTTGAACAGACTGCACAGTGAGAATGAGATAAACAGCATAAAAGATAAAACTAACTTTCAAAATTCTTATGTTTCATATGCCCCCTCAATGCAATGGTCAAAGGTTTTATAGTGGTGTTTGTTACTGGAGCTGTACTTTAAGGATTACCAACGGGCCAGACATAGTTGTACATGCACCTGTAATCCCAGCTACTCGGGAGGCTGAGTCAGGAACACAAAGACCATGTAAGCCTAGGAGTTAGAGAACAGCCTGGGCTACACAATGAAAAGAAAGAAAAAAAAAAAAAAAAAAAAAAAAAGGGAAAGCATGCCCAGTGACTAGTCTCATTCATGAAGCATATCATGTGACAGAGTTCAGTAATTATTTATTAAATGAACATTAAACTGGAATTCTCTTCCAGGTCTTCTCAGAGCAAAAATGGTGGCATATACCTGAAATCTTAGTACTTGGAAACTGAGGCAGAAGAATCAGTTCGAGAGCTGCTTTGGCTACATGGAAAAATTCTTTCTTTTTTTAAGTCTTTTTTAAAAGTATTCTCAATTGACATTAACATACAGAGAAGACCTCAGGAGAATGTGTTCTACACTCCAAAACAAGATCTGAAGGTGACAGAAGAAAGCAACTTGCTTTCTTTCAGAGGACCCCAGTTCAGTTCCCAGCACCAAGTCAGGCAGCCAATAAACTACCTGTAACTCCAGTTCCAGGAGATCAAACACCCTCTTCCAGCTTCTGCTGGTGCCTGCACAGTCCTGTACACACACCAACTCACAGACACACACATAAAGTAAAATCAATCCAAAAAAAAAGAAAGGAAAAGGAGCCAATTTACTTATTTTTACTTTTTGATCTTGATAGATCCTGAGAGTGTTAGCATATAATTAAAATTGGGCATTTCCCACCGCCTGTCAGAGCAAAGAGGGAAGTAAGTCAAATCCTAAGAAACACTTCTTTCTTCCAAGGGGAGAAGCGGGGATGGTTTATTGGCACTTAGTTTCTATAACTTCCTTCTCTGACAGACTACACAAACAGAACAGCCACAACTGAGAAACAGGATCCTAGGGTCAAAGTGCTTGTCTTCAGCCGCCAAGTATTAAAACGAAGCCTGGCCAGAGAGAGAAGCTACAAGCAAAACAAATGCTACATGAGTGAACCAATTTGAATACTGTTCTGGGGTAGAAGAGGTATCACAGGACCAATAGTCACTGTCAGAACGGATCCAAAAGAGATGCTAGTGAAGAGCAGCTGGGGTGTGCTAAAGCCCTTATTTCCACGCCAAGAGAGCAAAACTGCCCCTGCGCAAGCCTGTGACCTGGAACCGGAAATGCGGGGAGAAATGAATGGAGCGAGAAGGAGCAAAAAGCCAACCAACGAGCCGCAGTGGGGCCGGCCAGGCTGCTGCTCAGCCCACAGTCCTTTCGCCGAAGAAAAATAACAGTGTGGGACAGAGTGGGGCGAGACGAGGCAGGCGGGGAGTGTGGGAAGAACTAGGGAGAGATGCAGCGGGAGGGGTCCTGGCTCTGCCAAGTCCGCAGACCGTGCGGGGAGGACGCGGGAGAAGCTGGAGCCGGGGAGGAAGGACGGGTCCCAGGTCGCGCTCCACATCAAAGTCTCAAGGATCAGCAAAAATGCTCAGCGCCATCCTTGCGCAAGCGATCTTGGGCCCTGGGAGCATAATCTAGCTGAGTTGACTCTGGCCAGCTTTTTGTGGACTGGGGAGGAAACGCTCAAATGACTTTTTCTAAGGGAAGCCAAACGGAAGAGCGGTGTTTAGGCTGCACACTCTCCAATGTAAATAAGGTAGTCCTAGAACTCTGCGAATAACTTCACCGGAAATCATGGCTTGCAAAAACCCAGATCGTAGTCCCAGACTCTTTTGCCCCTAGAAGCCTGAGTGCTGGAGGTCATTTGAAGACTAAGTATCCCTTGCTGTACAAGTAGCGCCAGTTCCAAAAAGCAAAGGGCGGGTGTACTGCTCCCTCTACTGGTCCTGCCCTCAAGTGTAGGGCCGGGAAACTTCACTACACCACCTCTCTAAAGACCAAGCCAGAAGCTGATGCGTGTCTCATTCATTCATTCATTTTGTCTGTTTATTTGGGGCTTTCTTGTATGGCATGAGTGTGTTTTGTTTCATTTTGTTTTTGAGACGTGCTCCCACTTTGTAGCCCTGGCTGGCCCTGAACTTGCTGTATCGATCAAACTGGCCTCAAATTCACACATGATAAATGGACCAGAACGTATGATCTCTTCTTCGTTTCTCCAGTAACACTGATTTATTCGTTCAACTTATTTATTCAACTATATTGACTAATTGGGGCATTTGATAAGTGTTTCCTAGGCATCCACGGTGTTTCAGGCCATGACTGGGTGTGGTAGAAACAGAAGGAAGCACAAATCCCAGTCCACTTTCACTGAAAAGGCAGCCACTAATATGATGAGTTTCTGTTTATTCTCTTTACAGCTCTTTACTAAGCTTTCCTAAGGTTAAATTCTTCCCTGAGGGCCAGCTCTCGTGGTATCAGAAGCTGCTATGCAGGCTGCCAAGGAAGAAAAGTTATCCATAGTCCTACCCAGCTCCAAATCCTACAAACTGGCAACAGTGACAACCTATCAAGACATTCCCATGGTGCAATGGGGAAATTATTATCTTGGAGGTAACCAACAGCTTCTAATTAGACTTTAGGAGGGAACTCGTGCCTGTCACTGTAAACCTAGCCAAGAGCCGGTGGCTGGAGCAATCATAGCCACTAGAACAGAACTTAACTACTGCCATTTTCCCAAATCAATAAAGTTTTCAACTGTATCCTGAATACTTACATATCCTTATATCACAGTAAGTGTAGTTCTCAGCCCTTATCAAAGAAGCTTCTTTTTGCAGCAGATAGGGGCTACTACAGAGATTCAAACCTAATCAAAATATAGAGAATAAGTGTCCAGTGATGTCCGGCCCCAACTGATTCATCTATGACAGGCCCTACATCCAAGGCTCAGAGGACATCACTGAAGGACTATCAAAAGATTTTAAGAGTCAGAGAACCAGGACTTCTGCTGTTAGATAGTGCCTTCTAGACATAACAGGGAAGCTGCACCCATGAAATCACAACAAAGCGACTGCATAAAGACCTGTGTAATGACCATACCAGTCAACGGAGGTGGATGGCGGAAACTTCACAGCCCACCCCCCGCAGATGAAGAGCTCCAGACAGTCAGTGGCTGATGAAGGAGGGAGAATTAGGCTTTCTCCAGAGACAAGCCCCTTGATAGGTTATCCAGTCCCAAATGGTCAGCCCTAAACACATATACATATGAGTACCATCAAAAGGACTCAGTAGATTGTGTGTGTGTGTGTATATATACGTACACATATATGTGTGTGTAAAAATAATAATTACAGAAGAAGGAGTGGGGAGTGGGGAGGAGCTGGAGGAGTAGAGGGAGGTGGAGGAGTAGAGGGAGGTGGAGAACTAGAGGGAGGTGGAGGAGTGGAGGGAGGTGGAGGAGTGGAGGGAGGTGGAGGAGTGGAGGGAGGTGGAGGAGTAGAGGGAGGTGGAGGAGTAGAGGGAGGGTGGAGGAGGAGAGGGAGGTGGAGGAGGAGAGGGAGGTGGAGGAGGAGAGGGAGGTGGAGGAGGAGAGGGAGGTGGAGGAGTGGAGGGAGGTGGAGGAGTGGAGGGAGGTGGAGGAGTGGAGGGAGGTGGAGGAGTGGAGGGAGGTGGAGGAGTGGAGGGAGGTGGAAGAGTAGAGGGAGGTGGAGGAGTAGAGGGAGCTTGAGGAGTAGAGGGAGGTGGAGGAGTGGGGGGAGGTGGAGGAGTGGAGGGAGGTGGAGGAGTGGAGGGAGGTGGAGGAGTGGAGGGAGGAGGAGGAGTGGAGGCAGGTGGAAGAGTGGAGGCAGGTGGAGGAGTGGAGGGAGGTGGAGGAGTGGAGGGAGGTGGAGGAGTGGAGGCAGGTGGAGGAGTGGAGGCAGGTGGAGGAGTAGAGGGAGGTGGAGGAGTAGAGGGAGGTGGAGGAGTAGAGGGAGGTGGAGGAGTAGAGGGAGGTGGAGGAGTGCAGGGAGGTGGAGGACTAGAAGGAGGTGGAGGAGTAGAGGGAGCTGGAGGAGTAGAGGGAGGTGGAGGAGTAGAGGGAGGTGGAAGAGTAGAAGGAGGTGGAGGAGTGGAGGGAGCTGGAGGAGTGGAGGGAGCTTGAGGAGTAGAGGGAGGTGGAGGAGTAGAGGGAGGTGGAAGCTGTGTAAACACAGTTTACCCGTGTATGAAATTCTCAAAGAGTTAGAATGAGTCTCACATCAACATTGGTTTCTCAAACATCCTCTCATTAAACTGCTGTGTTTCTGACCTGAAAGTGGCACATCTGGTATTACCTTGATTTATTAATTAAGTATTTCACTCCCATTTGACTTTTCACATATCTATTTTCCCCTCAAGTAAATTTAAATTTCTTTGAAGCAAGAAACAAATGGTTTGACATACAATTATATGATAAATCCTAAAATTGTGTGAAAATAAATCGTGTTTAACAATTTACCTTTTTCTGAGATAGGGTCTCATGTAGCCCAGACTAGCTTCAAACCTGCTCTGTAGCTAAGGATGACCTTCTCTTTCTGATCTACCTGCCCAGCACTGGAATTACAGGCCTGCACCACCATACTCAGTGTGGTTCTAGGGATCAAACCCAGGGCCTCGTGGGTGCTAGGCAAGCTCTGCACCACTAAGCTATACCCCCAGCCCTGTGTGGTGATACGTGTCTGTAATCCCAGCACTTGGGAGGCTTAGGCCAGAGGATGACAAGTTTCAGGGTAAGTATAGACCACAGGTATAGACCCTACCTTACCAATATTCTTTCATATAAATAAACATTTCATTTGGAAATATACACATATTTACACATATTAAGATGGGGGATTGCTTGGGCTTGCTGGCCTCCAGCCTAGATGAGAAAACATGACTTTGTCTCATTAAAGCTACTCAGGCTGGCCTTGAACAAGCTCTAGCCAAAGCAGGGCTTGGACTCATCATTGTCCTGCTGCGGCCTCACAAGTAGCTAGGATTACAGGCCTGTACCACCAGACGAGGCTAGCTCCTTTTTATAAAGGGGATCCCAGAAAGCCTTCTTTTAGTCATATGAGAGAAAAGCATGACGTCAGTAGTCTTCCACCTAACCAGAACCCACCTATGCTGACACCCTGATCTCAGATGTCTAGGCTACAGACCTGGTATTTATAAAGTATCCATTCTATGGAGTTTTGTTATAGCAACTAAAACTGACTTAGACAAGCACTACAACCAATTAGATTAACATATAAACAGAACACCCAACTCAGCAAAATAGACTTACTTCCCCGGCTCACAGCGAGCATTCTCAAGATAAACCACGTGCCAGTCCAAAGGAAGACTCGGCAAGTTTGAAAATTACAAGACCTGTGAAACTTGTACGAAAAAATGCCCTTCTACAAAATGTCAAGAATTAGAAATCAGCAACAAAACTATAGCTGCATGTGGTGGTGTATGTTTATAATCCCAGCACTTGGGAGGTGGAGGCGGCAGGACCAGAAGTTCGAGGTCATCCTCAGCTCTACAGTGTATTCAAGACTAGCCTGTGCTACACAAGACCCTGTCTCAAGAAAACAGAAATAAACAAATAAGTAAATAAATTTGGGAAATTCACAAAGGTGGAAAAATCAGATCGTATATTCCTAATCACCAATGTGTGGAAGAAGCCATGCTGCCTTCTGAAACAGACAGAAGCAAAGCAAATTAAAGCCCAAATAGGAAAAGAACTCATAAAGATTAAAGTGAAGACAAATGAAAAGGGAAGCAGAAAAATAATAAAATCCAAAATTCACCAGCATTTATTTAGATTTATGAAGAAAGAATAAATACTTAGCAATAAATAATTTAAAGAGAAGTTCAAGGATTACACACTGAAAACTAGGAAGTAACATTAAGACCTAAATTACTTGAAATACATTCTACATTCATAGATTAGAAGACTGTTTTTTAATTTTTAAAACTACATTTCCTTGGGGAACGGGAGGACACACTTGTACGCCATATAGAAGGGATCAAAGGACAGTTTGTAGGAATCAGTGCACTCCTTCCATCACATGGCTTCCCGGAATCCAAATCCGGCTTGGCACGGAGCACCTTCACCAACTGAGTCATCTTGCTGACCCAAAACATTTAATATTGTTAGGACAGGACTCGGGTGTAAAACAATGGTAGAGCAATTGCCTAACATGTGTAAGGACCTGAGTTCAGTATTCAGCACCACCAAACAACCTACACAGTTAAGACGTAATAATCCCAAATCGATCCACCAGATTTAATGTAACTCTTTTCATAATCCCTGTTGCCTTGTATTGCAAAATTGACACACTGATCTGAACTCAGGAAAATACCAGAGATCTAAACTAGTCAAAATAATCTTGAAGATAAACTAAGTTTGAGAACTCAAACTCCCATTTTGCAAAACAACTACCAAACAAAAATAATCAAAACTCTGATTCTAACATAGAACTGAAAATGTGGATCACTGGGACCCAACCAAGCATTCAAATATAAACTAGAAATCTATAGACAATTGCTATTCTCTCTCATTCTCTCTGACTCTCACTTTCTCATTCATTTTGCTGGAGATTGAATCCAAGGCCTCACACATACTAGGCCAGTGCAATACAAGTGAGCTACACCCCTGGCCCTTTGAAAATGTTTGTTTTGATACACAGTCTCCATAGACTGCCAAGCTGGTGTTAAACATGAGAGCCTCCTGCCTCAGTCTCCCAAGTGCTGGACCTACAGGCATTAACCATTATACTCAGCTCTGGCCAATTGATTTTCAAAATGGAGTCAAGAAAATTCAAAGGGATATAACAGCCTTTTAACAGAGGCCCCGGGCTGCTAGATATCTAGTGCGAAAGAATAAAACTGGTCTCCTGCAACATTCCATATGCAAAAATGACTATAATAAAAATGAATTGGTGATCTACGAATAAAAAGTTAAAGCCATGAAATTCTTAAAAGAAAACAGCGATGATACTTTATGACCTTGGATTTAGCAAAAGATTTTTTTAACCTCTGTGAGGCTTTAAAGGCTATGAAAAGCACTTTCTGTCATGGAGTTAAGTGTGTATCCCTGGCTTAGCAAACACTGAGCTTGGATTTTTCTTAATTTTTATCTATTGATTTTGGTGTGCGTGTGTGTGTGTGTGTGTGTGTACAGGAAAGCTCAGTTTGTTCATGGATATGCTCTGGACAGGAGCACAGCTAAAGTTAGAGACAGTTATGGAGAAGTCTAACAATAGCGGCAGGAACCAGGTCAGAAAAGGCTTTCTTTTTCAACATCACCAAGATGCACTGAACCAATTGATGAGTGGGAACACCCATTCCCCTCCACAAAAGGTGCTTTCTTTGGCCATAGAGCAAAGTAGGGATGAGTAAACTACACCATGATCCAGACAGCTTGAGCATTTCTAGAATGTTCTGGTCATTTTACTGCTGAGAAGAGCAATTATTCACTGGTGAGTCATAGTGGTGTACCCTGAGGCTGCAGGAGCAACGGATTTCTGTGATAAGCACATCTTCACTCCACAAAGCCCAGTGCCCTTGCCTGCTCCCAGTATGCATCATTCCCACGCTGGGGAGCAGTAGAACTGAAACAAGACCGGAACTCCCAGCGGAGTCTCCTCTTCCCACAACAAGCATCTGTGCAGAAGCCCTCATCATAGGTGATTACGGCCACAGGTTAATCTGGTGGTTCCTCCTAATTAATAGTCTGGCATATTGAAGAAGCCAAAAGTGACCACAACACTCTAAGTTTCTGGAAAACCCCAGCTGGCCAAGTGTCAGCATGCATTAGGCCAGCCCTTGGTGTGTTGTCTAACCACATCAGCCTCTCCTGGAATCCAGCCCTTTGGCTGACACTCTCCTGTGGAGACAGAATGTCCCTCTGTGGCTCACAAATACCACTTAGGCTGTGTTGTTTTTCTGCCCCAGCATTCCCAGCCCTGGATCTTTCAGCCTCTTCCAACCCATTCTTATCTGCTCTTGGAGACTGGCTCTCTCTCTCCCTAGTTCAGCTTGCTCTCTCCCGAGTTGTTTCAGAAGAGTGGAGAACCTTTTCTTCCCCTTGATTTCTTAATCTCTCTTTCTCTTCCCTGTTCTGTCTCATCTCCAGTTTTTGCATTGCCCTCAGATCAAAACAAGTAGCTGATTGCTGTGTTTCAAGACAGGTTCACCAGGTTCCCCGGCTGTCCCTCTCTCTTGGTTCATGGAGTTGAATTTCTATTTTATTTTATCACTCGTTTCTAATGTAACAAATCCAACAGCTACTGAAAGAAAATCAAGGATCCTAGTAATATCCTACAGTAATCTGTGTTCATATCTGTTCATTTGCTTTCAATTGCTGTGACAAAACACTCTGACCAAAACTAAGTTGGGGAGGTACCTGGAGCGGGGAGCTGAAGCACAGGCCATAAAAGAATAGAACGCTGCTTATTGACTTGGTCTGGGCTTCAGTTCCTGCCTCCAGGTTTCTGCCCTGAGTTCCTACCTTGGACTCCCTCAGTGATAAACTGTGACCCGGGAGATGTAAGTCAAATAAACCCTTTCCTCCCCAGGCTGGTTTTGGTCAGAGTGTTTTGTCACATCGATTGAAAGGAAACTAGAACACCGTGGTAATGTCTACACACCCTTCCCAGGTAACTGCCATGCAGTACCCTGTGCATTCATGCCCACCTTTCTTTTGCATAGCTTCATTCCAGAGGCACTCTAGTCTACCCAGGCCAGTCTGGATTTTAAAATTTATGTACAGGTATAGCGTTGTTGCCTGTGCTTTTCTTCTTCCTTGTAATTTTATCTTTTTAAAATTTTTATGCATTATTTTTTAATTTTTTTAATGTGTATGAGTGTATTGCCTGCATGTCCATAAATGCACCCGTGTTGTACAGTGCCCACGAAGGTTCACAGAAGACATCAGCTACCCCTGGAACTAGAGTTACGAACTGTTGTAGGCCACTATATGGGTGCTGGGAATCGTACCCAGGTCCTCTGCAAGAGCAGCTTCTTAACCACTGAGCACTCTCTCTCCAGCCCGCTATGTAATTTTATCTAATAGAATTATTTTTAATTTTTATCTTAAGATAAGTTCAAACTTACAGAAAAGATTTTTGGTTTCTCTTAAGATTTATGTATTTTTATTTTATGTATATGAGTGTTTTGCCTGTGTGTATTTAAGAGTACCACATACAAGCAATGCCTGCAGAGGCCAGGAGAGGCATCAGATCATCTGGAACTGGCCTTGTTAGCCATCATGTGGGTGCTGGGAACCAACCAGGGTCCTTTGCAAGAACACCCAGTGCTCTTAATTTCTAAGCCATCTCTCCCGTTCCCAGAAAATTTTTAATAAGGCTGGGGATGTAGCTCAGTTGGTAGAGTGCTTGCCTCATATGCATGGAATTCCTGGATTCCATCCCTAACAGTGTATTTTTTTTTAAGGTATGGTGGTTGGCTGTAGAGGCACCAGCCTGGGCTCCATGAGACCTAGATGGGGCCATAAAAAGTACAAAACTCTAAAAGGCTTGAAAGCTCCGTCTCCTCACAGCAATGGACCCGTGGGCATCTTCCTTATGCTTCAAGACACAGCTCAATTGTTCCCTCCTCTGCAGAGCTACCCATGGCTGCTTCCCACTGAATAGCTCAGTGGGTGCCCACTTTCTGAGTCAGATGCTTTTGCTCCCACAGTTCTGGAAGGGTGGGAGCACCAACCTTATTTTTCTGAGGAATAAATAGATTCAGAATTGCAAAGGACGTGGATACAGTTGCACAGCTGCTGCAGAGCAGTGAGAACAGGAGCCTCTGCCTGTCCAAGCCAGCTGACCTCGCAACTACATGCTAAGTCCCCAGAAAGCTAAGTGCTCTTTCTCGAAGAAGCTTGTTAACGCCTTGCTCCTAGCTCAATACTGATAGCTACCTCTGCTGTTTCCTATCATGTTCACAATCCTTTTTTGAGATTGATTTTGAACTTGTTGAGCAGAGGATGAAGTCTTGCTGAGTTCTCAGGATTTAGCAAAACCTGAAGAGGCAGTCAGTCACTGTTCACGGATTCTACAATTTTTCATGCCCTAAACTGTATGTCTGGTACCTTTTTGGTCACATTCATACACACAGCAGTGAAATTTCTGACACCGAACTGAGCCCACCAGCTGAGGGGAAACAAGGCTTTGCTCCACCTTTGTGTTTCTGCTTTCCTTCTGGGACCAAGTGTCTTCTCTGAAATCTATTTAACACCATGTTTTCCACATTTTTGTTCTTTTCCTTAATGACTTCACTATTTAAATGGACCAAAGCATAGTGTCCCTCAGAGCAGAAAGGCTGAGACATTACATGGAAAACGGATGAGATCCATGGATGCTGTCTAGGCACTGTCAGTTACAAATTCAATGTTGATAGATCAACTATATATTAAATAAAGTGCAATCAAAGAAAAGAAATACACTAAGCAGGTATGACTGACAACATGGACCAGAGAACTGAAGGAATCTAAGGCTGGAATAATGGTGCTTCAGTCTCACTAATACTATGTTCATGTAAATGTC
This sequence comes from Eospalax fontanierii, assembly GCA_035773235.1. Lineage (NCBI taxonomy): Eukaryota > Metazoa > Chordata > Mammalia > Rodentia > Spalacidae > Eospalax > Eospalax fontanierii. The sequence goes on from CM069538.1 coordinate 11,267,282, forward strand.
ACAGAACGGAACTATCATGAATAAAACTCAACCGTGCTATATGATCAGCACACGTATTATAAAAGAATGAAGGACCTCAGGTATGTATTAGGGAGATGAGGCTAGCTAATGAAATCTGCTTTCCGAACCTACATCAAGCCAAACAGATATAAAAAAAGATTTATATGTTGACATAATAAAGAAGTACTAGATTATAAGCCTAGGCTCAAAAGATATTATCATGTTAACAAGAACAGTGCACATAGAGAAATGAATAACAAGTTCATACTTCTTGCTCAGTAGAAAGAAGATATTCCCTGAGAATGTCCAAGAAAATAATATTTTTTATGCAATACAAATATATTTGGCCACAATCTTTTATCTTAGTTTGACATTGAGCACATTAAAAATCTGTATGTTGGGCTGGAGAGATGGCTCAGTAGTTAAGAGCATTGGCTAGTCTTGCAGAGGACCTGAATTTGGGTTCCAGCACCCAGTAGCTCACAACTGCCCATAACTCCTGTTCCAGGAGGAGCTCATGCCTCTGGCCTTTGAAAACACCCGCACTCACATGAGACTCACAGACATACACACAATTTAAAAACAATAAAATTGGTTTTTAAGCAGACATGATGGTGCAAACCTTCAATCCCAGCACTGGGGAGGCACAGACAGGTGCATCTCTGTGAGACTGAGGCCAGCCTGGTCCACATAGTGAGCTCTGGGCCAGCTGTGGCTACAGGGAGACCCTGTCTCAAAAAGACAAAAAATTTTTTTTTAATCTGTATGTTTGATGTTTTCAAAATGTGTTACACTTTCATCACTGTGGCTAAATAGTGGAAATTTGAGGGCAGAAATATTTATTTTAGCCCAGAGTTTGAGAGATTTCAGTCCATTATGATTGGAAAGGTGCGATACAGCACATCTCACATCATTGTAGGCAGGGTGGAGAGAAGAGGGGAGAAAAGAGAGGAAGATAATACACCAGTCCTAGTTTATGCAGTGCTGGGTACCAAGTCCAGAGCCGCGTCCGTGCTACACAAGCACACTGCCTGCCAGTGAAACTACATTCCCAACACCTCTGAAATTTTTTGTCACTAAAATTTCCTATACTAAGAACAGCATGCTAGAATTTTAACTCTGAGTTTTTGGCAAAGCAAGGAGAAGGAATGTGTTGTTTCAAATGAATGCACAAGGCACATCAACACCGATGCATGATGGGAGAGGATCTGACCTACTAGCTCCTTATCCGTATGATTGTGGTCAAGGCAGACATGACATTATGGTTCAAACAACAAAGACAAGCTTACAAAATACATGGTTTAAATAATCCAAGAGCTTTGGACCACAGGACTCCTTTTTCAAGACACAAAATCTCATGTAACCATAATCATGATTGGTGGTAGGGAATTTTAAAAACACAATATCCCCCCCAAAACCTTTCAGACTTAGTTATACCACAGCTAAATCAGGTGACTCCAGTAGATGATTCACATCCCACACACACACAGAGAAAAATGTTTACCAAAATAAGACTCCCAGAGGATAAAGTATCCTTTTCTCAAAATCCATTCAAAATTTTAAGCCAGTCTTTCTGCTGTTTGCATCAACTGCCATGAAGCTCCTTCTAAAATAAAAGTCCATAAAATACATGCAGTATTCACATCTAAGTTTCAGGGTTCTGACATACTATAAACACAGTTTTGTCTTAGTAGTTGTAGGTCACGAGTCAAGTCTATGACCACACTGATGTGTGTATTCATTTTTCAGTTTGGAAATTTTTAGTCATTCATGGAAATGATCTAAGGAATAGAATAACAAACTCTCAAGTACAAATCACCCAGCTTCAAAAACTGTTAGAGGGTTCAGGCTCATCTCCATGGTGGAGCTCATGCATGGGCACATATGAGACCCAGGATAGGACCCCACCAAAAATAAAATTATTAGACATATTAGAAATAATTTTTGTATACAAAGAAAATATTATACAGCATCCTGCCTTATCTTCCAATACTGACAGTAAACAGTCTCACCACCACCAATGCTTTACAGACTATCAGTTATCTCATCTGAAAACACATTAAAATTTCAATCTGAAATCCTCAGTGGAGCCCCTGGTGAAAACAATTTCCTAAACCCCCTGAAAAACAAAATTGCTGTTAAAAATTTACCTCATGGGTTATTGAATGAAAATCTCCAGGCCAGGTGTGGGATACTCCCTACAAGTTCTTGATCAGGAAGCTTCCAGAAGCACCCAGAACAACACAGGCTTATTGCCATTGCCCGTGGTTGCCCTCCATAACCACAGGGTAAGATCCTATTGCTGAAGACACCACACACTGGGGTTGCAGAACAGAGAGAAATCAACTTGGTACTGACTCAGAAACTTCCTCCCTGCTGCCTAGCTTTCACAGTACCCAAATGTGCTATGCAGGCCGCACTGGGAGATAAAAGCCATCAGTAGTATTGTTCAACAGTGAACCCTGAATGCTACAAAACTGACCTGCTGGCCAAGATGTGCCCAAAAGTATACTAGCCGCATGAAGATGATGGGGTTAATGATTTGAAGCCTGTGCCTAAGAAGGGATTCAAGACTAATATTATAAACCTGATCCAAAATATACAACTTGGAAGGCCAAAGTCCCTAAGGGGAAGCCTACTATAGCTGTTTTGCCAAATGGACATGCCATCAGACTGCCTCTAAGTATTTATGTCTGTACCCAACAGTTAATGCTACTCTCAACCTTGACCAGAAAAGCTTCTTTCTACACTGGGCAGTTAATGCAGAGACTCATAACTGGCCCAAGTGCTGTGAGTAAATGATTGTTGAGTACAGAGCCCTAAATGGGACATCTGTATCAACTCTCCACAAGGCTCAGAAAAGGGGACGAAAAGAATGTAAGACCAGAGAGTTGGGACAAGTGCAGTAAACTTCTGGGTTCTGAATATGACATGACTCATAAATTCATAGCAACTGTGGTTACCTGCACAAGATCAAGCCAACGAGATCTGCCGGCATTCCGGCAGGCAGCACTAACTGGACTCAATGCGTTACAAGAAGGAGGAGGAGCTGGAGGAGGACAAGGATAAGGAGGAAGAAGAACAGAGGAGAACTAGAAGGAGGAGGATATGTAGAGGGATGTCTAGGGAGAGCAGAATGAAGAGTTGAGGATGATTGTGGACATGATCAAGACATATTACATGCATGTACGAGATTGTGAAGAATGAATAAAAGACATTATTTTAAAAATCATGTCAGTTATAAAAGTCTAATTTTAAGAGACCTTCTATTATTAAGTCATGCATTTTCCTTTTGTAGTACTATCAAATGCCGGGCTGGAGAGATGGCTCGAAGGTTAAGAGCAGTGGCTGTTCTTACAGAAGACCCAGGTTTGAATTCCAGCACCCACATGGCAACTAAAAGCCATCTGTAACTCTAGTTCTAGGGAATCTAACTCCTTCTTCTGACCTCTGAGGGCGCTGCGCAACACGGGTGCACTCACAGACTAATACACTCATACACATAAAATAAAAATAATAAAAAATAAAAAACATTTTCAAATACAATCAAATGAATTTTTTGTGGATGGACATCTTAATGATAGAAAATAATACTTCATTTTTTTCTGGTGTAATCATGGGGTTATAGTTAAATGAAAATATGATTTTATTTTTGGGAAATTCATGCTGAATATGTAATAGTCTCTGCAACTTCCTCTCAAATGGTTCAACAAAATTGTGTGTGTGTGTGTGTATGTGTGTGTGCGTGTTCATGCATGTGTGTCCAGAAAATTTTCTTAGCAAAGTCAAAGAGTAAAGTTTTTAGGATACACAGACCAAAGAGCAAAATAAAAATCCAAGTTATGTTGTACATACGCATATAATCAGTTAAAATGTCACTGCTAAAAGTGTGAAAAGGGAGCTCCAGTCCTAATCCACTGCGATGTGAGCAAGCTCCCATCACCACAACTGCAGACTCCTCCGTTCACACTCCTCCCCAACCAGGACAGTTCGAACCTTGAGCCAGAATCAGTTCTTCTCCCCTGAAAAGAAAATGTGCAAGAAATACTTCTTAATTTGAAAACAAGGTGATGGGCCAGATTTGTCCTTAAATCATAATTGACTAACTCTTGAGAGAGATTTAACACATGGGAGGTGGAAGCAGGTGGATTAGAAGTTCAAGGTCATCCTCAGCTATTTAGGGAGTTCAAGGCAAGTCTGTGTCTCTGTCTGAGAGAGAGAGAGAGAGAGAGAGAAAATATAGGGAAACAATTGTTGATTCTAACTGAAGGGCACAAGGATGTTCGTCAAAGTTGTCTTTCAAATTTTCTCTGTGTTTGAAGGTTTTTATATTAATAACTGGGAGAGGCCAGGGTTGGCAGCGCATACCTATAATCGAGCACTTAGAAGGTGGAAAGAGAAGGATCAGGAGTTCAAGATCTTTCCAGACTACATGAGAATTCAAGGTCAGCCTGGTCTACATGAGACCCTGTCTCACACACAAAAAAGGATGGGGCCAGCAAGAGGATTCATTGGGTCAAAACACTTGCTGTGTGTATTAGGGCTCTCTAGAGGAACAGAACTGATTATTTATATATATGGGGATTTATTATATTGACTTGTAGGATAGAGTTCAACTAGCCCAACAATGACTGCATCTCACTAGAGAGGCTGAGAATCCAGGAGTTTCTCAGTCCACAAGGCTGGATGTCTCAGCAGTCCCAATCTTGACCTGAAGGCCTGGAGGATTCCTGGAGATCAGCTGCTCTTCAGTCTACATGGGAAGCAGAAGTTGGTTCCAATATTGGAAAATGAATACCACAGTAAGAAGATAGCTAAATTTGCCAGTGAGAGAAAGGACAAGCAGACAAAACATGAACACTCCCTTCTGCCACCAGAAGGTTCTACCCACATTTAGGGTGGGGCTTCTGACATCAAATAACCTGATCACAAAAGTTTAGTTTTAGGTAATTCCAGATGTAGTCAAGTGGACAGCCATAACACTGTGCAAGCCTGATGACCTGAATTCAGTCTCTGGAAACCACATGGACGGAGAAAAACCAACTCCTGAAAGTTGTCTTCTGACCTCCACATGTGTACCATGCACATGCCTACACTCATTCATCCATGACAAGCACACACACACATCATCATCATCATCATCATCATCATAATCAAAAAAAAAGTTTAATGGGAAGAAATGCAAAGACAAACAATAATAACAAAAATATGCACAGTGCTAGTGCCTGGAGACTAACAAACATCTTTAATATGTGGTAAATTTTATTTTGAGTTTCTGGCATGTGTCTCTCTTCCAACTCAGATGGGATCTTTCTCTGTGTATACTGGTTACTTTCCTTGTTGTTGTGACCAAATACCTATCAGGAAACAACTGAGGGGAGGAAGGGTTTACTCTGGCTCCTAGTTTAAAGGTGTCGTCTACCATGGTGGGGAAGGCGTGCTGGTGGGAGCAGCTCTTGGCTCTGGCACTGGATGAGGCTGCTTGCTCCCATCTAGGTAGATCAGGAAGTGGAGAGACAGGAAGCTGGGCTGGACTGTCAACATCAATACCCACCTTCCAGTAACTCTCTTCCTCCAGTTAGGGCCTCTTCCCAAAGGTTCCACAATATCCCCAAACAGACCACAGCTGGGCACCAAATGTTCAAACACCAGAGCTTGTGGGGACATTTCCCGTGCAGACCACCACACCATCGGAGACTGTGATCACCCTTGTCCTTTAACACTTACGCATCAGTACTTTCACATGCTGCGGTCATGTTCAGGAATAAGGATGTGCTAATAAACAACTTTTAAATGCTGCCTTTTCCAATTATTGAATATTTAGTTTGTTTTCCTTACACTTATCACTAATTGCTCAATATGATTTGACTTGTTGATTTATTTCCTTCTTTAAAAGATGGCATGGGGATAGTATTAAAGCAATTTAGTTGTGTGACTGGGGGCTATTTTGTAGGGAAGAATGAGAAAAGATGGCAAGAACTGATGGACAGCCCAGAAATGCCTGGCATGGTGGAGTGGTAGGCGATCCCAGCACTCCCTCTACAGAAGGACTGTGGGTTACAGGCCAGCCTGGACTACACAGTGAAGCCTTATTCTCCCTCTACCCCCCAAAAAATAATGGCTGGAAAGTATTCCATATCTTAAAGTTCTGGTAAATTAGTTACCTTGAAAAGCTAATGTAAATATGTGAATGAGACAGGGAGGGATGAGTGTTATTGTGTGACACACGCCTTATATAAACACACCATTTTAAGTGACAAGTCACAGACGGTAGGTGCATTCACAAGGCTCTGCTAACATTACTCTAATAGCACCACTGTTCACCAGATCCAGAATGTTCTCATAATCACAAACAGGAACTCTGTGCCCATTAAAAAAACAACCCCCAATCCCCTTCCCTCAGTCCCCAGCAACCTTTGTTCTAGCCTCTGTGTCCACAACCTTGCCTAGTTTAGGTCTCTCATAAAAGAAGAATCATACAGCGTTTGTCCTTTTGTGTCCAACCTATTTCACTGAAGCACAAAGGAGATTCTGGAAGCTCAGAATTCCACCCCTTGGGTCTCAAGGCATCCCACTGCATCATGTGTTGCATTCTTTGCTTAGTCGTTGGCTTGTCAATATGCACAATTTGCTTCCACCTTGTGGCTACTGAAAGTAGTGCTACTGTGAGCACAAGTGTGCAAATACCTGTTCGGGACTCTGTCTTCCATCTTTTGGGGGTCTAGATCTAGGAATGGAGTTGCTAGATCACATGGTCATTCTGCAATTAACCTTTTGAAGAACTATTAATTTATTTTGAACAAAGATTTTTGATAACAGACATTGGGCATGAATTCTGTTTTCTTCTCAAGGTTTGGTTACTTGGGTTCCACAATGACAAGCCATGGTCTGGCCATGGCACCTGCACACCCTCATCTCTGGCCTGACTCCTGTTCCTCACTCCCTCAGACTCAACTGGCTGCTAGCTTGTCTGACACATCAGGCACACGCCCTCTGCCTCAAAGCTTCTTTCCCAGGCACACACTGGGCTGCAGCTTACTAACTCAGGTCACTGTTCAATATCACCTCTAGACGGGCCAGCCTACCATGATCACCCCGCCTAAAATAAGTGTTAGAAAATCGAGGCCTTCCAGGTAACCAAGCCCTAACCAGGGTAGGGAAACAAGCCCAACATTCTGCCCCCGGGGTCCAATGCAGCTTAAATGCAGTCACACATTAACCAGCCCTGTCCCCTACCCAACCCCCTTATCACCCCTTCACATAATCTAAGTCACCATGTCTAGCAGCACAGATCACAGGATAACTTATCCTGCTTCCTTGGGATGTGAAACCTCTCCACTCTCCTCCTCCTCCTCCTAAGGGACCTTTAAAAAAGGACACGTGGCTTTGTACCTTGGGCCTGAAACTCTGCCCAGACACCCTCTATGTGGTCAGCATTATTAAAGACCTTTTGTCTGAAATGCGCAGTCCATCTCTGTGTCCCTCTCACTCTCTCAAACGTCTAACAGTAACCACATCACTCCACACTGTTAGTCCTAACTTAAGGCTTTGCTGTCTTTCTGGAACAGAATGCCTAACATATCATGTGTGGATTCACTTTTCTGTTTTCCAGCTTCAGGAGAGCAGAGGCTGCCCATATGTTGCTATAACACCTGTACAGACTCTCACATTTAGTAGTTGTTCCATATAGATGTGTTGGACGAATACTATTCTGGGACTCAGCAATTAGTCAAGCTTTGGCTTGATTGACAAGCACAATAGATCTCCAAGGAGACTTCATGGGTGTGTTCGGTGTATTTTGTCCTAGCTACAATTGTGCTGTATAATAATTCCTTCTTCAAATCTATTACTGGTGAAATTTGGCACATATTGTTTTGATTTTTGAGATAGGGCCTTACACTGGAGTCCACTCACTATTTGCCCAGCTGGGCTGGGATGCACAGCAACCCTCCTGCCTCAGCCTCTTCTGTTACTAGGATTATAGGACTCACCTACCACATTCAGCAACATTTTATGATTGGCTCCTTTTTTGTGTCCTAAAATATGGTCAGTTTTAGAGAAAACTTCATGAACTGCTGAGAAGTATATTCTTTGATGTTTGGGTGTACTGGTCTGTAAATGTCTGTTAGGTCCATTTGATTTATGATGTCATTTAACTTGAAGATTTCTTTGTTAACTTTTTGTCTGAATGACCTGCCTATTGCTGATAGCGGGTCCTGAACTCACTCACTGTATGATTTTAGCTCTAAGAACTTTTTATAAGATTGGATACCCTTGTGTTTTATGCATATGTATTTGGGATCATAAGATCTTCTTGGTGGATTTTTCCTTTAGTGAGTGTGAACTGTCCTTCCCCATCTCTTCTGACTAGTTTTAGTGTGGAGTCTGTTCTATCGGACACTGCACAGCTATGTCTGCTTGTTTCCTGTTCTACTTGTTCAGAATACCTTTTCTCATCCTTTTACCCAAAGATGGTGTCAATCATTGATGGCGAGCTGTGTTTCTTAGAGGCAGCAAAAAAGATGGATCCTGTTTTTGAATCCAATCATTTGTGTCTTCTGATTGAGGAATTAAGACCATTAATATTGAGTTATTACTGACTAGTGTTTATTAACGCCTATCATTTAGTTATGGTGGTATTGTTTTCTTTGACTACTTTTGGTTGACTGTTTTGGAATTATTTATTCCTTGTGTTCTCTTGGTGTGTTTGTCTCTCCAGAGGGGAGAATTCTTCTATTATACTCTGTAGGGCTGGCTTAGTGCATGGGAATGCCTTAAATCTGTTTTTAATCACGGAAAGGTCTCCTTTCTCCTGTTATGGTTGATAGTTTGGCAGGATATAATAGACTGGGTTGGCATCTGTGGTCTTTCAGAATTTGTAGAACATCAGACCCTGCTCTCCTGCCTTTCACAGACTGCATTGAGAAGTCAGGTGTTATTCTGAAATGCCCAAGTTTATGTTAGTCTTTCTCTCGCAGTTTTCAGTATCTTTTCTTTGTTCTGTACATTTAGTGTTTTGGTTATTATGTGACACGGGGAGTTTCTTTTCTGGCCCTGTCTATGTGGTGTTCTATATGCCTCTTGGACCTCAGTGGGCTTCTCCTTCCTTAGATTTGGGAAGTTTTCTACTGTGATTTTGTTGAAAACATTTTCTGTGTCTTTGACCTGGGTTTCTTCACCCTCTATTATACTTATGATTTGAAGATTTGATCTTTTTTTCGGTGTCCCAAAGTTCCTGCACATTCTGTTCCTGGATTGGTTTGATTTTTATTTGTTTGTTTGTGGTTTTGGTGTTTTTGTAAATTTAGTATTTTCTTTAACTGAATGACTCAGGCCTCTCACCTTGACTTCAGGACTTGATATTCTCTTTTCTGTGTGATTCATTCTATTGGCAAAGATTTTCAGTGAGATTTGTATTTCACTGTTTCTCCTTTCAAGTTTTAGTTCAGTTGGGCTTGTCTTCAGAAATTGTATTGTTTTTATTAAACTCTGTTTTCATATATTGGATTATTTATTTCATTCAGTTGTTGTGTTTTCATGGTCCTCGTGCCAGACATATATATATATATATATATATATATATATATATATATATATGCTCTTTGAGTTCATTGAACATATTTATAATTGCTATTTTGAAATCCTTGTCTTGTGCCTCAAGTTAGTTGCTCTTCTCGGGGGACATTCCAGTGGGAGTACTGGTTTCTGCGGCTGTGTTGTTCTGGTTATTCATATCGTTTATGTTTTTGCAGTTGGACCTAGGCATCTGGAGTTAAGCCTTGGTGGTGTTTCCTGTTATGGATAGCCTGCCTCACCTTTGCTGAGCAGGTGCTTAGATCTTTCTTTGCTGTTACCACAATGTGTCAGGATAGGGGCCAGCTGAATGATACTTTGTATTTGATCATGTAGTCATTCTACATGGATGGGATGTCAGTGTTCCCTCCACAACTAGGGGTATTTGAACTTCTGAGCCTAGGAGCAAACCTTCCATGGCATTAGTAGAGTCTCACTGCCAATCTTTACAAGTCTGTGGAAGACTGACATGGTGGTCTTTTGAGGTATGAGTAGGGGTTAGAGTGGGAGTGAGGTGTGCCCCCTGAGGGCGGAGGGAAGACGCACAGCAACCTCAGGGGGAGATGGGTGGGCTTGAAGCCAGGGTAGAGGTTGTCAACTGAGCTGGAGACCTGACCCCTCAAAATCTCTGGGACTTGCGTTGGGTGGAGTGTGAGAGGGGAACTTGGGGGTGGAAGGACAGACAGTATTGGTACTGGTATCTGGCAGGGATGTTTCTGCCAGTGCCTACAGGGCTTGAGGTTTCAGAGAGTCGCCCGTGTGTTCCTGGAGATGGCACGGAACTGGTCTCAGGACTCTAGGGTGATGGCAGGTGGGTGAGGGCCTCAGAGCCACATGAGGCACTGGAGAACTCTGGTGTGCAGCTGGCTGGGGACAGGTGAATCCCAAATAAAAGGCAGAGGTGGGAAGAAGTGGAAGTTACTGGTAAGCGGTGGCAGTGGAGATCCAGATCCGGGAGACAGAAGTCAAAGACCTGGTCTCCAGGCGACTGGAGAGTCGCTGGTGAATCTCAAAAGGAGGACTGGGCTTTTTATTTGGCAGCATGGGGCCGCTGGATGTGAACGCTTTTCTTTTGCTCTACTGCCACCCAGTGGGAAGGAAACAATTCTGAGCGCTGCAGAGGAAAAACAATCACGTGAATTTACTTTCATCTGGAATGCAAACCTAATGCTTGACTGAAAAATACTCTGTACTTACCATGGCCTTCTTGCTTTGCTTTGAATTAATTCCTAATAAAGTGGTGCTGCAAAAATTATGCCATATTTCACATTATCTGAAAAACAATGAGGCTTGGGTTGCTAGTGACCCATTGACTTATTTGGCCTCTCAGAGGTTCCTTGTTGTATCAGATCTTTGACAAGGCTATGGTCCTATTTTCCCATGTGATAAGCTGGGAGAAGGAAGGAGAACCAGAAAAAGGAGAAAGGGAAAGGAAGGAAGGAGGAAGAAGGAGAGAGAGAATGAGAGGACGAGATCACAGGGGAGAAAAGCCTTTTAGAGAACAAACAGAAGAAAGCAGGAGAGGGAGGGAGGGAGGGACGGAAGGAGGGAGGAAACCATATTCCACTAGAATAAGAGGCTGCTTTGAGTGGTTTGATTGTGTTTCCCAAAGTTTCACTGCTGCAAGCTTGATCCTTCCAGACCTTTAAGAGGTAGAGCCTAAGTGAGAGTTCATTAGGTCACTGGGAACATCACCCTAAGAAGGGATTCAATTAATTCTCTGATGATATTTTTAAAAGGGGTTAATATGAGTCCTGAATTCATCCGACTTTACCATCTTACCATGTGATGACCCCTGCACTTGGCTGGTTCCCTTTCTGTTTCTCCACCTTGTAGTGACACAGCCAAGGCTCCTTATCAAGACTCTGGAGCAGTACTGTTTAGACACTCCAGCCACCAGAACTGTGAACTTTGAAAAGCATAATCTTATATATTACTCAGCAAATGGTATCTTCTAAATAGCAATAGAGAGACTCAAGTGCATGTAATCTTAACACTTAGGAGGTAGAGGCAGCGGTCTCAAAGAGAGTTCAAGGCCAGCCTGGGCTACAGAGTAAGACCATATTCCAAAAGAAATAAACAAATAAATAAAATTAAAGAGACCAGGGAACCTATAAAGACAACTCATGCAGCACAACGGTAGACCCAAACCTGTATGAGATCCTGAGTTCAACCCCCAACACTAAAACAAAAGTTTCAACTCTCCCTAACCCCACATCCCACTCCACTCCAACCCCTAAAGTTGCACCTATGGACACACAGTACTGATGACCCCTCCCTGCCCTGTTCACACATGGACATGTCCTTTCCTGTGGGATATCTGGCTCATTTGTTATGTTTACTGTTCATTGGTAGATTTTTCTCCCTGCCTACAAGAATATGAGCTCAAAGAAAGCTGAGCCTTTGGAGGTTCTTTTTTTCTTTTCCATTTTATACACTGATAGATCTCATTGAACAGAGTAAAGCCTGGTCCATATATATAGTAAGTGTTCAGTAGATATTCATGAAATAAAGGAACAAAATGAATAGCTGGCTGGCTGGCTGGATGGATGGATGGATGGATGGTTGGCAGAATTCACTCCAGAACTGAGCAAGAAGGTGGCTTTGCATGGTTTGTTTTGCTCTGTGGCTGGGACCCTGTTTCCTGGGCAGAGCACATTTTTGTTTTCGGGCACTCCCTGACTTTTGACTCATGCTTCTTTTCTGAAGAGACAAACATTGTGACTTCCTAGCAATCACTGGCCATCTTTCCATTCAAATAAACTTTGCTTCTGTTTATCAAAAACAGAGATATCACAGGAGCCATGTAATCCTAGACATTACACGAATAAACATTACTCAACATTGCCTGTGTATCAACAGCAAAGACAGTGCCATGTGTGTACCTGCCTGTCATTCTAGTGTGCCTGTGATCACAGTACTAGAGAGGTTGAAGCAGATGGATCAAGAGTTTTGAAACTCTATGTCAAAAAAGGAAAATAAAAAAGACACCAAAAACAACCCAGACAGAAAGTGGATTCCCACTTTCAATAAAAATTTTTTAAAAGTAAATGATAAAGTTAGCTTTCTATTTAATAAAGTTATTTTGTTTGTTCTACAGTACTGGGGAATAGAACCCAGGGCCTTAATCATGCCAAAAATACATTCTGCACTGAGCTATGTACCCAGGCTATAAACCCATTTAGAAATCTCTTTTCTCCTGATTGTCCTTCTTAAAAATTATACTAGGTGTCTTCAGATTTAAATTTCTCAGGTAAAGTGGAAATTATTAATTTCTGAATAACAAAAAATTAAACATTGGTTGTCCTTCTTAAAAATTATACTAGGTGTCTTCAGATTTAAATTTCTCCAAATTTCTCAGGTAAAGTGGAAATTATTAATTTCTGAATAACAAAAAATTGAACATTATTAAAATTAAATGTAATTAAAATTATTTTAATTTAAAATATTATTAAAATTACTTAAGAACAAGAATTTACAGGGTAAGCCAAACCTTGTGACACATGCCTTTAATCACAGTATTCAGGCAGTAGAGGCAGGTGGATCTCCATGAGATCGAGGTCAGCCTGGTCTCCATAGTGAGCTCCAGGTCAGCTGGGGCTACCGGGAGACACTGTCTCAAAAAACAAACAAAATTACAGGATTAGATATCAAGGTATTTTAAAAGTGCCTATCAAAAGAGTATTAATCCCAGGAATCAGGAGGCAGATGAAAGGGTAATGAATGAGTTTGAATCCAACACAGTAAAAGCTGACTCAAAAAAAAAAAACAAAAAAAAAAAAACAAAGCTGAGGAGCTGGCTCATTGGGTAGAGTACTTGCTGCGCAAATGTGAGGACCTGAGTGGGTTTGGATCCCTGGAATCCAGCAGCCAGGCTACTCGACAACAAACTACAAGAGACTCACCTCAAACAAGGTGGAAGGTGAAGACTGCCCTCTACCCGTAACACATATGCTGTGGCATGCACACACAAACCTGTACACACGCACACACACACACACACACACACACATTAAAAAAACAAAACAGAAAGGACAAATGTAATGAAATTTTAAGACCATTTTCCATGAGATTCTCAAGAACTGTGATGCCCGAGCAGTTCATCACACTGATTAACGACATTAACAGCGTTAACTGAAAGTGACGGAGGAAGAGAAAGTTCAATTCACTCCTAAAAAATCCAGAAGAAAAGCGAGGCATGGTGATGAACACCTGTAATTTCAGTCCTTGGGGAGGTAACAAGTTCAAAGCCAAACTATGCTACATAGTGAGTTCCAAGTCAGCCTGGGCTACATAGTGAGACCCTGTCAGAAAAAAAAAAAAAAATCAAGAAGAAATGGTTCGCAAGTACTTCACAGACTTGCCCTGGATGGAGACATGAAGCTAGTTTGGACACCTGCCCTTAAGGTGTACTTATGAAGCAAAGAAGATTCCGTAGGAGCTGCACAGCCCTGTCTCTCCACCTGATGGTCACATGGTGTGGTTTCCCAGGGCATGTAAATACCTCATCTTATTTAGTCATCCAAATATTCCTATGGCATGAACGGACAAAGTATTATCCTCAACTCCAGGACTTTGTGGCTTGTAAGTAGGGAGACCACACTCATCCTGTGTCACAGACTGCCGAGGAGTAAACCCCAGAGGTGGGATAAAACTGGAGCTGAGGCTTTCCACCACGGGCAGTGTATAGCTGGGAGGCCAGCTTTGCCACAGATGAGGCTGTGAGGTAGCAGAGTAAACTCTCAAGGTTCCACGGTCCTCATCTGTAAAATGACACAAAAGGACACGTTTTGTTGTCGTTGTCTTTCTGTTTCTCCATGTCCCTTGTTTGATCTGTTTTGTTTTGTTCGGGGTGTTTTGTTTTTTGGTTTTTTGGTTTTTTTGGTTTTTTTGAGACAGGGTCTCACTGGGTAACCCTGCCTGGCCTCAAACTCACAGTTATATGCCTGCCTCTGCCTCCCAAGTGCTGGGATTAAAGGCATGTACCACTGCATCAATCTGTGGTTTTGGATTTTTATGAGACAGTCTTATCACTTAGCCCAGGCTGGCCTCACTCAAACTCATGGTCCATCTGCCTCAGCCTGAGTGTTAGGATTGCAGGCAATCACTACACCTAGATTCTACACGATTGGTAAGGTAATGCATTCCAGTTGATGAGGCCATGAATTAGTTTAAGAAAATATGTTTTAAGGGTCTGCAGAGAAAGTTCAGTGGTTAGGAGCACTGAGCCATGGTTGCAGCCACAGCATGAGGAATTGAGTTCATATCCTATCACACAGGTAAAAAGCTATGTGTGGTCTTGAGTGCACCTGTAACCCCAGCACCATGGAGGGCAGAGATAGGAGGATCACCAAGGTTTGCTGGTTGCTAGCCTAGCTGAAAAATTGTGAGCTCTAGATTGATGGAGAGACCATGCCTCAAAGAAATAAGGCAGAGGGTGATGGAGGACACTCAATCCCTCCTCTGGCCTCTGCATGCACACATACACCACACACATGAGCAGATCTACCACACACACACTGTATCACAGTGACGTACACATTTAATTTTGGAAATTGCATTAATTAATATTGCTATGACAGAATACCAGATAGAAATAATTCAAGGAAAGAAAACTTTATTCTGGCTCATGATTGAAATGATCATGACAAAGACGGCATGGCATGGACACAGGCAGCCCTGGTGGCGGGAGTCTGGAAGCAGACACAGATTGGCAGCAAGTAAGGCCAGGCTAGAAGCCTCAGTGCCTGCCACCCACTGTGCCACTCTTCCACTGCCTCCACATAGGTTTTCTAACCTTCCAAAATGGTACCTTCAGCCGAGGACCCAGTGTTCAAACTCATGAGCCTATGGGTTACATGTCACATTTAAGCTTTAGCAGGCATGAATAGACTTGTCAACTCTTTACTGTTTGAAATGAGTTGAAGGTGATGACAACTGTGGCTCTCCACAACTGTGGCCTGTCTTCCTGCCCTGCCTCTGACTGCTAAGGAAGGCCACAGAGATCCAGCTAAATTAGAAACAAACAAACAAAGCAAAACACCGAAAACACTTCCTTATGGGACCAAGTGTCACCCAGAGTAATAGGGAGTTTCTTAAAGCAAGATAAGCACACACCCGTTGATTTATAACAACCACAGCTGATGCCACTTGGCAGAGAAGACCATGAAGTATTCCTTGATCTCCATGCTCCTGCCCCTCACGTTTGCTCTTTTTGGCTGCTTCTGGGGTCTCTCAGCTATTACCCCAAAAGGCTCTAAAATAGCTAAGAACATATTAAGATAACCTCAGCAGGTCATGGTGGCTCAGATCTACAATTCCACAGCTTGGGAGACTGAAGCAGGAAGACTGCTGTGAGCTCCAGGCCAATGTGGAAAACGAAGTGAGAACCTGGCTCAAGCAAAAATAAAAAATGATAACTCTAAAGAGCATGTACACTGTAAGTCGAAATCCATTCCCGTTCTATTTTCCATGTCGAATTATTTTCCTGTAATGTTATGTTTCTGTAACATACCAGAGATTTGATAATGAATACCAAACAAAACATCTAAAATACTTCAAATAATGTAAAATCCGCACCACAAGAAATGCCTAGATGTGTAGGAGCTCCTATAGGTGATTACATTTTTGAACTGTAAGACCAGAAAGGATTCATGATTACACTTTTAAAGAGAGACTGGATCCAAAAATGAATTCCTTTAACTCTGATGAAGCATAAAATGCAAAGGTTCAGTATTTCCCATCAATGTGGTTTGCTGAATTAGGTAGAAATCTACTTCTCAAGAAGAAAGAGAGGGAACAGGAAGGGAAAAGATGGAGAGAAAGGGCCCAGGGAAAGGGAGGGGACAGAGAGGAGGAAGGAGGAGAGAAAGGGTCCAGGAGGGGTCACCCCACCCCATCTTGGCCTGATTGAGAACCTAAGAACACCTTACAGTTTTCTCCAACCCAAAGCTGCTGTTAGGACATCTTGAGGCTCTTCTTAGTAAAAACTACAGCTTAACCTGCTGTCCTGAACTCCTCCAACATTTGTACCTCTAGGAGACGGAGGCAAGGAGCTTTTACTCCACTTTCCTGCCATTCCAAAGAAACAGAAGCCCCTCGCTGATTATAGAGGGCTGACATTCCCTGGAGACGAAGACCCAGGGATTAGGGCTCACTCACCTGCACTGGCCTGTCAGATAAGCCGACTGGGACTGGATATGAGTCAAGTCGGCCTGATGGGAAGGTCCTGTCTAGATTTGTATAATTAACTCTTCTCTGAAGTTCTCACTTCAGCTTCCCAAGATCTGGCCCAGACTTAGGGTTTTACTGGATGAAAAATGATAAATAGATCCCCGTCTGGAGGGAGTCTTGAGCCACCCTCTTCTGCCAGTGAGGGGGGCAGAGGAGAGGGGAAGATAATGGCTTCTTCCCCCCCAAATCTGCATGAAACAGACTTAAAAATAAGAAAAGTAGCACAGGCATTTGAAAGAAAATCCTTTTGAGTTGAACACAATTAGCACTATGCAAGATTCATTTCCTGGGCCTAATGTGGTAGTGCAGACTTGTAATTCCAGCATGGAGAAGGCTGAGGCAGGAAGACTGTGAGTTGCAGATCAACCTGGGCTACATATCAAGACTCTGTCTCAAAAGAAAAGACGGAAAATGAACAGCAGCCCCAACCGCTCACTTCCTTGTCTCCCTCTGTTACCGAGGAGAATTTAGTGATTATCACCACCCATCAGCATTTGAGATGTAGCTTTTCTCCAACATACTTTTTGCTCTAAACTTTTGGGTTTTTAACAGTCCTTTATGCATCGGCGATATGTGCAAGATCCACGTCCCCTCCCCAGTGCACATCTCAAACCATGGAGAGTACCAAACCCCAAACATGCTTTTCCCTATACATACAACCTATGATAAAGGTTAACTTATAAATTGGACACAGTAAAACATTAAGAAACAAACTGAACAATTATGACAACATCCTACAATACAATCACATGGTTATAGGGGTCATCTCTCAAAAAATGCCTTATCCTGCTTGTGAGGATGACATCATAGACTGCTCGTGGCATGTGACACAGCATTTGGTTACTAAGATACAATTGACCTTGTGGGGTTTTTTTGAGGCAGGGTCTTAATCTGGAGCACAGGATGCCCCTGAACTTGTGATCTTCACATCTTCAACCTCACAAGTGCTGGGATTGCAGAGCTGTGCCACGACACCTGGCTGTGGACTTCCTGGCAATGACAGAAGTAGGGTCGTCGAGCTAGAGGACCCTCACCGATGGCAGAGACTGAACTGGAAAATGCGGCCACAGATAAGGGGAGGCCACTGCACTTATGAGTGACTGTCACTTCGGCTACCACCACTCCTCCCAGAGCCCCAGGGGCAGGAGGACAGGACAGAAGACTCACAGGGAAACCAGGGTTCAGTGCCTATGTTAGTCAACTTTGCATCACTGTACCAAATACTTCACATAATCATTTAGAAAGGGAAAAGTTCTATTTTTTGGCTCACAGTTTGGGAGGTTCCAGTTCATGGCAGATTGGTCCTGTGGTAGGGTGAGGCATCATGGTGGAGTGCGTGATGGAGCAAACCCACCCACCTCACAGCCAAAACAGAAAGAAGAAGGGTCCAGGGACTCACAGTTCCCTTCAAGAGTATACCCTCAATGATCCCAGTACCACCCACTGGCCCCATATTAATTTCCATCACCTCCCAGTATCACCAAGCTAGGAATCAAAGGTCTTTGGTAAATACTCAAGACCTAAATCTTAGCAGTGGCTTACAGAATACCTCTGAAGAAAAATGCTTGCCAAATTTTATATGTATGCATCTTCAACATCTCCCAAAGGCACATGTATAAGAGGCTTGGTCCTCAGGCTGATACTACCAGAAGTGGTCAAATAAAAATAAGATTTTAGATAACTTCTTACTATATAGCCTAGAATAACCTTGAACTTGTGGTCCTGAAGCCTCCATCTGCCTCCCAAGTGCTGGGATTACAGCCAGACACCACGATTCTGGGCTCAACCTTTAAGAGATGGGACCAGTAGGGGGTCTTTAGGGGTATACTCTTCATTAGGGGTGTACACTTGGAAAGGAAAAGCCACCAGCCCCGTTCTCTGTCTTTGCTTTCTAATCATGAGGTGAGTGAGTTTGCACCATCATACACATCTGCATGATTTTCTACAACATCTGGAAGCAATGGTACCAACCAACCTTAGACTGGAAACTCTAAAACTGAACCAACAGAAATCATTCTCTCCTCCTCTCCTCTTCTCTTTTCTTCCTCTCTCTCTCTCTCTCTCTCTCTCTCTCTCTCTCTCTCTTTCTCTTCCTCTCTCTCTCCCTCTCCCTCTCTCTTTTTCACTAAGTTCTCATGTATCCCAGGTTGGCCTTGAACTCACCATGTAGCCAAGAATGAACCTGAGCTCCTGATAATCTTGCCTCTACCTCCCATGTGCTACAATTACAGGCATGTGCCTTCATGCCCAGCAACCTTCTCTCTATATAAGATTTTTATGTCAGGTACTTCCTTACAGTGATGGAAGTGAACTAACATTCAACCTGTTCTGTGTCAGGATGACCCAGAAACCCAATGGACCTGAAGTTTCGAAGTTTCTACTTATATGAATCCAGTCAACTGTACTGATATTCCCTTGCAAATGAAAAAAAAAAAAAGAATGGCCTATCCCCGAGGCACACAGCACCAAAACTGATTTTGCAATAGGTACCTAGTTTATTTCATGAGGCTGCCAACAGATTCAAGTTACTCTGGTTCCTCTCCTTTTGTGCCAGTCTATATTTATTAAAGAGAAATTATCATGCCTTCCTGAAGCTCATAGGCTCATTTTACGTCCACCAAGGTTAGCATTAAGCCTTTCCTTCGTGCTCTCTAGGCATGTGGATTCATCAGGACTCATCATTAGCTCATTCTCCCTGGCTGTGTCCTCAAGAAAGAGAAACAGAACACACCATGTCTCCACCCTTCACAAAGCGCCCTTCTTTTCACCAAGCAGCTGGTACATTTTTCAACTGACATGTCCTAGATTGTTCTAAAAAGAGAAGAAGCTAAAGAAACTATAAGAACAGATGATTCAAAGCCTTCTTGGGCACTGCCACAGGCAGCTCATAATTACAAACTCAAGGGTAGGCGGAACATCTGGATTCTGAGTCACTCCATTTTTCTAGAAGGGAGAATCTCATTAGCCTTTCTCTTGCATAAACCTTTGTGATATCTATTCTGGTTTAAAACTGGCTCACAGTGTGCCCGATCTAGTCTCTCCTCTATTCACACAGTTCACCTTTGTATTTCAGTCATTCTAATTAATTATTGACTGCCCATTGCCTAGAACTTTGAACTGGGATGGGGGCTTTTTCCCCTAATGGTTGAGCCTAGAGCCTCCCACTTTGCAGGCAGGCAACACCGACTTTTGCTGTTATTACTGCTATTGTGTTTGTTTTTTATAATATTTTTGTTTTATGCATATAAGTGTATTGCCTGCATGTATGTGAGTGCACCCATGTCGTGAAATGCCCTTGGAGGTCATAAAAGGGCTTTGGATACCCTGGAACTGGAGTTACAAACAGGTTGTTAGCCCCCATGTGGGTACTGGGAATCAAACCTAGGTCCTATGCAAGGGCAGTCAGTGCTCTTAACCACTGGGCCATCTCTCTAGCCCCCATTATTCTTTTTTTGAGACAAGGTCTTATGTACTCAGACTGACTTCAAACTTACATATACCTGAAGATGACCTTGAACTCCTGATCCTTCTGCTGATGCAGAATCTCAGATTTAAAGTCAGTCTGGGTACATAGTGAAATCTTGTCACAAAATAAGACAGCAAGCCAGGTGTGGGCAAGCCTGTAATTCCAGTATTTGGGAGGCAGAGGCAGGAGGACCAGGAGTTCAAGGCCATCCTCAACTACACAATGAATTTAAGGATAGCCTTAGTACACGAGACCCAGTATTAAAAAATAAAACAAGGTCCCACTCTCCGCTCCACCACACCACACCAAGTGGATCCTGCTAGGGCCAGAAGAATCTGAGAACTTGACCCTGAAAGGTGAAACTCAGCACAGCTGTGCCACAGTCCACCCCAGAACTACTCTTTTTCTTTCTCATTTTCTATTATTCCATCTCCACTTTGAATGTATGTCTCATGGTGTTTTTCCTTTTGTTTGTTTACTGTTCACCTAGGCTTTGGGTCTGTTGCTCATGCCTCTACACCCAGCTTGCTGTAAGGAATCGTTCACTCTGCAGTCACATTTCACGTGCTCCCACAGCTTATATTCTGCTCAGGGAATAATAGAGAGCTTCACCAGGCACCCTGGGTTCCTGGACTCAGGAACTCTTTCCTAAATAGTGGACCTCAACACTTCCACATCCAAGTCTCACTTGAAGATTGCAAATACTTCAACTAAAAGAATATACCTGATTAAAAAAAAATAAGCCAAGTAATGAGGTAACACCAAATATACAAATCCCAATGTAGTAACATAAGAGATACAAAAGAAAACAAAATACACAAAACTCCTCTAAAAATACTAATCCTATAGTAATGGCCTCTAATGCAAATTAATTAGATGGAATCCCAGACAGAAAACTCAAAATAAGTATGTTTAAAGACACAAACAGATGGATGAAATAAAGATATGCATAGTATAAAAGAAGAATTCAACAAAGACATAGAAGTATTGACGAAAAAGCAATCTGAAACGCTGGAAATGAAAAACCATAGTAAGTAAAAAATGTTCTGTGAAAAGCGTTAGCAACATATAAACCAAGAAGAGGACCAAATATCTCAGTTTGAAGACAAGGTGGACAGGCGCACTTCAACAAGGACAAAAACCAAATAATAGGGTACCAGTGGGAATTCCAAGGCACACAGAACACTCTGAAAAGACCAAATCCATGAGTTATAGGCAAAGAAGAAGAGCATCACTCCAAAAGCATGGGAAACATTCACAAAAGAATCATAACCAAAAATTATCCAGAGTTAGGAAAAGAGATGCCAATCCAGATATAAGGCCATTTAGGACACTAAAGGGACACAACCAGAAAAGAGCTCCCTTTGTCATATTGTAATTAAAACACTAAGTACACAGTACAAAGGAAGCATACTGCAGGCTGCAAGAGAAAAGAACCAAGTCGCCTATAAAGGCAGGCCTATCAGAATGACAGATCTGTCAACTGAAACATTTCAGACTCTGAAAGATAACAACTGCCAGTCCAGACTACTATATCCCAAAGAGCTAGCTGTCATAAATAAAGGAAAAATAAAATCTTTCCATGACAAAAACAAATGAAAAGAGTCCCAGACCACTGAGCCTGTTCTACAGAAGAGTCATGAAAGAATCTTTTATGTCGCAGATTAAATCAAATCCATCCACAAGGTTATAGGAAAAAATTAACCATGCTAGAAAAGTAGTTAGGTGAGAGAGGAAAAAGAAAGAAAAAACAAGCAAAACAAAATCAACAAAAAGGCAGGAATCAGTAGACCTCATATTAATGGTCTCAGTTCCCCAATACAAAGGCACAGGGCAATAGATTGGATTGAAACGTGAGAACTATCTATTTGTTGCCTCCAAGAAATGCACCCATGAAAGATAGACACTGCCAGAGTGAAAGGATGAAGAGAGGTGTTCCAAGCAAATGGAGCTACAAAACAGACAAGTGTCATTTTTCTAATACCAAGAAAAAGACTTCAAACTAATGAGATGATAAAGGTCACTTCACATTGATTAAGGGAACAATCAGAGGACATTAAGACCCTAAACATATATGTGCCCAAAACAGGTACATCCAATTTCATAAAACAAATACCACTAAATATCAAGTCACAGAGCAATATGTAGTGGGTTCAATACCCACTCTGACAAGTTAATGAATTAAATGACACCATAGATCAAATGGAATTAACAGACATCTAGAGAACATTCCATTCGAGCACTGCAGAATACACTTTTTTCAGCAGCTCACGGAACTTTCTAGCAAACATGGGGAGAGTGAAGCAATTCCTTTTATTTTAGCTGATCACAATGGAATAAAGCTATAAATCCACAGCAAGAGAAATCCTAGAATATACACAAACACATGGATATTAAAAAACACATTATTGAACAATGAATGGGTCCTTGGAGCAATCAAGAAGGAAATAAAAACATGCCTAAAATCAAATGAAAATTAAAACACAAAGATGCAGGCATAGGAGATAACCTAGCTTGGACTCCATTTGGTTTGGTTATACACACCCTCCCTCTTGTAATAATGCACTTGGGCAGTGTGCTGGATACCTTTAGTTGTCAATTTGACACACCTGGGTTGAGGGAGCCTCAACTGAGGAATTGCTTCCATTGCATTGGCCTGTGACCATGTCTGTGGGGCATTTTCTTGATTGTTGAGCTATGTGGGAAGACCCAGCCCACTGTGGGTGGTGCTACCCCTGGGCAGGTGGCCCTGAACTATGTAAGAAAGCAGGCTGCGACTGGGCCAAAGAGCAAGTCAGTAAGAAGGGTTCCCCCATGGTCTGTGCTTCAGCTCCTGCATCTAGGTTTCTGCCCTGAGTTCCTATCTTGGCCTCTCTCGGTGATGAACTGTCACCCAGAAGATTTAAGCCAAATAAACCCTTTCCTCCCCAAGTTGGTATTGGTCAGAGTGTTTTATCACAGCAATTGAAGGCTAACTAGAGCAGGCAACTATCCTTCACCTGAAGTTCTACACACACCTCTCCAAACAATGCATCTCAGAACTTCATGACCCCCACCACCTGCAATGGGCTACAGATACTCCCATCTTTGAAAAGTGGTAGAAATTTCCCTACCACTGATTACAATAAAAATTAGACAGTTTCTATGCAAATATTCCCGGTGGAACTGGGTATGAATATTAGAAGGGCCAATCTGGCCTGAACTGGTACTGTACTCCTTGTTAACCAGACTCTTCTTCCCTTAGACTCCATAGAAAGAGACCTGAGGCTGTAGCCTGGGGCCTTTAACTACTCTTACTCATGTGGTCTGTCAGTCTTGACAGTGTATACCTCTATATGCTGCACTAGCACTTTGCTCCAAATACAGTCATCTTGCTTCTTTTGCAAACTACGTAAGCCTTATTTTCAACTTTTTGGATGAGAGGCCAAGAACCTGGAAACATCTAGCCCAGTCCCCTGACCATTACTAAAAACAACAACCCAAACCCATGAGATGTCATGAAAGCAGTCCTAAGACTGAACTTTATAGCTCTGAGTTCCTACATTATGAAATCAGAGAGAGCTGGATGTGGTGGCGCACGCCTTTGGTCCCAGCACTAGGGAGGCAGAGGTAAGTGGATCACTGTGAGATCGAGGTCAGCCTGCCCTCCATAGCAAATCCTAGGCCATCTGGCTACAGGGAGACCTTGTCTAAAACAAGACCAAAAAAAGAAAAGAGAAAAATCAGAGAGATATCAAATATAACTTAATGATACGCCTTAAAGTTCTGGAAAGAAGCACAAGTCACACTCCATATCAGTAAATGGAAAGAAATCATTAATAACAGGAAAGAAAATAATGACATGGAAACAACAACAACAAATTCAAAGAGGCAAAGTTCATTGAAAAGAAAAACAAGACTGACAAGCCCAAAATAACCAGGAGAGAAGAATCAAATGAGCAAAATTAGAGATTTCCATAGATTGCACCACTGTGCGTTCCCACTAGCAGTGAGTGAGTGTTCCCCTTCCCCTGTATCTTCACCAGCATTTGTCATCATTTGCTTTTTGGATTGTAGTCACTCTCACTGGGGTAAGATGAAACCTCAAAGTGGTTTTAATTTGCATTTCCCTAATGGATAAAGATACTGAATGTTTAAAAAATGCTTTCAGCCATTTTCCTTTCATCTTTTAAGAACTCGATGTTCAGTTCCTCGACTCCAGTTTTAATTGGGTTGTTCTCTTGGTGTTTAGTTTTTTAAGTTCTTTGTATATTGTAGATACTAACCCTCTGACAGATGTGTAACTGGTAAAACATTGTATAGGTAGACTTTTCACTCTTATGAGGGTGTGCTTTGCTGTACAGAAGCTTTTTAGTTTCATGTGGTTTCTTTTGTCAACTGTTCATCCCAATGCCTTGTGCATTCTGTTCAGAAAGTTCTTTCCTGTGCTTATAAGTTCCAGTATATTCCCTACCTTCTCCTTTGTGATGGTGACAGCATACACAAGACCTACTCAAGCTCAAGCCAGACAAAATCCCAGCAAGAAAAGAGGAGGTGAGTATGAATCCACTCCTAGCTGAGGAGCAATTAGCCAGTGCTGAATGTTGGCTGAGAGAGTCTGTTTTCTTTAAGGGTGTGGCCCCTGGTAGGTCAACCATGCGTCAGTGGATGACCACACACACACCCAAGAGTATATGGGGAGCACAAACTGGACTCGATAAGTTTAAGAAAATGAGGACACAAAGTTGGTGAGTAAGGAAGTGGGTGGATCTGGGAGGAGTCAGGGACAGTAAATATGATCAAAGTGTATTGATTCTCAAAGAGTTAATAAAAACATTTATTAAAGCCAAAATGAGATATCTCTATAACAAACAGTAAGACTGAAACAGTAATTAAAAATCTTCCAACTAAAAAATGTTCAGCCCAGATGGATTTACTGGTGAATTTTACCAGACCTTCAAAGAACTAATCCCAATGATTCTCAAACTGTTGTAAAAAACAGAAAAGAAAGGAACATTAACAAACAATTTCTACAAAGCTAGTATTTGTCTGAAAACAAAACCAGGCAAAGATGCAACAGAACAAGAAAACTACACAGCAATTCCATGATTAACATAGACTGAAAAGTTCTCAAGAAGTACCTGCCCATAAAGGGCCTGCAGAAGTGAATTAACAGTTAAGAGCACATCTCACTCTTGCAGAGGACCTGAGTTCAGTTCTCAACACCCATGTCAGGTGGCTCATAACAGACAGGGGGATTCTCTGTCTGGATTTGCATTCATATGTACATACCAGAAACACACACATATAATTTAAAGTTTCTTAAAATTGTGCCAACAAAATTCAAGATCGCATCAAAAACATCACTCACCATGATCAAATTGACTATATTCCAGAAATGAAGGGATGGTTCTCTTTTGGCCTTGGTAGGCATTGTATGTATGGGTGCACCTACATACATGCAGGCAAAACACTTATACATATCAAATTAAAAACAAACAAATAATTTTTGAAAATGAAATCAAATAAAAATCATTACAAATACAAAAACTTATAAAATGAGTTGAGGTTGCAGCTCAGTGGAAGGGTCACTGACTGGCATGTGAGAGGCACTGAGTCTGAGCTCCAACACACCAGAAATTCATTGCAGCTTGCCAGGATCTGGAATCAACTAGGAGACATGCCTCTGGGCAATCTGTAAAGACATTTCCTGAAAGGAATAATGGAGGGGAGAAGACTTTCTCCCAGTGTGGGCAGCGTGATCCAGCTCGTGGCCCAGAAATAAAGAGTCCCAAGAAAAACCCAATGTGGGGACTTGCCTTCTCTTACTGGGTGCATCTACACCCTGCTGCTGCCATGGCTGCTGCCATCATTCGTTGGCATCAGACTCTGTCTTTTCAGGCTTCCAATCAACTCTCCAGAAAATTTCCAGGCCTTGGGTGCCAAATGGGAACTACTAAGGCATCCACTTTTGTGAATTGAACACCTATCAGGTTCTCAGTGTGCAGACAGGCATTGCTGGACTACCTAGCCCCTATCAACTAAGCCTATTTATTAAACCCTCTGTTATAATATAGATGCATCCTTTTCCTCTAGAGCAACCTGCCCAACACAGGGTCTTTGAAAAACACAGGTCACTGTGCGGCTGGATATTTTCCCCGAATTTGACTTTCTAACACAATGTGTATATCCACATTTGCTCATTCTAGTTCCATAGTGCCATAAGCTGCTTCATGTTGTTTGAAAACAAACTAATAGCTATCTACAAGAGAAAAAATTTAAAAAATAAATAAAACAGATGTTTAGCTGGGCCTGGGAGCCCAGGTCGGTAATCTCAACTATTCAGATGACTGAGACAGAATGATCATAAGTTTAAGATCTTCCTAGACAACTGGAGATGTTGGGGGAAACATCCTGAAGGAAATATCTCTTGAGCTTGTCTTCAAACAAGGTTTTATTGAAAATTATACCTGGATTGACATAGAGTTGTGATCAAAGGAAATTCCTAGCTGGGCCTAGTAGCATAAGCCTGTAATCCTAGCTACTCAAGATGCTGATGTAAGAGGATCACAGGTTAAGTCCTTCCTGAGATACAGAGTGAGTTCAAGGCCAACCTGAGCAATTAAGTGAGACTATGTCTCAAAATAAGAAAAATAAAAGTAAAGTGAAAAGAGGGCTGACAGATAGATTAGTGGTAGATTGCTTACTCCTAAAAGACCCCTGGAGTTTGCAGAAATATTATTCAGCTTTGTGCAGAAGCTTTTATGACAATACCAATTTTTTCAGAGTTGTACCTAGTTTCATAGCCTAAGGAGGAGTTATGTGTATCACATCCTTGCAGTGCCCATGGAGTCCAGAAGAGGGTGTCAGAATGCCTGAACTAGAGTTACAGACAATCATTAGCCACCAGGTAGGAATTGAACCCAGGTCCTCTGCAAGAGCAGTCAGTACTCTTAACCACTGAGCCATCTCTCCAGCCCTGAAGGAGAAAATCTTACTGGTACAGGACTGGTAGGAGTTGAATCTAGAGAGGCCCATTCAGGGACATATTTCACTCATTATGTCATGACAAATGCTGGGCCATGTTATAGCAACAGTTTTAATTTACACTGGGTAGGGCAGATGAACTTAACAATAAACACATCATCCTTGCACACTATCTTTAGAAAGGTTTCAGTATATAACATGCTTCGAAGGACACATAGATGATGATGGAGAAAGACCACACAGTCCAAAGAAAATAAAATTGATGAGATATACTTTAAGCCTTGTAGTGACATCATTCCAAGGGAAATTAGGACACAAAGAGAAACCATAGGAAAAATCAAGAAATCAAAACTCAGAAGCACAAGTTAATCAGAGTAGAAACACTTCAACCTTAAAAGTGATGTAATTTATTTAATTTATTTCCTTTCATTTTGTTCTAGGGAAAGGCCAGTCTGAATTGGGAAGATGTCAGAGTTGTTGAAGTGTGGCATTATTTTCACACAAGTATTTTATTTACTTAAGAATATTATATAAGGTAAGCTAAAAGTGTATCATCTCAGATGTCCATATAAAGTCTGTGTTAAAAAATATTTTGAGGTTTCTCTGCCCATTGGGAGGAGCCCAGACCTTTTCAGACTGCCTGAGAGTACCTGAACTGGCCCTCAAGTGGTGACGAGCTTCCCAAATCATGCCGTGCCCATATCCCCATATTGGGACCACTTGCATTCCCTCCCACTACCCCAGGGCTAGGTTTCCTGCCAGCTAGTAGGGGCTCAGACCTTTGCAGACTACTTGAGAGAGCCTAAGTGAGGCCTCCCCCTGGGCAAGCTTCTCAACTTGTGCTGTGCCTGCTCACTAGTAGGGGCCCAGATCTTAGCAGAGTACCTGATGAGTGCCTGACTTGGGCCTCTGCGGGAGCCTGAGTAGCTGGACTAGACCCGTTTGGTCCTTCCAATATAAAATCAAAAGAGAGAACTTGAAGCCTAGACCAACCAGGTTTTCATACCCAATAAGAAAACATCCAAGACACATCAATAATATAAACAGAATCAGACTTCAACTCAAGGAAGGCTTGAGTTTCATACCAGAATCATGAACAACAAAAGAAACCCACACGCCAAGTGGGGAAATAAAAATATGAAAAACCAAAACAATATGCTCCCACCAAACACCACCAGTCCTATAGAAGAGTTCTACAATGAGAACCCCCTAGAAATAACCCAGGACACAGAATTTCAAGAACAATCATAAACATGATCAGAGAATTCAATGAATTTAAATAACACACAAACAAATAAAAGAAGATAGGGATAAACTTCTGACTGAATTCATAAAAGAAATAGAAATATTGAAGAAAACTCAGGTTTTAAAGAAGAAGGAAGTAAA
Organism: Eospalax fontanierii; assembly: GCA_035773235.1. NCBI lineage: Eukaryota > Metazoa > Chordata > Mammalia > Rodentia > Spalacidae > Eospalax > Eospalax fontanierii. The sequence goes on from CM069538.1 coordinate 11,295,906, forward strand.
AAACTCAACAAGCCAATTTGAAAGGAGAAGAGAAAGGCCTCATCAACAGAATGAATGAAATGGAAAACAGAATTTCATGACTGGATGATAAAGCTGAAGAACTGGATTGCTTAGGCAAAGATTATGAATTTTTTTTTAAACACAGGAATGGAATATACAGGAAACATGGGACACCATGAAATTTACACATCATAGGCATAGAGGAAGAAGAATCTCAGGTTAATGATATTGATAAATAGCACTGTAGAAGAAAATTTCCCCAAATTAAAGAAAGACATATTCATAAAAATACAAGAAGCACATAGAGCATCAAATAGAACCAGAAAAGAAACTCCTCATGGCATATCATAGTAAAAACATTAAATGTACAGAACAAAGGGAGAATACTGAAAGCTGCAAAAGAAAAACAAGTCACATACAAAGGAAAACCCATCAGAATTATAGCTGACTTTTCAATGCAAACTATGAAAGCCAGCAGAACCTGGACCAAGGAATTCCCAGTTCTAAATGACCATAGATGCCAACCCAGAATACTTTACCCAACAAAAATGTCTACTATAGTTGAAGGAGAAAGAAAAATCTTCCATGACATGAATAGGCTGAAAGAATTCATGTCCAGAAAACCAACTCTTCAGAGAATTCTTGCAGCAACACAAAGACCTGAAGAAAAGAATGATTATACCCAAGGGACAACAGAAAGAAAATAAATGAAAATATAATTGTGGAAACACAAAGTTAGACCACGAATGCAAGCAGAAATTAAAATGATGGCAACCAATACACATTTTTCAATTAGAACTTTTAATATCAATGAACTGAACGTCCCAGTCAAAAGACACAAGCTAATTGAATGGGTTAAGAAATAAAATTCATCTTTTTGTTGTCTGCAAGAAACCCTTCTTGTCCTCATCTTCAAGGACAAGCACTACCTTAAGGTGAAAGGATGGAAAATAATATTCCAAGTAAATGGCACTAAGAGACAAGCAGTGATTGAAATTCTAATATCTGACAAAACAGACTTCAAACTAAAACCAATCAAAAGAGATAAAGAGGTCACTTCATTCTGATCAAAGGAACAACAGACCTAGAAGATATTACAATCATGAATATATACACCAAACTCTGGTGCATCCAACTTTATAAAAAGAGTACTATAGGACTTTAAGACACAGATTAACCCCAGCTCACTAATAGAAGGGGACTTCACTATCCCACTGTCTCCATTAGACAGATAAAATGGACAAAGAATGAACAGAGAGACGTCTGAATTTAATGATACTGTACATCAAATGGCCCTAACAGACATCTACTGAAAGACAGAAACAAAGATAGAACCCTGAATTCCTTCTGTGAAGCCAGCATCTCTTCAATACCCAAACCAGGGAAAGACACAATCAAAAAAGAAAACTATACACCCATATCCTTAATGAACATAGATGTAAAAATCTCAACAAAATACATGCAAACCTCAGAGACACACATCAGAAAGATCATACACCATGATCAAGTCAGCTTTATTCCAGAGATGCAGGGATGGATCAATATAAGTAAGTCAGTCAATAAATGTCATAAAGCACATAAATGGACTCAAAGACAAAAATCACATGGTAATCTCAATAAATGCAGAAAATACCTTTGACAAAATCCAGCATGCCGCTATGTTGAAAGTCCTAAAGGGAACTGGACTGGAAGGAACATACATCAACATAATTAAAGCTATATACAACAAATCCACAGCCAGCATCATTCTAAATGTGGAAAATCTGGAAGCATTCCCATTAAAATTAGGAACCAGACAAGGATGTTTGCAGTCTCCACTCCTTTTTAATATAATGCTTGAAACTCTTACTAGAGGAATAAAACCAAAGAAGGAAATTAAAGGCGTGCTAATTGGAAAAGAAGATGTCAGCTTATCTATTTTGCAGATGATATGATACCATACCTAAGAGATTCCAAAAATTCCACCAGAAAACTCCTAGAAATTATTAATATTTCAGTAAAGTGGCAGGTTACAAAATTAATTTATAAAAATCAGTAGCCTTTCTACATATCAATAACAAGCAATCATCGAAAAAGTACATGGAAATCCTCCCATTCACTAATAGCCTCAAAAAAATCTCAGAATAAACCTGACCAAAGATCTCTACAATGAAAATATTAAATCTTTAAAGAAAGAGAGTGAAGAAGACATCAGAAGATGGAAGGCCCGCCTATGCCCGTTCAGAGATTGGAAGACTTAATATTGTGAAAATGACCATCCTATCAAAAGCAATACACAGATTCAATGCAATACCAATCAAAATCCCCATGATATTCTTCACAGAATTAGAAAAGAAATCCTAAAATTCATATGGAAGCACAAAAGACCCTGGCTAGCCGAAGCTATACTGAGCATAAATAGCAATGCTAGGGGATTACTATACCAGATTTCAAACTGTATTACAGAGCTATAGTCATAAAAACAGGATGGTACTGGCACAGAAATTGGCACATGGATCAGTGGAACATAATTGAAAACCCAAACATGAGCACATTCAATTTCAGCCACCTGGTATTTGATAAAGGTGCTGAGAACACTCACTGGAGGAAAGATGGCATCTTCAATAAATGGTGCTGGCAAAACTAGATCTCCACATGTAGAATGAAAGTAGACCCTTACCTTTCATCTTGTACAAAAGTCAACTCCAAATGAATCAAAAGACCTCAATGTAAAACCTGAAACTCTGAAACTTAGAAGAAAACATTGGTAGCAACCTACAAGATACAGGTGTAGGAAAGGACTTTCTAAATCAGACAACAGTTGCTCACAAATTAAGGCCAACAATCAATAAATGGGACTTGATTAAACTAGAAAAAAAACTTCTGTACAGCAAAAGAAACAACCAAGGAAGTGAAGAGAAAACCCACAGAGTAGGAGAAAATCTTCACCAGCAACATATCTACCAGAGGTTTAACATCCAGAATATATAAAGAACTCACAAAAACAAAGGATCAAGAAAACAAATGACCTAATTAAAAGATGGGCTAAGGATCTGAGTAGAGAATCCTCAAAAGAAGAAATAAAGATGGCTAAGAAACATCTTAAAAAGTGTTCAACATCATTAATAATTAGGGTTATGCAAATTAAAACCACCGTAAAAGTTAATCTTACCCCAGTCAGAATGGCTAAGATCAAGAGAAGAAATGATACCAAATACTGGAGAGGATGTAGGGAAAAAGGAATGCTCACTCACTGTTGGGAATCCCACTGCTGGTGGGATTACAGACTCATGCAACCCCTACGGAAAGCAGTGTGGAGAACTCTTACAAAACTAAAAATGAACCTACCATATGACCCAGTTATGCCACTCCTTGGCATAGACCCAAAGGACTCATCCTATTGCAGAGATATTTGTACTTCCATGTTTGTTGCTCCTCTTTCTACAATAGCTAAGAAGCAACCTAAGTGTCTCTCAACTGATGATTGATAATGACAATGTGGTACAGTTACACAATGGAGTCCTACTCAGTGGTAAAGAAAGTTGAAATAGTCCAGCCTCAAGATTCCCTATCATAGCATGGTGTCTAGGACTAGACAGGTACAAGGCAACACCTTTCTAGGGGGTGGAGGTGGGAGAGATTGGTCTATAAAGACACAGATGGCCCAGAGATAAGTCTATGAGCTTCAATATGACCATAGGCATGTCTCCCAAGTTGACTTGACTCAGTAATGGAAGACTGAAGTCTGTACAATGAAAGCCTTGTGGCCTTTGGAGGAATGAAGGATCCTGACCCAATGAAGTCATGAGAAGAAGGCCTCTAGAGATGTGTGGCCCAGGGAAAGCTCTGAAAGCAGTGTATTATGTAGCCAAGGAGAAGGTGAGGTCTTCATTTGAAGACTGTGGAGATGAGGATAATTCTCCATGGGGACAGTCTGAGAGGCATGGCAGTGTGACCTGAATGGTTGGGTATTCTGTTTCCACAGAGGAAGAAATGGCTAAGATTTGGAAGTGGGGAGAAGAAGGAAGAAGGAAAGATATGGTGGTGGTCCCTCATCCAATTTATCCAAAGGTCAAAAAAAAAAAAAAAACAGCTGAATTTCAGTTCTGTGCAATGGAACTTCAGTGTGACTCCATTTTGACATTTTGCCTGGTCTGTCAGGCTACTCCAAAGCAATGGCCTCCTGTGATACTGAGGGAAGCAAGAGGTTCACTAAAACAGCCCATGTGCATTGTGCAGTCAAGTCAGTCACAAGTCTGGAGACTCACATCCCTAAATGTCATTCAAGAAAAGTAGAAGAAGAATCTGAATGGGGTGGAAAGAGGCAAGTATCTCAGAGGCAGAACTGAAAGAAATTATTGAAATGATGAAGATGCATTATGGCAATTTTTGTTTGGTATCCCCTCGCCCACTATAGTTCAGATGGATTAGTTCCAGTGCAAGATTAGATCAATTTCAGGGGGGGAAATACATCTGTTTGACTTTTATTTTGTGGTGCTAAGACTCAAATCTGATGCCCTGCCCATGCTAAGCCAGAGTTCTGCCATGACCTATCCCATGTCCTGATTACATGCTCAGTGCCAGGGTATCTGTTGTCTTCACAGATTTTTAACACTGCAAGAACCAGAATATGCCTGTTTTCCTCACATAGCAACTGCTGAACATTTTCTGGAAAAAAAATGAAAGAAATGAAGGACCATAAATACTGGCTAATTCTAGAACAGTAGAGTCTTCTGTTCCAGCTCCTGGAATATGCTACCTCATTTACTTTTCTAAGGTTTTTAAATGTGTTTTGGAAATAGAATTCTTTTGAGTCAGATATGTTTCATGGCTGTAATCCCAGCATTCAAGAGGCCAAGGCAAAAAAACCAGGAGTCCAAGACCAACTCTGGCTACATCTCACCCTGACTCAAAAAAATTAATATTTTTAAAAACAAAATTCTTGGACTGAGATAGCTCAGTGGGTAAAGGCACTTTCAGCCGAGGATGACAACCTATGTTCCATCCCTGGGCTTCACATGGTGGAAGAAGAGAAGCGATGTCTGCAAGTCGTCTTCTGACCGACACACTTGTGATATGCACACATGTGCACACATGCACACAAATAAACCTAAAAAAAATTCTTAAATTAGAATTCTTTTGCATTACACAATATATGTATACACCTTAGGTTCCAGCATAGCTGAAACAAGGGGACTCTTTGACAGTGAAATCTTGAGATTCTATTAGCCTTTTGTTTTTGTTTGGGAGACAGGGTCTAACTGTGTAGCCCTGGCTGACCTGAAACTTTATATATAGACCAGGCTGGTCTTGAACTCATAGAGATCTGCCTACTTCTGCTCTTGAGTGCTTGGGTTAAGGGCATGCATTACTATGCCTGGCCTCTGTTGGCATTTTTTATATTCTACAAGCCATAGAAGTCAGAAAAGTCCAGTTTTGAGGTGTTTATGTTGAGACAAGTTCTCCCTATGCAGCCCGAATGATCCTCCTGCTTCAGCCACCCAAGCGCTAGAATTATAGGCATGTGCCTTCACAACCTGTTGAGGACTGCTTAAGTAGGGCATTATATCCTCCTCCTCCTCCTCCTCCTCCTCCTCCTCCTCCTCCTCCTCCTCCTCCTCCTCCTCCTCCTCCTCCTCCTCCTCCTCCTCCTTCTCTTCCACTTCTACCTCCTCCACCTCCTTCTCTCACTATGTAGCCCCAGCTGGCTGAAACTTGCTATGTAGACTAGGTTGGCCTCAATCTTGCTGAGATCTAGCAGCCTGCCCCTGCTCTGGAGTTTGGGGATTAAAGGTGTGTACCACCTGCCCTGCACTGTTGCTTTGAGACAAGATTTTACGTCACCCAGGCTGTCTGGGCTGGTGTGGTTTTGTTGTTGCTGTTCCTGTTGTTCTTGTTTTGTTTTGTTTTTGTGATGCTGAGGCTTAAACCCAAGCCCTCTTTGCAAGCATGACAAGAACTGCTCTGCCGCTGATTCATGCTTCTAGGCCTCAGGGTTCTTTTTCGGTTTATTTCTGCAATGGTTAGGATTGAACTTTGGGTCTGAGTGTGATGGGCACACACTTTACCCCTGAGCTGCACATAGCTCCGACTCCTTGGAGATATTTCCGACTGTTAAAAGACAGAAAGAGGAATCAACCAATTAGAGGCCAGGAAGGATGCTAAACATTCCACCATACAGAGAGTGGTCAATCCCACACAACAAAGAATTAGTCCAAAAGATGCCATGTTTGTGGTCTAAGAATAATGGTACTCCTTTAAGAGGAACAGTTTAAGAAGCTTTTGGCCTACTTAAAGATATTAAGATATGAAATGAAGTCTGCAAGTGTAATACTTTTCTTGATGCTATTACAAAATATCTAACAAAAGCAATTTTTAAAAGGGTTTTTGTGGGGCTGGAGAGATGGCTCAGTGGTTAAGAGCACTGGCTGCTCTTGCAGAAGACCTGGGTTCAATTCCTAGCACCTATGTAGCTGCTAACAACCATCTGTAACTCCAAATTCTGGGGGAATCTGACATCCTTTCTGAATCCCACTGGCATTGCACAAAACAGGCGCACTTACACACATGAAGGCAATACACATAAAGTAAAAATAAATTTGGGGGTTCTTTTTTGAAACAGGTACTTTCTGTAGTCCTAGCTGTCCTGGAACTCACTATGTAGGCCAGGTTGGCCTTGAACTTACTGAGGTCTGCCTGCCTTTGCCTCCTAAGTGCTGGTATTAAAGGTGTGTGCCACCATGCCCGGCTAAAAAAAATTTTTTAACTCTAAAATCTAATTTTTATTATGAAAGAATTTCATATATTTCATGTATAGAGCCCAGGGTAATAAACACATATACATACCCAAATTAAATACATTAAGCTTCTTTTTTACTTGCTAAGGCATTTCTTTTCACATCGGCACACAGAATACTCTACCTACAGAGGCCCCAATCCTCTTCTCTCAGTCACAGAAATTACTGGCATCCTGAGTGTAAGCTTTTCCTACTCACATTTTTTTAGACTTTAATTCTATTTGTGTGTTGGTATAGACACCGAATTATACCATTTGGTGTGTTCTTTAAATTGTATCTGAACAATTTCACATGCTCTGGCTTGCAACACACTTTCCCTTTCTTTTCAGCATGAAGTTTGTGAGGTTTATCCAAGTTGATATATGCAAGTCTATATTTTTCCTATTTTGGTTCATTGCATAAACATACATTTATATACATTATTTGTATACTTACTTCTTGTTACTATAAGTTTAAATTTTTTGTTGCTCTCTTTTATGGGGAATTGGTTAAATGTTTCTTCTTTATTCTTTGAAAATTCCACACACAAAAGGAAGGGTTTATTTTGACTTATGGCTTAAAAGGGGATGCAGTCTGTTATGGCAGGAAAACATGGTGTCAAGAGCATGAGGCAAAGGAAAGCCAGGTTATAAAATGTCAAGCCCCCCGCCCCCCCCACTGGTCCTCTTCTTCCAGCCAGGCTCCATCTCCTAAAGTTCCACAACCTTCCAACACAGTGTCATCAGTTGGGGACCGAGTGTTCAAAAACAGGAGCCCATGGTCGACATTCAGACCATCTCAGTTTACCCTGATTTCTGGAGGCTACCTACCTTTCTTCCTGCTGGACATTGTGGGTGGACAATGCAAAGTAACTGCCATGGTACCTCTCAGAAGATGAAGTCTGCATGAGCACTGGAAGAAGTTGGCAGCCAAGCCTACCTGAACACTGTAATGTGAATTGATATAGTCATTGTTTAAGACAGCTTAAACCAGTACCATTTTTCAACCCCAAATCTATATGCATCCTGGTTCAATAAGTACTCTAACTCAATTATTTGAGGAAATTTTTATTTATTTATTTAGGTTCAAATTTTAAAATTTATTGATTGATTTATTTTTTAGATGTATGAGTGTTTTGCCTGCATGTGTATAAGTGCACCACATGCATATGATGCCCACTGAGGTCAGAAGAGGACATCAGATCACCTGGAACTGGAGTCACATTGTTAGCCATCGTGTGGGTGCTACGAACCAAACCCAAGTCCTTTGCAAAAGCAGTCAGTGCTCTTAGCCACTGAGCCATCTCTCTAGCCCTTTATTTAGATTGTGACAATGTCTCACCATGCAGCCCAGACTGGCCTCTAACTTGTGATCCTTCTGCTTCAGTCTCCTAATACTGGGATGACAGATGTTTTCCATTATACTCAGAATGAGAAAGTTGTTTCTTTTGTTTGGGTGTGTGTGGTGTGTGTGTGTGTGTGTGTGTGTGTGTGTGTGTGTGTGTGTGTTTCAATGAAAGCAATGGCCTGGTGTGGTAGTGCAGAACTATAATCCCAGTAATTAGAAAGATGAGCCAAGAGAGTTAAATTAAAGGTCAGCCTGGGATATAAGGCGACTTTGCAGTCAAATTGGACTATACATCTAGGTATGATGGCACAGGTCTGTAATATCAGTTTCTGGAGAGTTTGAGGCTAGAATTTTGAATGCTCAAGACCTGCAGAGTCTACAGGGTAAATTCAAAGCCAGCTTGGACTACTTATTCTGTCAAAAAAATTTTAGAAGTAAAAAGAGGGCTAGAGACACCGCTCAGTGGCAGAATACCTGCTTTCCTAGCAGGCCTAAGTCAAATCTCCATTACTGAAAAAACCAAACAAACACCAAAAAGCAGACATTTTGGGCCTGTTGAGAACTCTAGATAGAGAGAGAAAAGGTAATTCATTTTCAAGCCTGTTGCACTTTAGACCTTTGTAACAGTGCCATTATACCATAACATAAGAGAGGAACCAGGGATGTGGAAGAAAATGCCTGAACTCCCAGAATTTGGTAGAAGCAGGAGGATCATGAACATCATTCTTGGCTACACATCCCATTCAAAGCTAGCCTGGGCTACAAAAAACCCTATTTCAAAATCCAGACCAAAACAAAAACACAAAGAACAAAAACAAAAGGAAGGAAGGAACCAGTAGCACTTGGAAGGGTGAGGTAAGAGGATCACTTGAGTCCTGGAGTTTCGGATCCATTTAGGCAACTGACAGAGACGCTGTCTCAAAGCAAAAATAAAAAATATGGGAACCACATGTTCATGAGGACCACTGATGTAGAGACTCACTCTGTAACCTTCATTCATCCCACAAGTTTTCCCAGTGAGCCTGCTACAACCCAGCTAATGTCCTACTTGATCAATGATATATTTGTAGTCAAAATGAGAAAGTTTCTGGCCTTTTGAAATTAATATACTACTGGAAGACAGGAAATAATTATACTGACTTGATAAAGAATAAGACAGGTGACAAGGTGAACATAATGCTATAAGCTAAAAATATTGTAACAGGTGAGATTGAGAAAACAGAGAGCAACTGGGTGGTCAGAATACTCTGAAATGCCTAGTATACTCTCGGTTTGATACCAAGTCTCAAACCAGAACTGTCATAGTGGTTCACGCCTGTAATCCCAGGCTCAGGAGGCTGAAACCGGAGGATTGCTGGGAGCTTGAACTCAGTCTCAGAGACACAGTGAGTTCCAGGGCAGCCAGAATTGTAATGAGACCCTGTCTCAAAACAAACAGCAAATGGGTAGCCAGAGGTAGGAGGTGTAGCCATGTGATAAAAAAGTTGCCTACCCAAGCTCAGTATACAGCAGTAAAAATGAACTAAGTGGAGTTCAGAGAGAGGTGCAATGTAACAAGATCTTTGAACAGAAACGAAAAGGCCAACAGGATATGAGCAATACAGACACTCAAAGAAAGATCAAGACAGGATAGAACAATGGAGAATTATGGTACCATGGGATGAAAAAAGATTTCATCCTTGCTGATTGAAATTCAATCATTTCAATACAATCAACAGAAAAATTACTATGAAAATTGCTCGCACCGAATCTATAGTTGTGTATTTATTTATTTTTTGTTTTGTTTTGTTTCTTTGAGACAGGGTTTCACTATGTATCGCTGCCTAATCTGGAACTTGCTAATTAGACCAGGCTAGCCTCAAACTATAAAGACCTGCCAACCTCTGCCTTCCAAGTGCTAAGATTAAAGACATGTGCCATCACACCTAGTTTTATTTATTTTTTGATATGTACTTCAAACAGTAATGTTAAATACCAACAAACTATATGTTATGGTCAAAATGTATGCACCCTCTGAATTTAACATTATTCTGTTCTCATCCATACTTTCCTAAGATTCTCACAAACAAGATTACAAACCACATTTACACTAAAAACATTCTTTACACAGAGTCTGTCTCTATAGTCCAGAATGAACCCAAACTCCCAGCAGTTCTCCTGCCTCAGTTTCCTGAGTGCTGAGAATCGAGGTATACACTATCAAAATTGGCTTGAAACATATCTCGATCTCCCTGTGACCTACATATAGCAATAATTTCTTTGACTTTTTTTTTTGTTTTTCTCTTATCCTCCTATAAAGAAAAACTGTAAGACAGAAGCCAAAAGGCCAAATACATTTCATGTTATAACACCAGGCTAAGAGTAATAAAAGTATATTGAAGGAAAATGGAGGAGCTTTGTGGACATTTTAAGAACTTCAGCGTATACTCTTAGGTATAACAGGAGCTTACTATGAACCTAACTTTCTGGAAGCAAGATTGCAGCAATCCAGCCAAGTCATGCTGATGACTGACCAGCTAACATCAGGTTGCAAGCTGGAGATGTGGTAAGAAGTCACTGGACTCTGGACATATTTGTCTTTCTTTCTTCTGTTTTCTTTTCCTAGGTATATTTAAAGGAAAGGAGTACATAATTTGCTAAGAAGTGGATAAAGAGCATTGGGAGAGAAAACAAACCAGCCGACAAAGCCGTGAACATAATCCCTGTGCTTCCGGTGCTGTGCACCTGCAAGAAAAAGGCCCTGCGTTTGTAAAAGATTGACTTGTCCAGATTCACTACAGTGGAAACTCTCTGGTTCACTTTAGAAGATACTTAGTAACATACAGAGCAGTGCTACTGACCTTTGAACAGATAGTTATCTTCAACCCAGCCAGCAGCCCGTCCCTCCATTTCTGCTCGAGGTTATTGAAAGTATGTGCAGACTGAGAAGCATTCACTACAAACTTTCTGAAAAACTCAGTATTTCTTCCAAAACTCAAACCAAGTATTTCAACTGGATTAGAATTCCCATTACCTATACAAATTCCCAATATATTCTAATAAGGACAGAAACAGATTTATTTTGCTGTCCGTGTCTTTTGATTAGTATTGTATCTGAAATACAATGACTTTTTTTTTCCAGTGCTGGGGATGGAACCTAGTGCTTGGTACACACGCTACCAAATGAGCTACAACCCAGCCCCTCAAGATGATCTTGAAATCAACTATCTAGAAAATGAAAAAAGATGTATGCTGTGCTGCACCTCTGGACTCCTAAGAAATTGAGGTTGCTTGCCGAAGCCAGTTCTTTTGTACAGGAATTACTCACCTAGGTGTGGTGACGCTACTGCTGACCTACAATAAATATAATGATGTATCACCAAAATCACTTGGGACTCTCTATGAAAGGCCACTGTCTGCCTGTCAAACAGATTATTAGTTTGATTCCCACGAATTTTCAGAGCCAAAATATCTACATAAGGGACTATAACAGAACTTTAAGGGGGTGTTTCAATCACTTTATTACAGCCACATAAGAACACTCTTCACAGTGATGAGGGCTTGGATTTCAATGAGGTACTTACTTTGCCCTTAAGGGCTAAGCTTCTCCATTCAGAAAATGGGGGTAATTTTTTTGTTGTTGTTGTTCTGGAATTATTTATAATGTTCTTTCTTCCTACTTCTTTGAAGATTGATTTAATTATCTATATATGTGTATATGTCTGTCTACACATGAGTACAGGTGCCCTGAGGATGTCAGATCCCCTGTATTTGGAGTTACAGGTGGTTGTGAGCTGCCTATGAAGGTGCTGGGAATTGAACTCAGATCTTCTGTAAGACCATCAAGCACTCCTATCCACGGAGCCATCTCTCCAGCCCCTTTAAAAAATATGTATCTACAAAGGGATACGGTACTTGGTGGTGCCCTTCAGTTGGATCTAACTTCTTACCCTTGAGTGACATCTTCGCTTTGATTTGCAATGCTCACTTTGCGTTTAATATAATTACTAATACTGGATTCGAAAAATAGCTCAGCAAGTAAGAAAGGGTGCTTGCTGCTAAGCCTGATGATCTGAGTTTGATCCCCACAACCCACATGATGGAAGGAGAAAATCAACCGGGTCAAGTTTTCCAGGCAAGGGCAAGTTGTCCGTCGCACTCCCACCACAAACACACTTTGCACATGCAAAACAAATGTACATTTTTAAAACTACTAAATGTAATTAAGTTAATTTCTACCATTTATTCTCCACTTGTCCCTTTTGTGCGTGTGTTTTTAATTCCTCTCTTCTTGGAGTTAGGGCTGAGTTAGTATTTACGAAGCTTTCAAAACTGTCTAGGAAAAGCCAAGGCTTTATGCATCCCTCACTTTAAGACCGTTAGCCACAAAACCTATGAATTTACATTTATGTGTTGTAGTAAAGCAGAGAAATTAAAAAACAAAGCTGCTTTATTTTCCCACCATTTATGCTTCTTGCTTTCCAAGCATTGAGAACACTTCAGATAGCAGAGGGAGAGGGTTCTAGCTGCCTCCCTGAGTGCTGGGATTAAAGGTGTAAGCCACCACACCCGGCGTCAAAACATTTTCTCTAAAAGTAAAACTAAATCACACACACAATCTAAAGGAAGAGGAGCATTTGCCTTAACCGCACTGAAAGCTGGTGAAACGGTGCGTGCTTAAGACGCTGGACAGAAAGGAGAGCGAGCAATGGAGACCTCACTGTAAGGGTAAGTCACTGGCAATTATCAAAGACAGCACCAAGGCCTGGCTCAGTGTCCCCGGAGGCCACCGAGCGGCATCCGGAGTTCCCAAGGCGGGGCTCCCTGCACCAGAGCCCGAGAGGAGGCGCGGAGAGGTGGCTCTGCACCCCGGGACTCCCCGAGGACTCCCGGCCGGCACCCGGCAGCGTACCCCGCGCCAGAGGGCAGAGCCAGGGCGGCGCGCGCTTCCGGTGCGCGTTTCCGGCGAGCGGCGGAGCGTGGGGCGGGGGCACCGCCGGCTTCCAATCCCGCACAATGAGACCGGGCTGAGCGCCGGAAGTGGGGCCGAAGGAAAACACGGAGAGGAGCCCGGCCCGGACAGGAAGAGGCGGGGGACCGCGGCGGAGCTGGTGAGTGCTCCCGGGCGCCTTCTCGTCGCGTCCCGCCCGGACTCGCCTCCGGGCTGGGGCCCGGTGGGTTCCCTGGTCCCCGCAGTGGAGATCGGGTCGGGGCCGGGAGGTACGTTGGCTTCATCCTCCTCCGGCCGCCTCGCCCCGTCTTCGCTGACCCCGGAGCGCCCGGCCGCGGAGACTGAGCCCAGGGGTTCGAGTCCGTGTCTTCACTTTGTGTCCGACTCCTCGGGGACAGAAGAAGGGATTTGGGTCCCGGCACCGGCCCTGGCTCTCTGGCAGCCCGGGGGACCCCGGAACCCTGTCGAGATGATCGGGCGCTTCCTGCTTCCTGGTCCCCACGGTGGCTTCGTGGCCAGTAGTGCGGGGACGGCGCCTCCGTCGCCTCGGGACTACAAGTGTGGAAACTGAGGCACATCAGGGGTGGGGCCGCCAAATGGGAAAAGGAGTGTCATTCTGCAGAGAATTGTTGTTGGTGACGAACCGAACTTGTTTGGGCTGGGGAATGAGAAATAGGGCGAGTTAGCTGGAGTTGTCCTTTGGTCGGAAACCCAGCCCCTTTTGATTAGAGTAGTACCTAGGTCCGGAAGCACTGCCTGTCTGTCGCCCTAGAGATCACACCCAGTTTGATGTGAAAAGTGGTGAAGGTAAGAGCGGAGTTGATCGGAAGTGTAGTCTGTACACAGAGTTTCGGTTACTTTGTATGACACTTGAAAGTAGCTGCCAACTTAAAAAAGAATAACCTGGGAGAGTTTTGTACGAGTATTGACTTAGGATGTTTACTTTGAAGAGAGGCCCTTCTGTGTTGTTACATAGATACAAGTTGACCAAGATACAATATTACAGCTTTTGAGATTATAGTTTATCTTTATGTTTAAATAAATACCGTTTTTATAACTACTATAGGGCTTAGACTCCTACCTTCCAATGTATGTAATGTACTAAATACTAGACATGTGAGAGAATTGTTATTTTAAAAATTGGGGAAAATAAAGGATTTGGGTCATCAGTGTGGTAGATAGAGCATTTTGTGTACTTGGTGTGATATGTTATAGTTTGTTGTTTTCCAAAAATGCCTTCTTTCAGGTACAAAGTAAGAAAATTGAAGTCAAAGACCATGGGCGATGCAGCGAAACCTTACTTTGTGAAGCGCAGTAAAGACCGTGGAATTATTGATGATGATGATTTCAGAAGGGGTCATCCCCAACAAGATTATTTAATAATGGATGATTATGCTAAAGGCCATAGCAGTAAAATGGAAAAAGGCCTTCCAAAAAAAAAGGTAGCACCCGGGAACTATGGGAATACTCCCAGGAAAGGACCATATGCTGTTTCCAGCAATCCATATGCTTTTAAAAACCCAATTTATAGTCAACCTGCTTGGATGAATGACAGCTATAAAGATCAAGCTAAGAGATGGCTAAACGATGAACTTACTGGTAATTCAGAAAACTGGAGAGAATTCAAAACTGGACCTAGAATACCCATCGTAAGCCGGCCAAGGAAAGACTCCTTTCAAGAAAGTGAAGATGGTTATAGGTGGCAAGATGGAAGAGGCTGCAGAACTGTTAGACGATTCTTTCATAAAGACCTAACCAGCCTAGAAACCATGTCAGAAATGGAAGCAGGAAGTCCCGGTAATGTGTTCCAAATCATTAAGTTGCAACTCCAAACCAGCAGTGTCAATGGCTTTTTTTCATCTAAATAAGTCTTACTATTTTCAGTAATGTACTATTTGATGTGATTGTATTAGGGTTTATAGTTGTGATAGTAGGGCATTTTCAACATATTTCACACAGTGGTCTTTCGAAAGTTACTTTAAGGCACATGTAGTAGGCACATACCTAGGAGGCTAAGGTAGGAAGATCACAAGTTCAAGGCCAGCCTGGACCACATAGTAGGATGCTGTCTCAAAAAACAAACCAGGAAAAATGAGGCTCATTTACTTTAGTGAACATATTTTTCATAGAAGAGGGCAGTCATATACCCTTGGAGACCATGCCATAATTTCTGAGTGATGTATATATATTTTCAGAATTATACTGATAATTTTAATTTTGAAATAATGTATTCATGATGCACATGATATTATAAAGCTAAATGTATTTCATGAGAAAACCAAGTATGGACTTCATATATTGCCAAGAAGGAAAGAAGAAGGGGGCAGTTCGGGGACAGGGGGAGTTAAACAAAAGGAGAAGCTGAGATGGATCTCTGTGGCAAAGTATTTACCAAGCTTACACAAGCCTGGGAGCTGGGGGAACTTGGCCTGGCAACAGAAGTTGGGAAACAGGAGTTTAGAGAAGCAGAGTACACATAAAAGCTATGCTGTTTGCTTTCAGTGAAACCAAATCCATTTCTTTTTCTGAGGCAGGGTCTCATAGAGCTAAGAGTGGCCTTCAACAAGTCTTCTGCCTCCACATTCCAAGTGATAAAATTCATTTCTAAGCACTTCACATGCTCTATAATAATTGCACAAGTGATTATACAGTTTTTCTAAAAAGATGCAAGTAGGTTTTGTCTGTATAGCAATGATTTCTAAAAACAGGACAGTTATTTTTACCTAATGACTGTGTTTACTGGGGTGAAATAAGTCATAAATTGGTTGCAAAAAGTGAAATGGTATTAAATATGAAATTATAGCTAGACGAATTTTACACATATGTATATATAGACAGATATCACTATGTAGCCTTTATTGGTCTGAACCTCACTATATAGACCAGGCTGGCCTTGAACTCAGATCTGCCCGCCTCTGCCTCCTGAGTGCCTAGATTAAAGTAGTGCACCATCATTTCAAGTTCATTCCTTCCTTTGAGCCTTTCTTGGTCTCCAGAGGCCTTTTTATGCTCTAGGCACAATAGCAGTTTGTGGTTGTGTTACCTCCAAGGACTTGCATTTGGAAGTCATGTACATAGAAGGGTTAAAAGGGAAAGCTTCTCCCCTGCCCCTTTTTATCATTGGAAAGTCTTAGGGTAAAAATAAATATTTGAAGCACTTATTATTTGGAGGAAAGGAGGATGTTTGCTATTTGTTAAATCTTAAATACTAATATCAATGACAGGATGACATTGTAAAGGAATTAAAATTATAGAGTAGGAATTGGGCTGGCCAGTTGGCTCAGCAGGTAAAGAAAGGCATTGGCCATCATAAGTCCACGGACCTAAATTCAGTCTCCAAGATCCACATGGTGGAAGGAGAGAACTGACCCCCACCTTGTCCTCTGACCTCCACATGAACCCTGTGGCACATGCATGCTTATACACACAAAATAACTAAATGTAGTTTTAAAAAAAATTTTTTTAAGTGAGAAGTGATAAAACTATAGCTTTGTAATTCTTTGAGCTTGGCAAACCTGAAGGAATTTTCTGATGGGATACTGGTGTGATACATTAATTGGAACTTCAGTTTTACAAACTAGGAAACTACAGTTTGGAGAGGGTTCAGATTGACCATACTGGTTTATGCAGTGCTGGATGAGGAAGTGGACTCAAACTGAAACTGAGGATTCTGTCATCCTGACCTTTAGCTCAGTCTGGCTAAACCTGGAATCCTAACAAGAAAACTGAGTATTTTATTTGATAATATTCTGGGCTTTCAGTTTGTTTCTTCTTTAAAGTTTGTACATATTTGAGTTTTCTATGGTGTCTGTATGGTGTGGGTACTAAACTATCTGTATTAGCCTTTTACATGTGTGGTGGTATATGCCCACAATCCCAGAACTAGGGAGGCTGAAGCAGGAGGACTGATGCCAGCCTGAACAGCATAGAAAAACCTGTCTCAGGAAAAGAAAAAGTTGATCTTGAAAAGCATTTATAGACCAGGTGTGGTGGTTCCTACTTGTAACCCTGGCATTTATTTGTGAGGTGGAGGCAGGAGGATCAGGAATTAGAGGTCAACCTCTGCTCCATAGTGAGTTCCCAACCAACCCAAGTTACATGAGACCTCTGGCAAAAAGCTAACCAAACAAAAGGCAGAGTCGGGGTAGGGGACAACACTTTTAAAAATAAGAGATTTATAGGCTAAACTTTAAAGGGGACCTTTGTAAACCAAAAAACTCTTTGCTTATTTGGTCTTAAGAGTAAAGGAAGTGCTTAAGCATGTGAGAATAACAAGTGCACTTTCCTTGTGTTTATCAAATACTCACCTTTTCTGTATTAAATATAGGCATGTACTATATTATAGTATAATATTATTTACTACAATATAACATTCAGTATACTGAAAAATTTGATTTAATGTGTAAATTTTGCGCTGAGTTGAAATGATCCTCAGAAGGATACCATTAAATAAAAATTGTATTTTAAGCCAGGTATGGTGGTATACACTTTTCATCCCAGCACTGGGAAGGCAGAGGCAGGCGAATCACTGTGAGTTCAAGGCCAGCCTTCCATGATCTGTTTCTTGTTTTTTGTTTTTTAATTGTGTCTTAATAAGGAACAACTGTATTAAACAGTATGAGAAGATGTAATGGAAATTATGTTAGGATTGCTTTTAAAGTTTTTAAAAATACTGGTTTTGTTTTTTGTTTTTTTAGTTCTGTATTACTGTCTCTGCCTCAGCCAGCCCTCAAGGGTCATGGATTGTCAATTTAAAGAATTTGGGACAATGTCATTAATAATCTTGGCTGGAAATACTCATTCAAATGCATGTGTCCTGTGTGACTGGAATAATGTACCATATGCATAAAATGGGAATCTTGGAATAATTATGCACAACTGAGATTATGATAAACCTAGGATGAGTCAGATAGCCTCCCTTTGGGAACTTTCTACAGTACTCAGTTTTGCCTTCCAAGAGTTGCTCCAGTGAATGCCTTTGAACTTTGGTTCAGGAAGGTTTATGTTGCATTGTCAGTTCTAGCCTGTTCCACATGTTTGGTGTGAGCCAAACAGGGATTGCAGTAATATATTTCCACTGCATATTGTGAGATACAAGGCTGAATTTCAGAGTCCATCCATATTTTAGATTGTATTTCATATCTTTATTTTGACTTGGCCCTGTGTCCGCAAATAAGCCGCTTGTTCGCTGAGACTGCCAATGTCTCTATCTATACTGTGAAGATAATATTAACATTTATGTCTAGACTACTGTAGGGATGGAAGGGGGCAGTACACACGAAAGTGTTTTACATTTGTTATATAATGAGATGGTAATGACTGCTTTGTCGACATCATCTGACAATTTCTGAAGTTTTCCCTTGCCAAAAGAGTAACTTGTGGTCTTGCTCCTCCTGCCTCAGTGTCCTGGGAGCTGTGGTAAACATGCACTACTACACCCAACTGTAGATTTTTGTTGTTTGATTGATGGTCAGTCCTGGGCCTAATGTGCATGTTGGACAAGTATTCTCACTAACTAAATTTCCAAGCTAGCAATGACTCGTGTGTTCATTCTTTCTCTTTATGTGTATGTGTGTACCTGCATATATTTATTTGTACCATGTATATGCCTGAATCTTCGGAGGCCAGAAGAGGGCCTCAAATCCTGAACCCAAGCCTTCTGTAAGAGCAGTAAAGTGCTCTTAACTACTAAACCATCTCCAGCCCTGGCACTGGTGTTCTTTAAAATTGCAATCCTGTACTTCCTTTTTTTTAAACACAGAATTTTTTTCGTTCTAGTTAGCCAGTTCACTATAATTATTTACTAGTAATGAGTTCCTCTGACAACTTGACATATTGCTTTATGCAAGCAAGGCCTTATAGTAATTTTATATTGCTATGGACTAATGTGTAATAAGCCAGCAAAAGCTATTCCATTTAATCAGAAATTTTTAAAGACTTGTTTTTATTTATATCTGTGTGCCTGCGTGTGCAAGTGCTCTTGAAGGACAAGAGAGAGCATCAGAGCCTTTGGAGCTGGCGTTACAGGCAGTTGTAAGCTGCCTGACATCAGGTCCTCTGTAAGAACAGCAAGAGCTTTTTTGAAAGATTTATATTTACTTTATGTTTAGTGGTTTTGCCTACATGTATGTGTGTGTACAGCGTGCCTGTGGAGGCCCAAAGAGGGTGATGGATCCCCTGAAACTGGAGTTATAGACTGATGTAAACTAACATGTGGATGCTGGAAACCCAACCCTGGTCCTCTGCAAGAGCAGCAAGTGTCTTAACTACTCTCCAGTCCCAAGAATTTTAATTTGGGAATAAATTTTGTTTTAGTTATGTGTTATAATAGCTTCATATTTCAGAGCTTTATAGAAGTTATCAAAGCTATTTTTTTTTTTTTATATTTATGTGTGTCATGGGAGGGTACTTCTTGAAGCCAAAAGAAAGTATCAGAGCACCTGGAACTCGAGTCTAAGGCAGTTGTGAGCTGCCTGATATGGGCCCTGTGGACCCAACTCAGGCCCTCCAAAGAGCAGCGAACATTCTTAAACTGTCTCTCTAGCCCCTTGAATCATTTTCATAGTTCAATCTGACAGTCATCTGTTTCACAGGTTGAAACATTGTTAGCTTAGATTTAATTTATTCAGTCTAAGGATTATAGAATGAAGTAAGAATTTATAATCAAATGTACTTAAGGTAAACTTTTATTTCAGCTTCCAGTTATTTCCCTTTGAAATGTGCTCAGTGTTTTGGTGGTATAGTTTTCAAAAACTAAAGCAACAATAAAAATGAAGCTGGAAGAAGTAAATAAAATTTTTACTTGATTTTTTTTTTCCTATTAATGAAGAAACCCAAATTAGGCATTGTTGAAGGCTTAATTTGGAACTAAATGATTTTATTCAATCAAGATAAGAATATAATCAATTTCTAAGTTCTCTAAATTTGTATAGTGATGCCCATTTTGTCCCATTGATAGTCTTTACTTAAAAAAAAAAAAAAATTCAAAACCTAGCCTGAAGAAATGGCCCAGCAGTTAAGAGCACTGGCTGCTCTAGCAGAGGACCCATGTTCAGCTCTTAGCTCCTACGTGGCAGTTAACAACCATAGGTAACTACTCTTCCAGGCGATCTGATGCCCTCTACTTGTTTCCTGGGGCATTACATGTACATGAGACACATGCATGCATGAAGGCAAAACACTCTTACACTTAGAATTGAAAATTAAAACAACCAGGAGTGGTGACACATGCCTTTAATGCCAGCACTCAGGAGCTCAGACAGTTGGAGGCTAGCCTGGTCTATGTAGCAAGGTCCAAGCTAGCTAGAACTTCACTGAGACCTCTCACATAAAAAATCAGATATGAATAGTTTTCATCCAAATACTAGTTGTATTTATAGTTAAGCCAGAAAAATGTGTACATTATGCGTGAAGTGCATTAGAATTAGTTATATCTGCCTTTAGTGGAAAATTTTTACTATTATTTGTGCCCAACACCATACCATGGGGAAGACATGAGATCAAGCTGTACTGAAGTACAGTTCTTTTTAACTACAATAATTTATGTGGATTGGTGTATCTAGATGATGTGAGAATTAAAGCATTTTATTCATTGACAGCGACTTTCCCCTTTGTTCAGTATTCAGATGTCACTTAGTCTAGCACATGAATAATAGCTATGGGCTTGGGTAGAGGTCAGTAGTATAGGACCAGTATATGGGAGGTCGTGGGTTCAAGTCCTAGTACTGTAAGGAAGAAATAAGTACATTGAAAGAAAGTAAGTTATGATTATGCAAGAGTGATGTCATTCAATATTACCAATATTTTCCCCCAACCCAAGAAAACAAGAAACAGAGGTCCAGACCTCGGAAGCCACGGAGGACTAGACATGAGGAAAACGAGCAGGATGGCGAATTGGAAGGCCCTGTGATTGATGAGTCTATGCTTTCAACAAAGGAGCTACTGGGCTTACAACAGGCTGAAGAGCGGCTAAAGAGAGACTGCATTGACAGGCTAAAGAGGGTAATATTATGTGCATGTTTGCTAGATACCCTCTGTATGTTAAACTGTTAGTAACTGGGAACACCTGCCTTGGTGGATTCGGTCCTCCACTTTCATTATCAGTGTGTAAGGACTGCATGCTGAAAGGGATGTGTGTGACTTCTTGAAATCAGGAGTTACTGCCATCATATTTAAATAAAAATGACTGTTGGGATAATGATAATGCAAGACAGTAATTAACTATTTAAAAAGTGATGGGGGAAGTCATTATTCTGGCCAGTTTTATTTCTTTGAATGTTTGGAGGTAAATCTCGACCTTTTCGAATTATAGAGACCACGAAATTGCCCTACAGCCAAGTATAGCTGCAAACTCTGTGATGTTCTGATCGAGTCCATCCCGTTTGCTCATAAGCATATCAAAGAGAAGAGGCACAAGAAAAACATCAAGGTGAGCTTCTCAGACCTGAGCTAGTGTTTTTATTCAAGCAGACATTATTGCCTGTCAATTTTGTGGCTTTCTTCTTAAACCTGTGATATTATGACTAATTATTTATTGAATTATTTTAGCCAAAATGCTTTTCTACTGGTCAGTTGTGTTTGTTGGGTAGTCTTGTGAATTCCCTAAGTGTGGTGTCAGGATGTAGAAAGCCATAATAGTACCTAGCTGTGTGTTCTTATGCAGATAATTAAGCAAACAATGTTTGTTACTGTTTCTAGTGGGGTTTTGTTTTGTTTTGTTTCATTTCTTTTTAATGCACTTTCTCCTTATTCCTGCTTACTCTTTATTTCCATATTAAGTGCATACAGTGTATAGGTGTATGATGGCTGAAGACTAGTGCAGCTAAGATAAAGATACGAAAAGATTCTAGAAAATTCTACAGCATATGTGAAAGGTAAAACTGTATGAGTCATTAATCTTACGATTGATCTTAAAAGGAAAAGCAGGAGGAAGAGCTGCTCACTGCGTTACCCCCGCCTGCACCCTCCCAGATAAATGCAATTGGCAAAGCCATTGACAGAGTGGTACAAGAGTTTGGCTTACACAGTGAGAACTTGGATCAGAGGCTAGAAATTAAACATATCATGGAAAATGTGTTCCAGCACAAGTTACCAGGTATTTCTTAGATTTGTTTTTCTATTTAGCTACATAAAATACCTCATATTTGGAGTTAGTTTCACCTAATAGAAATTGATGTATGGCTTGGGAATAGTAGTATGTTCCTGTAATACCAGCTTACAGGAAGCTGAAGTAGGAGGGTCCTGAGTTTGAAGCCAGCCTGGGCAATACAGCAAGACTGTGTCTCAAGAAACAGCATCAAAAATACTTATTTTTTAGTGTTTTGTTTTTGCTGTTTCAGAAATTTTTGTTTTGTTTTCTTGTGTCTGTTTTTGTTTCCTCTTCTTTCTTCCTGTAGGCTACACTGGCCTGTAATTTTCTGTGTAGTCCAATGTGATGTTGAACTCATGATCCCCTTCTTTAGACTCCTTGGTGCTCGGGTTACAGGCAAGCAGCACCACCTCTAGCTTTAGTGTGAGTTTCAGTGTGTGTGTGTGTGTGTGTGTGTGTGTGTGTGTACGTGCGTGCATTTCTGTGTTTCCGACTTCTCCCAAGGTCACAAAGGCTTACATACACTGTCATTATAAGCCTTTTTCCATTGTAAATTTCATTGTGTGACTAATTTTAATATAGTTGATGCCCCATATTATTGAGGCATGGTGAGACTCATATATATGATCGGTTGCTTTTTTACCTGTCTAAATTGATACAGGTTTATTTTTGTTGTTGTTTGTTTGGAAGTAAAGAGATCAAACTCAGGGTCTGTTGTGCACACTAGACAACTACTCTGCTGTTGACTGAACTGCATCTTATCCCTATTTTTGCTTTTTAACTTGTTTTATTTATTAGTCTATTTTTTGTAGTGCTAGGGATGAGGACCTTGTGCATGCTAGGAAAGTGTTCTACCAATGAGCCTTAGCCCAAAGCAGTATTTTTTTAATTAAATAGAGGTATCCTTTAGTCATTTTCATGTTATTTATGTAAAACAGATTCATTTAAGCACACAGAAAAGAATTGTACCTAACTGAGCTTTGAAATCAAGTTCATAGCACTATGCAGTAGATTTGTATACATACTATTAAATTGATTTTCTAAGTTTTGCCTACATCTAGTTTTAGATCTGTCAAGTTGCAGGGATAATGTTATGTATTATTATTTTTTTTAATCTTAAAAAAAATTTTTTTTGCTTTATTTTTATTTTATGTGTATAAGTATATTGCCTCCATGTGTGTAAGTGCTCCCGTGTTGTGCAATGCCCGAAAACAGAAAAGTGTGTAGGATCCTCTGGAACTAAGAGTTATAGACAGTTGTTAACTGCCATGTGGGTGCTGGGATTAAAACCCAGGTCTTCTACAAAAAAACAGCCAGTGCTCTTAACCCCTGAACCATCTCTCTAGCCCCTACTTTCTGTATTATTTGTTAACATTTAAGGTCAGGTGTAGTTATTGCCTGACATAGTAGCTGACAGTCCTAGATAGCAGCAAACACCACCACACGTTCACTGGTAAATCCAATGTAGTTAAATGATTGGAATAAAATAATCATTTGCAGTCCTTGCTACTCACTAGAATTACTTTGGAACAGCAGATAATCAGGAGGATCATAAGTTCAAGGACAGCTTGGGCTATATAGGGAGACCTTGGAGAAGGTGGGGAAAGAAGGAAGAGGGAGAGAAGAGACAACTGACAGTTAGAATTGGAGACATTTCTTTATTGTATTATATTTGAACTCTGAAGTACTTATTATACTGAAAAATCATGCACATGGTATTTGTAATAATGTAACCAAAAAAGGCACTTTTTCTTTATGTAAGATATGGATACATACATGTGTTGCCTGTATATATTTATGGTGTTCATTTTCGTTGTTTAAAGCTACTGTGCCATCAAGGGAATTTTTTTTTTTTCCTGATTCAAGTGATTTCTTACGGTGTAACAGTTTTCTGTAACAGGATATTCCATTTACAAGCAAAATTTACTAAAAGTACAGTTGTCTGTTGGGGAAATAACTATGTAAGGAAAGAAACAGATTCTGTCTCCTTACCCCTATAAAGAATTTGTGGCATTCCTCCCTCCTCAACTTCCCAAACACTGGGACTATGGATATGAGCCTCATAATATCCAGCTTTTAGCATTTTAAACTATACCACTATTGTAGTCATTTTGCAAAAGATTTTCAAGAGATTATATTATATTAAATTTTTTGTTCATAGTATAGTAATTCATATTTAAAAGTAACTTTAGAGCTGGATCTGATGGCTCGGATATAATTCTAACACTTGAGGGGAATGGGCAAGTGGATCAGGAGATCAAAGACATTCTCAATTTATAAAGCTAGATGCCATCCAGGGCTCCATGAGACCCTGTCTCAAACACCTCAACACCCATACAAAAAAGTAACCTTAGCTAGATGTGGTGGTATATGCCTGAAATTCCAGCTTTCGGTAGGCTTGAGGTAGGAGGATCCAGGTTCAAGGCCAACCTGGCAACATAGCAAGAACCTGTCTGAAAAAACTTTCTTGTGTTAGAGGATCATTTTTCTTACTGTTTCAGTGAAACATACTTTTTTTCTAGGAAGTTATACCTACATGTGCATTCTAAAGTTGAAATGCTGCTTTGGCTCATGAGTATAAGATACAGATTTGGACATTTCCAAAAATCATTATAAATAGGGTTTTCTGCACAGAAATGTGAGCATGATAATGGGCCTTTGCATTCATGTGAAGACTGTTACTTTTAAGCTAAACCATGGTCATTGTGTAAACCTTCCCATTAAGTAAAATAAAATGAAGGAAAGGCAGAGCAAAGAGCTTTCCAGTTCTGTCCTTTGTTTATGTTGGACATGAATCCAGTTTTGCTTTAATTAATGGTTTGATTTTTAAAGATAGCAGTGCATTGTTAAAACATTTTGAAAATATTTTGCTGTTTTTTGACTTATATACACATTTATTTTTAGACTGTTCTCTAAGATTATATGGATCTTCGTGTAGCAGACTGGGTTTCAGAAATTCAGATGTAAACATTGATGTTCAATTTCCAGCTATTGTAAGTACAAAATGAGATGTTGGAATTTTCATTCAATTGGAATTCTTTATTTTTTAAGGTTTATTTTTATTTTGTGTATGTGTGTGTGTATGTTTGCATGAATGTTGCCACATGTGGGGGGAGGGAGAGTACAGGGGTGCCCCCAGAGGCCAGAAAAGGGTGTGAAATATCCTGGAGTTGGAGTTATAGGCAGTTGTAAACCACCCCAGTTGAATGTGAGGAACCAAACTCAGTTCTCTGGAAGAGCAGGAAGCACTCTTAACCACTGAGTTGTATCTCTAGCTCCTGTGTATCTACTTTTATTTAAACTTATATCATTCTTGAGTATATAGGCACATTTATGCTTCTGGGACAGAGGCTGTGCATGTTTCCATTGGCTGGGGAGACCCATCTGGTCTTATTGTATCAAGTCAATTGGTGATTTGGGTGACTTATCAGAACTACACAGAATTTAGCATTCTTGTCTTTTCTGTTCCTCTGAAAATGTTTGTGAGCAGCTATCACTTTCTTAATTGAATTGTGGAGACCCCCAGGGAGATCAGGAGCAAATTAAAAATTCTCAAGATTTGACTGTTTATCAGCAAACATATGTACAGTGCCCTGAATACCCCAATCACGGCCTTTGTGAGGAAGTGAGGCCTTACCAGCCACTTGTGGGGCGGCTTCTTCATGTCTGAAATTGTAGCTTTATCCAGGTGGGCCACTCTGACAATTGCCTGACAGCTTTTCCAAGAACATGCTTGAGACTTGAGACAGTGGCTTTCTGGAAACTAGAGAACTAAAATTCTTTAAGTGTGAGCTGAATATGAATGTATTTTTGATATTTGAAGTGTAACAGTAGCAGCTTCCCCCCCCCCCGGGAATTTCCATTTTTGTCTTCTGCCTATCTTCAGCTTCACACCTTCAGAAAATTTTTTTATATTTTACAGATTTTCATGCTTATTTTGTGCTATAGATCTTTCCTTCTTAAAACTCTGGGTTTCTAAGCATATGAGTCCTATGAGGGTATTTAAGTTTATTAATTAATAAACTATTAATTCCAAAAGTTTAAATTTTCTGCATAAAATCGGCTTTCCAATGGTGGGAAAGGAGGTCAGATTGTAAAATAATGCAGATGTGTGTTTACGTTTGTTCTCTGTTGCGGTGACAATACACTGACCAAGGCCAACTTGGGGAGGAAAGGGCTTATTTGGCCTGTGATTCCACATCATGTTCAGGACAGGAGCCTGCAGTGGAAACGGAAGCAGAGAGCTTGGAGCAGCATGGCGTACTGGCTTGTGCCCTCCTTATTCCGCCCAGGCCCACCTGCCTAGGAATGACACTGCCCTCAGTGGGCTGGGCCCTCCTGCATCAGTTATCAGTTAAGAAAATGCCTCACAGACTTGGCAACAGACCAGTCCGATAGAGGAAATTCCTCAACTCAGGTTCTCTCTTCCTAGGTATCCCTAGTCTGTGTCAGCTTGACAAAAACTATCACATTTTGTAGACATGCATGGTCTGAAAACTTAATTAGCTCTCAACTTTCCACTT
This sequence comes from Eospalax fontanierii, assembly GCA_035773235.1. Classification (NCBI taxonomy): domain Eukaryota; kingdom Metazoa; phylum Chordata; class Mammalia; order Rodentia; family Spalacidae; genus Eospalax; species Eospalax fontanierii. Next base: position 11,322,549 of record CM069538.1, read on the forward strand.
TTATGTAGCAGTTTTATAAAATTAGTTATGTCTTTAAACAGCCACACCTGACTGCATGGTGGCGCATGCTCGTGATCCCAGTACTAGGGAGGGAAAGGCAGGAGGATCAGGAGTTCAAGGCCAGCTTCAGATAATGTAATCTCTCTGATACACACGTACATATAGATACACACACATATATGCGTATACACATAGACAAACCAAGCCTACATTTCTGGTATAATGTCCTAAAGGCATTGACGAGTCTGAATTTTATAACTGGAAGAAGCTTAGATCACCTATTACCTGCTGTGGTTTCCAGTGCTTGTTGACAGTTGGTCTGTGTCCAGGCACTTCGATTATTTGTTAGAAATACTAATTCTGAGGCATGAAAGTGGTGGTATATACCTTTGATCTCAGCACTCAGGAGGCAGAAGCAGGCAGATTCCTGTCTCAAAAAAAAAAAAACAGAACACCCCCCTCCCCGAGAAATCCAACAATTGATTCTGAGGCTCCATTTCTTGAGGTTCTAGTTCAGAGCCTCTCATTTCTTGCTGTGTCTGTTTCTCTAGCTACCTGGTCAGATAACCAATAGAACTCTAAATTTTGGCAAGTGATTTACCAACGACAGCACTCACTTTGATCTAGTTATTATACAAGTAGCAAATTTTCACTGAGCCCCTGCTGTATGGCAGGCACTATACTAGATTCTAAAGGACAAAGAGATATAACTCATGGAGATCATAGCTGGTGAGGAGGTAAGTAGGTTCATGTATTATTCATTATAATGAGAGCTGTACAGAGAAACGAGGCTCACTGATGGGAGGCTCTGGGCACAAATGCAGCAGTGGTGAACGGCTGTTCAAAATGGGAACATTTAAGTTGAACTCCTCGGTATATAAAGGTAATATACAGGATCTTGAAGCCTGTGTAGTAAGAATTTGGCTTTGACCTAAGAGCAGTAAGAGACCATTAAGAATTGAAGGACCCTTGAACCAAGAGGGTGCTTGTACCTGTCATTCTAACTCTTGGGAGGATGTGGCAGGATTGCCAAGTTTGAGGCCAGATTGTGCTACAGAATGAGACCCTATCTCTGAAAACAACCCCTCAAAACCCAAAGCAAAGCACCTCAAGTCAACAACAAAACAGTTTTAAGGAATCATTATAGAATGTTAATTATTTTGAACCAACGTGGAACAAAGATGGTAACGAGGCATTACTGAAGTTGGCATCTTTGAGCTATCTGTTGCAAAGGTGTTTGACAGTGAGAGACCATATTGCTGCAGAATGACAGCTTTCACTTATCACTTTGAGTTAATTACCTCAGTGAGTTAGTGCAGAGTTACTGTGTAGTAGGTCCTTTTGCCCACACCCATCCTCATTTGTTACTTATCTGTCTGTGACTGGTGTATACACAGCATGCTTACTTTATTCACTCTGGTAGCAATGTGCATCTCTAGTTTGGAAGGCAGTTTGGGGAACTTCAGGCTGTGTATTGTGCCGGTGAAGCAGAAGTACTCAGGGAAGATTTCATGTATTCATTCATTTATCTCCTAGATGTCTCAGCCAGATGTCCTCTTACTTGTTCAAGAATGTTTAAAGAACAGTGGTAAGGCCAAACTCTTCCACATTTTGCTACTAATTGTTTCTTCTGTCTGTAAATTTGAATATACAACAAACTGAAAATAGGAAGTCACGTTTCTAAAATTATTTATATGGTAATATCCAAAGCAAAAACAAAAGCAGGTGCCCATGGTGTATGGAGTAGCATCCTGGTATCAGTGCTCTGTAGAATAGCCAGGGCAAAGGAGAGCTTTTAGTTTCAAATTATTCCAGATAGAGCAGTCCATGACTGTACAAAATATAAAATTCACTCGAGAGAAAATTCTGATGGTAATCTGCTTTACTGAGTGGTTTAAATCAGTGTTACAAACAGTAAGTAGGTGCAATGAGCCCTGATTAATGGACCCAGGAGAGTTGTTCCTGTGAATTTGTCAGTTTTCTTGTCCAGTATAGTGTTCCACTTAGGGCAGTATGGCCTTTTCTTGGTACATAGACCTCGTCAAATGGTCCCATTCCTTTTATTAGGTGATCTTTTTCTTTCTGTTTTGCTTAGATAACACATTTAAACATTTCATCTTATTTCAATCAATACATATTTTGCACTTCTCATTTTAGTAGCTTTTGCATCAATTTTGTCTTTAATCTCCTCTCCGTGTTTCGAATTATATTATCCACAGCATTTAAATGTTCTGGTCCATTAGTCAGTCATTTCTAATCAGGCATTAGCTTTTCAGAATAGGGACTTCTAATGTCACTACTTGATTCTTGAATATTGTTTTCTTCTTCTAAGTCGCCTCAGAGGTTTCACTTTAATGGCGGCTTTCAGAGAAGCCGCACGGTGCTTATACTTTTACTCTGTTCTGCTTTTAAATAAGCTTTAACTAACCTATTGAACTCTGTTTTCTTCTCTCCTCAGACTCGTTTATTGACGTTGATGCAGATTTCCACGCAAGGGTGCCAGTGGTGGTATGCAGAGAAAGGCAAAGGTCTCGGTCTCTCTCCAAGCTATACTTGGCTTATTTCATTCTGGGTTTTTTGAGATGAAGTCTGAAGTCTAGCAATATAACTCAGACTAGCCTTAACTGTGTAACCCAGGCCGGCCTCCAACTGGTGATAATCCTTTTACCTCTGTGTTGGAATTACAGGATTATGCCACTATGCCCAGTTTAAACTGTTCATTAACCATCAAATTGCCAAAAGCAAGTACTTCACTAAATCTGAAGGTGTAACTTGTGATTATCTGGTGTGCTTCCTAGTAGCATCTTTCCTATCCTTTAAAGAAGAACAAAATGACTCAGGAATACAACTGTGGAAGCAGCGTAACCCATCTCTTCTAGATTGAACCTTATGGGACAGTTGCTTATTTTTGGTCATCTTTCTTTGCCAGTGTTTTCAGTAGCATTTGTGGCCCTGCAGAGTAGCAGTTAGTGTGGCCTCACTTGTGAGTCCTTTTCCCTGGGGAAGCACTGGCATCACCACAATAAATGGATGGCTCTTTACTAGGCCCGTTCCTTTGCCTCTTGGGAGAAAGCTCTTTTACTGTCGCAGTGAGGCCAGTCATACCCCTGTTTGAGGTATTTTATATTTTCCTATTTGTGGAGGTTTAAGTTCTTTCTGCATTTAAGGTATTATCAGTGTACATTTGTTGTTGGTGAAAAAGGTGCTGATACTTGACTAACATATTCCTGTTTTTCTCTTTCTCCCTCTCATCCACATTAGTGGTCTTCTGTGTAAAGTGAGTGCAGGAAATGAAAATGCTTGCCTGACAACAAAGCACTTAACAGCCCTTGGAAAACTAGAACCAAAGCTGGTTCCTTTGGTGATTGCATTTAGATACTGGGCAAAGGTAGGACTGAGTTCTTTTGTGGGTTTGGGTTTTGGGGGTTGGTTTGCTTTTTTTGTTTTTGTTTTTTTTGTTTTTATTTTCCCAAGGTCTGTGATGTAATCTTGTCTGGCCTATGACTCACTACATAGACCAAGCTCTCCTTAAACTTGCAGCAATCTTCCTACCTCTGCCTCCTTAGTGTGGAGATTGAAGATGTATACCACCAGGCCTTGCTTTTTATAGGGTTTTATAGGCATCAAGAGAATAGACATTAGGATATTTTTGAATAGAAACTTTAAAATATACAGAAGGAAAATTCACAGTTTCTATTTCACATAATATTTTTTTTAATTTTACTATTTTTATTTGTATGAATGTATTGCCTACATGTATGTAAGTCTACCTGTGTCACGCAATGCTTGTGGAGGTCAGAAGAGGACATCAGATTCCCCTAGAACTGGAGTTACATATGGTTGTTAGTCACTGTGTGAGTGCTAAGAATTGAACCTGGGTCCTCCACAAGAGCAGCCAGTGCTCTTAACTGCTGAGCCATCTTTCCAGCCCCACCATAACATTGTTGCACAGAAGATAAAAACAAGTTAATGTGCTTATGAAGAATCAGATTTGGGGGTCCCAACACTCTGGAGGCCGAGGCAGGTGAATCTATGTGAGTTTAAGGCCAGTCTGGTCTACATATCAAGTTCCAGGTCAGCTGGGGCTACAGGAAGACCCTGTCTCAGAAAGACACTAATAATAATCATCATCATCATCATCAGGTTTGGGGATTGGAGAGATGGCTCAGTGGTGAAACACACTTACAGAGGACCTAAGTTTAATTCCCATAACCATGTGGTGACTAACAGCCATCCTAACTTCAGGTCAAGGGAATCCAGTGCCTTCTTCTGACCTCCTCAAGCATTGCATGACACAGGTGCACTTACATATATGCAGGCAATATGCTCATACACATAAAAATAATAAGTAAAATATTTTTTAGGAAATCAGATTTGGGTCAAATCCTAGAGAATGTTAAACTGTTTTGGAAAGGCTTTTGAAACAGAAAATACACTGTCACTGACTGGCTTACAGTTCCATGTTTTAGGTAATTATCCTACTTGAAATGTTCTAATAAACAATAGAGCATTTAATATACCTGTCCAAAGATGGTCACATCATGACTCTAAGATTGAGCATCTGGCCCCGTGTGGGCATACACCTGTAATCTCAGCACTCAGGAGGCTGAAATAGAAAGCACTCAAGTTCCAGGATGGACTATGTCATATAGCAAGAACCTGTCTTAGAAAAGAACTATAACAACAAAAATATCCAGTTGAAAAAAGTGAGATTTTCATAAGCAAAAGTGTTACTGCTTTGGGTATGGAAGTACTACGAGGTTCAGTTTCTTGGATCCAGGATGAACAGAGGAGCCCCCATTTTCAACTTGGTGAATTTATGATTGACAATTCAATATAGCATTCTTGGAAAACTACTACAGGGCAGGGAATGCAACTCAGTGGTAGAGAGTTTGGTTAGCTTGAGTTAAGGCCATGTGTTTAATATCCAGCCTCCCTAGATAAATTAATTAGTATAATTAATGTGTTGATTTTGTTCATCTGTTTTTTGAGGCTGGCCTTGACTTCAAAATTCCTTTCCTAGCCTCTCCATTGTGCTAACATTGAAAACTTTGACCTGTTCCATCAGTAAGTAGACCATGCTGTTTTAAATGACTGTCAGTCCTAATGAGTTTGCTGACATGCTCTCTCCACAGCTCCATTGTAAACCAGGTATTCATCTGTAGGCTGTTAAGTTAGGAAAGGGCTGCTGATCTAGGCAGAATCAGTTGACATACACTTGGAAGTGAACCATCACTTTTGCTTCATTTGCTATAACCATGAGAGAGTATTTACCAGAGATGCCATAAAATCAAACAGTCTGGCTAGATGGATCAATGGTTAAGAGCACTGACTGCTCTTGCAGAGGACCCAGATTCAGTTCCCAGTACCCACGTGGCAGCTAACAACTGTCCATAACTCCAGATCCAAGGGATTTGACACTCTCTTCTGACCTCTGCAGGCACTGTACAACTTGGGTGTACTTACATACATTCAGACAGTACACTCATACATATAAAATAAAAATAATTAAATTATGTTTAAAAATCCGATAAGAGATACTTTAGAGGCCTCCATAAGTAAGTTTAGTTAACGTATATTAGAAATTGAAACTGTTCACTCAAAACCACATTCTGTGGTTGCTACAAAAGATTAAGGTAAGGCCATGCCAGGGGCATGGTAACACCTTTAATCCCAGCACTTGTGAGGTGGAGGCAAGTGGATCTCTGTGGGTTCAAGGCCAGCCTGGTCTACATAACAAGTTCCAGGCCAGCTGGGGCTACAGGAAGACTCTGTCTCAAAAAGACCAAAAAAAAAAAAGTTTAAGGAACTTTTGGTTGTGCTGGGAATGCAAGTTACAGGGTTTATTCCAAACCATTTAAATGATAGATTGATGGACAAACAGTACCGTCCTTTTTGTCTCATTTGTAGCTCTGCAGTATTGATCGTCCTGAGGAAGGAGGCCTGCCACCATATGTGTTTGCCCTGATGGCCATTTTTTTTCTTCAACAAAGGAAAGAGCCTCTTTTGCCTGTTTACCTAGGATCATGGGTATGAAACTTTCTGGTTATTTATCTGATAATGATTTTATTAAATTCCTATGCAAAATCTGAAAATCTAACCAGAACTGAAATATCTAATTATTCTGATATGAATATTAATACCTCTTGTTACTGAAATATTAATGTTTGATTATAAGATGTTGCCTTGTATCTTGTATAGGATTAATACTATCTTTTCAGAGTACAAAAACTTAGTTTTTGAAACAACTATGAACCAGAGGGTTTCAAACAGACTATCAACCTGTTAAATTTGTTTATTCAATACATTCTTTTCTTTGAATATTTTTTCTGACTTGATACTTGTTTTTGTTTTGCTTTAAAATTTTTAAATTTATTTTTATTATATGTATTAGGGTTTGCCTGCATTTATGTAAGTGCACCCGTGCATACAGTGCCCATGGAAGCCAGAAGAGGGCATTGAATCCCCTGGAACTAGAGTTTTAGATGGTTGTTAGCCACTATGTTGGTGCTAAGAACTAAAAACAGGGCCTCTGCAAGAGCAGCCAGTACTCTTAACCACTGAGCCATCTCTCCAGTCCCTTGATACCTGCTTTTGCTTAGGTCTTCAGACCTTTCAGGAACCACTGAGATTTTGTTTTATTTTTATGATTTATTGATTTGTTTTTGAGACTAAGGTGCACTGTGTTGCCCATGCTATATCAAACACCTGGGCTGAACTGATCCTCCAGTCTCAGCCTTCTGAGTAACTAGCATTACTATATAGTATTACCTATATAGCACTTCCCATTTCTGGCTTTTTACCTTTCTTTATTCCCTAAGACCTATAAAACCAAAGGAAATGGCTTTGGTGTCACTTTCATGGTGAATCAGTCTTCAGCAGTGGAACTACTTTAATCTGGCCTGAGCGGATAGGCCTGTAATCTCAACTATTGTTAAGGCTAAGGCAGGAAGAATACAAGTTCAGGGCTTTTCTGGACTATAGACTGAGTTTAAGACTACTCCAGGCAACTTAACAAGTCTAGTTCCTATGTCAAAAAAATAGTTTAAAGCATGAGACTAAGGATATGGTTCATAAGATTTAAAAATAGGCATCTGAAAAGTAAAAAAAGTCAAAATGGTCATATTGTCATCTTAGAAACCCCATTTTCAATCCCAGATATTTATTTTGACAATATTTACTCGTGTATACAATTTTGTAAGTGAAAAGATGACTTTGGCACCTTGATTAGTCTGACTACTTTTCTTCTAACTACACAGGAGCTTCTCTTCGAGGAGTATGTTCTGTAGAGTAGTTCTTATCTGTGGGTCCGCAGTGTTGGTTTCTCTAGGAAGTGAGTGGGTTTATGTGTTTCAGGGGGAATTGATTTTGTTTTATTTTATCTTTTGCAATAGGGGCTTCCTATAATTTTTGTCGATTTCCCCTGCCACCCAACCCCAGTACTGGGGTTTGAACCCAGAACCTTGAACATTCTAGGCAAGTGTTCTAGCACTGAGCTATATCCTAAAAACTAAAATAGAATAAGCCATTTAAAAAGTTACCCTGGCATAAGAGATTAACATATACTGTTTCTTTCTCATTGGTAGCTCTTGTGCCTGTAATGCTGAAAAAGGGCACAGGAGGATACCTCTGCCAGAATACTCTCCAGGTAGGAAAAAGAGTCTTGGAACAAAGGCAATCAGAGTCAAGTAGAGATCTGTGAAAGTCTTTGAGATTTTCCTTTCATTTTGATTGGAGACAAGATTTAGGATGGGACCACAGTAGTTGAACTCATGAGTCCAAAAGGACCTAGGAACACATTAGATATGGGCTTGTTTACTGCTTCCTCACTGAGCTGTCTTTTCTTGCACCCCAATCTCTTTGAGCCATCATTTATCATTGTGAGTATAGGACAAAAGTGTCTCTTCTGGTCATGAGAGTCTTAGGATTTGCCTGAGAATAGTAATGCTCTTTTCTATGACCACTGTATCTCTTTGTTAGGGAAACTAGACACTGGGTTTGTTTTGATTATATATATCATTTGATTTTTCAAGTTTAATGACAGCTTGGTATGGTGGCACACATCTGTAATCCCAGCACCCAGGAGGCTAAGGCAGGAGGATCAAGACGTGGAGGCCTCTCTGGGCTGCAGAATAAATGACTGAAGTAGAGCAGAATAGCTAAGAATGGTGGGCCGTTATCAAGTGGGAAGAATACAATGGTGGGGGTTATCAAGTGGGTACTCAGAATAAGGAGAAGAAAGACAAGAATAGAAGAAACATTTAACATGATAATGACTGAGAATTTTTCAAAATTAATTACATACTCCCAAACCACATGTTTAGGACAGACAGAAATAGGAACGTGGGCTTAAAGAACTCAAGTCAGGTGAAGCAATGTTTGCGTTTAACCCTAGCACTCTAGAGGCTGAGATAAGAAGATGGTGAATTTAAGGCCAGCCTGGCATACATAACAGGACTTTGTTTCACCTGCACCACCTCCCCCATTGCAAAAAGTAAACTGTTCTAAGCAGTTCTTTAATGGAAATGTGACAATTTGTAATTTGATAATCAAATTAGTTACCTGCTGAAACAAAACTGCCAACATTTTTTTTGAAAAGCATAAAGAATCCAGACCTTCCACAATATGAAACAGTATTTACCATGTCCCAAATACAATCCAAAATTACTCAACATACAAAGAGCCAAGAAAATCAGAGCTATTCCCAAAGGAAGGGACAGCTGCCCATGTGTTGGTTAGCTGTTGGTGCTGTGATGGTATTCCTACAAAAAAAATCAACTCAAGGAAGAAAAGTTTATTTTTGCTGATGGTCTCTTGGCTCCGTTGCTTTGACCTTTGGCAGCCTCACACATATGTCATGGCAGTAGGAACATTTAGAATGGAAGACCGTTCATCTTAACAGCAATTCATCTTGGCATGACCACGCACAGGGGTTGAGGGGACTGTGGAGACAACTCAGTTGGTAAAAAGTAACCATGAGCATCTGTTAGATCTCAGGAATACATATGAAAATCCAGAATCTCTGAGGCTTTTCCTGGCTGGCCTGGCCTAATTTTTGGGTATCAGGCCAAGAGAGACCCTTTCTCAAAAAAAAAAAAAACAAAAAAAAACAGACAGCTCTTGAGGAACAAAACCACAGTTGTCCTCTGCCCTTCACATACGTACATATAGGTATGTGCACCTCCACCCCAAGCACACACACACAAGAGAGAAAGAAGAGAGGCAGCATGACAGTAGCACTGACTTAAAGTGACTCAGGTTGGAGCTATTAAAGACTTTTACACAGTTCGAGTAACTTTGCTCTTTGAGAAATGTACTGTAGTAAATGAAGAGAGGAATGCAGCTGGAGAAAGTATACGAAGAATCAGATGGAAAGTCGAATTGCAAAGAGACCAAAATACCAGCCTAAAACCAATGATCTCAGTATTTTAATATTAATTGATGAGACTCCCCCCCCTTTAGGAGGCAAAGGTAGACTGGCACATGGTGGTCTGCACCTGTAATCCTAGCACTCAGGAGACTGAAGCAAGAGAATTGTGGGATTGAGGATAGCTGGGGCTAGTAAGACTTCATGGAAGAGAGAGTAGAAAATATTTTTAAATAAGTGTAAGTCATCAAAATTTGTGAGCTACAACTAAAGTGCTCATAATGAAATGTCTAAGTCAGATCCAAGTCAGTAAAAACAAACAGTAGAGGAAATTAACAAAGCCAAAGTATTTTTCATCAATATATCAGTCTTATATTTCAACTCAGTAAGATACAAAGATTAAAAAGTATAAACTATTATTGGGAATGCAAGAAAGATGATCACTTAAGGTCCTATATATCTAAGTATATAAAATGAGTATTAATTAAAGCCTGGCATAGTGGTACACATTTGGAATCTCACCACTCTGGAGATGGAGGCAGAAGGAAAGAGTTTAGAGCCAGTCTTGGGCTGCATAGCAAATTTGAGGTCAGCTGGGCTATATGAGCCTCTTTACAAAAAAAAAAAAAAAAAAATACTATTACTTTAGAAGATCATTTGTTTTGTGACTTCCTGGGGCAGTATAAAGAAACAGCTATTCACCACCAATAGTGAGGATGCCAAAGAAAGGATTCATCTGGGTCAGTTTACTGGGTTAATCACCAGAACATGGGTGACTAAAGGCAGCTGCGTCATGGAGGATTCCCTACCCCTACTCAGCCTTTCCCCACTTACATATTCTAGCACCCCCAGAACACAGCTAGAGAGCAGGAGGGAATGGGAGCCTGAGGCTAAGGTGAGGGTCAAGTGACCCTACCCCATCTTTTTTTATGAAGACATCTCAGCACTGTTGTTTCCCATGACCTCGGGGCCAATGTGCTCAGACCAGAGGTCTGTTCCATGACAACCAGAAGTCTTGTTAGGCCAGGAGGAAATGGCTTCACCACAATGTAACATTTTTTTCCAAGAAATTAGGAAACCTGCATAAAGTGTATATATTTTAGAATATTAAACATAATTTACCAGTCAAGGAAAATGTATTCTAAATACCCTTATTCCCACTAAAGAAGTTGAATTTGAAATTAAATTTAAAAAACCTTTTGAACATGAAATGCCTTTATTTAAAGGTTCTGGGAAATGATTATATGTGGCTGGCAGTACAGGCTAATATCATCTTGATTGCTAGAAGCTGATTGGGTACTAGGAATGAACCTGTCCTAGCATGCAGTGGGCTTCTTGGCACACTGTCCTGTTTCTTAAGAAAACTCCCAAACATCTCTGATACTAGCACATTCTAATAATCTAGTATGATATCCTTTAAATCTCCCTTTATACCTTTTAAAATGAAACAGCATGCTGACAGAAATTTTGGGAGACTGCCTTCAGTGAAATTAATTACTACAAAAACTTATTTTTGTAGTAAATAATTACTAATTTTATAGTAAATAATTACTACAAAAAATAAACACTACTGAAAAAAATAATTCTATTATGTGTGGTTTCCCTTACTCACATAGCCATTGTGCTTTTTACTATTACATCAGGACACCAAATCTCAAGGGACCCCATTAGTTCACATCCAAGCCTTCTTATTCAGGGCTTTTCTGGTGTGATAGACACTTAAGTTCCCATTTCTTCATCTGTAAAATGGAAGCGCAGTGCCTCCCTGAGAGTTCTGAGAACTCAGCAGGATATGTGACTGCCAAACTGTCCTGCTGCTCCAACTCTAATGGCACTGCCTCATGACTACACATGAGACTACTTCATCCCATCAGACCATAATGTATAGTCTGCTGTCCATCTCTTGAAATACCTACACTGGGTCAGCTTCAGTGGCATCTTATTTGTAATTTTCAACCTTCACTTGGAACCGAGGCAGCTACATTGCTGGGATACTGGGGATAGACTCTGTTGCTCAGGGTTGGCCCCAGCCCTGCAGCCAACACAGGACCACAACTGATTGGCTAGCCAACCCTGCAGAGCAGGAAGGAATGGGAGTGGAGTACTGGGTGTTCTTACTCTACCAGCGGAAAGAGCGAAGCGTGTCTGCCCTGCAGCATTAATAGTCTGCATTTCAGGAAGTTCTGACCAGTACGGTAAGGAAAGAAAAGGATATAGGCACCTAAGTCAAAGAAGTAAGCGTTTCTTTGTGTGCTGGTGACATGATTTTTTTAAATGCAAACAGCTCCTAGAACTAATATGAAGATTATAGGACACAAAGTTAATATAAAAAGTCAGTTGTACTTTTAAAAACCATCAGCAAACAGTTGGAAAATGAAGTTTAAAAAAAATTTCCTTGAATCACTTGCAGTTGTATTCCTGCAATCCCAATACACAGGAGTCTAAGGGAACAGGATTATGAATTTAAGGCTGTTTGGGTGACATTAGTAAGACCATGTCTCCAAACAAATTCCATCACCAGTGCTGCCAGAGAACATACAGTATTAAACATAAATTTAATAAAAGATACATAAAATTTCTAAGCTGAAAATTATGAAATATTGCTGTAATCCTACCATTCCATACCTCCTGGAGGCAGGAGGATTATGAATTCAAGACCAGCCTGGGTACGTTCTTAGTTTGAGGCCAGCCAGACTAACTATATAGTGAGCCTGACATAGGTAAATGTGGGGATATATGTGTCTTTGCAGGTTCAGGATTGTCATATGTGGCAGTCAGGTGGCTTTTGACAAAGATACGCTAAGAAATTCTTTCAAGAGAAGAGAAGTCTTTTCAAGAAAATGATGCTAGGATAGCCATTAAAAAAAGTGAACATTAAACCTTTATCTTTCACCTTACCACCAAACTAATTCAGAATGGGTCAAAGACTTATGTGGGAAAGTCAAACAAGTTCCTAGAAGTCAAGTCTGGATATCAAGGATTTCTTAGAAATATAAACCATATGAATAAGATATTTATAAATGAACTTTGTAAATTCTAAAAGTTTCACTGTTCTTGTTAATGGGACTGGAGAGATGGCTTAGAGGCTAAGAGCCTTGCTGCTCAATCATGAGGACCTAAATTTGATACCAGCACTGATACCAGGCAGCTCACAACTGCCTGTAACTCCAGCTTTAAAGGATCTGCGGACACCTGTACACACATGTGTGCATACACTCACAGAAATGCACACATAAATAGAGTAAGTTTTTTAAAAGAAAAACATTGTTAAAGACTGAGGCTTCCTTGGTGGTAGGGTGCTTTCCTGGTGTGTAAAAAGGCCTCAACTTTAAATTCCCAGCTCCACAAAAATGAAGGAAAAAAAAAAAATCATTAAGAAGGCAGAAAAATAGGTCACCGACTTAAAGAAAACACAGAGTGTGTGTGTCTGGCAGACAGTCTGTTTGCTTACTATCTTCCAAAGTGTCTTTGAAAGAATTGTTACAGAGCAGTTATCCTTGCCAGCCCCTATTGTGGGTGCTGCGTTAGAACAACAAAGAAAACAAAAACCTTGCTATATATTTATGTGTCTAGTAGGGTGAGAAAGATTATTAAATACATGTGAAGTCATGGTAATTTCTCTGAGAAAAGAGTGACAAGGGGAAAGGTAATTGAATAAAAAGAGCAGAACCTAAATAAGGTGGGGAATGTGAGCCACGTGTGAATTGGAAATAGATGTCAACTCTGGGCCTGGAGAATGGAGGGTGGGACAGAAAAGTAGGAAGGCTGTGTAAGAAGGAAACCACTCTGAGCAGGTGAGCCATGAGCGCCTGTGTTCCAGAAGAATAGTTGTGGGATAGGCCGGCAGTTTCCAGTGCATGTAGAAGTACATTTAGAACCAAGATACCATATCCATACCCCATTCCACAGTTGTGTTCATTAAATTAACTAAGTGTGATGATCAGTGTTGCCCCTGGAAGAGGAGCATCTGGGCATGCCTGAGGGGGATTATCTGGATTAGGTGAGTTGGAAGACCCACCCATCGTGTTTAGTCCTTAACCGTGTGAAAAGGAGAAAGTTACGTGAGGCAGGCATGCAGCCACCACTTCGAATTCCTGATTGTGGGTGTGGTGTGACCAGCTGCTTCGTGCTCTTGCTCTACAGACCCACCCACTGTACAGACTTCACTGCATGGTGTGCTGTGCCCCTAAACTATGAGCCCGAATAAGCTCTTTCTCTGTTAAGTGCCTTGTCCCATATAGAAGTCCTTTTCTTTGGGACTTAACCGGAATTATGATACTTAACATTTTTGTGGGGTAGTGATAGTGAGGATTGAACTCAGGGTCTTCCACATGCCAGACTTGCAGTGCTACTGAGCGGCATTGCAGGTCCCCTGGCAAAGTTTCTTAACATTGAGACAGGCTTGTCAGGGGGTCCAGACTGGCCTTGAATTTTTGATCCTCTTGCTTCTGCCTCTGGAGTAGCTGGGACTGTAGGTGTGTGCCAGCATACCTTCTGTAAAAACAATTTTCTGAATAGGAAGATCTAGATTTTGTCGTTGCCTCTCTTCACAGTGTCGATAATAATTCCTGAAGGTTTTTGAGCTTCATTTGAGCTAGGTGCTATGTACTGCAAGCAGGTCAGTCACAGCACTGCTGTGCTATCGGGAGAGTTCTAGTGTTGCCCCATTTGACAGGAAGCTGAGGCCTTGGGTACTTGAGATTTAAGTGCCAATTGACTTTATTGCAGAACCAATAGCTTCAGCTGTTACTAGGCTGTTTTATTTTCTTAGGTTTTTGTTTTGTTTTTGTTTATATGTTTCCAGTTCTGGGGGTGGCCTCATACATGTTAGGAAAGCAGGCACTCTTCCTCTAAGCTCCACCCCCAGCCCAGAATGTTGACTGAAATTTACTTCTCAGAGTCACCATTTCAAAAGAGTGTTGGATCCCCTGGAGCTGGAGTTATAGGCAGTTGTTAACAGTCTGATGTGAGTGCTGGGAATCAAACTTTGATCCTTTGGAAGAGCAGTATAATGAGCCATCTCTCCAGTCCCAATTTTCGTATTAAATTTTTTTTTCTTGTTGTTGATGGTGGTGGTAGTGGTAGAGTGTGTGTGGGTGTGAGTGTGTGTGTGTGTTTTGCACACAAATGGAGGTCAGAGGACTACATTGAGGAGTCCCTTCTTTCCTTACCAGGTGAGATCAAGCTCTGGTCATCAAGCTTCTGTGGCAAGCATTTTTATCTGGGCCGTCTTGCAAGCCCCTATTTCATGTTTTCAGTGACTTATAGTACGCTAAGCTTTCATTACTACCAACATTTCAATATGCTCTGGATGATACTTTATAATAATATGTCTCTGATCCTTTTTCTAGATTGAAGAATTCTCATTAACTAAATTAGGGAATTTCAGCCTTAAAGACATTGAGAAAGACTTTGTGGTCTGGGAGTACACTGATAATGCTGCAGGGGACAGCAGCACAGCAAAGGAGGAGACGCCAGGAGAGACGCCAGTGAAGAAGGGACAGGTCTGTCCTCTCACGTCTCGTTGTTCATTCCTCAGCTGTGCCACTCGTTGTGCAGTGATCCGTCTCAGCTTCTTTATCTTAGCTATATTTTGGTTTGGTTTAGTTTGGTTTTGGTTTTTGAGACAGAGTCTCACTCTGTTTCCCAGGCTAACCTGGAACTCCCTATGTAGCCTGGTGTACTTTGGAACTCAGGGAAATCCTCCAGCCTCAAGCTCTCCGGTGCTGGAATTGTGGGCACGAACTACCAGACCTGACTTTATTGTAACTGTCTTTTGCTATTTAGTGTAAACCAGTTGTACAAAGTAATGCTTTCATCATGACATTTCTAAACATGTTGTTTGATCTTAGCCCTCTGTAACCCTTTTTTTTACCACCTATCCGCTTGTCCCTTTCCTAATCCATGTCTATCATAGTCCCCTTTTTACTTTTCCTGCCTCTCCCCCTTCTTAAATTCTGCATATGGGACAGAACATGTGATGCTTCTCTTTGTGAGACTGACTTGTTTTAACATGGTAATCTCCAATTCACTCATTTTCCTTCATGCAACATAGTTTCCTGTTTTCATTTTGTACACACACACACACACACACAATTTTCTTTAGCCATTGATCTGTTTATGGTTACCTAGGCTGATTCCATAACTTGACTAATGTGGATACTGCAGTGATAAGTATGGGCATCGAGTTTCCCTCTGGAAGCTGACTTTGGTTCCCTTTTCTAAGAAACTTAACACACTGATGTGCTGTTTCATGACTGTTTCATTTCTTTATCCAACCCCCTGAATAAAGAAGTATGAGAAAAATTTAAAATTGACACCATTAAGCCATTTATTTATATGACTTCTGTGTACAGAGGCCTTTGAAAGATACTGAAATTTCACCAAATAAACCTTTACCTGTCATCAAATGTGCTCGGATCTTCGATGGCATTGTGAGGTGTATTGGGAATTAACTTCAAAGTACTTAAATAACAGTGAATAAATGTATGATTTAATGTACTGATCCTATCTATACTACTGGAAGTATGCAGGGGAATTTACTCTTAAAGGGCTGGGGATGTAGCTAGAGTGATTGTAGAGTGATTGTCTAGCTTGTACAGGCCCTCAGTTGGTTCCCTAGTACTACCAAATAAGTAGAAAGAATTGTCCTTAGACTTTCAAACAAACGTAATTATACTAGTAGTAACAATAGGATTCTGTCCCAAATTGGTGAATGAGTCCCAAACCCTATGACATTAGAGCCCTTTGGAGTAAGATGACAATAATACCATAAAGTACTTCTAAGACTGGAATTCACGATTCTAATCTCAGTGTGCACTAACAAGTCATGCCATTCCTTCAGGCCATGCTTTATGCGTGAGTCAACTGAGAGTGGGGAACTGCAGATTTTCCAGTTTCCTAGACTCGGGGGGAAGGGAGTACACCCTGCTCTCTACCCCCGGAACAGTACCACTTCTGTTTTCCACTTGGGGTTCCAGTTATAAATAGTAGTCTGGCTCAAGCACACCATAGGAGCTCTTATCTCAACTCCCTTCCTAGCTGTATGTTCTTGGGCAAGTCACTTAATCTTTACATGACCCTGTGTCCTGCCCACAGATAATATTGGTACCCCCTCATAGGGTCAGTGTCAGGCATGTGGTGAGCACTCAGTAAATGCTAGCCGCTATTCTTACTTTATTTGAAAAAGAATGTTCTCTACTTTTAAAAGAAAAGTTAAGTAATAGTAGTCTAGATGTTTCTGAAGTTCCTTGCTATAATACTTGCAAGTCATTTCAGTGAGATGCTTAAAAATCCTCTGTAAAGCTGAAAAAGGCTATGGATAAGGAGGCAGAATTTAAGAAGGCCCTTAGCTTCTGAGGCTGTTCTTTGTGTCCTCCACTAATGATGTTTGGGACCTAGACCATTTCCATTTTAGTCAGTCCCTCAATTCTGCCTTGTAATTCCCGCAGGTGACTTTTTTTTTTTTTTGGCAGAACCTTTGTATTTGAGATTTACTAACTAATAAAATAGCACATGTATTTTGAGGCATGGTCTTAAACATATGATTGAAGACAAATGTATATACCTTAGAGCACAAAACCTTCTTTTCAGCTGTGGAACTATTATGAAGAAAAAAACCATTGCTGTCAGTCCATTTAATGCTTTATTTTAACACCCTCTCTCCCCATTTGGAGAGTTTAGTCATGCTGCTACTTCTGAAGTTCTAGAGGTGGCATGTGGCATTGTGAAAAAACCCGATACTAGGATCAAGAAACCCAATTCATTCATTGCACAGTGGTCTGCCTGATGAGCGAAAACTTGGAGTCTCAGTTCTGTCTCTTACAACACATGGGAGTTGAGCTAAATTACCTCTGAAGAGCATCTTACAGTTATGGACTTTTTGTTTCGGTGATATATGGATTTCCTAAAAAAAATATACCTGAGAAAAAATACAGAGAGCAACCAAGTCTGCCGGATGCTTCCCCTTGTTTCTGATTTAACCCTCATAACTATCCTGTGTTATAGGTGGTATCACCCCTCCTCTGCAGATAATGATAGCGACCATTTTTTGAACACTGTGTGCCAGACACTGTGCTAAGCACTTTACAGACACTATCTCACTCAGTCCTCCCAACAACCCTATGAGGTGGGTACTATTATCCCCATTTATCAGATGAGGAAACCAAGTCTTAGACAGATTATAGACCTTGACCAAAATGACAGCTAATACATGGCAGAGTTTGGGTTTAACACTAAGCTTGTCCCGTAGCCAGTTCTTTTGGCCACTGGCCTGCCTGTACTCCACTTAGAGTGGAGAAACTAAGTTACAGGGCAACTAGGAGCTGTTAACTGACAGAGTCACTGTTGGGGAAATCACACCCCACTTCTGCAAGTCCTTTCTACCTTACATTATACCAAGTATCTATTTGAACTTGTTAGAAGTCTGTGATTGATACTAAAGTATTATTTGACTGTAAAATTCAGTGTCACTGGCAGATTTAGTGTGCTTATATAGCATATCAGGGCAAAGAGAGAGTGATTTTTCTTTTTTTTTCTGAGCTTTAGCGCTACCCATTTCTGAGTATCCACACCTATGAAGGTGCAGCAGTAACAGGAAGAGGTCTGTTCTGGGCGTATTAGCAACCCTAGTAGGGGCCTCTCCCCACCTGCTATTAAGGCTTCAAAATGAGGTGTGCTGTCTGGCTAAATAAAATTAATCCTGTCTATTCCCATGTTAATGGCTAGATTTTAACATTCTTGAATTCCAGTAACGTAATGCTGTTTTACCACTAACAAAATAGAACCTAGAATTTGATTTATCTAGATGGATTGTCAAGTCTTTTCTTACTAAGCTTTCAGATTTTTTTTATTTGATGTTTGAATGATGGCTGATTTTTCAGACTAAGCTGACATCTGAACTAACGTGTGTGTTTCCCTTTATTACCTATAGGTGCCGTTGATATTTAATGTAAAACACCAGCCTTCAGTACCAGTTGGACAACTCTGGGTGGAACTGCTACGATTCTATGCTTTAGAGTTTAACTTGGCTGATTTAGTGATCAGTATCCGTGTAAAAGAATTGATATCCCGGGAATCAAAGGATTGGCCCAAAAAGCGCATTGCCATTGAAGGTAAGTTTAATTATTTTGTAAAAGTTACCCTTCTAACAGCCCACTTTTTATTGCATTCTCTTTACAGTTCTTACTTGAGGTAGGCCTGACCTAAAAGGTAAAATAAATATAGAATCTTGCGTGTGTTTCATTGAGTTGTTTCAAGGGACCAAGGGTTCATCACTGGTTTTTAAGTACTGTAATTAAGTATCTAAGTTATCAAGTAACTGGTCAACAGTACCTTAGTCCTTGCTTTGTAAATTATTAGCACCTTAAACACTTTGAAGCTTCTCCCTAATGTAGGTCCACTGTACTGTCCTAACTTCTGTGTTTTTAAATTCCATCCTCTCAGGGATTTTCATTGATGTTTAGTTTTGCAAAGATGTGTAAAATCATTTTTCTCACGAAAAATCACGTTCTTGGTTGGATGACTCCAGGAGAAGGAACAGCTATTTCTAAAGTACAAAGCAGTAACTTACTTATAAAAGCACTTTCTCTTGAAGGCTCACTTCGCTGAAACCATTCTTAGAAAGACACCAGCGAGCCCTGTAGGTGTCACTAAATGGGCTAGCCTCAGAGTTGCCAAGTTAGGAGGTTGCAACCCCTCCAGAAATCTTAATTCTCCTCTTTTAAGCGATTTAAAAAACAAACCAAAAACTCCTACAAGGAAGTCTCTCATTTTTGCTTGATTTTTTTTCCAAGCTTTGTGTTGCATAAGATTTTTTTTTAATTTTTTTATTTTTTTACATTTTGCATAAATTCTGTGTGCAGTCATGGGGAATCTCACATTTTTAAACCCTCCCCTGCAGTTTCTCTAGCTCAGCTCTTCTGGCCAATTGCCTAACCTGCTGGAGTTCTAGGGGAGGAGAAAAGATTGAGAGAAGTGGTGTCTCCTCCTGGTGCCTCCCTCTCGCCCCTGAAACTCAGGCCAGCCATTCAGTGATGGGGCTTCCCAGGGCGGAAGAGTGGAGGTAAGCTTGACACACTGCAGGGCTGGCTGAGTGGGAGCAGAGCACTCAGCCACGAAGCCTGTTGGGAAGACCTAACTTCCCCAGGGTGTGAGAGCCACACTGATGATACCCTCCTGCCTCCACAGTTACTCGACAAACAGGGAAGGGGTATGAGCTCTGATGGGTTCTCTGTAACAGACGTTTCAGAAAGCACTGCCTTTTCTTCTGAAACTCTGATCTTCTCACTCCCAACCCAGGCTTTTTTGTTTTTTGTTTTTGTTTTTTAAGCATATAAGATGCATGATGAATTTACTGTTGTTTGTTGTCTGTTTTTATCTTCAGAAGTCTAATTTTGAAAGCATGATGAAGTAGATGTGTATGAAGTGATGGATTTCTCTTTTTATCCTCTCTCTGTTTTGTTACAGACCCCTATTCTGTTAAAAGAAATGTGGCGAGGACCCTAAATAATCAACCTGTGTTTGAGTACATACTTCATTGTTTAAGAACAACATATAAATATTTTGCTCTTCCACACAAAATTACAAAATCCAGCCTTCCACACCCCCCGAGCCCAACTGCATGCATTTCAGAACATTCTAAAAAAGCAGGAAACTATGACCAAGACCTCCAAGCAAAAGATAATAAACTGGAAAATTCAGGTTTGGTTCAAGGTCCTGGTGCTGTTTCTACTTCAAGTGCTTGTAAAGCACAGCCGCTTACTCTTGAAGAGACTGCCGAAAGTTTTTGCAGCCCACCAGAGGAGGAAACGGAAAATGTCCACATCAGTGTCCACCCGGAAAACTCAGGCTGGAACCAGGCGGAGATTGGTTATGAGGATTATATGGATGTTACAGTACAGCATCAAGAAACAGGAAGTGAAAATGAGAAAGAGAAAACCAAAAGGAAGTGCAAGCATCCTTTGACCACCAATGATCAAGGTTTAAGCAGTAGCAAGCTCCTCGAACTTCAGATCCATGGCAGCACATGTACTTATGAGGCAGAGAGCACTTTGGATTTAGTAGGACTCCGTAATCCTACAGCTAAAGAGTATGGTGTATTTGCTTCTTCAGAAAACAAGGCTGATGTCAATCAAAGTATGGAAAGTATTGATGAGCTCGAAGATTCTCTAAATCACTTTGTCCCTTTAGTCCCGAGTCAGACATCAGACACCATTTACTTTGATGAAGAGGAGGAGGAGGAAGAGGAAGAAGAGGAGGAAGAAGAGCCCAGGCTCAGCATTAACCAAAGGGAAGATGAAGATGACATTGTTAACGAAGATGAGTTAGATAACATGAATACTGGATCAGGGGATGAGGATGCCCAGTCTGAAGATGATGATGAATTAGTTGAGTCTGCTAAGTATGACGATTTGAAAGAGTGTGGAAAACATGTGGATGGAGCTCTACTCAGAGACCTTAATAAAATAAGTTTTAAAGAAGCAAATGTTTCTGAGGAGAATTCACCTGGGGACCAGTCTGATTTCTTCTATGAATTTAGAAAACTTACCTTCACCAAAGGCAAGGTAATCATTGCTATTAGGTGTAGATCTGAGATATTTTAATTGTAATGAATATAGTTTTGTGTTTTTCTTTTTTGTTTTATTTTGTTCAGTGGGGTCTTCCTGTAGCCCTAGCTGGCCTGGTACTCACTATGTAGATCAAGCAAAGAGAATTTTTAAAATTCTATTTATATACCCATTAAGTGTCGGGGTAGGTATGATGTGGTGCCATGTTATGTGTGTGGAGGTCTGGGGATCACCTGCAGGGATCACTTCTATCCTTTCACCATGTGGATCCTGGGGACCAAACTCGGGTTCAGACTTGGTAGCAGGTGCCCTTTACAGCTGAGGCAGCTCACCAGCCCTGATTTCAGTTTTTATATACTAGAGACAGGAGTCCATGTTTGGTTGTGGTTTAGCCATGTGATATTTTCTAAAACACCTTCTGATCCACTTCCTTCTTTAACTGTGGAAAGGAGTCCTGACAGTCCACTTCCCTTGTCCCGGGAACTCCCAGACATGTCCCATCTCTGGGACCATTTGGAGTAGCAACATATTAGAATGTATATGGATTTAAAATTGTTCCTAAGATTTTTTTTCTCTAGCAAATATAGTTTCCTATTCCCTCTTCTTTTGGCCCACTGTATTCCTGCAGTCTCCCACAGTAGTGTGCAGTTTGTGTAAGCGAGAAGGTCATCTAAAGAAGGACTGTCCCGAAGACTTCAGAAGAATCCAGCTGGAACCGTTGCCACCACTGACACCCAAGTTTTCGAATATCTTAGATCAAGTTTGCATCCAGTGTTACAGTACGTTATTCACATTGTTAATGTTTTATGTGTATGAGTGTATTATCTGCATGTGTGTAAGTGCACCTGTGCCATGTAGTGCCCGCAGAGGACGGAAGGGGGCATTGGATTGCCCTGGAACTTGAGTTAAGGATGGTTGTTAGCTGCCATGTGGGTTCTGGGAGTCCAAACCAAGTCCTCTGCAGTAGCAGCCAGTGCTCTTAACCACTGAGCCATCTCTCCAGCCTTTCACATTTCTTTTGATGTATCACAGGAGTTGACATTTACTTAGGAGTCATCAGTATTGCTGTCAGCATTCCAAGCACTTACTCTACTATATCTGCAGAGTTCTGTGTCTTATACTCCCAGCCTCTCTGTTAAGCCTTAAAATCAGAAGACAGTACTCATTTCCACACTGGTGTTCTTTGGAATTTCTGTAGTGAGATCGAAACTCAGGCACAGAAGGACTCTCCAACTAAGTAGGAAATCATGTGTGCACTGCCCCCTTCAGTCTGCTGCAGTTACGGTGAAGGCGTCTGAGCAACGTAATGAAAAAGAGCCTTGCTTAAGTGTTTAAACCAACATTTCTAAAACCTGAACACAGAATACTTGTTTTTTTTCTTTTTTTAATATAATATTTTTGTTCTTTGAGTATTTCGTACACTGTACTTGGTCATAGTTACCCTACTCCATCCCCTAATTGTTCTCAGATTTCTCTTCCCCCACTTGCCTCCCAACTTCATGTCCTCTTTTTTAATAACCCACCAAGTCCAATTTATGCTGCCCATGTACTCGTGACTGTCTGGCTATCTACTGGAGCATGGTTAGCCTACCAGGAGCCACACCCTTAAAGAAAAAGGCTCTCTTCCCGCAGCAACTGTCAGCTGTAAATAGCTCCTCAGTTAGGGGTGGGGGCTGATGAGCTCCCCTGTGCTAGAATGTTGACTGATTGGATCTTGTGCAGGCAACCACAGCGCTGTGAGTTCATGGGTGCAGTAAGCTTGTTGTGTCTAGAAGATAACCATTTTTCTCTGGTCCTCCGAAGCCTCTGGCTCTTAAGCCTTCTTCCCCATCCTCTGCCATGGTTCCTGAGCCTTTAGGGGCCAGAAAATCTTTCAGTGAACAGTCCTAGCCCATTTCCAGCTCTTTAAGCAACATCCATTTGTGGAAACATTAATATTTAGAGAAATTTCAGCTTCTACAAAGAGAAAACAGTTCAGGAAGAAGCGTGCCACTGCTTAGACTGGGGATACTTGATTTATCACATTTTGCTACATCCTGAGCAACATCAGTTCCCAAGACAATTGTTCCTAACTGTTGACGTTTTCTTTCACTGTGCCCCACCTCCCACCCCACCCAAGGAGCTCGCTGTATGACTGAGGCTGCATTGAACTTGGTGTCCTCCTGTTACTCAGTCTTGAACTCTTAGACTAAAGTGACTCTTCTCTACCTGGACCTCCCAAATGGCTGGGATTGCAAGCGTGTATTGCCATGGCTAGCTACCATTCATCTTTTCGTTTTTTTAAACCTTTTTGGATGTTAAGAAAACTGGGATCCCAGTTGAAAACAAAATGTGTATGTACTTACAGCTTTCTTATTCACATTCTAGGGTTTCTGTCAGCTTCAGTGTAGAGCCCGTTTCCACGTTAGCTTCCATTTCAAGAGCAGTTTTTGGTGATAGACTCATTCTGAAACGGGGTCTCTCTGTGTGGCTCTGGCTGGCTTGGAACTTGGTGTGCAGACCAGGCAGCTTGCAGTGCTGCTTCCCTCAGCCTAGCAAGTGCTAGGGTTACAGTTGTGTGCACGTGCCTGGCTTGGGATAGACTCATTTTCAAAAAGGCCTTTATTTTGTATTGCTAGTACTATCTGCTGAAAAGTCATCAAAATTTAGTTCTTTTGAAAATGTGTAATTTTTCTCAAAAATATTTTTCAGCCTTTTCAGACAATACTCTTTTTTTTTTCCCTCCAAACCATTCCCCCGCTTAATGACTGTTTGTTTTTAAACAGAGGACTTTTCTCCAACTATTTTAGAAGATCAGGCTCGTGAACATATTCGGCAAAATCTAGAAAGTTTCATAAAACAGGACTTCCCAGGTAAGCAACTTTTAACACAATTTTTTTAGGAAAAGAAAGATGTTGTTTACTCCCTTTGGAGTAAATGCATGTATTACAGGCACGTGAACTTAAATATAAGATAACCTTACGGTGATGGGGGATCAGAGTTCAGGTGCTTTTTTATGTACCCAGGATGGCCTTTGGTCTGCCACATCCTAGTTTGCCAACAGAAAAGACAGCAGCATAGCATTCTCTAGCAGATGCCTAAGGTGAATTTCACTTAGTATTACAGTGAGTCATGTCTTAAAGTGTGTATTTACAGGGGCCAGAAAGGGTTCAACAGTTAAGATCACATACTGCTCTTGCAGAGGACCCAAGTTCAGTTCCCATCTACTTTGGGCCTCTCACAACTGCTCCAGTGGGATCCAACACTCATGTACACATACTCCCATACAGATTCACACATATTTGTATACTACATAGTTAAGAAATAAAGTAAATCTGTAAAAAGTATATTTACATAGAAAGCATTTATCTTACATTATTAAAAATACTCAGATAATCTACATTTTTCCTTGAAATGTCATTGTATTTGAGTATAAAATGGTTCCTAGTAATCTTTTATATCATACAATGTGTATATTTAAGTTATAAACTAAGGGGAAACATTGAAAATAAAAATGTGGTTAAAATGAAGAGTGGGGCCAGTGAGGTGGTTCAGTTGGTAAAGGCATGTGCCACCAATTCTGACAACCTGAATTCAATCTCTAGGTCCCACATGGTGGAAGGAAAGAATTAACTTCTAAAAGTTGTCCTCTGACTTCCACATGCACACTGTGGCATGTGCATGTGCACCCACACAATAAAGAAATAAATAAATATAATTAATGTAATTTTTAAAGAGCATAATTATGAAATAGGATACTTAGCAACTGGATATTTCCGATTCATAAAAGAGCCATTTTTATTTTTTAAAATGCACTTAGGTAATGAACTTCTATTTATCATCTATCCCTTTCAGGAACTAAATTGAGTTTGTTTGGCTCCTCCAAAAATGGATTTGGGTTCAAACAGAGTGACCTTGATGTCTGTATGACAATTAATGGACATGAAACTGCTGAGGTATTGTGATCATATGAAAATCGAATTTGCTGTGAGAGTGTGATTTGCTGAGTCTTTACTGAGAGAACTGCTGGGTGTTTTCCATATGTACCAGGGCATACCACAGGGAATGAGACGTTCCATACACCCTTTGCCAGATGTAATGAGAAGCTTAGAAGTGATGTGAAGATTAGAAAACTTTGGCTAAGTGTGAGTAGTATATACCTGTAAGTCTAGCACTTGGGAGCCCAAGGCAGGAGAATTCGAAGTTCAAGATCAGCCAGGGCTTCACCGCAAGAGCCTATCTTAGAAAAGAAAAATTATTCAAATAGAACACTTTCAAAGCTATCTTCAAATTATGGTACAGAGTAGACTAAAAAGTGACATATAGGTATTCTGTAAAGCCAAACCAGCTTCTCCAGTGTGCCACTGGCCCAGTCACTAGCCTGACTTAAGGCACACACACACACACACACACACACACACACACAGCATTTTCTGTTATGTTTGTTTGTAAACCAGGTTGGTAGTGGAGTGAATGGTGAGTGTTAACTCTGTAGTCCAGAGACCTGTATTTGACACAGACTTGTCAGTACCAGAACGTGTGGGCTTTGGTAGAGTGCTGAGTTTCCCTACATCTCTGGGGATGGAACCCAGAGCTGGGAAGGTGCTCTATCACTGAGATGTACCACCTCACCATACCCTTTTTTTGGTCCTAACAGTTTCAGTGCTGTATATCCAGATGAAGGTACTGCTGCTGCCCATGGACTCTTCATGCCTTAGTTTTGCTTTTAACATTTTATTTTATTATTATTTTTATTCTATGTACGTGTATTTCCTGCATGTACGTAAGTGCACCTATGTTGTGCACTGCCCATGGAGGTCAGAAGAAGGTATCAGGTCCTCTGGAACAGCTAACTGGCAATGTTAGCTGCCATGTGGGTGCTGGTTTTCAAGCCTGGGTCCTCTGCAAGAGCAGCCAGTGCTCACTCTTAATCACTGAGCCATCTCTCCAGCCCTCACGCTATGGTTTTGAATCTGCATTTGAGGATGTTTTTGATTTGAGGAAAATAGCCAAGAAAATAATCTACCGAGATTTTGATGAATATTGTAGATAAGTAAGTTTGGGTCTGCAAACTTATATTTACACAAAGTTGATTTTCATTAATTTGGTTTGTAAA
The DNA here is from genome assembly GCA_035773235.1 of Eospalax fontanierii. NCBI lineage: Eukaryota > Metazoa > Chordata > Mammalia > Rodentia > Spalacidae > Eospalax > Eospalax fontanierii. Next base: position 11,348,578 of record CM069538.1, read on the forward strand.
CTATTTTTAATGGTATTTCTAAAATAAAATAACTATGTTCTAGGACATATGTAGCCACCAGAATGACTTAGGTTGATAGGGATTGCAAAAGCATTTTGAGGTGCTTATGCATGGTGGCATAAGCCTGTACCCCCAAACTTGGAGGCATAGGTAGGAGGGTCGGAAGTTCAAGGTCAGCCTGGGTTATGTAGAGAGAGATCCTGTCTCAAAAAAACAAAAAGCAAACAACAAAAAAGTAAGTACTATTTGTCTCAAACATTTATAGTGTTTGACTATATATGACTTTAATTTTGTTCATTATAATTTTGGCCACTCTTATAGGAAAATAACCTGAGCTTAATGACTCTCTACAGCAAGTCATCAATTCTTAATTAAACTGTAGTCAAGGTCTACCCAGCACAAATGAGATAGATTACAAAAGCCCTCTCTTACATGTTCTGTATTTACAGCACTCTTCCGATTGAAGGAATTACATACAGTGGAAAATTGGAAGTCCTCAGAGACCTTTCTGGAAGCTCTGATTTTAGTTTTTGGTACACTCAAAAGTAATTAAGACATATGTTTAGTAGTTACATATTTTTCAGGTATTTCATGTGTATACTGACCCTGACCTCAGCTAAAAGGGAACTAGAAAGTCACTTGAAACTGGGCTGGTAAGACAGCTCAGCAGGTGAAAGCACTTGCCCTGCATTCCTGATGACCTGTGTGGGATTCCCACAGTGTGAGGAGAGAACTCATGTTTGTCTTCCAACCTCAAGACATGTGTATTGGCATATAAGTGCCCACACTCAACACATGTCTGTCTGTCTGTCTGTTTCCCTCTCTCTGATAGAAGCCAAACATTAATAAAGAAAGTTAATTGAAGTTAATTTTCTGAAAGTAATGGGAACTAGGCAATTTGGAGCCCTTTTCAATTTGTTTTGTTGGGGCCTTGATCCCAGAACCCCGTGCAAGCCCGCCAAGCACTCTAACACTGAACTGCATTCCCAGCCCTCTTCTCATTTTTTATTTTGAGACATTCTCACTAAGTTACATAGACTGTAGCTCAGGCAGCCCTTTAATTGGTGATCCTCCTGCCTCAGTCTCCTAAGTAGCTAAGATTGCAGGTACGTGCCACAAGTCCCGTTTGTTTTCCCATTTAGCTACCATTGTTTGTGCCTTCTTTGTTGCAGGGTTTGGACTGTGTAAGGACAATTGAAGAATTGGCAAGAGTCCTCAGAAAACATTCAGGTACCTCTATAAAGTTTTAAAATATATTTTTGACTTCTTTGATGTTTTGCATATTTAGTCTTTACTAATGCCCTTGAGGAAATAGGATGACTCATTTATAGAGTATTATTTTGGTAGCATTAAAAAACGTTATGTGATCTAATGTGGAAGTTGGAGGAATTGACAGTAATTTGTGTGTGGTGGGTGTGTGTGCTGCTGCTGCTGCTAGCTGTTTTGTTTCTGGACTGAGCATATATGAGACAAGCAAGAAATTTTGAAAGCCACTTGCCTTCCTGACATTAAGAATCGAAGTGCAGGTGCTAGTGGTATATGGCAAAATGCATCCTTCTCATGAGCTGCGTTTGCAGCTCTTCACAAACCATGGGACCATGAGCACGCTGTTTAGCTTTACTTGCTCTCTTTTCTCCCATCACTGATCTAGAAAATGACACTAGGTAATTTCTGAAGTACTTAGAGCTATAAAGTGTGTAGTTCCTGTAAGTAGTACACAGACCTGAAATGCCTCTAGCATTTTCCCTTGCTGTTAGAGTTGCTATGGTGGTGATAATGAAATGTATGTGTGTGTGTTTGGTGTTGGGGCTGCACTCTGGGGCCTTGAACATCCAAGGCAAGCGCTCTATCACTGAACCACATTCCCAGACTTATTTTAATTTTAATGTTTTTATTTTAATTTTTTAATTTTTTTGAGACAGTATCTCAAAACCCAGGCTAGTCACAAACTCACTCTGTAGGTTGTACTCTTGATCTTCCTGCCTCTACTTCCTAGTTTATGGTATTATAGGTGTGCACCATCATACATGGCCCTTTGTTTTGTTGGTTGATTGATCTAAGTTTTTTTTTTGAAATTTTTTGAGACCTGTGTAGCACAGATTTTATTGTGCTGGTCTTGAACTCACAGTCCTCTGTCCTCAGCCTACCGGGTACTGGGATTATGGGTACAAGATGCTAAATTTCACTTTATTATTTTAAAAATATTTTTATTTATTATTTTATGTGTACAAGTGTATTGCCTGCATGTATGTATGTGATGTATGTATGTACACCCATGTTATGCAGTGCCCATGAACGTCAGAAGAGGGCATTAGATCCCCTGGAACTGGAGTTACAGATGGTTGTTGCCACCATGTGGGTGCTGAGAGCCAAACTTGGGTCCTCTATAAGAGCAGTGAGTGCTCTTAATCACTGAGCCACCTCTCCAGAACCCTAAACCTGACTTTTAAAATGTCATTTATCAAACTTCATGTGCAAAGCACCTCAAATGAAAGAGAAAGGCACAGTTCCCTATCTCTTGCTTGCTCTCAGTTTCCTTCTGTATCATTTGAGATCTAGACATGTTCTTTTCCTGTAAGTATCAGTGTATGTTTCTGAAGAATGAATCCTGTTACATGATTGTTTTTAGAAAAGAAATGGTTCTGTATGGAGTCATACATAGTCATAGTGGAAATGGAATATGGATTACATGGAAAAAGAATTCAGTAACAGCTGGTGGGCTATGCTTAAAACCTAATGCCTTCAAAGGTAGTATCTATAACTGTTTTATTGAGTATCTACTATGTCATTAGCAGTATTGGGCACTTAAGGATGGCTGAGAAGTACAAAGTCTATGTTTTTCCTTTAATAATGTTTACCTTCCTTCATTTAGGAAGAGTTAACAAAACTCAGTAGAAGGCTTAATTTCAGTGGGTAGAAACTAAGAATGGAAACTGAACAGGAAACTTTTGGAATTATGAAATAGAATTGGTAGTATGCTATGAGTACATCTTAGAGGACAGGCTTGTAAGTGTCAAGCATGAACTGCCATGTCAGATTCCTGCATGGGACAGAGGTAGATAAAAAGACATTTAAAATAAGTCTAGCACAGTATGAGTGGAGGTTCTAGAGCCAAAACTCTCTGCTTTTATATCTTGGCTCTCCACTTACTGGTTGTGTGATCCCATGTCATCATTCAGCCTCAGTTGCCCCCCTACTTTCTCAACAACACAGTGAAGACAACATCACTAGCCTTCACATTAAGAAAAGTAACATCTAGCTGGGTGTTGATACAATCCTATAATCCTAGTACTGAGAAGTAGAGGCAGGAAGATCAGAGGTTCAAGGTCATCCTTGGCTGCGTAGTAAATTCAAGGGTAGCCTGGGCTACCTGAGACTCTGTATAAAACAAAACAAACCTATTGATATTCTGAGAGGTTAGTAAATAGGAGCTTTCTTACCTCTCTTCCCCATCAGTGTTAGTTAGAACATATACAACATACACCTTATTTTTTAAGCTTTTTTTTTTAAAACATCTGCATATTATTTTCCCAAGTTACACTTTGTGATCTGCATATCTACCCTCCTGATGTCATGACTTGACTGTCAGAAGAAACACAGACTCTGGAATGACTCATCTTTTTCTTTATTGCTTCTCTTCTGCTGAAACCACCACCATCTCTTTCTTTCTCTTCTTCCGAACCCCTCTGGATCGGCAGCACTGGCAGCTGCAGGGCGTGGCTTTTGCTTCAGTTTGAATTCCTGTTTCTCAGTTTACTAGTTGCATGTTCCTAATGAATTGCTCCAGGTCTGCTTCCCTTCTGCAAGGTGAAGTTGATATGTCTTAGGAAGCAGTGTTTGTGAAGGCCTGCATATCCCTGTCACACACTCTCTACCTACCCTGCTCAACCCTCCCACTCATATAGATGATCTCAAGCATGCCTGCTTCAGCTCTGCATTCTCAGGCCATCATGAGAGTTCGGACCCAGGTGCTTTTCAGAAGTAGTCACTTTGCCTCAATTCCTGCCCCTCTGGTCTCTCCAGATTGATAGGATCGGTGATTCTCCGTTACTTAGGCTTGTTCCCCTCAAGTCCATCTTGCAGCCTGCACGATTTCACAGGGATGCTCTGAGCCGTGTGCCGTGTCCTCGCACTATAAATCTCCTGTGTGTTTCTCTTCGAAGTCTAGTTCAGGCAGTCCACTTCTAGCTCCATGGTAATGTTTGTATCAAGGATTTAGGTATTTGCCCCCGAAACATTTCTCCAAATTAGATTCAGTCACGTGGACAGAATCTGGAAGACTCACATGTCTACACTAAGGAAGCTCCTCTGTGGAATGAGCCTACTCACATACATAGTCTGCTGTGATTCACTAGGTTCTGCAGGACAGTGAAATCTTTTGGTCCTTTAGGTCCAGTTATCAATGTGTTCAACAAATAGGCCAGGTATCTGCCTAGATATTTAATAACAGAATTCTTTAATTAGTTATAACAAATGAGACAAGATTAGCTCCCTTCGTTTTATATTGGCACATTAGGATAAGAATCTTTTATCCCGGTGGTTGCTGCATTTAACCTACTCTCTTATCTCCCAACGTAGGTTTGAGGAACATCCTACCCATCACAACAGCAAAAGTGCCAATTGTGAAGTTCTTCCATTTGAGAAGTGGTCTAGAAGTGGATATCAGTTTGTATAACACACTGGTAAGATTTTTTTCTGTCGTGGTTTGTCTGTGTGTCTTTCTTTTATGAGGCAGAGTCTCAGTCGGTAACCCAGGCTGGCCTTGCGTTTGCTGAACTCCCGCTTTAGTCTCAGGTGTGTGCCGTCATGCCTAGCTGGCACTGGTAGGACCATTTGCTTCCTCCCTCTCTCCTTTCCTCCCTTCCTTCCTTTTTGGAGTGGAGAGGGTTGAAACAAGGTTTCCTATGCCAAAGCTAGCCTGCACCTCCCTGTGTAGCTGATGGTCAACTTGACCTTCTGATCCTCCTGGCTCCACCTCTCAAGTGGCATGATAAGCATGCATCTCTGTGCTTGTCACCTCAGGCATTACCTTTAAAGAGATGGAGAAGAATGGATGCCTGTTTCAAAAAAATAAGTGAAATTCGAGGCTGGAGAGATGGCTCAACAGTTAAAAGCACCAGCTGCTCTTCAGAGGACCCAGGTTCAGTTCATGCACCCACATGGTGGCTAACAACCATTCTTAACTCCAGTTCTGGGGCATCCAACACTCTGACCTTCTCGGATATTACACAACACTGTTGCACTTACATACATACGTGCAATATATTCATACATGTAGAATAAAAAAATAACATTAAAAAATAAGTAAAATGAGCCATTCATTTCATTTTCCTTGTTCTTCTGAGAATTGCTTGAGTGCTTGATGTGTGCCTGTCAGAGGCTGGGGAAATGATAGAATCCAGTAAATATTCATATTTGCTTTGGGCTAGGGATGTAGCTCAGAGATAGGGTATTTGCTCACTGTTCCATCTCCAGTACCACACCAAAAGTAAGTAAAGTGTGCAACTGTACAATTTATATATATATATATATATATATATATATAAATTTATATAAATATATATATGTATGTTAGTATTCAACTTAAAATGCAGTCAAATCTGCAGGCTTTTGTGCTTGGCTTAAATTTGGTTGTAATTTGGGGATGAGAAGGTCTTCAGAACACCTGCTCACTTAAATACGGGCACAGTGCTGTCCAGTGCTCCTGCTGCTTTTGGTCTTAAGAGAGCATTTTATTAGACATGCCCCAGGACAGGGAGGGTCGTACATTTACTTAAAGGAAGCTTGTTCTTTCTGTGCTTCTTTTGTTTTTTTTGAGTCAGGGTCTGAAGTAGCAGATGCTAACCTTGAATTCCTGATCTTCCAACCTCTATCTCTTAAGTTGTAGGAATTACTGGCCCATGTCCCTACTCCCAGCTGCTTGTTTATTTTGATAGCTATTATTTTCAGTATGTTTTGATTAAGGACATATTAATGGAAGTCATGAAGTCAGAAGCTACATATATACTGTTATTATCTCATATTAACAAAGCTTACCTTAGGAAGAAAAGCTTTTAAAATGTGTTACAGTGTGAACATTTTTAGAATATTCCAGCTTGAAATTCTTTACATTTAGCTGAAAGCCTTAGTATACTTCCCTCTTGAACAGGCGCTTCATAACACACGGCTTCTGTCTGCATACTCGGCCATTGACCCCAGAGTGAAGTATCTTTGCTACACAATGAAGGTCTTTACAAAGGTGAGTGAGCTCCTGGTTGGGATTAGTCAGGGAAATGGAATTTCTTTGCACTTTCAGTCCTTTTGTATTTTTTTTAACATTAAAAACAATTTTATTTAATTTGATGTGTATAAGTGTATTGCCTGAATGTCTGTCAGTGCACCTGTGTTGTGCAGTGCCCACGGAGGTCAGAAGACAGTGTCAGATTCCCTGAAACCGGAGTTAGGGATGGTTGTTAGCCACCATGTGGGTTCTAGGAACCAAACCCTTGTCCTCTGCAACATCAGCTAGTGCTCTTAATTGCTGAGTCATCTCTCCATCCACCTTCAGATCCTTTCTGAAAGCAAATGTGAGCCTTCTCTTGCCACAGCAGACAGTATCAGTCCTGAAAATATGTGTGCATTTTTTGTTGTTGTTTTATCTTTTTATGAGCCACAGTCATCAATACTTTCTTAACCACCTAGAAAGCATTGAAGCCTTAAATACAAACTAAAATTTTACTTTCTTGAATTATTTAAAACTTTTTTTAAAGACAGAGTCTCTATATAGCTCTGGCCAGCCTGGAATTCACTATGTAGACCAGACTAGCCTTCATCCCACAAAGATCCTCCTGCCTCTGCCTCTCAAGAGTTGCTAAAGGCATGGGCCATCGTGCTTCGCATTGTTTTTTGTTTAAATTTCACATGATAATCCTTCTTGTGGTCAGCAGTATACTACTTTCTTGAATTCAGTTTGATTTAGGTTGAGTTGGTTGGTTTTGCTGGCATAGTTTAGCTTTTGAAAATGTGATTTTTATATTAGTTTCCCAAACATGCCCCTTGGGGTGGTGAGAGGCTGGCTGCAGGTGCAGTAACGAACACTGGTTGTTGGTCTTTACCACGCTGGGTTTCCTTCCTTTTAGATGTGTGACATTGGCGATGCGTCGAGAGGCAGCTTGTCATCATATGCATACACTCTCATGGTGCTATACTTCCTTCAGCAGCGAAACCCGCCCGTCATCCCTGTCCTTCAGGAGGTATTCGGAAAGGAAGCCTGCTTCTCTTCTGCAAAGCTAGACTCTCCACCTTCTGCCTTTTCTAAAATGCTGTGGTTCTGTAGTTAAATTTTTAACTATTTTCCTAGACTTTTTTTCTATCGATGTATTATTTATTCTATGCTAATAGTTTAAAATTAATTCCAGATATACAAAGGTGAAAAGAAACCTGAAATACTTGTTGATGGCTGGAATATTTATTTCTTTGATCAAATAGATGAACTGGTATGTATTTTAAAAGTAAAAACTTTCCTATATCCGTGAATAAAAGTTAGTTATACTATGCTGATAGTATAGATGATCAAGACATGATTATTGCCTGTTAACATTTACTTGTGTTATGATAGTAAAAACTAGCAGCTAATATTTAAGATGTTTCCGCTAAAGCAGTATTGTTTTTTATTAAGCTAAGTAAGCTTTTGGGTACTATATCCAGTGGTTTGTTGTTGTTAACAGTTGGGTTTGTTTGTTTGTTTTCCTTTTTAATGTCTACTATTTCCAAATCGTTAGGTAGCTTTATTCTAAGGGAATAAATTTTTGTTGCTTTTTACTTTTTTAACTGAGACTATGTAAAGACTGAGTTACAGAGACCTAGTAATTTCTTAGGGTTTCCTTCCAGATTCTCCCCCCTGAGATCTGTCACTGAAAATCCTGGCATCTCTATATCCAAGTTATAGGGTAGAGTTGGATAAGTTCAGGTAAATGGTGTTTTAAAATGTGAAGGAAAGTTATTTAATGTTTTTATTTGTATAAACTAATTTATTAAAGACAAATAGAAATTCACTCTCTGGGGTACAAATGAATACCGCTATGAACACTTTCTGGTAGAACATCACATCTGTTGGTTCTTTCTGTTTCTAGCCTACCTGCTGGCCAGAATATGGAAAAAATACAGAATCTGTTGGGCAGCTGTGGTTGGGACTTCTTCGTTTCTACACAGAGGAATTTGATTTTAAAGAATATGTTATCAGCATCAGGAGGAAAAGTCTGCTTACAACTTTTAAGAAGCAGTGGACCTCAAAATGCATTGTTATTGAAGGTGCAAATGGAAAGATTGAGTTACTCTCCTATAATGTGCTAGGTTTGCTTTCCAGAGCTGTTAGGAAGTTGGATATCAAGCTTGGACTGTGAGCACTTTGTTCCTCCTCGTAACTTAGCTCTTACCACAGCATATAGTGCAGCAGCCCTGTGGTCACCCACACAAGCCTGATTTGTCTGTTTCCTGCCAGAAGACTTATTTCTAAATGAGTAATGACTAATGCCTTTCATGGGTCAAAAAGTCTTTGTTCAGCGTGACAGACCTTCCATTATTGTTGGAAATAAACTGGAGAATCAGACAACCTCAAGATAGTGGGAGTTTCAAAACTTACTCAAAATTGGAGAGTGCCACCAGGAAGGAATTTTAGAACCTTCATTTACTGTTGAGAAAGGATTTTACCTGTACTAACTATATATCAATGTTCATCAGACAGAAAAGCCTTTTCCAGCTGGGCATTGTGGCTCATACTTGTAATTCTAGCACTTGGCAGGTTAAGGCATTTGAATCAGGAGCTTATGGTCATCTTTGGCTTTATAATGAATTCTAGGCCAGCATGAGTTACATGCGATTCTTTCCCCGAAACAAACATCAATAAAAAAGGCCATTAGAGCCATTGAAGTTTATAGTTAGTTGTTTCTAATTGGTGGGTATTTATTTTTTAAAAAACAAAATAATGGAGTTTAAATGCCTTAAAATAAGAAATGGGTGAGGAAATGTTTTATAAAATTCACTTTAATTTTAAAATGCACGTGTCATATAAATGATACATGCTACTTTATACTTATTTCATTATTTTTGTCATTTGGCAGTGTTAAAATGTAGTGCTACCTAAAAATTTATATCGTCCTGGGTTATAAGTAGGGACTCTTCCGTCAAAAACAATTGAGAGAGTTCTCATATTATCATCTTGATTTTTTTTCTTTTGCTTGGCATACTGAGGAAACTTGCTTGCTGTAAATGAGAAAAAAAAAGAAAAAGCAGAATTGAGAATGTGGTGAGACACATGTGTAACCCCAGCATGGACAGGCCAGCCTCAAACTCAGAGCAGTCCTCCTGCCTCAGCCTCCCACGCGCTGAGATTTCAGGTGTGCACCAGCACTGCCGGCTTATCAGTGGTACTTGTAGCTATGCAGCAGCTCACGGATAATCTATTCCTTTTCCAGTCAAGCGAGCTACCAACCCCCCCCCCCAAAATAAAAACAAACACCGCCCAAAAGGAAAGCTTGATTAATCTGACTAGGAAGGTAACCTTAAAGCACTCTTTATAAGGATAGCCTGAAGCAAGGGCTCCATGTTCTGGTGAACTCTGAAGCCTAATTCAGTGTGGCACATCTCAGTCACTATCCATTAGAAGTAACTGGGAGTTGGAGAGATGGCTCAGCAGTTAAGAGCACTGACTGCTCTTACAGAGGACCTGGGTTCAATTCCCAGGACCCACATAAAATAAATTAAGATCATATAGAAATTCTATATGAAGCTTCTGCTGGAAATTGTATCTTGAGATCCACATAATCATTAGTAGGTAAGACAAGTATACATACCTATGTGTGTTTTTATATTATGAATGCTTATGTTCTCCATGATGAATTATTTTCTGACATGGTTTTTAAGAGACTTGTTAGCAGAAACATTCTGTAAGAATGTTTTAAATGAGATATTTTAATTTTATTTGTGACTTGTGTGGGGTTTTTTGAAGCAAGCTACCTGTATTAGTTTCCTATCTCATTTCTCCAGCAAAATACGTGAGAAAAGCAAATTTAAAGAAAGAAGAGTTTATTTGGACCCACAGTTTGAAAGTCCAGACCAGCCCATTGTGGCAGAGAAGGCTTAATGGCAGGGGTTTAAGGCAGCTGCTCCCGTTGCATCTGCATTCAGGAAGCAGAGAGAGATGAAAGCTTCTGCTCAGAGAGCTTTTTTCTGTTTATGGTCCTGAGCCCAGAGAATGCTACCATCTCTTTCTAGGGCCGGTCTTACCACGTTTAACCTAATCAAGATGATCCCTCACAGGCATACCTAGAGACTTGGCTCCTAGGTGAGTCTAGATCTTGTCAGACAATCTTGTTTGTGTGGTGTGTGTATGCACCTGAGTGTGCAAGTGCAGACACACTCATAGAGGTCTAAGGACAGCCTTTTGTGTTGCTCCTCATCATCCTATTTTGTGTTCTTTTAAGGCTGACTCTTGTTCACTGCTGCATACACCAGGCTAGCTGGCCCAAGGCTTTGGGGGATTCCTCTGTCTCCGCCTCCCATCTCACTATAGGAGTCCTAGGATTATAGATGCACACTACTGCATCTGGCTTTACCTGAGTTCTGGGGATTTAAACTCAGGTCTTCATGCTTGTGCAGCAAGCTCTTACCCACTGAACCATCTCCCCAGCCCTTTATAATCAATATTAACCACCACAGTAATTACCATGTAACTCAGGAAGGCTTTAAAGATAAAGCAGTGCTATCATTTATGATTAACACTTTTGGGAGATTTTGGGGAGATTTTGCCTTATATTTAGAATTACTTGTTTAACTGTGTCACAGGTTTTAAGTTCATTTGGAAAGTAGTCTTTAATGACGTTTGCTATTAATAAAAGCAGATGAACTTTCTTATTATGTGGACCTTGGCTACTGGATGAATTGTGACAGTTCCTGTTTGATTATCTTATTTCTTCTCTTTACTTAGATCCCTTTGACTTGAACCATAATCTTGGCGCTGGATTATCAAGGAAAAGTAAGTTCCTTTGTTTGTAAACGTCAATGAAATATCCTTTTCTCCTAATATATTTAATTGAACTCTTTTTTTCTTTGTAGTGACAAATTTTATAATGAAAGCTTTTATCAATGGTAGAAGAGTATTTGGAATTCCAGTGAAAGGATTTCCAAAGGACTACCCCTCAAAAATGGTAAGTTTCTGTTAGAAACGTCAGAAAGCAATTTGGCGGAGGGGTGAGACAGGATCTCTTTCTAGCCTCAGCTGGCCAGCTGCTTGCTATGTAGATCAGGCAGCTTATTGATATGCCTACCTCTGCTTCTTGAGTGCTGACCAGAAAGCAGTTTTTAACATACACATTTTAAGCACTGAATGTATGTGCAGCACAGAATGGTAAAATCAAGCTGATCTGTGACCTCACGTGTCATTTTTGTGCTGTGGCACTTGAAATTTAGTTATTTAGAAGCATATGCTATTGCTGACTGCTGTGAAGTAGGTCTCTGAACCCACTGCTTCTCTCACCAAAGCTCTGTACCCTCGGAACAGCAGCTTTCTTCTCCCTCCCCTCCCAGCGAGGACTGCCATGTGCCTATGGCCATTTAGGTACTTACTCTAGATACTACCGTGATGGCTGCTACACTACGACTTCTCAAACTTGTTCAAGAAGATCATCACCTGCAGCTTTTGTTAGAGCGAGTATTGATTCAGCAGGTATGGAGATTCGATTCTACATTTCCAGCAGCTCCTACTGGCTGCACTCTGAAGCCACCCCTTTTGTTTTTCTCTTGAGAAGCCACAGCAAAGCAGAGCAGTCCACTAACACAGCCTATTACTGCCCTTCAATGTATGACTTGTACAACGCAAATTATGTTTCTTAATTCATTATAGTTTATTAGCCTTTCTATCTTGTGAATCAAGTAAAAAAATAGGGATTTAGATCAATCTGTCTTCAGTTACACTTCTCACTGGTATTAGATTGTGTTTGGAATAAGCTGCACAAATCTTCCAATGTTGATAAATTGAGAAATGTCTGGTTAGCTTTTGAGATTTGATTTCCTATTAGCAGTCCAGGCTTTTATGTAGCTATGTTCTTCTAGGAATACTTTTTTGATCCAGATGTGCTAACTGAAGGAGAACTGGCCCCAAATGACAGATGCTGCCGAATCTGTGGAAAAATTGGACACTTCATGAAGGACTGCCCCATGAGGAGAAAGTAAGCAAATATTCACAAGGAATGTTTTTACTTTCTTTTTGTACTAGTTTTGTCCTTTTGAGACAGGGTCTCCCGGTAGCCCCAACTGGCCTGCAACTCACTGTGTACACCAGGCTGGCCTCAATCTCATAGAGATCTATCTGCCTCTGCCCCTGCCTCTGCCTCCTGAGTGCTGGGATTACAGGTATGTGCCACCATGCCTGACTTTGTACCAGTTTTTAAAAGTGGTTCCATTAAACAGAAAAAAAAACCCATCAGTTTTCAGATAAATTTAAGTTTAAAAAAAAAAATGAAAAGGAAGTGATCGAAGGGTGGCTCTGTGGACAGTGTGTGGGAGTTGGATCTTCTTTAATCTCATTATTTTTATGTGTATGAGTGTATTGCCCGCATGTGTGTTAGTGCACCTGTGTTGTGCAGTGCCTGTGGAGGTCAGAAGAGGGCATGGGATTCCTCTGGAACTGGAGTTAAGAACAGTAGTTAACCACCATGTAAGTGTTGGAAATTGAACCTGTGTCCTCTGTAAGAGCAGCCAGTGGTCTCAACCACTGTGTCATCTCTCCAGCCCCTCCAGACTATTTTCTATCAAACACTTGATAGGACTTGGGTTTCTGTAGGATCTTGGCACTAATCCCTCATGTCCTCTAGATACTGAAGGGCAACAGTAACTTTTCCCCAGAGAGGGTAGACTTCAGTTTGTTAAATTCTAGGATCCATTTTTGATGCATTTCCTGATTATCTCTAACTCCACACAAAGCTTGATGTTTTATGTTTGTGTTGAGACTTTTTTCTACTAGTATTCTATCTTCAACAGAGTGAGGCGACGGCGAGATCAGGAAGATAATCTAAACCAAAGATACCCTGACAACAAGGAAAAAAGAAGCAAAGAGGACAAAGAAATTCAAAACAAGTACACAGAAAGAGAGGCGTCAGCAAAAGAAGAAAAGCCCATGCAGTGCACAGCTCAGAAAGCCAAGCCAGCAAGGGCAGCTGTTGACCTGGGCAGGGAGAAGATGCTCCGGACACCGGTAGAGAAATGGAAGAGACAGGATGATAAAGACTTACGAGAAAAGCGCTGTTTCATTTGTGGAAGAGAAGGACACATTAAAAAGGAATGCCCACAGTTTAAAGGCTCTCCAGGTACAGACACCTCTCCAGACACCTCGATGTTTATGCTAACATCGCAAGAGAAATCTCCTTTTTAGTATTATTTCCTATTTTATGTTTGTTTCTTTAAGAAATATATTTGCTCAAAAAAGACTGTGTTGTAGGGGAGTGAAATCTCTCCCTGTACACACGCCTTTATTTCTGATCCACTATATATCTCAACTGTCTATTCCTAGGTTTATTTAGCCTTGTGAAAGTCTGAGTATCAATGAAATGAAAGTCTGCTGGTATTTAATACCTATGAGTGTGTCTCAGTAAACAGTAACAAACCACAGCCAGTGCTGTGCTGCTCAGGCTGTGTGCTGGGGAAATCACAGCACTGCCTAGGCACTAGGTAAGGAAGTAACCAAAGTTACCTCAGGACACCACGCCGTGTCTGGCTGAGCATGCTTGTTCTGTTCATATACTCCTGAGCAGATGAGTAGAGAAGAAAACGGTGTTCATACACTGTTCAGTTAGCAGTGGCTGTATCTGCAGAGGAGGATTGTAGAGAATCTCTTCTTTAGTGTATTGTTTGAATGCCTTTTGTCAGTGATGGTAGATAGTTATTCTTAGACTGAAGGAAAAAATGTCTTAGTACAATTGAAAGTCATCCACAAATCTGATTTGGGTACAGGACACACATTTGTAATCCCAGCTACTTAGAAGGCTCAGGCAGAAAGGGCACATTAGCCTTAGGAGAGTGAGACCAGCTTGGACAACATAGTGTAACTTTGTCTTGAATGAAAGAAATTGCTCACAGATCTTGCCTCTGTGTTCCTGGAAATGAGTCGGTCGATTTTACTAAATAGTCTAAGTGTCTGTTATGGGCAGGGTTTTTCTGTTTTGACTGTTTCGTTTGTTTTTCAAGATAGGGTCTCCCTGTAGCTCCAGCTGGTCTGGAACTCCCTTTGTAAACCAGGCTGGCCTCTATCTCAATTAGATCTACCTGCCTCTGACTCCCAAGCACTGGAATTAAAGTTATGTGCCACCATGCTTAGCACAGGCAGGGTTTTAATAAACTGTTAAGAGTTAGGGTACCTTCAACATGTCTACTAAGTCATGATCTACAAAGCAATTTGTAAGTTTTTACTGTGATTCAGTAAAAATAGGCTAAACCTGGGTGGAATTTGACAAGGATAGAACTATAAGAAACTCCCGAGAGTAACTTTTGAAATACCCCTGTTTCTGCCCTGCATGTTTATTGACAGTTGTAAAGGTCGGGACTGCCTTACCGTGCACTCACAGTGCTCCGTTTTAGAGCGCGGGCGCCTCTCTCCTGTGTGTGTCAACTTCAGCTATGCAGATTATCTTAATTTCTAAGACAGAAGATTTTTAGATCTCCCATCCTTATTCTTTAACTTTTTTGATTTGGGTTTCTTTTGAGGCAGAGACTCAGTACATAGCCAGTGCTGGCCTAGAATGTGCTGTGTGTAGTGTAAGCTGGCTTTGCACTCATAATCTTCCTGCCTCGGTCTCCTAGGTTCTGGGGTGATAGGCATGTGCATCCCACCCAACCCATATTTATTTATTTAAAGAGCTTTATGTGGAAAGAAATTATTTTAAACATTTTTATTTATTTTAAACGAAGCTGAAAATTTTATTGATGGTACAGCTTTAGCTAACTCAAATACCCTACATTAGTCTTGTCCTACTTCTAGGGAATGCAGAACTTAGCTTGTTGTTTACTCTGATTCTTTTCTTTACAAGAAGAAATTAAGGTTAAAGAAATTAAAATAATGACATTTTAGTGTTCAGTGAACATTTATTGTCAGTCAGGCATTACTTTAAAGTTAATCTACAGTTAAAGATAATCTCATTTAACTTAAATAGCAGCCTCATTAAATTTAGCTTAGCAAGCTAAACAATATAGATAAAATTTTACATAATTTTATAAGAATTATTTTTAGGCTATCTTTGATAGAAACTCAAGGTTTGTGTTTACAAACAGCACCAACTTGATTGTCACTGTTTTCTTCAGAGTAGGGAAGGTCCCTCAGCTCTGGTATATGTCTTTTGTAGCAAGGTCTCAAAACTGTAAGTGGGACTAAGAAGATAGCCGAGTAAAGTGCTTGAGGTTCCTCAGATTTAATCCCCATCATACACATAAAAGGCTGGGCGTGGTGGTGACTCTTCTTATCCCAGTTCTGGTGGAGGTAGAGTCAAGCGGCCCCTGGGCCTCACTAACCAGTCAACATAATCTAATTGAGGAGTTCCATGAGAGACTCTGTCTGGAAAAACAAAATGGACAGCCCCTGAGGAATGAACTTTGAAGCTGATCTCCGGACTCCACACACATGCGTGCACACCCACTGGTACACTCATGCATTCATGTGTGCACACACACACACACACACCAGTGTAAGAGCAGTGATTCTGGCAGCCTGGCAGACAACAGCAAATCAGGGAAAGGGACACCGGGCCAGCCAGTTAGAAGACCCACAGACAAGGCCTGGTACAGAGACCCGGTTACTTCAAAATGTAATACTCATGCATTAAATGAAGCATCACATTATAAAAATGAGATGGGAAGGGAGGAGTTGGGCTAGAGTGTGGCAGATTCTATTTGCTAGTGATTAAAAATAATTTGTTTCTTCCAGTCCAAAAGTTATGCCACTTTCTGTGATTTCTTGCAAGGTGTTACTGTGCGCAGTCACGTCCTTTGTTTAAATGCTTGAGAACAGGGCTGTTGCTTCCAGTTCAAAGTGGGAGGGAAAAGTGCTGCTTTCTTTCCTTAGGTTTGGCTAAGTCAGATTTACTGTTTGGATCCCCTTCACCCAGCCCCTGGAGACCAGCTGGTGCCTCTGCTCAGGTAAACTCGAGATTGAGAGGGGATTCCCCAGACTCCTCGTGAGTGCTAGCTGTGTGCTGGGTTCCCCGACTGGCTGCCTTGCACCCTCCTGTGCCTCTTGCACTGCGCGGTGGAGCCGGTGGAGCATGGCCCTGCTGAATTACTCCTGCGTACATCTCTCTTTCTTAGCTAATTTGCAAAACTCTGCCACCCCTGTGCCCAGTTTCAGCTCTCCTTGGATATGGTTTGAGGCTGTTTCTCATGCTTTTCTTTTCAATTTTTGTAAACCAGTCTATTTCATTTTTTAGGCAGTGCTTTTACATGAAGACAAAAAGAAACAAAAAACAACCATAGTTTTGAGTCCCCAGTCAGGTATGTGGTCTTTAAAAGAACAAATGTGTGTTAATTTACCTTCTGCGTATTTTACCACATGCCTTTTGAGAGTCCTTCTTTACGGAGTGATGGGAGAGCACAGCAGACTCCCTCTGCGCTCAGGGCTCCTGTCTCCGCCTTCGTTTTCTAACCTGTAGTTCAGTGGGCGAGTGCAGGCCTATGAATGTTTTCAGATGTTCCTGGTGACTTTACGTCCTCTGAGAAAAAACTGCCAACCCCGAGGACATATTCCTGTCTGTGCTTTTTGTGACTGCTGTGAAATTGCTACTGTCTTGCCTGCACTGTGCAGTTTTCAGACCTTTGCCACGTAAGAAAATAAGGAAAGGAAGAAAGAGCCTGTACCCTCCCTCCACTGCCTGTCAGCTGTTTCATTTGTGTACCCTTCCCCAAACATTTACTGAGCCTCGAATTGGAGGGCACAGGCCTCAACGCTACATATACCACAGTGAGTAGCAAAGGCCCTCTCTGTTCTTGCCAAGAGGGATGAACAATAAAATGAAATAATCAGTAATGAAGAATAGTCATATGATAGCAGATGCTTAGAAGAAATTTGATTCAGGGAAAGGACAGGAGAATGTCAGATATGAAGTGTCCTCTCTAATAACATTTAAGCAGAGTCCAAAGATTCACGTGAAATAAAGCTACAGGCCAGGGGAAGTAGGAGTTTGACTATTGGAACAGTTCTCGTTCCTCAGGGATCGCCAAGAGTTTGTGGTAAGAGTAATATGGGGAGTTGGGAGGACAGTCAGAGGAGAGGTCAGGGAGTAGACGGGTCCGACTTCTTGAAACTCAGCAGTGGTGGAGGGACTGGAACTTTTGAGCCAAGGAGTGATAGATACTACTTGAAGTCTGTTGTGAAAGGCTCACTAAGGGTTCCCACGTGAAGGGTAGGGTGGAAACTTTGAAGTCATGAGGAGATTGCCAAAGTAGTTCAGAAGAGATGATGGCTCAGAGTTGGGCGGCGAGTATGGACGTGGAGGGCAGATCAGGTTGTGGGTGTTCTGAGAAGTGTCACCAGAATTCCTTGTGTGGATGACAGCCTATGAGAAAGAAGAAAAAAAGAGAGTTCCAGGTGGTACCACAGTCTATCCTGAGTACTGGAAACTGGAAGTGGACTGTATTCTTGAGGGGAAGATGTGGGGGAGAAACAGGTCGGTTTAAAGCGGCAAGCTTAAGGTAGCTGTGGAATTCCGGGTGGAGATGTCAGGTGGCTGAGTGAGTATATGAGCCAAACATTTATTTAGTCCAGGCTACAGCAAGGATTGTATTGTCTGTGTGTAGACAGCACATGAAGAGCAGTTAGACAGGAAGAAGAAAGTGCTTCATGAACTACTGCTTAGAGCTCTAAGGAGTGTGGACTGGGCAACATGAAAGTCATTGAGGACTTAGAAAAGAGGCCCTTTTGGGGGTGTGATGAAGAAACCAACCTGGCTGCAAGAGGTTGAGAACTGGGGAGAGGGATCGAAGCCTGTCTGACCTGGACTATGGTTCCCAAACCAGAGCCCCTTCCCTCCAGCTCTGTCCAGCTTCACCTGCCAAAGCTGGGAGTGCTCTGTTCACCACTACTTTGAATGCTGGGGGGTGGGAGGAGGTGGTGGAACTATTAATGCATTCAACTCTTAAGTTTAAGTACCTAGAGGAATTACCTCAGGTATTTGCAACAGTCTAAACAGTTAGGCATTTAAATATTTTATACTTTTTGTTTAGTGTGTGAGGGAAACAATAAAATGTTAGTAGATTCTTCCCCAACCCCTTTGAGATTAGGGTTTCATGTAGCTCAGAGTGGCCTTGAACTTGGCCTGTGACCAAGGATAAGCTGGATTATACAGTGCTTCATGTGTTAGACAAGCACTTTACTATGTAAGCTACGTCTCCGGCCCTGATATCAAATCTCTTACCATGTGGGAGTTAAAGTTGGTTTGTAGAATCAAGCCGGATGACTTAAAAGAAACAGAAGTCTTCAAAGATTTACATATTTAGTCCCAAAGGGGAACTGCATGAAAGATAAGCAGGAAAGAGGCTCATGAGAAACCCGACAGCAAGCAGTTCCTAGGAGCATTTTTAATTTTCCTCCACGGGATGTATGAATTTGAAAATCAGAAGAGTTCTGCTCTAGACAGAAGCGAAGGGTGTGGATCATGGTTACGCAGGCTGATGGATGGTGGGGAGAGAGATGGGCTGTATTACAGCCACACTTGACTTCCAGAAAGACCCTAGCAGACGGAAGGAAGGATGTGGGAGACACACCACCAGTGGACGGCCCCTCCCCAGATCTGAGAATTTAAAAATCACAGGCCTACCATGCATAAACAAACCTAAAGAATGTTGTTTTTATGAACTTTGGCCCTAAGCAGATATTCTCAAAACATCAGTGGGAAAATATTGATCTTTGCATTGGTCCAGATGTTCACGACACTAAGCCAATAAAAGAACATAATGTTTAAGAGCATTTGTTCTGCAGTCATGTTGCATAGGTGTTACTTCTACTTCAGGATGTTGGGAAACCCAGGTCCCGTACATACCACAGGTATCTCGTCTGTAAAGAAGGAGAGGTGTAATAGCTGACTGGTGGGGATGTTGAGAATTCCATGTGCAATACAGGAAACCCCTGCCTATGTGAATGCAGAGAAAGGTTCAAGATGGTGGTGACTGTCCTGGCACATTATTCTTGTGGCATCTCCAAGTCTGCATGTACCAGTGTTGCTCCTGCAAAAGATTTCAGACATCTTGAGAGTGGAATTTTATTATACTATTGCAATTTTTTTTAAGTGGGAGAAAATTACAGATGCTAGATGTGTACCTAGAAATGATATGACCAATCAGCATTTATTTAATTATAAAAAAGCTATGAGCTATTCTTCTGGGTAAAAATCCTACATGTTTATGGATCATTAGGGCAACTGAAATTTTTAATAAATTATTAAGGGAAAATTTGGTTACAAGTTCTACTTTCTATAGGAAAAAAATTATAGTTGGCTAAAATTTTTCCTTTCTAATTAAATAAACTCCTTAAATAAGTATATGGCAGCTGTCAAATTTACCCGTTATGTGTTTATATAAATGATGTTCTGCTGTGAAGTGTGTCTCAGCTATAAGAATCGGTCTTCCTTAAACTCCTCTTTTCCGTAGACTGAGTATATCTGTGCCCCACTGGAAGTTTCCTTAAAGAGCTCATAAACTGGGCTGACCGTGAGCACCAGGCTCATTTCTCGCTTTCTGCTATCTCGCCAAATTGCAGGAGGGAGCACCCCGCGTAGTTCATGGGGTTACTGAAGAGATGTCAGATGTCAAACCTCCCCCCAACCCCCCGTAATCTATTTCCAGACCTTTCACTAGGCTGCATGGTTCGAACTCCCAAACAGGATCGTAGTAGATGAAAGGCCCAGGAATTCCCTTGCTTTTTCTCTTGTCCTATGCTCCCCCAGCATAGTGCTTAGATACTCATCAAGAAAGAGAAGACTTGGGTTCTCCTGGTCAGGAGCATCAGAGGCAGAAACTTGAATTTGAAATCTAGCCAAACCATGTACTAGTTATGAAGCCTTCCAAAAAGTTCTCCAGCCTCTCTGCCTCAGTTTCCCTATCCACAAGTTGAGGCTGACACTCCGTAAGACTGTGGTAAAGACTTCACTTGATACAGAGACTGTATAGCGGTGTTTCTGACTCATCTCAGCTCTCAGATTATTGCCTTCCTATTGTTAACAGAAAAGTCCCCCACCTTTCTCTAATTTCTTCTGTGTGTGTGTCTTTCTGTGTCTGTGTGTGTGCTAGGCACCCATGTGGAGGTCAGAGGACATCCTTGGGTTTTAGCCCTTATCTTCTACGTTGCCCTGAGACAAGATCTCTTTATTGTTAGCTGCCTAATTGTGTATGTCAGGCTAGCTGGCCAGTGAGCTTCCAAGATTCTCCTGTGGCCATCTCTCACCTCAAAATAAGAGTACTGGGATTACAAACACACCCTGTTATGCCCTGCTTTGCCCAAGTGCTAGGGATTCACAGCAAGTGCTTTATCCACTGAACCATCCTACTAGCCCCTTAATGGAGAGTATAAAATAAGATTGTTTGGAGATTGTCATACTAGTAGTGAACTGATTTGTATTCTTAAGCTAATTACTATAATTTACATAGACTGTTATCTGCTTTGAAAATCTCAGAAAGCTAAATCTTTCTACTCCCTCACCACCACCACCACCACCACCATCCTTATTTCCAAAGAAAATTACTTTGAAAATTTTCTAGTCTTTTCAGTTGTTTATTCCATTTTAATCCTGTGGCTTGAAACTTTAAAAATCAGATATTGTAAGACTGGTAGATGTCTTTTCTCCTTTATGATCATCTGCATTTATACAACCTTATCGTTGAAGAGAATTTTAAAGCCAGTTTATTTAAAAAAGAGAGAGAGGCACACATGGTATGCATGAGTGTGTGTGTGTGTAGGCCAGAGGTCATGTGTGTGTAGGCCAGAGGTCAGTATGGGGTATCTGACAGAATCATTGTTCTATGTTGAGGCAGGTCTCTCATGTGAACCCAGAACTGGCCAATTTGGTGTTCTCGGCGGACAGCTTGCTCTGGGGATCCCCTGCCTCCACCTCTTGTGGTGCTGTGGGCCCCACCCAGCATTTACATGGATGCTGGGACCAAACTCTTGTCCTCACCTTTTGTGCAGCAAGCACTTTACCCACTAAGCCATCTCCCTAGCCCTACCAATGGTCTTTATGATAATTTTAAATTATTAGTTTTATAAATTGTATAATAATCACTGATTATCATTGGATATCAGTCATTCCTTTTAGTATACTTCTTCATGTCCTCCTGTATGACTAAATCATTATTTATATTTTATTATTTTATGTTTTTATGTGTTTTATGCTTGCACATGTGTAAGTGCACCTGTGTCATGCAATGCCCATGGCAGTCAGAAAGCATCGAATCCCCTAGAACTGGAGTTTTGGATGGTTGTTGGCCACTGTGTAGGTGCTGGGAACCAAACCTGGGTCCTCTGCAAGAGCAGCCAGTGCTCTTAAAAGCTGAGCTGTTTCTCCAGTCCTGATCTTTATTTGTTTCTGTTGAGTAGTCTTTCATACTTAACTGCAATAAAAATATTTATAATTGGATTTTAAAGTTTTTTATTAAATCTCAAACTAAAACATTTCTTCTACATTTTTTCACAATTATTAGATACTATAATTGACCAAAATAAATATTAAAAATTTGATTAAAAGTTACATTTTATGCCATGTATGTAGTGACTCACACCTTTAATCCCAACAGAAGCAAATGGATCTGTATGAGCTCAAGGCCAACTTGATCTATATAGGGACTTCTGGACCAGCCAGAGCTACATAGTAAGACCCTGTCTCAAAAACCAACAAATAAACACTCCCCCCAAAATAAACAAATAAAAGCAAGTTCCATCTCATTTACTAACTGAACCAGCACTCATGGTGAGATGGGGGACAGTGCATCATGCATTTGTGTGTCTTTTATCAGCATTACTTTCTGTGTGCATGAAAGTGTTTCTTATGCTTTCCATTTTAGTGTTTGTAAATATTGGGAAATTTCAAGAGTTTATGATAGCAAATTAAAAGCAATAGGAATCCTTTAAAAGTTTGGAAATGGGAGATGTGTTATTACAGTAGTGTCACTCAATTGCTTTAATGATGTGATCAAAATCATGATGTGTCATTGAAAATTATTTGTAATGATTTCATGTATCAATGAAATTTCACAAAGCTAAAAGATTGAGACTTTTCTAAGAGACATGCACATTACCACAGCTGTCAGCATCTTTTTTACCTCCCCACATCACCAAAAGAATTAGGAAAGTGTTAAGAAAAGCCAGTGACAGCTGTGGAAAAGCACTGCATTATATAATCAGGTCCAGTCAGAGTTCAGTTCACTGTCGGAACTTGGTGTACAAAGCTGTCTTTTAAGAGACATTCTCAGGTTCCTGTCTTCAAGTGTATAGAAACTCCCAATAAAGAACCCAGGTTTTTACCTGTGGGAAATATGTGACACTAAGATTAGCTGGTTAGATTTTATTCATTACTTTTCTGACTGGTATGACCAAATACCTGACAGGAAAAACTTGAGAGAGGAAAGACTTCTTCTGACACATGGTCAGGGACGCAGTTCATCACGGTAGGGAGGGAAGTATGCAGAGGCTGGTCATGGTGTCTGCATTCCAGAAACAGACGAACTCGCATCCAGCCTTTCTTCTCCACCACCCCTACCCGCCTTTTCTCCCAGTCTGGGAGCCCAGCCCATGGGATGGTGCACCCGTGCTGATGGTGGAGCTTCTTTGTTTAAACCTCTGCCTCAGAAACGCACCCAAAAGTTTATCTCCTAGGTAATTCTAAATCTTGTCGAGTTTACAATAATGATTAGCCACCACAGATTTTACACATGTGTGTGTGTGTGTGTTCCTTTTATAAATGAGAAATACTTGTGAATGAATGGGAAGCTGAGAAGGAAATGTGGGTTGATTCCTAAGAATCAAACCAAAATTTTGACCAGAAAGGCATCCTCAGGCATATCAGCTTGACGAAAGAGTCCATGTTCTTGGTAGGATGAGGGGGATCTTGGGGTATGATTCAGTGGTGGAATGACTGCTCAGTACGCATGAGATGCTAGGTTAGACCCATAGCGCACTCAATCAGTAATAGTAGAAGAGCTGGAAAAGGACTCTTAAATCAACCCAAATGTCAGGTAGGCTTTGGAGTACATGGACCCAAATATGAAGACTCCTGTTCATATAATAGTCCTTCCTTAAGGATAATAGCTTAAAAAGCATGTACATTTTGACTTATGTTAATACTGCCAAATTAGGAATGTTGGTGATAAGAGTCGGGCGGCTGTAAAGTGCCATTGTGTGGCTTCATTGGGTTAGTCTTTGTGTTTTTCTGGTCTGTTTTAATTTTTATTAATGTTGGACCCTAACATTTTTCGCGTTCTTATTTGTACTTACTTGTGCTTATGTGTTCATATTTTGGTGTCAGAATATCCTCTGTTTCTAAGGCCTCACAGCTTACTTCACCTCAGCCGGCCCCAAAGCATGCCTCCACTAGAGACTGTTTGCTCGTGTTTAATGGTTTGATCTCACCAACCTTTGGGCATTTTCAAGTCATGATACAAAATTTTATAACGTTCATGTTCTTCCCTTGGAATGTGTTCATATTTCTTTCCTAATAATCTGTTTCACGTAATGATCAGACATAATGATTTTTTCCCATACTGGTAGGGACCTAACATAGAGCTTTGTGTGTTCTAAACAGATACTTTACCTCTGAGCTATATACTCAGTCTTAATACAAAGAAACTTAATATAGTAGATTATTTAGGTGATACAGTGGTAAAAGTATTAGTTTTTTTAGGCAGTTAACATTTTGAGGCAAACATTAACAGGTACAAATAATTTACCAGTAATCCATGTTACAAAGAACTTGTACTAGGGTTTTTAATCTCCTTCCTTCTCTCCTTTCTGCCTCTCTCTCTCTCCCTCTTCCCTCCCCCTTCTTTCATTTTAAGACATGGTCTTCCTTTGCAGACAAGGCTGGCCTCAAACCTACCCGTGAATTCCTGCTACGTCAGTCTGCTTCCCCAGTGCTGGGAGAATAGCCCTACAACGCCAGGCTCAGCTTTAGTCTTTGTTTCTAAATAAAAGGTCCTGCAGTAGAAGTGTAGAAGTGCCCTTGACTCCCATCCCCAGTCCCATTTCCCTCTGCCAGGTCCCCTCTACCCTATAAGTATCATTTTTATGAGGTAAATACTTTTCTGGCTTTCTTTGTTTTCCCCTAAAATTCTTACATATGTATCTTGGATTTGTACATTTAATCAGCGTATTATAGAGTGTAAGAATGTTCTACAGCACTTTTCATGTCTGGTTAATAAAATTTCAGATTTTTCTGTGTTGCTCTGTGTCCAGGTTTAGGGGTTTTGATAGTGCCCCACATCACATGAGCACAGACTACCTTCTGTTTTCGTTCCCAGTACATGGATGTTTAGATTGTCTGGGGGTTTTGCCTTTATAAGCGGTACTGTAGTGAACATCTTTGAGAAACTCTGCTTAAGCAGCATATTTGAGAGACTCTGTAGTGCTTATGTGCTTCCTAGTCAAATACTAGGTCATAGCATATGCATATTTTAGTTAAATGTTATCAGATTGCTATAATAAGTGGCCCAGAAGCACTTACAACTTCCACCAGCAGTGTTAGATCATTTTCTCAGACCCTTGTAACATTCGATTTGGCTTGTTGCAAGTTTTGCAGTCTGATACATGAGAATGGCTTTGTTATCCTCATCCATCCGCATTTGCCTCTGGTCATGCTAAGCACCTAGTGTGCTGTTTTTTCTCCTTTCGTAGATTGCTTTTCTTCACCCAGTTCTGTCAGGATTTGTTTTTTCCATATTGACTCATAATTTCGGTTTGGTGATAAGCGCCTGTGGTTCACAAACCTGCACTGCTGCCTGCAATTTCCCTTCTTTTACACACATTTCATTCTGCAATTCATTTGTGAAGAAGGGATGGTTTCAGCAAAGAAACTAACTTTCTTCTCCCTCTCAGAAATTATGTATTTGATCTATTATCAGCTACTGAATAATTTATACTTTGCCTCATTTGTTTGAAATAGAGCTTTCATTATACACTGGTTGTTTCATTTATGTGTTCAGACTGCAGCAGAACAAAATTAGTAACTGTCATAAGGTAAGGTTTAGTTAGTAGTTCTCCTTCCTGTCCTTCTCCTGTAGATATATTTTCCTTTTTCCCTTTATGTTGTAAGTTATTACTAAATTCTTACCATCTCCAGCTTTACATCTGAAGAGTAACAGTGTCAGAGATTTATTCCGACCCGAGAATTCTCTGCCATCAGTTTGGTCGCAGATGAGGAAAAGCTTTCAAACTGTTTGTGTGGTCATCTGGCTCTCTACACCAACATGGGCCTACACTAAAATGGTAGATCATTAAAAGAGTATCATTCTAGCCACTTGTCACCTTTTAGAAAGAAATGACTGCCCGTATGTTCAGTATGTGTCATACACTCTTAACTATCCTAATTACTTGATTGTGAGCAAGTGACCTTTTTCTGGTATGACAAGTTTCTGTGAATAGTGGATAAAGAAGCGTTTCTGTGACTGAACAGTGAGGCTTGTTTAATTCATGTTGGGTTTTGTTTTCCCTCCTCTAGGTAGCCTTTCCAGTAAACTTACGACTCAGGGAAAAGCCTCATCGAAGAGGACCCAACAGGAATCATGAGGGAAGGAAAACACAGCACTGTAAATGGCCGCTCAAGGCTCCCCGTCCACTCGGAAGATTAGGTTCATTTCACAGGACACAGCAACATGGATCAGGCTTCAACCTAACGGTTGAGGGAGATGTCGAAATTTTTTTTAATGTAATGAAATTGTTAATGAGGGAAAAAAAATTTTAATACAGTCTTACCTACCATCAATCCCTAGAGATTTAAGGATTTTAATAGGAAACCATGATGTATTTAAGCCAAGGTAAAAGGAAAAAGAGAACTATGGGCCAGTATTTGATGACTACAGCTTCATGGTTTTTAATTCTTTCAAAGCACACTAAGAATAGTGTGCTGCTAAACCCCACATAAATTAATCCTCCTTGTCCCTATAAACCCTTTTTTCTTTCAAAGAGGGGAAATTCTATTTATTGTTATTTACTGAATCCTCATGTGGAAGCATATCAAATATGTGTGAACTGCTCCTGCTGTACTGAGATGCTCCAGGCGTTCTGTCACTGCTGCAGAGTGCTGACAGGAGTGTGTGGAGTTATGTGAGCCTCAGTGGACCAGTGCCACTGAGCCGACTCTGGGGTTTCCTTCTGTAATCTTGAGTGGATTGAAGTAGAACTGCTGTGCTCATAAAATGAAGTCATGAGACAAGTAGTCCTGTTCGTGGGTTTTACAAACAAACATTTTCAAGGGAAAAATGACAGAATAAAAGTGCTTTTTACTTTTGATGATACTCAGAAATTAGGGTGGAGAGCTTTTACAAACCTCTGAAAATCAAAGAGGCTGCTGTTTCTACCAATCACAAGTTTGATTGGAATCCTTCTGGGTCTGACTGGAACCCTCTCTGAACTGTTTCTCTAACTTCACAAGCCTTTCTGAAATAGTACATAGAACTATGCCTCGGTTTATTTATCATTTTGAAATAAAATCGACCTTTCGACCTATAATCTTATCCACATTCTTTTCTGGTGAAAGAGCCCTAAATTTCACTAGAACTCCAGGTCCCAGACTTGGAGTGATACACGTCTCTTCTCTGACATCTTGCATATGGTTCCCTTTGATGTGTGCCAGTGCTGTGGTGCTTACTGATGTCTGTGTGCCCAGTGCTGGGGGAGTGCACAAGGAGGAGAGACTGGGAGCTGGGAGCAGTGTCTGCTGGGTGAGAAGACACACATTTATGGGCACTCCTGGTTTTTAAAGCTTAACATATTCCAGCTGCAGAAGAATCATCAAAATTGAGAATTCAAGAATTTGGAAATCATGGAAAAAAATAAAAATGCTGATCATCTCTTACTCAGTTTGAACACAAACTCATGAATTACTTCACCCGCCTGCCACGGGATGTGGTTCTCATCAAACCTCTTGCCTCTGGGCACGAGTGACTAAGCCTGCCACTCTGGCCACACTTCCTTTGAAAGGCTCTTCTGTTGTCTTCTGCTTATCCAGCAGAAAAGAAGTCTGGGACCAGCCTAGTGTCTTTCTCCCTCCTTCCCCCCACCCCTCCTTCCCCTCCCCTTTCTCCTCCCCTCCCCTCTCCTTGAAAAATGTCTTCCTCTTTGATAACTTTTCCTCATAGTCTGCCCCCTGTGATCTTTTTCACTGTCCTCCCTTTACCCTCCACATGACTGGTTTTATCTCCTTTTTTAGTTCTAATGCATTTTATTTCTAATTTTCTATTCTTCTCTTTGGAGACATACCCTCCTGTAGCCACAGCTGTCCTGCAACTCTGTGTAGACCAAGTTGGCCTTGATCACACAGAGATCTGATTGCCTTTGCTTCCCAAGTGCTGGGATTGAAGGTGTACCCCACCACAGCTGGCTGTATTTCTAGTTTTCTTGACTTTACCCCACTCCTTTAGTTTACTCTTGCATTTTCTTTATTGTACCATTTAAAGATATTAAATATTTCCTACATTTTGTTTTGATTCTAACCATAGATTTTGCTCAACGCACTGGCTTCTTGATTGCTCACAGTGGGACAATAGGACAGTGAGAAGTGTTTGCAGCAGAGGAGAGAATGGCTTGCCAGCAACTTGCTCTGCTACAGGTCACTGCCTCTCCAGGCTCCAGTCCCCATGCAGAGTCCAGTTTGCTGTCAAAGTTGTCTTCACAGATACTATCAACCCCATGACCATGCTTCTCTGCAGCAAGCAAAACATGAAATCCAGTTTTGACGGCAATCATCCTGAGGCCTAGATCTTCACTTTTTAATAGTCTTTTTACTTAGTGTACACAGTTTCAGCAACCTTCAAGTTAAAAGATGATTTTTTTTAGTGTTCTTAAATAACTTGTCTGGCTTCTTTTTTTAGGACAAAAAAAAACTTTCCCAAGTGGAAAAAAAACAGAAATCAGTGAATGGGGTTTACAGTATTTTTTTTTTAAGTCGAAAACACAATCTAACAGCTCCCTATCACACTGTAAAGAAGTGTTCAGAACATTTTCTTTGATTCTGGACCTGTCTGAACAGCAGAACACTGGATACTTGCCGTCAAGGGGAACTAGACTTAAAGTTTCCCAGCTGTATGGCAAAGCTCCCTAACCTTGGGCGGTTCTGTTTCCATCCTATAAAATGGCAACCATACCTGCCCTTCCAGAGTCATGAGCATCAAGTGAGACCTCACTGAGAAGAACTCTTGTTTAAATGTCTTGAACCATGAGACAAGTACAAATCCTCAAGTGCAATTACAAACATTTCCCTCCTTTCACAATACTGGAAAACTAAACATGGTTAGAGCTTATTAGCTTTCAGTATTCTCCACACCCGCCTCATTCCAACAGCAGAGCAGCTGCTGCTCTGAGATAAAGGCTCTCATCTGTGTCTCCAGTGATCATTAGAACTCACCCAGTGTACCATGTGTCAGGACCTAGGCCAGTTTAAAATGAGACCTGATTCCATGATAAGTAGATTGTGTGGCAGTGTTTACATGCAAAACAGCTAACCAAATGAAAGCCAGATAAGGAAAGAAGGCTATATTAAACACACACAAGATCCTGAATCAAGAAATTTAGAACTATAGTTAAAATAACTACAGTTATTTTAATCTAAGGGGGCTGGAGAGCTCATCTAGGGGCTTAGCAGTTAAGAGCACTGGCTGTCCTTGCAGAGGACCTGGGTTCAGTTCCTAGCACACACAGCAGCTAACAACTGTAGCTCCAGTTCCAGGGGATTGGACACCCTCTTCTGACCTCCACAGGCATTACAATACAGGCAATACACTCAACATGTAAGATAATTTTTTTTTTTAATTCCAAGGCATTATACTTAAGTCCTCGATTAAGCATCACTGGTCAAACCACCATCCCAGTGCTTCTGCCGGGGTCAGCTGAGGTTGACAGGAAATAATGTGCAGGGAGTTCTTTTTAAACCTGTAACTGCTACACAGCTATAGCATTTCAGAAACGGAAAATTTGACACATGGTATCTTTGAAGAGCTGCTTTAGACTCACAAAAAAACGGACAGTTCTGCAAGCCATGTCCTGTCACGTAGGTAATCTCTCCATCATTCTTGGAGTACCTTTATTAAAATCCTTCGTCATGTTGACATTCGGTCTGTAGATTTCACTCTTGGTATACACTGCATGGGTCCCACCATGTCATAGTTTCACAATATCTGGCATCTTTAATGTCCACTCATTATGAGTGTTTGTGGGAATGCCTGAGCTTTTCATGTATTCCTTTAATCTCTCCAGTATTTGCAGGAAGAAAAGCATCAGAGCTAAGGCATCTGGTCCCAGATCACCTAGCTAGTCAAGGATGATGCTATATAAACGAACCACCCTACTGCCCAGCAATCCCAGTATTGTTGTGTGTGTGCAGTTGGAGCTTGGGAAAAATCCTTTAGGTGGAGTAGCATTTTGAAATAAGAAGACAGAACTACCTGACAATTTTGATCTGTTTTTTGACCGTACAGCTTCTAGGGGATCAAAAATAAGTTGGGAGGGTAAGAGTATAACTCAGCACTTGCCTAGAATGCACACTTGCGATCCCAAGTGGTGGAGACAGTACACGAAGTTCATGGTCATCCCAGTTCGGGGGCGGCCATGGTCACACAGACATACTTTGTCTCAAAATAAGACAAAAAACACTCAAGATGTTGTCGTCCCCAGAACTCCTGTCATTGCTTTGTCTCTAGTCTTCCCATAGGAAACCTGAACTGGTTTTATTTCCATGAGCTAACCCCAATATACTGCGTCCCCAAACGACGCTTCGCCGCTCAGAGCTGTACGCTCTTACGCATTGTTAGCCTCGATCTGGGGCGGGGTACACAGGACATGGCGCCGGCCCCGCCCGAGTGCGCAGCCCGGAGTCAGCAAGGTCGCAGGTCACCGCTCGTCCCCTGCAGCGCTCCGCGAGGTCAGCTACGTCAGCGGTGACGCCTTCCGCCGGGCCTCATCGGCCCGTCACTCACTCGAGCCGTCCAATGGCGGAGGTGGGGCGGGGCCTGGGGCGCCTGCGCCCGAGCCCGTAGCGTCAAAACGCCCGCCGTGTCCATGGAGAGAGGCTGAGGCCGCCCGGCCCGAGGCTGCGGGCGCCGGCTCCACGGACATGTCGGCTTCGTTGGTTCGGGCCACCGTGCGGGCTGTAAGCAAGAGGAAGCTGCAGCCCACGCGGGCCGCCCTCACCCTGGTGAGTCCCCGCTCACATCGCCGCGGCCGTCGCGCGGAGGTCACGGCGGTAAACAAGCCGCCGCGGACTACGGCTCCCGGCAGGCCTCGCGCTCGGCCCGGCCGCCGGCGCCGGGAGGAGGACGTGCGGGCCGCGCTGGGGGCCTCGGCGGCGGAGCCCCCCACGGAGGACAAAGGACCGAGGTCTCCCCGCCGAGTCCACAGCGCTGTTGGGGACGGAGGTCACACCGCTGGCGCCTGACGCTCGGCCGCAGCCGGCTGAGTGGAGGAGGCACCCGCACATCCTAACCGTCGTTTAGGGTACATTTGGGCCGCTGTGCGACCATTTCCTCTGTCTACCCAGGGCAGGCTTAGGATCAGTCCAGCATTGATCTCACTCACCCCACTCGCAACGAGCCTAGAGCCCTGGAATCACACGGTTTAGATGCAGTCGTGAATGTTCCCTCCAGGGTCATGGGGGCCAGGACAGTGAAATAGAGAAAGCCGTGAACAGGTGCGAGGATTCATTTTTATTATAGATCATTGTTTAGGCCCTTCAAGTTATTCCAGTCAGACTATTCTGCATCGCTTTTCCTAAACCTGCAAGCTCGTTTTCATGTTACCCGACATCCAGAAAGCTAAAGAACAAAATTTCAGTCTTTTCTCCTCCTTAGTCTTGAATTTTGAGACAAGGTTTCACTATGTAACTCTGGCTGGCCTCGAACTCCCAGAGATCCGCCTGCCTCTGCCTCTGGGATTAAAGCCTTGTGTAGCACATGCCCGGCTGTGTTCCACACTCCAAGGACACAGTCCTCGACAAAACTGCCATTCTCGTAAGGAATTGCCTCTGACTTCCCAGGCCTGGTCTCCACTACGCTTTACTTCTTAGTGGTATGTTACTATAGCAGTTGCCAATTACAAGGGCTCTCTGTTACTGGCTGGGCTGTAGAGTCAGTTGTCTGAACTTTTTTTTAGGAGCTACAGTGATAGAAAAATTACATGGGTGCTCCTTGGTGCTGTAGCCAATGGTCACTGTAGCCCTAACTCATGTACCCTGTCTCAAGACAGGATAGCATGTGTTTGCAGTTTGTGCTCAGCTTTCAAGTGTTGGGTAAACAGTTTTGAACCACAGCCTGTTACATCTGAGGTGATAAATGACCTACTGAGTGAATGAGAGACAGACAGGAGCAAACAAAAGTAGAAATAATAAACCGGGCTTGGCGGTACACGTTTAATCCCAGCGTTACCTTTAATCCCAACGTGAGATCTAGGCCAGTCTAATCTACATAGTTTCAGGTCAGCCGGGGCTACAGCTGTCTCAAAAAAAAAAGAGAGAGAGAGATAATAGAACTGATAAAAGATACCTATTTCTTGACTATCAATTTGACATCAGAAAATGGACGTTACAGCGTTTTGTGCTGTGCAGTCTATTAGAAGGCAGCAAATGGCTAGGATGAGTGTGAAAGCTGTCAATTCCAGGTGTCTGTTTTAACTGACGTTAGCTCTCGGGGGTTGCTGGCGGAAAGAGTTTAGACTAGTGATGGGCATCCCAGGAAGCATTTATACAAACCAGCAATGGCTCCAGCTCACAGCAGTGTGGGAACCTTTGGGCACTTGCAGAGAACATCTGTGTAGAATGGGACCCTTTCCCATATCTCCAGGAACTGACTTGTACAGGTGAATTTACAGAGACCAGAGTAAGATGTGATAAAAAACATGCAGATTATAGACCACCCAGGCTCCTTTATTTCTGTCATTGTACAAGGAGCCTTAGCGCAACGCTAATTTATGATCATAGCTCATACTGCATGAAGCACAATTCTAGTTCCGTGAGTAAATGATGATGCACAGCCAGTCTAAATTGTAATGCATGGAGAAATGCTAACTCATTAGATACAGAAGGTGCCTTAGGGCTTAACTTTGTAGTGAAACCTGATTGAAAAGGCCTGAGAAACAAGAACAAGGAACTGTTGGGGCTGAAGAGATGGCTCAGCAATGAAGAGCACTGACTGCTTTTGCAGAAGACAAGGGTTTGGTTCCCAGCACCCATATGGTGGCTAAAACTACCATCTATAACTCCATTTCCAGGGAGTTCAACATCCTCTTTTGACTCCTGCATAACATGGGTGTACTTAACACACATGCAGGCAATATACTCACACATAAAAATAATTTAAAAAGGAACTGTTAATGTTTTGGAGTAGAATCAGAAGACCTTTGGAACAGTGACCATGGACTAGTACATGAAGGTAGTTTAGGAGCTGTCACAAGAGCCCTAAGGAGTACAGTTGGGGGTCAGTAGTAGAGCATTTGCTTAGGGTTGGTGGGGGAAAGGAGTGTGAGAGAGGGAGAGAGATCCTGTAAAAGGTGATTCTTTAAAAAAAACGTAGTCGTAGCTCTCCATTCATTAATTTAGTAGCCCTATGCAAATATTTAATTAAACTTATGCCATAAAGTACTTTGTATAAGTGTGAGGACCTGAGTTTTACAACTCCAGCACTCAGATTAGAAAGCCAGGTATATTGCATACTTGTAATCCCAGTGCTGGGATTGGGGGCTGGGACAAGTAGAGCCCTGGGCTTTGCTAGCCAGCCTAGTCTTCTGGGCAAGCTCCTAGCCAGTGAGAGACTCTTTCTCAAAAACCAAGATGGACAGTGCCTGAGAAATGATGCCGAATGACAGACACCCACTGTTAACCTTGACTTCTGCGCATGCTTACACACAGAACTCTCAAACACCTAGAAAGCACCCATGCATTGGCTATCATTTATCTGTCACCTTTAAAGATTAAAATACCAGGCTTATGTTGAAATTTAAATTGGTTATGGTTGTTGGCATGTACTTATTAAGGAATTAGTTTGGGTTTTTAGTTTTGTTTTCCTAAATAGCAAAAAAAAAAAAAAAAAGGTGATTCCTCAAGTGAGCACAGTTCTGAGGAGGACCTTCTGGCAGGAAGGAGTGGAAGTTCGGGGTGGGACTTGCTGCTGTGAAGCCATTCTGAGCCATTCATCTCAGCACGTGAACAACAAAGCGAACCCGTCTGTCAAAAACAGCAAAACAGACCAGTCACTAAGCAAGTTGCAATGTCATTTTCCTCTTGGTTGAGCACTTAACTGGGGAAGCTCTCCTTAGTAACACCCCCCAGGGAGGTCTGTTGGTTTTCACCTGACAGGGAAAGTGAAGATACATTTAGGCTCCTGTAACAGTTTTGGGCACTCCTGTTCTTTAATGTTACTTTCCCTTGAGTGTCTCCATTAGGTCAACATCAGCAACCCTGTGCTCTGATTATTAGTATGTTATATTTATTTGCTTTTTCATTTATTGAGACAGGATCTCCCTGTAGCCCCAGCTGGCCTGGAACTGACTGTGTAGACCAGGTTGGCCTCAATCTCACCTGCCACTGCCTCTGAGTGCAGGGATTGAGGGCGAGCACTGTTACCCTGGTGTGCCTTTATTTCTAAATGTATGTTTGTGTAGTCTTACTTGATGTGAAGTAAAAATAATGGCCAGATTTAATAAAGTCATCTGTAATTAGTTTGCTCTGTACTAGTTAAAAGCTACCTAATTACCAGGGAAAATTCAAAGTCTTGCTATTACTTAATCCATCATGAGTATAACAAGTTAGGGATAATGTTATTTTTCTTCTATAATTTTTTAATTTAAGAAATTGGTTATTTGGTAGTTTTATTATTTGACAGTTTCACACATGTGTATAGTGAGTTTTGGTAAATTTCATCCTCCGGTTGACCTCTATCATCCTCTCTCCCACTGAAACTTTGTCTTCCCAACAGATCTCTGACTACTTTGTTGCCTTTATTTTTTATGCATGCATGTCTTTGTGTGTGTTCCTGAATGTATGTATGTACCGTATGTGTGCAGGTGCCCATGGAAATCAGCAGAGGGTGTCAGATCCCTAGAGGTGAAGTTACAGTTGTGAGTCTCCCAGTATAGGTTTGAGAACAGAACCCTAGTCCTCTGCAAGGGCAGCAAGTGCTCTTACCTGCTGAGCCCTCTCTCTCAGGCTCTGCTTTCTTTTATGTTTGAAAATTTTTGTTAATTTGTTTTTTTATGAGGGGTGTGGGTGCTTGCCACAGTGTAATTACAGAGGTTAGAGGACAACTTGACAACTTTCTGAAATCGGTTCTTGCCTTCCATCTTGGGTTCCAGGGATCAAACTCAACTTATCAGGTGTGGAGTAAGCACCCTTACCCACTAAGCCATCTTGCTGGCTCTTTTTTAATGTTTTTATGAACAGTTTTGCTCATTCCTTGAGGTTGACATTCTTTGATCTACGAAAGAAGCAGTAGTCAATTCAGCATGTCTCTCCATCCCTGCGTGCCGTCCCTGTGCTGTGCCTCCACTCCTCCACCCCACAGTGTTTTCATCTTCCTTTTTAACAGTTCTACACAGTATGAAATACATATGTACTACATGTTAATAACGTTAAAAGTGCACTAAGTAGCATCCACTTGTATCAAATGCAGCCTTTTGCTTTATTGAGGGGTGGGTGTGTATGTGGAGGCCAGAGAATAGCCTCAGCTGTCATTCCTTCTGTGCTATTCACCTTCCTTTTTCTTTGGGTCAGGATCTCTCCCTGGCCTGGAACTCACCAAATGAGATGGAGGGATCTGCTCTTTGGCCTTCCCAGCACTGTGATAACAAATGCACCCCACCATGCCTGGCTTTACATACATACATACATACATACATACATACATATATATGTGTGTGTGTATTGAACTCAGATCCTCACATTTTACCAACTGAGCAATCTCTCCTCTGACCTGTAATAACTGCTTCGTATTTCTTTTCTTCTTAATTTGGGTCTTTGCCTTCTACTTTCTAAATTGGTTTCATGTCTCTTCTGATTTGAGTCTACACTGTATTTTTACATCATTATCTGTCTAAGCCTCCGCCAGGGCAAGGAGAGAACTTGATCAGGGGATGTGCCTAAGGACTGTCCTGCCAGTGCTGGCTTGAATGCTGACTAAATAATAGATTGGAAGATACAGGAGTAGCCAGCTAGAAATGCTAACCAACTTCCTGCTTTCTACTAGGAAGGACATTATTCCTTTGTGATGACTTTCTCACACTTTTCTGACAGTAGCCATCAGATTGAGTAGCTGTCTATGTGCCTGGCATTCTCCTGAATTTCAGTATTTAATCTTCTTTGTGTCTGCCTTTCCTGAATTTCAATATTAAATCTTCACAGGAATTCTGAGGCAGAGGGAAAATTGCACCCATTTCCTTAGTAAGAAACTATATAAGTTCAGAAAGCTGTTTAAAGTGTCAGTCAGCCAGGTGTGGTGGTACAGGCCTTTAGTCCCAGAATTGGGGAGGCAGAGGCAGCCTGAAACAGGACAGATGGGGCTGCAAAAAGACCCTGCCTTTAAAAAAAAAAAAAAAAAAAAAAAATTCTTTCCCTGGGACACACCCAGGAAGTGGGCCAGGACTGTCCCAGCATAGACAGATCTGAACATTTTTCTCATGCCGAGGATTAGTAGACTGAACCACATTCTATCTGCCAAACGATGCCCCATTCTTACTCCTTGAATACCCTACCTCTGTTCACCTAGGTGAACAAATATATTGTTTTGCTCCACATTGAAAATCTGTGACCAGAAGCAATCTCTACATTGAGCTACAACCATTCCTCTAGGCATGCATTCTGATGGGTCTGAAATGGTTGAACCAGCAGGAAAAACACTAGAAGGTTGGTGCTTCCATGGAATTACTGGATTGATTAATTGGCTATTTGTGAGTTTCTGTACCTTGTAGTGTGCTTACTAGTAGGCATACAGTAGATGCATAATACAAAAGACAGTCATTCCAGAACATTCCATTTGTGATGCAGTAAATAGCACAGAAAGAGTGAGTGTGCGTTGAATACAGTGCATATGTTTGTGGGTCCTTTGGCAAGAATGGAACACTTGTCACATGAGTTTATAAGATAAGCTTGTATAGTCTTAAAGTCTATGGCTTTGAAGAATGTAAATTTTGTAGCTAAAACCATAACATTTTATTTTTCAGACACCTTCAGCAGTAAATAAAATAAAACAGCTTCTTAAAGATAAGCCTGAACATGTAAGTAACACCTGTTAAAAAGTTCGGTTTTCAGAATTTATGTATCTGGTTGCATATAGAATGTTTTTATTATTTAGGGTATTTTATTTTGTTGGTTTGGAGTGCTAAAGATTCATCTTAAGGTCTCGTTCATGCTAGACAAGTGCTCTACCTTGGAGGTGCACCCCACACTACACTCATGGTTTCTTAAAAATTGAAATCATGCAGAAAGGGACTTTTCTGAAAGAAGTCACTCTCACTGAGCGCTTGTCACTCTTCCTTCCCAGATGCCTTGTAGTGTCTCCCAAGGTCGTTAGTGTACATGTTGTGCTTTCTCAGCCACCACACATACCGACAGGAGTCAGTGTTCAACTGAATTTGGATTGATGACTTTCTAGTGTATAAGATAACCAAAACAGTAACAACAGTAACAAAAACTATTATCAGTCATAGAGGTTTGTGGGCTGTTTATTCCCATTGATGTAAAAATGTGTAATTTATAATATGAGCAATCTCTTTGCCAAACTATCATCTAAACCTTTTGTTTTGAGACAGTTTCATTGTGTAGCCGTGTATGGCCTAGAATTCACTATGTAAACCAGGCTATCCTTGAACTCCAGAGATCTGCCTTCCTCTGCTTAGTGCTGGTCTTCCAGGTGTGAGCCACCAGACTTGGCCTATACCTCTGTTTTCAAATTCTGAGTTGTTTTGTTTTAGTGTCTGTATGTGGCAGTGGGAACACACCTAGGACTTCACACATGCTCAGCACGTGCCCTGTGCTGAGCTGCACCCACAGCTGTTTACACACAGTCTCTCAATATCTGTTGCCTGATATTTGGATTTCTGTTTTTTGGGGGACTTCCTGTTTACAAAGACAGAAACTGAAACAAATGCTTAACACCTTCCAGAAATTCATCTAAGCAGCTTATCAGCACCTGGTCCCCTCAGTCCCTTTATGCTCTCAAAGCTTTGGAAAGATGAGTAATACCTCCCTCATGACTGAGCTCCTAAAGCCAGCACACATTGCCTAGTTTCATAGAATTGGGGTGTCCTGATAGAATAATACTTAAGATAAAATAATACTTAAGATAATAGTACTTTGTGTACATAAATGAAAAAGCAGGCTCTAAGAAAATGTAGGTAGGGATTGTTTGAAAATTACATTACTCTGCACATTAGTTTTGTACAAATGCTGTTTAGCCACTTTTCAGACTTTTATTTCTTTGTTTTTGGGTGATAATACTCAGGATTGAGCACAGGGCTTCAAACATACGAAGCACATTCTCTGCCTGTGAGCTACACCCCAACCCCACTGTGACAGTGTCTGCAGTTTTTGGCTTGCTGGTACTTTGGAATGTTTCGATATGCCCTAGTATAAAGGCTTCTATATAAAAGTGGGACGGTTGCCAGATGACGGCCTGTGAACTGTGGTGCATGCTAACTACAGGGAAACCTCCAGAGAAAAGCTCAGCAAAATGGAGCAAAATCTTTCTAAAAACCTCCAAGCTTTTTTTCAAAAACTTATTTATGTATTTAATGTGTATGAATATATTGCCTGCATGTACTTAAGTGATCCCTGTCATGCAGTGCCCACAGAGGCCAGACGAGGGCATCAGATCCCCTGGAACTGGAGTTACAAACAATTGTTAGCCACCTTAGGGATGCTGGAATTTGAACCTGGGTCTTTTGCAAGAGCAGCCAATACTCTTAATTTCTACGCCATCTCTCCAGCCCCCAAACTTCCAAGTTTTAAATACTATTTTTAAGTATTTTTAAAAAGAAGCCAGACATGGAGGCACAAGTCTATTATCCCACAATTTGGGAAGAAGAAACAGGTGGATCATGAATTCAAGGCCAGCCTTGGCTACATAGCAAGTTTGTTGCCATCTTGGGTTATATGGAGACCCTGTCTTTAAAAACCAAAGAGGGTGGAGGGCAGGTATAGTAATGCATACCCACGACCCCAACACTTTGAAGAATAAGACGAGTGGATCGTGAGTTTGAGGCCAACGTGAACTGCAAAAAAAAAAAATTATTATTATTATTATTATTATTAGTCTCCATTGTGACAGTAGAACATTATGTTCACATTCCTCTGATAAGATAGTTAGGAAAATGAACTCCATGTAAAAATGATGCTCTACATCCATAAAATAAAATAGTAAAAATTTTAATCTGCTGCAATATAAATTGTATCTAGATTGTGTATATGACTTGGTCTAGATGAAAGCATAAAAGGTGTTTTCCTAGATAATGATGGTTATAGGGTCTTCTAAGTGCTCGTGCCCCTTTACATTTGCTCTTCCCACGGGGTATTTTACAACCAGAAATCTAATCCTTATCTCAGAGCTCATGAGAGAATGAGTAGTGGTAATGAGTAGCCAAGGCTGCTTTCTTCTTTTAATTTTTGTTTGTTTATATTGTTATTTCTGTGCTTGTGATAGGTATACTTTTATGCATGATGTGTTGGTGTACCTGTAGAGGCCAGAGGTCAACCTCACATGGCAGCGTTCCTTAGGAACCATTCTCTCTGATTTTGTTTTTTGTTGTTTGCTTTGTTGTTGTTATTGTTGTTTTTTGTTTGTTTTTGTTGTTGGTTTTGATTTGTTTGTCCTTTTTTGAGACAGGGTCTCCCTGTAGTCCCAGCTGGCCTGGAACATACTATCTGGACCAGGCTGGCTTCTGTCTCACAAAGATCCTCCAGCCTTTGCCTCTCCAGTGCTCAGTTTAAAGATGTGTGCCACCACACCTGGCTCACCTTGATTTTTGAGATAAGGCTTCTCATTGGCCTGGAGCTCAAAAGATAGGCCAGACTGGCTGGTCAGCAAGCCCCGGGACCTGTCTGTCTCTTGACTACCCAGTGCTGCAATTACAAGCATAAATCACCCACATCCAGCTTTTTTATCTGGATTCTGGAGATCTCACTCAGGTCCTGTGCTTGTCTGGCAATCACTATCTCCTTGGCCCTTGGCCCTTTTTTTGAGACAGTGTCTGGCTGTTTGGTCTGGGCTGGCCTCCAGCTTTCTACAATCCTCATACTTCAGCATGCCTAGTGCTGAATTCAAGGTGTGTGTCACCACACTTAGTTGTAGCCAAGGTTTTTTGTCCCGGCCCACAGGAACACTATCAGCATGGGTAGACCTGGTCGGGAAGACAAATGGAAGACAGGAGACACAGACCGAAGGCAGGTCTAGAAGCAGGTCTAGAAGCTGATCGAGCCTTCAACTTTATTGAACAAAGGCACAGTTTATATAGTGGTGGGGAAGGGGCTTGGAGAGGTGGGAGTGAATAGTTAGACAGGAATGTGGCAATTAACAGGGCAAAAGCTGTTGCTAGGAGACACTACCTCTGGCATTTAGGGCCCAACGTAAATAGTTGTGTGTTTGTCAGGAGGATGGCACTAAGAAGGGAAACCGGGGCTTGAACCAGGCGGGAGTGATAAGGGTGGTGCCGCTCAGGCCTTCCTCTGTTAGCTCGGCTCGGCTCGGCCCCGACAGTTTTTATTAATCATTTAATCTGTACTTTAATGCTAAGTTTATATTCCCAATTTTTTTTCAGGTAGGTGTGAAAGTTGGTGTACGAACCAGAGGTTGTAATGGCCTTTCTTATACCCTGGAGTATACAAAGACAAAAGGAGATTCTGATGAAGAAGTTATTCAGGATGGTATGATTTCTTGTTTTGTTTTTGTTTTTTTGAGACAAGATTTTTTTTATAGCCCAGGCTAGCCCTGAACTCCTTCTATAGCCAGATAACAAGGGTGACCTTAAATTCCTGCTCCTCCTAGTTCATTTCACAAATGCTGGGAATTACCGGTGTGCGCCACTGTGCCTGGCTCTGGTAGATATTGTTAATGTTTTCTGGATACTTTGTTCTGCTAACAGTTTTTACCTTGTACAAAACTAATTAGAGACTGATGTTTAAAGTAGAAATTGTGTAGGTAGTGCTTACTGTGTGCAGACACTGATGGGCAGACTCTCATTCTTCTGTGACTCAGGGAGCAATAGAATGAGGGAGATGGCATTTTCCCCATTCTGATGAAACACGGGTGCCAGGAGAGGCTCAGCGGCTTGCCCAGGTACACAGCGAGAAAGTTCCTCATGGAGATTGGACACAAGTCAGTTTTCTAAGTAATTGGATAAGTTGTTGTTTTGTTTCAGGTCTCAGTAGTCACTACCATGTCTAGAAAGGTTTGTTTGGGTGCCAGTTTTTTTCTGATGAAGGATCTCCCTTCATGTCCTGGCTGGAGCTCTCAGTTCCCTTTCCTGCACCTCTCAAGTCCTAGGAGTATAGACATTGCCACTGTGCACAGCCTCACAAGTTTTTCTTTTTACTTTTTAAGTAGTGTGTGTGTGTGTGTGTGTGTGTGTGTGTGTGTGTGTGTGTCTCCGTCTCCACTGCACATACTACATTGTACATGTGGGGTCAGAGGACAACTTTGGGGAGTTGGTTCTTTCCCTCCCTCCACTGTGGATTCTGAGGACCAAGTTCAGGTATTTAGGCTTGCACAGCAAACTTCTTTACCTCAAGTTACAGGCAGTTGTGAGCCACCTGACATGTGCTGGGAACAAAGCTGATCCTGTGTAAGAGCAATTTGTGTTCTTAATTGCTGAGCAAATCTCCAGCCCCAACTCATCATTTGAGGAATTTTTTTCTGATTTTTAAAATTGTCAGTTTTTCAGTTACTGCATTTGACATCAGCCTGTTTTCCTGGATAATTTTATGAAGCCTACTGAAGCGCCAGGCATGATGGCTCCTGACGCTACCACTTGCAGTTGGGAGACTCGGGCAGAAGGATCGTTCGTTTAGGCTACCATGGGCTACACCTGAGTTCAGAGCCAGCCTGAACTAGTGAGATCCTGTCTCAGGACACCAAAAACACATAGATAAAATAGTGAGTCTATGAGTCAAGATGAATAATGCTACAGCTCTGGAAGAAATGGGGCGTTATAGGCTTCACAGTGGAGAGCTTTTGCACTGAAGGTGTGTTGTTAGCTAGCTTGTCCTTGTGAGGACAAGGCATGATTAATTCTCAGCTCTGCACTCATTTGTTAAACTGAAACAACCAGTAAAGGCATTTAAAAAAATACTGTAAAAGATAACATCACCCCAAAATATTGTAATCCTTAATATGCTCACTTTACAGAAGAGAAGACCTGTGATATACAGTTATTTAGGTAATAATCCAATTTCTTATGAGCAAGAAAGCTTTTTTAAACTTACTGTATTTGCCAAGAAGTCAGTCTCTACCCACATGATTACTGGGGACTGTTACTCATTGTTAAGTCCATAACCAGAATAACTGTGGGTCCTGTGGGTATTTTTGTGACAGCCATGGTCTTAATTGTTTATATATTCTCATTAAAATGTCCTGTGACTAAATACCTGTGGGTGGTTTTAGGTTTAACAGTGTCAAGTATGGGCAGCATTCCAAGGTTCCCGTAAGTCTCATTGACTCCATCATTACAAATTACCACAGAGAATATACATCTTTTCCTCATATCACAGATTGGAACAATGAGTAAAATATAGTGAAAGGCAAGTTATAGTTCCGTGTGTAAAACAAACTCCCCTGTTGTAATGGGTTTTGTGGTAGAAAAGAATGGCAGCCAGAGTGGACTGGCTGGAAGCCCCTTCGAGGAATCTGGAAATCTGCTCAGAAGCCTCTTTAGAATTGCCATTGGTCACTACTCAAAGTTCACTTGGCTTTGAATCTTCAGGTTCCATATGCTGCCAGCTTTATATGACACATGTTTTCTTTCCCCCAAGGAGTCAGAGTGTTCATCGAAAAGAAAGCACAGCTAACACTGTTAGGAACAGAAATGGACTATGTCGAGAACAAATTATCCAGTGAGTTTGTCTTCAATAACCCAAACATCAAAGGAACTTGTGGCTGTGGTGAAAGCTTTAATATTTGAAACTTCAGGACTCTTGGCTGTGAGCTCCGGGAGAGCTGGAAGCTACGTTGGAGCTTACTGAAGAAATCACGTGACTATCATGTGCTTGTTTATGATGTGTGGCCACCTCGTGGGGAAAAATAAAGTGGTGCATTTTGAAAATTAAGCCAGTGTATTAGATTCTAGAAGATGTGATATTTTGTATTCTCTGTA
Organism: Eospalax fontanierii; assembly: GCA_035773235.1. Classification (NCBI taxonomy): domain Eukaryota; kingdom Metazoa; phylum Chordata; class Mammalia; order Rodentia; family Spalacidae; genus Eospalax; species Eospalax fontanierii. Next base: position 11,391,128 of record CM069538.1, read on the forward strand.
AGGGGCAGAAATTGAGAAACTGTTGGTTTCTTGGGTCATTTTTCTGTTTTTAAAGAAACCCTGCCCTGTGCTTACCTCTAGTCCTGTGTGTGAGCACCAGTTTTATCCCCATCGTTTTGCTAGGAGTCGAGGGAAGGAGTCAGCCTGGGGACGGGGACTAGTGAACGACTTGACTGCGTCTCAGCTTCTCAACCACAGGCAGGACAACTGTGGGAAAAGCATGCTGCTGCCTGGTTTTCTCCCCAAAGTTGGCATGGCTTTTTACATCTGCATCAGAAGTGTGACTGTGAGGTGCCTCATTTGTGTGTACCTCACAGTACCAGAGAAATGCTTCTGTGTGCAGTGTACACCGGTCTGAGTGATGATAGCGAAGGCAAGAATCACCAGGCTCCGATCTGTCTCCCTCAGCATTCCGTCTGGTTTTCTTAGACCTTTCAGGTGGAAAGCCTCCTAGTAAGCAGCCATCTAGCTCACCGCCCTCAAGTCTGTAGGTGAGGAGACAAGACCCCAGGGTGACCCAAAGGCTTTTGTCTACATCTTTGTGCAAGCTAGGGACAAGGCAGTCGGTGGAGGCGCACGGCGGTCTGCTTCAGCAATCTGGCTTCCGTATCTGGTCAACATTTTGATAGAGTTTCTTTGTAATTTATGGAGATTGATTTATGGAGAGTATATTAGTTTTATTTTGAATGGAAAAAAGTATTTAAAACCCTTGTATGAATTGCCATCTTGTTTCTTTAGAACTTTGAAACAGTAGTTTCTGCTTGCAGATGAGTTACTTTGGCAGTCTAGAATTACTCTTTAGAGCACAGCATTTATGGAACAGGACATGGATGTCATTTCTTATAATTCACTATATATATATATATATATATATTATGTATATATATATATATATATATATATATATTTATAATCTTGTTCCTAAGTGAAATTGCTACATTTTTTTTTATCACCAGTTTTTTCAGACAGTGTTCTGCCATGTACATAGGCAGGCCTTGACCTCATGTTCTCCTGCCTCAGCTTCCTACGTGTTGGTCTCAGAGCCTGGCTTCCAGTTTTCTTTTAATGTGGTCCTGATTTATTGTACTGATTTTTCCTGTGTTTGATACCTTATGTAATCGATAACAGCATTTTGTTGAAATCTGATTCTCCTGATGTAGCTGAGTTCTTAATATTTACACTATATCCTAAAGTACCTACCAACAAAAAGGCACCAAAACCTAGAGCAGCAGTTTTATATAAGTGCTGATGAGTTTGTTTCCTAAATAGAATTGTTGATATGCCATTAATTTGTGCAATATTGTATGTTGAGACTGAGTTATGAATTAAAAAATATGACCTCTTGTGATCATAAAAATGCCATTTCTTGTTAAGGGGTTGGGGATAATGGTGAATAACTGTTATTTCATGCTTCCCTGTTTCCAGAAGTCTCTTTTAGCTTTCCTTCCTGTTTCATGGTAACTCTTCTTTGTACCATCCCTTCCAGCTGACACACATCCCTGCTCTGTGTCCTCAGGAGAGATCATTATCACCATTCAGGATGCTTTTTCCTATGTTCAAGCCTCTCTTTCCTTTCTTCAAAAAGGATCTTAGCAGTTCAGTTCAGATCCAGTAAGGGAAACCATCCTGGACTGCAGAGATCCTAGAACTGGAAAATGAACCAGGCTTCAGTGATAGGTATTAATAAGTGTTAATAATCAACCCAGGGCTGGAGAACCAGCTCAGGGGTTAAGAGCACTGACTGCTGTTCCCAGCACCCACATAACGGCTAACACCTGTCCTTAACTCCAGTTTCTGGGATCCGACACCCTCTTTTGACCTCCAAGGGCATTGCATGACATGAGTGCACTTACATGCAGGCAGTACACTCATACACATAAAATTAGCAATAATAATCGACCCATAAGTGTTGCTAATAAATAGCTAGTGTTTTTTGCATGCTTAATATGTGCCAAGAGCTATTCCCAAGAAGTAGGTCTGGCTGCTGTCTTCATACGTGAGAATCTAAAGCGTGACATGAGTAAAATATTTTACCTAAGAAACATTGTATGTGGCTAGGTCAGAATTAAGCCCCTGTGCTCTGCACAGGTGCACCCTACTGCATGTTAGAATAATAACACACACAGGAGAGTGCCCCTGTGAGAGAGTGTCCTCAAGCTGAGTTTTGAAAGACAAGAAATGTAGAGGGAAAGAGGACAATGGACAGACCTAGTAGGTCTGAAAACATTTAGAGGAAAGCTAAACTCCAAGGACAATGATGTGCAGGCAGGAGCAGTGGATAGGCCTGAGGTGGAAAGCCTGGGGCACAGACTTTCTAGGGGCTCTTTAGGTGTCAGGGGCATAAAAATGTGTAAAAATCAACTGCGTTCCACCAAGCGTGGTACAGGCCTCCAATCCTATCTCTTGGGAAGCTGAGGCAGGAGGACTGTGGTTTTATGTATAGCAAGACCCTGCCTCAAAAAAAGAGCAATAGATAAGGAAAACAGTAGCACTCAGAAGTATTCATTCTTCATTTGTTCAGCGCAAAGTGGGCTGGAAGATGAGGACAAAGGGGGCTGCCCTTGAGAGGACCAGGAGACTAGCAGCGTGGCAGGGTTCTCTCTCAGCGGAGGAGCATCGTGGCAGGGTTCTCTCTGCAGAGGAGCAGTGTGGCAGGGTTCTCTCTGCGGAGGAGCATCGTGGCAGGGTTCTCTCTGCAGAGGAGCAGTGTGGCAGGGTTCTCTCTGCAGAGGAGCAGCGTGGCAGGGTTCTCTCAGTGGAGGAGCAGCGTGGCAGGGTTCTCTCTCAGTGGAGAAGCAGCGTGGCAGGGTTTTCTCTCTGCAGAGGAGCAGCGTGGCAGGGTTCTCTCTGCGGAGGAGCAGCGTGGCAGGGTTCTCTCTGCGGAGGAGCAGTGTGGCAGGGTTCTCTCAGCAGAGGAGCATCGTGGCAGGGTTCTCTCTGCAGAGGAGCAGCGTGGCAGGGTTCTCTCTCAGTGGAGAAGCAGCGTGGCAGGGTTTTCTCTCTGCAGAGGAGCAGCGTGGCAGGGTTCTCTCTGCGGAGGAGCAGCGTGGCAGGGTTCTCTCTGCGGAGGAGCAGTGTGGCAGGGTTCTCTCAGTGGAGGAGCAGTGTGGCAGGGTTCTCTCAGTGGAGGAGCAGTGTGGCAGGGTTCTCTCTCTGCAGAGGAGCAGCGTGGCACCGTTCTCTCTGGAGGAGCATCGTGCCAGGGTTCTCTCTCTATGGAGGAGCAACGTGGCAGGGATCTCTGTGGAGGAGCCAGCCTCCTCAGGCCTGCTGCTTTGTGGCTCCTGTTTTACATAATCACAGTGATACCCTACAGGTGTTTGGCTTGGGGCTTTTTTTTCCTCTTAGCTGGTACTGGAATGTGGAAGGTAAGAACTCAACTACTGCTTTAATGTTATTGTCCCACAGGTACATCATTCTTTAGAATAGTCCTCCTTAACCAGGAGGACTTTGCCTCGTCTCACACACGTGCACGCACACACACACACATGCACGCGCATGCGCCAGATCTCTGACTTCATGTGACCTCAGGTAAAAAAGCCCCTCTTCCCTATCAGGATGCTAAACTGAATGGCTCAAGCCATTGCCTGGTTAAAAATACTCCTTAAAGAATTTCCGCAGCCTCGCCTGCTGTGCTTCATTGTTCTAGAACATCTCCCAGCCCCCTGACCCAGCATGGACAAGAATGACTTTTTTTCCTCAAACAGGAAGGGAGAGTGGGAGGCTGGAAAAACCCCCTTAGATTGGGGGTTCCTAAAATACCCAGGACTTCCTAGGGTTCATTCAGCAGGAAATGCATCAAAAAATAACCTTTCTTATCATGTCTTTATACCTGAGCCATCAGGAAGCCCAAGCTGTGATGTGAGAATGAATTCTAAGCACTGTCTCATTTGAGTCCCCAGAGTAGCAGTGACATGGGCCAGAGACAGCCTCAGCCCAGAATGAGCACAGCCAGCCAGCCAACCTGAGGCAGCACGGCTTTGGATGCAGGAACAGTGTATAGGACTGGAGGTGAAATAGACCTGAATTTGAATAAGTGGAAGAGGACAGGAGAAAAGTCCCTCTACCCTTGACCCCAACTCATGTCCTCAGAAGAGGAGAGCAACAGGGAATACTGTCAACAGCTTTGTGACGGCCAAGTTGGAGTCCTGAGCTGGTGGCCAAGGGTCGGCAGGGTTTGCTAGTAGAAGCTGTGAGGTAAGTATGCAAAGTTTCTTTCCTGCACGCTGGGGAACTCGAGCCTCTGACAGCCTCACCTTGGATGTCCACTCCCACACACATGAGGACTAGTGGAAGTTTGCGGCAGCAGCACTAGGAGCTAGTCCACACCGTCAGCCGATGTGTGAGCCTCAGGCACCCCAGCTTTGACATATTACTTACCAAACCCTTTGCCCACTGCTTTTTGAGCTTGCTGTCTACTTCTAACATACTTAGTCTCACGGTACTGAAGAACACTGGATTATTTACAGACCAGAGAAGCTGGTGTGGCTCACACTCCTCCCACCGTGACGTTTCCCGTGTAATCAGTCCTGGACGCCAGCAGAAATGGAGCAGTGTCTTCCAATTTCCAAAGACACATTTGTTTTTGAGAACAGCAAGGAGAGAGCAAGCCAGATGCTCTTCTCACTGAACATCTTACCGCTCTGATTCAGAAGAAACAGGGAAGACACTCTGCAAAGGTCCAGGGTTTTTCAGTTTTGTGCCTATTTAATACAAACATAGGTTGAGAAACACTGTGTAATACATGCAGATGTGTTGGTGACGACATCACCTGTGTTCCGCTCTAGTGATAGGACCATGTGTCTTGGGGTTTTTGTTTTCTTTGCTCAGCATCTAGTATACTTTGCAGAACACCTGGGCAGTGTTTGCCTATTTAATCTGCTGTTGCATTTGTCTTAGTTTCTTTTCTGTTGCTGTGATAAAGTACTCTGACAAATTTAAGAGTAAAAGGGCTTATTTCAGTTCATGGTTCAAGGTCACAGTGAGTAGCATTTCGGGGCCTGAGCTAGAGGCAGCTGATCACATTGCATCTATAGCAGAGAAGCAGAACAGTGCATGAACCACGCTGCTGCTCAGCTCCTGTTCACCTCTGCTGTCCAGGAGCCAGCCAGGGAATGGTGCCACCCAAAGTGAGTAGGTGGACTAGATGGTCGCTCACTGGCATGCCCAGAGGCCATGCACCTCACAGCGATTCTAGAATTCTGTATCTTTAGCAGCTCTGTCATAACTTAAACCCTTGATAACCAAACACCACTTCTAAACCATAATCTTCTACCCTTTGCCCCATAGGCTCACGACCTCATTATATGATGCATTCAGTTCAGCTTTCTAAGTCCCTATTGTCTTTTAACAATTCCAACACTGAAAGTCCAAAGTCTCTTAACTACAAGCTCCTATTAAATACAACTTATAATAGCACAGAGTAAATATTCCTATCCCCAAGTGGAAGAATCGGGGTATAACAATCAAACCAAAGCAAAATAAGATCCAGCAGGACAAATGGCAAGGCCTGCAGCTCCACATCGGCTACCTGGTGTGACATAATCTGGACTCCAAAGGGGTCTCGGTGACCCCACCTCTCCCAACACGCACAGCCTCCATCAGGCTGCCTCCACTCCTGTCTGCAGCATTCCACAGCAAATGCCTCACAGCTCTAACATCTTGGAGTCTCCTCTGCAACTTGGGCCTCACCTGCACAGCTGCATTCAGCGGCGTCTCAGGGCCTCCCTGCCAGAACTCTGAACCTGGCACACACTGCTTGGCCTCAGTGGTTCAGCAACACCATGGAGTAAGACATGACCTCAGTTGTACTTGTTTCGTGCCTCCAAAATCAATTCCATATCAGTGATGTTGCCAAGTTGTGCTGCCAGCATGAGACCGAGCCCCTGATGGGTAACATTTTGCCCTCATGACACTTTAACTTTCCAGTGCCTCAAGGAGATCCCTCTGCAGTATGGCTGGTTCTTGTCACTTACTCTAGCTGCTTCTTCCGCACCAGCTGAATACTGTCCTGCCTCGAAATTCTGCCTAACAAAGGAGTTCATTACCTTTGCATTCAGCGTCACAGGCAGAATGAAGCAGATTCTTGGTTGAAATGTCTCATGAAGGACACCTATCCCAGAATCTGATAGAGTCCTTATCGTCTCCGAAACCTCATGAGCCTCTCTGTGTTTTTCTTAGCCTTCTTTTCCAAGCTCCAACCAGAAGAGCTCATCAAACTCTGCTTCCAGCATTCAATCCACCTTTAAGGATTTTCTAACCCAAATTCTGGAGCTCTTCCACATTTCAGCCACAAAGACCCAAGAACCACGTCATCGGGTCTATTGCAGTAATGGCTCAGTTTCTTAGTTCCTTTTCTGTTGCTGTGATAAAAATACAAAGGCAGCCTGCGGGCAACATGGTTTATTTCAGCTCACAGTTCAAGGTTGCAAGCCCATCATTACAGGGCATTACATCCCAGTGGCAGGAACTCGAAGCAGCTGGTAACAGTGCATCTGCCCTAAGAAGCCGAGAGCAGTGGGTGAATGCGCTCTGCTGCTTAGCAACCCGTCCCCATTGACACTGTCCAGGAGCCAGCCAGGAATGGCCCATCCACCACAAGGTGATCCTGCTTTGGCATGCCTAGAGGCCCATCTCACAGGTGATTCTGGATTCAAGTGGAAAATTAACACTAACCTCACAGCATCAGCTCCTTTATGTAGCTCACACTGATCTAGGCAAACATTATTCATTACATCTTAAGCACAAACCCTAAAATTGCATATTTTGAATGTGCTTTCTTTGGTGGAATATGTGGTTCTTCAAATGAGTTCTCAGAGCTGGATGCTTTCGATAGGTCTTTGATATCTATGAAATAAGGTGGATAATGAACAAATGGTATCTCATGAAATTAGAAAGCTTTTGTGCAGCAAAGAAAAATGTTAGGCAACTGAAGAGACAGTCTATAGAATGGGAGAAAATCCTTCCAGCTCAGGATTACTATTAATATATACAAAGAATTAAGAAACTAAACATCAAGCCAGTCAAAAAACAGGCCATAGCCTAGTGGTTAAGAATGCTGGCTGTCTTTGCAGAAGACCCGTGTTTGAATCCCAGCACCCACATTGCGGCTAGCAACCATCCATAACTCAAGTTCCAGGAGATCTGATGCCCTCTTCTGGCTTCTGCAGGAACTGCACAACATGGGTGCAGTTAGTATATACAGGCATAACACACACATAAGAAGTAAAACAAAAAAGAAGAATGGGCCATAGAACTGTACAGAAAATTCTCAGAAGAAGAAATACACATGGTTAATAAATGTTTCAAAAAGTGTTCAACATCATTAGCCATGGGGGAAATGCAAATTAATGCCAGTCAGAATGGCTGCCATCAAGAACACAAATGACACAGAATCTGACAATCTCCCACTGTTGGTGGGAGTGTAAATTGGTACAGCCACTATGGAAGTCAGTGTGGAGACTTCTCAGACAGCTGGAAATAGAACTTGCAGTTTATCCGGCTACACCTCCTTGTAGGCCTGCACCCAAGGACTCTATAGCCCCTGCAGAGGATACTTGCCCATCTGCGTGCATTGCTGCAGCATCAACCTCCATGGCCGTCAAGTGATGAAGGGACAATGAAAATGTGATACATATACATAATGGAATTTTATTCAGCCATAAAGAAAAATGAAATTGATTTTCAGGAAAATGGATGGAACTGTTTTGTACTGTGTGAAGTTACCTACACCCAGCAAGACAAATGCTGCGTGTTCTCTCAGGTGTGGATCCTGCCTTTGAGTTCTCAGAATTATGTGGTTCATCTGGAGTGTCTGTAGAGGTCTGGAAGCTAGAAAGGGCCCAAGAGAAGAGAAGGGGATGAGGCCTTAGGGGATGAAGGGAGTATAGAACACATGCGAGTAGACAGGGATAGAGGGAGCTAGAGGGACTGTGGAAGGGCGATGAGAGAGAAGGAGCTGAAGACGTGGGTTGATAAAATGCCCTTACGGAAACCTCTCTATAACCTACTTAAAATAGAACTGTAGAGTGAGAGTGGACCCTGCGTGGACGGACTGTGCTTCCTCCTCCAGTGAGCACACTATTAAATGAAACTCTCGTTGTGAGGTGTGGTATACCTCCCTGTGAGTTATTGGTCAAGGAGGCCCAAAAGGCCCGCAAAAGGAGCACAGGCCATTGCCATTGCTCTTGGTTACTCTCTGTAACTACATGGTAAGACTCTGCTGTTGAAGACACAACACACCATAGTTGCAGGACATAAAGAAATCAGTCTGAAACTGGCCTGAAATCTCCCTTTCTGCTGCTCAGCTTTCACAGTGCCCTAAGGTGGTGTGTGAGCAACTGGGGGAAGAAAGGCCTTCACTGGTACCACCCAGCCGTGAACTCTGAATACTGCAGTGTCAACCTTCCAGGCAAGATGTGCCCACTGGTACAGCAGTGGTGTGAAGGTTTGGGGGCTAACCAACCACTTTCTGATTGGTTTGAGACCTGCTCCACAAGAGAGACTCCTTGCCTGGTGTGGTAAGCCTGCTGGAAAGCCTGCAGCTCAGGAGGGTTTCTGAGTAGGAAACCCTACTACTACTGCTCTGCTAAATGGATATGTCATCAAACTGCTTCCTAAATCTTTGTTTATACCCGTAGATTAGTGTTGCTCTCGGTCTGGCCAGAGAAGCTTCTTCCTGGTCAAAATGCTGAAAAGTGACTGACTGTTGAAGCTCAACCATTAATCTAAACAATAAGAGATAGGTTGGTGGGAAATTTGGGGTTCAGATGGTGGTTTTCCTAACTGCAAAAGCACCTGGCTGGTAAATTGTAAAATTCAGTGAAAAATCACCCAAGAGGGTTGGTAAACTGCATATCCTTACATTTCACTCATAGAGAAGAATCACATGAGTCTAAAGTAGCCCCAGGATGTAGACCTTTTAACTCCCCCAAGTGACTGGAGTCAAGAGGTCCCCGAGTCACACTTTGACTGTCCTACATGGAAATGCCAAACACACAATGTGAATGATTTTGTATTTAGTAATTTTCTCTGTACATCATTTTGGCTCCTGTGTATATACAGTTTTCCCAGTGCCATTCATTGCAATGAAGTCGTGATCATTCTTTATTCTCTTTCGTTGGAAAACAGTTATCTATTGAACTGTTATTATATACTAAGCATATAAATGGAGAGGATGATGAATGAAAGATGTGTTGTGCTGGAAAGTGGTGGGAGATTTTTCTCAGGGAACTTTGTCTTCTCAGTGCGGTGGTGCAGAATCAGTGATGTCTGTGGCTGTGAGTTGGCATTTTTATGGGGATACATACAGGCCAACCAATTCCTTGCTTGCACTGTGCCACGGTCCTCAAGACAGGAAACACGTTTCTGTCTTGTCATTCGCATCATGTGCTGCTACATAACAGGTGAGCGCGTGCCACTTGTTTTATTTCAGACTCTGGGGTGCAAGCACACCTAGGAATTGTGTTAACCACACCATCGCAGAGCTCATAAAGATTCAGAACTTGTAGAATTCTGAGAAATTTGTGTAGTGGCCGGGCAGTTGGTGGTCCATGACAATCCCAATGGAAACTAACTTCCTACTTGTTTGGGAAGCTGTCAAGTTTTAGAAGAACCTCCTTCTGGAAGTTTTGCTATTGTAGAATCATGCCTGAGACCTTCCAGCTTTTTGTTCTGTAAAAATCCTGTTAGAATAGAACGTAATAATACATTAGATTATCAACTATGTTTTTAAAATGGGTCAATGGGCCCATATCATATAAGTGTGTGTGAGCACACACGCACAAAGCACACACACAAAACGCACACCGGGGACAGAACCAAAGTTCTATGACATGGAAACGAGTTCACCAGGGAGCCAGGTCTTCCTGGATGTTGCCTCAGGAATGACCTGAATATTTCTGGCGACTGTCCCAGTAGCTCTCACTGCTTCAATCTGGATCTTTTAGTGAACAAGAAAGTGCTTTTCTTCTTAATCTCTAGGGCTCTGATTTAATAATCTCATGAAGAGAGTCCGAGTTTGTTGGAAGTGAGCTCTGTCCCATAAGCCAGGCTGCTGGACTGTCCATCCAGTCTTTATATTTCAGTGGACTTCGCTCATCAGCTTCTCAGGAATGTCTTTTGTGAGGTCAGGATTGCCCTGGAACATTAGTGTACCTAATACGAAAATGGAGCTTTCTAAACTGTACATTTCTCAAATGTAGCTTGGTGACAGCCGTGCTCAGCATGGATTCAGTCACCAGCTCCCCAAACAAAACTGGACGAAAATCTAGAAAGTAGGGGCAGATTGTGGTTCCCATCAGAATCTTCAGGTTTTTTTCCTCTAGGATTATCTCCACACCGCCCACCGCATGTCCACATCCTTGCTTTCAGTGTGGCATTTCTGCCCACTGAGTGTAGTGCTGGTTAGAAAATCTTTTGTGTGTTTGTTGTTTGCCCGTCTTTGGAACAGTCTTACAGTGTAACCCAGACTGGCTCAGGATCCTTCTGCCTCAACCTCCCATGTGCTGAAACTACAGGCATGTGCCATTAGGTTGACTTTCGTTGAAAATCTTGCATTAAACCTTTCTAATGGGACTTAGAGAGATGGCTCGACAGTTAAGAGCACTGGATGCTTTTGCAGAGGGCCTGGGCTCCATTCCCAGTACCCACAGTGTGGCTATCAATCTCTGTAACTCCAGGTCCAGGGGATCCACTGCCATCTTATGGCCTCCACGGGCATTGCATGACACACTTACATAGTGTAGGCAAAGCACTCATACACATAAAGAGATAAAGGCTTTAGAACTTTTAAAATCTATTGATAAATGAAACTGGTTTATTTCCTCACATGTTCACAAAAATGCTGTAGTTCTTATTTGAAGATTTAATAATATAAAAAATCACCACCTAGAGGTAAGGACCTGATTATTCAAGTCACTCTGACCAAGGACTGCTCTGGCTGTGGGATGCCTCTTCCTCTGAGAGACAAACATCCCAGGTCTTGTGATTTCTCTTACTGCATCCAAATCAGGGATGAGCAAATCCTCGGTCGGTTCTGGCCTACAACCTTTTCTACAACCAGGTTTTCACTGGGACTTTGCTCTGCTGTTTGTTGAAGCTGCCCAGCTTTCACTGCAGCAGCAGGGTTCAGTAGATTCAACCGAGATGTGTGGCCCCCAAGCTAGAAACATGTGTTATTTGGCCTTTTGCAGAAAAGCTTAATGATCTTGGTGTATGATGTCTCTCTGTGTTGTCGGGCTGTTCGTTAGGCTGTTCATTAGACCTCACAAAGCACAGATCGTCCACGTGTGCTTATGGTACCTCCCATGCAGATCAGTGTGCAGCTGAGAAATGCTCACATTCTAAATGACTGATCCCTAAGATTATTTAGAGGAACCCCCAGTCTTAGAGACAAGGCAATATGGGCAATGAATGGCAAAGCCAGCTGAGGACCCCTCTGTACCCACTCACTCGTCCCAGGAGGCAGGCTCTGTTTTGCAGTTGGGTGGTACATACACAAGGAGGTAGGAGGTGTCTGGGAGTCCTGTGTAGCCCATGCTAGTACTGCTGTCCGTATCTGAATGCCACTGACTGACGTAGCCTACATGTGTTAGTCGGAAAAATTATTGGAATGTAATTTTAATACTTGTTTTAATAGGTATTATGAAGAACATATAAAAGTGACCTTGGCTGGTGTGCTGAATAGCTTCTGTTGTCAACTTGACAGACTGGGAAGAAGGGTCCTAGTTAGGGAGTTCGTGCCCAGTACTGTGGGCCTGGTCAAACCTATGGCTACGGAGGTCATGAGCACTAGCGCTAATCTTAATACTTTTGCTTTGCTAAATACACATTGTTGTCAAAGTGCTTCAAATATTTATGTTTCTGTTTATAGTCTTAGAATAGTGTGGTCCCAGACTTGGTCAAAGAGGCTTCTCTTTTCAGCAGCTGGTTGATGCAGAGACTTGTGGCTATTGAGCTGCTGGGAATAAGTGACTGCTGAGTCCTCAGCATTAAATGGAACACCCATATCACTAAGGCTCAGGGCACGTCGTGGAAAGAGAAGCGGGAGGATTATAAGAGCCGAATGCTAGCGAGGAGGGCCATGAAGTACTGTCCTAGGGGCTCAACATAGCCTTGGTTCTCATGAACTCACAACAGCTGCGGTTGCCTGCGCAGGGCCTACACCAGACTGAGCCGGTAAGCATTCAGTGATAGATGGCAAGGGGTCTCGTGCACCACCCGTGGAGGCTAATAGCATTTGAAGCATTGATACAGTGATACAGCCACTGTTGAGTGCTCCGCTGTCTAGCTTCAGACCCCTCCCACACAGGCTGCCCTGGGTAAACTCAGCAGGTCACAAAGCCAAAACAAAATAAAAAAGATTTGAAAGAAGGATAGGGACTTGGTGGGAGAAGAGTGTTAAGAGGGCAGGGATGGGAAAACGGGGAGAGGGACAAGTGTGACCTGATTGTGCGTATATGAAACTGTCAAAGAATACACTAATTTTTGAATGTTCTGGGAGCTGTAACCAGTTTATGAGAATTGCCACTTGAGATAGATCCCTCCCTTCTAATGCTGACTTCGTATTTGTCTCACTTTAAGAACCTCATTCTACCTTTTATTTCCTCCTCTTCTTCCTGTATAGTAAGGAATCCATCCTTGGAAAGCAAAAAATGGGGAGGCCAGACATCTGAAGGCATGCTCAGCAGAATGCAGAGCACAGTCAAGGTAGAGAGTCACAAGACCGTGAAAAGCAGCATGGGCTTGGGAAGTCCCGGACAATGAACTGGGACTAGGGGAGGGAGCGGAACAAAGGAAGACTTGGCCCCGGTTAAGGAACTAGCTAGTGTTGCTTCTGCATCCGGAGAGTGGAGGGAGGCCGGGTGAAAACTCCTACAGGCTGTATGACGCCACCTTGAACCTAAAGGTGTCTGGGGAGAGCATTTCCCTCTTAAGGAAGAGAAAGACTCTTTATTGCAAGAGTATGTCAAGCAGGGTGTTACCCCGTGACACACTTTGTGGCCATATCCTCCCACTAGATGGTTTCTATTCAGAAAAGGCAGCGGCTAGTGGCTAAGACTTAGAGACTACGCATCAAAGCCCTAGTGAATGCTCTGCATTTTCTGTAATGTAAAAATATTTTTCAAAGACACTATTGTAATAGCAACTAGTCTTCTTAGATGACCTTATATCCCAGAACCACCCTTCCCTGATCTTAGAACTGCTGCATTCTTTTTAAATATTTATTTATTATTTATTTTATGTGTATGAGTGTATTGTCTGCATGTATGTAAGTGCACCCAGGTCATGCAGTGCTAGTGGAGGTCAGAAGAGAGAACTGGATCCCCTGGAACTGGAATTATAGACAGTTTTTAGCTACCATGTGGGTGCTCAGAACCAAACCTAGGTCCTCTGCAAAAATAGCCAGTGCTCTTAACCCCTGAGCCATCTGTCATCTCTCCAGCCCCTTGTTTTTGTTTCAAGACAAGGTCTCACTATGTAGCCCTTGTTGGCCTGGAACTCACTATGTAGACTAGTGAACTCAGAGAGCCTTCTGCCTCTGCCTTCCCTGCCTTCCAAGTGCTAGGATTAAAGTATGAGCCACCATGTCCAGCTTCTCTTGACTGTTGATATGTAACTAGCTGCTTCAGACTCCTGCCACTGTGAATTCCCTGCTATGATGGACTGTGCCCAGAATTGTCAGCTGACTAAACCTCTTTCTCCCCTAAGCTGCTTTATGTTAAGAGTACTTTGTCATAGCAAAATGTGAAGTGAAACCAAAATAGATGCTAAGACACTAACAGAAGAGGACTAAGAAATTCCCAAACACCACAAGATCAACAAAATGACATGAACAATGCACACTTTCAAAATAACCCTAAATATTAGTGGCCTCTATTCCCACATCAGAACATACAGACTAGCCAACTGAATCAGAAAACAGAATCCTTCCTTTTGCTGCCAACAAGAAACACATCTTGCTATCAAAGACAAATACCATCTTGGGGTCAAAGGATGGAAAAAGTTATTCTAAGCAAATGGAACTGGGGGGGAAAATGCGTTGCTGTTTGAATATCTGACAAAGTATATTTAAACTAAATCTACTCAGAGGAGATAACGAGGGTGACTTAAATGATCCATCAAGAGAAAAATTATAATTCAAACCATATCTGCATCAAACACAGGCTCATCTAACTTCATAAAGCAAATACTATTGTATTTAAAATCACAGATCAGCCCCAACATATTAACAGTGAGTGACGTCAGTACTTCACCCTCATCATCAGACAGACCAACTGGACAGAAATGAATGAGGAAACATTGGGATTAAATGAGAAATTGATCAAATGGACTTAACACACCTAGAACACTCTATACCCAAACATCAAAAAATGTATTCCTTTCAACAGTCCGTGGTACTTTCTCTAAAACAGATCACACATTAGAACACAAAACAAGTCTCAACAAACATATGGAAATTGTAACAACATCCTGTATTCTGTCAGACTACAATAGGATAAAGCTAGGAATCAATCAACAGCAAAAGAAACTACAGAAAATATACACGCTTATAAAGATTAAGTAATACTATTGAGTGATGACTGGTTCATTGAAGAAATCAAGAATGAAGTTTTTAATTTCTGGAATTAAATGAAAATGAAAACAAAACATACCCAAATCTATAGGATATAATAAAGGCGGTCTTAAGAGGGAAGTTTACAGCCCCAACTAGATGCTTACATTAAAAGATCAGGGGAATCTCTAAAAATACAGTGATGATGAACCTTAAGACATTAGAAAAAACAAGAACAAAACCAATCTTAAAAGCAGCAGATGGGGAGAAATAACAAAACTTAGCAGAAATTAATGAAATTTGAAATGAAAAAAGCAATACAAAGAATTGATGAAGGAACTGGAGAGATGGCTCAGCAGTGACCAGCTGCTCTTGCAAAGAACCTGAGTTCGGTTCCCAACACCCACATGGTGGCTAACAACTGTCCATAATTCCAGTTCCAGGGAATCTGACACCCTCTTCTGACCCCCATGGGGACTGCATGGCACGGGGGCTCTTATACACATTCAGACAATAAAATATCAATGAAAATGAAAAAAGTTGACTCTGAGAAGATGACCTAAATTGACAGACCCTTAGCCAAATTACCTAAAAAAGAGAGAGAAATAACCCAAATTAATACAATTAGAGATGAAAAGGGAGACATTATAGCAGAGAATGAGGAAGTTCAGGGAATCAGGAACACATACTTTAAAATTTATATTCTATGGAACTGGAAAATCTAAAAGAACTAGGTAAATTCACAGATGCATATGACCTATGAAAGTTCAGCCAAGATAAAGTAAATAATTTAAACAGATCTAAAGCAAGCAATGAGATAGAAAAGATAATTAAAACTCTCCCAACAACAAGAAAAAGAGCTCAGGACCATAAGGATTCAGTACAGAATTCTACCAGACCGTCAGAGAAGAGCGAACACCCTTACTTCTCAAATTATTCTGCAAAATAGAGAAAGAAGGCTTCCAAACTCTTTGTATGAAGCCTATATTACCCTGCCACCAAAACCAGATAAAGACTCAACAAAAATGAGAATTATAAGTCAATCTCCCTCATGAATAGAGGTACAAAAGTTCTCAGTAAAATACTTGCAAACTGAGGCTCAGCAGTTAAGAAGACTGGCTGCTCTTGCAGAGGACCCAGGTTCAGTTCTCAGCATCCACATGGCAGCTAACAACTGTCTGTAACTCCAGTTCCAGGGTATTCAGCACCCTCTTCTGGGCTCTGTGGGCACTGCATGCATGTGGTTCACTTACAGAAATGAAAGCAAAACACTCATATACATAAATAAATAAAATATTTTTTTAAAAGTCAAAGACACCAGAATGTGGAGAGACCATCTATGCACATGAATTGGTAGGATTGATATTAGGAAAATGGCCATCCTCCCAAAAGCAATCTACAGATCCAATGCAATCCTCATGAAAATCCCAAGAAAGTTCTAGAAATTGGAAATCTTAAAATTCATATGGAAGCACAAAAGACCTCAGATAGCCAAAACAGTGCTGAATAATAAAGTGGTGGCGGAACCACCATACTTGATTTCAAGCTATAACGTACAGACAGTAGTAATAACACCAGGGTGCTGGTACAAAGCAGACACATTGATCAATGCGTAGAAAAGGAACCAGCAGCAGTTAAGTGCACCTACTGTTCTTGCAGAGGACCCTAGTTCGAATCCCAGCACCCAAATGATAGCTAACATGCGGCGAACACCCTCTGACCAGCAGAGGAAGAAAACCACCACAACGGGGAATCTTCTCAAATCACACTTTATTGGAGAGCCTCTCGGTTAACAGATGGGCGATGATGGCGGGGGGCGAGGGGCAGGCTTGTTCAACGGCTTATATAGCATAGAGGGCAATGTGTCTACTCAGGATTGGATGCGGGCAGCCCGCCACAGACAGTGCCGCGGGATAGGCTAGGGACATTATGAGTTAACGTATGTGCAGCCTTCGGGGTGGCTGGCGCGCCAAGGCATTGTATATATGGAGTTATTTATGACAGGCGGCTCAGGAAGTCGGCGCCATCTTGTAATGGCGTTGACCGGCTCCCTGCACTAACAACCATCTGTAACTCCAGTTCCAGGGGATCTAACACCCTCTTCTGTCCTCTGTGGGAATTATATGACACGGGTGCATTCATGTGCATGCAGGCAGAACACTCATATTCATAAAATAAAAATAATTTTTAAAAAAAGGAGTGGACCAGGTATGGTGGTGCACACCCTTAATCCCAGCACTCGGGGGGCAGAGGTAAGAGTATTTCTGTGAGTTCAAGACCAGCCTGGTCACATAGTTAGTTCCAGGCCAACTGGGGCTTCAGGGAGACCTTGTTTCAAAAAGACAAAAAAAGAAAAGAAAGAAAGAAGCCAGATGTAAGTCTACTCATCCATAGCTATGTGATTTTTGACAGAAATATCAAAAGCATATTGGAGAAAAGACAGCATCTTTTTCAAATGGTGCTGGGACCACTGAATGTGTTGATGAAGAACAATACGAAACTTAGTCCTTATTTCTCTCCCTGAACAAAAATCAATTCCAAGTGAATCCAAGACCTCAATATTAGACCTGAAACTCTGAAACTTCTAGAGAAAAGAGAAGGCAGACTACTTCAAGGTGCACATACAGGGCTGGAGAGATGGCTCAGCAGTTAAGTACACTGGCTGCTCTTACAGAGGACCCAGGTTTGGCTTCCGGAACCCACATGGTCATTC
The DNA here is from genome assembly GCA_035773235.1 of Eospalax fontanierii. Lineage (NCBI taxonomy): Eukaryota > Metazoa > Chordata > Mammalia > Rodentia > Spalacidae > Eospalax > Eospalax fontanierii. The sequence goes on from CM069538.1 coordinate 11,408,395, forward strand.
ACAGCCATCCACAACTCAAGTTCCAGGGGCTCCAACACCATCTTCAGGCCTTTGCAAGCTTTGCACAGGATGGGTGTGCTTATATACATGCAGGCAATACACTCATCCACATAAAATAAAATTAAAATAATAAAATATTTTTTAAAGATGTAGGCATAGAAAGATCTTTCTAAATAGAACCCAAGTTACACAGGAAAATAGAAAAATAAGTCTAGCAATTAAAAAGTGGGAGCTCATGAGATTAAAAGGATTCTGCACTGCAAAGGAAACTGTTAATCAACTGAAGAGACAGCCTACAGAATGGAAGAGATCTCCGCAAGCTATACATCCGAAGCGTCTAGAGCATAGACAACAAAAAACAAACCAAGAAAACAACTCAGTTTAAAAATGGGCCATGGAATTAAACAGGGAGTTCTCAAAAGAAGAACTACAAATGGCTAAGAAAAGTTTTAAAGCATGTGCACTGTCCTTAGCCATTAAGGTGATGTGCATGAAAACTACGCTGAGATTTCATCTCACCCATCAGAATAGTTAATATAAAGAAAAGAAGAAGAAATGCTGACAACGACTTGGCTGTAAAGGGGGACTCTTCGTTCACTGTTGGTGATGTGCAGACTGGTGCAGACACGACGGAAATCAGGGTGGAGGTTCACCCCCCAAGGTTAGAAATATACCTACCATCTGACCCAGTTACACCACTCCTGGGCATATACCCATGGGACTCTGTGTCCTACTACAGAGACGCATACCCATGTTCATCACTGCTCCTTTCATAGTAGCCAGAAATGGAAACAGCCTAGATGTTCATCAGCCAAAAAATATATAATGAAAATGTGATATCCATACACGATGGAATTTTATTCAGCTTAAAGAAAAGTGAAAATACGAAATTTTTAGGTAAATTGATTAAACTGTTAAAAAATTGTGCTGAGATAACCCAGACTCAGAAAGAAAAACAGAGCATACATCCTAGCATCAAATCTATACATCTGTGAACCCATAGAAGCCAGAAAACTGGAAAGGGGCCATTGTGGAGGGGGGTGAGATAAAGATCCCGAGGAAGTGGGGTTAGTAGAACAAAGGTGATATGAAGCGAAAAGGAGAATGTTGGGAGGAAGGGGAGGCAATAGCAGGTATGGGAAGATAGCTAGCAGTGATGGTATTTGAACAAAACACATGGGAATCTGTATTATAAATTATACACACACATATATCCTGGAGGATGGGAAGGAGTGCTATGAAATACTGTCCTCTGTACATGACATGGCTCTTGCATACATGAATTCATAGCAGCTGTGGTGACCTACATAAGACCCACATATCAAACCAGTTAAAAATTCCAGCATCTAGAGGGGAGGGGCTCCTAATGTCCCACCCCTGTTGGGGAGTTATTGGCAATTGGTGGTTGCTGGGAGAGGGAGAGTCGCTTTGTTTCATAGGAGTGATCACTAGTAGATTGCCCTGCTCTGGTGGATGACACCATCCCCGTACACAGATGGGGAGCAACAGATAGACTCAGTGGATAATTTTTAAAAAGTGGAGGACACGAAATTGGGAGGAAGTTGTGTTGGGAGTATGAAAGTAGAGTTGGAGGGGGCAGTGAGGGCTGGTTAAAATCAAGACATGTATCATGTATAAAATTTTCAAAGAATAAATTAAAATTATTTTAAAGGTGTGACCACTGAGAATATATAAATTTCTAGATAGTATTTTTGAGAAGTAACCCAGCTATATCCATTGCTTATCTGTTAGAGAACATCCTAGATTTCTGTACACATTATCCTACGATATTGAGGTTAAACATCTGGCATAACAGGCCAGCAAGATAGCTTAGCAAATAAAAGTGTACTTGTTTACCAGCATGGTGACCTGCCAGAAACTAGGTAAATGTAGAAGGAGAAAACCAACTCCACAAAGCTGTCATCTGATCAACATACATCCTATTCTTAGAAAGATAAGAACATACAATGTTTCAGTGCAAACATCACTGCAACGCACCAACAGGTCTGGTTTCCAACACACCATTCTCAGGCACATAGGAAGTAGCTCTGTGATATGAGACATATTGGAAGTGGTTGTATTTTCTTCCCACTATCTTCTCTCTAATACTTAGAAACTTCTGAACATAGGTAGTCATCAGTGGCTCAAGAAACATTCTCATTGAGCTTGAGCCATACCCATGGCTTGAGTATTCTCTAATTTGATTTTTAAAAAGGAAGTCTGACTCATTGTTTTTATCCTATTAAGAAAAATTGTGTTGTAAAAAGTCTCATTTCCAAATAGGTTAAATGATAAAATTACAGAATATGAAAGGACAAAGGAAAATGGACTTTACCTCCCTGAACACTAGATCTATGGGTTTAAGATGCTATGCAAGTTGCTAGGGGAGAAAATCAACCAGTGGTCCAACTCCAGCTTTAAAGCCAAATAACCACAACAACGGCTAGCACAAGAAACTATATTGGTGCAGTAGTGGCATTTTTATTTGGGGGTAATCAACAGCTATCTATTTGGACTTTAAGCCAGCTTAGTGGGAGGGAACTCATGTTTAGCACTGTAAACATAGCCAAATACACACAGCTGGAAGGTCACAGAGCCCAGAGAAATCCTTTCACTTGTCCTATCCCTACATAAATATAACTTCTTACTATATGCTAAATATGAATCTTTATGTTTACAAACAAGTATACCAGTCACTACTCTTCAGAAGCTTCTTTTGCAACAGAAGGAGATTTTCAGAGTTCCACAACTGGCCACACACAGAGAATAAGCATGTGTGAAATGCACAAATCTAAGTGGCACATCTACAATGGAACCTGTACACCTAAGACTCATGAAACATAGACTAGGCAGTAGAGAGAATACTACTGCATCTCTCAACTGTCACCAGTGAAGCTTCCTCATGCATCACAGGGTGATGAGCACAGAAGGCCTCAACTGGCCAAAGTGTAGAGAATAAGAGACAACGGGATTTGCATCCCTGGATAGGGCTCATATTAAACCTCATCCACCCAGGGCTCAGGGACCATTACAGAACCGGGGGTGGAAATATTGTAAGAGCCAGGGTAGTACTTGATCAGAAGGAAACAGGGTCTTCCAGGCTTCTGAGAACTTGCCCATGTGAACTTACAGCAATGGTGACCCATGCAGAAGATTGTATCCATCCCAACTCCCCGACTTCAACTACCCCTAAACACTCCCTAACATGTCCCCTCCAGTCTTCATGTCCTCTCCCATTTTTGTCTTGTATGTGTACCACATGCATGCAGTGACGACAAAGGCCAGAGGAGTGTATGCAGTCTCCTGGAACTGGAGTTATAGATGGTTATAAGATGCTCCGAAACTGCACGGTGCTCTAAATAACTGATAAATTTACACATCAGACTGCGTCTATTCAAGCCACTTTTTTGTCTGGCGCCGTCTCAGCTCAGAGGCAGGCCCTTCACTTATGGGTCCTGGGTCAGCCACATATCTGATTGTTAGTAATTGTTTCAGAGGTGTTCTTATAACTTAAGCTGGTCATAGACACCTATAGGTTGAGAGCCTGTAGCTAAGAACATTGGAAAAATCATTATTAATTTTCATGATGGAACTCCTCTTGGATGATGAGAAGCATAATTAAGAAGGATCGAACGCTAAGGAATGACGAGCGAGAATCTGGAAACATAAAAGCATTCAAAAAATAAACTATTTTATTTATATATATATGAGTATTTTACTTGTATGTATGCAGTGTCCACAGAGACCAGAAGCAGGTGTCAGATCCCCTGGAAGTGGAGTCAAGGACAGCTATTAGCTGCCTTGCAGGTGCTCAGAACCAAACCCGGATCTTCTGCAAGAGCAGCCAGTGCTCTTCCCTGTTGAGCCATCTCTCCAGCCCACACTTAAATTTTGACTTAAGGTGTAATTCATCTGCTTTTCTATCATCTGCAGAAGAGTCCTATGTGGCACAGTGATTTACTTGTTCATTTCCTATGAACTTTGGCCAACTTGTCTTACTTACCATCTTACCAAATCACAGACCCGGGCATTCTGCTCTTACAGATATGAAAATCTTGGCTTTTTCTTGCTCTTCACATAAAGTTCAAGTTTCTTAACTTGTCATTCAATTTTTTTTAATCAGTGCATCTCCTTTTCCAGCCCTCTTTTCTGCCAGGCTTGTTTGTGGGCACATGTACCGTGGTTTAGTGTGGTCAGGCATGCACCTTCAGAAGTGCTGTTGTCTTTCTGTCTGCCTGGAGTACTCTTCTGAGAACAGCACCTTGGCGGCAGAATGTGTTCTTTGATTTTAACAATACTTGAAGGCTGTTCCTGCTGGCTCAGGGACCAACACTGAGAGTGCTTACAAGAGGCCAAATTGATGCACACAGATATTTGATTTTTAAAAGTGCTTTTAGCCCCGAACCTTCTCATTTCATAGTGAATACAAGTTCTACACAGTTCTACTACAGTATTCCAAGAAAGCTTTAGTTACTGTAGAAATTAATGAGCGAGAAGTAAAATCATAACCTTTGAGAAACATGGGCGCAAATGCTGATAGCAGCAACGTTCAAAATAGCTCAGTACTGGAAACAAGCCAAATGTTCATCAACTAATGTACAAATATAAAATAAGGGGCATTCTTATAATGGAAAGTTATTGACAGTTATGAAGACATGAACAAAATATTGACACATGTCACAAAATGGGTTAGCCTTGAAAACATGCTAAGTGAAAGCAGTCAGACACAGACACCTAGAGTCTGACTCAGCTTCTATGAGCTGTTAGAAGTGATACATCTGTGGAAGCAAAAGTCAGATGAGTAGTAACTAAGGGCTGGGAAAATGCAAACGCAGAACGGGGAAGGCCAAGTGGAAAGCAGCTTCTTCCTGAAGTGGTGAAAACCTTGTAACATCGCCCACGCGGTGGATTGATGCGCAGTGCTGTGAATACTAAGAGCCATGGAATTAGGCATTATTTTTCCTTGTTTGTTTGTTTTGGGTCTTTTTGAGATAAAGTCTCCCTGCAGCCTCAGCTGGCCTGGAACTCACTATGTAGACCAGGCTGGCCTTGAACCCACAGAGATCCACCTGCCTCTGCCTCCCAAGTGCTGGGATTAAAGGCGTATGCCACCACACCCAGCTATTTATATTTTTGTTTATGTGTACATGTGTCTGTTTGTGTGTCTGTGTGTCTGTGTCTGAGTCTATGTGAGTGAATGCTATGTGAGTACAGGTGTCTGCAGAAGCCAGAAGAGGACAACAGATCTGCTGAAGCTAGACTATACGAAGTTATGAGCTGCTTGATGTGGGTGCTGTGAACTAAACTTGGGTTGGGTCCTCTGCAAGAGTAATAAATGCTCTTAACCACCGAGCTATCTCTCCAGGCCCCAAAATCTCTTGAGATACAACTGACTTATCATACAATTTGCCCATTAAAAATGTATAACTAAGGGGCTTTAGAGAGGGCTCAGTGGTTAAGAGCACATACTGCTCTTGCAGAGGACCTGGGTTCAGTTCCCGGCACCCACACAGCAGTTAACAATCATCCATAACTCAAGCTCCAGAGGATCCAACACCCTCTACCGGCCTCCGTGGGCATTGAACGACACAAATGCACTTATATATACACAGGCAAAACACTCATACATACAAAATAAAAAATTTCAAAAAAGAAGGAGGTTTTTAAATAGTAGCTTTATTCACTCTTATACAATGATCTTTAGCAGGTAAATGGATACACTGGGGACTATTCAGGCAGTCAGATTCGTTTGTTAGCTGAGAGATGAGAGTCTAAGCCATGAAAAAATACCGAGGAATACTAAGTGCATATTACTAAGTGAAAAAGTCATCTGATAAGTCTCCATAACCCTGTGACCTTCTGGAGGAGACAAGACCATGGAAACAGTCAAAGGGTCAGTGGTCATGGGTGAGGGGAAGGACGGACTTCTAGGGAGGGTACAGCGGGATTTTAAGGATGGGAAGCAGTCCTGCAGGGTAACACAGGTAGACACAGGTCAGTGTACACTCGTTAAAACCGGCAGACTGAATCACCAAGAGTGATCCCTAGCGTAAATTTGGACTTGGGGTAATGATGTGTCAGAACACAACCACCGATTGAAAGAATGTGGCATTCAGATTTCAGATGTTAATGGTGAAGCTGTGCCGAAACGGACATGGGCAGGACATGGTTGTCTCTACAACTGGCATTAAACCTTGCTATCAATCTAAAGCTACAGTTTATTTAAAAGAAGAGCAAGAGCTGGGCTTGTAGCTCGGGCAGCGGAAGGCTTGCCTAGCACGCACCAGGCCGGGGACGCGACCCCCAGCAGCACGCGAAATGGGTGTAGCAGGGCTCTCCTGAAACACCACTCAGAAGGTAGAATCTGGAGAACCAGAAGGTCAAGTTACATAGGGAGTTGGTTACATGGGGAGTTTGAAGTAAACCTGGCTAGAGATCCTATCTCAACATAAAAGGAAATTAAAATGAAAAAAGAGTAAGATGATAAGGGAGAGATAGAGGAAGAAGTTGTTAAAATCACATAAATCCCAATTTACCCTGACATGTGTCTCCCCCACAGGGGGAGACATTCTTGCTCCTTTATCTAAGGTTCTGAATTTCTTACCACACTGGCTTATACTGCCCCTAAGGAGTATTTTTCAGAATCTCTCCTGGAGCAATGTACTATTAAAAATTATTTTATAGTCCATATCACATTGTATTGTGATTGTTTGATTAACTATGATGTCCTGAGCTGTGATATACCCAAGGGCAGAGGTCCTGTCCTATTTTGTTGTCATTTCTACAGTACTAACAATACCGCATAATAGAGAGGAAAGAATCTATGAGTGTATGCAGGAACTTTGGTAACTACACTTGTTAAATGCAATTTTAAAGGCCTTTTTGTGTATATGTCTGTATCTGTTTGTTTGTGTGTGCATCACAAGTATGCAGTGTCCGCATAAACCAAAACAGAGTGCCAAATCTCTTGGGATTGAAGTTATAGGTCGTTGTGAACTGCCTTATGTGGGTACTAGGAACCAAACCTGAGTCCTCTGCAAGAAAAATGAGTGCTCTTGACCAAACTGTGCTTGAGGCATCTCTTGAGCTCTCAGTTTCATAAAACATTCTTCTCAGAAATCAGAATCTGATTTCTTCAGGCTCCAGGGGCTCCTGAAAATAGCAGCTTCCATGTGACCTATCACAGGGACAGTAGCCAGACTGAGAGGGAAAGAACTCTGAAAACAGTTCTTAGAGAATTGAGAACATCCTGGAATCCCAAAGGAAGAATGTGGGGCCTCAAACCTCTTCACATAGTAGTGTATTCCTCTAGGCAAACTTTGGAGAAATAATCTTCTTTGGAAGATGTAGTGTGAGCAGATGTAGTGATGTAGGTCACTGGGGGATGCCATGGGAGGCGAGAGGAAGATCCCTGTGTCATCTTAAACTGTCCTACTCAGAATATACCAAAGTCTTAAAGTTAGAGTGATGCAAATATGTAAAATGTGCTCCCAGGATGGATAGCATTTAAACTCTTATTATTAATTTGTAGCTTACAGAGATGCATATATGATACAGTTCTCGGCAGGAATGCAGAGGAGATGCTCACGCTAAGAATAGAAAAGATAATGTATAACTCTACTTCCAAAATTTGCCAATATTTAATAGAAAAATACATATTCTTAGCTACACAGCAGCTTTCACTTTAAGATTAGGACCTAATCTTTATTTTAAGCAATCATTTTCTACACTTAAAAAAAAATGATGCATTTGGAGCTGGAAAGGTGGCTGAGCAGTTAAGAGCACTAGTTGCTCTTGCAGAGGACCTGGGTTCAGTTCCCAGCACCAACATGGCAGCTAACAACTGTTTGTAACTCCAGTTCCAGGGGAATCTGACATCCTCTTCTGACCTCGGGCACTGCATGACACGGGTGCACTTACACACATGCAGGCAATGCACTCACACACATAAAATAAAAATAATAAGTAAAATATTTTTAAAATAAAAAATGATGCATTCAGACCATAAGGATTTAACCGTTGGGGTCCTGTGACTTATTGTATCACTTACAGAAGTTACTTAACTTCTCTGAACTTTGGTTTTGCTCACTGAGAAAATGCTCACAATGCCTGCTCTGTAAGTGTGAGGTGTGAAGTAAGATTTGCAGGGCTGTGGGGAATGCTCCCTGGGAGTGTTAGAGGTTTGGTGCCCTATATGTGGAACAATTTTTTTTAGAAATAGTTGAAGTTACTGTGGAAAGGTTAAGTACTATGAAGCTCTGTCTTTCAATATTACTGGAGATTATTGTTGAAGATATAAAATATGTTCATATTATGTGGCAATTACACTTTGACAAAGTTTCCTTTGTTGTTAATCTCTAAGGGAAGAAATATATCTTTAGTCTCTGTTCCTTCTAACCTTGGAGGGGCTCCCAGGAGGTCCTGAAAATGCACCAAAATTATGATTTGGAGAAAGGAATTTTTACTGAAACATCCTTCAGGTTTTAAATCTTGGCACAAGTCTTTATGTGAAAATACCTCACTAGCGTTGGCATTTTAAAAGACAACAGATATTTGACCATCTTCCCATAGGACTGTTAGTTCATAGCAGAAAACTGGAGAGACAGGCAGGAGCCTTGCAAAGGGGCAGGCAGCTCCAGCAATTTTGACCCCCAGTCTCTGATCTCATCCACAGGTCACTTGGCAGTTGACAGCTGCTGAAGGGCTGGGCTTTCCCCTGCAGGAGTGTGGCTTTGACATCGTTCTACAACCCCATCCTGAGTGCGGCAGCAGAGCATGTGTCCTGCAGCTGTTCATGTCTCCCAGGTCCAGTGGTATGTTTTACATGAAAACTTGGATGAGGCCACAAACCAAAGACGAGTTTGTCCCCTATGCAGGGTACTTGCCCCTGCTTAATTGATAGGGGACTCTGCCTAGTTTGGAGCCTGTCTATCACATCACTGGAGATCAAGTAAGAAGTCTGGGCTGTGGTATGAAGTGAAGGTGTTCAGGGCTTAAGGGAATCATGAGAGACTAGCAGACAAGTCAGAGGACAGAATTTAGAACAGAATGTGCAGGTGTGGGTGAGGTATAAGATTTTCAGTTTATTTAAGCCTGAGAAGAAATGCTTCAAGAACAGGACAGGCTCTTCAGTGTGTGCAATCCCACGTGATCTCATCAAGTAGACCCAGCCGGTACTCAGCAAGACTCCTCAGTCCAAGGCTCTTCTCTAAGGCTTTGACACTCCTGAGTAACACTCTGCTGCTAAGGACCTGGGGGACCAACCCTGTGGCTTACTTTCAGCATTGTCTTGGCTGAATTATGGAACTCTTATGAACTTGATGAAGTGGTGAGGGACAGTTTGCATTTTACTATATCTGAGGTAGACTTGAAAGATGTCAAGTCAAAATAATGATGCAAGAGAATAAAAGGAGAAATGATAAACTCTTCTTAGGTATGAAAACAACTACATTGGTTTGCCAAAGGAAGTGTGTGCGTGGGTGTGTGGTGTAGGGTGGGTGGGTTGGAAGTCTTTGTCCACTTGAAACCTCACTAACTTCCAAAAAATGAATGGAATGCGCTTACACCAAGAACGCGGAAGATGTGGTTATGTGCATTCCTCTTGTATTGTTTGATTTAAGTCAGTGCTTCTGATGAATGACGTTAAAGAAATGACTTGAACACAAAAAATGTACTCTTCAACATTTATAGTGTTAAATGAGTATACAAAACTTTTACTCCTAAATCTGAGTGAAAGAGAAAACCATTCCATAGATAAGATATATTGGAGGACATTTGTTCAGTTGATGCTAAACATCCAACCAAAAGAAAGAATTTCAGGTTTTATGTTGGACTTCCAAGCCAAAAGGATTGGTTGTGCAAAAATTAAGAGCTCTGGACATTAAAGGAGACTGAGGTGAAGTCTGGGCTGCAGATGGCACAAAAACAGTTCCCTGGAACACGAGTGAGGAAAGAGAGATGGAAAATGGAGCATCAGATTTGGACAAAGTGCTCTGCTAGGGCTGCAGGTGGGGGTTAGGGCACAGCCTCCTCTCCCCACCCCACAGGCCCTCTGTGACTCTCCTCTGCTCTGTGATGAAGACCTGGGACTATAGGGAGGCCCATGCAACCTCAGCCCTCAGTCATCTCACTCAGCCACGCAATTCAGACTATGGAGAAGGTTCTCTCTTTTCTGAATAGTGATACTGAACCATGGTTGATCTTTGATTCAGTATTCTTCCATATTAACCTATTATATCTTTCTGAGTACAGTGAGATTGCTTCTTCTGTGCTTGTGGTACCTGATGATGAAACTAGCCTTCTCTCTATAGAAACATCCAGACATCAGAAAGGTGAGGAAGTTCGGGTGAGCTCCCAGGGATGACTCTTTAGTGGCGTGCCCCATTTCTAGCCTCACGTTACTGAATGGGTTTGTTGAGTTTAGTCGTCTCACATGTCTGAGGTGGGAGGATAAGGGGAGAACTGCTGTCTTAGAGCATTAGGCCTGGCCCGGGGGATGCTGTGAGGATCAAGGCTTTCATCTGGATCCCACAGTCTACCTCTCTGGGTGTAGTTGAAGCTTCCAGGGTAAAGCGCCAAGCACTGATGACTGGGCTTATTCTCTTGGTTCCAGGCTGTGGGTTCTCTAAAGGAGAGCAGCCTCTCCTGACACTTGATCCCATACCCTGTTCCCACCGCACACGTCCCTTCACCAAGCCTCCCACTAAGTAAGGGCTGGTCAGGAGAGCATTGCTGATCACTGAGGGACTCTGAGCAGAACCTGGAGCCTGAGCTCCGACTCCCAAAACACGGAGTTTTCCAAGAGAGCAGAGCTATGGCTACTGGCCTTATAGTCTGAGGCACTGCATGAAGGACTCGTGGCTGAGAACCTCAAGTCCAAAGCTCACAAAGTTCTCTTTTAGTTTCCCGAATAAGGAAAAATTGACAATATCGTCTTTAAAAGTGAATAAGGGAAAAAATAGTTTGTAGTGAGGAGTCACATTCTTCTTGGATTATAAATGTCTGAGCTTCCTAAACAGAAAATAGGGGAAAAGTTATTCCCGCATCCTCATTTCTATCTTTTTTATTCTTAGCATCAGGGCAGAGTCAAGGGAAGAAAGGTTCCAGTTGTCTGACCCCTCACGGTGCCCTCTCCTGTCCCTTCCATGAGGTTCCAAATCCGTTGCCTGAAGATGTCCTTTGTGAGACACAGTCTCTCTCAGGAAGTATCTCAGAGAGTCATACCCTGAGACACTTCCAAGCCATGGACATGAAGCAGAAGGAGACTTGGGCAGTGGGTCCATCTCCTTGCCAACCAAGAGATGTCTAGAAAGGACTCATGGTTGCTTGGAGCCTTGACTTCTGTTTCTGACTTCATGTGAAGTGCTTTGCTCCTGTGGGTTCGACATTTCTGAGGAAACCACTGATGTATGTGCTTTACCTGGTCACTTTCAGCATCACATAGCATGCTGTATGTGAAGATACTTTACAAATGAAACCACACTTACATGTGAACACTCCCTCTAAATTTTTAAAAATTTATGTGTATGTATGTACTTGTATGCAGGTATATGCATGTAAGTGAAGGTGTCTGAGGAGGTCAGAAGATGGCATCAGATTCCCTGGAACTGGAGTTACAGGCGGCTGTGAGCTGCCCAACATGGGTGTGGGCACTGAACTTGGGTCCTCTGCAAGAGCAGCAAGCACTCTTAATCGCTTAGCCATCCCTCTGTCCCCAACACATGAACATTCTTAATGTTGTCTTTAGTCATCTGAGGGACCATGTCCTCTCATTTGTCCATCTTTAAGTGTTTGTCATAAAGGGACTCGTGTAAAATCCTCATGTTTAAACCATTAGTTATTTGCCGGTTGCTCGGAGAAGGCACCCTGACCAAAGTAACTAAAGGAAGAAAGAGTTCGTTTTGGCTCACAGCCCATCCTGGTAGGGAGGTCATGGCGGGGAGCTGATCATATTGCATCTGCAGTCAGTAAGGAGAAAGCGAGGGAGGATGGTGCTCAGCCAGCTTTTGCCTGTGTGCAGTCCACGAGCCGGGCCAGGAGCCCCGTCCATGGTGCTGCCCTCACCTAGCATGGTCTTCCTGTCTCATTAACCTAACCTAGAAAGTGCTTTGAATTCCAATCAAGCTGACAACTGAGATTCACCATCACAACTACATTTAAATTACTGTCCTTGTTTTCCAGATCGGAGAACTTTCCAGAGAGAAGAAAAGGAGGAAAGAAGTTATCTGTGCTAAAAGGGTGACTGAAGTCTTTTTTTCTTTATCCTTGTCCCTTTCAAAGAATGCTCTATGCAGTCTGGAGTTCAATGCAGCCCACCCTAGCCTGGGCAGGGACAGTTGCAGGAATACACAAGGGAGTGGAAGCTTTGGAGAGACTTTTATGAGGTCACAGATGTGAGGGACCATAAAGGTAGTGGCAGGCTGCAGGGGACCTCATCTACCATATGCCAGCATGTGCCGGTCCTTGCAACAGCTTGTGCCTGCCTCTTATGAAGCACAAAGTGTGAACACCGTCTGTCACTGTTGCTATGCCAAAACACTGACCAAAAGCAACTCAGAGAGGAAAGGGCTGTTCAACTTAAAACTGCCAGGGCACAGTCTATCCTTGAGGATAAGAACCTGGAGTCAGGAACTAAGGAAGAAGCCATGGAGGAGCACTGCCTTCTGGCTTACTCCCCTGGCTCATGGGCCACCTTTCTTATATCGGCCAGGCCCACCTGCCGAGGGATGGCACTGCCCACAGCGGGCTGGACCCTCCCAAATCAATTAGCAATTAAGAAAATGGCCCCCACACATGCCCACAGACCAGTCTGATGGAGGAAATTCTTCAGTTAAGATTCCTTTGTCTCAGGTATATTCTAAGTTTATGTCATGTAGACAAAAATTGTGATCATCATGATACCAGCTGCTTTCAGTAACTTCTATGACTGCTGACTGGCATCCATAGAACCTCTGTCTCTCTGTCGCCTTTGACTTCCATAGCTCCTGTGACTATCATCAAGCTCTCTGATCCCCACTTTTTCAGAAGTCCCTCCTGGAGATGAACGCCAGCCATCTGCCTGGGCCTTCTCCTCCTGCCCCTCCATTCTATCTCCAGGTCACCTCCGTACAGCCTTTCTCCCAATCTCAGCACGTGGCAGCTCTCTGTCACCAGAACCCAGTCCTTCCTGTGTTTGGAACCTTAGTGGCACATTTCCTACCCCAACGGCACCCCCTCCCTGTGTGACAGCACTTTATATTCAGAAAGATGATCTTGTTATCCAACCAGAGGCCATTGTGTCTCTGGTAGGGTGGCTCATCTGCTTATGTCCCAGCAATTCTTAGAGCATGCTCAGATCAAGAACATGTACCTCATGTACCTGCCACACTAGGAATTTTAGCAAGAGGATGTTTCCCTCCATCTATCAGAATCCTATGTGGGGGAGAATCCAGTACCATGCACATGGGAGCCAACCATATTTCTTTTCTTGGTCTTAACATACAGGAACTCTTAAGGAGACAAATGGAGAAGAAGACAAAAAAGGAGGGTGTCCCATTTTCAGCTCAAAAGACGTCAGAACACCAATGGGCATCCTCACAAGACTTGATGCATTCTGTTGTTCAGCAGGGTACACTAGATCCCCAAACTGGTTTGGAGATCAAAAATAAAGCAAAGCAGTCAGGAATTTCTGACCAGCTTCTCAGGGAAGACTTGGAGCAAAAATACAGCCAGTTCTTCTGGGGTCTTTCATCTCTGCATAGCGAGATATAGTGGCGACCCTCCTGGTCCCGATGGTCGGCTACTCGTTAGAGCCTCACCTTGTCTTATTTAATGGAATCTGTAAAGGAACTTCAGTCCCGGTACAGGATGGAGAAGCCCCACCAGTTCTTCAGTCCCATCCCCTTCCCCTCACCTTCGTACAACCCCAACCCTTTCCCCAAATAGAGACCCAATCAGAGGTTCTGCCTCCCACTTGGGTCCATCCCCTGGTCCACATGGAATCTCCACTCCCTCATGTACCATCATATTCTTCATCTTGTGGAAATACTCTCCATAGACCAGAGACTAGGGCTATCCCTGACATCTTAAATGGAGATCAACACCTGCAATGCCCGGTGTTACAGAACTATCCAGAAAACGTGTGGGGTTTAATCCCCGAATGCCAACAATATGAAGAAGCCTTTGCTTTTCCCGCTCCCAACATTCCACTGGTAAGACAGTCCCCTCAGTCCTATGTCTCCGTCCCTGGGCCCTGCCATTTTCATCTACATAGTGAACTGCAGGAGATCCTGGAGCCCCAAGGACCAAGCAAGGCCTGATCCTACCATGGTGCTTCCAGTCCTATAGTAGTCCAGGAGTACTAACAGTGATGGATCCTCAGTTCAAACAAACAGGAACATCTCCCCACAACTGCAAATGTGTTTATTCTCAACCCTCTGTGCATTGGGGCCCCAGCTACAGTGATCTAAGGATTAGAGAACCGAGTCACACCGAAAGTTTCTGTGAGAGGGTTTCAATAAGACCTCAGCTAAGAAAGGATGTAGCAAGGAATCTTGGCCATATCCTCGGGAAATGCCCATTAAGAAACCCACAGGTGATCTCAGAATGTTATGTATTAAACAGTCTAAATCCTACACTGGAAACAAAGAAGAACTGGGTGTGTCATCCAAGGACTGCTTCAGAAAATAAACCACTTAATATCTCAAGGAAGAACCTGGACCAGAATCAAACAAAAAGCATTCTTAGACTACATATGAGCAGAAAGTTTTGGCAGATCATTTCAGGGAGGATCCCTATAAAGGTGTGTTGCTCATGGCTTGCTGATGATAATACAGTGCTTCTGTCTGGGAACGCTCACACCAATACGGACAACAGAGCTTCACTGCCATTCGGCAGGGTTTCCTGCTATACTGCTACCCCGGAGATACCTCTTCTTGATCACAAAACCCAGCAGATGCTGGAAGTCCATCTCATAAGGTTTCGAGTAAATCAGAAGTGGGGACTTCCTCTTAAGGTTCTTGAATCCATAAAATTCTATATGTTGAGAGAGGCTAAGATATGGCCCCTTCCTCAGTTTGATTATCCCTCATCCCCAAACCCTATTTCCAGAATGAATTGGAAAACTGGATTCCTCCAGCCCCCCAGACAAAGCTCTAAATCTTTTCAAGAAGACAGGGTGGAAAAAAGAAATTCAGCGCCGATCATGAATAGTCTTCTGCCTGCCGCCTCACATGTAGATAAGGAAGGAGAGGGACCCCTGAGACCGTCACACTCTGATACTGGCCATGATACTGGCCATGAGGTAACAGAGCATGTCCAGATAACTGACGGTGACGGACAGACTTCTCTGCCTCGTGTATCCAGCAGCATAGACAAAATGAGTCAGAATCATACTGTACCAGAAAACAGACATGCCCAGGAGCAGCCCATGAAGCAAGATGTGACTGAACCTGAGTCAAAAACTGAGGTAGTTCATTCTAACAACACAGAAATCGCTCAAGGCAGATAGTGGAAGATGCAGAACATTTGATAACATCTAACATGTCTTGGAAGATAGACAAGGCCCATGAAGCAAGTGTTCTTCAATCAGAATCTGATCCTACCCGTAAGTTGGAAAACTCCAAAATGACAACTACAAGCAGCACTCTACTGGGCACAAAATGTGACCCACCAAGGACGTCAACCCTTGAAGAGTCTACAATAGACAATTTTAAGAAAGAGGTGCTTAAGGAACTAAAGTTTAAGTTGAATAATGAGTTTCAGAACTGATCACCTGAATACAGCTCACAGTGAACCCTGAACTGTGCCCCATGTTAAAGATTCTTGGGAGATACCTAATGACCTACATTAAATTTTCTTTTCAACCAGACTTCAAAACTGAGTGCTCAAGGACAGGTATCTCCCTGTAAGGAGTGTGTATTAGTTACTTCTCTGTTGCTCTGATAAAAAGCACTGACCATCGCAACTTAGAATAGGAAGAGCTGATTAGGCTTACGATTGCAGAGGGACTAGAATCCATAATGGTGGGGGCGGCATGGCAGCAGAGGTGGCTGAAGCAGAAAGCTGAGCGATCACATTTTCAAGCAGGTACAAGAAGCAGAGAGACTAGAAATCTGGGAAGGCTTAAGAACCCTATAAGCCCGCCCCCAGAGATGCGCTTCCTGCAGCACCATGCCTTTTAAGATCTCCCACAGTGCCACCAGCTGTGGAGAAAATGTCCAAATACTTGGGGTCTATGGAGGACACTCTCATTCAAACCACTGCATTCTGCTCCCTGCCCCACAAATGCTTATGACCATGTAAGATGTAAAGTGTATATAGTCCACCTTCAAAAATCCCCACAGTCTTTACCTGTCTCAAATACTATTCAAAAGTCTTGAGTCCAAGGTCTCTTCTGACACTCAAGGCATTCTCTTAACTGTATGCCCTTGTGAAATCAAAAGACAAACTACATACTTCTAACATACCATGGAACAGAATACACAGTTCTATTCGAAAAGGGATACGTGGAGGCTTACGGAGGAAATACTGAATCAAAACAAGACCAAAACCCAGCAGGGAAAACATCAAATCCAGTAACTCCATGTCTACTTCTGAGACTTCCAAAGGGCTTTCATGGTTCAGCCCCTCTGGCTCTGTTGCATGCAACATCCATCTCTTTCTTGAGCTGTCACCACTCCCTGTAATGCAGCTCTCTTTGCCATCTACAAAAGCCTCAGGGTCTCCAACCAGGCTTCACCTGCACAGCTTCATGAAATGTCCTGTCAGGCCTTCTTCCTGCAGGGACTCTCCTGTTGCATGCTATCTGACCTCAGTAGCTCTCTGAGACTGTTGAGGAACAACTGATAATCATTTCACTCTTGCATCTTTTATGCCTCTAAAGCCAGCATCATGGGAATGACACTGCCAAATTTGGCTGCCAACCAGGCAGGACTCTTTCCTTCCTTCTTTCCTTCCTTCCTTCCTTCCTTCCTTCCATCTTTGTCTCTCTCTCTTTTTTTTCGTGTACAGAACCTGATTAGATTCAAAGCATGCAGGTTGACCATGTGAAAAAGGGAGCATGTCGAGGGGACACAGGGCTGGCTGACACAGCTCCCGGGCAGAGAATGACTTCATTCTATCTTCCTACAATCTGGCTGGCCCAGGATGCCACTCACTTCCCCCAACTCAAGCGGCCAGTGCCAGTGACTGTGATAACATACGCGAAGGCAGGCCAGGCACACTCAGCAAGTCCCTGCCAGTGTCTGAGGTGTGGGACAAGTACACCACATCTGGAGAAACCTCTTCCTTGCAGTCTGCATGACGTAGTCTAAATGCATTCTGGAGTTCTTGTCTACCGTATTTTCTTCTTGAACTATGGCCCTAACTGAGTTTGGTCAGTAATGTTCATCTTAAATTGAGTATGCTCAGGAATGTGCCTGCCCCAAAGTACCTTTGTCATATGAATGCCTGTAAGCTTCTTCAGTAAATCCCCATCCTCTCTTTGTTAGGGGTATAAGGGTTGGTATTGTCCTGGGGGCAGGGATAGAATGTGCTTTCTTGCTTTCAGGAAATAACAAATTCTTCTACACTCCTAGATGTCCTGCCTGTGCTTTTGATTTTGGACTCACCAAGATATGAACCCATTGCATGTTCAGTTACGCAAGCACCTGTGCCCTCTTACGGTCTTTAATATGTCAAGACCATCCCAACATGTGGGAGGTAAAGGAAGGAGCGATGAGGGGTTCAAGGCCAGCTCAAATCACACAGCAAATCCAGTCTCAAAATTAAAAATAACAACAACAATCGGGGCTGGAGATGACTCAGAGATTGAGAGCACTGGCTCAGAGGACCTGGGTTTGATTTCCAGCACACACATGGCACCTAACAACCATTTGTAACTCCAGTTCCAGAGGATCTGACTCTCTCTTCTGGCCTCCTCAGACTTTGCACAACACGGGGTGCGTTACGTGCAAACCAACAGCCACATACTTAAAAAAAGATAAATAAATCGAAAAGAGAATTTCTCCAGTTAAAAAATAATAAATAAGAACACTAATAATAATCAGAAATGTTTCAGCAGGAAAACTGAAACACTAGTTCCAAAAGAGTTTAAATAGACAAAAACTATCTGAATCTTCTAAAACAAGACTTTTCAGAGTTAAGTAGGATATTTCTATTTTAAAATATCTGAATTCAAATTTAAGTAGCACAAGTACACAGTGGAGTTGGCCTGGGAACATTCTGCACTATCTCTGGTTTACACTGATAAAAAACATGGTTGTCTTAGTTGAAGACAAACAAGAGGCCACAGGACATTTCTAGAAGGTTGTGTTTAGTTCTGGTTTTGCACCCAAAATCTAAGCTTAAAACTTTGCCAGACTGTGATAGAAAATGTTTGATGAGTGGTTTTTCTGAGGATGCCTGCATAAGCCAGAGAGGTCACAACCTTGAGAAAGGGATAGGTGCTTGGCCTGGCAGAAGGAGCTCCTTTTAACTGCTGGCCATGTGGACTGGTTCAGGAATGCCAAGATGTACAGAAGGCTGTGCTGGGAATGCTGCTGGAAGCTGCAGGAAGGTCCAGAACAATGGGAGCAGCAAGCTCTGGAGCTCTGCAAGCTGACCAGGCCTTCTTCTGAGCTAGAATCTGTGCTGAGGAAGCATGATATCCTAGGGTCAGCTGCGGTCACACTGGTGCTCAGGTGCAGGTGCATGATTCACTGTCACAGCTGTGTCTCATTTCAAGATTAATGAAAAGGACCGGTAAGATGGCTTAACTGGTAAAGGTGCTCGCCACCAAGCCTGATGACCTGGGTTCGATCCTCAGAACCCACATGGTGGAAGACGAGAACCAACTCCCGCTAGTTGTCCTCTGGCCTGACACAAGTAAGTGCTCCCCCATCCCCAACACACATGGAAATATAATTAAAAATTGTTTAAAGATTGATGAAAAGCATTTCATTACTTCGTTCATGAAGCATTAAGTTTGAACCTCCATTCTAAACTATTGCCCACGCAAATTGTATGTCTTGACACAGTGTATTTTATACATGATATAAATAATGTGTTCTATAAATAGTAGTTATTGCCTTTTTAAAATTAAACTTTATATGAACAAAAGTTTTACTATCATCCTTTTTAGACTAGGTCAATAGGTCAATATGCAATAACATATATACCATGACCCTGGACATAGATCCTTAGGATGTCCGCACACTTCCCACATCATGCAGGGCTCTGGGGAAGCTTTAGCATCCAGAGACAGGAGCCCTCTTTTATATCATACTACATGAGCAAGTTAGACTGTGGGGACCACCCTAGGACATGGAATGCACTGAAACAGCACAAGCTGCTACAGTAAAAACCTATCGATGGGGTGTGGGGGAGGTTAAAAATATTTCAATCCTGTCAGAGCACTCAGCTTGTCCTGAGTGCAGTTCAGAGGTCTTCCTGTCACGTTAACACAAGGGCCGTGCTGTAAAGTTGGACAAGTGACAAAGGATATACATTTTATTTCAAATTACGTGTCATTACCTTTCCGTGCTGCCAAGAAAGAGAAGGAAATGAAAAGTGCCTTCCCCTCTTGTCTATCATTGTCTGTTGAGTGATATCCAGCAGCTTGTTGAGCTCCTCATCGCTGCCCGAAGGACCCTGGTGGCTGCCCATGCCGAGCTGAATCCGTGGATTCACGGCCGCTTCCAGTTGCCACCTGCTGCCCGCTGCGAAGCTGGAGGAAGCAGGCGTGGTGCTGGAGAACGTACTGAAGGCATCGTGCCTGCCATTTGGCTTCATCGTCTTCCTGCCCGCTTGTGGTGCCACCGCGGCAGCTCGGCAGCTCCAGGCAGGGCAGGGGACCAGCCGGCCCGCTATGGGCCTATCACAGGCTGCCGGGGGTAGGGCATGGTGGCACACGCCTGTAGACCAATCTACTCGGGAGGCTGAGGCAGGATGATTGCTTGAGTCCAGGAGTTCTGGACTATAGTACGCTACACCTATTGGGTGTCTGCACACGAACCACCGGGAGCTGTAGGCCGGCGAGGGACGAGTGTGACTTGGCCTTAGCGTGGGCCTTGCGTCCCTGCTGGCCACAGCCAGACTTCTAACCAACCATCACAACTCACTTTGAATTCAGCTGTCTGAGCCTCACCCGAGTCTGGCTGCCTGTCAAAATAGAATCTGTCTGGCCTATGTGATCAAAAGCGACTGTCCTTCATTCCCATTTAGCCCTGCCCCTACCCTATATAAGTCATCCTGTAAGCTGCAATAAATGAGATCCTGCTTGGACAGCCTAACGGCTTGGTGTGATTTTTTTCTCCAGACTGGAGAGGGTCCGAGTCATCACTCATCATCCTGCTCAGCCCCTGGAGGAGGCCGGCTGGACCAGCTTCTCCACCGCCCTACCTTCCGGCGATCTCGGCACCTGTTGTCTCTGAGCTCTGTTCTTAGTATAGTTTGAACCTGGATAATGTAGCAGACACTGTCCCAACAAATAACCACTGAATGGGAAGCACATGTTCCTTCCACTCCTGATGAGATTGTGGGCAGGGGCGTCAGCTGCCCTGTGGGGTGACTTCCTGATGACCGCAGGTATTCTGAAGCAGGGGCCTCCTCACAGTGGCCTCCTCACAGGAACAGCGGGAATGGATAACAAGAAGTATTAGTGCATTGGCCTTCTGGCGTTAGCGCACTGCATGAATTGCAGCAGCCTGTTCAGCAGCCTGCTGTCCCCATACCTGTGGGAATGGCAAAATTAAAATAATGGACCCATAATTCTCAGTCATTTACAGGAAAAAACTACAAATTCTATGTGTACGTATCCAAAGGAAAAATCCAAATTTCCTTTAAATTATACAAAGCAAATGTCAGAGCCATGGGTACGTGAAGAGCTACTTCTTTAAAAAGAAACTCACAGTTAATCATTAATGAATTTCATGAAACAATATAAGCCATGAAGGTGTGCAGGAAAGTGCCGGGTAAAGAAAGCACTGAGCGAATGGGATTCACAACAGGACGGCTATCAGAACAGGGCCGGGTCCGTGCAGAGGAGAGCTGAGAACTTGGGGCAGATGTATATATGGGTCTCTCTGACCAGAAAAGGAGGCAGAGCGCACCACCATGTGCCCCTCTAACACAGGGTGCTACAGCAAACCTCTTTCTTTGATCTATAGGAAAGGAGAACCCGTAATCCTTTCCCTCGGGCTCAGTGCACTCAGTCTCCCATCTGTGCAGCTCTGTAGCAGCTTCCCTGAAGTCGTCCTCTCAGTCCCAGTTCCCACTTTGATAGGCGGGCAACAGAGCTCTGTGCCTAATCACTGCCAATCACACAAGCAGCAAGAGGAATGAAAGAGGCAGGGGACGCCAGAGACTCAATTATCTTCACGAAACTAAGAAACTCAGTGAGCTGTGTATCACCTGTGACCATAGCCCCAACAAGAGACAAAGGAAAGCCTCTTTAGCTCCCAAGGGAGACCATGGCACTCTAAAAGGAAGATAAAGGCAGGTCTGCAGCTGTGAGACCAGGCATGCCTAGGAGGAAGCCACACCAGGAAAGTCAGATGAGGGATGGGATCAATATGAAATAGGGTAGATGGCCAGAGTAATTGGAAAATGAAAACATTCCTTTTGATAATCAAGGGCTCCTCAGGGAGGCCAGGAACCTGCTGGGTCTGGATATAGTCACAGAAGTGTGTGAGACAGTGCTATGCACTGCTGCTCTAGTGGCCGGTGACATAAAGACCTTGTACTCACTTAGGAAAATGAAGCTAGCAGCTCAGAAAATGTGCAGCCTGATCCAAGAGAGGCCATTCTGGAAATACAAGGTAGTGCTGGGATTTCCTCCTCATCTGCAAAGCTCCATGACCATACAACAGTTGCATTCTGTGTAATTGTAAAAAGAACATCATATGGATAAGGCCAAGATGCTCCTGAATAGTAGCCAGGCTCCACTGGACCTTAATTCCCGAATGCCTGGGTTTGTGGCCCTGAGAAATCACTTTACTTGGCAGCCTCGTTCAAGCAGGGCAATGTGTGGCTTTCCCTTTTTGAACACTCTCTTTAGTCCCTCACTTTCCAAAGAAATGCCTTTAGAATGAGTGTGTACTTTCACACCTCAGAGCTTTCCTTGGTGAGGTCTCCTCTTCAAAGCACTTTCCCTATTGTCCCAGTGGAAAGGTTCTCTTTCATGGTTCTAAAACCTTCAACAATTGTAGCTACTTTGGTGGGCCATTTGCTTTTCTGCCACATTAGCTGTATTCACACTCACTTCCTTGCCAAATTGCATGGTTTTTTAAACCTCCAGTCTATTGTTTGATCCTACTTGACACTATAAATTTGTCTAAAAACAATGAGAGATGACGATACAATGGACCCATATGCTATACTCCCTTGAAATTTCTACCACCAAACAAATTAGTATGTAACTCTTTAAAACAATTTTAGATTTATTTTTATTTTATGTTTATGAGTGTTTCGCCTGCATGTAGGTAAGTGTACCTGTGTTAAGCAATGCCCACAGAGGGCATAAGAGGGCATTGGATCCCCTGGTACTGGAGTTACAGATGGTTGTGAGCTGCCATCTGGGTGCTGGAAACTGAACCTGGGTCCTCTGCAAGAGCAGTTAGTGCTCTTAACTGCTGAGTCATCTCTCTACACTACCATACATGACTTCTGAATTAAGCCTCATCGAAATCTTCAGAATATGGGTAAAATGTAGCTGGAATCTTAACCAGAATGCAACAGAGTCCTCTAATCTAATCCCCAATACAGTCCTTGTTCCCACCTAAAAAATCATGAGCAGTTTCTACTGCCCAGATTTCTATTAGCATTCTGAAATTCTCAATTTCCATCAGAATGGCCCATGAAGTTCTCCCTATAGCATCCTACAGCTTCTCTAAATTCTTCCAAATTCCTCCCACAAATCAGCTCCAAAGGCCTACAAACCTGTAAGTCACAGTCATCACAGCAGCAACTCCATTTTGCTGGTACCAGTTCTTTGTACTATGTTTGTGTTGCCATGACCACAATGCGTAACAGAACAACTTAAGGGAGAACAGGTTTAAATGGCCCACAGTTTCTAGGAGACTTCAGGTCATCATGGTGAGGAAAACACAGTGGTGACAGTGGGAATAAGATTGCAGGGTCACATGGTACATGATAGCAGACCAGGTCATCATGGTGAGGAGAGCATGCTGTAAGAGTAAGAATAAGAGCACAGATAACTCATACTTTTACCATCAACAAGCATTCTACGTTCTCAAATATGAAGGTTCAAAATTTACATAAAATAGCTCAGAACTCTAAATAGTGATTTACTGCATTACACACATATATATAAATACATGTATAAAGCAATTACAGGAAAGGAGATAGTTTATTAAGGGTGGGAAACAGAGGGGCCTGGAGGTGTACCATGCTTTCCCTGTGACCTGTCTCCAAGAGGGCGAGACAGAAGGACTAAGAAGAGTTCCCCAGTGACCATTCATGGGTCATGAACATTGTACCCACGTGTCCCAGGTCCCTATAATGCAGGCTGTTCTGGGCATGCTCTCTTGAATGAATGAAGCTCAGGGGGACCTAGGACTACTAGTTGTTTCTTTGCTGCTGCCTTTAGTGTGCTAGTCACTGGATTTTCCTCCTTTACATTTTCCTGTCTCAATTCCCCGTGAGAGTAGTAGTCCCAAAAGTCTTTGGGGTATAGAGGATGATGATCAACCCCCTTCTATGGCTAGCCCCATACTGATGTTGGGTACAGTCTCTGCCCAGAATGAATCATAAGATTCTCTCCATGTTTTATGTATCAGTTGGAAAAGAGGCTTTAGACTCTTAGGCATAGGAGGTGGCAGGAACCTGTCTGTCACAGGGACTTTAGTTTGACACCAAGTTTACATGACTCAAATATCAGTTTTCAGTAAGAGTGACAAGGTTGTGCCAATCAACGACCTCAAAAAAGGGGCGAGCGAAGTAAGCTCGCTCAAAAAAGAAGTAATCCATTTGCCTGTTTTTCCATGGCTGGGAAATAAAGAATGAGCTGCATTATTAGATCCATGTTGTGCTATCAATTTCAATAATAACTGGAAAATATAGCTATGAGCAAATTTAAGTGTCTTTCCCCAAACTGAAATGTTTATGCTAACAACATGCTTCAAAGTTGCTTCCCATAGTCTCCACTAACACGCAGCCCTAACATATTGACTCCACCTCCTCACTCAGATTCAGAGCATTGCTCTTTTTCAGCAAGTAAAATGGGAATAAAGCACAATGGGAGACATGGGGAGACAGCTACCTGTTCAATAAAGTGACTGCTCTGCAAAATGAAGGACTCTCCCAGCTACACCAAGGCTTTGAAGTACAAGCCAAGGCGAGAAACGCTCCCAGGGCACAGTCACACAGGGCCACAGAGGCTAGAGAGTCATGGATGGCTAGGCCACAGGTGGAGGTCATGCCTGGGGAGACAGCGGCTGCCCCAGGAAGGGACATCATCCTGCAGTCTTGGTTGTCTTGCTGGGACTGCAAATGCTGAGGAACTGTCCTGCTCTGTTCTACCACTTTGTTCAGCTGTACAGAGAGAGCAGGCCATTTCAGGGAACGTTGTCGAAATACCGACCCAGTTCAGAGGCTCCTTTCCCCACACTGCTTCCGCCCACCCCAAATATTGACACCATCTTGCATCTGACTGTCACCATAAACACCACTAGTCACAGCTTTAGACAGCCTCAATACAAAGGTCTTTTTCTGTAAAAAAAGGTGAAACTATCGAAAAAGTGACTCACACCGGTAACTGCAGGGCTCAAGCGGCTGAGGCAGAAGGATTCCTGCAGGTTCCAAGCCAGCCTGGGTTACAGAGACCCTGCCTCAAAACACCAAGAATTTAAAGATACCCTTCATTGTTCTTACTTTACAGACCATTATTAGGTTACTTACCATTTGAACACCTGTGTGTAGCTTCTACCTTTTTTGGTGTGTGTGGGCAAAGTGAAATCTCTAGTAATTAAGCACACCACCAAGAAAAGCAGATATTGGACTAGACCATGAACAAAATCCTGCATGGCTATAGGAGATCTCAGGCAAGAAGGGACAGAGGTGAGGATGACGCTGCACCTGCTCTTACTACAGTAAAGGAGAGAGTTGACTGCTGGAGATACCCGTGTTATGAGCTGGAATACTTAGAAAGGCAAGGGAAATCAGTAGTTGTTTTTGCTGTAGTTTACATATTATTTGAAAATCAAACATCAGTGTTTATTTTGAAAATGTCTTGTATCGTAGTTCAGAGATGGTAATGACATTAGATCTGACCTGAGTTGGTTCTTGACACCTTGGTAAGTGAGTTCTTACCATTGGCAGTCACACTGACAACTTCCTTTCAGTGATGCTGTCTATAGCAGATGGGACCCAAGAAGCATTTGGTTAAGCCCCTTGTTTTCAGGGAGGAAAGTGGGCTCAGTTCTGGAGATTCTAGCGGGTGAACTGTGGTTCCTGAACTCAGCAGGGCACAAGCATGCTCAAAGCAGGGCCTACCTGTGTTCATGTGACAGTCTCCAACTGTAATACTTTTCTGTTAGGAAAACTTTTCCATTCAGGAGAGGCAGGGGTATGAAGGATGCTTTTAAATTTTTATTGGAGTTCTTCTCCGACCTCCCTTTATGTTCCAGTCTCAGTGTTGACATGAACTCTCTCTCACTTTGTCAGTTTAAAAGTCTCTATTCATTAGAGTTGCTGTGTTAGAGTTGTGGCTGCCTTAGTCCTTTAATGACATGAAACAGGATGTCATCATAAAAAAACAAAACACATGCTGCTTCTCATCTAGCCCTTACAGTCCTTGTAGAAGACTTCTACCAAAAGCTTGGCTTTTACTATCCTAGCAAAATGGTGGTTGTGTGGCATGCAGAATGATGAATCATGCTTTTCTTTACAATGAAAATATTACAGGTTATACTAAATTATCAGTTCAAAAGGAAGTGGTATTAACACATTTAAGAGTAATTCTGTGGGCTTATCTAAGTCTACAGCTATGTATTTTTTCGCCTGTAAAGTGCAATCTTGTAATACTCTCCTTGCTTTGATTATGAGAGGGGCTCATTCAAATTATCCCAGAAGCCCACTGGTGACATGTCTCATAATCAATCAAAGCACACTGCATTTTCCTCGGGGGTGGTCTGGTGTTGGAATTTTAAACAGAACCTGCAGGTATCACACCTGATTCATAAGAGCCTCCAGGTCCCAAAGTTGGTAAGTGTCTGGCTAAATGGAAAGCAGTAATCGTAGAGGCTACTGTGCAACTCCTGGTGTTCCCCTTGGGTTGTGCCACCAAGTGGCTTAAAGCCCTCCAGCATAAATGAATGCACAGGTGGCCTAGTTTAACACTCCCCGGTCACTTCATCTCTTTAAAACCACACTTTAAAACGCCTTTGGAAGTACAGGTAGCCGTTTCTCTGGAAAGCACCCAGATCCGATGCCTATCTCTGCCTAGATATGGTACTGTCAGTGTTGCACAACCATCTTTCCATCATGTTCTTAACTTGCCAGACCTCTGAAGTCCTCTGCACCCTCAGACACCTTGTTTTCTCACCATGACGTCTTTCTATGTCATGATGTCCCAGGCTCTCAGGGAACTTTATTCCTCCTGTTGCCTTCTTCCTACCATAGCTCTGTTTTGGTTTAAAGTGTTTAGAATTTCTGACCAAGAAGTGCTGATTTCCTTTCAACAAATGGAACAGAATCAACATATGCTGTTCTGTGGGTTCTGAAATTTCAGGCTGCTTATTGGTTATTCTCAGCTAACCTGTTAAGCACTCTTGACAACAGAGCCAGGCTACCTCAGAGCTGATCAGACAAGTCAGGAAGGCCTCGAATATGGCAGGCAGGTTCAGTCAGGCATGCTTCAAAGTATTTCTAGGAAAAAGTTTTGATATATTTTCAAGAAAGATGCCACAAGGCTAGGTATAGTTCACTGAGTGTCTGCCCAGCATATGTGAGAGGTCCTAGGTTATACTCTCAGCACCTCCAAAAAAAGTATCAAGTCAGATCAACTCTAACACTAACTCCGGATCCTTTCTACCATAAGCCAAATGAACTGCCACTAGTCTTATACCAAGGTCACAAAGCTACTTTAAACTTGAGAGGAGCTCATTCTACTAAATGTAAAGTACTGCTCCCTGAAGAGGACAAAAGGGAAAGCCCCACAGGCTTAGACAACTATCATGGCAAAAAAAAAAAAAAAAAGTAAAAACAGGAAGAGGAATGCGCAGCAAATAAAGGCTGGAGCCTCGTGTCCAGCACTCTCAGGCTGAAGTCGGTGGGTCTGGAATAGAACCTTGACCGGAAGACATTTCATGGGTTAAACTGGGACACAGCGCACTTAAATCTAAGACCCATATAGTTCAACAATCTGTACGTTTCTACCGTCCTACCTGTTGAATGTCACCAGCAACACTGTGAAATCTCTTCAGTGTCAAAACTAACAGTTAAAGGACTACATGTTTTTTGTTTAAAACAATGATTATAAATCCTTACAAATCTGTTATGACACAAAATCACAATCTTCATGTAGAGATCCCCTCCTCAAAAAATTCCTTTTAAATTTCACCAGAATCTATCTATCTGCTTAATAAATTCCATGTTTTTCAACTTCTTTTGGCTAATTTTTGAGTTTGTTGAGTTCTTTTGTTTTGGGGGTCTCACTGACCTCTAACTTGCTAGATAGCTGAGGGAGGTTGAACTCCTTATTCTACTGTGTCTACCTCTCAAGTGCAGGGATCACAGTCTCACAGCACGACAGTGCTGGGATCACAGTCTCACAGCACGACAGCCGACTTAGAACACTTCTCAACTGCTGAAACAGTGAAGTGCAGAGACCTTACTGAACACATCACAGAAAAGTAGTTTCACATCAGCAGCAGTGCATTTTTTGTCAAGAAATTTATTAACATTTACAAACACTATTTTCACTCAATCATTTATAAAAAAAAGATTTATAATTATGTCTCTAATAAAACCATTTAACGTTCACCGATGCATTCATTAAGAGCAGTTTCACCCTTGGAACATAATAAACCACTTTAAAACAGCAGTTTCACTCATGTCAGGTAAAGATGTCAAACTAAAAATATTCCTTATAATGGGTTGTTATCCAAGAAATCCATTTCATTTCACGTTATGTGGTAAGACTTATGGATGCACCCCGAAGAGTGGTAGTCTCTTTCAAACCAGTTTCACAACAGGAAAATATTTGTCAACAGAAAAATCAAATTCAGGAGGAACTTATAAAAAACCCAGAAAGTCAATAATGTTACTTACACCTGTTCAGACAGTAAGCAGAATCAGTATTTTAGAGATTCAAATGTCTTTAGAAATAAAGCAGTACACAAGAAATTGTTTTAATGACAAAAGTGAAACCTGGAGGGAAAGAAAGGATTAATTTCTCATTCATGCAGGTCCGAAGAAAACATTACAGACAACTGAAAATGGACTTCACTTCCAAAAAGGAGCTCAACTAGATTAGGGTATGACAAAGCTTTCAATTTGGGGTAACTAATGGAACTACATAATGAAATGGGTCTTTAGTAAAGCAGAAGAGAGGAGCTGAAGAGAGTAAAGAATTCAAGCTACAAATAATAGGCAAATGTCACTGAAACTGTCTCCACCGATGGCCTTGCAACTGTCACTGAAACCTCCTCCACGACGGCCTCTCAAGTGAGGCCAAGCTTCACCAATACTGAAGGCCACCATCTGGGTCTTTAATGAAGAATCTTATGCCCTCTTCTGCCCTCCATGGGCACTGTACAACATGGGTGCACTTACATACATGAAATACATTCATACACATAAAATAAAAATAAACAAAAATTTTAAAAGTCTTGGGGCTGGAGAGATTGGTAAATTGCTTGCTTTGCCAGGCAAGCATGAGGACCTGAGGTTCAATTCTCAATACCCACATGAAAAATCTGGGGATGGCAACACAGGCCTGTAATCTCTGTACTGGGAGGTAGAGACAAGCAGATCTCCTGGGGCTTGCTGGCTAACCAGATGGATTGGTGAGCTCCGGGTTCAGTGAGACCTTGTTTCTAAAAATAAAGTGGAGGGAGAGTGAGGAAGATACTAGGCCTTGACTTCTGACCTCCATGAACATGTGAAAGAAACTCGCACTCACAAAGATAATGAAGCATTTACATCCCCCAAGCAGGTGACATTTAGTTACTTCATACTTCTTATCCCAGTATTCTTTTTACAATTATGAGTGTTATGTGTTTAAGTACACCCATGTTGTACAGTGCCCACAGAGAACAGAAGCTGTTGGCTCCCCTGCAACTGGAGTTACGAGTGAGTGTTAGCTGCCATGTGCATGCTGGGATTCATAACCGGGTCTTCTGTAAGAACAGTCAGTGCTCTTAAACTGCTGAGCCAGATCTCCAACTCCATTTTTCTTCTTTTAAGGAGTATTTTATTATTTTTTATTTTATGTGTATTCATGCATTGCATGAATGTAAGTACACTCATGTCATGCAATGCCTGTTGAGCCAGAAGAGGAGCTCCATGCCTGGAACTGAGCTTTTGGATGGTTATTAGCCGCCATGTGGGTGCTCGGAGCTGAACCTAGGTCCTCTGCTAGAGCAGCCAGTACTCTAAACTGCTAATCCATCTCTCCAGCTCTACATATTTTTCTCTTAAAACATCTTAGTAATTTATTTATGTACTTTATTTGCATATGGGGGAGGGGTGCCTGTGAGCCATGGGGCATGTGTAGCAGTCAGAGGACAACTTGCAGGAGTGGATTCTCTCTTCCTACCACGTGGGTTCTGATGACAAAACTCAGGTCTGTAAGACTTGGCAGTAAGCACCTTTACCGACTGTGCCTCTATTTCTGTATTCCTGATGCTCCGGCCCTAACTTTCTCATCACAAGTTACTCAGTAATTTATGTGGGAAAGGCAAAAGACTAGTCTCAAAATGTCTCAAGGTCATATGCCGAGCTTTATTTATTTATCTTACTGCGGAACCTCTCCTCTTTTAGGATAAATTGCACACAATGATTTAACTTGTACTGTAATAATACTTATGTACCTTATTATATAGATAGGAAACTTTGTAAATATTTTCTGAGCAATTTACTCAACTTTTGACTCTTTTTTGTGTCCTCCTGCTAACAGCTTCATAACCACAAAGTTGGGTTTGGCAACCTTTAAAATTCTATTGACCTAAAATATGAACAGTATTAAGCTATCATAATGTAAAACTTGAGTTAAAATTTCCTTATAGATACTACTAGGAACTATGTATAACAGAAGTGCTATTTTATGAAAGGCAATTTAAAATAAACATACTTCTTTTACAAACAACTGTGCATCATTCAAGTCTACTTTGAATAGACTACTGTTTCTTGCTTCCCTGAAAACAAAAGAACATCAAACTACATGTCCTACAAAGGCAGCACAGTACAGCGTTTACAGCATGCTATGTTCACAAACTCCAGCCTCACCACTGACTCGGTGTAAATTAGTTTTCAAGTTGGTCTGCTCCTCAGCTTCACTGACGAGTTATACATAGTCACATGCTGCATGACATTTCATTAATGGCAGGCCACACATAAAACAGTGGTCCCATAGATATACCATCCCTATGTAAGTATGACATGATACAAAACAACAATACTGCCTAAGTATGCACTTCTCACATTTATTAAGTGATGCATGACTGTACTTAAGCTTAGAAACGTGCCTGGTTGCCAGTGAGTATCTTTGAGTAATTGTTATATCTGATTACTGCTTGTCTGAAAATTGCAACACATTGAGTTCCTACTGCTGCCTTTATGGTTATTCTCTAGAAATATGCGCTACCACAGCACTCAACCCCTGATCAGATATCCACCTGCCTGAAGCAAGGGTAACATTTAAACATAATGGAAAAACGCCAGGTAGGGTGAGGCTCATACCCATAATTTCACACCTGAAAGTCTGAGGCAAGAGGACTGCCATGCATTTGAGGTAAACCTAGAGTACACACTTCTAGGCCAGTCTGGGCTACATAGTGAAACCTTGTCTTTAAAAAAAACCAAAAAACAAAAAAACAACTAATTGGCATCAAAATTTAGCATGTCCAAAACTATACTGTGGCCCTGCCTGGCAAGTGCTCATATTCCACTAGCACTAGCAGTCTTGCCCACGTGAATCAATTCCTCTGGTAGCTCTGCTCAAAAACATTCAAGTCATCCTTAACTTCCCCATATCCCACATCTAATCCACTCCCAGTACAGAAGACTCCATCTTCAGAGACAAGGAGAAAGCAGTCAGTGTTGATTATTTGCACTGTTCCCACCACTTCTCACCAGGATTACTGCTGCCAAATCCCTGACTTCTACCTTCTGATGTATTGGTCTATTTTCAGGATGTTCCTTTAAACAGAAGTCAGATCTATCTACCCTCTGCTCAAAATCCAATTAACGTTCCTCAACTCCAACCACACCAGTCCCTAGCTAGTGCTCAAACACTCTAGGGACACTCCTATTCTGTACCTTTTTGCATATGGATCCCTCTGTCTACTAGGGGTCCATCCCTGGCCATCTATGTGACTCACTTCACCTTCTAGAATTTACTCAAGATAGCTCAGTGACAGCCGTTTGTCCAGCACGCTCAAGACTCTGAGTTTAATGTCAAGCAGAAGAAAAGGGAAGCTTAACCCCCTCCACCAGAGCATTTCTTCAGTTCTCTAACCTAATGCAATACATAATATACTTATTTGGCTGCCCAAGAAGGCTGGGATATCAGGCTGTTTATTTTCTGCTGGGAATACAGTAGGAGCTTGATAAATTTTTGTTGAATTAATAAATGAAATTTCCACTAAATTAACTATGTCCACGATTATCGATAACTACCTCAAAGTTTTAGTTACCATTTTTAGGAGGTGAATATAGATTTCTAAAGAAATCTCCTCCAAGGTATTCAGCTTCCCTCTCAAGAAACAAAGACACTGTCAATATCTTTCTATAAAAATCATATATTCACATAATGCACACTGTCTTCTCTAACCACTGTTTTTGGTCTTTTTGAGACAAGGTCTCCCTGTAGTCCCAGCTGGCTTGAAACTTGCGATATAGACCAGGCTGGCCTCAATCTCAGAGATTCACCTCTTCTGCCTCCCAAATGCTGGGATTAAAGGTGTGTACCACCACACCTCATTCTTTACCTACTTTTGACTGAAACTATACACAGTTTTAAACTTTGGTATCTAAATCCATTTCACCCTAAATAATACTTCCTTCAGCACATGAAGGCCATACAGAATTCCACTGAATGGATAGATGTATCATGATTTATCAGTCCACTGTTCATAAACACCAAAGTTTCTTTGATTGTTTGCCAAAAAACTGCTATAATGAATACCAATATTTATTCATCACTTCCTATATGTGCAAATGTGTCTGTAAGGTAAATTCTTAGAATTGCTAAGTCTGAGATTTGTGATTTTTCATCCTTTTTAAATTTGTTTGCAGTGTGGGAGATGAAGCTCAAGCCTTGTGCATGATAGGTAAACACTTATCAGTGAGCTATAACCTAGCTAAAGAATTGGTGATTCTTTAATGTTTTTATTTATTTAAAAAAACAGGCTGAAGAGATCACTCAGTGGTTAAGAGCACTGGCTGCTCTTGCAGAGGACCCAAGTTCAGTTCCCAGCATCCATATGGTGGATCACAATCATCCTTAATTCCAGTTCCAGGGGATGTGATGCCTTCTTTTAGCCTACTTGGCCTTTTCATGACATGGGTACACTTACATACATGCAGGCAAAATATTCATACACATAAAATGAAAATAAAAAACATAGCTACCCATCCCACCCCTCTGCCAGTCTTGGGCCTAGACCCACTCCTGCCCCTCTACTTCAGACCTCTGGACTAGCTTCATAACACAAACCAGCTAAATCCTCTAGTGTAGTTTCTTAATACCCTCCATAGGCTGTCCTGACCCCACCTCTACGTGGACTCCTCAATCTGCCTGACACAGACCAGCCCTTCTACTACCCTGGTAAATGGATGGAACTAGAAACTGTTATACTAGGTGAAGTAACACAAATTCAGAAAACCAAGTGACTTACGTTCTCACTCACTTGAGGATGGCAGCATCAATATGTGAGTGTGTATATCATGTGAGTATATACCCTGATATAACAGCAGGAGCCAGGAAAATGGAAAGGAAGCATGGAGGTAAGGGGAAAGAAAGAGGGGACAGCAGGGAACAGATGTTACCAGGGAGGAAGTAGGGGATGAGAGAGAGGAGGGAGGATGTGCAGGGTCCTGTGGAGGTGGGGGTGACTCAGGAGAGGGGAATGATAGAAGGTCGGTGTTATCTGGGAAAGGGTGGGAAACATGGAGTGCTTGGACTAGAGAGGACGGAGGCTGACGGGGGAGAGAGAGAGATGGGTGGAGCTTGGGCTTCGTAGGAAGCCAGCATGAAACGTGTTGGCTCAGGAACCCCCTGAGAAACACACACACAGCTCCCGAACATCAGTGCATGTGTATGGCGGGGTGTGGCAAGAACAAAAGCGCAGTGCTAGACAGGAGAGATCTCCCTCCAAGTTGTCCAAGAGACTCCCAAATAACACAGACTGTTGCCGGAGTCCTTGGTTATGTCCCAGAACTTGAAAGTAAGACCCTACTGTTGAAGACGGGACATACTTTGGACAAGGGACTTGGAACAATGAAGCTGGAAATGACCTGGAAATCTTCTACCTGAAGTTCATAGTTCTGAAGGAAACTGTGCAAACTACTAAGGGAGAAAGTCAGTCAACGGTCCAACCCACTGCTAAAGCCTAATACACACAAGGAAGGACGGGCACATGCACTGCTGCAGCAGTGGCACTGTTACCTGGGCGTGATCAACAACTATCTAATGAGACTCAATGTCATCTGAATGAGAGAGAATTCATGGGTGGCATTGTAATTAAAGTGGAACATACATGGCTGGAAAGGTCACAGATCTAGAGAAAACCCTGTTTCTTATATCTCTAGAAAAACGAAATTTCTTACCATACGCTAAATATGGATCCTCATATTTACAGACATGTGTGCCATCCACCATTCGTCAAAGAAGCTTTTTTTTGCAAAAGATGGAGGCTATTATAGAATTCCACAACTGGTCACACATAGAGAATGTATGTCTGACAGACAGCCAGTCCTATGTGACGTATCTAGAGTGGAACCTCTCAACCTCAGGCCCAAGGAACATAGCAGAGCATGGGGGAGAGACAGTACTAGAACATCCCTAACTCTCACCAGTGAAATGTCCATACACGACACAGTGCGATGCACACAGAAGGCCACAAATGGCTAAGTTTTAGAGAATAAGACACTACAGAGTGTGTGTCCCTGGATAAAACTCCTATATTAAACCTCTCCCACCCACAGCTTAGGGACCATTGCGGAAGGGATGGAAAAACTGTAAGAGCCAGGTCTGTGAACATACTGAGGCTTTCGGGCCACTGGAAACTTGCTCATGTGAATCTGCGGCAATGTTGGCATACTACACAAGACTTGTGCCAACTCAATCAGACAAGGACCCAGCATAGAGTGAGTGAAATGGGTGGCGGGCTGGCCCTAGTCTGGGAAATGTTAGCAACTGATTACTGCTGGGTGAGGGAGAGTAGGTCTTCCTTAAGATCGCTAGACAGGCTGGCTAGATTCCAATGGACAAACCTGCAGTGAAGGATACCTGCATACAAAGGCTTGACTGGATAGGACTTAACATATATGAAAGAATGCATGAGCTCTGGTGGGGAGGAGGATATATGGGGACATGGATGGGGGAGGGGAGGGTCTAAACTTAATTAACTATTGTATGAAATACACAAAAATGCAAGAAAAATATTTTTTGATTCGAGGATTTCATACCGTGTATCTTGACCACATTCAGAGCTTCTCTCCACTCTCCTCAACTTCATGTCCGTTAGTCACCTTCTTAAATTCAGTTTTTGTGAACTTCGTACAATGTATTTTAGAGATCCCCTCTCCTATCTGTATCCCTCTGACTACCCCCATATTCAACTTCATGTACTCTAATACAGAGAGATACAAACATAGACAAAGGCCTATAAAGTCACATTTGTGTCCCCAAATACCTTTTGGTGTGGGTTCATCCAATAGAGCCCGGTCAACCTACCCAAAGTCTCACCCTACAATGAGGCTGACCCCTCCTAGCAGCCATCAGTTGTCAATATTTCCTCAGGCAGGGCTGGGGTTTCTTACCCACATTCCCACATCGATGCTGGGGTTTTGTCTGGCTTGAGCTCACGTAGGACTTGAGTATGCTGTCACCATTGCTGTGAGTTCATGAGTAACTGACCAGCTGTCAGGAAAACTCTGTTTCCTTGAGGTAGCACTAGTGATTTTTGACAGATAATGCTAAATTATCTCTTCAATGAAGCTGTCTCAAGTACTGCCCCCAAACAGTATGCACAAATGAGAGGTAACTCTTACTTATTAGAATAAGTATATCTCAATCAAATCAGATTGATAAAGCAAATTACTTAAATATCAAAAGTCTAAACCATAATTATTTCTTTTTTTAAATCAATAGCCTTTAAATGGTCAAGTATGGAGTAATGTTCAATGGTAACTGGCTAGATCATTTTTTATATTTAAGACTTAAAGTGGAACCTGGGTATGATGCCTCATGGCCATAATGTTAGCATTACAGGAAGGCTGAGAAAGGACAATCACTGTGAGTTCAAGGCCAGTGTGGGCAAAGTGAGAGCAGGGGTGGTGGTGACTTAAATGGTTAAGCTGGCAAAGCTGTCTCAAACTCTTGGCAAAAACAAGACAGGCTCTATTTACTAATAGCATTCAGCTGATGCCTTTAAATTAATGCCCATCTAGTAGCAGGACCTGTGCTTTCCGCCTTGCCTGTCCTCTATTATGACAGTAGACCCACTCTTACCTCAGGATCTGGGTTAGGGATATTTTCCAGTATCATTTTTGCTTGCTGAAAGTGCTTACTAGCAGCCACATACAGTTCTGGAGACTGAGGAGGAGGACTGTATTTATTGAGGTCAGACATTTCCTAAAAGCAAAACAAAATCAGAGGCTTTCATTCAAAATCACATTTCATCTAAAACCCTTCAAAATTATTACAGAATTCTTCACTGACTATCCATTTAAATAAAGATTCTGAATATTCAGTTCTTCACCCTCATACACTGTCTGTAGTCTCCTCACAATTTAATAAGGAGTAATGTGATAGTATATCTAGCCAAGTCAAACAATTTCCACAGTATTCTATTTAAGACTGCTATTGTTATCTGTCTGCCCTCTGGCCCAGCAAGATGGCTTGGTACAAAGAGACCTCTAGGGCAGGAGACAAGAATGGAAGTTCACCTTGAACTGCAGGTAGTGCACTGGTGGGGGGGTCATCACACTGTTGAATGGAGCAAACCTGTGCTCGTACCGTACTTGTTCACTGTCGAGCTCAAACTTGGGCTTACGTACTTTGCCATCCATGTCAAATGCAACCATGGTCTAAAGGAAAAGGGAGTTAAAAAAAGAAGAAAGCCATCTGAAAGAGTAAGCATCTTCATGAGTACAAAATAAAGAACAAAAAAGAAGCTACTTAAAGACTGTATGTGGACTTCTAGTATTCATTTTTAATTTATATTTCATGTCTTATACAAAAAATGGTTCAAGTTCCAGTGTTCAATATAACTATTTTTCCCAGTGAAATTATACAGATATTTTTCTTCTACATTTCGTATTTTTGTAATTGCTTAGAGATCTTCAAGTAAAAGCTTCTGAAAGAACAAATATATAATTTCACAGGAAAAGTTTTTTCAAATGCCCCATTTTGTAAAACCTATCCTGTAAGTTGCCTAAAATCTTTCCTGAAATACCAATACAATTTCAAAATTAATGTTCACTACCCTCCTGAAAATGTCTGCTTTTGCTTACACCAATCACTGAGAGTCTACTTCTACTTACCTATGCTCCTAAAAAGCCCTAAAACCATCTCTCCCATGAAGCCTTTCCTGTCATTATTCAGGAGTAAGGTCTCCCTTTTGCTCCCACCTACATCAAACGTCAACTGGCTGTGTGATGTTAAGTGAGGGTTCTACTCCTTGTTGAAGACAACTAGACTTGAGTAAGTAACTTTCAAACAAATGGCAAATAAAATGAAGGTAAAATAAGATTCTGATAAGAATCAGAGAAATGGGTTTCCTTTAAATAAACTAGACAATAATGAGAGTCCAACATCAAACAGAACACAATTTTCAACCACTTACTTTGAACATTCCAGCACACATATTCTGAGAGGCCTGACCCATCGTGATCTCTCGACTCAATAGGCAAACTGTAACTGATAAAACAAATTCTAAAAAACTGATCTCAGGCTAGGCCTAGTGGTATGCACCTTTAATCCCAGAACAAACAAAACCTTGTCTTCTTTACTAAATGTAAACTTCACTTTGCTTCTACTTTTATCTTAGGACCCAAATCTACAAATAACATAACTGAACTAAACTGAAAAGTTAAAAAAATAGCTGTTCCTCAGATAGCTAACACTACGAAGTTTTAGCAGGAAGTTATACCATTCTCTCTGAAGCATCTTTTCCTGGTGGCTCTTTGCCAGGCCTCAAGGAGTTCACTGATTCCCTTTCTACATACACTGTGACAGAACAACTGCAGATGACATTCCTCCCAAGTCACTGGGTTTTGTCAAAAAGTCTGTGGACTCCTGATGCCTGTTTTCTAGCCTATTTTTTTTCTGGCTACTTTTTAAAAACTTTTTAAAGTTTTCTGTGTCTGAGTTTATTGCCTGCATATACGTAAGTGTACCCATGTGGTGCAATGCCCATGGTGGTCAGAAGAGAGTGTCAGATCCCTTGAAACTGGAGTTACAGACGATTGTTAGCCACCATGTGGGTGCTGGGTATTGAACCTGGGTCCTCTTCAAGAGCAGCTAGTGCTCTTAACTGATGAGTTATCACTCCATCCCTCCATGTGGCTACTTCTTGATCTAAGATCTTCTGATACAGGGAATCGGAAAGGAATAAAAGCAAGAAAGGGAACTCAAGAGGCGCGTATCACTAATAGTGGAATTCAGTTTCTATCTTCTCTTCTAGGCAGGGACAGTAAATGAGACTAATCACCCATTACAACTCATAAGGAGCTCTCTATCTACGTGTCTGACAAAAGTAGGATGCATTGTATTTTAATTCTTAAGTTAGTTCACAGGTCGGGTGCAGTGACACACACCTTTAACCCCAGCACTCAGTAGGCAGAGGCAGGTAGATTTCTGTGAATTCAGGGCCAGCCTGGTCTACATAGTGAGTTCCAGGACAGATAGGGCTACAGAGAGACCCTGTCTTAAAAAGGCCAAAAAAAACAAAAAAAAAAGTCCACAAAGCCAGGTGGACTGTGAGTTTCAGGCCAGCCTGTCACAAACAGAGGCTCTGTCTATAAATATAAATAAATAAATAAACAAAAGTCCACAGCACCTTTATTTTTTATCTTTGTTTTTTACTGCTACGGCCTTTCTGCTGCTCTTCCATTATCCTTTCCTTGGCCATCTGAGAGCCATAGCGCAGCTCAATGTTGACATCAACCATGCATAAAGGAATTCAGAGAGATACCTTAAAGGTGACAAAACGTTAGTTAATGACAGACATCTAAATGAGACATCTTTATTAACACAAATATTAGTGATAATGGATAGGTTTTATTTGTTTTTTTCTTCTTCTTTTTAAATGCTAGAGACTAAACCCAGGGACTCAGGCATGCTAATAAGCACATGCTCTAATATGCCCTCAGTCCCAGATCAATAGGTTTGGTAATGCTTTAGAGTTTTTAAAAAAACAGACTTTCTGGTTTGGTAAAGGTAGCTCTTATAAGAAATGAACATCGAAAGTGATTTTTCCCTTTCTACATTTTACAGCTTTTTAAAAGATTTCTGGATGATTATCTATACACATACAAATTAAATGAATTCCCTTAAATTGTTTTTTGCCATGAGAACACAATTCACCTGTCTATTAAGTAAATATTTTCTTTGCAATGAAACAAAATTATTCAGAAAATGTCAAAAATTACTGGTATTATACAAAATTATGTTTTAAAACTCAAAACATCCAGGCTTATAATTTATTTGTATTTATTCAACAAATAAAATGGAAAAACGATATCTTACTACATAATTTTCAAAAGTTTAAACATTGTGTTCTCCTAAGCCAGAAAAGTAGTCCATATCAGGTACGTATATATTTATACACATGCATATATGTAGCTTTTGTAGTATAATAAATAAAGAAAACTGAGGACTTAAGAGTACAGTAAATAAAAACCGAAGATTTGTAAGATATTTTATGATATCTAACGATGCCTATTTTTGGATACCTATTCCCAAAAATTTCCAGAAAGATGTAAAATAAGTCACAATATTAAAATATACATAAAATAGAAAATTTAAACTTATTATTACTGTATGTGTAAGATGTATATATGAGGACACACGTGCCACAGAGCAGAAGTGGAGGGCTGAGGACAATTCTGTGGAGTCACAACTCTACTTCCAACTTTATGTGGAGTCTACAAGTTGAACTCATGTAGTTAGGACTCTGTGAATATCAGCTTTACCTGCTAAATCATCTTGCTGGCCCAACACAGAACATTTTAAGCTGAAGAAAAACTAGCTAAAAGATTTATTTGGAAGGATTGAGGTATTATATTTTAAAGTTAAAGCACTACAGTTCCTACAGCTGATACAAAACTAATACACTGTTATCTGATAAAAGAAAGCATGTAAGATCAGATGGAGAGAAAGTTGTTGGCAGTGAACTTAAGAAAAGCATTGATTATATAGTATTTTATAGACTACAAATGAATTTCCCCTTACCATATAATAAAACAAGAAAGTCTATAACCTCTAATCACAATGAAGGATTTCTGTGGTGAAATTACAGATGCCTTTTATCTGTGAATTACTGAGGACAGATACAGTGAAGGAAGTGTTGACATGATTCCAGCCTTTCCTCTCAAACACTAGGTACTTCTGAGTTTTTAGTGCTTTATAAAAATCATATAAAAAAATAGATATAGTAGTGTACTACTATATTTAAGGAGAATCAGAATGCCGATATTCTGAACCACTTGGTCCTCAAATGGCCACTTCTGGTCAATAGCAGTATTGTCCATTAAGTGGCTAAGAATGGAAATGACTGGCTCCCACTG
Source organism: Eospalax fontanierii (assembly GCA_035773235.1). Classification (NCBI taxonomy): domain Eukaryota; kingdom Metazoa; phylum Chordata; class Mammalia; order Rodentia; family Spalacidae; genus Eospalax; species Eospalax fontanierii. The sequence continues at coordinate 11,448,550 of CM069538.1, forward strand.
TAGATTTACTAAACCAAACTCTAGGGACAACATTCAGCAAGTGATTAGTGCCTGTTAACAGACAGAAATCACTGTTTCTGCTGCTGATTTTAGAAAGGAACACAAGCTTTAGGGATCACATCCATAAACAAAATAAAACACTATTTTGCAAAAAATTTAGTAGTTTAATACATAATTCTGAAGAAACAGTTCAGAACTACTATGCAGGCCATGGCAGTTTTTGTACACAGAATTAAAATTTCAGTAAGGTCATTTGGTACTATTTATATAAACAGGGAAAGTCATACCAGAGAAATTATTCTCAAAGCACTGAAGTCAGAGCAAACTGTGTTAATTTTTTTCCACAGGAGCAAATAAAAGATGTTGAATTGGTCCGCTTACTTTATTATTAGTAATTTTCACATAAATATTCAAATAGCTGGGAAAACAACTGTTCGATGTTATAGCACTAAAGATGTACATTTTGATCTAGCTCTAATTCTCAACAGATACTTTACCAACTGCCCGACATCTAAAGTAAAAATGCACTAAATGAAAAAGTATCCCACAGCCAGCAGAATGGCTCAGCTGGTAAACGAGCATGCCATGAAAGCCTGACAATGTGAGTTCAATCACCAGATCCTATGTAAAGAAGATAAATGCAGTGACATGAGCATGTAATACCCACAGTGAGAGGGGAGGCAGAAACAGGAGAACTGCAGGAAGCTTATGGGCCACGTAGCCTAGAGTACACTAAAGTAAGGTAGAAAGAGAACTGACCCTGAAAGCTGTCCTCTGATCGCACATGTGCTCCATGGATTATGCACACCCACATACACATACATTGCAAATAATAAATAGTACCGCAAACTACACTGTCTTCTGCAGGAGCAGTTGAAGAGCTTACCACTCTACCCAACATTTTTGACTCCAATGGTTCTCTTACCAGTATATGTAGTAGTATTCATGCATGCTGTACAGCTCCAATTCAAAGCCACTTAGCAGATACTGTATCATAATTCGAAGATTGTGGTACAAGACCCAGGTTCCTAAGCAGGCCAAATGTTGCCTCTGGGGCTCCTGTTTCAACAACATAGTGTGTAGCGCTGCATCAACCTTCTCTGCCTATCAAAATAAAAAATGTTTTCAAATGAACTTTTAGTTGTGTTTACATATTTAACTGACTATAGCCCCCCCCCAAAAAAAAGCACATAAAAAATGCCAAGTAACTCTAGCTAGACATACTGGTTCAGACTTACAAAACCTGTAATACCACCAGGCTGTTCCAGAGACTGAAGGGAGGATCATGTGAACCCAGGGACTAAAATGAGAGCCAAGTTAGTGGCACACAGAGGCAGAGACAGGGCCAGTCTGGCTGGGACGGTCTACTTAGTGACTTCCAAGTCAGCAGGGGCTACAAAGCAAGACCCTGTCTTAAATAGCCAGAAAAAACCCAAGAAAGAAAGCGGAGGGGGTGACACACGACACCCCAACCTCAAATTACTGATTTCTAGTCTCTAATCACATTAGTAATGAATACTGATGCAATTCACAATTTAACTTTAAAATGTAAGCTTTCCATGAAACTACAGTTATCTACTCATTTCATAATTTATCCTCATTATCAAAGAAGTCATTTAGGATGTTTATAAATTATTGTTCTTTTTTTTGTGTGAATGCTTCGTCTAGCATTGATTGAACTGATGAATTGTAGGTGAAAAGCAGGGATATCACAGTGAAACACTAGTTCTCAAAACACTGCTCTGAAGAATTGTTTTTCAAAATTTAAAATATGAGAATTTTTTTCCCTGTGACCTTTGGGTCTCACTCTCCCAGGTGCGGTAATTACAGATTTGTACCACTGTGTTTGTAATCAGTAAATTGCTTCATTTTAGAAAGAGATAAGCTGGGTCTTACCTCATCCTGCAGGGTAGCAAATGCCTCAAGAATATGCCCAAATTTATCTCTCTGTCGAGCCCTGTTATGCCCATGGATCTGAAGAAGACTACAAAGTGGCTGTAACACACATACAAGTTGTTAGCTGTCAAAATGAAATTTCCTTATCCCAAAGAAACATCAAGTTCTCATGTCTGCCTTAACCCTGTAAAGGAATGCACATACTCACATAGTGTTGTGTATATCTAAGAATCCAGCCTACGCAGATTTCATATATAGGTGCCAGTTTTTAAGGAAATCAGCACAAAAATATATCAAGGTAGAAAAAAGTGGCTGTTTGTGAAGTATGTTTTCATGTGACAAAAACATTCCCTTTCAATTTGTAGACATCTTCCTGCAACTTCAAAGAGATCATTTCTGCTTATTTTTAAATCAAAAGCCAGTAGTACAAAACTGATATTTCCGTGGTGCTTTAACACTACCAGAAGGCTTAACAATTACATAGCTTGAGTGATGTCTAATACCTATACAGTCTTGACTACGGTTCTTCTATTCCTACTCTCCCTGCCACACTGCTTCATGTACAATCCTACAGCACTGCACTAATTAGACAGCAGACACATTAATTAGCAAGATGTCTGGATTGAGGAAATATGAGTAACTGCTTTGAAGTATAATATTGTTCATGTTTGTAAACTATGATAGTCCCTCTTCTGATTGAAACTGTTCTAGAAGAGGTACAGAAGAGGTATAGGTTGAGCATCTCTAATCTGAAAACTCAAAATCCAAAATTGGCTTTTGAGACTGGGTCTTATGTAGCCCAGCTGGTCCTGAACTCACTAGGTATCCAAGGATGACTGATGTTGAACTTGTGATCATTCTACTTACATCTCTTAAGTGTTTGAGATCGCAGGTATGTGTTACCAAGCCCAGTTTTCCAAAAAAATTTGTGGGTCAAAATAATGTCCAAAAGCTCCAGCTACTTAGAAACATTTTGGATATTTTGATTAAGGATGAGTAACACAGTGAATCCATGCATATATTTCAAAATGTGAAAAAAGTAAAAATATGAACATTTCTCGTCCCAGGTATTTCATAGCTGAGATACTCAGTCTATAGTAGGATTTTATTCTTTAAATGAGTGGGAAATTCTTAGAAAAATAAAGCAATGTACATAATGATAATAAAATGTTGTAGGAATAAAATCTAGTCTTCTACTTATTCTCCCAATACACACACACACACACACACACACAAGTGTAGGAAAGCGAATTAGCCCCTAAAGAACTGGCTCATTAATCTCAAAGAGAAATATTTATATAATTAAATAAAAATGGCTTCTAATTTAATCTACTATAAAGTTTGCAATTTTTTCTAGTTACTGAGATTTTTAAAAAGTTTATGATCAGATTTAAACTAGTAATTTAAATTTAAATATTATCTTTCTCATTAAGACAGTAGTAAGGCAAGCACACAGGAATGTTACCAATATTCTCTGTAAGGTCAAAACACAGCAAAGTTTCTATGTCTGTTTACAAAGAACATTAGAAAAACACTTGCTTTTCCAGCCACAGGTCATAATATCTCATTTCTGTGGCCCCCTCACCCCCAGACAGTAGGAAAAGGTTATTCAAGGTTGACTCTGTATCTGAAAACCTGACAGAAAGGTCATAAAGCCACTCACCCAGATATAAAGAGACAATTTTCACAATTATTCACTGAGTATGAATAAGAAATAGATGAAGGCACAAATAAACAATGTGAAAGAATTATGCTCCATAATTTCTAAGGTAGCTATCACAACAATCCCAGTTCTAGTTCTTACTCGAACACAGTGAGTAACAAAGGAGTCGATACAGTCCTTAGCCTGGTGATTATTATATAGGCAGCACCTGTAAGATAATATTAGCATCAAACTACATAGCTTAATCAAAAGAAGCCATGATTATTATAGACAAGATTGACAGAGACAATGGCAAAAAGAGAAAGCACAACCAGACACATGGTAATTTCCTACAACTAATATCTTCACAGAATGTACAGAAATTTATAGAGAATTCTAATTCTTTTAAGATGCATCTACATTTCCACTGACTTTAAACATCACTGAATGTTCCTTGGATCCTCCATTTGACACCCTTACAAGTACTGGCTTGGCTGTGCTCCTTATCTAACAGCCTCAGAACTTGATTAGCATTTCCTCAGTTTTTGAGAGACTGACCTGATGCCTAGTCCTGGAGTAGCTACAGAGGTTAAATATATAGGAAGGGTTTTTGATTTTAAATCCACATGGAGATCAGAAGTATCTGGACCTAAGATGATGAGGAAAAAGCACAAGAGTCTTTCTCCTGGCACCTTTATAGGCATTTCCCAAAAATGAGCAGTCTTAAAAGTCTCAAAGATATGTGGAACGATGATCAGGCAATAGGAGAGAAAAAGTAGATCACCTGGAGCAAGGGGTTGGCCAGGTTTAAAAAATGCTATAAGAGTCTTTGGGTTTTGAACTGCCAAGTATGAAAATTACTTAAGAAAACCAAAAAGACTTTCTGGTTCTACAAATGATTTTCACATTTAAACCTAAATACATAAAAGAAAGATGTTCACTAGTAATCTTTAAGAACAAGAGAAAGTACTTCTTTACAACATAGCAAAATTCACGAGGACATGAATGTCATGAACAATGTGCATGAATGATCGAGAAGACCTAGAATATCAAGCATTCTAAAACGAGAAAACAGATGGAGATGAGGCAAGCAATAATATGGAAAACAAACTAACTGGAGGACTTAATGGCTGAGTTCTAGATATGAATAGCTGAAAACCACATGTGAGTCTTCTGGTGAAACTCTTGAATCTTAAAAAGAAAGTACAATAGCAATAGGAAAATTTCAAGGAAAAAGAGAATTAGAACAGCACCAAACATTTTAATTTTTGCAGTGCTAGTATAAAACCCAGGGCATGTGAGGCAAGAGCCTTACCACTTCCAGGCATGATGGTGCATGGCTATAGGGAAGAATTCTGTGAGTTTGAGGCTAGCCTGTAGACAGCTAGGACTACACAGGGAGATCTTGTCTCAAAAACAAAAGCAAGCAAGCAAGCAAGCAAGCAAGCAAAACCAAACCTTTACCACTGAGCTAAAACAAAAGTTTTTTTTTTTTTTTTTTTTTTTTTTTTGTCATGGGCAATAAATTGAAGATAATGCTCCCGCAGAGGAAATGCAGGTTAATTTTCTTTGGTTACAACACATCTAGTATTGATTAGCATATAACCTTTTACTGCTGGCAGACATTTTTGTGAACACCACATTCAGTCAACCAGTTATAGGACCTGATAGGGAGACCACAACCCACACTTTTAAGAAGCTTGGGTTACAGTGTGAGGTCCAAAAATGTATTCACTGCTCTGAATGCACCCCTGTAATGCATACATCTGCAGAGATGGCAAACACGGTTCAGGTACTGAATTGGCAGTTGCAGATTTTGGATAGACTCACTAAGCAGTAAGTTACATCTAAATGGCAGGCAAGAAGGGAAACAATGTGTAGGTCAGGTGCTAAGGAGGGTTATTACAAAGGAAAGGAAAATCCAAATTAAAGAATTTAATCATTTGGGAGACAGGAGTGCTAGGAACTGAGCCAGGACTTTGCACATGCTAGACACTGCTGATCTGCACTCTCAGCAAGACAGTGTTTCACATGCATGAGACTCTCAAAAGGTCTCAGAATATCAAAGGTTAGACTATGGGGAAATGAGTACTATTCAAACAAATGTTGTGCAATACACAAATTGGTTCAATTACTTTGGTAAGTGACTAGAGAAAACACAGCTGACAGTGCATATAGCTTTATGACCCAAATTATTATTCTAAGTATATATCCTACATATATAAAACATACTGAAAGATATCCACAGGAACACCAACTTCAATAGCAAAAAATTAGAAACAAACATCCACTTGTAGGCAAATGGCAAAATAAACCACAGAATATCCATGGGGGAAATCAAAAGTTTTGCATCAGTCAGGCATGGATGCACATGCCTGTAATCCCAGTACTGAGAGTTAACAGATAGAGGAACAGGAGTTCAAGGGCAACGTAGACTACATAGTGAGTTTCTGAGTAGCCCAGGCCGTAGCCCACACCTTGCTTCAAAAACCAGCAAAAAAAAAGAAAGTTCAAAAAAAAAAGAAAGTACAAAAAAAGAACGTTTTGTAAAAATCATTTTAGATATTAAAACAAATAAGGAAAAGCAAAAAAATGGCAAAATGTATGTACAGTTTACATTAACTGCAGCATTGTTATGGACACACATATTTGGTACATGTGCCTGTAAGCTGCAGCATCATAGAGAGATAGGACACAATAGGGTAGGAATGATACTGTTAGGAAAGAAATTTTATAACAACTTTAGAATTCAATCTAGCAATATCTACTAACACTATACAATGAGCTGGAGAGGTGGCTCAGTAGTTAAAAGCACTTGCTGTAAAAACATGCAACATGAAAACCTAAGTTCAAATTCTTGGCACTCCCAGAGAAAGTCAGACATGGCTTCTCACACTCCCAGGTCTGGGCATGGGGATTTGGAGTAGTAAATCTCTTGGCTTGCTGGCTGCCAGCCTAGGCAAAAAAAAAAAAAAAAAAAAGAGAGAGAGAGAGAGAGAGAGCTCTAGGTTCTGTAAGAAACTCTATCTCAAAGAAGTAAGTGGAGAGCAATACTACTCCATGTCCTCCTCTGGCCTCTTTACACATACATGTACATACACATACAACACATCACATGCACAAACACACATACACAAAACTATACAAGACCCTTCCCTTAGTAGCCTTATTCCTTAGAACACATTCCTGTTATGAAATATTTGGCAGTCATTAAAAAATGTAATTAGATAAATCAGTTAATTTGGTACATAAAGTCATAAGAAAAAGCTTGTTCATTTTGTTTTTTTAGGTCTTTTGAGACAGGGACCCAGTATGGTAGCTCAGGCTGGTCTCAAACTTGCTGCATAGCACAGGCTGGCTTCAAACTTACTTTCCTCCAGCCTTAGCTTTCCCCATGCTGGGATCAAAGGCGTGTGCCACCACACCTGGCAAAAATTGAACATGAAGTCTTTCTTTCTTTTTAATTTAAAGATTTTAAAAAGTCATCCACAAAGAAATACTTTAAAAGTTCATAATAAAAATAGACTGATGAATGCCAATTATAGTTATATATATATATTTACTTTTAAAGACATAACCATCAAAATGTAAGTACATTAGACATCAGACATTTTTCTGCTATCTTTCATATTTTCTGAATTGTTTATTTAAACAAAGCTGTATATATTTAAACAACCTGTACCTTTCAAAAGGCAAATTAGGGTGAGTGAGATGGCTCAGTGAGTGAAAGCCACTTGCCATACAAGCCTGGCAACCCGAGTTCAATGCCTGGAACCCAAATGAAAGTTGAAGAGCACTGACATCAAGGTTGTCCACTGAACTCCAAATGCACGATGGGCTAATTTTTTAGAAGGCAAACTTTTGTATCCTGATTCAATCATGCTACTTGGTTAGTTTTTCTCTGAAGCTGATTCTGTTCTCTCTCACTGTTCTTCCCTCTCGTTACCTGTTTCCTTCCTATTAAACAATACACCCACTTACTCCGTTTCCCTCCTACAAACTTGGAGTAGTTCTTCAGAACAAAACCAATTCTTACCAAAGTATTCAGACTTATGAGCGTCACTCTAAACTACTTGACCATCAAACTGCCTCTACCTTCATTTCTTTATTCAGTCAACAAATATTTACTGGGTGCTGACTACTGGCCAGACTCTGTTCTAGCACCCAGCTCAGTCAAAACATGTGGCTAATAAGCACCTGTCCTGCATTTTGCAGTTTATATTCTAATTGGGGAATGGAGAAAGAAGAAAATAAACACAATAAAGAGTCATCCAGTATCTAAAAAGAAAGCTGAACGAAAAGAAATTGAGAATGAAGAATGAGACTGCAGTTTTTTTGTTTGTTTTTTTCTTGGTCTTTTTCGAGGCAGGGTCTCCCTGTAGCCACAGCTGACCTGAAACTCACTATGTAGACCAGGCTGCTCTTGATCTCAAGAGCTCAGCCAGCCTTTGCCACCCAAGTACTAGGATTAAAGGTGTGAGCCATGACACCTGGCTTAGGATTGTAATTTTTAAGTAAGGTTGCCACAGCAGCTCTCACAAGATGATAACGTTCAGGCAATACATTCATACACATAAAATAACAATAATAAATAAAACTCCCAAAGAATAGCAAGGGAGGCAGTACAACTGAGGTGGAATAAGAGTGGGAGCAGTAAAAGCTGAGGCTGGAAAGGCAGAGGACAGGGTAAGGATGAAGACTAGAGTGTATCAGGCCTTTTAGGCTGAATTACACAGATCATGAAATGAGAGGAGTGGTAGTTAGTTCTTTACAACCTCCTAGGAACAATCTTGACCTGACTGGTATAGAGGTGAATTCTCAAGTTCTCTAATCCCTGTGCCCAGAGCTCCTATAGGATTGGAATGTAGGTTTCTTAGCTTTTTTTTCCTTTTCATATCCTGCTGTTTCTTCCTGGAAGTCTCCTAAAATACATTTACTTCAAACAGCAGTCTCAGAATGAGACTCAGTTTGTTTCTGGGGAAAGCAAACAAACATAGAAAGCTACCAGAGTTTTAATGAATTTTCGAAACAATGCATGAGTCATTCAACAAATCAGTGGTAAGAATTCTGAAGGTCTGTTTACAGAATACATTTCATTCTCTCATGCCTTTACAAATGCTGGTTTCTCTGCTAAGAAATGACTCAGTTCTTCCTGCTATTGGAAAGGTACTACTAATTTCTCAAAATACCAACTCAAATGATGACTCTGCATGCCATCCGTTCTAGCCTCTTACAATATGTTGCCAGTGACTAGGAGGGCAGTTTTAACAAAATGAAGATATTTATATGGAGACTTGGTCCTAAACAATTTTATACTTTGGCTATAGTATGAGTGAAGAGAAGTAGAGCTTTTACGAAACATACACTACAAAAGGTCTCATAGTACTTACTTGGGGGAAAGCACCGGAGGACTGACAAAAGACCGAAGAGCATCTTTCACCATGTCTTGCATGAGGTGAGTGCCAAAGACCTTTTTGTTATCCACTAGGAAAGTGGTCTAAAAACAAGTATTAACTATATTAATACATGTTATTAATGTGTCTACACATACAGTTGTCACTACTGAGTCAAGAGTGTATTATCTATAAATACTACAGAAAACAAAGATATTCGAATGTGAAAATGGGTAAAAACATTTTATAAATTAAATCTATAATGGGCACTATTATTAATCCTTATTTAAAGAGCATTCTGATACCGTATAAATAATAAATAAAAATCCCCAAGTCAAGAAGAGTAACAGTGAACTGAAGCAGTCAATGAACTGAACTACAATACTGCTTTTGCCAAAAACAGAAACATATTATTGATCAATTGCCTGACTACATTAGTCAATAAGGGATTACATAACCCAAGTCTGTCATTTCACCAATTCCACTGTGTTAAACAGTGGGAGTTCTCTCACTTTATTTTTTTCACTTCAAAACTGGTTTTCCTGAACTAGTTCCTTACCCTTTCCATATACATTTTACAGTTAAGACACTTGAAAGCCCCACAAATTCCTGCTGTGATTCTGATTGACACTATTTTCAATTTATAGATCAGTCTGGGAAGAATTAACATCTTAAACATCAATTCTTTTAATTCATTAAAAAAAGGTTTCTCTGATTATTTAGAACTTTTCTGATGTTTTTCCCCATTATTTTGCAGTTTTCATCATACAGGTCATAATACAGATCCTTATGTTTATACCTAGGTATTTCATTTCTTATGTTATTAGAAATATTTAATATTTATGTTATTAGAAATATCTAATATTTAAAAAAAATTATTAGTGAGGGGAGAGGAAGGAGGCGTGCATATGCCATGGCCCTAGCATGGAGATCAGAGAAAAACTCACTGGAATTGGTTCTCTTTTTCCACCTTCAGTGGGTTCTAGGATTGAACTTGGGTAGCCAGAACCGAACAGAAAATGCTTTAACCCACTGAGCCATCTCCCTCGTCCAAACAGTACCAGTACTGTGTTTAAAGCTGATCTCCCACTGTTCACTGCAAGTGTGCAGAAATACAACCCTTATGTCTACTTTCTGAGGCTGGAATTACAGGTAGGACACCTTGCTCAGTCAGCAATTACGTGAGTTCTGGGGAGTTTAACTAGGTCTTCAAGCTTGCACAGCAAGCACTTTAACCACAAAGCCATCTTCTCATCAGTCTTTCATATTCATTCAATTCAAAATGTTTCCCATTTGTCTGAAAACCTTTTCTCTGATCTATAAATTGTGTTGTTCAATTTCTAAATGCAAGTTTTGAGGTTCTTTCCCCGACTATGTCATTTGTCTCTACCCTCAATTTCCAACTCTTTTGAAAGGGAACTGGTTTGTATTCCAAACACCTAAATACCTGGTTCACAAGAGACACTGGGCTACATGCTTTTGAATGACAAGATATGTCATATGCTCGCGGTAAAATGAAAAGCTGTTATCATTACAACAGGCTAGTCTGAATTTCTATTTGTTACATATCAATTAGTTATGATATCTTTCTACCTCAATTAATAGAATGAAGACAGCCCCCAACCAAAACATGTCCATAGACTAACCTCATACAGACAATCCCTTGAGACTTTCCTCCCAGGGGATTCTATATTGTGTCAAGTCAAAAATTAAAACTAATCATCACAATATTTAACTTACCACGGAAATACTATTAATGAGAAATAAATAAAACATATAATTAATTCAATACTCATCTTAAACAATCTTTAAAGTACATTATAAAACGGTAGTACATTTGGAAATTTATTCAGCTCTTTCCTATACTATAGGGTGTTAACCAGAAGTCTCCACTAAACGCTAATAGCATCCCTGAATTGTGAAATATGTATTTCAGAGATTGCTATATGTTCCTGGGAGGCTTGAGTAGAGAAATATTGGTTTGCACAGATAAACTAATTATAATTCAGTGTAGATAAGCCTAGGACACAACAAGAGCAGCATAATCCATTGAAAAATAAGAGCAAAGACTTCTCCTAAAAATGTGAGTGATAAAGGCCTAAAAAGGTAAAGTTAGTTAGAAAAAATATTAATCAGTAAAAATATAGTCATATAAATAGAATACTAATCAGTAAAAATAGAGGCATATAAATAGATTAGGCACAAAGTTTCTATGCATAAACTTAAAAGGTATCTACATGCTATTCTATCATTTAATTTGTTTTTCTTCACTGTATCTTCCCTGGACATCATCAATATTATGGTTAAATTGGTTCCTAACTGCTACTTTTAAGTCACCATCTATTTAATTCCATGCACAGTGAGAGACTTAGTAATCATCCTATAAAAGACATCTTAAATTGTAATAAAAGATCAAAGCAGTTATTTGAGATATACACTATAGTTCAACAAGAGAAGAGCTAAAAGCTAGACAGAAGTTTACATTTGGTTTCAAAATAACAGAACCCATAAAACATAAAAGTTTATCAGACATAATCTCCTCCATTAACACAACATGAAAATATTTTCCCATTACATTTCAATCTCTACCATACTATTTGTCAGACTGTCTTACATTAAAAAAAAAAATCTTAACAGGCTCTGGTAGCACTTACCAAATGAACTCAGACAGGAATATAATTTATATTACCTAGCTTAATAAAAATCTAACTGAAAGGGCAAGCTCCAGGTTCAGTGAGAGATCCTGTTATAAAAAAATAAGGTGAACAAGAAATTGAGGAAAGCATCCCAATAATCTCTGGATTCCACACATGCCCAGAAGGATTAACCTATCTGCACACATATGCACATGTGCATGTAACACGGGGGGTAAGGAAGAGTATTATTTAAACCACAAAAGTTATACTCAAGGCATGATCTCAATAAGCATTCTATCTAAATCGCTGCTTAAAATAAGCTACCGTAGCTCACACCTGTGATTCAGGACGTAGGAGGCTGAGATAGGAGGACTGCTGTTAAGATCACGACCACCAATACCACCACCACTAACAAAAATCTACAGCTGAATGTGATGGTGTACATTCCAGCACTTAGAGGTAAAGCAGGAAGGGAAGGAGTTCAACATTAGGCTCAGCTATATACTGATAGAGGCCAACCTAAGCTATAAGAGATCCTGTTTGAAGAAACAAAACCTATCTTTAATAAACCAATCTGTTAACAAACAAAAATAACCAACAGAAAAATGTTACATGAATCTACATATTTTAATTTTTTATATGTATCTTTAATAGTAATACATGAAAATGATAAAATGTCAAAAGGGCATACAGTGAAAAATCAAACCTCCTACCCACAAGTGATTCCCAGTTTCTGTCTTAAAAGCTAACAGTTGTCATTTACACCCATGTGATTTTTTAAAAATACCTTTGTGAGATACAACTGACCCAATGCAAAACAAACATTAAATGTAAAGACCAAGATGTCCTGAAAAGTACATACAACAATGTAAGAATCATAATGGACAAAAAGAACATATCACCACTCCCAACAGTTCACTGAGCTTTTTCTAGTCAGTCACTACCATGCCCACAAGCAGAATTTCTATCTCTATTCGCCGTTCTTTCTAACATTCAAACAAAAGAAAGGACAGGATTTATACTCCTTTGAACCTAAAGTTTCTACTCAGGACATTTCCAAGATTATATTGTATTGTATATATACTTGATTTCTCTTCATGGCTGGCATGTGTGTTTCATCTCTGTGTACATCCCTTTCTTAATCCTTTCTGTTTTCTTTTTTTGCAGTGCTGGGGATTGAAAATAGGGCCTCAAGTGTGGTAAGCAAGTGCTTTATCACGAGCCCATCTCTTGAACAGGCACAAACAGCAATGTATTTCTAGTCTGATTTTTACTGTAACTGTTTTTTTTCTGTTTGTTTGTTTTGACAAATTTCTAACTTAATTAAGCTTGTAAGTAAATCAAATCACCCTCTGATTTACTGTTATTTCTATACTTACATAATCAGAATTAGGAAATTAACATTGGCAACTTATTATCATAAACATCATTCAAGCTTTGTGGACTATTCTAGTAACATGCCAGTCAACACCACAAGTTGTGTTTAATTTTACTGTCTTTTCCTCTTCAACTTATAACAGTTTATCTTTCCTTGACTTCCATGAAACTGACATATCTGAAAACCAACAGACCACTAACTCTGTTTGCTACTCTTCAATGTAGGTTAGCCTTGTTTCTTCATGATCAGTTCATGTTAGAATTTCTAGACTGTAAGAGATGATGTGATTTTCTCATTACACCCAATCACCAAAGGTAAATGATAAGTCATTCTGTAAACAAAAAGTAATGATGAGACACTACTGGTGATAACTTTGGTCATTTGATTAAGTTGGTAGCTAACAGGCTTCCTCACTAGAGGAAGTTGTATTCAATAAATATTTTGGAGAGGACCTATATAAATATGCCTATCAGTTGCCCACTTATTCATTTATTTATATGAAATAATGGTTTTTCTTTAATTTAACAGGTTATGGTCTATCAGGATTTATTTGCTTTGGCACTCACAGCCTAGGTGAGAGGTCCTTCTTGCTATTTTCTGTGTTCAAACACCAGGTACCTACCATTCATTTGAGTGCATACTAACTTTTGACATAAAATGTTTTGTGGGAATGACTTTCAGGGCATGTCTCTGGCCTTATTTAATTTGTAATTAAAGTTAATCTTATGTTTTGAGATCACTAAACACTATACAATCTCCCTTCCTACTGTTAGCCAGCTTATTTCACTCTAGACAGCCTTTAGGAAAACAATGCACACACTCTTACTAGGCCTCGGGCTCCTCTTAGAATACTTATACAAGCTGAGCTAAACACATAGGTTTAATCTCAAACTATATTCTCTATTTCACCCTCAATTAGAATAGTGCTTTGTGTGATTGTGAAAACACCACTGCTGAAAACAGAAACATTGAAATCAACATCTGTTTGTGGTTTTACGTGCAGTTCTGGGGTAGTGGTTGTCAGAAAAGGTAAATTCTTCCCTGATAAGACCAAGTTCCTCATTTATTTCCCCACCATGCTGGATGTACTGGTTAAATAGAGTATGCCTTTGGTTGAAAGAACAGCTGCAAGATAAATCAGAAAGGAACAGTTCTGGGAACAGACAGGGTTCATTCCTGATTTAAATGACTCTAGGAGTTTAGTCATTCTTGAATCAGGCACCACCACATTCTGGCATCTACCACACTGTTCCAGGTTCAATGTTCAATGTTTTCCCCTGCTCTCGGTCCTGGAGCTAGACAATGTCCCACACTACCCTGCACTGTTTTAGTGTCGGAGAAACTAAGCAGCATCACTCCTATTGGAGCATCACAACTCTTGACTCTAGAACCGGTTTCTCCAACCTGCAGCCCACAAGCCAAAGGTATCCCAGGATAGCTACAAATGCACCTCAATATATATTATTTGTAGATGATGTCATATAAAGTCAAAAGGTTGGACATTGATATGCAGCAATTGCTTCCCAACTCAAACATTCCATCCTCAAGGGAAACTTGTTAAGACTTAGGAAGCATGGGCCAGCAGGATAGATTAGTGGGTAAAGGAACCTGCTGCCAAGAATGATGACCTGAGTTTGAACCCCATGACCCACTTGGCTCCCAGGAGTTATCCTGATCTCCACTCATCATGGTGATGTGCCCGTAACCATACACACCTCACAATAAAAAAACACATGAAAAATTTTAAAGAAAAATTTTAAAAGACTCAGTAAGTTTGTGAGTGGTTACTCACAAATCTCAGGAAGTTCCTGAAACTTATAAGATCCCCAAGATACCGCCCCCCGGAAGGTTATACAAGCAGTAAGGACTGCTAGAGAGGAGACTGGTGACCTGTCAATCTGCCTTCAAGTGGTATAGGGACCTCCAGGAACAAGGCTTCCCTGAGTATCACCTAGGATAGGGAGGGCTTTCAGTGATGCAGTTATCTTTGGGTTAGCCATGCTCCTGTAAATAAGCCCTAACTCATACTTCTCCAAGTAACCAAAGCAAATTTAGTGGAATGTATCCATGTTTGTTGGTGCCCCATCAGGGATAGGTGAATACATGTAAATGTTTCCTGAGGAAAAAAACTACACAATGGACAGCCTGTGATACTTACATATTTATACTTATGGAATTACATCTCTATTTCTTTATCACTTTACAACTATTAGAAACATGAGCTTATACCCCACCTCCCCACCTTTCACTTCCATCTAATACCAAAGATCTTTCCCTCTTCCTCTCCCTCTCTCTGGTTTTTGGGACAGGGTCTCCCTGTAGCAACCAGCTGGCCTGCAACTTGCTACATAGATCAGATTGGCCTAGATTTCAGAGATACACCCACCCTTGCCTGCTGAGTGCTGGGACTAAAGGTGTGGGCCACCACATTTAGCCCTCAACCAAGTCTTCTGAACTTCTAGAAATTATCATAATTCATCCCCCAATTTGATAGCTATAATTTTAATTCATTTATATAAATACTACAAACCCCCAATCCAATCACTGTTTCTAAAGATGCTATCATCAATTATGCAGACTAAAACAGAAGTTCATTTTCTCATAGAATTTAAGCATTAACTTCAGTAGGCTGACATCAAGGTATCAGTAGGGCAGCACTGAGTCCAGAGGCTCTGGGTAAAACCTGCCCTTGCCTCTTCCAGCTTCTCAGGGCTACTTGGCATTGTCTGAGGAATACCTGCGGAACATCAATCTTCCTTTGCCTTCCTATGACCTTTCTTTTCTCTGGGTCCTACTTTCAACCACCAGCTTTTTCAGTAGGATACTTCTGATGGTATGTAGGGTCTAATTGGATAATTCAAGAAGATATAACAAGATCCTTAATCCTATTAGTAACGATTTTTTGTTTTTGAGATAGGATATCCCTGTAGTTCCAGCTGGCATGGAACTCACTATGTAGATAAGAGTGGCCTTGATCTAGCAATCCAACTATCCTTAAATCGGCTTTCATTAAAGGTGTGTGCCATCAAGCACAGCCATATATGTAAAAAGTCTTTATTCAAATAAAGTAACATTCATAGGTTCCAAGTATCAGGACCTAGAGACCTCATCAGTCTTTTATAATCTTTTATGACAGACATCACAAGTAATATGACTTCTACTATATTCAGAAGTTCACCTCTTCAGAAACATTTCTCTTGGACCATTTAAGCTCTGAAACCCCATAATAGGCCACCTATTCTGTACAGATGCCCTTCCTCAAGTGTTGAAGATACAATTCCCCACAAAAGCCATCTTTTCAGATACTCCCTCTTCCTGCTCAAGGCGTTATCCCATCCTGTCATCATGCTTAGACTAAACTTTATATCACCTGTGATGGTTAATATTGTCAACTTAACAGGATCTAGAATCACATAGGAGACAAGACTCTGGGCACACCCATGAACGATTATCTAGATTAGGATAAATGAGGTGGGAATACCCACCATAATTGTGGGCTGGGATCTTGGACTGGATAAAAAGAAGAAAGTGAGTTGAGCACAGGCATTCTTGACTGTGGATACAATGTGACGAGATGCCCCATACCCCTGCCAACATGAATTCCCCACCATGATGGACTATACCTCAGAACTGTGAACTGAAATAAACACCCTTACTTCCTCAAGTTGCTTCTGCAAACTATTTTGTCCCAACAGCAAGTAACTAATACAGTAGGTTAGCACATAGATAGAGTCCCTCCCTACTCAGGTTGGTCTCTTGACAATCGTGCCCCCATGATGCTACCGAAGCCGGGACAGGGCATACTCTCCTCTCCCTGGCTGGACTCCCATACTCCACATCTACCTTTCCCCTCTGCTTTCAGGTTCAAATCCCTGTCTGCTGCCATCCCACAGAAGTGTCCTCATCACTGGACTAAGGAACTTAACAAAGCATCAGTTTGCTCTCACATTGTCTGAAACAATCTTGGCACTGTCTTAAATCTTAGGTTGGGATCCAACATCCTGCTCCAGTGCCGGTGATCACCTTGTTCTAGCCCAATGCTGGTTTTGAATTGTTTGCAAGAACAAAAGGTAAGAAAAACAATTAGATAGCTACTTGACAGGAAATATAGGCTTCCCTGTATAGTGCTATTATCTTTCACTAAGTTTTTTGATATATATTCTAATAACTGAGACATTTTATTTTGTTAAATTTATGGCTTTATTTTTATCAATATCTACAAATCCACTATTTCTTCAAACAGGTATCTATTAATACTCTTACCCACAACACCTAAAGTAATATTAATACTTCTCCCATCCCCCTTGCATCAGCCAGCTCTGAATTATCATTACTGGTTATCTTCTGTGATGAAACAGAGCTATAATCTATAATAGATTTATTGATAACAACCAATATCTTTGGATGATAGTAATATAAAAGAATATTAGTCTTCTTTTTCTCTTCTTAGTTTTTTTTTTTTTCTGAGGCAGGGTCTCATTAGGTAGCCTTGGTTGGCCAGGAACTCACTATGTATATCAGGTAGGCCTTGAATGCAGAGCATGCCTCTGCCTCCTGAGTGCAAGAATTAAAGGTCACACCTGGCTTCCTCCTAGCTTTTATTATATAATTTAAATATGAACACTAATCCTTCTCAAATGATTCCATAAAATAGAAAGGGAAAAACATTCCCAAACTCTTTTAACAATGCCAGCATTACCCTGAGACCAAAACCTGATGAAGACAAAAACAATTATAAACCAATCTCCCTGATGATCACAGATATACTTCTCAAAATACTTGCATACCAGGGCTAGAGAGATGGCTCAGTGGTTAAAAGCACTGGCTACTCTTGCAGAGGACCCAGACTTGTTTTCCAACACCCACATAGCAGCTAACAACCATCTGTAACTCCAGTTTCAAGGGACCTATGTCCTCTTCTGACCTCCGTGGGTAATGTATAACACAGGTAAGTGCACTTACATACATGCAGGCAAATCACTCATACACATAAAAAGCCCTGAAAAAAGAACACCCCAATACGATAAAAGCTATATATAATAAGCATAACTATATAGCCACCATTAGAGTAAATGGGGAAAAGTTCAAAGTATTACCACTAAAATCAAGACAAAGACGAACAAGGGTGTTCATTTTGTCTACTCTTATCCAATATATTTTTGAAAAGTCTTAGCTATAGTAGTAAGATGGGAAGAAATAAATGGGATACAAACAGAAATGGAAGAAGTCTAAATAGCCTTATTTGCAAACAATATGATTAAATAGTTAAGAGGTTCAAAAGACTCCACCAGATAGTATCAGTAGCTGATAAATACCTATATATAACATATAAAAGTCAACAGCCTTCCTCTATACTAATAACAAACATAAGGAGAAAGAAATCAGGAGGGCTAGGGAGATGGCTCAGGCCACTAAAACACTTGACATGCAAGCATGATGATCTGAGTTTGATCCTCAGTGCCCATGTAAAGAGCCAAGTCCAACAATGCAAGCCTGTAACCCCAGCAATGGGAAGATAGACACAGGAGGATTCTGAAAGTTTGCTAGGCATGCAGACTAGCCTACCAGTGAGCTCCAAGATCAATGAGAGTCCCTGTCTCCGAAAATAAAAATCTAAAAATAAGGTGGAGAAGTGACAAGAAGAAACCTTACATCAACCTCTGACCTCCACATATACACATGTGCATGCATACTCATACACACATATGTACACGTATACATACGCACGTGCGCGTGCACACACACACAGAAATTTAAAGAGTCCCATTCACAACTGCCTCAAAAAAAAAGCCAACACAAATCAGGGCTGGAGAGATGGTTCAGTGATTAAGAGAACTGACTGTTCTTGCAGAGGACCCAGGTTTGACTCCCAGCACCCACATGGAGGCTAACAACTGCCATGTCACTCCATTTCCAAATGATCCAATGCCCTCCTTGGGCACAGCATGACATGATGCACTTACACACATGCAGGCAATACACTCATATACCTAAAATAAAAATATAATTAATATTTTTAAAAACACAAATCTGAAAATAAATTAAGGAAGTGAAAGACCAACACAATGGAAAATCTTCAATGAAAATACTGCAGAAATTGAAGATGGTTTTGGAAGATTAAAAGTCCTATCATGCTCATGGATTAGAGGAACTAATAGTATGAAAACTGGTATACTTCCAAAAGCTTTCTACAGACTTTATGCAGTCCTCATTGAAATTCGAAGGCCACTTTTCACAGAATATTTTCTTCATTTAGAAGCACAAAATACCCTAAACTGCCAAGATAACCCCAATAATGCTAGAGGTATTACAATTCCTGATTTCAATACTACAAACTATAGTAATAAAAACATCCTGGTACTGGCATAAAAACAGTAATGTGGATCAATGAAATACAACAGAAGACCCAGATCCGGGGAGGTAGTTCAATAAGTGCTTATTTTGCAAGCATGAAGGCCTGAGTTTGATCCCCAGAACCCACGTATGGGCATGGGATGGGGTGGGGAGGATAGGAATGTGGGCATTATCAGGTGTTTACACTTTCAAACAATTTCCTGTTAATGTCTATCTTTCAACTATTTCATTTCCCTCAGCCCAAAATCTTTGCTCCTTACTCCCAAGAATAAGTGATTAGTTTCTGAGGTTCAAGAATGTCATTCAGAAACCAGATATGGTAGAGCACTTCCAGCACAAGGTGAAGGCAGGAGGATTACTGCCTGGACTACATGGCAAAAGTCTATCTCAACGGAAAAAAAGAACTTGGAGGTAGTTGGTAAAGTGCTTGGAAGTCCTGAATTCAACTCTGAGAATTTACAGAAAAAGCCAGATTCCGTGGCATGCACTTGTAATCTCAGTGCTGAACGATAGATAGGTGGATTACTAGGGCTCACTGGCCAGGCAGAAACTTGTCTCAAAAAAAAAAAAATAGATGGATAGAGTCTCAGGTATAATACCAAGGTCGTCTTCTAGCCTCTTCAAGGACGCACACACATATGTACACATGAACATAAACTTGGAACTGTACAGGTGCACACAGATATATAAAATGGGTTTTCGCCCAGCTCTTAGCTTGTTTTCAGCTAAATTCAATACCATTTCAAGATGTACATGATGTAGTACTAATGGGGCCTTTGAAGATAACCCAGCATTATCTGGGCTGCCTTTGACTTTCCCTTCAAGTGAGGCTAAAAATTCAGTTACAGAAACATAGGTAAGTCGTTATCATTGAATCTCCAGTATCAAAACTACTGCTATTCTTCCTGTCCCCTATCCCTCCACTCTTAATTATGTCTACCTTAACTGTTTTAGTTCTGAGGGGATTTTTTGGTTTCTGTTTTTTTGGAGGAAGGCCCAGGCTGGCCATCCTCCTGCCTCCATCTCCTGAGTGCAAGAACGGCCATTTTTTAAATTACTTGATTTTTTTTGGGGGGGGGGGATTTAAGAAGGTAAGTGTATATGTTTGATTTTCCAAGTTTATTTTCCTTTCACTCTTTTTCAATGTCTGTGCCAATTTCCACTAATAATCAACTTCAACTAGACATCTTTTTGTAAATTTTACATCTCAATAATTTCAAATATATAAATACCATCTTATCTTACATAATTTTAAGGAAAACTAAAGCTGATGTACACTATTGAAAATGCTGGTCCCATAGTGGATTATATAAGACCCATTATTCCTTTTAAGGGTTATTTCATAAATAAAATCTAAATGCTATCAGCATGTCAAAAAATGTAAAGATATAGTCTCATCTCAAGGGTATTCAAACTCCCATGGAAAGGCAAACCAACAAGCATTAGAATGCAGTTAAGACAGAGGTCTATATGAGCATGGTGAGCCACAGAGAGAATGCCTAGGCCTGTCTAGTGCAGTAGTCAGTGACTATATAACAAAGGTAATGACCTTTCAAAGCAAAGAAAGGAAATGATTAAAAATGAAGTTACTGTTGACAGCACAGAAGGACCATATAGAAACGATACATACACAGAATCCAATAGAAAGCTATCAGAAATAGCCAAGTTCTACAAAACTGTTTTCAATTCAGTATAAATCTACACAGAAAAAGCCTAAAGCACTCAAATATTTGGAGGAAATATTCTTTCTGAGAGTCGAGGTAGACTGATTTAAATGAAGTCTCAGAACAAATCAAATTACATCTTTCGGATAGGAAAGAATTTATAAAGAGTAGAGAAAATGGAGAATTACCTCCTTTAGTAGTATCATTCTGAGCCTGGATGCCATGAGGCAATGAATTATGAACAGCAGAAAGAAGATCTGATGCTTGGACCATCAATTTTTGAGCTTCTGCAACAGCACTGGTCTAGCAAACAAATCACCAAAAACACTCTTACACATTCTTTCACTGAAAGATATATATTAAATAGGAAAATCCTATAAACAATAATGAAATTAATGGTTACTGAAATGATACTGGTTTACACAAATCATTCCTTTAATGCAAGATGCCCAAATCCCGACAGGATAAATAATATTTTTCTCTCTCGATTCTTTATCTTATACAATCCATTAAAAAATATATTTCCTGTTTATAGAAAATAAAAAGTAGAGATAGAATAAACTTTAAAAAATGGAAAAATGTCAATAATTCAATGAAGTAATCACTAAAATGTGGGGGGGTGTACCTAAAACACTTATTTTTCTACCTACAATAAACCTCAATATGTTATGAAGTAAGTAACTTCTCAAATAACCTCTCACAAAAACAACAGTGTTTCTATAGTACAAATATACCAGATGCAGAGAACTAGGTATCTGAGATAAGAGCCACTGGAATTATCTCAAAACTGCTTTCTTCGGGCATTCAATCCAAAAATCGCTACATTATAGTAAATCCCTTACCTCTTTCTTGGTAAAGGCTATAAGCACTGTCAGTAACACATGAGTGAATTTCACTGTGCTGAATACTGCTAAGCATTGCTGGTGCTAAAAACAAAAACAAAAACAAGAAAGTACAGTAAGAAAGCACACAAAGGCAAAGCCTACCAAAGGAATCTCACCTTAAAATACTTTTAGCTCTTCAATGCTTAGATTAATAACTTACTACAGTACCTATGCCTCCTCTACCTGCAGTTTTTAAATGCCTGCAAAACAAGCCAATACACTTAATAAAATCAAGCCTATTCCTTTCCAAGTTTTCTACAGCAATAGAACTGACATTTATCAAGAGTCAAAATTTAAGAGTATTACTTCAAAAACTGCTTATTAGCATTTCTAAAATGATTATTTTTAAAGTGCTAATAGAAGGTTCAGCAGTTTCTGACAACATGGAATTTCTTGAGGCTTACCAAGTTTTGAGGTATCATCTTCTAAATGACCTTTTCTGTTTTCCTCCTACCTCATGGGAATATTGAGAAGTTTTGAAATCATTATTTTAATAAAATGTATTATCATTCTACCAAAATAAATCAAGGAAAATTAAATTTCCCTGCAATGTCCAATTTTTAAAGAACTCTCTTAGAAGGGGCTTTCATAAACTATACTACAGTTCATAAAACTACAATATTAAGAGGCAGACTTCTCTGATAGTATCCACCAGGAAAATAAGCTCAATTACTTCTCATTCAAGTGCTGGATCTGTCTCTTCTCCTTGCCCACTTCGAGTGCTCTAAAATTAAAAAAAAAAGTAAATGAAGACAAATATAAACCTACATTAAGTGCTAAGTTATTTTTCCTATAAATGTTAATATAAATTCACTTTTATGTAAAGATCAGAAGCAAAGCGTATGGTCCACAATACTGCTACTGTCCTTTAAAGGAATCAATTAATTAAAACTCCAGATACATTCAAAATCAACTCAGAAAAATCAGCATCACCTTACAAATCATGCCATTCTAAAAATAACCCTAACCAAAACAAGGAAATGAGCAGAAATCCCATTTGGTCTGGGAGTGATGGTATACACCTTTAGTCCCAGCACTCAGGAGGCAGAAGTAGGTGAACCAGGTCAGCTGGAGATACAGGGAGACCATATCTCAAAAAACCAACCCAGTGAAAAACAGCCTTAACCAAAGAAAAGAAAAACAGACCTTTACTCTTCTTTGCATATCATCTTCCACATCTTTTAACATTCCTAGAAAGAGTTTTAAGTTTAGAAAATCAAAATGTAAAAACAAACTGTGTGAGTTATCTTTACAAATGGTTTGTACCTGTAACTCGAAGATCCGTCACATTGTTGGCCATTTTAAATCCATACGTCATTGACTGGAAATCTTCCTATATAATAAAAGAATGATCATACCCTTGAATATTAGCAACCATATTTCTCTAACAAAATCACTATTTAATTAGAAAACAGAAATGCGTTGTCATCCAGCCTGTCTCAATGCTGCTATCATGCAACCAAGCTTTCTTTACAGGCATACAATTAAAACACCATGATGCCAGGCTACATCTGTCCTTAGTTTTAGCTGCTTGCCTATTGACAAAGGTTAAGTATTCTCGAGTAGTATTACTCAAAGAAAAGTATATTTTATAGTCTATGAAAAAATTATTTACACATTGGTCTCCGGCCCAGTTTTCAAATTATTTCACTGCTGAAACATGAACAAATTAAGGGATTTTTTGGTCTCACTTTGAAGAAAATGAATTTAAAATTATCTGGCTGAATTAAGAAGTCATAAGATGGGGCTGGAGAGATGGCTCAGCAGTTAAGAGCACTCGCTGCTCTTACAGAGGACATGAATTCAAGTTCCAGCACTCACATGGCAGCTAACAACCTTAACTCTAGTTCCAGGGGATCCAATGCCCCCTTCTGACCACAGGCATTGCACGGCATGAGTGCACTTAAATGCACGCAGGCAAAACATTCATACACATAAAATAAAAAATAAAAATAACTTAAAAAAAGAAATTGTAAGATCTACCAAAGGAATACTCCTCCCATATAATTAACACACACAGACAAAACAAACATACACACCTGAGTTACAGACAGTTACAAAGGTGGTTTATAAACAGCAGAATTTCAGGTTGCTTAACAAAAACAGTGAGCATCCAAGTCAGTCAAGTCAGTTACTGTACCTCACAGAGAAGACTAGAACACTAAATAAGAAAATATATATACACAACATGCTCCTGGTCTCAAAGAATTGAGAGTACTACTACATGACTGGGTCTCCTAAAAAAAAATCTCAGGTGCAGGACCTGGTAGTGTACACCTTTAATATCTTTAATCCCAGCACTCGGGAGAAAGAGGCAGGTAGATTTTTATGAGTTTTGAGACCTTATTTATATCTATACAACAAATTCTAGGCCAGCTGGGGCTACAGGGAGACCCTACCTCAAAAAAGTTAAACATAAATAGATATAAAAATAAAAATTTCAAGTTACATTACTGAGCTATAAGCTTATGCTCTAGGTTCAATGTACACCCCATCTCTATTTGGATCTCAAAAAGGATATTCAAGTTTTACATATCCAAAAGAACCCTTGACCATCCATTTTCCTAACGTTTATCAGGTGGGCCTCCACTCCTCAACGTCTCATATCCCCTAATCCCAGCCATCAGAAAACCTGTGTTTGATCTGTAAATTTAACCGAAACCCCTTCTCAACCTTTTATCTCTCTGTTTTAAATTAACACCCTCTTTCATTCTTGTTTAACAGATTCTCCACATGCCATAAGAGTCGCTGCTGTACCAGATGTCAGAGGAACTTTTAAAGAAGTCAGCCATGAATGCCACTTCTCTATTTCATAGTTTCCTAGTAAAATTCAGAAGCTCACCATGGTCTCTACACTGCATTCTGTGGCACTGATCTTGTTCTCCCACACTGAACAACTGTCTTACTTCACTGCAGTCACAGTTCATCTTTAGCCATTCAACATGTAACAGATCTTAGAATTTTTAAATATGCAGATATCACTCCAAAATAAGTTTTTGAACAATGTTTACAGGTCCATCCCCTGCTCCATTCCAGCCCCTAGTGTCAATTCCTCATCCAGCAGCTTCCTCCTTCTTACCGTATTTAGCCTGCTTTGCTTTTCTTCATAGAACTACCACCACACAGCATCCTATATGTACTTCTTTACTTGTACACAATTTGGCCCCCAAAATGAATCATCCAGGACATAAGGGCTTTATCTTCAGGTCTTAGAAAGAGTGGTTGGTTAAAAAACAACTGTTCAAATGTGTTGACTGAATGAATGATTTAGTCTATAGCAGGGATCAAAAAATGAAAACGGCAAATTACCAAAATACAGTGAGGAATGGTAGAGACTGTGGCAAATCAGATGTCTGCTTTGTTTAGAAGAAGCCAGTACTACTTACTCTATGGCAGCCATGAAATGAATACAGAGCCAGCATGGTTAGGTAACCGAAAATCTCAAAAAATCGAGGGTTTGAAAAAATGTATGTCAAAATCTTCTTTTAAAAACTAAGTAGGTGAATCTTGAAAAGACAAAATAAACAACAAGAACAAAAAACCTGTTGAATAGCTGCCAAAAAGTACAAAGGAAGCCATCTTTTAGGGAGAGCATGGCAGGTTCTGTCTAAGGATGTGAATCAATAATAAGAATTTAAGTCACTAGAGAATGAAGAGCAGGCGAGAAATGTGAACAAACTGTTGCCAATAAGAGTTCATATTGGAACTTTTTTCATGGACAAAAATCAAGGGAATCCACGGGACCAGATATTTACTTTATCCAACAATCTAGGTATGAGGGTGACTCAAACTGGGATAAAAAGTTGCTAAAATCAGGATATATTCATAAGGCAGAGCTGAATGAAATAAACTAAATTATGAATTTCAACCCCACTCCAGGAGATAGAGTCCCATTTTGTAGCTCTGGCTGGCTTGAGCTTGCTATATAGATCAGGTTGGCCTTGAATACACAGAGGCTCGTCTGCTTGTCTTCCAAATACTGGGATTACAGGTCTGAGCCACTACATCCAGCATATTTAGGTTTTGATATGAGCAACTGACAGAACAGAATTTCTTGAGGTGGGCCAGACTTTAGGAGGAGCAGGTTATATTAAGTTTGAAAATCTTCTCACCCACAAAATAGGATTTCAGGAAGGCACTTACGTCAAGACATCAGGGAGAATTCAGGACTAGAAGCATATATTTGAATTTCTTTAGTACACAGTGTTAAAGGCCACAAAACTAAAGGAAATCAGTGTAGAGTGGGCATAGAGGAAGACAGGGAATACAACAGGACCTGGACTAACCGGGGGGGTGAGGAAAAAAAACAACAACAGTAGAATCCAAATGAAGAAAAGACCATTTCAAAGAGCAATGATAAGGGTAGCATGCCTGAAAGCAAGATGTGAGAAGGTTGCGTGTGTCAGGAAAAAAAACTTCTAGTTTATTTTGCCTCTCATTTCTAAACCCCCTTTTAAAAACACTCTGTGAAGACTGGTATTGGATATACAAAAACGTAAGGGTAAAATACAATGTTGCAATTATAGAGCCATTATCTAGAAACTAGTACGGCACGTTAATGTGCAAAGGTCATACTCTTTAAGGATCAAACACTGAGCTTTGCAAATGCTAGGCAAACACTATCATTAAGCTACAGCCCTGGCTGCAGATTTTTTGAGACAGGGTCTTGCCCTGTCAGGATCCAAACTCAAAATTCTCTTGTCTTATCTCCCAAGTCCTGGGACTAGAGGCATATACTACCAGACTAGCCATCATGATTTATTGTACTTTACAATGATTACAGTACTGACATAATATAATAATAGTTATTAGGGATTTTTAAGGTTCTACTAAACTTGAAACAATATAGCCCAGAAAGAAATTTATATTAGTATTTACAATAATTATAGAAAACACAGAATACTGCTAATATGAAAAGACAATGTGATTCCATCCAAACAATAATCTTATTTTATTACAATGTTCTAATAAAATGAATCGAATCCCTTTAAAACAATAATCGCCACATAGTATGTTATACAAGTCAAATCCAGTGGTGTACACCTATAATTCTAGAATCTTGGAGGCTGAGGCATAGGTTTTTTTACATCAAGAAACCTGTCTTTATAGTAAGCAAACAAGGCTTTCCACAGAGAAACCACTTTTCCTGATGATTAGGTGGACTTGAGTTTGCTTCTGCCTTTGTCACTTGGCAAATGAAGACACCATCTTCAGGATGGTCTGTGTCATAATCCAGTTCATATATGGTGATGCTATGATGATGCTATTCCAAGTGTAGTTCCATCATTACTAAACACAAGTGATGTGATCCTGGTAGGGTACCGGAGTTCAGGGCGGGAGTTTGAAGAATTCTTCAGCCCCTAGCAAGCCTAACTGTTTATGAGCATTTGAGCAGAATCTGTTATTTTTCTGCCATCTAATAAATCAGAAATTTGGGGGGGGGGACAGAACAAAAAGAGAAACCTGTCTTGCAGGGCATGATGGCGAATACTTTTAATCCCATTACTCAGGAGGCAGAGGCAGATGGATCTCTTTAAGATGGAGGCCAGCCCAATGTACATAGTGAGTTCAGGGTCAGTTAGGGTTACAGAGAGACCCTGTCTCAAGCAAAACTAAAACAGATTTGTCTCAAAAGTGGCTTAGTGGTTAAGAGCACTGGCTGCAGA
This sequence comes from Eospalax fontanierii, assembly GCA_035773235.1. Taxonomy (NCBI): domain Eukaryota; kingdom Metazoa; phylum Chordata; class Mammalia; order Rodentia; family Spalacidae; genus Eospalax; species Eospalax fontanierii. Next base: position 11,476,063 of record CM069538.1, read on the forward strand.
GGATCCAGGTTCAGTTCCAAGCACCCAAAGCCATCTATCTGTAAATCCACTTCCAGGGGATCCAAGGCCTCTGGGGATTGCATGCATATGGTGCACTTACACACTGGCAGGCAACATTCAAATACATAAAATAAAAATACATTTTATAAGCTTTTCAAAAAAGTTCTGGTGACATTAACTTAAAAACACATTTTACAAATAAAATAACAGAATAAATCTTTTTTTTTTTTTTTAAGGAAGAAAACAAGGTTTCTGAGCACTCAGCGGGGGGAGGGAGGCAATAGGCTGGGCAGTAACAAGAATATAGTTTAAAGTCTGAATAAACATTTGAGGAGCTCTTTCTATCATTTGATTCAAGCAATCAAAATCTCACTATACACTACAGAATTTATAATGGTAGCATAAGGAGTCAACGTTAAAACATACACATCTATTCAAAAGCGGTTTGTATATATGTAAATGCATTACCAATACTAAGAGCAACATCCCAGGCTTACAAGTGCCAGGAACTGTTCTTTAAAGGGGGGATGAAGGTGGCCTTGAACTCCTGATCCTCCTGTCTCTATCTCCCAAATACTGGGATTACATGGATGGAACACCATGCCTAGCAACCAGGAACTGTTCTACATACCTTACTTCTATCAATCTGATTTTCTTCACAATAACGCAGTAAGCGGGCACTATACAGGGGAAGATACTGAGGCACAGTGGCTGCATTCCACAGTATATGCTTTCAGTTTTGAGCCAAAATTTCACATCACAAAATCAGAAAAACAGTAAAGATGTCCCTTCATCTACACTGTCCAAATGACACTTTACAACATTTGTTTTTATAATTTTCTGTAGTTTTCTTTAAGCCTTTTAAACTAAAGCATAGACTATAATGGTTCTTTAGGGAGATTTTCTTAAAAAAAAAAAATCATTCTCACATAACCGTCACAGCACAATTCTAAAATGAGGAAACCAAGTTTCCTTTATCTCCTTTAATGTGAAATAAATTTCTCATTTTTATCATTCGTACCTGATACTATGAAATAACAGAACAATGCTATTTTTAGTTTTATGGAGGAGGGTCTTTTTTGAGACAGGGTGTCCCTACAGCCCCAGCCGTCCTGGAACTTACTATGTAGACTAGGCTGGCCTTGAACTCTCAGATTTGCCTGCCTCTGCCTCCAGGATTAAAGGCATGTACCACCACACCTGGCTGACAAAGTAATTTTGTAGCCTATTTCTGAACATGGGCTTCCTGATGTATGATCAAGGGAAAATTCAAGTTCTGTCATATGTGTTAAGAATACTACACAAGTGATGTGTCTTTCTTAGAGCACTGTACTGGGAGACACATGTAATTTAGTTCTGTAACTGTTGATAATTCCAGTTTAAGATACTGCCATGTTTCTCTGCCACAAATACCATCTTTATCTTTGTAATTCACAACTAGGTTGGGGGAAGATCATGTGTTTCAATAATCTCCTGTCCAATCTTAGTACTCTTTATAACTTGGTTACCAGAAATAATTATTCAAAAACTGTATTCTGGCTAACAACTGCTTGTAATTCCAACTCCAGGGAGGATCTGACACTCTGACCTCCACAGGTACTTGCACTACTAACACAGACACAAACACAAACATGCATATACACACACACATACAAAATTAAAAATGAAATGTATCTTTTAATAATTGTTTGTTTCTTGAGACAGGGTTTCCCTGTAGCCCCAGCTGTCCTGCAACTCACTATGTAGATTAGGCTGGCCTTGATCTCATAGAGATCCACCTCCTCTGCCTCTGAGTGTTGGAATTAAAAGTCATGCAACACAATGTCTGGCATTTATATATAATTTTTTAAAAAACTGCATTCTTCACTGTGTGTTGTTTGTTATATGCCCCATAATAGTGGCAAAGATCTATATACATGTGCTGGTATACGTAGAAGTTTATTTTCTATTATCCAGGGTAAAAAGGGAAGTTGTAAACAGCTTCACAATTCTACTATGTTAAATAAAAAGTGATGGATTCACATCACAGAAAATGTTTCAAAACAGAGACCACAGAAATAGCATTTCCTCTACCAGGACAATTAGGTACTTCCACAGTGTAACTTACCTACTTTCACAGTACTTAGAAATGTATTCATATGCATGTAAGAAGCAAACCTGACTACATCAACTTAAATGATGCACATTTTTTCAAGCCAAATAATAATAATATAAGCACAATCTTTCCTTCTACTCCATTAGCCCAACCTCTTTACATTCTTTATTTTACATGTGATTTCATGTTCACAAAATATACACTTCACTCCCATGTTTAAAGAAAATGGAAAGAAAAGTAGCTGATCATAGAATTATTACTCAACTAGGCACCGGAAGAGTACAAGAGAGTGTTACTAATAATCACACTAGGACAGAAGATGACAAGGAGGATTGTTCCATAAAAACCAGTATCTACAGTTCTGGCAGTCAAAAGAGTTCCACCAAAATTTAAAGGTAAGTAGCATTTTGCCTTGAAAAGATAAGGGTAAGATTAGAAGACTACAAATCAGAGAAAATGTTCACTGCAAAAGCAAGAGCTGTTATGACAAAACACCATAATCAGAGACAGATGAGTTATAATATGACCAGGAGAGTCGATGTGCAGTAAAACTGGGACTAGATCTGTAAAAAAGCTCAGTTTTATCATGTAAGAAGCAGAAAAGAAATGTTGAATTTCTAAGTAAATTTTGTATTTCTACTTATTAACCTCTTGAAATCAAATTTATAATAAAAGAATAAAAATTTTCCAGGTGTGATGGTGCATGCCTTTAATCCCAGAACTCAGGAAGCAGAAGTAAGCGGATGGATCTCTGTGAGTGTGAGGCCAGCCTGGTCTATAATGAGTTCCAGGACAGCTGGGGCTCCAGAGACCCTGTCTCGAAAAGATAAAAAAAAAAAGAAAAGTTTAAACATGGATAAACAGGAGAGGAAAAAGAAAAACAGGTTATACATAAAACGAAATTCTGGCAAGATGAGTAAATGAGTGAAAAAAAAACAGATGTCAGTGAAAAAGCAAGGATAAAAATACTCAAGACATAGAGGTTCCACAAGGTGGAGGTGTGAATTGGAAGAAGGTACTGGTGTCCAGGCTGTTCATCATGCCTGCACTGCAGTGACACAAACTGTCATTTTATTTCTAGCACCTGCATAATGAATGGCACATACTACTTAAATAAATCGTATAGACCAATGCCAACCTTCCTTAATGGGACAGGTAATTTGTGCTTTATACTTTGCAGGCCAAGTGGAAAAATAAAGAATATTACTTGGGAACTTATATACTTATTAACTATAACTATCTGAAAATGCAGAACCCATTCTTAGTTCAAAAGTCAGTGAAAACAGGAGGAAGGCTACATCAACTTGCAGGTTTCAATTTGCTAACTTTCTGGGTAAACAGAACTTCCTAAGGGTTTACAAGTAGGGTACAGAAGAATGAAGACCCAAGAATGGTGTGCTGATCAAAAGAATGGAGGCATTTTATTTGTTGAAACTGAGAGATAAGAATGGAAGAAGTTGAAATCAAGAGGAAAATGAGCAACTCAAATTTGGAAACTTAAGTTTGTGATATACATGCAGGAGGGGACAGAAATAGGCACACGTGATGAGGTTCAGGGAACAGGTCCAGGTTTAAGAATATGAAACTGCATGAGATCAGCCAAGGGTAAGATACAGAAGAGATGCAAAGCCGAACTTGGGCCATACCAGTATTTTAAGTTGCACCATCCAACATAGCAGGCCCTTAGTCTCATGGCTACTGGGTACTTGAAATGTAGGTAACCCACACTGAAATGGGCTTTAAGACTAAAATACACACCAAATTTTGAGTGTTTGTTATTTTTAAAATTTTTACTTTTATTCTGTGTGAATAAGCCTTTGCCTGCATCTAAGTGCAGCACAGTGATCACAGAAGTGTCACTTCCCCTGAAGATGGAGTTACTTGACCCCATGTGGGCGCTAGGTACCAAACTCAGGTCCTCTGCAAGAGTAGCAGGTGCTGTGAACTGCTGAATCATCTCTCCAATTCCTGGTGTACTTGAGTTTCAAAATAGAATGAAACATATCTCCTTAGGCCTGCAAGATGGTTCAGCATGTAAAGTCATTCCCTACCAAGCCTGAAAACCTGAGTTAGGAACCTGGCATGCAAGCCTGACAACCTGAGTTCAATCCACAGAATGTACATTCAAAAAGTTGCAGGCAATGGCACTCATCTGTAATCCCAACACTTGGGAGATAGAGGCAGAAGAATCAGGAGCTCAAGACCAGCTCAAGACCAGTCTCAGCTACAAACTGAATTCTACGCCAGACTGAGCTGCACGATATCCTGTCTCAATACACACACACACACACACACACACACACACACACACACACACACACACACACAAAAGCAGCAGCATTAATTTTAAGATAGTCAGTTGTTCACTCTTAGTAAGTCATTTTAAGGTAGTAATAATTGGGTAATAATTAAGTACATTAGTCTTATTTATTCATTATCAAGTCTCTCAGTAACTTTTTATTTAACAATCCATTTTTTTCTCTAATTTTAAAACTAAGACAAAATTATCTGGAAAATCTGTAAAGTTCGGGGAATCAGAACAGACCAGCCCAGGAGCGAACCTTCGGTTATATTTTTTTCCAATTCTATTTTTACAAAGTTGGCTACAGAGCTGCTTTTTTTTGAGTTCTAAAGTATGCCTTTTCCCAAACCAGGAAGCACTCTGTCATTACACCAAAGACTACGTATTCAATATTCAATATGTGTAACAATTATTCATAATTACTTCAAGTGTAACATTAATGGCATTTCAATGTTAGTCTTATTAATATTTAGACATTGAGCATCTATATCCATTCTCATTTCTTTCAGACTGAGTGCTAGAGGTAAAAGACCTAGCTTAAATATTATCAACATATTTAACACTCATACACTGCTAAACTCTTCTCCAGCAACTGGATGGTAGAGGCAGAAGGAACAGGAAGCTCAAGGACATCCTTGGCTGTACAGTTTAAGAAGCCAGCCTGGGTCATATGAGGTATTGTCTCAAAAAGGAGGACAGCTAAGCATGTAAAAGGCACTTGCCCCCAAGCCTGATAACCTGAGTTTGATTTACAGGAACCAAATGGTAGCAGGAAAGAATTACTCCTTAAGTTGTTCTCTGACCTCCACATGTGCACTATGGCATTGTGTATGCATGCATGTGCGGGTACATACGTATGCACACACACAAAATAAATGTAGTAAAAGTTTTTTTGCATCCGCAAAATAGTTGTGTATTCCCACAGTAAAAATCCAAGTGCCAATTTATGCCAACATTCCCCTTCTGAAATTTTTATCGATGGAAAGTGAAATGATTATCTTATTTTGGAGACAGGGTCCCACTATGTAGCCCTGGCTGGCCTAGAACTCACTATGGAGACTGGGCTGGTCTCAAATTCAGAGATCAATCTACCTCGGCCTCTTGAGTACTGGGATTTTGTAAAGATAGACTTGGAAAGAAATATAACCAAAGGTTAGCTCCTGGGCTGGTCTGTTCCTGATTCCCTGAACTTGACAGATTTTCCAGATAATTTTATCTTGGTCTTAAAATTAGAAAAAAGTTGATTCCTAAATAAAAAGTCACTAAGCGACCTGATAATGAATAAGCCTAATTATTTAAATTTTATTTTCTATATTATTCTTGAGCTAAATGTTCTCAGACTTGTTTCTAGGTCCTTGATTCCCAGTATGCACAGAAATCTAGTTTTAATTTCTTCTATTAAAATTTTGTTTTTATTTTAAAACAAATTAATGTACACACGTTGATACCAACAATACAAACAGAAATTATATTCCAACTCTCTGTACCCCAATTATTTTATGTATAAAGATTTAGCAACCTCCCGTAATTAAAAAAGATTGTGAGGGGTATGACAGTGCACACCTATATTCTCAACTCTCAGGAGACTAATGAAGGAGAATCACAAGCCAAAGGGCGCCCTGGAGCTGCACATTGAGTCCCTGTCTGCTTTTCTATGCTTGAATATTCTTTCTTTGAAGATCTGATCTTAACGAGCAAATAAACCCACCTCATTCTAAAGGAACACATACTCAATATTCATATTCTCTGTCCTCCTCTTATATAATGCTGAGGATCAAATGTCAGACCGAGTACATGTACTAGGCAGGCACTCTACAACCTGAGATATATCTCCAGTCCCAAATGTGCTATCTTGAGTCTTAACTCTCATCATATTCATTGCCATGTGGTTTCCAGATTTTAGTTATTACAAAATACTGTAAGAAACATATATACACACAGGTATTATGTAATAATTTCTTTAGAAAGTTCTGAAGGAGGATTGTTAAGGCAGGAGATTCGAAAGGCAGGCTAACTAAAACTCAAGTCTCAGAACTCCCTGAAACCGATCAGATGTAAAATGTCCCTCTCTCCTCAAGGTTATACACAGTAAGGACTGCTGAGGACACAAAGACCAGCTGAGCTGCCTGGAAAACACTCTCCAACCTGCTGAGTTGCCAGGAGTCATGCAATCAGTTCCAGGGTTCCAGCTCTTCTGAGCTGTCATCCATACCTGGGTGGGCTTCAATCCCCAGCACTTTAAAAAGGAATAAGAAAAAGGAAACTAAGGGCTAGAAATAAAGCTGTTAAGTCATGCACGTTTTAAACTATGATAGAAAAGACCATGTCTCTCTTTGCAAAAATTGTAAGAATTTGCACAAAAACAGCATAGGTTCTATGGTAAAAAAAAAATGTAAACTGTCAAAGAAATAGTAGAGCTAAAAAAAATTCTCTCTTTTGCAATTCCAGAGTTTGAAGCAATACTGGCCATGTACATGATAGGTAATGTGCTCTACAAATGAACCACATACCCCCAATTTCCACATCCCCATTTTTCAAACATCAGAGTATGATTAGTTCAGGTAAATACCATCACTGGATGCTAAATCTACAGGGAAGAGACTGTAGTGAGCAAGGTTTATGATCCTGAAGTATAGCACCAAACTGCTTCAACAGAAGGAAAAAATAATTTTAAAAAGGTAGTCAGATTATACTTTGCTGGAAAGATTAAAATATTATTGCTGAAGAACAGTTGTACCTTGCACACGTCTAGATACGCTACCTTAAGAAGTACACATCATCATTTGTATCATACGCCAGTCAGAACTGCCTAATCTAAATCTAATCATGAGAAAATAAAAGAGAAATCCTAACTGAGCAGTAGTCTACGAAAAGGAGGGAGAGCCTTAGAGGGTTATACTCTAGGAATATTCTTGTTTGTGCTAGGAATATAACTCTATGGTAAAGTAACTGCTTAGCAAGTATAAGGCCTTATGTTCAATTACCAGCACCAAAAGGAAAAAAAAATCCATGTCCTTAGAACTAAAGAAAACATAAGAATTTGCTATACAATGAAGGTGACTAGGGAGAGATGCAATATAAATGCAAAGTATTATTTAAGACTAAATTCTAGAGGCTAATGAAATGGCTAAGTGGTTAAAAGGAGTGGCTGCTCTTGCAGAGGACCTGGGTTTAATTCCCAGCAGCCACATTTGTAACTCCAGTTCCATGGGAATTCAATGCTGTCTTCTGACCTCTGTGGACACTGCAGAACACAGGTACACTTACATACATGTAGGCAATACACTCATATACAAAAATAAAATACTAAATAAATGTATTTTTAAAAGACTAAATTCTGTACTGTAGAGAGTCAAATAACAAACTTGGAGTATGACCAGGTCCTTGGCATTAAATTAAAATATAAAAAATGTTTTAAGATGATGTACATTAAAATGTTTAAAATAAAGAGGTAATAATGGCAATAATACCAGCACAGAGAAAAAAGTGCATACATAAATATGTACATGCATAGTACACGAGAGAACAAGCAAGTGAAGTGACCAGTGGAATAATATAGTAAAATCAAATGTATAAAGAATGTATGGTGCTCTTCATACCAGTACTGTAATTATTGCTAATTTGAAAGTATTTCCAAATAAAAAATTTAAAAGTATTTAAAATGAAGGAAACAACAATTGTTCCTATCATTCATACCCTATAACATGAGAGTGTGTATTTTCCCACCCTTAATAACCTAAGGCTATAAAAAAAGTTTCTAGGGACAGAGTGCTGGACTAGCAGTTAAGAGTGCTTGCTGCTCTTACTGGGGACCACAGTTCCATTCCCAGTAGCTACATAGATGACTCACAATTACCTATAAATTCAGCTCCAAGGGATCCAAAGCACTTGCACATATCTGCACATATGCACACACATGCACCTGCACATGTGCACATGGAGGTCAGAAGAGGGCGTGAGATCCCTTGGAACTGCAGTTAAGGACAGCTGTTACCAGTCATGTGGGTGTTAACAATCAAGCCCAGACCCTCTACAAGAGCAACCAGTACTCTTATCCACTGAGTCATCTCTCCAGTTCCTCAAACTCATTTTTTAAAAAAGATTTATTATTTTTAATGGGGAGGGACATGTACACATACCCACAGAGGCCAGAGGTATCAGATCCCCTGGAGTCAGAGTTACAGGCAGTTGTGAGTCAGCTGACATTAGGTGCTTGGAACTGAACTTGGGTCTTCCAGAAAAGCAGCACAGGCTCTTAACTGTTGAATCATCTCTCCAGACCCTCAATTTTTAAAAATTAAATTCAAATGAGTAAGACCTTCCAAAATGATATGCACATCAAAGAAAGTACTTAACTAAACAGCTGAGTGTTTAAAAGCAGGCAGTATTTCATAAACAATTTACCACCCATACATTCAACATATCGTGTACATATTTATTCATACACATAATTTAAAAATTTTACATACTATACACAAAGAAAAATTATAAATTACTTTAAATGTGAGCTCATCCTTTCTTAAAATTATAAGCATCTGAAACTTAATTTTTTAAAAACATATGCATGTGTGTCTGTATGTAGATATGTGCACAGGCATGTAACTGCCCGGGGAGGCCAATGGTGTCAGAGCCAGAGTTGCAGGCAGTTGTGAGCCAACTGACATGGGTATTGGGAAACTAATCTAAGGTATTCTAAAGAGCAGTATGTTCTCTTAATGGCTGAGACCTCTCTTCAGTGACCTGATTTCTTAAAAGGGGAAAAAACGTCTTTCTTTCTGAACTTTATTATTCTCTGGGTGAGATGCTCAGACAAAACAGGAAATGCTTTAGACTCCATTCTTCAAACTTTTGTTTCCTTGCCTTCCTCTTATCCAGAGCCTCAAAGTACAGCCTTTCTGTTTTTTAAGAGGTTCGGGGCAGAGACTATTTTCTGTGTGAGTAATATCCAGACTTCTACTCTACACAAATGGATACTCAATGAACAGCACTTAAGAGAGGAAACACATGAGATGAAAGCACTTTCTTGACAAGAACTAGTTTATGCAGCTGAAACCCTGTAGGTACTAAGACCATAACCTTGAGATGGGGTCCCCTTGCCTTAGCTTCCCCAAGAGCTAAAATATACAAGTACATGCCACCACAGGCAGCAGTTTTTTACCCGGATAGTTTCACTATGTAGCCTCTTGAACTCCTTATCGCCTTCTGCTTCTGTCCGCTAGCATGTGCCACACAGAGCAATGGTAGAGCTTTTAAAATTGTTCCTTAACTATACATGTAGGGAAAAAACATCTATCATAAAGTCATTTAAATACATCATAGTAAGATGATCTATGGCATCAGGATTTCTTATATCAAAATACTTACCTCTTCAAAAACAGCAGCTTTATTTACTTTTTCTCTTGCAATGTCACAGATCTTCAAGATTCCTAGGGCAAAAGCTTTCATAGCAGGATCTTCTATAAAGTTTGGATTATGAATATAAAGGCACGTAAAAACTGTCTGTGCCAAGGAATGGCCTTCTAACCACGTTATCTATTTAAATTAAAAAACAAACAAAGACAAACTACATTACTTAAGGTGATATACAAAGTTTGTAAAGTCTAAATTGATCCAATAGTGCCACAGACCGAAAAGACAAGAATTAGACTTCATTTTCACAGACTGAAGTTTTTAAAAATCCATTAAAGGTGAGTATTTCTTATACTAATCTGGAATCCAAAATGCTCTGTAATCTGAAACGTTTTTGAACATGAAGCTACTGCTAAAAAGTTTCAGATTTCAGGTATGCTCAATCCACACTATAAAGAACTTGCTACCCGTGGGAAGCATTCTGAATCTATAACTCAGTTTGCAATATTCTTGTTGTCTTAATGAAATTAGAATGTCTATGTAGCATTCAAAAGTAATCAAGTCCACAATGTAATCAATAAAAATCCATAAAGGAGGGGATTCACAAGTTTCCAACTGGTCAGGTCTTTTGCTTCTCATAACTCATCTCCTCACCATCACTAACTGAACCAACAGAGTCCTACTGTAAGAAACATACAATAATTATCTAACTTGAAACTCCAAACAAGAAGAATATTTCTACAAAAATAGTCAACACTATTTCTCTGAAAACTAGGAGGCTGGGAATAACAGCAATCAAAACCGAGAACTGCTATGTCCCCCAAATTATGCTAAGTATTTTCATATATTTCATCCCCCTTTTTTCTAGTACTTTGAGAAAGGCAGTGTTTTTCCATCTTTACATGTAAGGAAACAAAGAATTTAAATAAATCTGCCCGTTTATTTTACCCTAAATCCAAGAATTATGCAGTGGAGGAAAACAAATATTATTGGAATACATAATGAGACAGGGATATGTAAAATGTTATAATTAAGGTATGTACTTAGAGTAATTATTGTGCAGAAGAGAAAGTTTTCAGATTAAAAACCATGTATTATTAAACCATAATCTCTTAAAGATAGTTTCAAAGTCTCATACAGCTGCTTCTCAACTTTGGCAAAAGTCCTTCCACTATTTATCTCTCCATTCTTCTGTAGTTAGTGACATGGCACTCACACTTGGTCCTCTGCCAGCCACAAAAACCAGACATTTTTACACTGTCCTATCTATGCAATTTTCCCTCTTTGACTACAGTACTGATCTGATTCTGTGCCTGCCACTCTTCAGTATCTCATACCAGTATCAGTTCCTTTCTATAGTCTTTTTTATTCCCATATCTATTCCCTAGTCCTTCCTCTCTGGCTCTACATTATCATTACAAAACCACTGACCAGTTGTCAGAACTGTCTCTCTGCAAATCTACCTTCAGCAAGCCTCCCTGGCCCTTCCCAACTCGTTTAGAAATAGAGTACTCCTAAATGGTAATAGAAAGATTAAGAGTTATAGGACAAAGAATCACAAATGGGATTCTGTCTGTGCCCCTCTCAACAATATAACCTCGGGTAATATAATAAAATGCAGGTACCTAGCATATGCCAAGACTCAGATGAGAAATAATACATACAAAACAACTAATGTGCATATGCTTCTAACATACGTGATAGGATGTGGTGAATGAACAAAATAAATGTTGCACATTTAATGTTAATTTAAAAAGAAAGAATAGTCAGAAAGTAGGAGGTCGGGATACACATGAGGGTTTTTCTACAATTAAACATCACTATCTACACAAGACAGGTATTCGAAACATCACTAAAATGTTTTTGTCACAGAAGATCACCAGTTAACCACAATTTACCCTAAAGTAGAAACAATCTCTCCAAAGCCAATTCATACCTCCCCTTGCTTCAGTTGTACTTATCTCACGGAACCTTCCAATTATACATTTCTTGGGATAAGTTTAAAACAATACAGGGCATTTTACATAATGACAGAATACTATCTTCACTGAAACACAAATACCCATTTACCCAGAAAACCAGATCCTAGTAGCACCCAGATGGAAGATGAAGTGTTGCTTCCTATGGCATAATTTAGTTTGCTAATCTTGTATCCATTTTAATAGCATTACATATTTAACATTCAATACTAGTGTATATACTTTGAAATTCAAGAACATGGTTTATTTAACCAACAGCCTTATTTTAATTCTTACCAAACCGCAAAAACAGGTATCCATTATTCCTATCATTTCAGGCAAGGTGAGGTCTTTAATTATAATAGTGCCATCCTAAAGGGACATAAACACAGAGGTTAAAAAACTTACTGGTTACTACGTACAGTAGTACTTTGATTTTCAAAAATTAAATATTTATAAAAATTCAAAGAAAACACTAGCTTATATTTCATAAAATTAAGATACTGAATTCTTAAAATACTATTTTGCTTTGTTTTGTTCTGTTTCATTCTATTCTTTTTCATTTAAGGCAGGGTCACATGTAGCCCAGGATGAACTGAACCTCCGGATCCCATGGCCTACATCTCTCCAGAGTTAAGGTTACAGACCTGCATCACTATGCCCAGCAAGGCCAATAAGCTTTATCAAACTTTACCTTTAATTATCAATTGTAGGAATCATATCTTAAGTGTTTAATAATATGTGTCTTAAATCTTGAGTAAGGAAAAAAAGGCAAAGCCTAATTTGAAACAGTTAACAGTCTTTATAATGAATCTCACCAGGAACGATAGGCCATATATAGATATAGCAAGTTCAATACTACCTTGAATTACATGGGACTGGGCCTCACAAAGGAAGAAAAAACAAAGGAAATTGTCAAATAGTAAATATTTCTAAAGCACAACTCAAATTATGCAACCCAGGTTGGGATTATGAATCCTGTCACTGGGATCTCTGATAAAGCAGCTCAAGGGCCCATATTCTGGCATTTTGATGGAATGGGTTTATTTTCTCCTCCCTGGACACTAGGTGCCACTTGCTAAAAACAGAAGAGGATTGAATCTTTCGCCTGAAGGTTCCCGTATCCCTGCAGAAAGCGTGGTCAGAACTGGCTTTAGCTTTCTTAGTACTGCCCCTAATTGTGTGTGTGTGTGTGTGTGTGTGTGTGTGTAAGGGGGGATTCAGTTTTCCCATTCTCTTAGAAAGACAGTATTTTCTGCTTTACTTGTTTCAAGTTATTCTGAAAGTGAAATAATATAAAATACGACAATTAATATGACTGTACCTGGAGAAATGAGTTGTGATATTTTATTTATTATTGTGTGTGTCAGAAACACACACACACATATATACACACACACACGCACAAAGACAAGGGGTACTTGTGGAAGTCAGAGAAAATCTTCTAGGAGTTGGTTCTTTGCTTCCATTGTGGGATCCAGATATAGTGCTACCTACTGGCTCAAGATTAGTTTGTTTCGTTTTTAGTTGAGTGTGGCAGCACACCCCTTTCTGCGCTTTTACTGCTTTTGTGAAACACAGCCTGTTCTGTAGACTGAACTCACAACAATCCTCCTGCCCCACAGCATCTCAAATACTTTAATTACAAATATGTAAGTCAACATTTCTGGCTTCAAATTAGTTGTAAGAATCAATAAATACCAATCATTTTAAAGATTTGAAACCATTTACAATGAAAAGAATGTTCAAGTACTCTCCTGAAGTTATTTTACTTACAAAATCTATTTGCTAAGATAATCTTTCTTTGTACAAAACATGCAAAATTAAACTCTATGTTAAATATAAAGAAACTTCTGAATCAAGTCTCAGTAAACCTGAAATTCATAGCCTTAAGAATTTTGCTTGATATATACACAAAATATAATCTCTGGGCCAGTTATCCTGGTATTTGAAACTATATCTCACATACTTCAAAATTAATTTAAAATACATAAATGACTATTTAGAAGTTTATAATGAGGACCTCACATAATTAATTCCCAGGTTTTAACTGAGATTAATAATAACATACCTAATTTTTTTTTTAAGAACAGGGTCTCATTCAGCCCAGATTGGTTTCAAACTCACTATGTAGCTGAGGCTGACTAAGCTCTCGATTCTCTACCTCCCTAGTGCTGGTACAAATGCCATGTGCCACTATGCTGGCTTTAAATTCTTATATATTTGAGAAGCTTTCAAAGATACTTGAACCTGAAAATACACTTGGACAGTTCATTTGATTTCATTATTAAGCACATTTTAACATAGAAGAAAACATATCCTTTTAGACACACACACAAAGTGCAAGGAATTCTACCTTGATAGCTTGTTCAAAATTGAGAACTTTTCAATTAACTTGGATTCCAATCATACCAGCATCCATCTTGGGATCCATCATTTCAATAGCAGACATGCCTTCAAAAAGACCAAATCTGTAAATAAATGAACCCCACAAGCTGTTTTTGAACCTAGATTCCCACAACAGTAGAGAAATTATTACAATACTTTACCAACTTGAGTATTCTATGTATTTAGTCTAATTTGCTATGTCTTCTACTTCAATTAATCATCATTTAGCACAAAAATTCTTTCACGTACTCACTATTTGCATAATGTTACATGCATGGGGGAGAGGAGTAGAATGTCTTTAAACTTCCTTCAAAATGAAGTACATTAAAAGCTTTTGGAAAAAAGGGACCATCTTACATGAAATCGATTTTGCTTTTACCTTTTGCTTTTTCTTTAACCTTTAGAACATCCATTCTCACATCTAACTTTTTTCATTTTCCATACATCTTCTTTATATGCATATGTACTTGTGTATACAATGCGTGTGTACATGTGCGTCTGAGCCAAAAGACAATCTCAGGTGTCATGCTCAGGGACACCACTCACGTCCTTTGAAACAGGGTCAATTAGGCTGGGCTGGCCCCAGCGAGGCCTAGGGATCCTCCTGTCTCCACCTCACCAGCACTGGGATTACAAACTCACACTAGCATTTTCACATGATTCTAGGGATGAAATTCAGTTCCTCCTGCTTGTAAGGTTAGCACTTAACTGACTGAGCCATTTTTCTTCCTCCAGCTCCATCTTCTTATCTTAAAAGTTTGATAATTTCCAATGTCCAAAAAATTACAAAAATGCAAAACACAGAAATTCTGACTGCTAGCTCACCAGAGAAACAGATAATTGCTATATACAGAAAACTGATTCAAAAGCATTGAGATATGCCTCAAGAAATGGAACAGGAAAAGCCTTAACAAAAAGCTTGATTGACCACCAAACTACTGTCTTCATATTTTTTAAGTCATTAGACTACCCGAAAACTAAAGACAACTACACCATCATACTAAATCATTTCTCTTAAATAAAAAGCAAAAGAAAGACAAAAGAGCTTTAAAAATCAGGAGAATAACTCAGTAGAGCCAAGCATTTATCTCAAATATAAAAAGACTGCGTTCAATTCCCAGTTCTAAAAAAAAGAAAAAAACAAACAAAGAGACAAACTTTTCCTGCAAAGTCCCTAATGTCCTAATGCTATAATTTATGATAGACACTAGGACAGTATTATCACAGTACATATTAGTAAAAACAACTCTCATCTATAAATGTGGTGACTCCTAAGCAAAGCCAGAACAGTATTTTAAAGAATATCCCAAGTCAAAAGAGAAAATGTACAGAAATGCACAAGTATTTTGTCAACAGAAACAACATGGAACATAGATTAGTCAAAATATCAAACAACATTACAAAGTTACAATAATCAAAACCACACTCTAAAACACAAAGATCAATGGAAAAAATACTGAAGTAGCCCATATCCAAGTTTCATAGGAACTAAATAGAATGAAGACACTTTTGAACCAGTGGAAACACACAAATCAGTCAACACTGCTGAGAAAAAACACTAACCACATAGAAAATTGTAAATGTTTGATTTATGTAATTTGAAAAAAAATAGACCAGACTCAAGTTCTAAACCTAAAACACGCAAGCAAGCAAACAAAATTCTTTCATTTCCAAAGCTATAAAGGAAAAAGTTGATAACTGCAACTGCAGAAATATTTTAAGCTTTCAAAATGGATTGGCAACATAAATCTCATCTGGGAATTTGTTACAATTCAAAATCTGGTCTCCAGCCCAACTTATTAAATGTGGAACTCTCAAAGTCAAGTCCAGCCAGGTGTTCTTAAAGCTTTCCAGACAATTCTGATGCACACTAAAGTTTAAGGACAGAACTTTATGCACTCCCCAGCTCTCCCAGCAAACAGTATCTAATTTTGTCTACTTACTAATTCAAAATTTCAAAGGCCTAACCATGAAACTGAGACTTCAGATGGAAATATAAACACAAGTCAGCACTTCCATTACACTGTTTCTTGGGTATCTTCAGTTCATTTCTATCCTGGCATTTAGTCACCTGATACCTTGACCATCAATAAATCTCCCACTAGATACAGAACTGACAGCTTTTCTTCAAGAAATTCTACAAGTCGTACATTTACCCTCATGAAATGGATCCCAAGTCACAGTTTCACATTTCAAGTCATAACCAGAGTAAGTCACCCAAGTTAAAAGCTGAAGAGATGACTTAAAGAGTTAAGAGCACTGGCTGCTCTTGCAGGGGAGTTCAGTTCCCAGCACCCACATAGGGGATAACAACTGTCCCTAATTACAGTCCCGGGAATCCAATGCTCTCTTCCGGCCTCTGCAGGCACTGCACAACACAGGTGCACCTACATACATGCAGGCAGAGCATTCATACACATAAAATTTTTTTCAGTGTTTAAAAAATTTTTTAGTATATTTCTAACCCATTTTCATAGCTTTGAAATATAAAATTACCTGGACTTCGAGGGATGTCTACATGAGAAAAAGACTGAAGTATTAGACCATTTAAAAAGACACATACTCACAGGTTATCGTGAAGCAGTTCTCCGAACTTTAGTTCTAAAAGAATCAAAGAGAAAAATTATTTAAATAGTATTTCACTTGTATTTAACTTTCAAGACTAAGGAAAACAATTAGAGAAACATTAAGCACCACAAGAAATGTGCTTACATTATTTTAAAATTCATTTTCTAAGTAATAGTTATAGTTACTAAATGATTACTATAGTGTTTTCAAGAATATGAATTAAAGTGGTTCGGGGGAAAAAAACCAAGATTTTTGGGAATGTGAGCTACCATCTTAATTTTCCAATCCAAATTACAAATTTAAAAATCATTTTTAAAAATTACTAGTGTATTTCACTTTGTAAAGTTTTCCACGGAAAGAACTGCCACTTCTCAAGTTGTCTTTAAGCCACGTGGTATCATAATCTAATCTGATGTTGCTGTTGCAGGAATAATGTCAAGAACACTTTTTAAAATTCTACTTTATTTAAATAATGTCCAAAAAAAATTGATAAACTGCTCATCTAAACAGTGTTCATGGCTTGAGATGTAGCTCAGTAGTAGAACACTGGCCTAGCACACACTACAGTTAGGGTTCTACCCTCAGCACAGAGGATGAAAGGGATGACGGGAGGGACGGAGGGAGGAAAAACACAAAACAGTGTTAGCGGCCTTATGAAGCACCAGGTTTCACATTTGGCTGATTTTAAAATCAACGAGAGGACTTTTCAAAACCAGCATCCAAGCAGCATTCCAAATCAATCAAACTGAGGGGTAGAACTTCAGCAATGGTTTCAAAGCAGTGCAGGTGAATTCAAAGTTCAAGTGTATGCGAAAACCACCCCGCAGCATGTCAAATAGTTTAAATGCTGTTTTGAGGGGGAGGCGGTGGTTGTTGTTGTCTACGTATGCCCTGTGCAGATATAATTCTGGCAGATCACAGGTGACCAGTGAAGACTGCAGGGGAAAAAAATGTAGTAGCTGCCTGGAGCAGAGCAGTAGAAATTGCAAAACCAGAACCACAGAGAACAAGAAGCCAGTCAGCCCCTCATTCACAGTACACCAAGTAGAGTCCACTACAAGAGCCAGACAGATCTGAGAACATCATCTCTCAACTGGGGACAGCTGTGCCACAATTCACTCTATTCGCTCTATTTCTTAGTTTCTATTATTCTCCATTCTTCCTTACATGTCTCCAGATGGTTCTGCCTTTGTTTGAATATTATTACTCTGTCAAGTTTTAGGACTGTTGTATCTGCTTCTCCTCCCAGTTTACTGTAAGGCATTTATTGCAAGCCACATCTCATACACTTCTCTTCTTATTCCATCATCTTTTCCTCTTTCTCTCATCCTAAGCCCTTCCTCTTTTTACTTAATTATAACCTTCAAAAGGTTTAACAATTTCTAAAAATCGATGGATTCTAACAGTATCCCAACTGCCCCCTCCCAGCTACTTAAACACCTCAATCTTTTTCTTTTCAAAGTCGATCTAATACTTAACCCTATCCTCACCCACTCTTGCTTCTTCTCTCGCTCCTAGTCTTTTTAGCTAAAATATGAGTATTCTCCACACTACCCTTGGCTGTTTATTCACCAACAGTTATTGACATCGGAGGGGCCACTGCCATTAACTGGCTTATGACATTTGCATGGTGGAAATACCCAGTAGCTGTGTTTGTTCTCACAGCTTATATTCTGTTCAGGGAATAATATAGAGCTTCACCAGGTACCCTGGGCTTCTGGACTCAGGAACTATTTCCTGAATAGTACACCTCAATTCTACCACATTCAAGTCCCTCTTGGACACTGAAAATACTTCATCTAAAATGATATGCAAATTAAAAACGTAAAACCCAAGCAGAAATGGGTTGCTAAATCCTAAAGATGCTAAATCCTAACACAGTAATATAGGTAACATGAAACACAAATGCAACGTAGCTTCCCCCAAACTTACAAATCCTACAGTAATAGCATTCAGTAAGGGTGAGTTAAATATAATTCCTTTGGGTTCTCTTGATTTTAAGTACTTTAAAAGAAAATATAATCATGATCAAGAACACAACAGCTGAATCAAATAAGGAAAAGGAATCAACACATGAAAGAGGAATTCAACAAGAAGATAGAAATACTGAAGAAAAAAAGCCAATCTAAAATACTAGAAATGAAATACATAGTAAATCAATTTTAAAAGCTTTGTGGAAAGTCTCACTAACAGAAAGCACAAGGGAGGACAGAATATCTAAGCTGGAAGACAAGGTGAAGGAAATGAATAATCCAACAAGGACAAAGTTTAAATAATAAGGGCTGGCACGATAGTTCAGAAGGTAAAGGCACCTGCAGTCAATGGTGATGACCTGAGTTTGATCCCCAGAACACACACTCGGGTAGAGAGAGCCAATTCCTTCAAGCTGTGCTCTGACCTCCACACACACATACCATGGCTCACATGCTCACACACATGCACATACAAAATAAGTAAATGTAATTAAAAAATAAAATAGTAAGAAGGTACAGTGGTACAAGATATACAAAACTCTATGCAAGAGTGAATCTACACTTTATGATCACAGCAAAAAAATTCAGAAGAATTTAAGGGGGAAAAGGACAAGTGAGATGGCTCAGCAGGTAAAGATGCTTGCCACCAAACCTAACAACCTGAGTTCAATGCCAGGACCTATATGGTGGAAGAAGAGATCAATTCCCCCACATTGTCCTCTCACCTCTATACATGCACATAACACATACAAACAGGCACACATAAAATAAATACATTTAAAAAAATATCATAAAGGACTTGAGAGACGATTTAATAATTATAAACACTTGTTCTTGTAAAGACCCAAATTTGATTCCCAGAACCCATGAGATAGCTCACAACCACTCTAGTTCTAGGGATTCCAAAGCCCTCTTCAGGATCTAAGAAAAGAGATGCCAATCCAGATGTCCAAATATCCAGGAGACATTTATTACAGCAAAGAGGTAAGACTAGAAAAAAAGCCTACCCTTGTCATATTATAATTAAAACATTAAATATACAACACAAAGAAACTCTGCTGAAAGAGGCAAAAGAGAATCACTAAGTCATTCATATTTAGATATACAGATATGTAAAGGCAGGCTCCATTAGAGTAACAGATTTGTTAACTGAAACATTAAGAAAGCCAGGAGAGCCTGGATAGATGTATTTCAAGTTCTGAAAGACAACCACCACCAACCCAGACTACTAAACCCTGCAAAGCTATTTGTCATACACCAAGGAGAAATAAAAACTTTCCATGATAAAAGCAAACTAAAGGAATTTATAACCACTAAGCTTGCTTTACAGAAGGCACCTGAAGGAATCCTTCCCACAAAGCCACAGGGAAGAAACTAAACTAGAACAACAGTTAAGCAAGAACACAGGAGGAAGTTAAACAAACACTACAAAAACAACAAAATGGCAGGAATCAATATGCACCTTTTAGTAATAAGTCTGAAGATTAATGGTCTCAATTCCCCCAATCAAAAGACAAAGACTATATATATAATAGGTTACATCAAAAGACAGGCATTAGGACTAGAGTAATGACTCGTGGTTTAGGGCTCACTGCTCTTGTAGAAGACACAAATTCACTTCCCAGCATCCACATCAGGTAGCTCACAATCACCTGTAACTCTAGCCCTACACACACAGACACACACACACACACACACACACACACACACACACACAGGGTCACTTCAAAGACACTGATTAAGGGCACAATCCAATTTCATAAAATGTGACAAATTAACCCCAGCACAATACAAGTGGGTGACTTCAATACCTCACTCTCACCAATGAAAATAAACAGAACTATTTAAATCAAATGTTATCATAAGTCAAATGGACTTAATAGACATTGTCACCACATTCCATCCAAACACTACAGAATACACATATTTCTCAGTAGCCCAGGGAACTTTCTCTGAAATACATCGTATGTTAGTATACAAATCAATTCTTAACAGATGTAGAAAACCTGAAAAATCTTGTATTCGATCTGATCCAAATGGAGTAAGACAATGAATCAACAGCAAAAAAAATCTAGACCATACTCAAATTCATGGAGTTTGAAGAGCACACAGTACTGAATGATAAATGATTGCCTCCAGAAATCAAGAACAACAACAACAAAAAAAATCACCAAAATTGAAGGAAAATGAAAATAGCACATACTAAAATGAAACTTATGGGTTACAATGAAAGCAATACTAAGAGTGAAGTTTATGGCGCTAAGTATCTACATTAAGAAATGGGGAAGACAGCTGGTGAGATAGATCAGTGGGTTAAACCATCTGCCACTAAGTCTGAAAATATGAGTTTGGTCTTCAGAACCCACATGATAGAAGGAGGGAACCAACTCGGACAAGATGTTCTTTGACCTCAGTGAATACATCCTGGTAAGCATGCACCTGCACTCACAGACAAAACTACATGCACACACACACATACATACACAGACACACACAATATTTTTAAAAAGGAAATCAGATCTCAAATAACTTAATGACAAGCCAAACTCTAAGTCAGTGCACAAAATCACCAAGATCAGGACAGAAATTAATGAAATGGAAACTACTAAATACAAAAAAATAATGAAACAAAGAGTTGGGTCAAACCCAACCAAGGCAACTGATGGCTGTTTAGAGAGGGAGAGGCAGTGTGTTACGGGGATGGGCCCAGGAGACGGACCCACACTGAAGGATATTTGGAGACACAAATCAGGACTATATAAGCTATATTATAAATACAAGATAGTACATAAAATTGGGTGTGGGGGGAGTTGTGGATGGAAGAGCAGATCTAAATACTATCAAACTATATTATGAAAATCACAAAAATTCAATTAAAAATATTTTTTAATCTGACGGGGAAACAAAAGATGAATAAAACCTTGGACAAACCAAAAAAAAAAAAGACTAAATTAATGAAATAAATGAAACAGAGTGACAGATACCAAAGAAATCCAGAAAATTTTAAGGGCATACCTTAAAAACTTTGATTCTACTGAACTGGAAAATCTATAAGAAATGGATATTTTTTAGAATCACACAACCTACCAAAATTACACCAAGATGAAACAATTTAAATGGATGTATAATAAGCAGGGAAGACTGAAGCAGTAATTAAATCTCCTAACTAAACAAAGCCCAGGCCCAAATGGATTCACTGATGAATTTTACCAAATTGTTAAAGAACTAAAACCAATGATTCTCAAACTGTTCCATAAAATAGAAGAAACATTACCAAACTCTTTCTACAGAGCTAGCATCACTCCGATACCAAAATCAGATAAAGATGCAACAAAAAGAAAAAAGAAACTTACAGACCAATTTCCCTGATAAACATGGATGCACATATTCTCAACAAAATACTTGCAAACCGGGGCTGGAGAGATGGCTCAGTAGTTAAGAGGACTTGCTGCTCACACAGAGGACCCAGGTTTGGGTCAAAGCACCCATGGTGATTTACAGTTATCTGTAACTCCAAGGGATATTCTGGCCTCCTAGGCACTAGGCATGCACATGATACACATACATACACATAAAATAAAAATATAAGTTTTAAAGAAAATTACTTACAGAATTTTTTTTAACAAATCACACAAAAAATATTGACTATGATACAGCTGGCTTTATTACAAAGATGTAGGGATGGTTCAATACATAAAAATCAGCAAATATTATAAATTATATTATCACACAGTCATCTCCAAAGACCCAGGCTTTTGACAAAACCCAATATCACTTCATGATTAAACTCAGAAAAGAAGCAACATATCTCAATATAAGAAAGGCTATATATAT
Organism: Eospalax fontanierii; assembly: GCA_035773235.1. Taxonomy (NCBI): domain Eukaryota; kingdom Metazoa; phylum Chordata; class Mammalia; order Rodentia; family Spalacidae; genus Eospalax; species Eospalax fontanierii. The sequence continues at coordinate 11,498,530 of CM069538.1, forward strand.
CATATATATATAGCCAACACTGAATTAAGGGAGGGAAAACTCAAACCATTTCTACTAAAATCAGAAACAAAGGTATCCACTTTCTGCAATGTTGAAATACAGTCCTGAATGCATTAAGAGAAGCAAATAAAAGGAAATAGGAAGTCAGAGAGTCTATATTTGCAGATGATATGATTCTGTATCGAACAGACCCTAAAGACTCCACCAGAAAGCTCTTAAATTCATAAACATTTTCAGCAAAGTAGCAGGACAACAAATATGATGGTTAATCTTGGTTGTCAACTTGACTCAAACTAGAATCAACTAAAAGTCTAGCCACCCACTAGGCACACCTCTGAGGGGTTTTATCAGAAATCAGAAACCAATCCCCTCACGCCCAATGTGGGCAGCAGTTTCCACTGGCAGCCCAGATAAAAGAAGGTCACGGCATCTTTGCCTTTGCCTGCTTGCCTTTGCTCTCTCGGACAGGTTCATCTGCCCAAGCTGCTGCTGCTGCTGTTAGTCTACTGCATTCCTTCAATATGGACTCTAATATAGACTGTCATAGACTTCAGCATAGGGGAGGCACCTACCTGGCTACTTGTACTGGTTTAAAACCTTTCCATTGTGAGACAGTCATTGTTGGACTACCTAGACCATACCTGGTAAGCGAATCTAATAAATCCCCTTTTAATATACATTCATTCTATTGATCCTGTTCTGCTAGAGCACTCTAACTAATATACAAAATTAACTTACAAAAATCAGTAGTCTTCCTATTTAGCAATGATAAACATATTGCAAAATAAATCAGAGGAACAATACAATTCACAATAGCCTAGAAAGAAAAAATATCATGGAATAAACATAAACATGGAAAGTAAAAAATCTTCCATAATAAGATTTAAAACAATGAAGAAATTGAGGAAAGAACTGGAAGAAAGACTGAAGCTTATAGACTGAAAAGTATTATTTATACAATATCATATGCTGCCCTTGGCAAGGCTGCCTAAGACATTTTCAACAAAGGATTTGGCTTCGGGTTGGTAAAGATAGATGTGAAAAAGTCATGCAGTGGCATGGAATTTGCAATATCTGGTTCATCTAATACAGACATTAGGAAACTTACTGGGACTTTGGAGACGAATTATAAATGGTGTATGGACTGATTTTCACAGAAAAATGGAAAACCAATAAATAACACTCTGGGAACAGAAACTGCAATTGAAGACCAGATTTGTCAAAGTTTGAAACTGATAACTGACCTTTTCACGAAACACAAGAAAGAAAAGTGGTAAAATCAAGTCCTCTTACGAGAGGGAATGCATAAACCTTGCCTGTGATACCGACCTTTGTTTTACTGGACCTACAATCCATGCTTCAGCTGTCTTTGGTTAGGAGGGCTGGCTTGCTGGGTACCAGATTGGTACCTTTGTCAGTACCAAATCAAAGCTGACAAGGAGTAACTACTGGACTGGCGACTTCCAGTTACACAGTAATGTCAATAATGGGACAGAATTTGGAGTATCAATTTATCAGAAAGTTTGTGAAGATTCTGACACGTCAGGAAACTTTGCTAGGGATCAGGTACCAACTGCACTCATTTTGGCATTGCAGCTAAATACAAGTTGGATGCTACTGCTTCCATCTCTGCAAGGGTCAACAACTCTAGTTTAATTGGAGTGAGCTACAGGCAGACTCTGAGGCCTGGTGTGAATTTAGACTGTCTGCTCTGGTAGATGGGAAGGGCTTTAATGCTGGAGGCCAAACTTGAGCTTGCCTTGGAATTGGAGGCTTAATACAATTGGCAGAAATCTCTGGGAACTGCTATCAGAGGATCTGACCTTAATATATTCCATGTGACCAACAGGTTCATCCTTTTCCCACCTCCCCAGAAGGTCTGATCAAAGCAAAGGATGATCTAAGCAAGAACTGTATTTTAAATATTTAGACAGTTCCCTGTAAGCTGGTTTCTAGTTGGATTGGTTATCTAGTTATCAATGCTACAGCTGTGCAGTCACCTGTACATTATTTAATGTATTTAACTGTTCGATGTGCCTCCCACCAATAATGAAATAGACATTTATGAGAACCGTACCGTGGTGTGCATGTTTGTCTTTATGTTCTTTTTAACACTGACTATATGGCTATTGAATGAGATGGATCAGTGGATATTTTGAGGTGAGGTTAAAGATTTCTTTTTGTTAAATTCTACCATCATCAGAATTATTTTTGGTAACCCAAAACATTACAAATGATGAATAAAACAAGTGTACATAAAAACAAACAAACAAACAAAAACCATGGTACTGGCACAAAGACATGGATCAATGGAAGAAAGGACTCAACATACAACTCCAAGCAACTCTAGCCACCTGATTTTTGACAAAGATGACAAAAACAAGTATTGGAAAAAGACAGCATCTTCAACAAATGGTGCTGAGAAAATGGAATAGCTACATTCAGAAAAATGAAACTTGATACTTATCTCTCACCTTGCATAAAAATCAACTCCAAATGGATCAAAGAGCTCGACCTAAGAACTGAAACTCTGAAGCTGCTACAGGAAAAAGGGAGTACACCTCAAGGTGAAGGATAAGGGCTTGCTGAATAGAAACCTAGTTGCTGAGGAAATAAGGCCAATAGTCAATAAAAAGAAATCTATCAATCCAGCAAGAGGCACTCTACAGAATGTGTGCCAGCTACACATCCAATGGGATTAGTTTCTAGAACACACAAAGAACTCAAGAAACTGAACCTCAAGAAAATAATCCAATCAAAAAAATGGTCAATGGAACTGGACAGAGTTTTCAGAAGAAATACAAATGGCTAAGAAATATTGTTTTAAAGTGTTCAACATCTTTAATCAGCAAGGTAATAGGTTGAGATTCTGTCTCTTCCAGTCAGGATGGCTATCATCAAGAAAACAAATGATAACAACTGCTGGAGAGGATCTGAGGAAAAGGGAACACTTATCCACTGTTGATGGACATATAAAGTGGTGCAGCCACCATAGAAACCAGGATGCAGCTAAAAGTACAACTACCCTATGGCCCAGATATATCACTCTTGGACAAATATCAAAAACAAATAAACAACAACAACAAAACCTCTATATCCTACCACAGAGATACTTGAATATCCATGTTCAATGTTGCTCTAGTCACAGCAGCCAGGAAATGTGGTCAGCCTAGATGTCCATCAAGAGATGAGTAGATAGTGAAAATGTAGTAAATATACATATTGGAATTTTATCCAGCTAAAAAGAAAAATAGATGGAACTGGAAAATATGTGGTAACACCAGACTACCCCTCACTTAACTGTTAACATCAGAGACAGTCAAGTCAGATCCTCAATCTCAAGACAACTTTCTCTAAATACAGTCTGCCCAAGAGAAAAGAACCAAAAACTGACACCAGAGGTTCTAAAACATAAAAGTCAAGTCAGATCACTCTAGATTGGTATTCAAAGATAAGGTTCCACTCAGAAATTCAGTTTCCAACTGACTTCCTATCTCCTACCCAAGTTGGAGTAAATGAATTAAAAGAAGAAATAAATTCAGCAGAACTATGTGGGGACCATTAAGGTGGTTTATCATTTATGTTTAAATGAAATATCTAACTTATGGTTGTAACTCAAAAATCATCTACATGTAGAGAACTGAATAAAATATGAAGAGCAGAGCCTTGTTTACAAGTACACGGATGAGATGGTGTACACTAGGCAAGTTTTCCTAGAGAAGAAAGGCCAACAAGTACAACTTAAAATAATCACGTTATCTATCAAGCAAAATAAATGGCTGCTTCAGGAAATGCTTAGCAGGCAAAAGTTCTAGCCACACAAGCCTGTGTCTCCGGTTCAATCCCCAGAACCCATGTTTAGAAAAAAAAACGACCCGAATGCAGTGGTACGTCTGTAATCCCAACACTCCACAGCACGATGAGAGGAGAATAGCCTGTAAGCTCCAGATAGCAGTCCAAAGGCAGCTACTCTGGAGTACTACACAGCAGCAAAAATGAGTCCCTAACTCAACAAAGTGGAAAGCAAAACCTGACTCCTGAAAGCTGTCCTCTGACCTTCACACATGCACATGACACACATATGCCCACACTAGCTTTCTGACTCTGTCACACACACACACACACACACACACACACACACACACATACACACACACACTCGCATACATTAAATTTTTAAATTATAATTTGGAAAACACAAAAAATTAATTAAAAGCCACAAGATCACTGATAGGGAGTATGAAGGACTGTATACCACCTGCCTAACAATAAATGAAAGATTATTGAAAATTACAAGTTTTTATTTATCTATAAAGCTCTTAACTGCCACTAAAAGAATGATAAAATGTGCATAAATAGTTAACTTCATCATCAGTTCACAAATTTTACAGTACCAAGCAAAGAATCAGCAGTGTCTCGCCAAATGTTCTCTCTTTAGTAACAGATATAACTGCGTCCACTTTTCCTTTGGATTTTATGTATATGTTCATTTTGCTCTGATGGCTTTGTTTTTCAGTTCTGTTTTGGGTTGGGTTTGAGACAGTCTTGGTATGCAACCCAAACTAGCCTAGAACTCAAAATCCTCCTGCATCTATTTCCCGAGTGATAGGATTACAGACTTACACTTAGGGTTTAGAATGTCTCAACAGAATTCTAAATTATAATCAAGACTATGAATCTGATTATTTCCAGAAGAAAAAAACAGTTAATATGAGCTCAAGATCTACCAACAGTCCTTGTCCCTGTATTTTTATATAAAAGACTAATTTTACTTCAAAATTTAATTCCAAGAAGTATAACTCATCATTGTGCCACTTCAAACGGTACAACAGTTACTAAGGAAGAGTTAATATGATGGTTAACAGGAAAGGGTGATGGTACACTCCTTTTAATCCATACTGAAGATTAAACCATGTCTCCTATCAGCGGTTTCTTCCACAAAGAAGCAGGGCTTATTTATGTCATCTCAAAGTCATACCAAAGAGTCTATCTCAGCCAGTACTCTAAACTCTTGTCTTAAAACCAATTCTTACAATCCTCCAAAAGTAGAAAACATACACAGAGATGCACAAAATCAAGTAGTGGAACTGACATTGTAGTTAAGATTAAAGTCTATAGTTGGTCTTCAAACCGTGTTATATACAACTGTGGTTGAAAAGCATGTCCCAGGGGTATTCAAATATACAGAATAAAGCTGTACAGATATACACCTGTAATCCCAGCTGGATAGCTGCTGCAAGTTCAAGACCAGTCTGGGCTACATACTGAATACCAGGCCAGTCAGATACATAGTTCTTAAGACCCCTGTCTCAAAAAACAAAATAAACAAAAAAACCAAACAGGATTAAAAAATGGCATAGTTATCAGGCACAGTGGCACCTGTTTTAATCCTAACACGTGGGAGGAAGAGGCAAACAGATCTCTACAAGTTTGATGCCAGCCTGGTCTACACAGTGAGTTCCAGGCCAGTCAGTCAAGGCTACAGAGACACCTGTCTCAAAAGCAAACAAACAAATGGCACAGCTTTCACTGCGCTGTTCAATTTTCATATAAGAACAATCTTTAATACTAATGGAAGTATGGTGTAATAACACAAACCTGTTTTAAATATCAAAGATAAAGCAGGAAATCATAATAATTCATGTTTCTGAACGAGCTGCTGTGAAATCCACCCATAAGACTTAAGGGGCTCGGAGCTGTGTGCTTATAAAAGGAGCATTTAAAGAACACATTTCTTATGCTCTTGTCATCACTACACCAGTCAATCAAACATGCTACATGAACATTTTTGCTCTTATATGTAACCCTTTTAATCAATTCTATCACTATCCTACCCCAAGGCTCTAACACCTCAATCTGGGCTGAATGTAAAAGCTTGCCTAAGGCTGTGGGCTCTCTTAATCTTAATCCACTAGTATAAATTGCACTCCCAACAGTGAATTCAATAAAATCATAAGCAGCGAGAACTACCATCACCAACTGCCTACCTCAGCCCATAAGTTCATATCCACTATTCATCAAACCCTACAAATTGCCTAAAATAAAAACCTCTTTTCACAGAAGAAAAACCTAAGACTTAAGTTGGCTAAACTATCCAAGATAGCCGGGTCAATGAGAGGCAGAGTTTGTTCTGCCCACGTCTGACTCAAGATTTTTCTATGCTGTTTCTAAGATACTCAGTGTGTCCAAGTCATTGTATTAAACATCAAGAAGAGGCCACTGGACTGGATCCTGCCAGGGATGTGTGGTAGACCACTCTGAACACACAGCACAAGAGCTGGGAAAGAGTACATGTTGCTGGAAACCCACTAGAAGGGTGAACTCAGCAGCCCACAGAGGAAAATGGATCAGAGAAAACCCCCAATACACAGGAGAAAAGGGAATCTGAAGTTGAGATTTCTAACACGGAGCAGCCCCTTCCCCCGACCAGTGTGCAGAGAAGCAAATGATCAGATCATGGGAGGAGTTGGTCCCATGGAGGCTGAAAGAAGTGTGTGCCTGAATCCATTCTACTGGCAGACAGCAGCACAGCAACCCATATCTACAACTCTAGAAAAGGGATACAAGAAGTTGAAAAATCTACAAATACTCATCATCCCCCATGCTCACTATTGCCCCATGGAGCAAAGGATCCACTGGACCTCGGGAAGAGTGCAGTAGAACCTGGAGGAGAGTGCCGTATCCTGACAAGACAAAAAGACTGCAGAGATACCAGCAGAAGACTAAGACTCTGAGGCTGAGAGACTGTCAACATTCTCAACAGGAAGTTTGTGATGGAGCTTGTGGTATCCTAAAAACAGAACTAAGGTTAGCACAGAGGATGAGCCCTCCTCCAACCAGAAAGAAGCACTGACTGAGTGACTGAAGAAATCAGAGAAAATCTAAAAATTCCTAAAAATCACATGGTAATGAGAGCATATCCTACCAGAACCTCTAGGCTACAACCAAGTCAATCCTAAGAAGAAAAGTGTATATATACCTACAAGTGCTCACATTAAAAAATCAGAAATCTTGAGCTGGGGAGATGGCTCACCTACTGTGACACCAATAAATAATCAGTTATTAGGGCAGAAATTAATGAAGGAGATCAAAAGAACACACAGGAAGAATTGGTTCTTTGAAAAGATAACAAGATTGGCAAACCCTTAGTCAAACTAATCAAAGGAGAGATCCCCAAACTAATAAAGTTGGAGGTGAAAGAAAAAAAAAAAAAGGAGGTGATCCAATGAAACCTAGATCACTAAGAAATACTTCAAACACATGCATTCAACAAAACAGAAAACCCTAAAAAATACAGTAATAAAATAAGAATGGTAAATTTCTAAATGCATTTGGCCTACCAAAGTTAAGGCTAGAAGAAACAAAGTAAACAGACCCCCTAACAAGCAATGAGCCTGAAGCAATAATTAAGTCTACCCACAAAGAAACGACCAGGACTGCCAAACTTTTAAGATGTAATACCAACACTCCTCAAACTCTTTTACCAAAATGGAAAGTCAATACTGAACTTTCTCTATAAAGCCAGTATCCCTGATACGAAAACTGAATAGCAACAACAGACAGACAAATACAGAGAAACACAAGACTAAAATAAAATTAGTTACACACTATTTCACTGATAAGCAGAGACATAAAATTCTCAACAAAATACTTTCAAACAAAATTCGGAAACATATTAAGTAGATCACACATTATAACCAAGTTGGCTGCATCCCAGGGAGGCAAGGTTCAATATATGCAAATAAATGCAATACATTACATTTCTTAAGGACAGAAATCACATGATCATCTCAATAGGTGTAAAAAGGCATTTGTTAAAGTTTAACGTGTTGTCACCATATAAATTCTGAAGAAAACAAGAACAGACAAAACATATCTGAACATAAGGAAAGCTATATTTAACAACCTATAGCCAACATTATACTAAACATGAAAAAAACTGGGAGTATTTTCTCTTAAAGTGGAACAAGACACGGGTGTCTACTCTCTCTACTTCTATTCTGTATAGTACTTGAAGTCCTAGCTGGAACAGTAACACAAAACAAAGTTTACAAAAAGAGGGCAGAAGAGAGAGCTCAGAGGTTAAGAGCACTTGCTGCTCTTGAGTGTAACTGAGTATGGTTCCCAGTACCCACAGAGCAGCTCACAAGCATCTCAACTCCAGTTCCAAGGAATCCGATGCCCTCTTTTGGCCTCCCAAGACACTAGGCACACATACATACACACAGTGCACTTACATTTGTGAAAGTAAAGCACTCATACACATGTAATAAAATATTTTTTTAAGATTGGAAACGAGATACAATAGGAAAGACAAAGTCAGATTACCCCTATTTGCAGGTAACTTAATTCTGCACTTAAGACACTATGGACTCCACCACAAAACCTGCAGATCAGATACTTTCAGAAAAGTCATAGGATACAAAACTCAACATTCAGATGGCAGTAGTTTTATATGTGTACCGATAAAGATAATGAAGAAAATTAGGAAACTATCCCACTTGCAATAGTTAAAAAACAATAATAAAATACCTAGAAATAATCCCAACCAGGGAGGTGAAAAACTTCTACAATGAAAATGTCTAAGATCCTGAAAAAAGTTAACTGAAGATATATGATATTAGAAAGACTTGTCCTGCTCCTGGATTGGCAGAATAAATATTGTAAAAAATGACTGATTTTTAAATATAATCTACAGCTTCATTCCCAATCAAATTTCCAATAACATTCATCACTGAACTAGAAAAAAAATCCTAAAATTTATATGCAAACACACACACACACACACACACACACACACACACACACACAAATAACATAGCCAAAGTTATCTGTGCAAAAGGAGTATTGCTGGAAGAATAACCACACCCGATTTCAAATTCTAAGAGAGTCACAGTAATAAAAACAGCACAGTACTGACATAAAAAAGACATGTAGATCAATAGAACAAGATAGAAGACCCCCCCCAAAACCCCACATAGCAATGGCCACCTAATTTTCAAACAAAGGTGTGGAAAACATACACTGAAAAATAGACAGCTTATTCAATAAATGGTGCTGGAAAAAACTGAATATTCACTTGCAGAACAATGAAATTAGATCCCTATCTCTCACCCTGTACGAAAATCAGTTCAAATTAGATTAAAGACTTTGGGAGCTGGACAGATGGCTTGGTGATTAAGAGCACCTGCTGCTCTTGCAGAGGACTTGGGTTTGGGCATTGCAAACACAGGTACAGCTACATACATGCAGGCAAAAAACAGTCATACACATAAAATTTTTTTTAATTAGTATTAAAAAATACTTTAAAAGACCTTAATCTAAAGCCTGAAACACTAAACCTGGTAAGAGGAAATATTTCAAGATACAGGCATACACAAAAGAACTTTCTGGAAAGAACACCAAGAACACAAGCAGGGAGCCCCAAGAATTAATAAATAGGATTACAGTAAATTTAAAAATTCTACACAGCAAAGGAGACTCTGCACAGTGAACACATGGTCTACAGAATAAGAGAAAATCTTTGCAAGCTTTTCTTCAAACAGGAGGTAATTGTGTAGAACAAATAACTGCAAAAATTAAAGAGCAGAAAAACAGAACTATGATTCAACAAATGGCTAATAATGAACTGAATAGACCATTCTCAGGAAAAGAAACACAGGGACCGGAAAGATGACTCAACAGTTAAGATCACTGGAAGTTCTTGCAGAGGACTTGGGTTCTGCTCCCATCACCCACATGATGGATAACAACCTCCAGTCCCAGAGGATCTGATGGCCTCTTTTGGCCTCGACAGCCATTGCACAACTGCAGTACACTTACATAAATGTAGGCCAAAAATTGCAAAATGAAAATAATCCTTTTTTAAGAGAAGAAACATATACAGCCAATAAATGGTACAGACTACTTAGGCATCACAAAAATTTCGAATTAAAACTACTCTGAGGGGCTGGAGAGATGGTTCAGTGGTTAAGAGAACTGGCTGTTCTTACAGAGGACCTGGGGTTGATTCCCAGCACCACATAGTGGCTAACAACTGTCCATAACTCCAGTTCCAGGCAAGGGATATGGCGCCTTCTTCTGACCTCTGCAGGCTTTGCATGACAGGGGAGCACTTACCCATGCAGACAATACACCTATACATATAAAAATAGTAAGATTTAAAAAACAAAAACCCTGCTTTGTGGGCTGGAGAGATGGCTCTGTGGTTAAGAGCACTGGCCTCTCATGCAGAGGACCGGGGTTTGGTTCCCAGCACCCAAATGATGGTTAACAACTCCCTGTATCTCCAGTTCCCCGAGGAGTTGACACCCTCTTCTGGCCTCTAAGGACACTGCACATATGTGTTCCAAAGCTATCTGTGCAGAAGGAGTATTGCTGGAAGAATCACCACACCTGATTTCAAGTTCTAACACAGAGTCACAGTAAGAAAGACAGCACAGTACTGACACAAAACCAGACATGTAGATCAACAGAACAAATACTCATATATATATAATAAGCAAAAAATTATTTTAAAATTACTTTGAGATTCCATTCCATCCTAGTCAGAATGGCTATTATCAAAATCATTAATGAATGAACAGACAAATGCTGGTGAGGATGTGGGTAAAGTGGAACTCTCAATTTCCTGCTGGTAGGAGGTAAAAACTGCTATAGCCACTGTTGAAATCAGTGTGGAAGATTCTCAAAAAACTAAAAATACAATCACTGTATGACGCTCTATGCCGTGCCTCAGCACAACCGAACAACTCTCTATCTTATCACAGAGATGCCTCACATCCAGGTCTACTGCTGCTGTACTCCTATGAACGAGGAAATGGAATCCGCCCAGATGTCCATCAACAGATAGATGGATAATGGAAATGTGGGACATAAACACCATGGAATTTCATTCAGCCATAAGGAAAAATGAAATTATGAAATCTGCAGGAAAATGGATGACCTGGAAATTATATTACATGAGGTAACTCAGGTTCAGAATGACGAATACCATGTTCTGTCTCATATGTGGACCCTAGCTTCTAATGTTTTTATGTGTGTTTATGTGGGAGTATGGGTAGAGGTCTGAAAATAGAAAGGGACCCATGAGAAGGAAGAAAGGGTCTAAGGAAAGGGGAGGGTAACAGAACACATGTGACAGGTAGTGCATCATACACTAGGTGCACGTGGGGAGAGGGGCAGGCAAGGAGGGAGGGAGAGCTAATCATCAAAATTATGTATGAAAATGTGATGAGGAAACATAGTATTGGTGTGCAAATTAATTTAATTGGTACATTGAATTTTTTAGAAAAAAATCAAGAACACATTCTCAATCTTATGCTCAGAACCCTTATCACTGCCTATTTAAAAAGCTCAAAGTAACAAAAAGTAAAAACAACAGCACTGAAGATCCTCAAAAACTGCTCTGTATCCAAGCAATATTTAAAACATAAAACTTTCACTGAAATCTAGTTCAAATGGTTTACCTCATCTTCACTTACAAAAATATGGCCTTTCCTTTAAGATGCAACTTTCCCATTTCAGTCACGACAGTCCTGTGACACACATGCATACACATGCACACACACTTAAAACTGGTCAACAATGATTGGTGTGAACCATTTAAATCGTCCAAAGTTTGAGCATAAAAACTACAGCATGACATTCCTCTCTCCCTGGGGTAGACATATATGGGCAGCTCTCACTTCAATGTTCTTTCCACTATCTCACTGAGACATACTTTAACTGGACTTGTAGTTCAAACACTAAAAGGGAAGGCACATGATTTATCGTCTTGCTTATACTTAGCTGGCTTCCTTTACACCTGAAACTGCTCCAAGTCTTTACTTGTCTCCTTTAAAGCACTATTCAGACACACCTTACTATTACCAAAACGTCTCGCCTTCCTGGGAAGATGGATACCATCAGGAACAAATTCATCATCCTGCCCAGCCACTTTTACCTGGATTATCTTCTTCATTCTCTTCTTTTTCCTCAGCGTATCCCTACACCTTTCCCCACAACAATTTTACTTGCCTGGTCTTAACCCATCCTTTCTTGGAATTCAACCTCTCACTCTATTATCTGTTTCTTCTTCTTACTCTTTAGTCACTCCCTCAAAGTACAGACATGCTCATTTCTCTAATCATTTATTTCTAAACATTCATCGCTAGTGGTGGGGAGCTGTTTTTTGTAGAGCAGAGTGTGTGTGTGTCGGGGGGTGTCTTTTATTTCCCAGGATGGTCTTATATTCCAGTCCTTTAAGTGATTCAACTGCCTCAAACTTCTGAGAAGCTCATAGTATAGGTAATGTGCCACCAAGCCAACAATTCTCAAACATTTTCTGAATTTACTATGGTGCTGCACACTGCTCTATATGCTAGAATTATACACATGATCTCTGTGCTTACAAAACATTATAACAAGTAAGGCCTACAATTGGTAAGAAATAATTACAATTATGGTTTCTGACAAAGATAAGCATACTGAAGAAAATACAACACGGTGGGCGATTTAGTAAAGGTAAATTTAAAAAGGAGACGAGGGGTTAAATTTGCTGAAACTTGTGGTTTTGAGGTCCTCCTCGAGAAGGGTACATAAAAAGCACTAAGAGGGATTCAGCTATGTGGGCCTGGTAAATACTAATTTAAGTAAGATATAGTAAGCAAAATTCACGAAGACCCTGGTACCTTGAGAGTTTAATGAGATATGGGTGACTTGAAAGGATAGAGCAATAGTACAAAAATAAAGTCTGAGAGTAGGCAGGAACCAGATCTTATAAAACCAGGGGGAAGAGGTCAGGATTTTATTTTTCCAAAAGGAAGCCAGCCACCAGAGGATCTTATGTAGGGAATAACAAGATGTAACTATTTTCAACCCTCAAACATGCAAAAACTCTTATGCTCAATATGATTGGTGTTTCTATAGTTAGAAATTACTGTCATGCTGCTTTCTTTTCTTTTTGGGGGGTGGTTAGGGAGGATAGGATCTCACCACATAGATCAGGCTGGCCTTGAACTCAAAGATTCACCTCCCTCTGCCCTTGCCTCTGAAATGCTGGCATAAAGACCTGCATCACCACCCCTGCCATCATGTATTTTCTAGCCTATTACAGTTAAAAGAATTTAGAGAAAAAGTTTCACAGAGCTGGAAAGATGTTTCATAAGAGTACTTGATGTACTAAGGACCAGTGTTTGGATCCCAGCACAAACCAGGCTTCCCCCAAAATGCCTGTAACTACAGCTCCAAGGGATCCAAAACCCCAGTTTGGCCTGCACATACATACACCTTCATACTTAGGTACATAAACACACACACATAAATATTTTTTAAGTGTCCCAACATCTGTAATTAATTTTGTTCTTCTTTTTGAGACAGGGCCTTCCTGTAATCCCCCCTGGCCTGGAACTCACTCATTATGTAGACCAGGCTGGCCTTGATCTCAGAGATCGTCCTCTGCCTTTTGAGCGCTGATATTAAAGGCATGCACCACCACATTTATCCTGTACTTAATTATTTACCAAATGTATACTGGATTTAAAACTGAGGGCAGAGAAAAGTGTTGTTCGGTCATGGTGGTCCCTACTTGTAATCCCAGCACTTCAGAGGTACAGGCCACACCGGAAGTTCCTGGTCAGCCTGGGACTATCACAGCTATCACAGACTTGATAAATGACAATTACCGGTTGTCTTGTTTTGATTTGCTTTTGCCATGTGTCAGGATAGGTTGAAAAGCCACAATCATGATTTTACTTTACCCTGAGGCTGACTTTAAACTTGTCCAAAAATTCAAACTTACCTCGACAAGCTTCTTCAAAATCGTGCGTTATGTCCACCCAGCTTGTATTGCTTTTTTCCATTTTCTCAGGAACACTGAGCTCCCATCCTGAATCCTCCTCCTCTACAGAAGCTTTCATACCATTATTCCTGGAAAATCAACACTCGTGTGAGAGAGAGGATAAAGCTTTCACAGCAACAGTATTTCAAAACTAAGTATTGAGTGAGACTTACTGAAAACTCTTTAAACAGAACTCTGTTGAGTCTACTGGATGTACTGCAAAATCTACCTCCATGCAATTAAATCTCATGGTAAACGCCACTGCTGCTCACTAATACACCACCACCTGCCCGGACGCAGAGTCTGCCATCACAGCAGCTAACCCGGTGCGGGGCGGGGGACCGCGACCCCTCTTCCCTACTCTGGGACTTCGCGCTCCCAGCCACACCCGCTAACTCACCACCGCCACCACTCGGTCGTTGGCAGTCGTCCTTTCTTCTCAGAATAGAGCTCATCGCGAGACCGGAAGCTGCTTTCTTTTCTCCCCTTCCAGGTAGTGGGCGGGACCTGGAAGAGGGCGGGGCCTGAGGCCTTAGAGCCCGCCCCATCCTGTCAGGCTTCATAGTAGTCTCATAAAGGAGACTCTAGAGTGAAGGCGGTTAGTTTCCCATTGGAGCTGCGGACCTGAGGAAACCGCTTGGCGCTGACAGTGTGTTGCAGTCAGGCCTCAGTCAATTAGATGTACGTGCGTGTGTGTGTGTGTGTGTGTGTGTGTGCACGCGTGCCGCGCTGTGCAGAAAACTCAGGTCCTAGTGTATAGTAGGCAAGCTGTACCACTGAGCTTCAGCCTCAGGCCTCGTGTTAATAATTTTTTAAAGTTTCTCTTTCCCACAGTGTTTCCTAAGGGCAGAAACTGCCGGCTTTTATGAAAACTGTACTCCTAGCAACTAGGACATATAGTTGGTGCTCAGTAAATACACTGAGAATGAGACTGTAGAAAATAGCTTACAAAAAAATAGAAGTATGTATGTTGCAGATTCTCCAAAGTGTTTGATGATTTTTTTCCAGACGCTAAACGAAATCTAGAAAAAAAATGCACAGAGTGCATCTGAGTTGTTCAGAACTGTCTGTAGATTACGACTAATGCTAATTTTTAAAAGATTCATATTTTGAAAACAAGACTTTCTCCAGTGTTTTCATTTGTGCTATCATATTTTTTGATTTCCTAGAGCTATTTTTTCTCCATTTCTTATTGTAATACTTTATCTTCCATGTATGCATTACTTTCTCATCTGTCTAGTAATAGTCATGGTAATCTTCCTGCCTACTTTAGTCCTCTAAGTTTTCTTTTCTAATGGGAGTTTTCCTTGGTACACAAGGTGACTGGCTCCAGGACTCCCACTGATAACAAAGTCTGCTCAAGTTTCATCTAAAACAGTATTTGCATACAACCTATATACACATTCTTCCATATACTTGTGTATGTGTGTGTGTGTGTGTGTGTGTTTGTGTATGTGTATGTATGCTGCTGGAGATTTAATCTAGGCTTCACACTTTCTAGGCAACTGTTCTACCACTGAGCTTTATCCCCAGCCTCTTCCCATATACTTTAAGTCATTTCTAGACCACTCATATTAACAAATACAACTGTAAGTGGTTTGTGAGTAGTATTGTACTGTGGTGTAAATAATATTGTATTGTTTTGGGAATGATGATCCAGAATTTCTGTACATGTTAAAATACTTTTCTGGATATTTTTTGCTCCTTAGCTGACTGGACCCTGGATGTGGAAGGCCTGTACTGGGCTAACTGTATTTCTGTCTCTTTCTAGTAAAGATTTCTCCAGGCCTCATTCTTGGCTGAATGTCCGAATTGAACCATGGGTAGACCTGGGCTCTGTGTTCTTGGTGGGGACTTGTCAAATGTTGGCTTCTGTTGATTGGTCTAGGTCATTCAGTTGGTCTTGTGTTATCAGCTGGTTCAGTTTCTGAGAGAGGGTAGTTTTGATCCAGGGCCCACACATGCAAAATGCTCACTGTACAGCTCCTGGGGTATCACTCACATCACTGTGTATTCAGAGCTTCACAACCTAGTTCTGCACTCCAAATCTGCCAGCTGCCAGCCATTTCGAGTAGAGGAAGAGACTCAACGTCCACTGTGGCATTTTTACTGAACTCCTTTTTTCTTGAGGTATCCCTCTGCATCTGTTGTATTATCCTTTTCTCACCCTCACACCAGCCCCTTCTTGCTACAGGTTCTCCCTGCCCACTTTGCCCTTCCAATCTTCTAAGAGAAATTAAGAAGAGGCGACAGCAAACCATATGCAACTGGGGAGGAGAGGTCAGGTCTTGTGCTTCTTAAACACACTTCCCTGTTTTTAGCCTCCTTCCAGACTTTCATCTGTAGAAGAGCTGGTTCAGTCAGTTCCTGGGTCTTTGGTGACATGCAAATGGTCCGATCCTTTTGAAACAATTGTCAGTGCCTCCCACATCTGCCTTGGTGCTTTAAATATATTGTCTGCTTTTTTTTCACCCATTCCTTTTGGCTTTTGCGGAGGTCAATGTGCCAGTCCTCCATATTTAACAGACATCTAGTGTCAGTATTCTAAGTGTCCTGAAAATATATTCTCAGTGCTCTTATTTGCAAAACAGACCTTTTATTCTTTTAAATACTGGGAACTGAACATAGGGCTTCATGCATGCTAGGCAAGTCATCTATCTCTGAGCTGTATCTCCAGCTAGCTTTGACTTTTTATTTTGAGACAGGGTCTTGCTATATAGTTCATGCTGGCCTTCAAGTTGCCATTTTCCTGCCTCAGCATCCCCTGCAACAGAGATAACAGGCCTGTGCCACCACGCCCAGCTTACTAAACAGATTACAGTACTCACAGGGTTCTACGAATCAGAGTTTTGTGAACTACAGTATTACATAGTGTGCAATGCCCAAGTCTCTGGATCCTCTCAAAAAACCACCAGGGAAGCCAAATCCGATGCAATCGCACAAGGATCATTATTTGCGAGTTCGTCAACAGCCCAACACGCCAGTGCAGCAGACGCGGGGACAGTGGCCATGAGGAGAAGTAGAAGGGACTTCTTATAGGTTTTAGACAAAGGGAGGAGGGGGATTTACCACGTTCCCTCCAGGTTGGTCACAAAAGCCTGTGCGCACCAAACATGTCTTTAAATTAATTGGTTATGAAGGTCGCATACACCAAAAATGGGTTGAAGGGGACATAGGGGTCTCTCATTGGTGGGAGTCACCTTTAGGACAAAGGAATGTGCTGACCGTTACCTAATTACATTGCAGAGTTCTGTTTATACCTTATTTGGTCCTATTGTTTTTAGGCTTTGCGCATCATGCCCAGGCCTGTTGTCCACAGAGCCTGGGACCTATAACAGTTTGGCTTGCTCAACAAGCCTGGGCCTGTAATAGTCCAGGTGGAACGAGGGATATTTTGTGGTTTTTCTTAGGCCTCGTCCTCACAAGTGTAACAATCTTCTCAGTGTCTTGATAGTTGTTCATGCTGTTCACCACATTGTCTAGGTTACCTGGCTCCATACAATGAAGTTTAGTGCTTTATTTTTGTCACACTCAGACAAAATTTGATAGTCATAGAACCCATTTGTAAACATGTCTGAGGGAAAAGTCTTTTATTTTATGCCTTTGTCTCCTCAAAATCCCAGTCAGTGATTTAAGTTTCTAAAACTATTACCATGCTTCAGCATCTGTACATTCTAAGTACTCAGCAAAGATGAGAAAAAAGTATTTTAGGTTGGCTAAAAAGCAAGCTTTCAGATGCTTAAAGTTTTTCAACAAGAGATAAAATATAAAATCCTTTATTCTAAAATAAATGGAACCAAATGTAATAGACTTTCATTAGACATCATCTTACAAACTCCTGTTTATCCTTCAAGTGTAGCTTTTACAAGCTTTAATGATCATTTTTTTCTGAAATTAAATATGAAAGGTCGCTTAATCTGTGCAATCCTTATACATGTGAGTCTTTGCAGAACTCTGTCAAATTAAAAAAAAATATGTGTAGCAAACCATGAAGATAATTTTGTTATTTATAGAATGGTATGTTTTCATGTTTCGATGCCAGTTGTTCCTAAAATGCACTTGAATACAAAAATGAAGTTTAGAGATAGATAGATATATAGGTAGATGGATAGATAGATGATAGATAGATAGATTCATAAAATCAGGTGTGGTGGTACATGCCTTTAATCCCAGCACTTGGGAGGCAGAGGCAGTCAGATCTGTGTGAGCTCAAGGCCATTCTGATCTCCATAGCAAGTTCCAGGCCATCTGGGGCTATAGGGAGACCCTGTCTCAAAAACACCAAAAAAAAAAAAAAAAAGTATGGGAATTTATAATGTTAAGTTAAACTTAAGCCAGGAGTGGTGGTAATGCCTGTAATCCCAGCACTTGGGAGACTGAGGCAGGGGGACCTTGAGTTCAAGGCCAGCTTGGACTACATAGAGAAATCCTATTTAAAAATAAAGGAGAATATGACTCACTGGGAGGGATAACTAATGAAGTATCCAAATGAAACCTTCTGGAACAATCATAACCAAATCAAAATAAAATATAAATCATAAATAATAATAAAATAGTAATCATAATCAAAATGGCTAGCAAAACATAAGAAAATTATTCAGAGAATATATTTTAGTATGGGTGGAAGGGCGATCACCTATTCCATACTATCATTAGCAATGTTCAGTAGAGCACTAGATTTTTTTCTCCTTAGGACATGCAAGAATTGGGGCTGTTGAAAATATACCAATATATGAAATTTAGAGTTCATGAAGATTATAAAAGATAAAGGGATAATTAGCTAAGTCAGCTAAATTAAAGCATGAGAGGCCAAGTCTCAATGTTATACTGAAGTATTAGAACCCAAACTCTGCTGGAAGCCTCTTTCTCACAGGTGCAGTGAAGAAATGACAGGTCACATCCCCAGCAGCCTTTCTCCAGGAACAGCTCTCACCAGAGGCAAAACACCAGCCCCAAACACCCTCCTGGGAATGGGCCTTTCCTGATAGCAAAGCCCTAAACAGAGAAGTGCTACAGTAGGCAGGACAAATAACCACTTCCACATTGCTACTAACTGGGCCCTTTGTTCTTGCAAGCATCCCTTATCCAGGAATGTTCTTGGAACTTTTCAAATACCTGTCACAGCAGAAATGCAAGAAAGCAGGGTGTCTAAGTCTAGTTAGGTGATATCGCCAACCTTGGATCAGTCTCCTAGTAGCATACTTCTTCCTCCCTACTCTCTCACAAGGGACCTCTCGAACCCTGTTCCTTTCAAAAGTCTAACCGTATTTATGATAAAATATTAGTTTGTAAAGCAATAGCTAGAAGTGGAGAGATGGCTTGTGTGGTCAAGAGAGCATCCTGCACTTACAGAGGACTAGCGTCTGCTTCCCATGTCTAAAGACTCCCAACCACCAGTAACTATAGCTCCAGGGGAACTGATGCCCTCTTCTGACCTCCATGGGCACCTGCATACCAGTACATGAGATGTGCACATCTCCACACACATGCACATAGACATATAACTTAAGATATTTAAGTTTTAAAAAGACTAACTTGCACATACTCACGGAATGAAGTGGAAACATGAGACCCGTGGTCTCCATGCTGTGAGACTGTCATTCAGAGATTCTCTGCCAGCTCCTGGCCTTGCTTTTCTTATACCAGATAGTTCTATTTGAGAAAGGAGCCAACATTCTCATGCAAATCCAGCATTATCTCTGCCTACTTCTCAGAAATGTATATGCTATCAAAAGGTGGAGGGCGCATAGGGTAAAGGTGTCTCTTAAAGGAGGATTGCTTCAACACGAGGCAAATTTTATTTTTAAAATCAATAGATGTCACACACTTCACAAAGTAAAAGCTTTAAAGACTCTTTTCCTTGAAAGAGGAATCTACCAAGACAAAAGTTTGTCTTAAGAACACTGAAATCATTCTACACTAAATTAAATATTTCATTGAGAGTAAATAATAGTTTCTCCTTTTAGTACAATATAAATTTTAACATACAAGACAAACTGGATTGTTAAAAAAAATCCCTTTGCATGTGCAGCCCAGTAGTAAAGCATTCTTCTAGCATGTGGTTTAATTCCTGGGTTCAATTCCTACACCACAAAAAATTTCCCTGTGTTAAAAATACATTTAATGGTTAAGTAATATGGACTGGAAAGATGGCTTAGTGGTCAAGAGTATTGGATGCGCTGGCAGAAGTCCCAGGTTCAATTTCTAACACCTACATGGCAGCTAACAACCTCCCGTAACTCAAGTTCTAGGGGATCTGATGCCCTCTTACCTCCTCAGGCATTGCATGGCACAAGTGTACCTTACCTACATTTAGACAATACACTAATACACATAAAATAATGAAAATAATGATAAATATATATATGTATAAAAGAAATAAAGATGACCAGGTGTGCTGCCAAATAGCTTTAATCCCAGCGCTTGAGAGGCATAGACAGGTAGATTTTTGTGAGTTCTAGGATGGCCTCATCTATGTGGCAAGTTTCATGTCAGCCAGGGCCACATAGTAAGACCCTGTCTCACAGATAAATACATAAATAAAAGAAAGAAAGAGTATTGTTCACAATACCTAGATAGGATTATGAGATTTATGTTTTACCATTTGCGGAAGTTAGGCCAGATATCTTCCAGATTAGACAGATACCTGGGCATGTTTCTTTCTGCAACAAGCTTTCAGTTGGAAAGAAAGACTTCTTCCTCAAATATCCTGCCTGTGGGACGGTGTTCTCAAACACCCACCTGACTCAGGTCTCTGATTAGAACAACAGAATCCCCCATGGTATGGGAATATCCAGAGGATTGTATTCAGCTGTGTAGCTAGGGGTAACGTCTCATGCCTTTGGGTTTGTTCTTACTTCATTTAACTTTGTGTTGCCCTTAAGTTGGCTCTATATTAAAAGTCAGAAAAGAAACTCTGGCTTAGAACTAAAAGTTCTTTTCTACAGTTAACACTCAAAACTCTAAAAGGTATATTGGTTTACTGGTGAACGTTCATTGCAATCCCAGGAAAGACAGTCTAAATCAATTTTAGAATTTGTCTCCCAAGGTGGAGTGATGGGGAAAACTCTTCAATAGAGTCCATGGACCTGAAATCCACCTTGCCTCTCAGAGTTTGAGTTGGTGAACTAATGAATTTCATTGTCATTTATGCCAGTTTGAACCAGGGTTTTGTTTTTCCTTATATCATAAAGCATCCTGGTGCCCTCATATCCCCAGGGAAACGAGTCCATTGCTGCAGTTTCTGATCATCTCCAGAGTTCTGATATTTCTATAAACCAAATACCTTCACCTCAGTCTTTTAGACCTGTGTCCTCAGCCCTTAGGTAAACTTCTTGATGTTTTGGAGTATAGTAGACCTCAATTTACCTTTACTATGGTTCTGGAATCTCTAAAACCTTCCATATATTATTCATCCTTAGGATCACAGTTGAGTTTCTCTAGACCCAGTGCATTCAATGTAATATCTTTTCTTTATTTGCTCATTTTATGTGTACGAGTGTATCGCCTGCATGTACATAAGTGCATCCGTGTCATTCAGTCCCTGAGGAGATCATAAGAGAGCATCAGATTCCCTTAAAACTGGAGTTACAGATGGTTTGTTAGCTGCCAGGTGTGTGCTGAGAATTGAACCTGGGTCCTCTGCAAGAGCAGTCAGTGCTGTTTAACTGCTGAGCCATCTCTTCAGTCCCATCATTAATAGTTTTTGAGTCAGGGTCTCATGCAGACTAGTGTGCTGATTAGTTCTTGAAAACTTGACACAAACTAGAGATACTTAGGAAGAAGGAAACTCAACCAAAGAATTGTATCTAGCAGATTGGACTATTCAGTATTTTCTTAATTGTTAATTGTTGGTGGTGTTATCTCTGGGGTGGTGGGCCCGGGCTATAGAGGAAGGGTGGCTGAGCCAGGCAGGGAAGCAAGCCAATAACAGCATTCCTTCGTGGTTTCTGCTTCAAACCCTTGCCTTGAGTTCCTAACTTGGCTTCCCTTCCTTGTTGGGAGCCATTTGCCTGCCTTGAACTATGGCCTAGTTTGGGGTTAGGCAGAAGTCAATCTAGTGCACATAAGTGCTGTTGGAAGCAGGAGTTTTTGTTATGCAAACGATTGACACCTAAGGAGAAGTTTATTCTATGCCCAAGACTGAGCTCACCTGAAGATCTTTGAAAGAAGCCAATCACATCTTAAGTTATTTTGCCTGTGTTAGTATTGTTTTGTGTTGAACTTTCACCCATTGTTTTGTTTAGCTCATTTTATAGTATAAATAGGGGGGACTTAATAAAGGCAAGTTGCTTCAGTATGACTGACAGCCCTTCTGAGTCTGTCCCTTTGTTTTCTCTTCCTCTCTCTCTATCTCTATATTTTCTCATCCTCACTCCCTGCTTCAGGTGCAGTTCGATTTCTGCCGGCGGGCTCTGGCACTTCCTTGATGATGGACTATAAGATCTAAGCTGTACTCTGCCAATTGAGCTACATTCATATTCATTCTCTCTTTCTCTCTCTCTGTCTCTATTTCTCCTCCTTTCCCCCTCTCTCCAGGATTTGGCCCAGGCTGAGCGCTAGGATTACCAATGTCTACCAACATGCCCAGCATGGTCTCTTCTTCGAAAGAGTAATGTCCATGGCTACGAATATTAGTCTATAACAGAGCATTTGTCCAAGATGCATGGGGCTCTAAGCTCAATTCCAGTCTTGGGTGGGGGTGGGGGAAATGTCCAACAGTTTCAATGTCTGTAAATACGTGAAAATCTGAACTACTGGAGACTTGTCTATTGCCAGTCTTCCCCGACAAAGATGGAAATACTACTGAGGTGGTTAGGTCTGCTCTGTAAAGCAGATCTAAGATAGGAGCATTTCAGCAAGACGTCTAGCAAAGAAAGCTCCTCAAGCCAATTTTATGGAGAGTTGGAAATAAGTGAGCTAGCTACACAGGCAGATTGAGTACAGATTACAGACCACTGATGAGTAGATTCAAGGCCAATTCAGAGAGAAAGCTTTCCAGTGCCTTGCAGCTAAGTTAGAAAATATTTTATCACAAAATAATATAAAACAGAAAGCATGCTCTTTGTGTTTTCAAATAATATCTAGATTATATATGTATGTAAATTTTAAAATAAATGCATGTTTGTAATGCTCCAGTTATTGTACATTATATAGGGATCTTTGCTCAAATGTAGTGTCTCCCACCAAAAATTAAGAGGTTGGAGCTTCCAGAAATTCCTTGAAAAGCCAGGTAAGAAAACAGAAGAGGGGCTGGCAAGATGGCTCAGCTGCTTTTGCAGAGGACCTGGGTTCAATTCCCAGCATCCACATGGTGGCTAGCACCCAGCTGCATGAACAGCTTCAGGCGATCAGATGCTCTCTTCTGACCGCAGACATTGCACAACATGGGTTCACTTACCCATACAGGCAGTACATTCATAGACACAAAAATAATAAAATAATTTTAAAAACAAAAACAGAAGCAAGGGTTAGTAAGTATTATTCTGGCTTCTAAGGCTCTACCTTGGCACAGGGCACAGCTGAAAAACAAATCAGGGAGAAGAGTTGTCAGTTGGACCTTAGAGCTGGTTCTCAGGAGTGACTCAATGTGATGTCAAAAAGCAGTAAGTGCCACCCAGATAATAAAGTAAACCAAACAACAGAGAAAGCTATTTTAAAAACCCTCCCCATCCCCACAAAGATTGAGCCATGGCTACTCAGAGCTGTTCTGGAGAACATGGAAAGCATGCGCTTAAATGGATGTGGGTATTGGGATTGTGAGCAGTGGAAGCTCCAACCTCTAAAGGGATTTTTAGATGCTGGGACTACTGATATATATATTATCTATTACATATGTCTATTACATATATATGTTACATATATAAATAATACATAATTATTCTATTCTTGATTTTTATTTTAATTTGTAGAGATTGGGGGGGGGCCTGGAATCAATTTTGAGAATTCTGATTTAGTGTGGGGGAGGAGGGAATGAGAGAAAGTAGTTTTGAAGATATTTTTCTGTAAAAGTTAGAAATTAGTTTTCAAAATCTCTTTAAAGTTTGGCTTTGAGGATGCCATCTCTGACTCCATGGCCTTGTGCTACACAAAGAGCAGTGACTGGGGTGTCCACTGTGGGTGTAAGTGTGAGAGCAATTTAAGCCGGTCCAGCCATGTTAGTTGATGATTTGAAAACTGAATATATTATATTGGAGATTTTCGTTTTCTAGTTTGAAATTTGTCTTTCATATGTGTGTTGGGATAGGGTTGGGGGCTGCTAGTGGCCAGAGATCAATCTTGGGTGGTGTTCTTCTGGAGCTGTTAACCTTGTTTTTGACATAGAGTACTTCATTTGACTTGGAACTCACCTGATTAGCCAGACTGGATATGCAGAGAGCCCCAGGGATGGTCCTGTCTCTGCCTCCCCAGAACTGGGATTATGTTGGGCATAATGTAAGGTGGGCCTAGCCTAAGGCCACCCGCTGGGAGGAATGGAGGAATGGCTCCTGTGGGTGTGGCATTCTGCTCTGGCTAACTGTGAGACCAGCACCTGGAAAGAACCTGCCTACCTGGAGACAAACTTACTATTGGCTGTATTGAGACCCCACCCCATAAGGTCATTGGCTCTCCAGACCTATAAGAGCTTCTGCACCTATTCCACAAAGGAGAGTTTGCAGTGCCATGTGCTTGGGCTGCTTCCCGTCCAACTCCCGCAGTCTGTGGCTTGACTCTGTGTCTACTCACCCCCAACCCCTCAGGCCGGCCTGATTACAAGTGCATGGCAACACACCTGATGTCTGTTTGGGTTGTGGGGATCAAATTTAGATCCTCTTCCTGTTGTGGTAAGCTCTTTACTGACTGAGCTACTATCCCATATCTAGTTTGTTTGTTTGTTTTGACCTCAGTAATATTGCATTTGTTGAACTTTTTTTGTACTTGAATATGTGACTACCAATCTATTTGATATTCAAGGAAAGAATGGAGGTTATTTTAAAATATTGACAATTTTGTCTTAGACCTTAGTTGTGGATAGGTCAAACAGACTTCAGGGGCTAAACTGCCTTGTGATTTTTTTCCCCCCTTAAAATGGGAAACATGTTCTTTTGTTACTACATTTGTTATTCTCTCTTCTGCCACCTACTGAAATGTGTATCTCTACCATTGTCTTTTGTCTGGACTTTGTTTTGTTTTGTTGAGACACGGTCTTGATCAGTAGCCCCAGCTGACTTCAGAGTGCTAGGATTATAAGCATTTGCCACCAAGCCTGACTGATCTAATTACTTTGACCAATTTAGTCAGTACATATTCTGTTCTAAATTTCAGTATTCCCTGTTCTTTTCTTCACATAATATAAACTTTAGGTCCCAAGATTGTAAGACTGACTGACCTGCCAGTAATTTATCTCTTAGTGTTGAAGATGATTGACTTGTCAAGTGTAAATACACAAAAATAAAAGAAAATCAAGGCTTAGTTTTTGAAACTTCCTTTTTACAGTGTTTGCCACCTTCCTTCCCTTTCCTCCAAGAACAAAAAGTACAGTTTGGATCCACTGAAATAGAAACATCAAGGTTTTACTTTAAAAAAATATTACAAAGGAGGGGCTGGAGAGATGACTCAGTGGTTAAGGGCACTGGCTGCTTTTCCAGAGGATCCAGGTTTGACTCCCAGGACTCACTCACATGTCAGCTAACAATTGTCCTTAACTCTAGTTCCAGGGGGTCTGTCACCCTCTTCTGACCTCCACAGACATTGTATGACACAGGTACACTTACATATGCAGGCAGTATACTAATACGCATAAAATAAAAATAATAAACAAAATACTTTTTAAAGGAGAGATTTACCAAAAAGAAAAAAAAAAGGTGAGAAACATGGTTAAAAGAACTTAATGCACAGTTAGTGAGTAAAGCTGGGCTGTCATATGTATCAAGTCGGCAAGTTGACATTGTGGTGCTTAGAAAACGGCTAAAATATTAAAAACCATGTTGCACTGATTTAAATTAAGTGATACCATATTCAGAGTTCCTTGTGGGGTACTGTTTGCTTTTTTTTTTCCTGTCTCATGTAGCCCAAGCAGGCCTTGGACTTCAGATACTCCTGCCTCCAACTTTCACACTGGAATTACAGGTATACATCATCATACTTACCTTCTCTTTTTAAACTTACAGATATTTGTGTGTGCATATGTGTGTATGTGTGTGAATACACACAGGTGTCACAGCACACATGTGGAGGTCAGAGGAAAAACTTGCCATAGTCAGTTCTCTCCTTGTACCATGTGGGTCTGGGGCTTGAACTCAAGTTATCAGGTTTGGTGGCAAGCTACTTTCCCAGAGCATCCTTCCTACTACCACCTTATTTTTCCTTTGAGGGATAATTTATACTATTGAGAACTGTCCCTTATGTTGGTGAGTTACATAAGTACACATTGAAATGGTAAACTGTGAACATGGAAAAGCACTATCGTGACATAAACATTTGCATAATACACTGAAAATGAGTGTAGATTAAAATTACATTACTGTAACACTTATCTTCCAACAACAAGTTAATCTTAGGAGATTTGTAGGTGCCTGTCAAGAGTTTTGAAGCCTGGTGTGGTAGCAGACCTGTGATTACAGCACTTCAGAGGCGGAAGCAGGAGGATCAGGAATTCAAGATCATCCTGGCTACATAGTGAGTCTGAGGCATTTGGTCTACATAGGATTCTATTAAATAAATAAATAAATACATACATAAATACATAAATAAATAAATGGGCCAGAGTGATGATTACTGATTACTGATTACTCTTGCAGAGGACCCAGGTTCAGTTCCCCGCACCCACACAACAGCTATCAACTGTCTGTATCCAGTTCCTGAAGATCCAATGTCCTCTTCTGTCCTCTGTACAACCTGGGTGCACTTACATACAAGCAGACAGTAAACTCAGACACAAGAAATAAAATAAAAATCATAAAACATTTTTAGAAAATAAATAAAAGGATTAATTAATTGCCTGCATTTATGATAAAAGTTTTTATTCTTGTTTGCATAATTAATGCTATATTTGGCAGAACTGATAAATATATAATGTTAATATCCTATGACTACATTGTATTTTAAAAATTATTATTGTGTGTGCCTGCATGTACGCATAGTGTGTGTGTGTGTGTGTGTGTGTGTGTGTGTGTTATGCATACTTGATGAGGGAGGCATGCCCATACTGTGTGATGGGGGCATGTGTACTAGATAGCTTTGGTTGTCAACTTGACACACCTGGGAAGAGGCAGTTCCTCCATCTTACTGGCCTGTGGCCATGTGTGTAAGGTATTTTCTTGATTGTTGAATGATGCTCAGGATAAGCGTTCCTGAGCAGCTGGCTCTGGAGGCTCAGCATCTGTGTAAATGCATTACCTCTTACATTAAAAACATTTGTAGCACAGAAGAAATGAAACCTAGACAGAGAGTCTCTTCCTTCCTAAAATCCAACCAGTCAACCTAAAGCTGATTCAGAATTCACATTTCCTTTCCTCAGAAGAAAGAAATAAACCTCTCCGAAATGCAAACATGACGCAGGCTGTGGCAATTAAGGCCACACTACTTAATCTAAGATTTTGAAATATTGGCACTTGAGAGCTGGCTCTCCTGTAACCTAATGGATCATATCCATTTTCTTTTTCAGTGCCTGATGAAATAGAAACGGTCTTTACTATGTAAGTTAGTTGTTTAAGAATTCTCCAAGTCAGAAACTGGTAACTGGACAGGGCTCTAGCTCTGATATCATTAGCATGAGCTGGTTTTCTGTCCGATTGTTCAGGGAATGTTGTATCCACAGTGGAACATCTCTGATATCACCCTTGCAAAGATTCCTACTAAGCATAGTTCTCACACATAGAAAGGAATGAGGACCACTGGCCACAGGGACAATCTCCTTGAAGGTAGACTTTGGTGGAATGCTTCTGATTTGTAAATAATGGTTTCCCCCACTTGGACAAGGAGTCTGTTCCTCCAGGGTTGGGTTAGCTCTGCCACCCACAGTGGTAAAGGAATGCAGGCAAGGCAGGAGGGTCTCCTTCCATGGAGAACAAGCAAATGAAGTCTCAAATTTAATGGTGCTCTTATTTCGATGTCTAGACATCACCAAGTACTCATATAAGTCTAAAACAAGAAGTCTAAAGGCTTTTAGAAAAAAGAAACGAAGCCAAAACTTTTCATTCTTTATATCGGCAAAGCTGTTCAAGAAAAGCTTTTCAAGATTATAAAAATAAAATGGTGGCTTCCATGAAAAGTTCTAAGCCTTAAATCATATTTTATAATTTACACAAATACTCTAAGAAACCTAAAGAGATCATTCTCTTGTAGAATTGTTTTCTTCTTAGATAAGATCTTTTTATAAGTGAAAATCAATTAATATGTTTTGAGACTGTTGCTTCAAAGATTATGTCTACTGAATAAAAATGTTCCAGTGGCTTATTGAAATAGTTTTCAGTCTCCCTACTACATTATGTAAAAAGGATCAAAAAATGCAAATGTGCATTCTCACTTAGGAGCCAACAATTAGTCATTGTAAAAAGTGTTTAAGGGCATTTTGGTAGTATGAACTTTCCACTAAGATTTAGACCATAAAATTGTTTTGAAGAATTCTACTTTAAATGTAAAATTCCTTAATCCTTCTAATACCAACAAATCTTTTTAAAAATTATGTTTATGGGCCGGAGAGATGGCTCATTGGCTAAGAGCAGTCACTGTTCTTGCAGAGGACCCTGGTTCGGTTCCCAGCACCCACATCAGGTAGCAAACAACCACCTGTAACTCCAGTTCAGGAGAATGACCTTCTCTGACCTCCTTAGACATCTGCACACACATGGTTCACATAAACTCACACAGGCACACACACACACATACACATAAATAATAAATAATAAGGGGCTAGAGAGATAGCTCAGCCATTAAGAACACTGGCTGTTCTTGAAGAGGACCCAGGTTCTATTCCCAGCACCCACGTGGCAGCTAGCACCTGTCCATAATGCCAGTTCCAGAGGAATCTGACATCCTCTTCTGACCTCTGCAGGTATTGCAAGACATGGGTGCACTTACATACACGCAGGCAATGTATTCACACACATAAATAAAAATAATAAAATTTTTCCCTGTCGGGAGGGTTAGCAGTGTCTACCCTCTGCCTTGTAAGGTCTCAATAACAAACCAAAGTTGGATTCCACCAAAGTTCCTCCTGGGAAACCAACAGGGAAGAGCATAGGTGAGGGGTTTCTGATGCAAGTGTGGGAGACAACAAAGCAGCTGCACTAGACAGTCTGCACCCCATAGTCTGCACAGATGGAGCCTCCATCCCTAGTCCTTCCAAGCCTATATTCCCTAACCTCTGCCAGATAAGCTCAAGGCCACATGCAATTAGGGCAGAATTCCATACAACTAGATGGAATGAGTGGCTGGATACTCAGGTGACAGTCCCATGACTATCTCTACTCTGTACTTCTATGAAGTGAAGTCAGCAAGCCCAGTGGGGTGATCTTTTGCAAGCAGGCACAACTGAGTTCCTGAAGAAGGCTAGAAGGATAGTCTTGTACAATAAGCTACCTCAGGTTCTCAGAAGTATGGAGAACCTTCTTTGGCTACGTTGTGCCTAGTGATTTCATGTGTACTTTAAAGAGATTTAACACTATCTTTATTAGCCACACAAAACTGGATATCAGTCTGGCTTCTAGACTGTTCTCTGACAGGCACAGCCATTGCAGCTACGCACAGTAGTCCTTACTTATAGTCATTCCCAGCTACTCAGGAGGCTGAAGCAGGGGTCCACTTTTGAGCCTAGGCATTCCATGCCATCCTGGGCCATATCATAAGATCCTGATCCTAACATGAGAAAACTAGAGCAACCCCCATTGAATGTTTACTGATGGATAGCAATTACTTTAAATTCATTTTCAATTATTTATTTCAAAATGTATTTATTTTATTTTATGTGTGAATGTTTTGCCTACATGTATATTTGTGCATCATGTGTATGTAGTGCCCTCAGAGGCCAAAAGACGGTGGTGGATTCCCTGGAACTGGAGTCACAGGTGGTTGTGAGCTGCCATGTGGGTACCGGTGCTGTGGGTGGTACAGAGAAATGAGACACCGCGAGCCTTTTCTTCCAGGGTCAGTTTTTTGGTGCTAGCTTGGACTCTGAGGACTCCTCTGCAAAGTCTGAGCATCTAGCACAGCAGAGTTCAGCCTTTCACATATCCTCCTAGTTCCCCTTTTCAGTTTAGTCTCTTTGTCTCCTATATGTGGTAACCAACACTCTGATTGGTTGTTACATGCTTCAGGATCATAACAGGCAAAGGTGTGCACCTGCACTGTGGCACACATCATGTGTATTGACCTCCCTTTGTTGTGGGAGGGTCCCTGTCACACTGAAATCTGAACCCCAGTCTTCTTCAAGAGCAAATCCTCTTAATTGCTGAGCCATCTCTCCAGGTCCCAGTTTTTAATTTTTGAGGCAGAGTCTTGCTTTGCAGCCAGTGCTGGCACTGAACCCATCCTGCCTTTGGCTCCCAAGTGCTGGTATTATAGGTGTGAGCTTCCATACCCAGCAGACATTATGAATACTAGAAGACAGAATAAAATTTTATTTTTGACTCTGATGAATCTATTAAAGTACTAATCACCTTTTTTGATATAAAGAATATAGTCATTATGGTGGCTTGCATGGCCAACAGTTCCCAGACTTCACAGTTCATGTCTCTCCTCTTCCGATGTGAGCATGTGTACTTGAGAAAATATTCTTCTTGTGTAATTTTTTAATATTTATTTTAATCTTATGTGTGTGATTGTATTGCCTGCCTGTGTCTAAGTGCACCTGTGCCATGCAATGCCCGAGCAGGCCAGAAGAGCAGGTTGGATCCCCTGGAACTAGAGTTATGGATGATTGTTAGCATCTACCAGGTGGGTACTAGGAACCAAACTTGGGTCCTTTGCAAGAGCAACCAGTTCTTTTAACCACTGAGCCATTTCTTCAGAAAATATTCTTAAGCAAGATCCCTTGATTGCTTCATAATTCATGCCCCAAAGTGAATGACCTTCATTTGCAGGAATGGAGTAACATTTTTTCCTAACCTATAAGAGCTTTCTTTCTTTCTTAGATGCTATGTTTATTTGCCAGATGAATAACACCTATCTTCTTAATTGAGCAAAAAATAGAATAGAACAAACGATGAACAGATATTAGTGAAATACATTTTTTAACAATATAGTTTTCCTAATGCTCTGCAATATAAAGCTAGTATCTTTCATGTATTTAAAAAATTATGTGGATTCATCTACATGTACTTGACAGAGAATAAGACAGACTACAATAGACAGATTGGATATCTCATTTGAAATGTTTGGGCCAGAAGTGTTTTGGGTTGAGGATTTTTAAAATTTCACAGTATTTGCCTTCACCCAGTGATATCTTTGCAGTGTAATGCAGATTTAAACATTAGATTCATTTATGTTTTAAATATATCTTGGGCAGGGAAAACGACTGAGTGAGTATGTACTTGCTCTGCAATTCTGAAGACTTAAGTTCAGATCCCCAGCACTATGGAAAAGCTGGGTGCAGTGCATCCATTTGTAACCTCAATGCTAGGGGAGTGGAGAAAGATGCATCCCTGGAACTGACTGGCCAGTCAACCTAGCTGAGAGGTCAAGAAGTTAGAGGAAAACACTTCCACATATAAGTGCATGGGTGATTACGCTCCCCTGCCAACACACACGTACTCATACTCATAAAACCACACACACAAAATAGAATAAAAAATAAATATATATAAAAACTGAAGGTAATTTTATTTTAGTGTGTTTGTATTTTTTAATATGACCCATCAGAGATCATATGTGATATTTTCCACTTGGGCATCATGAGTTTTGAATTCTGGATTTTAGGGTTAGAGGTACTCAATTTACATATACTTATGTGTTATATTTTACTGGTCTTATAAGTGATTTTTCAAGTGTAGGTTTGGTACTTTTTTGGTTAAAGTCCAGGCAGCAAATACTTTTTGTTTTGAGAGTCATAAAATCTCAGTTGCAGCAATTTATCTCTTCTGATAGAGGGCAAAAATCGACAAAGATAATATGCAAATGAATGGTCATGGTAAAGGTCTGGTTAAACTTTGAGGCCTCCAAAAATTTTATATCTAATTTTCATTTGCCATGTAATATTATTTTACCCCCAGCCATTTCAATACAGAAACCAGGATCTGAAACTAACTCTGAAGCAGGTAGAAAGTCAAGGAAGAAAGAAACACCTTACCCTGAAGTCTGGCTGAGGTTTCTCTCCAGCTGAGAATCAAGAATTCCAGCACAATTAGCAACATTTGCTGTGGAAAGATCAAATTCGTAATACATCGGATTTGTATTCCCATGATGTATAGATATTGTATGTTAAAATAGCAGTAAAGCAGCCCTGAGGAGTGAGTGCACATGACCTTGAGTAAATTCTCATTTCCCACTCAGACATGCTCTGGGACTCTCAAGACTCTGAGAACAAGATTATTGATTGGATGGTGGAGGCAAAATACAAAAAAAAATATAGCACTCAAGAGGCAGAGGCAGGTGCCTCTCCATGAGTTAGAGGCCATGCAGAACTCTATGGTGAGTTCTACACAAGGCAGGGATGGAAAGAGAGACTTTGTGAAAAAAAAACTTTGCTTACAGTAAAGATATCCTACCTTCTTGCATCCCTGTGATCTATGGCTTTGTCTTATCAATTGTAATCCTATCAGATGTCCCACAGGAACCCATCCTGTGACCTCTTTTAGGTTCTTGAGCAAACCCCATCAAAGTCCTGTGTATAACTTCTGTAGAGATAGTGAAGTGGGACTCTTTTAGAGAATCCCACACTGTCCAGTGTGTCTTACTTTCTGAGTGCTTCTCTTTTTTGTGCCCTGCCCTGTCCCCTGATGCTTGAAATCTATGTTAAAAATGTCTTTTAATATACTTTAACTCTCTCAGAGAGGCCCATACTCATGCTTTGGGATGTCTTTTTTTCTGAGAGAAATTCAACCCTTGTGTTGTATTAACATATCTTTTGTAAGCCCCAACTCTTGTTTTATACTGGATAATCCTGAAATTCTTTGCTGCATTAAAGCCAAACTTTTTTTTTAAACCTGAGTTCAAGATCTCTAAGAAGTAAGGGGACCCCCTAGGCTGAAGATGGCAGCACAGAGCTGTCTCTCCCTCTGCTCTTTACATTTCTGGAACCCACACTTACATACTTCACATATTGAGTTAGCTAAGAAAAAAGCTAAGCTCTTTCAATCGTCAAAGCTGGGGGCCGGGCACAGTAGGGGAAAGCTGACCATGACGAGCATGCAGTAATAATAAGGTTATATTTTTACATTTCTAAGTCTAGAATTTAGCCTGCAGATCACAATTTCTCATTATTTTTTCTCATTGCTGTGACAAAATACCTGATATAAAGAACTTAAGAAGTATTTATTTTGACTCATGTTTTGAGGGGCCCAGGGCAGGAAAGAATGGCAGTGGGAACACAGGCTACTCACACTGGGTCACAGTCGGAAAGGAGAGAGAAATGAATGCTCATGTGAATTTGACTTCTTCCTTTCTCCCTTTTTATTCAGTATGTGACCCCAGCACAGGGTGATGTGATAGTTAATGTTATCAACTTAACAGGATCCAGAATCATCTAGGAGACCTGCCTGTGAGAAAAATAGGAAGCTGCATTCTCTGGACTTGTATCCTGGACTGCATAAAAAGGAGAAAGCTAGGCAAGCACCATCAGTCATCACTCTTTGCTTCCTGACTGTGAATGCAGTGTGACCAGCTGCCTCAAGATTTTGTTGCTGAAGCTTCCCTGCCACGATGGATTTAGCCCTTGAACTGTGAGCCCAATACTCTGTTTCTCCCTTTACCACCTTTTGTTAGGGTATTTTCCCACAGCCACATGAAAAGTAACTAAACGAAAACAGTATTCCCTTTTGTGTTAAAGCTCTCTGGAAACAGTCTCAAAGAGCATGTGGTCCCCAGGGGATTCCAAGTGCGGTCAAGTTGACAACAACTATCAAACCTAGTATGTGGGTCTAGTACAGGTCACTGAACTGGAGTTATTTTATAGCATAGTAATAGTATTAGCATTACCTACATCTTTTATGTTTGTAGCAACAAGTTGGTAAATGCTTATAAGATTATGCAATTTTACTTTATAATTTCCATTATACAGAATCAAAGACCCTTAAAAACACCAAACAGCAAAATAGGAGCTGGGGAGGGAGATAGTTCCATCAGCAAACTGCTTGCTGTGCAAGCTCAAGGACCTGAGTTCAGATCCCAAGCACTAAAACGAAAACTTGGGCATGATAATATGGGCCTACACCCCTAGCACTGAATGGGCAGAGACAGGAAGATCTCCGGGGCTTGCTGGCCAGCATATCTAGCCAATAAGTAAGCTCCAGGATCGGTGAGAGACCTTTTCAAAAACTAAGGTCGAGCCAGACATGGGGCCACATGCCTTTATCCCAGCACTCCAGAGGCACAGGCAAGCAGATCTCTATGAGATCGAGGCCAGCCCGATCTACAGGACAAGTTCCAGGCCAGCTGGGGTACAGGAAAAACCCTATCTCAAAAAGCAAAAATAAAAATAAAAAATAGTTAAGGTAGAAAGCAAAATAGGAGGACACCTGAAGTTGACGTCTGGTCTCTGACGTCTGAATTAGTTTTTTAATAGAGTCTTCATGAAACATTCAAAATGCTTGCTTTTAGAGGTGGTTCTCTGGATAATTCAGTTAAAAACCTATGAGAGAAAACAGCTCTTACTATGGGGAAAAATTACATAACCCTTTCTGACAATGGGTTTAGCTTGTTTCTCCCTGAACTCTGTTAACAGTGGCGACATTCTGTGTCGGAGGCTCTGCTGTGTCTAATCTCACTGCTCTTGTCCTTCCTGGAAATGGAGATTTTTGTAGGAGCAGATTAGTGATCCAGACATCAGAAGACTGTTCTACAGTTTTTTTTGGACACACAAAAAAATATATCTAGTATTTTCCCAATCCCTGTTTCAAAATCTTAAATTTGATGACACTTCCTAGAAAATTACATTTTTCTATGCACAGTAAGGCTGTTTTAATTCAGGGGCTGGAGAGATGGCTCAGTGGTTAAGAGCACTGACTGTTCTTGTAGAAGATTCAGGTTCGGTTCTCTGCACCCACGTGGCTAACACCCATCCACAACTCCTGCTCCAGAAAATCCAACACCTTCTTCTAGCCTCTCTGGGCGCTGCACGCATGGTACACTTACATACAAGCAGGCAAAAAAATGTTCTTGAAGATAGGGCCAGCAAGATGATCAGTGAGTAAAGTGCTTGCTGCACAAACCTGGTAACCTGAGTTCGATCTCTGGAGTCCACGTAAAGGTGGAAGGAGAGAACTGACACCACAAAGCTGTCTGCTGACCTCCACCTGTGCTCTGTGACACACACACGCACGCACGCACACATCACATATATAAATGATAATAATAAAAGTTTAAATTTGTTGAAGATTGTTGAAATAGCTGTAAAAAATTTCCCATCACCCTTCCCGGTCCATTTACAGCAGCTGTGGTCTATCCCTGTTCCTTAGAATCTACCCCTCCATGGCCCCTTCTGGTTACCTCCCTTCTGTCGGTACTCCTCATTCTATGGGTTACGTCACTCAGAATGATTATTTCCAAGAAGGGTTAAATGGGGTGAGGGGTTAAATGGGGTGGGA
This sequence comes from Eospalax fontanierii, assembly GCA_035773235.1. Taxonomy (NCBI): domain Eukaryota; kingdom Metazoa; phylum Chordata; class Mammalia; order Rodentia; family Spalacidae; genus Eospalax; species Eospalax fontanierii. The sequence goes on from CM069538.1 coordinate 11,534,068, forward strand.
GATGGGAGGTCAGGGTAGAGGAGGGAGTGTGGGGATGGATAGCTAATACTAAAGACCTTTGAAAATGCCATGTGTGGGGGCTGGAGAGATGGCTCTTGCCAAGAACCCAAGTCAGTTCCCAGCACCCACAGTGGCTAACAACCATCCATAACTCCAGTTCCAGGGGATCTGACTCCCTCTTAAGACCTCTGTGGGCATTGCATGACACAGGTAAACTTACATGCATGCAAAGCAAATTATACACAATAAATAAATAGTTTAAGAAATGCATGTATGTAATTCTTAAGCAATAAAAGAAAACCATATGATTCTTAGCTTTTATAGAAGTATTTGGCCTTGCCTTCTGTTCTATTCTAGACAACATCATGTGACCACTTTCAAAGTCATGTGTACCACACTGTGGAATTGGATTAATTGGGAGTTAAACTAAGAAAGGATTAGTGGGGCCCAAGCCACAAAGCAGTGTCTGACAGCTTGTGGTACTTCTTTGTCTTTCAGGAGGTTCACTCATCATCAGCATAACCTATGTGATGACTTGAAGCAAAAAAGACGAAGTTTCCAATGAAAGCACCTTATACAATGGAAGAATGGGTCAAAGATTTCTGTAAACTATGAAGTTCTAGGTAACTGTAAGGCTTAATAACTCTTACTAACAAATGATTCACTGTATTTAAAACTGCTTAAGTACATGATTTAAAATTAACAATAAAATGGAATGATAAACCATTAAAGTTTTAAAAATCAACTGTAAGAAGAAAGTGGATGGTGGGTGCAGAGAAGCTAAACAGCTTGCTTCCCTTCTTCCCTCCCTCCCTCCTTTCCTTCTCTCTCTTTCTTCCTCTCAGTTTTTTGAGACAGGTTCTATTTTGTGTGTGTGTGTGTGTGTGTGTGTATGTGTGTGTGTGTGTGTCTTTTTAAAGGCAGGGTTTCCCTGTAGCCCCAGCTGCCCTGGAACTTGCTATGTAGACCAGGCTGGACTTGAACTCACAGAGTTCCACCATCTCCCAGGGTTAAAGGCATGTGCCACCAAACCGGGCCGTTATAGCCCAGCCTTGCCTGCAAGTCGCTCTGTAGCCCAGGTTGGCCATAAATTCACAGTAATCCTCACCTCTTAGCCTCCTAATTGATGACTTGAACCACCATGCCCAGTTAAAAGTTAGATTTCTTCTAACATGTTTTACTTATACATTTGATTTTTAAGGCATGTTTTGATGGTAAGGTAAAATTAACTACAAAATAAAAGACAAAAAAGGTTGGTGAGGTGGTTCAGCGGGTAGAGGTGCCAGCAACTAAACCTGATGACCTGAGTTGGAATGTGCACATTCCTGCACATGTATGCAGACACACACATGCACACGCACACACACACACACACACACACACACACATACACACACTAAAATGGAATAAGAAGTGAAAAATACAATCCAGTGAATTTAAAAATAAATACAGCTTATGGTATCCCTACAGGAAACTGTTTTTAAAATATAATTTGCTTTTCTTTTTTCTTCTTGGTATTACTGAGGATTAAATCCAGGACACTGCACATGCTAGACAAGGGCTCTACCATTTAACTATATCCTCAGGTTCTAAGTATAGTAATTTAAGAATGTATTTATTTGTATATTATATGTATCAGTTTTACCTGTGTGTGTGTAGGTACCCAATAGTTACAGTTTGCTGGACCAGTCATTGTTGTGTATTAGGATTTAGAGCTGGGTAGGACCATTCATTGGGTTTTTTCCCTTAGCAACTGTATAGCATGAGACCATGAGGGGTCGTCTTCAGGGAGGAGGCTTCCTGGTCAGTTCCAGCATAATTGCTCCAAGGCCTGTACCTGAGGTATGGTCTATCTTCAGAAATAGTGGGTTACCTTCAAGTTCTGGGTGGCACCTAAGAACTGTGGCAAATAGGCTGTATTATTTTGCCAGTCTCTTGGACCAGGAGGTTTCTCCTGTGGTTTTTGTTTTATATTCTTCAATTATACACATCTACTTGTATATGTTTTTATGTGTCTTTTTTCAGTAGCACTGTGAACTAATACATTTCCCTCTGGTTTTTCATTATTTATCTCATTATTTATCTCTCCTCTCACTCTATTGGTTTTTGCTTTGCTGTACAGAAGCTGCCTTCCAAGACCCAGGGTTCATTGTGGAAGAGGAGGTGGAAAAATTCTAAGAGCCAGAGAGGGTGGATGACCACAAGGAAACAGAACCTTCCAGACAGCCGGTCAGTTATTCATATGAACTCAGAACAGTGGTTACAGCATGCACAAGTTGTATGCAAGCCTGGCCCAGACCAGACAAAATCCCGGCCTAGACATAGATGTGAAATGGGTAATAAATTCCAACCCAAACTAAGGCAATTGATGGCTGCTGGGAGGGGACAGTCAGTATCTTACAGGGTTGGAACTCTTGGTTAGCTCAGTGGATGGACCCACACTAGAGGACATTGGGGGACACAATCATATTCTAGAAGCCATATTTAATGAGAGATCATTAAATTGGGGCCAGGGGGCAGTGAGGGGAGGTGAAGAGAGGGGAGTGGAACTCCTCGGATTATGTCAAAAGGACTTCCACAGTCAGTGGTGGAGATACGAGAACACTCACAGGGATTTCAAAAAATGCTTCAAATCCATTACTTCTGATGGAAAAAATACACTTCATGCACATTTAATGTCAGTTTTGTGTGTCTAAATATTGTTTTCTGACTTATTATACTTTATGACATAGTACTCACCTTATAGTGGTTTTATAAATACTTACTAAAATTTGTATTGAAAAAGGAATCAAAGCTATCTTTGGAGATGAACACCACAGCTGTCCAGTGGAACATCTGTTTGTAATTGCCCTGCTTGCTAAGGCACTTACAGTAAACTGTTAAAGAAGAGCCTAGCTTCTGCCCTAAATATCTTCCTCTGCAAACATGCCTGCAAAAGGAATTTCCTTCAGTGGTCTTAAAGCCCAGAAGGACCTGTGCCAATAGTCACATAGGCTGATTCCTAAACCTCCAATGCTCTGACAGTTAAGGAATAATGTTGGCAGACTTACAAAACTGTGAAGGAGGACTGGAGAGATGGCTCAGCAATTAAGAGCACTGGCTCCTCTTGTAGAGGACCCAGGATTGTTTCCCAGGACTCACATGGTGACTAACAACCCTCTGTAACTCCAGCTCCAGGGGATCTGATGCCCTCTTCTGACCTCCACGTGTTTTGCATAGCAGGGGTACAGTGACATAATGCAGGCAATAAACTCATACATTTAAAATAAAATACATACATAAAGACTGTTTTATAAACTGAAGGAACAGAACTGGGGTCTTGCAGTCTTTGGAAGGAAAGGATACTGGCATGGATAAACCTTCCCTATTTCTCCTCATAAGTCTTTTGTTGACTTTTCTGTGTGTGTCGAGGTCCCTGTGCCTCCGTTTCCTATAATAGTTCATATCAAAAGGCATTGGTTGGAACAGTAAAATAGCCATTAAAGGGTTTAAAAGTGTAGATGGCATCCTGTGTAGACAGGAAGTTGCACAGGTAACAGGGTTAAAGCAAAGTGGCAAAACTCTGATGCTGATTTTACATACTGTTTGACAGCATCTTTCCATGGCTTCTGTATCTATGGAAGCTAGTGACCTGCCAAGAATACACTGAAAGTTTTTGGTGGTCACAAGGACATTAGGGCTGACACAAGGGTGGGCAGTAAATGGCTATTAAGGGAACTAAAAATAGTCCAAAATAGCCTGGCTCTGGATCTACAAACTTCTGACTTTCCGCAGTCAAAAAATTCTAGCCAGTCACTAGGTTTTGTAGCTTTAACACAGGTGTGGCCTTCCTGGTATCTTTAGTTTGCATAAGAATGTACAGTTGCTGGAATGGTGGTGCATGTCCTTAATCCCATGCAGGCAGATCTCTGTGAGTTCAAGGCCAGCCTGGTCTACATAGTGAGTTCCAGGCCACCAGCTGGGTCTACAGAAGCACCCTGTCTCTAAAAAAAGAGACTGTACAATAGAGACACTGCACAGTGGGGCGGGCATCAGTGAGAGGTTGTTGTTGGTTACCGGTCAGGTATATGCTGAAATACATGAGGCAAGGCAGAACATTCCAGGGAGGAGCTGTAGGGAGCAAACTGGCATACCCAGACACTAGCACGTGATGAATCTCTCAAAATAACTGGCTTAGCACTGAGGCTATTCAGCCAGGCTCAAGACTGCACAAGCCTTTTTCCTTGAACATTCTCTAATTGAATTAGACCCTTCCTGGAAATAAAGGAACTGACCTGAAGGATCAATTTTTCACATATTGTATTTGACTTTTCAGTTGTTTCTGGATGCATGCCTGAGCTCAAATTCCTCTTCCCGTTAGCCATGGGCTTCTTTCTTATTCCTGTACAGGTTAGTGATGTGAACGAAAGTTCCTGGCAATGACCCATACCTTCTTCCACTAAACCTGAAAAGCTGGTGACCTGATTAGAACGTCAGTGATTGTGCCGAGCTTGAAATGTTACATGTCCGGAGCCAAATAAAGATTGCCTTGAGCCATCTTTAACCCCCTGTGTTAGTCATTCCTTTCCCACCTCTGCCTGATCTAAGATCCAGTTGGCTCCCAGGTGAAATCTTAGGAAGGTATCAGGTTAGCAGCACTAGCTTCCACCAACCCAGAAGCTGACTGTCTTCAGGTGGCATCTGAGGCCTGTAACAGAGGTCCTTGGCCTTGCTATAATCTTCCTCTGATGTCTCGACCACTGTATTTGAAGTGTCTTGATTTATGACCTCTTTGCTCTGTTTCTATAATAACTTCATGAAATTGTTACCCCATTATGACATGAAACTGGGGTCACCTAACTCTGTTCTCGTGTCATGTTCACCCATACTTGGCTCCAGAATAAACAGATGTTCCACCAGTCAACTGTGGCATTTATCTCCAAAGATAGCTTTGATTCCTTTTTCAGTACAAATTTTAGTTAAGTATCTATAGAAGTATATAAATAAAAAATAAATAATTGGTCTCTTAGCGTATTTGAGGAGACAGCTGTGTTTTTTGCATCCACAGTGACTGTTTATTCTATTGATGGAGGCTAGTGATTTTTCAGAGCTACACTACTGATAAACACTCAGGATTGCTGCTGATTCATAGCAGAGGCCTCAGAGCTGGGCTGCTGCATCATCATTCGTCCTGCCCTCAGTTGTCAGTTCATGCAGTTCATGCAATGCCAACAGAATCTGAAGCACATTAGTTATAAAAGAGAACAGGGCTTTATTTCAGGAATCATCATGTATGTGCTACAGTGTTGTTGCCTTCAGGTTTGTTTCCTCTGCCAATTAAAGAATTATGAGACAGGAAGAATCTCAGACATAACAGGCAACAAACTTTACCAAACCACTCACTCACTCACACAGGGACACTCTCCACAAGAAAAGAAGGGATTTGGAAACTGAAATCCAAAGTCCTTGGGAGGGCTGGGCTTTTTAAGTGGTTTTGATGGTATAGGGCAGGTCCCTTTCCCCTCATTTTAGATTAGTCAACTTAAAGAGAAGGCTAATAGGTTCAAAGCCCCAAGTAAGAATTTATTCAGGTCCAACCTTAGACTTATCTAAACTGGTCTGGATTCCTCAGCAGGAAGAGGGACCCTGCTTAGGTAAAAGGAGCTCCTAGGCCTTTACCTCAGGAGAAGAAACTGGAAATTTGCCACCTTTGTTATTTGTTAGTGGCCCCATCTCTCTGCCTGTCAGGGAGTTTGCCCAACTTCCCTCATCATAGGAAAGAGAATAGGGATGGAGACTGAACTCCCAGAGGCAAAACCTTATAAAATTAGCATATAAAAACGTAGTTGACTGGGTTGGAGAGATGGCTCAACAGCTGAGAGCATGGCTACTCTTGCAGAGGACTAGGGTTCAATTCCCAGCACCCACATGGGTGACTAACAACCATCCTTAACTCTAGTTCCAGAGGATCTGATACCATCTTCTGACCTCGCTTGACACAGGTACACTTACATACATGCAGGCAATACACATATATGCATAAAATAAAAATAATAAAATATTTTAAATAGAAAACATAGTTGGCAAAGAGGAACTACTGGAAAACTCCTGACCAAGGTCAACTATAATGAGCTCCTAGAACAGGTGCAAAGGCACTCTAGAGTGTCTGCAGGTAATACTACTAAACCTGGGAAGAGTTTTAAAATGCTAATGAGATATGTCAGATACAAAGTTGTATGTAGACTAAACATAACAGATCAAGCATACAGGAAAAAACCTGTGCTATGAAAATGAGCCTCAAAGCCCATGCTGTGTGACATAAAAGAATGTATCCTTTGTACAGCAGGGCCATTTGAGTTACAGAATTCTCTGGTTTCTCTCAGAAATAAACTCACTGCCTCTGCTCAAACTGTGTCTCTGTCAATTCCTTGTTTGGGGACACAACTACGTGAGACCCTTTCAGAAATCTCCTCCAAACCCTGATATGAGATGACATCAGAAGACAGTCATCAATATTAAAAAAGAAACATCACAGACTTAAAGTCTGTCTTCTGTTCTCTCCTGTCTGTTATTGTGGGCTTTTATGTACTTCAAGCTCAGAGGTACTTCTCTGCCCAGAGCATGCACGCACCATTCATCCAATCTCTGAACATTTCGTTAGTCATCCCTCTTTTGTGCCTATTTCATTTTCATTTAACTCATAAGTATTTAAACTGTTTGTTTCTAACCAAGACATACCCACCTACCAGTTAAATATCTCATACCTATAAATTCCTTTGGCTAATTGTAACTTATCTCATATGAGGGACTTCTAGGCTGAGAATTTTAGGTGACTGGTTGTACCTGCAATGCACATATTTTGGAGAAGGCAGTTTGTTTAATTCTTATATTGGTAGCTGCTTGGCAGGCACTTAAAAACTTTTTAAAAGATTTATTTATTTTAATGTGCATGAAGGTTTCATCTGAATATAAGTACAACACATGCATGCACTGCTCATAGAGGCCAGAAAAGGGCATTGGATTCCCTAGACTTGGAGTTACAGATGAGTGTGAACTTCCATGTCAGTGCTAGGAACTGAACCTGGGTTCTCTGTAAGAGCAGTGAGTGCTCTTAACTGCTAAGCAGTCTATCCAGCTCCTCTGTAGGCATTTTAAGAGGAAGCTCCTACACTGAAGGGAAAGAGCTTCTGTTCCTTCCTGTTGAGTTGTTTTCAGGTTGTTCTTTTGTTGTAGATAAGGCTGTCTAGAGAAAATCACAAGAAACTCATTTAAACCAATCAAAGCCACTCAATTGATTTTTATAATCTGATTATAATATTACATTCTCCACACAAGGACTTTCCCGTTGTGAACTGACATTCATTCATAGACACAAAAAGCCACTGTAAACATTTTTAAAATGGCTGATTAACTGATCAAAACTTCTGTGATTGTGAACAAATACAATTTTAGACATTGGAAGTCAGATTATCTTTAATCTTATTTTTTAATATCTTTAATAACTGTTTATGGCTCATCACTGTGTTTGACTTAACATTTTTGTATTGTGATTTAACATTCTTGTATTTAATTAAGTAAAATAGAAAGTACATTTGGGAATGTACAAGCTCCCCGTCTTCCACTAGCTCAGATGTCCAGAACAGCAGCCATCTAGCCTCCAGGGAGCTCCTTGTGTTGCTGCTGCTGCTTCCACCAGTGCGTTTAAAACAGTATTTACTTATTATTTTTATTTTGTATGTATGAGTGTATTGCCTGAATGTGTGTAAATGCATCCATGTCATGCAATGCCCCTGGCTTAGAAGAGGACATAGGATCCCCTGGAACTGGAAGTATGGTTGGTTGTTGGCCACCATGGTCCTCTGCAAAACCAGCCAGCACTCTTTAACTGCTGAGCTGTCTCTCCAGCCCCTGACCAGAATATTTTTAAACCTACTGTTGTGCTGCATAGGACTGTCCTCTGACAGATCATGGACAGATGCCAACTTCTCAAGCTTGATTGCACCTGTTTGCCTAGGATTATCACAGCTAAGCTTCTGGACTCTCACTTCACAAGAAAGGAGGGACAGGGAGAGTCAGCCACACCTTCCAGCCAATCTAGTTGCATGGGTGGGGAGGCTAAGGGTATGCAAGCTGAGGAAGTAGAGGGGAAGCTCTCTCAACACTTTGTGTGGCAGTGGGGAAGTCACCATCCCCGACTGGAGGAAGACTTTCCAGTGTGGCCTTAGGAGAGGAGCACTCACGCTCCTGTAAGTAAACCCTCATCCATTGCTCTATAAGTAAACCCAATAAACTCACTGGTTTCCCAGACTGTATTTGGCAAAATTATACCTCGATTTGTTATAGGGACCAAAGGAGGAGGGGGCAGACATTGTTTAAACTTCCCAGAAGGAATTTTAGTGACAGAAGAGGATGTGGGATTCCCTGGAACTGGAGTTATGGATGGTTGTTAGCTTTCATGTTGGTGCCAGGAACTGAACCCAGGTCCTCTGCAACAGCAGCCAGTGCTCTTAACCACTGAGCCATCTCTCCAGCCCCTCACCAGAATATTTTTTAAAGTACCTTGAATCGTGGTTTTCTTTGTTTTGTGATGTAATGAAGCTGTTGCCATATTTCAGTCACCTGAATTTTTGTTCCTGGGCAGTGGTCACTTATATTTGGCTCCAGAAGGATCTGGGAATACTTTGGGGTGAGAGCTGTGGATTTTGCATTGACAGTTTTTGGCAACCAATGTGGATCCCCAAGGATGATTTACTGTCACTAGAGGAGTCGCCAAGATCAGCACCAGGTACCAGCATGGGCCGCTGGTGCTCAGTTGTTTAGCACGGGTTTTATGGGTAGATATTGCTTCCTTTTGAGGGCTGGAACTTATCTTGATCTGGTCAGGGGTCTATTGTTACATTCTGAACTGGTTGTTGGGATCTCATATGTGTGAAATATTTTCCTTTCTGCCACTTTAAGGTATCCATTTTGTTTTCTTTGCATTGGGTTCCGAGTATCCAGTTTCTATTTGTTTGTTGTCCACAACATTTAGTTTGTTAATTTGCCAGCTTTTGATGTTTCTCTCCAGCTACTCCTCCAGTATCTCAAAGGAGTGTTGGTAGAATTTGGGGCTGTCCTCTTGTGCTTGCCAGATGATACAAGGAAAACGGGGTCCCCTTTCATGGTTCTTAGTCTCTTCTCATTCAAAAAGAATTTAAGAATGAACTCAAACAAAAGCCTTTGGACAATTTTACTAGAATTTAAAGAAAAATCCTCAAGGCAGGCAAACTAAATGTCAGAAGCTTCCCTGAGGAGGGGAATGGAGGGGAGAAGGAAAAACCATAAAACTATGCCATTGAGAGCCAGCATGGAGAACAGATACTTGGCATGCTAGCAGCCACATAGTGGGGAGTTTTAAAGAAAGAGTAAGAAAGCCCAAAATGTTGGGGCAGCCCAAAATATTAGGGAAAGCATGTTTAGGAAATAAATATAAAGAAGAAAAGGAGAAGTTATGCTTCTTTTGAAGAATTCAGAAAAGTGGCCAGACTTCGAGAAAAAGACATGACTGTGTCCCAGTCATAAGTATTGCACTAGGGGCAGGATTGCAGACAGCAAGAGTTCGCCATCTCATTAGTGAACTAGGTGTTCCACTTATATTTAGCATGACTTAAGGTGAACCTGCCTTCCAGGGCGGTCCTATGACCAGGTGATTGATCAGGTGATTGACCAGCGAAACTGGGAAGTTGGTCCATTCAGGTGGGAGATTCTTATTCTCTTGACCAGTTTTCTCTTAAGGGGCTTTTATTTTGCTACTGTAATAAGAAGAAATGTCTGAAGAAAAATAGTCAGTTAGTTCTCTAGTTGGTTTTTAAAGTTTGATACTTGTGTTAATTCAACTTGCAAGTGTGTAATGTGAGAATCTAGCTGCTGCTCAGGCCACGATACTTTATTGATAGGCCCTCTACTGTGGCATGTCTGTAAGTCCCTAACTAACAGACTTCTGATACCAAAATCTTCCACCCGATAAGTGAGTTCACATCCTGTCCCCAACCCCTCTCCTTGACTTCTGCCTGGGAAACAGGGGGCCTGGTTGTAGGTTTGGCTATAAAACCTCCCCCATGATTAGAAAGGTATAAAAGGAGCCCCTACTTCTGCCACATGGGCTCTGATTCCTCTCTTCATGGCCTCCACCGTGCTGTCTGCCTTTGATTCCAGAGCTGGAATTCTCCTCTGAATGCCCACAATGCTGTTGCCTTTCTGTCTGTCCATAGTGTCAGTAACTCTTCTAATAAACTCCTTGGTACACCCTGGCAGTCGGTCTTGAATCCCCACCTCAAACCCTTCACTAAGTATTTTTGGAAAATGGGGACATCTAACTAAAGATAGCTTGGTTTTATGCTTCCTCAATTAGATACTTAATCTGTGTGTGTGTGTGTGTGTGTGTGTGTGTGTGTGTGTGCGCATGTGCGTTTGTGTGTGCACTAAACTAGAAGTCCTGGTCAATAGAATTAAAGACCATGAATGGATGTGTAATAAACATTAAATATCAGTCTTTTCTGTTAAACATTATAAAACTTTTGTTTATGACAAGGAACTCAAATCTTTTAAGCCTCCCATCCTCTACCCCACACCAGAAAACATATCTGAACAGAAAGGCTCTACTGCATTCCAGGAACCCTCTGGCCTGGAGCTGCTGAGCCTTTTCACCTTTTCACCACCTTCTTTCTCCTCCTTCGTTTCTTTTTTTGCCAATTCTTTTAAAACCAGTCAACTGGGAAAGACTGTGAGATCAAAGCCTAGCCAATGGAAAAAAGACACAATACTCTTGGGTTAAGATAAAAAATAGCTTATTTCCTGCTCTGTGTGCTTGTGTCTTCATTTGAGACAGGTCTTCCTATAGCCACAGCTGGCCTGAAATTCACCGAGATTCTGCCTGTCCCTGCCTCCTGTGTGCTATGATTAAAGGCGTGCACCACCATGCTCTCTGCTTTCCTTAGGTCTTTCTAATAAAACTTAATCTGCCCCTAAAATTCCTTAAAATAACGAAGTAGCAAAACCTGTGGCCATTCTATTTAAAATGTTTAACTTTCTGTGTGATAGTACTATTCTTGGCATGCCTAACAAGATATGTATTATATATGTAAATGCAAACATTTTAAGGATGATTTTTGACAGATGTTGCCTTTTTCAAAAACAGGCTTTTCAAGAGAGACATATATTAGCTAATCTAGATGAGATACAACTCTTAACAATCTGGTACTAGAAGAAAAAAAATAATCATTTAAAAACTTGTTTAACCTGGCTGGGCATGTAGTTCTGTTAATAGTGCTTGTCTAGCATGTAAAAGCCATAAATTCAATCTCTAGCACTGCATATAGCACACACCTATAATCCCACACTTGGAAGGGTAGAGGAAGAAGATTAGAAGTTCAAGGGCATCACTGGCTACACAGTGAATTTCAAAGCCAACCTAGGCTATATGGAAGTCTGTCTCAAAAATAGATAGATGGCTGGGTATGGTGGTACACACCTTTAATCCTAGCACTGGGGAAGAGCTCTCTGTGAGTTCCAGGCTCCAGTCAGGGTTATGTAGTAAGACCCTGTCTCAAAGTAATAAAATAAAATAAAATAAAGTAAAAATAAATTTGATAAGCTACAAAACAAGAAAGGAAACAGAAATGCCAGAGTAATGAAAAGATCATTTTAACAAAGGCAACTTTTAAATGCCTGTTCTAATATGACTAAATCTTTGAGAAAAAATTTAATTTAAATCTCTTAAGAGAACATAGGACATTTAACATGTTTTGTCTATATTTATAACTGTTACATATTTAAGCTAGAATAGGCATATTTTCAATGTTTCAAATACAGCTTCCTGAGTTTTCCTTGGAAATATAATTATTTTATTAGGAAAAAATGTTTTCAGGCTGGAGAGATGGTGCAGTAGTTAGGAGCACTTACTGCTCTGGCAGAGGACCCAGATTCAGTTCCTAGCACCCACATGGCAGCTATCAACCATCTGTAACTCTAGTTCCAGGGGTCTTATGTCCTCTTCTGGCCTGTGTGGGCATTGCATACATGGGTACACTTTCATACCTGCAGACAAAACACTCATACACATAAAAAAAAAAAAAAGGCAACTTTATAAAAAGAGCACTTGTTGCTCTTACAGCAAACCTAGGTTCAGTTCCTAGCACCTACATAATCATAATCATTTGTGGTTCATAAGCATTTGTAACTGTAGTTCCAGGGGGTCTGACATATCCTTTCTGGCCTCCCTAGGCACCAGGCATGCACATGGTACACATACATACATTCAAGCAAAACACTCAGATACAGAAAATGTCTTTTTAAAATTTTTCTAAATTTTGTAAAAAAAATAACAAGTAAGAAAAATAAATAGAAAAGTTATATATACAGAATGTGTATACATAACTAAAGGAAAAGGAAATGTTTTTCATGAAAAAGAATTTTTATATGGTAAAATAATCTATTGTATAAAGCAAAGGACTGTTCCAAATGAAAAATGAAAGATGAAGACAAAAGTAGGATGCAGCATATGTCCTTAAAAGGTTGTGACAACCTAAAATTTAAAGGAAGATGACTCTCAGCAACCACGGGGCAGCTTTATCTTCCTCTTCAAGGGCACTACACACGTATCAGTAAACATATTGGCCATCAGAACACCATAAAGAAAAAATTTTTAAATTACTTTAAAAATCACTAAAGTCAAAACTTAATACCCTCACATGGAACTGGTGCTTGAGAAAGATTTACAACCAAATAATCCTAGTTTAGACAAGAAGGATTTTTTGTTTCATTGAGCCCTTTAAATTTTGGTGATTACATTTTATCCAAAAGTTAAGTAAGTGAAAGTAACAGGTGAAAGTTAGCTCTTCCCTGGTTGGAAAACTAATAGTAGGCAAAATTTCTGTTAAAAAGAACTATTCCCGGAGTTGGCTGCTCTCGAAGAGGATTTGGTTTGATTCTCAACACCCACATGATGGCTAAAAACCGTCCTTAACTCCAGTTCCAAGGGATCCACCACCCTCTTCCGACCTCTGTGGGCCTTGCACAACAAGGGTACACTTACATACATGCAAGCAATACACTCATACACATAAAATAAAAATAGTAATATTTTTTAAAATAATTATTTCTAGTTTAGGCATTTCTGCTAAATTATAACCATAAAACTTATTTTAGTGGATGAATATTTAAAAATTTTATTGGTGGTTAAATAAGCAAATGATAGTAATTATCAAAACTAACTAAAGTCTTTGGCTTTTTTAGCCTAAGATACTCCCATTAGTTCTTCTATCAGCCCTATTCATTTTTTTTTTACAGCATCCATTATCACCTTTAAAAATTAGTATTGGTTGTCCTAAAAAATTAAGTAAAGAATTGTATGAGACACTTCTGTTAAATAGAGATGTACCATATTACAAAGGGATATTTATTTGAGTGTTTGTTTGTTTATTTATTTTTTTACAGACAAGGTCTCTAAGCTCCAGCTGTACTAGAACTTGCTATTTAGACCTGGATGGTCTCAATGTCATAGAGATCCTCCTGACTCTGCCTTCTGAGTGCTGGGATTAAAGTCTTGTTCCACCATGCCCAACTACAAGGGACTTTCAACCACGATATCTAAAAATTTGGAAGGTTACCAAGCTTTTCCATAATGAGCTCCTGAGAGAGGAACACCTAGAAGAAAGGACCTAAAACCACATATACACTTAAAACAAGCAAACAAAACCAGAAGACAAGATTTATTAAATGAAAATCTCAGTGCCAGGATTGGACTACCTCCCTATGCCTTATTCGTCAAGGAGGCTCCTGAGGCCCCAAACAACACAGGCTATTGCCATTGCCACCAGAGCTAGATGATAAGGCTCTATTGCTGATAACACAATGCACTTTTGTTGCAGGGCATAAAGAAATCAAGCCAGAACTGACGTGGAACTTGCCCCTGCGCTCTGGCTTTCATAGTGACAGAAGGTGCTATTTAGGCTGCTTGAGGTTTTACTCAGTGGTATAATTGAGTGATGAATCTTGAATGCTAAAACACCAACCCACAAGGCAAGATGTGCCCACTGGCACAACCGTGGCATGAAGGTTATGGGATTAGTCAGCTACTTTCTGATTAGAAATGAGGCCTGCCCCACAGGACAGAATTCATTCCTGGTGCTATAAACGTGGTCAGAAGCCTTAGCGGGAACCTATTTCTGTTATTTTGTTAAATGGCTGTGCTATCAAACAGTCTTTATATATTTTTCTTTACACCCATAGGTTGTGCTGATCTCAATCTTGGTCAGTGGGCAGCAGTTAATACAACTCACAACTGGTGAAAATGTTGAGAATAAGTGAATGTTGAATGAATAAGACAGCTGTATCCACCCTTATGAGGTTCGGGGAACGTGGTAGAACAGGGGAGGACAGAGTGTGAGGACAGATGGTGAGAAGGACTGTCATGAAATGCTGTCTTCACAACACAGATAGCATGACCATTGCATCTATGAGCTCACTGCACTTATGGTTACTCGCACAAGATCAAGCCACAAGCTCAGTCAGCATTCAGGCAGGCAGCACTTACTGAACTCTGTGGGTTCAAAAGAAAAACATGAGATGACATGAAGGGTGGACGGGGTATGTAGGGAGAGTGGAAGAGATGCAGTTTGGGGTGAATGTGATGAAGATACATGATATGCATGAATGAAATTGTCAAAAATAAAAGATATTCTAAAACAAACAACAACAAAAGGACGGGTTGGAGAGTGACTTAGCAAATAAGAGTACTGGCTCACTTCTAGAGAACGGTGTTCTGTTCTCTGCACCCACATAGTAGCTAACAACCATCCATAACTCTAGTTCCGGGGGATCTGATGCCTATGCCTTCTTCTGGCTTTTGCAGGCATTATACAACATGGGTGCATTTACATACGTGTAGGCAAAACACTCATACACAGAAAATAAAAATGAATAAATAAAAATAATAAGAAGATATTATATCAGACTCCTCTTCAAGCTGGATGGAAAGGACTCTATTAGGGAACTTCTAACCACTTCCTGAGCTGCAAAACTTCAGGAAATACACTCTTTAATTTGTGTTTTTCACTACAAACTTGTGCTAACTTCTGGAAACACATTCATTCACATGAACTCATCTTCAACTACATTAACAATTCAGTACCCAAGTGACTGAACTCAAACCCTTCTGACAATATTTCTACTAGCTCTTACTTTTATTATTTCCTCTTAAAATTATTATTTTTATTTTGGGTGTATTAGTGTTATGCCTGCATGTATGAAAGTACACCCATGTCATACAATGCCTGAGGAAGTCAGAAGAGGCTGCTGGATCCCCTGGAACTGGAGTCATGGATAGTTGTTAGCCACCATGTGGGTACTAGGAACAGAATCCAGGTCCTCTGCAAGAGTAGCAGTGCTCTTAACTGCTGAGCCATCTCACAGTCCCCCTTTCTATATTTCTTAAATGTGTTTCTATTTATTTTTAAAATTGTCTCAGATATTTGGAATTTTCTTTAGCATATTCCTAACTGATAAAAAAATGCTAATCTTTGTTTTAGAGAAGCCACAAGTGATGATAAATCAATTATGAATATTTGTTTAACCAGACATTCTACTTTAACTAAGTTTGTATTTTAAAAAATTCAGGTTTTTTTTCAGTATCATCTTAAGAAAATTGTCTCATTATTCAGCATAATTTGGGTAAAAAGTTTCTAGTTTTTCAATTGACAAAGACTTATTTTAAATCTATCAAAAGGGACTTCCTTTGGGGGGGTGCTTCTGCTTTAAATAGAAGCTCTTAGCTTAAAATAAACTTCCTATTAAAGGGAAAAATATTAGCAGACTCCAACCAATTAGATTACTATATTTCCATTGATATTAAAAATGCTAAAATAGGGGCTGGAGAGATGGCTCAGGGGTTAAGAGAACTGGCTGCTCTTGCAGGAGACCTGGGTTCAAACCCATCACCCACGTGGTAGCTATCAACTGTCCATAACTCCAGTTCCCAGGGATCTGACACCCTCTTCTGTTCTCTGTGTCAATGTATGACACGGGTGCACTTACATACATGCAGGTGCAACAGTCATGTAGATAAAATAAAAATTTTTTAAATGTTAAAATACAACAAATTAAAATCTCAACATAACCAGCGTCTGAGGATCTTAAAGTAATTAAAATAACTTTAATTCCATTTACTATTGTTAAGGATGCTCAGATATTTGAATTGACTCTTCTCATGCAAATTATGCAAAAAACAAATTAATTTCTAGTGATAATATTTAAGAACCTAGGCCTCTTCATTAAATGCACATTTAATGTGTGCTGTCACAGAGTTACTGGGGGTGAAAGATTAAAATTATATAATATTTGGAATTACCCATTTCCCTTTATGATTATAAAATTTTAAAAATTGCTTATGTCCACAAAACCTATAACTCTTGATTTCTGACAACTCTGATCTTTTGTTTCTATTCCTGTCACTAATATTTTGTATGCCAAAAAAATTGTTAAACTGGGCATGGTGGTGCATGCTGTTAATCCCAGCACTGTGAGGTCAAGGCCAGCCCGGTCTCCATAGTGAGTTCCAGGCCAGCTGGGGTTGCGGGAAGACCCTGTGTCAAAAAAAGACCAAAAAACAAATTTAAATAAATAAAAATGTAAAAAAATTCTTAAACAGTGTATGTCCTAGTGGCCTTCAATTTCTGTGATGAAGTACTCTGACCAAAAGCAACTCTGGGAGGAGAGGGTTTATTGCATCTCACATCTCCAAGTAATAGTCTGCCCATTTCTGAGGGCAGCTGCAGGAACTGCAGGCAGGGACTGAAGCACAGACTGTGGAGGAATGCTACTTATTGCCTTGCTGCTTTCTTATACAGCCTAGGACTACCTGCCCAGAGGTGGCCTCTCCCACAGTGGGTGTGCCTCTCACCTCACTCAACAATCAAAAACTAGAAAACGCTTCATAGACACTCCCACAGGCCAGTCCAGTGGGAGAAATTCTTAAATTGAAGTTCTCTTTTCCCAAATGTCTTCAGTTTGCATCAAGTTGACAAAAGCTAACCAGACAATATATCATATGAACCTATATAGTTCTCTAATTTCCTCTGTAATATGATTTCCAGTTTACCTTCCCGAACTGCAATCTGATACAACACCAAGACAATCTGTTATATTTCCACAAATAGGAGCTATAATAATTTCGATATTAAAGATCACTCTTTCCTAAAACTGATGCTAGCCATTCCTTATGAGGTTATCGCAGTTCAAACTGGCCAGAAGATAAACTAGGATTAAAAGATGATGAATTATTTCCAATACTTCTGCATCAAGTAAAGTATTTTACAAATTTCACATGAATATAGATGGAGGGGAAAATATAAAGTTAGCCTAGTTTTTAATGTGTGATTTTTGGTTGACTTAAATGCCTGTTTTATAACTTGCTGCCTTACTTCTTTAGGACATACAGTGTTCTTGATTATTATAACAACTTTGGGTAGAATACTCCTATTATATGTTACATATAAAAATTATGTGAGCTACAGAGGACAGCACACACACACACACACACACACACACACACACACACACCAGGCTCCTTAGTTTTGTTTTCTGTTGCTGTGATAATATAATAAAGGTAACTCAGGGAAGAGTTTCATTTTGGCTCACAGTTCCAGAGAGGACGCGGTTCATTTGTTCTGGCTCACAGTTCTAGAGAGGACGCAGTTCGTTGTGCAGAAGGCATGGCAACAGTGGCACGAGGCCCGTATGTCGCACTGCATCGGCAGGCTGAAAGCAGAGAAAGAAGAGGAAGTGGGCCAGGCTAGAGACCCTCAAGCTCACTCCCAGTGACATACTTTCTCCAGCAAGGCTCCACCTCCTAAATGTTCTACAACCTTCACCAACTGCAGGGGACCAATGTTCAAACACAGGAGCCTGTGGGCAACAGTGCACATTCAGACACCCACAGACTCATAGTCATCCCATGAAGCAAAGTTCATTTAGGTCAAATTCAAAAGTCCCCACACTGATGAACATATTGGTATCACTATTTCATAACCTGATTTAGTTTGATTAGTTGATAAATTGACTAATTGATAAAAATAAAAAGTTTATTTTTAATTATGTGTATGTGTGTGTGTATCCATATGTGTGTGCCTGTGCATGGGAGTGCAGATGCCCATAGAAACCACAGGGTTTGGATTCCCTGGAGCTAGAGTTACAGGTGGCTGAAAGCCACCTGCTGTGGGTGCTGGAAACTGAACTCAGGTCCTCTGCAAGGGCAATACACGTTCATAATCACCAACCTATCTGTCCTAGGTAGATTTTCATTGCTTTGATAAACACCATGATCAAAACCAACTTGGGGAGGAAAGGGTTTATTTCAGCTTATGACTCCCCCATCACATTCCATCAGTGAGGAAAATCAGGACAGGAACTGGAGCAGAGACCAAGGAGGAATGCTACGTACTGGCTTGTGAGTTAAAATAAATAGATAACTGTAAATGGAGGACATGCAGTTGAGAGGGAGGTGTAATGAGGGCTCTTTGGGGAGTTAGAGGGGACAAGTGAGAGGTGGATTTGATCAAGATACTTTGTGTAGGAGCTGGAGAGATGGCACAGCAGTTAAGATCACTGGCTGCTCTTCCAGAAGACCTGGGTTTGGTTTCCAGCTCCTGTATGGCAGCTAACAACTGTGGTAACTCCAGTTCCAGGGGCTCCAGGGCTCTCTTCAGACCTCCACGGGCACTGCATGACAGGGATGCACTTACATCCATGCTAGCAAAATCCTCATATACTTAAAAATAAATATTTTTAAAAGGCACATCATGTATGAAAATTTCAAAGAATAAAAAGTCTCCAAAGTCTTGAACAATTGCAAGACTGTTCAAAAATCCAATGTCTCTTCTGACATTTGAGGCAACCTCTTAACTAGGACCGTTTTTTTTTTTTAAGTACATACTCCAACAAACAATGGCACAGAACATACATTTTCATTCCAAAATGCAGGCCTAATGAGGAAATCCTGGACCAAAGCAAGACCAGAACCATGGGGTGAACACCAAACTGTGTAGCTGGCTCTATGGCTAGCTTCCGGGCTTCCTGATGAAACTGTCTCAGCTGCACAGTGCTTGGGTTTCTTTGCTCCTCCAGTCTTGCTGCCTATAATACATATCCTGATCCCAATGGCTAATAGATTCAGTACGATGCAGGCATTTCGTCCTTAATGGCTTTACGAACTATTGCTCTCTCCTAAAGACTGTTGCTTTCCTGCCTTGCCAGCCTCATCATCATCAGGTTCTAGGAATGAGCTTTACTAACACCTGGGAAATAAAACAATATTTAGCCTTTACATCTACAAAATGTGCTGCTTTGCCAGCAAGGGGAACTGTAAACTGAAGTGCCCCCGACCCCAAAAGCTCTACTTGTGTTAAACAGTTTTAAATTAATTAATGTTAATTTATATGTACAAGTATTTTGCCGGCATGAATGCAGGTATACCACATACATAAAATGACCGCAGACACCAGTAGAGTAGAGGGCATCAGATTCCCTGGAACTCCAGTGATGGTTGCTAGCCACCACGTGGGTGCTGAGAACTGGACCCGGGTTCTCCACAAGAACAGCCAGTGCTCTTAACCTCTGAGCCATTGCTCCAGTGCCCTCATGTTAGACGTTTTCCAATTGATTAATGTCTGTGATTCTGAAACGATGGAATATTATATGTTGGTGGCCAAATGATCTTGGGCTGTCTTTATAATAATTATTTATATATATATATAAAGTTCCTATAATAATCATTATTGTTTACATCTGTATTTGTCTTTGTGACTATTAAGTAGAATCTTTTTATAACAGAAAAACAGTCCCCTAGCTTCCACCAACCCAAAGGCTGAGAGTGGGCCCCGAGAGTGCACCCCGTCATGCCCAGGCCCAGGCTGAGAGTGCGCCCTGTGGCGGCCAGGCACAGTGCGGGGATACCCTGCTTTGCAGCAACCCACCTATCTCATGTTTTCCCTGATGCGTCATTCAAAAACATATTTTATTTAATATTTTTATTTTGTATGTGTGAGTGTATTGCCTGCTTGTGTGTAAGTACACCTGTGTTGTGCAGTGCCCACGGAGGTCAGAAGAGGGTGTCGGATCCCCTGGAACTGTAGTTCTGGACTTTTGTTAGCTGCCCTGTGGGTGCTGGGACTCGAACCTGGGTCCTCTGCAAGAGCAGTCAGTGCTCTTAACCGCTGAACCATCACGCCAGCCCCTAATGCACTATTTTAAAAGATTTAATTTATTTTTAATTTGTGTGTATGTGTGTGTATGTGTGTGTGTGCACATGTAAGTGCTGGTGCCCTAAGAGACCAGAAGGATCAAATTCCCTAAAGCTAGAGTAACAGGTGGTTGTGAGCCACCTGATGCAGGTGCTAGAAATCTAAGTTAGATCTCCTGCAAAGCAGTAAGTACATGATTGACCACTGAGTCATCTGTCCTAGTTAGGTTTCCATTGCTGTGATAAACACCATGAGAAAAACTAATTAGGGGAGGAAAGGGTTCATTTCAGCTCATAATTAATTCCCAGATCACAATCCCATCACTGAGGAAAGTCAGGGCAGTACTGAAGTAGAGACTCAGAGGAACGCTGCTACTGGCTTGTTCCTTCTGGCCTGTGCTCAGACTGCTGTCTTAAACAGCCCAGGACGGTTTCCTCACTATATAGGGAGCCTTTCCACGTCAATTAGCAATTTAAAATGCCTCAGAGCCATGACCAAAGGCCAGTCCAATGGAAGAAATGCCTCAATTGAGGTTCCCTCTTCGCAGGTGTGTCAAGTTGACAACAGAAGCTCTCCAGCACATCATTTCTACAAGCCCAAGAATATGCCTATTTCTAGCCAGGCATGTAATTCTTCTGTAAGTGTGTGTGTGTGCACGTGTGTGTGCAATTTCTTCAGTAAAAGCCCATTGCTTTCTTTGGAGAGAGATACTGTTTTGAAAATTGTCTCCATTGCTCTCTCAACTTACTTAAAGTAATAATCCTTTTCACACTCTTTTATCTCCTAGCTGTGCTTATTGGCTTTGCGCTCACCGAGTTTGTTTTTAGTTATATTTTGGCAGCTAATGCTAGCTAGCATTGTCTAAGAAATATATTTTATAATAGTGATTGTTCTATACAAGATGGTAATTGATATTAAATATTCTTGGAAAAGCAGACAGGGACTACTTGATTAGAGAAAGTAGAATTAGTCATACAAGCCTAATTATTTGTTCAGGTCCATTCTATATTTTAAAATGTCCATCTGGGGCTGGAGAGATGGCTCAGTGGTTAAGAGCACTGGCTACTCTTGGAGAGAACCTGAGTTCAGCTTCTAGCACCCACATAGCAGCTAACCACCACCTATAACTCCAGGGGTGTGATGCCCTCCTCTGCCCTCCACTGCCATTACATGTTCATGGTGCACCTGCATACATGTAGGCAAAACATTCATAAGTATAAAATGTTAAAAAAATCTGGCTTCCAATTAATAATGGAGAAAAAGTTCTGGTAATGTATGAACTCATCACCAGGCCCAAAATTTATCAGAAGCCACTGTTGTCAGTAAATAGCGGGTTTTGGAACTGTGGCTGCTTCTATCCCAGCCAGTAACAGCTAACCCATTTTACATGGCCAGTCTAGTCTGTATAGCTGTCACAGAAACCACCCATTGAAGATGAACATCGAGTATTATAGTTTTAGGAAAGCCGTAAGTTCTAATTGTCTAGGTCCCCAATAACCAGGCCTCTGTAGGCAAGCTATTCAGGAGCCTCCAGCTACCATAATTTTAGCCTACATAAAGACACATCACCTCAGAAATTTCAAAACTAATAGGAGCTCTATATCAAGAACCAAGAGGAAGATTAAGCTATACATTTCTTGTTGTATTACAATTTCACACTTTCTTGGAATGCATATCTTATAAACAGTCACTGTGTAAATGAGTCATTCTGAATTCCAAACAATATAAAAGAGAATTGTAGAAACATTTTACCAGTCCTCCAGAATATAAGGCTTGTTGAGCTTGCTTTGTGTTAATGGGAAGCCTAGGAGGAATTAGAAGTCTAGAGTTACTCAAGAAAACTGAAAACTGTACCTGTGCTGGCTAATTTTTGTCTACTTGACACATACTGGAGTTACCTGGGAAGGAGGAACCTCAACTAAAGAATTTCCCAGATCAGATTGGTCGGTGAGGCATTTTCTCGATTTGTGGCTGAGGTAGGAGGGCTCAATCCACTGTGAGCAGCGCCATCACTGGGCAGGTGGACCTGGGCTCTGTATAGGGGTAGCTGAGCAAGCCAGAGGGAGCAAGCCAGTAAGCAGCATTCTTCCGTAGTCTCTACTTCAGTTTCTGCCTCCAGGTTCCCGACTTGACGTAAGGAGCATGTATTACATAATTAGTTTGTAAGCTGTAATGATGTAAACCCCATAGGTTTATAAGTATAATTTCATGCATTAGGTAAATAATTAGCTTAAATTTATAAGTATAAGAAGCACGGGCTTCTTATGGACCTATAAGCCAACCCCCATCCCCAAGTTGCTTTTGGTCAGTGTTTTGTCATTGCAACAGAAAGAAAACTAGAAAATGTTAACTGTTCTGCAAGTGGGTATGCTGCTTTGCCATTCACAAGTGGGTATGCTGCTTTGCCATTCACAAGTGGGTATGCTGCTTTGCCATTCACAAGTGCATGGCTGCAGGGCTGCAGCACAGGAGTGCCCACTGACCCTGATGAAAGGAAATCCTCCTAGTGCGAAGACCACCGGACAGTCTCTTCAGTTTTCCATGTTTAGTGTGAGAGATGGCCACAAGTATGTCTGAATGCTCCCCCACCGCAGTTGTGAATTGTTTGGCTTGCAGGATCAAGGCCTTAGAAAGAATAAGACAAACATCTGATGACAAGGAAGTTGGGGAAAGAGGTGTATGGATGGATGGGTCTGTCTGCATGGGCACAGACTGTGAAGACATTTGCATTCCATATGAAGGCTCACCAAAAGACAGCCACTTAATGATGGCCAGACTGACAAAAGGACATCACCTGAGAGCATTAGTTTCTTTCTCCCGTCATCACCATGTAAACTCCACACAAAATGGGGCTATCATGGCTGGCATGGAAGTTATGCATGAGATCAACAAAATGGACCCACTGGTACTAAGGCTTCCTTTGACCGCTGCTGCTGCTGAAATCTTAATCTGACATTAGTTAAGACCATTGTATCTGCTTAGGCAACTTCTGCAATACCTGGCTCTGTATTACACAGTGACCAATGGCTAGCACCCCTTCAGGCTGTTTCTTAGTGGACTGTCTCCAGTGAAATACCTCCCATGAATGGCTTTCACTAGTGGTACTGTCAGGGTGATGTTCTCTAGGATTGTGGAAACAGATTATGTTTCTCTATTGCAATAAAAAATAAGGAAAAGCAAGATCTCAGCATTAAGTGAAGTTTTATTGAAAGCAAAAGATCACATGCAGCACAGCATACAAAGAGACAGACTCTTTAGGATAAAGAGGGGACCCAGAGACAGTATCCAAATCTGCCTGGATATACGTTTGCAGGTGGATTGACTTTCTCTTTTCCCTCAGAATTGCCTGGTATGGGATATCTTTGGGGATTCGGTAACTAAAACAAAGACAGAGAAGTGGATTGGTTCCTGTTACAGGAGCCTTCTTAGGTGAGAGATTTGAAAGTCCTACTAGATCTTTTTCCTCCCAGGGTAGTAACAGGCATGGAGGAACCAAGTCTGTTTTAGAGATGGAGAATAACTCAGACGTTGGCCATTTTAGATGCTTAAGTGAAAAGAACATCAATTTAACTAGGACCGTTTTGTCCTGTCTATCTGTCTGATTATTATCAGGCATCTCTCTGATTCCTAGTTTTTCACTAACATGCTGCCAAGGAGATTTCCAGAAAGTTCCAGAGGAAATAGTTACATCAAGTTTCACTGGCATGGGAGGATAACAATTTACTTGCCATCTAGCAAATCATAGCTGTGTCTTCTCCAAGGTCTGGATTTCAGACCTGAGTGACTAATACAGCTACAGAATAAATAAGTCCTCTCACTGATGTAAACAATATTTGTCCTGAAATTTCCATCCCTCCTGGGATGAGAAGAATCAAAACATAGTCTAATCCTGAGAAGCTAAAGGTATCCTGAAAGGAGATTTAGTCTAAATGTGTAAATAATGTTTCTTTCAAGAATCTGTGAAAATTATACGGGTTACAGATGTAGCTCAGTTGGTAAAGTGTTTGCCCAGCATGCATGAAGCCCTGGGTTTGGTTTCCAGCACCACATAACCATGATGGCATACACCTATAGTCCTCACATTCATGTGGTTGGGCAGGAGGATGAGAAATTTAAGGTCATCCTTGCCTACATAGAGAGTTTTCGGTTTCTTTAGACTATATGGGACCCAATCACAAAACCAAAAAAAAAATCTATGAGTATTTACTTCTTTTTAAAAATGTCTTTATGTGCATGAGTGTTTTGCCTGCACGTATGTAAGTACACTTATGTTGTACAGTGCCCATGGAGATCAGAAGAGGGCTTCGGATCCCCAGAGAACTGGAATTAAGGATGGGTGCTATCTACCTTGTGGGTGCTGGGAACTAAACCCTGGTCCTCTGCAAGAACAGCAAGTGCTCTTAATCACTAAGTCATCTCTCCTGCCCCCAAATTTACTTTTTATATTAAAATTCTGAAGCTGAATATGCCAATACAGGATGACTTCCTTTATAATTTGAAAAATCTAAATTCTCCTTTTTTACACAAGTTATTGGATTAAGAATATGACAGAGGGCTGGAGAGATGGCTTAGAGGTTAGAAGCACTGGCTGTTCTTGCAGAAGACCTGAGTTTTTTTTCTACATCCACATGGTGGATAACAACTGTCCTTAAATCCAGTTCCAAGAGATCCAAAGCCCTCTTCTGACCTCCACAGGCATTGCATGCACAAGATGCGTTTACATACAGGCAAAACGCTCGTATACATAAAATAAAATTAAATATTTTTTTTAAAAAGTGAGGCAGAAGAGATTAATGTATGACATGACTTTCCAGTACTTGCCTCTGGATCAATGCCATCTTTTGCTGTCTCTGTTCTGTGGCTTTAAAGTCTGAAGAATTAACACCTGTACTTCATGATTTAATATTTGCTTGTACATGCATTAACTTTTTTACTTACTCATCAGCTTCCAAAATAAATGGTGATTTAAATAATGACCTTTTCATTTTTCTTGTTAAAATACTATACACACATTGCTGCAGAGAATGTAGCAAACATGAGGAATAAAAAAATAAATTTAAAAAATGTGTTTTATTTATTTATTTTATGCGTATGAATGTTTTCCTTACATGTAGGCCATGCAGTGCCTGTGGAGGTCACATCCTCTGGAACTAGAGTTATGAATGGTTATTAGCCACTGTGAGTTTTGAAAACTGAACTCAGGTCCTCTGCAAGAACAGCTAGTGCTCTTAACAGCCGAACCATATCTCCAGTCCCATCAAAATAAAATTTAACTGGCCTATAATTTCACCATTAATTGATAACTACTGTTAAAATTTTAATTGTATACTTCCAATCTTTTAACAGATAAAGATAGTTTCATAAAAGTAGCATCACGATGATTTGCTAATTTACCTAATGAAATATCATGAATGTTTTGATACTATCTATGAGTTCATCTTAACTTGTGTTCTTAATCTTTTTGAATCATAACTTAGATCACAGACCCACTAGCTACTTCTCTGTTTTAGAAATTAGGCCACACCCACCTGTAGACCTCTCTGGAAGACTGAGTTGATAAGGAAGCATCCTGTGCTCTGTCTTTGCAGTCCCTCCTGCTTTGCACCTTCCAGATAAGTTTAAGGTCCTTGCTAAAGCCTGCATCTGTGCTCTTTGGCATGTAGGCCAGGCCAAGCTAGATCACTTAGTTTGGAGCTTGCTTACCTCCCTGAAAACCTGTAAGAATCAGAAACCACTTTTGCTGTCTGCTTTCCCTGCAGGGCCCTATCATGCCACACGCAGAGGCACTCTCTCCTGCTGTAGCACCTCTCTGAATGTGAGGGAGACCCTCTTTTCCTAGCCCCGTCACCATGTTGCCTGTGGTGTGATGGTCTAGCTCTCCTAGTTTCCCCTCACTTCAGTCAGGGCTGTCCATGATTGTGAGGCTCTCTGTCCTAATAAAGCTCATTCTGAATGGTCGTTTTTTGTCAACTCCTTTCTATGACCTTGTCCTCTCTTTTCTCTTTTATTTATTTTATGTGTATATTTCCTGCATGTAGATAGGTGCACCTACCTCTGTATGCAGAGATCAGTAGAGGGTGTTGGATCCCCTGGAACTGGAATTATGGACAACTGTTAGCCACCATGTGGATGCTGGGAACTGAACCCAGTTCCTCTCTCCAAGAGCAGCCAGTACTCTTAACTGCTGAGCCATCTCTCGAGCCTCTTCTCTTTTCTTTTTATATCAAGAATCATTAAGAATGGGATGAAAGCCATATTCCCTACACTAGAGAAGCAGTAGCTATGCGAATACAGTCAAGGCTCTCAGTGAATGTAACCAGGAGATGCTAGGACAGGTGGATCCTGATGATCATATAATGTGGAGGGGAGACACTGGTTCTTTTGTTTTCCATTTTATTTTATTTTGTTAAGTTGTATACTAATTTTAAAAACTTTAAGGAAATATAACATATAGAAAAATTACAGCACTTATCCCATCCTGGTCCTACCAAATTGTAGTAAATAGAATATTACTTAAAAAATAGAATATTATTTTTCCTTGCAGACTTCTGTTCTATAAATCTGTATTTGTGTAGCATTGAGCTGTTTAAGTAATGCCGTAGGTATGTACATAGTTTGGTACCTTTATTTCTCATATAATAACACATTCCAATGAAGTATAGTTCTTAAATATGAAAAAGAGAATTCAATTTTGATTTCCTAGTCTATGTTTTGATCTAACCAGTAGTTATCTGATATGAAGCTCAATTTTTAATGTGTTCAAATAAGCCACCCATTAATTCATTAATTCATTAGTTTTAAAAGATAAGCTGATTTTTTTTATTATGTTGTAAAAAGGAAGTGCTACATATTTTTATGTCTGGCTAAATGCTTATTATTTTATTTTGGTTATTAAAACAACCATCACCACCACAACAACTCCACAACCCCCAAAACATGTTAATGCTCTAGGATAGAGAAACTGACCTCCTCAATGTGATAGGAGATTTCCTTTCCTCATTTGGTGGGAGCGTACTTTAAGAGGAACACCCCCCACTATATATATGAATATATATTTAGAAGAAGAAATCTTAGTATATTGCTGGAGACTTAGAGATGCAGGTTTCTCTTTTATTTTGTCCTTGCTGGGGATTGAACCTTGGGCCTCATGCATGCTAAGTGCACACTCTACCGCTGAACTACACCCGAGCCCCTTCAGTTGTTAAAACTTTTTTTATTACATTTTATTTATTGCATGTGTGTATGCATGTGCCACCAGATACATGTGGAAATCAGAGGGCATCTTGTGGCAGTTGTATCTTTCCTCCACCATATAGATTCAAAGGACTGAACTGAGATCCTCAGGCTTGGTGGCAGGTTCCCTTACATTCGAGCCTTCTTGCTGGCCCTTTAAATTAAAAAAAAAAATTTCTTATAATGATATCTTGTACTTTCCCAGTTATTTCCTTAGAATAAATTCCTATAAGTGGATTAAAGGTATGCCAATATTCAGGGTTTCAATTTTGGCAAGAACATTTAAGTTCCATTTCAGAAATGGAGAAAATAAGTGGACAGAAATGGACCAAATTTTCCCACTTTGACTGATTCACAGGTTACCAGATAGAAAGCATTTGCCATTGTACAAGATGTTACATCTTGATGTGCAAAGGAGCGATATGAGCTCTAAGCACCAACCTTCTGTTTTCATGATTAGCCTAACATTGAAAGAAGAAATGTTCCTTGGTTATCTGCAAGGTACTAGACTAATTTGAGCAATACCCATTAAATGAATATTATTCCATGCTTAGACTGATTCACATCAGATGATTTTTAAAAACAATTAATTTTTTTGTAGTGTTTGGGATTGAACTAGTTGGCCTCAGATATGCAAAACATGTATTCTACCACTGAGCTATCCCTCACCCTAATTGTTTATATTTAATTTATATCATTTTACAGAGTTTGTCACACAAAGATTCCCCCCCTTTAGGCTTATGCATTCAAAGAGAGAAAGAATCAGAACAAACTTCACAAATAAAGCTGATAAGTGAATCACATCATATCACATCAACCACACAGTAAAGTGAGTTTCAAAATATTAAAATTCAGTTATTGCTCAATTAGGTTGAAAGCAGTCCTCTGGGGAAAGTGAAGTCAAAGAAAAGATTGAGTTGTGTCTTTCTTTCTTTCTTTTTTTTTTTTTAAATGTGTATGAGTGTATTCCCTGTATAAATGTAAGTATACCCATGTCGTGCAATGCCCTCAGAGATCACAAGAGGGAGTTGGATCCGGTGGAAGTGGAGTTAGCAACCATGTGGGTGCTGGGAATCAAAGCTGGGTCCTCTGCAAGAGCAGCCAGTGCTCTTAACGTTGATCCATCTTTCCATCCCCAAGGTGTGTCTTTAAAAGAATTTTTCTGGGAGAGATGACATCTAACATGTGGAACTGACTAGGACCTTGCTCCTAGGTCTGGAGATGGCTGAACGGGGTGCTTAGAGAAGCCTGCTACCTCCTGAGCTCTCAAAGTTCCCGTCAAACTCCTGTGTTTATATATATTTTAGATTTTAGCAGTAGAGGCCAGGCACTCCCACGTGGGTTTGATAGAGGGTGTGGAGGGTGATGTACATTCTACATTCTTTTCATAGCTAAACACATATCACTCATTTGCAAATTATGTTTGCTACCAAAGCTTCATGACACTGCTGTTTACATAGTTCTGTGGGTTAACTCTCTGGGTCTATGTTCTGACCATTAAATCACAATGCTTTGCTAAAGAGGAATTCAAATTCTACTAGCACATAGTCTCTTTTCAATATTGCGAGTTGATTCATTTAAAAACATGTTCCTCCAGTGTTTCATGTTTACTACTTACATTTAAATATTTTAAAATGTTTATTCTTAGATAATCAGATGTTTTCAGTAGGGTGGTCTGGGGTGGACGTTGATTTAAGAATATTTTAAATACTATAATCTATCATTGGGAGCTCACATGGGAAAAACAGTAACATTTATAAAATGGCAGTCTAGCTCATCTTAGTAAAGACATCTGTCCGGAACAAATTGCATGAAGGACGGTTCTGCACCCGGAACTACATTTTGGACAGCCTTCACAACGACTTAATTTCGCTTAAACAAGGTAACAGAAAACAAAACTCCCATAAGTTTTAATTTATCCCCCTATCTGGTCGTAATAATTTTACATTCCTTACCATACCATAAACAGCCGTAAATGATGTATTTATTAACAATACGTCATAGCGCGTTTACATACAGTCAAAACACCAGCACGTCAAGTCTTTGCCTTTAGTGAACAACTTGGGAACTATGTTTTCGTGACTATTTGCTAGCACGTAAGACATTCAGAAATGCACGAGCATGATGGCATTTCATTCGCGGCAACATTAGACACCTGATTTATTGGGGTTTGGCCACAGGTGCAATACCACGGTTTATGGGGAGCCCTGTTCTATGTCTAGCCTTCCCAGCCTCTTACAATGGGCTTCCTTGGAGTTAGGAAAGGTCTAGGCTTTACCCGGATCACCAAGGTTTGACTAGATCTAGGGTTGGGGCGGTGGTGGAAAGGGAAGTTAGGACGCCATGGTCCGGAGCCTCAAAACACCTCCTGAGAGAGATCGAGGTTGATAGTGAAGGGCCCAGGTAAAATTCCGGAAAAAAGGCGAGGTTCTGGGCGTGAAGGAAAAAGGAAGGTGATTTGAAGAACAAGGAGGTTGGCTAGCGGCTGCCCAAGCAGGCAAGGAGAGGCTGGCAGAGCAGCCGCCTCCCGGATTCCTCCGCCCTCCCCAGCCTCGGGCACGCCCCTCCCCGCCCTTCAGGCCCCGCCCACCACGTGCCCACCCTCCCTGTTGCTCCGCCCCTCCGGGTGACCCGCCTTCTGTCCCGTACCCGCCCTCTTCGCCCGCCCCACCCCCTCTCTTTGGCGCCCCGTCCCGGGCCCCATTTCACTCTCTCCGAGAGCCTGTGCCGCGCGCCCTCCCTCCTCACACGCCCCGCCCTCTTGGTTGGCTCCCCGCCCTTCCGCGCATGCGCTCTGCCGCGCGCGAGCCGACCTGCCGGGGCGTGAGCTGGGCGAGGCGCCGCGCTGATGTTGTCCGGGTTGTGGGCAGGGTCCGCAGCCGTGTTCGTCGCCTCTGCCCCTCCTGCCACTGGCGTTTGTACGACAACATCGGTCGGCGGGCAGCGAGGGGTCCACCGTACGCCTCGGGAACTGCCGGTGCCCAACCGGGTGCGGCGGCTCTGCGCAGCCCCCGCCAGCGCCCATGCCGAGATGGTGAGCGTCCCCGACGCGGCCGTGCGTCTTGCCGGTCGCGCGGCTCCCTGCGCCGCTCGCGGCGGGTAACGGCTTCCCCGGGGGCGGAGCAGCCCTTCCTCAGCGCCTCACCTGGCCTCTCGGGAGATGCGGGTTTGGGGCGAGAGAGGGGCTGGGTCTGGACCAGGTAGAGGACCAGGGTTCAGTTCTCCCCAGAGTCCGGGTCGCCGCCCCGCCGGTTCCTGGCCGAGGCTCCCCCGACCGGGTGCAGGGCTGGCGGGTCTGCTGTGCGCTGCCGCCCGGAGAAGTTCCCGGTTCCTGGTGCCTAGTCCGCGTCCCCATCCTCTGTCCTCGGCGGATCAGGCTGGTGTGGCCGGTGTTCCCTGTTTACAGTCGGTCCCCGGGGCTGTGATTTGGACCTGAACCATCGCCCCAGGTGACAGTGCGGCTGCGGCTTAGGGAAAGCTTGCGCGGCTCGGGTTGGTTTCCACCCTGTCTTGTAAGGTGCTTATGAGCCCCCTGCACGGATTGGTTGTAGAATGGAGTTTAATAATTCATAGTATAGTCGGTGTGAATGTTGATTATTTATAGCGGGTTTCCTCTTAAATTTAACATTGCGTGCCTGAAGATAACGGGAAATTGCTTTAGCGTTGCATTATTCTGTTGCGTTCCCCCTGGTCTTCAGGTGTTTGGAACTGTAACGGTGCTTAATTCTAATGCATGGCGATTTCTAGTTAGGAGAGATTCAGTAGTCATCTCGATCACTCATTTTCACTTCATTTAAACCGAGTTTTCACTTTGTCAACCTCTGAAGCATTCTTAGTCATTCTCTCATTTTTCCTAAGAAAGTCAAAGTTATTTTGTAATTGTATTGTGGAATGTATGTTTTCATTTTAGTAGACCAAAAGAGAAATGATTAATTTAAGCAATTTAAAACACTTGCCAAATGTTAAAACCAAAGCCCTGGAAGATCAGCGAGCTTATCCTCTTAGACTAATCGAGAGACAGTTCGATGTGCATTAATCAGTCAACCCGGGTTTCTCATGACTTGCTGTTTCCCATTCCACCCCTTGAGTCGAATTCAGTGTTCATTTATAATGACCTCCCGAGTTTTGCCTTGAGTTGATAGACATGTTGAACTGTAATCTGTGTTGAACACTGAAACAAACGCTTCTCTTTGGACATTGCAAAATATTAAATACATTAATGTAATTTATAAACTTTTGTAATAGCAATTTTTATTAAACTTTTCCAATTGCTTTGAATTGAGGCATTCCTTTTTCTTTTTCATTTGTATGTGTGTATGTACGTCAGAGGACATGGGAAAGTTGTTTCTCTTCTTCCCCATGTGAATTCAGGCTTGGGGCAAATTCCCTTTCTTGCTGTGCCATCTAGCTGTTGCCTTAGAATTGAAGCATTCTCTGTACAAAAATCTTGCTTCCTGGTCTGGAGAGATGGTTCAGTGGTTAAGAGCACTGGCTGCTCTTGTAGAGGACCAAAGTTCAGTTCCCAGCATCCACATGGCAGTTAGCAGTTCAGGGGAACCCAACGCCCTCTTCTGGCCTCTGGTGGGCGTTGCATGTCTGTGAGGCACTTACAAAGAAGCAAGGAAAACACATCTACATAAAAATTTTAAAAAATTAAAAAAATCTGTCTACTTTGCTGTGTAATGATTCATCTATATTAGAGATAAAAGGAGGTCTAAGACTTGTGAAATCTTGTAATTTGTATTGTATTTTGCACTTTAAGTCTCCTCCACAGTATTCATCTTCAAGGTCTGCTTCTCTTGCTTGCTTCTTCCCGTGCCTGAAAGTTCATTAGTAGTCATTGGTAATGGTGATCCTGTGAGAGGGCTCTGCAGATTTTGAACTTCATGTTATTGTTGGTTACTGTGCTGTGTACTGTAGTGTAGTGACCAAGGAGTTGGGTCTCAGCCAGATTGGCTCAGTTGTAGGCAACTTATTTATCCTTTGACTTCAATTCTCTCAGTTCCAAAAAAGGAGATAACGGTGGAGTTTACCCCTTAGGCTGATGTCCAGTACAAAGTAAGTTAGTACAAGCAGAGAGTTTTCCCACAGGGTAGGTAGAGGACATAGTTAGTGCTTAGTAGGCATTGCTATTCTTCTCACTCTTTCCCCTCCTTTAATTGACCAAAGAAAGACTTTGGGTTGATGGGGAAGTGTTAGCACAGATTAATTTCTTATGATCTGTTTTCTTCTTTGAAGCAGTGACTGTGTAGGTTCTCTGTCTTGGAAACATGTAAGTCAGTTTTAAATAGATCAGCTACACCCTGAGCTGAGTGCCCTGGGATGTTGCTGGAGAGTTCCGAAGCATCCTTGCCTGTGTCCTTTGACTGAACCTTGGATGGTCACCCTCATGGTGGTGGCTGCTGCTGTTTTAATCCTAGTTTCCACTTTGCTGTTAGTGTTGTTTTATCATATGCTGCTATTGAAGGTAGTATCAAAATAAGTATTAATGGGTACATACATGTTTCTCTCATCAGGTTGTTGAATAATGTTTCCAGGACATACAAAATAGTTTTAATCTAAACCTTCTGTTTTGCTTTTTGTTGATGTTACATAGAATAAAGTTCTGATCTGACATTGTGTCCACTTTTGGCTTTCATGTACTTTCCTAGGAAGATAGTCCCCTTTCTTTGGTGATTTGCTATGCTTGTTCTTGGTTTGTAGGGATTTCCTGCAGGTTGAAGATCTTTTTATCTGATGTGCTTGGGGTCTAGAGGTGTTTAGATTTTGAATTTTGGAATATTTGCATACACCTAATGAGACACGTGGGGATCGTACCCTAGTGGCATTGATTTATATTTCATATATCAATACGTGAATGTGACTTTACATACTATTTTTTACTATGCCTACACTTTGACTGCAGTATGCCAAATGAGGTCAGTTGTAAATTGTTTGTGGTGTCATGTTGGTGTTCAGAAGGTTTGGTGCCAGTGTTATTAATTACACCCACATTCCAGTTACCTCAGACTGAATAAAAGCTTGACTCTTAAAATAAGGTTTTAAGAGTGGGCCTGAACCATTGCCTGAGATATCTCTCAGAACTGTGGCGCCTTGGCTAGCCCACACTCACATTTTTATTCCAGTGTGTTTCTTTGTCCTCATTGGTGAAATGCAGGTCCAGCTCCATCCTTAATCTCCACAGTCCATCTGGTCTTTTCATCCCTCACATTCAACCTGTGTCTTTCCTAACCTCCACTGTGAACTGTGGAAGTAGGGTTCAGTGGAGGTGGTCTCGATGGAGCCGGGACACCCTTTCTCATGGATTGGATATGTTCATTCTCAGCCATACCCACATGCATTCATTCATTCATTCTCAGCCATGCCCATATGCATTCATTCATTTATTCATTCTCAGCCCTGCCCACATGCATTCATTCATTCATCCTCAGCCACGCCGCATGCATTTATTCATTTACCCATTCTCTTTTTTCGTGAAGTACCAAATTAAGGCTGCCGAGTACACACCCCAGTCATCAGATCAAAGAGTACATGGTTTTGCTAGGTTTAATTAAAAGTAATTATTAGTGCAGATTATGTGCATTAATAAAAGTCATTCCCACAGTTTGAGATTTTGAAATTTTGGATTAGAGATGTGCAGCCTGAATTAATAGCCTGTTTTTGTTTTGATTTTTTTTTTTTTTTTTAATGGTCTTACCACCTCAGCCAGGTAGCCCTGGCCGGTATGGAACCTGATATATAGGCACAACAGTCTGACTTCAAATTCCCAGAGATCTGCCTGCTTCTGAATCGTAGATGTTTTCCAAGTTTTGGTCTCAGGAGTCTTTTACAGTCTTAAAAATAATTGCAGTATCCATATTTACTCTTACAAATTAAATATTTTTTGTTAATTCACTTAACAGTGACAGCTATACACTCATTGCATGTTAATATCAATGACACATTTTTAAATGAAAACCCTGCAAACCTAGTAAGAAGAGTGGTATGTTACATTTTTGTAAACTGTCAACGCCTCTGTCCCCTTCACTGTGACCTCTACTTCCTTCCTTTTCCCCTGTGTGTGACACATGTAGGCAAGTCTTCTGCCGTTGAGGTCGGCTCCATTCTTAACTTTGATAAATCTTTACTGTTATTTCTGCTTCTGCAGTTTGTTGTTTTTGATTGAAGTATACATAGGGAGCAAATCCAGCCAGAGACAGTTAATTAATGTTTGGGAAAAGGAGGGACATTTAATAGCCTTTTCAGATAATTGTGGATATTCTTGATTAGTATGACATCAAAACTCAACAAATGGCCGGTCGTCCTCCCTCCCAGCTTGCCTTCCCTCCCTCCCTCCCTCCCTCCTTCCAGCCAGTCTCTCTCTGCTGCTATGGAATTCACAGAGATCCTCCAGCTCCTGCTGGGATTAAAGGCATCATATATATGGAGCGAAGTGGCACTTTCTTTCTTAGAGTTTAGTTGCACGTGGAGCCTGAAGTCCTATCAGTTTTTTTTTTTTTCATATTTAGTTGAATCTGTGATTGTAAACTCAGAATGGATCTTACACCCATCCCTGAGTTTGTAATGTAATTCATTGGTCAGATATAAATACGGGTGAGTTACATCTTCCTAATGGTGAGACAGTTTATTTTATGGTATCAGAGAATGTCACACTTTGGGGACCCAATACTGGGAACTGAACCCAGAGCATGCGCCTTGCCACTAAGCTATGCTCCCAACCCACTTGTGTATCATTTTTATTTTGTTGTTGTTGTTGTTGTTTGTTTTTGGTACAGGGTCTCCCTGTGTAGTGCTGGTTGGCCTGGAACTTGCAATGTAGACTAGGCTGGTCTTGAACTCACAGAAATCCACCTGCCTCCCAAGTGCTGGGATCAAAGAGATGTGCCATCTTCCTTAGCTTTTCTATTTTTTATTTTGAGACAGAATCTCCCAAGTTGCCCAGGTGATCCTCTTCCCTCAGCCTCCTGAGCAGCTGGAATTACTGGCTTGTGTCACCAGGCCTGATGGAAGTAGCATATGTTAATATAATCATTTCGTGAGAAACAAAATACGAAAGTTGTTTGCCTGGAAACATAATGTGGAAAGTGAATAGGAATGTTACAAAGTTCTGATTTAAAAAGACTTACTGAGTGTATATGTATGTATGTGTGTCGTTGTGTGCTGTGATAGGCATGTGGAGATTAGAGGACAGCTTTCAGTAGTCATTTCTCGTGTTCAAGCATGTGGGTCCTGGGGAGCCAATTCAAGTTGTTCTTCTTGGACAAAAGTGCCTTTTGCCTACTTGCCAGCACAAAGCTTTATGATTATATGACAAAATAGGTAGTATCCATGAAGCACTTTTGCTCTGTACTGAATTACAGTTGTTCATGGCTGGCTACCTCAAGGGAGAGTAGTTCTGTAAGGGAATTGAGAGCTTCAATTAGCCTCCTCTTTTTTTAAAAAAAAAAAAAACAAAGAAACACCATTTGAAAGAAAGTATGTGTGTTCAAACTTGAGTATCCTGACAATTTTCATGAAAGTGAACAAAATGAGCCTGTCACTTCAAGGGAACAAACTGATAGTCATATTTGTTGAGAATGGTAGGGCTTGAGTTTTTAAGAAAAAAATCAGAACTTTGGGGCCCAGAAATATGCTCAGTGGAAATAATCCCTGGGACCCACATAGTGGAAGGAAAGAACTGACTCCCACAAGTTGCCCTTTGACCTCCACAGGCACACACACAAGTGTAATAAAAAATTAAAAAGAATATTACATGGTCTTTAAGGACATAGATGTAATAAAATTTAAAATTTATTGATTGTTCAAAGACACTCAAATAGGCTTTTTTATAAAATTGCTGGTGCTCGAGGATAAAAATGCAGTGAATAGTTTTAGTATGGTGAACTACCTTAACTTTTTTGGAGATAATAGTTTTTAGATTTTAAATTTTCGTGTTATTAGAAAAATACTTTTAGATTCTGGGTCCCCAAATGATTGTCAGGATCCCAGGGGACCATGGCCTATACTTTGAGAACTTAAATATTCAAGCCATAAAGAGTCCCAGAAAACTTTGATTACGAAGGGCAGTCTCTGGTTGTTTCTACTAAAGACTTGAGGATTCTGTAAAAGCATTATTTTAAAAAGGGGTAAAAATATGTACAGTAAAGTTAGTTCAGAATGATTTTAAGTGGAGGTAGATGGAGATTATAGTATTAGTTATCTGGCATCATCTAAAAATAAGAATCCGATTTTGGTAAGCCATTTCTATTTTAGTTCAAATGTAATTTTTTTTTTTTTTTTTTTTGGAGACAGGGTTTTTCTATGTAGCCCTGGCTGGCCTAGCACTTGGTATGTAGACTAGGCTAGCCTTTAATTAACCTTGAATTTGGTGAGCTCTGCCTGCCTCTGCCACCTGAGTGCTGGGATCAAAGGAAGCTGTGTGCTATTACACTTGACTTGGGAGTTTGTTTTAAACAAAGAGTGAATCAATAATGTCAAAAGTTCAGTTTAGCTCACAAGCTAGGGAACAAAAAAGCCTCTTTGGTTTTCCTTTTCCTTTTTCAAGGTTTTGTGTATGTGTGTGTGTGTGTGTGTGTGTGTGTGTGCGCGTGAGCATGCACGCACATGAGTGCAAGTTCCCTCAGAGGCAAGAACAGGGCATCCTGTCCCCGAGGGCTGGATTTTCAGGTGTGAGCTGTCTGACACAGGTGCTAGGAAGAGAACTCTGGTCTGAAGAACAGCGAGTGCTCTTAACTGTTGTCTCTTTTGCTCCTTGACTTCCTGTTAATTTTTCATTTAATTCCTACAGAGAATGAACCATTCTGAAGAGTGGTAATCAGCACTTGCCGTGTTTGTGTCACATTTTTCCTTACAGGGAAAATGATTTAAGATTATGAAAATATAAGAGGTTACAGTGGGAATAAAAACTATAATAAGATCAGTAAAAGACGTTGACATAAAATGCTCTTTCTCTCCCCCTCTTTGTTCTTGTTCTTCCAGTCTCAATGGATTTGACTGTGTTAGGTACTTGGTATATGAGTATAATCATGTAACATTTGTCCTTTTTGTGACTGGGTTGCTACATTTAGCTCAGTGTTTTCAAAATTCATGTTGTAGTTGTTGTTTTTAAACAGCAGCTGGATAGTATTCTGTTGTGTGAGTCCCAAGTTTGATTTATCTGCTCATCAGCCAGGGGACAGTTCGGTTTCTTTTACCATTTGCAGTGAACATGGATGTACAAGACCGTGGTTCTCTTGAATATACTCAGAAATGGACTTTGTGGATCATGTGGTAATTTCAGTTTTGTGAGGAGTTTCTGTATGGTTTTCTAAAAGCATCCCCTTGTACAGCAGTGTACAGGAGTTTGGACTGCTCCACGTCAGCTTCTTTTCCTCCCCCTGTAGATGTTGGTCAGCAGAATGGAAGTGTTAACTCAGTGTGGTTTGGGCTTGCATTTATTATTGAATGTGGTAGGCTAGTGTTATGTTGCAGATTTTTGCATCAGTGATCATAAAGACTATTAGTGTCTCTTTGCCCCGTGCATGCATGTATGTGTGCACAAGTGTGCATGTGCATGTATGTGTAAGTTTGGGCATATTGGCTTAATAGCTAGTCCTTTAACTATTTGCTGGAATTGGTCAGTGAAACCATGAAGTCTACGCTTTGTGTTGTCAGAATTCTGATTCTTGTTCTGTTCCTTAACTAGGGAGAATTAGTTAATCAGTTTCCCAGTTATTCAGTCTTTAGTAGATTTTGTGATTCTAGAGTTTATTCATTTTATACAGTTTAGTTTGTTGGTGTGTACTTATTTGTGATCCTTTATTTATGTAAAGTCCATAGTTAATATGTCCACTTTCATTTGCTTAAAAAAAGTTTTCCTTTTTTTCTTATTTTTGCTAGAGGTTTGTTAATTTTATCTTTTTTAAGAATCAGCATTTTGGTTTTAAAAGAGGAAAAAAAAATCTGTTGAGACTTAGTTTGTGCCCTCATATATGTCTGTCCCAGAGAGCGTTGTGTTTGTGGGATTGAGAAGAATACCTAATTTTGGTGCAGTGCTCCATATATATCTTTTGGTCTAGTCAGCTCTTGTGTTCAAGTGGTCTTTTCTCTGTCTGACTCCATCCTTACTGAGAGTAAAGTATTGAGGTCTCCATTTGTAGGTTCTATTGTAGAACTTTCTTCTGTGTTTTTGCGTTTGATGGTCTATTCTGTGTGTAAATGAAATTTTGATATCTTTTTATCTTGTTGAACCTTTTATTGGTATTGTCTCTAGTAACCTATTAAAGTTTTAATTATTTTGGGTTTGTGTACTTAGGTCATGGTGTACATGTGGAGATTAGAAGATAACTTAGGAGTCAGTTTTCACCTTCCACTTTGTTTTTAAAATTTTACATGTATGACTATTGCCTGCATGTATGTAAGTGCATTTGGGTCGTGCAGTACATGCAGAGGTCAGAAAAGGGTGTTGGGTCCCCTGGAACTGGAGTTACAGATGTTTGTTAGCACCATGTGGGTACAGGGAACTGAGTTCGGGTCCTCTGCAAGAGCAGTGAGTGCTCTTAACTGCTGAGCCTTCTCTCCAGCCCCATCACCTTCCACTCTGAGGCAGGGTGTGTTCTCTCTTGTTTCTGCCACAGTGTGGACTCAAGGTTAGTTGTCCTCCACAGGTTCTGGACAGTTTTCTTCTCTCCCATCTCACTGTAAGAGTGCTAGATTAGATACATCTGGCTTTTTTTTTTTTTAAACGTGGGTTTTGGAAATCCGACTCAGATCATCAGGCTTGCACTTGCATGGCACGCTCTGTTACCTACAGAGTCATCTTGCTAACCCCCCTGTGACCATTGTAGATTTCAGATTTATTTTTGCATCCTTTCACTTTGATTTTTTTTTTAAAAAAAAACAGTGTCCCTGTCCTAGGACTTGTCATATAGAAATCTACCTGCCTCTGTCTCCTGAATGTTGTCCTTTCATTTACAATCTATTTGTGTTTTTGGATGTAAAGTCAGTTTCTCAAAGATAGCCTAAAGTTGATTTGTGGTTTATTATCTATTTTGCTATGCTTTCTTTTTAATTGACAAAATTCTGTGGGTTTTTTTTTTTTTTTTTTGGTCTTTTTGAGACAGGATTTTCCTGGTAAAGGCATGTACCACCACATCCAGCTCAAAATTCATTCTTTAAAGCAAAATTTTTATTGAATTTTTGTGCATTTCATATAATACCTCTTACTCATTTTTAGACCCCTTGCCTATTTGCACCCCCACAGGCCTGTCAGATTTCAGGCATTCTGTCATATATAAAGGCTTATTGAATCAAGTTTGTGTCCCCAAATGTCCCTTCATGTGAATCTATCCAAGGGAGCCTGGTCAGCCTATCTAGTGTGACTCCCTTAAAGAAGACCAATTCTCTCTCACCCAGCAGTGACGAGTGAACAATAGTTCCTCATCTAAGGTTGGAGTTTCTTACCCATTTCCCCACTCCTGTGCTGGGTTTTTGTCTAGTTTGTGTTTGCATGGATCTTGTGCATGTTGTCAACATAGCTGTAAGTTTGAATGAGGTAATTCCCGGCCTCCTGGAAAACTCCTGTTCCTTGTGGATATCCATCTCTTTCCATCCCCTCTTCAAAAATGGTCCCTGAGCACTGGATGGCAGAGGTTTAATACAGGAGTTCCATCCAGGGATTACACTCTGCAGTCTCTTTTTTTTTTTTTAATTTTTAAGTTATATATTTTTATTTTATGTGTGAGAGTGTTTTGCCTGCATACAAGTGAACCCATGTGCAAAGTCCTTGGAGACCGGAAGAGGGCATTGTATCCCCTGAAACTGGAGTTACAGATGGTTATTAGCCACCATATGGGTGCTGGGAATTGAACCTGGGTCCTCTGAAAGAGCACTCAGGCTTTCAACCTCTTTGGCTCCTGCAGTCTCTTATTCTCCACGTTTTGGCCAGTTGTGCCTTTCTAGATTAATCACCATCTGTTGCATGATGAAGCTTTGCTGCTGAGGGTTGAGAGATGCATTGATATTCTCTCTGCCCCTGTTCTGCTGTGTGTAGAGATTGTATCGTAGATGTGTTACGTAGGGTTGGGCTTCTCACAGACACTTATCTTCTGCATTTAACTAGTTCTAAAACTCTGTAATCTCCCATCTTCTGTAAAAAGAAGCTTCTTTGATGAGTGGTGAGAGGTACACTTGTCTATAAACATAAAGATATATATTTAGCACACGGTAAGAAATCAGGTTTTTCTAGGGATGTAACAGACATAGATTTTTCACTAGGAGCTATGACCTCTCCAGCCATGTGTATTTGGCTATGTTTACATGAGTTCCCTCTCATTGAGCAGGCCTTAAGTCCAGTTAGATAGCTGTTGATTACCTTCAAGATAAAAGTGCCATTACTACAGCAATAGAGATAGTTTGCTGGGCTAGTCATTGTTGTGTTTATTAGGCTTAGACTGACTCTGAACTGAGTCTAATTTTAGACTGATCACTGATTTTTCTCCTTTAACAGGTTGCATAATATCCTCTGATATGAGAGCTAGTCTTCAGGGAGGAGGTTTGCACATCAGATTCCTAATAAGGAAGGGACTTATTTATGTTATTTTATTTGCTGATTCCAATAGGTCTTACTGCTTTTTTGTTCTTAATATTCTGTATATTTTGATTTTTATTGTGAAAACAGTGGGAATTGGTTGGCCTATGGGATGCCTCTTTAAAAAATATTCTCAGTAATTGTAATGGGTCAGAGTCATAGATTAGAGGCAGAGAAAATATTTACTATCACCTATTTAGACTTTAAAAATTTGACATTTAAGTCTAACAGTAGCTAAAACCTGGGTTGGAAGAAGAGTTATCTTAAATAAATAATGTAATTGAATTGAAGAGTAATGAGATTTTGATCCCCAAACAATAAGACCCTATCTATTTGTAGGTGAATTCCAGTGTGTCATGTGTCAAAACGAATAAGACTTTTTCTATGTATCTGAACTCTTTTATGTGGTAATGTGTGAACCATTCAGTCTCGCTTGTTTTTAATGAGTCTGCATGACTAGAAAAGGTTATAAGATGTTTTCCATGGGATTAATGACAGTAATGTATTCAGAACAAATTTGTGAATTGGGGTCAAACATTTATAACAATTTCTCTGAATGTTACAATAAGTAATGCAAGCAGATGAAAATTTAGACCTCTGTATAGTAATGTAGACAACGTTAATACAAACTGTCTACAGTATATATATATCCTTAATTTAATGCTAGGCAGAGGCACTCCTCTTTTGCTGGGAGCGCTGCTACTTCTGCTTGTACCGAACTTATCCCTTTTTTCCATTTTTATGGTGCCAGAATTATGGACATCTTTGGGATATTTCTTATCAATCAGGATTTACATAACCAGTGGAGGCATAGCAGCTCCATGTGAAGATGCTCTGCAAAAGCGATTTCCTTTTCCATGATGAAACATTTAGAGGAAGCTGACGAAAGATGAAGCGTTTTCAGTGTACTTGTTTCTCTATGCTTTCTGGTAGAACCGTCTAGAATTTCAGCTGCATTCTTTTCTCAGCTGCCCTTACTCCAACAAGAACAACTCTAGTTAACAGAAAATGTTCTCTTTGCTCATTAGGGTAGTGTTTCACAGAAGTTTTTAAGTAGTAGAAGCATCATGTCTAAGGATACTTCCAGAGAGATCCATTTATAAACAGAGGAGAGTAAAATAACAAAGTTGTTTTGCTTGAATGGAGCTGTTGACATTGAAGTGTGAGCTGTGTGGTTTTCAAAATTTATTTTCATTGATTTTTTTTGTAGTAATAGTTTTACTTTAAAAAGTTTATTGCTGGGCACAGTTGTGTATTCTTGTAGCTACTCTGAGACTGAGGCAGAAGCATAACTTGAGACTAGTTCAAGGTCAGCTTGGGCAACGTAGTAAGACTCCCATCTTAAAAAAACATTAAAAGCGTGTATATTTAAAATATTTATACATTTAGAACTTACAACTTCAGTTTGTACCAGAATTTCTTTATTGGCTTTCTGTGCAGAATGAAAATTAGGACACCTTAAGTATATGAAATTCTGATGCTGTTTATACACTTATGTGTGCTTGCATGTGTGCTTGCCTGCCCTTCTTAGTCTTAATTTTGATTTTCAGTCAGTGAGAACAGAGTGCTTCATGTTTTAGATTCTATGTGTTAGGAGACTAGCTATAGTTGGGAGAGAAATATCAGGGCATCCTCAAAGCTTGAGAATGTCCAAGGGTTTGAATAATTTCTGGACTGCAGTAGACAAACTGCCTTTTAAAAGTGTGGGCTAACCAGACAGAGCAGGTTGTTACTGCTTTATAACTTTCTACAGTAAGATCCAGTTTGTACATCTCATTTTAGTGTTAGCTCCTGTTCCTGCAGTTAAGGCTGTGTGTACTGTGGGTCTTTATGAATAATATGGATGCTTTCACACAATGCTGATGAATAAATCACAGTACACCCCTGAAAACCCAGGTGGTTAAAAGAGCATGACCACATCATGGGAAACAGGCTCTGAGGTAGTTGATGTCTTCCCTAACCTGCATTTAGGAATTCAGAATACTTTCACAGAGACCACTTAAAAAATAAAATAATTTTTGTGCGTAGTCTGTAAGTGCACTGGTGTGCAGTGCCTTCAGAGGTCAGAAGGGGGCGTTGAATCCCCTGGAACTGGCGTTATGGATGGTTAGCTGCCTTGTGGGTGCTGGGAATTAAATCTCGGTCCTCTGCAAGAGCAGCCAGTGCTCTTAACCACCGAGCCATCTCTCTAGACCCAAGAGATCACTTTTTAAAGAACAGTTTTATTGCCAGATAACTTATAGTGAAGTTATTTGTAAGAGATCTGCTTTTAGTGTATTCTCAGGGTTGTGGGACCATTACCACAGTTTTAGAACTTGTTTTTTTGGGACAGGGTCTCATGTAGCCGGGACTGACCTTGAGCTCACTTTGTAGCCAAAGATGACCTTCAACTTCTGATTCTCTCCATCTCCTGAATGCAGGGATGACAGGTCTGTGTGGGTTTTTATGTGCTGCTGGGGTCTGGAACCAAGGGTTTCATTACACGATGGCAATCACTGACTGACTGTTTTAGAATGATTTTATTACTGCCCAAGCAAACTCTACTTCTTAGCCATTACCTATGCAGCTTCCCTGGCTCTCCTAGTCATAGTCAGTTACCATCTTCCTGTGTAGTTTATCTATTCTGAATATTTCATACCATTTAAATTACATAATGATACAGCCTTTTGTGACTGACTGACTTATTTTAATGTGACGTTTGTGGATTTCACCCCAGAAGTGTACTTCATTTCTTGATATCATCGGGTAATACTGCATTGTAAGGGTATGCCACATTTTATTTTCCCATTTGTGAGTTGATGTATCTTGAGTTGCATCTACTGTTTGACTATTACGAATAGTGCCTCTCTGAACATTCATGCAGGTTTAAAATTTTTTTTCATTGATTCTATTTTGTGAGGATGAGTGTTTTGCCTGCCTCAGGTATGTAAGCGTACCACTTGCATGCAGTGCCCACAGAGGCCAGAAGAGGGGAGTTGGACTCCCTAGAACTGGAGTTATGAATGGTTGTTAGTCACTATGTGGGTGCTGGGAACCAAACCCAGGTCCTTTGCAAGAACAGCAGTGCTCTTAACTGCTGACCCATGTCTCCCGCCCTAATGCAAGTTTTTGTGTGGATATGTTTTACATTTGGGGAGTGTCTCATACCTAGGAGTGGAATAGCTGAGCCATGTGATGACTGTCTGTTTACAGTTGTTTGCTTCTTACTTTTTTGGAAACAGGATTTTTTTCTTTTCTTTTTTTTTTTTTTTTTTTTTTATGTCACCCTGCCTGGCCTGGATCTCACAGAGATCTGCCTGTCTCTGCCTTCAGAGTTCTGAGATTAAATGAGATTAAAAACCTGCACCACCATGTCTGGCTTTCTTTACCCTTTTGAGAAGCTGCTATATTGCTTGCAAAGCAGCTGTACCCTTTAAAATTGCTATCAGTAAAGTATAAAGTTCCAGCTTGTCCACAGTCTCACCCCTCCACCTTCTATTGCAACCATTTCAGTGGTTATAAAATGGTTATAAAACATTTTTTAAAAAATTATTTTTATGTGTTTGAGTGATTTGACTGCATGTATATAAATGCACCATATGCATACGGTGCCTTCACAGACCAGAAGAGGACGTTGGATCCCTTGGAACTAGAGTTAAAGATGATTATTAGCTGCCCTATGGGTGCTGGCGAC
The DNA here is from genome assembly GCA_035773235.1 of Eospalax fontanierii. Classification (NCBI taxonomy): domain Eukaryota; kingdom Metazoa; phylum Chordata; class Mammalia; order Rodentia; family Spalacidae; genus Eospalax; species Eospalax fontanierii. The sequence continues at coordinate 11,578,793 of CM069538.1, forward strand.
AGAACTCAAGTGCAAGAGAGCCAGTGCTTTTAGTTGCTGAGCCATCTTTCCAGCCCCAAGAGTGAATTTTAAAATAAGACATTTAGCTTATGAGGAATGATAATATTCTAAAATGGAGTTGTTAATTGTAGTTAAAGTATTTATTATGCTGGCCTAGGAATACCACCAATAGTAAGATCTCAACCTTGGCTGTGCATGATCAGTACCTGATAGTGTCCATTAAGGTTTTTTGTTGTAGCTCAATTTCATTTCTGAGGCTGTTACTCTGTTGTCCCTCTCCCTTTTCCGGAATCTTTTTGTTGAAAAAGGAAAGGGGAGGCTTCAGTTGTAGACAGAGGACTCACGCTAGCCTAAGTAGAGAGACTCTACTATTGGCTATTAAATAATTGAAAGACATTGGGATGCACAGATGTTGGTTGAATGACAAGAATGAGGTCTGAATTCGAGTGCTTCTTCATCCTTAGGTGAGAGCTCTGTCTTGTTGAAAAGGACAGGTCAAGACTGATAGCTAGGGTCTTTTTCTAGTGGGATTTGCTACAAGTTTATACTTGAAGGTCTCAGGGGAATGCACTCTGCCACAAAACTGCTTGGGCTGTTATTAGTGAAGCTTTGCATGCCACTGGAGCCTGTGTTGGAGAAACACTTTCTGAAGAAGTAGGCCTTTAAGTTGGCTTGCCTGGTGAGACCCAGTGGAATTTAAAACCTTTTCCTGCACTGTCTTTCTAGTGCCCTCTATTGGCAAAACTTAATATGTGAGATGGCAAAGAAGAAAATATTTAGAGGGCATAGCATCTCCACAGAACTTACAAAAAGAATGAATTTGGAAATGAAGGTTAAGAAATCAGTTATCTCGCCCAAAGAGTAACTGGCTTACAGTATTGTTGGGAAATCTGAAGAGACAACAGGCTGAGCTTTACTTTTTAAAGTTATATTTATTTAGTGTGTGGCACAGTGTGGAGGTCAGAAGACAACTTGCAGGAGTCTGTTCTCTCCTTCCATTATGTGGGGATCTAACTCAGGATGTCAGGTTTGGTGGCAAGAGCCTATACCTGCTGAGCCATTTTCCTGGCCTGTTGAGCTTTAAGGAGCAACTTCTAAAACATTATCTCAGAACCAGAGACTGAGGGAGGTGTCTGTTGTGATTAAGAAGTCTACTGCCTAATTGTGAGATTACTTCTAAAGAATGGTTTCTGGAACCACACTGTTATTTCACAATCAGGAACCTGGTGGTCAGAAGGCTGTTGGATATTGTACATACTACCTGTGAACCCACAGAAAGCTTGTTCCCATCTTTACCAGCTCTGCTTATTACTGATAAGACCAGCCTATGAATTGATCGGTTTCATTTCAGGATTTGCGTACATCTGCTTTGATGACTCTTTCCTTTTGCTGTGGACAAGTTTTCTTGAATTGTATAGCCAACTTGTTTGTTTTGTTTTGTTACCTGTGATTCTATTATGCTGTCCAAACAATTATTACTGGGAGTAGTGCTGAGAAAGTTTTCCCTTTTGTTTTCTTCTAGGAGTTTTATGTCATTCTGATGGGTCTTTAATCCATGGAGCATGATGTTTTCAGTGTTCACGCATGCTGTAGTATAGCAGAAGCTCATTTTTATGACAAAATACTATTCCACTGTAAAGACATACCACATTCTGCTCTTATATCCATCTGTTAGTGAACATTTGAGTTGTTTCTGCTCTTGGCTATTGTGACTAATGCTGCTGTGAACATTGTCATACAATGTCTATTCGATTATTTGGAGGTGTATGCCAAGGAGTGGAATTGCTTAAAATAGGTAACAGGCTCAAATAGAATTTCTCCAAAGCAATATAGGTGGCTTGTAATCACATAAAAAAGATTTTGAATAGTATTAATCCCCAAAGAAATACAAGCCAGAATACAAATTACTTCATACCTAGGATGACTATAATCATAAACATGGAAATTAACAGGTGTTGTTGAGGATGTGGAGAAATTAGAACCCTTGTATATTACAGGTGTGGACGAGGCAGCCTCTGTGGGTATAAACTGACCGATAACTAGTTTACACTGTAAAGGTGGACTCTTTAGGTGTGCCATTTGATACGCTAGTGTAGTGAAATGATTTTGAAGACATGATTCTTCATTACTAACTTACCAGAATTGCCTGTTGGCTTCCTCCTCATATTGTATCCTAAAAAAACCTGTCGTATTGGCAAATTTATAAACCTTCCATCCTGCTGCTGTGTAGTACAGCTTGTAACTACCCAGGCCTCCTCTAGCCAGGTAAATACAGTTCTTCTGTGTATTACCGAATGGCTCATTTTTAACAAATCAGTTAAGTGTATTTACTGTGAATATCACCATTGTTTGGTACACAAAACATTTTTTTGTTTTTTTGGAAGAGGGTCTCACTGTGTAGCTCTGGCTGGCTTCAAACTCAGAGAAATCCACTTGCCTTTGTCTCCTGAGTGTTGGGACTAAAGGCTCAGGCCACCATGACTGACCAGCATGAAAAATTTTTACAACTTTAATTAAAAAAACAAAACAAAACTCTGATCAGTGAGCTGGGTGTGGTGGTGCATGCATTCTATTTAATTCTAGACTTGAAAGTCAGAGTAAGATGGATCTCTTTGAGATCTAGGCCCGCCTGGTCTGCGTAGCTAATTCTGGCCAGCCTGGTCTGGGGAGCTAATTGCAGGCCAGTTCGGGCTCCAGGGAGACCCTGTTTTTTTTTTTTTTTTTTTTGTTGTTGTTGTTGTTGTTTTGTTTTGTTTTTTAAAGTAAAAAGTGAGACAGAACAAAGCAAACCCATAAAAAAAGCTTTGATCTGTCAAAGAACCTTAGAAATACAGATGCCAGGTTGGAAAAACCTTTGTCTTGTCTCTAGACCCTCTGAGTATCCTGTTGCAATCAGATTAAGTGTGCCTACAGCTTTCTTGTGGAGTCAGGCGGCCTTTGCCTCTGATCTTTCACAAATTATGAGATTGATGAATTTAAATCACATTTGAAACTATAGCTTCAAAGAAGTCTAGAAGCAGTTAAGCTCCTGAAATACCAGAAGAAGAAGAACAACAATAAAAATGCAATTCTGCCTATAATCTATTATCAGCCCCATCTGAAGCATAGCTGGCAAGGAATTTTCTTTTGTTTGGCAACTGTCTATTCACTGTATTGAAAGTTTCTTTTGCTCTAGAGAAACATGAATTTCATGTAGTTTCAATGGTTAATTCTTAGGGCTGTTTCCTTTGCTTTTAGAGTCCTTGTTCAGAAAGTTCTTGTTTATGTGTTCAAGTATGTTCCCTGTTTTTCTCTAGCAGTTTCAGGTTTTAAATTCAGGTCTGTGATCTACTCTGAATTGGTTTTTGTGTAGGGTGAGAGCTATGGATCTAACCCTCTCCTCTCTTCCCCTCCCCTCTCTCTTTTGAAAGGGTCTCACTAAGTGGCCCTGGCTATACAACAGGCTGGTCTCGAACTCACAGATCCACCTGCCTCTGAATCTTGAGTGCTAGGACTGAAGGTGCATGTCACCGTGCCCAGCTAATTTTATTCCTATGTAGGTGGATATCCAGTTTTGTCAGCATCATTTGGTGAACAGGCTGACTTTTATCCAGTATATGTTTTTGAGAAAATTGTTGTTCTTATCAGTTATATATGAACATGCGTCAGCTCATGTATATAATAATTATTATAATTATAATCAATTATTAAGAGAACAATGTTTCTTTCTATAAGCTTGTAAATGTTCAGTATATATATCATTGCATATTTCCAGTATATGTATCGTGCATATTTTAAAGACCAAAACCTTCCACAAAAACCCTATGTGGAAGTCCTGGCAGTACTATTATTGTTCAGTGGAGCAGAAAGCCTGACTGGAATGCATATGAAGGAGAATGGGGAGAGAGGACTTGCTGACTGCGACCACTACTGCTTTCTGGAGGAGAGAAATTAGACAGGAACTGGGTTGGAGAAGTGGGAGCATGGAATTGTTTCCTTCAGAAATACTGTGATTTTATGGTGATGAAAATGATGCCATAAAGAGGCCGTAGTGGGTTCTGCCTGTGTGCTGTGGTAGTTGCTGCCAGTCATTCTTGGCATATACTCTTGGTTCTTTGTGCTCTGTTCTGTTGACACAACTCTTTGGCCGTGCACATACTTGGTACAGTGCAGCACTTCTGCCTCTTGGTGCTTGCGCTTTCTAGTCCTCTGTACTGTAATGGAAACAGACTTTCACAGCAAAAAGGATTTTTCTCGATTCCTTCAGAAGTACTCTGACCTCAGATTTCAGCAGTAGAAAGCAGGGTGTGTAAGGAGTACACTGGCCTGGACCTAGGGTGGTAAGGTGGAGACACAGCCTTTTTTACTGGGGACTTGTGTCTGAAAGCAGAATTGCTTGAGGGTAGTCAGTTTCATCTGTGATGTTGGATGCCTGGTTACTGAGCATTTTCCAGAGTGGTGGGGCCTGAAACTATCGAGGCAGCAGACAGTTGTGTGCAGTTCAAGTAGTTCTAGGTGGCGGTGACATTGCGGAGTCCCTGGCTCCCACTTGGAGTGGTGCTTTTGTGCAGAGCACCCAGTCCCTTTCCCCCCTGTTTTTGTATCATTTCTCATCATGGCTTAAACAGTCTTTCTTTACTGTCTAGTCCCTGTAAGGAGAGCAGAGATGGACCTGTGCTTAGGTATTTTACTGTAAACTGCCATTTGAATTATTTTTTTAACTGTTGAAGTGGAGTTGGCTATGATAAAGTGTACCCAACATTGGTTTTTCAGTTCTAACAAAATTCACATCCAGAGCTAGGTGAACATTCATTTCTATAATCTCAGCACTTGGCGGTAAGCCAGGAGATTTTAAGTTCCATGCTTGCTACTTAGCAGGAACTCTGTTTCAGGAGAAAAATAATCACAGTGTACTTTTCAAGAGATGTGCTGTTGATGATCTTTCTGCTTATTTGTTTTTGAGGCAGTGTCTTCTAATCTCCTGCCTCTGCTTCCTGAGTGTGGGAATTGCAGATATGCGTCACCACACCTGGTTTATCCCGGGCCTTATAGGTGCTAGGCAAGGATTGTACCAACTGAGGCATATTCTCAGTCCTGTTCCTTTTTTTTTTTGAGGTCTCCTGTAGCCCAGGCTGACCATGAACTCTCTATGTAACTGAAGCTGCCCTTGAATGCCTGATCCTCCTGTTTGCTTCTCACAAGCGCTGGAATTTGAGGTCTCTGTCAGCATGTCTAGTTAGTTTTCAAGTAGAAAGGACAACCTGCTGTTTATGGTACCAGCAATGCTTTTGAAAGCACAGATGAGGGTTTTTTTCCTCCCTTTGTATGTATAATGAGTCTTATTTAGTTTGGGAATTGGAACAAGTTACTTTGACTTTATGTTTGGTAAAACAAATAATAGCAATTTAAAATTTCTCACTGACCTTAAAAAATAGTCTATATAAGTTTTTTACATAGTCGTAAATACATATTTCCTTGTAATTCATGGAGGAAAAATGGAAAAAAGTTCTTTTCTAATTGAAAGAATTGTTATATTTCTATCTTTTAAATACTTTAAATGAAACAGATTGATTTCTATTTTCTTGAATGTTTTCCTTGAATGATAGGATTGCTAACTCTTGTATAAATGTTTCTAGTGATACCATTAAATTCTGTTTCCATAAGCATCCATGAGTACATAAAATTTAAAGAGAAAGCAAGGATTTTTTTTGTGAATAGTTGTAAAGTACATCTGAAAAATTTCAAAAGCTGTGTGAATCAAAGTGAAAGATTGTTTAAATTTTATGAGTTCTTTCTAATGATGGAAACATTAAATAAGATGATGTTAGAGAACCTTTTTCAAGCAACTTACTAATTAAAAATGTTTTCCTGTGTGGTGTGGTCAGATCTTTATGAATTTGGGGCCAGTGTGGTCTCTGTAGCTAGTTCGGGTCAGCTAGGGCTAGAGGGAGACCCTGTCTCAATCCTCCCCTCCCCACATACAAGTTAATGTGAAAGAATGATGGAAGATGCTGTGGTCTGTTTGAGTATTTTCATGATGAAAATTAGCACTATCTCAGAAGAGTCACAGTGCTTTCTGTTGCTGTGATAAACACCATAATTAGAGGGTATGTTTAAGTTTACATAAGGAAATCAAGCATGCATGGATTTGGGTATCCAAGGAGTCTTCCAATACCTGTGTGGTATATTGAGATTGAAAATTCCAGGAAAATATCCTCCAGAGGTCTGAAAGTGGGGAGAAATAATATCCTCAAGAATTCTTCTAATTAATTTTTCTTTCAGCTCGATCAAGCTGTACATTTCCACAGAAAATTTATGATATACTTTCCATGTCTCTAGAGGCTTCTATTGATATTTTTTTTGTTAATGATTTATTTCTTAACCATGAGGTATCTAGTAGATACTTTCATGTAATTTGGGACTAAATCCTTGAGAGTAGGAAAGAAAAATGAATGCAGTACTTAATACAGTAACACAATGCTTTGAATAATATGGACTTTGATAGACATGGATTTTGAATTCTTTCTCTCTCTCTCTCTCTCTCTCTCTCTTTTTAATGAGACACGTTCTACCTGTATCCCTGTAGCCTATACCTGGCCTGAAACTTGCTATGTAAACCAGAGTGGCCTTGACCTCACAAAGATCTGTCTGCCTCTGCTTCTGAGTGCTGGGACTAAAGGTGTGGGCCACCATGCCCAGTGGATGTTGAGATCTTGAAAGAATAAGAAGCTGAGCCTCTTTCCAGATACTTTTTCAGGTGTCAGCTCTACCTTTCTTAGAACTGTAATATATAAATTTATCTTCTCTCATCTCTTCCTTCATATCTGGTGTAGAATACATTGCCGACTCCTGCAAACACCTCACTTTGTGTTTTTCTATCATGGTGGAGTCTTTGTGCTATTTAACCATTATTGTCTAGCTGAGAAGTATTAAAAAATGAACCAATGTGGCAGATATTAATCCAGGAGTTAAGTACTAGTAACTTGCCAGATACGAATCATCGCCTAGCACTCAGTCGGGCAGTTTTACTACTATGGATTAGAAAAGACATTTTCCAAAACTGAAAAAAGTGTGTTTTTTGGGAGAATATGTGTGTATGGGGTGTGTGTGTGTTTCATGTATGTGTGTGAGTGCAGGCATGCACATGCCATGGTGTGTGTGTACGGAGGTTAGAGGACAAACTTTCCTTTTGGTTCTTGCCTCCCGTGTTGTCTGAGGCAGGTCTGTCTTGTCCACTGGGTTGACCAGGCTAGATGGCCTGTGAGCTTCCGGGGACTCCCTGTCTCTGCCTCCCATGTCCTCATAGGAGTGCTGGGAGTGCAGGTGCTTGCTCCAAACACAGATTCTTCAGTTTGCCCGAGGACTTTTACCCGTGGAGCCGTATCCTTAGCCCTGTTTTCCTAATTTCTGAAGGAGCCCTGTGGGTTTTTTTGATGTCCTCATGCCTTTGAAATCCGTACATGTATCATGTGCACCCGTAGCAAATGAGCCTTCCTTCACATATCCTGGAGATAATACACCCTTTGTTTTCCTGTCTCCTCCAGTGTCTACTGTTTTCCACATTGTTTGCCCTCCTGTTTTACCACACTAGGGAATGTCCTTCTTTTCCTGACAAACACCAATACTGCGGTTACTGGTGTTCTATTTCTCTCCATCTCCCTTCTTTCCAAGCCTTTCAGCATCATTTACTTCCCTGTCTTGACTTCCTAGCCTCTTTATTCCTTACTAATTAGATAAGATTTGGGCTTTCCAGTCTGTAGGCTCTGCTCTATTATTCTTACTCAGTTTATTTTATTTTCTTAAAAGTCAACAATTATATCAGTATATAAAGCAAAATGTATCTCATTTAATATACTTTGATCATTCCTATTTAGTTTTTCAAAACATTTTTACATTTTATTTGTGTATATGTGTGTACTTGTGTATGTGTGCACTCCCATGCCATGGTGTGCATGGAGGTCAGACAATAGTTGTTAGGAGTTGGGGTCTCTCCTTCTCCCATGTAGAGTTCAGAGACTGATCTCAAACTTTGTTAGGCTTGGCAGCAAGCACTGTTACCTACTGAGTTACCATGCCAGCTCTCCTGCTTAGCTTTGCCCTCATGTAATACACTGTCATTTCCTGTTTGGCTACCTATAATTTTTATAATAGCTTTTTGAGATATAAATAGCCTACAGCAAAAACAGTATGTGTTCAGGATATTTAGTTTGATACCTTTTAATCTGTGTATAGCCATGAAATTACCCCTCAGTTAAAATAATAAACATAATATCCCAGTGTTTTCTTTGGCCCTTTTAGAACCCTCTTTTACTCTGTTCTTCACTTTAGGTGCTCACATGTTTTCTGTCCCTACAGGTCAGTATTATTACTTTTGCTTTTCTACAACTTTATCTGATTGGAGCTATATAAATTTTTCTGGAACTGGAGATGTAAGTCTGGGAGTCTGACATATTTTACTCAGCACAACTGTAGTTAAGAGTCATCTCTCTTAGGAATCACCTCTGTTAGACTTTGATGATTTGCATTGTCAGCTTGATTGGATTGAAAAGCACCTGGGAGATCAGTGAAGCACATGTCTAGATAAGTCTGTAAAGCCAGTTCCTAAGTGGATTAACTAAGAGGAGAAGGCTGCCCTGCTTTGTGAATGATACCGTCACATAGACTGTGGTAGTACCATCCTGGATACATGGTCCAGGGTTGTGTAAGAAAGCAGGCTGAGCACAGGCCAGAGAAGCAAGTCAGTAAGCAGCATTCCTCCATGATTTGGGCTTCAGTTTCTGCCTCTAGGGTCCTGTCCTGAGTTCCTGTGTGACTTCCTTCAGAAATGGACTGTCACTTGGAAGTGTGATCCAATAAACTCTTTTCTCCCCAATAAACTTTTTGGTTAGAGTGTTTTATCACATCAGTAGAACACTAACTAGGACAGAAATTGGTATCAGAGAGTGAGATATTGCTGTAACCGACCTAACCATATTTTTGGGAAGATTATGGAAACATTGGGAATTTGGGGCTGGAACAGCCGTTGATTGTTTAGAGCTGACTGGGCTGTTCTGAGGGAGCTTGGAAGATAAGAATACTGAGAAAAATGTAGACTTTAGGGGCCTGGCTTGTGATGTTTCAGAGGGAAACAAAGACAGTTGAGCAATTTGTGGTGACATATTTTGAATTAAGAATCTATAGAAATGAAACCCTTTGTGCTTTACTGGGACATTGATGCTGGGTACCTGGGCCTGAAAAATCAATTGTGCTTTACAAGAGACATTGCTGTGAAATCTTCTGGGAAGTATCTCCTCAGGGTCAGCACATAGAACCTGTTGTCTAGGGAACCCAGGCTGCACATCTAGCTGGTAGCTACATTTCACAGTAAGAGTCTCCCACATAGTACTGATTTTGAAGGAATGAAGGAATCAGAGTAGCTGATAGTCAGCACTGTGAGTGGCTGTTGGGGCAGGTGCAGCCTTAGTTGTAGTGGAAATGCCAGGATCAAGGGGTCTTGCAGTCAGTCTGAGACTTGGCACTCTGTGAGGCTAGGAAAGGTGGTTATTGAAAATGCAGCCTTAGTTGCAACGGAGACCCCTGGGATATTGGAGGTGTGAGGACTATGGGATGGTCACCAAGGACAGCAGCAGATATGGGATGGGATTGGCCTGAGCCTTTGAGACAAGCTGTGTGTGCTGTGGTCTGCATAGTTGGAGAGGTGCAACTGCCCAGAAGATTATGAGTGAATCCCAGATGTTGGACATTGAGCCTATTTATTTACACTCCTTGACTTTTTGGGGTTTGTTTTGATCTGATTGTGCTTTTAGTTCTTCCCTCTTGGAGAAAGAAGCACTTCACTTTTTTGATTTTTACAGGACCCTATGGTTTAGAGACTTTGGATTTGTAAAGAGAACTTGAACTTTTAATGTGTTGAAAAATTTAAGAACTATGGGGCCTTTAAAAATTGTACTATTTTTTATTGTGATAGTAATATTAACAAGAAATCTTAGGGACAAGAAATGGAAAGGTTATGGTTTAATGGTGATATGTTTTTTGTGCCAAGTTAACGAGGAGACATTTGTGTTAGATAGCTTCAGTTGTCAATTTGACACATGTGGGAAGTGGGAATCTGAATGGGGAAGTTCCTCTTTCACATTGACCTGTAACACGTCTGTGAGGCATTTTCTTGATTTTTCAGTGATGTGTGAGGGCCTTGCACACTGTGGATGTTGCCACCCCTGGGCAAGTGGTCCTGGGTTGTGTAAGAAAGCCGGCTGAGTGCAAGCCAGCAAGCAACATTTCTCCAGAGTCCTGTCCTGAGTTCCTGCCTGACTTCCCTCAAAGGTGGACTATCACTTGGTAAGGTGCAATAAACTCATTCCTCCTCAGGTTGTTATTGGTGAGAGTGGTTTATCACACCAATAGAAAGCTTCAATGGAGAAGTGTTAATGTGTGGCATTTTACTGCTCTCCTAATAGATCTGATTACATATAAATATTGGGCTGATGAAACAGCTCAGCAAATAAAGGTTCTTGGCACTAACCCTGACAACTTGAGTTCAAACCCTTGGATCCACATGGTGAAAGGAGAGAGCCATCTCCCTGAGGTTGTCCTCTGACTTCCACATGTTACCCCCCCATGTTAAAAATTTTCATATAAACAATTTAATTTGGAGAAAAAGTACAGTCTACTTGATTAAAGCATCATGTGAGTTAGGGTATGGACTGAGCTGGTGTGGTAGAAATCCCAAAGTAGAGTGGTAGTATAGATTCAAATATATTACCAGCCTTCTTTCAAGTGCTCACAGTACAATGGCAATAGAGTCGCTCTGCTTTTCTCAACATATTGGTTTGTCTCCTGAAATTTATGTTCCACTCCTTAGCAGGTGGGGTCTGATTGGTCTGACAGAATAAAATGGAAACTGGTCTTCCATGTAGAGAGATTGATTTATTTAGGGCAACGCACAAAGTTATTGTTCAAACATCCATCCTACCACCAGCTGCCATTTCTTTGGCAAAATCTGGCACAGTGCCACTGTGGTGTGTGGCTCCTCTACCATCCCTGGCCTGAATTCTGTTTCCACTCAGCGATTTTCAGGACCGCAGGGGCCTGGAACACTGCCGTCTGAGTCGTGGCCTTCCGTGAGCCTGGTCCATGGCACTTTCCTCCTGCGTGGCTTTGAGTGTCCTCGGTGCCGTTTCATTGCCCCTCTCTGCAATGCACATGCCATGGAACAACTTTCTGGAGTGGCTTCTCGAAAGACCTTTGTTTTGTTTGTACTTTTTGAGACATGGTCTTCCCTGTACTCCCAGCGGACCTAGAACTTGCCATGTAGACCAGGTAGGCCTCTATCTTACAGATGCTTTGCTGCCTCTGTGTCCCTAGTGCTGGGGTGAAAGGCATGTGCCACCATGCTAGGCTCAAAAGAGCTTTGAAAGAAAGAGATTGAGGGAAATTATCCCAAGTCCTTCCAGTGACTTTGTAGCCTCCAAATGTGTTGTGTCTTGGTCAGTCCTTCTGTGTCCAGGCTTAGCACTGACTGCTGTTCTCCTTGGAGACTCCTCTAGCTGATCTAGCCACATCACTGATCCCTGCACCCAGCAGCCATGTTCTTGTCTTGAAGTCTTGGGCTGTGACTCCTTCCTACTACAATCTGCAGAGCTCACTATCTTCTGCTAGACTTGCCTTTGAATGATGCCGTGGACCACTCTGCCCAAAGTTGCGCTCCTCCTCTCATACCCGATCATTCCTCCACCTTGCTCTTTTCCTCTAGATCACATCTCACTATCTGAAAAGCTGCATAATACTTATTTAACTTGTCTAGGTTAGGCAGGTATTTCTGTGTGTTTGCTTCAGATTGCGTCTTGCTCTGGAGCTCAGGGTTGCCTGGAGCTCATTACGTAGTTCACACTTATTTGGACTGCAGTGACCCTTTTGCCTCAGCCTCCTAAATTCTGGGATTACAGGCATTGGCCACCACACCTGTTTGAAGGGCATTGTTTCTTGTATGTTGGGAGACTAGAACTGGCCATGTGTTCAAATGGTTGCATAATGAGAACAAGGAAGAATTGTATAGTTTGAGGGTCTGGTGCTGGAGTCTGTTCTTTCTTGATTTTGTAACTGTTCCATGAAGAGGATGAGAAGTAGAGTGGGAGGAAGGGATTTTCAGATTTGAGAAGAGCAGACAAAGCAGTAAGTCTTCCTAGTAGAAAATGAGCTTTTGATGGTGTGATACAAGGTAACTGGGTGGCTAAGTGTACGTTTACCTTTTATACTTTTCCATAATAGGATGTGCTTCTCAATCAGTTTTAACAGCTCAGTAAAAGTGCAAGGGGATGTGACATGTAAATGGTTAATGTTGTTGGAAAGTAAATTTTAAAGCAATGATCCTTAGGAACATCATTCAACTTATAATTTATGCAAAAAATATTCTAATGTACATAACAATTCTTTTTAGCCTTTCTAATAATTCTCGGATTGTGGCACTCCTGGCTCAGTTAGAGAAGACCGATACTGATGCTCCAGAACCAGATACTGCCAGATACGTTACATCAAAAATTCTTCATTTAACTCAAAGTCAAGGTAAGCTTTAGTCCTTTCCTTGGTTTTGTAATACTTTTTCATTTCTTTAAAAGTATATACTAAGAATGCTCCAATTTTTGATAACTGGATGATTTTCAGCATGTTATACTTTATTCAAACAGTTCAGATTTAAAATTTCCCATTGCATTTTCTGATTGTATACTTTTGTAATGTTAATTTACCATTTTTTTCCCTGTAGAAGCATGTGTGTTATAGCCATTTCATGCACATTCTCTTCATTGTTGATATATGCTTGGTGATTTTTTTCTTAATATCTTTCATTAATTTATTGCTTTTTTTCCCATCTGAGTACCTGAGTTTAATTTGTGCTTGCTTTTCTGCTCTCACAATGAAAACTCAAGTTATTGATTTGAGACCGTTTTCTAGGCATTTAAAGCTATAAATTTCTCTATATATTTAGCTTCATTCTGTAAATTTTATTTCTTTTTTAAAAATTTATTTTATGTATATAAATGTATTGTCTGTTTTGTGTAAGTGAACCCATGTCATGAAATTCTTGAGGAAGTCAGAAGAGTTCCCCTGGAAGTGGAGTTACAGATGGTTGTAAGCCGCCATGTGGGTGCTGGGAATCGAACCTAGGTCCTCTACAGAAGCAGCCAGTGCTCTTAACTGCTGAGCCATCTCTCCAGCCCCATCATTGTATAAATTTTGTCATGTTGCATTTTTGTTTTTGTTTCGTTCACAATATATTCTAATTTACTTTGACCAGTGGGTTATTTAGCAACGTGTTGTTTAATTTGTCATTATTATAGGATTCACTGAGGTTTTGTGTATTGATTTCTCTGACTCTTGTTTTCTCTTTCTGTTTTCAAATATAGCTTCATTTACTCTGTAAAAAATTTTTTTTCATGTGTTTGAGTGTTTCTTTTTACTTTGATGCCAGCTAATGTTGTCTGCATGTATGTAAATGCATCTCTGTCATGTGGTGCCCACGGAGGCAGAAGAGGGTGTTGGATTCCCTGGAACTGGAGTTGAGGATGGTTGTTAGCTACTGTGGGTGCTGAAACTCAAACCCCGGTCCTCTGTAAGAGCAGCCTGTACTCTTTAACTGCTGAGCCATCTCACCAGCCCTCATTCTTTTATGTGATTATTGTATATTTTATATCTAAATATGCCAGAAACCTTAACAATTCAGTATTGTACTTATTACTTAGGCATTTATGCCTAAAAAGAGGCTAGGAGAAAGAAATCTTGTCTTATTTTTACTGTGGTGAAGAAGTTGAGAGTTTATAGTTTAGAATTCAGTGTTTGGGTAGGACGGTTTGGAAGGGCAGGTGTTGATTTCCAGTTAGTTGTGAAGGAGACCGGTACTGTGAGAAAACAGTGCTGTGGCTGGTGGGTTAGAAGTCGTGACTGAAGATGACAGAGATTTACATGACCTTTATCAAGGAAAGAGGGTGAGGAATCTTGAGACAGTGTACTCTGAACTGGAGAGGTAGCAGCTAAAGTATGGGAGGTGGACCTGAAAGTGGTCATTGAAAAGGTTGATAAATTAGAGCATATGAATGGGTTTTGTTGCCATCAGGCCAAGAAAATAAGGAGCTAGATGTTGGAATGAATTATCTAAATGAACATCAAAGTCTTCTAGGTGATAGGAAAATCTGAAGTAAAATGGAGAACCTCTTGTAGCACTCCATTTTCATTTGGTGTCTAACATAAACAAGGTGACAGTTGAGACTAATAAGGGACTTTGAGACTGCATTGGCCTGTCTGTCTTCAAAGTCACTGAGTTCATCCCTGCTTTGAAGGTGAAAATGCAGTGCTTTATCACTAATAGAGCTCTGCATGTTTTTTGTTTTTTTTTTTTTGAGACAGGGTCTCCTTGTAGCTCCAGCTGGCCTAGAACTCACTATGTAAATCAGGCTAGCCTCAGTCTCAGAGAGATCCACTTGCCTCTGCCTCTGCCTCCACCTCCCAAATGCTGGGATTAAAGATACGCACCACCATGCCTGGTTTAGTTCTGCATCTTTTTAATATTACATATATTAATATGTGAAATGACTTGGCTCTACAAGTCACTTATTTTACTTTAAAATATAGCAGCAAGGATGTATTGGATCTTTGAAACAGTATTTTTTTCCTTTTATGACTTTATAGTTTTTTGTGGGGGGCAGCTGGACTCGTAGAAGATTAAAGATAGTTTGGATTCATATACTTAGAAAAAAAACGTTTAGTTTACTAACTCCAGAAGCCTGCAGATAAGCTTGCCGTGCTCTTAAACACTAGCAGTATGGCAGCTGGGACAAAGATGAGGGGATGTTTCAGGTCTCATTATTTGTGGCACTTCTATTTTGAAAAATTCCTTTAACAAATTGCATTAAGTGCACGTGAGATGGTGCGAAATACCATAGGATTATTGTTTTACAAATAAATATGACAGTTAAACTTTAGCATCTTTTTTAGGCAGTGATAACTCTCATAAATAGTGCTATACTATTTTTGTTCATTTTCCCCTCTTTTTAATAATTCCTACATTAATTTTTAAGCAAATATCAGACTGAGTAAGTTCAACAGAATCTGCTCTGGGCAACAGTGTGCCATAAGAAGCTCATCTTAATCTCTGTAGAAACCATTAAGAAAAGAAATAAAATTGTGAAGATTTAAAACATCAGCACAATAGAGGCCATAAAGGGTTAGAAGGTAAATGTAAAACACATGAAAGATTACAAAAAGTCTTATATTTTCCCCACCCACTTGTGTTGGTATTTTTCTCTCATCTAGGACTTCGTGCTCAGGCCTTTGCTCTTAAACTACCTGGACTATTTCTGTATGAACCATTGAATTTGGCCCTATAGTCCTTAAGCTTTGTTGTGGAATTTGTCCTTTATTGAGAGTAGATGGTTTGTCTTTTCTTTTTTTAAATTCCAAAGTATGGAATTAATGGCATGGTTCCCCTGCATTAAAAGAATTCTACTATTAATGTTCAAGTGTGAAAAGATTGGGGAGGGGTTGAAAATCTCTTGCACAATAATTCTTTCAAAAGAATGACCCTTTTACTCTTTGAGAAATATGTTAAATTAATAAAAGAGAACATAAGTTCTAGATTTTCAGCACTAGAGTCACCTGGTCTGTTTCAGAGATCACCTCCCACCTTCAATTTAAATTCCTGTTTCTTGAATTATTTTATTTTATTTTTTTGCCCCAGAGGGGCAAATGCTAAAAAGCATTGAGATAATGTAGGTAAAGTGTATGGGATAGAAAATGTGATTCGTTTGTTACAATGGATTTCTTTCTCTTTTGTGCATCAAAGAATTGTGAAGAAGATAAAGGAACTTTTGAATAATGTAGTAGAAATGTTTGCATACTTTACTCCCACCCCATGACAAGGCAGATCGTTTAAGTGACATTGTCTCCCCATTCTTGCAGTAATTTTTCTTAGGTTTTCATTTTGTATGATTCAGAATTTCAATATAGTACTAAATACAATTAAAATGTTTAAAAAAGGTTTCTGCTGTCACTTACTTTGACTAACTAGTTGTTGGCCTGTAAAGAAGCCAACTGTTATAACTCCCACTTCAGGTATAGCTCACCACCAGCTCTCGTACCTGGACTAATACTGATTTTAAGATTTTGGAAGGATTGACAGGGTCATTCTTAGTCTGTGATAAAAGTCTTGTTAACTGAAGTCTGGAGTTAGATCCATAGAGTATAATTAATAGGATTAATAGGGGTGGATATCAAGAAGCCAGGTCAAAATGTTTATTGGGCCAGTGGAGACCTGTTGAGTCAGTGCTAGCTAATATGTAACAAAATGTTATTTGCTTTCTTGGTTTGTGCTTAAAGAAATTATTTTTTACCTTTCAGAAAAAACGCGGAGAGACATGACAATCGAAGGTTCTACGGGAGTGGAAGTTCTGTTGTCAACATTGGAGGTAAATCACCTCCCCTTAGTTACATAACTACCCATAGGAAGGGCTATTAAAGTCAACATACATGCATTTGCACTTGTATGAGGCATAAACATTCTTAGAGAAAACCAGTGAGGGAAAGGTTGTTTTCTGTTTTAAGTAGTTATTTGAAATGGTACAAATATTCTAACATATATTGTGTAAACATCTATTTCCTCGTGAGTATAACGGAAATTTAATCTTAAATTTAATGACATTTATTTGTGTGTGTGTGTGTGCACACGCGTGCACCTGCCACAACGTGTGTGTGGTGTCAGAGATTTAACTTGATGGAGTTGCTTCTCTCCTTCCGCCTTTCCGTGGGTTCCGGTGATTGAACTCAGGTCTTCATGCTTGTGTAGCACCTTTACCCCATAAGCCATCTGGCTCCGCCTAAAATTTTATCTCTTTTCATTTTTATTTTCATTTTTTTGCTGTCAGATAGGGATTTTCCATGTGGTCCTGGCTGACCTACAACTCTCTCTGCAGATCGTGCTGGCCTCAAATTCAGAGATCTGCCTTCCTCTGCCTCCCGAGTTGCTGGGGTTAAAATTGTGTTCTGTCAGTCCTGGCCCACCTGAAATCTAAGCTTAAGACATGCTGATTGGTAGTAGAAAATAAAACATTATCCGAAAATAAATCCTTAGCTTACCTATACAAGTAAATAACTGTTTATCATTTGAAATTTTTTGAGTTATATATTGTTTTCGATGAATTAAATGGCTCATTTTACTCTGTTTATTGTTTTAATAATTGTATTGATCTTAATTGATTTTCTGTGTCCAGGTAAATGTTTTATATAGGCCAGCAGGATGTATTCAGGATCAAGAATATACAATTTCTTCAAAGCAGTGTTAGGAATAAGGATTAAGTGATTTCTTCCTTTGAAAGTCTTAACATCTTTAACAGTCGAATTGGCAGAATGGATATTTGTGTCCTGGCCTCAAATGGGAATGTAGTGTAGGTTTTGATGGTCAAGACATGGAATCTGGGGTAACTGAGTATTTGCTTTTGAACCTGATATACATAAAAGCTCTGGTAGATTCCAAGTTCTAAATTAAATTTTCTTAGATAAAAGGGGTTATATTAAAATTTGTTTGGGTTATTTGCAGTGTACTTGATGGTAGTGAAATCTCTGAGATTAGCACTGAAATTTCAGATTAATCTTTACCTTTAAAATATATTTTGATAGGGACTACAGAGATTGCTCAGCAGTTAAGAGCACTGGCTGCTCTTGCAGAGGACTTGGGTTTGGTTCCCAGCACCCACATGTCTGCTAACATCTGTCAGTAACTGCAGTTCCAGGAGGTCTGATGCCCTCTTCTGGGTCTCAATGAGCATTTCTTGACACAGGTGCACTTACATACATGCAGGCACTACACTCAATACATAAAAAATAAAATAAAAGTTTTAAATATATTTTGATAGAAACTCACAAAATATCTGATATAGTTCATTCATATCTCACAGTTGTTAAAGTATTTGTAATGATTAGGAATGTAGAGATTGAGGAGTGAATAGAACTCAATGAAATGTGAACAGTTGTTGGGCATAATGCAGGGTGGGCCGGCTAGGCCACCTGCCAGGAAGAATGAAGGAATGGCTCTCGTGGGTGTGGTGCTTCACACCAGTTGGTTGTGAAGCCAGTTCCTGCCCAGCACCTGGAGGGAACCTGATTCACCTGGGAACAAACTGCAATTGGCTGTAATCAGGACCCCACCCCATAAGGCTATTGGCTAGCAAGACCTATAAGACACTCTGCTCTTTCTTGAATAAATGAGTTTGCAGCAGACCACCACTGCTGGGTTTCCACTCAACTCCCAGAGTCTGTGTGTTGACCCTTCGCCTATAAGTTGGGGGTCCCAGCACTCAGGGCCAGCCCGAGGGGGACCGAAGAATCTCCACCATGCGTGAGTGGGGGAGTAGACTCCGAGAGTTGAGCAAATTCATTTATTCATTTCTTCACCTATATACCTTTTAGTAATACCTCACCCATCTGTATGAGTAAAGTCATTCATTCCCAGGGTGAACTATAATATGATCAAACATTGGTTTGATACTAGAGCCTTAGGGAATAAACATGGCTTAGTACACCCAGGAACAGAATTTTCTTATGTTATTACATCTCATGATCTTAAGAAAAGAATATGAGAAGGTGAGGGTTTATGTATAAGATCATAATGACTAGATATTTCCAGAATAAAAAAGAAAAATAAGAATGTCTATACATGTGATAAAAGATCTGAGTTTATATGTTATA